>JAXGFM010000014.1:10002500-12502500 GCA_039880935.1 Streptanthus diversifolius
TCTTTAGGTTCTTGCAAGTTTAATCTTTGCAATGGTACAAAAGTGTTTGGTTTTCGTTTGTAAAATCGAAGTACATCTTCCTTACTTGGTTGGCTATGCATAATAGATTGAAAATGGTGCTAGAATGTGAAAATTGGACGCAGGTCAGAGAGCAGATAGTTGTTTTTCTAATCAACCGGAAAATAAAAGAAACCATCTATTTTTTTCATGTCAACACTCATCGCAAATATGGATATCTCTAACTTCAAAACTGCTCGCGTGAGACTATACACATGATTGGTCTCAATTAGTGAAGCTTCTCTACAACTCAAACTATGATAAAATAAAGCCATTCATTCTAAGGTATGTATTCCAATCTACACTTGATCACATATGGGGTGAGAGGAATAATCGCACGCATGGAGAAAGGCCGCTTTTGGAAGAGAATATTATCAAACTTATTGATAAAAACATTCTAAGTAGACTACTACCGATTTAAAGAATGGGGACGAAGCCTATGAAGAGGGTTTGGTTAGATGATAAGAAGTCATATCTCCGAAATGATGAGCAATGCATAATCCCATAGACCATATTGAAATTTCACCAGCCAACTTCATATTTCGGATTTGCTTGTGAAGTTTTAAGCTCTGCTGATCCATTATCAACTCATGCTTTCTCTTGCTTAATGACTTTGTGACTTCTATTACACTTCTTTTGACTATTCCTCATTTACACGATTTCTAGTCACTTGTATACTATTTTGGCTGTGCGACCACAACAAAAGCTGTCTTGCATAACATTTTAAAAATGTTTCACTCCAGATTGATGGTCACAAAAGCACAACTTCGCCTTCTGATGTTCCAACAGGTCATATTTGAAAAATCTGCAAAATCAAATTCTTGAAGAACATTTAGAAGCTTTAGAATTCATTAGCTACTAATAGAAGAATCCTCAATTCAATAGATATATGAGATAAGAGCATTATTAGACAATAAAAAACAATCAAAACTGATATACAAATGTTGTTTTAAAACTCTAATTTCGGATCTTACTATTTATGGCTGAAAATCATGATATAAAATTTCCATTCTATTCAATTCATGCCATAAGTCTATCAAATCCATAATATAAAAATAAACAAAACTTTCCAAATGAGTTCCTCAGCAACTTAGCAAAACTAAGTAAGAATAAAAAGAACTCATTCAAGAAGGCTTAAACTTGTAAATTAAAGACATTAAAAACATAAAAGAACATACCTTTGAGTTTTAGGAGATAGGGGTATGAGATTATAATTTTCTCTTTTAAAGTTTACTTAAAAGCAATTTTAATCATTCAAAACTCCTAAATTTTGAAATTCACTGAATTCAAAAAAATCAAGAACTCTAAAAACATAACTAATATAAAGTACAAATTTTTGATTCTAAAATTTTGTGAAAAAAATTCATATGAGAATCGAGTTTGGTATTGTTTGGTTAATCTGGTTTAAGCTTTGTTTGGTTTGGGTAAAAGTTATTGAAAACCGGTTTAGGAAAACAAACCAAAGAGAAGGAAACACTTACCTATATGTCTCGGGTTGGCATTTGTCGCGGCTGAGGGATTTGGTTTGTGGCCGAGGGAAGTGAATTACTTGGGACGACAAGAAGATATAAACCTCGGGCTGGATAAAATTGTGGTCGAGGGATGCATTTGGCAACAGAGGGGTGGATGAACTAAAGAGAAAAGCCTTGGGCCATACTGCCTCGGGCGCGGTACGTCTCGTAAGTTGACCGAGGGGTCAAGCTTCCAGTGGATGTTAAAAATGGAGTCTCGGGCACGTATTCTTCTTTGACCGAGGATGCGAGTTTTGGACTGAGGGAAACTGTCCGCGTGTTCGAGCTGGGCGTAAGGTCGTTCCCCTGAATAAAAGCACATCATCCGCAGTTCATCTCATCTCTGGCCCGAGGACGTGCCATGGCCGATTCCAACAATTTTTTTTACTGTCATCAGATGAGCACCTAGATGCAACTGCAAAATCAAAGAAAAATTGTTAGTAAAACCTAAAAAAATCATGAAATTAGAATGGGCGAGAAAGTTGGAGCAGGTTGCCTTCCATTAAGCGCTTCGTTTATATCATCTAGCTTGACTTCTTTGGTTTCTTGAGGTCATAATGTATGAACCACAGGATTTGAGGATCCTTTAGCTTCTATACCCTCTGGATTTGATGTTTCGACACTTCATATATTAGCATCTTGATGGTTTCCATTGTTGTTTTGGAGAACAATCACTCCGGAAAAAGACTTCATGGTGTTATTTAGCTTCTCTTTGATGTTTTCTTCATATTCATCCTTTGGAATAATGACTCTGAACTTGGAGAAACTTCTTTTGGGACTTTTATGCTTATGTGTGCCATGATTCACGTCGTCCTTATGCACTTTTGGTGGAAAAATCAGACTTTGAATAATGGGGATCTTCTTGCACTTAGACTTTGTCTGTTTGACAACTTCCTTAAGTAAGATGAGAGGGGCTAAGTACTGTACGTCTTGGACCTTCTTAGTGTCATCAAAAGGCTCTGTTATTGAATCCTCTCTACTCTATGCCATCATACAATAAGAGTTTTTGACATGAACTGCAGGATAGACCACTCCTTTCTTGAGTTTGGAGAAGGAGATTTGGTGATTTGTAGAATCCAGAATTGCTCCAACAATTTCAAGGAATGGTGAACCAATAATCAAAGGCTTGTGAGGATCATCTTTCATCTCCAAAACGTGGAAACTTGCTCCAATATCTAATCTACAAGTTGCACTATTACATTTGAGATGAACAATGTGAGATTGTAGAAGAAGCATCCTTACGTGACATTGGCAATTTACCGGGCGTTAACTCCTTAATCCCCAACTTATTTGCTATTCTTTTAGACATGATATTTATGTCAGCTTTTGTATCACATAATAAGTTATTGAACTCAATTCTATTGATGATGCAAGGAACAACAAAATTCCCCGAGGTGTTGACTTTCTCGAGTTGTTTCGTCTTGTAAGCTACTTCTGAGTCCAATGGATAAAGCTCTGGTTCTGGTATTGCAAACATGTTACCATCCTTATGAGATACTTCAGGAGTAGACACATGTTCATCTTGCTTTGAAGAAATGTTGATAGAAAACGTTTCAACTCTAGCTTCTTCTTGTTTCTTCAAATTCTCCTTTGCTTGAGAGATTTGTGTGTTTACCTTGTTCTCATGGGAAAATAACGTATCACACTTACTGTCAAGGTCAGTATTGATGTAATCCATCAAATAACGCAGATCCTTAGTTCTCTCTTCCTTGATCTTTCATCCATTGCTTCACTATAGTTTTCTTGAAATTACTCTCCTATCGCTTTGGCTGATATGATTCATCTTGATAATCATGGAAATAATCTTTCTCAGTTTGAGATTGAATATGATACAAGCTTTGGTAGCAAATAAGATCTAATCCGCAAGTGGTGTTGAACAAGGACAAGAGAGAAACTCTTCCTGTTGATGCACGATGGAATGGAAGCGTTACTAGACCAAACAAGGGTGATGAGTTCATGATACACCAAGAATATTTCAAGGTTGTGTGGAGCTCAATGTCTAGGAGGAAAGAAATGCTCAAGCCAAAACCGATGGCCTAGGGAAGAGAGAGCAATACGATTTTAAGGTATTTTTGTGTGTGTAAAATTATGTATTATATCTTTACATGCTTTGGTTATATAATAAACTAAACCCCAAAACAATAAGAAAAGTTTAAAAATAAACAAGGAAAGTTCAAAGCCAAATTATAATAACAAATAGTTTTAAAATAAAAACACAAATAACAAAAAGACTAAAACTCCTTTTAAGGCCTCTTTGTAGATAGTCTTTAACTTCTGATTGATCAAGAGATTGTGAAAGATGAATTGTAGTGAACAAGTTTTGGATTTCACACTAGACGAGTTGCCTCATTAAAACCCTCTTCGAAAAACCTATTGGAACAATATCGAATGTATGAAAAGAGTAAAATTCTCGAGCATGGTTTTGTGTCTTTAGCAAAGAGTGATGGTAAAGACACCAGAAGTTGATGTTTTTTGGCTGAGGAGTCTCCACAGCTCATGTGATGATGATAGCAGGCTGTGACGTCTTGGAAACGTTTCTTCCTTATGTGCGTGGTTTGGAGATGAAGTAGGCGTCTCCTATAGTGGTTCTTGATCAATCATGTGGTCCATGAACTGGTTAAATTTTTGACCAATTGTCCTGGCTTGAAGGTGTGTCAATGAATATTTTGGCACTTGGGGAATGATATACTCCAAAAACCGGTTCATCAACACTTACTTTTGGAGTGGTCTATGTCCTCATTATTCCTCCCTATTCACAGCGTTTTGTCCTCAAGACTACATCATCTCCTGTGTCAAAGAGTTCTAGGTCAGTAACATTGAAGGTAGGGAAAACATTAAACTCGCCTGGTAGTTCCAGTTTATAGGTGTTTTGAGTACCCTTAGTCTACACGCCTTTCATCAATTACACCAATGATGCTTTATTATTCTTCAAATGATTCTAGACGGGCCAATGGATTCACTTGGGAAAAACCATAAAACTTATTTTGCTTTACTGATGCAATGAATTGAGGCTTTATTGCACATTTTAGCTTTTGTGGTTGAGGGCAGATTGGATTTCGGTTCATGAAAATGGTTGGTGACCTGTTGAAGTCTCCAATGATCTTATAAACCATCCATAAAGTTGTTTTATCATTTCTCAAGTATAAACCTGAAACACACAAAGATAAAACCAAAGAAAAATAAAAAAATTAGCAAACTAAAAAGAAAAAAGGTCTTAGAATGGATTCTAGAGAAAAACTCGTAGGTAAACATATTGTTTCCTGGCAGCGGCGCCAATCACTTGATGTTCTCAGAGTTATAATCTCTGAAACAGTTCTACAAGTGCACGACAATTAAATTAGTATTTTGAGGTCGATCCACTAAAAACTAGATAGTTATGTTACGATTTTATGAATTTCAAATCAAGCTAAAACAAAACAAATTTGGGTTTTTGGGGTTTTAAGAAAGAAAGCAAAAGCAGTAAAAGAAAACAATAGGTCAATGGTAATTCACATAGATTTAGAAAAGTATAAGTATCAATATGCAAGAAAACATACTCTAAAAGCTGAATCACAAATTTATAATATTTTTACTATTGGCTCCAGTTATGTATGTTTTAAAAACTTAATAGACTTAATTTTTTTTAGTTAATATAAGTTGAAAAAATGCATTAGTTCACTCAAGATTATATTGTTCACAATACTCCACAACTCAGCTTTCGTTGGTTACGATGTATTGCTCATCAAATAGTATTTTAGACAATATAAAAAGATTATAGAGAGTACATTAACCTAAGATCTTTTCTAATTGGCGAGAAAGGAAAACAGAATTGAAAACATGTAAAAAATGAAGAATCCAGTAAAAGTTCCCTATTCAAACTGATAAAACCCACAATTCATGAACTCATTGATTACAGCAAACAAATCTAGTCAGACATGAACATGATGAACAAGAAAAGAGTAGACATATAAAAAAAATAATGAATTGTATTAAAAGAGATTAATGTTCAGGAGTCTTCTCTATATGTCGAAAACAAAGCAAGAACTTCTCTTTGAAACTCTTAGAATCCAAATCGATGATTGAATCTTTGAAAATAATTAAAAGAAGTGTTTTTGGTGTTTAAGGCATCTCCCTTTTGAAATTTTAGGTGTGTGTGTGTCAAATCTAGAGGTTAAAAACAAGTATAGATAACTATCTATGCCAGCTAGGATTAGGAAAGGGTAAAAATAGAATTCTTTAAAGTTGGGCTTCCGACTAGCGTTTCTCATAAGACGTGGCTTGATTTTTATGGGACAGGATACAAAGTACTCCTTGGTCTATAGATGAGCATTGAAAAGCCCATGTGTTGTTGGTTGAATGCATAACTTGTCTCTCTATAAACTTTTCATTAGGGCCAAACATACATATCTCACTAAATCATGTGTAGTTCTCCAACCACATACTCAAATGACTTCATTCAACTTACATATAAAAGTTAATGGAATTTATCTCCAAAATTTTTTTCCGAAGAAAGATCCTGAAAAAATCTGTTTGAGTTCGTGCTTATGGTATATTGGATATGTCATGTTATTGGAATTGCACTTCGTGGGGTTTTAAAGTTTTGGTTGGCTTTCTTGACCTAAAATCACATCTGAATCATGTTGTAATTCTATTTTGCTCATTTTTGCATCATTTTGATGTTTGTACCTGCTTTGACATAAAATAACCAAAATACAAAAAATCTATCTTTAAAGATATAAATTACACCATAACACTAAATTTTTATTATAGAAAACCAGTAAAAAATATGTAAAAATCAAAATTATATGTCCAGATTGAAATTTGTTTCTTTCCCACTGCTCAGTATTTTTGGGAAGACCATTAATAGCAATTGTTGGAGCAGTGATTGATACACCCACGCCAAGAATCACATTTTACTTATGTCAGCAACACCACCTAAAATGAAGCAATTCCAAATAAGAGGACTAGTAAGTAGAGGATCCTAGAAGATAGAAAAGAGGAAGAAAAGAAGCGCAAGACGATTGCAACACACTAGGAGAAGAAAGTCTCCTCGGATCACCCACTCCAACGACTGTTCCAAAGGGTGCAATTGCTACAGACGAGGTCTAACCTGAAGGGGAAGCTGTCCCAAAAACTAAGGTGCCCTCTCCCAGTGAACTTGCAGAGAGACTTCGTTCTCGTGTATGCATCCCTAATATCCCGTACTATGTCCCTCCACGAACGATTAGGAAAGTTTTGGAGGAAGCAAGGTGCAAGGAGATGTTGCAAGACTTGACTGTGAAACTCCCATTAGAAGATACAGTCTAGATGATTCCTGTTGTTTGGAATTTCTTGAACTTTCTGGTTATTGGAAATGTTGCAACTGATAGTACCGTAGAGTTGACTTTAAAGAACTATAGTGCTGTCTTATAGAACAAGATGCCTAGAAAGTTAGAAGATCCAGGGAAATTTGTCCTCTCTATTCAGGCTAGAGAAAAGACTATCTCTTATTCACTTTATGATTTGGGTTCAAGCAAGAATCTAAAACCATAATCTGTAGCAAAGTGCTTGGGATTCAAAAAAATTTACGCCAATCACAATCTGTTTGATTTTTGTTGATCGATAGGTGAAGCTTCCAGTTGGCATTCTTGAAGACTTATGAGAATAGGAAAAACACTCATCCTTGCAGATTTTGTGGTTCTGGAACTTGATGAAAAACCTAAAGATCCTCTGATTTTGGGGCGTCCATTCCTGCACACAGCTGGTACAATTATCAATGTGAGATGTGGAAGAATCAATCTCCATTTGGACATATTATCATGAAGTTTGAGATGGATAAAATGCTCAAAAAGTCCATGCTGAATGGACAAACTTTTGCTATTGAGGTTGATTTAAAAATCTCAAATGAAGTGGTTGAAAGAGAGCATGGTTTCCTCAGTGAGGAAACAACTGGTTTTGCTAAGAAGTTGGATTTAAGTTAGAGAGTGGAGAAGATGGTGGCATACATGAGCATGGAAGCAGAGGAAAAAAATGATTTTAAAGGATTTGATCAAGCAACTGCTCCAAACTGAGTGCATGCTCCGGAAAATTTGATTGACGGAACTTCTAATGAGCTAAAAGTCTGAAACTTGAACTCAAAACCCTTCATGTTAGGCTAAGGTACGTTTTTCGTGGACCTAATTCTATCCACCCCATGATTGTGGACTTTGAACTGAATCATGTGGATATTTTTTTGCTTTTGTGTGAATTAAGAAAATATTAAAACACATTAGGCTATTATTTGGATGATATCACTGAGATTTCTTCTGGTTTTTGTATGCATAGGACACATCTACAAGATGAATCAATGACTTCTATAGAACATCAGAGGAGGTTAGACCCAAATATAAAAGTTAGTGTTAAGAAAGAGATAATGAAACTTCTAGAGGATGGTGTGATTTATGCAATTTTTAATAGCAATTGGATTAGTCATGTTCATGTGGTACTAAAGAAAGGTGGTTTAACTGTGGTGCAAAATGATAAAAATGAGTTGATTCTAACTAGAACTGTTACATGCCATAGGATGTGTATAGAGTTATCAGGAATTGAATGATGCTACTTGCAAAGACCAATTTCTTTTGTCAGATACTTAAGAGATTGGCTAACCATCGTTACTATTGTTTTTAGATGGTTATTCTTGTTTCTTTCAGATCTCTATCCATCCTGATGACCAGGAAAAGACAAAATTCACTTATTCTTATGGAATTTTTTTCATATTAAAGAATGTCATTCAGCTTGTGAAATTCCCCATCAACCTTCTAGCACTGCAAGATGTTAAATTTTACTGACCTGCATGAAGACATTATCGAGGTTTTCATTGATTATTTTCTGTCTATTGAAGCTCTTTTTCTGTCTGTTTGTTAAATTTGTGCATGGTTTTCCAGCGCTACGAGGAAAAATATCTTGTGTTCAACTGGGAAAAGTACCACTTCATGGTCAGAAATGGTATAACTTAGAGACATCAGATTTCAGAATAAGGCATTGAAGTGGACAAGGCAAAGATTGAGGTTAAGATGAGATTGCAACCACCGAGTTCTAGCAAAGTAACAAGAAAATTTCTGTATCCTGCTGGTTTCAAAGGAGGTTTATTAAGGATTTTTAGAAGATAGCAAGGTCTCTAACTCAGCTGCTAAACAAAGAGAGGAAATTCGAGTTTGACAGTGCTTGCTTAGAGGCATTTCACATAATGAAAAGAGCCTTGATTAGTGCTCCAATTGTGCAACCACCAGGTTAGGATCTACCTTTTGAGGTGATGATTGATGCTAGTAATTGTGAAGCAGATGCAGTTCTGGGTCAAAGAAAAGACAAGAGGCTGCATGTGATTTACTATGCCAGCTGCACACTAGATGAAGCTCAGTGTCGATATGCCACAACTGATAAAGAATTGATGGCCATAGTTTTTGCTTTTGAAAATTTCGATCCTACCTTGTTGGGTCGAAGGTGATTGTACACACAAGCCATGCTACAGTAAAATATTTAATCATCAAAAACGATACAAAACAAAGATTCTTATGCCGTAAGAGTTCAATTTGAAGCTCAAGGACAAGAAGAGAATAAAAAATGGTGTTGCAAGTCATTTGACCATAATAAAGGTTGATAATGATGCAGCTTTAGATGATAGCCTTGATCACATATATGCAATCACCATCTGTGAAGTGATGGAGCACATGCTCCCGAAAAATTGTTTGGTTCAATTTTTAAATGCAAAAACTGAGATTTTCCATGGTTTTGAAAAATTGCTAATCACCTAGCTGCAGAAAAATAGCCAGTGGATTTTAATAGGGACAAGAAGAAGAAATTTTTGAGAGACATAAGACGCTACTGTTGGGATAAGTCTTGTACAAACACTCCTCAGATGGTTTTTTCAGATAATTTTTGCCTGATGAAAAATCTTCTAGGAGTTTCTTTCACTGTCATGGATCGAGTTATGATGGTGGTGTGATCTTAAACAGCCTCAACTACAGGGACTTGAAGACTCAATCACCTACAGCCTAAGAGAGTGTCATGGACGACCTGAGCAAGGAAAACAAGTTGAAACTAAGCAAGGAAGACATCATGGACTAGCTGGGCTTGTTTCTGGATGAGTCCAAGAAGGTGTTTGCTGAACAGAGTTTTTTGGTCCATAAAGCTAAAGGATCGACAACCATAGGTTATTCTTATGTATTTGGGCTTTCTTTTATGTAAACTTATTAGTATTATGAGTGGTTAATTATAAACTAATTAGAATTATTATTTGGGATTTTAAAATCCATTATGAATAGATTAAGATATTAAACCAAGTAAATTAAATTAAACCAATTATAATTAGAATTAGGATTAACTAAACCATTTTGGTTTATGATCATGGTTTTTTAGCATTAGGGTTTTTACTTTGAGGCTATAAATACATGTAGCTACGTTTTTGTAATCACCCAACTTTGAAATCTAATCGAAATTGATTTTCTTTTCACAGATTTGTGCATTTTTGTGCTTTCTGTGTTCCGCCTAAGAACATTGACCAGTTTCACACTAAGGTAGAAGAATATATTGTGATCTATCTTAAATGCTAAACATGGCCGCCTCCTTTGTTCGAGAGTAGCGAAAAACATCTTTCGAATATTTCATAGCTCTAGAGAGAAGTCGATCGTCATCTTCATCATCAATCTTCTACCCATGCCCCTTTCAACTGATCAAGGAAGAGACAGCCATTCCAAGGTCATAACATTTGGTATTAGAGCCACTTGAAGGTTTGAAATTGAGATCTATCCTATATTCACAATCTATTCATCATATATCCAGAAAATTGCCATGTATTCTTTTGGAAACAAAATAAACTATAGAGAGAAGGCGAAACAGCAAGAGACAACGGAGATAGTTAAGCCTACCCAGACCATGATCTTAAGTGAGCTGCAATTGGAGGATCTAAGAGATATTATATACAATTAAATGAGAAGAAAACTCTAAAACAAGCAAAGGTGTAAATCACCAGATCTAAAATGGTCCACGGAAGCAGGGCTGATCGTTATGGATCCGCTTGGACGCTGGACTAGAATTTCACCAGGATCAATGGAAACGTCCCATTGTTCCCTGATCCATCATCAACAAGGCCTGCAAAAACAATAAAAAAACCTTCTAGGTCAACTTCAATGACGGCTGAGAAGGAACTTGAAGGAAAGTGATGAGGACATCGAACCACAACCAAACTAAGGCTAAAGAGGAAGGAAAGTGATGAGGACATCGAACCAGCCATTGCACCGGTCATTCCACATGGACCTCTTACGCGGTCCAAAAGGAAAGCCTTAGGAGACAAGCTCAGCATGCTCCTGAAGAGTAGAACCGGAGAGGACCCTGAGCTGACTAAGACGACCAGCCTGCGCCCAGCCGTCCAGTGCCCATACGTCCGACCAGACCAGTCCGTCCCACGCGTCCACGACCGGTCCACGCCTTGACCCGTTCCAGCTAGACAAGGAACCATGGAGGATTCTTCTAGAAGACTCTTCCTCCTCCGGTGTCTTTACCATTTCCATTCGGTAGAGACACCAAAAGTCTTGCTAGGAAATTGTACTTTTTCCCATCTTCGGTTTTATCCCACTGGGTTTTCCGTAGAAGGTTTTAATGAGGCAATACTCTTAGTGCGCAAGGCGGTGAAGACTTGTTCACAATTCCACTCCATTCACAAGTCTTCATTCGAATTCTATGCCTAAGTTTTATTGGGCTTTCTGTCTTATTTCTATTCTTTTAGACTAAGTGTTTAATTGGGTTTAAGTCATGTTGACTAATTAGGCTCATTCTTTATTCAATTGCCAATAAGTGAACTACATGTTGTTTTAATTCTTGTAAGGTTAAACGCCTTGTAGTTTAGCCTAAAGTTGTAACAAGGCATTATATAAGCCTTTTGTCTACATTTTAATAAAATAACAAGCATTTTGACAAAAACCTAAAGACTAGTGTCTAAAGTTCTAAGTAGCCGCCAGCAAGCTTCCCCTTGCTGCAGCCGCCGACTTCAACATCCATTGGTTGAAGTTCTTGGAGTATCACAAGCCCCTTCCACAGCTTGTGTGGTCCCTTCGATCCACCCCTTCGCTTCCATCGATTTCTGTCCAGCAACCTGAGCTTCTCGGTGAAAGACAGCCCACCCTAAGTTCTTACATCATCTGGTATCAGAGCTTAAAGCTCCTGCTCATCAGCTTGATTCTATCCTTTTGTTTTTGGCTATTTTTTTTCATTGTTTTGTGCAACAGTTTTTTGGCTTTTGATTGTGTTTTTTTCTCTTTCTCCTGAGGTTCTCGGTAAGAAGGAGAGGAATCAAGTCACATACCACAAACATCCTACAAAAAAAAAAAAATCAGGTTATATCATTCCTTGTTCTTGTTTTCATAATTAAAAAAAAATAGAAGAAATTTGCTTGTTTCATTGTTTGTTTGTTGCTAGAATTTTTTTACTTTTAGAACAAATTAAAAAAGAAAACAAATATTGTTTAGGTTGTTTAAAAGCAATCTAGGGTTCTTAGTAAACTCACCTAGAACACCAGTTCCAATTTTTGCAGAAATCGTGTGTCCAATTGCTTGGTACACAAGCAGGTGTTGTTGTAGCTAGGTTCGTCTTTGTGCCCCCTTAACTCCCTAAGTCCTTCTGAGGTCTTGCGCGAGTCTAGTTTAGGGTTTGTGCCTAGTCCCCGTGTGTCCGTTTAGCTAACCCGCTAGCCGTTAGGTCGAGTCCTTAGTTCGCTAGCCTCCGCCTGTGTCCGTGCCTAGTTCTTCCTTAGTTGTCCGCGTCTAGTGCTAGTTTAGGTCGTGTGTCCCGCATCCATGTCGCTAGCTAGCTAGGTGTCCCCTGTGTGTCCGTGTCCGCATGTTATGTCTAGTCCACAAGCCGCGCCTTGACCACCGTCCAGTTTAGTCCTAGGTATCCCTTAGTCGGCCAGGTCGAGTTCTAGGTTAGTCCACAGGGTTTACCATCTTGTGTGTTTCTTACACGCGTTTAGGTTCCTTGTCTCCCACCCCTTGATAGCCCTAGTACCTCACCCTAGCGTCCTTCCCTAGTACCGCGTCCCACCTCGCTAGCCATATACCGTACCGCGTCTTGTCGAGCCTTCCCCCTAGCATTCCGCGTAGCCGCACCTTGTCCTAGGCGGCTAGGTTAAGTGTCTAGGTTAGTTTAGTGTCTAGGTTCTTAGCTCTAAGTTTTTAGGAAGTTTTCCATAGCATCTAAGTAGCAATCTAGATAGTTTCCATAATTTTCCTAGGTTAGGAATTTGTTTAGGAAGTTTCTAGATTGTCTTAGGTAGTTTTCTAAGTTTTTCTTATGCATTATTTAGTTTCCTTTTAGTTTTAGGAAATTTCCATTTAGGAATAAGGAAATAAGTAGATTTTCTATAGTTTCCATATATCTTAGATTAGGCAATTAATCTAGGATCTTTCTTTTTTAGGAAGTTTTCCTTTTTAGTTTTAAACCATATTTATTTTTAGGATATTTTCCATTATTAGATTTTTTTTTCTAGATTTATGATATTTTCCTTTTCTTGTTTGTTTTCTTTTGTGTTTCATTAGTTTTCATTTATTTTATAAAAATAATATTTGTGGGAATTTTTCATTTAAGGAAAGTTTCCACATTTTGCAAGTTTCCTTTTCGGGAAAATTTCCATTTTTAGAAATTTTCTTTTCTCGGAAAAGGAAATATGTCAGGGCATGACGAGTCCACGGGTCTAGAGCAGCCCGCACCAGCACCTGCCGCACCACCCTATTACCATGATTGATCACCCATGGGTCGACATTAATACTAAGACGAGCCACCTCCACCACCTCGTCCGCTAGTCCACTATCCCGAGGTTAAGATGAACCTACCTCCCTTTTCGGGAAAACTTGATCCTGAAGAATACTTAGACTGGGAGAGACGAATGGAGCTTCTCTTCGAGTATTACAACTACAATGATCCCGCAAAGTCGCCCTAGCAACGACGCAATTCACTGACCACGCACTGGCGTGGTGGTATCGAGAAGTCACAGCTCGCAGGAGAGCTCGGATGGATCCTTTGACCTCATGGGTCGAACTCACCCAGGTCATGAGGAGACGTTATGTTCCTCCCCACTTCCACCGGGAGCTTCAGCGACATTTCCGACGTCTCACACAAGGAAGCAAGAAGTTGACCAAATACTTCGATGAATTTGAGCACCTACGCAACTGACTCGATGTAGACGAGTCCGAGGAGAGCCTTATGGCCCAGTTCATCGACGGCTTGCACAAGTCAATTGCAAGAAAGATAGAATTGCAGCCATATCACGACCTAGGCGAGCTGTTCCACCGAGCAGTCTAGATCGAGAAGTGCCATAAGCGTAAACATGCCGCACCTTCTCGACCCAAGAACACGTGGAACACTGGTTCCAAACCATTTGAGAGGACACTCAGCCCATTGACCCACGACTTAAAGGCAAAGCCATGGCCAGCAGTTCAGTCCCCAGACCGGCTCCCTCAGCCCCAAAACCGTCCAGTACCATGACCCCTACCCAGCCTCAGCGGAGCAGCGAGACCGTCTGTTTCAAATGTAAAGGCAGAGGACACATGTCCCGGGAATGTCACACTCAACAGACAATGGTACTCACTGCTTCCGGAGACTATGAATCCGAAGACAAACAAGAGGAGCCAGCATTACCGACGCACCACTAGTACGACGAGGACATTGAGTATGCCGATTCCGGAGAAATGCTTATGATCCGACGCATTCTCAGCTCGAGATTCGAGCCAGAAGAAGAAGAGCAGCGAGAGAACATTTTCCACTATAAATGCACAATACTTGGAAAAGTGTGCTCGTTAATAATCGACGGAGGGTCCTGCACTAACGCCGCCAGTAAATACATGGTGTAGAAACTAGGATTGCCTGTGACCAAGCATCCCAAACCCTACAAGCTCCGATGGCTGAAAAACAAGACAGAGTTGTACATCTCAGACCAGGTTAAGGTCTCTTTCAGCATCGGCAGATACCAGTACCAGGTCACCTGCGATGTCGTCCCGATGTCAGTTGGAAATCTTCCAAAATTGACCTAAAAAGTGGATATCATCAAGTGAGGATGCAAGAAAGAGATGAATGGAAGACTGCGTTCAAGACCAAGCAAGGTCTTTATGAGTGGCTAGTGATGCCATTCGGTCTGTCAAACGCTCCCAGTACTTTCATGCGACTTATGGACGTGGTTCTTCGTCCCTTCATTGGCAAGTTCGTAGTGGTTTACTTCGACGATATTCTCGTCTACAGCACGACCTACTCAGACCATCTGGAGCACCTAGAGGCCGTGATCATCACCCTGCAGAGAGACTAGTTGTACGCAAATCTCAAGAAATGTACATTCTGCACTGACCAAGTTGTTTTCCTTGGTTTCGTCGTAAGTTCCCAAGGACTTCGGGTGGATGACGAGAAGATAAAGACCATACAGGAGTGGCCCACACCAACGACTGCCAGCCAGGTCCGTAGCTTCCATGGACTCGCCAGCTTCTACAGACGGTTCGTCCAAGATTTCAGCACGATAGCTGGACCGTTGACCTCGACGTTCAAGAAGAATCAAGACTTTCGTTGGGGATCCGAGCAGGACAAGTCTTTCAAGCTTCTAAAGGAACTCCTCACACACGCCCCAGTCCTAGTCCTGCCAGATTTCACTCAGACATTCGAGGTCGAGTGTGATGCTTCAGGGGTCGGCGTCGGAGCCGTCCTCACACAAGGAGCTCTATGCCCTCGTCCGCGCCTTAGAGACTTGGCAGCATTATCTGCTTGCCCGGGAGTGCGTCATTCACACTGACCACCAGACACTTCAGTATTTCAGAGGAAAATCTACGCTGAAAAAGAGACATGCCCGTTGGTTGGAGTACATCGAAACCTTTCCATACGTCATCAAGTATAAGAAAGGAAAAGACAACGTTGTCGCTGATGCCTTATCTCGTTGATACAGTCTAATTTCGGTCATGGAGTCAAAGGTTATGGGCTTCAAGATGATCAAAAAGCTGTACGCTGACAATGTCGACTTCACTCGGGCTTACCTAGAGCAAGGCAAGGGCAACTTCAGCCGCTTCTTTCGTCACGAAGGATTCCTCTTTAAGGAAAAACGACTTTGCATTTCGAGAGGATCGATTCGAGAGCTGCTTCTCAGAGAGGCCCACGGTGGAGGTCTCATGAGTCACTTCGGCATTGACAAGACCTTAAGCATGCTTAAGGAACATTTCTATTGGCCTCATCAGCGACGAGATGTAGAGACACACTGCGCCCGGTGCCTTATCTGCAAAAGGGCTAAATCCAAGATGCATCCGCAGGGTCCTTACATGCCATTGCCAGTTCCGTCCTCGCCCTGGACAGAAATTTTCATGGACTTCATCTTAGGCTTGCCGAAAAATCCACCACAAAGACTCCATCTTTGTAGTGGTCGACAGATTTTTCAAGATGGTACATTTCATCGCTTGCAACAAGACCAATAACGCAACCAGATTGCCGACCTGTTCTTTAAGGAGAGAGTACGACTTCACGACATTCACCGGACGATCGTATCTGACCGTGACACCAAGTTCTTGAGCCATTTCTGGCGAGCCTTGTGGCAAAAATTGAGCACCAACCTTCTTTTCTCCACCGCATACCATCCGCAGACTGACGGACAGACCGAGGTTGTCAACAGGACCTTGTCCCAGACCTTGAGGGCAACAATCGTCCAAAACCTGAAGAATTGGTTGGAGTGCCTTCCGTATGTCGAGTTTGATTATAACAGGGCTACGCATTCCGGCACGAAGCATTCTCCTTTTGAGGTTGTCTACGGCTTCAACCCGACCACTCCTATCAAGTTCACACCCATACCAATTGGCGACGCCATCAGCTTGGAGGGAGAAGCCAAGGCAGACTACATCAAGCAGCTGCATGAAGAGACCAAGGCCAACCTGGAACAATGAACACCCAGAACGTCAAGAATGCTAACAAAGGCCGCAGGCACATGGTTTTCAAGTAGGGAGATTGGGTTTGGTTACATCTGCGACCGGAGATATTTCCCCAGCGACGAAAAAGCAAGCTTGCACCCCGGGGAGATTGTCCATTCCGAGTCCTTCGGAAAATTAACGACAATGCCTACCAGTTCGAACTTCCAGGTGAGTATAACGTCTCTAGTACTTTCATTGTTTTGACTTAGAGTTGTTTGATGCCGATGAGGATTTCGCTTTGGAGATCAAAGCACTTCAAGGGGGAGGGAATGATGAGGACATCGAACCAGCCATTGTACCGGTCATTCCACCTGGACTTCTTATGCGGTCCAAAAGGAAAGCCTTAGGAGATAAGCTCAACATGCTCTTGGAGAGTAGAACTGGAGAGGACCCTGAGCTGACCAACACGACCAGCCTGCGCCCAGCCTCCCAGCCGTCCAGTGCCCACACGTCCGACCAGACCAGTCCGTCCCACGCGTCGACGACCGGTCCACGCCTTGACCCGTTCCAGCTAGACAAAGAACCATGGAGGTTCCTTCTAGAAGACTCTTCCTCCTCCGGTGTATTTACCATTACCATTCGGTAGAGACACCAAAAGTCGTGCTAGGAAATTGTACTCTTTTTCCTATCTTCGGTTTTATCCCACTGTGTTTTTCGAAGAAGGTTTTAATGAGGCAATACTCTTAGTACGTAAGGCGGTGAAGACTTGTTCACAATTCCACTCCATTCACAAGTCTTCATTTGAATTCTATGCCTAAGTGTTATTGGGCTTTCTGTCTTATTTCTAATCTTTTAGACTAAGTGTTTAATTGGGTTTAAATCATGTTGACTAATTAGGCTCATTCTTTATTTAATTGCCAATAAGTGAACTACATGTTATTTTAATTCTTGTAAGGTTAAACGCCTTGTAGTTTAGCCTAAAGTTGTAACAAGGCATTATATAAGCCTTTTGTCTACACTTTAATAAAATAACAAACATTTTGACAAAAACCTAAGGACTAGTGTCTAAAGTTTTAAGTAGCCGCCAGCAAGCTTCCCCTTGCTGCAGCCGCCGACTTTAACCTCCATTTGTTGAAGTTCTTGGAGTATCACAAGCCCCTTCCACAGCTTCTGTGGTCCCTTCGATCCACCCATTCGCTTCCATCGATTTCTGTCCTTCAACCTGAGCTTCTCGGTGAAAGACAGCCCACCCTAAGTTCTTACATCAGAAAGCTTGATGAATTGCTTGCATTTAATAAGGAATCACCTGAGACTTTAATTGAACAAGGTGAATTCGTTATATTTGTTTCTTCTTATTCACGGGCCATGCCTCTTGTTTGTTTCCAGTTCAATCATATGGAATACTTAAGATTTGTCAAGGGGCTTCAGAACCTTGTATTTGAACCAGGAGGAACAACATATGAATTTAAAGGAATTAACTGTATCATGGTCCAAAAGGCAGAAAATTTAGAACTGAGTTTACACCATTCACTCATCCTTGAAGAACATGATTTTAGGTCAAATCCTTTTAAAGGAGGTGGGGATAGTGTAATTCAAATCAGCAGCTAATGCAAGAGTAAGGAGAGCAAGTCTTAACTGATTGTGATAATTAAAGACTTGTAAACGTGGCCTCATCATCCTAGACCAAGACACCTTGTGATTCATAAATATATTGGGTTTGGGAAGAGTTTGGATAAACAACCTTCAAAAATCCAATCAAAGGCATTTGGAGTTGATACAACTAAGTTCAGAGACGACTCAAGACTCAATAGTGTTTATGAAGATCATTGTACACGACCTCCTGATCAAGAGTTGCATGCTAGTTCAATCACAAAGACCTTTGGAGAGAACCAACCAGGACGTACCAAAAACATAGGTACTTGGAGCATATCTACCCAACCAGAAGGAATAAAGCTACAAATCGATTTGTTCCAGAAAACTCATTAAGAAATCTTGAAGAAGAATAATTGTATCAAAATCTCTTCACATGAAAGAGATAGTCAACTCTCAAGTCGGCAGACTTCCAATGACTCATTCAGGAGACACAACTAACAATCCAGGAGAGTCATTCATCATCTTATAAGACTATGATTTGAGGTCAAATCTTTTTTAAGGAAGAGGGGATGGTATGTTCTTAAGCAGCCTCAACTTCAGGGACTTGAAGACTCAATCACCTACAGCCCAAGAGAGCGTCATTGACGATCTGAGAAAATAAACCAAGTTGAAACTAAGCAAGGAAGACATCATTGATGAGCTGGGCTTATTCCTGGATGAGTCCAGGAAGGTGTTTGCTGAATCAAGCCCTTTTTGGCCCATAAAGCTAAAGGATCGACCACCATGGCTTATTCTTATCTATTTGGGCTTTCTTTTTTTGTAAACTTTTTAGTAATAGGATTGGTTAATTAAAACAATTAGAATTAGAACTTGAGCTTTTAAATTCCATTAGGAATATATTAGACTATTAAACTAAGTAACTTAAATTAAACTAATTGTAATTATACTAATGATTAACTAAACCATTCTTGTTTAGGACTAGGGTTTTCTAGCTTTAGGGTTTTCACTTATATGCTATAAAAACATATAGTTATGTTTTTTGTAAGCATCCAACTTTGAAATCTAATAAAAATCGATTTATTTGCACAGATTGTGCCTTTTGTGCTTTCTCTGTTAAGAACATTGACCTCTTTCACATTAAGGTAGAGAAATCTACTATGATCTATCTCAAACTCTAAACAGGGCCGCCTCCTGAGTTTGATAGTAGCAAAATATCTTTGGAGCATTTCATAGCTTTGAAGAGAAGTCCATCGCCATCTTCATCATCAATCTTCCACCCACGCCCCTTCAAATGATCTAGGGAGAGACAGCTATTCCAGTGTCATACCAGATGGTCACTTTGCTACATTCAAGACTGTCTCTAAGGTTTTTCAAACATGATTATGGGGGTCCACGATGTTTAGAGATACACACACTTTTATCTCTAATTTTGATTTATTCCAACGACAAGGAAACATCTCAAGAACAAAATGAGATGCCACAAAACTTAATCCTATAAGTGGAGGTTTTGAGGTATGGGGGATTAATATGGATTCTTTTCAGTCATCATATGGGAACCGATACATTTTTGTGGTAGTTGACTATGTATCTAACTGGATCGAGACTCTGGCTACTCAAAAAATGTTGCTAGAGTGGTAGCGAAGTTGTTTAAATCTGTGTTTTTTCAAGATTTGGTATCCCTTGTGTGGTGATAATGGACGAAAGTTCTCACTTTATTAACAAGATTTTTGAAAACATGTTAAAAAGGAATGGTGTTCAGAACAAGGTTACAACTCCCTCCCACCCCCAAACAAGTGGACAATTTAATATTTCCAACAGAGAGATAAAGAGTATCCTTTAGAAGACTGTGAACACTATAAGGAAAGATTGAACTGCAAAGTTAGTTGCTGCTCTTTTGGCATACATAACAGCTTATAAGACACAATTGGTGACAACATATTTTTATTTGGTGTATGAAAAATCATGTCATCTTCCTCTGAAGCTAGATTACAAAGCAGCATGGGCTGTAAAGATGTTGAACTTCGACATCAAATCTGCCTTCAACAGGCATCGATGCAGTTTCATGATTTAGAAGAAATTATGTATCTTGCTTTTGAAAACTCGAAGATCTACAAAGAGAGAATGAAAGAATATCATGATAAGAAGATCATCAACATAAAATTTGCACCAAACGATCAGGTGCTGCTGTACAACTCCCAATTTAAGCTATCTTTTTCCCTCTTTTCAGCGATATTCACAAAGCTTAATTTTTTTTATTTCTTAACTGATTGAAGTCATTGTTGGTTCAAACCTGTTCGTATTTTCATCCTTCACAAGAATATCTAATTAATTTAATCAACCGAGCAAGGTAAAAACTCAAATCCCACATTTACAGTTACGCCGTTCTAGGTAATTATGAGGTTTTGTGCTTAATTCTTTTGATTTTCCTTACATAGAACTGTTATAGGACTTGAACCATTTGTTCTGTGCTGATTTGATTTGATTTCCAAAGGAATTTTGAAACATGCAAATTTTTGATAAAAATTGGATTATGATGGATAAAAGTAATTATGAGGATTTTGTTGAACTGAGGTTAACTACTGGATGTTTTGTACATGAATTAACACTGAGAACAATCCATTACCTGAATTTAAATATTTGAGCTGAATTTTTAGAAATTCTAGAATTGTTTGATTTTGTGTGTTATATCTGCTTATTTTACAAAATATCTTGAGCAAAAACTTGCATCAGCAATAAGCGCAGAAACGACACCCTTGATACCTCTCCAGGCGCTTCTTCTTCTGCTCATGCAGATACAGCTTCGTGGCCCCTAGCAGAGTGCCTCTGATTTGAGCTCCCTGATACTCGCCTACCTCTCCACTCTACGGTGAAGTGGGATCTGCAGTGTGCCTACTATTACAATTGCCTCCTAGATATTACAATCGAACCAACATGATTTCGTCAAAGAGACACATTGAAGAAACTTGGCTTACAAAAAGATGTCGAAAAAGTGTTGGCACCATCTCAGGTCGACACCATGGAACAAAATGTGCTCTACTCAGACTTGGTGCGACAGTATCTGGCATCCGCCTCACTCACATACGCCAGCCCGGATAACCACATTATCACTGAAGTTACATTCTCTTTCTTTGTTGGAAGAAAGAAGTACTCGATAGGGATGCCAAAGTTCTGCGAGGTGTTTGGCTTTCACATCCAATACACCGACCTTGCACTGCCCAAGCATTTTTCGATCTTGACTGAGTTATGGAAGTTGATCACCATTGGTACATACCAACCCTGATCCACCAGCGTATCGTGCATCTGTAACCCAGCGATGCGGATCAGTGCTATGGATTTCAGTAACATTCTGATTACTAAAGAGGGCACTACCAATGTTAGAACGGATGAGCTAATTCTATTGTACTATGGAGTAGGCCAACTATTTAATGGAGCACCTGCTCTGCCATCTATTTAAGGGAGCACCTGCTCTTCCATTTACCACAAGACCAAGCGTCAACTTTGGCATCCTCTTTGCTGAGGTAATTGCAAAAAAAGAAGGACCGAGGTCAGAGCAAGGGCACAACAAAATTGAGCATATTAGAAGTCTTTTCACGCCTATATTCCACCATATCGAGGTATATCTCTCTTTCACTACTTATTTGGACACGCTCAAGAACATCAAAATGAGATATATTCTCCGGGATGATGAGACCTACTGCTTTTGTGATCGAGACAACACTCCTTTGTTTTACAAACTACCACAGCCAGCGATCACTAGACTCTCCAACATTCGACAATGAGTTTTTTAACTAAAAGTGAAAGAATATGAGAATAAAAGATTTAGAGATTGAAATAATGAAAAGATTGAGAGATCAAGAAAAGAGTGAAAGATTTTAAAAGTGAGTTTAGAGAGAATTAGAGTTTTATTGTAATGAGATTATAATCTCTTGCTTACAATTGATGAGAGATATATCTATTTATACTAATCTAGTTTAGGCTTGTTTGGATACAAAGATAGCTTAATACATGTTTGGCTACAAGGATAACAAATCATTAACCACAAACAAGCCTAAGACACTTTCTTTGGTAGCTTTAGATCACACAGCCTTATCCATCTTTCTTCATTTCTTTTTCATTCCAACACTCCCCCTTAAGTTTAAGTCATGGAGAATGCCTAAGCTTGCAACCATGAAGCATTATCTCATTAAAAAAACTTAAATAAGGAAAACCCAATTGGATAAAACTTTTTCTAGGTAAAAAGAGTATAACACTCCATGATCATGATCAGTGTTGTGGAATGGACATGAGGCCAAGACTTGGATAGATAGAACTGCCAGTCTTCACTGTTGTGGCCTTGGTGAACACATCAGCAAGTTGATATTCACTCCTTGTGTAGCAAGGTAAGATGTTTCCATTTCCAATAGCTTCTCTTACCTTATGGCAATCCACCTCAATATGCTTGGTTCTCTCATGAAACAAAGAGTTTGAAGCTATGTGTATTGCTGCTCAGATGCATTCAGTGGTAAGTTTTCTCATTGCTATATACTCAGCCTCAACACTTGAGCATGAAACAACCTTCTGTTTCTTAGTCTTCCAAGTGACTAGATTCCCACCTATGAGTGTGCAATAACCGGTTGTGGACCTCTTGTCCTTTCTATCACCTGTCCAATCTGCATCACAATAACAAACTACATTAGTGTTTCCATTACTACTCATCCATATACCTTGATCATATGTTCCTTTCAAGTATCTCAAAATCCTATGAATCATCTCCCAATGCCTTGTTTTTGGGTCTTGCATATGCTGAGACACTTGATTAGCTGTAAAACACAAATCAGGTCTAGTGATAGTTAAATATATTAGCTTACCAACAACCTTTCTATACAGCTTTGCTTCTTTAAAACCGTCATCTTCTAGCTCCCCCTGAGGTTCTACTTTGTAAACTTCTTATAATGGGGTTTTGGCTGGCTTAGCTTCTAGCATTCCTGTAGAGGTTAGCAAGTCCAATACATACTTCCTTTGAAAAAGAAATAGGCCTTCCTTAAACCTACATACTTCAATTCCTAAGAAGTATTTTAGTTTTCCTAGATCTTTAATATCAAACATACTTTTTAAATATTATTTAGTAGAGGCTATTCCCACTTTATCACTTCCATATATTATTATATCATCAACATAAATGAGAATAAAAGCAATCTCATCCTTACTCTTAAGTGTAAAAAGAGTGTGTTCTACTTCTGACCTTTTGAAACCTATTTCCCTTAGAGTCACAATTAGCTTATGGTACCAAACTCTAGGAGATTTTTGTAAGCCATAGATACCTTTTCTTAGCCACAGTGTGTTACCGGTTCCAACTTAATCTTCTAGACCTGGTGGTGGTGTCACATATACCTCTTATTCAAACTCACCTTGCAAAATTGCATTCTTAACATCCATTTGCCATAATTCTCAATCCAAGTTAGTAGTAAGAGTTAAAACAACATTCACTGAGTGTAATTAGCTACAGGGGCAAAAGTATCTCTATTGTCTTCACCATAAGTCTTTGTGAAACCTCTAGCTGCCAACCTAGCTTTGTACCTATCTATCTCACTATTGCTTTTATAATTAATGGTGAAAATCCATTTAGAACTTACAGCCATTTTTCCTTTTGGTAGAGTGGCTGGCGCATAGGTTTGGTTCTTCTGCATAGCTTGTCTTTCAGTTTGAATAGCTTTTCTCTACTCCTTTATCTCCATTGCATCCTCATAGCTTCTTGGAATCTGCTCTTTATCAAGACTAAGGATAAATACAACATGAGACTAAGGTATATGAACTAAATTACATACTCCCTGATCATGGTGAACTACTGCATTGTTGTTGTAGTAGAAGTTAGGTGAAAATCTTTGCCTTGTTCTTATTCTATGGACAATCGGTTCCCTTTGTGTTGTATTGTCCTCTCCTTCGAAAGCATCTACAAAATTACGTTGAATATACTTTTGTATTTTTGAAGCTGAAACTAGTATTTCTTCTTCTGAGTCATCTTGACTATGTGTAGAAGGTTACCCCCCTCAGGATCAAGAGGACTTGTTCTATGCCGGGACAAGGCTGGAGCAAGATCTGGAACAAGAGCTGGAACGGAGCTGGAACGGGATCTGGACCAGGCCGGGACGAGGCTGAAGCGGGTGTTGGATCAGTTTGGGACGATGCTGGAACTGGAGCCGGTTCGTGCCACGCCTCTGGTTCTTGAGTTGGAGCTGACAACAGAGGTCGGATATTGATTGGCTTGGGACTGGAACTTCTTGGTTTAAGCTGAGGACTTCGTGTGGTATTAGTATATGGAATTGCTGAGGAAGCCGGTTCTTGTGTGATCCCAAAAATTTTCAAAGTATTCTTAGGTTCTCAGCTTGGTCAGATGTGTTTAAAGACATGTCTTTGAATTGATCCCAGGTTCCTTCTTCATAGTATCATTTTGTTTCATCAAACTTGACATCCCTGGACACCAGAACTCTTATAGTCTCTGGATTATAGCATTTGTAGCCTTTTTGAGTTGATGAGTAGCCAATGAACATTGCCTTAGTACTATTAGCTTCTAACTTGTTCTTTTGTTCACCTGGTACTAAGACAAAGCCAACACACCCAAATGCCCTTAGATGTTTAACACTAGACTTTTTTTTTGATTTAGTACCTCAAATGGAGACAATTCTTCTAGGATTTTAGTTGGATTCCTATTAATTAGATAGCATGCTGTCATGAGTGCATCTCCCCAAAATCTCTTGGGAACTTTCATATGAAACATCATGGATCTCACCACTTCCATTAAATGTCTGTTTATTCTTTCAGCTACTCCATATTTTTTAGGAGTATAAGGACAGCTTGTTTGGTGTGTGATTCCATACTTTGTAAGTTGTTCTTGAAATTTTCGGCTTACTCACCACCATTATAAGATCTGAAACACTTAATTTTGGCATTGTATTGGTTAGTCACATAAGTTTGAAAGTTTATAAATGCTTCTATCACCTTTTGATAGGTACCTTAGTTCCATTAGCAATTAAAACTTTTCCTAATGCAGGTTCTAGGTTCTCTATCAATTCTAGATCATTAATCATGTGATGAGAAGCTCAAGAATCTACTATCAAAGGTTTTATATCATTATAAGTTTGAAAAGAAGCATGAAGAGATTTACCAATCACATTACCAGTGTTAATGCTTTGATGAGTGCTTCCAGGTCTGATCTTTTGACATATTCAGCTTGATTAGTCATGGGAACAGAGCCGGTTTGAGCTTGGGAAGGACCGGCCCTTGAAGAAGACGCGCCAGCACTAGGACCTTGGTTGTAGGACACGGCCGAATATGGAGAGGAAGCGCCAGGGACTTGCGCTTGGTTTAAGCTTCCTCCTTGATAAGACTTTGTTTTGTTCTTTGCTGGCGTAGGTGAAGGTCAGGGTGAAGTATCCAACAATCCTTTTTAGCATGGCCCAACTTCTTACAATGGTCACAAGTGACCTTCTTCTTTTCTTCAGTTTTGTAGAAGCTCTTATGTGCAATAGCTACTTCTTTACGTCCAAATAGCCCATGAGAACCTTGTTCTCTTTGTATTTTAGCACATACATCTTCAAGATTTAGTAGTTTGTCCTCCCTTAGTAGATGCTTTTATCAAATCTGTGTATGTGCCATTGAGGTCATGAGATGTCCAATTACCTTATCTTGCTCTCTTCTTTCATTGAGAATGATAGGTTCAATGGTGTCTGGTCTAAGCATGTCTAAATCAGCCCACAAGACTCTGAAAGTTCCATAGTGTTTAGTAAATTCCATTTTTCTTGTTTGAGATCATTCAAAGGTCTCTTAACTTCAAAAATCCTCATTATATTGAAAATATTCTCATAGACATTCTTGAGAGTCTCTCACAGATCTTTGGCATTGTCACAAAAGGAGTAAGCTTCTAATAGAGATCCTTCAAGAAAAATTTTCAGAATGAAGAGAACAAGCTGGTATTATTGAAACCATTTTGCCAACATGTCACCTTCCTCCATTTCTTGATCGCTTTCAGCTTCCCCTTCTAAAGGCATTAGTGATTCCAGTGACCCCTTCTGCTTCATTTTTCTGGACCACAGGAGATAGTTCACCCCCTTCAATATTACTGGAGCTTCATGTTTTTGTTAAACTCCATGATTATACTTGAGAGCTTTTTAGACTGCCTTTTATTAAAATTTTATTAACTCCAAGATGTATTCCCTAGTAATTTTTTGGAAAACTTTCAGACGAGAAACAGTCACTTATCCACAGATTAAACTCTTGCAACAGACAGGAAACAACCGCCCAAGGAGTTGAGCACCATGCGCTATCCACTTGCAAGAGGGACGTGTGCGACACGGTCAATAACAGCTCCAACCACTTTCTAACAAATTGTCAACGGTTATACCAGCTCTTAACTTCTCATCCAAAAATGATCCAGAAAGATAAGGTTGTTTAAAAATGGTTAAACAACTTAAATCCAAACTTTCCTCCATTTTCTTCAACAAAACAATTTTTTAACCAATTTCAAGAAAATCTTTCTTGAAGCGTAAAACATTTTAGATTGAGCTGAAACTTCTTGATATCCTCCAAAAGATCCTTATCTAACATCTCAATTTCCAATATTTGAAAAATATCAAGAAGGAATACGATTTTTGTTACCAACACCCAAACGTGTCGAAAACAAACACGATGTGGAAGATTGATGAAGAAGGCTTCACAAATTGTTTACGGTGAGTGTGGACCTTATGAAACATCAACTAGACTCGTTTTTCTTGAGTTTAGGCTTTGGAATTACTTGATTTGATGAATTTTTGAAGGAGATATGCTTGCTTCAATGGCGGATATCCCCGATGAGTGTGATCACAAAGCTGGCATGAAGAACTCTGGATTCTGATGTCCAAATGAGATGAAACTGGTGCAGGGATGATCAGAAACTCTAGCTTGATGATCCTTTTGTTAGAATATGGAATAAATATTCATGATCTCGCCGGAATTGGTGAAGCAACACCTTGCTCTTCTCAGCAGGTCCGGTTTGAAGGGTATAGTGAAGAAATCAAAGAAAAACTCGAATTTCTAGAGAATTTCAGATGAAATTTTGATGAATTCTTGCTCTGATACCATGAAATAATATGAAAATAACAGATTTAGAGATTGAAAGAATGAAAAGATTGAGATATTAAAAAAGAGAGTGGACGATTGTAAGAGTGAGTTTAAAGAGAATTAGAGTTTTATTAGAATGAGATTATAATCTCTTGCTTACAAATGAGGAGAGAGATAGCTATTTATACTAATCTAGTCTAATTTTATTTGGATACAGAGATAACTTAATAAATGTTTGCAATCTATCTTTTATTTTTCATTCTATACAATTTTTCTGAGAACACACCGACTTTTAGAAAGCTTGAGCACTTGTAATAAGGAGGGAGAATAAATCTCTACAATATTTTGAGAAGAATTTTAACTTTTTATATTGATTCATTTATGGATTTCTCATAAAATCTTGCTGTGTTTTGCTTTGTGATGTTGGAATATTTCATCAGTTATTTTCAATCGATTTTCTTCACCTATTATTAATCTTATTTTCCAAACTATCTTGTTCATTTAATTTCTACTTATAGGTTAAATCTATTTATGTAATAGGTTACTTGAATTAGCATAGGTGAGTGCTTTGTCTTTAGCCAACAACATTTGATGCTAAGACAAACCAAGAACATATCAATCACAATCGTTGTCTACAATCTTAGGCTCACACGACAGTAGTATGCTAAATTGATAGACAAAGTTGTTGATACCACGACAGTGTGTCAGTCTTTATTTTATATTTGAGTTCAAGACTTGTGCTAAATTATATCATGAATAATTGTTTTGTTCTTGATGATTTAATCCCAGCGAAATTGTCCTTGACATTAAACTTTTGTATCATTTTTTATACCAATTTACTTCATTCTCGTTTGTTACTTTCACCAATATGAAAACCATAATCTATCTTAGCTTAATTTCATTCTCATAGAGAGAGTGTAACCTTGTCCTCTGAATCAAATCTTTCTATTTTGTTTCATGTATTTTTGCATTATAAATAAGGCATATAAACCATGAAAAACATCTACATCAACATGTTTGAGAACTCTTTTTCTTTGAATCAAATGATAGTTGTATAACAGTTTAAAGGAAACTGAAAAGTACAAGGGTGAGAATTTTTTTAAAAAACAAAAATTCAAAGATTATCTTTGGTGTTAGTTGCACATTATACTAGGTCATATAATATTAAAATATACACTTTTAACAAAAAAAAATCAAAATAATATATTCGGATTTTAATATTTTGAATTAGTTATATTTTAATTTTTTATATATTATTCATATATCATTAATAGATGGAATAAAAAAAGATGAAAAATAATTATGACACAAAAAGGCTGGCATGCAATTTTAATAGCACAAAAAAATACATTAAAACCTTCATAAATTAGTAACTTAAGACCAAAAAATTTTATTACGTTAAAAAGATATTAATTTATCAATAAATTACTAAATTATTAATTTAAAGAGATATTTTCGTAATTCTTAAACTAAAAAATTAAATAATAAATTTTATTAGCAATCCGTAATTTTTATTTATTTATAATTTTTCACTTATATTATTTACATGTTTTAAAAATAATTACACGTAAAAATATTGATTATGTCTAAATTTTTTTTATATTTTTTTGGATGCAGTCTAAAAAGATAACACCAAATGTTTAATTTCAGTAAAAATATTACAAATAAAATCCAACAAGAATGTCAATTTATATTAAAAAAATAACCAATATTGGAATCATATTTGATTAAATTTTCTTAAATATAACATATATATATTATAATTATTAATTTATAATATTGATAGTACCATATATTTGTATAGAATTTTCAAAAAAAAAGTATTATATTATTATTTTAATGAATTATGCGCATGTTGACAAAAAGAAAGAAAGAATTATGCGCATTTATTTTATCAAATTATGATATTGATAGGACCATATTTTTTATTTAATCATAAATTCATTGTAATTTTAATCTCTTTGATGAAAATATTAATTGATGTAACTAAAAAATAAAATTAAGAAAGTATAAAAAACAAAGATTAATTTAAAAAATATTAACTATAATTTAACAATGTTTTAATATTGCACACTTTTTGTATTTTTAATTCTTACATCTTTCTGAAATTCTAAAATCATGAAAACGTAATAACAAACTGGTCTTCAGCATTAAAAGAAAACTGAACCTAATCAACTAGTCTTCTTAAAAGCATAAAATAATCTCATTACTCTGAATCCAGCACCACACCAGAATGTCTACTCCTACAATTCTTAGAATGTACCTGCAAAAAGAAGGTGTGAGCAATTTGGATTACCTAGTGAGAACAGGCATTTATGACCCACAAACAATTCTTAAATCAACACAACACAACAATCACAAGTCCTCGACTAATATCACCTTTCAAAGATCATCTCCAAAGAAGCAGTCATTTATCAAACAATAACTCGCTAGTGGTGCCCCATTGTGACATATGCACACACATCATGTTGTCCTAAGTGGCCCCGTCACTGTCCACCCTCTTGGGGCCGAGGTCTTTCACACTATAGGATACCTTCTCCGAGATAAACAACTCATCCAAACAAACAAACATCTCCACACTAGAATTTCTATCATACTCACTGTGATTTCTACACATGGAAATTTTTCATTCACAATACAAATATCCACTATCACTATTCAACCATCAAACAACCATTTTCAGTTTTTAACAACTTAAATCTCTTTAAGTGCTATTTTCACAGTCACACATATCAACAACTAATACTAAGTCCCTAAAACTAATCTGATATTGACGAATGACTAACGCCCGAAAGAATTATGATAGGTAAAGAGTCTAAAGCTAATTCTTACCTTAGCATATCTTGACAAAACAAATTCGATCTAGAAGACAAAGGAAGGGAAAGTCACATAACATAGTTGCACTATTGTAAAGAGAGAAGAGGGATTAGGTTTCAGATTTACCACACATGTGAGCTCACGGCCGCGAGAGAAGAATAAGAGAAGAGACATGCATCTGGTTTAACTCATGGAGGCACATATCAGTGCTGATGGCAAGCGTTGGATTTGAGAAAATGGTAGCTCAGATTCAATGGTTGGCGGCTCCCACATTAATGGCGACACAAAAACCGGAGGAAGGGGACCGTGACTCCGCGGATACAGGTTGCTGCAGCTACAGGTAATGTCAGCGACTACATGTGGTGTTTGTGGCTCGAGCTACGTCAAGGCTTCACTACTTTCTGGTTTTGTATTTCCAACACAAGGTGGCTCCTTTTTTATAGGAAGATAGGAGAGGAGATCCTAGGTTTAATCCTTTTTATGGTTTAGACAATTGGACTTCTTATTTCTCTTTTGGACTAGAGTCAAAGGTGTTATAATTCTTTCCAATTAAATTGTAATTCGCCCATGAATTCGTCTCAATACCCCTCTGACTACCAAACCTCCTCTTAAAAATAAACTGAGTTATTGATCCCCTGAACCTCTACTTCCCGGTGGTCTACAACCTTAACTTACGTGATGACACTGACAGGTTACAGCCCACATTTGTTGACGGTTTAGGTAGGATCAGCTCTAGCTCTCGGAAAAACTTACATAAAACTGACACATGAAACATATTTTGGAAATTTGAAAATTATTGCGGTAATTCTTTCGATAATCACAAAAAATCTCATGTATTTTGGCTTTAATTTCTTCCGGTTATGATTCCAATCCTTTCTCGGAAGTGTTTTCATTTGCAAATACACAGTTTCGCCCATTACAAATTCCAAATCTTTGAGAAAATTGTCAGCATTTCTCTTCTGACAATCGTGTGTTTTTTTTAGCTTTTCTTTGAGCAATTCTACTTGCTCGACTATTTTTTAAATTATCTCTAGCTATAGATCGCAATGCTTTCCCACTTTGGTCGAACAAATAAAGGTGTGACAAGGTCTCCCATATAGTCTTGTACTGGGACATTTCTTTGCTCAAACTATGATTGTAGGTAAACTCAACTAAAAGTAGAAAGTTTCCCCCATTTATCTTCCTAATTCAACACAAATGCTCTTAGAATATCCTTCAATGTATAAATGTTCCGTTCTAACTATTATGAGGTTAACCTTTATCCCCAGTGCATCTGAAAATCCTGCTAGAAAACTAATATGAACTTCAGATCTCTATTTAACATAATACTTACCAGTACTCCATGGAACCTTACATTCAAGTCCAAATACTTAAGTGAGATAATCGATTCCATGTCTTCTTTATCACCAAAAAATGAGAAGGTTTGGTGAGTCTATCCACGATCAACCAAACTTCAATGTTCTTTCTGAAAGTCCTTGGCTGCCCGGTAACGAAATTCCATTGTTACCATTTCTATTTCTATTCTGGTAAGGGCAATCTTTGCAGTAGTCCGCTAGAAACTCTACGCTCTGTTTTTACCAACGGACATGCTGACAGTGAGACACCCACATGTTAACATCCTTCTTCATCTCTACCATGTAATAGTATCACTTCAAATCCAAATAAAACTGTCTTTTATATGCACTCGTACCAGTGGTGTTGTTTGTTGCATGGGTATTGAGCCACGCTTGGTGGGGTCACATGTGGATGTTTTTAAAGTCTGTCTACCTCCCACTACGGCAAGATTCCCCGTCATTTAACCTCCATATGCATATATGTTACCTTTACAGTTCATACAACACTGTGGCATCCAAGGTGACCTGACCATTATCCAATAACTACCCCGACTAGAATTCCTCCCACTGGCTCGTGCTCAACACGGTATTCATTCATACTGGTTGTAGTTCTGGTGCAAGACTCTGCTCTGACTGCTCGCTGGGCTGCGGCTGCTTCTGATGCGGCATTGGTTCTCTTCGGTAGCATCTTGATACATACAAAGAGTTGAGTGATGGAACTGAACTCAGTTTCTTGACAAGTATAAAAAAATTCGCTCTTGGTAGTTCTCAAATTCTACTCTTATTATACTCTTTAAGAAACTAAATTTTTTAAAAAAATTTGAAACTTTTCGAATCTACCATCCTGCAATGTTAAATGAAATATTAAAGTCAGTATACTTAGTTGACAAAAAAAACACTCTGCCTTGTAGGATAGGACATGTTAGGCTAAACCTGGCTCTACTACTAAAATTGTGACATCTATTCCCTTGTTTTTCTTACAATTTTTGCTACTCAACATTTCAAAACACATAATGTTCTTAAACAATATGTTATGTCTTCAATAAAACAACATAATGTCTCACACATATCTATCAGAGGCAATGTTTTACACATACAATAAACATAAAACATAAAACAAAACACAAGAACATGATGTCTTACACATAAAGAACATAACTAGAAAACAAAACACAACAGAACATAAGGAACATACAAACTTCTCACACTTGGGATTGAGATAGTTCTTGTGAAGGTTGTGTTTGAGAGGCTTCTCCCTGCAAAAAAAAAACAATACAATTAGCATACAAAACATACCATAATCAATACCTTTTAGCAGAACATAAGTAATTAATGAACATAAAACACATACCATATCCCCATTTTCTTTTCTTGGTCGACCTCTTGGCCTTTTGGGTGAATTTTCAGTCCTCTCATTAGTACAAATTGTCTTGTTATGACCTTCTTCTTGACACTTGGAGCATGTTATAACACTCTTTTCTCGTGTTAGCATGTTCTTGTTAAAGGAAGAAGATTTGTTGGTACATTTCCTCCTATCATAATTACTTGGCCTTCCACGGTTGCCTACCCTAAAGGATGGTGGTTGAACTCCTATCATATTTAACCTAGGCCAGAATTTCATACCTTGGACATGTTTTATTCCACGGCTATAGGTTTGTACCCACATCTGTTTTGTGTAATAATCAACCACATAATCATCAAATCTAAGCTTCTTTGCGATTATCACAAATGCAGCATGCATACAAGGAATTCCTATCAACTGCCATTTAATACAACTGCATGTTCTCAAATCCATGTCAACAATGTGACTAACATTACACTGATCGATCTCATGCAAGTTTCCACATGCAGAGTACCGTATACACTCTCTAGACTTTTCCCTACTCAAATCTATCTCACGATGTGCCCTCTTAGTAAAATTTGTCTTAAATCTACCAGCTATAGCAGCCATCTTTGCATTTCGAACCATACATTGCCGCCTAATGTCCTCTAACATATTTAGTAGTGGTTTTTTCCTTGCTTCCCTAATGGTTTTATTGAATGACTCACTCAGATTGTTAAGGTTATCGTTGCAGTATGATCCGAGTCTAAAGAATGCCGTAGACCAGCTACTAGGCGTCTGAAGTAGAAGAGTATCATGCGCACCTTTGTTATACTTCTTCAGTGTTTCTAGTGCATCCTCGTACTCTCCTATTGTGTAGCAGCGTGCTATGGTCCAAAACATATGCTTTAACTCAGGATCCTTGCTATCTCTCTTCCAGTTAGACAAAATGTGTCTTGCACACATTCTGTGCTCAGCCTCTGGTAACTCAGCTGTCACAGCATTCACTAGACCCTGCAAAATAAAGAAAGAAGACAAATCGTGAACAATATATAGATACACTTGAAACAACAAAACAAGCATATTACTAACTTTGTAAATACACTGATTTATAACAAAGAAGATTACTAACCTTCTGCTTGTTGGATATGATGGTGATTTTTTACCCATCTTGGAGACTCAGATCTTCTTTCAAATGTTTAACAAACCATTCCCAGTTTATGTTGTTCTCAACTTCAACCACAGCCCATGCTATTGGTACAATACGATTGTCACCATCTAAACCTATAATGGGTCGACATGTCTCTAGCCAAGATTCTTTTTGCGCTGTAAAACACATATAGAGACGATCAAACCTCTGTTTAGGATTTGTACCTGGCACTGGAATGGTCTCAATCTCCATTGTTGAGAAAGGATTAGATCTCAGGACCTCTGCTTGGTAGTCCCAAGCTTTCTTTATACAATTTAGCCTTTGCTTTTCCACATTGCTCCTCTGTCACACTCAAATTATATTCTCTCTTTATCTCATCAGCCATCTATTTTTTCGTGAGCTTCGGATTTAGTCGTAACCTTTCTTCAAAAAGCATAGCGATTGAAGATGTCTTCAGCATCTTCGAATATCCAGATCTTATGCATCTATGCTCATTACATACCATCTTATGTCTTCTCTTTTCATAAGAACAGTAGATTCTCCAAGGACAATTAGACTTTATGTCTGAGCATTTTGCAGCAAGTTGCTTAGCAGACGATCTGTAAAGCTTTATATCGTATCTTGTTCTAAGAGAGTACCTGAGCAGAGCAACTTTGAAGTCTGATGCGCAGCCAAACGTTTTCCCCAAATGCAGAAGTTCCTCACTGCCTAACGTATTAGCAATCTCCTCCCGACGCTCCAATTCATCTTCATCGTCGTCAGATGAAAAGGGGTCTGGGATATTGTCATCATCTCAAATGTCATCCCCACTGTCTCTATCGATATCATCCGTTTCATCTCTGTCTACATTTCCAAACTCAATTCGCAAGTCTCCAACAACTTCTTCTTTGACACCTATACCGTTTTGCTCAACCTCGATGTCAAACATATCATCTTCCTCATCTGCGTTTTCCTCACAGTCATCGCGTTCTCCATTTTCCTCAACTTCATCCACTTCCTCCGTCGATGCTTCTCCCGCCTCCCTTTCTTCTTGTCTACCGCTTTGAGTTACATTTTGTCAAACGCTTTCCGCTGTATCATATGACCCAGCAGTATGACGAACAGGACGAAATCATTTCGTCCTACCCATTGTGGAAAGATGAAATCGAGAAGATGAAATCGAGAGGAGAGATAAAGGAATTTGGGGTTTAGGTTTAGGGATTTCGGATTTTTGTCCATTTCAATCGATTTGGGGATTTTATTAATTTTTAGGTTTAGTTTAAATTATCACAAAACAACGTTGTTTTGTATAATTAACGGCGATTAACACATAATTAACGGTTGACTTTTTGTTAGGTTAAAAGGCTTAGTCAACTTAAATTGGTGTTTAATTTGACTATTTATTAAAAATTCATGATTAAATTGGCGCAATCAAAAGTTCGTGTTTTAATTAGCTTATTTTGGTAAGTTCGTGGTTTTTTTGGCCATTTTCCCTTAAAAGTATAAAAAAATCTCATTGTCCTTAAAGCCAACACCGCACCAGAATGCCTACTCCCGCAACTCCTAGAACGTACCTGCAAAAAAGATAGGTGAATAATTTGGATTACCCAGTAAAAATATGCTCTTAGGACCTACAAACACATCTCAAACCAACATTACATAAGAAACACATATCCTAAACTAATATCAACTTCCAAACATCACCCCTAAAGAGACAATCATTACCAACCAATTGAAAGATTATAAGATTGAGAGATTTGCAGAATGAGAGAATGAGAGAATGAGAAAATTAGAGAATTAGAGAATCAGAGAGAAGAATGATTTATTAGAAAATGAGAATTATGAATTCTTACTTAAAAAATGTGAAGGGAGTAAAGTATTTATACTAATCTAGTCTAGGCTTGTTTGGATACAAGGATAGCCTTATACATAAATGGCTTACAAGGATAACATAATTCTATAATACAAACAAGCCTTAGACTCTCCCTTTTACATACATATAAATCGCCATTTATCTAGAAATAAAGGCTTTCATAAATTCATCACTTCTTCTTCATTCCAACACTCCCCCTCAAGCTTAAGACATAAGATGTTTAAGCTTGCAACCATGAAGCATTACCTCATTAAAAACCTAGAGAAGGAAAACCCAATTGGGACAAAACCTTTTCTAGGGAAAAAGAGTATAACACTCCATGTTGGGATCATTGGTGTGGAATGGTCATGAGGCTAAGTCTTGGATAGATTGAGGCGCTAGTTTTAAGAGATGTTGCCTTGGTAAATACATCAGCTAGTTGGTCCTCACTCCTTGTATAGCAAGGTAAAATGATACCTTTCCCAATAGCTTCTCTAACTTTGTGGCAGTCCACTTCTATATGCTTGGTCCTCTCATGAAACACTGAATTGTAGGCTATGTGAATGGCAGCTTGATTGTCACAATGAATGGTGATAGGTTCCTCACACTCCACGGCTAAGTCACCCAAAATTTGTTTCAGCCAGATGCATTCAGTAGTGAGCTTCCTCATTGCTCTATACTCTGATTCTGCACTAGAACATGAAACCACCTTTTGCTTCTTGGTTTTCCAAGTCACAAGGTTTCCACCTATGAAAGTACAATATCCAGTAGTACTTCTCCTATCTTCCCTATCTCCTGCCCAATATTCATCACAATAACCAACCACATTTGTGTTTTTATTGTTACCCATCCATATACCTTGTTCATGTGTGCCTTTTAAGTATCTTAGAATTCGCATGGCCATCTCCCAATGTCTCATCTTTGGTCCTTGCATGTGTTGTGATACCTGATTCACAGCAAAACATAAATCTGGTCTAGTGATGGTTAAATAAATAAGCTTACCAACCACTTTCTTATAGAGCTTAGGATCATTAAAATCAATTTCTTCAACTAGCTCCCCCTTAGTTGCGATTTTGTAGCCTTCCTCTAAGGGTGTTTTGGCTGGCTTAGCTTCCATCATAACTGTAGATGTTAGTAAATCTACAATATACTTCCTTTGAGAGAGAAAAAGACCTTCCTTAAACCTACATACTTCAATTCCTAAGAAGTATTTAAGTTCTCCTAAATCCTTTATATCAAAGACAGTCTTTAAGTAATCTTTAGTAGATGCAATACCAACACTATCATTACCAGATATGATTATATCATCTACATAGATAAGGATTACCACAATACCTTCCTTACCTTTTAATGTGAAAAGAGTATGTTCCACTTCAGATTTTTTAAAACCTTTATCCATTAAGGTTACACTTAGCTTGTGGTACCAAGCTCTTGGAGATTGTTTAAGGCCATAAATAGCCTTCCTTAACCTCAGTATATTACCGCTTCCAACTTCATCTTCTAGGCCAGGTGGAGGTGACATGTAAACCTCTTCTTCTAGTTCACCTTGTAAGAAAGCATTCTTGACATCCATTTGCAACAATTCCCATTCAAGATTAGTAGCAACAGTAAGCACAACATTGACAGAATGTAGCTTAGCAACAGGAGCAAATGTATCCCTATAATCCTCACCATATGTCTGAGTAAAACCCCTAGCTACCAACCTAGCTTTATATCTATCAATTTCACCATTGCTTTTGTATTTAATGGTAAAAATCCATTTAGAACTTACAGCCTTCTTTCCTTTTGGTAAAGTGGCTGAAGCATATGTACCATTCCTCTCCATAGCTTGTTTCTCAGCTGAGATAGCTTCCCTTCATTCCTTTATAGACCTAGCTTCTTCATATGTCTTTGGAATCTGCTCATTGTCAAGACTAGAAATAAAAGCAACATGAGTAGAAGGTAAGTGTGCAATATTACAAACTCCCTGGTCATGATGAACTACAACATTTCCATTGTAGAAAACTGGTGGATTTCTTTGTCTTGTGCTTCTCCTTAACACTGTAGGTGGAGCCTCCTCTTCTTCACTCAAAACTTCAATGAGAGTAGGTCTAGATCTTTTGGAAGCTGAAGCTAGAATGGAATCCTCTCCTGCTGAGTCTTGTTGGACATGAGTAGAGGTTTCTCCTCCCCCATGTTCAAGAGGAGGAAGCCCAGGAGAACCAGGAAAGGATGATGGCCGAGACAAACCGGAAGGATCAGATGCGGCTGGACTAGATGGACCGGAAGGGCCGGATGAACGGTCTTGTGGACCAGGCTGAACCACGGGTCCACGGCTACTTGCAACTGGTGCAGGTGATGAGACTGTGTGCTGACCACCTCTTATTCCAATACTTTCCAAGAGTTGTCTCAAGTATTCAGCTTGGTCAGTTCTTGTTGATGAGATGTCTTTAAATTGTTCCCAAGTTCCCTCTTCAAAAAATCCTTTTTCTTCTTGGAACTTGACATCTCTAGACACCAAGACTCTTCTAGTTTCTGGGTCATAACATTTGTACCCTTTTTGTGTGGATAAATATCCAATGAACATAGCTTTGGTACTCTTTGGTTCCAGCTTGTTCCTTTGCTCCCTTGGAACTAATACAAAACAAACACAACCAAAAACTCTTAAGTGATCAATATTAGGTCTAGTTTTGTTTAGTACCTCAAATGGAGACAGGTCATCTAGGACTTTTGTAGGAGTCCTATTAATCAAGTAGCATGCAGCTACAAGGGCATCTCCCCAAAATCGTTTAGGTACTTTCATGTGGAACATCATTGTTCTCACAACTTCCATTAAATGTCTATTCTTCCTTTCAGCTACTCCATTTTGTTGTGGAGTGTAAGGACAGCTTGTCTGATGTTCAATGCCATGTTTAGCTAGATGTTCTTGAAGTCTGGTACTAGTGTATTCTCCTCCATTATCTGTTCTAAAGCATTTAATTCTAGCATTGTATTGATTAGTAACATATGCTTGAAAGTTTAAAAATGCATCATATACTCTATCTTTAGAACTAAGTAATGTGACCCATGTATATTTAGACTTTTCATCAATAAATGTCACAAAATATTTATGGTTTTCTCTAGATGGAAATGGAGATGTCCAAACATCAGAATGCACCAATTCAAAACAATTTTCATATGTATGCATAGATTTTTCAAAAACTGTTTTACAATGTTTCCCAAGAATACAAGAATCACACAACTCTTTTGGCATTTTTAAACCAGGAACAAGTAAGTCAAGTGCTCTTGGATGAGGATGTCCTAATCTAGCATGCCACAAATCAGAATCAGAACTAAATGACCTAGCCTGAAGAGCCGATTCCAATGTACTAATATTAGTCATGTTTTCAAGAACATACAAATCATCTTTTGTGGTTCCTTGTCCAAAACATCTCCTAGTTTCAATATCCTGAAAATAGAAATCATTAGGACCAAAAATTGCATGACAATTGAGATCAGTAGTAGCTCTTTTAACAGATAGCAAGTTAGATGTAAAAGATGGCATATAAAATGCTTTAGATTCTTTATCAAACAACTTCAATTTTCCTATGCCTTTAATTGGTACTTTGATTCCATTAGCAATAAGAACATTCCCTAAGGCAGGTTCTACATTCTCTAGCAATTCTATATCACTAATCATGTGATGAGAAGCACCAGAATCAACAACCAAAGATTTAGGAGCATTAGAAGTAAAAAGAGTTTGAAAAGAAGCATGAAAAGTTTTACCCATCACATTGCTATCCTTTAGTGCCTTGATAAGGGCTTCTAAGTCTGATCTTGTCACAAATTCTGATGTTTGTGGCATGGTATTAGTGGAGGCTGAGACAGGAAGTGAACCGCTGCTACCAACCGCCCTTGATGACCCAACACCATGAGCTTGCCTGGCCGAGGGCATGGCCGGATGCAGTGTAGGGCGTGAAGCCCATGATGGCCTCAGATGAGGGTGGAGTTCCCAACAATCCTTCTTTGCATGACCATCCTTCTTGCAATGATCACAAAATTGCCTCCTCTTCCTAGAAGCATTTGTTGGCTTGAAGTAACTTTTGTGAGCAGCTACTAGTTCAGCTTTGTTGCCAAACAATCCATGTGATCCTTGTTCCTTTTGAACTTGAGCACACACTTCCTCCAAACTAGGCAACTTATCAGACCTGAGAATATGCTTAATAAGATTTGAGTAAGTAGAATTAAGAGTTAAAAGTAACCCAAACACCTTATCTTGTTCCTTTCTTTCAAGGAGTACAAGTGGTTCAATAGTGGCTGGCCTTAGCATTTCTAGCTCAGCCCACAAAGCTCTGAATGAGCCATAGTGCTTTGTGAATTCAGCATCCTCCTGCCTTAATTCATTCAAAGCCTTCTTTACTTCAAAAATTCTCAAAAGGTTAGTGGTGTTTCCATACACCTTAAGCAAAGTGTCCCATAGATCTTTTGCATTTTCACAAAAAGAATAAGCTTCTAAAAGATCACTAGCAAGAGAATTTTGTAAAATAGAAAGTACCAACTCATTTTCTTGGTACCATTTGGCTTGAGCTGCATCACTCACTTCAGCCACTTCATTGTCTTCAATGCCATTTGTGGCAATATGATTCCAAAGACCTTTACCACCCAATGTGGTTTTCATGGTCCTAGACCATAAGAGATAATTTGCTCCATGTAGAATGACTGGAGCTCTAAGGAATGCCTGAATTTCCATACCTAAAAGGCAATATAGGTCAGTAAATCAGAGAAACAAAAAAAATCGTGATACCAGACTGGAGCCGGCTAGGCGAGAATAAGATGCTGGTCACGCTAGTTGGGTTGGGTTGGGCGTGAACGGCTTCTTTCTGGTCACGCTCAGGTCTCTTGGTCACGGCTTCTGTTCACCAGGTTGCTTGGTCAAGAGTTCAGCTGGAAGTTGGTTGGTCGGGACGTGGTCACACTTGCGAAAGACTCGGTCGGGACACTCGCTTGTTTTGGACGTGGTCGGACGTGATAGCTGTGGTCGGGACACTCGGATACAACGCTAATCACACAAGTCTATACATGCAAGATACAGCTTACTATACAAGAAGGGAGGCAAGTGAAAGAGCTAAGTGTATCCACAGAATTAAGTGTGAAGCAAGAAACCAACAACTTGCAGTTCAAGTAACTAATAACAACCTATAACTACTTGTAACTAACTTTTAACCAATACTTGCAACAGGATATGAACATATTAAAAAAAATAGCCTAATAACCAATTTTAACAAGATTTAATCACCAATTTCGAATTTATTAATCTTGTGGTGAGGATTATAGGGATACCCTGCAAAAAAGATAGGTGAATAATTTGGATTACCCAGTAAAAATATGCTCTTAGGACCTACAAACACATCTCAAACCAACATTACACAAGAAACACATATCCTAAACTAATATCAACTTCCAAACATCACCCCTAAAGAGACAATCATTACCAACCAATGACTCCTGGTCCGAAACTCACTAATTTTCCCATTGATGCTCCATTGTTACACATGCATATACACCTCTTGGTCCTAAGTCGCCCTACCACTATTCTCCCTCTAGACATTGGGGTCTGTCATATTCTTCTGGTAATGGACAAGGAACCATCTCCGAGATACACCATTTTTCCAAACAAACATCCCCACACTAAGATTCATATCACACTCACTATGATTTCAAAATATGGGCATCTCTCTGTTGAGAAGTAAATTTGATTTTTGATCAAGTTTAATAATTTGGCTAATGATCCAATAAATATTTGTTGGACCAAATACAAATTCTTGATCCATATTCTAGAAACTCTCTAGAAATATCTTTCCATCTTCACCTCTTTAAAACTTCTAGAAAATAAATATCTAAATATTTCTATAAAAATATCTAGATAATTATAATAGAATAATCTAGATTTTAGCATTAAATATGTAAGATATTTTGTGTTTTGGAGGTTATAAATACCTCAATCCACCTTTAATTGTAATTATCCTCTCAAGTTGTTTACTAAGAATAAAAAATCTTCTTCCAAATAATTTTCCTCTTTCATATAATTTTCCACTTTCAAAAAAGTGGTATAAGAGCTAGAAGATCATTTTGAAGATGGCGTCTAACGGTGTTCCCTTCCAAGTTCTGATGCTCACAAAGAGCAACTATGACAATTGGAGTCTACGAATGACGACTATCCTAGGAGCACATGACATGTGGGAGATAGTCGAGAAAGGTTTCGTTGTGCCGGAGAATGAAGGTAACGTCTCTCAAACTCAAAAGGATAGTTTGAGAGATTCACGCAAGAGAGACAAGAAAGCTCTCTGTCTAATCTATCAAGGATTAGATGAAGATACGTTGTAAAAAATGGTGGAAGCTAAAACGTCCAAGGAAGCTTGGGAAAAGCTTTGGACATCTTACAAGGGTGTTGATCAAGTGGTACGTCTTCAAACTTTAAGAGCAGAATTTTAAGTGTTACAAATGAAGGAAGGTGAACTCGTCTCGGATTATTTCTCAGAGATTTAACGGTTACTAACAACCTAAAAACAAATGGCGAAAAGCTAAATGATATGAGAATCATGGAGAAGGTTCTTAGATCGTTGAATCTCAAATTTGAGCACATTGTCACCGTCATTGAGGAGAAAAAGGATCTAGAATGCATGACTATGGAGCAACTTCTCGGTTCTATACAAGCCTATGAAGAAAACAAGAAGAAAAAATATGACATCACCGAGCAAGTACTCAAGATTTGGATTGATCATACTAAGGAAGAAAAATGCACAAAGTTATCCAAAACGAGATGGATTTCAATCAAAAGGAAGAGGTCGTGGATAAGGAAGTGTAAGAGGTTGGAGATCTTATGAAGGCAACATTAAGCAAAGAAGAGAAGGCTCATCAAGAGGTCATAGGAGAGGAAACCCACCAAGGTTTGATAAATCAAATGTAAAATGCTATAATTGTGAGAATTTTGGACATTATGCATCCAAATGTAAAGCTTCTCACAACAAACGAGTTGAAGAAATAGTCAACTATGTGGAAGAAAGTAACAAAGAAGAAGACATGTTATTGATGGCTCATAAGAAATATGAAGGAGAAGATAATCACAAGTGATGCCTCGACAGTGGTGCAAGTAATCACATGTGGGGAAGAAAAAGCATGTTCGTGGAACTTGATGAATAGGTGAAAGGAAACGTGGCTTTGGGAGATTAATCAAAGATGGAAGTGAGAGGTAAAGGAAACATTCTTATCCGATTAAAGAATGGAGATCATCAATTCATCTCCAACATTTATTACATTTTAACCATAAAGACAAACAACTTGAGCCTTGGACAACTCTGAGAGAAATGTTATGATATTCGATTAAAAGATAATAACCTTTCTTTAAGAGACAATGAAAATAATCTCATCACAATGGTGCCAATGTCTAAAAATAGATTGTTTGTTCTTAACATTCAAAGTGATATCGCACAATGTCTCAAAATGTTCTACAAAGAGGAGTCCTGGCTTTGGCATCTTTGGTTTAGACATCTCAACTTTGGAGGTTTGGAGTTACTTTCTAAAAAGGAAAAGGTGAGAGGATTACCATGCATCAACCATCCAAATCAAGTTTGTGAAGGGTGTTTACTAGGAAAACAATTCAGAATAAGTTTCCGAAAGGAGTCAATCACAAGAGCTCAAAAGCCATTGGAACTTGTTCATACGGATGAATGTGGTCCTATCAAGCCACAATCACTCGGTAAAAGTAACTACTTTTTTCTCTTTATTGATGATTTTTTCAAGAAAGACATGGGTTTAATTTTTTGAAAGAAATATCAGAAGTATTTGAGAATTTGAAAAATTTCAAAGCCTATGTTGAGAAGGAAAGTGGTCTTATGATCAAAGCCATGAGATCTGATCGTGGAGTAGGGTTCATGTCCTAAGAATTTTTGAAGTATTGTGAAGATAACAGGATTAGAAGACAATTGACGGTGCCTAGATCCCCTCAAAAAAATGGAGTAGCGGAAAGGAACAATAGGACAATCCTTGAGATGGCAAGAAGCATGCTAAAAAGAAAGAAGCTACCAAAGGAATTATGGGCAGAAGCAGTCGATTGTGCGGTTTACCTCTTAAACCGATCTCCGACAAGAAGTGTTTTGGGAAAACTACACAAGAAGCTTAGAGCGGAAGGAAACCAAGTGTTTCTCACTTAAGAGTTTTTGGAAGCGTCGCTCACACACATGTACCAGACGAAAAGCGAAGCAAGCTTGATGACAAAAGCGAGAAGTTTATATTCATCGGATACGATGCAAATTCCAAAGGATACAAGCTCTACAGTCCAAATACCAAGAAGACAGTCATAAATCGAGATGTCATCTTTGATGAATAAGAAGAATGGGAATGGAGATCAAATAATGAAGACTATAACTTTTTTCCAAATTCTGAAGAAGAAAACTTGGAGAGACAAAGCGAGGAGAAGGTTACCCCACCAACTTCGCCAACACAAAGTTCTCAAGAAGGTGAAAGTTCGGGTGAAGGAACACCATGACTTAGAAGTCTACAAGACATTATGAGGTAACCGAAAATCAAAAAACTTTGTTCTGTCTATTTTCGGATTGTGAACCCATGAATTTTCAAGAAGCTATGGAGAAAAAAGCATGGAGAAATGCAATGGATGAAGAAATCAAGGCAATACAGAAGAACGAAACATGGGAGTTAGCTTCACTTCCTAAAGAACACAAAGCAATAGGTGTGAAGTGGGTGTACAAAACAAAGAAGAACTATAAAATAGAAGTTGAAAGATACAAAGCAAGATTGGTGGTGAAAGGCTACATTCAAAGAGTTGGAATCGACTACGATGAGGTATTCGCTCATGTTGCTCGTCTTGAATGTTAGACTGATCATTTCATTGGCAGCCCAAAAGAATTGGAAGATACATCAAATGGATGTGAAATCAGCCTTTTTAAATGGATATCTTGAGGAAGAAGTTTACATTGAGAAACCACAAGGCTACATAATAAAAGGAGAAGAAGACAAAGTCTTGAGGTTTAAAAAGGCACTTTATGGAATAAAACAAGCACCAAGAGCATGGAATACTCGGATTGATAAGTATTTTAAGGAGAAGAACTTCATCAAGTGTCCATATGAGCATGTACTCAATATCAAAACTAAAAATAGTGATATACTAATTGCATGTTTGTATGTCGATGACTTGATATTCACAGGTAACAGTCCAAGTATGTTTGAAGATTTGAAGATGGATATGACGAAAGAATTTGAAATGACTGATATTGGATTGATGTCTTACTACCTTGGAATTGAAGTGAAGTAAGAAGGAAATGGAGTCTTTATCACTTAAGAAAACTATGCTAAAAAGATCCTTAAGAAGTTTAAGATGGATGATTCTAATCCAGTTTGCACGCCAATGGAAGGTGGAGCCAAGCTGTTAGTGCAAGAAGGAGGAGAGAGTGTGGATCCAACACTCTTCCAGAGCTTGGTTGGAAGTCTACGTTATCTAATATGCACAAGACCAGACATCCTATATGCAGTTGGAGTCGTAAGTCGATACATGGAGCATCCAAAAACAACTCACTTCAAGTCAGCCAAGAGAATTCTTTGTTATATCAAGGGTACCATAAATTTTGGTCTATATTACTCTGTTTCTAACGATTATAAGCTTGTTGGATATAGAAATAGCGATTGGGGTGGAGACATAGATGACTGGAAAAATCACAAGTGGATTTTTGTTTTTCATCGAAGGAACTGCTTTCACAAGGATGTCAAAAAAGCAACCTATTGTCACCCTCTCTACTTGTGAAGCAGAGTATGTAGCAGCTATTTCATGTGTTTTCCATGCTATTTGGTTACAGAACCTACTCAAAGTGTTGAGTTTGCCACAAGAGTAGCCAACGAAGATCTTTGTGGATAACAAGTCAGCAATAGCATTGGCGAAGAATCCTGTCTTTCATGACCGAAGTAAACACATCGACACTCGTTATCATTACATTAGAGAATGTGTTATCAAGATGGATGTGAAGTTGGAATATGTGAAAACAAACAACCAATTAGCTGATATCTTCACCAAACCACTCAAGCGAGAAAACTTTATCAAGATGAGAAATTTACTTGGAGTAACAAAATCAAGTTTAAGAGGGGATGTTGAGAAGTAAACTTGATTTTGGATCAAGTTTAATAATTGGGATAATGATCCAATAAATATTTGTTGGACCAAACACAAATTCTTGATCCATATTCTATAAACTCTCTAGAAATATTTTTCCATCTCCACCTTTTTAAAACTTCTAGAAAATAAATATCTAGATATTTCTATAAAAATATCTAGATAATTATAATAAAATAATCTAGATTTTAGCATTAAATATATAAGATATTTTGTGTTTTGGAGGTTATAAATACCTCATTCCACCTTCATTTGTAACTTTTCTCTAAAGTTATCTACTAAGAATGAAAAATCTTTTTCCAAATAATTTTTCACTTCCAACACTCTCATTCACAATACCAACATCAACAATCATATTCAAGCATCAAACTACAATTTTTCAGTTTTAAACAACATAAATTTCTAGGTGTTGTTTTCATATCAACAACTAATACGAAGTCCATCAAACTAAGGTGTCATTAATAAAGCACTAATCCTATGTTGAAACAGGTCCGATTTAGAATAGATAATGGGAGAAGAATGTCACACAAAAACAAATCTGCACTCGAATGGCAGCGAGAAAAAGAGAAAAATAGGGACTAGGGTTCAGATCCACCGACAAGGTGGCCATTTTTGTGAGATAAAAAGAGGAGAAGAGATCGGCAGCCAACTTTCCTCACAGTGGCACAGATTTGGAGTTGGTGATATGCGGTGAATTTGAGAAGATGACAATTTGGATTCACAGGTCGGCGGCTCCCCCACAAACGTTTGGCAACAGCACTAGAATGACTGGAGGAAGACAATGATAATTTGGCGGCTACATGTGGTGGCAGTAACTCAGAATTTTAGTAGGACTTTAATGTTTCTGGCTTTGTATTTCTAATATAAAGTGGTTTTTCAAAGCAAAAAAAATGATTAAAAAATTATAGATTTAACCATTCAAAAGATTTAACCAATTAAGCCTCTCATTTTTTGTTTGAATCTGGATCATAGTGTTATGTTAAATATATAAAAGTACGTTCTTCCACAAAATTATAAAATCTTTTAGTTTTGGTTTATATTACATTTTATGTTTCACCCTTTTGATATACAAAGTATTTTACAGTTTAGAAAATATACAAAATATATATGTATTCGCAGAATATGTTGAACAATAAATAAACAATACCATAAAAAATAATTTTAATAATATTTTCTTGTATTCTCAAAATTATATCTTATTTGATTATCAAATATTAAAACATTAATATATGAATAATACATGAATCCATGACTTTTGCGGAATGATGATCGCAATCACTAATCAAAAGACTAGAACCGAAAGTTTTGAGATCTTCATCAACTAAATTGTCTTTGTCTCTAAGAGATCTTTATGTTTTTTTTCTTTATGGGTAGGTGAAAAAATCTTTGATTTAATTTATTGGGGACATTAAAAATGTATCTCTTTGTATAATCGAAAAAGAGAATCTCATAATTCTCACAATTTTACTCTTAATATTACATTTATTCATTCAAAAATATAACTTAATTAGTTTAAGTTTCATGGAATAAATTAGTTTACTAAATAACTAATATAATTATATTGAATAAGATGACCAGAAATAGAAATTGAAAGGTTTTTTCCAACAAAGTCCCACTTAGGCATCATATTCATCCTTAATCAATTATATTATAATATTTATGCATGTGTGATATATTATGAACTTGTTCTTTAAATAATTTTGTCCAACAAATTTAAAAATAATAGAACCAACGTGATTTTTTATCATTTAAATACCATGATCAAACCAACATGATCACCATATAAATATATGTAATGACATAGATCAACATGGATGAAATGACATATCAAATATTCTTATACATGTCTCTTTATTGGTCCTACTTAAAATTTGATGAAGTCATATCTTTATGCAACATGAATATTGTTATTATTTGAGTTTAAGAATAAAAATACCATTTATTTATTTTACAGAATTAAAAACTTCAATTATATATATAATATATACATAACTCGCACTAAACCAAAGTACTCTACGAAATAATACGCATTTGATCAACATGCTCTTTAAAAACAGTGGATATCAATCATTTGATTAATGGGTCCACTAGCATATACTATGTTCCAATGTGTTCTATAGAGATTTGTTTTTCTTGAACTCTCTCATTAATAACCAAATACTTGATGTCGATAAATTTTGATTTAGTCGAACCCGTTATTGTTGTTAGAGTAAAGGACGGGTGAAATGTTGTCACAATAAATCTTTAATGGTGACAAAATTTCAAAGCTATATACCATGATTGGTAGCCTCATAACGAGCGATAAATTCTGCAGCCATGGTTGAAGGAGCTATAATATTATGTTTTACCGACTTCCATGAGATAGCTCCTCCAGCCAACATAAAAATGTAACCAGAAGTAGATCGCTTGCTATTTTGGCATCCAGGAAAATCAGAGTCAGAGTACCCGATAACCTCTGATTTATCTGATCTCCGATAAGTGAGCATGTAGTCCTTTATGGCATATAAATAATGCATTACAATTTTAGTCTTTCCAGTGTTGCAAGCCTGGATTGCTCAAATATTTGTTTAACACTCCCACTATAAATACTATATCGGAACGAGTACATACTTGAATATATATTATACTTCCCACTGCCGACACATAAAGAATCTTTTTTATTTCTTTGCTTTCAAAATCATTTTTAGGACATTGAATGAGACTTAATTTGTCTCCTTTAGAAACAGGTGTATTATATGTGTTACTATCTTTCATGCCGAATCTACTCAGAACTGTATCGATGTATCTCCTTTGTGATAATTGAAGAATACCTCGAGAGCTATCTCTTAGTATCTCAATACCTAATACAAAAGAGGCATCACCAAGATCTTTTATTTTAATTTATTTGTCAAATAGTACTTGGTTTCCTTTAGAAGTCTCATATTACTACTAGAGAGTAAATTATCATCGACATATAATACCAAGAAGATGTAATTACCTCCACTATACTTTAGGTATACACAATCATCAACGACATTAGCTACAAAACCATATGAGCAAATGGCTTGGTGAAACTAGACGAGTTTTATATCTCTCAATATTTCTCTTTTAATATGTTTTGGTTTTTAAAATTCATTTACAACCAATCGGTTTCACACTTTCAGGCAATTGATGATATCCCAAACGTCATTATCTTTTATTGACTTTATCTCTTCCATCGAGACATCAATCCATTTTTAAGAGTTATAGCTTTGCATAGCTTGAGAAAAGTTGATTGAATAATCTTCAATCAAGCCAATGTTATCCTCATGTTTTTGAAGAAATACAATGTAATCATCCTGAATCGCATTTTTTCTCTCCCTTATGGATCTCCATAATGATAGTTCTTGTGGTTGTTGAATTTGATTATTTAATGGAAGAACATCATTAATGTTTTGTTCTGAGTATCTTGAGAAACCTCTTCATGAACAATGATAGGGACATAAACCTGATCATAATCATTATTAGGTTATTGTTCGAAAACAACATTCTTTGTGTTTTCTTCCTCCTAAAATTCAAACATAAAGAATGTTGTTTATGTTTCTTATCTTTAGAAAAAGGTTCTTGATGTGGGATTGTAAAAATTTTAACCTCGAGAGCGTTCATAGTATCAAATAAAAAAAAGCTTACAATTCTTGATTTCAGCTTTAATTCATGAGGTTTATAAGGTTTAGCCTCATATGGACAACCCAAAATGTGCAAATGCCTTATGCTAGGCTTTTTTACTGTCCATAGCTCATAAGGGGTTTTGGTAACTGCTTTTCTTGGCACTCTATGAAGGATATAAATAGTTGCTTATAAGGCTTCTCCCCAAAGTAACTCTGGTAAAGAAGAATGAATTATCATATCTTTAAGAGTCCGGTTACGTCGTTCAGCAACTCTATTCCTACTAGGTTTTCCTCACATTGTGTACTGCGGAACGATTCCACATTCTTTGAGGAACATGGCGAAGGGTCCAGGAAGTTGTTGTCCTGATCCATTATAACGACCATAGTAATCACCACCACAGTCAGATTTGATAGCCTTTTTTACTTTCCAAGTTGAAGTTCAACTTCAGCTTTTTAAGATTTGAGCACGTCTAAGGATTGAGACTTCTCATGTATCAAATATAAGTACCCATATCGAGAATAATCGCTTATGAACGTAATGAAATATTGTTTTTCATTCCAATATGTCGTAGGGAACGTACAACAAATATTAGTGTGTATGAGTTTTAAGACATTTGTAGCTCTATTGGCACCCATTTTCTTAATATTGTTCTTTTACCCTTGATACACTCAATACAAACTTCAAAGTTTGTTAAATCCAAGGGCTCAAACATTTCATCTAATACAAGCCTCTGAATTCTCTGTTTAGAGATATGTTCTAATCGCTTGTGCCACAAAGTGGCAGAATTCTCACTTAATTTTTCGTTTTTACCTTAGGAGTTAGTTTGTAATATTTCATTATGTGAACTATCTATATCGAGCATATATAAGTTATCAATTAAAGAACCAGAATCAAATAAATTGGAATTATAGTAGAGATTAAATTTATAATTTCCAAAAGAAAAAGAAAATCATGATTTTTCTAAAACAGAAATGGAAATTAAATTTCATCGAAAAGACGGTACAACAAAAGTCTTAACCAAATCCAAAAATTTTACGGTCTTTAATTGTAGCCTAAAAATTCCAATAGCCTCCAATACAACTTTATTTTCGTTGTCCACATAAATGAGCTATTCATTCTTATTTGGTGGTCGACTCCACAGGCAATCTTACATAGACATACTTATGTGAGTAGTAGCACCATAATCTACCCACCATGTGTCTATAGGAAAAATGGCTAAATCAACTTCAAAACAAACCAAAATCAGAAGCATACCCATCTTTTCCCGCGATATGACATACTTGGGACACTCTTTCTTTATGTGTCCCGTCTTCAATTAGCAAGTAGGCACAAAGACCTTGTCCTGCATCTTTTGATTCTTCTGCGAAGAATATGTGTCATTAACATCCAAATCTCTTTTCCTGTGTCATTTCTGTTTTCTGTCTTATCTCGCAGTTGTCTCTCTTTCTCTTGCACACAGTGAGAAATAAGCTCATTAAGAGACCATTTGTGTTTCTGAGTGTTATAACTCACTTTGAATTGTTCAAAGTGTGATGGAATAGAAATCAAAATCAAGTGCACGAGTAAGTCCTTAGATAACTCTAACTTTAGTGACTTGAGTTTTAATGCGAGATAAAACATCTGCATGATGTACTCCCTTATGTTTCCCTTTTTTTTAGGAAAACGAGCTTAGCCAAAAGGTTGCTCGTCTCTGATTTCTCATTTTTGGAAAAGTATTGTTCAATTTCCTTAAGGAAATTCTTAGCACTTTTTGTCTCAGAAATTGAGCCCCAAAATGCTTCATGAATGGAACGTTTCATTATCATCAAACACATCTGATTAGAACGATTCCATTATTCAATTTTATTCTCATTGAGATTATTTGGACGTTCCGCACGAAGTGCAAGATCCAAATTCATACAACCTAACCTAAGACAATCTACACAGTATCTTTCCAGATTTTAAAATTTATCCCGCTTAACATTGAAATGTTATTAACCTGAGCAGATACACTTGAAGCATCAATAACTGAAACTAAATCACAAAGGTATTATAATTATTATGTAAACAATAATGCAATAAATATAATCAATATTGGTCAAACAATAGCTCATCTTTGGATCAACTATTATTAAAATAAAATATAAACTTTAAGATTATTTGAATAAATTTCACTTTGGATGGTAAGTGTTCACATAAATAATTTCAACAATATAAGATGATTAAAATTATATTGTAATCATGTATTTTGTATTATTATTATCTTAAGTGCATAATTATTTGTTCAAAACCTACCTTCTTTTGAGATGATTAAATTTTGCATAAGTAATTAACACTAAAACCTTAATATATGTATATATCAAATAAAATCTTATATATGTATACATATATACACATATTTCCTTAAGTATATACATAGATCATAATCACTTGCATATATATATTCATTATATTATATATTCATTACATGAATGTTTACATATATATCTAGTATAAATCTTTAATATCATATATATCACATAAATTATATATATTTTCAAAAATATACATATAACTTTAAATATATGTATATATTAAAATATTGCTTAAGTGAATAAATATTTTAAAACGATGACAATCTCGAATAAAAACAACATCCATAAAACATCAAATCATGTAATATATCTTTAAACATGATACGTGCAAATCTTAATAATCAAATAAAAGATTATGGCTCTTATACCACTTGTTGAAAAATAAATAAACAATATCATGAAAAGTAATCCACAACCTTTGCAAAATGATGATCGAGATCAATAATCAAATGATTAAAACCGAAAGGTTTGAGATCTTTTTCAAATAAATCTTCTTTGTGCTTTTAAGAGATCTTTATTTTTTCTTTCTTTATAGGTAAATAAAAAACTATTTGATTTAGTATATTGGAGATATTAACCATGTATTTTTTTATATAGTCAAAAATGAGAATTCCATAAATTCCACATTTTAGACTCTTGATATTCAATTTTCATTCAAAACATTACTTATTTAGTTTAAATTTTACAAAATAAATTAGTCCACTAAATAGATACTTTAGTTATATTGATTATGAATATTAATAAAAAATTGAAAGATTTTTCTGAAGATAATACTTATATTAATAAAATTCTGATTGGAACAGATGAATATGTGAATAATGATTATTTTTTTGAAAAAATATATAAAACACGTGTTGGAATGACTAGAACCATGGAAATGTCATTATATATACTTGGTAGCAACGACATTGTGCATTAGCAATAGTTCCCTATAACAGTACATATCAACACAACGTTTTTCAATTTTGACTTTGTCGGAACTTCTTATAAAACAGTATTTGAGATATCTGTTATGTCTCCCCCTATTGATAAGACCTACGTGAAGATAAAGCGAGTGTTACACTAGATAAAGAACCATTACATTTTTCTATCACGTGTATCTTTAAAATGTTGAAAAGATGAAAACAGTGGAGTAGAGTATATCTATTGACGGAGGAATTTCATGATGCGACAAGGAATAACAAAATGCATCACGAGTGTATCGCCATTAAAATACATGATAATCGAAGAATTTCGAGTCATTTAATTTAGTTTTATGTTTTTTAAATTGCGGTTTAATATTATAAATAAAAAAATTGGAACAATTTAACTAAAAACATTCCGTCAGAATTACGTAACATAATGGTGCCATCTCTAAAATTCATGACACAGTTTTAGAGTTTGAACCAACACTCCGCGTTAAGAGATATTAAAAGCCACTAAATTAAGTTGATAAAAAAAAAAAAATACTGAAAACATTCCAACCAATTAGTTAAGATATGAAAAGTTTAAAAGTTAGTGTAATATAACAATTGATTTCGTTAGTCTGTAACTAAATCAAAAGACAAAAATTTGGGGAAAAATGTTTTTAATCGCAAAACTCAAAATAATATACCAATGTTGACCTTTATATGAACGAGCACTCACTAATTTACATATTTAGAAAATTAATTTTTCTTTTGACAAAAGTATTAATTTTTTAAAGGTGATGATGATATTTCATTTTCTGCATATTTTTAAATTTTTTATTAGTTGAGACATTTATTTACATATTAACTGAACTTTATTAGATGGTATTACATATTGAAAATTTGAAAAATAATTTATCTTTATGATTTATAATGAAGGAAATTGGTGTTCAATATCAAAAGAAAAATATGGGCTTAAATTTGCTTTTAACGCATGGTCCAATGATTAATAATTTCAACAATCTTGTGGGAATCAAAAATTCAACTTCCGACCCTAGATTCTAATGTCGTTTGGAGTGAGAAAGCTTATTACTAAAACTATCAATTCCAAAAATATATTGCCTTATTTAAATAAAAATTTTGTAATAAAATTGGTCGTTGGAAAAACAAACAATTCTTAAATAAAAAAGTTTTTAAAAAATATACATTTAATTATAAAAAATAACATTCTTTTTTCCTACAAAATTGTTTATTAAACATGAACTCACCTAGTTTATTTCAACCATAACTACCTCAATTCATAATAGAACTAATCCATTCAATCTTTTTGTGACATAACATATGCGTATAATTTTAATGATTTTTAATTTGAAAAAAAAAACTTCTTTCGACCGTTTCAAGTGAAATTGGAATTGTGAACATTATTTTGTACGAAATCGATGTATTGGGATAATAGTTTTTCTTTCTTCTCAAAAACTCCAACACATCAATAGGTTTTCTCACTTTGTTAGTAATACTTCTTGATGAACTTTGAGTTCTGAAAACAAATCGTTCTCATCTATATCAGAATATACATCGTTCTTCAGAGAAATGAAAAACTTGATCCAAGAAACAATGACGTAATCAATTAAGAAACTATCCTCTAGTAATACTTTAATGTTATCGTCAACTTTTTTAGGATCTTCATCATAGAACTCAGATATGTACTCCATTTTCCCCACCCAATCAAGGTATCTTTTGGGATTGACACTTGCAGCAAAGGTAGGTGCGACAAGCTTTAGGTCTTTGTCTTCTTACCATGGTTGATCTTCCTTATGTATCGGTCTCTAACTCTCTCCCTGGTAATCTCTGGTCATCCCAGCGGACATCCCAGCGGACAAAGTTCGGACATCCCAGCGGAAGACGGGAAACAAAGTTGTCAGAAGAATTTCTACCGTATCCAAATCTACGATTGTTACCAACGAGCCTCGAGAAAAGCAAAAATGAAAGACGACAGATGATGGAGACGACTGCAAGGTTGTTAGAGTCAATCTTGCAGATTTCCTTGACCGAATAAAAACCGAGTGTTGCAATGCAAAAAAGAGGGAATAAGAGGTTCCCAATTTGGACACCTCTGCCTGTCCTCTGTTTTTTATCAACTGACAATATATAAGAATCGACAATAGTTTGTCGCATTGAAGACAATGTATCAAAAAGAATTTTCCGAATCAGGAACCCTAGCGGAAAGAGGGAAACATAGCTTCCGGAGGAATCTCCGATGTCGTTTTAACGTTTTGTTAGATGATAAACAATGTCGTAAAGATAAAACATAAGTTATTAACAGATATTTAATATTCTCACCAAATTATGTCTGTCAATTAACAACATCCCAGTAATAAGAAAGTCAACACAAATTTGCTATTTTATGGCAAAGTCAACAAAAGTACAACATTAAACGATATTTTTCTTCAAATTGAGGATTTAAATGGTCAAAAATGAAAAGTTGAGATAAAAAAAAAAATTACATGCGAATCATGTGGCATAATGGAAGTCACTTTTGAAATTCATCACACATTTAAAGGGTTTAAACCCAGCACTCTGCGATGTTAAAAAAGATGTTAAATTTACTAAACTAAGTTGATAAAAAACATTCCCACTGAATAATTGTCGTTTAAATTAATTTCAAATTCAAATATCAAACTAATTTCTCAACAAATGTAACAAGGTTTTATTTCCAATCAACATGAGTAAAAATCAGACAAATCAAGATGCATTAATCAAAATAACTATAGATGATTTCTTTTTTTATGGAATTAAAACTGCAAACTAAAATAAATGGATTCAAATGATATGAACAAAATGCAACAAACGAGTGTACAAAAAATGAGACTGATTATTTTGTGGTTTTCTTTTCCAGATATAGAAACAGATTGGGTGAAATGAACAAATGCAGTGACACAAATTTTTTATGGTTTCTTTTACTTTAATATAAATCAAATGACAACTTAAACATGGAAATAGAAAAATATTTTTTTGTTTGATATTTTTTTTTGTTTATCAAAGAAAGCAAGAACACAAAACAGAACAACTAAGAACACAAACGAAAACAAAGAAAGATAAAGGATTGATATTTCCTGATTTGGGGGATTAAACTCTTATAACAAATGATGTAAGATCAAATGGAAATAATCACACAAGGTCGACAATGGAGCTGAGCAGCTGGTTGTTAGACACTCTATACACAGCCGGTGGGTGATCAATTGGAGTGAAAGGGGACGATTGATGGAATCAAAACCAATCGGTTGTACAACTCTCTTTAGATATGTCAATGGGGTGGATTGGAATAAGTAACAAGATGGAATGAATAAAACCTCAAAGCTCTATGGGAAGGAGCCTTTATTAGTCTAGAATACTTTTTAAAAAACTGTAACGAATCTCACAGTGTTTAAACACAAGATAATCAACTTAATTAATTCAACGGTAAAGAATACAAGACTACATAGAGACTTTGTATACTAGTCCATCAGCTATAGCTATGTCTTTCTAGGAGTCTCTCAAATACATAGCTGATAAATGAAATCAAGGGGATTATATGGGATTTGACTAATAAATGAAATCGACATTAAACAAGAAAAGTTTACAATGAAATATTCAAATAAAGTCAACTAAAACAATCATATTTTGGCATATGAAGTTGCCATTGCCTTAGCTGGATTTGGTATGCTGATTCTTAACTTTGAAAGTGATGAATTCGTTTTGACTGATGCAATGAAACCGGTTTTATACTTTCTTTTCTAAGTAATTCGTTTTGATAAGTGAGAAATTCTTCCTTGTTTGTTAACTAAAGTTGGCGAGATGATGAACAAGGTAAGTCTTTCTTTTTCCTTAAGCAATGAGCATTCTTGTACATGAATATTATTAATCATGTTTGGACCGTCTTGGATATGATCTCCCTTGTATAAACCTTGGCGGTTTTTATCCCTGGTTTGGTTTGTGCCTTGCCATGCCCTTCAGATATATCCTCCTTTGCATTTGTAGAGATCTTTGGAGAAATAGCGAGCTGGTCTAGCTGAGTGGTGATGTCTTCAAGTTCCTTTTGGTTGATTTAACTCTCCACAACTTTGTTAAAATCATCTCTCATGTTTCTAGTCTGGGATCTGGTCTTTGGAGCTTCTCTAACTATAACTAGGTCGGCTACTTCAATGGTGGTTCCTATATTTAATATGGATATTAAAACTACTATGTAAAGTTGGAAAAAAAATTAAAAGAAATAGCTAAAAGACAATTGAAATAAAAGATAAGAGTAAAGCATATGAAATGGAAAAATAAAAAATCAAAATTTATGAAACAATGCTTAGGTGTTAACCAAAGTAAAAAGACAGTGAAAGATAGTTTTAGAAACACACAAAATGTAGCTTATAATTATATACGGATGGGTTCAGATCCAGATCGACTGGATCAAGTCAGGTCGAATTGGATAAAATCAAAAGAAAAGTAATGGCATGGGATTTGGCTCACCCTTGACCGTAGCCCGGGGTTGTCATCACAGGGAAGTTGCAAGGGATGGTCTGGCTTGGTGGAAGGTATTCATTAACCTCAGATGAGATTGCAGTTGGTCAGTTGTCCAGTGCATTATAGAGGAACTTGATCGTGGTACTCGTGGACCTTGGCAACATACATTTGAGAGCAGTGTGGATCATACCGCGGACTGAAATGGAGTGAACTGTGAACTCGAGAAGGATTTATCGTCTTTTTTTCTAAACTTCAAAATACGAAAATCAAACCGGAAGACACAAAGAAACACCGATAAATTAAAGAACAAGAAAAGAAATCAAGAAAACGACTTGAAAGAAACTAAAAACGGGACATATATTACTGCAGTTGAGTGATAATGATAGAGGCAGAATAGAAATCGATAAATAATTCACTAGTGATCATTTTCTAATTGCTATTAAACTATATTGTCTGTCAAATATATAGTCAATGATCAAATACATTTAATAAACTTATATACTAAGCACAATACTAATAGAGTGGTGTTGAATCTAATGGAAGCACTTGCAAGTTGCAACATATCATGTTTCCCGAAACATATATTATATGTTAATATGAACTAAGTTTTTTCTTTTCAGACGGTTTTATAAATTAAATTATTAACATATATTATATGTTAATATGTTTGGTGACATAATCTGGAGGATGGACAACCATATCAGTAATATGGTCATGAATTATCCACTGAGACATATGAGGTACTGGATATATCGTCCTACAATAAGTCAATGCCCAATTCTTCATCCAAAAATACTTGGAGAACAAATCATGTATTTCAATTTCGGTGTATTTCTTCTTATTTGCTTCCATAAGGGTCGCAATAGCATGAACACATAGATACTTATCAATATCAAAGCGCTTGCATGTACATTTTTTCATTCTCAGATCAACCAAATAAACATTACCATCTTCACACACGTTAAACTCAAGAAAAAAACTATTTAACATGTTGTTTTAACTTCTCCGCCGCAGCACACAAAGGGTGCAACTCTTTCTCAATAAAAGGCACCAACATCCCATCGTCGAGAGAATTCTGCCAATATTTGTTGAACCACTCGGCTATCTTTGAAACAATGACATCGATCATTGGCAGAAGAGAGTACTTCCTTGCTTCTCTCAACACCGCGTTAATAGACTCACATTAATTGCTTGTGTACATGTTGTACATTTCCAAGTTTCAGGACAACTTTTATCAAGATAATCCCCTGCCGCTGGATACCTTTTAATAAAAGCACTGTATTGCTTTTGAAACTCACACTCCGTGTACATTTCTACCATTGCCCTGAACCATTTTGCAAGTGCTTCTTTGTTGACGTACGAGCAGCTTCCCTTCACGTTCTGAGATAAGTGATAAGTACAATTGGGCATGCATAGCTAGCGGATACACCTCAGCTATTGATTTGATAAGACTCATGTGTCTATTCGTTACAAATACTAGATCACCACTCTCCAATAATACTGATTTCAAATTACTAAAAAACCAAGTAAGACTTAAATATTTCTCATCATCAACAACACCAAAAGCAATCAGATAGTGGTGATGATCAGGATCTTGTGCGGTCGCAACTATTAGCTTTCCACCAACTGCATTCTTAATCTGAGTTTCATCCACAACAATCACTTTCCTCATGGCTGAAAAGCCTTCAATGCGTGCTCCCAACGCATAAAATAAGTACATAAATTTATTTTCTTCATCCAGTTCCACATAAGTAACAGTACCCGGTTTCATCTTCTCCAACATGCACATATAAGGAAACAACATCTTATAGTTATCCTCTGGAGAACCTCGTACATCTTCACAAGCTTTGTTTTTTTCTCTCCACGTGGTACTACAGGATACTTTCACTCCTACTCTTTCTTGTACCAAATCAATGATATTCTTTGAGCTCGGTGTATCAAGAGTTCCTGGGTAATCATCATGCAAAACAAAAGCAACTAACCGTGTTGTGCCACATCTTCTACTTGTACTTGTACTAGAAGATGCACGCGAACACGTATGAATATTTTTGTACCTTCTGATCGAAAAGAAAGTCGAATCAGCATGTCTCGTAGCCCGAAAATACCACTTGCAACCTCTTTCTGCTCCACAACATTTGACCACATACCGCTTTTTATCAGTATTTACAACAGCATACTGAAAACAATTTAAATTCCCAGCTCTCTCTACTAATTCTTTGTGTGCCTCGCTTTCAAATTGTTGGCCAATTTCCACATTCATACCATCTTCCCATTCGAGATTTGCAGACTCATCTCCTTGTACCAAAGGTGTGACCCCAATGACTTCATTCATAAACAAGGTATCCATGTCTATTCCTTCTTCATCGTGTACAACAATAGCATTATGTTCTGATGGCTTACTTGAAGCTTGATTCGTATTGTCATAATCTTCCCTTGAACTAGAAATCATGTTTGAATTACTTGCAATGAATTGGTTATGATTACTGAAAGCTTCCACATGCAGCACACTTTTGGCATGATCTTCATAGAGCTCCAAGTAACACATAAGTCCTTCATCATCCAAGATATAGATTGGCTTCTTAGGGTCCACTAGAAGCTACTCCCATCTTCTTGCATATATCTTCAACCAAAAGCACATACGTCACCTCATCACTCTTTTTTCATCACAAGAGCGTGATGAACATCTTCTCTTGAAACACATATAACATCATCTCCCTTCTTTACATAATGTATCGCGTAGTCAATGTGTATCAGAGTGCGCTGCTTTCGATTCATTATACCCTGAAAACAAAATTCAACATTAGTAATACTCAGTTGTTTTCAGTTGTATATGTTTACCATAGTTATACTCAGCCGTATAATCTAACCTGTAGTTGTATGCAGTTGTATTCAGTTATACATTTTCAACATAGTTGTATTGAGTTGTATTTTTCTGTAACAGACATTTAAATTATTTAAAAAACCTGAAATCAAGAACCAGAGCTCAAATCCCGTTCAAATCGACTTCAACGGCCAAAACCAGAAATCATCCAAGTGGAGCTCCACGGTAATGGCGGAAATGAGTTTTCAGAGCTAGAGAACAGACGAAAAAGGTTTTTCAGACGAGTGTACACAAGTGTGCAAGTATAAACTCAAGAAAAGAGAAAAAGAGAAGAAGAAAAAATTGAAAAACAATGAGCTTGAGTTAGGTGGTTGCACGTTAATGGCCAAGGACAGAAGGAGTGAGATGATTTTTGTGGGTCCCACAAAAGTAGTTGTTTAAATTAAATAAAAATGAGGAGAGAGAGAATGATGATGTGGTTGATTTATAATTAATTTAAAAAAAATAAAAAAAAAAGAAGAAGAAATGAGGGATAATCGATGTAAGAATGAGAGGAAAATATAAAGGAATCTACATGGAGAGTGTTTAGGCAACAAGATGAGTAATCTTGACACACTCTCTCCCCATGGAGAGTGCTTAAGAATTTGTCTCCTTTTGGATACATAATTACAAAAGGGTGATTTGATGAAATGATCCATAATTGTGGGTCAAAAACAATTATAATATGTTCTTTTCTTCCAGTTATATTTTGTCATTTTCACCATATATGGTCCCTAATACTTTTATTTATTCAAAAAATACCATAAATTTTTTTCTTACAAAATAGGCAAAAGTCACAAAAATTTATAATATTATCACTTATTTACAAAAAATGTCATCTTTTTCAGTTTTCTCAACTATAATTAACAAAAAAATTGAAACTCTAAATGCTATCGAAACCAATTTCAAGCTTTTAAATCTCAATTTTTAATCTCATAAGCTCATTATCATTCATTTGCTCTCCAATTTCATCCAAAAAACTCTCTAATTTATATTTTCAAAAACACATATTCATAGATTTTACAATTTTCTGATTTTTACATAAAAACATGCTTGACTTCATTTGAAAATGTGAAATTTTGTGTTATGAACCGTTGAAATAGCTAAAAATGACCTCAAGTTATCACTAGCAGGATTTTTTTGAATTTACGATATTTGTTGTGTTTTCAAATTTTGTTCGCAGTCTCCTTCTTGGTGAAGTCTCCTAGTCAACAGAAAAGGCTAGGTTTTCAGTTGACCAAACAAAGGAGATTTCATTTGCAGTATGTGAAGTCTCATTTGATAACAAAAAAATTATGGAGACTTCGTTTGAAATCTTCTGTAAAAACGAGCTTGTTTTTGCAATTAACCAAAAAACTGATTTTAAACAAGAGAATTCATTTGAAGTCAAAGATATTATTACTATAGTTGACTAAAAACTTTGACTTTATAGTAGATTTCATTTGAAGTCTCCTCAAGTTAATTTGCCTTCGACCAAAATTTCCAAACAAAGAAAACTATTTAAAAGAAGACTTCAAATGAAGTGTCCTTTTATTTTATTTTTTGTTCTCACATGTGGTAGTTATTTTCTATTATATGATTTGACATGTTTATGTTTTATATTTAAGGGAGAAACAATTTTAGTGTTAAACTAGTCATTTAGCTCATTTGAAGGAGATTTCAAAAAAAAAAAATTCTCCTTTCCTTTTTCCGAGCATACTTCTTTTCAAGTCTCTTTCCTAAATTTAATGAGCTGTGTAGTTTTATAATTATAGGAGATTAATTTTTTACTTGTTTATGTTTTATGAAATACATCAAATCAAATTGATTGTAGAAGCCTAATGTAGAATTCTACAATATTAGTTTGCTATATAATTTTTTTAAAATGATATCAGATTAAGCACTTAAAGAACTTGTTTCTTTGTTATATTCACATGTACATACTTCTTGGATATACTGATTAAGTTGATGTTTGATTATAATTTTAATATTTGGATGAAAATATCAAGTTGATGTTTAATTGTAGCTTATAATTTTTATTTATATGTTGCAAAAATTTCTTCCCTTGCAAATTTTTTTAAAATATTTTAATATATATGTCACAAAATAACACATCTATTGGTCACAACATGAAAAAAAAGTTTCATCTACAAAATATATGCAACATTAAAAAATTTAGAAATACACAATCATATAACTAAAAAATTAAAATTTATTTTTCACTTTTATAAGACTTTTCTGGAGTTTGCTTGATTTTCCATAATCTTGATGGCTCAGATTAAGTCTCCTAATGAAGTTTACTGCATAAATTACATAAATGAGAAGTCTGAAAAAAAAAAATCTGAAAAAATAAAAGAAGTCTCATGCATAAGTGAAAATCTAAAAACATAAAAAGAAGTATACTCGAGAAGAATGAAAAGGTGAACAAACAACGAAAAAGTCTGAAAATGTAAACAAACCCTAATACGAGAAGTTTTAAAAGGATATCAACCCCTAATACGAGAAGTCTGAAAAGGAGAACAAACACTAATTTCAGACTTATGAAAAATATATATATCTAAAAAAATAAAATAGCTTCAAAATGAAAAAATAAAAAGTATAAGAAAAAAATTTGCATTTAATTTGAATATATAATTTTATTTGGATCTAACCACAACAAAATAAAATAAATAACTATTATTTTGTTTATATCCAAATGTTTTGGAGCAAAATAAACTGAAAACAAAACATATCTAAAATCTACTGATCTATATCTTACCTGTTTAGGAAGGGAGAAGAACACCATGGAGGAGAATACATGCAAAAAAAAGAAAGAAAGATAGAATTGTAAGAAAACATGAGATGAATATAAAGAAATTGTGAGAGAAATAAGTTAAAGTTTAAAGAATAAGTTATTTGGATCTAACTATGATAAACTAAAACAAACTACCATTATTTTGATTAGATCCAAAAGTTTTTGAGCAAAAAAAAAACTGAAAAAATACATATCTATATCTTACCATTTCGGGAGGGAAGATAAAAACCATGGAGGGGAGTACCTGCAAAAACAAGATAAATTGTAAGAAAATATCAGATGAATATGAGGAAATAGAGAGAGAGAGAAAAAAATTAAAGTTCAAAGAAGTTAGAAAGAGGTAAGAGAGTTTTAGAGAGAGAATATAAAAATTCTTGTTCAGTCGTCGTAGAGAGAAAAAATGTAAATTTTATTTATATCTTGTTAATAAATTCCAATTAGGTTAATAAAAAGAAATATACTTTTAGCATATAAAATCTCATATACCTAATCAAGTCTGCTATACACATTTTGGTTTAGCGAATTCTTTCTATTTCCGATACAAGACACTTCATATGAAGTCTTATATACCCATAAATACATTTCATATGAAGTCTCGAATATGCATTTCAGTTTAACAAATTCTTTTTGTTTTCGGTACGGGAGACTCCATATCTTACATACTTCAAACAACAACAAATTTTTTATTTCATCTACTTCAAATTGTTTCAATTGTATGCAAACTTAATTTACATATTTCAAAAATATTTATATTTAAGTTATATAAACTAGTTTTTTTTTTAAAATATATATTTTTCCTTTTTTATTTAAATATAACATTTAAATTATGGATGAAGTCTCCTAAATATTCAAACAACAAGAAATCTAAGTTTTGTTTGCTATTTGAAATTGTTTCAGTTGTACGCATTTAGTTACATAGCCCACAAATATTTATATGTAAGTTTTTTTGTCAACAAAGAAAAAAAAACTATAAAAACTATGAAAGATTATGTAACCAGTCTGGTGGGTAAGCGTTGATATGCATCCTCAGCGTTGGTAGACCTTGGGATATGAGATATTCTTATATTGCTGAAGTGGCTTTTACATCTCTCATACTCCTCCAAGTGTATCGCAAAGGCTGACCATTTTTCGGGATATATCACCATCTTCACCACATCCAAACAATATGTTATGAAGACTACTGGTAGTCGTTGTAATGCTCGCATACAATCTATTACCCATAAAAGGGTTTCCATCTCAGCATGTAATGGTGACTGGCTAGCGATTATATTCCTTGCTCCCATCAATAAGTCATTTGACCTGTTCCTACTACATATCCCTCTTTGACCTGAGAACTTTTCTGAAACTTTACATGACCCATCAGTTTGACACCACCATAATCCTTGTTGTGGTGGTTCAACCCTTGGGACTATTTACTTTCTTCAAGTAAATTCCTCGCATAATTGTGCTTCTTCCTATAATCTTCCTTCTGTTTATGCCATTATGAGGACATCATGTGGATTTCTATCCTGATCTTTGAAAATTTTATCATTCCTACATTTCCATAAGTATCAAATTATCCATGGAACATATCCATCTGGAGCATCTTTAGGTAATTTCGAGAACAAATAATCGAGATTCAAAAAATTGATGCCGATGGGAAATATTAGGATTTGAAAGGATCTTAGATATCACTCAAGTTTGAATGGAAGGGGAACATTAAAAAGGACATGATTTATAGATTCCTCTTCTGCTCCACATCAGCCACAATATTTATTGCAATAATCCCACGTGCTCGCATATTTTTTCCTACTGCTACACATCTTGTAATTTAAAGAGTTGTATTGTTTTGTGGACATTTAATCTTTCATACAAGAGTTTGAAGAGAAATGGTTGTCGGTCCATATACAACCTCAGTGGGTCATTTGTTCAAGAATTGTGTTTCCACTATATAACCCGACTTAACCGAATATCGTCCATTTTTAGTAAAGTGTCAACCATATGTGCCATGTCTTCCATATCAACTCAATGCTATCAACTATATAAATTGAATATCATCTGTTATAATAGTTGGTTAGATTCAAATTTTTAGTCTGTGAATCAATTAGATCATAAACCTTGAAAGAAAGAGGATAATTGGCATGTTGCTGATCTAATTTATATATTTATATTTAAGTTATATAAACTAAATTTCATTTAAAATATTGTTTTCATTTTTAATTTAAATATAATATTTAAATTATGGAGAAGACTTTATGTGATTGGATTTTAGACTTCTTATGGCTAAAATCAACATTGTTAGTTTATTTTTTGGTCATAAGGGGGTTGATTGTCATTTCACTATCTGTTTGAGTTAATTTTGTATTTGATTGAATAAGAGGTCTACTTTTGTATTCAAAGTCAAATTATGAGTTATTTTCTGTAATTCGTCCTTACAAAAATACACTGAATATATTAATATATAATTAATTTTAAATGATTTTTAGTATTTTTGATTTAAATAAAAATATATATTATTTCAATGTTTAATGAACTCCAATTACGAAAATAACAAAAAAAAAAATAATTTTAAATTAAAGTTATAAAAAGAAGAAAAATGATAAAATATAACCTAAACGAAACTATCAAATATCACTAACCATCAAATTTTATTCTTTTTTTTCATTCGTATCACATTCTTTTCTCTTTCTTAAATACTTTAGCAATAGCATTATCTAACAAAAATAAATAAACAAAATAAACACCTAGATTTTACTTGAATTTTGATAATCTGATATTAGCTAGCAAAAATTAGATTGTATCTAAAATATAAAATAGGATTAAAAATTTTATTTAAGATAATTTTTTAATTCAAAAATTTGAAATATATATATATATATATCAATTTTAGTTGCAAATCATTAATGATATTATTGTATTTTATCTAACAAGAAAAATAGTTTTCAAAATTTTGAAAACGTAATTTAGTTTTATAATTAAAAAATTAAAACGTTCATCTCTCCCAAAATTATCAAATTACTTCTAATCAACAAGGTTTAATGTTTCTTCAACTGAATCTATATTTTTGTCTTGAATTTGTTTTAATATTCGGTATTTGTACTAGTATAATGTCACCAACTGAGATATATTATTGTATTGTCATCTTATACCATTTTTTACTAACATACTATTAATTGTTACATTAATAAAATGGCCAGCGTTCTCAGGACATATCGAAGAATTCAATAGTTATAAGACGTTTCTCAACAATTTTACTATGATATTTGTTCCACGTGCAAAAAAAAAAAAAAAATGACGCACATTTTAGCATGGCATGCTCGGAATCTCCAATCATCAATGGATCATATGGGTTTTATTCCTTCAGTTTGATTAGTTCAACCATTTTAGATATTTAAATATTTCTATTATAATTATTGTCAAAAAAATACTATTAATTGCTATTGTCGTACCACCTCTATTTCTATCAATAGACACATCACATGTATAAACCGCTAGGAGTGATTCGTTTGGTTTTATGAAAAGATAAACCCTATGAATAGATGTAGGTGCGGTTTTGATTGTAACATCTGTGAATTTAATCTCGATGGAAGTACACGTGTCTATACTAGCTATAGTGACCCCAAAAAGAAGACAAAAAATCTGTAAAAGTGTCCACCAATACAGAAAGCATAAATAGCGGGAGAGAAGCAAAGTGAGCTTCATCAAATAAAAAACATACATCACTGTTACTCCATGATGATTAAGCACAAAGCCAACATGGCAATGGTGTTTGTACAAATTGTATACGCAGGAATGCCATTGCTCTCAAAAGTGGCCATCTCTCAAGGAACTAACCCTTTTGTCTTTGTTTTCTACCGACAAGCCTTCGCGGTTCTAGCCTTGTCCCCATTCGCATTCTTCCTTGAAAGGTGATTATCTTCTCTTACTCTACCTCATCCGTTTTACAAAACAAGATAGAAAAAGAAGCACCATATCAACGGCCCTTCAACGATCATGATTTAGTCGTTGGTCTGATCCTCACTACAAACCAAACTGATCCTCACTACAAACCAAACAGGGCCATATTCTCATATTCTTATGTTTTTTTTTTCTTGTTTGCAGCGCTAAATCTTCCCCTCTATCTTTTGTCTTGCTGCTCAAAATTTTCATGATCTCTTTATGCGGGTATATATGTCTTGTGTTTTTTCAATAATGTTTATTTTTAAAAATGTAAGTTTAACTAACTGTTCAATCAAGTCATTTCCTGTCTGTCTAACAAACGATATTTGTTTTGTTAAAAAAAAAACAGGCTCACGCTAAGTCTTAACCTCTTCTATGTGGCCATCGAAAACACCACGGCTACCTTCGCGGCAGCAACCACCAACGCTATTCCCTCTATCACCTTCGTCTTGGCTCTCCTTTTCAGGTACATTATACTACGGCTTCTGTCTCTCTCTCCATATATGTTATGTGTGGATCCAAGATTTTGTTTTAAAATAAAATAAAAGAATCATGGGAGGGGCATACTTTAGTTTAATCGTATATTAGAAAAAGAAGCTAAAGTATCGTAATCAGATAAAATCTTAAAGTCACTTTAATGTATTTTAGTCTTTCTTTTAATATTCTTAAAGCAAATATTATCACAAAATTATTTAAATTTGAAGGCATCTTTCATATATTAATTGAGAAAAACACTAAACACCAATCTTTTTTAGGTCAACTAGAAACCAAACTTTATTTTGTAAGTTTTTCTCAGCCACTCAGTTAGTAGTTTAATATTAAATTTAAAGATTTTTACAAATTTAGGTTGAAAATATATCCTTTACGAATCTTCTATTCTTAAAAAGATCGTGAGAAAACCCCAACTTTAATAATGATATTAACAAAATAAAAATATGTGTTGTAAGAAACAAATATATATATTGGTTAAATATATAAATTTTCAAAACTTATCGTCTAGTAGTTTTCAAAACCTATTTTGTACTGTGAAAAATGAAAAATATATTTAGTAGAATATTGAATATACTACTTGAGTTATTCTATAAATCATTTATCTAGATTCTTCAACGTATTACTTTAATTTGCTTAAATATATGTGGCGGAGAGAAATAAAACCAAATTATCTATAATATAGTTAGAATCAATATATCTAGAATTCATTGATTATTTGACAGCTGACTCTGACCTGGATTGAGCCAATTATTTATATATTTCTTAAGATTAGAGACGGTGACGTTAAAGAAGTCACATGGACTAGGCAAAGTATTTGGTTCGATGGTTGGTATGTTGGGCGCATTAGTGTTCGCCTTTGTGAAAGGACCAAGTTTGATCAATCATTATAACAGCAATACCATTCCAAACGAGGCTGTTCCATCAACCAAAGATTCTGTAAAAGGATCCATCACTATGCTTACCGCCAACACTTGCTGGTGTTTGTGGATTGTATTGCAGGTACGCCACTCACTCACTGTCACTAGTTGCGTACTAATTCTCGCATTCTGTTTTTAATCATTGCTATTTTGTTAATGTTCCCTCAATATATAATTGGGTTGTCACATCACTGTTCACTTCGAAGACAATAATATTGTATGATATGGGTTCTAGTCTTCTAGATGAATAGTTACATGTCTTGTGTTGTATCAAAATCTTGGCAAGAATATTATTTAATTTATGAGTAATAGCATTAAATGATGAAAAAAACAATTGTAGAAAGATAGGTTCATTTAACTGTGTTTATCTTCTTGAAATAACTTTAAATTTCTTTGCATATATTTTAGCAAATATCTGATTATTTTACTCGTACTATTTTACATAATTTACATAGAAATATTACTCCTTCTGTTTTTATTATAATTGTAATATATTACATAATTTAACATTAAGAAAATACTAAATTTTATTTTTTATAATAAAGTATTATTAATTGCATACGTAAACACAATCTACCCAATAATAAAATAGATTGAAGAATATAAATAACCATAAAACATTAAAAACTAATAAACTTTATAGTAAAAACTGAAAACAACACTATAAAAAACAAAACATTTCCCTAAAACGACCGTTAATTGAAAACGGAAAGAGTATTTATTTTTGTTTTCCAACACATTTTTTCCCAATATTATCTCTCCCTATTGTTATATATTAAAGAAGTCCTAATGTAATGTATATACATAATTTTTCTGGTAATCGCAAAAACATATACATTTTGGTTGAAAAGTTCATCCTTTTTGTTCTAATTGTGAAATTTTAATTGATATTTATAAGGTAAAAAAAAAGAATGTCAAAAATTTTGGCTGTTTTAAAAAGATATATAGAAATTTAGATCTAATATATATATATATATATATAAAGTATTCCTGAAATAATTAATTTTCTAAATTTTCATCCTTAATCTTTATGAAAAAGCCACATTTATTTTTAGTACCTAATTGGACCTCCACCTCGGTATGAAAAATGACTAGTCGTCCACACTTTCATAATTGTTGGTAATGGACTAATGATATTGTCCGGTTCGGTTTAGATATTATTTCTAACCAGCCCACGTCTATATCGGGAAAAAAAATAATAATAAGAATTTGGTTGATCACAAGTTATGTTTATCATTAATCAGCTGCTAAGTACTCAACAATCTATCCCTTGTACATATGTTGGGAAACCAATTGAAGTAAACGATTACTTGTAGACAAGCCACGTTATGTACTATTAGTAAGGGTTTTTGTTTTTTGTTTTTTAATTTCTTAGTTATTCTAAAAAATTGTATGGGTACATAAATTTATTATTTATATTTGGAAAAAATAAATAAATCACAACTCGAGTCGATCACAAGTTATGTTTATCATTAATCAGCTGTTAAGTATAGGGCTGGGCAAAATACCCAAACCCGAAGATTTGAATTGAACTTGAACCGAACTGAACCCGAAATTGACAAAATACCCGAACGGATCCTAAACTTTTATAATCAAATAACCCAAACCAAAAACCGAATGGGTAGCCAAAATATCCAAATTATATTTAAGTTTATAATAATTCAAATATCCAAGTTTACAATTATAAATCTGAAATTATCAGTTATTTAAAGATTAAAATAATAAAAACATTAAAAAATTAAAATATTTAAAAATTTTGAGTTATAAATTAGGGATAGGTAAAAAATTCTAAAGAAAAATTTAAAGAACCAAAGTTAGAACCGAACCCAAACCGAACCCGAATGGTATTTGGATACAAAATAAGATTTAAAGTATGTTACCAGAACCGAACCGAACCCGATGAGAACCGAATCGAACTCAAACCGAACTAGAAAAATACCCGAATGGGACTTAAACTTCTCACCCCGAAAACCCAAAAAACCCAAACCTAACCCGAACGGGACCCCTAACGTCCACCCCTAGTTAAGTACTCAACATTCTATCCCTTGGGAAACCAAAGTAAACGATTATTTGTAGACAAGCCACCTTATGTACTATTATTATGGGTACGTTTTTTTTGTTCTTTGTTTTTTATATTCTTAGTTGTTATCAAAAATTGTATGGTACATAAATGTATTATTTATATTGGAAAAAAATCATTATCTATAAAGATCTTGAGAAAAATTAGATGAAAAATGATAAATTCAAGGTAGTTTCAATGTTCATGAAGCCACCTAATTGATCTAGTTAGATGATCTGTCCTTCGCTATCACTATCAGTCCCCATTCATATTAATCCTTTTATTTTAGTTTATTTTAGGCATCAAATGCATGTCCATAGAGACAACTACTTAAACGAAGTCATTGACGTTAATACTTTCATCATTGGATATTTTAATTTAATTTTATGAAAACAAATACGTTCTTGAACAACTTTTATTGATTGTGTTGTTAGAGCAAGCTGATGAAGGAATACAATGCAAAGTTGCGATTGGTAACACTTCAATGTGTGTTCAGTTGTATACAAACCGCAGTTTGGGCAGTCGTAGTGAACAGAAGTCCATCAGTTTGGAAGATCGAATTTGGACTACCTCTTCTATCAATGGCTTATTGTGTATGTCTACCTAATCTTATCTCTAATCTATTAATATATTATTATGAAACTCTTCTTTCTATCTAGTAGAAAATGATAAAACAAAACTAAACAGGGAATTATGGTAACTGGATTGACATATTGGTTACAAGTATGGGCTATAGAGAAGAAAGGACCAGTATTCACTGCACTCTACACTCCTTTAGGTCTCATCATTACTTGCGTCGTCTCATCTTTCCTTTTCAAGGAAACACTTTATCTTGGAAGGTTTGAGGTTATGATTATTTTTACCGTATCAACATATATCTGTGTCTTTGGCATTTGATGTTGAGAATGTGTTTGTTTGGGCTTGGAATATAACTGGAGCAGTGTTGGTGGAGCATTGTTGCTCGTATGTGGACTATACATTGGTCTATGGGGTAAAACTAAAGAAGAAGAAACACAAAGGTATGGTGAAAAGCAAAGCCAACAAGAGATTAAAGAAGAAGTTATCATCGTGTAGGATTCCGTCTCCATGCACTTTGTCTCAGCTATCAAGATATCAATAATGTCCGGATTGAATGTAATGTAACTATGAATGTGGAACTTTCGAGGACAAACATAGTCTTAAGTTTAGAAAAGTTGATATACTTTACACTTTACTGTTTTTAATATATTTTAATTAATTTTTAACAAAAAAAAAATGAATTTTGGCTTATTATTAGAATTTTTAGTTTTTTGATGTTTTTCCAAATAATTTGTACATTTCAAACAAAAAAATAAAAACAAAGCATTATGGAGATTGGACAACTTTCAGACATCGAACATTTTGCAATCAGGTAGAAGAGTAAGAACGGTGAGATCTTTCTCAAATTTGAATATAAGTGATATATGTTTTTTAAAATAAATTTATATATTTTATCGTAATTTTATGATTTTAAAAAAATATTAGCTGATAAAATAGTTGAATACAATCTAGAAATAAATAGACGCGAGAAACAGCTTAAAAATAAAAACAACAACAAAATATGGTTGAACTAGTCAACATAACTGATTTATGAGGTGAGAAATTTGAATCAAATAGATAAACTCTAAGGAGACACCACAGCTGCAATTGCACAACAATAATATAGTACTTATGGTATCAATCCATTAAATATTGAGAAAACACATCTTAAACCTATTAAACTCAAGCTAAGTTAAATCAAAACAAAGATATTGTGAGTTTTTAATGCAAATAAAAATAAACAAAAGCAATTGTTCAAGATACTCAGTTTTTGTTGGTTATTGTCAGATATAGATATGCATTAATGATCAAGTTAAGATTGTTCACTAAACTCTGTAATTTAGCTTTTGTTGGTTACAACATCTACCTCATTCGGATACTGTTTCATGGCTTTAAATTCATCAATTTGTGGCTCTAAATTCCTTAGATCAGTTTTCTAGTAAGATATTCTAGAATCATGCAATAAGAACAAGTAAAGATGAAACTTAAAAATGAAATACTATTATAATCACTATATGCACTCAACTCAGACATGGTGAATAATCAGCAAAGAGTAGAAGAAGTTCATAACTTTTATTAGAGAGAGAAGGGTTAAAAGATCAAACCAAACTCCTTGAACAATTGTTGAGGAAATCTTCTTGAATCTCTAATAAAAAAACTTTGTAACCTTGAAACTATTTAGTGCATGTGTGTCCTTTGAATTGAGGTCATCTGTCTCTGATAAAATGCTAAAAACAAGTAATTATATGTTTAGAGGGATCTTAGGTCAATAAGATTTATGTTTACAAAGTAAAAAGGAAAACGATCTAAAGGTGGTGACCCGTGACCAAGGTTGGTCTTCTTTGGCCGATCTTAGAGGTTTAAATGGTGACTCCATCTGTCTGTAGAGGATTGATGCGGTGAGAAACTGAATCAAATAGATATAAAAATCATGAGACGAAACTGGATTGCAAGTTCACAACAACAATGTAGTATTTAGGATATCAATTTTAGTATTGCAAAAATACACTTCGAACCTATTAGATTCAAGTTAAGCTAGATCAAAAAAAGATTCTGAGTTTTGATGTAAGGAAATTTTTTTAAAAAAAATTAAGTTTGAATGCAATCGGAAAAGGTGTTAAACCATGGAAAATTCTTAGAGATACATAACATGCAATCAATGATAATACGAGTACATTGATTAAGTTCTTAAAATTTAAACACAACTTTATAACTTTTTCATTTTCATAGCTCCAGTCACATACCTTATAAAGAAATATGCCCAATTTTGTTGGTTTTGTAAGATGTAAATAAGATCTGCATTAACCGATCATGTTAAGATTGTTCATTATACTCCACAACTCAGCTTTTGTTGGTTATGACATTTAGCTCATTCAAATACTAGTTCAGGTTGTTAGATTCATCACTGTCGTGGGTCTAAAATCTTTAGATCAAATTTCATAGTAGCTACACTAGAATTATGCAAAGATGAAGAACTAAAGAATTAAACCGTATTAGAATCACTATAAAGATAACATGTTATGCACTCACTGAAAATTCTGAAACTTAACAATGAATTTACTTATAGATGATGAAGGAGAAATCACAAAGAATCAAACGTCAGTTCGTAATTAAAAAGAGAATGGTGAGAAGATCAGATCAAACTCCTGAAACAAAAGTTGTGAAAAATTCTTTTGAATCTCTAAAAATAACTTTGTAACCTAGAATTGTTTTGTGCATGTGTGTCCTTTGATATAAGGTATTTTCTATAATAAAAGGCTAAAACAAGTAACTAATATAATTAAAAGATCTTACGTCAATTAGGTTATTATTTATAAGCTGAATAGGAAAAGGTTTTTAAGTGGCTGTCCTTGGCCAAGGATGGTCATGACCGAGGCTGGGCTCCTCTGTGATACACCTCTGATTGACACTTAGAAGCAAGATTGGATTGAGATCGTTTAATGGAGATGGAAAGGACGTGAGTGAAGGTGATGAATGGATAGAATAGTGCTACAAAAGGTTGTTAAAGACCTTTTGATAAACTAAGTGTTGCATATTACACACCAACAAGATTCAAGATTTCATATAGATAGTTTTAATATAAAAAAAAACTTGAATGAATACAACGGGAAATTCCTTTAGAATATAAAGAACACAAGAGAAAAGAGTTTAAGAGACAAGTGAACACGAAAATGGGAAAACGTATAAGGAGTAAATGAAGGCTATACATGTAATCCTGTGTTTGAAATATTCAAACGACTTGGGCTTCATTCCCTCTTCTTTTGCGACGAATTTGGACTTCATAATAGGCTAAGTATTGATCCAATAATATATGTTAAAAAACGTAAGAAAATAGACATTCAAATGATCATCTAAGCCTCATTGAAAACTTTGATGAGAAAAAATCCAATGGGACAAAAACTCATCAAGGAAAAGAGCACTAATATAATCACTTTTTCCATGAACTTAAATCAATTAGGTTGGATCAATACTAGTAAAACTTGGCATGTTTTGACTTGAGTGGGTGTTTGGTTAAGCAGTCCGCTTATGGCTTGATTGAATTTCTTGGTTCTTAAACGGGTCATGGGGCCAGCCAGTACAATGAGAGCAGCATCCTCAGATACAAGTTCTTCCTTGTCTTGATCATCCTTAACTCCTTGATCCATAGTCTTGAATTCATCCATTCTCACATCATCCCCTCCCACTTAAAAATGATTTGACCTCAAATCCGTTTTATCTGCCACATAAGAAATTAAATCAGCAACATTAAAATTTGAACTCACATTGTACTTACTTTGAAGATAGTTGGTAGGCATTATTAATAATCTTTTTGGTGATTTTGAAAGGACCATCGATTCTTGGCATTATTTTAGACTTCCTCTCAGGTGGAAATCGTTCTTTCCTCAAGTGAATCCAAACAAGATCTCTTTCTTCAAAGATCATTTCACGTCGGCCTTTGTTTTCATTATTAGCATATTGTTTGGTTTTCTCTTCAATGTTCCTCCTTGCTGCTTCATGAATCTGTTACAATTTCAGCCTTCTATTCCCCATTCACACTAGTTCTTTCACTCAAGGGTAAAGGGGTTAAATCCAAGGACATAAAAGATTAAAATCATAAACAATCTGAAATGGAGAATAAGTAAAAGCCGAATAAACAAAATGGTTGTATGCAAACTCTACATGCAGTAAACATGCTTCCCAAGTCTTCAAATTTCTTTTAATTAAAGCTATTAACAATGTAGACAAGGCATACCATGTAGTCTAACAACCTCTCTAAAGAATAACTCAGCTACATGAGATGCATCATCAGTATTATGACAAACAATGAAGTGAGCCATTTTTTAGAACCTATCTACAACAACAAAGATGGATTCCTTGTCAGTCTTAGTTCTAGGCAATCCTAACACAAAATCCATTGAAATAGCAATCCAAAGATGAGTAAGAATAGGTAGAGGAGTATACAAACCATAAAACTGAACCTTAGACTTAGCTTGTTTGCATGTAACACATCGGTTACAAGCTTTGTTTGCATGTGAAACATCGGTTACAATCTTTCTCAACATCCTTCTTCATGCATGGCCACTGGAAATAATCTTGCATGACTTTAAGAGTCTTGGCTTTTCCAAAATTTCCCATTAGCCCTCCTCCATGTGCTTCTCTTATAAGCAAATCTCGCATATAACAATTAGGCACAAACAAGCATTATCATAGAACAAAAACCCATCTTGCCTAAAGTAATGTCCAGAACCAAAATTTTCACAAGCTTTATAAATTACTGAAAAATCAGAATCAGTTTCATATAGGTTTTTAAGCTGTTCAAAATCCATAATTTTGGCATCAAGAGTAGAGAGAAGAGTGTACTTCCGGGATAATGTGTCGGCCACAACATTATTTTTACCTTGTTTATACCTTATGACATATGAAAATATCTCTATGAATTCGACCCACCTAGCATGCCTCTTGTTGAGTTTTTGTTGGCCTTTCAATTGTTTAAAAGACTCGTGGTCAGAGTGAATAACAAACTCCTTTGGCCACAAATAGTGCTGCCATGTTTGTAAAACTCGGACCAAAGCATATAGCTCTTTGTCATATATTGGATAATTCAATGTTGCTCCTCCAAGCTTCTCACTAAAGTATGCAAAAGGTCTTTTTCATTCATCAAAACAGCTCCAATTCCAACACTAGAAGCATCACATTTGATTTCAAAAGTTTTGAGAAAGTTAGGCAAAATCAGAAGAGGGGCATTAGAAAGCTTCTCTTTAAGCGCTTGGAATGCTTGTTCTTGCAGTTCTCTTCACTTGAATCGCACATCTTTCTTGATTACTTCCGTAAGAGGTGCTGCTAAGGTACTAAAATCTTTGATAAATCTCTTATAGAAACCCGCAAACCCATGAAAGCATCTAAATTTTCCCACACGGAGGTGGTCATTCTTTGATCGCTCTCACATTGTCTTCATCGACCCTAACTCCTTCTGCATTGACAAAAAAAACCTAAAAACACCACATTATTTGTGTATAAAGTGCATTTACTCATGTTTAAAAAACATCTTTTCCTTCCTAAGCAAATTCTAGAACCGAATCAAGTGTTGGACATGTTCTTATAGAGTTCTGATTTATATTAGATATCATCAAAATAAACCAAAAAATATGCCAATAAACGCCTAAATAACATAATTCATTAATCTCATAAAAATGCTAGGTGCGTTTGCAAGCCCAAATGGCATTACTAACCATTCATATAAGCCTTTTTATTTTAAATGTTGTTTTCTGTTTGTCTCCCTCTTTCATTCTAATTTGATGATAACCATTCTTAAGATCTATCTTAGGAAACAAATCATGCAATTCATCAAGCATATCATCAAGACGAGGTATAGAGTGTCGATACTTCATTGTGATTTGGTTGATTGATCTACAATCAACATACATGCGCCAAATACTGTCCTTTTTAGGCACAAACAATACAGGAACAACAAAAGGACTCATACTCTCACGGATATGTCATTTGTTCATTAGTTATTCAACTTGTCTTTGCAACTCCTTGGTCTTTACAGGATTTGTTCTATATGCAGGCCGGTTTGGAAGAGATGCATCAGGGAAAAAGTCTATTTGGTGTTCTATCCCACAGATTGGTTGTAATCCTTGAGGGCCTTCTTCTGCAAACACATCATCAAATTCCTGCAAGATATTCCTTATCTCACTCAGTAAGACCGGTGTGGGGTTAGTGAAACCTACAAGACTTTCTTTAAACACAAACATAAGCATCAGTTATTGGACTTTCAGATTGTTTTATTGCTTTAGTGCCAACATAAAAGTTTGTTACCTTATTTGTGTTTGCTGGTTTACCCAAAAGATGGAGTTGGTCTTGTCTTACCTCTTGAGGAGTCATAGGAAATAACATGGTTTTCTTTCATTTGAATTCAAATGAATGGCATTTTGTAAACCCATCATGTACCACCTTTTGATCTGATTGCCATGACTTCCATAGAAGGATATGACCTGCTTCCATAGGTAAGACATCACATAAAATTTTATCTACACACTTTCCTATTGAGAGTGGCACCACAACTTGAGTTTTAACCTCATTTACCCTACTTTCGTTAAGCCAATGAAGATCATTTGGTTTTGGATGTTTCTGCTCCTTAAGCCCAGATACTTGACCATGGTTTCACTAGTCACATTAGTAGAACTACCTCCATCAGTGATGAGGCTACACACTTTGCCTTGCACAAGACACCTAGTGCGAAATAGGTTTTCCCTCTAATCATGCTCTTTCGACTTGGTTTGCACGCTTAAGTCCTTCTTACCACAAGTAGTTCTCCGGTTATAGGTAGTTCTTCTTGCTCCTAAAGTTGAACTTCATGGTCAGATGGTTCATCCTCAGAATCAAACTCACCATTTTCTTTGATAATCATTATCCTTTTGTTTGAGCACTCGTTTGCATAATGACCTCTATCCTGACATTTAAAACACCAAACATTACTAGTCTTATTCATAAGTGTATCTTTGATTACCTGACTAATAGTGGTATTTTTCTCTGATTTTGGAGGAGGAGTGGATTTTTTGCTTCCAAACTTATCATCAAGAGAGTAATTAGTCCTTGGGTAGTTGTTTGCAATTCCATAACTCGGCCTTAGAGCTCCTTTCCTCTTGACTTTTTGTTTGACCAGAATTGCTTTGTGAAGCATCTCCTCCAAATCTAAGTAATTTTGTAGTTCAAGACGGTCTTGTATCTCTCGGTTCAGACCTCCCAAAAATTGAAATATAGTAGCTTCATAGTCTTCCTTAACATCAGCATGGATCATCAAAGTCTCCATCTCATGGTAATATTCTTTTACTGACCAGTTCTCTTGAGCCAATCTCCTTAGTTTGTTGTATAGTTTTTGGTGATAATGGCTAGGAACAAATCTTTTCCTTAGGAGAATTTTCATCTGTCCATGACTCAATAGGATACACTTGGTTTTTTCTTCTTGAAGTCACAAGTTGATCCCACCAACTAAGTGCATATTCATAGAATTCATTTGCAACCACATAAACACGATTGATCTCGGTGTAATGCTGACAATCAAAGACCAATTTGATCTTCTTCTCCCTTTCCAGATAGGCAACTAATTCATTCTTCTTATGGAAGGGTGGGATTTTAATTTTATAACCAAAGTTATCAGCTGGCCTATCTCTCCTTTCTGGCACACGTCTATGCCTTCTCCTGCTGTCGTGGGAAGCACTACTACTGTTGTTGTGGTAGTAATTATCAGCTCCCTCAGCATAGGAAAGTCTCGGCGGTTCTGTGGGTTGCATGGATGAGCTTCTTCTTTGTTGAGAACCACTTCCTTGCTCAGGCCGCTTTCCCATTTCCTTACTAAGAGCGTTTTGCATAGCCTCCATTCATGTCATCATCATTCGATCCATCTTTACTATGATGGCTTCACACAAGAGTTTTTGGCTTGTGTTAATGGGTGTTTCATCGTTCCTGAAACACCAAACATTAAAGCAGCAGTCACCAGTTGTTTGAAAAGTTTAAAGACAAAATAACTCTTAGGAAACTTCAAATTCGGGTTTATAAGATGAGAAGACAGTTTTCATAACATAAATTGCTAATCAGGATTTTAATTTGCAGATCTAAATTCAAACATTGATAATAAAATGTAATCAAATCAGAATTGATTCAATTAAAAAGCTATTTCGGTAATTGCAACACTAAACAAAAGAATATTATTGGTTTTAGAACGATTAAGTGAAAGGATGTAATTGGATCTTAAGAACGATTCGCAAAAAAGATTCCAATTCGCAATGATTATAAATCTGAATAACAACAATTAGAATGAAACAACTTAGAAAATGATGATTCAAAAACTAATCAAAAGGTTGAAACACTGATCAACAGAATATAAAATGTTTTAAGATGATTTGACAAAGAAAATAAGAACGATAACACTTAACTTCTAAGCACAAACTCTGATACCACTTGATACACCCCCTGATCGATACTTAGAAGCAAGATTGGATTGAGACCGTTTGATGGAGATGGAAAGGGTGTGAGTGAAGGTGATGAATGGATCGAATAGTGCCACAAAAGATTGTGAAAGACCTTATGATAAACTAAGTGTTGGATATTACACACCAACAAAATTCAAGGTTTCAGAAAGAGATTTTTAATAAAAATAATTGAATGAATACAAAGGAAAATTCATCCAGAATATAAAGAACACAAGAGAAGAGAGTTCAAGAGACAAGTCAACACGAAAATGGGAAAACACAAAAGGAGTAAATGACGGTCATGCATGCAATCCTGTATTTGAAATATTCAGACGATTTAGGCTTGATTCCCTCTTCTTTGGTGATGAATTTGGATTTCATAATGGGCTAAGTATTGATCCAATAATATATGCCAAAATAGTTAAGCAAATGGACATTCAAATGATCATCCAAGCCTCATTAAAAACTTTGATGAGAAAAAACCCAATGGAAAAATACTCATCAAGTAAAAGAGCACTAAGTTAATCACTTTTCCCATTATCTTAAATCAATTAGCTTGGATCAATACTAGTAAACCTTGGCATGTTTGGACTTGAGTGGATGTTTGGTTAAGCAGTCTGCTTATGGCTTGATGGAACTTCTTGGTTCTTGAATGGGTCATGGGGCCAGCCAATACAATGAGAGCATCATCGTAAGCTACAAGTTCTTCTTTGTCTTGATCATCTTCAACTCCTTGCTCCATAGTCTTGAAGTCATCCATTCTCACATCACTCTGTCTGAGGCTGGATACTTTTAGTGTTAGAGTGGCTACCCTTGGTTTCTGAGAAGTTGTGAGGTTTGGAGTGGACAACTGATGCTGATCTTCTTTTTTCTCCAGTCGCTTCATTTGGTCGCCAGTCAAACATATCTTCACTAAATCTTGATTATCTCTCTCCAACCAAAACTCCAAATGACTTGATTCCACTTATATCTAAAATTTAACTCAAAGGAGTTGATTTCCACTTAAAATCAACCAAAAGAAGTCTTGTAAGTGTTTTGTCCAAGCCTGAATTGATGGTGTACAATATGTCCTATTGTGAAATCTTCAAATCTTAGGTTTTTGGCTTTAAACCAAATCTTTAGGCTTAAAAACTTGGTTGGATTATGACTTGATGTTATTTTTGCTATTTTGACCAGAAACAACTCTAAAACCACAAAATATGAAAAGCCTTTTTTGTACAAAATTGTTGTAAAAATTTTAAAAAATAAAATAAAAATCTTAATAAATATATCTAAAAACCAATGATACCAAGGATTGACTGTGTTCTTCTTTGTCTCCTGACCAAGACTCAGACTTAAATTCCCTGTGGACTTTTCTTTAGTGCAAGACAAACATATCTTCACTAAATCGAGAGTATCTCTTCAACCATAACTCACTACAAGAAAACATGGATTTAGTGACTACAAATGGCGACTACATATGTAGTCGCCAAATTTTACGATTATTTAGCTATTATATAACAACTTGTTTACGACTACAAGTATTTAGTCGTAAATCCGCCGCTATTTACGACCAAAAATTCATAGACGCATAATAATAGCTAATTAGCCACTAATATGCGACTGATTTGAGAGTCGCAAAATATTAGCTAATTTGACGACTAATTAGCGACTAAATTCAAAAGTTTTTCCAATTAAACCCGGGAAACCAAATCTAATATTGTTTGTTTAATATCTATAATCACTAATTGGCGACTGATTAGCGATATAATAGAGACTTATTAGAGACTATATTCAAAACAATTTTGTAAACATTTTTTTGGTTTGGTACAAGAAAACCAAACCAAAACCAATCTTACCCCCTTGCATAAAATCTATTCAATCCCTTCTTCCCCGTGTTTTGCTTAGGGTTTCCTAATTTCCAAAACCTCCCATGGCTTCTTCCGATTGCTTCCTCTCTGCTTGATTCTCTAGCTGATCCCTCCATCTTCTTCGATCTCTCCATGTTCTTTTTCTCCCTTCTGGGCTTCTCCTAGGGTTTGTCTTCTCAGTTTTTGATTCCCGCTTTTATACTCTCGCCGCCGCCAAAAATACTAGGTATGCTTCTTCACTTCGTCTATCGAACATGCTTCAATTAGATGCATCCCCTCTGAACATGAATCTTTGATACTAGCTATATGCACTTGAATACAATAACATAATTGTTCTTCCATAGATCAATAATCAATACAATTGCATATGTTTTCGTCGTAGCAGTAAGTCTCTCTTCTCTGGATCTTAATTTTTCTTCTAAGAGGTACACTTCTTCTCTTCTTCTCCTTGTTTGATCTATTTTTTATTCGGATTCGAGATTCGCTTTTATTTTGGTTTGATTTCCATTTCTTTTATTCTTCTTTCTCATGAGTCTACCTGATTGATCGTCGTTTGGGTTTTTCTTTTTAAGTTTGGATTTCTGATTCTGCTAAATCATGTCAGAAAGATGCTTAATGATGGCGAGCTTGATAACGCGGCGACTGGAGGTGTTGGCTCAGAGGAGATTGGAGGTGTTGGTGGAACGTAAGTTGTTTATATACATGTCTTTGTTTCCACGTTTGGGGCTTTCAGGTGTGTTATTCGTGGTTGTGTTCCCAAAAAGATTATGGTCTATGGGGCAACTTATGGTGGTGAACTTGAGGTATAAAAATCATTTTTTTCACATTTACTCATCATATCAATGCCTTTCTTTTAGCTATAAGAGCAACCATTTTAATTAGTCATTTTCCTAAACATTATATGCACAATCGTATTGTTGTTTGAAGTTATCTTTTAGGCTATATATTGGTTGGTGGACAGGCAATAAATCCTTAGGCATGTTAACTGAGAGAATTTTGTGTTTGAAGACATATGTTGTGGTTATCCTCTGGCAGGATACTATAAATTATGGGTGGAAAATCAATGAGAATGTCGACTACACGTGGAAGAAGCTTCTGCAAAAGAAGGTATGCTCGTCTTGCTATAATCTTTATTCAGTAAAATATTGTACATGAGTTTGATTTTGCCATGACACATTGATACACTTGAACTCAGTAAAATAGTGGATGCAATTGGTATTCATGAAATCCTTTTCCTCAAACCATCTGTATGTTGGCAATATGATCTTCTAGAAAAATTAGTCTGCAGGAACAAATATGCCACTGATATGTAAGGAAAGTCCACTGATTTATTTATATAAATTGTCTTTGACAGGAATATAACCCAATATTAATTTCTTTCATGGCAGGTCATAGAGCGTGATGAAGGGGCTCTCAAATATCTTAAAGATATTAAGTGGTGCAAGATTGAAGAGCCTAAACGATTCAAACTCTTCTTTGACTCAAATCCCCACTTCAAAAACATTTCTATTCCTTTTTCCGTTTTAACTATCAGCAATTGGCTTTGATAGCTAGGTTTTGAAATTGTATGATATTGGTTGTTTGAATGTTCATTGTATGAGTGTTGGTTATAACATAAGATTTTGGTTTTTGATATTTTTTTTTTTTTGCATTTCGATTCAATTTTTTGATTTTGGTTGTTATTATCTTGGCTACGTCATTTAAAAAAAAACATATTAAATCAATTCGGTATTAGTACAGACTGAAAACAATATCAAATGTAGTTTTCTAAAAATAATAGTTACTAAATAGTCGTAAAATAGTTGCCAAATAGTTGTCAAATAATCACAAATTAGTCACTAAATGTTACGATTATGTTACGACTACATTATTTAGTCGTAGCATAGTTGTACATTAGTGGTAATGTAGTCGTAAATATTTATGACTAAGTTACGACTACATTAATTAGTTGTAACGTAGTCGTAAATTAGCGACTATATTTACGACTATATATTTTAGCGACTAAAGATTTACGACTACAACTATTATTCGTAACCCACCATTTAGTGACTAATTAGCGACTAATATTGTAGTCGCCAAATCTTTGTTTTCTTGTAGTGACTCATAATGATTTCATTATACTTGCATCTGAAATATAATTCAAAGGATTTCACCAAGACCAAAAATAATCCAAATTTTTTTTAGGTACGAGCTCCTTCTAAGGCTAGAGAGCAATCTTCAATTCTTGGGTCTCTTGGACAATGGTCGAGTCTTTGAGCTTGAAAAATAGGCTGAATCATGCTCTTTTGCTCTATTTATTCCTTTTACTAATTTGACCTTAAATTATTTTAAAATTACAATATATGAAAAAACTACCTCTTATGATACAAAGTTGTTGCAAAATATTTAGAAAATACAATAAACCCTCAATAGAAACTTGTAAGAACCAATAATATCAACGTGGATTAAACATATCTTGGAGATATATTCAAATATGAAAGAAAATACTGAAGAGGAGATTTGGAGGTTTCGAATCAAGCAAAGCTAGCCGAATGTTTCCTCTCATCCAAAAATATAAAAAGATTGAAAAAGAGTTCATTAGGGTTAGCCATTCAAACAGAAGAAGATGAGAGAGAGAGCTTTTCTTTTAGAGAAAGTACTGATTATTCTAGATAGGAGAGCAAAAGAGAAACTAAGATCTTGGGTAGTCTTAGTTCGCCTTGTTAGAATAGAAATCTTGCGTAACAAACCAAAAGTATAACCCTAAGGGTTGTGTAAAACCAATCAAAAGAGCTGTAAACTTTTTGATAAGATTTCTAATAAAAGAAAAACTCAAAAAGAAAAGTTAAGTAAATCCTGTTATCCAAGGAATATAAAAGGATGGAAGAGAAGTTCATTAGAGTTAGCCATTTCATAACAAAAGAAGATGAGAGATAACTTTTTCTTTAGAAAAAGTATTGATTATTCTAGATTGGAGAACAACAAAGAAACAATAATTAGATAGTTTTAGTTCGTCTCGTTAGAATAGGAATCTTGGGTGACAAACCAAAATAGATTTACTGTTATGTAAAACCAATCAAAAAAGTTGTAAACTTTTTGACAAGATTTCTAATGAAATAAACACTCATAAAGAAGAGTTTGATATACAAATTTGTTGGCTTATCCGCTTGAAAAAGATTTCGTTAACTGATGCTATTTGTTTGATATAACAAGTAGTATGGACGTACTACCTATTGAGAAGGACTGAAGTACACACTGGTCTTGTATGTTCGGGTTATTTTGGTCCGCTCATGAGACCATGAGTCAAACTAAACAACATCGTTTAGTAAATTCAATTAAACTATTACACGTAAGAGTAAGAATATTTTATAACTATAAATGAGATTAAATTCAATCACATTCTTAGTTTTAAATAACAAATTTGTTAATATATATATATATTGTATAAATTGAATTTTGTTAGTTTAAGAGTCCTAATCACTTTCTCCTTTTTGGTGTACAACTATGACTCTATGTTTTATAGTACCTTAGACCCTCAGGAATCCACGGTTTAAACTTACCTGTCTTCACACTACACCTAAGTCCAGTCTCTAGTGTTGTATTTTTTTTGGGGTAGAATCAACTTGTCACCATATAAATAATGTACATAACTGAAACTTCTATAAAACTAAAGACTTAAAACTCATAAGATTTTAATGAAAGTTGGGACCCACCAGACCTTGGCTACAATTAGCCAGTTTTGGCTTGATCTACCTACATCTTAAGTAAATCACCGTCGATGGAGAACTCGTGTCAATTGGGCAGCGAATCATACGAGATAATGGACGTGTAAAGTGAATAAATTAATATGTAAAATTTAAAAGTTACAAGCAAACGTTGCAGAGCACTTACCTTTTTATTACACAAGCTCCTAAATTGTACTGTATTTCATAAAATCTTGAAATCCGCGACTCTTTATATAGAAGCAAAGGTAAGCTGTAAACAACAGCAAAGAAAGATCAAAGAGAGACAGGAGGACAGGAAAAAAAAAAGACATAAATTATTTTAAACTGAAGAAAACAACTACGACATGGGGATAACTTCAGGTATCTTATCTTTGATCTGTGTTCTTGATCTCACTAATTCTCCTGCTTTGTGTTTTTTTTTTATCTGTTGACACCTTATTTTTATTCTTGGCTTCTTTGGGTGGCTTAAATCTCTTTGTTTTGCTACCTACATGAAGATCTGATCTCTAATGGAGCTTTGTTGAATTGCAGGACGGTAGTTTTTTTATCGAAGGTTTACTTCAGCTTTAGCTTCAGCTTTGGACATGAGTGAGATAGATACAAGTTGAAGTTAGTACGGTCATAAAAACACATTAATTTCTGAAATAGTGGTTGGAATATATCAGAAATTTGTGCCAATAAAGAAAGGAAAAAAAAAAATTAGTTAGTTAAATTATGAAGGTTGCGTGGTGATTTAGATTAGTTCCACCAAATATTTCTAAATGTTTCTTGGTCTTCACATTTCCATTACATGTATATATTAATTCTTTAAATTTAGATGGTTTTGGTATAGTTGTTTTGATTCTCTTTGGATATAATCTATGAAAAGTATAGGCTCTTACCCAGAAATTTGAGCTGAATAATTTTTTTCATGTCTTGCAGGGTTTATCTGAAGCAGAAGCACATTAAATAAGTACTTATAACGCAGAAGTTCAATATTTGGCGGATCAATGTCTTTCCGAAGCATTATTCGTGATGTTAGAGATAGTATAGGAAGCTTTTCAAGACGTAGTTTCGAAGTGAGGTTGTCTGGCAATCAACACGACAGGAGTAAATCCCACGGTGCATTGCTTGAGACACATCATCAAGATCCTATAGTAATCCAGAACAGTCGTTGGGCTAATTTGCCACCTGAGCTGCTACGAAATGTGATAAAAAGATTGGAAGAAAGCGAGAGCACTTGGCCTGCACGTAAAGATGTTGTTGCTTTTTCTGCCGTCTGCAGGTCATGGAGAAAAATGTGCAAAGATACTGTAAAAAGTCCTGAGTACTCGGCGAAACTCACATTTCCGGTTTCCTTAAAACAGGTGCCAGGTTTTGTTAACTTTCGATCTCTCGTACTTCTTGTTTATGATAACTCTTTGATCGTGCAGCCCGGGCCAAGGGACGGAACCATAAAATGCTTCATCAAAAGGGACAAGTCTAATCGTACTTACCATCTCTTTCTATCTCTTAGCCCTGGTATATGTCCTTCATCGTTCTTGATGTTACCAAACCTCTGCTTCCTGCTTTTCAGTTGAACTTTGTTGGATTGGATTAATTGAAATTTTCTGCTAACATAGCGAAATTTGAAAATAACCGGAATTCAAATTTCTTTTTTTTTACTTGATTTTATAATGCATCTTTTCTGGTGAAACGGTTCTTATTTGAACAGCCTTACATGAAGATGGAAAGTTTCTTCTCTCGGCAAAGCGCACATGGCGAACTACATACACAGAGTATGTGATATCGATGGATGCACAGAACATTTCAAGATCAAGCAGCACTTACATTGGCAAAATGAGGTAAGAAGAAGATAAAAAAATATATACCCTTCCACACGAGTTCTTGATTGATTCTGACAAATATTATTCTACTTCGTTGTCAGATCTAATTTTCTAGGAACGAAATTCATAATATATGATTCGGCTCCTGCGCACAATAGTTGCCAGATATTGTCCCAACCTCACCGGAGTCGTAGGTTAAGCTCCAAGAAAGTCTCTCCCAAAGTCCCCTCTGGAGATTACAACATCGCTCAGGTTACATACGAGCTGAATGTGCTTGGAACCCGTGGACCTCGCAGGATGCATTGCATTATGCACTCTATTCCCACCTTGGTTCTAGAACCCGACGGTACCGTCCCGGCCCAACCTGAGCATCTGCAACGTTCCCTTGATGAATCTTTCCGCAGCATTGATTCCTACAAGGTAATTGACCAGTCAGGGGATTTCAGAAGCTCACGGTTCTCTGACAATGTTGGACCGCAAGGAGAAGATGAGAATACAGGAAAGGAACGACCTTTGGTGCTGAGAAATAAACCGCCGAGGTGGCACCAACAATTGCAATGCTGGTGCCTTAACTTCAGAGGGAGAGTGACAATTGCTTCGGTTAAGAATTTTCAGTTGATGGCAGCTGCAGCGGTCCAGCCTGGAGCTGCAACGGTCCAGCCTGCTTCTGCAGCAGTTCAGCCGCCCAGTGGTGGTGTTGGAGCATTGACCAGGGCGGCATCATCGCAGCAGCCAAAGGAATCAAACCATGATAATATAATATTGCAGTTTGGAAAAGTGGATAAGGATATCTTCACCATGGACTATCGCCATCCTCTCTCTGCCTTTCAAGCCTTTGCCATTTCGTTGAGCAGCTTCGACACTAAATTGGCATCTGAATAAAAGTAGAAGATGGGTTCACAGAGATGATGGATTTTAGATTAATAGTAACCGTTTGTCAAAAAAGGAAAAAAAAATTAATAGGAATTATGGTTCCTTTATTTAGTTTCGTTTATAATCTAATTAAGTAGGGGGAATCTGCCACCCATTAAACTTTGTTATTAGAAAATGATTTGGGTCCAATATATATATATATACTACTGCCCCACTGTTATTAATTCTTATGTCCCCATTGTTTAGTTTTGTTCGATTTTTTACCAAATTCCTCTGATATGCCTATTAAATTAATTGATTAAACTCTAAACCGCACTTTAAACCTTAAAAATAGGTCATTTTTAGTCAAACCTATTTCATACAAATCAGATATCAATATGATATATAAAATCATTATGTCATATGAATAATTATATCATACGAAGAATACTTCAAAAATGGTCATGATTCAAAATGGTTAGATTTTATCATTTAATTAAAGCTCGATATTCATGCATAGGTTTGTTAATATATATTTACCAGTTGTAATGTAATATGTATATATATATATATTACAAATTTCTAACAGAGGAAAAAAAAGATTCAAAAATAAACAGTTTGGAGATGCATGCTATTTGGAAATTTCAAAATAACTAAAAAAAATTCATGTGATAGCAACAATTATAATCAAGTTATCTTTAATAAATAGCAAAATCTAATATATTTATAAAATTAATAATTAATAATTAAATAATAGACATACATTTTCAGATATACCGGTACAAACTAATTTTATAATATTTTTGTCAACAAACTTTAACAATAAAAAGTAAAATGGGTGATTTAACCAATTAAGTAAATCTGATATATACGGTCGCCGATGGAAGACGTAGTGTGCTGGTTACTAGGTTAAACGCTTAAGTGAGTGTTGTTTGTGAACTATAGACGACCTTGATATCAATAAAAAAAGCTTTGTATTGATTGAGTTTGTCCAAATATTGCAGGCCAGTTTTCCGCTGATGTCACCATCTTCATTATCTAAATGAATTCTTTCAATTATGTGTACATTGAGGATTGACTACATCTCGTATTTCGCGCTCGTAATAGTATATTGTTCATTCCGTTTTTTGAACAAATTCATCCATTTTTTTGAAAAAAATATCAAATTCTTTCCATGATCCATCAAGTTGATACCACCACACATTACTGAGCTAATACGAATGGATAATGGACGCATTTGTCGGCTGTCTTTTGGTTCCTGAGCCTTTCCCATATCATTCCATCTATTTATGCAAGTCAAAGAATTTCTATTAAATTTTTATCAATATTTTATAGTATTTGTTATTCATTTTTTTCATAAACATCAAATAATCTAAATTTTTTATATAATATTTAAAATTTAATAATCAAATAAGACATCTAAAAATGTCATGTAAATTACTACATATTAGTTGCAGATAAATTTAGTTAATTTGTTGTGATAATATATTTTAAAAAATTACATAATTAATATTGGTTTATCACATAATGAAATTTCCAAAATTTGATATTTACATTGTATCATGTAAATCCAAAAAAAACATTTAGAGATGATTTCGTTCACTCTCTCTCTAATAATATCATTCACAAAGATTTCAAAGATAACATTAAAAAAATCTTCATAATAATAATAGTGTAAAATGTTGATCATTTGATAACAAAATCCTTCATTTGTTAATTCAGCCTCCTAAATCCAGCTAGTTAACCCAAAATAAATTTAATGCATATACAGTATTTTGGCTACACAGACTTTATTCAATGCCAAATCTAGAAAATTAATTGAGATGGTTTTAATGAATGAAGAGGTTTGTATACTTGTATCTATCTAAATTTTAATAGATAAATACGTTGTAAGGATCATGTGGCATAATGGTGACAACCTCTGAAATTCATCACATCTAATTGAGGTTCGAACCTAGCACCATGTGATATTAAAAATAATATTAAAATCATTATGCTAAATTGACAAAATAATAATATGTTGCATTATTGTGTTTTTTTTTTGAGCTTTTATTGGTTTTTGGTATGTATCCTTTGGATTATAGAATCACTATATTTTATTTCTAACATTTAACTTATATTCTAGTTATTTTCTGAAACAAGAAAACAAGAATTTATTTTCTGTCAAGGAGTTCAACAAGAAACAAAAAGAAAAGAAAAATCTTCTCAATTTAAGGATCTTTCTTAAAGCATTCATGTAGTATCACAATTTTTCATTTTAAAATAGAGTACCACCAAAATAAAATAAAATTTTACTTCAGTATAATTATAGTTTAATTTTAAAAGAAAAAAGTAAAAAAAAGGAATAATGAATATGAAGTAATTTTACTTTGAACTCCATTTTGGAGTTGAAAATAAATAAAATTAGAAAAATATATTTTCATAATGAAGTCTGTAGTAAAACATATATATAAGGGTTAGACATATTCTAACTATTTAGTATTTTTACACTAAAAAATTATTTTGATGGTTATCCTCTTCAAAAGATTGATCTTTCTAAAAATTATTTTTACTTCTATAATTGATTAATTTTCCAACAAATATGTTGAAGAAATATTTTCTTATTTTTTTAGTATTGGATAAAAAACTTGAATAAAATATTTTGATTGATAAAATTAAAATTATATTTTGGTTTTTTTTTAAAATGCAGTTTATGGGGAGAATATTTTACAAAAAATAATGAGTATACTGAACAAAATGTAATTTTACAATTTGTATAATATTGTGCTGAATATATTATGAAAATTTCAATATAATGTATGGTTTAATATTAATTAATAATGTGGTTTTTTCTATAATATGTGAAATAAACATTTTAAACGTTTCAACTCTACTAATTTAATGAGCCATCTTACTTACGGATGAAGCAGCTTGCCAAACGAGAGTCTAAGTGGATCAGATTCTTGGAAATACTAATAATTGAATAAAAATTGTGCAATGAAGAAAAAAAAATATTTAGTGGAAAATGAAAGAGTTTTAGATTCGTCAAGTTTTTTGAATGTTGAATAAAAAAGTAAGAAGAATAAAAAAATTTAATAGATTTAAATTTAATGAAATAAATAACTAAATACAATGATTTATCTTATTTTAGTAGTTTTATGTGTTTGTGTGTGTTTATGTTAAGCAATTAAGTTTCATTTGCTTTTTTATTAATTGATTTATGCTAAACATTGAAATGATGTGTGATTTGTTTTACAATTAAACACAATTGCCAAGTTTTGAATTTTTTGTTGTATCATTCTACAAGCAATAAAAAATATTGAATCATGTCACAAAATAATTTATATGTTATTGTTATCCATATTAATGGAGTTGATGGTAGTCAAAATAATGATTGTATATATATTTTTGAATTTTGAATATACTGATGAAATTGATGGAATATATGTAAGTTTTCTAAAACAAAAAATATATAAAAGCTACAAGTGTACAATGGTCTAACTGGATGAAGCAGCTTGACAAACAAGAGTCTAACTGGATCAGATTCTTGGAAAGACTAATAATTGAATAAAAGTTGTGCATTGAAGAGCAAAGAAAAATGTTCAATGGAAAGTGGAAGAGTTTTAGATTCATTAAGATTTTTGAATGTTGAATAAAAAAATAAGAAGAATAAGAAAGTAATAGATTTAAATTTAATGAAATAAATAACTGATTGCAATGATTTATCTTATTTTAGTTTTATGTGTTTGGGTGTGTTTATGTTAAGCAATTAAGTTTCATTTGCTTTCTTTATTAATTGATTTATGTCACAATTGCCAAGTTGTTAATTTTTTGTTGTATCATTCTACAAGCAATGAAAAATATTGAATCATGTCACAAAATAATTTACATGTCATTATTATCCATATTAATGGAGTTGATGGTAGTCGGAACAATGATTGTATATATATTTTTTCAATTTTGAATATACTGATGAAATTGATAGAATATATTTAAGTTTTCTAAAACAAAAGATATATAAAAACTACAAGTGTATACTTTAGATATCAAATCTACAGAGATTTTAGTGCCACAAAAATTCAAACATTGAAACTAAAAGTAAGCGTAAATATGATTGTGGTTCTAATGTAAAATGATGTAAATACTTATAGAGAAAATTATATATTTATGCATTTCCGCAAGCTTATGTAACACATTTAGACATTTATTGCTACTAGACACTTGTTTTTTTGTTTTTTTGTTTTTGTCTTGTTTTCAAGATCAAAATCTAGAACTTGCATTCCAAATTATGCTAGTTATGAAATTAAACATATTATAACTCTATGTCAATCAATACATGTGATACTTTATTTAAGCTTCTAAATATTGACATCGTTTTTCTTTCCTCTAACATGTACTTTGACTTAAGTGGTTTAGAGTTTTCACTTTTAATTTTTTTTGAAGACCTCGTCCTTTGTTCTTCATCATTTATCATGGATTAAACTTTTCTATCATTTTTAGTAGATTAATTCAATATGGATGACCGTTGCTTGGTGATTTGCATGGTCATGCTCTACAGATGAGTGGCGTAGATGATTAATTTCATAGTGATTTTAGATTATAACATATTAATTGAGTATTTTTTAAAAACTTTAAATTTTGTAAAATTTAAGTTATTAATTGATATTAATTTGATATAAATATTAGATTTGAACACAATTGAGAATATCTATGTGGATATCTCCATTTGTATATGTCAATGTGATATGTCCATGTAGATATATTATTATGGATAACATATACAAAATATCATGTGGACATTTAATTACATGATCATGTCGAAATATTGTCATGTTCATGTTATTGGTTCATGTAGCGATAATGTATATCTAGCTAAAATAAAAAATGATAGAAACACTAATAATTAAAGATTATAAATAGATGTATTAGCTGATACAAAGTATCTTGTACATCAATTAATAAAAGTTGATGTATGATACAAACACTAATAAATTATTTTAATGTTTTTACACATCCAAGAAAATATGTGTAACCATATAATCCCATGTGACTATAACTGAATACAAATACAATTTAACATTATAACTTGTCATCTAATTGAACATGTTCCCACAATCCATGATAATTTGTTTACACAAAATATTTCACTAAAACTTTGCATTCTCATTTGATTTTGTTGTCCACACAAACATGTCCACAATCATATGTTCATATGAAATATTCTTATGTTCAATTTATCATTTACAAGGTGTAGTAGACATCAATAAATAGATGTATGAAAAATATGTGTAATTGCATGTTGATATGAAAAACTAAAACATAAACTCAACAAGAAGGCTATCTGATGTATTACATTTTTGACATATTCTTACACTTGTTTTCGAGTTTTAATCGAGTCTTTTAGTGTCTATTAAATCATTCAGGTCTAAAGATGACATAAGATGAGATTTAAAGCCTATGGAGGAAGCTTGGTCAAATTTGAGCAAAAATCATAAGTTTTCGTGTGGAACAGCTGTTCCATAATGGAGCAATCAAGTAAAAAAAGAGTGTCTGCTTCTATTTGACGATAGAAAAAATAGAAACTTCTCAGTTTACCAAATTTTGACCTAAGGACCCCAAGAAAATCATTCAGCCGCTGCACACCGACATTTTATCTATTTGGTTTTGAACTTTTGAGGGAGAACATATTGAGACACGTTTTTTTTACACACAGATTTTGAGAGTTTTTGCACTTGTAATATTTGGGAAAGACGAAATTTTTATAAACTCTTGAGTTTATCGAATAATATTATGAATTTTTCATAATCTCTTACTATGTTTTGCTTTTCTATGTATGAGTAGTTCTCTAGTTAAGTTTAGGGTTTTCAAAGGTTCAGTGATTCAATGAAAAGACTTCATCAATTGATTGTCTTTACTTATTGTTAATTATATTACCTAGACTGATCAAGTGGGGGCCCTATCTTAAGTCTTCTTGGGTTTTGGAAAAAGGCAAAAAGAAAAATTTATTTTTGTTGGTTTATGACTTCTTCTTCACTTAAACACGTGTCTTAACGCTTCTAGACTTCATTAGAATAAACTTTTGGGTCTTAGATGAGGCATATACGAATATCCCAAGTGATATAGGCTGAATCCATGACTAATCTTTCTGTGGATTCTCTTATGGGTCTGACAGACATGTCTTCAATAAATCGTTTGTAACTCTAAATGACTTGATTTTACCGGCATATGGAAGCTAAAACACAGAGTTTCATCTCCACCAAAATTTGTCCAAAAAAAGTTCTTGAAAGGGTCCTTTCTCAGGTCATACTTTTGGTACATCAGATGTGTCATGAAACTGATACTTCTTCTTCATGAGATTTTGAAGTTTTGGATAGTTATCTTGTCTTGAAATCATGTCTGAAACATGATTTAGTATTACTTTGCTTATTAGCTCATTTTTTTTTGTTTTTACCTAAAATGACATAAAATAGAGAAAATATGAGAAAACTATCTCTAAAGCACGAAATCACGACAAAAACCTTTATTTTAGTATAAAAAATCATAATAAAAACATGTAAAAACCAACTATATAAGCTACAACAACAGATTATTTGATGCTAATGCCTTCTATTTGTGTATCTCGTTGTTTTTGTCCTCTGTGCCTAGCATTCAACACGCTAGGTTTTTAGTTTTGACCCATGATGTGAATGAACTCCCCTTCTTCCTATAATGATTTTGATGATGAACATGGTTTACAACATCTCTCTTTTACGCCTCCTCTCAGGTTTCTCATGTTTATAATATTTTTTTGTTTTGTCTTTGCATTGGTAATGCTTGGAGTTTTGTTTTGAAGAACTGATGCACATATGGTTTACCGTTAGCTCTCCATTAGTACTGCTGCACTTTATCACAAGTTCACTACAAGAGGAAAGTTTGCATTAATAATCCATTAGTTTTCTGGCTCTTCAAATTTAATCTTGCATTTTCTTTGCTTTACTTGGAATCTAATTTTGGAAATGTGTATCATTGGTGCAATTAAATGTCTCATTTTCTACAAAATCTCAGCGTAGTATTTTGTTTGTGTACTAAGATAACATGCCCTAAAAACGTCAATTTTTGGATCTTAGATAACCTTGATACTTTGATTTCTTCACCTGTGATTATTAGAATTTTGACCCACAGGCTGACCTTCAAACCGCACTTTATTAGCGGGTTGGATTTAGATATAGCATATCGGTGCACAGCCCACAACAGACCAGCTCACATGGCTTGAAAAATTGAACCCGCAATGGGTTGGGCTACTTTGACGCAGGGTCCAATTTGACATATTTAACTGTTGACTTTCTATATAAATTTTGTCGATTTTTCTCATGCTTATGTTAAATGGAAAAATCTATTATAATTATATTCTCTCAAATTTTAATTCTTTGTTTTAATTTTTTTGACCTAAATCTACACATGACATACTATAGTTCTGTTAACATGTTTCAATCAAAGTTGAATATAAATCAAATTCAACAATAATTTCATGAGGATAGTATTATTTACGTAAAAAGTAAAATTGGGCAAAATGTTAGTTCTTAGTTAATGCAAATTTTCTCAGTTAAAGAAACTATATCTACAAATTTCTCTAAATAAATATCATATAAACAAAAAATGTAAAAAAAAATAGAAAAAATGAATAGAAAAAAGAAAGAGAAAATATAATACAAAATCGAAAGGCAATTTAGATTTTTTTACATAAGAGTTGGAATCATATGTCATAATTATAGTCATTTCTAAAATTTATCATAAATATATGAGGTTCGAATGCATCATTTTTAATATTAAAAAATGTTAAAACTATTAAACTAAATTGATAAAATGATGTTAAATAACAGAAATTGTCACAGTGTATAAATAGAAACTATAAATTGTCTTTCTAACCACAAATTGGCCCATAATTAATTAATAAACCTACCAGCCTTAAGCTTTGCTTCATCCGTTTATAGCCATGGCAAGCTCTGTTCCGTGGCTCCTCGCCCAATCATGCTGTTTTATTCCGACTTGAGTTCAAAGAATCTTTAAGAGATTAACAATGTGATTAAAGGGATCGAAGGTTAATAATATGATTGCCTTAAAAAATATCCCACAACACTCAGAAACAAAAAATATAAGTTGATGACCATGCCCATACGAGAAGTAAGTCCAACGTCTCCCTCAACAATCGAATCATCTATCTGTGCTGACCACAATTCATGCGAAAGCAACCAAAAGTCGCAGTATCTTACTGTTTCGTAATCAATTGATTACATTAATTCATAAATGAAACCAATTGATTGTTTCGGTGGCATCGGTATTTATTTATTTTTGCCATTATTAATAAATATGTCATCCTCTGTCACCACATTTCGATGATTCAAAAGTCTCCAAACCCCTCGGAAGCTGAACATTACAATCTCTTTCCCGACGAATTCCACAAAATCAGAATCTTCCACAGAGAAAGATACCCGGAAGAAACCCTTTTCATCAATTTCTATATCTTGCGTTTTCACTCAGGTCAGGAACAATTCTTTCGATCATTAATCATTGTTCATTGATGGGTAGATTCAATCGTTTGATTGATTGATTACTCCTGGATAGTTTCGAATCGTTACAAAGTTCGAGTTTTTAAAGGTAAAGATGGATCCTTTTTCTTCTGGGTAATCTCAGCCTCGCGCTAAACGTGAAAGACTCTTTGTTCCCTAATTTTTTTTTCTGCGTTTTCTCGCTTTATCTGAAACGGTTTAGATAATGATGGAAACCCAATTTTTAGTTTTTAATAAAATTATTATTTACTTCCTTCTCCCTTTTGCTTTGTGTAAAGTGCAGCTAACTTTCCGTGAAGATTGACTGGTTGGTTCAAGCTTTGATTCGCCGCGTACAGCGTTTGGCAGGAGCCATTGATCGAATAAATGTGTCAATAGTGTTAATTATTGTGTGATGGCGAGTATTGTAGTTAATCATCCATTGCAAGACTTAGACGATGGAATCAGGTCTTGGAAGGATGATGATGAAGATAATGGTGTCAACAACGAGAGAGCGAGTTTATTGGAAACATCTGATTCTGTAGAGACGAATGTTCCTGAAGAAGATTCTGGTCGTTCTTCTGATTTGCGTAAGGGTTAGTCCTCTATTATAACCTTTTTGTTATCAAAAGTAAAATTCTACGGAGATGTGGTTGTTTATCTTGTTACTATGTTTGTCCATTGTTACTTTCTGCAACGTGTTCCCATTGCTTTTGTCTGATTCTGAAATAGAGCTTAGCAACTAATTAAGATTGTATGGTCTTGAAGGACTAGACCACTGCACAACTGCACCTGTTGGTCTCTATGGAGATATGCTAATCGATGACAACGAGATTATGTACTCTCGGTCTTTGACAGAGAAAGGGTCTCCTGCGAGTCATAATTCGAAATTAAATAGATTATCGGAGCGGGAAAAGGTAGGAAACTAAATCCCTCATGTATCTAGATCTCTCTACGGCGATGGATCATGAACATAAGAACATTCTATTCATATGCTTTTTGTTACTGGTTATCACAACCTCTGCCAAATTGCCACATTAGATATTAACAAGTGAAGATTATCTTTTGTGGATTACTTTTTCGACTACATTGAAATCATGATTATATTCTCATGTTTTTTCTTGCCGTTCCAGCAAAAACTGATTGTTGAGCTAGTCAGAATACAAAATGACGGGACAGTGGAAGTTGATATAAATAACGGAACTCCGGTATCTGAATTATTGGAGTTTCAGCCAACCAAAGGGCAGTCCGCAATCACATATGAAAAGTCCTTTGCAGAATCCTTCAGATCCGTTCCAAGGCTAAAAATTGCTATACTTGTGGTTGGAACTCGAGGCGATGTGCAGCCTTTTCTGGCCATGGCTAAGCGCCTCCAGGTGATTTTAACATTGTTCTTAATTCTTGTATCATATCGTGATTTTAAGATCAATAGAGAGACACGTTTTGACACATTTTAGCAAAAGACAACATTGTGACATTAGATATGTACTTTTTGTGGATGCATATATGATACTGCAAATATATGTAGGCATGTGCCGATATCATGTGTTTTTGGCTTTTTAATTAAGATGGTTTTCTTCATCTTTAAGAGCTAGGTGAGAGATTTTGTTTGAACTGATTGATCACGAAAGGTGAAGTTATACGTTGTTTTTTTTTTCGTTGCAGGAATTTGGTCATCGTGTTAGGTTGGCAACTCATGCAAATTTCTGCTCTTTTGTACGGTCTGCTGGAGTAGAGTTCTATCCATTGGGTGGTGATCCCAGAGAATTAGCTGCATGTAAGAAGTCCTCCTTGAAAATATAGAGCCTTTTGTATTTTAGTTTCTTGCGTTCTTTTGTTTCCTGATGAAAGACTAATGGAAACATAGATAACTTTCAGAAACTTTCCACTTAGCTAGCTTCATGTGAATATTTTATAAAACATAGTTACGGGTATTTTTGAATGTAGACATGGCTAGAAATAAAGGTCTCATTCCTTCTGGGCCTGGAGAAATAGCAAAGCAGAGAAAACAGTTGAAGGCAATTATAGAGTCTCTTCTTCCGGCATGCACAGAGCCTGATATGCATACTGGTGCCTCTTTCAGAGCTCAGGCAATAATTGCAAATCCTCCTGCATATGGTAAGTCCCTCACCAACTTCAAAATTTTTTGATTTATTTCATTGTTTTTAAGTTTTAGTAGGTTGTTTTCATTGTTCCTATGTAGCTAATGATATGGTTTTTGGTTCTAATTGCAGGACACGTGCATGTTGCTGAAGCTCTTGGAGTACCAATTCACATTTTTTTCACAATGCCTTGGACGTGAGTTGACTTCTTTGCTTTTTAATTCTCAAGGTCGGTGCACCTGCCTTAACGTGTCACTCGTTGCCCTGTTTTCTTACATCGTCTTCCTGTAGGCAGGCCAACTCATGAATTTCCCCACCCTTTGGCGCGTGTTCCCCAAAGTGCTGCCTATTGGGTAATGTTATTATTCAATAGAAATTTAACTGGTTTTTTCTTATGATTATCGACCCTCTCGATATGAGTTTCTAGGATATGAGGCTGATAGTTTCATATCATTTTCTTGTCTCAGCTATCATATATAGTTGTTGATCTTATGGTATGGTGGAGCATAAGGACATACATAAATGACTTTAGGAAGAGGAAGCTAAACCTTGCACCTATCGCATATTTCAGCACATACCATGGCTCAATTTCTCACTTGCCTACTGCTTACATGTGGAGTCCCCATGTTGTGCCAAAACCAAATGGTAATCATATATTCCGCTTAGGTTTATCATATGTTTCCTTGCTTCCAATTTGCATTGTAGCTTCATTCTGGTCCCAAGGCTCGTGTTCTTCTTCTGGCTATGGCAAGACCATAATGCGTTGTCAGTTTTTGGATGCGTAATATTCGTTTAGTCTGAGCACTTTATCATTTCTATGACAAATATCTGAAAGATTTTTCTTTTGCTTGACTAATTTGCAGACTGGGGTCCTTTAGTTGATGTTGTTGGGTATTGTTTCCTGAGCCTTGGATCGAAGTACCAACCTCTCGAAGAGTTTATCCACTGGATAGAAAGAGGATCACCGCCCATATATATTGGTTTTGGAAGCATGGTAAGCCGAAGACCCCTAATATAGTATTGGTAATATTAAAGTGATTATGCATAGTATTGAGAAATGAGAATGGATCTTGATATAATTAGTTAAGCATCAAATTGACTTATTAGATTTGTATAAATTAGTGAAGCAACATATCACTTCTACTGTATCTGATCTCCACATTTTATGGTCGTGACCCATCTTGTTTTTTTAACTGATGATGCTCTAGTTTAAGATCACATTATTGTTGCTTTGTTGTTTCTTCTGCTTTGCACAACTAGCCACTTGATGATCCAAAAAAGACAATGGACATTATACTGGAAACACTGAGAGATACAGAACAAAGAGGGATAGTTGATCGAGGTTGGGGTGGCCTTGGAAACCGTAAGGAGCTTCTGTAACTTCTGTTTTGACGCTCTGTGCCCTGAATTGGTTTTCTTGTTGCTTTTACGGTTTCAAAATACATTTTATCTTCTAACATCTTGCAGTTGCTGAAGTTCCTGAAAATGTATTCCTCTTGGAGGACTGTCCTCATGATTGGTTGTTTCCTCAATGTTCAGCTGTGGTAAGCTTTCTTTAGGTTCTTAATGTACTACTACATTCATTTCTCCGAAGATCGTAGAATTGAGGCTGTTTCTTGTGTTGTGCATATGAAGATTCATCATGGCGGTGCTGGAACCACAGCGACTGGACTAAAAGCTGGGGTAAAAACGTTTTAAATTTCATGCCCATCACCAAATGTCCTGTGGTTATATCTTTAACAGTTTTCTTGACCACATGAACCCTTATGTGTCCTATATTCTTTTGATTATGTCTGCAGTGTCCAACAACGATCGTGCCGTTCTTTGGGGATCAGTTCTTCTGGGGTGAAAGGATCTATGAGAAAAAACTTGGGCCTGCGCCAATACCGATAGCTCAGCTCGATGTTGAGAACCTCTGTAATTCTATAAGATTTATGCTTCAACCAGAGGTAAACAAACTTGATTTCCCCTCTTTTTTCATATATTCTTCCATGCCCATGTAGGATGTTAGAGTAAAGAATCACAGTATAAGTTTAAACCTACACGCTCTCTTTATTACAAAACCAAACATACCCAAAACATAAAAGCTTTGTGCCGATAAAGAAAAAGCTCAAAGCTCTTTTCTCTGTTGAAAACCAATAATACCTCTAAAGCTTTCTCTATTTTTGATGTCTCCCACAACCGAGATATCATCCTTATTTATCGTAAAATGTAAAAGTTAAACACCAATTTGTATGCTTTCAGGTGAAATCACGAGTGATGGAACTAGCGAAAGTACTGGAGAACGAGGATGGTGTAGCTGCAGCAGTTGATGCATTCCATAGGCATTTGCCACCGGAGCTGCCGCTGCTTGAGTCCTCGCCAGAGAAAAAGGATGATGATGATCGACCAGACCTGTTACAGCGGTTCTTCATCCAGATTGGCAAAAAGTGCTGCCTTCCATGTGGGGGCGTGTGATATTAAATGTTTTTAGATGCTCTTTAGTTGCATAATCTTGTCTCTCTAGCAATTTCAATTTATTTTATTCAATTGTCAGGAATATATATATATTTTTTTTTGTTGCAAGTTACATAAATTGGATATAATAATATTATTGGGATGGGTTTGTACTTTGGGAGTGTACTGTATTTACGTTCATTTGATTGTGGATCCATCAGTTTGTAAAGTTATTGGATGATAGTAGATTTGTACACTTTAACCTGATACAGTTGTTAGGTAAAATATTTCTGGACTAATGCAAGGTATATGATCGTTAGATAACCCATAAATAAAGTTTCACTTTTACTATCATTTTTCTTAAAATTTTTTTTGAGATGCATAAGAAAATGTATATTTGATTTTGACCATTTCTTTACTAAAATGCTATATTTCAAACTATATTTATATTCAAGATAAAATGCAAACTAATTAGATATTATCAAGGACGAGTGGATTATTTACGTACCAACTATTCATTGATAGCCAGAATCAATTACATTGTCAACATTTTCCACAAGGTTCTGATAGGATGATTTTAACAAGAGATACCAGCTTAAGTCAGCATAATGGCTCTGTTCGGCGTGAAGTCATTGTATCGGCGACCATATAATACAAGAGGTAATAGAATAGATCCTTTTGAGTTTTGATGAGGTATAGGCAAGGGCATGTCGTACGTTTCTGTTTTGGATATTAAAAGAACGACCAAGCACTACGATCTTTTTTTGTTTTGTGGTTGCAAATCTCATGTTCCAAAAATAGAAACCAACATTGGATTGCCAACCTCCAGAATTCCAATCACCATAAACACTTCAACAGTAATCTAATTTAAAGAGAAAAAAAAATAAAAGAAAATCAGTGTAAACTTTGGATCAAACGATGATCACGACAAATGTCCCTTTTTGTAGCAGTCCGACCGAAATGAAGCTGACACATTATAGAACACCTTGGTGACATTGACAATTCCATTAACATCTCAAGTTTCTCTTCAGCATTTGTGGATTTGGGGTAGAAAGCTGCCATCTTTAAGATGAAACTCGCGACTTGCATCTCTTCTTCTGTTCCGTCGTATTGCAACCACTCAAAGGTTTCGAGACTTGACAATAAACATCCTGGGACATGACTCGGTTCATTCCAGCATGGTCGCAGATTCACACTACGATGGACCTGTGTCTCAAAATGGTAGATAAGTATAATAATCCATTTCGGACCATCAAACTTAAAGAGTAAATTTACCTGTTCAAGTCTGAGGATTCTTAGTTTGGGGGAATCTTTGAGCAATCGCATAAGTACATTCAACCATTCTGGCTCACATGTACATAGATGCAATCGTACAAGCCGGCTAAATATTGTTCCTTCAGGGTACGCATCCTACATAAGATATATGATTAAAGAAAAGTCTGGTAGAGAATGAAAAAATATTTTTGAAAGAATGTATATAGAGAAGAACTAAAAATTACCTGTAAAGTCAGTAAACATAAGTTGCTCGAGTGAAGTAAGAGAATAAAGAATCTGGTCGGTAGGCCTACAAGTAACATAAATATTTGCAGCTTCAATCTTAGGCATATTGTGCTCAATGACACAAAACCCACCTGTTTCTTCTTCAATCTCCAAGAGCTTCAAAGAAGGAGTATTTATCACAAACCCGTGAGCCTTGGTGTCATATATTTTACGCAGAAGTAAAACCTTTAAAGAGGCCACTCTAACTACGAAAAGGGCAACATTGTCACGGGGACATCGTTCCACGACCAAATTTTCAAGAACAAGACAACTAGATAAAAGCATGGGGACAAATTCGTCAGTTGGGTACTTCACTTTCATAAGAAGGTTTTGAGGGATAGGAAAGAAACCGAGGAAGGTGAATCCATAAGTACAACATTTTTTAGCAACAAAGTCACAAGCCTTTTACAGCCTGTAAACAAGCTACTTAGAAGTACCACTGGATCCATGGTTTTAGTAGGACGACTATCAATCTCGATATATAGCTCACGCACACCACGTTCAATAGCGGTTCTCACATGTACTCCAATATCTATAGCATTAGCCTTTTGACCAAATTTCATATCCAAAGATTCTAGAACCGGAGCCTTGTGTAACTTGAGAGAAGTGTTTAGAAACCGCGAGAATCTCCTGTCTTCACCATCTTCATACACGTCTTGTGATCATAGTTAAGTCTTGGAACATACATCCACACAAACTTCCATTGTTTTGACAAAACCATTGTCCCCATAACATCCTTTGCTGGTAATAATGACAATATTTTCAAGAGCAACGCATCAGGCAACTCACTTATCCTATCCATACGACCCCACCTTTAAGATACTGAGGTTCCAAGCTAACCGATTTCTGCAGATTTCCTACGATTTTGTGAACCAGTTTACTATCAAATCAAGAGCTATGGCGATAAACCAGTAATAAATTTTACGAAATTAAGAAAATACCTGATGCAGCAAAAGAGCCTTGAAATTTAGGAGAAAACTATCTCTGATTACTTAGCAAAACCCGTTGTCTACCATAGGCATCCAGAGACTATCTATAAATAAACAAACGTAAAAGCACTTAAATCCTAAAACATCCACGAACTTGGACAGATACAGAAACCAAATAATGAAACCAAAGATAAATAAGAGTAGGTTTCTGATAAACCAAACCTAAAAAAGGAAAAGTTTCAATCAAAGATAATCATATACGAATCCTGATTCCAGATTCCTCGGAACGACCCGCAAAGAGAGCCTCAATCACACGCGCATACATAATGACTTTTCTCACGTACCATATTAACCAGTGGTTCAGGTTATAAATCCAGTGGTTTAATTCTGAGTAAGATTAATGAAAAGGTTTAATAACTTAATCACTCATAAGGAGAAAATGGGCTTATGCAATAATAATTGGCCCAAGGTCCACACAGTTGATCTCTAATATTATAAAGATTTGAAAGATATAAAATATCAGATTGAGTAGCTTTATTTTTTTTAGCCATAAAATTAAGACTGATAGAGTTTTTTTTTTGCTATTGTTGTAGAACGATCATATACCAAACTAAAACGTTAATGATAGATATTGACAGAATAATCAAAACGGATCCGTTGGATCCCATAAAATCGTCATATGGATAACAAAATATCATTTCAGTTAGATCTCTGATTAAAAAAGGATTAATAAAAAAAGTTGGAACTGGTTCAAACATTTCAGTATGAAATGACCCTTGGATCCCAGCCTTATGTCCGAGACCAACAACATGTAAATTAAGGGTTTATCCTCATTCTTTCAAGGTTATAGACATAATTGATCAACAAACAAAGACATGTAATATTCCGCTACTTAATGCAATTACTATTCCAGAAGATGTGAGTGTTATACAATCACTAGCAATCAGTAAGTTTGAGAGATAGAATACTAGTGGCTGATATTTTACAAAAAATGGAAGATACATTGTAAAATCAGGATATATGACTCGACAGTTATATCCAGATAATGATTATGAGGTGATTAAATGTGGTCCAACAATTATATCCTTATATTCTAGGGTATGGCAGTCAGATGTCCCCAAAGATCTAACACTTCATTTGGAAAATGATATCGGGATGTGTTGCGGTAACATAGAACATAAAAGCTCTGAGTAAATTGTGACAAAATTTATGGCAGATGTGGCATAGAGGAAGAGTCCATAAATCATGTCTTGTTTGAATATCCAACAACACTTCAAACTTGGGTTTTATCAAATGTCCCCTCCAATCCAAAAATTTTTCCATCAGATTTTTTCGAATGTAGATTATTTACTATCAAAACGGACTAAGGATTATCCAGACTATTATTATCCATGGATAATATGGTATCTGTGGAAAATCAGAAATGAAAAGGCATTCAAAAATAGATATAGAAATCCTCGGGATATTCTAAGGCAAGCAGCAACATAAAGGAAATTATGGCAAGAAGCACAATTAGTGGAAAATGGCACACAAAAATTGGAGATACAAAATACGAAAACACGATCTGCTACTGAACAATTTTTGCATGATATGTAGTACTTCCAAGTAGATGGATCATGGAAAGAATCAGAAAAATTTTCATGGCAAGGTTGGTTTTGTAAGAAGGATGGAAGTGAAGAAAAATTATTTGGAGTTCAGAATATCATCCCCAGCCCGTCTCCTCTACATGTTGAGATGGAGACACTTATATGGGCGATGAAGTGTATGATTGAATATCGAAGGCTAAGAATTATCTTTGCAACATATTTTCATGATATGGTGAATATGGTAGCCTCACCGGAGGAGGAAAGACCAGCGTTTGGAACCCATCTAAAACAATTTAGGCATTGCAAAGTCCTCTTTGAAAAGATACGAGTCACAACCATTTCGAGATTATAAAATACCATGACGGACAAGCTTGCTCAAAGAGCCCGAAGATTCACATCAGTAATGGAACGTATCAGTCCGGCAGTACCGACTTGAATGGATAGAAATCATTAATTTTCATTTATATTTTAACCAAAAAAAACTTTAATGATATAAGTATTTTGTTCTTCCAAATAAAAAAGTCTTCAATTTTGAAAAATCTGTTTAGAATATCATTGTAGGAGATTTGATGCTATAGAAAAAATTATACAGGTACATTCTCAAAAGTAGGTTTTAACATGATGCATCCCAGTCCAATGTTGAGGTGTTTTCTGCACTTATTCATTTAGTGATTATTCTGACGGATGTGCTTTCAGTATATTTGTGTAACCTCTTTACCCATTAATTTAAATGATTGTAAATCATTTTTATATGAAACTAATTCACAAAGCTGTGTCATTGTCACCAAATTCGTCTAAATCATATTTTAATAAATCTTTTAACAATTAACAAAATTTTGATGCTTTTATGTAGTTCAATTTGGAGGGTTTCATTGGTTGAGTATATAGACCAATGTATTTGGTGAATAAAAAGTGTTTTAGTTATGATTTTCTCATATTTTGCGTCATCATCCATCCAATTTGGTCATTTAGCTTAGAAAAACTCAAAAGACTACAATAATATATAATAAACTATATAGAAAGGGTAATATATATCTAACGTGAGTTATTTTTTATAATGTTTTTTTTTACTGTATTAAAATCTAAAACATCATGTTTTACCGATCTGCAACTTCTTGTTATAAATTTTTGGGGGTTTGAGGAGTGAAGTGATTTGTTTATGTTGTGGATTTTTTGGTTGTCAACAATATATATTATATATATATTTTCAATTTTAAATGATAGATAATATGCAAATATCACGGATAAACACATTCTAGATGTATGATTACAATAGAATCATTCTATATCAATCAAAATCTTTAAAGAGCCACAATTTTATTATCTAATTAAACCCATAAATTGTAAACAACTTATGGTTCTTAAACAATGAAGTCTTAGCCATTAAATACTTGCAACAAATCTGTTTGCTCCAACAAAATAAAAAAATAGCTGATATGTCTCTATAAGCATGTAAACACCATGCTATAAATCTGCCAAAAGATTTACTATACCACTAGATACTCGATAATATATCCAGTAACAAATACAATGAAAGTTAGAAATATAATAACTGTTACCCATTTCAACTGCTTCTATTTTTTCGTTTGTGAATTAGACTTTTATTTTCAACTAGAACACTTAAAAAAACATTATCGCCGTGCAATGCTTGAAACTCTGATAAAATATTGTATTTTCTGCTTTTGAAATCCTGTGTGAGTTGTTATCGATACTAACCATGTGTGAGTGGTTATAGATTTTCTTTTTGAAGTGGTTATAAATTTTAATGACATAGAATTTTGGCTGCAGATTTGAAAAATTATAATATTTTACTCATAAATCTTCCAAAGCCAAAACTTTTACTGATATAAGTTTTTTATAGACAAAAAATATTTGTAACTTTGAAAAATCTATGTAAAGCATGATTGAATTTTTTTTTTGTGTGTTTTAGAGAAAAATATGATTGTGAAAAGACTTTATAATACTTGCCAAATAAACCCAAAATAGTACTGATATTTTGTTTTTATAGTTTTTATGTCAGACATAAATAATATTTTGGGTAGAATAATCAATGAATATAAGATAAAAATATTCTAATCGATGACTATAAGGTAAAAAATTATCTGTTGGAGGATAAAGAACCATTATATTTTAGAAAATAAACTTGTCATTTGCAAATAGTTGAAAAATGAATTATCTATTTTACCATTTTTCTGAATTCAGAATAAAACTTACGACCACGTTCTAATTAATATGAACATTTTTCTGTTACTGTTAAATAGTTGATATTTTAATAATATTTTTGCACAATAAACTATAATTTGAAGCATTATTCTGCACAAACAATAGTTGGAGAATAAAGATGTTGATTGCAAATAATTGGAGAAATTAATATCCATTTTTCTTATTTCCATATACTGAATTTTAACTACAAATCACTTCTTTAATAATTCAAAATAATATTTGAAATACTTTATTAGATGAAATTATTAATTTTAATGAAGGGAATTTTTTATAAATGATTAATCCAATGAATTTAAATTTATATTAATTTTTAAATATTAAATCCAATAAAAATAATTAAAAAAAAAAAAAAAATTCTCTCAAATTGTTAATTCAATAAATCCCCATTATATAATATAATTTTTCTCACCTGTTCTATTAATTTCTTCCATATTTTCGCATCGGTACTCTCGTTTGCTTTCTTTTTCTTTTGAGGTAAAAAATCCACTTAGAAGAGTCATCTCACATAAGGTTTCGGAAGCAGAAAATGCAGTATTTTATCAAATTTTCAAGCTTTGCATGGCAACAATGTTTTTCTGAGTGCTCTAATTGGTATTTTCCTAGTTAAATGAAAGCCTTATTCACAAGCGAAAAAGTGGAAGCTGTTGAATGGTAAAATTATTATATCTCTACATTTCATTGGATTTGTTAGTGGATATATTGCCATGTATCTAATGGTAAGTATTAATCCGTTTACAGATTTGTAGCATGGTGTCTCCATGCTTATGGAGACTTATCAGCTTTTTTTTTTTTTTCATTTTTGTTGCAGTAAACTGATTTGTTGTATGTATTACTTTTCAAGAATCATAAGTTGTTACAATTTATGGGGTTTACTTGGATAACAAGGTTATGGCTGAATGATATAAAATGATTTTATAGTAAAATTATATATATAAAAATATATTATGTGGTTACCAATAATTCCACAACATAAACAAATCACCTCACTCCTCAAATACCAAAAGAAAAAATCTAACAAGAAGTTGCACATTGTTAATCCTTTAGTAAAATAATATATCCTCGAATGCATCAAGAATGATGAAGATGAGACATTGCAGATGCCCAGCTAGGCCAATGTCCATGGCACGTTCTAAACAGCTTCAGGATGCATTTAACGGACTGATTCATCGTGTTTGAGACAAGAAGATTGATCATGTTCAAGACCACATCATTGTGACATTGATCCAAGTATAGTATGAGGTTTCAGATTTGTAAAGATTTTATTAGATTTCTGAAGACTTCAGCAGATTTCTGAAGACTACAACAGACTTGTCTAAAGTTCGGACTAGTTTTAGGAGCTGAATAGTTTTTCAACTCTATTTATTTCTTTTTATTTACCTTTTAGTCTTATCTATTTTCAATATAATTTATTGTGGAATTTACCACAAGTAAATACTTGTTTATTCTTGTTTGAAAAGACAATCCAATTTTTTAATCAATAAAATATTTTTTTATTATTACGTGTGAGTTTTTAATTTCTTATGAACTTCTGATTGTTTGGTGTGTGATATCCAAGAATCAAGTTTATCAAGTGATCTCCACCATCATTTGTGGTGCCATTCACAGACCAAAGTTGGTAGAAGCGTTTTAATACGTTTTAAGATAGTATTGAGTCTTGGATTTGATACACCCCTGATTTTTGCTACACGAGTTCTATCTATTGAAAGCCTCCAACGCCTTATTTCAATTTAAGCATTCTAAGAGAATATTGAGTCTTAGATTTGATACACCTATGGTGTATGCTCCACGAGTTCTTCATCTAACTATTAATCTTCTTTTCATCTTCTACTTTTTCACATTCTATTTTCATTTTTATTATTTATTTTTGTAGCCAGTATTTATCAAAGACATATTGTTGTTCATATGAATTTGAGAAAGTGTGAGCAAATTATTCTGTAAGCTCTTTCATATTTTTTTTCTTCAATCACTTGGTTAGCTGCTTGGTTTCTTTGGAGACACCTAAGTTGTGTTGGTTAGTTCTATACGGATTTTTGAGTATCACTGAGGGAAAAGCTATTGAGTGAAATACTTGAGAGAAACAATTGTGAAAGCGCTTTACTACTAACAGTTTTCTTTTTTTATTTTTCATAACAATGGAGATGATAACAAAAAACTGGAGTTCCTAACTTAAAAATGAAAACTTTATTAGGAGACATGACACGGTTGATGAGGGTTGAATTAGAAGCAGTTCACCAACAGTTGAAGCAAGTGGAAGAAGAGGCATAACAGAGGCAGCCACAAAATTTTCCTAATAGAAGAGAAAAAGACCAACCTAGAAAAGAAAGGGTTGAGGAGGAGGTTGACTACTACTGTAATATCCCGGTTTGTAGTAGATTATGTAAGAAGGGCTTAAAAGAATTGATTTGGCTACCTATGTCACAAAGTGCACTTACCTTTTCGGTTGCACATTCGGAGAGAACTCCAGAGTTAAGCGTGCTTGAGCTGGAGCAATCAAAGGATGGGTGACCTATCGGGAAGCTGGTGAAAGCTGGTCAATCCCGATACCGTGTGAGTGAGGACAAAACACGGGGAACGGTCATGTAGTGATTGCAGAGACAGTAAACCAAGTCTTTCGAGCCTTTCCAGTAACGCACCAGACGTCGAACAAGGGTGGAGCCCACAAGGCGCGAGAGAGCGTGAGGGGCCCACAGACGTTGGCGGGTCGGGGGCGTTACAAGTTGGTATCAGAGCCGAACCCAGATGAGTGTGGAGTCGGGTATGACTCACACCATTGGGGGGTGACAGTCCAGATGTGCAACGAGGACGTTACACTCTGTTAGTGGGGGTGAATGTAATATCCCGGTTTGTAGTAGATTAGGTAAGAAGGGCTTAAAAGAATTGATTTGACTACCTATGTCACAAAGTGCACTTACCTTTTCGGTTGCACATTCGGAGCGAATTCCAGAGTTAAGCGTGCTTGAGCTGGAGCAATCAAAGGATGGGTGACCTATCGGGAAGCTGGTGAAAGCTGGTCAATCCCGATACCGTGTGAGTGAGGACAAAACACGGGGAACGGTCATGTAGTGATTGCAGGGACAGTAAACCAAGTCTTTCGAGCCTTTCCAGTAACGCACCAGACGTCGAACAAGGGTGGGGCCCACAAGGCGCGAGAGAGCGTGAGGGGCCCACAGACGTTGGCGGGTTGGGGGCGTTACAACTACAGCCGTGATGATCACTCATCAATGGGTAATCATAGGAGACCTAGACGTGCTAGAGAACAGGGATCAACCTAAATCTGGGTGGTATAAAGTTGAAGATTCTATCATTCCATGAGAAGAATTATCCTATGATTATCTAGAGCGGGAGAAAAATATTAAAATCATTTTTTATTGCAAAATCTATTCTGAGTTCAAGAAGGTACGGGTTTCAGCCACTGACTTTTTATGCTATTAATTGGTGGTATCAGTTGGTGACAAGCAGAAGGAGAAATGGCAAGTATCCCATTGAGACATGGGTTGAAATGAATGCAATCATGAGAAGTCGTTTTGTGCCTAACCATTATCATCGAGAGTTACACCAAAAGTTGAGAAGGCTAACTCATGACAACCATAGTGTGGAGGATTATTGCCAAGAAATGGGGATCCTCATGATGAAATAACAATTCAGATGATAGAAAAGCTACCATGGCAAGATTTCTAAATGGCTTGAATAGAGATATTCATAATAGAGTGGAGATGCAACATTACGTGGAGTTAGAGGATATGTTGCATTATGCTATTTTGGTTAAGCAGCAAATCAAGAGGAAGGGTAATACACGTCAAGATTATGGCTCATTGAGACTGTATAAAATATGGTTTAATTTCTATTTTGGATGCTAAGTTACTTGATTTTGAACACATTAAAGAGTTATGATTATGATCTTGATTTCAAAGATGTGTTTCAATCTTGTCAGAAGTTTTCGCATTGGAAGTTCTTTTGACAAGAAAGATTTCTGTTTCATGAGAATAAGTTGTGTGTGCCTAATTATTTTTTGAGAGATCTTTTGGTTAGGAAAACACATGAAAGAAGACTAATGAGGGCATTTTGGAGTTGCCAAAACATTGAATGTCTTGCAGGAATATTTTTATTAGCCACACATGAAAAGATATGTGGAAATGATTTGTGGCAGATGTGTAATTTTCAAACAAGCTTAGTATAAATATAGTCGCATGGTATGTATACCCCTTTGCCTATTTCTTCTGAACTTTGGACTGATATTTCTATGTATTTTGTGTTTGGATTGCTTAGGACTAGTAAAAGTAGGATTTATGTCTTTGTGGTGGTTAATAAGTTCTCTAAGATGACACATTTTATTCCATGTCATACAACTGATGATGTTTCACATGTTGCTAATTTGTTCTTTAAAGAAGTCGTTCGATTGTATGGCATGCCTTAAACTATTGTTTCTGATAAAGATGCTAAGTTCTTAATATACTTTTGGAATATTTTGTGATCTAAGTTAGGGACTAAATTGTTGTTTTCAATTATTTATCATCCTCAAAAAGGGGCGGATCCAGAGAGTTATTTAGTATGGGGCACATACTATAATAAATATTTTGATTAAGGGTATACAAAATAAATTTTAGATTAATTACTTAAAATTAGTGTGTGGTATGTGTCAAACCTTTGCTTCACCTGCGTCCGCCCCTGACCTTAAACTTATGGTCAAACTAAGGTAGTGAATAAAATTTTCTCTATTTTTTTGAGTGTTATCATCAAAAAGAACATTAGAACTTTGGAAGAATGTTTGCCGTATGTCGAGTTTGCTTATAATCATGTTGTCCATTCTGCTACTAAATTTTCACATTTTCAGATTGTGTATGTGATGTGATCATGGACAAACTAGAAATAGAGAAAGAGCATGCACCTGAGGAATGATTTGGGCCAGAGCTTGTAGCTGTGGAAGAGCATGAAACTGAGGATGCACTACAAGTTTTAGTAGGAGCAATGACAAGGTCAACGTCCAAGAAGTTCTCTAAAGCCATGAATTCCTCACTTACCTCAGTTGGAGATCACTTGGACTTAGTGAAGAAAGGAGTGAAGCACACTGCCTAGTGTGCTTGCAAGCCCACAATGGACCAAATGATTTGGCAGCAATTTCCTAAGCCCATATATCATGCAAGAATCAAATCAAGCCCATTCTTCCTTCTAAAAACACGCATGAAGAGTCACTTTGATCAAAGCCCATTAAACATGCAAAGAAACACGCCAAAGTGGAGATGAAGAGTCATTCCAAGTAGTTTAATGAGTCTTTTCTTGTTTTCTGTCGATTTTGATTGTTCTTAACTCCATTTTTTATTTTTTTTAAAGGCTAAAAGCTTGCAGAAATAAAATAACATTTTTGTTAATTTGACTCCTTTTAAAGAGTGAATCTCTTCAGTTCTTTTAAAAAACCATTGATGGTGAGTCATATCAATCAATAAAACCCATACGGTAAACTGTGTTAGTCATATCATAGGACTGCTTGGGCCAGGAATATCAAGAGCAATTCCGCAACTCTTGTGTGACCTTTCATTCCATCTCCTTGGTCGTGTGAAGATAGTATCTTCTGGTCCAAGTATATCCAATCACCAACTCAAGAGTGCAAATCCTTGGGAAGTTTGTATCATTTGGTATTAGAACACACTCTGAAAGTTGGTATCATTCTCTAAACAGTCTTCTCACTTGTTTATCTTCTGGTGGAATTCACCCCTTTGAATTTATCATTATGTTTCAAAAAATGTCAAAAATTTTTATATGTCTATCTCTCTTGCTATCCGAGCCTTCCATTAAAAAGGTGATTTCAATCTAGGAGAAATCAGATTCATAAATATCTAGAAAAAATGGGATCTTAGGTTGGCCAATCAGCTTTGCCAAAAAAAAATCTTGCAATATATTTATCTTCTTCTCTTAAAAAAAGGATTGATTCATTGGGTTTGATAGGTTTCTGTTCTTTTAGAAATTTTGATATATTCTTTGAGTGATCACCAAAAGAAGATAAACACTTGAGAGAAACACTAGTGATAACATGTTTTGTATAACTACTTTGATTTCAGGAACAATGTCAAGATCAGATGAGGAGGAGATCCCCACATGAGCTGGTTTATTCTAGAATTAAAATGAGAGCACTAACTTGTGAGTTTTACACGCGTTATATATGAACAATTGGAAGAATTGAACACATGCCTAGACAAGATCCAAGAAGATCAACAAACTAGCAACCAGGCACCACTAAGAAGAAGAGCTAGAACCACCACCAGAGTTTATCGATCTGAAGATGACGAGTACTACCACCACTCTTCAGCAGGGAGTCAAAGAGGATCTAGAAGAGGCATATATACTATACCCCATGGTGGAGGCAATGGAACTAGACCAGATGACAAACTAGGATGAATTAAATTCAAGATACCAACCTTCCATGGAAAAACTGATCTTGACGCTTACCTAGAATGGGAAAAGAAGATTGAATTAGCATTTGATTGCCAAATCTTCTCTGAAATCAAAAAGGTTAGATTAGCTGATACTAAATTTTGTGGTTATGCTATTAATTGGTGAGATCAGATTGTCACAGTTAGGAGGAGAACATGAAAAATGACTATTGCTACATGGAAAGAGATGATTGTTGTCATGAGAAGAAGTTTGTTCCCAGCCACTATCACAGAGAAATTCACCACAAATTAAGGAGGTTAACTCAAGGAAGTTTAAGTATTAAAGATTACGTCAAAGAGATGGAGTCTGTAATGCTTAAGGCTGACATAAAAGAGGATCTTGAAGGAAACATGGCATGGTTCTTAGGAGGCACGAACATGGACGTTCAAGATCGCTTGGAGATGCAAGAGTATGAAGACTTAAAAGAGATGTTGCACAAGGCCATTCTGATTGAGCAACATAACAAAAAGAAAAGTTATGCTAAGCCCAGCATTGCAACAAACTCTAAAGCATAATACCAAGAAAGAGGTAAGTTTCCAGCCAAATAAAATTCTGATTTTAAAAATAATGTTGCTGTCAATAATGTTAAAGGAAAGGCTACAACCTCTGCCACAAGAGCCAGAGATGTGAGATGCTTCAAATTCCAAGGGTTAGGCCACTATGCTAATGAGTGTGTCAACAAGAAGGTGATGATTATGCTAGAAAATGGCAAAATAGAATCAGAAGAAGAGGCGCAGGAACCCCTATCAAACACAGTCACTGAAGATGAACAAGTATACTATTCAGCCCATGGAGAGCTATTGGAAACCAGAAGAAATTTGAGTGTCCAAACCAAGCCAAGAGAGTATGAGCAGAGGGAAAATCTATTTCATACTCAGTGTATCATTTACAATAAAGTCTGTAGTATGATTGTGGATGGAGGAAGTTGCACCAGTGTGGAAAGTAAGACCCTAGTTCAGAAACTTGGGCTACATGTTCAGAAGCATCCACTGTCCTACCTTTTGTAATGGCTTAATGAGAAAGGTGAAATGAATGTGAGTAAACAAGTGATGGTGCTATTAACCATAGGGAAGTACCAATATGAGTTTCTATGGATATCCTCCCCATGGAGGCTGGTTATATCCTGCTTGGAAGGCATTAGCAATATGACAGAATGGTTATGCATGATGGATACACTAACTGGTATACATTTGAAAACCTTGGGAAGAATGTCATTTTGGCACCATTGACACCACAAGAGGTACACCGAGATCAGTTGCTACATAAGCCCAATAAGGATCAAGCTCAGACTGAGCAACATTCACCATCCAACAAAGATAAATGTTAGAAAAAAATTCAGCATTCCAATTTCTATGCTAAGGAAAAGGAATCCAAGAAAATGTTTTCTTCTCAACAGTCTTTGCTCTTACTTATTTTTAAGGAGACACTAACCATTTATGATAACCATACATTGGAACTTTTAATTGAAATTGAATTGCTTTTGCAGGATTTTAGAGATGTATTCCCTGAAGAAAACCTAGCCGGTTTGCCACCAATCAGGGGGATTGAGCATCAAATTGATCTTTTCCATGGTTCCTCACTTCCAAATAGACTAGCTTACAGGAAAAATCATGTTGAGACTAAGAAGCTTCAAAAGCAAATCACTGAGATTATGGAAAAATGATTCATTAGGGAAAGCATTAGTCCTTGTATTGTTACAGTTCTCTTAGTGCCAAAGAAAGATGAAAGCTGGAGGATGTGTGTTGATTGCAGTGACATTAACAACATAACAGTTAAGTACAAACATCCATTCCCTAGATTTGATGATATGCTAGACAAACTACATGGTTGTGTTTTTTCTAAGATAGATTTGAAAAGTGTGTATCATCAGATTAGGATAAAGAAGAAGATAAATAGAAAATAGCCTTTAAAACGAAATTAGGATTGTATGAGTGGCTAGTTATGCCATTTGGTTTGACAAATGCTCCTAGTACTTTTATGAGGTTGATGAACCATGTTCTAAGAGTTTTTATTGGAGAATTTGTTGTAGTTTACTTTGATGACATTCTCATCTATAGCAAGAATGTTATTGACCATGTTAATCACCTAAGGTATGTCCTAGAAGTACTAAGGAAAGAAAAGCTTTATGCAAATCTTAAGAAGTGCAATTTTGGAACAGATAATCTGGTGTTCTTGGGATTTGTTGTAGGTCAAGGCTATCAGGGAATGATCAAGTCCAGAAATTGTTGGAGAAGTCAGAAGCTTCTATGTACTTGCTGGATTCTATAAGAGGTTTTTCAAAGACTTAAGCACCTTGGCTGCTCCACTCACACAGGTGATAAAAAAAGAATGTTGGTTTCAAATGGGAGCAAGCACAGGAAGATGCATTTAAGACCTTGAAAGAGAAGCTCTCTAACGCCCCTTTACTTGTTTTACCTGACTTTCTTAAGAATTTAAATTGAATGTGATGTCTCAGGAATTGTAATTGGTGCTGTGTTGATGGAGGATAACCATCCCATTTATTACTCTAGTGAGAAGCTTAGAGGCGCAACACTCAAGTACCCTACTTATGACAAAGAGCTATATGCACTGGTGAGAGCACTATAAACATGGCAACACTACCTCTGGCCTAAGGAGTTTATGGTCCATACAGATCATCAGACCTTAAAGCACTTGAAAGAGCAACAAAAGCTCAACAAATGACATTCCAGATGGGTAAAGTTTATTGAAACTTTCCCTTATGTCGTAAAGTACAAGAAAGGTAAAGAAAATGCTGTGGCTGATGCATTGTCCAGAAGGTATGTTCTCATCACCATCTTAGATGCTAAGTTGCTTGTTAAGCAGATACATAAAAAGGCATGAAAGAACATTGAGAAGAGAACTAAGCAATACACAAGGAAATCAAACAAGGAGGAGAGAACTAAGCAATACACAAGGAAATCAAACAAGGATAGGCGTGAACTTAGCTTCGAAGTTGGAGACAAAGTCTGGATCTAATTAAGGAAGGAATGATCCCCTACTGAAATGAAGTCTAAACTCATGCCCCTGATTGATGGACCATTCCAAATCATTAAAAAGATCAATGAAAATGCATATCATGTTGATTTGGAAGGTATAATGTTAGGTCTAGTTTAATATCTCTGACTTGATTCCTTTCCTTGCAGATGAGCTGTATTTAAGGGAATGTCCTTTTAAAGAGGGAGATAATGATGTGATCATGGACAAGCTAGAACCATAGGAGAAGGGATGATATGATCATTGAATGCATCAAGGATGATGAAGATGAGGTATTGTAAGTGCCAGCTTGACCAATGAACAGGGTACGTTCTAAGAAGCTTTAGGATGCATTTAATGGTCTGATTCATCGGGTTTGGGACAAGAATATTGATCATGTTCAAGACCACATCACTTTGACAGATCCAAGTCTATTATGAGGTTTCATATTTCTATAAACTTCTTTAGACTTCAGAAAATATCAATAGATTTCAGTAGACTTCGACAGACTTCAATAGTCTTCTGAAAATTATAACAGACTTATGAAAGATTTTGACAGATTTGTCTAAAGTTCAGACTAGATTGGGAGCTGAATAATTTTTTAACTCTACTTATTCCTTTTTATTTACCTTTTAATCTTATTATTTTCAAAAAAATTCATTGTCTAATTTACTACAAGTATTTCCTACAAATACTTGTTTATTCTCATTTGAGAAGACAATCTAATTTTTTAATCAAGAAAATAATTTTTTTTTTCAATATGACGTGTGAGAATGTTCGTACAATAAATAATTCATTTACAAAAAGAGTATATAGTGTTTTGCTTTTTTCTACCAAAATTTATCGCATTCGTGATTTTTTTAGCGTAAACAAAAATTTATGAATATCTTGTTCATGTTGTAAAAAGTAGTTTCTTAAGGTGATTACTGCTTGATATGCTTCATTTGATCACACATTTTATGTTACACTACTATCATCTAGTTCTGGATCATTCTCATCATTCAGTACAAAATCAATAATTTTATCGTTAGTAGGCAATTCCATAACGACATCATTCTCGTTAGGATAATTTATAAACTCTCTAAAAACTAAACAACTCTTTCTTGTCTCTCTACCTCTTTTTTAGATAATACAATTGATCACTAAAACTTGTGTTTATATATGTTACATTGAATCTTAAGAACCAAAAAACTTTTTTTTCCTAATTCTACATCAATCTAGAAAATTTCATTTTTTAGTTTTAGAAAACTTCATTTTTCTAATTTACATTTTTTCCGTCTTTTCGCTTTGCAACGCTTCCGCCGCACACGACACCCTCTTCTATCTCCTCTCCATCTTTTATTCTTCTTCTTCTTCATCTCCAGCGGCGAAGAACCTCCTCCTATCTTCCCTCTCCTCTCTTCGTCGATTCGTCTCTAGCGCCTCTCTTAACCATCAACATCTCCGCCAATAACTACAGCAACAAAAACAACACGAAGTCAGGAAAAAGGTTTGTTCATGTTATTTTTTCTTTCCCCTAAGCTATCGAAAATCAAAAGAATCTCTTCTTTTGCAATTTAGTTTTATTGATAAATCGAGAAATTCTTTGTGTATATTTGATTTGCTTAATTGTGAGATTATTTAAGACTATGTTTTGTGCAGAATCAGTTTTCTCTTTCATATATTATTCATCAATTGAATCAGTTGTGACATAAATGAGGTAGTGGTATAAATGGAGAAGATAAAGAGAGAACAAGATGCATACGAGAAGACCATCAAATATATCATGGCGATACAAGAACATTGCAAATTAAGAAGAGACAGAAGAGAAGATATTTCTCTATAGAGGCTTAATGGGAGAGGAGAAGATTGCAGAAAAAGGCGAGTCGCATTACAATTGAAACTCTTTATAGTTATCTGTGATCGGACTCAGACACGTTAACATACCATGCCCTTTCTTTTTGCTGTTCCATGACATTTTTCTTATTTGTAACTTATAGTTATAGCTCTTGTATTCTCCTCCCAAGATGTTCCTTCTCTGACTTGTGTTGTGACCAGATTGTGGTGGTGATGATCCAGAGCAGAAACAAATGGGCTTGGTGACGTTGAAGATGAATTATCTAACAGCTTGTGATGTGTGCTTTATGGAGGTCACTTATGGAGGTCACTCATGTCAGTGATGGTGGCATGTAACTCACATCTCTTGGTTTAACTTTAAGGGTTTTTTGTTTTGCATAATGATGATATGAAACACGACATTTATTTGTAGTTTATATTTTGATGCATCTTTGATTTCTGTGGTGATGACCCTGCACTCAAATGGAGTTTTAATTTGTATGTGTTAATTTGCACTTCTAACTATCTTGTTTTATGAGAGCTAATGGATTACAGAAAAAAAAACATTTACAAGATTTTTTACCCCCCATAATAAAAGAGATTGTTTATCATGTCATGCTAGAGAATTGCATGCCTAGATACATATTTGGACGAGGTGCATAACTCCTTATCTCTTATGTTATGTTTGGTGTGCTTTTAAATACATAAGTTGTTTTGCGATCTGCAGCTGTTTTCACTTGGTCATTCTATATTTTCTGGTATAAATTTGAGGGTCTCATCAAATTTATCTTATGCAGCTACCTACAAAAGGAATGGCAAAGTGGCTTTACATTGATGGTGACTTAGCAAAATCACACACACAAACGTAAATGCTATAAGTTCTAATTTTAAAATTTAAATTGTAACCAAAACAAACTAAGTTAGAGAAACTAAAACTTGTGGGTGATGGGAAATTTTAAACTGACATAACTACAACTTTAAAATTTATTGAGAATGGAAACTAAAACTTTAATATCAGTAACCTAACCCAAATCTTTACTTATTTAATTGTGCGTGATGATTTACTCTGAATCAGTAACCTAACCCAAATCTCTACTTATTTAATTGTGGGTGATGCTTTGCTCTGAATCAGTAACCTAACCAAACTTTAAGCTTACTACATGGATTATCCATGTTTTACTTGGTTTCAAACCTTTATTGATCTCTTGAACAGCCAACAAGAGATTGGTACTCAAGAAAGTTATAACTATCAAACACTTTCACCTACAACTGAAACACCTTCACCTACAAGTAGAGAAGGTAGGCATAGATGGACTCTCCCTGAGGAAAAAGTCCTTTTAAGTGCTTGGTTAAACATAAGCAAATATGCGGTAGTGGGGAATGAGCAGAAAGGAGGGATATTTTGTGTTAGCCATTGCAGAAATACAATGACTTGTAATGATCAGACAACAAAGAACAGATGTTACTCTGTTTCACTTTTGTGTTTTGATTATTTGTTCTTAATTTTGTGAGAATAACACTTAGTTGTGTTAAAAAGAACACACATACTTCATAAATCTCGTACAAACATTGTTTAAATAGACTATAAACAGACACATGTGAAGAAACATATTTCTTCACCAACAGTCATGACTTTTGACTCTGTTTTTTATGAGATCGATCGATCTTACACATGATCGATCGATCCCGTAAACTCACGCAAAAATTATTTTGTGAAGGATCGATCGATCATACGTTAACACTCTTCCTTGATCAAGAGTCTTCACACCAAGTTCTTCACGTAATGCTTCAAACCTTGAAACACTTAAAGGTTTTGTGAGAATATCAGCAATTTGAATTTCTCCTGGACAATATTCAAGCTTGATCTTCTTCTCTTTTTCTGCTTCTCTAACAAAGTGATACTTGATGTCAATGTGTTTTGTTTTGCCATGTTGAACCGGATTCTTCCCTATTGCAATTGCTGACTTGTTGTCACAAAATATCTTCACTCCTTCTGATTCAAACCCCATTTCTTTGACAAGTCTCTGCAACCATATTGCCTGGTTTGCAGCAGAACAAACCGCAATATACTCAGCTTCTGCAGTTGATTGGGCCACAATCTTCTGTTTGCTTGAGTTCCAACAAAATACTCCTGAACCAAGCATGAAGGCATACCCACTTGTGCTCTTCCTATCTTCTTTTGATCCTCCCCAATCAGTGTCTGAAAATGCCACCAACTCTGGTTTCTGCACTTGACTGAATTTAACACCATATGCAAAAGTACCTTTGATGTACCTTAGAACACGTTTGACTTCTTGAAAATGTTTTTTCAATGGCGCACTCATGTAGCGAGAAAGATATGAACTCGCATACATGATGTCAGGTCTAGAAGCACATAGATAAAAGGATTCCTCCAATCATGCTTCTGTATTTTATAACATCTTCATAATCCTCTTTTAATTCTTCTTCTTCTTCTGATTTGATGTGAGGATCCAATGGTGTAGACACACTCTTGCAATCTTCCATCCCAAATTTTCTTAACAGTTTCTTTGCATACTTCTCCTGATGCAGAAAGATGCCATCTTCATTTTGAATAATCTCCATACCCAGAAAATAACTGAGTTCTCCCAGATCAGTCATTTCGAATTCACTCTTCATCTCCTCCTTAAATTCATTAATCTTCTCCAAGTTGCTCCCTGTGATGATTATATCATCCACATATAGACTCACCACCAAAATGCTTCTTGAATCCTTCTTCACATATAATGCAGGATCATTGAAACTCCTTTCAAGACCATTTGATGTGAAGTAGCCATCAATTCGTGCATACCATGCTTTAAGCCCATAGAGTGCTTTGTGAAGTTTGAGAACCTTCTTTTCTCCTCCTTTTTCTATAAAGCCAGGTGTTTTCTCTATATAGATCTCTTCTTCAAGATCTCCATTCAGGAATGCAGACTTCACATCCATTTGGAATAGCTTCCATTTATTTTGTGCTGCAATTGCCATAATGGTTCTTATGGTATCATATCTAGAAACATGATCAAATGTTTCTAGATAATCTACTCCATACTCCTGTGTGAATCCTCTGGCTACCAATCTAGCCTTGTGCTTGATTGTTTCTCCACTTGCATTTGTCTTTAAGCGAAAGATCCATTTAACACTTATAACATTTTTGTTATCTGGTCTTTCTACTGCTTCCCCAGTGTTGTTTTTCTTGATCATTCTTAACTCTTCTTCCATTGCCTTAACTCATTCTCTGTTGTTCAAGGCTTCTTCCAGTGCTTGTGGTTCTTCAGCCATCATTAAACACATTTCTTGGATTTGTGCCATCTCTGCAATTCCTGCAGTTTCTGTAACAACTTCTGTTTGTTGCATTAGATCATTGATTGATATCCCCTTGGACCAACCGATGTCTCTCCTTCCTCTTGTCTTCCTCTGTTTGAGATATGTAATCGATCAAACGCTTCACTCACATTATCAACTTGTGAGTTTAAGTCAAAGTCTCCTTCTTGACTTCTTTGGTATTCTCTGGTTTTGATCTGAAGTGGTGAGATCATTACCTTCTGAGATTTCTTCTTCTCCCAATTCCAAGCTTTGTCTTCGTCAAATGTGACATCTCTTGACACTTCAACCTTCTTGTCTTCAAGTAGATAAGCTCTGTATCCTTTTGATTCATTTTTGTAGCCAATGAATATCCCCTCTTTTGCCTTATCATCGAGTTTCCTTCTCTTCTCAACTGGAATATGTACATAGCATACACATCCAAATATTTTCAAGTGTCTCACACTTGGTTTAATTCTGCTCCATACTTCCAATGGATATACTCCTTTCTCTAATGCCTTTGTTGGTACTCTATTTTGCAGATAAACAGATGTTGCCACTGCTTCTGCCCAAAACTGATTTGGCAATTGTTTCTCCTTCAGCATGGTTCATGCCTTTTCCATGAGCGACCGATTCTTCCTTTCTGCAACACCATTCTGTTGAGGAGAGTATGGTATTGTTACTTCGTGCTTAATCCCTTTCTCTTGACAGACTTTGTTGAATTCCTTTGAGATGTATTCTCCTCCTCCATCAGATCTCATTCTCTTGATGTGATTTCCAGATTGATTCTCCACATATGACTTAAAGATCCTGAACTTTGTTAATACTTCACTCTTATTCTTCATGAAGTAAACCCATATCATTCTTGAGTAATCATCAATGAATGTTAGAAAATATCTACTTCCATTCATTGATTCTGTTTGCATTGGTCCACAAAAATCAGAATGTATGAGGTTTAGAGCATTGCATGTTTTGCTCTGAGATATCTTTGGAAAACTCCTCCTTGATTGTTTTCCCAACTCACATGACTTGCAGATATTTTTATTCACTCTGAAATTGTGAAAATCCTCCACTGATCCTCCTTCTGCATCATCTATATCTTGTCATGACTCACATGGCCAAGCCTCTTGTGCCACAAATCAGATTTCTCTTCTTTCTCTGCAACAACCATATGAGTTTCTTCTTTAGTAGGTTTCCACTTGATTGAAAAGCTTTTGTTCTTCATTTTTATCTCCAGAATTTTCATTCCTTTTGCATCTTGAATGTTACATTTGTCATCTTCAAATGTAACTCGATATCCATTTGATATCATTTTAGAAACACTGAGCAAGTTTCTTGCTAGACTTGATACTAGAAGAACTTCTCTTATAGTGTGTACTCCTCTATTTGTGGGCACTTGAATGTCTCCTCTTCCTTCTGACATGATCAACTGACCATTACCCACTCTGATATTTGTCTTCTTACTGCGATCAAAGTTGATGAAGTATCTTTTTCATTTGACATGTGGTTAGTGCAACCGCTGTCAATAAAAAAGGTTTCATCACTTACTTTTGCAGATTCTTCTTCCTCTATGGCACTGAATAGCATATGACTTGCTTTTGCATCTTCTTCAGTTTCTTCTAGACTCAAATATGCTTGATCATTCCTTTTGAGTCTGCAATCTTTGGCTATGTGACCAGGTTTGTCACAGACATAGCACTTTCTCTCATTCTTCACACTCATTTGTGAACTGTTTCTGTTTTTCTTCTTCCAACAATCTACCTCATTGTGATTGTCTTTCTTACACACGCCACACCATTTTTTGGTCTTCTCATGACGTTTGTGCTTCTGTTTGTTTCCCCTTTTTGAAACAAACTTCTCTCCATAGAAAGCACCCTCATTGGTACCTTCTTCTCAGAGACTCAAACGCTTCTCATGCGCTTTTAGAGTTCCCACTATCTCTGTTACAGAAACTGTTTAGAGATCTCTTGTCTGTTCAAGTACAGCCACAATGCTGTCAAATTTCTCTGGTAAGGAGATGAGGATCTTTTGCACCAGCAGATAATCCGTCTTCTCTTCACCATGAATCTTTAGTTGGTTACTCAGATTAACCAACTTAGTAGTGAAATCATTTATGCTTCCACTTTCTTCCATCTTCAGATTCTCATATTCCCTTCGCAGGGTCTGAAGATTGATCATTCTCACTTGAGAACTTCCTTGAAACTCCATTTCCAAGGCATTCCATGCTTCTTCTGCACTTATTGCAGGTGAAATTCTCGGAAATATTGTGTCCGAGACTGCAGTTTGAAGGATTTGAAGTGCCATCATATCCTTAGTACATGCTTCTTCCCATCGGGTTCTAGATAGAACAGTTTCTGGACTGTGATCTCCAGGCATTGGTTCCTCTGGAACTCCTTCTTCCACCACTGTCCATAGTTTTCTGGTTTTTAAGTAAGTCTTCATCTTGATCTTCCAAAAACCATAAGCCTCTCCATTGAAAGTTGGAGTGACTTGTTGAATTGTTGTCTCACCTAGCTCTGATACCATGTTAGCCATTGCAGAAATACAATGACTTGTAATGATCGGACAACAAAGAACAGATGTTACTCTGTTTCACTTTTGTGTTTTGATTATTTGTTCTTAATTTTGTGAGAATAACACTTAGTTGTGTTAAAAAGAACACACATACTTCATAAATCTCGTACAAACATTGTTTAAATAGACTATAAACAGATACATGTGAAGAAACACATTTCTTCACCAACAGTCATGACTTTTGACTCTGTTTTTTATGAGATCGATCGATCTTACACATGATCGATTGATCCCGTAAACTCACGCAAAAATTATTTTGTGAAGGATCGATCGATCCCGTATACGGATTGATCGATCCCTTGATCATACGTTAACATTTTGGAACAGAGTTGCAGCATATTATGCTGCATGTCCTTGTATGTCAAACCTCCTAATCAGAGAGAGCAATACATGTAAGCAGAAATGGTTAAAGATTAATGAGTCAGTAAGTAAGTTTGCAGGTTGCTATGATTGTGCATCATGCCAACGTCTCAGTGGGGAAACCGAATATGATGTTATGGAGCTTTCATACAAGTTGTACTTCCAGGATCAGAATGTGAAGTTCACCCTTGAGCATGTTTGGAGACTACTCAAGAATGATCAGAAGTGGTGTTCTTTGGTTACTAACAAAATTAATCCTGTCACTAAAAAAATCAAGGGACCAGAGGGTGTTGTTTATCCTGCCAGCTCCAACACAGGCTGCCATGTGGAAGAGGAAACAATTGAAAGGCCTATGGGGGTTAAGGCTGCGAAGGCGAAAGGAAAAAAAAAAGGAGAAAGCAAACTACTGAAGACAGTGAGAGCAATTCTTTAAGAGATCTTGAGGATTTATGGATTATTAAGAAGAAGGATTTGGTTATAAAAGAAAGACTATCTAAACAGAAACTCCTAGACAGCCTCATTGCCAAAGCCGGAACACTGTCAGAGATTGAGGAAACTCTTTAAAACAAGCTCATTACTGAGATGCTTTAATCTGTCAAGTAAATCACTAGCCTCTTTAAGTTTATTGGTATCTATTCATTCTTTGCTTTGTGAAAGGTTAACATTGCTAATCCCACTGTCTTATTTTTACTACAAGCCTCTTTATGTTTATTGGTATTTATTCACTATTTGGTTTGTGACAGGTTAATGTTGCTAATCCCACGTTGATATTCGCTCTTTAAGTTTATTGGTGTCTAATGTTGTTTTATTTTTGTCAATGTCGTAGTTTTACTCTTCTATTGCTGCATCAATGCTGAAATTACATCTGATATTGTTTGGTTTTGTTTGTTGGAAACTTGGTAGATGCATCGTACAATATGTGATCCAGTTTAAGTTAGTTAATAGTCTACATTATTATATTCTCTAGGTTCGTCTGTAGGTAGATGCATCATAGAATACATAAAATCAGATTTCTGAGCACGAGAAAAGGACGGTTTGCTATAATGTGATTAATGACTATTTTTGTTGTCAATGTGCAGAAAATGAAGTTATGTGTGTGCTGAAAGGATATGCAAGTGGTTGTAATAATGTAAACATGTGTGTACTATGTTGTCTTTCTTTACGTGTGTTTGTATTTGTACCAATATTTGTAGTACCAATAAATGTTTTGTAGGTGTACCAATAAGTAGTTGGACGAATAAGTAAATGTGTGTCATTGTGTGTGTTTCAACTTCTATATATGTGTGTCATTGTATGTCTAAGACTTATCAACACTATCCTCTCTAAATTTATATTTATGATTTTATCTCTTTTTTTTTTATTTGTAAACTTATTCGTTTTTTTGTTAAAACAATTTCTGAAATCTATTTGATGGCATCATCATCTCCAAATTTGGATGAAACATTTGATGAATATTTTGAACAACGTTTTGAAGATTGTGTTGACTATTACACAAACCTTTTACCCGAAAACAAATAAAAAAAGAAACGAGTTTATATAGAAAGAGGCCGTGAGGAAGGGCACAATCGACTATGGAACAATTACTTTAGTGAGGAGGCAATTTACCCGGACCGCATATTTCGACGATGCTTTCATTTGAACAAGCGGCTTTTCATGCAGAATGTTACTAGATTCTCCAATGAAGTATCATTCTTCCAACACAGACTAAATGGAACCGGAAGAGTCAGTTTGTCTGCCCTACAAAAATGTACAGCCGCCATCCGTCTTATGGCATATGGTGTTGCCGCTGATGCGATGGACGAATGCCTCCAGATGGGTGAAACCACTGCAAGATACTGCTTAAAATTTTTTGTTAATGGAATTATACATTTGTACAAAGATGAGTACCTGAGAAGACCTACACCAGAAGATATCCAATAATTACTCAATGTTGGAGACTCTCGAGGATTTCCTAGGATGATAGGCAGCACTTATTGTATGCATTGAAAGTGGAAGAATTGACCCACGGCTTGGAAAGGGCAGTATTTCTGTGGACATGGAAAACCCACTATCGTTTTAAAAGTTGTGGCTTCACAAAATCTATCGATTTGAAACCCATTTTTTGGGCTCCATGTACATGTAACGATATAAATGTTCATGACCGTTCACTAGTTTTTGATGATATATTATAAGTTAGAGCTCCAAAGGTCAGTTACTTTGTCATCAACATCAATACCATATGGCTTACTATCTTACAGATGGTATATATAAGAAATGGACAACTTTCATCGAATGTATTTCTAGTGCACAAAATCCGAAAACATCATTATTTTCTAATTATCAAGCAGCTGTCCGAAAAGATGTCGAGCGGGCTTTTGGAGTCTTGCAAGCTCGGTTTGCTATTGTTCGAAACCCAGCTCTTTCTTGGGATAAGACAAAAATAGGGAAGATAATGAAAGCATGTATCATATTACACAATATGATAGTAGAAGACGAACGAGACCACCATACTCAATATGGTTTATTACACTTCGAACAAGGAGAAAGAAGCACGACTTCACAAGTTGACTACAAGTATTCTACGGAGACATCAACAAATGTGAACAATATGATGGCCAATCGAGCTAAGTTTGTGAGAAAAGAATGCATCAACAATTGAAACATGATTTGATTGAGCATATTTGGCAAAAGTTTGGCATTATTAAGATTAAAACTGAGTTAATTGTGTTTTTAATCATGCTTTCATATGTTTTTTTTCAATATACAGGTTTAAGGATTTTAATTTACATTTGAAATTTATGCAGTATATTGTATTACTCTTTTTATATAATTTTCAATATTTATATAAACTAATTTTTTATTCATTATTCAATTTTTTTTTAAAATTAAATTAAATTATTTTTAATTTTTTAAGAAACTCACTTAAATCTCATTGCACAACCATTTCAGAAGAGTTTCTAAGTGAGTCTCAAATAATAAAATATCATTAAATTTAATTTAAGAGTTTCAAAAATGCCAGTGATCTATGCTTCTTTCTTAGCCACTGTGCTTTTGTTCTAGAAATTCGGGCCAACATTTCGGTAGGTACATAACTGAACCATACCAATTAACCAAACTGAGTTATTATGACAAGGAAGGGATTTGGGAAATGATGGTAGTGTTGGCTCAATCAAGTAGCTTTGATTTCTCTAATGTGCTTCGAAATCGTTTTGGAAAAAGTCACTATGTAACGAAAAATACCTTGGTTGAGTGAAGTTTCTGTGGAGATATTTCATAACAAATATTGGGCATATCAGTGTTTCATATTTCATAACAAAAGTTGGACATATTAGTGTTTGACAAATCAATTAAACAAAATACAAATACAATATAATAGTTTTTAAAATTTAAAATTATATAATATTTTTTACAAATATGACCAATGGTCATACAACTATTCCTCAATAATGATGATATGATATAATGTGAGAAACTATAGAAAATTTAGAAAAAAAATTGTAATCCATAATACTCAAAATTTATTTTGTGAAAAACATTTGGCACAATACTAGTAAAAAAGTAGAGACATATTGTGATTGTTAGGCAGCACACCTAGCTTTATAACGTAGTAGATTCAAGATGAAGAGGCTATATGTTCTCCCATCCTCACGATCTATAAAATTTGAAAAATTAGTTTGTGTGTACAAACGCTTCTCACAAAAATAACAAAAAGATCGAGACATGATAATTGTTGGGCAGAACATCTATCTTACTATTATCGCAGTTCATTATCCACCATGAATTGAGTTTCATGTATCATCATGTTTGTTTACCAGTCACTGCAACATTCGGCTGCGACCATCAACCAGTGATTGCTACTAGTGACTATCGATTGTGATCAGTGATTTTTTTATCGTGTTTGTTTGACAGTCGTAGTCGATGGTTTATTCGTTTGACAATCGCTAATTTCAACCGCAGTAGCTGGTTTTTCGTTTAACAATCGCTGATTTCTGATCGTTGGTCGCTGGTTGATGATCGCTGGTTGATGACCGCTGGTCGCAAGCGCTAAATTAGTTCATTTTGTAGTCATTGATCGCTGGTTTGTTTATATGATTGTGGTTATATTTTATTTATTTTTAAATAAAATAATATTTTATTTTAAATAGATAAATAAAATATTGTTTTTCTAGTTAAATTTTGTTGACTGGAAAAACCATAATTATAAAAATTAAACTTCAGAAAAAAGTTTTTAATAAGGTAATCAACGTCCTTGATCCTTTTGACTCAATATGTGATCACACAATCTAAATTTTATTATCTAAATTTTATAAAAGCTAATATCATAATAATTTTTTTTAAAAAATATTTTATAAATTTAAGAGAAAGTCATTTTCCTAATATTACATAAATTATTTTTTTCTAAAACCAAAATTTAGATAAATAACAAAAAAAAAGTTTAAAAGTCATTTTTTAAAACAAAACGAAAAACATAACTAAGTATCATCTAACATTATTCATGTCCTATACTCCACGTAATTAGTATTGTCCTCTTTGCTAGAAAACGCTATGAATAAACTGTAAAAGAACAAACTATACTAAAAAAAACATCACTTATAACATGTAGACAATGAATAACATGCAGCATTAACATATAAATTTACGTTTACAAATACATGTCAAGCTCGAAATCAGAACTATCAGCAGAGAATAAGTATCAGCAGATGAAGAAAAAATGGAACCGTGAAGAGAAACAAATCACAGAATTAAATATAATTTGTCGATACTAAAGCAGAAAGTTAGATCACATACTCTTCCATGCTGAAACAGAGTAGAACATTAACAATATCAATCAATACTTGAACATTACAAAATCTAGCATCACTAATAAACTCTCAAAGTTAAAACTTGAGCGATGGAAATACATGTCAAGATCAAAGACATTATTTAAATCAAATGTGTAGGAGCATTAAAAATTAAGACAACAAATCGATAATAACAACTAAGTAAAGAATCAAGGAAGAAACTAAGACAACAAAAAGCAAGAAAATTAAAAATAGGATGAAGAACATAACAAAACCCTCCAAAAAAAGAGAATAGAGATCAGCAAAAATTAGAAGAAGATCAAGTAGCTAAGCTACACAAACCTCAAAATTGCAAAACAAAAAAAACAATATAAAGTTAAGACAGGAGTTAGAGAGAGAGATCTGAAAGAACATAAAGTTATAATCAATCACTCTTTCTCCATTTGCGTTCATTAGTTTTTCGTACATGTTTGTGTGTACGTCAACATCAACATCTGCTTAAGTCGTATAAAAACTTCCAAGTCTGCTTAAAACAATTGACAATATGCACAGTTCTCATGCTATCTCAAACTCTTATTATCTTATCAAATTTATGATATTTCAATTCCAAAATAGATGAAATCTCAAGTAGTTAGAAATTTGCAAGATATTCTTAGTGTTACCGCAAGCAAATAACTATCATATTCAAGATATATTAACAAGCAAGACTTTTGAATAATTATTAACAAGCAATAGTTATCATATACAGAGAACCAAAAATAAAAAAATATATACCAAAAAAATTATTTCAAAGACACAAGATGCAAATGATAAGCTACATGATTAATAGGAACAAGAGAAGCAGAGCAAACAAGAACCGTAGAACGTGAACAGCTCGGAAAAATGGTCACTACGAAAACATAAACTCTCTGTAAACTTTTACATCTTGTCATGTGTATACTAAACTCTCTGTAAACAATCAAACAAATACGTAAACATACACAATGGCACACTGTGACGTACACAATGGCACACTGTGACTGTGCAAATCACATTCGATGCTGAATCACCCTCTAAAGAAAAAAAATAATTAGTAGCTAAACATACCTCTCTTAAACAAAGATATGACACTTACAAAGCACAAGATCTCTTTTGACATTTGATGAAGACAACAACTTACACAATGGCACATTTTGACTTCAATCCACCGACAAAAAAATAATGGTGTGTATAAACTAGATAAAACAAGAGACATTCTAATGTTGCCAACAATCTAGAGCTTCCCTGCCAGATTCTATGCCGAATTAAGCTTGTTGTTAAAATCATCCTATCAGAACCTTGTGGAAAATGTTGACAATGTAATTGATTCTGGCTATCAATGAATAGTTGGTACGTAATTAATCCACTCGTCTTTGATAATATCTAATTAGTTTGCATTTTATCTTGAATATAACTATAGTTTGAAATATAGCATTTTAGTAAAGAAATGGTCAAAATCAAATATACATTTTCTTATGCATCTCAAAATTTTTTTAAACAAAAAAATGATAGTAAAAGTGAAACTTTATTCATGGGATATCTAACGATCATATACCTTGCATTAGTCCAGAAATATTTTACCTAACAACTGTATCAAGTTAAAGTGTACAAATCTACTATCATCCAATAACTTTACAAACTGATGGATCCACAATCAAATGAACGTAAATACAGTACACTCCCAAAGTACAAACCCATCCCAATAATTTATTATATCCAATTTATATAACTTGCAACAAAAAAAAAAAATATTCCTGACAATTGAATAAAATAAATTGAAATTGCTAGAGAGACAAGATTATGCAACTAAAGAGCATCTAAAAACATTTAATATCACACGCCCCCACATGGAAGGCAGCACTTTTTGCCAATCTGGATGAAGAACCGCTGTAACAGGTCTGGTCGATCATCATCATCCTTTTTCTCTGGCGGGGACTCAAGCAGCGGCAGCTCCGGTGGCAAATGCCTATGGAATGCATCAACTGCTGCAGCTACACCATCCTCGTTCTCCAGTACTTTCGCTAGTTCCATCACTCGTGATTACTTTTACGTTTTACGATAAATTAGGATGATATCTCGGTTGAGTGTAAGGATACAATGTTATGTGTATTATTCAATATGATTACAAAGTCTTTTTATAGGTACAATACAAAATCAATCAAATGTGGTGTAGTAATTAGAAAGAATTTATAGAGATGTGATTAGAAAGTCACAAGGATATTGAATAATTATAGACTGATATAGTTTCCATATGGTATCACTCCCCCACAGTTGCATGATGAGGTTTCTGAATGTTGAGAATGGATCGGAAATCGCGAAAGATTGTTGTTGGAACACCTTTAGTGAAGATATCAGCATACTGGTGAGAGGATAGAACATGAAGAACATGGACTTGTCCCAAAGTGACTTTTCCTCGGACAAAGTGTATGTCTATTTTGATGTGTTTTCTGTGTTGGTGATTAAAGTATGTGCCATGTAAACAAAGCTGATATAGTCACAATAGACAACAATCTTCTTTATTGATGGAGAGTGAAGCTTAAGGAGAAGATTTCGGATCCAACATGTTTTAGCAATGGCATTGGCGACACCTCGATATTCTGCTTCGATGCTTGAGCCAGAGATTGTTGGTTGGAGATTAGTACCAAGATGAATTGCGTAACCAGAAGTGGATCGGCGCATTGTTGGACAACCATCCCAATCAGCATCAGAATATGCAATGATCTGCATATCATAAGATTTATAGATTTGGAGACCATGGTCGAGAATACCTTGGATGTATTGTAAGTGTTTGAGTGCTGTAAGGTGTGGTTCCCATGGATCCTGCATGAATAAATAGATTTTTTGAACGACATAAGTGATATCCTGCCTAGTAATGGTGAGGTATTGTAATGCCCCAAAGAGGCTTCAGTAAGTGGTTGGGTAAGCTATAGCTGGTCTTTGATTGTCAACAAATTTTGATTTGGTGTCAACTGGTGTGAGAATTTTCTTGCAATTTGACATTCAAGCTATGTGAAGAATGTCGATGGCATATTGTGCTTGCGATAATAGGACTTTACTAGTGTTTCTAGTGGCTGTGATCCCAAATAAGTGGTGAAACTTACCCGAGATTTGACATGACAAATTCTGCAGCAAGTAACTTGATGATGCATTGTAGAAGGTTTATTGTGGAGGCCGTGAGGAGGATGTCATCTACATATAGGAGAAGATATGTCATTTCCTTTCCCAGGCGAAAGATAAACAATGATGGATCACACTTACTGTTAGTGAATCCAATGCGTAAAGCATAATAAGAGAATCATTTCAACCATGCTCGTGGAGTCTGTTTAAAAAAATGTGTATGAAGCCTATTTAAAACCATATAATTCTTTGCAAAGAAGACACATGATTTGGTTTTTCTCGGTTTACAAAACCTGGTGGCTAGTGCATGTACACAGTTTCATCGAGGTGGTCGAAACGCGTTTTGGACGTCCAGTTGATGGAGTGGCCATTTGCATCTGAGAGCGAGATGAATGACTGGGCATATTGTTGTAGGTTTGATTATTGGACTAAACGTCTCATCACAATCAACTCCTGGTGTTTGCGACTTGCCGTTTGCTACTAACCATGCTTTGTAAAGAGTCAGAATCCATCTGAATGAAATTTATGCATATACAGCCACACAGAACACACAATGTTAACCCTAGTAGGCTGGGGAACCAAGTCCCATGTCCCTCTTTCAATAAGAGCATCATACTCCATACGAGTGGCTGGTCGCCAGTTTGGACTACTAAGAGATTGGATATGAATTTTTGGAAGTGGTGAGATGCAATCAGAAAAGAGGGAAAATTGTTGTTTAAGTTTGGTTATACTACGTTTGTTTTTGGTAACCATCTGGTGTTGTGGCAATGATTCTATTGGTTTTGAATTGTTGATAAATGGAGTAGATGGGGGTAACATTACAGTAGGTGGAGGAGGTAGAGGTGGTGGGGAACTTGGCATCGCCGGTGTAGGAGAAATGGGATGTTCAAGCAAGTTTTGAAATATTTTCAGTGTTAAAATCAAGAAATCAAAGAAATTTAGAGACATAGGGTGTAGAAAATGAAAAAGTTCTTTCGTCAAATACAACATGCCGAAAGATGATTATTTTTTAATCCTGGATATCTAGACAACGATAGTCTTAGTTATGAGAATGATCGCCGAGAAAATGCAAGCTATTGATCGAAGAGAAAGTTTGTGAGGTGAGGTAGCTGCAATATTGAGGTAACATAGGCACCCAAAAACAAGAAAGTCAATTGCAGGTTTTTGAAAAATGGTGGTGAAAGTAATTTGATTGGAGATAGAAGATGATGGAAGAAGGTTAATTAGATGGACTGCCATATGTGAATGCTTCAACTGAGAAATAAGATAACAAGCGAGCTTGAAATTTGAGAGTATGAATCATATTGTTGATAGTACGGATCACACATTCAGCTTCGCCATTTTGTGGGATAATATCCCACAAACATATTAATGCCATATTATCCCACAAAATCTTGAAACTGTTTGTTATCAAATTCCCTCCATGTGGCAGTGAAGATATATATTAGAAGATTGAATTGTGTTTTTGTAAAAGGATGAGAGTGTATGAATTTTAAGAAAATCTCTGATTTTCATTCTAGGATAAACCCAAATAAATTGAAAGTAATGATCGAGAAAAATGACATAGTAGCGCAAACCACTAATGTTTGAGACGTGAAATGACCAAATATCAATGTAAATTATCTCAAAGAGAGCAGAAACACTGGAATTAGAGTGATAAAATGGAAAGCGAACATGTTTGCCTAATTGGCATTCATGACAAAGAACAGAAGAACGTTTACTAGTAGAAATATAACCTTTTAAAATTAAAAGATCATGAACTTGATTACCAAGATGTCCCAAGTGGCGATGCAAAGTGCCGATATCAACGAGAAAAACTTAAGTCAGTGGAGAAGTTGTGCATTTGGTTGCAGAAGTGATGGTGAGGGGATAAAGTGAACCGGTACTATCCACCGGAGAATCGGTTTTTTCTGTCGGATAATACTTCACAATGAAAACAAAATGGTCAAAAGAGAGAGACAAACAATTATGAATTATAAATTGGCAAACTGATATTAGATTTTAATTATTTTGGGGCAGATACTTACTTGATGAAGGGCACATGGGACGAGAAGGGATAGGAAATGATAAGTTACTAGTTTAGATGATTGAAGGTAGTGATACATCTCTGACCATAACAGAGGGAATAATGCTTTTATTATAAGAGTGATGAAGTTTACCTGGTCATCGGCCAAGTGGGCAGTGGCGCCACTATCCATGTACCAATTGGTGTCATTGGGATAAGAAAACGTCTTAGTGTTGAAAGCATGAGCAGTTGCTGCAGTGGGAAGAGTTTGTTTTTGTCATGGCTGCGAAATGGGCCTCTGAGTGGCAGGTCTTGGACCCAGTATGCCTGGTGTCATAGGACATATGGGCTGATGGTTGTATTTCTAGGTTGCAAAAATGTATAACTGGGCCATTGTGGCATCCAATATAGGTATTCCTAAAGTATGAACTAATCATAAAATATATTTTCATTAGAATTTCTCGTATCTCTATGTATAAGAGCCATGCAACTTGTTGTATTTGTTACATAAAAAATTGATTTGATTAAAATTCAAGATTAAATTCAGCAGATTTCATTAAACAAACTTGTTTGATTTCCTGTTGAATTGTAAGATTTTAGTCTTTAAGAGTGTTTTGTTAGTCTTGTGTCTAGGAAGTAAGTCCCGTGAGTGTAGGGAAATAATACTTAGAGTCAAGTCTGGATTGTAATAAATCCTAAACTTTTAAATCATTAAAATTTTATGACGAGTTCATATTTTAGCGCTAAATAGGCATGAATCAATTTCATCTTTAATAATTAGATCTTCAAAAGAATCTATAAAAATTATAAATAGTCATAAAACTAAAATAGATGATTTCCAAAGGATGAATTGACAATTAAAAAATCCCAAGAGTCTCTAGAGACCAAATATATCAAATCTCGAGAATTTATTCCTTAAAAAAATAATTTTCAATTAAAACAGAAGAACATGATTCTCAATTAAAACAGAAGAACATGATATTCAATTAACTAAATCTTTTGAAACAATTTTTTTTATAGAAAATACTTTACAAATGCTTAGAGAAAATAATCTATGTACATATTGGCTTAGTCCAAGTCAGTATTAAACCACTTTCAAAGAGAAGGTCTTAACACTTCAATTTTAGCTATATTAAGAGACACTGATATAAATTATTTGAAGACTCTTTGCTCAGCTCAATAGGATTGAGTTTATTTGCTGGTCCAATATCATTTGATTGTAATCCAAATTCTGCCATATCTGCAAATGATAAAAATATTTTATTATCTTTAGTTCTACAAGTTAAAACACATAATTATGATATATTTGAAGGATCCATTCCAATTTCTTTGGTTTTAGGTTACACTATTAAACCATGACAAGTGCTTTTTCTTCAAAAATAAAATTATCAAGTAAAAATTATGAAACCCAAACTGCTATTTAAAGATCAACCTTCATTATTCCAATATTAATTATATGGAAAGATGTAAATCTTTCAGATGAATGGATCCTTAAAAGAGTCACCAAACTAAAACCTCAAAAAACCGGTAGAACCATTAGAGCCAAACACGCGTCTAAAAATATTGAACAATTTAATGATGGAAAAGTCAAAAAAATATTTCATTAGACATAGTAATAAAAATACTGAAAATGATTTATCTATGAATCCTCTTAAGCTATGGGAACTATAGACTTAGGAAGAGTATCCCAAATAGGTCATGGTTTTCTAATTCAAGAATCTTGATATCAACTACGATTCTCAACTTCTGAAATTCTCAATTCAATATTAAGAAATGTTGATTTGAAACAAATTCAATCTTAAGAAATGTTGATTTTCAAACATCAATTCCTAAACCTGTTTATACATCAAGAACTAATTTTAATATTTTTTTTTTTACAAAATCTGAGCCATCTAACCCAGCATTTTCCGCTATTATAGATAATATGGCTAATGAACCAAATGTCCTAGAAAAAGACTGTGAAATAAAATAAAAAATCTTATGAGAAAAAGTCTATTAACAAGTAACTTACAAAAAATAAATTGTTTTTATAAGAATTCTCAAAAAACAAAGAAAATACAAGAAAAAATATTATGAATATCTTAAGAACACACAAAGGTCAAGTTTTATTTTCAATTGGCTTGAAGATTATACTAAATAAAATTTATTTTCCTTATTCAAAAACAGAAAATCCCATTACCGGTCGAAACAAAATTCTTGAGTGGAAAACTAATTCGTTCAAATCACCCCTCTCAACAAGGGATAAAGTTTAAATTATTGGTAAACCAATTGAATCAATTCCTTTTAAACTTCCTCAAGAAACAAATGTCAAAAACATCATTCTTCAAAATAATTTTTCAAACACCAATCTTAGAACGATAAGTAAACAACTTGATAGGATTGAGAATTTTTTTTTAAAGCAACCAGATCTTCTAAATGAAACTCCATCTAACAAAAACTAAAACTTTCAATTTTCAAACCTTTCTAAATTTCTGAACCTAGTGTCAAAAATTAAGAAAAGACAAATATTGAATTAATTTGTACTCTTCAAAGACAACTAAGCAACATAGAGATATGAGAAAGAGTAAACACCAAAGTTATGATGCTCCTGACACTCCAACTTTTAAGATCCAAAGAAATTTTAAAACCATCCAAACACCTAATAATATTAAAACACAAAGCTCAAGTATTGAAATAAATATTATGTGTCACAAATCAGATTCTGATAAAACCCAAAAACAATTTCCAAACAACAAAATAAACCATATTGATTGGAAAAACAGTCATGAAAACCAAATAATAATAGCACCAAACCTAGGAAAAATCTAACCAATAGAACAATCTATGTTTACCTCTTCTTCAGTATATGACTGATTCGATGGAATTATGAATATACAATCTTAAATTTTCTTGAAAATGACGTTGTCTACAAATGCTCATAGAACACAAATATGCAAAGAAGATAAAACTTTAGTTGAACTCCTTATAGCTTGTTTTCGGGACAGCTTAAAGGATGGTGTGATAACTATACTACTAACCAGAAATGAGGAGAATCTTTGATGCTATAAAAGTAGAAGAAGAAGGCATGCCAGTTCTAGATAATTTTGAAAATCTCCGACAAAATGCTGTAGCAACTCTGGCTCTAGCTATAACACTTCATTTCATATGAGTTCTTTCAGTCCTTAGAGAGAAAAACATAGAAATTATTTCACATCTTAAATGTAAGAAACTAACTGATTTTCAATGGTACAAAAACACCTTCCTTACTAGATTTATTTTTCTGACAAGATTCAAACCAACTTTTGAAAATAATTTTTTTTTGCAGGACTCCCAACACTTTTAGGAGAAAATTTTTTTGAACAAAAATTAGAGAATCTAGTGGTATCCAAATAATTGATTACGATGATTTCACTTACAGAGAATTAGCTAGTATTCTCCAACAAGGTGTTTAGATCTTTCAAGATTTAAAAATCCAAAAACATCTCAAATGGGAGTTTAGAAGAACAAAAATAGAATTAGGCTTTTTTCTGCAAACAATTTGAAATACATCCTAGTAATAAAAATTCATGTTTAGGTGACTGCAAGCAATCATACTATTCCAAAAAACCAAACCAACTTTGGAATATAGGCCACAAATATTTTTTTTTGGAATAAATCCCGAAACTAGAGTTGGCTCTTGTTTGGTAATGATAAAATTTTCCAGCGTACTTCAAGTAAGGTCATGATCTTTTAACTTTCTATTGAATTTCCCTTCAAACTAGTCCATTGATGTGTTCAGATGGTTCTCTTTCTTGCCATCTGCATAATTGGAGCAAGTGGAACAATACTCAGATTTTGTAGCACTGTCAGGCCAGTTATGAAGAACTTTCTATTTTATTCAAACATAAATCGTTTTTGTATGAATGTGATGGTACTTATACCACATGTCTCCTTAACAGACACAAAGTAAACGTATGTGATTTTACAAACAGACACAACTAAAACCTGTAACCGTTAGGTTGTAACCGTTTTGCAGGTCTAAAACATTTTTGACTAAGAAACTAAATTAAAAACAATACTCCCCCTTAATTTAGTTTCTCACTCACTCCTAACTTCCTTCTCAGATCTTCAAACTTGGATGTAGAAAGGGGTTTGGTTTGAATATCAACAATTTGATCTTCTGCAGGATAATACTCCAAGGGAATTAGCTTATTTCCCTCTGTTTCATGCACAAAATGATACTTTATATCAATGTGCTTGGTTCGTCTATGTTGAACAGAATTTTTTCCAATAGCTATGGCTGACTTGTTGTCAAAAAGTATCTTCACTCCTTCAGTTTTGAATCCTATTTCTTGGACCAATCTCTGCAACCAAATGGCTTGGTTTGTTGCAGAACATAGAGCAATGTACTCTGATTCAGCTGTTGATTGAGCAGCAGTTTTCTGTTTGCTTGATTGCTAACAAAACACAGCTGATACTAGCGTGAATACATATCCATATGTACTCTTCTTATCCTCAATCGATCCATACTAATCGCTGTCTAAATATCCTTGAAGCTCTGGATTATCAACACTTTGGAAATTAATTTCAAACTTTTTTGTCCCTTTAACATATCTCAGAACTCGCTTGGCCTCCTGATAATGCTTATTTAATGGTGAGGACATGTACCTTGATAAGTGGGAGCTTGCATACATGATGTTTGGTCTCGAAGCACATAGGTACAGTAGTCCTCCTAGGTTTCGTCTTTAAATTTCCCTTTTCCTTCTTCTTGATCTTTGTTTTGAGGCAGCAGATGTGTTCTTACACTTTTGGAGTCCTTCATTCCAAACTTCTCCAAAAGTTTTTTTTCATATATTTCCTGTGATAAGAACACCTCGTTTTTACTTTGATCAATCTCCATACCAAGAAAGTATTGCAGTTCCCCCAAATTTTTCATTTCAAATTCTCTCTTCATGTCTTCTTTGAATTTTTCTATAAGCTTCAGGTTACTGCCGGTGCTGATCACATCACCTACGTATAGGCTAATCACCAACAGATCTTGTTTTGACTTTATTACATACAGAACCACATCGTTTATACTCCTGTGAAACCCATTCTTCAAAAAGTATGTGTCAATTCTTCCATACCACGCTCTTGGGACTTGTTTTAACCCATATAGAGCCTTATGCAGTTTAAGTACTTTGTCTTCCTCTCCTTATCTTATGAATCTAAGTGGCTGTGAAATTTAGATTTCCTCCTGCAATTATCCGTTTAAGAATGCAAATTTCACATCCACTTGATATAGTTTCCATCCCTTTTGAGCTGCAACAGCTAGTATAGCATGAATGGTATCATGTCTTGATACAGGTGAAAAGGTCTAAAGATTGTCAACTTCATATTCTTGGTTGAATCCTCTGGCTACTAGTTTTTCTTTATGTTTGATAGGTTCTCCTCTAGTATTGGTCTTCAACCGATAAATCTATTTAACGCTTAATACGTTCTTGCCTTCTGGTTTTTCTACAATTGCCATATTCTCTTCTTCTCTGTCATTTGAATCTCTTCTTGCATTGTCTCTCTACACTCACTGCTATTCACGGCTTCTTCAAACGTTTGTGTCGCTCCGTTTAACATCAGGTATGCTGCATGTGTTTGCATTTCTTCAATAGGATTTGTTTGCTGCATTATTTCGTTTATAAGCCAAAATTTTCTTGGTCTTGTCTGAGTTTCTTCTTCCCTTTCATCTTCTCTTGAACTGCCTGAATCAAGATTTAAGATTTAGTTCATGATCTTGTTGATCTTCATCTCTAGAATTTGTTTTAGAGACAGTGACTTTCTTCATTTCCCAATTTCACCTGTTTTTCTTCATCAAATACCACATCACGTGATATTTCTACTTTCTCCTCATATGGTATAATAAGTCTATAGCCTTTGGATTCGCCACTGTATCCAATGAAGATTCCTTTTTTGGCCTTGACATCAAGTTTCCTCCTCTTTTCTTCTGGAATGTGTACATAACATACACTTCCAAACACTTTTAAGTGTTTAATGCTTGGTTTCTTCCTACTCCGTTTTTCTATTGGAGTAATGTTTTCTTCAAGATACTTGGTAGGCAGTCGATTCTGTATGTAGTTTGATGTAGCCACAGCCTCTATCCTAGCTTAGTTGGTAGAGATCTGTCTGAAATCATTGATCGGGCCATTCAACTAGTGTTCTGTTTTCCACCATTGCTTCTGATTTGTTTGATCTTCTTTTTGGATTGATTTTCCACAATGGATTTTAAAATCTTGAACTTTGTGAGAATTTCACTTTTGTTTTTGATGAAATACAATCAACTCATCCTTGTGTAATCATCAATAAATAAAACAAAGTATTTGCTTCCATTAAATGATTCTGTTTGCATAGGACCGCAAACATCCAAATGTATTAGTTCTAATACATTGCTTGCCTTTGTCGCAGACTTCTTAGGAAAGATCCTCCGTGCTTGGTTTCCCATTTCACATGAGTCAAAAACGCCTTTTGTGATCTCTATCTTCGGAAAATTTTCTACAATCTTCAAGGTTTGCATCTTCTCCAATTTGTCGAAGCCAACATGGCCAAGTCTCCTATGCCACAACTTTGCTCTATTATCCTCTGATACATGCGCTGTTAAGGCATTCATACATGAGTTATTCCATCTGAAAGAAAAATCTTATGCTTCATTTTGATCTCCATGATTCTTCTTCCTTTGGAATCGTTTACTAGACATTTTTTGTCTTCAAACAATACTCCATAACCGTTAGAAATCATTTGAGGTATACTCAATAGATTCCTTGCCAAATCTGGCACAAGAAACATATCTCTGATGATCTTGTTTCCACAGTTTGTCTCTACTTGTATATCTCCTTTCCTGCCGTCATTACTGACTGACCATTTCCTACTTTGATTGATACTTTTATACCATGAGAAAGATTGATGAAATATTTCTCCTCTTTTTTCATGTGATTTTTGCAACCACTGTCCACTAACCACGTTCCATCATTTGCAATCTTTTCTTCTTCAACTGCATTGAACATAATGTGACCTTCATTATCTTCGTCATCATCTGTTTCTTCAATACTCAGATTTGCTTTCTCAGTTTCTCTGAACCTGCAATCTTTTGCGAAGTGTCATGGTCTATTGCAGACAAAACACTTCCTTTCATCGTTTGTTGTCTTCTGTTAAAAAGCATTTTTGTTCCTTTTTCTCCAGCAATCATTTTCATTACAAATGTTACACCATCTGTCCTCCCATTGTTTTTCTCTGAGATTTGGATTGAACCTTCCTCCTTTTGATTTGATATAGAAAGCACCCTCTGTTGATAGTTCTTCTCGGATCTCTACCCTCTTCTCTTGTGCTTTCAGAATGTCTATCAATTCGGTGACTGATGATTCTGTTAGATCTTTTGTTTGCTCCAGTACTGCTACAATGTTATCAAATCTCTCAGGAAGTGAGATTAAGATTTTTTGAACAATCGGATAATCTGATTTTCTTCTCTGTGAACTCGCAGTTAATTTCCAATATTGATGAGTTTTGTTGTGAATGAATTGATATTCTCATACTCCCTTCTTATTGAGTACAGTCTTATTATGAAGTTCCTTGATATTCGGTTTGCAGAGCATCACATGCTTTTTTGAAGTAACTGCAGGTGCTATTCGAGGGAATATTGAATCATAAACAGCGGATTGAAGGATCTGCAGTGCCATTAAATCCTTTGTAACTGACTCATCATGCCGAGCTCTTTGTTGCAGGCTTCAGGGCTGTGATCTGCTTGTACAATAGGTTGTGGTATTCCTTCTTCCTTAATTTCCCAAAGTTTCTTGGTTTGGAGAATCGTCTTCATCTTGATGCGCCAGAAATCATAGTTTTCGCCGTTGAAGATCGGTATCACTAAGTGTGACAACGTCTCAATAACTCTCTTTTTCTGTTTTGTCTTCAGGTTCTAGTACCGATATTTCTCTGATACCATGAAGAACTTTATATTTTATTCAAACAGAAATTGTTGTTGTATTAAGATGAATGTGATGGTACTTATACAAGACAAAACAGAAAGGAGACATGTCTCATTAACAGACAAAGTGAACGGATGTGAGTTTACAAACATACACAACTAAAACCTGAAACCGTTAGGTTATAACCGTTTGGGAAGTCTAGAACATTTTTCACTAAGAAACTAAATTAAAAAGATAAGTTTAAGACCATTGCTATGAAGCTGGTTTCTGTGCTTGAACAGATAACTTTAGAGAAACTTAAATGATTTCCTATTTTTGGTTTTCTCTTTCTCAAGTTTCGTTGTACTTCAGCATTAAGAGTTTTCAAGTTTAATAAGCAACTTGACATCTGGATGATTCATGCATTGATTCTTTTTTTTTTCAGAAACAAATACTGGTGGAAGGCGAGGGGATGCACTTCACCTTGGAAGGTATCATCTCTTTTCCCTTATTTCATTTTAGTGTTGTATTTTTTTTCATTTTAGTGTTGATATTATTTTAGGATATACATTTAAAGTTGTATGTATATTTTTGAAAAAAACCTGAACTTATATATATATATTTATGTGATATATATGATACTAAGGATTTATATGATATATATCTAAATATTCATGTAATAAATATATATATATAAGTGTTTATGATATATGTATATACTTAAGGAATTATATGTATATATTTATACATATGTAATGTTTATTTGACATATACATATATTAAGGTTTTAGTGTTAATTATTTATGCAAGATTTACTCTTTCCAAAAAAAGCTAGGTTTTGGCCAAATAATTATGCACTTGATATAATAATAATGAAAAGATATGATTGTCATATAATTTTAATAATCTTATATTGTTGAAATTATTTATGTGAACACTTACCATCCCAAAAAGATAATAGTGTTTGACCAAATAATTATAAAGATAAAAATAAAATATATGATGGTCATTTATGGTAAAAAGTTATTTATGCGGATATTATTCATCCCAAAAGATGATAGTATTTTGTCAAATAAAATAAATATATGTTTGTTGATTATTATTTACGTAAAACATTACTCATCTCAAAGGAAGATAATGTTTTGGTAAAATAATAAATATATATTGTATAATTATTAATGAATTCATTAGTCATCCCAAAGGAAGATAATGTTTGGCCAAATAATAATAATGATAAATACATAATAATATTAATATATCTTTAAACATGTAATATATCTTTAAACATGATATGTTTAAATCTTAATAATCAAATAAAAGATTATGGCTCTGATACCACTTGTTGTAAAAAAATATTGCTCTGATACCGCTTGTTGGAAAAATAAATAAATCAATACCAACAAAAAAAAATTAATAATATTTTCATGTATTTTTCCAAAATCATATATTATTTGATTACCAAAGATTATATATTCATATATTCATGGATTCATGTGTTATCCATATAACATTAGTATATGGATAACACATGAATCCATGAATTTTGTTGGAATAATTAGTTCACCAAGTGGTATTAGAGTCATAATCTTTGTTCTACCTATATTTTTTTAAAAAAATATATACTTTTAAAATTGTATGTAAATATTTGAAAAGAAATCTAAACTTAGTGATCGCAATCATCATTCTGCAAAAATCGTAGATTCATGTATTATCTATCTACTAATGTTTTAATCTTTGATTTATTGTTGGAAAAACTTTATAACTTCTATTTAGTGGTCATCCTATTTAATATAACTATTAACTATTTAGTGGACTAATTTATTATATGAAACTGAAACTAATTGAATTACATTTTAACTTAATAAATGGAATATTAATAGTTTAAAATATGTGACTTATAATTCTCATTTTTTACTATATAAAGAGATACATGGTTAAGGTTCCCAACATACTAAATCAAAAAGTTTTCTACCTATACATAAAGAAAAAAAACATAAAGGTCTCTTATAGACATAAATAATATTTAGTTAATAAAGATCTCAAACCTCTCGGTTTTAATTCTTGAATTAGTGATCGCAGTCATTATTCCGCAAAGGTCATGAATTCAATTATTATATATATTAATGTTTTAATCTTTGATCTATTGTTAGAAAAACATTCCAACTTTTATTTAGTGGTCATCATATTTAATATAATTATATTAGCTATTTAGTGGACCAATTTATTCTATGAAACTGAAACTAATTAAATCACATTTAAAACATTAGTATATGGATAATACCTAAATGCATGAATTTTGCTTAATGATGATGACGATTACTAATCAAAAGATTATAACCGAGAGGTTTGAGATCTTCCTAAATTAAATCTTCTTTATGTTTATAAGAGACCTTTATGTTTTATTTCTCTATGGATAGGTGTAAAACTCTTTGATTTACTATATTGAGAACCTTAACCATGTGTCTTGTTATATAATCATAAAATGAAAATCCCATAATTCCTACAATTTAGACTATTATTATTTCATTTATTTAGTCAAAATGTAACTTAATTATTTTCAGTTTCATGGAATAAATTAGTTCAGATGAATTAATTATTTTTAGTTTCATGGAACAAATTAGTCCATATGAATTAATTATTTTTAGTTTATTGGAATAAATTAGTTTATATGAATTAATTATTTTCAGTTTTATGGAATAAATTATTTTACTAAATAGCTAATATAATTATATTAAATATGATGACCAATAAATAGAAATTAGAAAAAAAATCCATCAATCTCCAAATTGGACATCATATTCATCCCTAAACAATTATATTATAAATTTTATTTATGCATCCGTATGCTATTTATAATGAACTTGTTCTTTAAATGATCTTGTCTATCGTATTTACAAATAATGGAACCAACGCGATTTTTAATTATTTAAATATCAAGATCAAATCACCATGATCACCAGATAAGTATATGCAATAACATAGATCAACATGGATGAAATGACATGTCAAATATCTTTATACATGTCTTCTTTATTAGTCCTACTTAAATATTGATTATGTCATATCTTTATGCAACATGAATATTGCTATTATTTAAGTTCAAGAATAAGAATACTTTTATTCATTCTGCAGAATTAAAATACTTTAATTATATATAAAAGATATGTGTGACTCCCACTAAACCAAAGTATTATAAGAAATAATACTCATATGAGTAACATGATCCTTAAAGATAGTGTGTATCAATCATTTGGTTAATGTGTCCGCTAGCATATACTTTGTCCCAATATGTTCTATAGAGATTTTTTTTTCTTGAACTCTATCCTAACAACCAAATACTTGATGTCGATGAATTTTATTTAGTGGAACCCTTATTTTTGTTGGAGTAAAGAACGGCTGAATTGTTGTCATAATAAATTTTTAATGGTCTGTACACACCATCTATCACCGGAAGACCCGTGAAATATTTTTGAAGCCATATACCATGATTGGTAGCCTTATAACAAGAGATAAATTCTGTAGTCATAGTTGAAGGAGTTATAATAATCTGTTTTACAGACTTCAATGATAGGGACATAAACCTGTTCATTAATATTATTAGGTTCTTGTTTGAAAACAATACTATTTATGTTTCTTTCCTCCCAAAATTCAACATCCTCAAAAAATCTTGCATTTCCTGTCTCGAAAAAGGTTCTTGATGTGGGATTGTAAAACTTGTAACCTGGAGAACGTTCAGAGTATCCAACAAAAAAACAGCTTACTGTGCTTGATTCCAGCTTTTATTTATGAGGTTTATAAATTTATGCCTCAGCTGAACAACCCCAAATGTGCAAATGCCTTATGCTAGGCTTTTTGCCCGTCCATAGCTCATAAGGGGTTTCGGTAACTGCTTTGCTTGGCACTCTATTATGGATATAAATAGTCGTTTTTAAGGATTCTTCCCAAAGTGACTCTGGTAAAGAATAATGACTTATCATACTTCTTACCATATCTTTAAGAGTCTGATTACGTCGTTCAGAAACTCCATTCATACTAGGTTTCCCTTGCATAGTTTAATGAGGAATGATTCCACATTCTTTGAGGAATATGACAAAAGGTCTATGACGATGTTCTCTTGATCCATCATACCGACAATAGTATTCACCACCATGGTCAGATTTGACAGCTTTTATTTTCTTTCCAAGTAGAAATTCAACTTCAGGTTTAAGAGATTTGAACACATCTAAGGATTTAGACTTCTCATATATCAAATATAGAAGAATAATCGTCTATGAACGTAATGAAATATTGTTGTTCATTCCAAGATGCCTTAGGGAATGGACCAAAAATATCAGTGTGTTTAAGTTCTAAGACATCCATAGCTCTGTTGGCACTCACTTTCTTAATAATTGTTCTTTTACCCTTTATACACTCAATACAAACTTCAAAGTTTGTCAAATCCAAGGGCTCGAGAATTTCATCCGACAGAAGTCTCTGAATTCTCTGTTTAGAGATATGTCATAATAGCTTGTCCCACAAAGTGGCTGAATTCTCACTTAGTTTTCATTTTTTTTCCTTGGGAGTTAGTTTGCAATATTTCATTATGCGAACTAACCATATTGAGCATATATAAGTTATCAATTAAAGAACTAGAACCAAATAAATTGGATTTATTGTAGAGATTAAATTTATAATTTCCAAAAGAACAAGAAAATCTTGATTTGTCTAAAGCAGAAATGGAAATTAAATTTCGTCGAAAAGACGGTACAAGAAAAGTCTCAAACAAATCCAAAAAAAATTTGGTCTTTGATTGTGGCCTAAAAATTCCAATAGCCTCCACCACAACTTTATTTCGGTTGCCCACATAGATGAACTCTTCATCCTTATTTAATGGTCGGCTCCACATGCAACCCTGCATAGACATACTTATGTAATTAATAGCACCAGAATCTACCCACCATGTGTCTATAGGAACAATGGCTAAATTAATTTCAGAACAAACCAAAGTCAGAAGCATACCCTTCTTTTCTCGCCATATGACATACTTTGGACACTTTTTCTTTACGTGTCCCATTTTCTTGCAGAAGTAGCAAGTAGATATAAAGACCTTATCTTGCATCTTTTACTTCTTATGCAAAGAAAAAGTGTAATTAACATCTGTAACTATTTTTGTGCCATTTATGAGAAGTAGCTAACTGAGCACTTTCTGTCTTATCTTGCTATTGCCTCTCTTCCTCTTGCACACAGTGAGAAATAAGCTCATTAAGAGACCATTTGTTTTTCAGAGTGTTATAACTCACTTTAAATTGCCCAAGGTGTGATGGAAGAGAAAGTAAGTCCTCAGGTAACTCTAACTTTAGTGACTTGAGTTTTTATGCGAGATGAGAAATCTCCATGATGTACTCCCTTATGTTCCTTTTGCCATTATACTTTAGGGAAACGAGCTTAGCCAAAAGGTTGCTCGCCTCCGATTTCTCATTTTTTGGCAAAGTATTGGTTAATTTCCTCAAGGAAATTCTTAGCATTTTCTGTCTCAGAAATTGAGCTCCGAAACACTTCTGGAATGGAACATTTCATTATCATCAAACACAAATTTCCCAAAATCACATATTATTTAATTAATTCATATGGACTTAAATTACTAAGCTATATACCATGATGTAATACATATAATCAATTGCAGTCAAATAATAGTCTATTTTTGGACCGACTGTTATTAACAAGAAAAGTAAATTTTAAGATTATTATGTATTTACTTATTATTTTTTGGTCAAACATAATCTTTATTTGGGATGACTAATGAATGCATAAATAATAATTACAAAATTGATATATTATTTTGCCAAAATATTATCTTCCTTTGGGATGAGTAATGTTTTGCATAAATAATAACCAATAAATATATATTAATTTTATTTGGCCAAATACTATCATCATTTGGGATGAATATGTTGGAATGAAGAAGAAATGATGAAGGAAGAAGACCTTTAATTCTAGATTAAAGGCGTGTGGTCTAAGTCACCTAAGGGGGGTGTCTGAGGCTTGTTTGTGTTTAGTATTATGTTATCCTTGTAGCCATTCATGTATAAGACAATCATTGTATCCAAACAAGCCTAGAATATAATAGTATAAATAGCTATCTCTCCTCATTTGTAACTTAGAAACTATTATTCTCATTTTCTTAATACAATCATTATTTCTCTCTAATCTCTCTAATCTCTTATTCTCTAATTCTACAAATCTCTTAATCTCATATTCTTTCATAGTATCAGAGTCAGGTTACAACAATCTGGGGTAAAATTCATCACTAAATCTTTGAATCAAGAAGAAATCATCTTCATCATAATCTGTTTTTATTCCTATTTCGTCCATCAAATTTGATCATGAATTTCGGCCAAACTACGGCAGATTTTGTTGATCTGCTTTTTCTTGATTGTTCTCCGGCAAGTCCTAAAGTCACGCCAATTGAATTTGCATCATTTTACCATGAGAATCAAAAGATACAATTTTTCTTGCATCGAACCTCCGCGATTGTCTCCACCACGAACCTCCGTATTTCTCTGAGCATTCTGTCATCAAATTTTCTCCAAATCATGATTTTCCAAATTCTAAGATAAAAAAACGAGTCTAGTTGCTGTTGAAAGAAATCAGAACTCAATTCTCCTAATTTTGAAGGAAGTTCTTGAAGTTTTCTCTTAAGACGTCTGAAATCACCTCTCACAAGAATCTGGTGATAAAAGTTTTATCCTTTCTCGGTTTTCTTCAAATCTTTTAATCTGGAAAGTTATATAAGTATCTTTTGAGGGTCTCCACGAAATTTGGTTGCAATCAGAAGAGATTAAATATTCAAGATAGATTTTCTTGAATTTTTCATCAAAATTAAAATTTTGGAAAATGGAGGGAAAATTGATTTTTGGATTGGTACTTTGGTAAATTTCGATATTTTCTACTGGATCATCATTGGTTGTGAAGATAATGACTGTTAGAAGTTGACCTTGTTGGTTGGAGTTGGTTGAATTCTTTTGCATGAGTTGGTTGGAGTTGGTTGGAGTAGGTTGCAGTTGTTCTTGGTCTTGTTACACGCGACCTGTGGTTCACGCGCCCGCTGATCCGTCCTGGTGTCCACGTCCGAGAGTATCCCGCGTCCGTGTTCCCAACCAGCCATTCCGTGTTCCCGTCCGTGTCCAAACAGGCCTGGTATCGAACACTCGCCCTTGTTGCAAACGTTGGTACAGAAGCTGCACTCGCCCTCCACTCCAATACACAAGCCGTAGTGACCGCACGCAGGATCGAACTACGGACCTTCAGCCTCAGCCAACCGTATCCTGTTCAAACAAGCTGAGTTTGTCATCTTCTGAAGCATGGAAATACAAAACACATTCTGAGCCCCTGTCATTATACATGGAGCAAACTATCTCTTATGGTCTAGGAGCATAAAAACTACATTGGGTGGTAAAGGCCTTTGGAATCATATTTCAATAAATGGTCTTGAAGAAAATGAAGTTGTTGAAGTTAATGAGTCTGTGGCTGCTCAAGCTAAATGGTACCAAGAAGACCAGTTGGTACTCTCTATACTTCAAAACTCTCTTGCTAGTGATCTCTTAGAGGCTTATTCATTTTGTGAGAATGCTAAGGAACTTTGGGACACTTTGAAAAATGTGTATGGAAACATCATAAACCTCTTAAGAATTTTTGAGGTGAAAAAGTCTTTGAATGAATTGAACCAGGAGGATGCAGAATTCACAAAGCACTATGGCTCATTCAGAGCATTGTGGGCTGAGCTGGAGATGCTAAGTCCAACCACAATTGATCCAAATGTTCTCCTAGAAAGGAAAGAACAAGATAAGGTGTTTGGGTTACTATTAGCTCTTAACACAAATTACTCAGATCTTATTAAGCATATTCTCAGGTCTGATAAGCTTCCTATCTTGGAAGATGTTTGTGCTCAAATCCAAAAGGAGCAAGGATCCCATGGACTCTTTGGCAACAAGGCTGAATTGGTGGCTGCACACAAGAGTTTCTTAAAACTAAAAATAACAAATGAATCTAGGAAGAAGAGACCAACTTGTGACCACTGCAAAAGGAGTGACCATACAAAGAAGCAGTGTTGGGTACTCCATCCCGAGCTGAAGCCAAGCTGGGCTCTTGAGAGACAACAGCCCACAGCTGGCTATGGCATGTACAAGCTCCCGCCTTTTTCAAAGACGTAAATCAACTACCATTGTCACTCAGCTCCAACCAGGTTCACGTCTTCAGCATCTGAATTTATGACAAAATCAGATCTAGAAGGTCTTCTCAAAGCAATTAAGGATGGTAATGTGTTGGGTAAAACTTTTCATGCTTCTTTTTAAACTTCTTTTACTCCTAATACCTCTAAATCATTGGGATTCTGGTGCTTCTTATCATATGATTAGTTTTTGGTTGTGTTTGTTTTGTATTAATTCCAAGAGAGCAAAAGAACAAGCTAGAACTAAAGAGTGCCAAAGCTATGTTCATTGGGTATTCCTTTATCCAGAAAGGATACAAATGCTATGATCCAGAGACTAGAAGAGTCTTATTATCCAGAGATGTCAAACTCCAATAATCAAAAGGGTTCTATGAAAAATGAACTTGTGATCAATTCAAAGACATCTCCACAACAAGATCATACCAAGCTGAGAACTTGAGGAGACTCTTGGAGAGCATTGGCATAGTCTCTACTCATCCTCAGCCAACAGTTACCTCACCTCAGCCTCCTGCACCAGTGGCGTCCAGCCCTAGCACGGCCACAGCTACGGTACGGCCAGTCGGGCCGCGGCCATCCACCCCAGCCGGTCCATCCAATCCGCGGCCATCTTATGGTCTTTCCTTCAGCTCTCCTGGCCTTCCTCCTCTTGAAAATGGGGGGGGGGGGAGAAGCATCTACTCATGTCCAACAAGACTCAGCTGGAGATGAATCAATTCTAGTCTCAGCTTACAAGAGATCAATAGATTTGCCCACTCTCATTGAAGCTTTAAGTGAAGAGGAGGAGCCTATCCAAGAAGCTCTACCTACAGTGTTAATAAGGAGCACAAGAAAAAGTAATACACCAGTCTTCTACAATGGGAATGTTGTGGTTCATCATGATCAGGGAGTTTGTAACATTGCTCACTTACCTACTAACCATGTTGCATTCATTTCAAGTCTAAAGAAGCTATGACTAAGAAGGAATGGAGGGAAGCTATCCTAGCTGAGAAACAAGCCATGGAAAGGAATGGTACCTATGCTCCAGCCACTTTACCTACAGGAAGAAGTGATGTAAGTTCTAAGTGGATTTTTACCATTAAATACAAAAGCAATGGTGAAATTGATAGATATAAAGCTATGTTGGTGGCTAGAGGATTTACTCAGACTTATGGTAAAGATTATAGGGATACATTTGCACATGTAGCTAAACTTCACTCTTTTAATGTTGTTTTTTCACTTGCTACTAACCTTGATTGGGAATTATGACTAATGGATGTTAAGAATGCATTCTTACAAGGTGAATTAGAGGAGGAGGTATACATGTCACCTCCACCAGGTCTAGAGGAAGAGGTAGGGGCCGGCAACATACTCAGGCTGAGGAAGGCCATCTATGGCCTTAAACAATCTCCAAGAGCTTGGTACCACAAGCTAAGTGTAACCTTGATGGATAGAGGCTTCAAAAGATCTGAAGTTAAACATACTCTTGTTACACTAAAGAGTAAGGAAGGTATTGTGGTAATTCTCATTTATGTAGATGATATAATCATATTTGGTAGTGATAGTGTTGGTATTGCATCTATAAAAGAATATTTGAAGAGCGTCTTTGATATTAAGGATTTATGAGAACTTAAATACTTCTTAGGAATTGAAGTGTGTAGGTTCAAGGAAGGTCTCTTCTTATCTCAAAAGAAATATATTGTAGATTTACCAACCTCTACAGGTATGATGGAAGCTAAACCAGCTAAAACACCCTTAGAAAAAGACTATAAAATCAGAACTAAGGGGAGCTAGAGGAGGAAATTGATTTTCATGATCTTAAGCTCTATAGAAAATTGGTTGGTAAGCTTATTTATCTAACCAATACTAGACCAGATTTATGTTTTGCTGTGAATCAGGTATCTCAACACATGCAAGGTCCAAAGATGAGACATTGGGAGATGGCAAATTGAATTTTGAGATATCTAAAAGACACTCATGAACAAGGTATATGGATGGGTTGCAATAGAAACATAAATGTGGTTGGTTATTGTGATGTAGATTGGGCAGGAGATATGGAGGATAAAAGAAGTACCACTGGCTATTGTACTTTCATAGGAGGGAACCTTGTGACTTGGAAAAACAAGAAGCAAAAGGTGGTGTCATGCTCTAGTGCATAATCAGAATATAGAGAAATGATAAAGCTTACAAATGAATGCATTTTGATGAAGCAACTCTTTGATGACTTAGCCGTGAGCTTTGATGATCCTATCACCATCCATTGTGACAATCAGGCTGCTATACAAATTGCCTCCAAATCTGTGTTTCATGAAATGACCAAGCATATAGAAGTAGACTGCCACAAAGTAAGAGAAGTTTTTGAAAAAGGAATCATCTTGCCTTGCTATACAAGGAGTGAGGATCAACTAGCTGATGTGTTCACCAAGACAACAACTTTGAAGAATGACACCTCCATCTATCCAACACTTGGCCTTATGGCCATTCCACAACAATGATCCCAACATGGAGTGTTATACTTTTTTCCCTAGAAAAGGTTTTGTCCCAATTGAGTTTTCCTTCTTTAGATTTTTAATGAGGTAATGTTTCATGGTTGCAAGCTCAGGCATTCTCCATATCTTAAGCTTGAGGGGGAGTGTTGGAATGAAGAAGAAATGATGAAGGAAGAAGGATTTTAATTCTAGATTAAAGGCGTGTGGTCTAAGTCATCTAAGGGGAGTGTCTAAAGCTTGTTTGTGTTTTAGTATTATGTTATCCTTGTAGCCATTCATGTATAAGGCAATCCTTGTATCCAAACAAGCCTAGACTATAATAGTATAAATAGCTATCTCTCTCCTCATTTGTAACTTAGAAACTATTATTCTCATTTTCTTAATACAATCATTCTTTCTCTCTAATCTCTCTAATCTCTCATTCTCTCATTATCTAATTCTACAAATCTTTTAATCTCTTATTATTTCAAAATAGTATCTGCATAAATAATTTTTCACCATATTTAACCATCATATATTTTATTTTTATATTTATAATTATTTGGTCAAACACTATATTCCTATTGGATGGTAAGTGTTCACATAATTAATTTCAACAATATAAAATGATTAAAATTATATGATAATCATGTTTTTTCATTATAATTATCTTAAGAGCATAATTATTTTGCTAAAATCTATCTTTCTTTGTAAAGAGTAAATCTTGCATAAATAATTAATACTAAACTTTTATATGTATATATGTCAAATAAACCCTTATATATGTATAAATATATACACAGAATTCCTTAAGTATATACATATATCATAACCACTTATATATACATATTCATTATATGAAGATTTAAATATCTATCATATATATCATTTATATTACATATATATATATATATATATATATATATAAGTTCAGGTTTCTTTTCAAAATATGCATACAACTTTAAATGTATGTATTTTTAAAAATATTGATCCAATGAATAAGTATTTCGAAAATACGATGATAATCTCGAATAAAATCAAGATCCATAAAAAATTAAATCTTGTAATATATCTTTAAACATGATATGTGCAAAGTTTAATAATCAAAGAAAATATTATGGCTCTAATACTACTTGTTGGAAAAAATATTGCTCTGATACCACTTGTTAAAAAAATAGAGTAAATGAACAATGCCATAAAAATAATATTAATAATACTTTCATGTATTTCCCAAAATCACATCTTATTTGATTATTAAAAATTAAAACATGAATATTGATTTTTTCAACAAGTGGTATCAGAGCAATATTTTTTTACAACAAGTGGTATCAGAGTCATAATATTTTATTATTAAGATTTGCATATATCATGATTAAAGATATATTACATGATTTGATGTTTTATGCATCTTGATTATATATTTGAGATTGTTATCATATTTTTGAAATACTTACTCATTGGAGCAATATTTTAAGATATACATACATTTAAAGTTGTATGTATATTTTTGAAACGTAACATGAACTTATATATATATGTATATATATTTATGTGATATATATGATACTAAGGATTTATATGATATATATCTAAATATTCATGTAATGAATATATATATAAGTGTTTATTGTTAACGTATGATCAAGAGATCGATTGATCCGTATACAGGATCAATCGATCTTTCACAAAATAATCTTTGCGTGAGTTTACGGGATCGATCGATCCTGTGTAAGATCGATCGATCCCATAAAAAACAGAGTCAAAAGTCATGACTGTTGGTGAAGAAGTGTGTTTCTTCACATGTGTCTGTTTGTAGTCTATTTAAACAATGTTTGTACGAGATTTATCAAATAAGTGTGTTCTTTTCAACACAACTAAGTGTTATTCTCACAAAATTAAGAACAAATAATCAAAACTCAAAAAGAAAGAAACAGAGTAAAATCTGTTCAGAGTAAATAAAAACATCTGCAAGTCATGTGAGTTGGAAAAACAATCAAGGAAGAGTTTTCCAAAGATATCTCAGAGCAAAACATGGAATGCTCTAAACCTCATACATTCTGATGTTTGTGGACCAATGCAAACAAAATCAATGAATGGAAGTAGATATTTTCTAACATTCATTGATGATTACTCAAGATTGATATGGGTGTACTTCATGAAGAATAAGAGTGAAGTATTAGCAAAGTTCAGGATCTTCAAGTCATATGTGGAGAATCAATCTGGAAATCACATCAAGAGAACAAGATCTGATGGAGGAGGAGAATACATCTCAAAGGAATTCAACAAAGTCTGTCAAGAGAAAGGGATTAAGCACGAAGTAACAACACCATACTCTCCTCAACAGAATGGTGTTGCAGAGAAGAATAATCGGTCCCTCATGGAAATGGCATGAACCATGCTGAAGGAGAAACAATTGCCAAATAAGTTTTGGGCAGAAGCAGTGGCAACATCTGTTTATCTGCAAAATAGAGTACCAACAAAGGCATTAGAGAAAGGTGTAACTCCATTGGAAGTATGGAGCAGAATCAAACCAAGTGTGAGACACTTGAAAATATTTAGATGTGTATGCTATGTACATATTCTAGTTGAGAAGAGAAGGAAACTCGATGTTAAGGCAAAAGAGGGGATATTCATTGGCTACAGCAATGAATCAAAAGGATATAGAGTTTATCTACTTGAAGACAAGAAGGTTGAAGTGTCAAGAGATGTCACATTTGACGAAGACAAAGCTTGGAATTGGGAGAAGAAAAAATCTCGGAAGGTAATGATCTCACCACTTCAGATCAAAACCATAGAAAACCAAAGAAGTCAAGAAGGAGATTTTTATTTAAACTCACAAGTTGATAATGTGAGTGAAGCGTTTAATCGATTACATATCTCAAACAGAAGAAGACAAGAGGAAGGAGAGACATCGGTTGGTCCAAGGGGATTGAGATCAATCAATGATCTAATGCAACAAACAGAAGTTGTTGCAGAAACTGCAGGAATTGCAGAGATGACACAAATCCAAGAAATGTGTCTAATGATGGCTGAAGAACCACAAGCACTGGAGGAAGCCTTGAAAAACAGAGAATGGGTTAAGGCAATGGAAGAAAAGTTAAGAATGATCAAGAAAAACAACACTTGGGAAGCAGTAGAAAGACCATATAACAAAAATGTTATAAGTGTTAAATGGATCTTTCGCTTAAAGACAAATGCAAGTGGAGAAACAATCAAGCACAAGGCTAGATTGGTAGCAAGAGGGTTCACACAGGAGTATGGAATAGATTATCTAGAAACAATTGCTCATGTTTCTAGATATGATACCATAAGAACCATTATGGCAATTGCTGCACAAAACAAATGGAAGTTATTCCAAATGGATGTAAAGTCTGCATTCCTGAATGGGGATCTTGAAGAAGAGATCTATATAGAGCAACCACCTGGCTTTATAGAAAAAGGAGAAGAAGAGAAGGTTCTCAAACTTCACAAAGCACTCTATGGGCTTAAACAAGCACCTAGAGCATGGTATGCACGAATTGATGGCTACTTCACATCAAATGGTCTTGAAAGGAGTTTCAATGATCCTACATTATATGTGAAGAAGGATTCAAGAAGCATTTTGGTGGTTAGTCTATATGTGGATAATATAATCATCACAGGGAGCAACTTGGAGAATATTAATGAATTAAAGGAGGAGATGAAGAGTGAATTCGAAATGACAGATCTGGGAGAACTTAGTTATTTTCTGGGTATGGAGATTGTTCAAAATGAAGATGGCATCTTTCTGCATCAGGAGAAGTATGCAAAAAAGCTGTTAAGAAAATTTGGGATGGAAGATTGCAAGAATGTGTCTACACCATTGGATCCTCACATCAAATCAGAAGAAGAAGAATTAAAAGAGGACTATGAAGATGTTACAAAATACAGAAGCATGATTGGAGGAATCCTTTACCTATGTGCTTCTTGACCTGACATCATGTATGTGAGTTCATATCTTTCTCGCTAAATGAGTGCACCATTGAAGAAACATCTTCAAGAAGTCAAACGTGTTCTAAGGTACATCAAAGGTACTTTGGCATATGGTGTTAAATTCAGTCAAGTGCAGGAACCAGAGTTGGTGGCATTTTCAGACAGTGATTGGGGAAGATCAAAAAAAGATAGGAAGAGCACAAGTGGGTATGCCTTCAAGCTTGGTTCAGGAGTATTTTGTTGGAACTCAAGCAAACAGAAGATTGTGGCCCAATCAACTGCAGAAGCTGAGTATATTGCGGTTTGTTCTGCTGCAAACCAAGCAATATGGTTGCTGAGACTTGTCAAAGAAATGGGGTTTGAATCAGAAGAAGGAGTGAAGATATTTTGTGACAACAAGTCAGCAATTGCAATAGGGAAGAATCCGGTTCAACATCGCAAAACAAAGCACATTGACATCAAGTATCACTTTGTTAGAAAAGCAGAAAAAGAGAAGAAGATCAAGCTTGAATATTGTCCAGGAGAAATTCAAATTGATGATATTCTCACAAAACCTTTAAGTGTTTCAAGATTTGAAGCATTACGTGAAAAAATTGGTGTGAAGACTCTTGATCAAGGAGGAGTGTTAACGTATGATCAAGAGATCGATCGATCTGTATACGGGATCGATCGATCCTTCACAAAATAATTTTTGCGTGAGATTACATTAAAAAAATATGTTTTGGTACCATAACATCAAAAGTCATGACTGTTGGTGAAGAAGTGTGTTTCTTCACATGTGCCTGTTTGTAGTCTATTTAAACAATGTTTGTACGAGATTTATCAAGTAAGTGTGTTCTTTTCAACACAACTAAGTGTTATTCTCACAAAATTAAGAACAAATAATCAAAACTCAAAAAGAGAGAAACAGAGTAAAATCTTTTCTTTGTTGTCCGATCAAAATAAGTCATTGTGTTTCTGCAATGGCTAACATTTATGATATATGTTTATACTTAAAGAATTATATGTATATATTTATACATATATAAAGTTTTATTTGAAACATACATATATTAAAGTTTTAGTGTTAATTATTTATGCAAGATTTAATCTTCCTAAAGAAAAGTATGTTTTGGTCAAATAATTATGCACTTAAGATAATAATAATAAAAAGATATGATTATCATATAATATTAATAATATTATATTGTTTAAATTATTTATGTGAACACTTACCATCCCAAAAGATAATAGTGTTTAATCAAATAATTATAAAGATAAAAATAAAGTATATGATGGTCATTTATGGTGAAAAATTATTTATGCGAATATTATTCATCCAAAAGAAGGATAGTGTTTGGCCAAATAAAATAAATATATGTTAGTTAATTATTATTTATGCAAACATTACTCATCTCAAATGAAGATAATGTTTTAGCAAAATAATATATCAATTGTGTAATTTTTATTTATGCATTCATTAGGGATGATAATCTTTGGTCAAATAATTATAATGATAAGTACTTAATAATCTTAAAGTTTATTTTTCATGTGAATGATAGTCGGTCCAAAAATGAACTATTATTTGACCAAAAATGATTATATGTATTACATCAAAGTATATGGCTTAGAAATTTTTTCACGGATCTTCGGGTGATATATGGTGTGAACAGGTCATTAAAGATTCACTGTGACAATAATTTAGCCGTACTTTACTACAACAACATTAAGGGTTCGACTAAATTAAAATTTATCAAATCAAGTATTTGGTTATTATGGAGATCGTTCAAGATAAACAAATCTCTATAGAACGTATTGAGACAGAATATATGCAAGCAGACTCATAACCAAAGGATTGATATTCACTGTCTTTAAGGAGCATGTTGATCATATGGATATTATTTCTTATAGTACTTTAGTTTAGTGGGAATCATGTATATGTTCTATATATAATTAGAGTATTTTTTTTACAGCAATTAAAGTATTTTAATTATGCAGAATAAATAAAATGTATTCTTATTTTTGAACTTAAATAATAGCAATATTCATGGTGTATAAATATATAACCTCATCAAGATTTAAATATGACCAATAAAGAATACATGTATAATGATATTTCACATGTTATTTTATCCATTTTTATCTATGTCATTGCATATACTTATATGGTAATCATGGTGGTTTGATCATGATATTTAAATGATCAAAAATCGTGTTGGTTCCATTATTTTTTTAATGTGATAGACAATAATGTCTAAAAAACAAGTTCATTATAAATAGCATACGGATACGTGCATAATGTATTATAATATAATTTCTTAAAGATGATTATGATGTTCAAGTGGGAGATTGTTGGAATATTTTTTTTCAATTTCTATTTAGTGGTCATCATATTTAATATAATTATATTATCTATTTAGTGGACTAATTTATTCCATGAAACTGAAAATAATTAATTCATATGGATTAATTTGTTCCACGAAATTGAAAATAATTAATTTATATGGACTAATTTATTCCATGAAACTTAAAATAATTAGTAAATTTTTGAATAAATAAATAGAATATTAATAGTTTATAATGTGGGACTTATTAGCCATTTTTGACAATATAAGTAGACACATGGTTAAGGTCCCCAATATACTAAAATCAAAAAGTTTTCCACCTACTCATAAAAAAATAAAACATAAAGATTTCTTAGAGACATAAAGAATATTTAGTTGAAGAAGATCTCAAACCTCTCGGTTCTAATCTTTTGAATAATAATTGTCATTATAATTCCGCAAAAGTCATGGATTCATGTATTATCTATATACTAATGTTTTAATCTTTAATAATCAAATAAGATATGATTTTGGAAAATATATGAAACTATTATTAAGATTGTTTTTGTTGGTATTAATTTATTTATTTTTCCAACAAATGGTTTGAAAGCAATTTTTTTCTACAACATTTAGCATATTCAGAGATTTGAATCTAAAATTGATGAACAAACAGAACACTCAGCCTTAACAAGTCTTTTGTGGTTACAATTTAAGTTTGCAAGTTTTCACTTATTAAAATTTTAATTAAAGACTTTCAAGTCTTGAAACCATTCGTGCAAGCCAGAGTTATTAATAATTGATTATTGCCTTATTAATTAATGTACTAACTTAAACCTTAAAATTTTATGTATATTGTATATAAGTTAAATATGTCATATGATATAATCTATTTAATAACCTAGTTTTGCTGCCACTAATGACAACTCAAAGGTGAAATCCAAATTCATGAATAATAGATTCAGAGAACTCTAGCTGATTGCTTTCAATAGAGTTTGAGTCTCAAAGAGTTGTTGACGCTGCAAACACTGAACAAGATTGTATCAATGATCTTGCTGCATCACAGAGACAACAATCTCTTAAAAAAAAAAGAATAATTGAGTTGGAAGATTGAATCATGTTATGATGACCTAAAGGTGACAAAGAAACAGTCGGGTGAGGTTGAAGATGATGATGGGAAAGGGATGTCATCTAAGTTGCAGAAGAGAAAGAAATAGAAGGGACATACTGATCATGATGGCAAAGGGAATTCAACTAAGCCGCAAAATAAAAAAACAAAACACGGCTGATTTTGAAGATGAGTCAGGTGACAATGACAAAAGAAGGTCATCGGATCAGATTTGTGATTATAACTAAGAAAGATGATTTGGAAAAATACAATGCAAGCATTGCAAGATAGAATATGCACAGGACTGCTACAAGAATGAGACTAATTACATGAGGCGCCATCTACATAAATGTAATCTTATGGTTAAAAATGATGATGTGCGTCAAATGATGATCAATACAGAAGCAAAAATACAAGCAAGGAAGATTGATCACTCTATTTTTGCGAGATGTAAATGAAATGTATCATTCAGCATGATTTACCACTTGTATACGTTGAATTTGAGAGAATTATAATTTTTGAAGTACTTGAATGCAGATGTGAAGTTTATCAGTCGTAACACAGCCGCAGCAGATGTTTACATATTCTATCATAGTGAGAAAGATAATTTGAAAAGAGAATTAGCTACTCTTCCTCGAAGGATGAGCTTCACCTCTGATTTGTGGTTGGCTATCACGTATAAAGCTTACATGTGTTTGACAGAAAACTTCATCAACATAAATTATAAATTAAACAACAATATTCTTACGTTTTGTGCTTTACAACCTCCACATATATGTATTCACTTAGCAATGAATCTTCTTGATTCATGGAAAGAATGGGGAGTTAATAAAAAAGTTTATTCAATCACACTTGAAAATTCTATAAAAAAATAATTCTATGCAAGAAGTTTTGAAATCTCAGCTCATGTTGAGGGATGATTTGTTGTGTGGAGAAAATAATTTTCACATAAGATGTTATGCAAATATCCTGAACCTTATTGTTCAAGATGACCTCAAACTAATTGCTGATTCATTGCATAAGATCAGAGAGAGTATCAAGTTTGTCCAAGCATCTGAATCTTGTGAGATTAGTTTTTATAAATGTCTTAAAGTGGTTTGTACTAACATGAAGGCTGGGTTGCTTTTGGATGTGCCAACACAATGTAATTTAATATATAAAATAATTGATATAGCTCTGAAGTATTAATCAGCTTTCGGTCATCTTAAAATTATTGATGGAAAAAATTAAGTTTCAACCAAGTGATGATGAATGGAGACGATTACATGAGATGAACGATTTCTTGAAGCTGTTTGATGAGATTAATCATCTTATATCAAGTTCGACATATCCTACTTCCAATTTTTTTATGCAAGTCTGGAAGATTAAAAATTGGCTGACATTGCATGAAACAAGTAGAGATGATGTTGTTAGAAGAATATATTGGGAAGGAGAAGTTTCAAAAGTACAGGGAAGAAGTTAGTAATATTTTTGCTATCGCTACAGTCTTTGATCCACGTTTGAAACTCACACTTGCATAGTATTTTTTTGGTTAACTTGATAAGAATTATTTGCAACAAAAGGTGGAACATGTGCGTGGTAAATTGTGAACTTTTTTTGGTGCTTATAAGAACAAGGAAAAATCGACATATCTTTATATGGAAACAGATGAAGCAGCTCAAGAAAAGAACAATGAGGAGGAAAAAAGTGGAAATTTTAATAATTATGATGTGAGCTTGTTCAGAATCTTTTATAAGTTTTTTATATATTTACTAAAATTGCTTTTTAAAATTGTATGATTTATTTTCTTTTCGCAAAGCAAATATTGTTGTTAGTGAACTAGAAATGCAGGTGTTTGAGAGTTTGAATATGCTGAACTATTTGAAAGATAACTCAAAATGATTTGGTGCATTAGCAACAATAGTGTGTGACCTTTTTAGCATACTTATCACAACAGTTGCTTTTGAGTCGTCTTTCATCATTGGTGCTTGGGTCTTAAACAAATAATGAAGTCATTTACTGCCCAAAAACGTTCAAGAATTGATTTGAAGTCGTAATTGGTTAAAGGGATTTTAAGCTTTTGAAAATGTTAACAAAAAAAGAAAGTTGTTATAATTAAGTTAACTATTTTGTTTCATGGTGTTAACTAACTCGTTTTATGTCACTTATGTAGAGGCAGATGAAGGTTTGATGCTGAAGATGAGACAATACCATCTTTTGAATCTCTCATCGAAGAAGAAGAATAGAAGATGAAAGTTTATGAAACAGTTTTTTGTTTTCAGAATTTCTTATTTCAGTTGAATTATTATGTTTTTGGCATCTTGCTATGATGTTATTTTCTTTGTTTGTTGGATTTCAGTATTAACATTACAGTGTAATTATTCTTTTCAATTTGTATTGAGTTAGTGATCTTGTGCTATGGGATTGTATAGAGTTTATGTCCTCTTAAGTTAAGTCATTGTACGAAGAGCTCTTCAACTGATTTCTGAGGCAGGGTTGAAGTTACACGTTGCTCTTTGTTTTCATTCGAGTATGAACTTGTTTGGTGGGAAAGATGTCATCAGTCTTCCACTCTCGATCCGACAGGTTTGTATTGTTAGTATTGTAGGTATTTAGTTATTTGTACGTTGTAGACACTGCAAAGGCTTTGGTAATTTAGATATTGCTTCTTTTTTAAAAAAACAAATATGGAGAAAATCTGATAGCTTTTATTTTTTTCCTGTCAAAACTTAGGAGGATTTTAGATTTATGTTATATAATCTTGGATGCTTGCTTCATTGCTTGATTATATTGTCTTGATGAATAATGTCTTTGCTAGGAACTTATACGCCTACTTGTTGCTCCAGTAATTAGCTTCACTCAGCTGCTTTTTCTTATACATTTTTTTCCAGATTGGAGACGTCAATAAGGATATATACTATCGAGACAAAAAAAAGGATTCTCCAAAAATGACTATCTCACACTTAGAGTCGATCAACTTCCTTTGTTCGTTAGTCGCACTACTGTCCAATGCTATGAAAATTTTATGCTCATTTTCAACAACTTTAAACAATATTTTGGAAACATGATTGAAGAAATAACTATCGGTCATGGTCCTCCGGAGGAGCTTATGTACTTTTAATGTTCTGTAGATTACCAATCATAAAGCCACAGTAGCTACAATAGATTTCTTACTTGTATTTAGTTCAGATATCCTGCACATTTTCTGAAGATGAGAGATATATATTCCCTGGTATCAGTGAATTCCATTGCCATGACAAGTAGATGTGAGTAATTATTTAATTCGAAGTCTTTATTTCCTGCAAACTACATTTGCACATTGTGAGATAGTGAGATACATCGTTTGGTTTATGTTGAAAGATTTGATGGCAGTGGCATCCCAAGAAAGCAACCTCAATGAGGAAGTAGAGATCTTCCAAATGACAGCTGCTATAATAGCTTTCCATCTAGGGTTACTTTCTTTGAGGAGGGTCATGATAGTTTTCTCTGATTATAGTTGTTTTTTATTAGGACATAATGTCCTATATCAGAAGTTGAAAGAGATCTTAAGTAATATATAAGGGATATGGGTCAATCCACTAATTGTCAATTGGTTTTTAGTGTGAAGCCCATCTAACTTAACATGGTATCAGAGCCCGATCCACATAATTCAACCCGATCCATTATCGATCTGACCCAAAAATTAGTCTATCGATCCTTGCCCAAATATACCGAGATTAATGACCAAAGAACCATTATCTCGAGGGGGCGTATTAGGACATGATGTCCCACATCGAAAGTTGAAAGAGATCTTAGGTAATATATAAGAGATATGGGTCAATCCACTAATTGCCAATTAATTTTTAGTGTGAAGCCTGTCTAACTTAACATTTCTTTCTAGTATATTCTTGTATCATATAATCTTTGGCCATACTACTTTTACAATCTCCGCATTATTTTGATTTTGAGTTAATGCTCAGCATTAGCTGATGCTATTCTTGCAAAGGCAGCCGATGTTTTTCGGAGACGTCAGGAAGAGGAGAAACATGCTGTAATGTTGGTTGCAAAAATTGGTGGAATCTATTGGTGGTATAAGACATCTTCACACCCTGCTAAAAAACTGCAGGTTATTACATTATGGCCCTCAGGGATGGTTATGATCATGTCGCTTCTGTCTTGTCTTGCCACGGTGCTGCTCTGCTTATTCCGTCAGAGCCATCTTCTCAAGTTTTCTATACCGTGTGCACAATTTATAGAAGCTGCATGATTTTAGTGTTACTAACGAGATGAATTTTTAATATATTTCCCAGCTGCTTGGATATGACGGACAGTGAAACACCTGAGAAGTATCTTTGCAGGTCTGAAGGATTTCTTAGACAGGTACTTTCCTATCCTAATGTTTCATCTAGAATTCAATTATGTTCATATGAAGAGTATGTTGCTTGTATTTAGACCTGTCAGTGTCAGAACACTGTTTACTTTCATCGAGATATTTCAAACTGGTCTAGTTTCTATTTTCTTACTGCAGTTCAACACTAGATACAATCTCAAGCATGCCGTAAGAACATGACCAAACCAACACTTTCTATTTTTCTGCTAGATACAAGATGTTTCGAAGAGGAAAAAATACAAGTGACAGGTAGAAACACAAGCGAAAGATTTGATGTGGTGAGAGATTTGAACAGTCTATAATCCTATACGATTATAGCACTTATGTAGGCATTAGCAATATGATCTATTTGGTTAGATGAGTTAATGCATGTTAAAGACAAATCATGGTCAGAATGAGATGCTAGCTTGCTCGCTACTGATAACTAGCTGTTCAACACGGTACGTCAATCCCTCTCTCATAATGATACAATCATATCATTCTCTGCTGGGTATCAGACTTGCAATGATTTATAAGTAACATGTTCTTCTTGGTACATGATATGATTTCAAACATGATAAGAGTAAATGCACTTCGAGTGTTGATAAACCTGCATTTTAGTGGTTTTAATTAATTATTTTGTACATAACTCACATCATTTAGTCATTAGATTTCATAATTTATAATACATTTAGGTTCATATATATTAGAGTCCTAGGATGTTTTTCACTTTTTGTTTTCAGAATATTTTGAGCAAGATATAAGTGTTTTCTGGTGTCCATGAGGTTACAGGTGGCTAGTGCAACAATTCAGAGCTGATTGAAGACATTACACTTGAAGAAAAAGCTAAAAACAATGATCAAATCCGTATGAGTCCCCGAGAAAAGAAAAAGATCGATCGATGAAAAAGGAGATCGATCGATCCATCCTCCAGCACGACCTATCGATCCAGTCATGCCAAGACCGATCGATCGAATGCCCGTCCAATTCTGCGTCAACTTCCAAGACCGACCAAGCGAGTAAGAGAACGACCGTCCAACACCAGATCAATCGATTCTCATTAGGATCGATCGATCCAGAAACCAAAAATCCCACGACAGACCGCAGGATCGATCGATCCATTCGTCCGATCGATCGATCCTAATAAATCTTTTTTTATTACATTTTTTTAAAATAAAACAGTTTTTTTATGCACCCTATAAATAGGTATGATAGATCAGACATTGGGATCATGTTTTTTATCAGCCACCAGAGAGAACAAGAGAGAAAGAGCCCTAGGTCTGCCTTCAACAATCTATGTTGTTTAGTAAGACAATTGTAGATTAATTTCATTAAGAATTCTCTGTAATCTCTTCCTCTCTGCACTTATAAGAATGTCTTTCTCATTTATTATTGTTTTCTCGACAATTTCAATCATGTCTGAGTAGATCTTTTAGATTCAGCCATGGATAAGGTAGATGATTAGGGGAATAAAGATATTGTAATGATATCTATGTCTAGAATTGTGTAATCTTTCAATTTTAGATGTGTTTAATGCTAGGTTGATCTCAGGAGAGTCAATTTAGGGTTTACAGAATTCACCCATTAGAAAAGGGAGTAAATTCATAGGTTAGTCTAACTAGTGAGTCTTATGCTCATAGCCTTGGAAGTAGTTGTCTAGGGCATTTGATGAAAATTGAGATTATGTTAAAGCATATTCAGTTTAGGGTTTGCAATGGAAATTGATCAAATCGAATTCTAAGCATAGAGATTTTTACATGGGAATGTATTAGTCTACTTTTGATCTCATTTTCTAGGAATATAACTTACACATTCATGATTTATAGTCATACATTGGTCATAACCCTTAGTCATTCTAACACCTTACCCATGGTTGAATTGCTTCATTCATAATTCATTCTTCGTTAAGTTTAATTGCTATTTTATTTGTTTTACAATTATTTGGTTTAGTTTAGAACAATACCAACAAAACCAACTTAGAATCTGTTTAGCTTAGACATTATTCTCGTAATCTATTGAGTTATAAGCCTTCCCTGAGGATCGATCCCATTTAAATTACAAGAGGCATTAACTGTACACTTGCAGTCGCTAATCGGGTAAACTCCTGAGGATACTCTCCAGTATCTCTCAGGTGAAACTCGAGGAGACAAATAAACCTCCATCAAGTTTTTGGCGCTGTTGTCGGGGAAGCAATTTAGCCAATATGTTTAGGAATCATCTACGACTAGAGTACTTACTCTTACTACTTTCTTCTCGTCGCTGACTTAAACTCGAGAAGTTTTCTGTTTTTTAGGTTCATAAATTCGAGAAGTCAAGAACAACATAGCCTGCAACCGTTGATACAAGAGATAAGACATTTCGAGAGATGAAACCGCATAAGGATTCTAAGAGAAAGAATGGAACAATCTCCCATTCTGGACATGGAATATCAGAGAGGACAAGATCAGCAAATACCACAGGAGGAACACCAGGGTCGTGGGGTTGGTATGCTGCCTATCCCACAGGTGAATGTGAGAGCTACTCGCAAGCGAATTGGAGCTTTCGATGAACCTGGTGAAAGAACAATCAGCATTGGCATTCCAACTCCAACTGTTGCCAACAACAACTATGAACTCAAAACGAGCCTAATCAACATGGTTCAAGGTTCAAAGTTCTATGGTCTGCCTAGTGAGAACCCACTTCACAATATGGATCAGTTTGAGAGACTCTACAGAACAGTGAAGATAAATGGTTTTTCACAAGACGTCATTAAGATGATGTTGTTCCCATTCTTCTTGGGTGACAGAGCTGCTCATTGGGAACACAATATACCTTCAAAATTGGTATCTACATGGGCTATGTGTAAGAAAGAATTCACCAACAATTTTTTTCCCAAGCAGAAGACAGCCAAAATCAGAAATGACATCACAACATTTCGATAAGAACCAAATGAGTTAATCTGTGAGGATTGGGATCGTCTGAAAGGATACACCAGAGCATGTCCTCACAATGGAGTGGAGAAAGATGCACTGCTGGGAATCTTCCACAGAGAAGATCATGAGAAGTTCAGAATAGCTCTAGACAAAGCAAGATATGAGAGCTTTGATAACCTGGATATTGAGCAAGGGGAACAGCTGATTGAAAATCTGGCCCAGAGTAACCAATGCTACAGTGAGGATTACGACAGGTCATCAAGGGGTGTGAAGCTGAAGGACCATAAGCTAAAGGAGATCAATGAAAAGCTTGACAGGCTGGATAAGGTACTGCACCTAAACTAGAGACAAGTCCACTTTGTGGACCAACATGATGCATACCAGCCAGACTATTAGGACCCCACAATGGAGAACTTGAAAGGAAATCATAAAAAATTCAGCTATGTGGGAAATCAAGAAAACTTTTAGTACAAACCATACAAGAACAACCTGTCTTACAGAAGCCATAATGTGGAGAAACCACAAGACCAAGTCTATCCACCGATCCTAAAGCAGTAGGGACAAGGGTATCAGAACCAAGGCCAAAGCTATCAAGCCAAACAGTCAAACCAGCAAGGACAAGGCAACTTCCAACCTAGACCTTTCACCCAACAAGGTCAAAAGAACTTCCAAAATAACAACTTCAACAACCAAGGATGCTATCAGGGGCAAATGAACAGCCAACCCAAAAGCTACGCAAACCTTGACAACCAAACTCCTTCCAACAACAATTATGTGTCAAAACCACAATTCAACAACTTTCAGCAGAGAGGATGATGAAGTGAAGTAAATGTTGAAACAACTGATATAGGGACAAGGGGCCAAAAAAAGGAAATAGTTGAGATGAAATCTTTCTATAATGATCTGAACTATAAGTTTGAAGGATTAGCAACACATGTGAAGGGGATGGAAAATTAAATTGCTCAAGTAGCCTCATCCTCCAGAAGCAATGGAAAAGAGATTCTCCCTAGACATTGTGAGCCTAATCCTAAAGAGTACTGCAAGCTATCACACTGAGAAGTGGGAAGGAATTGCAAAGTGGAGAAGCGACAGGGAAAAATCCTGAATCTGATAACAAATTTGCTGAGACAGCAGCAGCAGCTGAGGAGATACCAGTTGGAAAAGAAGGTGAAGATGAACCTCCTGCGGAAAATGACATCGCTATGAATTCCAGAGCTGACAAAGGCAAGACTATAGGGGAGACAGCTGAATTTTTACTTCCATCTTACGAGCCAAAACTTTCATTTCCTGGAAGGTTTAAGAAGCATATCCTAGACAAGCAGTTTGAGAAGTTCAAAAAGCTGCTGGAAACAGTTCAATTCACAATGCCAATTATGGATCTTGTTTTAGATTGCCCAATTTACAACAAGCTTCTTAAGGACATAGTGGCATTGTGACCAAGAAGAAATCACTAGAAGAGGCTATGATACATATCAATCATGAGTGCAGTGCGATAATTTAGAACAATATGCCTAGGAAGCTTTACATTCCCTGTTCTAATTGACCTCTAAGCTTTGGGAAATGTATAGTTGATCTGGGAGCAAGCGTCAGACTGATGCCCTTAACTGTATCAAAGAAACTAGGGCTGAAAGACTTTAAGAAGACCAAGATCTCACTGGTGCTTGCAGACAGGTCTATTTGATATCCCATCGGCATTCTGGAAGACTTGCCCTTGAAGATAGGAGACTGCATAATCCTACTGATTTTTTAGTGCTATAAATGGATGATGAGCCTACATATCCAATCATTCTTGGTCGTCCATTCCTAGCTACTGCTGGAGTAATAATTGATGTGAAGAAGGAGATTATTGACCTGAACTTGGGATCCTCTGTTCTCAAATTTGACATACTGGAAATTATGAAGAAGCCCACAATAGAAAAAAGGTTTTCTACATTGAGATGCTCGAAAACATGGTTGATGAATACCTGGAGAAGTTAGCTGTCGAGGACTCCTAGCAATTAGCTCTCACCAAGGAATCTGATGATGAATGAGGAAGCAGAGCAGTATGAGCAGATGTTGGACTCCCACAAACCACTGAAAGGAGAGACCAAATCAAAGTTGGAATTTCCAGAAGCTAGCAATGGTAAGACTAGCAGCAATGGCGATTGGAGTGAGCAGAATGCACCTAAGCTGGAACTCAAACCACTACCACCTGGCCTAAGGTACGCTTTTTTTGGAACAAACTCTATTTACCCTGTGATAGTGAGTGATTATCTGTCTGATGATGAAACTTCTATGATGCTGCATGAGCTTAAAAAGTATAAGAAAGCCTTAGGTTACTCTTTAGAGGATATCAAAGGGATTTCCCCATCATTATGCATACATAGGATCTATTTAGAAGAAGACTCAAAGTCATCAATTAAAAATCAAAGAATATTAAATCCAAACTTACAAGAAGTAGTCAAAAAGAAAATCTTGAAATTTCTAGGTTCAGGGATCATCTATCATATTTCAGACAGTAATTGGGTATCACCTGTTCATGTAGTTCCGAAAAAGGAATATTACTGTGATTAGAAATAAACAGAGTGAGCTGATTTCTACAAGAACCATTACTGGTCATAGGATATGCATTGATTATAGGAAACTTAATGCATCAACTTGGAAAGATCATTTTCCATTGTCATTCATTGATCAGATGTTAGAAAGATTAACAAATCATTCATACTATTGCTTTCTAGATGAGTACTTTGGATTCTTTCAAATACTCGTCCACCCTCAGGATCAAGAAAAGATGACATTTACTTGTCATTATGGTACCTTCACCTACAAGAGAATGCCATTTGAACTATGTAAAGCACCTGTGTCTTTTCAAAGATGTGTGATGACTATTTTTTCTGATATGATTGAGGAGATAATGGAAGTATTCATGAATGATTTTTCTGTGTATGGTTCTTTTTTGTTGTGTTTCTTTCGAATTTATGCATGGTACTAAAAAGATGTGAGGAGAATTTGGTTCTGAATTGGGAAAAATGTAACTTCATGGGCAAAGAAGACATTGTGCTAGGACACAAAATTTCGGAAGCTGAGATAGAAGTAGACAATGTTAAAATCGATGTTATGACCAGACTGACACCACCGAAATCTGTTAAGGAAATAAGGAGTTTTATCGGGCATGCTGGTTTCTACAGGAGATTTATCAAGGATTTCTTGAGCATTGCCAGGCCGCTCACAAGACTTCTGTGCAAAGATACAAAGTTTCTTTTTGATGAAGAGTGTACAACAACTTTTCTGAAGCTGAAAGAAGTCTTGACCAGTGCTCCAATAGTTCAACCACCAGACTGGGATCTTCCCTTTGAGTTGATGTGTGATGCCAGTGATTATGCTGTAGGAGGAGTCTTGGGACAGAGGAAAGAAAAAAACTTAAGGTGATTTACTATGCCAGCAAGACATTAGACGATGCTCATACAAAGTATGCCACAATGGAGAAAGAGCTACTGGCGATTGTCTATGCGTTTGAAAATTTTCGTTCATACTTGGTTGGCTCTAAGGTAATAGTACACACATATCATGCTGCTTAGAGGCATCTACTGTCTAAGAAAGATGCAAAACCGAGACTTTTGTGATAGATTCTGCTCCTGCAAGAATTTGACTTGGAAATCAAGGACAAGAGAGGTATTGAAAATGGTGTCGTTGACCACTTATCCAGGATAAGGATTCCTGAAACTCTATCTATCGATAACTCGTTTCCCCAAGAGCATATTAACACGATCAAAATGCTTCAGATTGTAGACTGCGAGTTGGATAGTCTTTTGGAGACTACTGCAGTTGAGTTGAGTCTACCATGGTACGCATATTTTGTGAACTATATGTCCTGCGGAATTCCACCTCCAGAACTTTAAGGTTATGACAAAAAAAATTCTTAAGAGATGTTAAACAGTATTACTGGGATGATTCATACCTCTACAAGCAGTGCAAGGACCATCTCTTTCGAATGTGTATTCTAGAAGAAGATGTGGCAGGAATCTAGACACACTGTCATGGTTCCGAATATGGTGGACATTTTGCTAATTTCAAAACTATCCAGAAAATATTGCAAGACTGGTTTATGGTGGCCAACAATGTTTAAAGATGTTCATGACCACATATCTAGATGTGATGCATGCCGGAGAAAAGGCATCATGAGCAGGAAGAATGAGATTCCACAGAACCCTATCCTCTAGGTATAAATATTTGATGTTTGGGGAATTGACTTCATGGGACCATTTCCATCTTCCTACAACAACAAATACATCCTTGTAGCCGTTGAATAAGTTTCCAAATGGGTGGAAGCTATTGCTAGTCCAACCAACGATGCAAATGTAGTTATTAAGTTGTTTAAGAGCATAATTTTCTCTAGATTTTTTCCCAAGAGTTGTGATCAGTGATGGGGGAAACCACTTTATTAACAAAGTTTTTGAAATCCTAGTAAAGAATCATGGAGTGAAACACAAAGTGGTGACGCCTTATCATCCTCAGACATCAGGACAAGTTGAAATTTCGAACAGACATATTAAGGAGATTCTGGAGAAAACAGTCGGTAAATCCAGGAAAGATTGGGCAGCTAAGCTAGATGATGCTTTGTGGGCATACCAGACAGCCTAGAAGACTCCCATTTGTACTACTACATTCAATTTGCTGTATGGAAAATGCTACCATCTTCTGGTAGAGCTAGAGTACAAAGCTTTATGGGCTACAAAGTTGCTTAACTTTGACATCAAGACAGCTTTGGAAAAACGACTGATTGACTTGGAGGAACTTGAAGAGATGAGGCAAAAAGCATACCAGAGCTCCAAAATCTACAAGGAGAAGACCAAATCCTTTCATGACAAAAGGATCATGAGGCAAGATTTCAAAGAAGGAAACAAGGTCCTACTTTTCAACTCCAGACTGAAACTCTTCCCGGGAAAGCTTAATTCAAGGTGGTCTGGACCATTCACAATCAAAGAAGTCAGACCTTATAAAGCAGTATTCCTCTGGAATAAGTCTGGGGGAGATTTCACTGTCAATGGGCAAAGATGCAAACCATACTTTGCAAATGAAGACAAGAGTGAAAACATCCAAATTTCTCTCTCAGAACATTTCACTGCATAAGCTTGAATTTCAGGTCGTCAAGCTTAGTGACGTTAAACAAGTGCTTTTGGGAGGCAACTCAAGTATCTCTACGTACATATTTCTCTTTTTAGTAGTTTAGAATTTGGTTGTATTAATCTAATTATCGTTTTATGTACGTTTCAGGTGACAAATGATGGGATCGACCGATCGCATTATCTGGATTGATCGATCCAGTATAAAGTAGATTATCGGACATAAACAAGATCGATCGGTCCCATTAGATTGATTGATCCCAAAGATGGAAATTGCTTCAGAAAAATGGATCGAACGGTCCTACTAAGACCGATCGATTGTTTAGAGACAAAAGATGTTGTGAATAGACACGATCGACTATTGCAATAAGGATCGATCGATAGATTCAACAGGAGAAATTGCGTAAGTATCTTGGATCGACCTGTACACACAGGATCGATCGATATTAGAAAGGAAAAAGCCCTCAACATCTCGGATCGATCGATCCATGTTTGGATCAATCGTACGCCCTACCAGGTAAGTGAACCGGTTCGATTTCACTTAAATTGAACCAGAAAAACAGGTTTCTAAACCTTATTTTCGACCACAGAAGATCAAAACAACATTTTTCTTCATCCCTCTCATCTCTCTCACGAACACACCACTCTTCTCCCCAAAAGTTTCTTCAAACCCTAACTTTTTCAAATCTTCACGGTTTTAAGTGTTTTTTGGGTGATTTTCGATCAGTTTTTCGAATTCTACTCGATTATATCATTTTTTACACTTGATCTGCAACGGTATGACTCTCTAATCTCTCTTTTTCAATTTTGCATTCATAAGTTTAAAACCCGGAAATCTTGATTTTTATGTTGTTTTAGAAGAAATTGACGGTTAATCGGGGTTTATTAGGTTATTAGAGTATAACCCATCCTTAATTTACAAGATTTTGAGCGATTTAGTCGAAAATCGATTGGGTGTTCATCGATGGATATGCGACCGATCAATCCCTTTTGAGATCGAACGATCGGTCCGTTGTTGGAGCGGTCGGTCGTTTTAAGGTGGTTGATCGGTGGTTTTAGGTTGAAATTGCGCATAATTGAGATCGATTGCTCGAAATTTGTATCAACCGATCGCGTTTACCCGTACGTTTTTTGGATCGATCGATCGCCTTTTGATCCGATCTGTTTTAGACTGAAACGATCGATCGTTTGAGTACATTCATATTTAATTTGAATTTTGGTTTTTAAATTTTACAGACATGGCTCCAGGAGACCAGACACGTCGGAGATAGGGCAAGTCCACCGCATCCTCCTCATCTCATCGGGCTGATACTGAGGAACCAGATACCACGTCTTATCCTTGGCCGAGACCAGGCAACACACCCCTTATGATGAGCCATACTGTAGGACAGAGATAGTACAGAGAGCCACAATGAAGAAGATACAGAGGGAGACGGGATACCAGAACTACAAGCATGGGGACCCGTGGACACACCATCACTGCACCTTCTACAACAAGTTGCTGCGGATTGAGATGGCGCCTACCCGGTTCGTTTACGAGCAGACACTCGAGTGGATGGGCATCATAGAGGAGGTCTGAACCACGTTGTGGAAGCTCAGACTCGACACGATCGCTTATCAGTGATACCCCCTATTCTTGGAGTTGGTGCGCCGATTCTTTGCCTCCACCGAGCTCAGATACCACGACGGGGCCATTCCCGCAGCCAGCGAGGGAACGCTGTCATATTCCTCTATAAGATTTCCCTCCGGGAGCTATGCGATGTATACGGGTTTGATAAGATGGAGGAGTTCTGCAGCTAGCCTTTGGATTTCCCACAGGCCGTTGAGCTGTGGAATCTGATAGGTTCGGGAGCCTACAAGTCCAGAGCAGCTAAGCTGATGCACATTCAGAATTTCGTGGTTCGAGTGGTTGCGAAGATCATTGGCAACATCTTGTTTGCCAAGGAGGATTCAGGAGCCGTGAGGAAGGATAAGCTGATACTGCTCCATTTTGGACTACCATCCTTCACCCATGGCATCTACACCAGCCCGCCATCGACTGTGCTGCGCACCAACCTGGGTGCGATATTCGCGGAGAACCTTGTCTCCAAGAAGACCCGCGACCTCAACCCACGACCTCAATAAGGTAAACAAGAAGGTTGATCGGATTGGGAGCTTACTGACTCTATTTTTCATGCACCACGGTATCGATCTCAGCTCCACACCCAGCGAGCCCAAGATCGCCCTTTTTGACGATTAGTACTTTCGGAACAGTGGCATCCTCAAGCCAGGCTACATCTATCAGTTCCAGGACCGTGCGGGAGTCACTCAGTTCTACAAGCTCCCACTCCGCGACTTCACTATCCTCACCTCTCGGGCCAATCTGGAGTTCAGCATTCCGCATGAGCGCTTACACCAGCCCAGCACTAGGTTTAGACAATGGGAGAGCTCGTCCAGAGCTTCTACGTCACAGCAGTACCGGGAGGATGACAGGGTCCCGAGCCAGCAAACGCAGCAGACGCAGGGACTGGTGGATGGGAGTATGCTCTCCCTCCTTACATCGGCATGTATGATCTCGATCCGTTGGCTATAGACGCCACAGACGATGATTACCGGGCTTGGGTGGTGGCAGATCACTCGAAGAACAACACTATGCTGCAGAGGATTCGGGGAGCACTGGCTAGGATCAGATGTCCAACGCCACCTTCTTGCTTTCAGGGCTCACAGACTAGAGAGATGGGCGCATCTACCGAGGCCACTGACGATGTTCCTGATGTTGCTGGACACAGGACACAGGCTGATACAGATGACACCGAGTCCGATTCAGATACCGGATTACCTAGACGCAGACGTGGTCCAGGACAGAGTAGCAATGTTAGCCCCGAGGACCGCTGATTTAGTAACTCTTTTATCTTTGTTTCTTTTCCTTGTATCCGCTACTATTTTCTTTTATGTTGTATTTTCCTTTAGTTTTATTTTTACACTAGGACAGTGTAAAATAAGTCTGGAGGAGGATATATGTTTGCACTTACGTATTTGTTTATATGACTTATTTGTAGTAATTCATTTAGGATTGCATTGCATTTGCATAAGAAACCATGATAAAATTGCCTTAATTTAGTCTATTGCTCATCTTATTAGTTTCAATGCATGAGTTACTAGTTATTTGATTGATCCATGCCTAGAACTTTTATCTAAGATTAGATTTGGTTGAAACATGCTTTGATTTGATACCATCTCTTATTTATTGGAACATAATAAGGATTTAGAATTATCATGCTAGATGACCGGATTTGAACTCATAGCTTTCACTTATACATACTTGGATCTCTTTTACCATTTTTCCACTCTTTGTGATCCAAGTAGATTATCCATGCCTTTAGCCTAACTTCTGTTCAAACCATATTATCTATTTGCGAGAGTTTTAGGCTTTTTTCGGAATGAACTTGGTAGAACGTGTTAGGTAGGAACCGACAGAATTAGCTTCTCATGTAGTTTTGGTTCACTCTTTTTGAGCCAACTAGGACTAGGTAGGAGCTTGTTAGGAAGAAAGGAATGAGTAATTGATGATTTTTGAAATAACTAATGTGTTTTGAAATAAGCTATCTCCTAAAAAAAAGAGATAAAAAGGGTGGATACATCAGGAGAGAAAGAGACATGAGAAAATAATGGAACAAGAGTCTAGTAAAGGGTACTGGAAGAGTGATAAAAATTAGAAGAAAGGTTCTTGCAAGTAAGTAAAAAAAAAAAAAAGAAGAATAAAAAAAAATATAGCAAGAACCAGCCATAAGAGAATCCAAACCCCCTAGATTGATTAAAATTAACCACTCTCCTAGAAGTAAAGTGCCAAAAAGAATAGATTATGGAAGTTATAGGACTGATCTTAATGGCATTAAAAGAACAGCAATGCCTGTTTAAGGATAGTATTAAGATCATTATGGGGAACAATATTAGCTTGGGTACAGAATTTCAGTAAGTAGTATACTTTGGGTAGATGAGAATCTAGTCTTGTATGCATCTATTCGAGCTTATCTTTAGCATTCTTCTAAAGGTCATTCTATTTATCGAGTGATCCCCACATTTAGCATTCAAAGCCAATGGAAAAAGATATCATTTTTATCTCTTGACCTTACCCTTAGCCAAATGAGTTCATTGAAAGCGTCTAGCATGATTCATGATTTTATGAGTTAATGAATGTTAAAAGAGTTGGTTGATTTGAATGCATTGTGTAGATTAAGGTTTAATCTGAGGTGAGTTGTGATGGGCATGGCTAAAATTTTTAACTAAACTTGCATACCTTGCATCCTAGAAATATTAGCTTTAATGTTGAGCGGAATATTTGACCAATATGACTTGGCTCTGAGTTCCATGAGAGTTTATTATTTCTCTTATTTCTAGTCATTTGCTTGAGGACAAGCAAAAGGCAAGTCTGGGGGAGTTGATAAACCTGCATTTTAGTGGTTTTAATTCATCTTTTGTACATAACTCACATCATTTAGCCATTAGATTTCATAATCTAGGACACATTTAGGTTCATATGCATTAGAGTCGTAGGATGTTTTTCACTTTTTGTTTTCATAACATTTGGAGCAAGATAGAAGTGTATTATGGTGTCCATGAGGTTACTGGTGTCTAGTGCAACAATTCAGAGCTGATTGAAGAAATTCCACTTGGGGGAATAATCTAAAAATAATGATCAAATCCGTATGAGTCCCTGAGAGAAGAAAAAATCGATCGATGAACAAGGAGATCGATCGATCGATGAAAAAAGAGATCGATCGATCCATCCTCCAGCATAACCGATCGATCTAGTCATGCCACGACCGATCGATCGAATGCCCGTCCAATTCTGCGTCAACTTCCAAGACCAACCAAGCAATTAAGAGAACGATCGTCCAACACTAGATCGATCGATTCCCATTAGGATTGATCGATCCAGTAACCGAAAATCCCACGACAGGCCACAGGATCGATCGATCCCTTCATTCGATCGATCGATCCCAATAAAAGTTTTATTTTCTTTTTTTTTTTCTTAAATAAAACAGTTTTTTATGCACCCTATAAATAGATATGATAGGTTACCTAGGGATCACGTTTTTTATCAGCAACCCAGAGAGAACAAGAGAGAAAGAGCCCTAGTTCTGCCTTCAACAATCTATGGTATTTAGTAAGAAAATTGTAGATTAATTACATTAAGAATTCTCAGTAATCTTTTCCTTCCTGCACTTATAAGAATGTCTTTCTCATTTATTATTGTTTTCTCTGCAATTTCAATCATGTATGAGTAGATCTTTTAGATTTAGCCATGGATAAGGTAGATGATTAGGGGAATAAAGATCATGTAATGATATCTAGGTCTAAAATTTTGTAATTCTTCACTTTTAGATGTGTTTAATGCTAGGTTGATCTCGAGACAGTCAATTTAGGGTTTACAGAATTTACCCCTTGGAAAAGGGTAAGTGAATTCATAGATTAGTCTATCTAGTGAGTCTTATGATCCTAGTCTGTGGAAGTAGTTGTCTAGGGCATTTGATGAAAATTGAGATGGATGTTAAAGCATGTTTAGTTTTAGGGTTTGCAATAGAAATTGATCAAATCGATTTCTACACATATGGGTTTTTACATGGGAATGTATTAGTCTACTTTTGATATCATTGTCTAGGAATATAACTTACACATTCATGATTTATAGTCATACCTGATCATAACACTTAGTCATTCTAACACCTTACCCATGGTTGAATTGCTTCATTCATAATTCATTCTTTGTTAAGTTTAATTGTTATTTTATTTGCTTTACAATTATTTAGTTTAGTTTAGAACAATCCCAACAAAACCAACTTAGAATCTCTTTAGCTTAGACATTATTCTCATAATCTATTGAGTTATAAACCTCTCTGAGAATTGATCCGTTTAAACTATAAGAGGCATTAATTGTGCACTTACAGTCGCTAATCGGGAAAACTCTTGAAGATACTCTCCATTATCTCTCAGGTGAAACTCGAGGAAACAAATAAACCTCCATCAAGTTTTCGAGTGTTTGCAGGTTTGAGAGATGCAGACTTAAGTGTTTGTACTATGCAGGTTTGCAGATTTATGTAATCCAAAAGCTAACCCTTAGAAATAATGGATTAAGCAGGGCGGGTTTGGACAAGTTTTTTCTGTCCGCACCCACAATGGGTTAATCCGTACTACCTAACAAGTAAATAAGACCGTTGTGGAATGGTTAACCTAGACATTGGCCAACCGGTCTAACACTTTAAATGTTGAGCTTTAACTAAATGACCAAATTTAACAATTTTAAGTCATGACCATTTTTGCATAATTATTTTTGTGATAATTATTCATATGACATAATGATTTTATATATCACATTTATATCTGATTTGTATGAAATAGATTTCACTAAAAATTCTTAACAGAAGCAATTTTCACTCTCCCTCTGAAGTTAAGGCACCAGCATTGCACCAAAGGTCGTTCCTTTCCTGTATTCTAATCTTCTCCTTGCGGTTTAACATTGTCAGAGAATCGTGAGCTGCTGAAATCCCCTGACTGGTCAATTATCTTGTAGGAATCAATGCTGCGGAAAGATTCATCAAGGGAACGTTGCAGATGCTCAGGTTGGTCCGGGAGGGTACAGTCGGGTTCTAGAGCCAAGGTAGGAAAAGAGTGCATAATGCAATGCATCCTGTGAGGTCCACGGGTCCCAAGCACATTCAGCTTGTATGTAACCTGAGCGATGTTGTAATCTCCATAGGGGACTTTGGGAGAGACTTTCTTGGAGCTTAACCTACGAATCCGGTGTGGTTTGGTCCATATCTGGCAACTATTGTGCGCAGGAACCGAATCATATATTATGAATTTTGTTCCTAGAAAATTAGATCTGATAACAAAGTTGAATAATATTTATCCGAATCAATCAAGAACTCATGTGTGGAATGATATATATATTTTTTATCTTGTTCTTACGTCATTTTGCCAATGTAAGTGCTGCTTGATCTTGAAATGTTGTCTGCATCCATCAATATCACATACTCTGTGTATGTAGTTCGCCATGTGCGCTTTGCCGAGAGAAGAAACTTTCTATCTTCATGTAAGGCTGTGCAAATAAGAACCGTTTCAGGCTTGAAACATGTTGATAATGAATATGAAATGGGCTTCGAAATTAGATCCATTAGGGAATAAGTGGAATTTAAGAAAGTCTCACATTCCTTAGGATAAACTTTTTCCACTTACTTATATATGGAACAAAGTCACTAAGTGTCAAAGTGGTTTATGGAGAGAACCAAGGGATCCACACGCGCGCACCACCACCACCACCGCTACTCGCTCGTGCTCGTGCTCTGGGCTTTGGGTTTTTGGCTTTGGGTTTTGGGCTTTGGGTTTTGGGCTTTGGGCTTTGGGCTTTGGGCTTTGGGCTTTGGGCTTTGGGCTTTGGGCTTTGGGCTTTGGGCTTTGGGAATGTCTCGTCGTCGAGGAGTTCTATTTTTTGGCGACTGAAAATGAGATCGACCGATCGGTCCATCCTCGCGAACATTTCCAGGATCGATCGGTCCTCTTCTGGATCGATCGATCGCGTGCTGCGGATGGTTTTTTGCGTGAGTTTCTGGGATCGACCGATCTAAACCAGATCGATCTTGATCGATCTGATTTTTGAATTGATCGATCGGGTTCAAAATCTCATCGTTATCCGCAAATATTCCAGTCAAAACGGTTATAATCGCTTGCGGAACTTTTGTTATTTCGCTGAGAGTCGAGATTTTATCTCGAAAACTCCCTAATCATTTATTCGCTATAAATAGAGAGCTAAAGCAATCATTATGGGTATCCTGTGCAATTTTATATTCTCGAAAACCTTAAAACTCTTTGCTTTCTCTAAATTCACAGAAAAATGTTCATCTCTCTCTCATATTCGTTTCTATCTTTCAGAAACGATTCGTGCTCTTGAGTATATCGTAGATACTGTGTTCGCAGATTCTGAATTCGAGTGTTGCTAATCGGTCTATAAAAGGTTGAATCCTGGGATTCAAAAGGCGTATTAAAACCGTCACACTACAGGCGCTTTATTGAGTTAAGGAAAGAGATTATCTCGCCTCCTTTCTGGTTTTCAAAAAATCGTTTTATAAATCGTGTTTTTACAAATTGATTTCTTCTTTTTATCACAAATATCAAATCGTATTTTCTTATCCGGTTTTATAGCTCCTACAGTCTTAACTCAATAAATCCGCTTCTAGCAAATAGCTACAATCAGATTTAAGAAAAACATTTTTCATTTTTATTAAATCAATTTGTAATCGTTCCTGCGAACGCTGAAAAGCGAGATTGCAAAACGAATTAAACGATCTGAAATCGTTTTTGCAAACGCTCAAAAAGCAAGTTTGCAAAAACGATATCGAACGATTTCATATTGGATCCATCGATCGTGATTTAGGGATTGATCGATCTCGTGACGTCTACGCGAACGCTATACAGCGAGATTGCGATTCGTTTAACTGTTTTATATGGCAACTAACGCTGTGAACACTCTCAACAACAGAGAGATTGCAATGTGGGAGACGACTCAAGTCACTCCGAAAATGGCACTGGATACCAGTGGACTCCTTCCTGAAAAATTTGATGGGAATGGATTTAAGAATTATCAAGAGAAGATGGTCTTTTATTTGACATCTCTGGATTTGAACAAATTTCTCACGGAGGATAAGCCAATCACTCCTGTGCAGAGGATGGATCCTGAGTCGTTTGGTAGACAATTTATACTCTGTCTACAACAACGATAAGGAATATCCCACAATCAAGCATCTTTGAATTGTTTTGGAATGAAAGTACAAGTCTGAAAATGCTGGTTTTCAGAGATATACTGTGGCTAAGCTTCTAGACTTTAAGATGGTGGATTCGAAACCCATCATGGATCAAGTCGAACAGTTGCAGCTAATCAACATCGAGATTGCATCAGAAGGTATGATCATTCCTGAAGCATTCGTCGTTGACTGCACCATTGAGAAGCTTCCACCAAGCTGGGTAGATTTCAAAAACTACCTTAAGAACAAGCGAAAGCAGATGTCTCTGGAATCGCTGATCTCTAGACTTCACAATGAAGCTGTGATTCGCCTCTCTAAGGATGAGGAAAAAGGGTATCAAGCATACCTAGCCAAGTATTTTAAGGCAAAAGGCAAAGGTAAAACAGAGGAAAAGACTAGCAAGTTCAAGAACTTCAAGTCCTCTGGCTCCACAAGCTTCAAGAAACAATCTTATGATGAAAAGAAGTATCGTGGAAAGTGTCATCATTGTGGCAAGATGGGTCACAAGGTAGATGTTTGTCACAGCAAGCCTAAATAAAAGCGACATCATCATGCAAACCTGACAGAGGAAGATCTCTGCTGCGTTGTGACTGACCAAGTCAACACCATTGAGGGAAATCCTCTAGATTGGTGGTACGACACAGGTGCTACGACCCACATATGCTTTGATAAAGACATGTTCAACACTTATCAAATATGCAAAGTAATCCTGAAGCTGACTTCAGGACATCAGATTACTCTCACCAATGTGAAGCATGTTCCAGACAAGAGGAATAATTTGATCTCTGGCACTCTCCTCATCAAGGCTGGATTCTGCGCCAACTTTCATTCTGATAAGTTGGTACTTAAGAAAAATGTGGTGTATTTGGGAAAGGGTTTTGTTAAGAATGGACTGATCAAAATGAATGTATTGACAGTCGTTCCAAAAGTTATAACAAACAATTCTATTAATAACAATGCTCCAGTTGATTATTTGGTCGAGTCTTTTGATATTTGGCATGAACGGTTAGGACATGTGAATTATAAATCATTAAACCGATTAATGAATTCAAACCTAATACCAAAATGCAATCAAAATAAAGACAGATGTGAAGTTTGGGTACAAGCGAAACTTACAAAACGATCATCACCACAAATCCATAGAAATATTGAACCTCTAGGATTAATCCTAACTGATTTGTGCGATTTAAAATACTTATCTACAAGAGGTGGTAAAAAGTATTTTGTGACCTTCATTGATGACTGCACAAAATACTGCTATATTTACTTGTTACAGAGCAAAAATGAGGCTCCAGATAAATTCAAGGAATATAAGCTAGATGTTGAAAATCAACTCGAAAGAACTATTAAAATAGTTCGGACTGATAGATGTGAAGAATATGAAGGACAGTTTGATGCATTCTGCAGAGAAAATATAATCATTCATCAAACAGCTGCTCCTTACTCACCTGAAACCACTGGAGTAGCGGAACGAAAAAACCGAACTCTAAAGGAAATGATGAATGTCATGATGCAAGAATCAGGCGTAACCCATAACATGTGGGAGAAGCTTTAATGACTTCTAATTATATTCTGAATAAGATTCCCCACAAAGTGACAGGAAAAACGCCATATGAATTATGGAAATGAACGGTTCCCTCATACAAATACCTGAAAGTGTAGAAGTGCTTAGCAAAAGTTACAGTACCGCTTTCTAAAAAGGTCACTGTCGGACCAAAAACGGTTGATTGTATATTTATTGGATAAGCACACAACAGTAGTACTTATCGATTTCTGGTTCACAAATCAGATATACCGGATATCCATGTAAATACAATAATGGAATCGCGAAATGCGTACTTCTTTAAAAATATTTTTCCTTGTAAGGATAAATTAACCCCTAACCGGAATAGGGAAGAAAGAGACGCAAGCGAAGCAAACACTCATATTCTAGGAAATGGAGAAGTTGCTGAAATGAACCCATGCATAGTAAAAGGGCTCGGAAGGAAAAAATCTTTGGTGACGATTTTCTAATGATCTTACTCACTGAAAACGAACCAAAGACCTTCCCTGAAGCAATGTCTACGCCAGACACACCTTATTGGAAGAAAGCCGTCAAAAGTGAGTTCAATTCTTATGCAAAACCATACGTTTTACATAACCGGTTTACCAGAAGGGTTCAAAGCTCTCGGTTGTAAATGGATTTTTAAAACCAAATTAAAAACCGATGGCGCAATTGATAAATACAAGGTTAGACTTGTAGTTCAAGGTTTCCACCAAAAAGAAGGTTTAGACTTCTTTGATACATATTCTCTAGTATTGAGAATAACTTCTATTAGAAATCTCGTAAGCATTGCAGCATTACGAAATCTGGAAATCCACCAGATGGATGTAAAAACTGCATTTCTAAACGGAGATTTAGAAGAAGAGATATATATGAAACAACCCGAAGGGTATGTTGTACCAGGACAAGAACATAAGGTCTGTCGACTGGTGAAATCGATGTATGGGCTGAAACAAGCTCCAAAACAATGGCATGAAAAATTTGACAACATCATGATGTGCAATGGATTCAGCATAAATAAAAGTGATAAGTGCATTTATTCAAAGACTACGAAAAATGCTGATGTCATGCTATGTTTATATGTAGATGATATTGTTATCCTTGGCAGCAACAACGATATCATCAATCAGACTAAAACCATGTTGCATGGACAGTTTGATATGAAAGATATGGGGTTGGCTGATGTGATTCTAGGGATTAAAATCACTAGACATCCTGGATGATACATATTATCCCAAGAATATTATGCTGAAAATGTGCTTGATAGATTTAAAAACTATTCAAGTGGAACCGCACAAACTCGTGTAGATACTACTCTTCATCTAACGAAAAATTCAGGTGAACCTGTATCACAGAATGAATATGCTCGAGTGATCGGAAATCTAATGTACTTGACAAATTGTACTAGACCAGATCTGGCACACTCAGTGAATGTACTAAGTAGATACACGAGCAATCCAGGACACACTCATTGGAAAGTTATAACCAGAGTATTAAATTACATAAGGTTTACAAAAAATTATGGGTTGCACTATGGTTCCGAACCGGCAGTTTTGGAAGGATACAGTGATGCCAACTGGATATCCGACTACAAAAACTCAAAATCAACAAGTGGTTATATATTTACACTTGGAGGTGCTGCGGTATCCTGGAAATCTTCCAAACAAACGCTTATGGCTAGATCAACAATGAAATCAGAATTCAGAAGAAGCCGAGCAACTTCGTAACTTCTTGGAAGATATACCGATGTGGGAAAAACCAGTGTCATCAATACGCATAAACTGTGATAACCAATCGGCTATAGCTCGTGCAAACAATAATTTGTACAATGGCAAGTCACGTCATATACATAGACAACATAAGACCATTAGACAATTGATCTCAAGTGGTGTAATCTCACTCGATTACATAAAATCAGCTGATAATATTGTAGATCCTTTCACAAAAGGTCTGACACGATATCAAGTTTTAAAATCATCAAGAGGAATGGGTTTAAAGCCTATGAACTAAAGATGAGATTTGATGGTAACCCCACCTACATCATTTGATAGGTTCAAAGGGACAACTAAATCAAATTAAGTCTAAAATAAATACTGTGAAAACACTGTGAAATCTCAGTTCCTAAAGATGACAACAGTGTTATCTGCATATACAAAGGTTAAACATTGACTTTTAATGAACTCGTATATTCTAACCCAATGAAGTGAAGCAGATCACTTCGGGAAAAACAATACAAATATGAAAGATCACCTTGTGAGTGTGAAATGGGGCCGTTTCTAGAAGAACAAATGATAGACTGTATTCTCCAAGTTCACTCATGAAAAACCAGGCTGTTCATGGCCAAAACGAACAAAACAAGAGAACAAAAAGTTCTACGAGAAATATAACTGCGTTATAACTGTTGTCTTGGTTTACACTAGAAATCCGGGTGGTTCAAGACATCATGTTCACCCTCTGGCCTTGTAAACCCGACAGTTATTAAATATGATTGGTTCAATGCTGAAAAATACAATCAAATCAGATATGGTTATCTTTCATTTATACTCAAGAAAGTCTTTCTTTTAGCTTTCTCGATCCTAAAGAGTCTTTCAAAGTCACCCTCAGTTTAGAGTCATTTCTATTCATGTGGAGGATTGTTGGACCAAAATGTTATTAAACACATTGGACTTGAAACATGTTGATAATGTGAATATGAAATGGGCTTAGAAATTAGACCCATTAGGGAATAAATGGAACTTAAGAAAGTCACACATTGCTTAGGAGGAAATTTTTCCACTTATATATGGAACAAATTCACTAAGTGTCAAAGTGGTTTATGGGGAGAACCAAGGGATACACACGCGCGCACCACCACCACCACCGCCGCTCGCTCGTGCTCGTGCTCGTGCTCGTGCTCTAGGCTCTGGGCTCTGGGCTTTGGGCTCTGGGCTCTGAGCTCTGGGCTTTGGGAATGTCTCGTCGTCGAGGAGTCCTATTTTTCGGCGACTGAAAATGAGATCGACCGATCCTTACTAAACCGATCGATCCATCCTCGCGAACATTTCCAGGATCGATCGGTCCTCTTCTGGATCGATCGATCGCGTGCTACGGATGGTTTTTTGCGTGAGTTTCTGGGATCAACCAATCTAAACCAGATCGATCGATCTAATTCTACGTGAGATTCTGGGATCGACCGGTACATTCTAGATCGACCGATCCCCTACAGGATCGATTTATCTGATTTTTGGATCGATCGATCCGGTTCAAATTCTCATTGTTATCCGCGAATATTCCAGTCAAAACGGTTATAACCGCTTGCGGAATTTTCGGGATTTCGCTGAAAGTCGATATTTTATCTCGAAAACTCCCTAATCACTTTTTCCCTATAAATAGAGAGCTCAAGCAATCATTCTGGTTATCCTGTGCAATTCTATATTCTCGAAAACCCTAAAACTCTTTGCTTTCTCTAAATTCACAGAAAAAGGTTCATCTCTCTCTAATATTTGTTTCTATCTTTCATAAACGATTCGTGCTCTTGAGTATATCGTAAATACAGTGTTCGAAGATTCTGAATTCGAGTGTTGCGAATCGGTCTATAAAAAGTTGTATCCTAGGATTCAAAAGGCATATTAAAACCGTCACACTACAGGAGCTTTATTGAGTTAAGGAAAGAGATCATCTCGCCTCCTTTCTGGTTTCCATAAAATCGTTTTATAAATTGTGTTTTTACAAATTGATTTCTTCTTTTTATCACAAATATCAAATCGTATTTTCTTATCCGGGTTTATAGCTCCTACAATTGGGACAATATCTAGCAACTATTGTGCGCAGGAACCGAATCATATATTATGAATTTCGTTCCTAGAAAATTAGATCTGATAACAAAGTCGAATAATATTTGTCAGAATCAATTAAGAACTCATGTGTAGAATGATATATATATATATATATATATATATATATATATATTTTATCTTGTTCTTACGTCATTTTGCCAATGTAAGTGCTGCTTGATCTTGAAATGTTGTCTGCATCCATCGATATCACATACTCTGTGTATGTAGTTCGCCATGTGCGCTTTGCCGAGAGAAGAAACTTTCCATCTTCATGTAAGGCTGTTCAAATAAGAACCGTTTCACCAGAAATGATGCATTATAAAATCAAGTAAAAATAAAAAAGAAATTTGAATTCCGGTTATTTTCAAAATTTCGCTATGTAAGCAGAAAATTTCAATTAATCCAATCCAACAAAGTTCAACTGAAAAGCAGGAAGCAGAGGTTTGGTAACATCAAGAACGATGGACATATACCAGGGCTAAGAGATAGAAAAAGATGGTAAGTACGATTAGACTTGTCCCTTTTGATGAAGCATTTTATGGTTCCGTCCCTTGGCCCGGGCTGCACGATCAAAGAGTTATCATAAACAAGAAGTACGAGAGATCGAAAGTTAACAAAATCTGGCACCTGTTTTAAGGAAACCGGAAATGTGAGTTTGGCTGAGAACTCGGGACTTTTTACAGTATCTTTGCACATTTTTCTCCATGACCTGCAGACGGCAGCACAAGCGACAACATCTTTACGAGAAGGCCAAGTGCTCTCGCTTTCTTCCAATCTTTTTATCACATTTTGTAGCAGTTCAGGTGGCAAATTAGCCAAACTACTGTTCTGGATTACTATAGGATCTTGATGATGTGTCTCAAGCAATGCACCGTAGGATTTACTCCTGTCGTAATGATTGCCAGACAACCTCACTTCGAAACTACGTCTTGAAAAGCTTCCTATACTATCTCTAACATCACGAATAATGCTTCGGAAAGACATTGATCCGCCAAATATTGAACTTCTGCGTTATAAGTACTTATTTAATGTGCTTCTGCTTCAGATAAACCCTGCAAGACATGAAAAAAATTATTCAACTCAGATTTCTGGGTAAGAGCCTATACTTTTCATAGATTATATCCAAAGAGAATCAAAACAACTATACCAAAGCCATCTAAATTTAAAGAATTAATATATACATGTAATGGAAATGTGAAGACCAAGAAACATTTAGAAATATTTGGTGGAACTAATCTAAATCACCACGCAACCTTCATAATTTAACTAACTAATTTTTTTTTTTTCCTTTCTTTATTGGCACAAATTTCTGATATATTCCAACAACTATTTCAGAAATTAATGTGTTTTTATGACCGTACTAACTTCAACTTGTAGCTATCTCACTTATGTCCAAAGCTGAAGCTAAAGCTAACCTTCGATAACAAAAAACTACCTTCCTTTGCGATTTCAATAAAGCTCCATTAGACATCAGATCTTCAGGTAGGTAGCTTCCCAAAAAAGCCAAGAATAAAAAATAAGGTGTTAACAGATAAAAAACAAAAAGCAGGAGATTTAGTGAGATCAAGAACACATATCAAAGAAAAGATACCTGAAGTTATCCCCATCTCTTTGATCTTTCTTCGTTTATCAGCCTACCTTTGTCTTGCTTATAACACTATTCACATTGAAGGTGTTGAAAAAAAAATCACTCGTGAATTTAGTATAATAGTGATTAATTTTTGGTATTGAATCTTACATGGATTTATGGGAGGTGAAGCAATCAACGAGTGAACTTTTTTTTTATTTCATTGACAATTGGTGATTGTTTATTTGATATCTAAATTTTATGTTTATTTTATGGATCTTTATCTGTAAACATAATTATTTTTAATAAACAAAAATTTTATATTATATTTTTATATCAAAATTTATTATTTTTCAATCTCTATAAATAAAGATTTTTTATTTAATTTAGATAAAAAAATTCAACCTTTTATGGTGTGTAAATCAAGCAGTTAAAAAGCATAAGAACATGTTTCTACGAATCAGATCGGGTTTGCCAAATTTTGATTATGTCTGAATCATTCACTTTTTATTCCTATAAAACCAGAAAACTATAAGTTATAATTTCTCAGATTGGAATACTTATCAATATCTGCAACCATATCAAAAAAATTGTTAATCCTTCTAAAGATGAAAAATTATAACCTATTTCATTAATTCCTTGCAAGAATCAAATAATCCACCATCGTTTTCTCCTGATTTCGGTACATTTTTTTAAACGTACTAGTTCAACTTCATTGTGTACCCCGAAGAAGACTTAGAAATCACGCTTTGGGAATAATGGCAAACATGTAGACATGAAAAAACCCGACCGTCACATGCCATAGATGTGTTTGATATATTTGAAGAACTGGATTCCTACAATTCAAATGTTCAAATGACAATTATGTTTGTTATGATGAACACATGATAGAGTTCAAGATCGATCATTAAGGTCGATATTTGCATTGAATGGTACTACTGTTATTTTGCACGGTGGTGTTTAATCAATATAATAAGTGTGATAATTAGTCTTTTTGTTTCTGTATCAAATTATTTGCATTGTAATATAAGATTTTATGGTTTGTATGTGTAATATTGTATGAATTATGTGTTTTAATAAATGTGAATTATGTTTTTTAAAAAGTATTTCTATTTTAATAAAATTATATGTTTTAATTAAAATGTATGATAGGATGTTAAATTTTATTTAACAAAACTATTACAGAATATAAAATTAAAATGAGTGTTAAATAATTATGTAGTTGAAAAAAAAATATATATATAAATAAATAAAAAATAGAATGTTAATTTAATCAGTCGTCGATTTCAAGATAATGAAATACAATACAATATAGGAGCTTGTAATTAAAAAGGTAAGTATTCTGCAACGTTTGCTTATTACCCTTAAATTTACATTTTATTTTATTCACTTTGTACGTCCATTATCTCGTATGATTCACTGCCCAATTAACACGAGTTCTCCATCGACGGTGTTTTACTTAGGATGTAAGTATATCAAGCCAAAACTGGCTAACTGTAGCCAAGGTTTGGTGGGTCCCAACTTTCATTAAAATCTTATGAGTTTTATAGAAGTTTCAAATATGTACATTATTATATGGTGACAAGTGGATTCTACCCAAAAAAATACAACACTCGAGACTGGATTTAGCACTAGTGTGAGGACAGGTAAGGTTAAACCGTGGATTTGTGAGGGTCTAAGGTACTATAAAACATAGTTACATTTGTACAACAAAAAGGAGAAAGTGATTAGGACTCTTAAACTAAAAAAATTTCAATTTATACAATATATTAACAAATTTTTTTTTATTTAAAACTAAGAATGTGATTGGATTGAATCTCGTTTATTAGTTAATTTTTTTTTAAACTCTTACGTGAAATAGTTTAGATGAATTTATTAACGATGTTGTTTAGTTTGACTCATGGTTTCATGAACCGACCAAAATAATTCGAATAGTATCAGTGTTCCTTCTCACCAAGTAGACGTCGATATTGAATCAAATAATAAGGTTTTAGACCTATATATCATGAATAAAAAATGGACATTAAAATTAGATTTATTAAAATAAGTAAATTAAAAAATGTTTCACATTGCTTTTAAATAACTTTTTTTTACTGGTATCTATAGTGAAATAAAGTTGGGTAGTTTAAATTGGTACATGGATGAGAGGAGAACCAAGGAACCTACACGAGCGCACCACCACCAACGCCGCCTGCTCGTGGCTCCTGGGCACCTGGGCTCTTGGAATGTCTCGTAGATTTCGCATTCAAGTATAATGAATCGCTCATAAACGTTTGTATCTTAGAACTCAAAACATGTGACAAATCAGTCACACTACGTGCTTTTTATTGAGTTAAAGATGTCATTTTTATAATAGTATTTTTTAAATCATTTTACACATCAGATTTTACAACCATATCACAATTTTTTATCAAATTGTTAATTTCTCATCCGTTTATCACGGTCCTACACATGCTACTTGGTGTTAGAATTTGCGGAATGAGAATAAGATTTTGAATAGAGTTTCTAGGTAGAATGAAGAACAAAAGAATAAAACTAAAAGAAAGAGAAATTGGACCAAAAAATAGTTGTAACCAAGAATATAGTATTTGTAAAGGATGATTATACTTCCTTAGGTCTTATGAATATTTACAATACTTATTCATAGGCTAAGACATCAAGGAAAGTGGGTAGAGCTATTAGTAACGTCTATAACAGAAGAGATACTCCTCTGATAGTGATAGCATTCTTGTCCTCTTGCTACCAACGCCTCTTTTATAAAATTCAAATTCAGAGTAGTCTTCTCGGACCTATGTCGTCCTAAATGCTTTTCAAGGTTATTCCCTGGTTTGTTTACTCTTTTGCATCTAGTACATAAGTCGTCCTAGATGCGTTCCAAGGATGTTCCCTGCTCAATACTTGATATGATCCTGACCAAGAACGGACGTACGAACGTTCAGAACCCAACCACGGACGTCCCAGACAAGTATAACCTGAACATCCCAGACATATACATCACGGACAACCCAACAGAAGTCTGGATGGAGAATCAGGATGGCCTGTCAACTGACCAGACGTACGACTGGACGAACAACTCCATGGTTGACCTGAAGCTGAACAAGGACGACCCGGACGAATAGGACGCAGACGTCGGTCCCATGACCAAGTCACGAACCTGAAAACTTGTGGACATCTCAGGAGGTTATCTGAAGACCATCGGGACCAAGATGCGACCAGGACCAAGGATGGCCGAGACTACACCAACCTAGACCTTTGGAAATCAGTAATTGGGTAAGTATTCTAATGTGTGCTTTTTTTCCCTAGTTTGAGTTTTCCACTGGGTTTACCAAAGTAGGTTTTTAATGAGACCATTGAATCACTTTCATAAAGCCCATTTGCTATTTCTAGGCCCATCCCTTTTTTTTTCTTTTTTTCTTATCTTTTGCATTTAATAAGTAGTTGGCAGTTGAGAGTTGAAAGTTATCTCCTTAACTTTCCTTCTTGCATGGCTTTGCATGTTCTTGGAGTTTTTTTCCGAACATGCAAGCCTTCTAGCTTCTTCTTTTCCCCTCTATAAATAGTGGTTTTGGCTATTTGTAATTCTCATCTAGATTTTTTTAATAAAAAAGCTTTTGCTTTTTAAGAGTTTTGATCAACGAGTAGTGCGTCATATCTACTCTCTCCTAGGCCCTCCTTTGGTGTGTAATATCCTTGGGCCCGTCTAAGAAACTCTTGTTGAACTTTGGTGCATCATATCATTGGTTCTTCAAGTCCGGTATATCAAAGATCTTCTGCAGCCTTTGTGCGACCGCATCACTCCACATCTCTTGGCAATTTGAGCTCACGCTCGTTGTGTAAGGCTTATCCCTCTTACTCCCTTGTTATGGCGGTTTTGGATTCGTGATCTTGACCAAGATCATATCAAGTGGTATCTGAGCAACAAAACAAGTTGAGTAAGTTCTATCCTTCTTTTTTCAATTTTCATTTAATTTTTATGTGTATTAAGGCATGAAATTTTGTTGAATTCAGTTTAATATTTTGTTTATTAAAGTACCCAAAAACATTTGATCTGGCCACCTCTTTGTGTTTTCAATGGCAGGTACCGGTGAGGAATCAGTCGTCACGCCATATCTGCCTTGTAGAGCAATTGGTAGCACATATGGATGAGATGAATGCTCGGTTCAATACCATGCAAGCCAGTTTAAGAGATGGTGTGCGTGAGGAAATTCAGCAGCTTCTCCCTGAACATCGACCTGAACGACGATGTGCGCTGTTTCCCGAACAACCTAGGCAAGATCATCGGGAATTAATTCTGAAAAAGTGCGAACATGTTCCAGGAAAGTATGGTGCACCCTCTACAAGAAGAAGCCGTGAACGCCATGAATACTTTGGTGATGAAGCTGCTTCCAAATTCTACCAAAACAGTGATTCAAACCATAACTATCCTAGGCGTCAAAAGCGTGTTAATGAGCCCAGACCACCACCTCACGACCACTTCAGCGGTCTTAAGCTCAAGATCCCATCCTTCCGTGGAAAAAAGGATCCAACCGTGTACTTCGAGTTGGAGAATAATATCAAATTGGTTTTCAATTGCCAGTTCTATACCAAAATCAGCAAGGTCAAGGTAGCCGTCACTGAGTTCTACAACTATGCACTACGAATATGCACTCCGTTGGTGGGACCAGCTCGTCATGTCTAGGAGAAGATATGGAGAATACCTAATCGAGTCTTGGCAGGAACTTAAAACGTTCATGAGGAAACGGTTCGTGCCCAACCACTATCACCGAGACTTTCACCGATGTTTAAGATTGCTAAACCAAAGAAACCTAAGTGTGGAAGAATACTACCCAGAAATGGAGACTCTTCTCCTAAGGGGTGAAGCCACCATGTCCTGATTCCTTGGGGGTATTAACCGAGAAATTCAAGACCGTTTGGTGTTGCAGCATTATGTTGAGCTAGAGGAAATGCTCCACAAGGCCATACTGATCGAGTAACAACTCAAAAGGAGATCTTCCACCCGACCTACCTATGGATCTGGAGTCACAAACACCAAGTCTACTTATAACCACGACTTCAAGACCATTTATCCACAGGAAATCATGCTATCCACGTCCAAGGTTGAAGCCAGTCCTTTTCCAACTACCCAAGACAAAGGCAAGACCATTGAGTGCTTCACCCGAACCTGCAACATCAAATTTTTCAAGTGCCATGGTATGGATCACTATGTCAGTGAATGTTCCAACAGAAAGATGATGATCCTCATGGAAAATGGAGATGTGAAGTTTGAAGATGAGAAACCAAAAGATGACACCCCCTCGGATGAAGGTGAAGAGCGACAAGTCCCTGGTCAATTAATGGTGGCTAGACTATCTCTAAATGTCCAAACCAAGATGAATGAACAAGAGCAGCGTGAGAACTTGTTTCATACAAGATGCATGGTGCAAGGGAAGATTTGCAGCCTTATTAATGATGGAAGAATCTGCACCAACGTTGCTAGTAAAGAAATTGTGAACAAGCTTGGTCTAAGCGTAATGAAACACCTTAAGCCATATCCACTTCAATGGCTGAATGATTATGAATAAATGAGAGTAACCAATCAAGTGATGGTCCCATTTTCCATTGGGAAATATTAGGACAAAGTTCTTTGTGATGTCCTGCCAATGGAAGCCGGTCACATACTTCTAGGGAGGTCATGTCAATCAGACCGCAAGGTAACCATTGATGGCTTTACTAATCGCCATTGTTTTGTGTTAAAAAGGCAGGAATACTACCTTGATTCCTATGACACCTCATGAATTTTATCAAGACCAGTTGCATTTGAACCCACGAAAACAACAAAAGGATACGCTCAATGGTCCAATGGGTAAAACTTCTTTTATCAAAGCTGGTTTGTTTTCTATAAAGCCTATGCTTATGTTTGATGTTAAAGAGGCTTTTCCCATCCTGACTGATCTTGAACCGACACTGTTGAGTAAGAAAACTTCTCCATTGCAGGAATATAAGAACGTATTTCTTGAGGATAATTCGGACAGCCTGCAACCAATAAATGGAATGGAACATCAAACCGGTTTTTTTCCAAAATCATATCTGGCCAACCATCCAGCCTATCATACCAATTTGGTGGCCGCCCACAAGAACCTAAAAGAAGTCCTCTTTGAGGTCGAATAACAAGTTTGGATTTGCCTTAGGAATGAGCGTTTTTCCAAAGAAAGAAAGTTCAAGTTAATTCCCAAGTTGGACGGCCCCTTCAAGATCGTCAAGCGGATCAACAAAAATGCCTATGAACTTGAACTTAAAGGTAAGTATAATATGAGTTCTAGTTTTGATGTTTCTGATCTTCTCCCTTTTTATGCAAATAGTGCGGATTTGAGGGCAAATCCTTTTCAAGAGGGAGGAGATGATATGATCCTGACCAAGGACAGACGTACGAACGTTCATAATCCAACCACGGACAAGTATAACCTGGACGTGCCAGACATATACAGAAATAACGACCCAACGGACGTCCGGATGGCATGTCAACCGACTGAAAGATTATGAGATTAAGAGATTTGTAGAATGAGAGAATGAGAGATTAGAGAGAATTAGAGAAAATAATTATTTTTATTAAGAGAAAAGAGAATTATGAATTCTTAGTTACAATATGTGAAGGGAGTAAGGTATTTATACTAATCTAGTCTAGGCTTGTTTGGATACAAGGATAGTCTTATACAGGAATGGCTACAAGGATAATATAATACTAAAACACAAACAAGCCTTAGACACTCTCCTTTGACATAGTCAACTCACGCCTTTATACATAGAATTAAAGGCTTTCATTTTCTTCATTTCTTTTTCATTCCAACACTCCCCCTCAAGCTCAAGACATAGAAAATGCCTAAGCTTGAAACCATGAAGCATTACCTCATTAAAAACCTAGAGAAGAAAAACCAATTGGGACAAAATCTTTTTTAGGGAAAAAGAGTATAACACTCCATGTTGGGATCATTGGTGTGGAATGGTCATAAGACCAAGTCTTGGATAGATTGAAGCGCCATTTTTCAGAGGTGTTGCCTTGGTGAATACATCAGCTAGTTGGTCCTCACTCCTTGTATAGTAAGGCAAGATGATACCTTTCCCAATAGCCTCTCTTACTTTGTGGCAGTCCACTTCTATATGCTTGGTCCTTTCATGAAACACTGAGTTGGAGGCTATGTGTATAGCAACCTGATTGTCACAGTGGATGGTGATAGGATCCTCACACTTCACGGCTAAATCTTCCAAGAGTTGCTTCAGCCAGATGCATTCAGTTGTAAGCTTCCTCATTGTTCTATATTCCGATTCTGCACTAGAGCATGATACCACCTTTTGCTTCTTGGTTTTCCAAGTCACAAGGTTTCCTCCTATGAAAGTACAATAGCCTGTGGTACTTCTCCTATCTTCCTTATCTCCTGTCCAATCTGCATCACAATAACCAACCACATTTGTGTTTTTATTGTTACCCATCTATATACCTTGTTCATGTGTGCCCTTTAGGTATCTTAGAATTCGCATGGCCATCTCCCAATGTCTCATCTTTGGTCCTTGCATGTGTTGAGATACCTTATTCACAGCAAAACATAAATATGGTATTGTGATGGTTAGATAAATAAGCTTACCAACCACTTTCCTATAGAGCTTAGGATCATGAAAATCAATTTCCTCCTCAAGCTCCTCCTTAGTTGCGATTTTATAGTCTTCTTCTAAGGGTGTTTTGGCTGGTCTAGCTTCCATCATACCTGTAGAGGTTAGTAGATCTACAACATACTTCCTTTAGGATAAAAAGAGACCTTCCTTAAACCTACACACTGCAATTCCCAAGAAGTATTTAAGTTCTTCTAAATCCTTAATATCAAAGACACTCTTTAAGTAATCTTTAGTAGATGCAATACCAACACTATCACTACTAGATATGATTATATCATCTACATAGATAAGAATTACCACAATACCTTCCTTACTCTTTAGTGTAAAAAGAGTATGTTCAACTTCAGATCTTTTGAAGTCTTTATCCATTAAGGTTACACTTAGCTTGTGGTACCAAGCTCTTGGAGATTGTTTAAGGCCATAAATAGCCTTCCTTAATCTGAGTATATTGCCGATTTCAACCTCTTCCTCTAGGCCAGGTGGTGGTGACATGTAAACCTCTTCTTCTAGCTCACCTTGTAAGAAAGCATTCTTGACATCCATTTGCCACAACTCCCACTCAAGGTTAGTAGCAAGTGTAAGAACAACATTAACAGAATGAAGCTTAGGTACAGGTGCAAAGGTATCTCTATAATCCTCACCATATGTCTGAGTAAAACTCCTAGCCACCAATCTAGCTTTATATCTATCAATTTCACCATTACTTTGGAATTTAATGGTAAAAATCCATTTAGAACTTACAGCCCTTTTCTTTTTGGTAGAATGGCTGAAGCATAAGTATCATTCCTTTCCATGGCTTTTTTCTCAGCTAGGATAGCTTCCCTCCATTCCTTTTTGGACATAGCTTCTTCATATGTCTTTGGAATCTGCTCATTATAAGACTATTAATAAAAGCAACATGATTAGAAGGTAAGTGAGCAATATTACAAACTCCCTGATCATGGTGAACCACAATATTCCCATTGTAGAATACTGGGGGATTCCTTTGTCTTGTGCTCCTTCTTAAAACTGTAGGTGGAGCTTCTTGATTAGATTCATCTTCTTCACTTAAGACCTCATCAAGAGTAGGTATCTTTCTTGATATTTTGGAGGCTGAGACTAGAATTGAATCATCTCCTGCTGAGTCTTGTTGGACATGAGTATATTCTTCTCCCCTCCCCATGTTAAAGAGGAGGAAGACCAGAAGAGCTGAAAGATGTAGTGAAAGGTCGTGAAGGACCGGCTGGGCAGGAAGGACCGGCTGGGGTGACAGGCCGTGGTTCCATAGGAGGTGTGGTTGAACTAGGGCCGCCTGCTTCTTGGGAAGGTGACAGAGGTGAGGTGGCCATGTGCTGAGGAGAAGGGCCGCCTACTATTCCAATACTGTCCAAGAGCTTCCTCAAGTATTCAGCTTGGTCTGATCTTGTTGATGAGATGTCCTTAAATTGCTCCCAAGTTCCTTCTTCATAGAAACCTTTTTCTTCTTGGAACTTTACATCTCTAGACACCAAAACTCTTCTAGTCTCTGGGTCATAACATTTGTATCCTTTCTGAGTAGAAGAATACCCAATAAACATAGCTTTGGTACTCTTTGGGTCCAGCTTGTTCCTTTGCTCCCTTGATACTAATACAAAACAAACACAACCAAAAACTCTCAAGTGATCAATATTGGGTCTAGTTTTGTTTATTACCTCAAATGGAGACATGTCATCTAGGATTTTTGTAGGAGTCCTGTTAATCAAGTAGCATGCTGCTATAAGTGCATCCCCCCAAAATCGTTTGGGTACTTTCATGTGGAACATCATAGTTCTCACAACTTCCATTAAATGCATATTCTTCATTTCAGCAACACCATTTTGTTGTGGAGTATAAGGACAGCTAGTTTGATGCTCAATGCTATGCTTTGTTAAATGTTCTTGAAATCTGGTGCTAGTGTATTCTCCTCCATTATCTGTTATTAAGCATTTAATTCTTGCATTGTACTGATTAGTAACATATGCTTGAAAATTTAAAAATGCATCAAATACTCTATCTTTAGAGCTAAGTAAAGTAACCCATGTATATTTGGACTTTTCATCAATAAATGTCACAAAATACTTATGGTTTTCTCTAGAAGGAAATGAAGATGTCCAAACATCAGAATGCACCAATTCAAAACAATTTTCATATGTATGCATGGATTTTTCAAAAATTGTTTTACAATGTTTCCCAAGAATACAAGAATCACATAACTCATTTGGCATTTTTAATCCAGGAATAATTAATTCAAGTGCTCTATGATGAGGATGTCCTAATCTAGCATGCCAAAGATCAGAATCAGTACTAAATGAATTAGCCTGAAGAGCCGATTTCAATTCACTAACATTAGTCATGTTTTCAAGCACATACAAGTCATTTCTTGTTTTTCCTTGTCCAAAACATCTTCTAGTTTCAATATCCTGAAAATAGAAATCATTAGGACCAAATATAGCATGACAATTCAAATCAGTAGTAGCTCTTTTAACTGAAAGCAAGTTAGAGGTAAAAGAGGGCATATAAAATGCTTTAGATTCTTTATCAAACAACTTTAATTTGCCTATGCCTTTAATTGGTACTTTAATTCCATTAGCAACGAGAACATTACCTAGGGCAAGTTCTACATTGTCTAGCAATTCTTAATCACTAATCATATGTTGAAAAGCACCAGAATCAACCACCAAATATTTAGGAGCATTAGAAGAAAAAGAAGTTTGACAAGAAGCATGAAAAGTTTTACCCATCACATTGTTATCCTTTATTGCCTTGATAAGAGCTTCCAAGTCTGATTTTGTCACAAATTCAGATACTTGTGACATGGTGCTGGTGGAGGCTGAGTGAGAAAGGGAACCGCTTCCACATGCCTTTGAAGGACCGTGAGCTTGACTGGTTATGGCCGCGGATTGCTGAGGCCGTGAAGCCCAAGTTGGTTTCAGATAAGGATGAAGTACCCAGCAATCCTTCTTTGTATGGCCATTCCTCTTGCAATGCTCACAAATTTTTCTCCTCTTTCTAGAATCATTTGCTGGTTTGAAATAGCTTTTGTGTGCAGTTATGAGTTCAGCCTTGTTGCCAAACAATCCATGGGATCCTTGCTCCTTTTGAATTTGAGCACAAACCTCCTTCAAGCTAGGCAACTTATCAGACCTGAGAATATGCTTAATAAGATCTGAGTAAGTAGAATTAAGTGTTAAAACTAACCCAAACACCTTATCTTGTTCTTTCTTTTCAAGGAGAACAAGTGGTTCAATGGTGGCTGGCCTTAGCATTTCTAGCTCAGCCCACAAAGCTCTGAATGAGCCATAGTGCTTTGTGAATTCAGCATCCTCCTGCCTTAATTCATTCAAAGCCTTGTTCACTTCAAAAATTCTTAAAAGGTTAGTGGTGTTTCCATACACCTTATGCAAAGTGTCCCAAAGATCTTTTGCATTTTCACAAAAAGAATAAGCTTCTAAAATATCACTAGCAAGAGAATTTTGTAGAATATAAAGTACCAACTGATCTTCTTGGTACCATTTGGCTTGGGTAGCTACAGCCTCACTAACTTCAGCCACTTCATTGTCTTCAATACCATTTGTAACAATGTGATTCCAAAGACCTTTACCACCTAATGTGGTTTTCATGGTCCTAGACCACAAGAGATAATTTGCCCCATGGAGAATGACTGGAGATCTAAGAGAAGTTTGAATCTCCATGCTTGCTGATCGAGATAGGTAGCTTGTTGGTCTAGAGGGATGGTCGTGTCAATCGGGACACAAGACAGCAACTTGGTCAGGTCGCGTATGAAGTTCATAGCCGGATGCTTGATCACGGGTCGATCAAGATCACGGCCCGTCACACCTTGTTGAAATGATCAGTGGTCTGTACTGGCTGGGATCGGTACTCAAGCGAGCCAAGAGTCCGGTACTTCAAACACGGATGAAAATACCAAGCGCTAGTACACGACACAATTGGATCACGGTACACGGCACGACCAAGAGACAGCCTATGGTCGGGAGCAAGCTGGTCGGGACGAACTGATTTACTCGTCACAATCTTTGATTCCCGAACACTTGTTTTATTAAACTCACGTCCTTGTGTGCACCAGTACCTGCAAGTTCGTGTGTGCTAGACAGAAAAGACCAAAGGCCTTGTGTGCAAAGCAAGAATGACGCGTGATGTGCAAGAAAGAAAAAAAATATATATATATCTTGCATCAACCCTTAACAACTTCTAACTACTTGCAACAACCCTTAACCAACTCTAGCAAAAAAAAATTTAATAACCTATAACCACCTAAAAACAGATTATAACTGTTTATAACAACCAAGAATCAAATCAAAATTCGAATTTAAGAATTAATAAATCCTAAATTTCAAGATTTCAAATTAAAACTTCCCAAAGAGTAATAAGAAAATCAAGAAAATCAATCTTGATGACTTAAACCTATTAGATTGAACTGAAATTTCAAGGAGACTCTCACAAGACTCTTATTTAACTTTTCAGATTCAAAGAATTAAAGAAAATTGAGAAAAAATTAGAATTATATCACCAGGATCTTGATATATGTGATTTTGAACGTCTCTGAGGAAAACTTCAAGAAAATCCTTCAGAATGAATGGAATTAAGTTCTGCTTTCTTTAAACAGAAATTAGACTCGAAGGGATTGAGTTTAGGATTTAGAAAAACTTGATTTGATGAAGAAACAACGTCGGGGTGACCTGGGAAACTTAGAGGTTCGCGGCGGAGGCACTCGCGAAGGACTTTTGCAAGAAAGTTTGTAACTTTTTATTCCCTTGTCTTCTAGACTTCAGCCTTGGCTCTCTTTTTCTTCTTGGACCGGTGGTAAAGTCTTGGTCACTAGCTTCAACCGCTGGCTCCTACGGTAGTTTATAGTTGACAATGACTCTTATTATTGCTTGTAACACACTTCATGACTTTTAAGCCTTCATTGCTTCTTATACACACATCTGATCTGATCATGTGATGAGCTTCTTCTAGGCTGAGTTTATGGCTTGACACTTCTCATCTTCTTCATTTTAACATAGAGATGGTCGGCTTTTCACTTCATGTTTGGCCTCCTTATCTCCTTAGCTCGATTCACTCTAATACCCTCCCTCAAGCTTGGTCGTTGAGACACCTTAAGGACCAGAGGCCAAGCTTGCAACACACGAATGACTACCTCATTAAAAACTTCACCATGGAAAATCTCTTGAGATAAAACCATGATGAGAAAAAAGAATATAGCTTCACGGTGCATTGATGGAGCTATGACATTGGTTTGATTTGAACTTTAAAAACCGGCTCCTTTCCAAGTCTTCTCATTCCTTAGTCCTTCATGACTTGATTTCTCTTTTAGTGAATCCTTTTCTTGACATCTCCTTTGAGGCGCTCTACCACTCATGATCTCATTTACCCTTCAATTGAAGAAGAGTGGTCTATTGGATGAATGTGGTTTTACTTCTTTTGATACCGCCAAAAGAAGGATCATGGCTTGGGCCATGATTTGAACTGAAAAACATGTGTGCTTTGTTGATCTTCAAACTCAAGTGCACACCAACTTCTTTAATCACCAGAAGGAAGGACACAATTTTAACACTAACACACATGCTTTAAGCTGATTCATCACCTTTCTCCAGCTTGCCTCTCCAGTTGAACTTCCACCATAGCCACCTTGGGTCTGCTTCCTCCGGTCAGCCTCTTCGGTCTTCCATGTCCAAGTCATCCTGGTTTAACTAGGTTGGACTTGTCTTGTGATCTCTGAAGCTTGATGGCCATTGGTTCTAATCTCAAACATTGTGTTATGTCTTCTTGTAGGTTTCCTCTTGGAATAATCAACATTGGTTGAGCCATTTGCCTCCTCTCCACAAGCTTGACTTGGAGAATAAGAGTATAGAACCAAGCTTGAAAGAATGAGCTCCAATGGTCACCAATGCTTTGGACCCCATACCTTTGTGGCTTTATAGGTTGACCAAATATTTGGAACAAACACCATTTGCTTGTGCACTAAGGATACATCACTTTCCACCCAATCTAGGTGGCATTGGTTCCTGACTCCCAAGCAGATGTACCAAAAAAAACTTGCCTTGCCTTCATGAGAAAATCAAGCCAAAACACCAACCATCATCTTACGCCTTTGAAGAGTGATGGAGAGTGCAAGTAACCAATAGTATGATAGAGAATAAGTAACCAGAGAATGATTTTCTCATAAGGACTTTTGGATTCATCAAGATCTCTTACCCTCACAATAGTAAAGTAAATCAAGATTCTCTTCCCTTAAGTGATTTTCAAGACGACTTTTGGATTCATCAAGGCATTATTGCTAATACACAAAAGAGTAAAGCTTTTCTTGGTTTTCTTCCCCGAATTTGCTCAAGAGTTCCTATGGACAGAATTTTGCTCTGTTTTTTTTGCGCTTTGCATAAGCTTTAAGCAATGAGCATCCAAGAATCAACATGACCGTTGGCCAATTAGTTTATCCACCAGTCCAAGAGATGATCGATTAAGAAAAATCTATTATCCAATGGATAATATAAAAATGTTCTGAAAATTATGGACGTGAACAGTGTCACAACAATGGAGATTTTGCAGAAAATTGCAGAAATTTGTAAAAGAGAATAGGTAAGAGAATTCTCAAACAATAAACTACCCTAAACTCTCACAACTCAGCACCACATGGTTTTAAGGATTATTCAATCATAGTGTGAGTAGATTATTATAAAGATTTATTGCAAGAGTAGGAAATGATTTTGCTTGATTCAAAACCTTGCTCTTATGTCATGTTAGAATGTGGAATGAGAATAAGAGTTTGAGTAGAGATTTTGGGTATAATGAATAACAAGAGAATAATACTAAGAGAAACAGAAATTGGACCAAAAAATAGTTGTAACAAAGAATATAGTAATTGTGAAAGATGATTATATTTGCTTATGTCTTATGAACATGTTACAATACTTATTAATAGGCTAAGACATCACAAGGAAACTATGTAAAGCTATTAGTAACGTCTATAACAAAGGAGAGACTCCTATGATAGTGACAGCATAACAAAGGAGAAGCTCCTATGATAGCGATAGAATAACAAAGGAGAGGCTCCTCTGATAGTGACATCATTATTGTCCTCTTGCTACCAACGTCTCTTTACAAAATTCAAATTTGAGTACTCATCTCAGACTTCTGTCGTGCGTTTTAAGGTTACTCTTTTGTTTGTTTTTTCTTTGTCATCTAGGACCTAAGTCGTCGTAAATGCGTCCCAAGGTTGTTCCCTGCTCAATACTCCCCCTCAAGCTTAGCATTAGGTGTTTGTAATAATAAGCTTGTAAGTGGCCTGCCTTGTCTTCTAGACTTCTGATGTAAGCATAGTGGTGGTGCAACTATTGGTTTAGAAGCTCGAGACCTCCAGAAGTAGAATAGATGAATAGAATGGATCGAAAGGACCACACAAGCTGCGGAAGACTTGTGATACACCGAGTTGTTCTTCTTGGTAAAGAAGAACGAGACAAGCTCTCCAAGGAGGAGGTGGCTGTTGTCAATGACAAAGAAGTCTAGGGTTTATTTGCTTAAAAATCGTGTTGTGTTATTTCTTGCAAGTGATGAGGCTTATATAGACCTTTAGTTATAACTTAGGGTAAACAACATGATGTTTTACCCAAATGACTTAAGGCCAAATGACTTAGAAATAATAAAAATAGGCTTAAGGCCTTAAACTTGTACTTAGTCTAAATAAGAAAGAAATGAGATAGATAAGCCTTAATGATGGAAGGCAGGCCGAATTGACTCAGACTTGTGAAAGATTGCGGATTTGTGAACAAGTCTCCGTCTTCTTGCGCACTAACCTCATTAAAACCCTCTTCGGAAAACCCAGTGGGACAAAACCGAAGATGGGAAAAATAGTACAATTTCTTAGCACGTCTTTTGGTGTCTTTACCAAATGGTGATGGTAAAGACACTGGTGGTAGAAGAATCTTTGAGTAGGAACCTCCAATGTTCCTTTGCTGACACGAATGGGTCTTGCTGGCTGGATCCACTAATGAACCGGATGGTTCCGCCTCCTTGTCCTCCTGGTCGTCAGCTCTCTCCATTAGTTGGTTGAACTTCTCCTAATGCTCGAGCCTTGGAACACATCAAAGGGCCTGGTGGTACTCGTGGTGCAGTAGCTGGTATGATGTCCTCATCATTCCCTACCTCTTCAAGTGCTTTGGTCTCCAAAGTGAACTCCTCCCCTGCATCAAATAATTCTAAGTCAGCAACATTAAATTTAGCTGAAACGTTATACTCACCTGGAAGTTCTAGTTGATAGGCATTGTCGTTGATTCGACGCAGAACTCAGAACGGGCCATCTCCTCGCGGTGCTAGCTTGCTCTTTCTTTGTTGGGGAAACCGTTCTGGTCTCAGATGAAGCCAAACCCAATCTCCTTCCTTAAAAACCATGTGTCTTCTGCCCTTGTTGGCGTGTTTGGCTGTCTGAGAGTTATTCTGTTCTAGATTCTCCTTGACTTCCTGGTGTAGGCGCTTCACATACTCTGCTTTTGCTTCTCCCTCCAGGCTGACAAAATCGCCCAGTGGTATAGGTGTGAACTCAATAGGGGTAGTGGGGTTGAATTCATAGACTATCTCGAAGGATGTTTTCTTCGTACCGGAATGTGTCGCTCTATTGTAGGCGAACTCGACATAGGAAAGACATTATATCCAATTCTTCAAGTTACGACCAATTGTCGCTCGCAGCATCTGTGATAGGGTTCTGTTGACGACCTATGTCTGACCATCTGTCTGTGGATGATACGCTGTAGAGAATAGTAAATTGGTGCCTAGCTTCTTTCACATAACACGCCAAAAATGACTAAGGAATTTGGTGTCCCTGTCGGACACAATTTTCCTCGGAAATGTCGTACAGGCGGACTATCTCTTGGAAGTACAAGTTCGCAGTTTGAATCGCATCGTTCGTCTTGTTGCATGGTACGAAGTGTGCCATCTTAGAAAAATGATCAACCACGACTAGGATGAAGTCTTTGTGATTAACATGCGGTAGTCCTAGTATAAAATCCATGGAAATGTCTGTCCACGGCAATGATGGAACCAGTAGTGGCATGTATGGACCTTGGGGATGCATCTTAGACTTAGCCCTCTTGCAGACTAAGACATTTCTCACAATGGGCTTCCACATCCCGACGTTGACGAGGCCAATAGAAGTGATCCTTGAGCATACTCAGTGTTTTATCGACACCAAAGTGTCCCATCAAGCCGCCGCCGTGGGCCTCCCTCAGCAGAAGTTCTCGAACTGATCCTCCGGGAATGCAGAGGCGCTTGTTCTTGAAGATAAATCCATCAAACAAGTAGAATCGACTGTATTTGCCTTGACCATGTTCCTTAAATGCTTCCTTAAAGTCATGATCTTCAGCATAAACTTCCTTGAGCATTTCAAATCCCATAACCTTTGACTCCAGGACGGGAAATAAGGCTGTATCTGCGTGACAATGCGTCAGCTATGACATTGTCGGCGCCTTTCATGTACTTGATAACGTAAGGAAATGTTTCAATAAACTCCAGCCATCAGGCATGTCTTTTCTTCAGCGTCGTCTGACCCTTAAGATGTTGAAGTGTTTGGTGGTCCGTATGGATGATGCATTCTCTCGAAAGCAGATAGTGTTGACAAGTCTGCAAAGCTCGAACCAACGCGTAAAGCTTTTTGTCGTAGGTAGGATAATTTAAAGCCGCTTCAATTAATTTTTCACTGAAATAGGAGATTAGTTTTCCGCCCTGTGTTAGAACTGCTCTAATGCCTACGCTTGATGCGTCACACTCGACTTCGAAAGTCTTATTAAAATTCGGCAATGTAAGAACAGGCGCGCATGTGAGACGCTCTTTCAACAGCTGAAATGACTTTTCTTGATCTGGTCCCCACTTAAACTCATGGTTCTTCATGATGGTCGATGTCAACGGACTGGCAATCGTACTGAAATCTCTTGCAAATTGACGGTAGAAGCTAACAACCCATGAAAACTCCAAACTTGGCAGGCATAGGCTATTCCTGAATAGCTTTAATCTTTTCGTCATCGACTCAAAGTCCCTGCGCACGACGAATCCAAGGAAGATAACTTTATCTGTGCAGAAAGTACACTTTTTAAGATTTGCATACAACTGCTCTTTCTGAAGTGTCACGATTACAGTTTCCAGGTGCTCCAAATGATCTGAGTAAGTCGCACTGTAGACAAGGATGTAGTCAAAGGAGACCACTACAAATTTCCCAATGAAAGGCCGGAGAACTTGGTTCATGAGGCGCATGAAGGTACTTGGTGCATTGGACAGGCCGAATGTCATTACCAACCACTCGTAGAGACCTTGCTTAGTCTTGAACGCTGTCTTCCACTCATCTCATTCTCGCATTCTGACTTGATGATAACCACTCTTCAAATCGATTTTGGAGAAGACAGAAGCTTCTCTTAGTTCGTCTAACATGTCGTCTAGTCGCAGAATAGGATGCCGATACTTAACAGTTATGTTGTTAATGGCGCGACAGTCGATGCAAATTTGCCTACTTCCATCCTTTTTAGGCACTAGTAGGACTGGAACTGCACAAGGGTTAAGGTTTTCCCTGACGTAGCCTTAAGTCATGAGGTCTTGAACCTGTCGTTCTAGTTCTTTGGCTTCCTCCGGAGTAACTTTTTAGGCAGATTTGTTCGGCAATTGTGCTCCAGGAAAAAGGTCAATATGATGTTCAATGCCTCTAATGGGTGGCAATCTAGGGGGATCTCGTCTGGGAACACATCAGAGTATTTCTCTAACAAGGACTAAACCTCCGTGTGTAGACTGCTGCCGCCGGTTCCAGATGCGTTCAGCACCTCTCTGTAAAGCATAAGAACGATCTGAGTCCCCTTGTTGCTAACCGCCTTCCTCATATCTGCGACGTTGATGAGGAAGTTTTCTTTCCGGGCATGCTGGTCATTTGCCATCTTTGATTGCATCTCGTGCATTTCTTGTGAAGACATAGGTGTCTGATTATATCTACGCTTATCGTGAATGAACGAATATAAGTTAATTCGTCCATTATGCATAGTCTCTTTATTGAACTGCCAAGGTCGTCCTAACAGAAGATTCCCAGCTGACATTGGGACGACGTCACATAAAACTTGATCCTGATATCGCCCTATACTGAATGAGACTCGGACTTGATCGGAGATGTACAACTCTGTCTTGTTGTTAAGCCATTTTAGTATGTAGATTTTCAGATGTTTGGTCACTGGTAGCCCAAGTTTCTCTACCATATACTTGCTAGCAGCATTGGTGCATGAACCACCATCTATAATGAGGGAACACACCTTTCCAAGAATAGTGCATTTTGAATGGAAGATGTTTTCTCGCTGCTCAATCTCCTCTTGCTCTAATCTCGAGCTGAGAACTCGCCTGATCATTAACATTTCTCTCGAATCAGCGTATTCTACTTCTTCGTCAGACATTTGATTAGCCGTGGGTGGGACCTCCTCTTGTTCGTCTTCTGATTTGTAATCTCCGGAAGCAGTCAAAATCATAGTCCTTTGGTTAGGGCACTCACGAGACATGTGTCATTTTCATTTACATTTGAAGCATGTGATGGCACTGCTTAATTTGCGGCTGGTTCGAAGTAGAAGTCGTTGTGCTGGGTCTTGGTGCAGTCTTCGGGCCTTAGGGGCCGAGTTATTGTACACTGCCTTGCTCTTGAGGCGTGGATCACTAGTACGGGCATTTCTGTCAAATGGTTTGGAGCCGACACTCCAAGTGCTCTTTGGTCTGGACGACGCAGAGGACTTCCTTTTGTTGCTCTTCTCTATTTGGACTGCTAGATGAAATAACTCGCCAAAATTATGATAAGGTTGTAGTTCAATATTTTGTGTGATCGATTCATGTAACCCGTCGATAAACTGCGCCATAAGGCTTTCTTCCGATTCATCCATCTCGAGCCTGTTCCAAAGATGCTCGAAGTCATCGAAGTATTATGACACCGTTTTGCTGCCTTGGGTAAGGCGTCTGAATTGTCTCTGGAGTTTTCGGTGAAAATAAGGGGGTACGTAGCGTCGCCTCAATAATTGGGTTAGCTCGACCCATGAAATTAGAGCTCCCATTCTTGCTCTCCTGCGAGCAGCTATCTCGCGATCCCACCATGCCAGCGCATGGTCAGTGAACTGCGCCGTTGCCAACGCAACTCTACGGGGATCGTCATAATTATAATATTCAATAGTAACTCCATCCTCCTCTCCCCGTCTAAATATTCTTCGGGGTCTAGCTTTTCCAAAAAGGACAGTGGGTTCAATTTGACGTCTGGATGAACAACTTGTTGTCTGAATGGCGGCATTGGTTCATCGTAGTACTGCTCTCTTCCCAATCCACGGTGGGATGCCTCTGGTCTATCATTTTGGTACTGAGGTACAGGTGCGGCAGGTGTTGGTGCAGGTGTGGGCGTGGGCTGCTCTAATCTCTTTGAGACGCGTCGCTATGGTCGACATCTGGGCAGTCAATGATTGCAGCAGCTGCATCATGGCTTGACTGTTCTATCCAGACGTGGACTCGTCACTTCCTGTCATATTTCCTTTTCCGAAAAAAATAAATTTTCCGAAAATGAAAAGTTTCCGAAAAGGAAACTTGCAGAAGGGGAAACTTTCCTTTATGGAAAAGTCCCACGGATATAAATTTTTTTTTTCAAAAAAAGTAAAACTGCCTAATTGTAAAAAGGAAAGAAAATTTAAACAAAAGGAAATTATCCTAAAGGAAAAATATTGCCTACAAGTAAAAAGGAAACTAATAACTAAGGAATATGTCCTAAAATTTATTTCCTAGATGTAAAAGGGAAATTTTACTAAACTAAAAGGGAACTAATTAATTTCCTAATTCTTAAATAGAAACTACCTAAAACTAAAAGGAAAATTACTAATGTCCTAGTAAAATTTAGGAAAACTACCTAAGAAAAATCCAGGAAACTTCATAAACTATTTCATAGCCTAGAAAATTATGGAAACTAATTAATCTTATGCCTAAAATGCTATGGGAACTTTCCTAAACCTAGATGCTAAGACCCTAGACACAAAATGTTTTGGCAAACCTATCCCTAAACCTATCTCTCGGCGGCGCAGGACTAGGTGGTCGACCTGTGGACTAAGGCTCGGGTCGTGGACACACGCGGGACGGGTAAGGTATGGGGGCTAAGGAACGCGGTACCAGATGACTATGGACTTACACACGCTAAACCTATATCGTCAAGAACTACCTAGCGGGCTAGACACAACACACGAACGAGACGATGGAACAGGACGTGACCTAAGGTGTTAAATGGGATATGAGTACAGCACAAGCGGGACGTGAGCACAGCACACACGAGACGAGGGAACGACCTTAAGCTAGGCGCGGGACGTCAAGACTAGCGAGGGATGGGCTAAGCGGGACGGAAACTACTCGTGGTACACAAAGACCTAGGACCTAAACCTAGGACTCACGCAAGACTAAGTAAACTACCTAGCTTCCTAACGGCACAAAAGCAACAAGAGTCTAACAGAAACCTAACCCAAGAGAACTTAAGCAACAAACAAGCAACATACAAGATCCTTATGGATTCCAAGTTTGAGGATGAAAGGTGTTCTAGGTGAGTTTCTAAGAACCCTAGTTTGATTTTAAACAACCTAAACAATATATTTTTTTATCTTAAAAAAAAATTTAAACAGCAAAGAAGCAAATAAACAAGCAACTTTCTTCTACTTTTTTTTGAATTAAGAAAAACAGAAACAAGGAATGATAGAACTTGTTTTTTTTTTTTGGTAGGAGACTTGTTTCCTTCACCTTCTTACTGAGAACCTCAGGGAAAAAGAGAAAGAAACAAAATCAAAAGCAAAACAAGTGCAACAAAACGAAAGAAAAATTTGCCAAATACAGGGATAGAATCAACCTAATGATTTAGGAGCTTTAAGCTCTTATACCAGATGATGTAAGCGTAGTGGTGGTGCAACTATTGTTCGAGAAGCTCAAGACCTCCAGAAGCGGATTGGATGAATAAAATGGATCGAAAGGACCACAAAAGCTGCGGAAGACTTGTGATACACCGAGTTGTTCTTCTTGGTAAAGAAGAACGAGACAAGCTCTCCAAGAAGGAGGTGGCTGCCGTCAATGACAAAGAAGTCTAGGGTTTATTTGCTTAAAAATCGTGTTGTGTTATTCCTTGCAAGTGATGATACTTATATAGGCCTTTAGTTACAACTTAGGGTAAACAACATGATGTTGTACCCAAACAACAAGTAGTGTAAATAAAAATAACATGTAGTCTCTTTGCTGAAAAATAGAAATGGGGTTAAGGCCAAATGACTTAGACATAGTAAAAATGAGTTTAAGGCTTTAAACTTATACTTAGTCTAAATCAGAAAGAAATATGATAGATAAGCTTTAATGATGGAAGGCAGGCCGAATTGACTCAGACTTGTGAAAGATTGCTGATTTGTGAACAATTCTCCGTCTTCTTGCGCACTAAAAGTGTTGCCTCATTAAAACCCTCTTCGGAAAACCCAGTGGGATAAAACCGAAGATGGGAAAAAGAGTACAATTTCTTAGCAGGTCTTTTGGTGTCTTTACCGAATGGTGATGGTAAAGACACTGGAGGTAGAAGAATCTTCGAGTAGGAACCTCCAATGTTCCTTTCCTGACACGAACGGGTCTTGATGGGCCTCTGGATCCACTAATGAACCGGATGGGCCAGCCTCCTTTTCCTCGTGGTCGTCAGCTCTCTCCATTAGATGGTTGAACTTGTATCCCAATGCTCAAGCCTTGGAACGCGTCAAAGGGCCTGGTGGTACTCGTGGTGCAGTAGCTGGTATGATGTCCTCATCAACTTCGGCCTTGACTCTTTTTTTCTTCTTGTACCGGTAGTCAAGTCTTGGTCAGCTTCAACCGCTGGCTCCTACGATTGTTCATAGTTGATCACCTCTCTTATTATTGCTTATAACACACTTCATGACTCTTAAGCCTCTATTGCTTATGATACACATATCTGATCATCCTTTTGATGTTCTGATCATGTGATGAGCTTCTTCTAGACTGAATTCATGGCTTGACACTTCTCTTCTTTTTTATTTTGATATAGAGATGGTCGATTTTTCACTTCATGTTTGGCCTTGTTATCTCCTTAGCTTGATTCACTCTAATACTTCGTATATCGATCAAATAACATCAGTCAATGAAATCTTTTTCAAGCAGATAATTCAACAAAATTTGTATATCAAAAACTCTTATTTCTGAGTGTTTATTTTATTAGAAATCTTATCAAAATGTTTACAACTCTTTTAATTGGTTTTATATAATACTTTTGGTTTGTCACCCAAAATTCATGTTCTAACGAGACGAACTAAAACTATCTAATTATTGTTTCTCTTGTTCTACAATCTTGAATAATCAATACTTTCTCTATAGAAAAATCTTTCTCTCATCTTTTGTCTGAATGCCTAACTCTAATGAACTCCTCTTCCATCCGTTTATATTCCTTGGATAAGAGGATTTATTTCGAACTTTGCCTTTTTGTCATTCCGAGGCAATTAGGAATCAGGGTTCGTATGTGATTCTTGTTGATTAAAACTTTGCCCTTTTAGGTTTGGTTTGTCAGAAACCTACACCTTATTTATCTGTGGTGTCATTATATTTTTCTTTGATTACTTCAAATCTTGGTGCTTTAGGATTTGAGTGCTTTATTTATAAATAGTCTCTAGATGCTTATGGTACACAACTGATTTTGCTAAGTAATCAGAGATAGTTTTCTCTTAATTGTCAATGCTCTTTTGCTGCATTAGGTTTTTACTTAATTTCGTAAAATTTAGTTCTGGTTTATCGTCTTAGCTTTTGATTTGATAGTAAACTGGTTCACAAAATCGTAGAAAATCTGCTCAAACCTATTAGCTTGGAACCTCACTATCTTAAGGGTGGGGTCGTATGAATATAGGATAAGTGAGTTGCCTGATGTGTTGCTCTTGGATATATTCGTTGATTGGTAACATGAATTATACTTGATTTAGTTTGATTTTATCATGAATTTATTCATAGATAACTCAAAAATGTTACCAATCATGAATTAATTTTAATTTTTGATTTTATGTTTGAGTTATCATGTATTATGGTTGAATTACAATTTTGAGTCATGTCTTTTGTAAATTTGATTACTCAAATGTTAATTCAACCTCATGGAAAATCTCATGTGTTAGAAGTTGAGTTAGTATTTTTAGTATTTTTTTGTTTTTTTTATTTAGAAAATTGTCCTACGTAAATTATCCTAATCTTTAGAAGTTAAATTAGTCATCTATTATCAAGTACAATATACATGCAGCTCCACCTAGTCTTTTGTTAGTCAAAGACTTCAACCCCATTTTGAATTATTCAAAATTTTAAAGTTTTTGCTGCTCGTAATCTTAATTGCTGATTTTATTTGATATTTTTTTAAAAATCACTTGAACATAATTATCATATTATATATGAGTCTTCATGTCATTGGCAATTACATACACTTTCAGAGTTTATGGTATGTTTTTCTTTCTGTTTTTTCAACGTACAAAAAGCACTCTTCTTATTTCTTATTTTTAAAGTTACTAGTATATATATTCTTTTATAATTATTAAAATAATTTTCTTATGAAGATGTCTAATGATGGCAATGTTGATGATTTTGGTGCTGATGATGTTGGTGGAAGTATCCATCGTAAGGTAATTTTATAAATGATATGCTAATATTAAACATTAAAAGTTATAGTATTTTGTTTTTGTTAAAATAAGTATAGAAGCAAAAACAAACTATACAGGAAGATGAGCATGTTGGGATAGACTTGGAGCTTCTCGATATTGAATTGGCTAAAATTAGATACAAATAAACGTTGCTGAAAGACCGTATTTGTAAAAAGTTATTAGAGAAAACTGGTTCAAGTCTTTCTTGGGATTCTTTCAAGATTAACTTTGACGCATAAAGAAATATGTATGGATCATATAAGAGGCTGAAGAATTTTATCTGAGTGTCAGCAGATGACAACACTGTTTGATTGAAATGGATTCTGAATGGTGGGATGACCGCAAAAAGGTACATTATTGTTTATTTTCAAGTTTAATTAATTTTTTTAACTAATTTTAGTGTCAATATGAAAAAAAAATATTAGAACAATTTAAAAAAATATATATAGAACAGAAAAAAAAAATATAAAAAAATATATATATTTGTTGAGTTTTAAATAAGTTGCAGTAATAAATAGAAACAACAAATATTTCATTCATACATCAAATACGATTTTTATTTTTGATAGAATTTATTTTTTATATTAATCATCGCTTTGAAACAAAAACAATCATCAATAAATTATAAATATTAATGGCTAGTTTGACGAAGGTTATATTAATTATGTTCATATGCCCATCACAAATAATTTGACGAAATACATAGTTACTAATATTTGTATTATATATTTTATTATTGAATTGTGCAGGAAATACAGTATGCACAGAAGATTCGTGAATATGGGATCCCACACATGAAACTTATGAGACGCATATTAGGACGTCAAGACAGTAGACCAGAAGCTATGTATTCAACTCATTTGGAATATCCAAAGAATGCTGAACTAAATGAGAGTGAGGCAATGGATAGGTATGTTCCAGAAACCCAGGATGTTGGAGATTAGTCAAACATTACTCGTACAAGTGATCCACATCTCCAGTCTCAAAACCATTTCACTAGAATCTCCTCCAATGTTGCATATTTTTCCATCAAAGCGGTTAAACAGAAAACAGTCATGTGTTACTCCATACAAAATAATCGAGGGAAAGATGTATTACGGAGTTGGGAGAAAAACATTGCATGTATAAGAAAATCATTTGAAACAGAGATAAATGAACAGTTTAAAGAAATTATGAAATTTCGTCGTGTTCAAGTTGCAGAAGCAATAGAGCCCAGAGAAAAAAATGAAGCTCAACCATAAAAAGAAGCATATAGAACCCTGCAATCAATTCAATGTCTAACAAAGTGGACAGAGTTTTGGTGGTCTAGTATCAAAGTACTAAAAGAGGATCTGTTTGCCCGAAAGTAATGTTCGGGCATGAAAGTTATCATGATAAGATCACATTTTTGGAAGGTTATACAGGATATGGTCGTCATGGAAAACATTTCAAGATTTTGAACCGTTAACTTTAATATCTCTTATAATATTGTAAGATATTGAAGTTTGAATCCCAGACATATGTCATAAATTTCAGAGATGGTCATCAATGTGTCATATATTTCCGACGGTGTCTCATCTCATTCGAAACTAATATCATTGTTTGAAGAAATAGAATATCAACGTGAAGTTAAAAAAATAGGTGACGGTGGAATCGAGCCAAACAAGGATGAAAATTGATGATTAAAATTATTTTTATATTTTTTTTTTCAAGTGCAATTTAAAATTTATGTGTTTTAATTTTCTTTTTGGTTTAGAGTTAATAATTATTTTTTTCAATGATTACATGTTTTTATGAGAGTTAAATTATTCTATTCATTTGTTTTATAATTCTTTTTCAGATCATACAATTAAACCAGTTGTATTCTCGAAGTTTAGAAAATCTTATAGAAGAATAGTTGCTATGATCTAGAAGATGACGAGTATATGGATATGATTTTACAATCTTTGATGGAGTATTACAAGTCATTTTTCCAAGCAACCAATGGCGTTTGAAAGGGGACTGGGTTGGCGAAATCTCAAAAATCAGATTCATAATAATCCAAATAATTGCATGAACATGTTAAGGATGCATCCAGAATCATTTCAGAACCTATGCACAATACTGGAGCAACGTTACAACTTCAAGAGCACTGATCATATAAGTGTTGAAGAGATGGTAGCGATATTTCTTGTTACATGCGGCCAATATGATACACAAAGATATGTTGGGTTGTCGTTTGGTCATTCTCAAGAGACTATTTATCGAAAGTTTCATCCAGTATTGGACGCAGTGGAGAGTCTTGCATGTGAGTACTTAAAAACTCCAACAATGGCGTCACTCCACCATTGTCCACGTAAGTTACGAGATAATTCAAACTATAGGCCTGATTTTAGTGGATTTGTTGGGGCACTTGATGGAATGCATGGGAGAGTAAAAGTTGGAGGTCATGAAGCAGTTGGATATTGGGATACACATGGAAAAACAAGCTTAAAAATAATGGGCATATGGGATATAAACATGATCTTCAAGTATGCATGGCTCGGCGCATCTGAGTCTACGCATGATTCATTGGTGTTACAATATGCGATAGAGAGTGTTGGAAAAACATTTCAACTTCCGTTTAATCCGTTTAATAGTCATTATATTCAATATAATTATATTAGTTATTTTAGACTAATTTATTTTATAAAAGTTAAGCTAATTAAGTTATATTTTGAATAAATAAATAAAATATCAAAAGTCTAAGATGTGATTATAGAGATTCTTATTTTTGACGATATATAGAGACACATGGTTAACGTCTTCAATATATTAAATCAAATAGTTTTTCATCTACCCATAAAAAACATAAAGGTCTCTTAGAGACATAAATAAGATTTAATTGAAAAAGATCTCAAACCTCTTTGTTCTAATCATTTGATTAGTGATTGCCATCATCATTTCACAAAATTCATGGATTCAAATATTATCGATATACTAATTTTTTAATATTTGATAATAAAATAAGATATGATTTTGAAAAATACATGAAAATATTATTAAAATTGGTGTCATGGTATTGTTTATTTATTTTTCAACAAGTGGTATCAGAGTTAAAATCTTTTATTTGATTCATGTTTATAGATATATTATATGATTTGATGTTTTATGCATCTTGATTTTATTCGAGATTGTCATCATATTTTTGAAATACTTATTCACTGGAGCAATATTTAAAATATACATATATTTGAATTTGTATGTATATTTTTAAAAAGAAAATTGAACTATATATATTTATGTGATATAAATGGTACTAAAGATTTATATGATATATATATATATATATCTAAATATTCTTGTTATGAATATATAATATAATGAATATATATATACGTATTTATGATATATATATATATATATTCAAGAAATGATGTGTATATATTTATACATATATAAAGTTTATCTTACACATACATATATTAAGGTTTTAGTGATAATTATTTATGCAAGAATTACTCTTCTCAAAGGATTGTAGGTTTTAGCCAAATAATTAAGTATTTAATATAATAATAATAATAATAAAAGACATGATTATCATATAATTTATTCATCTTATATTATTAAAATTATTTATGTGAACACTTATCATTTCAATACAAAGAGATGATATTGTTTGACCAAATAGTTATAAAGATAAAAACAATATATATACAATGGTCATTTACGGTGAAAAATCATTTATGCAGATATTATTCATCCCAGAAGATGATAATGTTTTACCAAATAAAATAAATTATGTTTGTTGATTATTATTTATGCATTCATTAATTATCATAAGGAATATAATGTTTGAGCAAATAATAATAATGATAAATACATAATAATTTTAAACTTTATTTTTTCATGTGAATAATAGTCGGTCTAAAGATGGACTATTTTTTTACCGATGTTGATTTATGTATTACATCATTGCTTACATAACAATTATAATGTCTTTAAGATTTAGTTTCAGTTACTTCTGATTCAAGTGTATCTGCTCATATTAATTACATTCTCATGTGGAGCGGGACCAATTTCAAAATATGTAAAGACCGTGGAAATTGTTCTAGGTTGTATGAATTTGGATATTGCACTTCGTGCGGAACATCCCATTTCTACTATAGATAATCTCAACGAAATTAAAATTAAAAAATGGAGATCATTCTAATCAAATGTGTTTGATGATAATGAAACTTTTCATTCCAAAAGCGTTTCAAGTCTCAGTTTCTGAGACAGAAAATGCTAAGAATTGTTTTGAGGAAATTGAACAATACTTAGCCAAAAATGAGAAATCGGAGGCCAGTAACCTTTTCGTTAAGATCGTTTTTCTTAAAGAATAAAGGTAAATAGAAATAAGAGAGTACATCATGGAAATGTCTCATCTCGCATCAAAACTCAAATCAATAAAATTCGAGATCTTACTCGTGCACTTAGTTTTTATTTCTCTTCCATCACACTTTGGGAAATTGAAAGTGAGTTATAATACTCAGAAAGAGAAGTGTTTTCTTAATGAGATTTCTCACTGTGTTCAAGAGGAAGAGAGGCAATTGCGAAATAATACAGAAAGTGTTCACTTAGGTACTTGTCAGAAATGCCACAAGAAAAAATCTAATGATATTAATGACACATCTTCTTCACAGAATAATCAAAAGATGCAAAATAAGGTCTTTGTACCTACTTGCTACTTATGCAAGAAGAAGAGACATTTAAAGAAAGAGTGTCCCAAGTATGTCATATGGCGGAAAAAGAAGTGTATGCTTATGACTTTGGTTTGTTCTGAAGTTAATTTAGTCATTGTTCTTATATACACATGGTGGAAAAATTCTGGTGCTTTTTGAATAAACGTCTTAAACGATTCACCTTGCTTTTTGAAGACTTGTTCCTCGCCAATGTGGATGCCCATTCGAGAGTTGTAGATGATGTGAGTGGACCTGACTCCTCGACACCAGCCTTAGCCGCAGCAGAAACATTCATTCGACCCAAAACGATAAGTCGTAGTTACCCTAAACATAATGAAAGCTGTCATTTAGCAACTTATTAGGAAGGTTGATAATTTGGAGGTTCGGTTGAAGGAGGTGGATGAGAACTTGGACGAATGATGTAGGAGGGCAGATAAACGACCCTGAATTGAATGATGGTGTACTCGTTGTGTGATTTGGTTTGACTTGTTTTTTTAGTAAAACTGTGTATTTTTAGGAAAACTATGTGTTTTTAGTAAATCTATGTATTTTTAGTAAAACTATATGTAACATAGTTTGGTGAAACTATGTACTTTTAGTAAAACTATTTGTGATAAGGTTGGTAAAAAAAGAATTGGATAGGCCCTGCCAAAATTGAAAAGGCCCGCCACAACATGAGGAGACCCAACAAAAAATTGGGGAAAAAAGAAATGAATAGGCCCCGCCAAAATTAAGGAGGCTCACAAAAAAATTGAATTTCCCACATTGCACCAAAAATGTTTAGGCATAGTTATACTAATGATAGTAGTTTTATTTTGAGTTTTCATATTACTAGTTTTACCTAACTAAATATTTTGATTTTGTAGTTTTACTTTTGACCAATATTTATTAAAATATATGTTCGAGTGCTTTATACATTAAAAAGTTATAAAATACATTAATGTAATTTTTTCAAGATAACTTAACTATTATTTATAAAGTGACGTTAAATGTATGAAGAGATTGTTGACTATATTATTGCATGCAAAACATATCTCATATTTTTTTATCAACTTAATATATCAACTTTTGTTAGTTTAACTTGGGTTGTTTGTAATGTCAACTTGTCTATATTCAGTTTATAACATTTATTTCAAAATTATAAACTTCCATTAGTTTTACTAGTTTTATGAGTTTTACAAAAAAATATGTAAAACTAGGTACAACTATGATTAGCTTTTTAAAAATACACTTATACAATTTTGCAAACCTACAAGTTTTACATAGTTTTCCAAAATTTTACACTTCATAAAATTAAATCACAATCAAACTCTTCCAAAATTTCCAAATAACAACCATTTGAGTCCTTGTGTTGCACATCTTTTATTTTTTATCCTTGGTCGTCGTTCACCAGCAGATGGAAACTTTTTTACTTTCTTTCTTCCCTTTTTTTGATGAGATCTGGAGGTATAATATGCAATTCTTTGATTTAATTTGAGATATTCCATTCAGACATATCCGGAACTACGTAAATAGTCTTATAATACGCCAATGCGCACAACTTCGACCAATAGTATTTTGAACACAACTCATGCAGTTGGATATTGCGAAAATCTTCATGTCTTTTGAGTTGAATGAAATATGCTAATGCGTGCACACAAGAATATTTTTCAATATCAAACACCTTGCAACCTTTTGATCGTAAGTTCACCAGATAAGCTTTTCCATCACTACCAGTGACATGGTATTCCAAATCGTAGCCATTTAACTCAGTCGTAATCCATTTTTCAGCCGTAGACCACATATCGTGCATAAAGTTCTCTACTAATAGCACCAGTTTACGATCATCCGATCCAGAAACGGACTCCTTCCTAAGATCATTAAACCATTCATAAAAATTTCAGATGATCATGTCCACCATAGGCAGTAAGGAGTATTGGCGTGCAGTCTTGAATACATTGTTCAACGACTCCACATAGTTGTTTGTGTCTATGTTGTATTTCTCTCCATAAAAAAACACCGTGCCCATTTTTCCTTTATTGTACTCTCCTATAGATGCTTAGCCGCAAAAGGAAGTCGTGTCTTTAAAGCAGTATAAGCACGGTCAAACTTGGCCACTGTGTAAAGCCTACTGTACTCCATGAATATCCACGCAACCACGTCTTTATTGATGTTGGTAGCATAAACTTTCACATTTTGGGACAAATGTCATATACAATACGTGTGTCGATCGCTCTGATACACAACAGCTATTGCACCGATTAGACTTTGATTTATGTTACCGATGAAGACTATTTCAGAAGTGTCGGATAATATTGTTTTCAGCATCTAAAAAAACTATTACCAAACTTGCATTATTTTAACCATCGAGTACACCAAACACTATGGAATAATGATGACGATTAAGATCTTGAGTTGTGGCAAACACTAGTATACAATATCCTTTTTGAGAAAAGTTGCATCAACAATTATCACTTTCCTCATGACTTGAAATCTTTCAATGTTAACTCCCAAAGCGATGAATAAGTACTTGAATTTCTTGTTCTCTTCCACATTCACACTTGTAATTGTACCGGGATTGACTTCCTCTAACATATACAAATACTGATACAACAACTTGTAGCTTTCTTCAGGACTACCCCGCAAATCAGACACTATTTTATTTTTCCTTCTCCAGGCAGTGCAGTATGATATCTTCACACCTAATTTTGTCTGAACCAGATTCATTATACTTTTAGGCATTGGACTTTGCAATTGCTCTGTATAATCTTCTTTCAAAAATTTGAAACTAGTTGTGGTGTGAATTTTCTCTTCTGATTGCTATCACTTTGACTAGCCCGAGAACATATATGCATTTTGGTGTACCTTCTAATCGAGAACATATCTGTCTGTCTTACCTTTGTAGCTCGTAAACCCCATTTGCAGTTTTCTTGACGCATTTTAGCACTAACCAGTTTTTATCTGACTTTACAACCCTAAACCCAAAACAATTCACAAATGCGGCTCTATCCACCAATTCTTGCACTGCTTTCTTATAAGGAAATTGTTGAAGTAAAATCAAACCCAAAACATCTTCCAATTCTCTATAAACTGACTAGATTCTATAGCAGGTGTAAGATGAACAAACTGATCTTGTATATCCGACATATCCATATCATTATCCACATATTCATATTCATCCCCTTCCACGGCCTCAGGCTGTTTTTTATCTTCTTCATTGCCTATATAGAGAGTTATGACAGTACCTAAGTTTTCCTCATCCGTTCTATGTAACTCTTCATAATTCATACCAAAATAACTTCATTTTCCACTCTTGAAACTTGCTCAGTTTCATCTGAGATACTTAAAACATCCACAAACAATATACACATTCGATTCTCTTTATCAATGGAGCTTAGATACACAGAAAAAATCCTCATCATCAGATATACAAAACGGTTCCTCACATCCTACCAACAACGAAATATAGCTTAATTTCAATTTCACTTTCATCTAAGTCAACCTTCTTGCATATTCTCTTATACATTCGCTAAATTTATACCCTTCTCTAATGATTTCAACATCAAACTATACATGCGAACTTTCAATTTAAAATGTATGATGTTGTTGTTGTTCATTGTATCCTGCCAAAAAAATACACAAAATTAATTAGTTACACTAGTTATCCACAGTTATCCTAGTTATACTAGTTTTACTAATTTTAATATTTTTACTAGTTGTCCAAAGTTTTCCCAAGTTCTCCTATCGCGAAAACTGAGATTACCATTTATCCTACTCTACAGATACTACCATTCAATTATTCAAATACATTAATTTCTAATCCATAGTTTAGTTGACCCATAAGACATGGTTAACAATTGTTTAATCGATTTCAATTCAATTTTAAACCCTTAATCTCATACCTTGTTTTGAAATCTCTCAATGCAGCCTTAAATATGAATTAATAGGTTATCTGCGATTAATGATAAGGACCACAAGCTGAGAGGATGATGTAGGAGGACTCGCGAACAAAAAATCAAAGAAATGAAGCAGCTGAGCGAGCTTGAGCTCTCGAGTTCGATTAACGCTGCTGAGTAGAGAGAGATAAAAACGCGATTAAGAGGGAGGAAGAAGCGTTTGAGAGATACTTTATTAATTGTTTTCTTCATTTTTTCAGAGGTAATATGGGAAATTAACATTTCATTAAAGAAGAAGGGATACGTAGATAAAAAGGCTATAAGAGATAAAACTCTCAACCAGGAAGACATTTGGGATAATGTCTCAAAAATGGTATTTTCACACCCTTGAATGGGAAAACTTTATTCAGGAACTTGATCAATTAATGTGGATATTAAACTAAAATTGTTAAGGTTTAGAAAACAATTGGACGATACATTATCTTTAAGAAATTTGGTTTAAAAACAAATCAGAACTTTTTTATTTGAGATGAAATAAGTTTTTTGTTTTGTTTGTAAATTTGAAGATTATTTTGGGTGTGACAATATTTATACGGTGGAACCTCGAAGTACTAGTGGGTTTTATTATATTATTCTATAATTATTTTTACAACGTCAATATATTATTTACCAATAATAGGATCATATATGTCAAAGCAATTTTTAAGGAAAGATAATATGTTTATCATTTGTGTATGGAGACCCAATACAAAGACAAAAAAATCAGGTATAGGAAAAATTGACTAGAATCAGCCTAATCTTAACAGCCGTGAACAGTAAATATTACACACATATATATATATTAGGATTTCAAAAAGTGGAGAGTTAACCAATTTAGCTGATGTATTTTTTTGCAAATATTACACACATATTAGTATTAATAAACTCAATTAGTTAATAATTAAACTTATAATTGTTTATAATTATATTTATAATTATCTATATAAATTATAACTAACTTAAGTTTATCTATATAAATTATAATTAAATTAAATTATCTAGATTATAATTAAATTATACTTATATTAGATAATATAGATTAACACATCTTCCTTCATCTCCTCCAAATCATTCATCTCTTCCAAATCCTCCATCCCAACAATGGCGGAATCTCCAACAATGACTGCATCTTCAACAAGTGCGACATACTCAATGGTCACATGCTCAATGACCATATAGTAGTAGCTTATTGGTAGTTAATTTAAAAAATATGAATTTTATGAATTACAAGATATTGAATCACTTGCACCAGGATCTTTATTCTTTAAAACCATTGAGTATGCTAAAATCTGCAAGCTAATATTAAAGTGTAAAAATTTTAGCACATTGACTGAGGCTTTGATTGGTAACACTTGCGGAATAGCGGAATTGTGGAAAATTAAAAAAAAATTGCGGAATAATTTAAAACCTGCGGAATGAGAATTGCAGAATACATTTTTTTGTGTGATTGGATAGATTTTTCGGAATGGCGGAATCTATTAAATATTATTAGAAATTATAATTGAGATAATTATTATAAAAATAAATCTATTAAATATTATTAGAAAACTTAATTTTCTAATTGTAGTTAGTTAACTTATTTTTAGTATATTTATAATAAATACATTTATATCTTATGACTTTAAAAAATCAAATATCATAGTTTTATTTATAACTCTTTATATTCTATTATATAAGAGGTTTAAAAGTTTTTTTGTTCTATTTTATTTGATTTTCTCATATTTTATGCAAATTTGTGTCTGTTTAATATAGTATGACTATTAATATTTTTTAGTATTTTTTTGTTATTGGTTTGAATGTTTTTAGTTACCATTTTAAAATAATTTTATTGTAAACAATTAAATTTTTTATTAGTATTTATTTAGAAGTATAAAATATTATTATTATATAATTAAATAATTACAAAATTTTGATTCCGCGAAAAATCTACTATATACTCACTTTTCTGCTTAATGAAAAATTCTTTGTATTTTTTTTAGCGAAAACGCAGACTTGCGTTTTTTATGTTTTTTTTTTTCATTCCACAAGTTTTTTTTATTGACAAAATTGTCGTGAAATCGCGTTTTTAAATGCAATTTCGCCATTCCGCATGTTACCAATCAGGGCCTGAGATTGTCGCACTTAAGGATAATCAAGTTTTTTATGTATTTATGTGGAACTCTTTTGTATCTTTATGTCTTTAAGTACTTTTGGTTTTATGTGGCTATATGTGGATGTTTGCAGAATTTTGATTATGTCTTTAGGTACTTTTGGCTTTATTTTAGTTTTATGCGGTTTGTATAACTATGTTTTACAAATACAACTAAGTAGTACGAATACAACTGGGTACAACTATGTTTAAATAATACAATTGAGTAGTATAAATACAACTGAGTATAACTATGTGTATGCATTAAAATATTATTAAAGTAAACACATTCACACTTGCACGTTCACACTTACGCGGACTCCACTTGTGCAGGTCCCACTAACGCGTTCACACTTGTGACGTTTTCACACTGGTGCGTTTACACTACTGTACAAAAAAATATTATATTACAAATAGTTGTATAATTGCTACTTTCACGTTTTTTAGTTGTATCAGTATTTAGTCATTTTAACTAGTTAAACCGAGTATAATAGGTCAATAAACTAAGATTAGTAAACTTTCATAACAATATTTTTCTAAAATTACAAATTTTTGAAAATTTGCATCATAATGGCTATAGTAGTTAACAATACACATACATATTTAAGATATTATAAGATTAAAACCACACATTTTTTATTAGTTTGAAAGACATGATAATTAATAGCACTAACAGTGGTTTCAATAACACATATGCATGATTATAATTCATAAAACATAAACTCTAAACCCCAAACCCTAAACCTTAAACCCTAAACCCTAAATTTTAAACCTTAAACCCCAAACATTTCCAATTAGATGTAATAATTATTTTAACAACATTGGTTCTAGTAACCTATATATATGTGTTTAAACTTTAAATCATAAACTCTAAACCCTAAATCCAGTTGTACCTGTAATATCCAATGACATTTTTAATACACATTTGTAAAAGTAATATTCAGTTGTATTTTTGATACATAGTTGTACGAGTAATACTCAGTTTTATTCTTAATACATAGTTTCACTACTTCACTCCATTTAGCTACTACTACTAGACTTAAACCTATAATATAAACCTCTCCTCGATGAATGTTTTCTCCTTCACCGATGTTCTCCAACTGATGAAAACATTATTACTTGGGGTCTTCATCTTTTGGTGTCATAATCCGGAGGAAAGACAACTAATCGCGTATATGGTCAAGAACTGTCCACTTAGACATATGAGAAACTAGATATATCGTTCTGCAATAAGCTAATAAGACATATAAGGATCTGATATTCACAATAGTATATTAAAAATAATTCAAATATGATGAACATTTTCTCTAGAAATCTATACAATTTTAACTCATTTTCGTATATAATGTCCTCCATAGCTGTACCAGTAATACACAATTATGATTTTAAGTTTTTCTTGTTGTATTAGTTATATCAATAGTACCCGGTTATACACAATATCTTAGTAATACTTTTAGTGTCCAGTTGTATATAATATCTTAGTTATACTAGTAGTACCCAGTGGTACATAATATATTAGATATATCGGTAGTAAATAGCTGTACACAACATATTAATTATATTCAGTTGTATTCGTTAAATATAGTTGTATTTAGTTGTGTGTAGTTGTATGCGTTAAACATAATTGTACTCAGTTTCATTTGTAATACGCAGTTGTATTTTATCTGTTATACACAAAATCGAGCTGCATTTTACAATTCTCATCACCAACTCAGATACGGACATGTAAAATAATGCACATTGTTTAAAATGTTGAACCGAAACTCAAATCCTATTTAAACATCAAACCGAAGTAGAACCACCTTCAAGCGCCATTTTAATGGGGAAAATTCAGCTCCAACGGTAGACAGCGGCCAACATACAAGTGAAAACGAGTGCTTTACGATTATAGTGTGGTCGTTTAATGGAGAAGAAGTAAAAGAATGTAGAAAAATCGAAGAAAAGAAAGAATGTGGTTAACTTTCATATGAGAATTTTATGAGATGAGAAACTTGAAGAATGACGGAAAGCGGCGTTTAATTGCAGATGAGAGCTTATAAGTTTGTTTGCTGATTGATTAATGGAGAATTAACTAAAGAATAGAAGAAAATTGAAAAAAAAAAGTGGTTGAATTTATTAATTAAGAGAAGAAAATAGAAGGATGAAGAAGAAAGAGAAAAAGAGGAGTGAAATGTTAGTTTGGAAAAAAAGAAAAGTATATGTGGGTCTATTTTTTATTAGATTTAATAAGAAAAAATATTTTTTAAAAAAAAGAAAGATAAATAAAGGGATAAATGATGAAAAATTTAATGGGTACAAGTAAAAAATGTTTTAGAAACAAAAAGTTTTTCACATTTATGAGTGTTTTAGAAATAGGCTCTAAAAAGCGGGTCTCACCGGACACCAGAAACCGGAAACGGCATAGTGGTGAACGAGTAAAGCCAGCAGATATTGGACAGAGTGACATCGCCGCAGATGGAGATAATGGCGGCGGGTGATATCGGTATCGGCGTAGATTTATTTCCGCTGCTCTCTCCTCTCACCTTTTCTCTATACGACTCGCTCCTCACCTCTCACTGCTCCTCCTGCTTCTCCCTCCTTCCCCCAGCTCCGCCGCACTCTCCGACCTCTCTCTCCTGCTCCGCCGCATGCTCCCTCATCGACTCTCCCACCGTCTTCCCTCCGGACATATCTCCGGTTCTCTCCTCCGACATCCGAGCTGCTTTCCGTCTCCTCAATTCCATCTCCTCCTCCGCCTCCGTAACCGCCTCGTTGCCGCATCGTTTATGTGGTCTTCTCACCAATCACCACCGCCTCATGGCTGATTCTTCCTTCTCCATCGCTATCCAACGCGCCGCCCATTTCATCTCCACCGTTCTAAGGTCTGACCGGCAAAACACCGAGTTAGAGGAAGCGGCGATATGCTCTGTGCTAACGAACGCCGTAGAGGTGCAAGATAGCTCTGGAAAAGCTCTAGGAATCGCTGTTTATGATCAAAGATTCTCCTGGATCAACCATAGCTGCTCTCCAAACGCTTGTTACCGTTCAGTGATCTCTCCTCACAGCACCACGACGTCGTTTCAGGATGATCCGAAAACGCTTCCTCGCATCAACAACAAAGAGAAGGTTCTCCTGAGATACATACATTCTCTTTTTTTACATTATCCAAACAAAGAAAATGAAAACTTTTTGCCTCTTCCAGGAATATTCTGGTGTTTGTAGCAGCATTACCTCACTCTATGAAGGTTCTTTCTTCAATTTGAATGTTACAAAGATATCAATGTTTCTCCATTTTAGTTTTCGTGTTTTTTTTTGCAGGTAAAACAGTGAGATATGGACCAAAAGTAATTGCTAGAAGCATCAAGAGGATCAAGAGTGGTGAAGAGATTACTATATCGTATATCGACCTACTGCAACCTACGGTTCGTTTCCGAGAATGTCCGAGTATTGAAGTTCTCTTGTTTTTTCAAATTCAAGTGGTTTTGAGAAATCATTCTATTTACATAGGTACATGTTTATCTTGCCTAAAAAGTGTCTTCCTTTCTTATCACTAGGGATTGAGGCAGTCAGATTTGTGGTCGAAATATCGATTTATTTGTAGCTGTGGACGATGTACAGCATCACCTCCAGCTTATGTGGACTCTATTTTAGAGGTATCAATACAATAGAGGCCATAATCTTAGATCAAAAGCTATCTTAAGTATCAGCTTAGAAATCTTATTGCATAACCATCTGTTTCGTCTTTACGTTGCATGACTGAGATTGAGTTAAACATTCCATGTAATTGCAACTTGGTTTAGATGGGTTCTTAAAAATAGCTAATGTATATGATGCATCCATTCTAGGGAGTTGTTGCATTGGAGCATGATAAAACAACCGGTAGTCATCATCACAGAGCCACCAACGAAGATGATGCAGTGGGAAAGATGATTGATCACATCAAAGAAGCCATAGATGATTTTCTATCAGACAACATAAATCCTGAAACATGTGGTGAGAAGATTGAGAGTGTTCTGCATCACGGCATCCAGATCAAAGCTAATTCTTCACAGCCAACTCATCATCTGCGGTTACATCCGAGTCACCATGTCGCTCTGCATGCCTACATTACTCTGGCCACTGCTTACAGAATCCGTTCGATCGATTCTGAAACTGACATGGGGAAGGCTTTTGACATGAGCAGGATAGGTGCAGCATACTCTCTCTTCCTTGCAGGTGTTTCTCACCATCTGTTCTCGGCAGAACTTTCTCTTGCAATCTCCGCCTCAAATTTCTGGACAAGAGCTGGAGAATCCTTGTTAGAGCTTGCCCGGAAGTTTTTGATGGAGTCTTCTGGAGAATATGATGTCAAATGCAGCAAATGTCTTATGCTTGTTCAAACCCACGATTCACAGAGAGATATCAAAGAAAAGTTTATGCAGATTCTGAAGTGTGTCACTGACATCTCACAAGTCACATGGAGTTTCCTCACTCGCGGTTGCCCTTACCTGCAAAAGTTTAATAGTCCAGTTGATTTCAGCTTTACGGGGACCAATTGCAAGAGAGAAGAATCGAGTGGGGACCAAAGGGTGAGCACTCTCCTACTCTCTTTTCATTGCTTACTCTATGCAGACCTTCTCACTGATTTGTGTTACGGTCAGAAGTCACATTTGGTGTCCTAACCTATAGTATAATATTGAGGAATTGGTATTTTTATTGTGTGATCTGTGAATTTGATACAAGCAAATGTTTACTCACAGGAAAACTATTACAGATGAATACCAAAATCCCTGTGATGATAGAGTATTGATCGACTTGTTAACCTTGATATAGCTAGTTACAAACTTTTTCTTCTTTTGTTTGGGTTTAATACTAGATATTAATTTTAAATATTGCATTTTTATACTCCCAAATGGAAACGAGTAAAAAATCAAGTGCACGACCTTCTAACTCAAGAAAATAAATACTGACTGATAGAAATTAGGAGTCATTTGCCATATAAAACCAACGTGTTGGCGTATAACACTCTCCGAATCTCATGGATCCTGGTCAAATTTTGGTATCTTATATCAAAACGTCTAGCCTCATCATTACTTGTATAACCTATTAACGAAGAGCTGTATGCTTGGGTGAAATCGTGGAGGGATAACTAACTCACTACGTACTCACATTAAGAAGTTTGTGATTCATACGGATTATGAGACATTAAATTAAGGATACATACCATACTCAGAAACACTGAGACATTAAAACATTTAAGGAGACATATATGGTTGGCGTTAATAAAGATTTTCCCATATATCATCAACTATAATGAAAAAGACAACATAGTAGCCGATGAACTATCAAAACATTACACTTCTATGACCACCCAAACTTAGGTCATGGGGTTCGAATATATCAAAGAACATTATGAGGATCATCTGAACTTTGGAGACATACTAAGAATGCACAAAGGCTGCTTCCAGACCATTTTACCAACATGAGGTTCCTGTTCCGAGATAAACGATTATGCATACCACAAGGCTCCAATAAAGAAATATCAATCTGAGTCTCATGGAGAATGATTAATGGGGTACTTTGGAGACGCTAAGTGTTCTTTTTAACAATTGTTTTGGCTTCATCTTAAGAGAGATGTGCGGTTCTGTTCAAAATGTATTACAAGACTCAAAAACAAATCCATGTCACATTCCTACAGATTTTATCTGCTTTTCCTATTCTTAACATACTTGGGATAGATATTTTTAGGAATGTTGTATTAGGATTACCAAAATTAAGGTACAAAGACTCTATTTTCATTTTGGTAGACCGCTTTTCAAAGATGATTTACTTTATATCATATACGAAATCAATGATGCGTCAAAAATCACTAACTAGTTCTTTAAGAAAGTTGTTCATTTACATGGATTTCCTCGCCTTATTGTGTCATATCAATACACAAAGTTCATAAGCCATTTTTGGAGAACACTCTCGAAAAGGATAGAAACCAAATTGCTCTTTCCACCACATGCTACCTCAAACTGATGGATAAACCAAAGTGGTTGATCGCGTTCTAGCAGTTCATTTGATAGCCACAGTTGGTAAAAAGTCAAAAATTGACTAGATTGCATTTCCTACAATGAATTTTCTTATAAACTTGCCATACACTGTTTTGTTAAGCTTTCACCTTTTCAAGCAATTGATGGTTAAAGCTAATAGCACCATTAGATATTTTACCATTGCCACCCACTGAATACTAAATCAAGATAGAGTAAGTATAGCCGAATTCATCAAGAACTCCACCAAAAAGTCAAGGATAACATCGAGAGAAATACAATGCAATACAAGCAACAAGCAGACAAAGGGAGAAAAAAATCCATCTTTAAACATGGAGACTGAGTTTAGCTAACCGTGGGACCAGATATGTTCTTAAACCAGAGAAAATCCAAGATAGCACTGCATGGAAGTGGACCATTAAAAGTGTTGGAGTGCATCAACAAGCATATATACTTAAGCTGCCAGGTGAATTAATCATTTCATCTAGTTTCAACATTGCTAAAGTGCTCTTTTTCATGAAGATGAACAAATTATGCGAAGATTTTTGAGAGGGACGGAATGATGATTACACAATCTCAAACAAGCCGACAGTTGAGGAAGTACCCATCATGTACGAACCATCAAAAACAAGATCAGGAACTAAGAACTTGAAAAAAAGAATTCAACAAGACCGTCGTGAGCTTGATTAGTCAAGAACAACTAGAAGACATTACTAAGAAAATGGACGAGCTTACCATAAGTTGAGACATACCTATTCAAGCTAGAGAAGAGACTTTAAGGATTTTAGGTGTCAAACAAGAAGGTCTCAAGCACCAAGTCATCGAGAAGTATAAGGGATCCCAAAGGCATGAAGAAATACTCAATATAGGCCCATGCACAGCTCCACAGAGATTTACGGTCGAATATCCTAAGTATTCGTTTTAGCTGTCAAGTCCACAGAGAAACTTGCCATATCAGGAGGAGCATTGAGGTAAGGTTTCAACTTTAATTGATTAAATGAAAAATTTCCTTTTCTTTTGAATTTATTCCATTAGGCTTTCTAGTTTATTCGTTGTATCTTACCTTTTTATTATCGTGTAGTTTTTTTTTTCTTTTGTCTTTGAGTCACGCCCTAGAAGGTATCGCTGATCAACATATTGATAAACTTCTACTACGGCTTAGTAGAACACACAAAAAAATTTCATATCAATAAAGAGAAATCTTCTTCTTTACCAAAACCCTTGAGTTCATGAATTTTGTATCCTGCAGTATTTGGTATCCCGTGGTCAAAAAGACTCTCCTAACAGTTTCATCCATAGATTCATCAGGCATTTGATGAAGCTATTGCTGAATATAATACTCTTGGTGGAGAATCATACAAGGTTAGTACTTTGATCATGTAGCTACGTCGTGGCAATCTCACTCTATGGACTTCTGACAGACAAGTATGATGCATTGACTCTTTTGTTTTACTGATTGATTTCTGAAATCATGCCTAATTAAGATATTTAAATTAAATGGTTCATATTAATATAGGTCAGTTTGACAATATGATGCCTTCCACTTTCTTTCCATTCAAATGGTTTAGGTTTCTGAATACAAATTAGAGACTCCAGTTTTTGTTTTCAAAGACTTTCTTTTTCAGTGAAGAATATGTTTCAGGTATGTTTGCTAGAACTGACTGATGTGTTTGTATAAACAGACTGAAACAATATATGATCGAGTTAGGAAGCCCGCAACAACAAACGTCGTACAAACTAGCGGTGACACAATGACTGATAAAGGTTTATGACTGTTTGCTTTTTCACTCTGAAGCGATAATAATTTATCACTGATTCTTGATTTCCCCATTATGAAATGCCAATTTTATTCAATTATTCCTCCAGTAATGCTTGCTTGACCTTCTCAAGCAAAGAATAATGTTTTCCTTATCAATATAGTTTTCTATAATTTTTTATCCACTTCACTATTACTTGTTGCAGGAAAGTAAAGAAGAAACTCAGGGAGTTCAAATATAATTTTGTTGACATATTATCGAAAAAGTCTAAATTCTTGAAAATATTACGGTACACACAATCATTACCTCACATTATGTTGTTTTTATTTGAGATTGGATTTTTTAATCTTGCAAAAATCTGATTTGTAACTAATGGTTGACTAAAACAAACATTTGTTACCTAATTTTCATTCTGAATATCAGAGATACTATAGTTCTAAATCATCAGTTTTTATCTAAGAAAAAGGTCAACAAACTTCTCTATATAACGTGATTATACAATTAGAATAAAACACAAACCAAAATGCAACTTCAAAAAAGAAAATCTCTTTGGAAGCTAAAGTAAATTTTGTTTTAATATATATCATTTTACAAAATTTATAACTGTTCATGTCAAATTTTGTATGTTTCAATCTTACATATGATTTTTATTTTATATTTTGTAGGTATTTTACTGTTCAATACGATCTCGCTTTTGGATAACAACATGTAAGTTATTGCTTTTAGTTCAGCAATTCATTTCTCAAATTCTATAAGTTAGCTGTTTTATATAACTTTTTGCGGTTTATGTCATCATTTCATGAGTTATCTAAGAATATTTTTTTGCATTTCTTTTTTTTTTTTGTCAACGTATACATGCTGTAACTTGAAAATTTGATAAAGTTGTACTATACACACATATATAAGTGACAAACTATGATATATATATATATATTTAAATGTAATATTGTATTCCTAGAAAAGGTCAAATAATAAAATCACATATATGTATATATTTGATTGTACTATACAGTAGGTACATAATTCATTTTTCTTGTATGATACTATATAATAGATTTTTATAATATTTTAAATCTAATAATATATATTTGTTAAATATGTTACTTTATTTGAAATTAAATATAATGATGTGTTGTTTGACTAGAAGTATAATAGAAGATTCATATTACCCAGAAAAATGAAAAAGAGGATATGAGGTTTGGAATAAGCACAAAAAGCTCATCAAGAAAAGGAGAAAAGGGTGATAAATATGGAGACTCTAGTAGTTCAAGTATCGATTGTAGTCACATGAAAAAATACATTTAGTTAAATTATTGGGATAACCAATTAGGTTGTTAGCGTGATTGAACATAAGAATAAATACAACAGAGAAAAACCAACTTGAGGGAAGTTGAGAAAAGAAAGAATACCATTTGGTAAGCAATCAAAAAAATTTCTTATTTGGAGGACAGTGTCTATTATGATACATTGAACAAAATTCATAGATAAGAGATGAAACACGTGTTCATCAGATGTCTATTGGCGAACATACCAATTGGATATGACATGTGTTAGGAAACTCGTTAGGCACTACATGTATGGACAATCCAGATTTAACGAGTTAATATAAAATTAAAAAACAATGGAGAATATTCTGGGAATTTTCTTATAATAAAAAATTTAAAATAATTTTATACATAACCTAATGTAAAATTAATCAAATAAATTAATTATTTAGACCGCATAGTGGAGTAAACCAAATTAAATTTGGATTGTGTAGCAAATCATATTATGGAATCTTATATTTTGGTAACTTTAGTTATATTAGACTTTAGAGTTTTGGTGCCACCCAAAATAAACCTGATTTGGATTCATCAGAAGAGGAGAAGGAAGGAGAGGAGGAAGGACCCGGCCAGCCTACGACCGACCACCTCACGCCCCCGGAACACGGCCAGGCCACAATCACGGAACGCAGCCAGCCCACGTTCCACCGATGGTCCAATTCGCATGTGTCCGATGACCAGTCCAAGCCACACATTGTACCACCTGACCCATGGATCATGACTGACCCAAACTCGACCAATTCCTGGCCCAATGACTTACAAAACAAAGAAGAAGAAGACATGGCCCAAGTTCAGACCCAAGAAGAGTTATGGCTTGGTCCAATAACAAGCTCCAGAAGCAAGGCCCAAAAAGAAGCTCTCCAAGCCCTAGTCCTAATCGAAAATAAAAGGGAAGAATAATTTGAGATTGGACCAATCCATTGGTTTAATTTAATGGTTTGTGATCACTTAAATTAAACCAATGGGGATTAGGATAAAATAGAATATCTTTTGAAATTAAATCAATTAAATCAAGAGATATTCTTGTTAGCTAAAAATTAGGATAAGAGTATCTTTTGATATTAATAAATTAAATCAAAGATATTCTTGTTGTCTAGAAATTAGGAGAAGTAGTTAGAATATGATTTTGTAGATATGATTTAGATAGGATTTTCAGCCTATAAAAAGGCTTCTCCTCCCCTTGTACAAAACACATCGAATTTTATACTTAATACAAAAGCTCTTTTGCTTCTTGCTTTCTCTGTTCAGCCTAAGAACATTTATTTCTATTCACTTAAGGATATAGTAATCTACTGTGAAATTTCATAGCTCTTTGCAGGGTGATCTTGTGCTAGTGGAATCAAAACCCCTTCATCATTCACAACAATTGAAGAGCTAGTAGCCTTCAAATTCATCCCCATCCAGCCGCCATCAAAACAAGAGAAGCTAGTAGCTTCTATCCATACATCCAACCATCCGCTGCCCAAGGAGAGTTAGTAACCTCCTTCTTCATCATTCAACCTACCTTCAAGCCGATCTTCTGGTTTATTCATAACCAGGGCCGCACCAAGTGGTATCAGAGCCTACTTGAAGGTTAGGGTTTTTGAAATCATCTGATTTCAGAACCATATCACCCCATCATCAATTTCCTTCTATTTTTTTTTAAATTTTCTCATAAACAATTCTTATCTTTCTATCTTTTGTAAATCAGCTGAGTCTTTCCTGAATTACAATAAAAAAGATCTAAAGAAAAGGATCTAAACTAAAAAAAAAAAAAAAAAAAAAAAAAAAAAAAAAATCGAAAATTATCATAAAGCATAAGAGAAATCCTGCTAAGGAATAGGTTAATCAGCTGACGAAAAAAAATCTTGCAATCTTTCTATCTTAAAATTCAGTAGTTTTGGCTCTAGGTCTTAGGTGATTGAGCTTTGATCCAATCTGAACTTTTGGGAATAGCAAGAGAAGGAGCTAGTGAGTGATTACCAAGAAAAGTGTGAGAGAGAGTTTAATTAACCAGTTTGCTAAGTTGTTTCAGGAAAAATGGAGAATCCAAATGAAGAAACCCCTAGAGGAGAAGGAAACACACGACCTCATAGGCTTGACCCATTACAGATGGAAGCAATGATGGATGAAATAACTAGGAGACTTCAGACTATCTTTGAAAACAGAACTAACCAAGCTAATGAGTTTCTTTATGGAGTTGATCCTCTTGCAGGTAGATCAGCTCGTGGAGACAGGTCAAACCGAGGAGGAGGACGCTTAGGAAGAGGCGCAAGGGTGAGAGTTAGATCAGGAGTTAGGCGTAATGAAGAGGAAGCTCAGGGATACTCGGATGAGAGTGGAAACCAATACCGAACTCAAGAACCGAGACCAGATAACAACTTAGGAGGACTCAAGCTTCGAATTCCCCCTTTCTCAGGAAAGAATGATCCAGATGCCTATTTGGAATGAGAAAATAAGATTGAAATAGTCTTCAGCTGCCAAAACTATTCTGAGGAAAAGAAGGTCAAGATAGCAGCCACATAATTCGATGGATATGCTATCAACTGGTGGGAGCAGATTGCCACCACAAGACGTCGCAATGGAGAGCCCCAGGTCACATCTTGGTATGAGATGAAAACCATGATGAGAAAGAGATTTGTGCCAGCCCACTATGGAAGAGATTTACACCAGAAGCTGAGGAGACTAAATCAAGGAACAAGGAGTGTAGAAGATTACCATCAAGATATGGAAAGCCTCATGATCAAGGCTGAAATAGATGAGACTATGGAAGCTACTATGGCTCGATTTCAAGGAGGACTTAATAGAGATATTCAGGATCGATTGGAGTTGCAGGAATATGAAAACATGGATAAATTACTCCACAAGGCCATTCTTATTGAACAACAAAACAAAAGGAGGCACAATACAAGGAATCCATACATATCAACTTCTAAACCGCCCTATAACAGAAGTGATAGACAAGGAGAGTCATCTTTCAAAACGCCTGCTAAGGCTAAGGAAGGACCAACTCTGCCCTGCCCACGTGAAGACAAGGGCAAGGGACCAGCAATCCAAACGCCACCAACAAAGACCAGAAACATCAAGTGCTTCAGATGCCAAGGATTTGGACATTATGCCAATGAATGTTCAAACAAGAGGGTAATGCTTATCATAGAGAATGGAGAGATAACATCAGAGGATGATCAATCAGAATCCGAAGGTGAAGCTTACCCAGTTCAAGGGCAATTATTGGTTACTAGAAGAACCTTAAGTGCACAACCCAAGGTTCAAGAACAAAGGGAAAACTTGTTTCACACTCGATGCCTCATCCAGGAAAAGGTTTGTAGCTTGATCATAGATGGAGGGAGTTGCACCAACGTGGCCAGCCAAACCCTTGTGGACCGGCTCAACTTGGTCACTCACAAACATCCCAGACCATATCAGCTACAATGGCTTAATGAGGAAGGAGAAATGAAAGTTACAGAACAAGTGGAAGTACCTTTAAGCATTGGGAAGTATCAGGATCAGATCATATGTGATGTGTTGCCCATGGAAGCAAGTCACCTACTTTTGGGAAGACCCTGACAATATGACAAACGAGCCATACATGATGGGTACACAAACCGGCACTCATTCAAACACAAAGGAAAACAGATCACATTAGTGCCACTCACGCCCCAGGAGGTTCACCAAGATCAGATGCAACTAAAACAAAGGAGAGAAGAAGCCAAAGCTCTAACACCAGTAACTCACGGCTATGAACACCCTAAGGTAAGTCATCATAGTCTCTTTGCTACTCCTAGTGAAGTTAAACATGCCCTAAATGAGCAACAATTCATGATGTTACTAGTTTGCAAGGAATTGCTAGCTAGTAGTACTAACCTGACTCCAAAAATACCGAGAGAGATTGAGTTTCTTTTGCAAGAGTACAGGGATGTGTTTCCAGATGATCAACCAGTGGGATTACGTCCTTTCAGAGGTATAGAACATCAGATCGACTTTGTACCAGGCGCCACTCTTCCAAACAGACCAGCTTACAGGACCAATCCTGTAGAGACAAAGGAGCTTCAAAGACAGGTCAATGAGCTCTTGGAGAAAGGACATATCCGCGAGAGCTTAAGCCCTTGTGCAGTACCTGTTTTACTTGTACCTAAGAAAGATGGTAGCTGGCGCATGTGTGTAGACTGCAGAGCCATTAATAACATAACAGTTAAGTACAGACATCCTATTTCTCGCTTAGATGATATGCTTGATGAGTTATATGGATCTTGCATCTTTTCTAAGATAGATTTGAAAAGTGGATATCACCAAATTAGAATGAAAGAGGGGGATGAATGGAAAACTGCTTTTAAAACAAAATTAGGATTGTATGAATGGTTAGTTATGCCTTTTGGACTCACTAATGCACCTAGTACCTTCATGAGATTAATGAACCATGTATTAAGGGCTTTCATAGGGCGATTTGTAGTAGTCTATTTTGATGATATCCTAATTTATAGTAAAAACATGGCAGAACATCTTGATCACCTTAGACATGTCTTAGATGTTTTAAGGAAGGAAAACTTATATGCAAATCGAAAGAAATGCTCTTTTGGGACAGATAACTTGGTCTTTTTAGGTTTTGTTGTGACTTCTCAGGGTATTCAGGTAGATGAAGAAAAAGTGAAGGCAATCAGGGAATGGCCCACGCCTAAGACTGTAGGAGAAGTGAGGAGCTTTCATGGACTTGCTGGATTCTATAGAAGATTTGTGAAAGACTTTAGTACCATTGCAGCTCCACTTACAGAAGTCATTAAGAAAACCGTGGGATTCACTTGGGGACCAGCCCAGTCTGAAGCATTTGAATTGCTAAAAGGGAAGTTGACGAATGCCCCTTTACTTGTGTTGCCAGATTTCTCGAAAACTTTTGAAATTGAATGTGATGCTTCAGGAATTGGAATTGGTGCTGTATTAATGCAGGAAAAGAGGCCTATAGCTTATTTCAGTGAGAAGTTAGGCGGAGCAACTCTCAATTATCCTACTTATGACAAGGAGTTGTATGCTCTAGTAAGAGTCCTGCAAATATGGCAACATTATTTATGGCCTAAGGAGTTTGTAATTCACACAGATCATGAATCTCTTAAACACCTCAAAGGACAACAAAAGTTAAATAAAAGGCATGCAAGGTGGATGGAATTCATTGAAACTTTTCCTTATGTCATTCATTATAAACAAGGTAAGGAGAACATCGTGGCAGATGCTCTCTCAAGAAGGTATGCTCTTTTGTCATCTATGGAAACCACATTATTAGGTTTTGAACATCTTAAAACTTGTTACACTAATGACCCTGATTTTGGAGAGTTGTATAAGGACACTATTTCTCATGTTCAAGGACGGTTCTATCAGTTCAAAGGGTTCCTATTTCGTGACAGTCAGTTGTGTGTGCCATGTGGGACCATCAGAGAACTATATGTTAGGGAAGCACATGGAGGAGGTCTAATGGGACACTTTGGCGTCGCCAAGACTTTAGCTACAATACAAGAGCACTTGTACTGGCCTAGCATGAAAAAGGACGTAGAGAGAGTATGTTCAAAGTGTGTCGAGTGCAAACAAGATAAATCAAAGGTACAGTCCACAGGTTTGTATACTCCACTACCTATTCCTGATCACCCTTGGGTAGACATTTCTATGGATTTTGTTTTGGGACTACCTAGAACTAGGAAAGGAAGAGACAGCATATTTGTGGTGGTTGATAGGTTTTCTAAATTGGCTCATTTTATTCCTTGTCATAAAACAGATGATGCAGTTTTACTGGCTGACTTATTCTTTAGGGAAGTTATTAGGTTACATGGAATGCCTAAAACAATTGTGTCAGATATGGATTCTAAATTCCTTAGTCATTTTTGGAGGACCTTTTGGGAAAGTTAGGCACTAAGCTGTTATTTTCCACAACTTGTCATCCCCAAACTGATGGTCAAACAGAATCAGTTAATAGAACCCTTTTTACTATTTTAAGAGCTGTTATTAAGAAGAACATTAGAACTTGGGAGGATTGTTTACCTCATGTCGAATTTGCTTATAATAGGTCAGTCCATTCAGCAACAAAAATGACACCTTTTCAAACTGTTTATGGTTTCAATCCCTTGTCTCCTTTAGACTTACTTGCTTTACCTTTAAAAGAACAGACTAATCTTGATGGCCAAAAGAAAGCCGAGTTTTTTAAATCTTTGCATGAACAGGTTAAGCAAAATATTGATGAAAGGACTAAGATGTACACTAGGAAGAAAAACAAAGGTCGAAAGGAACTAGTGCTAGAACCAGGAGATCTCGTATGGATTCATCTAAGGAAGGAAAGATTTCCAAATGAGAGAAAATCGAAATTACTGCCAAGAGTAGATGGACCATTTTCAGTCATGAGCAGAATCAACAATAATGCTTACCAAATCGATCTTCAAGGTAAGTATTCTATAAGCTCTACTTTTAACATTTCTGACTTAATTCCTTTTGTTGCAGATGAACAGGATTTGAGGTCAAATCCTTTTAATAGAGGAGAGGATGGTGCGACCCAGAATGAACCTGACTTGGATTCATCAGAAGAGGAGGAGGAAGGAGAGGAGGAAGGACCCGGCCAGCCTACGACCGACCACCTCACGCCCCCGGAACACGGCCAGGCCACAATCACGGAACGCAGCCAGCCCACGTTCCACCAATGGTCCAATTCGCATGTGTCCGATGACCAGTCCAAGCCACAAATTGTACCACCTGACTCATGGATCATGACTGACCCAAACTCGACCAATTCCTGGCCCAATGACTTACAAAACAAAGAAGAAGAAGACATGGCCCAAGTTCAGACCCAAGAAGAGTTATGGCTTGGTCCAATAACAAGCTCCAGAAGCAAGGCCCAAAAAGAAGCTCTCCAAGCCCTAGTTCTAATCGAAAATAAAAGGGAAGAAGAATTTGAGATTGGACCAATCCATTGGTTTAATTTAATGGTTTGTGATCACTTAAATCAAGAGATATTCTTGTTAGCTAAAAATTAGGATAAGAGTATCTTTTGATATTAATAAATTAAATCAAAGATATTCTTGTTGTCCAGAAATTAGGAGAAGTAGTTAGGATATGATTTTGTAGATATGATTTAGATAGGATTTTCAGCCTATAAAAAGGCTTTTCCTCCCCTTGTACAAAACACATCGAATTTTATACTTAATACAAAAGCTCTTTTGCTTCTTGCTTTCTCTGTTCAGCCTAAGAACATTGATTTCTATTCACTTAAGGGTAGAGTAATCTACTGTGAAATTCCATAGCTCTTTGCAGGGTGATCCTGTGCTAGTGGAATCAAAACCCTTTCATCATTCACAACAATTGAAGAGCTAGTAGCCTTCAAATTCATCCCCATCCAGCCGCCATCAAAACAAGAGAAGCTAGTAGCTTCTATCCATACATCCAACCATCCGCTGCCCAAAGAGAGTTAGTAACCTCCTTCTTCGTCATTCAACCTACCTTCAAACCGATCTTCTGGTTTATTCATAACCAGGGCTGCACCAAGTTTAGACTAAAGTAAACATACTTTAACTATTAGAAACTTAAGATTAAAAAACTAAAAATATTAACATTAAAAATAAATATAAAATTAAAAACACACATGATCTGATCTACCCGGCCTCTTGTGGCCTCTTTTTTGTTCATTAATTGCAAACTAAAAAAGCTTCACACTAACAAAAAAAAAATGGGCAAGAGGAAGATGATGAAGCTCTCATCTCTCTTCAGATGTGGAGCCAGAGGATTACTGGCGGTTCCTCTCTGCTACAATCGGTGGGAGAAGATCGTGATTGTAGCAGATTGTGATTTTAAATCCAAGGCGGCGGTATCGGTCGGAAAAGGTTGTGAGCTGGCTAAGGATTGGCAGAGTTTTAGTCGATGCTTGTATGGTACTTGAGGATGAACGGGAGGAGGAGCCACAGCGTAATCGTGAGCGTTTTCGTTGATCTCCTCTCTGGACTCTTCGCTTCCGGTGCCAGAACGTTGTCCGTATCAGATTAGGCTCGTTACTCTCCCACCATATCCTCTTTGCCGTTATCGCCGGTATATTCATCATCTCAAGGTCAGACGAAAATCGAAGAAAAAGAGAGATGAAGCTGTTAAGATGTGTTTTCATTTTAATCTCCTTTTATCAGATTAACTTTTAAAACATTACGCTCCGATTTAGCGATTATTCGGCCAAATTTTTGAAATAAATTGATCCCCGTGTAACTCCACCGAATCAACTAAAATCGTCACAATGATTAGCCGACGAGCGAATACTCAGATGAGTGATCGCTAACTCGGCCGCGTTTTTGAACAGGGGATATGACAGAACACGAAATGATGTTTTTGTTAACTAAATGTTTAATTTATAATAGTGTTTGCTTTGTTTTCATTTTTTATCACATCACTTAGTAGTTTAATAACTCCAACAACTATGTAGAAACTAAGGATCGAACCTCTGACTTTGGATTCAAGTATCCATTAAAGTGAGAGAATCTTACCATCTAGGCTATCAACTCCTACTATGTATTTATTTAGCATTTTGTTTTTTAATTTAATAATAATTTTTTTTAATTTTTATATTAAAAAAATATGCATTTTAATAATATAATATTATTTGTAGGAATCATGTGGCATAATGGTAGTCGCCTCTACATTCATTACACCAAGTTTGGGGTTCGAACCCAGCATCTTGCATGTTATTGGGGATATTAAAGTAATTAAGTTATGTTGACAAAAAAAATATATATATATATTAATAATATTAATATTATGTTTATTTTTTATTTGTAAGTTCTATTTGGACTATTGCTGACCTTCTTTTATTTTTGATTTTTTTAAGATGATCTTTTTATTAGTTTTCCAATAGTTTTTATTTTTTTCAAATAAAAATAAAATATTAGATTAGCTTATTGATGCTTAGGTTTTTCATACCTTTAGTGAGTTAGTTTTAAAAGTTTTATTAGATATAATCACACTGCTCCATTTATTATAATTGATTCATGTATTATCTTCTTATGTAAGGTTGTTGGATGAAAATGAAAAGATTGAGATTATAAGAGAACAAATAGAGGATGAAAATTTACTTACAAAAGTGTTGCATCTGTTGGTGACAATGATTGGATTGAAAAAAATATTTATTGCACATCAATATTTTAACTTTAAACATTATATCTATCATCCAATTTTGAAAACCCATCACATGAATTGAATATGATTATAAACATTAAGGTTTTAAATGAAGATCCTCAGCATTTTCAACAATTGTATTCGTAGCTTTATATAACTTTTTCGCAAGTAAAATATAATTCTAGAAATTTTTGAGACACAAGATCAAAAAATAAAAAATTTAAAAATGTGGAGAGAAAAATGGCTGAAAATATATGGAAAAATGCAACTAGCTAGTAGTGAGAATTAAAGTTAACAAATTAAATGTTTTCATTTTTTTGTTTGCTAAAGATATTTTAACAATGAATTATTTTTCAAATGAACTAAAACACAACTAGTCATTGGTTTCATACTGATTGTTCATGGAAAGATTTTGATGGTTTTTCAGGACAGGATGGTACATCAATGATATAGATTTAGGTTTGGGTTATAGTAAATAATAGGTTTGAGGTTATCAATCTCTGAGGTTGTAGTACTTAGGGTGTCAATCTAATCTGGGGGTTCTGTAAGCACCTAGAATGCAAGTTCTTACTTAATTTATGTAAATCAAAGTTGCTAACGGTTTGTTAGCTATTAACGACTGAATCTAAAAGCGAAATTCTAACCTAATGCAAGAAACGAAGTAACTGAAAACTATAAGTAAACTAGGTTTAAACTAAGTAAGTGTGATTAAAATAATGATGCAGTATTTATTCTTGTATTTTCAAGTTCAGGGAAACATTTGGGTTTAGGTAATTGGTTGGATGTTTCTTGATGAACTTTGCTTGAACTCATGTTTAAAAGTTTTTTGTGTTAGGCCTAAGAGAGAGAGAACCCTAATGTATGATTAATTCACTTTCGTGGTAGAAATCACTCATTACTCATCGTTAAGCAGATTTATCCTAGTCCATGTAAATAATGTTCAAGCTCGACAAACATCCGGATCAGGACTGTTTAGGCTTATGAATCAAACTCAATCAGTTAACATGAACTTGACATTAATCGTCTTGTCTCTAGGCACAATGGGAGCAAGAGATTGAAGCTTTAAATAATCATAGGCTTTCCTTTAAAACATCTTTGATATCCAAACCAAAAGGTTATGGGAATCTACTTGCTAGTCATTATGAGTAACAAAATCATATGAATTAATGATCCATTAAACATAAGATTGAAGTAGAAGATATAAATTAAACTAACTTGCATGAAAGTAAAATAAAGAACAAATTCTAAAAGAAAAAAATAATCAAAATTAAAACTAGAAAATAGTCGCAAGAAAATAAAACTACTAAAGCTCAAAATAAATTCCTCTCTCTTCATAGGTAAAACACTATGGTTTATATAGATGAACAAAGGTGACGAGGTATCCCTTGAACAGTTGGTGTCACCTTATCAGCTTTGTTATGTCGGCTCTAATTCCATAACAGGTTGGTAAATTATCGTGTATATTGCAATAGTTTTCTTTCCTTCTTTTTCAATATTATCTCCGATCCTTTGTTTCCTCGTTTGATTTCTTTCTTTCTTCTCTGATTTCTTTCCTTACTTCTCTGATTTCTTTCTAGCTGCAAAATCCCACCTTTCTTCTCACATTTCGATACATTTATTAGTTCCACCACATGATTACCTGTTTATGTAAATATGCATGCAATACAGACTTAAAACATTATAATATGCAACCTAAGTGATGAAAAACCTAATCTGAATCCTGGTAAAATTCTAAGATATCAATCAAACAAGAGGAAGAGAAAGTTTGGAGCAAGAAATATAAGAAGCGGCCTTTCACCACTTAATGTTGACAATGAAGCAATAATCGGCATCAGAGTGCATGAATATATTCCAATATAAAGAGATAAATTTTTCAACCGACTATTCCAAATTCGTCAAGATGGTGTTTGAACTATTGAATCGGCCAACATTCGCAATTCACATGGAGGAGTTTCAACAATGAATATTTCCAATCATTTGTCCTCACAATAGTCTCTCACACAACCAACAACAAGACATACAAGCTTGCAAAAAATGCTCCGGTTTAACCGTCACAATTTATTTTTGTAGGTAGTGATCCGACAGCTTGACTATATGAATTGTCTTAGTATTAATTAGTACTTTTATTTATAAAAAAATATATATTTTTATAATTATTGACTTATAATTACAAAAAAATCTATTAAAATTCATGATTGGAATTAAAATATATTATAAACAAAACCACTAAAATCAATTGTGTATTTTAATTTTACAATTACATAAAAATGCTAAATTTTTCAATCCCATAGCACCCTCTTAGATATTTTAATAAAACTATAAAAAGAAAATGTGAAACTCAGTTATATCAACTCTCCTGCATTTGAATCATTTTTTTGGTCTGAAACAAAACGTAAATGTAGTCATGGGAAAGATGTTTGAAAGTGTGGAAACTCTTAAATCTTCCGAAATGACCACGTTTAATTATTGATTTAGAACAAGTCGGTCACATTAAACAAAATTAACATTAAAGCATTCTCATCATAGTTATGCGTCTCTCATCTCTGATCTATTATTTGAACCCCATATCTACAAACACTCTGCATTCAATCACCTAAGTCTTTACATTTATTAAAAAAAATTGTGAGTTTTCTCAAAAGATATCTTTCAGAGTAGATGGCGCAAGGTATGAAAGGGTTCTTTTAGTGGTGAAGTTAAGAGAGTGTAGGGTTATAAGACTTTATGCAGGATGCATGATATCATGCAAAATTGCAAGAAAAAATGAACCAGTTGATGTCAACAGTTTCGAGCCATTTTATCATTACCTAAAAATGATATAGGCAGAAAAGAAGTAAGAAGGGCATTGTGGTTAAGCCTTCCAATTCTCGCATCTCATGGAAGCCTTTCCAAAAAAAAAAACAAATATCCTTAAAAATGAGGACAAAACAGTTAGAAAAACTAAAATCATACTCTAGAAAAATAGAGATAAATCATAAAAATGAGAAAGAGAAAATAAACTGTATCAAGGCTGTTTGGGATGTCAAAATCTTGAAAGGGCAGAAGTCTATATGTTGTTTGATCGATATTCCCTGGATAAGACCACACACCTTAAAAACTAAAAAAGTTAACAATGGTAAATTTGGATGCTCTAAGAAATTCTGAGCCGGATTTGGGACGACTACAAAGCATATGGTAAGTACATTGAAACATTATGTAATTTTTGATGTTTTATTATCTGGCTTACCAAGGTGAATATCATTATGGCATTCTAAAAGTTTTGTGAGTTTCTATATTTTCAGATCTCTTTTTCTTACTTTCACTCTTTGTTTTGTTGGAGGATAAGTAAATATCTTATTTGATTGATGATTTGGTAGAATTTCATTTTGTTTTTCAAATTTCCCTTTATTGTAAAAAACTTCTAAAATCCAAGCTTATTGGATCTAGTATTTGTAAAAGTCACTTGGCTTATTAGAATGATCAATTATACAAAGTTTTTCAAATTCCACTAAAAATTTCATCAATACAATCTATCAAATAGGTTTTGATGGAATTTGAGAAAAAAAAATTTAGTTAAAAAGTAGTGATTAGAAATATCACCTTTTATTATGGTCATTGAAAGGCTTTTAAACTTAACTTTTATTTCTTTTTTAATTTTAATTTTTAAAAAAACTTGAATTAGTTGTAAGAAAATAATATTTATTGAAATGATAAATACATTTTTATTGGAAATCAAAATTATTAACAGAAAAATATGGTAGAAAGTTTATATTTTAAAAAAATCTTGCAAAATCACCAATAAAAATTCTTTTTTTAAAAATTTTTTTTTACCAAAATCACCAATTTAAAACATCATCAAAATTCTCAAAATTTTCAAAATCCTATCATAAATTGCATGGAGTAAGAAGCGGGTACGCAAAAGCAGAAGCATTAAAAAACATAGAAGCATATTTCTAAAAATATTTAGGAAATGAATACATTCTGGAGTGTATATATATATACACACACATTGGTACTTTATACATATATATCATTTTCCAAACAATAAACATTGAATTGCCGTTCAATTCAAGACTAGTCAATTATGTTGTTTGCTTTTCAATGAGCATAGGTATGATTATTATATAAAAGAAAACTATGTAATTTATTAGGCTCAAGTGGAAAACAATGTTGGAGTGGATGTTGCTAAAAGCACATTCATTGGTCATGTATGTTACATTTTTTCAGCTTATCAAGAGATCTTCGATATATTGATGTAGTGGTCTTTTTGGTCCCCCACCATATCTCAAACTTCTTTTTTGCTGTCAGCTCAGTTGTCTCACGCTAAGCGTTCATGTAGACTCGTTGTCCAACCTTCTCATATCTAAGGAAGCCCATTGTGTCTAAACCTAAAATAGTAATTAAGTTTCTTCTCTAACCATCATATTGTGTGCTTAATTTTCCAAGTCGTGATTCTAAGATAATTCTGAGACAAATCTGAGATGATTTTCAGTGCTTTGTTTTTAAAATTGCGATTCTGAAATAATTCCAAACAATTCAGAGCGCTTCTGCTTTTGGATCGATAAACGTCTCATCACCGGCGATTTCATGTTTCATAGATCCTATCAAAACCACATATATAAATCTTTATCAAAATCTTCAAAATCCATTTAAATTCTACCAAATCTTAAAATTCCTAAATCCTATCAAATCATCAATCCAATAAACCCCATAAATCTGGAATAGATTCTATAAATGTATTTACATATTTTAATAGGTTTTTAATTATATTTTGAAGTATTTTTGAAGCCATTTTATGTCTCATGATATAATTTTCTTGTATTTACGGTTTTAAAATCAAAATTGCAAAAAATACACGATAATGAAACGAAAGAGCACCAAAGAAATATCCAACCAAGTTCCCAAGTCAAAAATATTTACAGAGACCGAAATGATCCAAGAAGTATGATTTTCCCATTTAGACAGAACTAAAGTTTACTAAGTTTTCACATGGGAAGAGGTCATCTCGGATTCATTTTGGTGGAGATATACATTTTTAGTTAGCTTTCAGATTTCACAAGTTTAGAGCCATTTGCAATCGTGGTTGAAGATACATCCATTTTAGTTAAAACATGTTTGTAAGACGCTGAAGATAAGAGTGTGCAGCAAGCTAAGGACCATCAGCCCAGTACATCGGATGGCTCCTATTTTTGCACTGACCCGATATTTGCCTTATTTTGGAGAAAATATTTTTTCCCAAAAGCCTAACTGATATAGGACCCCTCTAAATCCTATAAATATTTGTTTTTAGCTTATTGTATTCAATACAAAGCATACATATCATGCTCGGTCATCTAGGTCACAAAATCGCAGTTTATTTCATAGTTTTTTATTCAAAGAGATTCAAAGAGAAGGTTTTTCATCCTTCCTAAAGACTTTTGTTTTGATCCTTTAAAACCTTATCTATTTCAAAACGAATATGAGTTGATCTTTATCTCTATATACTTACTTTGATTATGTCTCAGTAGTCATCCTGTTAGGTTGTGGATTTTTCAATGAAAACATAACATGCTAAACTAATTTTGATTTCTTATAAAGGGTTTATCTATTAGTTTTCACTTTTAATTGTTTTCAATACTGATTGATGAAGTAACTAACTAATGACCCGATCATAGGAATATAGAACCTCGAAATGATGTATTTATTTGCCTAGCCTAATATTTGGTGAGTAATACGTCTTAGCCAACAAAGACTGAATTATATAATATTATGAACAATCGTTATTTGAACGAACTAATATATATTTTCTTCGTACAGTAACCAACAAAATTTGAATCTATTGAGTTGTTCTAACATAGGAATATTGGCCATAAAATTGGGATGACTATACCTTTCTGTTTTAAGTTCAACAACAGATCTTATTAAAGATCTAATAATTTATATTCATGCTTATATTTCCTATGTGAAATTGTCCATGGCTTAAATTTTTCTATTATTGCTTAGTTTCGTTTACTATTGCTTTTTATTTACTTTACTGAATCATTACTCACAACATCTTTTGTTTTTTCTTAGATCAATTCGAATCTCATAAATTCGAAGTATGCATTCGCAGTTAAATCAGTGAGGCCACCACACTTCAGCCTGCATATATGTTATTTGGATTGAATGGTACTAGGAAGTGAGCGGTTATGTTACATGGAGTCTTGTGACTAATCCATGATGAGTCCAAACTAGGTGGTCTAAGGGCATCCCCATCACAGAAACATTAAAAGTTTCATAAGTGATATTTTATTAATAATTTTATTATTATTATAATATAAAAAAGATATAATAAATTAAAAGAAACGAAAAAAGAAAAATAGGTAGAATGCGTCTTTAAAATATGTATCCAACTCATGAAAAAGTTGTTACTTTAGTATTTTTATATTTTTATATTTTTTTTCTTTTTTTCTAACATGAAATTCTAAGAATTTTATGATTGCGAGTGTTCTAAGTAAAACACGGAACCTGAGTCTCAGTATTAGGAACCCGGGTCAAATATAAATTTTCCATTCAAATTTCTATCCATTATATTTTAAATCTCATTTAAACATATTTAAATGTAAGTACAAAGGATTAAACAAATCAAATGACTTGTTATCTTTACATGTGATTGGTGAAAGTGATATATCAATCAAAAATAAGAAAGACAAATGTATGGGGAGCTCTGGCAAACCCTCCTCTCTGCCCGAATGCTTGAACTTGAGACCTAATTCATTCATAATATCCGACTTTGCTTGTCTCTTTCTTTCTCCTTTGATCAAATTTTTCACCTAAAATCATATCTTTAAAGTTGTTGTTGCTCCGTAAATCATATCATTCTATTCCATTTGTTTATTTTATTTTATTTTTGTTTATGACGTTTTTATTGGTAATTTTGTTATTATATCATGATTGATTTGAAAGTAAAAAAATCTTAATAAAACATATTACTATCATGTTGTTTAGATTTTAGTGTTTTTTTGTTTTTTTTAAAACATACATTTTATTAGAATAAAACACCTAACCAGACATTTTTACTAATATATTAAAGAAAAACTAAATTAGTTAATAATCAAATACAAATATATACATATTTAAAAAATGACATATACCAAAACATAGAAAAAAATAAAAACAAAAATAAAACATAAACATATTAACAGAAAATTAAATATGTGAAAGAAATAATATACATGTTTGCGCGGGTATTCATCTAAAATAAATAGAGTAAAATAAAAATAATTTCAAAAAAAGTGGAACAATATTATTGTGAAGTAATTGGGTCGTAGAGAGTGAGACAGAGAAAGGGTTCGGCTAAAAAGCGAGGGGGAGGCACAAAGAGAGAAAAACTTCGATAAAAAGAAAATTAGTAGATAGGGTTAAAGCATTGACGACGAAGCCTTCTTCGATCTACACTTCTCCTCTCATCAGATTCTCTCTCTCCTACCCTCTCTCTCCTCCCCTCTCTCTCTGTCTCTCGCAGGCAAGGCAAGTTCCTTCTCTCTCTCTCTCTGTTTATCTGTATATGAGCAGACAAGCGTTTCCCAACGATTTGGACGTATCTATGTTCAATGTTTTATTGCGTCGGTTTCTTGACGTCGGTTTCTTCCCAATGCTATTTATTTTCCTGACCGATGTTTGTATTTTGATTGGAGAAGCAGAGAGATAATCTCTCTGAATCTAACTTGTTTCGAATTCGAATTGAGAACTGTTCGATTTTCGATTCCATGAGCGCGAAAATTGATGCTGAGTTTGTTGGGTTTCTTTGGTTTGCAGGTTCTTAATGGCGGAATCTTCCAAAGTCATTCATGTTCGTAATGTTGGGCATGAGATTTCTGAAGTAAAGTCCCCTTTTTTTTTCTTCTTCTTCTCTTGATTTTTTCCTGCATCTTCATTTGGTGACCTCCTTTTTGTTGTTCAACAGAATGATTTGCTTCAGCTTTTCCAGCCATTTGGTGTCATAACTAAGCTTGTGATGCTCAGGGCAAAGAATCAGGTATCTAAAATGTTCTGTATTGTCTACTTCTTTGTGGGAACTTATGGCTTACTTTCAGATTTCTTTTTCTACTTATTTTGAAGGCTCTTCTCCAGATGCAAGATGTTTCTTCAGCAATCAGTGCCCTTCAGTTTTTTACAAATGTGCAGCCAACAATAAGGTTTGTGAGCACATGAGTCCTGCCTTTCCTTTTCTTTAGCTTTTTTGAACCGTTCACACTAATTTATTTGAAGATTATCAACTATAGAGGTAGGAATGTGTATATCCAATTCTCGTCTCACCAAGAATTGACAACAATCGAGCAGAATATTCATGGACGGGAAGATGAGGTTTGTAACTTTTTTTCCTTCTGGGTGTGTCATTATATGAGAATCTAAGAATGTTGTGTCATTTCATTTTATGTCAAATGAGGAGCCTTACATTTCATCTTGGTTCATAACCTTCGCTTCTTTTTCTCTCGCTTTATTTACTCTTCTTTTCTTTCTCTCTTCCTTTTCGTCTTTTTCTCTGACTGGTGGTTGCTGCGGTGATGGTGGATGTACAGCCGAATCGTATTCTCTTAGTCACAGTCCATCACATGCTGTATCCAATTACTGTTGACGTCCTGCAGCAAGTTTTTTCTCCCTATGGATTTGTAGAGAAGCTCGTCACTTTCCAGAAGTCTGCTGGTCAGCTTCTCAGTGTTCTTTTCTCCCTCTTCTATTGTGTTTTAGCTCGTATATTCCATTGGGTTTCTAGTAGAGAATTACTTTTTGCAGTTTGTTTGTTTCATGTTATTGGCCTCTTTCATATAATATTGCTGTGAAGTTTTTTTATTTATTTTGAAATATTAACTCTTATTTGTGAACTGTTTAGGTTTTCAAGCTCTTATCCAGTATCAGGCACAACAGTGTGCTGCCTCTGCTAGAACTGCTCTACAGGTGTTTTATTTACGAAAAAAAACTTTGTCTGCCTTACTTTTGTAATAACTAAACTAATATATGTCATCGTCTTGGTGGCAGGGTCGCAACATATATGACGGGTGTTGTCAGTTGGATATCCAGTTCTCAAAGTATGCTCTCTTTGTTTACATTGTTACTTTGTTAGTTTCTACATACTTTGCTCTAGTGTTGTGAGTATTGACTTGGTCTTTCATTTTCAGCCTTGAGGAACTTCAAGTAAATTACAACAACGATCGATCTAGGTGTGGATCATGTGTCCCTGGCTTCCATTTTCTTTGCGGTTATATAATTTAATGTTATCTTGGTGTTCGTATAACTGATTTTATATTGCTTTTGAATAGGGATTACACAAATCCAAACCTGCCGTCAGAGCAAAAAGGCCGTTCATCTCATGTATGACCAGCTTTACTAATTAATTACATATATTCTGTACCTTTTATGCCGTCTTAATGTTCTGTTTTTTCTTCTCTTGTAGCCTGGCTATGGTGATGCAGGAGGTATGTATCTTACATGATTGTAACGCTATTCGTTGTTTTTCTATATTGTGGTATTTTGCTAATTCATATATATATATATATAAATATATATATATATATATTTTTTTTGCAGTGGCATATCCTCAGGTGGGTGATGCTAAGATATACTAGCAACTCTTTTGGTCAAGATTTCGCAAGAATCACTTTTTGTTTCTCTCAAATATGTTCTCTAAGTGGCTGTGGTTTTTAGTTGTCCCCGTCTCTATTGATTGTACCTCCTGGTCCATTCTTGATTCTTTATATGTTCAAAGTTTTGAATATGTGCCTGATTAGTTTCATGCATGTGGTGTCACTTAGATGGCAAATACAGCTGCGATCGCAGCTGCCTTTGGCGGTGGTTTGCCTCCGGGTATAACTGGCACAAATGATAGGTGTACAGTCCTTGTCTCCAATTTGAATACAGATGTAAGTTGGTCATTTCTTGTTTTGGTAATTCATATATATATATATATATATATATATATATATTCTTACAGTATTCCCCGGGCTTATATGGTTCACTATTTTTCAGAGTGTTGATGAGGATAAGCTTTTCAATCTTTTTTCTCTGTACGGGAACATTGTAAGGATAAAGATTCTCCGGAACAAACCCGACCATGCCCTTGTCCAAATGGGAGATGGTTTCCAAGCTGAACTTGCAGTACATTTCCTCAAGGTTTGTCCATGTCCCTTGCTGATGTATATATAAATGCATTCAAGAAAGTATTTGGGATAAGTTTTGAGTTTAAGATTGATGATTAAAAAATGGGATGGTTTATTTGTGAATATGTTGTGTTTCTTGCAGGGAGCGATGCTGTTTGGTAAGCGGCTAGAAGTAAACTTCTCAAAGCATCCAAATATAACACCAGGCACAGACTCGCATGATTATGTAAACTCGAACCTGAACCGCTTCAACCGCAATGCTGCAAAGAACTACCGCTATTGCTGCTCCCCTACCAAGATGATTCACTTATCTACTCTTCCGCAAGACGTGACAGAGGAAGAAGTGGTGAACCATGTCCAAGAGCACGGGGCGATAGTGAACACAAAAGTGTTTGAGATGAACGGGAAAAAGCAAGCTCTGGTGCAGTTTGAGAACGAGGAGGAAGCTGCGGAAGCACTAGTGTGCAAGCACGCGACTTCTCTAGGCGGATCAATTATCAGAATCTCCTTCTCTCAGCTACAGACTATTTAAACTCGAGAAAGGCCTCTCTCTCTCTCTCTCTCTCTCTCTCTCTCTCTCTCTCTCTCTCTCTCTCTCTCTCTCTCTCTCTCTCTCTCTCCTTTTATAACATTAGGGTGAGGATAATGACTGTATGTTTCTTTAACTCAAACCTCTGCTTCTTGTTCAGACGTTACTGCACTTTTTTAACTTCTTGGTTTCTTGGTTTAAATTGTGTGTTAATTTCATGGACTTACATTTAAGAATGTAAAGGTGAATAACTATAATGATCTATATATTAGTTGTATTTATTTAGATAAACTATTTTTAAATTAATTATTAAACTATTTTTTATTTTTGAAAAAACCTAGCCATATTTTTATTGATTTGTTGTAAAAAAAACATTATTATGATATTGTCATAGTGTTCATGTTGTAGAATTTTTTCGCAGAATTATTTTTATGTTATCGCAGAATTGTTTTCGCGCAATTGTTCTCAAGTTGCTGTAGATATATTTTTATGTTGTCGCATAATTATATTCTCGCAGATTTTTTATAGTTATCGCAAAATTATTTTGTAAAATTATTTTTATGTTATCGCAAAATTATTTTCTGAAAGATTATTTTTATGTTATCGCAAAATTATTTTTTATGTTGTCGCACTTTTTTGTAGTTATCGCATAATTATATTGCAGAATTGTTTTTGACATTGTGGCAGATTTATTTCTCGCAGTTTTGTTGTAGTTATCGCAGAATTGTTTTGCAGAATTATTTTCTCACAGTTTTGTTGTAGTTATTGTAACATTTTTTTGCAGAATTGTTTTTGACGTTCTATAGATTTATTTTCTGGGCTGTCTGACGTGACGCGTGAATGTCTTTAACCTGTCTTTTGTAAGCTGTCTAACCTGTCTTTGTAAGTTGTCTAACCTATCTTTGTAGGCTGTCTGACATGATGCGTGAATGTCTTTCATTTTTTTTGTTTTTTCCGTTCATTGACACTTGTAAATTTTTTATTGGATATTTAGATTTTGTGTTTTTCTTATTCACCCTTATCTTAAACTCAAATATTTCTTGATAAATAAAAAATTTATATTTTATTTTAATACCAAAATTCATCATTTTTTAAACTCTATAAATAGAATTTTTTTTTATTTAATTTGGACACACAAAAAATCAGTCTTTTTAAAGTTAATTATTAGGATTCATGTCTTAAAAAGACTTATTTTTTGTGTGTCCAAATTAAATAAAACAAATTTCTATTTATAGAGTTTAAAAAATGATGAATTTTGGTATTAAAATAAAATATAAATTTTTTTATTTATCAAAAAATAATTAAGTTTAAAGATAAAGATAAATAAGAAAAACACAAAATCTAGAAATCCAATAAATAATTTAAAGTGTCAATTAAATAGAAAAAAAATAAAAGATATTCATGTGTCACGTCACACAACCTACAATGACAAGTTAATGGTTTGTCACCTCAGATAGCCTACAATGACATGTTAATGATTTGTCACCTCAGATAGCCTACAATGACAGGTTAATGATTTGTCACGTTAGACAACCAAAAAAAAAATCTGCCACAACATCAAAAACAATTATGCAAAACAATTCTGCGATAAATAAAACAAAACTGCGAAAAATAATTCTGCGATAACATAAAAATAGTTCTGCGATAACTACATAAAAATTGTGAAAAATAATACTGCAAAACAATTCTGCGATAACTACATAAAAATTGTGAAAAATAATACTGCAAAACAGTTCTGCGATAACTACAACAAAACTGCAAGAAATAATTCTGCGACAACATAAAAATAATTCAGAAAAAACATTATGTGATAACTACAAAAAAAAATTGCGAGAAAATTCTGCGACAACATAAAAATAATTCTGCAAAACAATTTTGCGATAACTACAACAAAACTGTGAGAAAATAATTATGCGATAACATAAAATAATTATGCAAAATAATTGTGCGATAACTACAACAAAACTGCGAGAGATAATTATATGACAACATAAAAATAATTCTACAAAACAATTCTGCGATAACTACAAAAAAAACTGCGAAAAAATAATTTTGCGACAACTTGAGAACAATTATACGAAAACAATTATGCGATAACATAAAAATAATTCTGTGAAAAAAATTCTGCAACAACATGAATGCGGTGGCAATATAGTAATAAAGTTTTTTTTACAACATCTCAATAAAGATACGACTGGATTTTTTAAAAAAGCAAAAAGTTGTTTAATAATTAATATAAAAAATAGGTTATCTAGGTAAATACAGCTAATATATAGGTCATTATAGTTATTCACCCTTTAATAAAAACAGCTAGATATCATCATGGGCTTTCGGACAAAATGGGTTATTCGGATCGGGTAAATTGGTAATCGGGTTATTTTTTTAAATCAAAATTTTCCGAATCAACCCAAACATAAACTCAGTTTGGTTCGGGTCAGATGTCGGTTTACTTGATTTGGTTACACACCATAATAGTTGTTCCGAATTATACCGATTTGATTTTTGATTCAGTTTATTTGGTTTATTAGCTCAAATGGAAAAAAATATGTTCACAAAATAATAAGTCCAACAAGTCCAATAACAACCCTTTACAATTAAAGCTCAAACTAAAAGAAATTGTCAACACTCGACTAGAAAAAAAACAAAAAAAAAACGAGAGAAGAAAAAAAAAAAAAAAGAAACAAGAAGAGAAGAGATATAATGATCTGGGTTTTGTATCAGGTGGAAGAGATGGAGAAGCCACAAAGTGAGGTGGAAAAACCATCGCTAACCTGAAGGAGAAAAGCTGCAGCGGAAGATTGCTCGGAGACTTGTGAGTCACCTGAGGGAGAAAGTCTCCCTTGCTTAACACCTTCGACCTATCAAATCCATCTCTCTCTCTAACTCCTTTCCCTCTGTCGCTCACTCTTATCAAAATCAAAATCGATTCTCAACAGAACAGGATCTGGAGGAGAAGGGGACGTATATATAGAAGGAGAAGGCCCTCGAAAATCAAAATCTAGAGGAAAAGGGGATCGAGAATTAAAATCCAGAGGAGAAACATGTTAGAATGAGAGATTTAGATTCACCATTGGAGAATAGAGAGAGTTTTAGAGAAAAGAGAATGAGAGAAATGATTTTTATTAATAATGAAAAGAATTAATATTCTTGCTTATAAATGAAGAGTACAAGTGTTTATATAGAGAGTTTACAATCATTATGTCCAAACACACTCTATTAGGCGTCACGTATGCATGTTTGGCTACAGGTTTAGAAGCTCTTTCATACTCTCCCTTTGGTTTAGAGTATCTACCACACTTCATACCTTCTCTTTGTCTTAGATTATATATTTCTTTTCTTCTTACACTCCTCCTCAAGTTTAAGCATGGGTGAATGGTTGAACTTGCAAAGATGAAGAGACTTTCCTCCTTTTTCTTTTCACTCCCTTTCAAGCTTGTTTTTTAATGTTCATTGAAACCGCGCTTGGAACCTTAAAAAACTTCCTCAATAAAAACCTTAGTATGGAAAACCCTTTGGGACGAAACCAATACTAAGGGATCAAGAGTGAAGTCTTCTTAGCTTAGGGATTGACCATTGAATCTGTGAGCTTTAAATCCACCATAGTGAGCTCCATAGATCCTTAATCAAGGCCTTGTTGATTATTCCTTGTGAATGACTGCTTTGAAGCTTCTTCTAAGTCTGGTCCATTTCTCCCCCTTTCTTTTGACTCCTTGTCTTTAAGAGGTGATTTTGATCCAGCTTTCCGTAAAGTCTTCAATTTGAACCTGTTTCACATACACATATGCATGTATCAATTCTCACAAGATAAACCAATGCATTATATTGTAAGAATGATTTTAACTTCCCTTAAGTGGATAGCGATTTTGAGACCAGTCTGGTTCTCTAAGGACTTCACATTAAGGTCTTTGGATTCATCATGATCAAATGGTTCTCTCCCCTTATATGTTTTGAATTCCCTTTGACCAGCTTCATTTTGCATCACTTTCTACTTTCAATAAGCCTAACTCAAGAGAATAAGATTGTAGAATTAAGTTTGAGTAGAGTGAGCACACTTATCTCCTAATACACTTTCCCACCATGCTTTCACTAGTTGATGTAGGGTAAGTCATGCTTATGACTGTTTTTTATCACTTCCTGATCTAAAACATCATAGCAACTCAAAAATAAATATTAGTATTCCAGATCTTGAATAAGATCAAGTCTGGTATCAAGTTTAATATCTAGCCAAATTCTCAACCTAAAATCATAGAGTTAAAGAACTTATCATAGATAGTACATTTGATGAGAGAATTAGGCTGAGCAACACACTTCTTGTGCTCACTTGGTTTTGGCAGATAGCTTGAAAGCCCTTGAATGCGCCAGCCAACTCCTTGAATATCCTTATTTGAATGTTCTTTGAATATCCTTGTTTGTGCCTTGAAAGCTTTTGTATGCACCAGACATCTCCTTGAATATCCTTCTTTGTGTCTTGAAAGCCTTTGAATGCACCAGACACCTTGAATGCCCTTGTTTGCGCCAGACACACTTCTTGGATGTCCTTGTTTGCGCCAGACACACCTCTTTTGATGTCCTTGTTTGCGCCACCAGGTCTAGCATGGAATGAACCACACCCAGCATGGAATGAACCTCCCAGCATGGAATGAACTTGGCAAGATCGGACTCGACCTTGGCACGATCTAGACTCAACTCGCCCAGACACAGAACTTGGAACAGCCTTGTTTCAACTCCTTCTTGTGCCATTGAATGCTCATTTCCTTTCCCCCCCCCACAAGCTTGACACTAGGAATGAAAGTCAAGGTTGGAAGAATGAGCATACATAGATTGTATGTCTTAACTTGGTCTTCTTTACCCTTTAAACATAAAGAAGAAGATTGTAAGTATCTGATAGAATATGAAATGTCTTGAACATATGAGATTTAAAGTATTAAAGAATATGAGATTTGAAGATTAAAAGTATAAGATTTTAAGTGGACATGAGATTAATGAAGAATGATGAAGAATAATGGAGAATTATGATGAATGTCAAGGTGAATTTTGGATTCAACTAGGTTCTAAATGCAATGCATAGTCTTCCTAGGTTCTCTTTCATCCTATGAACATTTCTAGATGAGAAATTTAATCAATCAAGGAATAAGTAAAAAGTTTAGAGATAGCCTTTGCAAAGGCTTTGATACTAAGTCTTTGTGAGTATTCCTCCTTTGTGATTGATTATGATCTGAACTTGCAGCATGTGTGCTCTGTTGATTTTCATTTCAAACACACACCAAAGGATACCTTACTCCATGGGAGAGCTGATTCATCACATTGCACCAGTATTTCCTCTCCACTCCTTGTGGTGGCTGTTCTTTTCTCAAAGGAGAACTTTACACAAACTGACGCTTCTTCGGCCGCGAAAGTTCTAAATATGGGTATGATCCGAGCCCATCATGTCCAAATACTCCATGTGGACACGTGGATATATGCAAAACCACTCATCGTTCCCAAAGCTTCTATCGAGGCGGCTAAGGGTAGCCTAGCTTCTTCTGTCATTAATGAATCTCTCCTCTTCTTCCTTGTATCTATTCAGAAGTGTTGCTAGTTGAGCGATTACCCTCGTTAGCTCTCTTTGCTGTCTAGTTTCTTGACATTCCGAACTAGTGGCAATTGGTTCTAACTCTTTCTCCATGTGTTGTGCCTTTTAACTTGCTTTCTTTTGCCTTTGTTAGACAATCAAGCAAAAATCAACTCCCATCTTAAACCTTTGAACCTGTTGAGAATAGCCAGATTCTAATAAAAGTTTGTGAGTGAAAGAGAGTGATATGGGGTTATTATATAAAGCACAGTTGTAACAAGTTTTGACCACAATAAAAATACAGTGTTTTATCAAATACAGTGATATTATGTAAAGTTACAGATTTAATGAACCAATGTAATTTATTGTGGTCAAAGATTGTTACTGAAGTGATGAGTCATGAAGTGGAGTTTCCTAAGTTAAGCTAGTGAAGTAATGTCGGTTAAAGAGTCAAAGTCCAGTTTTGTAGTCTTTGTTTAAGTCATCTTTGAATAAGTCATACAGCTTATATTTTATAGGAAATGAATGGCAAGTAATTAGTTAAGAGTGGGATAATGTTAGTTGAGTCATGACGTGGTGTTAATTAAGTCATGGAGTCATGGGTTAGTTGAAATACGAGCTATAAAAGCTCGAGTTGTAAGCACCAATGAATGACACAGAAAATTGCAGTAAAAACAGAGTATTGTGTTCTGTCTTAAACGTTTTCAAGTGGTAGCAGAGAAAAATCTGGGGAAACACAGAGAGAAAGAGATATAAACACCGGTGATAGAATACAAAGAAGAGAGATGAGCGAGAGAGACGCTTTGATAATCTCCAAATTCGATGAAGATTATGAGCATTGGGCAATGCTCATGGAAATTTTTTTAAAATCAAAGGAATGGTGGGATCTTATAGAGGTGGAGATTGTGAGACCAGACATAAATGTGATTCTGACAGGACCTCAAAGGACAGAGCTCGCGGAGAAGACGATCATAGACCAAAAGGTGAATAATTACATGTACGCATCGATCGATAAAACGATTCTAAAAACAATTATGAAGAAGGAAACATCGAAGGATCTGTGGGAGTCTATGAAGAGGAAGTACCAGGGGAATATGCGAGTGCAAAGTGCACAACTACAAAGACTAAGAAGAAGCTTTGAGGTTTTCGAAATGAAGATTGAGAAACTATCACAGGATACTTCTCAAGAGTCATGGAGGTGACTAATGATATGAGAAACTTGGGGGAAGACATGCCAGATTTGAAGGTTGTTGAGAAGATACTACGGACTTTGGTGGAGAAATTCACATACATCGTTTGTATTGCAAAGCTCCTTGATGGTGCATGAACAAAACCTGAAAAGACACGACTCAAATGATCAAGTGTTGAAGGTCGAGGGAAATTAGAGATATGAAGGAAGACAAAACAGGGGAAGATCATATCGTGGCAGAGGAGGTTTTCAAGGTCGAGGAAGAGGAAAATCGTTTTACAACAAAGATCAAACCGAATGTTTTAAATGCCACAAAAAGGGCCATTATAAGGCGGAATGTCCAGAGTGGGAGCGAGAAGCCAATTATGTAGAAGGAGAAGACGATATGTTGTTAATAGCACATATCAATGAAATCGAAGGCAACAAGCAACATGTTTGGTTCCTCGATTCAGGGTGCAGCAACCACATGTGTGGAAACAGAGATTGGTTCATCGAACTTGATACCAACTACAAGCAAAATGTGAGACTTGGAGACAACAGGAGAATTGCAGTTGAAGGAAAGGGAAGTCTCAGACTAGAGATCAAAGGAACTACATCACTTATCACCTCTGTCTACTATGTACCGGGGCTTAAAAAAAACTTACTCATCATAGGACAGCTACAAGAAAAGGGACTAAGGATCACCTTTGAAGAAGATGTCTGCGATGTCTGGAGCAAAACACAAAACCGAATGGTGATGCAATCGGTTGTGTCGAAAAACCGAATGTTTTGTGTCTTTGCGAGTGTAAAGAAGGCAAAGGAAGCAGAAGAGGACCGTTGTTTTCAAGTCATGAAACAACATAAGAGATATGGACACTTAAGCCAAAGTGGAATTAGGACACTCACAGAGAAGAACATGGTCAACGGATTACCTGTCAACAAAGAAGATAGTCAAGAAACTAAGGTCTATGAAGTCTGCATGAAGGGAAGCAAATTAGAGCAAACATACCCAAGAAAAGTATGTGGAGGGCGTCACGAGGGTTAGAGCTCATTAACAGCGATATCTGCGGACCTATCACGCCAACATCTGAAAGTGGAAAAAGATATGTCATCAGTTTCATTGATGACTACAGTAGAGAGTGTTGGTCTTACTTCTTGTCAGAAAAGTATGAAGCCCTCAACGTCTTCAAGGAATTTAAAGCAATCACAGAAAGAGAAACATGACAACACGTGATTTGTCTAAGGTCAGATCGAGGAGGAGAGTACAATTCAAAGGCGTTTGAAGAATACTGCAAAGAGAATAGGATCGAAAGGAAACTAACAGCAGCCTATACGCCACAACAAAATGGCATTTCTGAAAGGAAGAATCAAAGCCTGATGAACATGACGAGGTGTATGTTATTGGAGATGTCTGTATCCCGTAAGTTTTGGCCAGAAGCAGTTCAATATGCATCATACATCCTGAATAGAAGCCCTTCAGCAGCTCCAAGTAATCAAACTCCACAAGAAAAATGGAGCAATCACAAACCAAACGTGGAGCACCTTAGAGTATTTGGATGCACGACATTTGCGCTAGTTACATATGAGAGAAGGATCAAGTTGGATGATAAAAGTACGAAATGTGTGTTCTTTGGCGTGAGCAAATGATCAAAAGCCTATAGATTGTACAAGTCAGAGACAAAGAAGATCATAATCAGTAGGGATGTACAATTTGATGAAAGTAAAGCTTGGAGTTGGGAAGGAGAATCGCAAGAACCAGAGCTGATTTGGGAAGAAATAGCAGAGGAACCTGAGAATAGAGAAGACAGAAGAAAATCCAGACAGTACAAATAAAAATGAAGAAGTTGCAGAAGAGAATGCAGAACCCTCGTCTGATGAAACTGAATACGAAAATATAGGAGGCTCTCCACAGCCGATGAACAGAGAAGTGGGAAGAAGACAGAGGAAGACTCCAGTATGGATGTAGGACTATGTTAGTGGCAACGCCAAAATTATAATTGTTGAAGAAGGAGAAGAAATCATGGACATGCTTGTCGCTTCTGAAGATCCAACAAATTTTGATGAAGCCGTATTGGTGGAAGTATGGAGAAATGCCATGGAAACAGAGATCACTTCAATTGAAGACAACAACACTTCGGAGCTAGTTGATGTACCAGAAGAATTTAAAGTGATTGGTTTAAAATGGGTGTTCAAAACAAAGCTCAACGAGAAAGGTGAAGTGGACAAGTTCAAGGCAAGATTAGTCGCAAAGAGTTATCATCAAAGGGAAGGGATAGACTTTCTTGAGGTATTCACTCCAGTCGCAAGGTGGGACACATTCAGGCAATCTTGGCTTTGGCAGCAGCAGAAGAATGGACAGTGTTCTAGCTTGATGTCAAAAGCACATTCTTACAAGGTGATCTGGAGGAAGATGTTTATGTCGAATAACCTGAGGGGTATGAGGTCGACAATGCAAGGGTGTACAAGTTAAAGAAGGCCTTATATGGACTGAAGCAGGCTCCAAGAGCATGATACAGCCGCCTTGAAAGCTATTTTTTGGGAGAAAGGTTTGAGAAGTGTTATTGTGAATACACCCTCTTTGTGAAGCAACACGAAAACGACACTCTGATTGTAAGTGTCTATGTCGATGACCTTATTTACACTGGAAGCTATGAATTAATGATTTCAGAGTTCAAAAACTCGATGATGAGCGAGTTTGCAATGTCTGACTTGGGGAAGATGAAGTTCTTCTTACGCGTGGAGATATTGCAAGATGAGAAGGGCATATTCATTAACCAGAGCAAGTATGCAGAAGAGATATTAAGGAGTTTTGGAATGGAGGAGTGCAACTTTGTGAGAAATCCAATGGTTCCAGGACAAAAGCTATCAAAAATCCTGACTGGAGAAAGAACAGATGCCACAAAATTCAAACAAGTGGTGGGAAGTCTGAGATACTTAACGGTAACACAAACAGACTTGATGTTTTCAGTGAATCTAGTAAGCAGATACACGGAAAACCCAGGTGAGGAACACTTATTGGCCGCAAAACGGATACTGAGATACGTTCAAGGGACAAAATAACTTGGTATTCGTTACAAGAAGAAAGGAGAAGCAGCAGCTGTTAGGTATGTGGACAGTGATTATGCAAGGGACGTTGATGATCGGAAAAGCACTTCTGGATTCATATTCATGATGGGAGGAGGAGCAGTCTCATGGGCCTCAAAGAAGCAACAGATTGTAACTCTTTCAACAACAGAAGCCGAGTTTGTTGCAGAAGCTTATGGAGCTTGTGCAGTATGGTTAAGGAATATTTTGGAAGAAATATGATCAAAGCAAGAAGAAAGTACTATCTTGTATTGTGACAATAACTCCACCATCAAATTGTTAAAGAATCTGGTGCTGCATGGGAGGAGCAAGCACATACATGTGAGGTATCATTTCTTGCATGAACTCGTGAATGTAGGAACAGTTCGACTTGATTACTGCCCAACGCGAGAACAACTCGCAGACATCATGAAAAAAGCTATCAAGTTGGAGACCTTCGAAAAAATAGGTGTTTGTACGGAAGAAGAGTAAACTGAAGAAAGAGAGCTCAGTTTAAGGGAGGGAATGAAGTGATGAGTCATGAAGTGGAGTTGCCTAAGTCAATCTAGTGAAGTAATGTCGGTTAAAGAGTCAAAGTCCAGTTATGTAGTCTTTGTTTAAGTCATCTTTGAATAAGTCATACAGCTCTTATTTTATAGGAAATGAATGGCAAGTAATTAGCTAAGAGTGGGATCATGTTAGTTGAGTCATGGTGTGGTGTTAATTGAGTCGTGGAGTCATGGGTTAGTTGAAATACGAGCGATAAAAGCTCGAGTTGTAAACACGAATGAATGACACAGAAAATTGCAGTAAAAAACAGAGTATTGTGTTCTTTCTTAAACGTTTTCAGTTACAACTGTGCTTTATATAATAATATACAATCCTTATCAAACAATATCACTTAAAAATATACAATAAGATACAAATAATATCAAAGATATATTTGTATTTATCTAAACTAAGTAGTTGTCATTATCTTACCATATAGTTAGCAGATACAAGTTAGATTAACGATAACTTCATTGGTACGAGATATATCATTTTGTATGTATATGTTTCAGGTGGAAGCCCGGTCTATTCAAGCAGAGGAAGGGGACGACGCACTCGCAGAAACGGACCTTAGCTGGTCAGATGAGGAGGACAATGACTTGTTGACTGGTTAAGCTGATTGAAGAAGGTCACATTTTCAAAAAGAGATGTTCAGAAGTGCTAATGGCAGCTGAACTGACAAACATGAGGATAGTGTGGAGGAATTAACCTACCAGCAGACCTAATCCGGGAACAGTAAGCTATAATATCCTACTAAGATCGCATCCTACTTGCTCTAAGATCTGTTAAATGGAACGTGGCAGTAAATGAAGGGTATATCGGAAGTTAGATGAACAAAAACTTCAGCAACCTCTCATTATGTCTAATCATGTGTAGTTTACTAATTTCAACCTCAGTTGTGTATATCTGGCTAATTGTTAGTTGTCATTTATTGTCTTATGTGTAATTGACAAAAAAAAAAAAAGATAACTCTATTAGGTATTTAGGTTTATGAAATGTAACAAGAAGCGAGATAATTAACTTGGGAGTCTCTCACTTTTTCCTTACAACTTGATCACAATAAAATGATCCTTTTACTAGAACGATTTGCAAACATATATAAATTGAGGCCACAACAGTACATACGACAGCCCACGTGATGTGTCGAGCAATGTGTGCAGATCCCAATTGCTTGCTAGAGAATTTCCATTAGGATTTTTTAGATGGTATCTTAAGTATTAAAATATTAACAAAGGAAGAAAGAAAAATGATAAATCAATCCTTAAATAAGACCAATAAGAATCAATACTTAGCCTAAGTACAACTGTCAAATTACTAATAGTTTTTTTGTCAACTTAGCATATTGGCTTTAATATCCTCATATTGCAGAGTAATGAATTTAAAATTACTAATGATTTATATTTTAAAATTTAATTATTTAATAAATATATATATTAAAAATAATAATAATAAGATACTACAAAAAGTATTCTACCGATAGAGGTGCTTTTATTCTTATCCTTTCTTCAGCTTATAGAACTTCTACTTCTCCATGTCACTGTTTTCTATTTCTTGGCCAGGTAACAGTTGGGCCTTACCACGCTTCTTTGAATATTGATACGTGATACGTGGTTGAAGTGCTTCATACGTAACAATACTCCCACGTATGAGATTGAATTTGTCATCAACGTCAAAGGAAGAAAACTCTCCCTAAATCATTTTTTTCATTCCCATGAACTTTCATGCACAAGTAATCCTTGCCACTGAAAGAACACCTCCTATTGACAGTGATAGGATGTACCCTTGTGCCCAGGGTTTTTCCAGAATGGCCTCTAACACTCCATCAGCCGTAAGTTGCGGTGGATTGTGAAAAATTGGAGGAGATTCCTCAATAACCTTTTTCAACTGCGAGACGTGAAAGGTGGGTGCAGCTTCGTCCCTGGCAGAAATCTTAGACGGTAAGCCACTTCCCCTACGCAAGCCTCAACCTCAACCTCATACGACCCATAGAGGCGAGCATACAAATTCTCATTCACTCTCCGATAAAGTGACTTCTCCCTAAAGGGATGAATTTTTAAATACAGCATATTTCGGAAAATGAAAGTTACCTCCTCCGGTGAGCATCTGCACATTGTCTCATCACTTGTTGAGCCTTGTGAAAGTGCTCCCTGAGCAATACTAGAACCCCAATCCTCTCCTTAAGCTTCTCCTTCAACTCTCCATTATCAGTTGACCCATACTTATATTTGAGTAGAGTGAGAGGATCATGCCCGTAGACTGCTCGTATCAGAGTCACATGAATTGTAGAGTGGTCAGAAGAGTTGTACTATAATTCTGCCTACAGCAAAAACTTCGCCCATGACTTAGGTTTGCTGCTGTAAAAACACCGCAAGTAAGCCTCTAGCACTCGGTTTGTCACTTTTGTCTGATCGTTCATGTGGGTGGTCTGCGGTACTCAGACATTGAGTGGTACCTGCTAACCAGAAGAGTTCTCTCCAAAAATTTCTGGTAAATACCTTGTCACAATCATATATTGTCGTTCTCGGAAAACCATAGAGCTTAACCACCTCATGAACAAAAATGACGGCCACGTCTGGCGTCGTGAAATGATGTCATAGCCTGATAAAGTTAACATATTAGACAATATGTCAATGACCACCATGACAGCATTATAGCCCTAACAAACCGTGGCAGACCCTCCACAAAATCCACTGTGATATCCTCCCATATGGCTTCTGGGATAAACAGTGGTTGCAATAGCCCGTCCGGTGCAAATGTTGAATATTTGTGGCATTGACACACTTGACACGCGGCTACATATCTCCTTATGTTGGTCATCATACCCATATAGAAGGACAACTCTCCTATTCTCTTATGTGTCTTAAGTGTGCTGCCATGAGCTCCCAACTTATCATCATGGAACTCACGCATAATCAAATAAATTAAATGTAAATATTGAGAAAGTAACAATTTTCCTTTGCGCAAGAGTCTCCCCTGCATCAAATTGTAATCGGAGTTCGACGTATGATCCTTGGCCAACTCCTCAATCAACTTCTTGAATTTAGAATCACAGTTCACTTCTCCCCCTATAAGTTGAATAGCAACTGGCACTGCCATTTCCATTAGCTCACTAGTGACACCCCTTCGAGACAGAACATTAATTGCTTTATTCTCCAATATGGGCTTGTATTGAATCTTGAAATAAAAAATGAACAACTTGGTGAGCTAGCGCTTCCATGGTGATATCACTCTGATCCAACAAGAACTTCAGTCTCTTTTGGTCAGTACGTATCACGAACCGTCTCCCAAGTAGGTAGTGCTGCCACTTCTCTATGGCAAGGACGATGACTATAAACTCTTTTTCATACACTGATTTTTGGTATTGTCGTTTAATGAAATTTTGGCTGAAATAAGTCAAAGGACATTGGAGTTGCATTAAGCCAGCCCCAAGACCAGTACCTGATGCATAAGATTCCACCACAAACTGCTCCTCAAAACCGGGTGATGCCAGTACTGGAACTGAAGTCATAGCCTCTTTGAGCTTTGCAAAGGCCATCGACGCTTCATGGTTCCAGCTAAGACAATCATTATTAAGTAACTTAGTAAGTGGTTTTGCTATCTGCTCATAGACTTGAACGAACCAGAAATAGTAGCCAGTGAGACCTTGAAATCCCCGTAGTTCCTTGACATTGCGAGGCTGTGGCCACTCAGTCATTGCTTGAATATTTCTCATATCCGCTGCAATTCCATCGGCAGATATGTCATGACCCAAGTACTCGACCTTTCTACTACCAAATTGGCACTTCTTGCGGTTGGCAAAGAGCTGATGTTCCTTTTGCTTTTCTAAAACCGAACGTAAATGTCCTTGATGCTCTTATTTGGTCTGGCTGTAAACGAGAATGTCTTCTAAGAACACCAGAACAAAATTTCGCATAAACGGCCAGAATATGTCATTCATCAATAACTAAAAAGGGCCGGTATGTTAGATAGCCTAAAATGCATGATAAAAAAAAACTCATAATGACCGTTATGCGTGCAAAAAACGGTCTTATGCATATTGTCAGCTTGTACCGGATCTGATGATAGCTAGACCATAAATCCAACTTAGAGAAGACCATGGCACCCTGCAACTCATCCAATGACTGGTCTATCATCTGTATTGATTAAGCTATCTATGACAGTAGTTTTGATGAGTGCTTTATAGTCAACACAAAAGCGCCAACTCCCGTTCTTCTTCTTAATCAATAAGATCAGGCTTGATAAAGCACTTCCACTGCCCTGTATGAACTAGATGGTGCACTCAGTGAATGTGTTGTCTCCTTCTCTTCCCCGATCTGCTTATCTTCCTCACTCTCCTAAGGCATTCCTCCTGAACCAATATAACCTTCAGCTCCTTATTTGGGCAGTTATGGTGTGCGTGATATCGACCAAAGCATTGGAAACACAGTTCATCTGCCTTATACATTGTTACTTCTACCAGAGTGAGTTTCTTGAATGCTGTGTTAGGTCTACACTAAACATTTGGGGTATTTCCCTCAGATCTCTGTAAAAATGGTGTATGGGTCTTGCTGGATGTAAAAAAATTCAAGTTAGGCCCAACTCAGAAGCAACAGATGACACGGGTATAGCGAGCAAATCTCTAGCAATTATAGAAAGAATCTTATACTTTGATTTCATCCTCTTCCAACATGACAAAACATCAAAGCTAGGGTCTACTCTAGAAACACAACTGTCAGCTAAGTAACTCTCTAACTCTGATTAATACACCGAGTGTTCTTCACTTGTTTCATGTTGTTCAATCAATGAATCCAAGTCATAAATTTCAACATCTCCTTCCCCTCTACAGCCTTGAGCAGTCATTGGAGTAGGCGAGCGTTCGTTTGAACTACCAAACTTGTCGTTATAGTAGTTAAACATCCTATCTAGAGCCGAAGTTACTTTGACAATCAAACTTTCAGCTATGCTATCGGGTCCTGAACCATAACTCTCACGGATTAACCAGCTCACATACTTCAACTTATAACGAGGATCCATATCAAACTTAGCTTTCATCTTAACAGCCATCTCCTTCTGATTTTGATCAGTCATGTTCAAACTCATCTTCCTAATCATAAGACCCACTCCAAAAACCTCTTTCAAACATGAATTCATCGGAACCGCAACAACGCCAAATGAGCTAGACTTGGAGGATCTTACGCCGCAAGTGCCAAGTGGACCGATCACACGTCAAAGAGCAAAGGCAATTAGCTTCAAATTCAACCATTTCGTGAAGCACTTGCTGGAGCGGAAAGAAGACGGACCAGACACAACTAACTTGACCACCAGCTCAGCTAAGCACGGATCACTACCATTTCTCACCGGCGATCTTCTTCATGCACGACCAGCTTCACTTGGTGTCTTTACTATCACTAAGTAAAGACACCGTAAAATCATGCTAAGGAATTGTACTCTTTTTCCTACTTTCGGTTTTGTCCCACTGGGTTTTCCGAAAGAGGTTTTAACGAGGCAACACCCTTAGTGTGTTTAGAGTAGAAAACTTATTTTTCTTCTCTAATTTTTGGCCTTCTTTTTGATGGGCCTTTCATTCTTTTTTCACATTTATCTTCTCTTTATTTTGTCCAAAGTTGGCCCAAATGTTTAGGGCCCATTTTTTATGCATTGTATTTGCTGTTTTTGAGTTTTGGGCCAAGTTTCTTTATGAGACAAGAGGAAATTCGCCCAGAAACTTATTGACAACACTATTTAAACTCTTTAGGTCAATTAATAACAATTAGAACTTTTATGAACAAAATCCTAAGTCTAAACCTAGCTAGCCGTCGAGTAGAATTCTTAGAATTTGTGAACCTTCAAACCACTAACGTGTTTGCAGGATCATCCTTGGTGTATCTCGATCAATCCATAGTTCGAGTGGTCCAATTCGCTTCCCCATCTTGTGATTGTCCAGAATCGAGATTCTCTTCTGATCAAACACAACACGATCCTGATCCAGGCTTGTATCATCTTTGGTATCAGAGCTGAAGCTCCTGACGCAGGGTAGTGTATAAACCCTATCTCTTGTTTTCTTTTTTGTTATTTTTGATTTGTTTGTCAAGTGTTTCAGTTTAAGTCACAATCGAGTCTCTATCATTTGCATCCATCACTCACCATCCACGATCAGTTTTCATCCACGCGATCCGCATAAGGTAAGAAGAGGTGAGATTCTCCTTTTTCATTACTTTCATTCGTTTATTTTCTATTGTTAATCTAACTTTAAAAAAAAAAAAAAGAAGAAACAGATCTTAAACGTGAGAAAGAAGAGGTGAGAAAAAAAAAAGTTTTTTTTTTTTTATTATTATTTTTTTTCTCTCGTTAAGGTGAAAAAACAAAAAAAAAAATTTGATTTCAAATTTTGAACTTTCGTTTGTGATTGTGAGAGAAAAAAAAAAAAATTTAAACTGCACGTGAGATTAGGAAGAAAAAAAAAATAATAATAATAATTTTCTCTTTTGGTTGTTAACGTGAGGTGAAGAAAAAAAAAATTAAAAAAAAAAACAAATTTGAATTTAAATTATTAATCTATTAGATTTAGATTGAATTAGCTATTTTCTAGGGATAGATTAGATTAGCTTTTTTTTTGGGTTTTAAAATTTCATGCAATTAAAAAATTTTAGGATAATTTGTCATATAGTTTTTTTTTTAGAATAAATTTTATTTGCATAAATTTAGAATATAATTTTTTTTTTTTTGCATAATTTTAGCATATAGTTTTATTAGCATTAATTTATCATATAATTTTTATTTGCATTAAACTTAGGCTAAAATTTTGTCAATATTTATTTGCATTAAAATTTGCATTAGAAGTCCCTAGGATAAGTTTATTTACATACTAGGTCCTTAAGTTAAATTTATTTGCATATTAAGTCCCTAGATTAAGTTTATTTACATAATAGGTCACTAGGTTATATTTATTTGCATATTAAGTCCTTAGATTAAGTTTATTTGCATAGTAGGTCCTTAGGTTAATTTATTTGCATAGTAAATCCTTAGATTAAGTTTATTTGCATACTTAGTCCTTAGGCAAAAATTAATTACACATTAGGTCCTTAGGTCAAAATTATTTGCATAATTAATCCTTAAAAAAATAAATTGCATAAGTAGTCCTTAAGATTTTTTTTTTATTCTGGTTCTCCTCAGATAAACAGAATGTCCGACAAGTCGGACCCCGCTGACGTCAACAGTGCCATGTTGCACATGTTGGCGAATCTGAGTGGTCAAATCAATGTTATGGCCACAGGCATAGACCGACTAGGAGAGCTATTAATGGCAACAAGAGCTGAGATCCCGGAATCCTCTCGTCAAGGAGCAGATCGAGGCTTTGAGCAACCGCCACCACCGCCACCTTTCCAACCACCACCACCGCCACCACCACATTTCCAAGCTCAACAGCCCCCACATCAAGCCCCGGAAGTAAAGCTTAACCCTCCCACATTCGCTGGTAGAGTGGACCCCGAGGCTTATTTAGATTGGGAGCGCCGGATGGAGCATATTTTTTACTACTATCAATATGCCGATCCGAGGAAAGTAGCTCTAGCTACGGCTCAGTTTACCGACCATGCTCTGACATGGTGGGATCGAGAATGTACCGAGAGAAGAAGAAACTGGTACGGAAACATAGTATTGTGGGACGAACTAAAGTACGTCATGAGCCGACGTTACGTTCCACTGCACTTTCACCGAGACTTACAAAAACGCTTTAGACGTTTAAGTCAAGGAAGTAAGAGTGTCGAAGAGTACTATGAGGAATTCAAACATTTAAGGAACCGTCTAGGAGTAGAGGATTCCTTAGAGAGTCTTATGGCGCAATTCGTGGACGGATTAAACGAAAAGATTGCTCGGAAAGTCGAGAGGCAGACGTACCACGACTTAAGCGAGTTACTTCACCTCGCTATTCAAATCGAGCAACAGAACAAACGCAAGGCCTCAAGCGTTGTTCGGCCTAAGACTAGTTGGACACCCGTGTCCAGACCAACTGAATGGAGCAGCCAGCCGGCTACGGACAACCGGTTTAAGGCTAAGGTGAGTGATTTCACCAAGACTCCACGACCGGGCCCTAGCACGTCTCAGCAGCCGGTCACTACTACACATTCTACAAGAAGTCGAGACATCCAATGCTTTAAGTGCAATGGAAGAGGACATATGGCTCGGGAGTGTCCTAACCAACGAGCCATGATTCTCACTCCAGCTGGAGAGGATGAAGCAGAGGATGACCTGGACAAGTCCGGAGAAGACGACCTTGAATACCCGGACACCGGAGAACTCTTGATGATGAGACGAGTTCTCAACACGATGGTTCATCCCGATGAGGTCGTTCAGCGAGAGAACATATTCCACTCTCGATGCACAATCCAAGGAAAAGTGTGCTCGCTGATCATAGACGGAGGTTCGTGTGCGAACGTAGCCAGTGCCTACATGGTAGATAAGCTCGGCTTAAAGAGGACCAAACATCCACACCCTTATAAGTTGAGATGGCTCAATGACAAGGCCATACTACCCATATCTGATCAAGTTAACGTTTCATTCAGCGTGGGACGTTACAAGGATCAAGTGTTCTGTGACGTAGTGCCAATGCAGGCTGGTCATTTATTGTTAGGACGTCCGTGGCAATTCGATAAGGAAACTACACACAACGGACGGAAGAACTTGTATACGTTCGAGCATGAACGACACAAGTATAACTTAGCACCATTGACACCTCGAGAAGTACATGAGATGCAGGTTCGAATGGCCAAGGATGAAAGAAAGCGTAATGAAAACTTTCTTATTAACTCTGGAGACATACGAAAGGCCGTTAGCAGAAAAGACATGTCTGTTATCTTGCTAATGTACAAAGAATTTATAAGCGCTCAAAATATAGACCTCAAGCTGCCATCTGAGGTGAACGAACTGCTAGAGAGTTATGCCGATGTATTCCCCGAGGAGCTGCCTCCTGGACTGCCGCCAGTTAGAGGGATTGAGCATAACATTGATTTCGTTCCAGATGCCCAGTTGCCCAACCGAGCCGCTTACCGGGTCAACCCAGAGGAAGCTCAAGAACTTGAGCGCCAAATACGAGAACTGATGTCCCAAGGGTATATCAGGGAAAGTCTCAGCCCGTGCGCGGTTCCAGTCCTTCTAGTTCCAAAGAAGGATGGCAGTTGGAGGATGTGTGTTGATTGTCGCGCCATCAACGACATCACCATCAAGTATCGTCATCCGATTCCGAGATTGGACGACATGCTAGATGAGCTTAGTGGTGCTACCGTGTTTTCCAAGATAGATCTAAAGAGCGGTTATCACCAAGTCAGAATGCGAGAAGGAGATGAATGGAAGACAACATTCAAGACGAAACAAGGGCTGTACGAATGGTTGGTCATGCCATTTGGACTCTCAAACGCACCAAGTACATTTATGCGTCTAATGAACCACGTTCTTAGACCATACATTAGTAAGTTTGTCGTCGTTTATTTCGACGACATTCTTATCTATAGTGCGTCGTACTCTGACCACGTGTCACATCTTGAGACGGTGATCCGTACACTTCAAAAGGAGAAGTTGTACGCGAATCTTAAGAAGTGCACGTTCTGCACTGATCAAGTCGTGTTCCTCGGCTTTGTCGTAAGCTCTCAGGACTTAAAAGTCGACGAAGAAAAGATTAAGGCCATCAGGGAATGGCCCACGCCGACTAGTATCAGTCTAGTGCGGAGTTTCCACGGTTTAGCGAGCTTCTATAGACGTTTTGTCCGTGACTTTAGCACCATCGCGGCCCCGCTAACGTCTGTGATCAAGAAGAACCGTGAGTTCACTTGGGGAGAGGAACAAGACCAAGCTTTTCAGCTCCTTAAGGACAGATTAACTCACGCCCCCGTGTTAGCTCTCCCGGACTTCAACAAAACATTTGAAGTCGAATGTGACGCATCTGCCGTCGGGATAGGAGCCGTGCTGACACAAGGAGGTAAACCAGTTGCGTACTTCAGTGAGAAGCTCAGTGGTGCGCCGTTGAACTATCCGACCTACGATAAGGAATTGTACGCTTTGGTTAGGGCTATGGAGACATGGCAGCATTACTTGCTTGCCCGAGAGTGTGTTATTCACACTGACCACCAAACCCTTCAACATCTCAAGGGTCAAACAAAGTTGAAGCGCCGTCATGCACGGTGGCTAGAATTCATCGAGACGTTCCCTTACGTCATCAAGTATAAGAAGGGAAAGGAAAACGTCGCCGCAGATGCCTTATCTCGGAGATACGGACTTATCTCAATCATGGAATCCAAAAAGTTGGGATTCGAATTGATCAAAGGTCTGTATGAGACAGACGATGATTTCAAGGAAATATTTCGAGAACACGGAAAGGGAGTCTACAACAAGTACTATCTCTTTGACGGATTCCTTTTCAAGGAAAAGAGATTGTGCATCCCGAGAGGATCTATTCGGGATTTGTTGTTAAGAGAGGCTCACGGAGGAGGACTTATGGGTCAATTCGGGGTAGACAAGACGCTCGACATGCTAAAAGAGCATTTTTTTTTGCCGCACCAGAGGCGAGATGTCGAGGCCCATTGTGCACGTTGTCTAATTTGTAAACGGGCCAAGTCAAAAGCCCATCCCCACGGCCTATATATGCCTCTGCCAATTCCTACTACACCTTGGACTGACATATCCATGGACTTTGTGTTAGGCTTACCAAAGCAAAACCACAAGGATTCCATCTTTGTCGTAGTAGATCGGTTTTCGAAGATGGCACATTTCATTCCGTGTGCCCAGACGAACGATGCGAGTCAAACCGCTAATTTGTTTTTCAAGGAAGTGGTACGACTTCATGGCATCCCGAGGACTATCGTGTCAGATCCAGATACGAAGTTTCTGAGCCATTTATGGAGATCTCTCTGGAAAAAGCTCGGAACTAAATTAGTATTTTCGACAACTTGCCATCCGCAGACTGATGGTCAAACAGAGGTCGTCAACCGAACTCTATCCACACTGCTTCGGGCCACCATTGGACGGAACTTAAAGAGCTGGCTAGATTGCATACCGTTCGTTGAATTTGCTTATAACCGAGCTGTCCACTCGGCCACGAAACTATCTCCGTTCGAGATTGTCTACGGATTTAACCCGCAGTCGCCTTTAGACCTAACACCTTTGCCTCCAGCCGAGATTGTTAGTTTAGAAGGCGAGACCAAAGCCGAGTTTGTCAAGAAACTGCACCAGAGGGCTAGAGACAACATCGAAAAGAGGACAGAAGCTTACCAAAGACAGGCCAACAAGAGTCGCAAGGCTGTAAGCTTCAAGGAAGGAGATTGGGTTTGGCTCCACATGCGGACCGAGCGATTCCCTCAAAAGAGAAAGAACAAGTTGGCGCCAAGAGGAGACGGACCATTCAAGATTATCCGGAAGATCAACGACAACGCCTACCAGCTGGAGCTTCCAGGTGAGTTTAACGTTTCTTCTACATTCAACGTTGCTGACTTATCTTTTTTTGATGCAGGTGATAATCCAGTTTTGAGGACAAAACCTTCGGAAGAGGGAGGGAATGATGAGGACATCGGAACCGCAACAACGCCAAATGAGCAAGACTTGGAGGATCTTACGCCGCAAGTGCCAAGTGGACCGATCACACGTCAAAGAGCAAAGGCAATTAGCTTCAAATTCAACCATTTCGTGAAGCACTTGCTGGAGCGGAAAGAAGACGGACCAGACACAACTAACTTGACCACCAGCTCAGCTAAGCTCGGATCACTACCATTTCTCACCGGCGATCTTCTTCATGCACGACCAGCTTCACTTGGTGTCTTTACTATCACTAAGTAAAGACACCATAAAATCATGCTAAGGAATTGTACTCTTTTTCCTACTTTCGGTTTTGTCCCACTGGGTTTTCCGAAAGAGGTTTTAACGAGGCAACACCCTTAGTATGTTTAGAGTAGAAAACTTATTTTTCTTCTCTAATTTTTGGCCTTCTTTTTGATGGGCCTTTCATTCTTTTTTCACATTTTTCTTCTCTTTATTTTGTCCAAAGTTGGCCCAAATGTTTAGGGTCCATTTTTTATGCATTGTATTTGCTGTTTTTGAGTTTTGGGCCAAGTTTCTTTATGAGACAAGAGGAAATTCGCCCAGAAACTTATTGACAACACTATTTAAACTCTTTAGGTCAATTAATAACAATTAGAACTTTTATGAACAAAATCCTAAGTCTAAACCTAGCTAGCCGTCGAGTAGAATTCTTAGAATTTGTGAACCTTCAAACCACTAACGTGTTTGCAGGATCATCCTTGGTGTATCTCGATCAATCCATAGTTCGAGTGGTCCAATTCGCTTCCCCATCTTGTGATTGTCCAGAATCGAGATTCTCTTCTGATCAAACACAACACGATCCTGATCCAGGCTTGTATCACATGTTCAAACTCATCTTCCTAATCATAAGACCCACTCCAAAAACCTCTTTCAAACATGAATTCCCAGTGACATGTTTTGTTGATGAAACTTTAAAAGTCGCATCATAGAAAAACTTCAAAATGGGTAAATAAGTTTTCGCATACTCCCAATCTGATTCAGTCGGTAAGCCATCTATTCTACCAAGCTCTACCATGTAATTTTTATCCTCTAACTCAAGCATTTGAAAAGCTTTTCTCTGTTTCAAAGCAGATTTTAACATCAAGTAGGTGGAATTCCATCTAGTCTCAACATCTAGACATAAACCGACTGTGTCTCCTAGCTTTAGATGACTAAGACACTCTTTTAGCTTATTTAACCTAGCTGGAGATGACCTAACATACCTAACAGCACTGCGAATGCGACTAATTGAGGCTTTGTTTTCTGCCAACCCATCTTTTACAACCAAATTCAAGATGTGTGCACCACATCTCATATGGAGAAATTCCCCATTGACTACACTAGTTCCCCATGATTGAAGTCTTCTTCGTAAGAACCGAATTCCAACATCATTTGAACTTGTATTGTCTACTGTTACCGTAAAAACCCTACTAATTCCCCAAGCCACCAAACACCTCTCAATCATTTTCCCAATCAACTCACCCTTATGACTAAGAATCTGACAGAAATTGATAAAAAAAATTTTGAAGATTCCAATTTTTATCTATGAAATGTGCTGTTGACACATATAGTTAATATTCTGAACAGATGTCCAAGTATCTGTTGTAAGAGAAACACTCCCTTTGTGTTTCTCAAAGAACATTTTAAGTTTTTTATTTTCCTCTAGAAATAAACTGAGACAATATCTAGTGATTGTCCTGCGTGAAGGTATTTCAAATCGTGGCTGAACCGTGTACATAAACACTCTAAACCCTTCCTTCTCAACAATCCTAAACGGCAACTCATCTTTAATTATGAACCTTGCTAGAGATTTTCGGCATTCATCTTCATCAAACTTCAAATATGATGCAACATTATCAGATTTCGAATGCTGATTCATTAAAGTAGCTTGCTTAAATCTTTTATCAGCAACAACATCTTCTTCATGTTCAGGATGAAGTTTTTTACACCTACTGATATGTTTAAACATGGTACTAGTGTTCACTCCAGTTCGTGTCCTAATTGATACTAATGAACCACAATGATTACATTTTGCTCTGTTATTATCCTCAATTCTCTTAAAATGTTCCCATGCAGAGGATCGTTGTCGAGAATTTACCTTAGACTCAACAGATTTTATGGTTGGATCATGAGATTGAGCTTGACCACCACAATTTGACTGTGATGGTCTCTTGGTGGTATGTGGTTCATCTTCCATCTACATATGTTACACAAAACAAAGAATTTGTTAGTATATGAAGCATAACCGATTAACCGTGAGATAGAAAAAACACAAACGATCATATAGAATCAAAAACCCCAAATTGAAAATCCGAAAATCGAAATTAGGGTTTCAAAAAAAGGCAGAAATCAAATATTCCAAGCAAAATCGAACACAAATCGATCATATATTCATGTAGAATCAAAACCCCCAAATTAAAAATTCGAAATCGAAATCAGGGTTTCAAAAAATTTATGCAGAAATCGAACACTTTAAACAAAATCGAACACCAAATCTACTTATATTCAATCATAAACAACTTCTACGCCTAAAAAATCAAAAACCCCCCAAAAAAATTGAAAATAAAGATTAGGGTTTCATAACTTACAATTTCGAAAGATATGAGATACGGCGATAGTCGAGCGTCGAAGAAGAGGAAAAGTGAGAGGAATCAGACAGATTTAAGAAGGAGAGGAAGGAGAACGAACGATTGAAGGGAAAACTTCGAATCGGCGATAAAATTGCCCGAGAGAAAGAGAGAGAACGATGGGAAAAAAAAGGAAGAAATGAGGGATTTCGCGATGAACCAAGGCCGAGAGATTAGGTTATTCGCCTATTATTCGGTCTAAATTCGAAAACCAAAAGGAATAACCAATTTATGTATCGGTTTAATGTTGGTTAATTTAAAAAACAGGTAACGAGTATTTACGGGCCAGGTAGCATCTTTTTTTGTTATACCTGATACTTGATCCGGATTTGCGGATCATTCTAAAATCATACCTGCTACTTGCCCCGTCAATACCAAGTACCCGCTTATACGGGCCGGGTACTTGGTACGGGCCGTTAACGGGTACCCGTGTCCAGGCTGATTTATCACAAGAGATTGTTCCTTTAGAGACTGGTCCGATTGTACATCCTAGTGCTAGGCCCAGAAAAACTGGTAAAGCTCCTAGTTACTTGTCTGACTATCATTGTTCTCTCACTCAACTTTCTCCACAAATGTGTTATTATGTTTCTACTTCATCTCCCTTATACCTTCTTTTATCTGTTCTTTCTTATTCTCACCTTACACCTTCATATCAATATGTTATTCTCTTTCTTATTGGGGACGGTACACCTTCAAGCAAGCCAATACATCTGTGTTTGGAAGCAACCTATGAATGTTAAATTTTCAGGGAAAGGAGCTCAATTGTACATTTACTGTTGAGACTCTTCCATCAGGCAAGAATATGGTTGGCTGTCGATGGGTGTATACCATCAAATATAAACTGTGATAGCTCTGCTGAAAGACATAAAGCCCGTTGAGTAGTGCAAAGGCTTCACTCAACATGAAGGTATTGATTACATCGATACTTTTTCCCCAGTTGCCATAATGGCGAGTGTCAAACTCATATTGGGTCTTGCATCAAATCACGGTTGGAATTTAACTCAGATGGCTGTCACTAATGCCTTTTTGCATAGTGACCGTGATGAAGAAATCTTTATGAGTCCTTTGGGGTATACACCAGCTCCTGGTCAACTTCTACTTCTGAATTAAGTTTTGTCGTCTTCACAAATCTATCTATAGGCTGAAACAGACCTCACGGCAATGGTATCACTGTTTCTCTTCTTTTCTCTTGAAGGATGGTTTCTTAAAGTCACCAGGCGATAACTCTCTCTCTTTGTAAAGCTCTGGTATTTCTATCATTTCCCTTTTAGACTTCCATCAAAGCTGCATTAAGCTCTGTCAAAGCTCTTCGTAGGACTTGAGATTACTCGTAATTCCACTTGGATTGCTGTTTCTCAACGTAAATATGCTCTGATCTTTTAGCTGATACTGGTCTATTAGCTTCTAATCCTTGTGTTGTTCCCATGGATCCTACTATTCCTCTGAGTAAAGGAAACATGCACACTTCTACCTGATGCTAAACCGTGTAGAGAGTTTATTGGGCGTCTCCTCTATTTGACAATCACACGTCCTGACATTACATATGTTGTACATCGCTTGAGTCAGTTTATCTCTGCTCCAACAGATTCTCATAGCAAGCTGCTCATCGTATCCTGCGATATCTTATATCCAATCCTGCTTAGGATTTTTTTTCTATGCCGCTGATTCTGAGTTTACATGAATGTTTTTGCGGATTTTGATTGGGCTACTTGCCCTTAGACAAGGAGATTAGTAACTGGTTCTTGTCTCTATCTTGGCAAATCATTGATAAGATGGTAGTCGTAAAAGCAACATACGGGTAGTCGCAATAGTATCGAAGCAGAGTATTGGAGTATGGCTCTTGCTACATGCGAACTTATTTTGCTTCAACAACTTCTTACCGACTTACATATTAATATGTTCAGAATACTGCTAAACTCTTCTGTGATAACAAGTAGGTCATCCACATTGTTATTAACCCTGTATTTCATGAGAGGACAAAACACATCAAAAGTGGATTTCTGAAGCTCATTCATGTTTCATGTGAAAATCAACACGCTGATATCTTCATCCAGGTCCCTTTCATTCGATTCTCAATCGTATGTCCGTTTCAAGTCTCTTCTCTCCATCTCCCTATTTGATTTCAGAGGCTTGTGGGGGTGTAGTAGGTCTAAATACTTCACACGTGTAACGCTTTATATTTGTATAGTACAGTTATATATACTTGTATATAAATACCCATGTGTACGTTGACCATTCTTAATTAATGAAGAAATCAGTTTCATTTCGTCTTAGTCTTCATAGGCTTCTTGAAATGTCTCTTGCATGAGAAAATGCGCAGCAGATGCTAAGACACGTGAGTGTATCTCTCCACGACGGTGGTGCACTCGTCTTAACCGGAACCAATGGATCCCGTAAATCAACATTCTTGAGAATGTTAGCTGGATTTTCAAATTCCTCTGCTGGAGAAATCCTTTGGAACGCTCACGACATCACACAATCAGAAATCTTCCAACAATACAAACTCTCTAAGAGAGAATTTGACAATGTCCAATGGTTTGAGTTTCTAGAAAACAAAACCGCTAAAGCTCAATTCGCATTGGAGCTAATGGGCTTAAGGAGTAGTTCAGAAAGAATCTTAAGAAAATTAAAGTGGACAATTAGGAGTTGAAAGGAGGCCAAGAGATAATTGGACCAAAAGATAAAAGCAACCCAATATAGAAAAAAACTAGAACAAAAACTGTATTGTATTATTCAAGTAAAACAGAAAGTAGTTTAGGTTTACTATTGATTGATTAAAACCTGAAGTTTTGGGTTCTTTTGTCCAGAATATGAAGTTGAGATATTTTAATAGCCAAAAACGCAATTTAATCATACTCGGTATCAGAATTATAAAATGAGAGAAGAAGCATGAAGTTCAGATTCTCCAAATAACTAAAAACACAAAATCTCATCGAAGCGTTCAGAAGAGTGTCTTTCAAGATTTTCAAGAAAAGAGCTAATATGAGGGAAAAAAAACTTGATTACGCCTTGGCGTTGGCACGACCGTAAAACTTGTTCTTTTCCTGGGTCGTCTGGAATTTACCATGTCCCATCTTCGAAGAAGTGTCTATGAACTTGAGATTGATCTGCTCAAGGGCAAGACGGGAAGTCTGAGTGAGCAATGATTGTCTGAGAGTCACAACCCTCTTCTTTGGACCCATGCAGCATCCCTTAATCATCAAGTAGTCGTCCTTCACCACACCATAGTGTGCGAATCCTCCCATTGGAGTCACATCCTTCTCGGTCCTATCATAACCATAAACATAATCATCATCAGTTACATGACAAATCAGGAGAAAGAACCAGTAAAGAGAAATTCTACGAACCTGTCGTATTCAGTCATGGCTGTGTGCGTCTCCTGACCAACCTTGCCCAACCTGTAAATCTTCTTGTTCAACTCAGTACGGTGATGGTAACCGTTCTGCCCAGCTCTTGCTACAGTGTATGAGACTCTAGCTGGATGCCACGCACCGATACAAGCCACCTTACGTAGACCCCTGTGAGTCTTACGCGGAAGCCTTGTCACACCCCAACGGGTAACAACACCTTCGTAACCTTTACCCTTGGTCACACCAATGACATCAATCATTTCATCCTTCTGGAAAACAGCATCGATCGGGATTTGCTTCTCAAAGAAACTGTAGGCAAAATCGACCTTCTGGGCAATGGTGCCACCGTTGATCTGGATCTCCATCATGTGTGCTTTCTTCTGCTTCAGTCCCTTCATCTTCCTGATCTGCAGGAGAGATATAACATAGAATTTGCAAGTAAGAAAGAGATGAATAAGATGCTAACATCCATGTAAACATTGAATAAGCAAAGTTACCTGAGTGTGGGCCAAAACACGGATAACAGTTCCGTATTTCTTCATCTTCTCAAGCTGAGCCTGAATGCTCTTCTTGCCATCCTCGCTTTCATACTGCTTGGCGTACCCAGTGAAAGCCTTCTTCTTAGACTTAGCCCAGTTCTTATAGAACCTTCTCCTAACCTCCTCACTCAAATGCTGAGCCCATACAGTGTTCAATGATCGCAGACCACGTGGAGTCTTGACATAGGCAACAACTCCAACAACAACCATAGCAGGTGTCTCGATGATGGTAACAGCCTCACATGTCTCCTTCTTGTGAAGCTCTACACAACAATAAACAAATTTAGAATAAACAAATTTACTAGGTACGAATAAACAAATGTTTACATGGATCCAGGTTTACTTAGGAAACTAGATAGATTCTACATTCAGAATACACAAATTTACTTACTGGATCCAGGTTTCTCGACATCTCGAACAATGTGGGTCATCCCAGCTTTGTAACCCATGAAAGCGGTGAACTTGCAAGGCTTGGATTGGTCATCCTTAGGGAAGGCCTTCACTGAATATAGATTCAAGAATCGAATGTAATTAAGACACTACAACACAAAACAAAATTAAAAAAAAAAAGAGAGACACTAATGAGTCAAAATTATTAACCTTTTCCTCTGTGACGGTTAGCTCTCTTCCTTGGAAGGAAACCGAGAGAACCGTGCCTTGGGTGCTCAAACTTCCTGTGAGACATTCTTCTCCTTCTAACCTCGATGATGTTTAAAACAAACCCATCAGATCAAGAACACAAAAGCTTCAAACTTCATGATCAAACATAGGGATTTCAAAAGTGTCTACAGAGATAAGAGTATAAATCCTAAATTTCATAGGGATAAAGAAGCTAATTTGGATACAGAATCGGTAAGTCAGAAATACATTTTCTGGTGAATTCACGCTCTAAACAAAAGATACGCTTGAAAGGACAGGGAGATAAACGAACCTTGCGCCTCCGGCTGCTAAGCTCCAACAATGAGAACTGAAAGAAAGAAATGACCCTCAAAACCCTAGTTTCATCTTATAAACAACTCGACTTTAACCCTCGAAGTCTTATGAAATTTTCAAATATGGCCCAAGTTTAGTTATTGGGTGAAAGCCCAACAGAAGTTTTTAAAATTATATGAGTGGCACAGGGTTCTTTGCGTTCGTTGATTTCATTTTTTTTAAAACGTCATACTTACTACTTAATTAAGTTAAAACCAGAAATTAAATAGCTATCATGGACACACTCAAATAGAAACAAGAGATTATCAATGTTAAAAGAAAAACGATGTAATCAAATAAGTGAATTTAGACACTGTTTCTTCTTGTAATAAACTTTACACCTATTAGATTATAAAATCCACCAATTTCAAATAAATAACATAATATAAAAATGAAAAACTGGTAGAACTAAGTAAAAACATAGGGAATTAAAGAGAATTACAAAACTCTTCACACATACAATTTTCATTAGTAATTACCAACTCGGAAGTGACACTGTTTCTTCGACAAAACACGCCATAGATCGAGCAAAAAAAATCCGGCAAGCAATCACAACCGCTGTTATCATAAGAATTACAGTGAAAACCAAAGACTCTGATTTATGTTGGAAATGATTAGAAAAAGACCATGCATCGATTCTGCTTCAATAGATTTCCAATCCAACATGGATATAATGTAATAACTATGATAGTAGAAAGCAAAAGTACAACTAACGCTTCGACGTCGGCAAGAGAAAATATGATAAAAATCATGATTTTTTGTTGATCGCCTTGATCGTCGTTTTTGAAAGAGAAACTATTTATTTTTCGTACATTCCTTATTCAAATTAGTGTAAACTCTTATAAAACTGGATTTTTGAAATATCAATTTGCAATACAATTTATGTCTTAAAATTAAAATAAATTATTAAATATATATATATATATATTAATATCTATATATATATATTCAAACATTAATATTGATATTTATGTGTCATAACTTATTTTAACAAAATAATTATAGCATTTACATAATTCAACAATATTAAATTATATCTTAAGTATAACATTTTGACCATGAATACTAAATTCAATTATGATCAACATAATTATTAGCAAGAATATAAAATCTAATAATATTTAATATTATTCTTTGATCAAGAATTATTGTTTCATATTTCATATATATATTAATCTCATGAACATAATTCTTAGATTTAATATTAACAATGCATAATTTCATGACCATCATTTTAATATTGACAACTTAAATAAAGAATAAGATGAATATGAATTAAAACAACAATATATGTGAAACTAAAATTTAAACAATAAACAGATTTTAGAAAATCATAAAAAACCATTTGGAGGCGGGATAATCCATTTCTTTAACTCAATAAAATGCCCGCAATGAAACGGTTTATACGCATTTTTTGAATCCCAGGATACAACCAAACATATAAGACTAGCATGATTCATTCATGTTAGAATCTACAAGCTAATATTCTACCATATACTCAAGAACACAAAATCTACTTTTGAAAGAGAAAATAGAGTAGGGAGAAAGTTAGAACATGTTTAACTTGTGAATCTTTTTAGCTACCAACACCAAAAACCAACAAGATATTTCAAGAGAGCTTCAACACTTAGAAACTTCTCAAAGAATATCTAAATTATGTCTAATGGTGTTTTCTTTTGCAAAATGAAGAATGTGATGAATTTTTCCTTCTAGGTAGTTTGGTATTTATAGGAGATGAATGAAACTTGGTGGTCCAGAGTCATATTGATCAAATTTAATTTAATTTTTAATTACAAATATTTGTAAGTTATGAAAATCTTTAAATTTAATTTGATTCATAATGGACAAATTTAATTTGATGTTAACTCCAAAATATTTGTAAGTTATAAAAAATTTTGAATTTAAATTTGATCTCCTTATACCATTTATTTCTTAGTGACTTTGTTCTGTAATATATATTATTAAAAAAAGTTTATTCTAAGCAAATTCTTATTCACAATTTAACTATATATTATAAGTCTAAAATTGCTTATTAATATATTGTTCCAACAATTAGATCTAGTTGCTTAAGGAAACAAAACTAGAGAGACACATACAACCAATATGAGCAGCACTATACGAGGTATGTGTCTAGACCCACTTTTAATTAATGAAACAAACGTGCTTTTTGATGATGCATGTAGAACAAATGTGAGCTCTATGCTTCCTCAAGATAAGAAGCATAATCTGTATGACAATTTTAGATAGATTCCAAAATCATAAAGTGGTTAAAAACATAGCTTTACATGACAAAAATACCAGAAATAAGGATATAATAACAGTCTTAAGCTTCAAGAGAATGACCATATCATGTGTAAAATCTAGAGCCAAACAACAAGTGGAAACCAAAAACAGGACGATGGATTGTGGAAACACCAAACTCTAAGGTAAATCATAATCTAGACCAGCATGATCTTATTAACTTCATGACAGGATTGATACATTTGTCTTGTCCAATAAATAGCGTGCAAGTCTATGAACCAAAGGAGAGTACACTGCCCAAAACGAAGATACACCAATAATGGGGGTTTTAGTTTTAGACCAGAAATAAGACCAACTAAATTCTAAAGCCTTGCAATTCGAATCCACATACAGGTAAGTTTCTTTGATGATAAACTACCCTTACCAACTGTTTATACATATATAATGCATTTGTCTTTGTCAAAAGTGCCAGAAACAGATTTTGGATCAAATTTGGAGCACATTGCAACAAGTAAAGATAAAGTAGGAGATCAACAAGCCAACCCACTTAACATGGATAAGAGGGATTCCCAAGAGGCATACTACTGCTTAGAACAACATGACCACACTCCAACAGCTTGGGACAAGAAGCCAAAGATGAGCCATAGTCCTTTGCATGAACATCAAGTAAACAAAGAACAAGTAATTTTTCACTCCACAGCTGACTGAAAGGTCAATCCTACTGTGTTTTCCTATATTTATAAGACTCTTTCCACTGGTTTAATACACTTGTCTTTTTTTTTAAAAAAAGTGTTGGAACAAGTCTAGGTACAAAAGAGGAACAACTAACAAATAACAAACTACTCTAGTTTTGAACCAGAGACAATACCATGGAGAATCTGATTCAGAAGACAACCCAGGAGGCTAGAAGAAGTATATGTTTGCCTCATTACTTATTAAAGAGTTCCCACCAGGTGCACCATGCACACCAAAACCATGGAAACACAAACTAGGATGTATATCTCTAGCTAATCCAATTTGGCTATACTGAAACTAATTTGCTCAATCTTCGTGCAGATGAACCAGTTTCAAGGTCGAAACATTTCCAAAGGGAAGGGAATGATGAGGTCATCAAAACAGCATTCAAACATGAAATGATACCAGGACTAGACATAAAACTATATGGAAGCCATCAAGCCGAAGAAGAACAAGTCATAGGCAAATCAGTTCAGGAAAAGCATGTTAATCACTCTTACATATAGATGGAAGAATTTTTGTCGGACCATATTATGCTTGGTTAGGACAAGAATTGAAGATGCTCAAAATATCACCAAACAAGCCCTTCGTCACCTAATGAAGTTTATCAGCCATGTAATGAAGACTTCAGGTCAACCGACCTACTTCATAGCTCAAGAGAGATGCATATGATATTTTGGGTCTTTTAAGTGGGTCATGCCTTGTCCAAATAAGGAAAACACTCATTTTCTTTGTAAAAAGAAGACTACTTACGATCAAGAAGTCTCTGGACCATCTAGAGGTCTAAAGACATCCATCAATAGCCAAAAAAAATTCAAAAGGGAAATAAATCAAACCAATAAAGAACATTTTCTTTCCTTGATTTGTCTATTTTCCAGCAGCGCGCGCTTCTTATCAACCAATCTCAAACCTACATCCATTTTAGATCTTCTCAGCCATCAAAAGACCAACATCAAAGCTAAATAACACATTCATCGCCTCAGAAAATGCCCCTTCATCAAGCCAAACAAATATGTTATTCATCAAGCCACCAAATAAGCGTTTCTGATTATGTCAATGATTTTCTATGATTCTGCATAATTTTCTCCTTTTTTATTGCTTCAGATTGTCTTTTATAATGTTTATGATACTATAAAAGCTTCAGCAAATTGTATTTTTGATTCACTTAATTGTATGAATGGTAACTTCGTCTTTGTTTTCAACAAAATTTATTTCTGAATTTCTAAGAGTTGTGTGATTCCTTCTCTTTGTGTTCTTAGACTTATCAAACCTTCTATCACAAACTTTCTGGCATCTCTCATTCCACCATCAAAAATATTTATAAATTAATAAACTAGTCATTATATTGTTGTGGCTAGATTATTGTCTATATTTTATGTATTTAAATACGAAATTACCTTCAATTATTTTCTCTCTCCACGTTTCTTCTTCTGCTTCTTCAGCTTCTTCCTTCTCTCTCATGCATTGTGCTTATATTCTTTTTTTTCATGGCCACCGTCTTCTTCTCTCCCTCTTCTCCTTAGCCAAATCATATAGTTTAACGAACCAAGTTTCTTGAATCTCCTATGTTTTAGCGCTGATAACTCCAAAGATCATCTTCTCATGGTGAATTTTTGGGTCATAGACCACTGTTAAATTAAACACTGTTTCCATGGAAGGTACGTCTTATTTGCCACTTTTTTAGAAAAAAATGACTTTCCATGCCACTCATTAATTTTCATGCCACTCTATTTGTGAATTCTCTATTTTATCTATATTGTTTCGTTAATATATTTAATGTTTTTTATATAAAAAAGTAAACGAAAAAAACAGAAAAACACTCTTTCCAAAGAGCACGCGACTGAAATATCACTATCTAAATTTTTTTAATCTGGCATGCAATCTAATAATATGACTGTCATTGCAAATGTGATTTACCAATATTAACTTTAATGAAAGATAAGCTATTAAAATAATTTACTAAAATAAATAATATAAAATTGAAAACAAAATCTTTCACATTCCTCTTATGTCGCCCTCCTTCGATATTGATATCAACCTCTCGCCAGCCCTTGCCTTGCCTCGCCTATACCTCCTCCTGGGCTCCTTTTGCAATTGTTCATAGCTCAGCTTTCTTCTGCCATTGCTGAAACTTCAAAAGAGAGGCGAAATTATCTTTTTGATTATAATTATTTGGAAATTTCACAATTTAAAAATTATATTTGAAAATTGATTGTTTTGGTATATATATTAGTTTGGTAGTAATATTTCATGGTTTGATTAGGTTTTATATTGGTAATTTTTTTCAACTCTTGAATCATAATAATTAGATAGAATATCACGTCTTTTGAATCCAAAATCACCAATCTATATATATGATAACTGGTACAAATGATACAATTGAGTGATAGAAGTCAATTGGTACAAATTATATAATTGTGATACATTGTGTAATTGTCCATTAAGTATTTTTTATTATATTTTTAGGAGATAATGAGCATCAATCATAGAAACATATATTTTGAGTGAGAAAAACGTCAAAAAAGCGTGAACTATCAATTTTAAACAAAAAAAATCTCTGAACTTCCAAAAACATCATTTTAGTCTTAAAATTTTGAAGACGTACAAAAAAGATTAAACTTTTGTTAACCGAACCATTTTAGACCCCACTAAAATCAATCGTTAAGTCATCATTAATGACCGTTTAGGTTTTAATCAACACCTCCTTAATTTGTCCTCTTTAACCCCAAAACCGAAAGTCCTAAATCCCTAAATTGATTTCCAACTCTTCACTGTCGACTGTGTTGGCACTTACAACTTACGTTGTACTGTTCGTCTTCATCGGATGACACAGGGTATGGAATGTTATCATCATTTCCATATGTCATCACCACTATCATTATCACTCACATCTCATTCCTCGCGTGCTATATCCCTAAAGTGAATTCCCAAATCTGGACAAGCTTCTTCTTCTGCACCATTAACTTCGACCTCATTGTTTGAATCATCATCTACATCCTCCATAACAACTTCGAAATCCTCTTTATGTTCGTCTGCAGCTTCTTCTTCGATTGCGGCTTTAACATCTTCTTCGACTGCGGGTGTTGAGTTTTCTTTGACTGTGCTTGTAGCTTCTTTGGGGACTCTCCAACTCGACACCTCCTTTGTATTACGCTGCATAGCAATCTTCTTCATCCTCGACATCGTCAAGATAGATTGATTTTGAGATTTTGGGAATGAAGAGTTAGAAGAGTTGGAAATCGATTTAGGGATTTAGGGTTTTCAGTTTGGGGTTAACGGGAACAAACTAAAGAGGTGTTAATTAAAACCTAAACACACCATTTAGTAACTAAACGGTCATTAACGAAGATTTAACGGTTAATTTTAGTAGGGTCTAAAATAACTCGGTCAACGAAAGTTTAATTTTTTTTCGTGTGTCATCTACAAAAGGTTAAAATAGCATCTTTTGGAATTCAGGGTTTTTGGCCTAAAATTGGTAATTCATATTTTTTGACGTTTTTCCCCATGTTGTGTATGTAGGATATATTCACAGAACAGAGAGAAGTTGTAATGGATTATAAGAAATCTCACCTACGCTGATGATGATGTAACTAATAGTAGTACTAGTATCCTGACTATTTATCGAGCAAACAATATATTTAAATATAAATTCTGACAAATGATGTAATTGTTTATATTGATAACTCATTTATGTTTTTTATTTTGTTGTGATACAAAAATGTATAACTAATTTTATGTGTGGTACAACTAAGTATAATTGCATTTATAAAAAAAACACAAAAATACTATTAATCCAACACATATATATATTATATAGTCAATAATGAATTTATATTGTTATATAAGAAATCAAAATTAGCCAAATTTATTTAATTTTTTGGTCACTAGATACATATCTTCTTTTTACTAAAACTATCTTATTTTTTTTTATGGTTTATGTATAAATACAAACATCATTGTTAGTTGAAAAAACAAACATAGTATTTTAACACATGTTATGTTATTGTATGAAAGTATTGTAAATGTATTTTAATTATATACAATTATAAACACAGCTAAAATTTTAATTTAAAATACAGTCAACTAGTTAATCGTGAAAAGTGTCAAACTACAATTGTATTTAAACATGTGTGTTCATTTTTATGTCATAGTTTCACAAAAAAATTATTAACGGCGCCTTTTTAAAACATGTGTGTTTTTCTTTTTATATATTAAATTTTTGCTGACGCCGTTAATGAAACACGGTTTTTAGTTTATTTTATTGTTTTAATTTATTTGAAAGCTAAGTTGTACCAAATAATTCTATCAATACCAAAATTATCTTAGTTGTTCTTAATACATAAAGTTGTATCTAATAAACATATAAAAATATAAACATACAGCTCTTCCCGTTCCTCCATTCCATTTTCTCCTCCATTCTCATTGTTGTTATCAGCACCACTATGCTCAACTGCATCATAATATATAAAAAAACAAATAAGAACAATATAAAATTTCAGTTGTGAACCATTTTAATTCAGATGGAAAGCTCTTTATCAACTTCACCGTATCCTTCACATGAATCATTGATCCTATCTTAGAAACCTTGGTATATTGCTCTGAACCGAAGTAAAACATTTCTATTTGCAGTGGTGGAGTATCAACCTTATTATTCTGCAAATTCAAACATAGTTGGTGATTCTGTTTGGCCTTGATTACTTTTGGCCTTAGTTGACTCATATTACCCTCAGTGTTTTTCACCTTAGCCATTATCTATACAACCCAATACAAATATATTTCGAATTCCGCAATTCACAGCTGAACAAGATGAGATTTTGAATTCTGCTTGACAAGGAGCAAAGAAATCGAGAGACAAAGAGGAATCAAAAAGGAGGATGAAGGAGAAGAGAGACGAAGAAGAATAGGGATCTGGAGAAAAAGCTCGCCGGAGAAGAGAGGTCTGGTCCGGAGAATGAGCTCCCTGGAGAAGAATAGGAAAAGTGGATGGAAAAGAAGAGAGACGCTGGTGTTGAACAAAGAGGAAACAGAGGAATCAAAGGCTCTAGAATCATTCACTCACTCGTTTGTTGGACTGGTTTGCTCGGTTTGTTCGTGCTCCTCTCTCTTTGGATTTAAAATTTCAGAATTAGGGTTGTTGATTTTGTTTTCATTTGATTAGGGGGAAAATGTTTATCAGGTTGAGTCGGATCAACGATTGGGCGGTTACAACCCAGGTTCATACTATAATTACTAAGATGTTATCTGGTTTTTTCTTTTTTTTGTCAACATAGTTTAGTGGCTTTAATATCCTCAATAACATGTGAGATGCTGGATTCGAACCCCAAACCTAGTGTAATGAATGCAGAGGTGGCTACCATTATGCCAGATGATTCCTACTAGATGTTATCTGGTTATAATTGTATTTAACCAGATTTGTATTTTTTTAAAAAAAAAATTAAAAACAAATTATTTATTATAACAATAGAAAATGAGCACTATTTTACAAATAATGGCTTTGGAGCCATTAATCCCCTTCCAACCCCAACATCAATGTTTACCAAATCCATCAGAGCTCAGCTCCGCCCATCTCACCGGTCGTCACTTCCGGTGCATTGTACTTCTTGCAATCGGTTTCTTCTCCTCTCCCCTCCATCATTTCTAAAATTGAGTGAGTTGTTTCTTAGTTCTTCATAGAGGATTTGAAGAGTTCATAAATTTGGGGATTTGAAATGAAAATTTCTTGTTTAGGTTTGCACATTTAGTTGTTAATCATGTTTAGTGTAACGATTAGGTATTTGCGTTGACAATGTCTCGAATGTAGTTGTTGAATTGTGTTGAATCTTTGGTAAATTAGAACTCCAACTCGATTGGATCCTATTTTAAATCCGGCTAAATAGGATGACTGATACAAATGGTTATACTGAAAAAATAAGACAATTGGTACAAATGGTAATACTAAGAGAAATATGATAACTGGTATAAATGGTATTACTGAAAGATAATAGGACAACTGGTAAAAATGATATTATTGTGAAACATGTGTACTTGACATATTACAGATTGATTTATTTAGTACCGCATGATTCTAAATGTAGTATTCCTGCTAATGTTCAAGAATTGTTCGCCTTACCACTAAAGTATACTTCTAAAATGGAAGAAATAAAAAAGTTTCCATCCACTAGAGAACGTCTGAGCCAAAAGAGGAGGAATAAGTATGTGCCAGGCATAAAACTGGAGAAGTGATTGCAGACCAAAAGGCCTGATGAATGAAGAAACTTAATTTGTATGTTGGTATTTGTCTAAATTTATATGTCTCAGATTTTTAATATAAGATTCAACTAGGTACAACTAAAGAACATATATGTATTTGTGTATTTGTGTCTGTATGAATTTGTTTTGTCTGATTTGTACCAACAGTATCAATTAGGTACAACTAAAAATATATTTGTATTTATGTATTTGTGTTTGTCTATTTTTTATCTGATCTGTATCACCAGAATCAAGTAGGTACAACAAAGAACATATTTGTATTATACTTTGAGATCCTCCTTTCTCATTTTCTTCTTTGTTGGTGATTTTTTTTCTAATTTCAGCAAAATTGACTAGGTAAATCCCAGTTTTTCTTCTCTAATTTCATCAGTTTCAGTTGATTGGCTTTAATATATTTCAAAACTTCGAGTTTTAATTTTTCCTTTCTCGAGTTGATTGTAGCTAATTTTAAACCTATTGTAGCCCTAAATTTCGTGAACTTAGTTGTAATAAGATTCCATTTTTCTTGATACAGTGACAATGTCAATCTCTTATACAAATAGTCTTTCCTACAAAGAAAATTTTGACAGTGGCTGCAGAAGAGCGGACAATTATTTTGGTGTTCAGAATATTGTTGGTGTGGAATATATATGCAACTTGTCAAGTGTACCACAATGGAGAATCGAGGAAGAAGATACTACAAATGTCATGCGACTGAGGTAAAGTTAACTTACAAAATTGAATGTGTAGAGTGAGTGTGAAATTAATTGTGTGATTTTATGTGTAGGATGGTAGTGGAAACGGAAGAGACCATAAACGTAAGTGGTGGGATCACGCAGTTGAAGAGTTCTTGTAGTGAGATTACAATGTTTATTTCCTTCTGTTGACATTAACAAATGAATATTTTTGTTTGATTGTTTGGTAATTCAGTTTTGAACTCAGTTGTTCCAATAATTTGATATAAGTTGTCCCAATTGTTCAGATAACTTGATATTTATTGTACCTAATAAAACCAGTTGTTCCAAAAAACCATCTCAGTTGTACCTAATAGAACCAACTGTTCAAAAATACCAAATCACATAACCCACCAACTACCACACCAAACTACAACCAAAGCACAAAAACCAAGTACATAAACTAAACAAACTAGAAATCTCAACAAACTACCACCAAAGTCTAAAATACCACCAACCAAACTATGTCTTTTTCTGTTTCTTCTTCTCCCCATGTGTATGCTTCTCTTCCACATCTTTTACTTTTATTCTTTTTTTTTCAGTCACCTTCTATACAAACTTCAATTCCCCCAATTCCTTCCATTTGTTGGGGTAGTCACGGTAGACAGATCTGGTTAACAGCACATGCTCTCTCATGGAATACCTAATAGCATTCCATTCACCACAAAACCATCACTCTCTTTCCATCTGCATATAAGTTTTCCGAAGCAGAAAAATTCACATGCCTTAAAATCATGTGGTTTGGCTCCTTAGACATCAGGAATGATATGCCTAAAATGAGAACGATTTCAGAATCATTTCAATTATGCTGGAAAATTATCTATGTGTTCCACTGTTTGAGTAACAATACACTTTAGTTTCTATCTTACATCCCTTGGTGTATTCAGTTGGAGAAAAGAACAACTGCTCTGGCTGTAGTGGTTGGGAATCATTGTCATCATCATCGGTATCATGTGAATTTAAATGTTTAACATAGTTTAGTTGTTCCAGTTATCTGCAATTGTATTAAAATCACATAATTTTATTCAGTTGTCCTAGTTGTACTAATTCTTACAGATTTCAAATGCTTAACATAACTTAGTTGTTCTATTTATCCGCATTACACCAACACCACAAAATATAATTAAGTTGTACTGCTAGTTATTTCAGAACCATCATATCTAATTAAAAATTATTACTCCCATCATTCTCAAATATCAGTTCATATACTTGAACCATTTCACGAGCATCAATGTTTTCTTCTTCCTCCTCTTCATCATTCTTGGGAGCTGTTGATTCATGTTCTCCACTCCTGTCTTTTACGCGAGTCATGACTGGAATAAACAATGATAAATCGTAAGTAAGAACACATCATATCATTTTAATTGATCGAAACCATATATAACATCCAAAACAAAATCAGAATCATCAAATTCCAATTGATTGTTCATATTGTTTAACCGAAACAATATTGAACTTAAATCATCATCACCAACCTAACATGTTGCCAGAAGAGAGAGGAGGGAAAATAAATTTATCGGAGTTCGCATGGTTGCTGTATCCGACGGGGAGGAAAGCGACATAAAAGGAAAGACGACATAAGATGATCTCGGTGACAATATCGACGCCGAGTCAAATTTGACGAAGAAGATGACGAAACGAAATTCGACGAAGAAGACAGCGAAGGATTGCTCGAATTGATTTCAGTATCGACTTACGGATTGGCAGCAAGTAACCGAAAATGCTCAGCAAAGTAACTGTTTTTTTCTTAAAATCTCTAATTTTATTTAACTAGGGTAATTTTGGAGACTGATTATCAGGTTGGGTTCATAAATATCAGTATTTAGTATGGATTTTTAGAATTTTCTATTTTATTATATTTAAAAATTTGTAAAAGAGAATAACAAACATAACAATAGCATATGTGATAATCATTTTTTGGATTCATGGCATTTAAGTCATTGTTCCCCTTATTAGTACTCTGAAGGTTTCAATTTTTACCCATGATTGCTTCTTAATGATTTCAAAGTACCAGCTACAATCGAAAATTGGAACAGAAATTAAATCTTGTGATTTAAATTGAGTCATCGATTGTGAATACCCAAACCCGTTTACTCATTATCGAGTATCTCTGCCTATAAATTTGATCATTCCTCTGTTTATCTCGTGTCGATTCAGCGAAGCTGAACATCAGTGCATCAATAATAAACATCAACATTGATCTCCGTGTTTAAAATTTGCCATCAACGCTTGATTTGAACATTATGTTCTATGTTATTTGAATGGATGTACTGTACTATTTTGTTAATGTGAATGTAAAAATTGCAAAAACAATGTTTTTAGTTACATGTTTTACATGGCTATATTCTTCAATAGAAACTCAATATGAACAGACACTTAATTGACCAGGTTGGAAAAAGTTTAAAGGTAATAAAAAACATGATTGGCTAAAAAATAACTGTAAGGAATTAAGGACTGGCATATCTCTTACAGCCCTAAAAATCTCAAGACCAACCAGTTTCATACATAGTTGGCTTTAGAAAAAAAAAAGAACGTTTCAAAAGACAAAATAGACTGTAAGAAAATTAAAGAGGTCTTTTAAATATATTAGAGTATTAAAGTCTAATTGAAAAAAAAAATTAAAAGGATTTGAAAATAATTAAAGTCATTACTGCTTTAAAAGCTTAATCTCCAATAAAAGTGTATGTTCTCTTTGTTTGTGGGCAGTCATGTAACCCAATTCTAACTTCGTGTTTTCTATATATATATTTTTTTCATCACTTTAAATACCAATCAAGATGGACGAACTATTTTCCACAAAGGTTATAAGGTTAGTTTTAACTAATGATTGATACGAAAGAACGCCAATTACGTGTTGTGGATAGTATAATCACACGCTAATTACGAAAAACATGTTAGTCATTCAATATAATTTCGCTTACAGAGTTCAATACCTTTATAGATTACTTATTTTGTTCTGTGTTGATCACAAAAGTATTTACAATTGTATCATGCGCATAACAAATATTTATAACATTCGAACACATATCCAAGAATCAGATTGCCAGTTGTATTTGGAGTGGCTCAATCGTGGATTGGATAAAAATAAATACAGGGTTGCTAGATTACCGTTATCTAATCTCTGTATCCAAACTTCAATAACTGAATAATACTTAGATTAAAACAGAAATACTGTTTAGAAATCCAGAGTATGAATTATTCGATTACTTGTATAAAAGGAGATCTCGTAGCGATCCCTTAACCAAGACTCTAACCGAGACTCTAGCCGAGACTCATAGCATCTGCCAATTCTTCCACCCAAATTCCCGATATTTTCTCTCACCATATATGTCTTACTTATATCATAATGCTAGGACGTAATACTATAAATCCTCTATCTTAAACCCAGAAGGATTGCAAAAATCAGAACCCTTTTCATGGCACCAATGTTAGATTACTATTATCTAATCTCTGTATTAAAACCTCAATAGCTGAATAATATTTAGATTAAAACAAAAATACTGTTTACAAATCAAAAGTACGAATTATTTGATTACTTGTGTGGAAGAAGATTTCATAGCGATCCCTTAAACAAGATTCATAGCGTCTACCAATTCTTCTCCCCAAATTCTTGATACCCTCTCTCACCATACATATGTCTTATTTAGCAAATAATATTATAAATCCTCTATCTCAATCTGCGGGTTTGCCTCCCTTATTGAATACTTCTTTTGCTCTGTTCTGCCACCACTTCTTTTCCTTTCTTACTAAGCTCATTTCCGGCAATCACCAACGTTGCTTCTACTTTCTTACAATCCTTTTTGCGATTGTAAACTTTGTGATACTTATCAAGGGTCTTGACAGCATGTTAATTAACCAGAAGAGAGATAAGGGCATTGATCGTAATCTGGACATGGTTGTGTGAAAAAATGCCTTTGTTCTTCTGTTGGCTGCAAAATGCCTACTAATGGTGGTTGTTGCTCAATGTATCCAGAGGAAGACGATAAACTTGGACACTGATCCAAGTTTGTTGGAAGAGGTCGCAACGAATTATGCAAGTAGTGGGATTCTCGTTGAATCACCTGAGTTCCAACATTTTCAGGGAAATTGAGCTTTGCCTTGCTTCCCCTAAAGCGGAGCGCCGCCGCATCGTAAGCTCTTGCGGCGGCCTCGGCTGTTTCGAAGGTTCCGAGCCAGACACGCATCGCCTTGTGTGGGTCTCGAATCTCCGCTGCCCATTTCCCCCATGGTCGTTGCCTCACTCCTCTGTATCTTCTTGGCTTCTCCAAAGACGTCGAGCTTTCATATTCTGCAGTCACTGTTTTATAGCTTAGTCCTCTCAATATAAAGTAAGGGCCACATTTTTTGTGCAATAGTTAATTTTATATTACCTTTTAACTACTGTAAGTAAATTTCATGATTTTTTTTTGTCAACAGTTTTAGCATTTACAATTTTCTTTATAAGGAAAAACTGTATGTTTTCACAATTCATTCCAAATATCATAAAGTTTTACGTGAATACTATTATGCACGGAATATAAATTACTTTTTGTATACATTAAAGGATGTTGGTGACAAAAAATGAAGAAGGATGCTATGGAGTCATTAGAAGGGTGTGACGGATTTATAACTTTTTTTTTTGTCAACAAATTGCAAATAAATAAAATTTAAAGCGATTCGGAAATCTAAAAGAATGCTTAAAATCATATTTTTTAAAAAGCAAGATAATTCTTCTCATGATAACTAAAAAATATAAAAGAAAAATAGGTTTAAATTGTTATTAAAAACATTCCAAAAGAAAATAAAAAATCACATGTTTTACAAATTTTCAGACTTGTGTAAATCTAGCCGGGAAACACATACCAATTGAACCGGTAGTAGGCGATGTGTCTACCAACTCGGCGGTAACCAATGATTGATGAGGCAGAGGAAACTCTTCTCTTTCTCTCGTGTGACTCATCGTCCACATCGACCCAGACGAAGAAGATGCAACAAAACTTCTGACTGGAACCGAGGGTTCGGTCTTGCCGGAGACAACATGAGTCAGCACAGAAACCATGTCGGAAATCGCGGACGCAGACAAGTTGTACCCCACGGGATAATATTCCGGCTCGTTTATGATTCTCGTTATTTCCTCGGCATTGTAGTAATATTGGCCATTGCCGGTTTCTTCGTTGGACTCACGCTGGTTCGCCACGCTGTGCTATGGTGTAATCAAATTGTTTTGTTCCTTTCTTTTTTTTGGCAAGTGATTATTATTGACATATAAATATTAAGACAGTGGAGATAGATTTATATAGTCCAGACTTGGGACTTATCCACCATGTGTTCTCTAGCCGTCATATAAATAGTGTCACGTGGGGAATGGGCAGAAGCGCAGAACCAAATATTTCCGTAGCAACTTGAATTGGACGTTCATGACACGTCGATGGATTATCTATCAGCTTACGTATTTATTTTTAATTTTTGATAGTTAAATTTAAATCTACTATTTCATGGCACCAAATAGATTGAGTAATTTTTAGAAATATTTTTGATACGTCAAAGGCGATCAGCACTGTATTAGAAATAATTTTCTGATAAATAATATTTTTTATAATGCTAATTTAAAAATTAGTTTTTAATATATCACGCTTAAATTATTTTTCCCATAGTCAATTTTTAATATTTTAATAAATTAAAATAATTATGATTTATTGTCAGTATAGTATTTCATTTAAATTTCTTTTTCGCTTAATAATTTTTTATCCAAATTATAATTAATACTTTTTCAACATAAATTACTTTTTCTATGATATACATATATATATATATATATTCTGATTAAAATTTATTTTTAGCCATTCAAACATAATCTTTCTTTCAAATTCTGTATAATCTATAAATATTTTGAATATTACGGTATTTTGAAAATATATATTATTTATTTTAGAAGCTATCTCTTAATATTCTAAATAAACAATACCCACATATATTACAGTACATTTGAAAAAGTGAAAATTATAAATGATATAGTCACACTGATCAGGATTTTAGAAAGATCTTTAAGCTTGAGAAGTCAGATATAGAAATTGATTTGTAGATGCAAATTTAAGTTGTGCTTGTGTGTAAAGCTAGGTTGTTAGAAAACATGAGTGATTGATACCTAAGAATGGAAATTAATTGAAATGTGAAATATTAAGCCGCCGAAAACTTTGTGAAAACTAATTTCAAACCACTAATTGTAATTATGTGCTAAACTTCTGCTATGGTTTTTATTCGGAACTTTTTTCTTGTAGGATGAGACCGTGAGGAAGTCAGATGGCTACCGTAACCAGAATCTTGAGATTCTTTCGTTTGCAGCCAAGCCGGTCTTCAAGAGCAATGATGATACAGCCTGGAGAAAGCCCAGGAAAACCATCCAGTTTTCAGCTCAGGTTTTAGAAGGTGTGCCATCCGTGAATCCCGCCAGTGCTTCCAGTTTTGGAACCGAGCCGGAAGTGACTTCAAAATCTCTCCATGGCTAGTTGAACCGTCCATTTCTCAGTTAGGAGTAGGATGAGTTCTTTTTTTCGGGGTTTTATTATTTTTAGGGTTTTTTTTCTAATTGTTTTATGTTTTCCATTAAACTATTGTAGTGTTTTGCAAGTTGTTTTAGTGTTTTGAATCTTGGTTTTTTATCTTCTTTTGGTTTCACCTTGCACTATTTTGGCATCTTCCATCAATCATCAAGCTTCCACAATTCTTTTACTCTAAGAAGATCTCTAATAAAAAAGAAGTCACAAATCTCCTTCATACTCTGTTCTCTCCTTCATCCTCTTCATCAAATTCGCCCTCCACACAGCCTCACACCATCAGGCGCCCATTTCATCCCTCACGGCACAAGCTTCCCTAAGGTACTCTGCTTCAGAAAGATATTATCCAATAGTCCATAGCTCTGCCCACTGTATAAAAGAGAATGGAGAACACATCAAAAATGTTGGTACTAATCACACTTAAGAGAGTGAACTATTTCCTAAGGTCAAGGACCATCAAGACTGCTTTCTGCAGCCGGGGCCTTTGGAGCCACATCACAAAAGATGGGCCACCAAAGGAGGTGGCTAAGCAAGATCAATACATCGATCAATATCTCTTAGAAGGTGATGCAGAAGAGCCACCATGGTTTCAACAAAATCAAATGGTCTTCTCCATCATTCAAAACTCACTTGAGGCAAGTCTCTTAGAGGCATACTTCTACTGTGAACGTACCAAGATGTTGTGTGCACATTGTAAGAAGGATAATCACACTAAGGAGTGCTGCTAGATCCTCCACCCACATCTTAAACAATAAAGGTGGAAGGATCCAAGAAGACACACTGCTCCACACATATATTATATATATATATGTATATATTAAATTTTGTGTTATTAATATGGATACACATAAAGAGGACGTACACAAGGTATTATTCATGATACATCCAGAAAAGATTCCAGAGTCAGATGGAATGACTATTTTATTTTATCAGCAATTGTGGCCTATTATAAAGAAAAATGTTCTAAATTGGTCAATAACTTTATTAGAACCGGTTGTTTTGATTAACATATAAAATGGACCAATATTTTTCTAATACCAATGACAACGCATCCAAGTCGAGTGACGGAATTGAGACTGATTAGTCTATATAGTCTAGGATACAAGATAATTTCAAAGGTGTTGTGCCAGAGGCTTAAAGGATTCTTACCTGATTTTATTTTAGAGACTCAATCAGTATTTGTTGCAGGTCATCTAATTTCAGATAATATTTTGATTACTCAAGAAATGATCCATGGTTTACGGACCAACCAATCATGTTGAAGTAATAATATGGCTAGCAAGATGGATATGAGCAAGACATATGATAGGGTTAAATGGGCTATCATACAAGCTTTTCTGAGAAAAGTGGGATTCTACCTTTTACAAATTCAATTGATAATGTGGTGTATTACATCAGTTCAATATAAAATATTGATTCATGGACAACCTCGAGGGTCTATAGTTCCAAAAAGGGGACTTAGACAGACAAATACTTTATCCCCATTTATATATATTCTTTGCACAAAGGCATTGATAACAAATATTTGTAAAGCTGAACAGAGTAAACATATAACAGTTTAAAAGTTGCAAGGTCTAGCCTTTCTATCACAAATATTTCTAGCACAAAGTTGTTGTCGATAGTCTTTTCTTCTGTTAAGCAAAAAAAAGATGAATGTCAGGCGATACTCAGGATTCTAAAACACTATGCGGTTGTTTATGGTCAACAAATAAATTTCTCAAAATCATCGCTGCAATTTGGGCATATAGTGGACAATATAATAAGAGAGGAGATGAAGCAAATTTTGGGCATCTCTTCCATTGGAGGAATGAGAACATACTTAAGTATCCCAGAACTTTGGGGTGCTAAAACACAAATTTTTGATTTTATCCATGAAAGACTAAATAACAGAGTAAACAGTTGGACTCTAAGACTTTTATCCAAAAGGGGAAAAGAGGTTTTAATAAAGTCATTTTAACAGCACTACCAACTCATTATATGTCCTTTTTCGGTTACTAAGGGCGATTGTTAAAAAATTAACAATTGTGATAGCCAGTTTTGGTGAAGTACAAGTGGAAATAACAAAGGAATACACTATTTAGCTTGGAAGAAGCTGTGTAAAAAATAAATAGGTTAGTGGTTTTGGTTTTAGGGAAATCTAGGATTTTGATACAGCTTTGGTAGCTAAGAAGTTTTGGCTCCTCATGGATTCACCTGACTCCCTATTCACACGGGTATTTAATTGCCGATACTTTCAGAATTCGAATTCGCTGGATCCAATAAGATCGTACAGTCTCTCTTATGGTTGGGAGAAGTTTAATCACAGCTAGATCTCTAGTTAAAAGGACTAATGAAAATAGTTGGAACATGTTCAAGCATTTCGGCATGGAATGACTCTTGGATTCCAGTCTTTCCCCCGAGATCATAAACCTGTAAATGTTGACAATTACCCTTCTAATTTTAATGTCATGGATTTCATAGACACTCAAACAAATACTTGGAATATGGCATTACTTGAAGCAACCATTTTTCCTGAGAATTTAAGCTTTATTCAGTCTGTAGCAGTGAGTCAGGTAGGAAATCCAAATACAAATTGTTTGTATTTTACAAAACATGAAAAATACTTGGTAAAATCGGGTACATGATAGATCAAGATTACCCAGACAGAGGTAATCAAGAAAACTTATTTGGTCCAGAGTTTACCTTACTTAAGGCTTCAGCTTAGAATATCGGGTGTCTTCCAAAATGAAATATTTTATTTAGCAGATGATATTAGGTAGTTTACAGGTTATACGAAACTTGAAGTCACGGGGAATAAACTACAATTGAACAATGTGGTAGATGTGGGACAGAAGAAAAAATAATAAATTATGTTCTTTTTAGTGTCCACCAATCATACAAACTTGAACATTATTAAAGATTCTCTCAAATCCGGAAGTCTTTCCAACAATATCAATTTTTGTGAATATAGATGATCTGGTCTCCTAGATCTCCAAAGGCAGTTAAATAGGTTTGTTCCTTGGATTATTTGGTATCTATAGAAATTTTGGAATGATTTTCTTTTTCAAAAATATAGATCAAAACTCTCGGGAGATTCTCTTACTAGCAAAAACATAAGAAAAAGTTTGGGAAGTAGCTCAAACATCATTGGTGCAGAAAAATTCATCGGTTATACCATTTCGACAGATACCACAACAAAATTATGTTTGATGGTGTTAAGTAGATGAAGCTTAAAAAAGGGACAATTTTTCAGGTCAAGTATATGTTAGTGGAAGGAATGCAGTGGTAGACTTATTGTTGAGAGTTCAGAATCTTCTATGCAGTCTTTCTTCTCTCCACGTTGAGTTAAAGGTCTTTTAATAGGCAATGAAGTATTTGCATGTATACCATAGATTAAATATAAATTTTAGAACCAACTGTTCAAATGTTTTGAAGATGGTGTTTTCACCGGAAAAGTAGCTAACTTTCACAGCATATTTAGAAGAGTTCCAACATCGGAAAACTCTTCTTAACCCTTTCAAAATCTCCTATATTCCACTAGTAATAAACACAAAAATGGACAGTCTATCATAAAATTCACAAAATTGTAAAATAGTTATGATTAAATTGGATTCAGTTCCATCCATTTAATTAACTAAACTGTTTTAAAGTTTTTCTTTCTAATGTTTTAAAAATATATATATGTATTTTCTACAACATATATTTGTGTTGTTTTTTCCCCTTTTTTCCCCTTTTCTATTATTACCTTTTCTATTTTCTACTTTTTTTTTTTAATTTGTGTTGTTTTTTTATTTTTAGTATGTATATTTATTTTAATTAAATAAACCATAACTTTTTAATACTCGATCCGATCGATTGGACAGGTTTGACTAGCCATCCAGCGATAAAATCCGAGTCAGTATTCAATCCGGTGTTTAAAATATTACTATATGTTTTAATCAACCGAAAGTTGCCCGAAGAAAAACAAACTACATCGATGTTACAAAAAATATTATATTTGTCTTTTAAAGTTTTTTTTGATAAAATTTATTCACATATCTTTTTCCAAGTTAGTGAAAGTGCGAAACATGTGTTGGATATTCAAAAACGTGTGTTCACACGACAGGTCTTGGGACCGAATTAATTAGAAATCGAAGTAAATTTGAGGAAGACCCAAAAGGATTCGTCGGTGATCTCTCTGGATAAGTGTAACGAGTTCATGTCCGATTTGAGTAGTTGCATATCTAAACTACACTTGTAACTGCCGACATCAATTACTACAATAATTTCTTATCCATCTAACTCAATATGAAATTAATTCCTAAACTATATCACTTTCACTCCTTGATTTTTACATGTTCTTTGCCATATCGGATTTATTATAACAGTTATATTAAGCACGAAGATGATTCAGTCGAAATGATGTTGAAAATATTAATTAACTGGACTAAGTACTTGTTAATTTTGGCACACTTTTCATATTTTTCTGCGAAGTTTAAATATGTCTTGTCTTGGTCAACCGATTTAATATGTCTTATGATACAAACTAGAAAGAAACTAGATAGGATGTTATTTTATTAAAGGATATTAATCCACGTTTCTTAAGTCTCTTTATCTTCGTTGGACTTAAAGCACGAACAACACTGAACAAATAAAAAAAAAGGAGCAGTTAACCATTTTACTGAGTGATTTTTTTTTTTTAAATTACTAATTTTGGGTCAAATACAAATATATATTTTTTTCCATTATATTTTGTCAGTTTAATCCAATTTGATCCCTAATATTCTTATTTTTTTGTCAACTTACCCTAATGGCTTTTAATATTCCCTTAACTCAGCAATGTGTTGGATTCGAACCTTAAACATGTGTCATGGATTTTAGAGATGACCATGATTTTGTCACATGATTCCGACCCATAATATTTTTTACTTATTTATGAAAATATTATTATTCTCTTTTTTTACAAAATAGTCAAAAGACACAAAGCTCCATCACTTATTTACAAAATGCTATTTGTTTTAATTTTTCCAACCACAATTAACAACATAATTGAAATTTTAAATGCTTCCTAAACTAATTTTTGAACTTTAAAAGCCCAATGTTTGATCTTATAAATTCATTTTTTTTGCTTTCTAATTTCATCCAAAAATTATCTAATTTATGTTTTCAAAATTACACATTCATAGATTAGATTTTATAAATGTTTCTGATTTTTGCACCAAAAACACTTAGGGTTCAGTTGAATCTGTGAATTTGGTGTTTTGGATGGTTGAAGCATCTAAAAACGATTTCAAGTAATTACTAGCATAATTTTCGTGAATTATGATATTGATTGCATTTTCATTTGAAATCTGAAAAATAGTTGGTTGACAATAGAGCATACTTCATTTGAAATCTCTTTGATTTAGTCTCCTTGAGTTAATTTTTTTGTTTAACCAAAATTGGCAAACATTGACCAGAAAAACACATAAAAACTCTTTGATCAATAATTTTTCAAAAATTGAGGTCAATAATTTTTCATTTGAAGTCCTTTTCACATTGGTCAATGCAAAACTAATTGGCTCATATGAAGTCCCCTTATTTTTGCTAAAACTTCATATGAAGGAGACTTCATAAGAGGGTCTTGTTTCCTAAGTTTGGAACAATTTGGGAGCTAACCACACACAGATCAAGCTATCAAGTCTTCACCGCCTGTTTTCATCTTGTTGTTCTTCAAGAAAGCTTTGTATCTTGGATTTGGAACACTCAAGGCTGCTAGCTTCGCAACTAGTTAGGGTTCAGCGTAATCCTCACCGGATCTTGAGGCCTTTCCTTAGGGATTCCATAACACTAATGGGATTAGATAACTGTTTGTACAGATGTCTTTATTTTAACCACTGTTTTTTATAAGGTCAGTGGATGATTTGATGTTTTGTAATCAAAGATGAATCAAATGACGCTACAAACTTTATGGAAAGAGTGATAAGTCTAGAACTTTGACTACTAATGAAATCAAAATTTAATTTAAAAGATTATAATGAAAAATTCCAATAAAACATTCATAGATTTCCTTCTAAAGATATTCCTCTTTGCTCAAATAGGTACGTTTATCTTGGTCATTGAAAATATTCAAACCTTCCCCCTTTTGATGAGGTCATCAAACCAGCATTCAAATATGAAGTGATGCCAAGATTAGACAACTATTTGGAAGCCACCAAGTCCCAGAAGAACAAGCCAGAAATTTAAGAAAAGCATGTCAATCATACGCAAACATGGAGAGAAGACATTTTGTCAAACCATATCATCATTGGGTGGGGAAGATGCCAAAGAAATAACCAAACCAAGCTATTCGCCACCTGATGAAACTTATTAGCCATGTACTGAAAAATTCAGCTCAACTAACATACGGCCCAGCTTAACAGAGATACATATGATACTATTGGGTCTTTTAAAGATCCAAAACCAAGAAGACTTGAAACCAATCCAGCCTGAACCACCTGATGCTTCAGCAATACTTAAACCGATTCTGTCTAGTCCAAATAAGGAAAGACTATTTACGACCAAGAAAAACCTTTGGACCATGTCAAAGCTATAGATTCATACAACTACAACCAAAAAAATTAAAGAGGTAGAAACCAAAGCAAAGAAGAACATTATTTTTCTTCTGGATTTGTCTATCTTTCATCAAAGCATAAACTTTCCATCAATTAATCACGACCCTGTACCCACTCAAGATAATCTCAGCCATCAAAAGACTATCATCAGACAGAAATATCACATTCACATCCTCATAATGCGTTCCTTTCATCAAGCCATACAATCTGTTCTTCATCAAGCCACTAAACAAGCAAAATTTTTCTGATTCTGTCAATACATTCTCTATGATTCTGCATAAGTTTCTCTTTGTTTTTATTGCTTTATAACGTTTTATATATCATATTTATGAGCCTATAAAATCTCCAGAAAGTTGTACTTTTAATTCTCCCAATTTATGAATGAATTTTTTTAACAAACTTTTTATCTGAATTTAAGAGATATGGTGTGTGATTCCTTTCTATATTAAGTTCTTAGACTTATCAAAGCTCTGACAGAAGCTTTGTGGTGTCTCTCGATCCACTTTTGGTTACTTGAATCAATTCCTATCCTTGGCCTAATCAGAGAGAGACATACAACCAACTGATTAAGCACCATCTCATTGCTTGTTGATCTCATCTCTTAATCAAGCACCATCTCATTCCACGTCAATCCCATCTCTTGATAAAGCAAGGAGAGTAATACAACCAATTGATTGGTTCCATCAATCCCCATTGTAAGGTCACAGCCCTGGTCCTACATCCCATTTTCTGGTTATGGTAAGTCTTGTAGCTTGATCAAAGTGATGCGTTTAACTCTTGAATGTTTTATTGGCTTACTATGGCAAAATGAAAAAGGAAGCTCCTTAGTTTGTCTTAATAAGTGTTGATACGTATATTTGAACCGTCCTTGATGATAAAATCATTGTCTTGTGCCCTTTGCTGCAATTGATTTGTCTGAATGGAATTGTGGTCATCAAGTTTATCTTCTTTATCTTGTAACGCTGTATTTGGTGTAATAGCTAGCTAGTCCATTTGAATGATGATGTATTGAAGCTGCCTTTTGTTGATTAAACTCTCTACTGCCTTATTGAATTCTTTATGCATGTTTATTGTTCCTGATCTGGATGTGGAGATGAGATATTAAGCTTGAGTTGATAGACATTATTGTTGATGGCTTTAAAACTTTGAATGGTCTATCTCCCCTTGGTGTAAGATTAATTTTTCTCTGATTTGGAACCTGTCAATTTTCATGTGAAGCCAAACCCAATTTTATGGTTCAAATGTAAGCTCCTTTTTCTTTTATCAGCATGCTATTTTTCATTGGTTCATTTTCTTTGATTCTTCATATTGGCTGACTTGTTCTTTCGCGGTAATGATGAAATATCCAAAGGAGTATTTGGCTGAAATCCATATATAATTTCAAAAAGTGAAAGGTTAGTAGCAGAATGTGACATACAATTATAAGCCAATTCTGAAGATTTTTACCCACCATTGCCTTTATGAGGACGGAGTGTACAATTTAGAACCTTGTTTTTTCCATCAGTTTAAAGATAGCTAGTAGTTGAGAAGAATAGCTTGGTGCCTAACTTTCTCCTCAAAATTTTCACAAGTGACTCAAAAATTTGGTGTCTCTATCTGATACTTTGGTTCTTTGTAATCCGTGCAAACGTAACACCTCCTTGAAGAATATATCATTTGTTTGTGTTGGATTGTTTGTCTTTGCACCAAGAATAAAGTGTACCATCTTGGAGAAATGATCAACTACAACAAGTATAGAATCTTCTACCTGATCTTAGGTAGTCAGAGCACAAAATATATACAAATATATATATCACATGCATGTTAGAAATATGTAATGGAATGTAAATACCATAAAGATATGACCTGGATTTTTTTCCTAAGGAAAATGATACATTTGGAACATAGTTGATCTACATATCTTTTAAGGTGCAGCAAAAACAAGTGCTCTGCAATGATGCTTATTGTTGTTTTCTACACCAAAGTGTCTCACAAGCCCAGTTTCATGTGCTTTTCTCATAAGTAATTCTTGCACTGATCTTTGAATAAAAATCCCTTATGCTGGTAGAAGGAACCGATTGCTGTTTGAGTACACTGCTTGTATATATCTCCGAAAATAGGATCCTTTATGTGTTCAAATCTCATAACCTTAACCTCTATTGTGGATATTAAAGGAATATCTCCTTGAAAGCACCAGTCACAATGTTATCTTTGTCCTCGTCGTACTTGATCATATATGAGAATATCTGAACTCCAGCCATCTTGCATGTCTCTTTTTGAGTATTGTTTGCCTTCTGAGGTACTTGAGTGTCTTGTGATCAGTATGGATGACAAACTTTATATAAAAGAGGTAGTATTGCCAAGTCTCCAATGATCGGATCAGACTAAAGCATATAAGTCATTGTCATATGTCATATAGTTGAGTAGGGTTCCATTGAGTTTATCACTAAAGTAGGCTAATGGTCTCCCTCCTTGAGTTAAAACAGCTTCAAATCCTGTACATGAAGTATCACATTTAATCTTGAAATTTTTGTCATAGTTTGGTAACACTAAAACTAGCGCATGAGTAAGGCTGTCTTTGAGCTTGTTGAATGCGTCTTCCTGAGCTTTTCCCTAAGTGAAAGTAATGTTTTTCTTTATTACTGATTTTAATGGTGAAGCAATGGTACTAAAATCTTTGAAAAATCTTATGTAGAAGCTTTCTGACCCATGAAAGCTTCGAACATGACCAATTGTAGATGGTGTTGGCCATTTTTAATTAGTTTGATCGTTTCCTTATCCACTTTTAGAACCTGTGAACTAACAATTTTGCCTAAAAATACCAATTGATCAGTGAAAATGTGTATTTCTTGGGATCAACATATAACCCTTATAAACGAAGTGTTTCCAATACTTGTTCAAGATGATTTAAGTAATTTACAAGGCACTTATTATAGATAAATATGTCATCGAAATATACTAATACAAACTTACAAATGTATGCCCTTGAGGCATGGTTCATACATATCATGAATATGCTTGGGAAATTAGAAAGATAAAATTGCATGACTTTCAAATAGACATCTCTTGGTGTTGAAAGCGGTTTTCCACTAATCACGTTTTTTCATTATGACTTGATAGTATTCACTCTTCAAGTTTATCATAGAGAAAATAGTTGCTCCAATTAACTCATCAAACATATTATATGATCTTAAGATTAGATATGTATACTTGATGGTTATGTTGTTGATGGCTCAACAGTCCACACACATTATCCATGTACCATCTTTCTTATGAGTTTTACTCTATAGGCTGGTCTATTAGATTATAAAGCTCTGGGAATAAGTCCTATCTGATGTTCAATGTTTATGATTAGTGGTAAGCATGCTGGTATCTCTTATGAAATGACGTCTTTGTACCTTTCTAGTAGTTTAAGTCCTTCATTTGTAAGTTATTTCTCTTTTTGTCCTAAAAACAATCCTTCCTTGAAGATCATTAGTATCACCTTTTCTTTTGATTAAATCGATTTTGAAACAGTGTTAGGTGTTACATAAATGTTGGTTTTTACTTACCCTACTCTTTTTTATCCACTGTCTTTTGCATCTCACGGGCATCCTGTGGAGTGAGTGGTGCAAAGTTGTTCTTGCGGTTGTTATGGGTGAAGCTGTAATAGTTTGTGCGACCATTTTGGAATGTTTTCTTGTTGAATTGCCATGGTCTCCCAATAAAATATTTTCAGTTTGTATTGGCACAACATCAGAAAAGAGTTGGTCAACATATTTTCCCACACTGAATTGTACTATGATTTAATATTCTATCTTGAGTTCGGTTTCGTCATTGAGCCACTTGAGGAGATATGGTCTCAGATGCTTTGTCTAGATTTTCCACCAAGCTTTTCCACCATATACTTGCTTGAAACATTATTACAATAACCTCCATCATCAATTAAGCTACATACCTTGGAGTATATGATGAATCATAAGTGAAAGATGTTCTCTCTTTGGATGGTCTTAAGATCAAAGAATGCACTTAAAGCTCTCTTTGTCACTAGTAGTTTTCCTATATCCGGATAGTGGGCCATATCTTCTTTAGATTCTACTAGTAATTCCTCAGATTCATCTTGTGATTCATACTCACCATTGTCTTTAAAGATCATTACTCTTGGATTTGGACATTCTCTTGCATAAGGCCATTTTCCCTGACATTTGAAACAAGTAATATCACGAGCTGTCTAAATTTTGGACATGCCTTGCGCTGTTCTAGTTCTCTTTGATGCTTCCAACATTGGTTTCTTTAATTTAGATCAAAATTCAATGATCTTCCTTTGTATATGTTTATTTGAGGCTGAGGGGTCCAAGTTATGTTTCTCTAGTTTGTAGAGGCTCACGTTGTTCTGCTTGAATTTTAAATTGTATCAGTCTTCTTAATCAGGGTAAACTTGTCTCTCTACCTTTTTCATAATTCTGTAATATAGCCCGTTTAAGAATTGGGTCATTAGAGTCTCCTCTTCAACTTTAATATTTTTGTAAGAATCTCAAATTCTTATAAGTACTCTTTCACTTCCTTGGTTAGCTTTTTAAACCTCATTTGCAAGTCTCTATGGTTATAAGCTGTCACATACCTCTTTCTTAGATGATATCGCATGACTTCTCATATGTTGATTTCCCAATGTCTATGTCTCCTTTTCTCTGAAACATCTTTCTGATGCGATGAGAAATTTAATCAAATAGATAAAAATTATGAGAAAAAACAGCAGCTGTAAGTGCACACTAATGATGTAGAATTAGGGTGTCGATTCATTGAAGACTTCAAAGACTCATTGGAATCCCACAACCTAAACATAATACTACTCAGTCATGGTGAATAAATTTCAGAGAGAAGAAGAAAATATCATAAATTTTATTGAAAAGAGAAGGGTTATAAGATTAGACCAAACTCCTTGAACAAAGGTTCATAAAATCTCATTGAATCTCTAAAAATCAACTTTATTCCTTTAACACTATTTAATGAACATGTGTCCTTTGAATTTTATGAAAAGCATTACAAAAATGTGTCTAATAAAAGGCTGAAAACAAGAGTTTTGATTGGTAACATTTGCGTAATCGCAGAATGATGGAAAAATAAAAAAATTTGCGGAATAATTTAAAACCTGCAAAATAATTTAAAACTTGCAGAATGAGAAACTTGCAGAATGAATTTTTCTATGATTGGATAAGTTTGCGGAATAACAAAATATAAATTATCTTAAATAAAATTTTACTATATTATAAAAAATTAAACTATTAAATATTATTATAAAAATTAATTTTCTTATTGTAATTAGTTAACTTATTCTTAGTATATTTATAATAAATATATTAATATCTTATGACATTGAAAAAATAATTTCATAGTTTTATTTATTACTCTTTTTATTCTATTATATAAGATGTTTAACAGTTTTTTGTTCTAATTTATTTTACTTTTTCTCAAATTTTATGCAAATTTGTATGTAGTTAATATAACATGACTGATAATATTTTTAAATATTTTTTTTATTGATTTACATGTTTTTAACCAAATGTTTAAAATAATTTTATGTAAAACAACTATATTTATAATTTAAAAATTTATTAATATATATTCATAAATTAAAAATATTATTATTATGTAATTAAACAATTATAAAAATTTGATTCTGCGAAAAAACTACTTCATACACACTTTTTTGCTTAATGAACATTTTTTTATATTTTCTGTCAGCGAAAACGCAGACTTGCGTTTTTACGTTTTTTTTTTCTGTTTCACAAATTTTTTTATTGACAAAATAGTTGCGGAATCACATACTTAAAATTCTAGAAGTTCCGGATTAATTAGGTTTAATTACTAAAAAGAAAAACAGTTAAAAGCAGTCGTCCTTGGCCAGAAGATGGTCTTTGGCCGACATAACAAATAAATAAGATTTGTTCAATTGCCAGTTTGTTGAAAAATGTGATCGAGAGAATATTTGATACCTTTAAATCTAGATTTTTGATATTTAATACCTTCTTTCTCATTTAAAAGATAATTAGAATTGATATTTACATATACCGCTTTGCATAATCTTCTTCGTAACGATACCATTCAGATCAATGTCATCTTAAAAGAAATAGTCAAGAAAATATTGCATTAATTAATACTCCAGAAAAGCGTTGTTAAGAAAATGTTACAGCATGTAATACTATAAAAATTCATAATAACAAGAAGATGATGAATCAAATAGTGATGCATTGAATATCAACTATTGCTACAAATATATGGGCATATGCTACCGATAATGGGTGTCAACCACAAGACTTGTGGAAAGTGTTTTTTAACCATTTAAATAAGTTTTTTTATTTAGCTTTTTGTTTATCTAGTTTATGTTCAATCAAAATGGAAATAGCTACAGTATTGGAGTAAAAATCATGACCTAAAAATTAAGTCTTAATAAGGCGTAAATTGAGAGTTTAGAAACAAAAGTAATAGCATTGCCAAAGTAGAAGGCATGGGACGAAGTCAGCAAACTCAGATCCACACAAGGTGAATGAAACTGTCAAACTTATGTAGTAAAACTTCAACTCCAAGCTAGACTAAAATCATTAATAAAATAATAAAATACTTTGACTATTTATGGTCGAATCAAATATAGTTAATAAAGTTTTTAATGCTATCAAAATTAATATCATTTTAATGCTAAATCAAATAGAGTAATTAAATAGAGTAAATGAAGATTTTAAACATGATTTCAAACTATAAAAATAAGAGGACAGAAGATGAGGACATATAGACAAGCTTTTCTTTTATGCATATCTGGTTTATTTTCCTTTTCCATGATTATATAGATCTTTTGTTGGGTTTAAAAGTTTTTAAAGCAGATTTATTCATGGTTTGGTAGATAGGTTTGATTTTTGGAGTGATATTTTTATTAGATCGAGTTGATCATATGTCTACTTCTTCTAGTTTGTACACTTAACTCTGATATTAGAAAGTCATCTGCATGAATATCACAAGGTTGGTTCACTTGAATTGAATTAGATAGGCTATATTTTTGGAATACTAGCACTGATTCTAAATATATCTTGTGAACACATTGAATATTCTTTCATTTATGTCTTATTGAATCTACTTGCTTAAGAGAGTATGATTCTGATTTACTTCATAAATAGATTTTAGGCTATGAGAGTGGAAAATATTTGAAGTGTTTGAGCTGTAAGATAAAAAACATTCTCTGTTTTTTTTTTAAATATTTCTTTAAATATTACTTATTCTTACGAAAAACCAAAAACAAACTTTTATTTTGTGATAGCTTAATTCTTATTGATAGAACACATAGTGTAGTATTCAGTTTATGTATATTCAATTCTTAAATATTACAGTTATGTCATGTATATTTGCAGGTTAATTGTAATATTTTTTTTTTTGTAAAACCTGACAATCCATCATAGTTTATGTTATATCATATGGTTTGTCTCAATACAAATATATTTTATTGTATGATGATGAAACTGATGAACATCAAAGGGTATTTGGATCGCGGATGTTATTTTTCTTTTTTTTCTTCTTTCATTAATATAATAATTTGTTTTTTTGGATATTTTTTGTGATATAAAATACACTGAAAGTTTTTGCATGTCTTTTCTAAATCTTAGTTTCAGAGTTTATACTGTTTAAAAAATATTAAAAATCACACAAATTTAATTAAAATTTACTTTGAATCGATTTATATTAAAGTCCACAAATAAGTGCTTGTCTTTCTTTCAATTGCTGACAGGGAATAAAAAATTCGAATAGAATATCTGGGCGGAACTGCAATTAAATCTCAAGTGCTGGCTGATTTAACAGTCGAATTAACAAACGAAGCAAACGAAGCTTTGAGCCCATGCAAAAGATGTACATTACACGTTGATGGTGCTTTATCACAAAGTGGGTCTTGAATAATAATAGATTTAATGTTGGGGTAAAAATCTGCGCCTTCCATATCAAGAACTAAAAATGACTAACTACAAAAAATGGAAAAAGCCATATTTGAGCAAGTTTCCATCATCAAGCTGTTCCTAACCGAATTCAAGCTGGGGAAGAAAAGAAAAATGACTAGGCCAAGATGCTTGCCCCATGGCGGAGCCAAACATCATTTGGCCAAGCCAGAGTGCCCTTAGCCTAGCCAAAATCACCTTGCACAAGCCAAATGGTATTTGGCCGAGCCAAACTCTTCATGGCAGAGCCAAATGGGCCACGACTTCACGTTTCCAAGCTTTACTGAGCCAAATTCAATTAAGCCAAGGAGAAAGGCCATTCATTACTTTGGCTAGACCTATGTCACGTTTTAGTCCTATGAGTTTTCTCGAAATAACATTCAAAAAGGTAGCCGAGGCAAAAAAAAGAAATCTATACAAAAAGGAAAAAGTCTATACAAAAAGAAAAGAAAAGAATATATAAATGGAAGCAGTTTTTAGGCGGAAATGAGAAATGAAAAGAAATCTTCGAAAAATATTCACTAAAGCATTGAGCCATTATTATATAAAGGGAAGCAAGACTTGTAATGAAGACACAACTTCTTGAAATGAGAAATCGAAAGACTAAATACTTAGCATATTTTCTAGTATTTTTGTTTACAAGTTTAACTTGAACAACTCACAAATCTTTCTATGAAAAGGCTTATCTTAACAGAAATAATAATAAAAATCATCTTGGATCTTTTTTTGTCTTTATATTTTCTTACTTAGTGTTTTTGGAACCCTATTTTTTTTTCCAAATTTAGTTGTGCGAGTTTCAATTCCCACAATTAATTTTCCCTTGAGAGGTATTAGTTGAAGAATCTTTTAGATGGAAGTTTAAAGCGTCAATAATGAAGCCAAATACGAAGCACTAGTCATTGGAATGTGACTAGCACACATAGTAGGAGCACAGGAAGTAGATGCGTTTTATGACTCTCAACTAGTCGCAAACCAATTCAGCGGGGAATATGAGACTAAGGATGAAAGTATGAGCGCTTACTTAAGGTTAGTATGAGAACTGTCACACTCAGTCAAATATTTTACACTAACCAGAATTCCAAGAGGAGAAAATACCCTGATAGATGCGTTAACTTTGTTCCATGACGAAGTGGAAGACACTAGAGGAAATAAAGGAAAGAACTCAAATCCACACAGAGTGAATAAAACGATCAAACATGCATGGTGAAATTCGATGTCAATTCCGAAGTGGACTGATTACTTATTCAAAAAATTAATAAAATGTTTTGACTAGTAATAACCAAATTTACTGAAATAAATGTCATTTATTGCTAAATCAAATGGATAAATGTTAAACATGATTTTGAGGGTAAAACGATACAGATCTCCACAAAAGATAGGATATCGTATCAGATACGACCCATTTTAATTTTTCATCTCTGTATCCACGTCTAAAGTTAAAGATCTAATTACACTTAAATTAATTCATTTCGTTCTAATTCTTCATAATTTTGGGTTTTTTTGGTTTTGTTTGGTTTTGCCATCAAACCCGATAACATACCAAATAAAATCGTTTTATAATAAAAAATGAAATTAATTTTGAAAACCGAAATACCCATAAACAAACCAAAAGTCAAATTAATTTTGCAAACCAAAAACCGATTTTAACCTCTATTCCTCTCCCTCTCTCTATGTCTCTCTTTCTCTCTCTCCTAGCTTCTTTTTATTATTATCGCCATCATTGAATAGCTTTCAATCTTTGAAAATATCTCTTAAATTTTCTGCATTTGTTTGTTTTTCTTTATTTTATTTTTTCATCAATTAAGTAAACTGAATTTTGGAGATTAAAAAAAATCTGATTTTTGTGGGACAGACAACTCCGTAAAGGCTCCGCCTCCATTACCTTTGACTGTTAGCTTCTCTTCATTGCTAAGCTTCCAATTAAGGCATCAAACGTTCGAAAAAGTAAGAGGACAAATCAATCACAAGAAAACTCTAAAAATCGAATCAATAGTAGAACATGTATTTTTATGGATCTAAATATTAAAAACGAGCTTCAGCTTTTACCCAGAAATAAAAATATTAATTTTGAACAAAGAGAAACAAGTAAAGATGGTCTTCTTCTGTCGTTTCGTCTAGTCATTCTCTTCAAATTTTGTTCTTGCTCGTGCTTTGGCTTAAGATGGAGGCTCTCTCTCAGCAAAAGAAGAAGAAGAGGGAGAAGGGATATCTTTTTTTTTCTTAATTCTGCCTGAACTTTCATTTATGTTTTTTTGTTGGTTTTGTGTTTTGTTCTCAGCGTTTTCGTGTGGTATTAAACAGAGAATAAAAGAAGTCTTAGTCAAAAATGATAGGTTTATTCTGAAGAAGAAAGAGAGAGAGAGAGAGAGAGTCATTGTAGAGCAAGGTGAAGAACGATGAACAGAGAAGAACGATAGAGATGAATAACATTTATCGATTTCTAATTTTAGGGTTTTTAATTTGTGAATTTTTTCGCTTACGGTTAAGAAGGTTTTCTAATTTGGCGATTGATTTAAATAATGTTATTTTGGTTTAATCCAGTTTTAAGTTTAATTTTAGATTAAGTTGGTTTAATATTAGGTTTATGTTAACCACATTCGTAATTTGGGTTACAGTTTTTTAAAACCATATCATTAACCGATTTTATGGAAAATTAAGTCTAAAACTTTATTGTGATGGACATATAAATCTGTAAATTTAAACCATAGACATTTAGATCTTTTAATTTTAGACTGGTGGATACATAGATGAAATTTTAAAATGGGCCATATCTGATACAATGTCATATATTTCATGGAGTTCTGGATCGTTTTCCCGATTTCGAGTTATACAAAGAGTGAAAATATAGAAGAGAGGACATCAACTTGTATAGACACACTCGACTCATTTAAAAAAATTAGATTTGTACTTGTTCTTTTGTCATACTTCTTATAAAAATGCTACAAAAATCATCAATTTAAAAAACTGTTTATTCTCATTTTTCTCTTATTTTTTGCTTTGCATCACTCACCTCATTTTTATCCAATTTTTACATATTTATCAAATATTTTTTTGTTCTTGCACTACCAGAAAACTGGTGTAAAACCGACGGTTAAACCGATAGAACATTTAACTGTCAGTTTAATTGTCGGTTAATTGTCAGTTAACCGTCGGTTTACTACCATCAGTTTCCGTTGGTTATTTCTGACTGAAACTGACTGTAACCCAAAAGATCTGTTAGTTTCCATTGGAAACATAACCGACATAAATTGAAGGGAGCAAATTACCGACGACGGCCTACATGGGTCAGAAAAATTAAGAACTGTTATCGACGGCTGCCGACATTGGTCGGAATTATTCCGACACGATTTCCGACCATAAAATTTACTATATATAGGAACAATTGAGTAGTTGAAATTGTCATAATTTAGAATTTTTTTTTGAAATTCTAAGAATATGAGTCACAATTCAATTCCTCCATACGATAACTTGACGGTAATTGATGCAGCATCCACAATTTTCCTCCAACCCACTCAACGATTACAATATCAAACGACATTTTTACCTGGACCAGGACGACCAATTCAACAAGGTCTTTTTCGAAAGCGTGATTACGATGCTAGAGTTTTGCACGGTGAGTGTTCTCAAGTAAGGCCAACGCAAGAATTAATTCGTGAGATATATAATGAGCCACTTCAGGTTGACTAAGATTTTAGTAGTCCTCGGTGGACTTCGACTGTCGATTACATAATCTGAGAAGGTATATATATATATATTTTTTTAATTTAGTATAACAATAAATATTTGTTGAAAATTTAAAATAAAATCAAAATTTTTAACCTATATAAGTACCTAAAATATCGGATGTTACCACTTTGGACACACGTTGTTGATATTCAATGTTCTTCGTCCCAATTTATTAAAGTAAAAATGTATCTATATATATGTTATATAATAAATGTTAATTTAATTGTTGATATTTTTTTAATAATATATAACTCGTTTCATCTAAAGATAGCGGCTATGAACTCTACTTTAATCCCCAACGGCCAATGAGATATGGTAGTAACACTGAAGGATCCATCTGAAAACATTGAGGGAAATATGCACCGTAATGTATTCATAGATGAGGAGTACAAAGTTGCTACTATCATTGGTGCAGTGCTTTACGGAATGTGAGTGTTTGTCGGTTGACATGAACACTAAGTATGTCAACATAGTGACTCGCAACATTGTGAAGGTACATATATTTATTAAATGAAATAAATATTTTTAATTGTAATTAAGAAGGTTTAATTAATTATTTTACAGATAATCAATATTAATTCAATGATTGCGGAATACGAGCCAACTGAACTAGCTACTATAGAAGAGAAAGAGAAAGCAAATACTGGGTACGAATTTGCAACAGTTCTAGATTCTGATGTTGAAGAATAATTAGACGACCCGTAATGCGAATTCAACAATTTGTTGTTAACTCAGCATATATATATATATATATATTAAGAATAAGTTATAAGTATGGGTTATATATATTGTAGGTTTTTTTATTAAATATTGAAAAGTTTGAAATGTATTGTTATAAAAATGTTGTATTTGATATTATAAGTGTCATTTTTTTAAAAGCTGCATAATTTTCCGAGTGTTAAAAACTGTTACTCAAAATTTGAATTAAATATTAGTTTTTTAAATAAACAATCATTTTTTATTAAAATATTGATGTAAACCGACATAATTCTTAATATCGTCGGTTTTCATCAATATATATATTGACGGTAACCAACGGGTTCGGCATCCATCAGTTTATGTCAAAAAAAAAATTGACGGAAACTGTCGCCTGTCGACATCCGTCAGAAATTTTTTGACAGAAACTGATGACTGCCAACATCTGTCAAAAAAATTTATGACGGAAACTGACGGCACCCTATATCCGTCCAATTTTTTTTGATAAAAACTGATGGCTGCCGAAATCCATCACAAATATATCTGACGGAAACCAACCGTTTTCCAACAGCTCCAATCAATATATATTTAGAAGCAACTTTTCTTTATTTCTCATAAATAAACTTAATCCTCAAACTATTTATTACATTATATACTTTATTTTAACACATATATATATCTTTATTTTATGATGATAAAAATGATGAAGATCAAAAATTATTTGGATCATGGATGCTATATTTTCCCTTTTTTATTTATTATAATATTCTGTTTTTTGTAATTTTTGTGATATAAAATACACTGAATTTTATTACATTTCTTTCTAAATTTTAGCTTCGTATTTTTGAACTGCTTTAAAAACTAATAAAAGTCACACAATTGTTTGAATCATCTCAATCTGCTATCAAATTTATTGAAAGATAAATTCAAATCCAGAATTCAATAAGTCCCTTAATTTTACATTTTATTTACTAATTCATGTTTCGGACCCATATCTTTTGTGTACTAAATTATGTAAAAAGTAATTTTTTTTTCTGGACAAAATCACATTTAAATTTTAAACAAAAAGGTAACGGCGTTGATTTTGTGTTTCAGATAGATGACGTGTTGCAGTGTCAATCGTTGGATCATGATCAAAGAAGTATGCCTTACTCAAAGGTGAATCTCATAGTACTAGAGACCCAAAAGATCAGCTAATGTAAAAAAAAAAACCAAAAAAAAAACGAAGATCTGGTCCGACTCCGTCTCTGATTCGTCCTTTCAATTAGCCGCTCTAAACCAGACGGGACCAAAGTGGAGAGATGGCCGAAGACAAGGAAGCTACGACGAGTTCTCTCAGTCAAGGACTCACTCCTCAAGACCCCGAAGATGCTCCCAAGTCTCCTCCCAACTCTCCAAATTCTTCTACTCGCAAGGTTAAGCTTCAAATCCGAAACCTGTGGCGATTTACTAATTTTGGGTTTGGCTTGAAGAAAAATAGAAAAATTCGTATAAATCAACTTCGACCTTGTTGCTCTGAAATTTGAATTTTGAAGATCATAGCGAAACAATGAGTGAGGAGATGAACAACTAATTCTAATTCTTGAAAATTGTGCTGATGAAATATTTACTCTCATTTGAAGTCGTTGAGAAATTTTGAAGGCTCCAAAAAGATAACAAATTGTGAAATTAATTGTCACATTTCAAAGGGTAAAATTGATCCTTTTAGGGAAATTAAGATGATTACTCTATCTGTTTGTGTTTAATCTAATTTATATCGAATGTGTACTTGAAGAAATTTCTAATTTGCATTGTTCTGGTATATGAAAGACAACTCCTAATTGTGAAATTCATTGTATCATTTTACATGCTAAACATGTAGGATACTAGATTTGGAGGTAAAGCTGGTTACATTATACGTTTGTGTTTAATTCAATTTATACCGTGATGTTTACTCGATGAATTTTCTAGCTTTGCAGGCTTGCTATGCTGTTCTGCAGAGTTGGGTTTCCAAGAAGTTTATGACTGGATTGTAAATCACTCTCTTACCACAATTATCTATTTCCATACTCATGTTTTGTTTGAGCCTAACTGAGTTTTATATTGGGTGTGTGTGTGTGTAGTGTCGTCCTCTTTCCTGTTGCTGTTACATTCCTCATCACTTGGTGGTTTATCCAGTTTGTTGATGGTTTCTTCAGTCCGATATACGAGAGCCTTGGTGTTGACATATTTGGTAAGATTGAAAAGCTAATTATATTATTACGTCTAGCTGATGTTTGTGTTCAACTACTTTCTCACTTTTATAGTAAAGTTATGTGCTTTAGTAAATCTGGGAAGCAGATAATATTTTATATGCAACCAGTTCGTATTAAAAGATAAGGATTCAAGGTTTTGGTCTTACTACTAGAGTTAGTGTTATGTTTCGTAGCTTTACGCTCGTTGTACAAGCTTGTTACTTCTGCAGTTTTAGTAGATTTGCTTAGTTGTTGAGTCCAACTTGTAATTGTGACAATGTACCTGGTAAATATCTGATATCTGATATCAGATATAAAATATTATCTTTTCATTCATCTTTGAAAGTTTCCTTGATATCATATAATAACATCTTTTGGTTCGTTTTTGTATGTTGCAAGGACTTGGGTTCATTACATCTGTACTTTTCACTTTCTTTGTCGGAATATTTGCCTCGTCGTGGTTGGGTTCTACGGTTTTCTGGCTTGGGGAGCAGTTTATCAGGCGAATGCCCTTTGTGAGACACCTTTATTCAGCTTCAAAACAAATTAGCACTGCTATTTCTCCCGGTAAGTATGTGTGATTTGAACATCCATATGCGGTTTCTTTATCTACACCACTTCTCTGCTTTTATTTTTTCTTTCACACCCATATGTCTCTGGTCATTTCGGCCGCTTTGCCCCAACTATATGTCATCGTGTAAATGGAGCACGTGAGAAGCTCGCCTTTGTTTCTAGCAATAACATGCAAACATATTCATGTGATTTCCGACAATGATTTGAATGCACAAGTAGTTTTATGCTGCTATGCAGTCTGCCATTTCATAACCTTTGTTTTTTATATCTCAGACAAAAACACAACCGCCTTTAAAGAGGTAGCAATCATACGTCATCCTCGCATTGGTGAATATGCATTTGGATTCATCACATCATCGGTGACACTTCAGGTAAGTGGACAAGAAGTTATTGACCGACAAAAATGCCAATAGCATATTGCTTGAGGAGAGTAAATTCAGCAGTGAGATAGTTTCATGTTTTCTTTTTGTAACAGACGGACCACGGAGAAGAAGAATTGTGTAGTGTGTATGTGCCGACGAATCATCTGTACATAGGAGATGTATTTCTAGTGAACAATGAAGAAATCATAAGGCCAAATTTATCCATCCGAGAAGGAATAGGTCAAGATTAATTTATTATGCTTCGTCAGCTTTTGTTTATCCGAAATATCTATACGCGACCATTTAGCAGAAATGAACATGCCTAATCACATTCGTATAATGTTGTTTGAATTGCAGAGATTATAGTTTCGGTGGGGATGACGATGCCACAAGTGATATCTCATGTGGACAGGACTAAGAGTAGAACTGCTCACCAACAGAGTGTTAGGATTCCTCTCAACAGACTTTGATGCATAGCCCCTATGGCCTCTCTTCCTTGTAAAAATACTTTTACACGTTCTGCGATTCCGGATTTTTTACTGTTACATCTCTTTTTTTTCTTACATCTGCTTTCATTTATGAATAACAACGTGTTCCTCATGGAGGATCTGTACAAAGACATATTAGAACATAAAAAGATAATTAATAATAAAGAGGTTGCATAGACATTAGCGCTTGTAATTAAGTTTCCAAAGTCGTTGTATTATGTCCTCTTTCGCATTGTCCTTCAAGGTAAAACCCATCAGAACCTCATAGCAGCCAAGCCGCTCGTGAGAAAGCTTCATTTTGCATCAAATTGCAATCATTATTGAATTTGATAAATCGATGAGGTGGCCGAGTCCAAATTTGGTTTTAACTTCATTGAGTCCTGTTGAGCTCGGATTTCGCTTATTAAAAATTTAAAATAAGTGTCGGTTGGCACAATGGTGGCCACCTCTGAAATTCATGACACAGACATGTGGTTCGAACCAATCATCCCTCGATGTTATGAGAGATATTAAAGTCACTATGTTATGTTGACAAAAAAAAAACTTATAATAAGTTGTGGATTTAAAAGATCTTTTTATTAATAGAAACTTAGTTCAAATATTACATTAGGAATCAAAATACAAGTAAATTTATTTTCATAGATATCAATACATCTTATTGTCCATTCTTCCATTTCTTTTATGGCTTCTCTTAATTCCTAGTGCCATTGATTATTCTGTGTGATTTTTTTTTTAACATCAGAACAATTATTATTGCAAATAGAAATGCTCATGGAGTTATAACAAGATCACCACTTACAATTGAGGATAGGCAATTGGGTGATATATGATCGATAGTTGCGTGTTACACAAGGAACTTAGAAACATACTTAGCAATGACATCAGCAGCCTTGTTAGCATCCCTCTTAATATACTTAACAATGAATGTGGGGTTGACTGCTAAGATTAAGAGTATTTCACTCAAAAACTTTCAAGAGCTGGCCACATTTCTGGGTTTTTTACTGCTTGAACCAAATTTAAGCAGTCAGATTGGAAGCAAACATTTGATAATCTCATATTCGAAATGCATCTGCAGGCCCAAGAGAGAGCTGTTGCTTCAGCATGAATAGGAGATTTTAAATGTGGTTAAACCTTTGATCCAAAAAATCTTACCCTACCATACTCATCCCTAATTATCCAAGCAGTTCCAACTCCTAAAGAATTCTGAGTCCAAGAACTGTCAATGTTACAAATTAGATTACCTGCACCCGGGCGTTGCCAAAGTGAGGTCTGTTCTGAAGCCTCGCGGTTGTGTCCTCCATTCTCCAGAGATTGTTGCTGCAATGGTAGCTTGCGTAAGTCCTCAGTGCTAAGGGACCTCCTCCAATCCTCTGCTTCTTCTTAGGAAATGTGGATAAGGTGCATCGGATCAGCAGTATAACCATCAAAAATAAATTCATTCCTTTGCTTCCTTAGTCTCCATAGGATCCACGGCCAAAGAAGTACATCACACCCATGCTTCTTCCCCCAAAAGAAATTGGCCAGATTTGAGTATACAGAATTATGCGCTTCTGGAGCAACAAGAAACCAGGCTTTTGAGGATGCCCATACTGCTCGAGCATAAGGACATTTGAAGAAAATGTGATTAGTATCTTCAATTTGAAAACCACATCTTTGACATTCATGATGCCTGGTTATCCTCTGTTTATGCATATTTTCCCCGATTGTCAAACTGTTGGCGAGAATTCGCCATAACAAATGTTGAATCTTTGGTATCTAGGGACCTTCCATACTTCAGCAAAAAGAGTGTCAAGGTTCGGGTTTTCTATTCATTGCTGATTTGTATGTGATCTTGATCTGCTGTGCCAGAGGTGGTATCCCGACTTGACTGTATAAATACCATTCTGCTGATGAATTCAATTGTAATTCATTCTTGCTTTTGCCCTTCCTCGTCTGACTTGCAGAATAAGACGACATTCCTCATCACAAAATGCCTCTCGTAGGCGGTCTATGTTCCATTCATCTGAGTCTACAACTTTGAAATACTCAAAGACACCAAGTTCCCATCAAAATGTTCCTTTATCACTGGAGGTCTGGGTTGTAGAGAAAAATCTACTACCCACAGATCCTCTAAAATCTTTACACCTTGTCCATTCCCAATATTGTGTTGCAGACCAACTTTTAACAAGCCTTGAGCTTGGATGATGCTTCTCCAAGCATATGATGATCTATTGCCAAGAGATGCAGTGAGGATTGATATGGATTTGAAGTATCTACCTTTCACCACTCTCGCTAGAAGACTATCCGGATTATTTGCAATGCGCCATATTTGCTTCCAAAGAAGAGCTTTATTGAATCCTTCAAAGTCTCTGAAATCTAATCCCCCCGACTTCTTGGACGTACATAAATTAGACCATGGACGCCAATGGATTCCTCTGCTATCTCGCTGACTACGCCACCAGAATCTATCTAACATTGAGTTTATAGCTTGACACATACCTTTCGGTATCATAAAACATGACATTGCATAAGCTGGAAGGGCTTCCGCTACTGCCTTGACTAGAATCTCCTTGCCAGCTTGAGAAAGGTAGCGGGATTTCCAAGAGTTCAGCGTTTTATCTAGTCTTTTTTTCAGAAAGCTCATTGATATGCATTTCGAGACTACAAAAACTTCCGGTAGACCAAGGTATGTACCCTTTCCTCCTTCATTGATAATCCCGGTCACATTGCGGAGCTCTAAAGCTTTGTTTTTGGGTACTCGCTGACCAAAAATTATGCTTGATTTCTGTAAATTGATCTTCTGACCAGATGCTTTGCTATACTCTAACAGAATATTTGTGACTGCTTCCAACTGATCCTTCTGTGCCTTACAGAAGAAGAGTGAGTCATCTGCGAAGAACAGATGGGATACTCCGGACTGGATCTTACTATACGAATGCCTTCTATTTTTTTTTCCTGCTCCAGTAATTGTATCCTCCTTCCTAGCATTTCCTCACAGATGACAAAGAGAAAGGGATAGAGAGGGTCTCCCTGACGTAATCCTCTGGAGGGTGTGATCTTCCCGTTAGCTCTGCCATTAATGAGAACTTCATAAGTAGGCGAGGTAATGCAAGACACAATTTTATTCGTCCACTGCTTACAGAAACCTAATCCTCTTAATGAGTCTTCAATGAATTGCCACTCCACACGATCAAAGGCTTTCATCATATCTGTTTTGACCGCCATATAATTAACTGCAACTTCTTTATTTGTCCTTAGAGCATGTAGCATCTTGTTGGAATGAAGAAGAAATGATGAAAGATGAAAGCCTTTAATCCAAGTATAAAGGCGTAAGTTGTCTATGTAAAAAGGGAGTGTCTAAGGCTTGTTTGTGTTTTAGTATCATGTTATCCCTGTATCCATTCATGTATAAGGCTATACTTGTCTCCAAACAAGCCTAGACTAGATTAGTATAAATACCTTACTCCCTTCACATTTTGTAACTAAGAATTCATAATTCTCATTCTCTTATTAAAATCATTCTTTTCTCTAATTCTCTCTAATCTCTCATTCTCCCATTCTCCCATTCTACAAATCTCTTAATCTCATAATCTTTCATGGTATCAGAGCCAGATTGCATCAAATCTGGATAAAATCCATCATTCATTCATTGATTCAAGAAGAAATATTCTTGTTCTTCCTCCTTTTCTGAGTTGAAATCGAATGTCACCTTGTAACGCAATTTCCGGCCAAACCACGACTCATTTTGACAATCTGCTTTCTTTGAATTGTACATCGGCCAGTTTTGAAGCCAAGACTGTTTGAATTGCATCATTTGACCCAGGGAATCAAAAGTTACGAATTTTATTGCAAAGGTCCTTCGCGAGTGCCTCCGCCGCGAACCTTCGTGTTTCCCAGGTCACCCGACGTCTATTCTTCATCAAATTGTGTTTTTATAAATCCTAAACTCAAGCCCTTCGAGTCTAGTTTCTGTTTAAAGAAAGCAGAACTCAAGTTAATTCAGTTTGAAGGATTGTCTTGAAGTTTACCTCAGAGACGTCCAAAATCACATGTATCAAGATCCTGGTGATATAATTCTAATTCTTTCTCAGTTTTCTTTAAATCTTTGAATCTGGAAAGTTAAATTAGTGTCTTGGAGGGTCTCCACGAAATTTTAGTTCAATCTATTAGGTTTAAGACTTCAAGATTGTTTTTCTTGATTTTCTTGTTAATCTTTGAAAGTTTAAATTGAAATCTTGAAATTTAGGATTGTTTTTTTTAATTCATAAAATTCGATTTTTTTTAATTTCAAAATTTGGTTGTTGATAAGTGATAAGGTCTGTTATTAGGTGGTTAAGTTGTTAAATTCTTGTTGCAAGAGTTGGTTATTATCTGTTGAAGGTTGTTGAAGGTTGTTAGATGTTGTTGTGCTTTTCTTGACTTACAAGATTTATTACTTGTTCTACACGCATAGTTTCCTTGTTGTACCTTATCTTGTACACGCACACATTTTCCACCACACACATTGCTCACATTGTCCAGCACACATTGTATACATTGTCCAGCACACACACTCGCTTGTGGATTGCAGGTGGTTCTAGTCCAGACAGGTTCTGCTTCCGATCGTGCTGTACCGAGTAACATATTATCGTGCCGCATACACGCTTGTGAGGAACTTCATCTGTGTTGAAGTGCAAGATTCGTGTACCGGTCTGAGTCAGTGCCGTGATCCAGTTAGAACCATTTGACGTTCACCCCCCTTCTCAATCATTTGTTGCTGTACGTGTGACAAGACCAGGTTGAAGCCGTGAACTCTCTCGACCATTGTCTCTCGACCATTGTCTCTCGACCAACTCTCTTGACCAACTCTCTTGACCAACCTAGTCTCCTACTTCAACCATCTATGGAGATTCAAACTTCACTTAGAGCTCCAGTCATTCTCCATGGAGCAAATTATCTCTTGTGGTCTAGGACCATGAAAACCACATTAGGTGGTAAAGGTCTGTGGAACCACATTGCCACAAATGGTATTGAAGACAATGAAGTGGCTGAAGTTAGTGAGGCTGTAGCTATTCAAGCCAAATGGTACCAAGAAGATCAGTTGATACTTTCTGTACTACAAAATTCTCTTGCTAGTGATCTTTTAGAAGCTTATTCTTTTTGTGAAAATGCAAAAGACCTTTGGAACACTTTGCATAAAGTGTATGGAAACACCACTAACTTTTTAAGAATTTTTGAAGTGAAGAAGGCTTTGAATGAATTAAGACAGGAGGATGCTGAAATCACAAAGCACTATGGCTCATTTAGAGCTTTATGGGCTGAGATAGAAATGCTAAGGCCAGCCACCATTGACCCACTTGTTCTCCTTGAAAGGAAAGAACAAGATAAGGTGTTTGAGTTACTTTTAACACTTAATACTACTTACTCAGATCTTATTAAGCATATTCTCAGGTCTGAGAAACTTCCTAGCTTGGAGGATGTGTGTGCTCAAATACAAAAGGAGCAAGGATCACATGGATTATTTGGCAACAAAGCTGAATTGGTAGCTGCTCACAAAAGTTTCTTCAAACCAGCAAATGATTCTAGGAATAGGAGACAAATTTGTGACCATTGCAAGAGGAATGACAATACAAAGAAGGATTGATGGGTACTTCATCCACATCTGAAGCCATCTTGGGCCTCACGGCCTCAGCAACTCACGGCCATGGCCACAGCCAGTCAAGCTCACGACATTTTGCCATCAAAGGCGGTTGGAAGCGGTTCCCTTTCTCATTCCGCCTCCACTAGTACCATGTCACAAGCATCAGACTTTGTGACAAAATCAGACTTGGAAGCTATTATCAAGACAATAAAGGATAGCAATGTGATAGGTAAAACTTTTCATGCTTCTTTTAAAACTTCTTTTACTTCTAATACTCCTAAATCTTTGGTGGTTGATTCTGGTGCTTCTCATCACATGATTAGTGATTTAGAATTGCTAGAAACTGTAGAACCTGCCCTAGGTAATGTTCTCATTGCTAATGGAATTAAAGTACCAATCAAAGGCATAAGAAAATTGAAGTTGTTTGATAAAGAATCTAAAGCTTTTTATATGCCCTCTTTTACCTCTAACTTGCTTTCAGTTAAAAGAGCTACTACTGATTTGAATTGTCATGCTATATTTGGTCCTAATGATTTCTATTTTCAGGATATTGAAACTAGAAGATGTTTTGGACAAGGAACCACAAGAGATGATTTGTATGTGCTTGAAAACATGACTAGTGTTAGTGAATTAGAATCGGCTTTTCAGGCTAATGCATTTAGTACTGATTCTTATCTTTGGAATGCTAGATTAAGACATCCTCATCCTAGAGCACTTGAATTGATTGTTCCTAGATTGAAAATGCCAAAGGAGTTGTGTGATTCTTGTATTATTGGGAAACATTGTAAAACAGTTTTTGAAAAATCTATGCATACATATGAAAATTGTTTTGAATTGGTGCATTCTGATGTTTGGACATCTCCATTTCCTTCTAGAGAAAACCATAAGTATTTTGTGACATTTATTGATGAAAAGTCCAAATATACATGGGTTACTTAACTTAGCTCTAGAGATAGAGTATTTGATGCATTTTTGAATTTTCAAGCATATGTTACTAATCAATACAATGCAATAATTAAATGCTTTAGAACAGATAATGGAGAAGAATACACTAGCACCAGACTTCAAGAACATTTAACCAAGAATGACATTGAGCATCAAACTAGCTGTCCTTACACTCCACAACAAAATGGGGTAGCTGAAAGGAAGAATAGGCATTTAATGGAAGTTGTGAGAACTATGATGTTCCACATGAAAGTACCCAAACAATTTTGGGGGGATGCACTTGTAGCAGCATGCTACTTGATTAACATGACTCCTACAAAAGTCCTAGATGACCTGTCTTTATTTGAGGTACTAAACAAAACTAGACCCAATATTGATCACTTGAGAGTTTTTGGTTGTGTTTGTTTTATATTAGATCCAAGGGAGCAAAGGAACAAGCTGGATCCAAAGAGTACCAAAGCTATGTTCATTGGGTATTCTTCTACTCAAAAAGGATACAAATGTTATGACCCAGAGACTAGAAGAGTCTTGGTGTCTAGAGATGTTAAGTTTCAAGAAGAAAAAGGTTTATATGAAGAAGGAACTTGAGAGCAATTTAATGACATCTCATCAACAAGATCAGACCAAGCTGAATACTTGAGGAAGCTCTTGGAAAGCATTGGAATAGTAGGCGGCCCTCCTCATTCTCAACCCACGACCACCTCACCTCTGTCACCTGCACAAGAAACAGGCTGCCCTAGCTCAAACACACCTCCAGTGGAACCGCGACCTGTCACCACAGCCGGTCTATCCAGCTCCCGACCTTTCACTCCTCCTTTCTGCTCTGCTGGTCTTCCTCCTCTTGAACATGGAGGGGGGGGAAGAAGCTTCTAATCATGTCCAACAAGACTCAGCAGGAGATGAATCAATTCTAGTCTCAGCTTCCAAAAGATCAAGAGATATGCCCACTCTTATTGAAGTCTTGAGTGAAGAAGAGAAATCTAATCAAGAAGCTCCACCTACAGTTTTAAGAAGGAGCACAAGACAAAGGAATCCACCAGTTTTCTACAATGGAAATGTTGTGGTTCATCATGATCAGGGATTTTGTAATATTGCTCACTTACCTTCTAATCATGTTGTTTTTATTTCTAGTCTTGATAATGAGCAGATTCCAAAGACATATGAAGAAGCTATGTACAAAAAGGAATGGAGGGAAGCTATCTTAGCTGAGAAACAAGCCATGGAGAGGAATGGTACTTATGCTTCAGCTACTCTACCAAAAGAAAAAAGGGCTGTAAGTTTTAAATGGATTTTTACCATTAAATATAAAAGCAATGGTGAAATTGATAGATATAAAGCTAGGTTGGTGGCTAGGGGTTTTACTCAGACATATGGTGAGGATTATAGGGATACCTTTGCACTTGTAGCTAAGCTTCATTCTGTTAATGTTGTTCTTACTCTTGCTACTAACCTTGAGTGGGAGTTGTGGCAAATGGATGTCAAGAATGCTTTCTTACAAGGTGAGCTAAAAGAAGATGTTTACATGTCACCACCACCTGGCCTAGAGGATGAGGTTGGAAGCGGCAATATACTCAGACTAAGGAAGGCTATTTATGGCCTTAAACAATCTCCAAGAGCTTGGTACCACAAGCTAAGTGTAATCTTAATGGATAAAGGCTTCAAAAGATCTGAAGTTGAACATACTTTTTTTACCCTAAAGAGTAAGGAAGGTATTGTGGTAATTCTTATCTATGTAGATAATATAATCATATCTGGTAGTGATAGTGTTGGTATTGCATCTACTAAAAATTACTTAAAGAGTGTATTTGATATTAAAGATTTAGGAGAACTTAAATACTTCTTGGGAATTGAAGTGTGTAGGTTTAAGGAATGTCTTTTTTTTTATCCCAAAGGAAGTATGTTGTAGATTTACTAACCTCTACAGGTATGATGGAAGCTAGACCAGCCAAAAACCTTAGAAGAAGACTATAAAATCGCAACTAAGGGGGAGCTAGAGGAGGAAATTGATTTTCATGATCCTAAGCTCTATAAGAAAATGGTTGGTAAGCTTATTTATTTAACCATCACTAGACCAGATTTATGTTTTGCTGTGAATCAGGTATAACAAAACATGCAAAGACCAAAGATGAGACATTGAGAGATGGCCATGCGAATTCTAAGATACCTAAAGGGCACACATGAACAAGGTATATGGATGGGTAACAATAAAAACACAAATGTGGTTGGTTATTGTAATGCAGATTGGGCAGGAGATAGAGAAGATAGGAGAAGTACCACAGGCTATTGTATTTTCATATGAGGAAACCTTGTGACTTGGAAAACCAAGAAGCAAAAGGTGGTATCATGCTCTAGTGCAGAATCAGAATATAGAGCAATGAGGAAGCTTACAACTGAATGCATCTGGCTGAAGCAACTCTTGGAAGATTTAGCCGTGAAGTGTGAGGATCCTATCACCATCCACTGTGACAATCAGGCTGCCATACACATAGCCTCCAACTCAGTGTTTCATGAAAGGACCAAGCATATAGAAGTGGACTGCCACAAAGTAAGAGAGGCTATTGGGAAAGGTATCATCTTGCCTTGCTATACTAGGAGTGAGGACCAACTAGCTGATATATTCCCTAGAAAAAGTTTTGTCCCAATTGGATTTTCCTTCTCTAGGTTTTTAATGAGGTAATGCTTCATGGTTGCAAGCTTAGGCATTCTCCATGTCTTAAGCTTGAGGGAGAGTGTTGGAATGAAGAAGAAATGATGAAAGATGAAAGCCTTTAATTCAAGTATAAAGGCGTAAGTTATCTATGTAAAAAGGAGAGTGTCTAAGGCTTGTTTGTGTTTTAGTATCATGTTATCCTTGTATCCATTCATGTATAAGGCTATACTTATATCCAAACAAGCCTAGACTAGATTATTATAAATACCTTACTCCCTTCATATTTTGTAGCTAAGAATTCATAATTCTCATTCTCTTAATAAACTTTTTCTTTTCTCTAATTCTCTCTAATTTTCATTCTCTCATTCTACAAATCTCTTAATCTCATAATCTTTCACATCTCATGCGCAATTATGACATTGTCTGAGATTAGCCAGCCATGCACAAAGGCAGCTTGATTTTCAGAGATCAGATGGGGAAGAATCTTCTTCAATCGGGATGACAAGACCTTGGAGATCGTTTTATAAGTGAAGTTGCATAAAGAGATTGGCCTGAAGTCGCTAACTTTTTGAGGGCTATTAACCTTTGGGATCAAGCAGATGCTAGTATAATTTATCCTACTGTCCAAAAAGCCTGATTCCATGAACTCAACCACCATTTGACAAACATCTTGGCTTACTACATCCCAATGGTTCTGATAAAAAGCTCCACTTAGGCCATCTGGACCAGGACATTTGTTTGGATTTATTCCAAAGACTGCTGCTTTAACTTCACTGGGGAGTACTGGTGCTGTAAGCATCAGATTTTGCTCAGATGAAATCACAGGGAGTAAGCTCGTGAACATTGGAGAATATCGAACTTGAGTTGAGTTGTAGAGTTCCGACGTGTAGAGTTTGTTGAAGTGATCTACAATCACTACTCCCATCTCCCTATCCGAGAATACATAATGATTTGTTCTCTCATCAAGAATCAGGTTGATTCTATTCCATGCTCTTCTCTCCTTGGTTTGGGCATGGAAAAACCTAGTGTTGCGATCACCTGCTTGAAGCCACTGTACTCGGCTCAGTATTCTCCAGTAAATCTCCTCGTCCTTATAAGCTACTTGAAGCTCCTTATTTAAGTTGTGTAGTTCCGTGAGATCCATATTTTCCTTGTGCGTGAGCTGATTAATGAGCATTTTCAGCTCCAGAATACACATCTTAGAATTTGTTTGATGAGATCTTTTCCAGACTCTTATACTTCTTCTACACTAGTGTATTTTATGCACTAAGTCCACAATGGCAGGATCTGTAATTATCTCATTGGATTCACTTGTCCATCCCAATCGAACTGCTTCTGAGAAGCATTCCTTTCCCTTCCAACGCAGATCATATCTAAAACGCCTAGATTTATTAGGACCCTCCCCATTCAAAAAACAACAAATGGAGCTATGGTCTGAACCTATATGCGGCATGTACTGCGAGTAGGTATTAGGGAGAAGATTCAACCATTCAGAATTACAAAGAATTATATCCAACTTGTAGTGTATGAGTTCTTGGCCACGTCTCCCAAACCAAGATAGGGTATTACCAGTATATGATGGTTCCTGTAATCCACATTTGCTAAGATGCCTCGGTTCATGGTCGACCTCACCTCCTATCTTCCGAGCCTGTCAATTCATTAAAATCTCCCATTAGGAGCCAAGGCTCATTTCTTCTAAAACCCTTTGCCAAGAGGTGATCCTATAGAGGCTGTCTGTCTCCTTGGATTGGATTACCATAAACACCTATTATGAATAAACGATTTCCTTTCCAAGTGATGGCCGCATCTATTAGACGATTGCTAGCCTCTATAATCTTGACAGAGATGTCACTTTTCCACATCAATGCTAGTCCCTCACTTAAACCAACTGGATCAATCGAACACAAGTCATGATAACAAAGATCTTGACATAAGAGTTCCATTCGACCTCTTCCATTTTTAGTCTCACTGAAGAAAACTAACCCTAGATCTTGTTGACTAGACAAGTCTATCAGGTGTCGAATTGCCAAAGGTTTTTCATTACCCTGGCAATTCCAATCTAGTGTCCTCATGCTGACAGTGGTGGTTTCTGGATAACCACTAACCTTTTTGGTGCCGGGGATCGTTGGGAAGAGGATCGATAGGATGAGAGGAGGACAATCTATGTCATAAGTCAAAAAGAGATGACGCTGGGGGCAAAACTTGTGTCTGAGAAAAACTTCCAACCAATGCTGAACCCGAGTCCAGTGAGTCGTGTGAAGTTTTGGCTTTCTTCCGAATCAAATTGTTTTTCAAACTTGTTTTACGCTTCCGTTGAGATCGCAAAGGTTGGTCGCTCTTACTCGACGCTTGTACTCGAATTCCAGAATTAAGAAGCCTGTCTGTGTTATAGGAGTGAGGGTCACCTAACCTTTGGGCTATAGGGATTCTCTGCGTCTGCTCTTTGCTACCACTAATCATATGGAAGTCTTCATCTTCCTCCAGCTCCGCTATAGCTTCAATTTGTCTGGGGGGGAGTAATCAGGAACAGCTTCCCCAAAACGATTGTCTATAGAATTTACTTGATTGACTTGATTGAGAGCATGAGGTGGATATAGAGGATGGGTCTGTGACAAGCGCAACAAAGCCGGAGTCCTCTCCCACTCTGCACTATCCGACACAACTCATTCATCCCTATTTGCCGAAGATGATGAGATACTCTTATGACAGACTGTTGGTAATCTTAGGTCCCTCAACCCATTTTCTTCTGAGAATAGTTGATTGTAAGCTTGTAACGCTTTGGATCCTACCTTATCGACATCAATGTCCGGGAGTATTGGATCTTTCTGCTTTAGTCTCCAAGCAGTTGATACCTTCCCTTTCCTCTTTTGCTTTGGGAATTCTTTAGATTTTGATACGATATCTTTCTCCAAGGTAGAGGCTGAATCCCTTTGATCTTTAATTACCACTCCTTTTTCCTTTGGCCTCGGCTTACTCACTCCCTTTTGTTTACTACTTGTCACCTCAGCATCAAAATGTGGCAAGTTGGGCACAAATTTGCAATGATATTGATCATGCGTCCTACGCTTGCATCTGAGACAAAGCTTTTGAAGTTTTTCATACTCAAATTCAATGACCAAGACATCTTCAGCATTAAAACTCACTGGGATCTTGAACACCATCTGGTTGTCTACAAGAATCCAGACTTTTGCCCTAACATATTCTAGGTAATCTGGAGTTCTAGCATAAAGTACAACTTCCTCAGCTACTTCACCAATCATTCCCCCGATCTTGCGGACAGTTTCTTCAGTAACATAATTAACCAGAATATTTCTGATATTAACCCAAAATAGGATGCGTTGGAGGAAATTGGGAGAGGGTGTAGCAGTCCATCTCTCCCCTGCCACCATCCATCAATTCCCAGTCGAAGTCGATGTACTTTGTCATGCCCAAATGGCCTCGCCCTCAAATGTTTGTGTATATCCCAGATTTTGAGCAATGCCGAAGCTAGCCCTGTTGGTTTGATGGAGTGAGGGTTCAGGATGCGGACTATAATATTGGAGTCTAATTCCTCCACAATGGCTGGATTGACTGGAGCGTGTATGACTACAGTGTCCTTGAAATCGACAGTCTCTTGATCGATAAGCTTTTTTTTTATCACATCCTCCTCTTTCCTTCTACCTCCTTTACTCATTTTTGACGTTCACTAAAAGCTGAGACCAACTCTTAATCCCAATACGAGAGAAAGATCTTAAGCTATCTACAGAGCCTTCCCCTAGATTCAAAGGAGGATGAATCTGCTTAAGGTTCAGACCAGAAGAGTAGATCCTCCAAGACTGTAATACCTAAAACCATATATATAACTTTCAATTTCCGCTTCCTACACGAGAGCAAAATAAGTAAGAAATCACTAGGGATAACTCCTAGGCAAATAATCTGAGATTCTCTACCTTCCCTTACGAGAAGGAAGTGAAAACAATACTAATTTCAGCAGTAATAAAATGTCAAGTTAGTATGTTCTTAGCCGAGCTGAAGATACAAACTATAGTAAGAGATCCACATCCAGCCAGTAGAAATCTCCTGAGACTATTCCGAAGTACTGTACACGGAAGGGTCTCCACTCCGTGATGGATAATCGATCGAGATCGTATCAAGAATCCTTCCCCAAGAGTACTTGCATGTCTTGGCGATAAGGATTACAGAGGAATAAAGGAAGAAAAGCCCATAAGAAATGGGAAAAAGAAAAGCGATGGAGCCAAGGATGGTTAAAAACGAAGAGGTGGGAATATGAGGCTAAAATTGGTATCAGAAAGGAGATCTAGACGAGAGGATGGAAGATATATCAAGAGATTGGAGAAAAACGGTTGAAATTCCATGAATCTGGAATTATGACTACGAAACCCTAATCGCCTATTTTGTCGCCGACAAGAGAGATGGCACTCCCTTTAACTACTCTGTTGATAGAGTGAGTGTTTTTTGCTTTTCCATATTTTCAAAATACTCATAAAAAATTATCATGTCAATGGAAAAATATTTCAATTATTGTGAAAATCAGTTCTCGCGTTAAATTTTGCTTTAAATGAACTATTTGGATCCATTACAATCTATATGAGCTTAGTTCTTGGCCAAACATAAATACAACTAATAAAAGATGTTCCACAGATTATTAAATCACACTATTAAAAACGCTGTTTACATCAACAAAAAATTGACCTATTACAATATGCTACATCAACTTTTATCCATTGAGAATTCATATTACCAAAATCAATCATCCGACGACCACAAGTTCCTCTTCCTTTGTCATTTTTACATACCACGTAAATCCTATACAACTAGATTAAAGGCGAATTTTGTCATTTGAAAGGGAAGACGCCATTTACACTTCAAATTAATATTTTGTTCAATATTTATCATCGCCATTTCTTATGTGAAAACTCATTCCCTAATGATTTTTTTGGGAAAGTGGACTGTAAGGAAGAAGCTGAGGAGGGAGCTGTCTAATGTCCATGGACGCCACCATCTCGAATTGGAATTTAGGTATTGCAACCTTTTAGAATCCGTAAGAAATTTAAAAGAAAATTGTTGGACATCAAGATTCCATGACTTTTTTTTTCCAACAAATACAACAACATAGAATGATTCAGATAACCAAACTGGAAATACATAATCTACATGAACAATATTCGTACTAATTTTTTCGTCTTTGTGTTGTTTGTCTGTGGACTTTGTGAGATAGCAAGTGTTGAAAAACTCATATGTATCTATGAATTTCCTCTAGATTATAGAGAAAGCATGCTATTCCATTGATGCAAACACCATCTTCACCAACTCCTAATGTAAAAGTTACTTTCGTTTGTTAATATGTATCATACACTATATTGCCCAAATCAAATATTTAAATTCATCTTATTATGGTGAAAGACTGCACCGTATGTTTCTTACCCCTATTAATAAACCTTCCAATCTCTCATGATTTTTAACCATCCTTGTCCTGAAAACATATATGTTGTTTTCTTTGAACCATCTATATAACACCATCATCCTCCCTGAACCACATCGAACGCCCTTTAGTGATCCACACATGGACTGATCTAGAGGTCGGAAAGGTCGTAACTTATTAGCCATGGGCGCATAATCCTGCTTCAAAAGTAGATAGAAGCCTTTATCCTTAAGCTTTGTGAAATACATAGTCAATCCAAACTCCGACAGTTTTTAAGAATAGGAAACCAAATATGAATTGATTTCTCTTTGAACCATCCCATCCCATGTGTTTAATATGATAAGGGACGTGGCTTCCTCCAATTGAAACTCTGATGTTTCCAATGAATGCATAAGGGTCCAAACAAGATGCATCTGCAAGTTCTATGCATATTTTTGGGGTTTTCATGTATTTCTTTAAACCAAGCTTTCTTGCCTGCTCCTTGTATATGAGATTGAAGTTTTCTCATGTGTTACATATGTAATTTTTCACTGCATATCAGTTGACATATATTGTCCACCAAAAATCTCTCGGAAACATTGATTTTCTTCAATGTCTCAAGTTAAGCTTTAATCCATCACTACTTGCCGAAACATAGAAGTTATTATTTTTATATGAGACAACATTGCTAAAATTTTTGGTTTTTCTTCATTATGCTTCTTAACAGCATTTTTTTTTTTTTAGCAATTTGAACATCTAACTTCTTTACATGAGTAGAATAAACTAATACTTTTGTGAGGCTATTGAAATTTTGATCAATATTCTCACTAAGTTCCTTGTTTGAAACCAGAAATTTTGATCTCTTCTTGGTATAAACTGATTCAATAAGGCTTTCTTGTACTCATTCCACGAGGTGACAGACTGAGAGGGAAGTAACTTCTTGCATCTCAAAGCTTTGTCACCCAAGTAAAAAGTGAATAACTTATACTTGAACTGCATATCTCCTCAAAAGTGTTAATGTGATGAAGTGGATGTGGTTGCTAACATCCGCACTCAGAATTGGTATAAAGATTTAATGAGGAATTGGAGCTAGGCTTTCACAAATGACATAAAGTCACAGGATGATTTGAACAAGTTGGATTTTATTGATAAGATCGGAAAAACGTAGAAAGGATAAATTGCTCAAAGCGAGATTAATGAGATTACAAGTGTATAGTCTCAATTGCTAAGGTTCCGGATGTAACTCTACTCTATCTATGTCTTTATATAGCTCCCTTCCGCATACTCGACCTCTGCTTTTCAAAGGATTTGTTAGCTCCTGTAATCTGGGCTCCTTTGATTTAGTCGCTAATCTACACTGCCAGGTCGAGGTCAACAGGTTGAGGTCGCCAGGTCAAAGATTGCTGACGGTAAGTGATGGGCCGAATTTGAGTAAAGCCCGACTTTGAGGTGTCTTCTGGTTAATGGGCGTGGCTGTGACAAACCGACCAGCAACAGTTGCCTCCAACCCTTTAAGTGAGGTGACGAACTTAAAGAGTGATAAATATTTGAGAAAGACCCCATAGTTAGAGGTAAAAACATCATAAGTGTAATTCTAACTCGTAAGGAAATATACGATGAGTTTGAAAGATAAAAAACTTAGGCATAATTTCGAGTTTATTTTTTAGTGCAAATGCTTTGGGAGTCATTCACACTTGCGAGTTTCAGCATTCGGCGAATTCTAAGTAAAAATGCCTTTGCCGCAATTTAGACATGACAAGACCGAGGTGAAAATGGCTTCAAGTGTTTCTTTGCAACACGTAGCGATTCATAGTTGACTGGATATCGTCAACTTTTCCTTTGCCATAGACAAAGTTCTAACTCTTTTTAAATTAGATACTTGGATGGACTTTGAGGTATACTCCAAATCAGTTCTTGAGACTGTGTACAGATGACGTTGAGATTGTGTACATACGAGAATCTATCTTGTTTTCTACCTCAAGCTATCAATACAAGGATAAGAGAAAAGAACAAACACACCGAGAACCAAACATTTCTTCTAAGAATCCGACATCAAAAGATAAAAGCAAAAAGTTAGTGAATAGCATACCCAAACACAAAAGTTGTGGGAGCACTTTCTGGAGATAGTATGCTGTACTCAACCAAGCTTAAAAACTCAAATTAACAATACTGCTTATACTGTAGTTGTACTGCTCAAGTACGGCTTTTGGGAACTCTTTCACTACCTTCAGAACATATATGAAGAAGTCTCCATCAGATATATCACCAAATTTGTTGTAAAAAACATAGAAGGGGTAAAAGCAAACATAATATATAAGTAAATCATGCTGCTAAAGAAGCAATTTGGTCTAAAGATTATATACATTTTGACCTTATCAATCTCTAAAGCGAAGAAATTTATGTTTATATTATCAAAGTAATTCCATTTTCACGGGTGATGAAATATTCAAAGGCACTAAGGCAGCATAACCGTTAACCAAGAGTAAACTCGAATCAGACCATACACGGTCTAAGTGAAAAATTGGAATGACAAAAGTAGCATTTAGTAGTCTGTTAGACTCTAGATCAATGAAACAGTGTTTATGATCTGGGTTAGTTTGTAATCGAAGAAGAAAAGAGTTTTCTGAATAATATGATAAGATTCAGTGAAAGCAAAGTCTGCAAATCTCGATTACAAACGGAAAGTCTAACAGTTCGATACCGTAAACACAGTGGATCTCATATTGATCCTCTCTACAGACTCATAGCGTCTGTGTATTCACAGTATCAAGCATAAAGAGATACTTAGCATACCCTCTTATTTATATAACAAGGCTAAAGAGAACCCTCTGGTTCCAAACAGGTCTTTGCTTTACTTTTCGGTTTGAACCTCCTTCCCGCCATATTCTTCTTCCCTGCTTCCCAGCTCTTCATCCTCACAATCTTTCTTCCCTGCCGGTTCTTGCTCATGCTGACAAACATTCTCACCCACAGGCGCCATGAGAGTACCAACCCCTCCAACTTGCACAGTCTTCTTCTTCCTTCTCACATAGGTTTGATGAAACTTATCAATTCTCCCCTCAACGAAATCCAGCTTGCCCTCAAGCTGGTAAGAAGGAAGACGTATACGAAACTCCTTAGCAGGCATCCAAGAGTCCTCCAACAAAGTAGAATCCTGCCAATGAATCAGCAGTTCCAAACCCCCATTAACATCATAAAGCAAAGCTAAAATGTCAGATGGTGTTGGTGGCTGTAATAAGTTCTCCATGTGAATTGGTGGGGTGGATTGAACCTCAGTACCCGGTCCAACAGACAGTTTTAATTGCGATGTGAAACACCGGGTGGATCTTAGCACCTTCCGGAAGTTGCAGCTTGTAAGCTGTAGCACCTATGCGCTCTAAAACACGATAAAGTCCGTAAAACTTTGCTGCTAACTTCTGGTTATCCCGATAAACGAATGAATGTTGCCGATATGGACGCAGCTTCAAATACACCATCTCCCCCACTTCAAATTCCACGTGACGTCTACTCTTATCAGCGTGAACTTTCATCAAGTGCTGTGCTCTTTCTAATGTGACTTTCAGCTGAGCAATCATCCAGTCCCGGTGCTGTAAGGACTGTTCCAAGTCGAAGTTGGAGGTGGAACCCGATTCAAAGGGAAGCAAATGCGGTGGATCTCTGCCATATACAACCTTAAACGGAGATGTTTTGAGAGATGAATGGAATGATGTGTTATACCACAGTTCTGCCCACCCTAGGAACTGAAACCAAGTCCGGGGATGCTGAGAAGCAAAACATCGTAAATAAGTCTCCAAACAACGATTGAGAACCTCTATTTGTCCATTTGTTTGCGGATGAAAGGCAGTGCTGAACTGAAGTTTGGTACCCGCCAATCGAAAAGACTCCTTCCAAAAAGTACTCAAAACAAACGATCTCTGTCCGATACAATGGTTCTCGGAAATCCATGAAGACGAACAATGTCTGCAACGAATGCTTTAGCCACATCACAAGAAGTAAACGGATGTTTGAAACCCAGGAAATGAGCATATTTACTAAGGCGATCTACCGCCACCAATATTACGTTACACCTGAAGAAGTAGGAAGTCCTTCAAAAAAATCCATACTAATGTCTTCCCAAATGCGATGAGGAATAGGGTAAGGGCTGCAACAATCCTGCTGGAGACAAGGTAGAATACTTGTTAGTCTGACAAACAGTACATTCAGCTACATATTGCTGAATAGTCCGATACATCCCATCCCAATAGAAAGAACCTTGAACTCTTTTAACTGTCTTCAAAACACCAGATTTCCCTCCCACCAATCCATCATGACACTCTCGTAGAGTGAGGGGAATGAATCTAGATGTGCGAGGAATAACCAGACGATATTTGGACCGCAACTTATCCTCCACCACCGTGAAATTTCCAAACTCCTTGCGGTTGTGCTCTCACCTGATGAATTAGAGTTTGCAAACTTGCATCTTGCGCTATCTCGGAAAAAGGTCTTGCCATTGCAGGGTTTCTGGGACCGTAAGTGTGAAGAATAAAGTAGAAAGACCCACACTACAAGATAAACCAATAGCTGCCTTATTCTCACAACCCGGTTTGTAGAAAATGTCAAAATCAAAACCCAAAAGTTTAGTGAGCCATTGCTGATATTCCAAGGTGACTTCCTTCTGATCCAAAAGAAATTTGATGCTATGTTGATCCGTATGGACATGGAAGTGCCTGCCTAAAAGATAATGTCGCCATTTTCTCACGGCCATTACCACTGCCATCAACTCTCTTTCATAGGCATATTTAATTTGCTCCTGAGGTGTAAGAGCATGGATAAAGTATGCAATATGTCTGCTGTCTTGCATGAGTACCGCTTCCAAACCAAAACCAGAAGCATCTGTTTCCACAACAAATAACTTATGGAAATCTGGCAATGGCAAAACTGGCGCCTCCACCATGACTTTCTTCAAGGAAGCAAACGCCTGTTGAGCTGTTGGAGACCACTGAAATTGATCCTTTTGCAAAAACTTAGTCAATGGTCGTGCCAGCAATCCATAATTCTTCGCAAACCTCCGGTAATAGCCTTTAAGACCAAGGAATTCTCTCAACTGCTTAACGGTCAAAGGCGTTGGCCATTGATCCTTAGCTCGTGTTTTGAGTGCATCTGTAGCAACGCCATTAGCCGAGATGATATGACCCAAGTACTCTACCTGGGAGACGCCAAAATAACACTTCTTCTGATTGGTAAAGAGTGTGTGATTTCTCAAAACTGTGAGTACTTGGTGAAGTTGCTATATGTGTTCCTCCAACGTTTTACTATAAAGCAAGATATCATCAAAGAAGACCAAGACAAATTTCTGCAGAAAGGGCTTGAATATCTGATTCATCAGAGTTTGGAAGGTAGCTGGAACATTAGTTAAGCTAAAAAGCATCACCAAAAACTCATAATGACCCTCCACTGTGCAGAACGCAGTCTTTGGTATATCTTCTTCGACCATGCGAATCTGGTGATAACCGGAACGTTTGTCCAACTTAGAGAAGATGGTAGCACCGTGTAACTCATCCAAAAGCTAATCAATAACCGGAATAGGGAACTTATTCGGGACAGTGGCACGGTTCAAAGCTCTATAATCCACACAAAATCGGAATCCACCATCTTTCTTGGCAACTAATAGCACCAGACTGGAGAAAGGACTCACACTTGGTCGGATTATTCTTGATTGCAGCATCTCATTCACCATTTGTTCCATAATGATCTTTCTCGCTCAAGGATAGCGATAAGGGTGAACATATAATGTGTTTACTCCCGGAAGCAGTTTAATAGAGTGTTCTTTACCCCTAAGAGGAGGTAAGGAAGTAGGTGTAGCAAAAAGATCGCTAAACTGCGTGATCAAGTCAACAATTCAGAGAGCCAAATCTGGCATCATTGATGTCACAACAGTCTCAACCACAGGCACTTCCCTTCCTCTATGGTTAGGACCGCAGACCGGGCTTTGTGGCTTGAGTGAAGATCGGGGACAATGTAACGTAAGATCACCTAACAAAGTCACCCATGTCCGCGGTAGACGAAGGACAACTCCTCTCTTTTCCAATCTACCTCGCAAAGACCCAGCGTCTCAAGCCACTGCACACCAAGTATGACATCAACATTGCCCAGCTCAAGAGAAATAAAATTAGAAGTGAAGTCCACACTGTTCAAATCGAAAGTGACAGAACGACACATTGCGAAAGCATAAACGGTCACTCCATTACCCAACAATACTTCATAGCTGCTGGAAGTAGAGAATTTTAATCGCAGCTTCTGCACAATCCCTGGTGAAATGAAATTATGTGATGCACCAATGTCTAGCATTATAATGACCTCTTTATCATTGATAACCCCTCTTAAACATGTTGTCTTAGGGTCAGTAACACCAAGAAAATCTTGCAAAAACAGCGTAGCTAAGGCTGGAGCTGCATCAGTAGGACCCTCCTCAATTACCTCTGCCTCGGCATAGTCACCCCAAGGTTTAAATACTTCCATTTCGAGCCCATTGATAACTGTTAAAACTCAAAATTCATTGTTGGGGCATATATGACCACGAGCCCAATGAGCTTGACATTTGAAACACAAACGGTCTCTCCTCATTCTATCTAACTCTGCATCAGTATATTGCTGTCTTGGACGGCTGCCAATTTGGTTTGGCTGAGCAACCGCTGCATTGTGGCCAGGTATCACACATGTTTTCTCAGCAACACGAACAGCCGGTGCTGCTGACACCGGCTTAGACCACGGTTTGGGAAGTGGAGCGCTATAAGCAGGACTCGATTCACCCATCACTTTGCAAAAGGTACTTGTCTCCATCCTCAAAACCGCTGCAATGTATTCGGAGAGACCCCTTGGATCTTTCATTCTTATAACTTCTTTCATTTCTGGAGTTAGTCCCGAATAAAAAATCTTTTCCAAATGAGAATCCTCCAACCCAGTCACTTGAGAAGACAGCTCTTCAAATTCGGAAACATAATCTGCTACAGACCCGGTTTGGCGAATAGAAAACAACTTGTGCTTGGTTCATTATCTATGGATTCAGCAAAGCAAACAATAAGCTTCTTCTTGAAATCCAACCAATCTCGAAAACCACATCTCTTCAATACCCAAGCAAACCACTTCTTCACTCTCCCCTCCACATATAAAGCAAATAGATCAAGCTTTTCCTCTTCCCTGAATCTGCCAACTACGAAAAAATGCTCAATATCCACAATCCATTCATGAGTGTCAACACCCTCAAAGGAAGGCATCTCCACCTTTTAAATCATTTGGTCTCTAGTGGCGACATTAACACTTTCCCCATGCCCTCTCATCAATGGTTCTTCCCTTACACGCTCACGTACAGGGATCTGTCATGGAGATTGAAAAGCCGACATAGCAGGGGAAACTGGGGTGACGCCGAAGACGTCGAAGGATAATGTTGTTGTCCCAACATCTTCATCAAAGAATTGATTTGTTCTTCCAAGGTTGCAAATTGGTGTTTGTTTTCTGCAACCTCTTTCAACAAAATCTGATATCCTCCTTTAAGAAAAGAAGCTTTTTTCTGCCATGGAACATCATCTTCAACCGAAGGATCAGGTGGAAAAGAACTATGTGGAGAATTCTGAGAAGTCATGATGAAATAAAGTTGTGTCGAACAAGGTAAGAACAACCTGCAATCACAACAAACTAGAACACACCAACCAATCTCTCACAACAACACAATCACAGCAACAATCAATCACAGCATCATCAATCGTAATATCATCAAACACAATCACATTACATCATTCTCCACAGAAATATCAGTCATCCAACGTAAAAGAGAAGAAGAGATCGTTCCACACTTACGACAGATGCTCAGGAATCTGCTTCGGATGCAAGGAAACACATTCTTGAAGAAACCGGAATGAACAGGCAGCACGCGAGACGATCGATGACTACTCCAAAACCCACAGACAAACCCGAACACTCGAAGAATGAAAACCTACACGATCGGCATGTAGATCAAACAATCTGAAACTCGCGATCAGCCGTCGTTGACAAGCGATCCAAAGCGGAACCCACACAACTCGATCGGAAGAAGAATGATCGAGGTGGATCACAACGAACACCACCATAAACTCCAAAAGCGCGAAGATCGAACCGCTCACCGCACCATTGTTAGACTCTGAATCAATGAAACAGTGTTTATGATCTGGGTTAATTTATAATCAAAGAAGAAAAGAGTTTTCTGAATAATACGATAAGATTCACTGAAAGCAAAGTCTGCAAATCTCGATTACAAACGGAAAGTCTAACAGCTCGATATCGTAAACACCGAGGATCTCATATCGATCCTCTCTACAGACTCATAGCGTCTGTGTATTCACAATATCAAGCATAAAAAGATACTTAGACTACCCACTTATTTATATAACAAGGCTAAAGAGAACCCTCTGGTTCCAAACAGATCTTTGCTTTACTTTTCGGTTTGAACCTCCTTCCCGCCATATTCTTCTTCCTTGCTTCCCAGCTCTTCATCCTCACGATCTTTCTTCCCTGCTGGTTCTTGCTCCTGCTGACGAACATTCTCACCCACAGGCGTCATGAGAGTACCAACCCCTCCAACTTGCCAGTCTTCTTCTTCCTTCTCACATAGGTTTGATGAAACTTATCATAGTCTAATCACAGCAACTGCATCACATATCTGCATCATTGAAGACGAGAGATATAGTTCTCTAATCAACAAAACAAACACAGTATTTAACTAAAATGAAAGCCAGTTTATAGCAATGGAGAGAGTAAAACATACTGACAGGCGTTGTTGATTCAAGCCACCATCTGGTTCGATTATAAAGAAACGATTAGAATTCGATCTTGCATAAAGCGCATATTCCTGCTAGAGTTACCAACTAACTCCACTTACATAACCAGCACACAGTTAGAAACCTTAAAGAGATTCCAAACCTGCATCAGAAACGTTATTGCTTATGCACGGTTTCCATATGCTTTTGACTCTTGACTTCCTTGTCCATCAGCTGCATCCTCAGAAACACTCTATAAGCAACAAAATCTAAAAAAAAATATCTCCAAATCATGAAAAAACTCTCAACAAGCACGTGAAATAGACCTCATATGTGTCTTCAAAGTCTTTTTCTTCTCTATAAAAGTAACCAGAAGATCTCCTGAAGAAGTGTTATTTCTTGTCTTCGAGAATATATTGGATTAGTTTTGCTCGGAAATCCATAGGTACTAGAGGATATATGACTTTTTGTCAATGTTTACAAGTGATAGTCTCATATTAGGCAAATGAATAACTGGTCCTGCTGTTGCTAAGAACGTTCTTCCAAGAAGTAAAGAGCCATCATGTGGATTGTCAATCCTCAAAACTTGATAGTCTGTTGCAACTTTAGAATTCCTAAATCTTAGTGGGAAATTAAAGACTTCACCAACTGGTGTACATAATGATCCATCAGCAAGTCTTATTCTAACAAGATTCATCATTTTTCTGATTTGCAGGCGTTCTATAGCTTTTTTTGGGTTATTATGTTGACATCTGTTCCTGAATCACACAAGACATCTTCAATGTACCAATCATGTGAAACGTTCTAAACCCTGGAAGTGATTCCCTATATTTTTCAAAAAGTGCTTCAACCTCAACACTCATTTCATAGCTCTCAGAGAAACATTCTTCCAAAGGCAGGTAATGATTTCATGCTTCTGTAAGTAAGGTTCTAAGAGGAAGTTCTCACAAAAAATAGTTGAATTCATTAAGTTTTTTTCTTGCTGATGGGACGATAATTCTTCTCAAGTGGAGATCGGATCGATCATCTAGCCTGGACGCAAACATTATTCCTTCAAGTGGACTCTTGCCTCTAATTCTTATTGTGCTCTTTGTCATCCTGCGTTGAGCTTCAGAGCATGCTTGAGAACTCTTATCCACGTTTTGGATAGGTGTTGAAGTGGTCTTACCATCATCGAAAATAGCAATATCATTGCATAACTTAATAAGACTTGGTGCAGTTTCTCTTAAATCAATTTAACACAAAGGTGAACTGTGTTTTCCAAAATTTTCAAACGAATATTAAGGGCCTTGAGATGCTTAGGGAATTCATTAGTCTTCTCTCCCAAACTCATGGTCTTGCCCAGCAATTATAAAATGTCCATCAGCTCCTTCATAGTATTGTGAGTCTTGACAGTAATGGTACTGAGTTGCTTACAAGTGTTAGAAGGATTTTCATCCAAGCTGGTAATCCTCTCATCAAGAAGATTGTTCCTTTGTGGTGAGATTAGTGTTTTTTCATGGTTGTTGAGTTGACCTCCACGTTTTTGGCTTGTCTAAGTTGCTATTGTCAAATTTTCTCATCTTTTCTTCAATGTTTTGATTTTATGTTGAGAGAAAACCGATTTGTCCATAAAAATCAATCTTCATATGATCCAATTTTGCTTTGAAGTCTTGAACAAACTGTTCTTCCATACTCAATGTTTTCCTGCATTATAGCTTCAATTCTACTCTCTTGAGAATGAATGGGAGTAGTAACATCACGAGAGGTGATAATCGCGACACTCCTATCTGAAGTAAGAAAAGGTGAGTCAAATAATCTCCAGCCAGAAGGAAAGTGGGATCAACAAGACTTAGCCCGAGAAGTATGAACGATCCTAATAGAATGACTACGACCCGCATCTTCAGAGGAATCATCTGAAACGAAGAAGATGACAATTTCTCAAAAGGAAGGAAAATGAAAACAACAAAAATCATCATAAAGAGAAAGGGAGAAGAATCAGAACTATCCAAAAAACCTTGAAATGTTCCATCTTGTTCCTCTAGGAAGGATTTAATGAGTGCTTCACAACCAAGATCTCTCCACCTCTTAGTCTTCAAGGTGGAGAGATCTTAACTTCATAAAATAGAGGAGTTGGGTCATAACTAGGTGTCAATCAATGACAGAGAAAAGTAGGAGCTGGAAGAAGAAGGGTATTGATGCAGAATATAAAGTCATCAGTGAGAGAGAGATCAGGATTAAGGTTCACAAGAGAAAAAATATAGAGAAAGTGAAGATAAAGAGAGGGTGAGAGAAAAGCTAAGTTGAGAAGTGTGACTTATCTTTTCATTGAAGCTTTTTCATCATTGGTTTTCTAATTTGGGTTAAATATATGAAAGGTGAGTGATGTGAGCTTGGTGAGTGATCTCTCTTGTTTTCTGCATCAAAGCTATTACCCTTGTGAGCTGATGTAAGCTCACCAAGACATACCAAGATCACGTTGATCTTGGAAACTCTCATATCTTGGTGTTCTAAATTTCTGCACATTATCAAACAAAAAATGAATCAGCACAAGTAAAACTTAACATATGCACTCTGAATCAAATCAGAATTGAATACTAAAAACAAAATACTAACATATACATATGATGATATGCACTTTGATGTTTGCTTTTGGACATTGGAATTATCCCGAACTCCTAAGGCATGTGAGAGTTGAACATGAAGTAATTCAGGAAGGAGTTGAACATGAAGCGTGATCCAAAGTGGTTAGAGAAGGATCGGAGGGAAATCTTTTGAGTATGCGTTTGACAGACGTAGTGATGAGAACGGTTATAAAAAACCTACATCATATGATTCAGCTTTGGAAAACATATATTAAGTTAAGATTCTGCCGCAGAGGTTTTATCTTAAACAAAAGATTTTACATATGAAGCTGCATATGCTCTGAATATGATTCAATTCATGAATACATTCATGAATACAGAAGAATCTAAGACTTATGAAGAAGCCATAAGTTGTAAATAAACTGAAGTGGAATGCTGCCACTAATGAGGAGATTTATTTTCTTCTAAAGAATCATACATGGTAATTGATGCAAGACCTGATAAAGAAGAACCATTGGGTGCAAATGGATCTTTAAGCTCAAACCCGGAATAACAAGTGTGGAGGAACCTATACAAAGCCATGTTAGTTTCTTAGGGGTTTTCCCAGATTGAGGGGATTGATTATCATGAGGTTTTCTCACCAGTAGTGAAGCTTATTACTATAAGACTGGTGTTATCAATGGTGGTCGATCAAGATTTAAAATTAGAACAGTTGGAGGTAAAAAAAGCTTTTCTATATGGAAATCTAGATGAAAAGATTCTAATGGAACAACCAAAAGGATTTGAGAAGGGTATCAGCTTTGTTTGCTACAGAGGTCGTTGTATGAGATAAAACAATCACCACAACAATGGAACTTGAGGTTTGATCAGTTTATGAAAAAAACAGAAATATACAAAAAGCCAATTTGACTCATGTGTATATTTCAAGTGTTTTGGTACTAATAATTATGTTTATATGCTGTTATATGCTGATGATATTTTAGCAGCAGATAAAAACATGAAAGAAATCACAAGACTGAAGGACATTTTAAACAAAGAGTTTGAGATGAAAGATCTCGGAGTAGTTAGAAAAATACTTTGTATTCATATTTTTATAGATGGAAAAAAATGTAATCTTCCAGTGAAGTTATCGTGAAAAAGTTCTTGAGATGAAAGATCCGGAGTAGTTAGAAAAACCAGTTCAGACATACTCGTTTCAAATTTTCTAGTACTAACACATAAAATAAGACTGATACAGAGGTTGAGATAAGGAAGATAACTTATTCTAGTGCTGTTGGGAGGCTCATGTACTCCATGGAATACCAGAAAACATGTATTTAGAAACTTAATTTGCGCTACATTTTGCGGTTGCAAAGTTTGCGACTAAACAGAAAGTTGCATATTAGCCACATATTTGCGACTAAAATAAAGAGTTATAAATTAGTCGGTGAATAGATACTATTTTGTGACTGTTTTGCAATTAATTAAGGCAGTTGAAAAATAGTGGTAAAAGAACGACCACTTTACAACTACTATTGAAATCGCAAACTGGTAGTTACAATTTAGTCGCAAATAAAATGTAAATATTATAATTGCAAAACAATGGTAATAATTTGGGACGTTTTTGTAACTCTATCTAAAAGAATTGTATTTTAGTGGCTAACGTATTTACAAGTATAAGTGTGTTCAATTTACTTTTTAAGTTTTTTTTTTTTTATATATTGTTTCTTAATACTCTAATAAACCCACAAGTGACTTTATCTTGTATAAATTTGAGTCATTCAAAAGGAAGAAACAATTAACAGGATTACAAATAGTTAGATCGAGTCCATCGATTTCACATATTTTATTTGTGGATGACAGTTTATTTTTCTGCCAGGCTAAAAAGGAAGAACGCCAAGTCATTCTTCGTATTCTAAGTCTGGGTATCACTACATTGGGAGGCATGGGTACATATCTAGGGATACCAGAAAGTCTTGGAGGGCCGAAGACACAAGTGTTTGGATTTATTAACCATCGACTCCAAGAAAGGGTTAATGGATGGACTTTGAGGTTTTTATCGAGGGGGGGGGGAGTAAAGAGATTTTGATAAAGTCAGTGTTAGCGGCATTACCCAATTATGTTATGTCTTGCTATAGGTTACCGAAAGTAGTAACACAAAAACTTACAAGCGCGATATCTCAGTTTTGGTAGAGCACGAGCAGAACTAATAGGGGTATGCATTGGATAGCGTGGAAAAAGCTATGTCGGCATAAAAAAAAGGGGGGACTTGGTTTCAAAAATATTGAGGATTTTAACACAGCCATGTTAGCGATACAGCTATGAAGATTAATGGATTCACCGGAATCCTTATTCGTACAGGTTTTTAAAAGTCGTTATTACCGGAATGCGGATCCTTTGACAGGTCCTGGTGCGATCCTAGACAGGTCCAATGAGAATGCTAAGACTTAAAGAAGCTATATTTAAAAAAAAAAGAAAAAAAAGAGCAGAAGAGAAATCCTGCTAGAAATCAGTTGACGAAAAAAATCTTGCAATCTTTCTATCTTAAAGTTGTAGTAGGTTTTAGCTCTACATCTTAGGGATTGGGCTTTGATCTATTCTGAACTTTTGGGAATAGCAAGAGGAATATATATTGAGAAATCAGAAAAAAAAAAGTGAGAGAGAGAGTTTTAATTAACAGTTTGTTAAAGTTTGTTTCAGGAACTTCATGGCAAGGATAAATTTAGTGGATCAGATTGTTCATCTTGATCAATTTCAATGTGAAGCTATGATGGCTGAGATCACTAGGAAGCTGAAACAAGATTTCAATAAGACTAACCATGTTAATGAGTTTCATGACTTTTCAATCTCTGCAGGCAGAAAAGCAGGAGGAGTTAACTCTTATCACTATCGTCGCCATAGAGCAGAAGAATACCTTAGTCAATCCAAGCTTGGGATTCCATCATTCCATGGGAAGATTGATCTTGAAGCTTATCTGGAATGGGAAGAAGAGATGGAATGGGTGTTCAGTGGTTATCACTACACTGAGGCAAAGAAGATCAAACTTGCAACAAGTGGATTCGGTGGTCATGCCATCCATTGGTGGGATCATATGGCATCCACAAGAAGGCACAATGGAGAACCTCAGATTGCTTCTTGGTTTGAGATGAAATTTGTTATGAAAAAGAAGTTTGCTCCAGATTATAATAAATTTGGTTATGTGCAGGACAAATACCAAAGGAGTTCACAAGGGAGGACTATTGGGAGTAGATCAGAGAGGTCTAAGACTATGAGGAGCAACCAAGAGAGGAGACCAAGCTCACGCCCATCACCCATCCAGTGGACACGCCAAGATTATCTGTATTCCCAGGAGAAACCGGTTCCCCAACAGCCAGATCCCAATCATTATCGTCCAATCTGCAAAAATAAGTTAGAAATTTTTGAAACTTCATATTTTCCAAATGAAGCCATGGTTTCCAGGAGGTTGTTTGGGACTGAAAAGTTCTCAAATGACTCAAACACAGGTAAGTGTTTTCTACCATCTTTTCAATTTGATTTTATGCTTAATGGAAGAGATATTTGTAGAAAACTAACCATCTGTGAACCGGTGAGTCCGAGTAGCCTTGTCTTCTCTTCACAGGATATTGAGGAGGAGATACCAGGAGAAGTACCCAAGAAAGCACCACCAGCCAGAGGCATGGAGATGCTGGAAGTTGCTAAGGACGCCAATGGAGTTAGAGGAAGAAGGGAGATGTCTGATCCATTGCCAAATTCTCCTAAGAGTGAGACATCACTAGCTGAAGGTGAACTGTTGGTAAAAGAAAATCTCTGTGAGCTTGACAAATATATTTTCTCTGTTCCATCAGCTAGAGTATTAGATGATACTTGTATAAGTGTTACTAATCTTAAACTGGTGCAACCGAGTAGCAATGAGCTTCCCTTGCAGGACCATGAAGAGAAGCTATTGAAGGAATCACCAAGGAGATTATCTTTGGACAGTAAATTGGTGCCTACAACTAGCTGGGAGTTCAAGTCCTTCACTCCTTCTTTGATTGATGAAATTCGTCTCAAACTCTGTAAGGATATTGGTGTGATAAATTCTTTACCTAGTTTGTTTGTGATTGTTACAAGTAAAGAAAAGCAACAATTTGGTTTAGAGAATGTGAAAAAACTTTGTGTTTCTAGGTTTATTTTTGATAAGATGATTCAATCCTTTGAAGCACCTAGGCATGAAATGTTTTCTAGATCAGAATGTTCTTTGATTTCTGAAACTGAGAGTTTTGAGTTTGCTATGAGTCATAAGTTGATTAGTAGAACATTAGGACATAAATCGGTGAGGAGTGATGCAAATCTTGTGAATGATGCATGTTTTTCTAATAAAAGGTTGCAGGATTCGAATTCAGTTAGAAAAGGCTGTGAAAATTTGTGCTGTGAAGATTTTTGGGTTTTAAAACCTTGTGATATTAACTCAGTCTTGAGAGAAAACGTTTTTGGGAGTTTGTCCAAGTTAGATCATAAGTTTGCATTGCTAGAATGGTGGTCTAGGAACATGCATGACATACTTAGAGCTAAAAGAAGTTCTGAATTTGAATATGTTGAGAGAGTTTCTAAGTTAGCACAATCCAATCTGTTTGCTAGCAATGCCATCTATTTGTTTGGATTATGTTCAAAAGAAAAGTTTTCTTCCAGTGAGTGTTCTAATGTTAGAATGATCTATGATCTTGTCTTAGATGGTGATTCTAGGAACCTGGATTTTGTTTTTAAGATCTTAAACCCAGGGAATTCTTTTGTCTATTTTTGTTGCACATTTGATATTGTTTTTCTAGTGTTTGAAAAGAAGCAGGAAAAACAGGATATGAAGTTTGTTCCAAGAACAAGGAGGATTCAGGGTCTAGACAAACAAGTTGATTATGGGCCAAAGGAACACTTGTTTGCTTCTACTTGGCAAACGCCTTCAACATTCCAAGGTGAGGACATTTTTGATCACATATCCAATGATTTTAACTTGATTTCTTTTGTTGCAGAAAAAATGGATTTGAGGTCAAATCCTTTCAAAAGAGGAGGGGATGGTGCGATCCTAGACAGGTCCAATGAGAATGCTAAGCGACATGGACAAGAAGAAGATCTTGATAAGATGGAGCTAGACCAGAAGCAGCTCATAGACGTGGAGCTGTACCAGGAGAAGCTCATGGACGTGGAGATTCAAGAAGATGAGGCCCAAGACGTGTTTAAAAGCCAACTAACTCCTTCTAGAGTTAAAGCCAAGAGAAAACTCATTCTGCAAGTGATTTGAGCTTGGTTAAGAAGGAAAAGAAAGCCCAAAGATAGTAAACCAATTGGACTGGTTTAATTTAATTTAATGGTTTATAATCACTTAAATTAAACCAAAGGAGATTAGGATAGAGTAAGAATATCTTTTGAATTTAAATTATAAATCAATTAAAATCAAAGATATTCTTGCTAGCTAGAATCTAGGAGAAGTAGTTAAGATATGATTTTGTAAGATATGACCTAGATAGGATTTTCAGCCTATATAAAGGCTTCACCCCCCTTTGTACAAAAACATCGAATTTTATAAAATATTTCAAAGCACTTTTGCTTCTTGCTTTCTCTGTTCAGCATAAGAACATTGTTTTCATTCACTTAAGGGTAGAGGAATCTACTTTGAAATTCCATAGCTCTTTGCAGGGTGATCTTGTGCTAGTGGAATCAAGTCCCTTCATCATTCACATCAATTGGAGAGTTAGTAACCTCCAATTAAAACCCTAATCACCGCCATCAATCACTTACCTACAAGGGAAGCTAGTAGCTCCCTTCCATTTAAATCATCAATCCGCTGCCTAAGGAGAGCTAGTAGCCTCCTTAAATCGTCAACCCTCATCCCCTTCAAGTTGATCCAGAGGTTTAAACATAACCAGGGCCGCACCAGGTCCACAATCGTATTCTCCATCCTATGGTTGGAAAAGTATAACCACTGCTAGATCTTTGGTTAGGAAAGGACTAATCAAAAGGGTTGGAACAAGTTCAAGTATTTCTGTTTGGAATGATACTTGGATCCCAGCCCCTCGCTCGAGATCAGCAACTTCCAAAATTCCCGTTTACCCAAATACTTTTAAGGTTAGAGATCTAATTGATATTCAAACGAATACATGGAACATGCCTCTTCTGGAAGCCACTATTATTCCTGAGGATGTTGCTATTATTCTGTCCTTGGCAGTGAATCGCTTTGGTCGACCAGACTCGAATGGATGACACTTTACAACGAATGAAAAATATTCGGTTAAATCGGGGTATAAGATTGAAACATTATACCCAGATAAAGGTATGAAAGAGAGTATTTATGGTCCGACGATCACATCACTCCAGGCATCAGTATGGAATATTTCATATGGCAAGCAATCACAGGTTGTGTTTCCGTAACAAAGAATTTAAGGGCGCGAGGGATAAGATGCGATACCCAATGTGGTTTTTGTGGAGCGGATGAGGAGACTATTAATCATGTAATTTTTGAATGTCCACCAGAAATTTAAACATGGGCCCTTTCTAAAATTCTCTCACATCCCGAAAATTTTCTCAATTCATCGATATTCTCGAATTTAGATTATTTAGTTAATCAAATCCCGAAGGATAATCCACAAGGATATTTCCCGAGGATAATCTGGTATTTATAGAAAAATAGGAATGATAAGGTTTACAAGAATGCAATGAGGAAACCTCAAGATATTCTTATGCGGGCTGAAGCGGAGGGACGTATCTGGAAAGAAGCTCAGGAGATGGATTTAAATCATATTCTGGTAACAGTTCCTTGTTTAGAGTCCGTTCCGCCAGATATGTGGAGGTGTCAAGTGGATGGATCATGGAAAGAGAAAGATAAATTCTCAGGTCAAGGATGGGTTTGCACAAAGAGGGAAATGGAAGATACACTGATAAATATTCGACCAAGTCAGTCTCCACTACATGCAGAGCTAGAAGCAGTTATATGGGAAATAGAGTGTATGCTTGCATATCATAGATTAGAAGTGGTTTTCATCACCGATTGTTGCGATGTCGTGAAAATGGTGTCTTCACCGGAGGAGTGGCCAGCCTTTGCAATTCATTTGGAAGAGATTAATAGGTGCACTACCAACTTCAAAATCACAAGGATCATTTATAATCCAAGGGAGACAATTACACGAGCAGATAATTTAGCAAGAAGAGTGGGAGAACTTCAAGTGGAAATGGTTTATATCAACCCCATCCCCCAGACTGGTTGACTAGAATGTTTTAGTTTTCCGTTCCAATGTTGTCAAAAAAAAAAAATTGAGTCATTAAAAAAAACTTGAATATCAACAAAAGTTCACAAAACAAAAATAACACATTTTTATAAGTTTCATGTGAAATTATTGAAATTTGGATAGTAAATTATAAACATTATACTATTTTTTGTAATGTACATCTTTTACAATATATTTATATATGCAGAAGTTACTTTTAAATTTCACCATTGTAAGAAGATTATCAGTTTTTTTTTTTGGGATTTCAGGTTTAAGTTTTGCCACTCTTTTGCCACTAAAACCAAAATTTAATCACAAAATATTTGCAGGTACAACTAACTTGCAACATATTTGCGATTACGTAAAAGTAACAGTTGCAAAGTAGTAGAGCACATATTATCACTATTTACAACTATGGGTTTAATTATAGAAATATATTATTTCCAGATTTGATTTGCTATATATCATGACTAAATAATATAATAAATCCAAAATGACAATATGTTATATCAATTTGATTCATTTATAAAACATAAGCTCACAAACATAAGCAACACAAGCGCACAAAACAAATGTAACGCATATGTCTAAGTTTCATGAGCAATCATTCAAATTCGGATAGAAAATTATAAATATTATAATATTTTATATAATATCTATTTTTGCCACTGTTTTGCAAACAGGAAATAAAAAAGTTACAAATTAGTGGCAAATTTTCACTCATCTAGTTACAGTATAAAAAAACTTGCAAAGCATTTTCCGGATGATATCTATATCTTAATAGGTTTTTCGCATATATTTAAAACCTCCCTATCGATCAGTTCCCAGTTTTGGTGTTTTAATTTTACGTTGCCACTACTTTGCCACTGTTGTGAAACTATTAATTTAGTAACAAAAAATTATATTGGTAGTAAAATATATTTTATATTGTATTTAGCAGCTTAAATATGGAGAAAGTAATACAAGTGTTTATATTCCTTTTGAGTGTTATTAGTTTTGCTTGTGGTATGTCTAATTACATCCCATGCTTCCCATATATATAGTAATACCACTACTGTCACATGGACAACTAGAGACACAAAATTGCATAAAAATTAGGTTAGTGTGATGCTATATGTTAATGTTTTAACTATACTTAGTGTTAAACATGATGAATAATCAACATATTTCTAACATTCTCTTTTGATTATCTTTTATCAAAGTGTTATGTGCTGCCTCATTAAAAATTTATCATGGCAAACTAATCGAGATAAAAACCATGAGAAAGGAAAAAGAATAAAGCAACACAAAACTTTCTCTGAAAATGATGGACATCATCTTCTCTTCATAGATCTCGAAAATGACGTATTCCAATGTTATGAACATGTTTTCTGAATTTCATAGTAGGAAGTGCTTTAGTGAATTGATCGTCTGAATTATCAGTTGAACGAACATATTTGATGTCCACTTCTTGGTTTTTCTTAGACTTTTGTATGTAAGAGAAAAATCTTGGTGGAATATGCTTCGTTTTGTCGCTCTTGATGTAACTTTCTTTGATTTGAGCAACACATGCAACATTATCTTCAAACACTTTTGTTGGCTCCTTATTGATGGCTTTGCTTCTTGTATGTGCTGAGTCATAGATCTGAGCTATACACATTCTCTACATGTTTCGTCAAGGACAATGGTTTCAGCATGATTTTCGGAATGCCAAGAGATTGTAGTACCTCTGACCGGAAAATCATATCCGGTTTGCGATCGGCCTTTATGTAGATCTGATAAATATCTCGCATCTGCAAAAAAACCAAACCAATTCCGGGGTTTCTAGGATAAAATAATTCTAAATAATTTTTACCTTGGAAATAAATTAATATATGCTTTATTACATTTCAATGCATGCGAGTAGGAAATGAGTTATATCTAGCAAGAAGGTTAATAGCAAAAGTAATATCTGGTCGAGTAAATTAGCAAGATACATAAGTACCCAATACACTCATATAAAGTATTTCGGGACCTAATATATCTTCGTTATTGTTACAAGGACGAAATGGATATTTGTCATTATTAAGTGATCGGTACTCAAATAAGTCGCTTAATCCATATAAAAGCGTTTTAAGATCCTTTTCGTATAATTTAATCGATGTATAAAAATTCATCTCGAATATGCTCGATTTGGAGTCTAAGAAAAAAATTTGTTTGTCCAAGATCTTTCATTTCAAACTCTTCTTTCATGTGAGTTCTTGCATTTTTAATCTCTTTTTGAGTATCAATTATATTCCGGTCATCAAAATATACAACAATGATCGCAAATCAAGAAAATTATTTCTTAATAAATACACAAGGGCATATCACATTGTTGGTATATCCTTTACTCAACAAATATTCACTTAAGCTATTATACCACATATGCATGGATTGTTTTAATCCGTAAAGTGATCGTGTAATTTGACCGCACATACTCATTTAGATTTTGATCTTAATGCTTCAGGTATTTTTAATCTTTATTGGATTATATGTATATATCACTATCAAATGATCCATATAAATATGTTGTCACAACATCCGTCATATACATTTCTAGGCTTTTAGATGCCGTTAAACTCATTAAAAATCTAAATCTAATTGCATCCATAACCAGGGAATACATTTCTTCATAATCAATTCCCGGTCTTAGAGAAAATCTTTGGGCAATAAGGTGGGGTTTATATCTTGCTACCTCATTTTATTCATTTTTTCGTACAAAAACCCATTTGTATCCAACCGGTTTTACATGTTTCGGTGTTGTGACAATAGGTCCGAAAACTTTCCTTTTATTGAGAGAGTTCAACTGAATTTCCATGACCATTTTCTATTTCTCCCGGTCAGAGATTTTATGATATTCTAATATAGACATTGGATCTGGATAATCACATTCATGATTTTTTTTTTAGATACAGAGAAATGAGAAAATCTCATCATCATCTTTTATCTCATTTCTTATCAATAATATTCCATTATGAGTATAATTGATGGAAATTTTATGCTTTTCAGTATCATTTTCGTCTTCAGGACTTTTCTTTGTATATGGTTCTTCTGGACCATTTTTTTATAAATTTTTTTGAGTCAGCTTTCCTAATTTCTTTTTCTATTGGGGATATTTATCGTTTGATCTCATCGGTTTCTCCCTCTTTAATTGAACTTTAGGTTCATTTGCTATGTCTTCATCAGTTAGTTCTTTTGGAACATCAATTTCTAATGGAACATTTGCAGTGGATATATATGATTTTGTCACCCTTTTGTATCAGTGAATGCATCCAGTATCTGATTTGCCATGTTTTGCAAATGCATCAATTTTTTTAACTTCCAATTCACGTTGTTTCGTAGGGAGATCATGAAACAATAAAGATGGTTTGCACCATGTAATAGCTTTTGGTATTTCCTTAATACCTCCCCATAATAATGGAAATCCACCTTCATTAGAATGACAATAGACATAACGTGCTGTGAACATATCACCAGTTTTTGGTTCAAGGTACCAAATTATGTTTGGTGATGTATATCCAATATATATTTCCAATCTCTTTTGTGCCCCCATTTTTGTTCTTTGCGGCGGGGCTATCGGAACATAAACTGCACATCCAAATACATGAAGATGGGATATATTTGGCTTCCAGCCAAATGCTAATTATATCGGGAAATAATCATTATATGCACTTGGTCGTATCAGGACCAATGCCCCTGCATGCAATATAGCATGATCTGATACTGAAATTAGGCGCTTTGTTCTCAATATCATCCGTCTTGCAATCAAATGCAACCGTTTAATCAAAGACTCAGCCATGTCATTTTGTGTATGAATATGTGGGACCGGATGTTCACCATCAATTCCTAATGACATACAATAATCATTAAAGGCTTGTGAAGTGAATTTACTGGTATAATTATGCCTTACTTTCTTTATTGTATAATCAGGAAATTGTACTCTCAACATGATTATTTGGGTAATGAATATTGCGAAAGCCATATTTCGTGTAGTTAATAAACATACATGTGACCATCTGCTGGATGCGTCAACTAAAACCATGAAATATCTAAATGGCCTGTATTGTGGATGGATAGGTTCACATATATCACCATGTATTCTTTCTAAAAACATTAGATATTCATTTCCAATTTTTGCTAGTGATGACCGAGTTATTAGCTTTTCTTGAGAAAAATCATTACATAAAATTTCATTTGGTTGAAAATTTTTCTTGTTTTTAAATGGATGGCCATTAGAATTTTCCATGATTTTCCTGATCATGACTGAACAAGGATATCCTAGTCGTTCATGCCAAATTTTGAGAGTACTTATGAACTTCGGGTTTATAGTAATATATGATTCAGTCATATTTATCTTTGTGAAATATATTCCTAAGGATAGAGCCGATAACTCTTCTAGTACTATTTTTCTTTTCGAAATAACTGATGTAATGCAAAGATATTCAATGCCATTTTTATTATACATTATATATGATATCAATTTCTGCGGATATCTCTGAAACTTAACAAGTTTCTGTAAGATTTGAGGGAATATAACGCATCATTTATTTTAAAATTTTCCCACTCGACATTGAAAAACTATCTCTTCTGGAGCCCATAATGATTTTTACATTACCAGATATAGTGTTCACGCTTCCGGCAGAATCACTTATTTTAAGAGAGGAGAAATATTTTCTAAACTTTCTGCTTGCAAGACATACATCTCCCTTCTCCATTTCAAATTATCTAAATTTTCAGAAATATGTATTAATAAAAACATACTTGTATAGTGCATCATAACATATAACTGAAAATTTTGGTAAACATCATCTTCTTTATTATTTTCTTCAGAAAAATTTTAGTCATTTTGTTCATCGTTGAAGAATTCAGGGTCAATGATGAAATTTGACACATCGAGATGTTCATTAATATCCATATCATCCAGCTTTGATATACATGAAAGCATCATTGGTTTTAACATTTTCTTTCGCTTTTTGTTTAGGTATACTACAGATACGAGCCTAATGACTTTTCATGCCACATATATAACAAACAGTTCTTAACCAATTTTATTTTCTTTGATCCTTTTATTTTCCCTTCAGGGGACAGAATCATCTGGACGGATATTTTTTTATTCCTTATGAGGATGGAATTATCTGGACTGAATCTTTTATTATTTGACCTCATATCAACCTTGTCCACGATCACAATAAATACTAATTACCTTTACCGTTTCCATGTCTATTATTGTTATTATTGGATGAATCAACATTCACTTATGAGAATAAAACTGATCAAGTGGGACGAGATGATGGTTCAACATCACAAATTCATTATTTTTTGTTCTGCCACCAACAGAAATTGCATCAAATTTGAGTATTTCTGGTAGCTATTTGCCCAATATTAATGCATGAGAGTTTTTTCAATCATATCATATTCACTTATCGTTTCTCCACATAACATTATCATGACTTTAACTGATAGCCATAGATCTGCAGGATCCTTTTGTGATTTACTCATATTTTAAACCATCATGTATATTTTGGAATAAAAATATCATATCATGATTTAAATTTAAATTGTAAACATAAATGAATATATAATTTAAACAAGAATTAAAAGAATAATAATTTAAATATGTATATTTTGTCTTCTATAAAAATTTATTATTCATTTCTTTTTGAACTTTCTATTTATGATTTTTGGAAATATGAAATTTTTTATTTATGTCTTCTGAACATATTTTTATTAATGGGAAGACATCGTCTATCATCCCGAAATAATATATAAAGGGAAAAATATAATAAAATTGAGAAAGATAAACCTATATTTCCATTAATATAAAAAAAAAAATAAATCAAACTTTTTTATTTGGGATATAAGCGACATCAATAGTCGTCAAAAATATTTTATTAATGGAAAGACAGCGTTTATTATCACGAAATAATATATAAATGAAAATATAATAAAATAATATATTTTCTCTGTCAGTATATTTTTGATGGTTACCGACAGCATTGAACCGGCGGCTAACCAACGACGAACTGATAGAAATTTTCGAAAACCGTCAGAAATTCGGATGCTGTCTTGTTGTGATCTAATAATATAATAAAGCTAAAATCTGATATTCATCTAAATTTGAATCATTATAAATTTTCTCATTTCTGGAAATATATGTCACCAATTTTTATGACATTCACTTGCAATTATTTCGATTTTGATTGCAAGTTACTTATTTATAATGTTTTGAATGAATGATTTTATAAATTATCTATATTTAATACATAATTATATGTTATCTTTTGTCTAAAAGTTTTTTTTTGTCAACATAGCCTAGTGACTTTAATATCCCTTTTAATGTTGAGGGGTGTTGGGTTCGAACCCAGACCTGTGTCATGAATGTCAGAGGCGGCCACCACTGTGCCACATGATTCCGACTGTCAAAAAGTTTAAAAAACAAAAATAATATTCCTTCCATTTTAGTTGAAGTGTAGTTTTAGACTTCATTTTTTTTTGTTACAAATTAAGTGTCATTTTGAAATTTTTATGTAACTTTTACGAAATAATACATATTATACCCTCAAGTTTAAATAGCAAAATATGAAAACTATATTAATTATTGCTAGTTCTAATAATTGAATACCACTTTCTTCTGTCGGGTTTACGTTAACGTCGATTAAGATATTATTTAAGGAATATGATATAATTATATTATATATTGATCCTCCACTTTTGAATGCATGAATAGTCACGTTCATCGTCAAAAAGATCATAATCATCACTATTTGTTGCAATAATATTTAAATCAAATGAATATTTTTTATTATTTGAAGGTGAAAAGTTTTAATTTAAGTTAGTCATTTGTCACGGGCCGAACATTCAAAATGTTCTTGGACCGTAACCAGGACGTCCAGCCCGTAACAGGAGCAGACTGTCCAGATTCAATGTATCGAAGATTTTTCACCAAATCCATGATCCCTAAAATCAGCTCCAATCCCTAAAGATCCATCCAGGATTCCTAAGAATCTGTCTGTGATCCCTAAGAATCCGCCTATACTTATGAGTATCTTGTAATAGTCGTTCGATTAATTTAATCTCCACCATCCATTTTGGAGGTGTTTTTGTATAAATAGTGGGTGAGATCCCTCATTTGTAATCATCCAGCATTTTCATCAATATATGAGATATTGAGAACATTTCCTTCTTGTTTTCTGAGTTTTCTCTTGTTTTTCTAATTTTTTTCTTGAGAGTTAGGCTGCCTAGACCGTTTGTCTAATCCCAAACTAGTCTAGGGCCGCACGGTTTAATCTTCTAAGATCAAGCCCGTGACAATTGGAGAAGTGATCAAGAGATGGCGGGACACAATGAAGAAGGTGTTATCGTTGGGAATGATGGTGTGGATAAGAGGGGACGAGAGGTCTTCGCTCCTGATGTTCCAAAGAAGAAGCGTGACAAGAGCAGGGTCCATATGAGTTTGGAGCCCTGGGCACCACAGTGACGGAAATGGGGGAGAGACTCGAAAAAGTTGAGTACTACACCACTGAGCTTGAGAGCACAGTTTTCACAGCGATCGAAGGAATTAAGGAGGAAGTTGGTGGAGTGGAGACAAAATTCCACCAATTTGAAGAAACCGTGTTGGGAACAGTCCATGCGTTGCGAGTGAGCATCGAGGCGATGCAAAAAGACCATATGTTGTGCAAAAAGGCAATTGCCAACGCAGGTACTAGCAATGCGGGCGGTGTAAGAGTGGATTACCCTAGGCCATCATGTTTTGATGGGGCTCGAGATGCCAAGGAAGTTGAGAATTTCCTTTGGCAAATGGAGCAATACTTTGATAATCTCGATCTAGAAGACGAGATGGCAAAGATCAAGGCGGCCACATCCTACCTTACGGATACGACATGCTATGGTGGCGAAGGCGTCACGGGGACATTGTACGAGGAATGTGTCGAATGGACACGTGGGACGAGTTCAAGAGAGAGCTGAAGCATCAGTTCTACCCAGAGAATGTGGTATATGAGGCCAGGAGGAAGCTGAGGGAACTCCGACAAAGAGGTAATATCCGAGACTATGATAAGGAATTTATGACCCTTACGCTACAGATTCCCAACCTGTCCGACCAAGACTTGGTGTTCCATTTCGTGGATGGACTCCAAGGGAGAGCAAAACAAGAGTTGCAGCGCCGTGGGTGTAAGTTTGTAGATGAAGCCATTGCAACGGCAGAATCCCTTTCGGACTTCTATACTCATAACCAACAAGAACCCTACAAGAAGAGGGTGGTGTCAAGAGGAGATGGAGAAAGGAAGGACCAACCACCACCGACTTACATCCGGAACCAAAAGAAGAGTTTGGCGCAAGAAGACTATGAAGCAAAAAAACGTTCTTTTGTTCCAGGAGTGGTTGTTATGTGTGTAAGGGGCCACATCCTGCGAGGGATTGCCCCAAGCTGGGGTCACTATCAGCCTTCATCGAGCAGGAAGGGGCTCGTACCCACGAATAAACAAGCGTGCTTGGGTCATTGCAGCGGCTCAATGCCCTAAAGGCGTCGGCAACATCCAAGAGTACAAGCAAATGCTTGATGTATGTGGACGTAAGCATCAATGGGCAGGAGGCCCAAGCGATGGTCGATACTGGTGCAACTCATAACTTCCATCTCCGAGGAGGAGGAGAAGAGACTAGGGCTAAGATGGACCAAAGGGGACGGTTGATTAAGGCCGCGAAAGCACCCGCCAAACCACTTTATGGTGTTGCACATGGAGTTGAGCTGAAAGTTGGAGCGTGGACATGTATAGTGAAGTTCTCTGTCGTACCTATGGATGATTTCAAATTAGTGCTAGGCCTTGAATTTCAGAGGAAAGTTTCGGCAATACCAATGCCTGCCTTTATCACGGTGTGCATCCTTGAGAAGGGTTCGACGTGGATGATTCCCACTGTGGACATTGCAAGGGATGGAAAAGTTAGGCAATTTTCAGCCATGCAATTGGCCAAAGGAATCAAGAAAGGTTAGCCAACATATCTCGCCATGTTGAAGATGGACGATGAGTTTGGAGAAGTGTCTGTCATCCATCCCATGATCGAGAAGGTCCTTGAGCAGAATAAGGACATGATGCCGGCGAAATTACCCATGGAATTACTGCCTAGAAGGGACGTGGATCATCAGATCGAGATGGAAGTTGGGGCCAAACCACCTGCGATGGCCCCATACCGAATGGGTATCTCTGAATTGGAGGAGCTGAGGAAGCAACTCGACGAGTTACTTTCAACGGGAATGCTGAGACCATCAAAGGCCCCATATGGTGCCCCGGTTCTATTTCAAAAGAAACATGCTGGATCTTTGAGGATGTGTGTGGACTACCGAGTCCTGAATAAGGTAACCATCAAAAATCGTTACCCTGTTCCGTTGATCGCAGACCTGTTTGATAGGTTGGGTAGTGCCAAAGTCTACACCAAGATGGATCTGCAGAAAGGGTACTACCAGGTTCGAATTGCAGAAGGAGATGAGCCCAAGACTGCATGTCACTCGGTATTGGTCTTTCGAGTGGACGGTAATGCCGTTTGGACTTACCAATGCTCCGACCACATTCTGCATTCTCATGAACCAGATCTTCCAGCCTTACTTGGACCAGTTCGTGGTGGCCTATCTGGATGACATCGTCATATACTCCCAGTCGCTGGAAAAACACGTGAGACATCTTCAGACAGTGTTCAAAGTTCTATGGCAGAACAAGATATACGTGAAGCGGGAGAAGTGCATGTTTGCGACAGAGGAACTCCAGTTCCTAGGACATATCATTGGACGAGGGAAGCTTAAAATAGACAATGCCAAGATATCTGCAATCACCGAATGAGAAACACCAACCAAGGTACCTGAACTACGATCATTCCTTGGTCTGGTTAACTGTTACCGGCGATTAAATGAGGGGTACTCTAAGAAGACAACACCATTGACTGACCTTCTTAAGAAAGCCAAGACATGGGAATGGTCAGATCACTGAAATGAGGCATTTGAAGCAGTTAAGGCGGCCATTGTCCAAGAACCACTCCTCGCCCTTCCCGACTTCAGTGTCCCTTTTGAGGTACAATCCGATGATTCAGATTTTACAATTGGTGGAGTTCTGATGCAGAAAGAACACCCTATAGCTTTCAAAAGTCGCAAGCTGAACGATGCTGAAAGGCGGTACATTGTGCAAGAAAAGAAAATGACAGCGATTGTTCATTGCTTGCGGGTTAGGCGACATTATCTCTTGGGAGTGCCTTTCTCCGTGAAGATAGACAATGTGACAACGAGTTATTTCCAGACTCAAAAGAATTTGTCGCCAAATCAAGTCAGATGGCAAGATTTTCTAGCCAAATTCGACTTTTCTTTAGAGTACAAATCGGGGAAGGGAAAAGTAGTGGCCGATGCACTAAGTCGGAAGGTCGAACTTGCTGCGATCAGCCAAGTGGAAAGTGCCCTCAGGGAATGGATCCGAGAAAGGTTTGACCACGATCCTACCTCCAAAGAGTTGGTGAGGATGGCTTTGGAGGGAAAGACTGTCCGGTTTTGGGTAGAAGATGGTATACTGTACACCAAGGGTAAAGGAGTATACGTCCCAAACTATGGAAGCCTACAGCGCGACATTATCTGGGAATGTCATGACACACTTTGGGCAGGACATCCGGGACAGAAGCGGACATTGGTCCTTGTAGAAGCGGCCTATTTTTGGCCAAGAATGTGAGATACCATAGAGCTTTATGTGAGGACGTGTCTAGTGTGCCAGCAGGATAAAACCGAGAATAGGCAACCAGCGGGACTGCTAGAACCCTTGCCCATACCAGTCCGACCTTGAGAATCGGTTTCTTTAGACTTCATCAACGCATTGCCCACATCAGATGGGTTTGGGTCAATTATGGTGATCATTGACCGGTTTTCCAAGTATGGCACATTCATAGCTTGTCCAAGGGACTGCACAACAGAGGGCGCAGCTCGGACATTTTTCAACAATGTGGTCAAATATTGGGGATTACCGAACAACATTGTAAGTGATCGTGAGCCTCGCTTTACAGGGAAACTTTGGACATAGTTATTCAAAACTCTTGGAACGGGGCTTAGTTTCTGAAAAAGCTTCCATCTCCAAACAGACGGCCAAACAGAGCGTGGAAATTCCCTGCAGGAATGCTACCTTCGACACTTTGTGAGTGCAAACCAAGAAGACTGGGCAAAGTTACTGGATAGCCCAATTTTCTTACAATTTGCAGCGGAGCGAGTCAACCGGAAAAAGTCCGTTCGAACTGGCCACGGGCCAGCAGCCAACAACTCTTCATGCACTGATCACATCAAGCAACGAGACACGAGGTCCAGGTGCACATAAGATGGTTCAAACATGGGAAGATCATGCGGATTTTGCTCGGGTTTGCTTGGAGAAGTCCCGTAAACGGATGAAAAAGTGGGCTGACGAGAAGAAACAGCCATTGGACTTTAAGGTGGGGGACCAAGTGTTGGTGAAACTCCTTCCCCAACAGTTCAAAGTATTTAGGAGTATGCACAATAAACTCCTACAGAGATATGAAGGACCGTTTCAGGTAACAGCGAGGCTAGGCAAGGTCGCCTACAAACTGGACCTACCTGAATCACTGAAAATCCATTCGGTCTTCCATGTCACATGCTAAAGCCATTCCAAGAAGACATAGAAGATGAGAGTCGTGGACAGTCTAGTCGAGCACCACCGATCATAACCAAGTCTTACGGCAAGGAAATAGAAGAAGTACTTGCGTCAAAGATAGTCAGGAAGCGCGGTGTTCCTCGAGAAACACACTTCCTAATCAAATGGAAATGACTATCTGAATCTGAGGCATCATGGGAACCTGAAGTGGACTTGTGGCAGTTTAAGGAGCAACTAAAAGTGTTCACAGCGACGAGGACGTCTCCAAATTAGGCGGGGGAGAATGTCACAGCCTGGACATTCAAGATGTCCTTGGGCTGTAACCAGGACGTCCAACCCACAACAGGAGCAGACTGTCCAGGTTCAATGTATGGATTATTCTTCACCAAATCCAGGATCCCTAGGAATCCGCCCCAATCCCTAAAGATCCGTCCAGGATTCCTAAGAATCCGCCCGTGATCCCTAAGAATCCGCCTATACTTATGAGTATCTTTGTAATAGCCGTTGGATTAGTTTAATCTCCACCATCCATTTTGGAGGTGTTTTTGTATATATAGGGGGTGAGATCCCTCATTTGTAATCATCCAACATTTTCATCAATATATGAGATATTGAGAGCATTTCCTTCTTATTTTTTGAGTTTTCTCTTTTTTTTTCTAAGTTTTTTTGAGAGTTAGGCTGCCTAGACCATTTGTCTAAACCCAAACTAGTCTAGGGCCGCATGGTTTGACCCTCTAAGATTAAGCTTGTGACACATTGATATCTTCGGTTATTTTTTATTATTTAAAGGTGAAAAGTTTTAAATTAAGTTAGCCTTTAATATCTTAGGTTATCATTTAATTGTTATTCTATACTGATTGTCAAAAGTTTTAAATTTTTTATTTGACTCCACTAAATTTTGTTTGCTTGTGTATAAGAACCTAAATTTTTTTTGTTATCTTCAAAATATACTGATGGCTTTTTGTTGTCAAATATATTGAAGTTAACAAGTTTTTTATTGTCAACATAGTCTAGTGGCTTTAATATTCCTTTTAAACATTGTAAGGTGATGGGTTCAAACCTTAGACATGTGTCATAAATTTCAGAGATAGTCACCATTATACCACATGATTCCGACAAATTAACAAATTAAAATAATAAATATATTCAATTCATTCAATTTATGATGAAGAATGCTAAAAGCTAATACAATAAAATATTATTAATTAAAATGAAATATTGAAAGCAGATATTTAAATTTAAATTGTAAACAAATTTGATTAATAAGAGTTTAATAGTCAGATCAATACTTTTTATATTTGTGTGAAACAATCTAAAAGGACATTTAAACAGAAACAAAGGGAGTAAGATTTAGGATATAGAATATCATTGCGTCTATAACAAATAGTAACTACTTTATTTTTTTTTTTAATTTATTTTGTTCGTCAAAACGTGATGGTGAGAAGCTGACTCAAAAGATTTCAAAGCTTTTGAAAGTCAAATTTGATGGACCTTCCTATTGCTGGACAGAAACGCCTCCTCATATCCAACGTTGATACTTTGAAGACTCATCACAATAGTATAGTTTAATTATGAAGTTTTATGTTTATTTCTTTGATCTATATTTTAATAATGTAGGAAGAAGATCGTGGCAGGGCTGTGAAAATTGGAGAAATGTTTGTAATACACACACAAAGGCGGATGTTTGGAAGAAGATCGTGGCAGACCTTTTTTGATCTACAAGCCAAGCAGATCGCCGAAGCTTATGAAAAAAAAGTTAGAGGAGAAGTTGTCCAAGATTGAGGTGGAGCAATCAGAGATATGTGATGGTAGTTCTGAAACTCCGGAACTTACTCAAACTGAAAGAAACGAGTTCTTCCTTGAGGTAAACTATTTCATTGTTTTTTTACTTTGTGATAGAGTTTTGTTAAGTATTGATAGTTTACAATTTTTACTATTATCAGTCAACTAGCTTGGATATGAGAGGGCGTGAGTATGGACTTGGTAGCCGTCTTTCAGTTTATGGTAATAGGAAGAGAAAAGAAAGCCCCGGAAGTTCAACTTGTTCTGCATTTGTAGAAATGCAAGAACAATTGCAGGCTGCTCAACCACAGATTCAAGAGCAAGCTGCTGCCACTGCTGAAGCCACTCGTTTGCAGCAGAAACACTTTGGAGATTTTTGTTAGCTACATGAGAGATAGAGACCCAACATTTTCTGAGTTTTTGGCTGCAAATTCTCCAACCGATGCTCATATTCCACAAACTAATGCATTACTTTAGTTAGTTTTGTTTTAAGTTGTAGATTCTAACTTTTGGTTTTATGTGATCTAAATTCTATATGTTTGGTTTTGTGTAATCAAAATTTTAAATTTTGTGTGGTTTGTATTATAACTTTGCTAAGCTTTTTGGTTAAGTTTTAAAAACCAAAAAACATTATTTGGAATAATTATGACATTAAATCTTATAAATTTGTGGAAATTATGTGGCATAATAGTAACTACCTTTGAAGTTCGAACTTCTGAAAAAAGTCAATTACCAGTTATGTCTTCCAAGCTGGTGGAAATCCAATCAGTTGGCATTTTGGACTTTTATAAATCGTTGTCTTATGTACGACAGAAGTTGTGTATATGGCTTTGGTTGAAGTAGCCAAGGAAGCTATGTGGTTGAAAGGAATTGGTAGTGATTTGGATTTTCCACAGGAGCAGGTTGAAATTTTTTGTGATTCTCAGAGCACTATTTGCATCTATCATGAGAGGAAGAAGCATATCATTTCATTCGTGATGTAGTGGTTGAAGAATCACTAAAAATATCAAATATCAACACAAAGGAAAATCCGTCTGATTTACTGACAAATCAGTACTGGTAAAGATATTCAAAGAGGGATTGGATTCCCTTAAGGTGCTTAGACACGGATGCTAGCCCAAAGATGATCTAGGTCTGCGAATGTTTGAGAGGCGACAAGAGAGGTAAATATATCGGGACTTTCAGTGAACCAGTCAAGGTGGATATTGTCGTTGTTGTGATTGGGCACTAATAGTCAGTACAAGATATAACGTTGGAACCGACGGCCAGAAATCGTCGATTTACCATCGAAAATAGTCTATTCTGGGGGGAGTCAACGATTTTTGACCATCGGTTCTATAGCGTCGGAATGTAATCAGCCGTTGGAAAACAATCGGATTTTTTTTCTGATGGTTTTCGATGGTCAACGGTGGTCGGAAAAAACTGACGGCTTCTCGACCCGATGACAAACAAACAGCTTTTTGACAGGATGGCTAACAAATGGTTGCCGTTCCTGATGGCGAATGGAGGGACGCCAGTGTTAGAATGAGAGATTTAGATTAACCATTGTAGAATATAGAGAGTTTTAGAGAAAAGAGAATGAGAGAAAAGATTAATTATTAATTATGAAAGTATAATGCTTCTTGCTTACAAATGAGGAGTACAAATGTTTATATAAAGAGTTTACAATCCTTGTGTTCAAACACTCCTCCTAGGCGTCTACTTATGGTGTTTGGCTACAGGTTTAGAAGCTCTTTCATACTCTCCTTTTGATTTATAGTATTTACTCTTTTCTTCTTTCTAACACTTCATACTCACTCTTTGTCTTATAGTATCTAATTATTTTCTTCTTCATGTCAACACTCCCCCTCAAGTTTAAGAATGTGTGAATGGTTGAACTTGCAAAGATGAATAGACTTTCTTCCTTTTTCCTCTTTACTCCCTTTCCAAGCTTGGTTTTTAACGTTCATGGAAACCAAGCTTGGAACCTTAAAGAACTTCCTCATTAAAAATCTTAGTATAGAAAACTCTTTGGTACAAAACCAATACTAAGGGAAAAGAGTGAAGTCTTCTTAGTTAGGGATTGACACTGATGATTATCCCTTGTGAATGGCGGTTTTGAAGCTTCTTCTAAGTCTGGTCCATTTGTCCCCCTTTCTTTTTGACTTCATGTCTTTGAGAGGTGATTAGGATCCAGCTTTCCTTAAAGCCTTCAAGTTTAACCTGTTTCACATACACATATACATGCATGTATCATTTCTCACAAGATAAAACAATGCATTATAATGTAAGAATGATTTTAACTTCCCTTTTATAAGAGTGGATGGCGATTTGCATGATATGATATAGACCAGTCTGGTTCTTTGAGAACTTCACATTAATGTCCTTAGATTCATCATGATCACATGGTTCTCTCTGAATTCATCATGATCACATGGTTCTATTTCCTTATATGTTTTGGATTCCATTTAACCAGCTTCATTTTGCTTCACTTTCTACTTTCAATAAGCCTAACTCAAGAGAATAAGATTGTAGAATTAAGTTTGAGTAGAGTGAACACACTTGTCTCCTATCTCCCACCATGCTTCCACTAATTGATGTAGGGTAAGTCATGCTTATGACTGTTTTTCATCACTTCCTGATCTAAAACATCATAGAAACTCAAAAATAAAGATTAGTATTCCAGAATTCGAAAAAGATCAAGTATGGTATCAAGTATAATATCTAGCCAAATTCTCAACATTATAACATAGATTTAAAGAACTTATCCTAGATAGAACCTTTGATGAGAAAATTTTGATGTCCTGAAGTGATTCATAACTTCCACCAGCTTACTCCTTCTTCATGAGATTTGCTAGCTTGATGGCCATTGGTTCTATCCTCAGTTGTGCTCACTTGGTTTTTTCTAGATAGACACCTTGAGTGCCTTTGAATGCGCCAGACACCTTGAATGCCCTTGTTTGTGCCAGACACACCTCTTGAATGTCCTTGTTTGCGCCATGAATGCCTTTGAATGCTCATTTTATTTCCTCCCCCACAAGCTTGAAACTAGGAATGATAGTCAAGTTTGGAAGAATGAGCATTCATAGATTGTATAGCTTGACTTGTTTTCAAGTGTACTCTTTTACATTATCTTTTGGTCTTCTTCATCCTTTAAACATAAAGTAGAATAGAAAGTGTGTTGATAATTAAGAGATTTGAAGTATTGAAGAATAACATGGAGATTAATAGAATTAATCTAGAATATGAAAAATATGAAAAATCAGAGATTTGAAGGTTAAAAGTATGAGATTTTAAGTAGAATAGATGAGATTGATGAAGAATGATAAAGAATAATGAAGAATTATGATGAATGTCAAGGTGATTTTTGGATTCAACAAAGTTCTAAATGCAAGGCATAGTCTTCCTAGGTTATCTTTCATCCTTTGATCATTTCTATATGAGGAATTTAATCAATCATGGAATAGGTAAAAAGTTTAGAGATAGTCTTTGCAAAGACTTTGATACTAAGTCTTTGTGAGTATTCCTCGTTTGTGATTGGATATGGATAATGATATGAAATTGTAGCATGTGTGGTCTTTTGATTTTCACTTCAAGCACACACCAAATGACACATGACTCCATGGGAGAGCTGATTCATCACTTTCCACCAGTATTTCCTATACTCCTTGTGGCGGCTGTTCTTGGTGGCAATCGGTTCTAACCCCTTCCCCACGTGCTGTGTCTTTTTCAGTTGCTTTCTTTTGCCTTTGTTAGACAATCAAGCTAAACATCAACTCTCATCTTAAAACTTTGAACCTGTTTAGCATAAGCAAATTCTAAACAAAAGATAATGAGTAAAAGATAGAATAAGAGTTAAGAGTAACCAAACTTAATTTCAAACACTGCATAAGGACTTCTGGATTTAACATGTCTTCTTAAACTTATTGTTCTAAGTAAAATACAAGACTCTTTTCCCTTAGGATCCATGCAATTTATGAATAAATGATTCAGCTAGCTAAACTAGGTTCAAAATGTCCCATCTAAACAATTTCTAAATACATAAACATAATTCAATAAAATTCATGATTTACTAACCACCTAGATACCATATTTCATATGGTTCTAACTCACACAACCATCAATGTAATCAACAAAAAATAGTTGGATAGAGTTTAGAAATCGCCTGAATGCACAATACTTTGATACTAGGTCTTTGCATTTGATATTAGGAACTAGTTTGATAGAGATTTATTTATCTCCACGAGTTTCACTTGAGGTTACTAAGAAGTACCCTCAAGAGTTTACCCGAATTAGTGATTGCAAGTGCATAGTTATGCCTCTTGTAATATTAACGGGATCGATCCTCAAGGAAGGTTTTTAACACAATAGATTATAAGAATTCTATTCTAAGCTAAGAGATTCAAAGTTCGATGGTGATTGAAACGATATAAATTTTAAGTAAATTAGAACAAAGTAATTAAGACGTCGAATGAATTGAATTAAGAAAGTATTAAATGGGGAAACAATCCAACCATGGATTAGGCATTAGAATGAATAAGGATGAGCTCGAACTATCAATTCAAATCATGGATGTGTAACTTTCATTTCCAGACAATGAGATTATGGACAGGTTAATACATTCCCATGTAAAAGCCCCTATGCTTAGAATTAGATTTGATCAATTTCCATTGCAAACCCTAAAACTAAACAAGCATTAAGATTCATCTCAATTTTCATGTAATGTCTCTAGACAACTGCTTCAGCAGGCTAGAATTATAAGATTCACTAATTAGATTATCCTATGAATTCACTATCCCTTTCCCAAGGTGTGAATTCGATAAACCCTAAATTGACTCTTCCAAGATCAACCTAGCATTAAACATATCTAATAGTACTGGATTACACAATCCTATACCTAAATATCATCCCATGTTCTCGATTCCCCTAATCCTCTATCCTATCCATGGTTGAATCTAAGAATCTACTCAGACATAATAAGAATTGCAGGAAAAACAATAAACGGTGAAGAAAACATAATTGGATTGCAAAGATTGAATAATACAAAAATTCTTAAGAAAATAAAATTGTAATTGTCTTACTAAACACCATAGATTTTTGAAAAAATAACTAGGGTTCTCTGTCACTTTTTCTCTCTGGAGGCTGAATAAAATGTGATCCCTTTTTCTTTTAAAACAACCTATTTATAGGTTCCCAAAAACCTAATTTATTAGACTAAAACGACAATAAAAAATGAGTTATTTACGGGATCGATCGATCGGATGAAGGGATCGATCGATCCTTGAATCTGTCGTAGACATTTTGGGTTGGTAGATCGATCGATCTTGACAGATATGGATCGATCTAAACTTGCTCGATCGTTCCTCCTTCCTTCTTGTCGGTCTTGGAAATTCACGCAATCACGATGATAAGAACTGATCAATCGATCTTTTCACGTCGAGATCGATCGATCTCTTCACACAGAGGGGTGTATAGGTTTAATCATCATTTGAGTCCGTTCATCTTATTGACATGTTCTGATCATTCTCACATAGTTGCATCGGCCACCCCTAACTTCATAGACTCCGAAAACGTTCCTAACTTGCTTCGTATCCTCTGAAAAATAGGAAGTGGAAAACATCCTAGAATTCTAATGCATATGAACTTAAATATATCCTAAAATGTAAGATCTAATGGTTGATTCATGCAAATTATGTACATAATGATTTATCAAAACTGCTAAAATATGGGTTTATCAACTCCCCCAGACTTGTCTTTTTGCTTGTCATCAAGCCATACCGGTCAAATATCATGTTCAATGTCAAAGCTAATAATTATCGAATGCAAAGTATGTAAGTTTACTTAAAAATTTTAGCCATGCCTATCACAAATCGTCTTAGATCAAACTTAATCTACACAATGCATTCAGATCAACCAACTCTTTTAACATTCATTAAACTAGAAATTCGTGAATCATGTTAAACACCTTCAATGAACTTATTTGGCCAAGGGTAAGGTTAAGAGATAAGAATGATCTCTTCTTCCATAGGTTGTGAAAGCCAAATGTGGGGATCTCTCAAAAATGGAATGAACTTTAGAAGAATGCTAAAGGTAAGCTCCCATAGATGTATACAAGACTAGATTCTCATCTACCCGAAGCATACTATTCACTGAAAACACATGTCCTAGCAAATATTATTCCCCAAAATACTCTTAATTCTATACATATATTTATCTTTAAGGTCAGACATAAAAGCTTTCATTAAACTTGATTTCTAGGAGAGGGGTTAATTCTAATATGTCTAGCGGGTTTAGATTTTCTTTTAGCTGGTTCTTTTCTCTTTACTTTTTTTTTTCACTTCTTTCTCAAGAACCTTTTCTAATCCATACATTTATTGCTATTTCTACTACCCTTTACTAGACCTTTGTTTTTTACTTTCTTTTCGTCCTTTTTCTCTCCCGAACGTTTTATTCCATTGGCTTTTCTGTCTAAAAACCCATTGATAACCCATTTCTTTTTTTATTTTGAGTACCCATCTAGTCCTAATTGGTTTCAAAAGTATGAACCAAAACTACATGAGAAACTAATCCTGTCGTTTCCTACCTAACACGTTCTACCAAGTTCATTCCGAAAAAGGCCTAAAACATTCACTAATATACTATGTGGTTTGAACAGACATTAGGCTTAAGGTAGGATAGTCTACTTGGATAACAAATAGTGGTAAAAAGGTAAAAGAAATCCAAATATATATATACGCAAAAATCCATGAGTCCAAATCTAGAAATCTAACCTGATAATTCTAAGTCCATATTATATTCCAATAGATAAGAGATGGTGTCAAATAAAGCATGCTTCAACTAAGAGTAATCTATAGTCAAAAATTCAGGCATTAATCAATTTTATGTTTCAACAAGCAATTTATGCATCAGATTATCAATAACCCATCAATTTAATCTAATAAAATGAGCAATAGACTATATTAAGGCTATTTCATCATGGTTCCTTATGCAAATGTAAATGCAAAACTAAATGAATGATGAAAGATATGTAATGAGAATGAAAGTTAGTGCAAACATAAATATCCTCCCCCAGACTTATTTTACACTGTCCCGGTGTAAAAATAAAACTAAAGGAAGATACAAAATGAAAGAAAAATAAAAATAAAGAAAATTACAAAAGAAAAGCAAAAGGAGGAAAAATTACTAAGTCAATGATCCTCGGGGCTCACGCTGCGACTCTGTCCCGGTCTGCGTCTGCGCCTAGGTAGTCTAGCCTCGTCGTCTGCGGAAGATTCATCGATCTTAAGTTGTGGTGATACCTGCAAAATTAAAAACTAAGTTAGTAGAGCTAAATCCTAAATAACTAAAATAGAAGTATGTACAGTAAGAAATGTGGGTTGCCTCCCAAGAGCGCTTGTTTAACGTCACTAAGCTTGACGACATGACGTTTGAATTTACGCAGCGAGATGTTCAAATTGAGAAATTTTTAGGTTCTCCCTCTTGTCTTCGGTTGCTTGGTAAGGTTTACACCTCTGCCCATTGATTGTGAACTCTCTCCCAGAATTATTCCAAAGGACTACTGCTCCATAGGATCTGACATCTTTGATAGTAAATGGTCCAGACCATCTTGACTTTATCTTTCCCGGAAAAAGTCTCAGTCTAGAGTTGAAAAGCAGGACTTGGTCCCCTTCCTTGAAATCTCGTCTTAGGATCCTTTTGTCATGGAAGGCTTTGGTCTTCTTTTTGTAGATTTTTGAGCTCTGATATGCTGCTTGCCTTGTTTCCTCAAGTTCTTCCAAGTCAACCAGGCGTTTTTCCGAAGCTGTCTTGATGTCGAAGTTAAGCAGCTTGATAGCCCATAATGCCTTGTACTCTAATTTTACCGGGAGGTGACAACTCTTTCCATACAGCAGGTTGAACGGAGTGGTGCCAATGGGGGTTTTGTAGGCAGTTCTATATGCCCATAGAGCATCATCAAACTTACTTGCCCAATCCTTTCTTGATTTGCCGACAGTCTTCTCAAGGATTTCTTTGATTTGCCTGTTCGAAACCTCCACTTGCCCAAATGTCTGAGGGTGATAGGGTGTAGCCACTTTATGCTTGACTCCATGTTTCTTCAGCAGATTCTCAAAAATCTTGTTGATGAAGTGGCTGCCTCCATCACTGATCACAACTCTTGGGACTCCAAATCGAGGAAAAATTATGGTCTTGAATAACTTGATAACCACCTTCGTATCATTGGTAGGACTTGCAACAGCTTCTACCCACTTGGAGACATAATCCACTGCCACTAAGATGTATTTGTTGTTGTAGGAAAATGGGAATGGTCCCATGAAGTCAATCCCCCACACATCAAATATATCAACCTCAAGGATGGAATTCTGTGGCATTTCATTTCTTCTGCTCATGTTGCCTTTTCTCTGACATGCATCACATTTAGTGATATGTTCATGAGTGTCTTTGAACATCGTAGGCCACCAGAACCCTGACTGTAGTATCTTTTGGACAGTCTTGAAAGTAGCAAAGTGTCCACCATACTCAGAACCATGACATTGTGTCAGTATTCCTGCTACTTCCTCCTCGGGGATACATCTTCGAAAAAGATGATCTTTGCACTGCTTATAGAGAAATGGCTCATCCCAGTAGTATTGTTGGACATCTCGGAAGAATTTCTTCTTGTTGTAGACCTGGAGTTTAGGAGGTGGGATTCCACATGACAAGTAGTTTACAAAGTCTGCATACCATGGAAGACTCAGTTCTACTGCATTTTTCTCTAGGAGATTATTCAGCTCATTGTCTACAATCTGAAGCATCTGAATTGTGTGAATCTGTTCTTCAGGTAGTGAGTCATTGATAGGCAGAATTTCCGGCATCCTCATTCTAGACAGATGATCAACAACTCCATTTTCTAACCCTTTCTTGTCCTTGATTTCCAAGTCGAACTCCTGCAAAAGTAATATCCATCTCAACAGTCTCGGTTTTGCATCATTTTTAGCTAGTAGGTGTCTAAGTGCTGCATGATCTGTGTGTACTATCACTTTAGAACCAACCAGATATGTTAGAAACCTCTCAAATGCGTACACAATCGCTAGTAGCTCCTTCTCAGTTGTAGCATACTTCGTTTGTGCATCGTCTAATGTCCTGCTGGCGTAACAGATCACATCAGCTTTTTATCTTTCTTTTGTCCCAAAACTGCTCCCACGGCATAGTCGCTTGCATCACACATCACCTCAAAGGGGAGATTCCAGTCTGGTGGCTGTACTATTGGGGCACTTGTCAAGGCTTCTTTCAGCTTCAAGAAAGCTATCATGCACTCCTCATCGAACATAAATTCTGCATCCATGCACAGAAGTCTTGTGAGTGGTCTGGCAATGCTACAAAAGTTTTTAATAAACCTTCTGTAGAAACCAGCATGCCCGAGAAAACTCCTAATTTCCTTGATAGATTTCGGGGTGTGAGTCTGGTCATGACGTCAATCTTAGCTTTGTCCACTTCTATCCCAGCTTCTGAAATCTTGTGTTCGAGAACAATTCCCTCTTTTACCATGAAGTGATATTTCTTCTAGTTCAGAACTAAGTTTGTCTCCTTGCATCTTTTGAGTACCCTGCATAAATTAGAAAGACAAGCAGAAAAAAAGAACCATACACAGAGAAATCATCCATGAATACTTCCATTATCTCCTCAATTATTTCGGAGAAAATAGACATTACGTATCTTTGAAAAGTCGCAGGAGCATTACATAGTCCAAATGACATTCTCCTGTAGGCGAAAGTACCATAAAGACAAGTAAATGTTGTCTTTTCCTGATCCTGAGGATGAATGGGTATCTGATCAATGAATGGCAATGGAAAATGATCCTTCCTAGTCGATGCATTCAGTTTTCTATAGTCTATGTACATTCTATGACCAGTGACAGTTCTTGTGGATATCAATTCATCTTTCTCATTCCTAATCACAGTGATACCTCATTTTTTCGAAACTACATGCACTGGTGAGACCCAATTACTATCTGCAATATGATAAATGATTCCTGCACCTAGTAATTTCAAAATTTCCTTTTTTACTACCTCTTGTAAGTTTGGGCTTAGTCTACTCTGATGTTCTATTGATGACTTAGAATCATCTTCTAAGTATATTTTATGCATGCACAATGATGGGAAAATTTCTTTGATGTATCCTAAAGAGTAACCTAAGGTTTTCCTATACTTTTTCAGCTAATGTAATAGCAGAGATGTTTCATCATCAGACAAAGAAGCGCTAACGATTACCGGGTAGGTAGAGTTTGTTCCAAGGAAAGCGTACCTTAGCCCTGGTGGTAGTGGTTTGAGTTCCAGTTTCGGTGCGTTCTCCTCACTCCAGTCGTCTTTGCTGCTAGTCTTACAATTGATAGCTTCTGGAATCTCCAATTCTGATTTGCTCTCTCTTTTCAGTGGTTTGTGTGAGTCTAGAATTCGCTCGTACTGCTCAGCTTCCTCGTTGATGTTTATCGATTGCACAAACTCTTTAGTAAGAGCTAGTTGAAGAGAGTCTTCAACAGCTAACTCCTCCAGATACTCTTCAACCATATCATCCAATATCTCAATGTAAAAGACCTTCTTCTCTATTGTAGGTTTCTTCATGACCTCCAATATATCGAACTTTAATATTGAAGATCCCAAGTTCAGGTCGATTATCCCTTTTTCACATCAATGATGGCTCCAGCTGTGGCTAGGAATGGACGCCCTAGGATGATTGGGTTTGTAGGTTCGTCATCCATTTCTAATACCACAAAATCAGTGGGAATTATGCACTCTCCCACTTTTAGAGGCAAGTCTTCCAGGATACCAGTTTGATACCAGATAGACCTGTCTGCAAGCACCAATGAGATTCTGGTATTCTTGAAGTCTGTCAAACCTAGTTTCTTTGACACAGTCAGTGGCATCAGTCTGACACTTGCTCCTAAGTCAACCAAACATTTCTCAAAGCTTAGAGGTCCAATAGAGCAAGGCAGTGTAAAAATTCCAGGTCCAATAGGTAAATTGTTCTGGATTATTGCACTACACTCATGATTGATTTGTACCATAGCTTCTTCCAGTGCCTTCTTCTTAGTCACTATGTCTTTAAGGAGCTTGTTGTAAATTGGACAGTCTAGAACAAGGTCCATGAGTGGCATTGTAACTTGAACTGTTCCCAGTAGCTTCTTGAACTTCTCGAACTGCTTATCTAGTATCTGCTTCTTGAATCTTCCAAGAAATGGAAGCTTAGGCTCATAAGATGGAAGTACAAAGTCAATTGTGTCTCCTGTAGCTTTGCCTTTGTCAACTTTGGCATTCTCAGCGACGCCTTCTTCCGCAGGAGATTCTTCTCCAGCTTCTTCACTGACTATCTCTTCTTCTGTTGCCTCAGTATGCGTGTCATCTAGTTCAGGTTTCTTTTTTGTCACTTTTCCACTTGGCAATTCCTTTCCACTTCTCAGTGTTATGGCTTTGCAGTACTCCTTAGGATTGGGTTCAGGGTGTCCAGGTAGAACCCCTTTTCCATTGCTTCTCGAGGATGAAGCTACTTGAGCAATTTGATTCTCTAATCCTTTCACATGCGTTGCGAGTCCTTCAAATTTGGAGTTTAGATCATTGTAACAGGCTTTCATCTCAGCTATCTCCTTCTTTGTTCCTCCTTGTCCTTCCAGCAGTTGCTTCAGCATGTTCTTCACTTCATCATCCTGAGGAGGTTGATTCTTGTTGTTTCCCCTCTGCTGGAAATTGCCAAATTGTGGTCTTGGCAGATAGCTTCTGTTTGAAGGGACTTGATTGCCAAAGTTTGAGTATCCTCTGGGTTGGTTGCTTGCCTGCCCTTGATAACTCCCTTGGTTGTTGTAATTGTTCCTCTAGAAGTTTCCTTGACCTTGTTGGTTGAAAGGTCTAGGCTGGAAGCTATTTTGACCTTGCTGGCTCGGTTGTTTAGACTGATATCCCTGACTTTGACTCTGGTATCCATGTCCTTGCTGCTTCAGGATCGGTGGATAGACCTGATCTTGCGGGTTCTCTACATTCTGGCTTCTGTAGGATAGGTTGTTATTGTAAGGTCTGTAGCCTCCCTGGTTTCCAACATAGCTAACTTCTTCAGGATTCCCTTCCAATGCTTCCAATGTGGGGTCTTGATAGTCTGGTTGGTAGGCATCTTGTTGATCCACAAAGTGGACTTGTCTCTGGTTCAAGTTCAGCACCTTATCCAATCTATCAAGCTTTTCGTTGATCTCTTTAAGCTTTTTGTCCTCCAGCTTCACTCCTCTTGATGACCTATCATAGTCGTCACCGTAGCATTGGTTGCTTTGGGCCAGGTTTTCAATCAACTGCTCTCCTTGATCAACATCCATATTAGCGAAACTTCCATAGCTCGCTGTATCAAGAGCTATTCTGAACTTCTCATGAACCCCACCATGAAAGATTCCCAGCAGTGCATCTTTCTTCACTCCATGATGAGGGCATGCTCTGGTGTAGCCTTTCAGTCTATCCCAAGCTTCATATAATGACTCATTTGGTCTCTGTCTGAAGGTAGTGATATCATTCCTGATTTTGGTTGTCTTCTGCTTGGGAAATAACTTATTAGTAAATTTTTTCTTTCACAAAGCCCATGTGGAGACCAGCTCTGAAGGCACATTGTGTTCCCACTGAGCAGCTCTGTCTCCCGAAGAGAATGGGAATAACATCATATTGATTGTGTCTTGAGGGACACCATTGATCTTGACTGTCCTGCAGAGCCTCTCAAAATCATCTAGATGATGAAGTGGGTTCTCACTAGGTAGACCATAGAACTTGGAGCCTTGCACCATGTTGATTAAACTCGTCTTGAGTTCATAATTGTTCTTAGCAACTGTTGGTGTAGGGATGCCAAGGCTGATGGTCCTTTCACCGGGTTCGTCGAATGCTCCAATGCGCTTGCGAGGAGCCCTTGCGTCAACTTGTAGAATAGGTAATGCACCAATCCCACACCCTTGGTGTTCTTCTTGTTGGAAGTGTTGAGCTTCTCCTCTGTGATCTTCCATGTTTGGATTTGGAGATTGTTCCAGTCTTTCTCTTAAAGTTCTTAAACGGTTTCCTCTCTTAAAGTATCAGTGGTTGCAAGTTTTGTTGTCCTTTGCTCCTCAAATTCATGAACTTGCAAAACATAAAGATTCTCGAGTCTAAGTCAGCGACAAGAGGAATGTAGCAAATGTAACAAACTTAGTCTTAGATGACTTCTTAAATCTATTGGCTAAATTGCTTCCCCGACAACGACGCCAAAAACTTGATAGAGATTTATTTATCTCCACGAGTTTCACTTGAGCTTACTAAGAAGTACCCTCAAGAGTTTATCCGAATTAGTGACTGCAAGTACACAGTTATGCCTCTTGTAGTATTAACGGGATCGATCCTCAGGGAAGGTTTATAACACAATAGATTATAAGAATTCTATTCTAAGCTAAGAGATTCAAAGTTCGATGGTGATTGAAACGATAGAAATTTAAGTAAATTAGAACAAAGTAATTAAGACGTCGAATGAATTGAATTAAGAAAGTATTAAATGGGGAAACAATCCAACCATGGATTAGGCATTAGAATGAATAAGGATGAGATCTGATGGGGTCATCCAAGCCACACCGACCCGATATTTGGAGGATGAGGTTCAGACCACTCCATACGTGTCCGACCACATCATGACCAGGAGTAGGGCCGCCCAAGGAGCTCAAGACAGGCACAAGGATGATCAATCCCATGAAGACCAAGCAGAAGCCAATCTAGCTCATGCATCCGGTCATGGTGAGGAAGAGGAGATTGAAGACACCAGCCAGCCGCTTGACCATGTTCAGCTGGGTGTTCCTGAATAGGACATCCATGCACATAGCCTTAGGGATAAGGTCTTGTGTGTCCTTACTATTCTTGAGTAAAGGCACCCTTAAAGACCTTAGATGATTAGGGTACTCTTTCCCTTTCTAAGTTTACCATAACGGGTTCTTGGAAAGGTTTTTAATGAGACCTGAAAGTCTAAGGCATCAAGCCTAGTGTCCCATTGATTTTTAAGTTGGATATGTCCATTTAAAATCAATTTGGCTTGATCCTATCTTAGGCATTGTTTAACCTTTGCATTATGGTTTGTGTTTCTTTTTAAAAGACTTAGTCTTATTTTGGGTTTTTAGAAATGTTGACCACGAGTCTTGTGGTCAACTAGGTCACATGTGTGTAGCCTATAAAAGGCAAACTCTTATTCATTTCTATGCAGACATTAGAGAACCCAAAACCCTAGTATTCGACCGCTTAGGTCTAATCTTTCTCCCTTGTATGTGAGTGTGTCTCCAAGTGAGGAAGAGAGTTCCATTGAAGGTTGAGTGTGTCTCCCTTCTTGGAAGGCTGTATCCAAGCCTGTCACAGCTTAGTGTGTTGCCTACAATCCACTTTCCAGCTCGTTCAAACCTCTTTTATCCTCGCTCCAGCCACGTTCTATTCCTTATCAATCCATTCGCTTCCATACCGTACCAGCCGCGCTCTTTCCCCCATTCTTCGACCAAGATCTTGTCCAGCCGTCCCTGGCTTTGCACTCAAGGCTGCTACCTGGTCGTGCCCTAAGCCGGAGCCTAGTTTTTGGTGTTGTCCCATCCCGGGCCAGTCGCTTGACCGTTCCAGTTTAAATCCGCGAACGAACATGCTCATCTAAGTTCCGTCCGTACCAACGCTCGTCCTGGCCGTGTCTCGCATCCCTTGGACCGCGTCCCTGTCCTGAACGGCTTGGCCTGTATCATTTTGGTATCAGAGCCCAAATTCCTTAAGAAAGGTTGCATCTTTCTACTCTTTCACTTTAGGGTTTTGGTTTGTTGAAAGCAGTTGTTAGGGTTTTGTTGCGTGCTTGTGAATCTTGCTTAGGTTTGTTAGATTTCGTGAAATAGGTTATTTAGTTTGGTTATTAGGGTTTGTTGCATTTGTTTAAGAAACCGCCATTGTTAGAGCTTGAATGGGGAAGATGAAGTTAGGCGCGGTCAAGGCCGCTTTTGACCAGGACCGTACCGTCCTTTTGGTTGGTGACTTACTTAGTGGTCCACCCGGGCTGATGTCATCCTGTCCCCTGCATGCTTTTAAATTTTGAATTCGAATTTGGTCATGTTTAGGCGGTTCTAGAATTGAATTTTAAACTTATCTGTCTTAGGTATAGCTAATTTTTAGTTTAGCTTAAATTTAAATCAAGTTTATTAAGCATCATTAGCTTTAATCTTAGGGTAATTAATTTGAGAAACCTTTGACTAGTTGACTTTCTTGTTTTGCAAGGTACCTAAGCTAAATGGCTGATCCAGCCCTAGCAGAGATACTCACTAGCCTTCAGACTCAGCTTCAGCAGATGGGAGACCGGCTTGGTCGAGTGGAGCAGCCTCAACCACAACCTGCACAAGCGCCTCCACCTCCACAACCGAGAGCGCCACCATCACCTTGGCCGGAACAAGACATGGAGGGTTTGTCTGAGGAAGAAGCCTTCCCACCCCGTTTCAGAAGGCCAAGACACAGAGAGAGGAGGTTTCCTGAGGAAATGGGTCATCACCACCCACCTAGAGCTCACTCCCCACACCTCAAGATCACACCCCCCACCTTTGCCGGCAAGGTAGACCCGGAAGCATACCTGGACTGGGAAAGAAGGATGGATCACATATTTGATGTCTATGGGTTTGAAGAACCCAAGAAGGTGACTCATGCAGCAGCTCAACTCACTGATCATGCCCTGTCCTGGTGGGATCAAGACTCGGCTAAAAGGAGAAGGAGAGGAGAAGAGTCGGTTAGATCATGGGAGATCATGAAATTCATGATGAAAGGAAGGTACATTCCACCTATGTACCACAGGGAGCTTCAGAAGAAGTTTAGGAAGCTCAGCCAAGGCCAGAGGAGTGTAGAGGAGTATTTTGGAGAGTTTGAACACCTGAGGAACCGGCTTGGCTTAGAAGACACCGAGGAGACTCTCATGGCCCAATTCTTGGATGGTCTTCAAGAGAAGATTGCTAGCAAGGTGGAGATGTATTCATACAACGATCTCAATGAGTTACTACATCTGTCCACCCAAGTAGAGAGCCAGCTCAAGAGGAAGACCAGGACCAGAGCTGTGGTCAATAACCCATGGAGATCCTCTGCCCCAAACCCAAATCCGCAAGGTTCTAGTTCTAATACTGCCTTCACTAGGCAATCTGACCGAGGCAAAGCCATAGCCCAGGACGTGAGACCTCCATACAAGCCCAGGGAGACCACCCCTGCCCCCAAGAACAGACGCCAGACCTACTCCTACTGGTCCCAAAACCCGGGATATCATGTGCTTCAAATGCCGTGGCCGAGGGCATTATGCAAGGGATTGCCCAAATCCCAGGGCTATGATCATCACCCCATCTGGTGACTATGATCTCAAGATGAGATGGAGCCTCCTGAGGAAGCTGATGAAGAGGAGGATGATGTAGCCTACCCTGAAGTGGGAGACCTCCTGGTCTCAAGAAGGGTCCTTAGCACCATCCAAGAGCCGGATGAGACAGCCCAAAGGGAAAACATCTTCCACACCCGTTGTATGGTAAGTGGTAAGGTATGTTCTCTGATAATTGATGGTGGATCTTGTGCTAATGTGGCTAGCACTTACATGGTTGAGAAATTGAATCTGGTAGCTACTAAACATCTTAGGCCTTATAGACTAAGGTGGCTTAATGATAAAACCGAATTGAAGATTAGTGAACAAGTCAAGGTTTCTTTTAGCATAGGCAAGTATGTTGATGAGGTCTTTTGTGATGTAGTTCCTATGCAAGCCACTCATATCTTGTTAGGCAGACCTTGGCAATTTGATAGGAAAGTTGTGCATGATGGTAGGACTAATAAGTATACCCTTATGATGAATAAGAAACGGATTAGTTTAACACCATTGTTGCCTGCCCAAGTTCATGAGATGCAAGTCAAGTTAGCCAAAGAGAAATGCATGTCTAAAACCAATTTCTTGATTACACCTAGTGATGTCAGACGTTCCCTCTTTGATCCAACTTGTCAGGTTGTTTTGATTGTTTACAAGGATCTATTGAATGCTAGGCATACTAACGTGGTCTTGCCAAGGGAAATCCGAGCTTTACTTGACAGGTACAAGGATGTCTTTTCTGAGGAGATACCAGCTGGATTGCCACCTTTGAGAGGCATAGAACACCAGATTGACTTCATCTCTGGAGCCCAACTCCCAAACAGGCCGGCCTACCGAGTCAATCCCGCGGAGGCCAAGGAACTCCAAGCTCAGGTCCGAGACCTCATGGCCAAGGGATATGTGAGGGAGAGCTTAAGCCCATGTGCCATGCCTGTGCTCCTTGTGCCCAAGAAAGATGGCTCTTATAGGATGTGTATTGATTGCCGAGCCATCAACAACATCACCATCAAATACCGCCACCCAATCCCAAGGCTAGACGACATGTTGGATGAGCTGAGTGGGGCAACCATCTTTTCTAAGGTGGATTTGAAGAGTGGGTATCACCAAGTGAGGATGAGAGAAGGGGATGAGTGGAAGACCGCCTTCAAGACCAAGCATGGCTTGTATGAGTGGCTAGTCATGCCATTCGGCCTCTCCAATGCCCCAAGCACCTTCATGCGCCTCATGCACCATATCCTTAGACCTTTTATGGGCAAGTTCTTAGTTTTCTATTTTGATGATATTTTGATATATAGCTCCTGCTTGTCTGATCATGTGCTGCATTTAGAACAAGTCTTAGAGACTCTTAGGAAGGAACGCATGTTTGCCAATTTGTCTAAATGCATCTTTTGCACAGATGAGATTGTTTTCCTTGGCTTTGTGGTCAGCTCACAGGGACTCAGGGTGGATGTGAAGAAGATAGAAGCCATACTTGGCTGGCCTAGACCGACCTCCATCAGTCAAGTTAGAAGTTTCCATGGATTGGCCAGTTTCTAGCGGCGCTTTGTGAAGGACTTCAGCACCTTGGCTGCACCGTTAACCTCCCTGATCAAGAAGAACACGGATTTTGAATGGGGAGAGACGCAAGAACAAACCTTCTTGGAGCTCAAGTACCAGTTGACCCATGCACCTATCCTTGCCTTACCCAACTTTGAGAAGACTTTTGAAGTGGAGTGTGATGCCTCAGGAGTAGGCATAGGGGCGGTTCTGACTCAAAGGGGAAGACCAGTGGCCTACTTTAGTGAGAAGCTAACCGGTGCTACCCTGAACTACCCAGCCTATGACAAGGAATTGTATGCATTGGTCTGGGCAATGCAAACGTGGCAGCATTACCTCTTGGCTAGAGAGTGTGTGATCCATACAGACCATGAGACTTTGCAACATCTTAGAGGCCAAACTGTATTGAAGAAGAGGCATGCTAGATGACTGGAGTATATAGAGACCTTTCCCTATGTGATCAAATATAAGAAGGGAAAGGAAAATGTGGTGGCGGATGCTTTGTCAAGGAGGCATGCTTTGATATCTACAGTGGATGCTAAAGTCTTGGGATTTGGACACTTGAAGACCATGTACCCTGAAGACCCAGACCTTAAGACAGCCTATGAAGAGCATGGAACAGGAGCATACACGCGGTTCTTTCCCCAATGCTCAATGAGGGAGTTGCTTGTAGAGGAAGCTAACGGTGGTGGCCTTAAGGAACATTTCTACTGGCCAAAGATGAAGAAGATGGTAACCACCCACTGTGACCGGTGCATCACCTGCAAGAGAGCAAAGTCCAGACTTCACCCCCACGGCCTGTACATGCCCCTGCCAGTCCCCACTCTACCATGGGTAGACATCTCCATGGGTTTCGTTTTGGGGTTGCCAAAGATTCAACACAAGGACTCGGTGTTTGTGGTGGTGGACCGTTTCTCCAAAATGGCTCACTTCATACCCTGCTCAAAGACCAATGATGCCTCTCAGACCGCGACCCTATTCTTCAGAGAGGTGGTGAGACTTCATGGCATTCCAAGGACCATTGTGTCGGATAAGGAGCACTCTTAAGGTCAACAAGCTCTTGTTCTCTACCAAAAGGATGGGCAGACCAAGGTGGTTAACCGCACCTTAGGAGCACTCTTAAGGTCAACAATTGGAGGCCATCTAACAACTTGGGTGGAGAGCCTTCCCTTGGTGGAGTTTCCTACAATTCGGCCAAGCATTCTACCACAGGCATGTCCCCTTTTGAAGCTGTGTATGGCCGCAACCCAGACACTCCCTTGACCTTGGCACCCCTGCCACCAACCGAGACCATGGATCTTGAAGGAGAAGCTAAAACCGCAGCCATGAAGAGGATATTTGAGCAAGTGCACGGCAAGATTGAGAAGAGGAACAACCAAGTCCGATCTAGGATCAACTAGAAGAGGAAACAGCTGGTGTTCCAACCAGGAGATTGGGTGTGGTGACACCTAAGGCCAGAGCGCTTTCCCAACAAGAGCAAGCACAAGCTGGATTTCAGAGGAGATGGGCCATTCCAAGTGGTGGAACGCATCAATGACAATGACTACAGGCTCAAGCTACCAGGTGAGTATAATGTGTCTTCATCCTTTAATGTTTCTGATTTATCTCCCTTTGATGCACAGGATGTTGGCTCTTTGGAGACCAAAGCACTTGAAGAGGGTGGGGATGATGGGGTCATCCAAGCCACACCGACCCGGTATTTGGAGGATGAGGTTCAGACCACTCCATACGTGTCCCACCGCATCATGACCAGGAGTAGGGCCGCCCAAAGAGCTCAAGACAGGCGCAAGGATGATCAACTCCATGAAGACCAAGCAGAAGCCAATCTAGCTCATGCATCTGGTCATGGAGAGGAAGAGGAGATTGAAGACACCAGCCAGCCGCTTGACCATGTTCAGCTGGGTGTTCCTGACCAGGACATCCATGCACACAGCCTTAGGGATAAGGTCTTGTGTGTCCTTACTATTCTTGAGTAAGGGCACCCTTAAAGACCTTAGATGATTAGGGTACTCTTTTCCTTTCTAATTTTACCATAATGGGTTCTTGGAAAGGGTTTTAATGAGACCTGAAAGTCTAAGGCATCAAGCCTAGTGTCCCATTGAATTTTAAGTTGGATATGTCCATTTAAAATCAATTAGGCTTGATCCTATCTTAGGCATTGTTTAACCTTTGCATTATGGTTTATATTTCCTTTTAAAAGACTTAGTCTTATTTTGGGTTTTTAGAAATGTTGACCACGAGTCTTGTGGTCAACTAGGTCACATGTGTGTAGCCTATAAAAGGCAAACTCTTATTCATTTCTATGCAGACATTAGAGAACCCAAAACCCTAGTATTCGACCGCTTAGGTCTAATCTTTCTCCCTTGTATGTGAGTGAGTCTCCAAGTGAGGAAGAGAGTTCCATTGAAGGTTGAGTGTGTCTCCCTTCTTGGAAGGCTGTATCCAAGCCTGTCACAGCTTGGTGTGTTGCCTACAATCCACTTTCCAGCTCGTTCAAACCCCTTTTATCTTCGCCCCAGCCACGTTCTATTCCTTATCAATCCATTCGCTTCCATACCGTACCAGCCGCGCTCTTTCCCCCATTCTTCAACCAAGATCTTGTCCAGCCATCCCCGGCTTTGCACTCAAGGCCGCTACCTGGTCATGTCCTAAGCCGGAGCCTAGTTCTTGGTGTTGTCCCATCCCGGGCCAGTCGCTTGACCGTTCCAGTTTCAATCCGTGAACGAACATGCTCATCGAAGTTCCGTCCGTACCAACGCTCGTCCTGGCCGTGTCTCGCATCCCTTGGACCGCGTCCCTGTCCTGAACGGCTTGGCCTGTATCAAGATCGACCTATCAATTCAAATCATGAATGTGTAACTTTCATTTCCAGACAATGAGACTATGAACAGGTTAATACATTCCCATGTAAAAACCCCTATGCTTAGAATTATATTTGATCAATTTCCATTGCAAACCTTAAAACTAAACAAGCATTAAGATTCATCTCAATTTTCATGTAATGCCTCTAGACAACTGCTTCCGCAGGCTAGAATTATAAGATTCACTAATTAGATTATCCTATGAATTCACTATCCCTTTCCCAAGGTGTGAATTCGATAAACCCTAGATTGACTCTTCCAAGATCAACCTAGCATTAAACATATCTAATAGTGATGGATTACACAATCCTAGACCTAAATATCATCTCATGTTCTCGATTCCCCTAATTATCTATCCTATCCATGGTTGAATCTAAGAATCTACTCAGACATAACAGGAATTGCAGGAAAAACAATAAACGGTGAAGAAAACATAATTGGATTGCAGAGATTGAATAATACAAGAATTCTTAAGAAAATAAAACTGTAATTGTCTTACTAAACACCATAGATTGTTGAAGAAATAACTAGGGTTCTCTGTCACTTTTTCTCTCTATAGGCTGAATAAAACGTGATCCTTTTTTCTTTTAAAACAACCTATTTATAAGTTCCCAAAAACCTAATTTATTAGACTAAAACGACAATAAAAAAATGAGTTATTTACGGGATCGATCGATCGGACGAAGGGATCGATCGATCCTTGAATCTGTCGTAGATCAATCCTTGAATCTGTCGTAGACATTTTGGGCTGGTAGATCGATTGATCTAGACAGATATCGATCGATCTAAACTTGCTCGATCGTTCCTCTCTCCTTCTGGTCGGTCTTGGAAATTCACGCAATCACGATCATAAGAACTAATCGATCGATCTTTTCAGGTCGAGATCGATCGATCTTTTCACACAGAGGGGTGTATAGGTTCAATCATCATTTGAGTCCGTTCATCTTATTGACATGTTCTGATCATTCTCACATTGTTGTATCGGCCACCCGTAACTTCATAGACTCCGAAAACGTTCCTAACTTGCTTTGTATCCTCTGAACAATAGAAAGTAGTAAACATCCTAGAATTCTAATGCATATGAACCTAAATGTATCCTAAAATGTAAGATCTAATGGTTGATTCATACAAATTATGTACAAAATGATTTATTAAAACTGCTAAAATGTGGGTTTATCATAGTTCTGGTGCATTCCCCATCCTTTTTCAACCTTAATATAATTATCTCTAACTCTTTCTCTTTTGTCCTAGCCTTTGCACTTTTTCTTGTTGCAGCCTAGGGTCTCCTAACCACCATTGTAACCACTTTCCAACTGCAGAACAACTTCTTAACCTCCTGACCAACTTTTTTTCAATCAGTTTTAGCTGGTATAACAGCCTAAACTAGGCTTCTCGATCTTTAATCCACCAATTTTAGACAAGATACTAGGTTAGGTTGAACTTGTTTTTAAAGCTTAACAGCTTCTGATAACTCCTTTTAACTACTTAACCACCTTTTAACCTCCAAACACTAGCCTAAAACTGTCACCAACAGCTTTTTTTAACCGCCACTAACAGTTTTTAACTCTAACTTCTTTTATCAAACATAACTGTTTATAACCGCTTCTTGACCAGATTTTAACCGCCTTTTAAATGTCTTCTAACAGCATCTAAACTGATTAACAAATTATTAACTACTAACAAAAACCGTTTTAGGTATTAAAGGTTATAACAACTGAGCAACAAGTCTAACCTCCTTATAGCAAAATTCAATAATTTCAGAATTTGACTAGTTCACAAGAAAATGAATCTTAAAACCTAAAACTCTTTTGATTGCAACCAAACTTATTGAAAACCTACACAAGACCCTTATCAAACTTCTTAACGTCCAAGATTTGAAGAAGGTTGAGAAGGGATAAGATTTTTATCACCAATACCCAAAAGGAGTCAAAACTGGACACATCAAAGGAAAACGAACAAGAAACATTCAACACTTTATTAGGGTGAGTGCAGACCTCCCAAAACATCATCTAGACTCATTCTTCTTGTGGTTAGGCTTTATAATTGCTCGATTTGATGAATATTTGACCAAGTTATGCTCGTTGCAATGGTGGAGATCCCAGAAGGCGCTGATTGTGACTCCTTTGAGGATAACTTTTGATTCTGATCACCAAATGAGACGAAACCGGTGCAGGGATGATCATAAACTCTTTCCTGGTGATCCTTTTAATTTAATATGGAAGAAAACCTTGTGATCTCACAGGAATTGATGAAGAACCACCTTGATCTTCTCAGCGGCTCTCGCTTGGAGGCTTATGTGCAAGGTTGAAGAAAAAAATCAATTTCTGCAGATTTGGGATGATTGTTGCTCTGATACCATGTTATAATGAGAGATTTAGATTCGCCATCGGAGAATAGAGAAAGTTTTAGAGAAAAGAGAATGAGAGAAAAGATTAATTATTGATTATGAAAGCATAATGCTTCTTGCTTACGAATGAGGAGTACAATTGTTTATGTAGAGAGTTTACAATCCTTGTGTCCAAACACTCCTCCGAGGCGCCTACTTAAGGTGTTTGGCTACAGGTTAAGAAGCTTCTTCATACTCTCCTTTTGTTTTAGAGTATTTACTCTCTTCTTCTTTTTAACACTTCATACTCACTCTTTGTCTTAGAGTATCTACTTCTTTTCTTCTTCATGTCAACAGCCAGAGCCGACGGCACACCGACGGGGAGGAGAACCGAAAAGTTTCTGAAGACCTCCAAAACCGATGAATATTTGATGGTCGCCAAAACCGACGGTTTTCCAACGGCCGCCAGAATCAACAGCTTTTTGACAGCCGCCGAAACCAACAATTTTCCAATAGCCGCCTGAACCGATGGCTTTCCGACGGCCGCCATAATAATTTATTTATTTTTTAAATAATTCGGAGGAAATATTAAAATATGAAATAATATTGATAATACATAAAATTTAAAAGAACAAAAAATAAAAAACTAAATTTTCAAAGTTTTTAACAGAATAAAAAATTAATGGGGAGTTGAAAAGTTTTGGAAAAACTCTGTTCTTCTCTCATTTGTTGGAGAGTTTTCTGATTTTCTTCACGATGTTTCTCTAATGTAGCAATCTTTTCATTTAGTGCTGCTATCACAGGCTTTCTTGAATCACTGTAGTATGAAGATGATGAACCCAATGAAGTATAACCGTCTTTAGGTATACCGTCAAGACGACCCTTGGCTTTTGGAGTTACCTGCAATTTAAAGAAATACGTAATTTTTAAATGTAAAAAAATATTTTAATAAAAGATTTAAACATATTTGAAATCTTAACTAACCTCATAGACGATTTCATTAATCTTCTCCACCAGAACTTCAGTGCACAGAGGTCCCTCGACTATTTCTTGGGATTGGAGATACTCTTCCCCGCATATCATAAAAATCTCCCAAGCGATCAGATCATTAAATAAGCCAGTGCGCTTATTGGTGTGTGCATCTACGAAGGACCAAAGAATAAAAGAGGTATAAGTGATTCCATACTAGCTCAATATTAACATTGCTATTATTACCGAACGTTAAAATGGACATTTCATCTTGCTGTTTCTTTTCAGATCAAGATTCCCTCTGACAAGTTGCATGAATTTGCATATACCACATGCATACTCATCTTTTAATAGTCCAGAATCCTCATCCATCATAGGCTCGTCCATCAAAGACTAAAAATATCCACTTATTTTTCAAATTTTAAGAATTTTTTTCTAAAGTTTTTTTATTTGTGGAAAATGGAAAGAAATGTTCGTTTGTATATGTAATAAACGTAGCCATCAAAATCTCCTCAGAATTACCTTGGAAAATTCCAACAGTCTCAGCAACCCTCAGAAAATTTTGTTGGATGTCGACAGACTTCAGAATTCTCTCAAAAATTTTCCATCCAATATCGGTAGCTGTCAGAAATTCCTTAGAATTTTCCTACGGGTAATGTTCTCTCGAAAAGCCATTGGAAAACTACGTGAGATTTTCGACGTCTTCCTTTATCCATCTTAATTGTCAAAAATCCCTTGAAATTTTCCGACGGTTTTTCTAACAAACAGTTTTCCAACATAATTTTTTGATGGCCGGTTGTTCATCAGAAATACCGTCGGAAAACACTATATTTTATATTTTTTAGTAATGAGTGGACTCTTATTTCTGCAATGAGCTGAGTGGTTATAGCTGGGCCAAGACGAAGTCTGTGGAAGAAGAAATGCTGCAAAAAGAAACGACAATGTAGCATGTTTTTAGCTTCATAAATCAGAGAAAATGTGTCATTGCTAAGGAGTCAATCATTCACATGAGAAATGTAGGAGCTAGAAGAACTATATTGATACATAATATAAAGCCAATAGGTAGTGAGAGATTAAGGTTAAGATTCACAACAAAAAAATACAAAGAAAGAGAAGTTAGAGAACGGGTGAGAGAAAAGCTATATCAGAAATGTGATTTATTTTTTTCACTGAAACTTGTTCATCATTGGTTTTTTATTTGAGTTAAATCTGTTTAAGGTAAGTGATGTGAGTTTGGTAGGTTATTTTTGGAAGAAATTATAAATCTATAAAGATGATATATAATCATAATACTGAGTTGGATTAACCAGTTGGGAGGATACACACATCCAGAATAGAAAATGTTGTTCAAAGATCCTTGTTGATCAATGAGATGAACTGCTCTATTAAAGTTCCGTTTGACGTGAGTAAACATTAGACGCTTGAATTTGGACTCCCATGTTCTTATGTCGTTAATAAGTTTCAAAACAGATATATCGATATATGAACTTTGTAATATCTTTGTCAACAGCTGGCAATCGCCTTCAAAAATATCAACATGAATCTCCACACTCCACATATTTTGCATATCCATTAGTATTCCTTAAGCTTCAAGACTTGAAGAGGCTATACCTTGTGTTGCAAAGCTTAGCATCACAAAAATGATCTCGTAGAATCCAACCGCCAGTAACTTATCATGTGATTAGATGGAATGCAACATCAAATTTACATTGTAGACAATCACTAGGAGGGCGTATCTAACTGTTAAGATTTATACAGCGATCCTTATATCTAATCTTTGATGTTAGACTTTCGAGATGATATGGAAGAGATCACGATCACGATTCCTTTTGAGAAGACTGATTTGTGAAGAAGATGAGAAAGGAAGAAGAAGAAGAAGAATTGCAGATTGGACACTGAGTTGTTTACCCGAAGTTCACCGCACTTTCAATCGGAAGCCGCTATATCTTTCCGGGGCTCAGCTATTGCAGAGCTTTCCTTAATCTTGCTCAAGACCGAGCTACTGGTTACAACAACATTTTTGACTCAGTAACCTAACTCGTGTATCGATCACAAGAACTTGATCATCAACACGATGACTTACCTCTGCAACAGTCTCACCATTTTTATAACAGAAACGGTTGGTTGCAGAGAACGACACCGTTCTAGCTAAACCTGGTACAGATTAAGACCTACTAGGCGCCGCCAACTAAGTGTCCTTGGTAGCACCGTGTTCTTCAACCTGTTGGTTGAAGTTCTTGGAGTATCACAAGCCCCTTTCACAGCTTGTGTGGTCCCTTCGATCCACCGCTTCACTTTCATTGTTTCCTGTCCAGTAACCTGAGCTTCTCGGTGAAAGACAGCCCACCCCACGGTTCTTGAATTAACGCATAAGATATGCGTATCCGGCAATGTCTTCATCCTCCAGATAAGTCTTGTAATCATCTAGCTTCAGAGGATCTTTTATTTCTCGTCTTACTCTATCTCGAGCAAGCTGGTACTCACTTAGATCCTCTGATATTTCTTCCTCTGTTTCATTTGTGTCTTGATCATGCTCGTAAATATCTCCTTCTTCCGGGACAACATCCTTTTGAAGCGACTTACATGTTTCTGGATCTTTGCCTGTAATATCATAGTTCAAAAAAATATTAGTAGTATCCTAAGTTTTGGACTTTTCAATACCAGCTTTGCTTTGTTTACTATGTCTTTGAAGACCACTTTTTCCTGAAATTTAACGTTTCTGCTGATGATAAACTTTTCTTCTTCAAACAGCCAAATCCTGTATCCCTTTACTCCTTGAGGATATCCTGTAAACACTGCTTTTTTGGCTCTTGGATTTAGCTTTCCTTTATCTGAGTGTACATACGTCAGACATCCAAAACGCCTGAGGTTTTCCAAGTTTGGAACTGCAGAGGTCCATCTCTTCTCAGGAATTTCCAACTCAATAGCAGATGAGGGAGAACGATTAATTAAGTACACTTCGGAGGATGCTGCTTCAGCCCAAAAATATTTTTCAAGACCACTTTCACTGAGCATACTCCGGACTTTGTTCATGATTGTTCGATTGAGTCGCTCTGCAACACCATTTTGTTGTGGTGTGTATGCGCATGTTTTGTGTCAAACTATGCCTTCTTCTTTGCATAACTGATCAAACCTGAGGTTACAAAACTCTAATCCATTATCGGTTCGAATTTTTTTGACCTTCCTATCAGACTGTTTCTCAACCATCCTCTTCCATTCGATAAACTTGCTAAACGCTTCATATTTAGTTTTCAGAAAGAAGATCCAAGATTTTCTAGACCAATTATCAATGAAGGAAATGAAGTATTAACTTCCTCCAAGTCTTAAAGGAACGTTTGGAGACCCTCATAAGTCGGAATGAACATAGTTTTCCTTTGTGACATGTTTAGCTTCACTAAAGCTGAGTCTCTGTGTTTTACCCATTATACAGTCTTCACAGAATACTAGTTCTTCCAACTTATTCTTGTCTATGCAACCCTTTTGAGCGAGTATTTTAAGAGCTATTGATCCTTTATGGAGCTTGGTATATTCATTTGATGAATTTGACTTGTTCTCTTGAGATGTGTTTCAGGTTTCATACATTCTTGCTTGTCCTTGCAAGAAGTAAAGGGTATCATGATCTTTTCATTTTCCTTTCATTATCACAGAGCAACCTTTTATAATCTTGAGCAATCCATTGGAGCCTTTAAATTTACATCCTTTTGCTTCAAGTGCTCCTAATGAAATCAAGTTTTTTCCTATTACGGGTATGTATTTGACCTCACTTAGCAAAAACGTGGTGCCATCTGAATTCTGAAACCTCACAGATCCTATACCTTTTACATCCATGCTGGAGTTGTTAGCAACTCTTACCTTTCCAAACTCCACCTCCTTAAAATCAATGAAGATATCCTTCCTAGGAGTCATGTGGAAGGAGAAACCTGAATCAACTATCCATTCCTCCTTATCGGCTGATCCTTAAGTGAGATTTACTTCACATGCAAGAAGCCCTGCCAGATCTTGAGCATCGTTCCTGACTATAGATGCCTCAGCTTTATCCAGTGAATGTGATTTTCCTTTGTTCCTCTCTAGCCATTTATAGCATTGCTTCTTATAGTGTACCTCTTTTCCACATATCCAACATACTTTCTTTCTTTCTGTGGAGTTAGATCTTGATCTTCTATTATTTCGTTTCTTGTTTCAATTGAAACTTCTGTGTTCTGTCCTACCTCTTACGGAATGAACTTTAGAGCTAAACCTACCACTTCCTTTTCCTTAAACTTAGCAGCACTAGCTACGTCTTCTAGTTTAAGCACATTCCTACTATATATTTAGGGTCTCCTTGAGGTGATCGTACATTTGAGGTAGTGTATTCAGTACCAGAACTGCTTGAATTTCTTCTGGTACTTGTATGCTTAGATGACTTAATTCTCTAACTATCTTGAGAAAATCATATATGTTTTCGTTGATTATACGGTGATCTATCATCTTGAAACCATAGAGCTCAAGCTGAGCGTAAACTCGATTTGGTAACGTTTTTGGCATATACAATGATTCAAGTAATGCCAAGGTTTCTGCTGCTTTTTCACATTCTTCAATCTTGCGGAGAATATGATCACCAACACTTAGGAAGATAGTATGTTTGGCTTTATCATATCTCAAGTGGTGCGGCCCTGGTTGTTCTAAACCTGAGGATCGACTTGAAGGCAGGTAGGATGATGATTAAGAGGTATGGAAGGAGGCTACTAGCTCTCCTTAGGCAGCGGATTGATGATTTGAATGGAAGAGAGCTTCTAGCTTCCCTTGTAGGTAAGTGATTGATGGCGGTGATTAGGGGTTTAATTGGAGCTCCAATTGATGTGAATGATGAAGGGATTTGATTCCACTAGCACAGGATCACCCTGCAAAGAGCTATGGAATATCACAGTACATTACTCTACTCTTTAGTGATCAAGGGTCAATGTTCTTAGGCTGAGCAGAGAAAGCAAGAAGCAAAATAGCTTTAAGATTGTTTATAAAATTCGATGTGTGTGTTTACAATGGGGAAGTGAAGCCTTTTTATAGGCAAATAATCCTATCTAAATTAATCTACAAAATAATATCCTAACTACTTTATTCCTATCTAAATAATATCCTAACTAACTAATCTAATCCTAAAAGAATATATCAGAATAATATATCTAATCTATTATATCCTAACTAACTTATCTAATCCTAACAAGATTATACCAGAATGATATATCTTATCTAATCTACTCTAACTAACTCTCTGGTTTAATTTTAATGACTAATTATAAACCAAAACACATTAAACCAACATGCTGGTTTATTTTTAATCTTATTTTTCTACTTGGACCACGTCCATACCCATCCATAAGAGCCCATGGTGGTCGATCCTTCAGCTTTATGGGCCAATATGGGCCCCGCTCAACTCTCATCTTGTTGGGCTTATCCTTGAGTAGGCCCAGCTCGTCCTTGGTGTCTTCCTGGGCCTTTTGAGCCTTATCTCTTGTATGTGGATGAGCTAAGACGTTCCTTGGATCATCAAAAACAAGTATAGCCTCTTGAACTTGCTCGGGTGGTCGAACTAGCTCTCTATGGTCCAACAGAAGGAAAATTCGACCATCTCTTGATTCAATATGAACCAATTGAGTTTTGGCACTACCAGAATCTCCATAATATCTAGCTATTTGAGAAAAATAGTCTTGGTTGCTTGATTCATGGTTGATCTTAAAAAACTTAAAATTAAGGTTGATCGAGATCGCACCATCCCCTCCTCCTTTAAAATGATTTGTCCTCAAATCCGAGCCCTCTAAGATGATGGATAATGCTCCTGGATGATCAGATATGTCTCCAGAATGATTATATTCCTCTCCTGGTCGCCAAATTTTGGTTTGTAAGTGGTTGAATCTGTGAGCTTGCAAACAGGGCAAACCAAGCATCTCCTGGTTTAGAAGTTGAATAACTTTTAAACCATAAGGAATTTGGACATGAATCCAATTCGACAGGCTCCTATGAAGGGTTAGGTTTCCAAAAAATGTTGGTTCATAACTTGGTTCATCCTGGTTCTCTTGGGGTCCTTCAATAAGTAAACGATTATGTCCTTCGGATTCAGTGGTCGTTTGCCGACTTGGAAGTTGAATATCTCCTGCATCTGAATAGATTTTGATCCAATTCTTTTTTTCAGTGATTTCTTGATGAGTTGAGCTTCTGTAACAAGTCGATTTGTTGCTTAATTCCTCTGGGTCTGGTTTGTATGATCCGTTGATTGGTTGTATGTCTTGTTTGGGTTTGTTGATAGTCTGCAAGATGGAATCTTCTGTATCTTCTTCATGTTTATTTATTTTGAGCTCCTTAGCTGATGGTGATATAGACGTCACTCTGGTTGGGGTGGATTGGTACTGCTCTACAAATTCTTCATGCATCCGTGCCTTAAGACCTCTCCAATCTAGCACTGAATTCTTTTAGATAGTTGGAGGGTTTTCCTTTAACCACCATTCATGAGCTTTTCCTGTGAATGCTGAGACCACTTGTGATAACTCCAGTTCCTTGGGAATTTTGTTGAATTGTAGCCACTTTTCCATATCGCTTTCCCATTGCAAGTATACTTCAGGATCTTTTCTATTTCCTGAAATAGTAGGGATCGACCTCTGTTGTTGACTTGCTTCTTTGGACTTACTGGTTTTAGATCAGGCGCTTCCCACCTTGGTTTGTGGAATTTTTTTTCTCTCATTTGATTGTAGATCAGATCTGTTAGATCCTCTAATTGCTTCTCACTCAGGATCACAGTTTGGGTAGGTGCAACTCTCTCCCTTGTTGCTTGTTGTTTTGCCTTCTCTCCATATTTTCTTTTGTTCCCAAAAGAATACATGGTAGATTTGCTTCAAGAGGCTCTGATACCACTTGGTGCGGCCCTGGTTGTTCTAAACCTGAGGATCGACTTGAAGGCAGGTAGGATGATGATTAAGAGGTATGGAAGGAGGCTACTAGCTCTCCTTAGGCAGCGGATTGATGATTTGAATGGAAGAGAGCTACTAACTTCCCTTGTAGGTAAGTGATTGATGGCGGTGATTAGGGGTTTAATTGGAGGTTACTAACTCTCCAATTGATGTGAATGATGAAGGGATTTGATTCCACTAGCACATGATCACCCTGCAAAGAGCTATGGAATATCATAGTAGATTACTCTACTCTTTAGTGATCAAGGGTCAATGTTCTTAGGCTGAACAGAGAAAGCAAGAAGCAAAATAGCTTTAAGATTGTTTATAAAATTCGATGTGTGTGTTTACAATGGGGAAGTGAAGCCTTTTTATAGGCAAATAATCCTATCTAAATTAATCTACAAAATAATATCCTAACTACTTTATTCCTATCTAAATAATATCCTAACTAACTAATCTAATCCTAAAAGAATATATCAGAATAATATATCTAATCTATTATATCCTAACTAACTTATCTAATCCTAACAAGATTATACCAGAATGATATATCTTATCTAATCTACTCTAACTAACTCTCTGGTTTAATTTTAATGACTAATTATAAACCAAAACACATTAAACCAACATGCTGGTTTATTTTTAATCTTATTTTTCTACTTGGACCACGTCCATACCCATCCATAAGAGCCCATGGTGGTCGATCCTTCAGCTTTATGGGCCAATATGGGCCCCGCTCAACTCTCATCTTGTTGGGCTTATCCTTGAGTAGGCCCAGCTCGTCCTTGGTGTCTTCCTGGGCCTTTTGAGCCTTATCTCTTGTATGTGGATGAGCTAAGACGTTCCTTGGATCATCAAAAACAAGTATAGCCTCTTGAACTTGCTCGGGTGGTCGAACTAGCTCTCTATGGTCCAACCAATTGAGTTTTGGCACTACCAGAATCTCCATAATATCTAGCTAGTTGAGAAAAATAGTCTTGGTTGCTTGATTCATGGTTGATCTTAAAAAACTTAAAATTAAGGTTGATCGAGATCGCACCATCAAGCCTAGCTTCCTCTAATGTGACTTTCTTCTTGATCCGATCAGGATCTTTTTCTTCTTCTTCGTCGCCTAAATCCAACTCTGAAGGTTTGGGAACAATGACATCCTTGAGACCTGAAACGCTGAGGTACGCATACATCCTCCGTTTCCACATCGAGAAATCTCCATCACCATTAAATTTTTCGATATCTACCTTTGTGCTTGTCATTCTCTGAGTGATCCTTCTTTATCTCTTTCTTTTAGGTTCTTCTCTTGCCGTAAACTTGGCTCTGATACCAATTTGTTAAAAAAATATACATCGATCCTTATATCTAATCTTTGATGTTAGACTTTTGAAATAATTTGGAAGAGATCACGATCGCAGTTCCTTTTGAGATGACTGATTTGTGAAGAAGATGAGAAAGGAAGAAGAAGAAGAATTGCAGATTGGACACTGAGTTGTTTTCCCGGAGTTCACTACACTTCCAATCGGAAGCCGCTATATCTCTCAGGGGCTCAGCTATTACAGAGCTTTCCTTAATCTTGCTCAAAATCGAGCTACTGGTTACAACAACGTGTTTGACTCAGTAACCTAACTCGTGTATTGATCACAAGAACTTGATCATCAACACGATGACTTACCTCTGCAACAGTCTCACTGTTTTTATAACAAAAACGGTTGGTTGCAGAGAACGACACCGTTCTAGCTAAACCTGGAACAAATTAATTAACTCTAAACTGAAGCTAATCCTTAAACCAGACGTGGTACAGACTTAGCCGAACAAACCGAAGAACTTTTAAACATTTGAAGATTGCATACACTTCTTCCATAACTATGACATTTGGTGGTAATATATCAGAAATAGATAAAGTTTAATGCTGCACATCTATATTTTGTGTGAAAGAGTTAATCCATTCATTTGTATCAGCGACAGCAAGATACACAATTGTTTGAATCGATGTTTTTTGCTTCCTAAAATATCATATGATTCTGGGCTTTCCAAATAGCCATATGAGCCAAAAGGGAAGAAGTTTTTGGTGTAAGGCAGGCCTGGTAATTTTTGAAGATCCATTAATCTCATCAAGTACTCATCCGGTTCCTGTAATGAAGTGAGAAGAAGATAAAAGGGCAGGTCTGGTTTCCTCCATATCGACTTTGATATTGGACAAAGTAATAGAATATAAGAAATTGATTCCTTGGCAGCACAAAAGCGTTGACATGTATCCTCTATTTTTATTTTACGTGTAGTTAATTGTTGGAATGAAGAAGAAATGATGAAGGAAGAAGGCCTCTAACTCTAGCTTAAGGCCGTGTGGTCTAAGTCATCTAAGGGGAGTGTCTAAGGCTTGTTTGTGTTCTAGTATTATGTTATCCTTGTAATCAGAAGGGTTTAAGTCTTCGAGATAGATTTTCCTGATTTTTCATCAAACTTTGAAATCTGGAAAATGGAGGGAAACTTGATTTTTGGATTGGTACATTGGTAAAATTCGATTTTTGTTGCTGGATCATCATTGGTTGTGAAGATAATGACTGTTAGAAGTTGTTCTTGTTGGAGTTGGTTGAATTATGTTGCAGGAGTTAGTTGAAGTTGTTGTTGGTTGGTTCAAGATGTTCCACACGCCCACGCACACGCCTATACCCGCGCCCGAGTGCGTTATGCAGTTCCCGACCAGCTTCGTACCGACCAGCTACGTCCCGACCAGCCGTTCCCGACCATTCCAATAAACAAGCTGGCCCCTGTCAGCTTGTGAAGCATGGAGATTCCAACTACTATCAGAGCTCCTTTCATTCTACATGGAGCAAATTATCTCTTATGGTCTAGAACCATGAAAACCACACTGGGTGGTAAAGGACTTTGGAATCATATTTCAACCAATGGTCATGATGAAAATGAAATTGCTGAAGTTAATGAGGATGTGGCTGCTTAAGCTAAATGGTACCAAGAAGATCAATTGGTACTCTCTATAGTTCAAAACTCTCTTGCTAATGATCTCTTAGAAGCTTATTCATTTTGTGAGAATGCTAAGGAACTTTTGGACACTTTGCTAAAGGTGTATGGAAATACCACTAACCTCTTAAGAATTTTTGAGGTGAAAAAGTCTTTGAATTAATTGAAGCAGGAGGATGCAGAATTCACAAAGCACTATGGCTCATTCAGAGCATTGTGGGCTGATCTAAAGATGCTAAGGCTAGCCACAATTGATGCAATTGTTCTCCTAGAGAGGAAAGAACAAGACAATGTGTTTGGGTTACTATTAACTCTTAACAAAACTTACTCAGATCTTATTAAGCATATTCTCAAGTATGATAAGCTTCCTAGCTTGGAAGATGTTTGTGTTCAAATCCAATAGGAGCAAGGATCCCATGGACTCTTTGGCAATAAAGTTGAATTGGTGACTGCACACAAGAGTTTCTTCAAACCAACAACAACAAATGATACAAGGAAGAAGAGACCAATATGTGACTATTGGAAAAGGAGTGGCCATACAAAGAATGAGTGTTTGGTACTCCATCCTGACGGTAAGTGATGGGCCGAATTTGAGTAAAGCCCGACTTTGAGGTGTCTTCTGGTTAATGGGCGTGGCTGTGACAAACCCACCACCAACAATTGCCTCCAACCCTTTAAGTGAGGTGACGAACTTGAAGAGTGATAAATATTTGAGAAAGACCCCATAGTTAGAGGCAAAAACATCACAAGTGTAATTCTAACTCGTAAGGAAATATACGATGAGTTTGAAGGATAAAAAACTTAGGCATAATTTCGAGTTTATTTTTTTAGTGCAAATGCTTTGGGAGTCATTCAGACTTGCGAGTTTCAGCATTCGGCGAATTCTAAGTAAAAATGCCTTTGCCGCAATTTAGACATGACAAGACCGAGGTGAAAATGGCTTCAAGTGTTTCTTTGCAACACGTAGCGATTCATAGTTAACTGGATATCGTCAACTTTTCCTTTGCCATAGACAAAGTTCTAACTCTTTTTAAATTAGATACTTGGATGGACTTTGAGGTATACTCCAAATCAGTTCTTGAGACTGTGTACAGATGACGTTGAGATTGTGTACAGACGAGAATCTATCTTGTTTTCTACCTCAAGCTATCAATACAGGGATAAGAGAAAAGAACAAACACACCGAGAACCAAACATTTCTTCTAAGAATCCGACATCAAAAGATAAAAGCAAAAAGTTAGTGAATAGCATACCCAAACACAAAATTTGTGGGAGCACTTTCTGGAGATAGTATGCTGTACTCGACCAAGCTTAAAAACTCAAATTAACAATACTGCTTATACTGTAGTTGTACTGCTCAAGTACGGCTTTTGGGAACTCTTTCACTACCTTCAGAACATATATGAAGAAGTCTCCATCAGATATATCACCAAATTTGTTGTAAAAAACATAGAAGGGGTAAAAGCAAACATAATATATAAGTAAATCATGCTGCTAAAGAAGCAATTTGGTCTAAAGATTATATACATTTTGACCTTATCAATCTCTAAAGCGAAGAAATTTATGTTTATATTATTAAAGTAATTCCATTTTCACGGGTGATGAAATATTCAAAGGAACTAAGGCAGCATAACCGTTAACCAAGAGTAAACTCGAATCAGACCATACATGGTCTAAGTGAAAAATTGGAATGACAAAAGTAGCATTTAGTAGTCTGTTAGACTCTAGAACAATGAAACAGTGTTTATGATCTGGGTTAGTTTGTAATCGAAGAAGAAAAGAGTTTTTTGAATAATATGATAAGATTCAGTGAAAGCAAAGTCTGCAAATCCCGATTACAAACGGAAAGTCTAACAGTTTGATACCGTAAACACCGTGGATCTCATATTGATCCTCTCTACAGACTCATAGCGTCTGTGTATTCACAGTATCAAGCATAAAGAGATACTTAGCATACCCTCTTATTTATATAACAAGGCTAAAGAGAACCCTCTGGTTCCAAACAGGTCTTTGCTTTACTTTTCGGTTTGAACCTCCTTCCCGCCATATTCTTCTTCCCTGCTTCCCAGCTCTTCATCCTCACAATCTTTCTTCCCTGCCGGTTCTTGCTCATGCTGACAAACATTCTCACCCACAGACGCCATGAGAGTACCAACCCCTCCAACTTGCACAGTCTTCTTCTTCCTTCTCACATAGGTTTGATGAAACTTATTAATACTCCCCTCAACGAAATCCAGCTTGCCCTCAAGCTGGTAAGAAGGAAGACGTATACGAAACTCCTTAGCAAGCATCCAAGAGTCCTCCAACGAAGTAGAATCCTGCCAATGAATCAGCAGTTCCAAACCCCCATTAACATCATAACGCAAAGCTAAAATGTCAGATGGTGTTGGTGGCTGTAATAAGTTCTCCATGTGAATTGGTGGGGTGGATTGAACCTCAGTACCCGGTCCAACAGACAGTTTCAATTGCGATGTGAAACACCGGGTGGATCGTAGCACCTTCCGGAAGTTGCAGCTTGTAAGCTGTAGCACCTATGCGCTATAAAACATGATAAGGTCCGTAAAACTTTGCTGCTAACTTCTGTTATCCCGATGAAAGACTGAATGTTGCCGATATGGATGCAGCTTCAAATACACCATCTCCCCCACTTCAAATTCCACGTGACGTCTACTCTTATCAGTGTGAACTTTCATCAAGTGCTGTGCTCTTTCTAATGTGACTTTCAGCTGAGCAATCATCCTGTCCCGGTGCTGTAAGGACTGTTCTAAGTCGAATTTGGAGGTGGAACCCGATTCAAAGGGAAGCAAACGCGGTGGATCTCTGCCATATACAACCTTAAACGGAGATGTTTTGAGAGATGAATGGAATGATGTGTTATACCACAGTTCTGCCCACCCTAGGAACTGAAACCAAGTCCGCGGATGCTGAGAAGCAAAACATCATAAATAAGTCTCCAAACAACGATTGAGAACCTCTATTTGTCCATTTGTTTGCGGATGAAAGGCAGTGCTGAACTGAAGTTTGGTACCCGCCAATCGAAAAGACTCCTTCCAAAAAGTACTCAAAAACAAACGATCTCTGTCCGATACAATGGTTCTCGGAAATCCATGAAGACGAACAATGTCTGCAATGAATACTTTAGCCACATTACAAGAAGTAAACGGATGTTTGAAACCCAGGAAATGAGCATATTTACTAAGGTGATCTACCGCCACCAATATTACGTTACACCCGAAGAAGTAGGAAGTCCTTCAATGAAATCCATATTAATGTCTTCCCAAATGCGATGAGGAAACTTGCATCTTGCGCTATCTCGGAAAAAGGTCTTGCCATTGCAGGGTTTCTGGGACCGTAAGTGTGAAGAATAAAGTAGAAAGACCCACACTACAAGATAAACCAATAGCTGCCTTATTCTCACAACCCAGTTTGTAGAAAATGTCAAAATCAAAACCCAAAAGTTTAGTGAGCCATTGCTGATATTCCAAGGTGACTTCCTTCTGATCCAAAAGAAATTTGATGCTATGTTGATTCGTATGGACATGGATAAAGTATGCAATATGTCTGCTGTCTTGCATGAGTACCGCTCCCAAACCAAAACCAGAAGCATCTGTTTCCACAACAAATAACTTATGGAAATCTGGCAATGGCAAAACTGGCGCCTCCACCATGACTTTCTTCAAGGAAGCAAACGCCTGTTGAGCTGTTGGAGACCACTGAAATTGATCCTTTTGCAAAACCTTAGTCAATGGTCGTGCCAGCAATCCATAATTCTTCGTAAACCTCCGGTAATAGCCTTTAAGACCAAGGAATCCTCTCAACTGCTTAACGGTCAAGGGCGTTGGCCATTGATCCTTAGCTCGTGTTTTGAGTGCATCTGTAGCAACGCCATTAGCCGAGATGATATGACCCAAGTACTCTACCTGGGAGACGCCAAAATAACACTTCTTCTGATTGGTAAAGAGTGTGTGATTTCTCAAAACTGTGAGTACTTGGTGAAGTTGCTCTATGTGTTCCTCCAATGTTTTACTATAAAGCAAGATATCATCAAAGAAGACCAAGACAAATTTCTGCAGAAAGGGCTTGAATATCTGATTCATCAGAGATTGGAAGGTAGCTGGAACATTAGTTAAGCTAAAAGGCATCACCAAAAACTCATAATGACCCTCCACTATGCAGAACGCAGTCTTTGGTATATCTTCTTCGACCATCAAATCTGGTGATAACCGGAACGTTTGTCCAACTTAGAGAAGATGGTAGCACCGTGTAACTCATCCAAAAGCTAATCAATAACCGGAATAGGGAACTTATTCGGGACAGTGGCACGGTTCAAAGCTCCATAATCCACACAAAATCGGAATCCACCATCTTTCTTGGCAACTAATAGCACCAGACTGGAGAAAGGACTCACACTTGGTCGGATTATTCTTGATTGCAGCATCTCATTCACCATTTGTTCCATAATGATCTTTCTCGCTTAAGGATAGCGATAAGGGTGAACAGATACTGTGTTTACTCCCGGAAGCAGTTTAATAGAGTGTTCTTTACCCCTAAGAGGAGGTAAGGAAGTAGGTGTAGCAAAAAGATCGCTAAACTGTGTGATCAAGTCAACAATTCCGAGAGCTAAATCTGGCATCATTGATGTCACAACAATCCCAACCGCAGGCACTTCCCTTCCTCTATGGTTAGGACCGCAGACCGGGCTTTGTGGCTTGAGTGAAGATCGGGGACAATGTAACGTAAGATCACCTAACAAAGTCACCCATGTCCGCGGTAGACGAAGGACAACTCCTCTCTTTTCCAATATACCTCGCAAAGACCCAGCGTCTCAAGCCACTGCACACCGAGTATGACATCAACGCTGCCCAGCTCAAGAGAAATAAAATTAGAAGTGAAGTCCACACTGTTCAAATCGAAAGTGACAGCACGACACATTCCGAAAGCATGAACGGTCACTCCATTACCCAACAATACTTCATAGCTGCGGGAAGTAGAGAATTTCAATCGCAGCTTCTGCACAATCCCTGATGAAATGAAATTATGTGATGCACCAATGTCTAGCATTATAATGACCTCTTTATCATTGATAACCCCTTTTAAACATGTTGTCTTAGGGCCAGTAACACCAAGAAAATCTTGCAAAAACAGCGTAGCTAAGGCTGGAGCTGCATTAGTAGGACCCTCCTCAATTACCTCTGCCTCGGCATAGTCACCCCAAGGTTTAAATACTTCCATTTCGAGCCCATTGATAACTGTTAAAACTCAAAATTCATTGTTGGGGCATATATGACCACGAGCCCAAGGAGCTTGACATTTGAAACAAAAACGGTCTCTCCTCATTCTATCTAACTCTGCATCAGTATATTGCTGTCTTGGACGGCTGCCAAATCGGTTTGGCTGAGCAACCGCTGCATTGTGGCCGGGTATCACACGTTTTTTCTCAGCAACACGAACAGCCGGTGCTGCTGACACCGGCTTAGACCTTGGGAATTGGAGAGCTATAAGCAGGACTCGATTCACCCATCACTTTGCAAAAGGTACTTGTCTCCATCCTCAAAACCGCTGCAATGTATTCGGAGAGACCCCTTGGATCATTCATTCTTATAACTTCTTTCATTTCTGGAGTTAGTCCCGAATAAAAAATCTTTTCCAAATGAGAATCCTCCAACCCAGTCACTTGAGAAGACAGCTCTTCAAATTCGGAAACATAATCTGCTACAGACCCGGTTTGGCGAATAGAAAACAACTTGTGCTTGGTTCATTATCTATGGATTCAGCAAAGCAAACAATAAGCTTCTTCTTGAAATCCAACCAATCTCGAAAACCACATCTCTTCAATACCCAAGCAAACCACTTCTTCACTCTCCCCTCCACATATAAAGCAAATAGATCAAGCTTTTCTTCTTCCCTGAATCTTCCAACTACGAAAAATGCTCAATATCCACAATCCATTCATGAGTGTCAACACCCTCAAAGGAAGGCATCTCCACCTTTTAAATCATATGGTCTCTAGTGGCGACATTAACACTTTCCCAATGCCCTCTCATCAATGGTTCTTCCCTTACACACTCACGCTCACGTACAGGGATCTGTCATGGAGATTAAAAAGCCGACATAGCAGGGGAAAACTGGGGTGACGCCAAAGAAGTCGAAGGATAATGTTGTTGTCCCAACATCTTCATCAAAGAATTGATTTGTTCTTCCAAGGTTGCAAATTGGTGTTTGTTTTCTGCAACCTCTTTCAACAAAATCTGATATCCTCCTTTAAGAAAAGAAGCTTCTTTCTGCCATGGAACATCATCTTCAACCGAAGGATCAGGTGGAGAAGAACTATATGGAGAATTCTGAGAAGTCATGATGAAAGAAAGTTGTGTCGAACAAGGTAAGAACAACCTGCAATCACAACAAACTAGAACACACCAACCAATCTCTCACAACAACACAATCACAGCAATAATCAATCACAGCATCATCAATCGTAATATCATCAAACACAATCACATCACATCATTCTCCACAGCAATATCAGTCATCCAACGCAAAAGAGAAGAAGAGGTCGTTCCACACTTACGACAGATGCTCAGGAATCTGCTTTGGATGCAAGGAAACACATTCTTGAAGAAACCAGAATGAACAGGCAGCACGCGAGACGATCGATGACTACTCCAAAACCCACAGACAAACCCGAACACTAGAAGAATGAAAACCCACACGATCGGCATGTAGATCAAACAATCTGAAACTCGCGATCAGCCGTCGTTGACAAGCGATCCAAAGCGGAACCCACACAACTCGATCGGAAGAAGAATGATCGAGGTGGATCACAACGAACACCACCATAAACTCCAAAAGTGCGAGGATCGAACCGCTCACCGCACCATTGTTAGACTCTGAATCAATGAAACAGTGTTTATGATCTGGGTTAATTTATAATCGAAGAAGAAAAGAGTTTTCTGAATAATACGATAAGATTCACTGAAAGCAAAGTCTGCAAATCCCGATTACAAACGGAAAGTCTAACAGCTCGATATCGTAAACACCGAGGATCTCATATCGATCCTCTCTACAGACTCATAGTGTCTGTGTATTCACAATATCAAGCATAAAAAGATACTTAGACTACCCTCTTATTTATATAACAAGGCTAAAGAGAACCCTCTGGTTACAAACACAGTATTTAACTATAATGAAAGCCAGTTTATAGCAATGGAGAGAGTAAAACATACTGACAGGCGTTGTTGATTCAAGCCACCATCTGGTTCGATTATAAAGAAACGATTAGAATTCGATCTTGCATAAAGCGCATATTCCTGCTAGAGTTACCAACTAACTCCACTTACATAACCAGCACACAGTTAGAAACCTTAAAGAGATTCCAAACCTGCATCAGAAACGTTATTGCTTATGCACGGTTTCCATATGCTATTGACTCTTGACTTCCTTATCCATCAGCTGCATCCTCAGAAACACTCTATAAGCAACAAAATCTAAAAAAAAATATCTCCAAATCATGAAAAAACTCTCAACAAGCACGTGAAATAGACCTCATATGTGTCTTCAAAGTCTTTTTCTTCTCTATAAAAGTAACCAGAAGATCTCCTGAAGAAGTGTTATTTTTTGTCTTCGAGAATATATTGGATTAGTTTTGCTCGGAAATCCATAGGTACTAGAGGATATATGACTTTTTGTCAATGTTTACAAGTGATAGTCTCATATTAGGCAAATGAATAACTGGTCCTGCTGTTGCTAAGAACGTTCTTCCAAGAAGTAAAGAGCCATCATGTGGATTGTCAATCCTCAAAACTTGATAGTCTGTTGCAACTTTACAATTCCTAAATCTTAGTGGGACATTAAAGACTTCACCAACTGGTGTACATAATGATCCATCAGCAAGTCTTATTCTAACAAGATTCATCATTTTCTGATTTGCAGGCGTTCTATAGATTTTTTTGGGTTATTATGTTGACATCTGCTCCTGAATCACACAAGACATCTTCAATGTACCAATCATGTGAAACGTTCTAAACCCTGGAAGTGATTCCCTATATTTGTCAAAAAGTGCTTCAACACTCATTTCATAGCTCTCAGAGAAACATTCTTCCAAAGGCAGGTAATGATTTCATGCTTCTGTAAGTAAGGTTCTAAGAGGAAGTGCTCACAAAAAATAGTTGAATTCATTAAGTTTTTTTCTTGCTGATGGGACGATAATTCTTCTCAAGTGGAGATCGGATCGATCATCTAGCCTGGACGCAAATATTGAAAATTGATTCATACTTCAGTCATGTAACTTTAGGATTGCATAAACTATTTAATTAGGAACAAAAAATACTAGAAAATAAATCATTAATCGAAGAAATGCAATTTATGCAACTTGTGCCTCTTCATGTAATACAAGTAACCAACACAACTTTTGTGTTTGGGTTGCAATGGTTGATTATTAGGTGTATCTGTCTTCTATATAAACACCACAACATCTGTAAACTTTTCACAATTTAAATAATAAGAATTAGTGTTGTTTTGATTTTTTTTCTTGTTATACACAAAACTTGTGAGAGAAGAATTATACGAATTTGTTTCGTATAACTTGAATTTGTCTAAGTATTATATGGTATTAGAGCCATGGATACAGCAATGCAACATGTGATCCCAATTTTTAAAGGGGAAGCTTATGGGTTTTGGAAGATCAAATTGAAGACAATACTTGAAGCAAAGAAACTCTGGGATGTGGTTGAGAATGAAATCACCACAAGTAATGTCGGAGATGATGGTGAGCCAATCACGGCCGCAAGGCCAAGTGAGGCCACAATTTTGAAAGATAAAATGGCACTACACATTCTACAATGTGCAGTCTCCGATGCCATATTTCCAAGGATAGCACTGGCCTCTAGTGCACAAGAAGCATGAATGCTATTGGAAACCGAATTTCAAGGCAGTAATCAAGTAAGGATGATCAAATTGCAAACCTTAAGAAGAGAGTATGAATGTCTGAAGATGGAAGAGGATGATAGCATAAACATCTTCACAAACAAGTTGATGGAAATTAGCAATCAACTAAGACTACAGGGTGAAGTGAAGCCGGATTATCATCTTGTACAAAAGATCTTGATCTCTTTACCAGAACGTTTTGATAGCATTGTAACCGTTCTAGAGCAGACCAAGGATCTATCAGCCTTGTCAATGACCGAACTCATTGGTACATTGAAAGCCCATGAAAAGCGAGTGGAAGTACGAAATGAATCCACTTCGGAGGGAGCCTTCTATACGAGAATGAAGAAGAGAAAGTATGTTTCAAACATGTCAAACAAAATGAAGTCCAAGCCTTTAAAACGCATTGAGAGATGGTGTGACATATGTAAGAAGAAATCACATGATGAGAAATCATGTTGGAGAAAAATGAACAATGGAGAAATTCCTAAAGTCGAAAAAGGAGGAATCAGATGCTTTACTTGTGGAAGACCAGGACATTTCTCAAAATATTGCAAGACTAAGGCTCATGAGGGAGCAAATATGAGTCTAAAGCAAGAAAATGATGACCAAGAAGAAGAAGAAAGGCATATGTTGTTCAGTGCCATTCATGAAGAGTCATCACCAAGAAATTTCGATAACACATGGTTAATCGATAGTGGCTGCTCAAATTATATGTCAAGGGACTTGAGTATCTTTACCTCACTTGATCAAAGCAAGAAAATCATGGTAAAAGTGGGAAATGGTCAAGATATGATCGCTGTAGGTAAAGGAGACATTCAAGTTACAACAAAACATGGCACACACACAATTAGAGAAGTGCTATTTGTACCGGCTCTTGCAAGAAACTTGCTTAGTGTTGCACAAATGATATCAAATGGATATCGTCTGGTATTTGAGAATGACTACTGTATGATTCAAGATCAACGAAGAAAAGAAATCATGGAAGTAAAGATGAAGAACAAGAGTTTTCCAATCAAATGGAATGAGAACAAGGAAGTTGCATTTGTCACAATGGAGGATGATCAATCAAAAAAGTGGCATAGGCGATTGGGACATGTCAACTTCGACAAAATAAAGGAAATTCAAAGGCTAAAGATAGTGGAGAACTTACCTAAGTTTTCTATATCGAAAGAAGTGTGTGACGCTTGTGAAAGAGGGAAGCAATCTAGGAAAGTTTTCCTAAAATATCGCTTAGCACTACTAAGGAAGCATTGGAGCTTGTTCATTCGGATGTTTTTGGACCAATGCAAACTCCATCTCTAAATGGTAACAAGTATTTTCTTCTGTTCATTGATGATTTTACTAGAATGTCTTGGGTATACTTCATGAAAAGGAAGGATGAAGTTCTTGGAAAATTTAAGACATTCAAAGCTTTTGTTGAAAAACAAACCGGTAAATACATCAAGAAACTAAGAACTGATGGTGGAGGAGAATACTTGTCCAAGGAGTTTAAGAAATTATGTCAAGAAGATGGCATTAACAAGCAAATGACCACACCTTACTCCCCTCAACAAAATGGAGTTGCCGAAAGAAGAAACCGAACTATAATGGAAATGGCTCGATCTATGCTTTTTGATCAAGGTATGCCTAATTCATTTTGGGCAGAAGCCGTAGCTACTTCCGTTTACATTCAAAATATATTACCTTCTAAGGCTTTGAAAGAAGACGTAACTCAATTTGAACTTTGGAGTGGAAAGAAACCAAACATTGAACACTTAAGAGTGTTTGGTTGTCTTTGCTATGTTCAAATTCCCATTGAAAAGAGAAGAAAACTTGATGAGAAAGCAAGTCGTGGTATCTTGATTGGTTATAGTCTTGAATCCAAAGGCTATAGGATATACATGGTTGAAGAATAAAAGGTACAAATATCAAGAGATGTAACGTTTGATGAAAACAAGACTTGGTGTTGGGAGAAAAATGAAATAAAGATGTCAGCTCCTTCCAAAGTGATCATGAACATCTCCAACACATCAGTGGATCATCAACTGGACTTAGATGATCAAATTGAAGATGTAACTGGCTCATGGTCTCAACTAAGAATCACAAGTGATGTTGAAGACAATCAAACTGATAACGAAGAAGAAGTTGGTCCAAGAGGAGTACGATCAATAAATGCGTTGATACAGCAAACCGCAAACTTAAGTGAAGAAGCCTTTATCCATGAAACGTGTATGATGCTTGCAGAGGAACCTTCAACGTTTGAAGAGGCTTCCAATCTTGAAGATTGGAAGAAAGCAATGAAGGAGGAAATTTCAATGATTGAAAAGAACAATACTTGGAGGTTAGTAAACAAACCTAAAGATAAAAATATCATAAGTGTTAAATGGATATTCAAGGTGAAGACCAATGCAAATGGAGAGGTTGTGAAACACAAGGCAAGGCTTGTAGCAAGAGGTTTTACACAAGAATATGGAACTGACTACATTGAAACTTTTGCACCGGTTTCACGACATGATACCATTATAATGCTGTTGGCATTGGCGGCTCAAAAGAAATGGACCCTTTACCAAATGGATGTCAAATCCGTATTTCTCAATGGAGAATTGAGAGAACAGGTTTATATTCAACAACCACCAAGTTTCATTCGAGAGGGAGAAGAAGAGAAGGTGCTTCGCTTGAACAAAGCACTTTATGGTTTGAAACAAGCACCACGTGCCTGGTATAGACGAATTGATGCTTACTTTGTAAAGCACAACTTCACAAGAAGTATGAATGATGCGGCTCTATATGTGAAGAGAAAGATGGAAGATGTGTTGCTTGTGAGTCTATACGTAGATGACTTGATCATCACGGGAAACAACATAAAGATGATTGAAGAGTTCAAACATGACATGAAGAATGAGTTTGAAATGACAGATTTAGGAAGTCTAAACTACTTCTTAGGATTGGAAATCACTCAAGACAATGAAGGAATATTTCTATCTCAAGAGAAATTTTGCATCAAACTCTTGGAAAAGTTTGGAATGAGCAATTGTAAGAGTACAAGGACGCCACTCATCCCTCATGGAAAATACATTGAAGATGAAGATGATGAACCCTTTGAAGACTTAACAACATATCGAAGCATGGTTGGAGGACTAATGTATCTATGTGCTTCAATACCAGACCTAACTTATGCAAGCTCTTATCTAGCAAGATACATGTCATCACCAAAGAAGAAACACTTCAAAGAAGCCAAAAGAGTGATGCGATACATTCAAGGAACTAAGGTATTTGGTTTATGTTTTAAGAATGTTTTAGATCCTCAACTTGTTGGCTATTCGGACAGTGATTGGGCCGGCTCCATAGAAGATAAGAAAAGCACATCAGGATATGTCTTCACCATAGGATCAGCAGTGTTCTCATGGAAATCAAGCAAGCAGAAGATTGTTGCCCAATCAACAGCGGAAGCCGAGTACATCTCATTATGTTTCGCAGCAAATCAAGCGATTTGGCTACAAAGGTTGATTAAAGAAATGAGTTTCAAGACTGAAGAAGGCGTGACCATACTATGTGATAACATGTCAGCAATTGCAATTGGGAAAAATCCGGTTCAACACAAAAGAACAAAGCACATCGACATCAAGTATCACTTTGTAAGAGAGGCAGTTCAAGAAGGGCTAATTCGATTGGAGCATTGTTCAGGAGAAATACAACTAGCTGATATACTAACCAAGCCCTTAACTAGATCAAGATTTGAAGAACTTCGTGAGAAGATTGGTGTGACTTCGAAGATGATGAAGCATGATTCAAGAGGGATTATTGAAAATTGATTCATACTTCAGTCATGTAACTTTAGGATTGCATAAACTATTTAATTAGGAACAAAAAATACTAGAAAATAAATCATTAATCGAAGAGATGCAATTTATGCAACTTGTGCCTCTTCATGTAATACAAGTAACCAACACAACTTTTGTGTTTGGGTTGCAATGGTTGATTATTAGGTGTGTCTGTCTTCTATATAAACACCACAACATCTGTAAACTTTTCACAATTTAAGTAATAAGAATTAGTGTTGTTTTGATTTTTTTTCTTGTTACACACAAAACTTGTGAGAGAAGAATTATACGAATTTGTTTCGTATAATTTGAATTTGTCTAAGTCTTATAGCAAACATTATTCCTTCAAGTGGACTCTTGCCTCTAATTCTTATTGTGCTCTTTGTCATCCTGCGTTGAGCTTCAAAGCATGCTTGAGAACTCTTATCCACGTTTTGGATAGGTGTTGAAGTGGTCTTACCATCATCGAAAATAGCAATTTCATTGCATAACTTAATAAGACTTGGTGCAGTTTCTCTTAAATCAATTTAACACAAAGGTGAACTGTGTTTTCCAAAATTTTCAAACGAATATTAAGGGCCTTGAGATGCTTAGGGAATTCATTAGTCTTCTCTCCCAAAATCATGGTCTTGCCCAGCAATTATAAAATGTCCATCAGCTCCTTCATAGTATTGTGAGTCTTGACAGTAATGGTACTGAGTTGGTTACAAGTGTTAGAAGGATTTTCATCCAAGCTGGTAATCCTCTCATCAAGAAGATTGTTCCTTTGTGGTGAGATTAGTGTTTTTTCATGGTTGTTGAGTTGACCTCCACGTTTTTGGCTTGTCTAAGTTGCTATTGTCAAATTTTCTCATCTTTTCTTCAATGTTTTGATTTTATGTTGAGAGAAAACCGAATTATCTATAAAAATCAAGCTTGATATGATCCAATTTTGCTTTGAAGTCTTGAACAAACTGTTCTTCCATACTCAATGTTTTCCTGCATTATAGCTTCAATTCTACTTTCTTGAGAATGGGAGTAGTGACATCACGAGAGGTGATAATCGCGACACTCCTATCTGAAGTAAGAAAAGGTGAGTCAAATAATCTCCAGCCAGAAGGAAAGTGGGATCAACAAGACTTAGCCCGAGAAGTATGAACGATCCTAATAGAATGACTACGACCCGCATCTTCAGAGGAATCATCTGAAACGAAGAAGATGACAATTTCTCAAAAGGAAGGAAAATGAAAACAACAAAAATCATCATAAAGAGAAAGGGAGAAGAATCAGAACTATCCAAAAAACCTTGAAATGTTCCATCTTGTTCCTCTAGGAAGGATTTAACGAGTGCTTCACAACCAAGATCTCTCCACCTCTTAGTCTTCAAGGTGGAGAGATCTTAACTTCATAAAATAGAGGAGTTGGGTCATAACTAGGTGTCAATCAATGACAGAGAAAAGTAGGAGCTGGAAGAAGAAGGGTATTGATGCAGAATATAAAGTCATCAGTGAGAGAGAGATCAGGATTAAGGTTCACAAGAGAAAAAATATAGAGAAAGTGAAGATAAAGAGAGGGTGAGAGAAAAGCTAAGTTGAGAAGTGTGACTTATCTTTTCATTGAAGCTTTTTCATCATTGGTTTTCTAATTTGGGTTAAATATATGAAAGGTGAGTGATGTGAGCTTGGTGAGTGATCTCTCTTGTTTTCTGCATCAAAGATATTACCCTTGTGAGTGATCTTGGAAACTCTCATATCTTGGTGTTCTAAATTTCTGCACATTATCAAACAAAAAATGAATCAGCACAAGTAAAACTTAACATATGCACTCTGAATAAAATCAGAATTGAATACTAAAAACAAAATACTAACATATACATATGATGATATGCACTTTGATGTTTGCTTTTGGACATTGGAATTATCCCGAACTCCTAAGGCATGTGAGAGTTGAACATGAAGTAATTCAGGAAGGAGTTGAACATGAAGCGTGATCCAAAGTGGTAGAGAAGGATCGGACGGAAATCTTTTGAGTATGCGTTTGACAGACGTAGTGATGAGAACGGTTATAAAAAACCTACATCATATGATTCAGCTTTGGAAAACATATATTAAGTTAAGATTCTGCCGCACAGGTTTCATCTTAAACAAAAGATTTTACATATGAAGCTGCATATGCTCTGAATATGATTCAATTCATGAATACATTCATGAATACAGAAGAATCTAAGACTTATGAAGAAGCCATAAGTTGTAAATAAACTGAAGTGGAATGCTGCCACTAATGAGGAGATTTATTTTCTTCTAAAGAATCATACATGGTAATTGATGCAAGACCTGATAAAGAAGAACCATTGGGTGCAAATGGATCTTTAAGCTCAAACCCGGAATAAAAAGTGTGGAGGAACCTATACAAAGCCATGTTAGTTTCTTAGGGGTTTTCCCAGATTGAAGGGATTGATTATCATGAGGTTTTCTCACCAGTAGTGAAGCTTATTACTATAAGACTGGTGTGGTCGATCAAGATTTAAAATTAGAACAGTTGGAGGTAAAAAAAGCTTTTCTATATGGAACAACCAAAAGGATTTGAGAAGGGTATCAGCTTTGTTTGCTACAGAGGTCGTTGTATGAGATAAAACAATCACCACAACAATGGAACTTGAGGTTTGATCAGTTTATGAAAAAAACAGAAATATACAAAAAGCCAATTTGACTCATGTGTATATTTCAAGTGTTTTGGTACTAATAATTATGTTTATATGCTGTTATATGCTGATGATATATTAGCAGCAGATAAAAACATGAAAGAAATCACAAGACTGAAGGACATTTTAAACAAAGAGTTTGAGATGAAAGATCTCGGAGTAGTTAGAAAAATACTTTGTATTCATATTTTTATAGATGGAAAAAAATGTAATCTTCCAGTGAAGTTATCGTGAAAGAGTTCTTGAGATGAAAGATCCGGAGTAGTTAGAAAAACCAGTTCAGACATACTCGTTTCAAATTTTCTAGTACTAACACATAAAATAAGACTGATACAGAGGTTGAGATAAGGAAGATAACTTATTCTAGTGCTGTTGGGAGGCTCATGTACTCCATGGAATACCAGAAAACATGTATTTAGAAACTTAATTTGCGCTACATTTTTCGGTTGCAAAGTTTGCGACTAAACAGAAAGTTGCATATTAGCCGCATATTTGCGACTAAAATAAAGAGTTATAAATTAGTCGGTGAATAGATACTATTTTGTGACTGTTTTGCAATTAATTAAGGCAGTTGAAAAATAGTGGTAAAAGAACGACCACTTTACAACTACTATTGACATCGCAAACTGGTAGTTACAATTTAGTCGCAAATAAAATGTAAATATTATAATTGCAAAACAATGGTAATAATTTGGGACGTTTTTGTAACTCTATCTAAAAGAATTGTATTTTAGTGGCTAACGTATTTACAAGTATAAGTGTGTTCAATTTACTTTTTAAGTTTTTTTTTTTTATATATTGTTTCTTAATACTCTAATAAACCCACAAGTGACTTTATCTTGTATAAATTTGAGTCATTCAAAAGGAAGAAACAATTAACAGGATTACAAATAGTTAGATCGAGTCCATCGATTTCACATATTTTATTTGTGGATGACAGTTTATTTTTCTGCCAGGCTAAAAAGGAAGAACGCCAAGTCATTCTTCGTATTCTAAAAAATTACGAGAGGGTTTCAGGTCAGCAAATTAATTTTGATAAATCATCAGTACAATTTGGACACAAGGTTACTGATATGGTTAAAGAAGAGATCAAGCAAAGTCTGGGTATCACTACATTGGGAGGCATGGGTACATATCTAGGGATACCAGAAAGTCTTGGAGGGCCGAAGACACAAGTGTTTGGATTTATTAACCATCGACTCCAAGAAAGGGTTAATGGATGGACTTTGAGGTTTTTATCGAGGGGGGGGGGAGTAAAGAGATTTTGATAAAGTCAGTGTTAGCGGCATTACCCAATTATGTTATGTCTTGCTATAGGTTACCGAAAGCAGTAACACAAAAACTTACAAGCGCGATATCTCAGTTTTGGTAGAGCACAGGCAGAACTAATAGGGGTATGCATTGGATAGCGTGGAAAAAGCTATGTCGACATAAAAAAGAGGGGGGACTTGGTTTCAAAAATATTGAGGATTTTAACACAGCCATGTTAGCGATACAGCTATGAAGATTAATGGATTCACCGGAATCCTTATTCGTACAGGTTTTTAAAAGTCGTTATTACCGGAATGCGGATCCTTTGACAGGTCCTGGTGCGATCCTAGACAGGTCCAATGAGAATGCTAAGACTTAAAGAAGCTATATTTAAAAAAAAAAAGAAAAAAAAAGAGCAGAAGAGAAATCCTGCTAGGAATAGGTTAATCAGTTGACGAAAAAAATCTTGCAATCTTTCTATCTTAAAGTTGTAGTAGGTTTTAGCTCTACATCTTAGGGATTGGGCTTAGATCTATTCTGAACTTTTGGGAATAGCAAGAGGAATATCTATTGAGAAATCAAAAAAAAAAAAGTGAGTGAGAGAGTTTTAATTAACAGTTTGTTAAAGTTTGTTTCAGGAACTTCATGGCAAGGATAAATTTAGTGGATCAGATTGTTCATCTTGATCAATTTCAATGTGAAGCTATGATGGCTGAGATCACTAGGAAGCTGAAACAAGATTTCAATAAGACTAACCATGTTAATGAGTTTCATGACTTTTCAATCTCTGCAGGCAGAAAAGCAGGAGGAGTTAACTCTTATCACTATCGTCGCCATAGAGCAGAAGAATACCTTAGTCAATCCAAGCTTGGGATTCCATCATTCCATGGGAAGATTGATCTTGAAGCTTATCTGGAATGGGAAGAAGAGATGGAATGGGTGTTCAGTGGTTATCACTACACTGAGGCAAAGAAGATCAAACTTGCAACAAGTGGATTCAGTGGTCATGCCATCCATTGGTGGGATCATATGGCATCCACAAGGAGGCACAATGGAGAACCTCAGATTGCTTCTTGGTTTGAGATGAAATTTGTTATGAAAAAGAAGTTTGCTCCAGATTATAATAAATTTGGTTATGTGCAGGACAAATACCAAAGGAGTTCACAAGGGAGGACTATTGGGAGTAGATCAGAGAGGTCTAAGACTATGAGGAGCAACCAAGAGAGGAGACCAAGCTCACGCCCATCACCCATCCAGTGGACACGCCAAGATTATCTGTATTCCCAGGAGAAACCGGTTCCCCAACAGCCAGATCCCAATCATTATCGTCCAATCTGCAAAAATAAGAAAGAAATTTTTGAAACTTCATATTCTCCAAATGAAGCCATGGTTTCCAGGAGGTTGTTTGGGACTGAAAAGTTCTCAAATGACTCAAACACAGGTAAGTGTTTTCTACCATCTTCTCAAATTGATTTTATGCTTAATGGAAGAGAGATTTGTAGAAAACTAACCATCTGTGAACCGGTGAGTCCGAGTAGCCTTGTCTTCTCTTCACAGGATATTGAGGAGGAGATACCAGGAGAAGTACCCAAGAAAGCACCGACAGCCAGAGGCATGGAGATGCTGGAAGTTGCTAAGGACGCCAATGGAGTTAGAGGAAGAAGGGAGATGTCTGATCCATTGCCAAATTCTCCTAAGAGTGAGACATCACTAGCTGAAGGTGAACTGTTGGTAAAAGAAAATCTTTGTGAGCTTGACAAATATATTTTCTCTGTTCCATCAGCTAGAGTATTAGATGATACTTGTATAAGTGTTACTAATCTTAAACTGGTGCAACCGAGTAGCAATGAGCTTCCCTTGCAGGACCATGAAGAGAAGCTATTGAAGGAATCACCAAGGAGATTATCTTTGGACAGTAAATTGGTGCCTACAACTAGCTGGGAGTTCAAGTCCTTCACTCCTTCTTTGATTGATGAAATTCGTCTCAAACTCTGTAAGGATATTGGTGTGACAAATTCTTTACCTAGTTTGTTTGTGATTGTTACAAGTGAAGAAAAGCAACAATTTGGTTTAGAGAATGTGAAAAAACTTTGTGTTTCTAGGTTTATTTTTGATAAGATGATTCAATCCTTTGAAGCACCTAGGCATGAAATGTTTTCTAGATCAGAATGTTTTTTGATTGCTGAAACTGAGAGTTTTGAGTTTGCTATGAGTCATAATTTGATTAGGAGAACATTAGGACATAAATCGGTCAGGAGTGATGCAAATCTTGTGAATGATGCATGTTTTTCTAATAAAAGGTTGCAGGATTCGAATTCAGTTAGAAAAGGCTGTGAAAATTTGTGCTGTGAAGATTTTTGGGTTTTAAAACCTTGTGATATTAACTCAGTCTTGAGAGAAAACGTTTTTGGGAGTTTGTCCAAGTTAGATCATAAGTTTGCATTGCTAGAATGGTGGTCTAGGAACATGCATGACATACTTAGAGCTAAAAGAAGTTCTGAATTTGAATATGTTGAGAGAGTTTCTAAGTTAGCACAATCCAATCTGTTTGCTAGCAATGACATCTATTTGTTTGGTTTATGTTCAAAAGAAAAATTTTCTTCCAGTGAGTGTTCTAATGTTAGAATGATCTATGATCTTGTCTTAGATGGTGATTCTAGGAACCTGAATTTTGTTTTTAAGATCTTAAACCCAGGGAATTCTTTTGTCTATTTTTGTTGCAGATTTGATATTGTTTTTCTAGTGTTTGAAAAGAAGCAGGAAAAACAGGATATGAAGTTTGTTCCAAGAACAAGGAGGATTCAGGGTCTAGACAAACAAGTTGATTATGGGCCAAAGGAACACTTGTTTGCTTCTACTTGGCAAACACCTTCAACATTCCAAGGTGAGAACATTTTTGATCACATATCCAATGATTTTAACTTGGTTTCTTTTGTTGCAGAAAAAATGGATTTGAGGTCAAATCCTTCCAAAAGAGGAGGGGATGGTGCGATCCTAGACAAGTCCAATGAGAATGCTAAGCGACATGGACAAGAAGAGGATCTTGATAAGATGGAGCTAGACCAGAAGCAGCCCATAGACGTGAAGCTGTACCAGGAGAAGCTCATGGACGTGGAGATTCAAGAAGATGAGGCCCAAGACGTGTTTAAAAGCCAACTAACTCCTTCTAGAGTTAAAGCCAAGAGAAAACCCATTCTGCAAGTGATTTGAGCTTGGTTAAGAAGGAAAAGAAAGCCCAAAGATAGTAAACCAATTGGACTGGTTTAATTTAATTTAATGGTTTATAATCACTTAAATTAAACCAAAGGAGATTAGGATAGAGTAAGAATATCTTTTGAATTTAAATTATAAATCAATTAAAATCAAAGATATTCTTGCTAGCTAGAATCTAGGAGAAGTAGTTAAGATATGATTTTGTAAGATATGACCTAGATAGGATTTTCAGCCTATATAAAGGCTTCACCCCCCTTTGTACAAAAACATCGAATTTTATAAAATATTTCAAAGCACTTTTGCTTCTTGCTTTCTCTGTTCAGCATAAGAACATTGTTTTCATTCACTTAAGGGTAGAGGAATCTACTTTGAAATTCCATAGCTCTTTGCAGGGTGATCCTGTGCTAGTGGAATCAAATTCCTTCATCATTCACATCAATTGGAGAGTTAGTAACCTCCAATTAAAACCCTAATCACCGCCATCAATCACTTACCTACAAGGGAAGCTAGTAGCTCCCTTCCATTTAAATCATCAATCCGCTGCCTAAGGAGAGCTAGTAGCCTCCTTAAATCGTCAACCCTCATCCCCTTCAAGTCGATCCAGAGGTTTAAACATAACCAGGGCCGCAGCAGGTCCACAATCGTATTCTCCATCCTATGGTTGGAAAAGTATATCCACTGCTAGATCTTTGGTTAGGAAAGGACTAATCAAAAGGGTTGGAACAAGTTCAAGTATTTCTGTTTGGAATGATACTTGGATCCCAGCCCCTCGCTCGAGATCAGCAACTTCCAAAGTTCCCGTTTACCCAGATACTGTTAAGGTTAGAGATCTAATTGATATTCAAACGAATACATGGAACATGCCTCTTCTGGAAGCCACTATTATTCCTGAGGATGTTGCTATTATTCAGTCCTTGGCAGTGAATCGCTTTGGTCGACCAGACTCGAATGGATGGCACTTTACAACGAATGAAAATTCGGTTAAATCGGGGTATAAGATTGAAACATTATACCCAGATAAAGGTATCAAAGAGAGTATTTATGGTCCGACGATCACATCACTCCAGGCATCAGTATGGAATATTTCATATGGCAAGCAATCACAGGTTGTGTTTCCGTAACAAAGAATTTAAGGGCGCGAGGGATAAGATGCGATACCCAATGTGGTTTTTGTGGAGCGGATGAGGAGACTATTAATCATGTAATTTTTGAATGTCCACCAGAAATTTAAACATGGGCCCTTTCTAAAATTCTCTCACATCCCGAAAATTTTCTCAATTCATCGATATTCTCGAATTTAGATTATTTAGTTAATCAAATCCCGAAGGATAATCCACAAGGATATTTCTCGAGGATAATCTGGTATTTATGGAAAAATAGAAATGATAAGGTTTACAAGAATGCAATGAGGAAACCTCTAGATATTCTTATGCGGGCTGAAGCGGAGGGACGTATCTGGAAAGAAGCTCAGGAGATGGATTTAAATCATATCCTGGTAACAGTTCCTTGTTTAGAGGCCGTTCCGCCAGATATGTGGAGGTGTCAAGTGGATGGATCATGGAAAGAGAAAGATAAATTCTCAGGTCAAGGATGGGTTTGCACAAAGAGGGAAATGGAAGATACACTGATAAATATTCGACCAAGTCAGTCTCCACTACATGCAGAGCTAGAAGCAGTTATATGGGAAATAGAGTGTATGCTTGCATATCATAGATTAGAAGTGGTTTTCATCACCGATTGTTGCGATGTCGTGAAAATGGTGTCTTCACCGGAGGAGTGGCCAGCCTTTGCAATTCATTTGGAAGAGATTAACAGGTGCACTACCAACTTCAAAATCACAAGGATCATTTATAATCCAAGGGAGACAATTACACGAGCAGATAATTTAGCAAGAAGAGTGGGAGAACTTCAAGTGGAAATGGTTTATATCAACCCCATCCCCCAGACTGGTTGACTAGAATGTTTTAGTTTTCCGTTCCAATGTTGTCAAAAAAAAAAAAATTGAGTCATTAAAAAAAACTTGGATATCAACAAAAGTTCACAAAACAAAAATAACACATTTTTATAAGTTTCATGTGAAATTATTGAAATTTGGATAGTAAATTATAAACATTATACTATTTTTTGTAATGTACATCTTTTACAATATATTTATATATGCAGAAGTTACTTTTAAATTTCACCATTGTAAGAAGATTATCAGTTTTTTTTTTTGGGATTTCAGGTTTAAGTTTTGCCACTCTTTTGCCACTAAAACCAAAAATTAATCACAAAATATTTGCAGGTACAACTAACTTGCAACATATTTGCGATTACGTAAAAGTAACAGTTGCAAAGTAGTAGAGCACATATTATCACTATTTACAACTATGGGTTTAATTATAGAAATATATTATTTCCAGATTTGATTTGCTATATATCATGACTAAATAATATAATAAATCCAAAATGACAATATGTTATATCAATTTGATTCATTTATAAAACATAAGCTCACAAACATAAGCAACACAAGCGCACAAAACAAATGTAACGCATATGTCTAAGTTTCATGAGCAATCATTCAAATTCGGATAGAAAATTATAAATATTATAATATTTTATATAATATCTATTTTTGCCACTGTTTTGCAAACAGGAATAAAAAAAGTTACAAATTAGTGGCAAATTTTCACTCATCTAGTTACAGTATAAAAAAACTTGCAAAGCATTTTCCGGATGATATCTATATCTTAATAGGTTTTTCGCATATATTTAAAACCTCCCTATCGATCAGTTCCCAGTTTTGGTGTTTTAATTTTACGTTGCCACTACTTTGCCACTGTTGTGAAACTATTAATTTAGTAACAAAAAATTATATTGGTAGTAAAATATATTTTATATTGTATTTAGCAGCTTAAATATGGAGAAAGTAATACAAGTGTTTATATTCCTTTTGAGTGTTATTAGTTTTGCTTGTGGTATGTCTAATTACATCCCATGCTTCCCATATATATAGTAATACCACTACTGTCACATGGACAACTAGAGACACAAAATTGCATAAGAATTAGGTTAGTGTGATGCTATATGTTAATGTTTTAACTATACTTAGTGTTAAACATGATGAATAATCAACATATTTCTAACATTCTCTTTTGATTATCTTTTATCAAAGTGTTATGTGCTGCCTCATTAAAAATTTATCATGGCACACTAATCGAGATAAAAACCATGAGAAAGGAAAAAGAATAAAGCAACACAAAACTTTCTCTGAAAATGATGGACATCATCTTCTCTTCATAGATCTCGAAAATGACGTATTCCAATGTTATGAACATGTTTTCTGAATTTCATAGTAGGAAGTGCTTTAGTGAATTGATCGTCTGAATTATCAGTTGAACGAACATATTTGATGTCCATTTCTTGGTTTTTCTTAGAATTTTGTATGTAAGAGAAAAATCTTGGTGGAATATGCTTCGTTTTGTCGCTCTTGATGTAACTTTCTTTGATTTGAGCAACACATGCAACATTATCTTCAAACATTTTTGTTGGCTCCTTATTGATGGCTATTCAGCTTGCTTCTTGTATGTGCTGAGTCATAGATCTGAGCTATACACATTCTCTACATGTTTCGTCAAGGACAATGGTTTCAGCATGATTTTCGGAATGCCAAGAGATTGTAGTACCTCTGACCGTAAAATCATATCCGGTTTGCGATCGGCCTTTATGTAGATCTGATAAATATCTCGCATCTGCAAAAAAACCAAACCAATTCCGGGGTTTCTAGGATAAAATAATTCTAAATAATTTTTACCTTGGAAATAAATTAATATATGCTTTATTACATTTCAATGCATGCGAGTAGGAAATGAGTTATATCTAGCAAGAAGGTTAATAGCAAAAGTAATATCTGGTCGAGTAAATTAGCAAGATACATAAGTACCCAATACACTCATATAAAGTATTTCGGGACCTAATATATCTTCGTTATTGTTACAAGGACGAAATGGATATTTGTCATTATTAAGTGATCGGTACTCAAAAGAGTCGCTTAATCCATATAAAAGCGTTTTAAGATCTTTTTCGTATAATTTGATCGATGTATAAAAATTCATCTTGAATATGCTCGATTTGGAGTCTAAGAAAAATATTTGTTTGTCCAAGATCTTTCATTTCAAACTCTTCTTTCATGTGAGTTCTTGCATTTGTAATCTCTTTTTGAGTATCAATTATATTCCGATCATCAAAATATACAACAATGATCGCAAAATTATTTCTTAATAAATACACAAGGGCATATCACATTGTTGGTATATCCTTTACTCAACAAATATTCACTTAAGCGATTATACCACATTTGCATGGATTGTTTTAATCCGTAAAGTGATCGTGTAATTTGACCGCACATACTCATTTAGATTTTGATCTTAATGCTTCAGGTATTTTTAATCTTTATTGGATTATATGTATATATCACTATCAAATGATCCATATAAATATGTTGTCACAACATCCGTCATATACATTTCTAGGCTTTTAGATGCCGTTAAACTCATTAAAAATCTAAATCTAATTGCATCCATAACCAGGGAATACATTTCTTCATAATCAATTCCCGGTCTTAGAGAAAATCTTTGGGCAATAAGGTGGGGTTTATATCTTGCTACCTCATTTTTTTCATTTTTTCGTACAAAAACCCATTTGTATCCAACCGGTTTTACATGTTTCGGTGTTGTGACAATAGGTCCGAAAACTTTCCTTTTATTGAGGGAGTTCAACTGAATTTCCATGACCATTTTCTATTTCTCCCGGTCAGAGATTTTATGATATTCTAATATAGACATTGGATCTGGATAATCACATTCATGATTTTTTTTTTAGATACAGAGAAATGAGAAAATCTCATCATCATCTTTTATCTCATTTCTTATCAATAATTTTCCATTATGAGTATAATTGATGGAAATTTTATGCTTTTCAGTATCATTTTCGTCTTCAGGACTTTTCTTTGTATATGGTTCTTCTGGACCATTTTTTTATAATTTTTTTTGAGTCAGCTTTCCTAATTTCTTTTTCTATTGGGGATATTTATCGTTTGATCTCATCGGTTTCTCCCTCTTTAATTGAACTTTAGATTCATTTGCTATGTCTTCATCAGTTAGTTCTTTTGGAACATCAATTTCTAATGGAACATTTGCAGTGGATATATATGATTTTGTCACCCTTTTGTATCAGTGAATGCATCCAGTATCTGATTTGCCATATTTTGCAAATGCATCAATTTTTTTAACTTCCAATTCACGTTGTTTCGTAGGGAGATCATGAAACAATAAAGATGGTTTGCACCATGTAATAGCTTTTGGTATTTCCTTAATACCTCCCCATAATAATGGAAATCCACCTTCATTAGAATGACAATAGACATAACGTGCTGTGAACATATCACCAGTTTTTGGTTCAAGGTACCAAATTATGTTTGGTGATGTATATCCAATATATATTTCCAATCTCTTTTGTGCCCCCATTTTTGTTCTTTGCGGCGGGGCTATCGGAACATAAACTGCACATCCAAATACATGAAGATGGGATATATTTGGCTTCCAGCCAAATGCTAATTATATCGGGAAATAATCATTATATGCACTTGGTCGTATCAGGACCAATGCCCCTGAATGCAATATAGCATGATCTGATACTGAAATTAGGAGCTTTGTTCTCAATATCATCCGTCTTGCAATCAAATGCAACCGTTTAATCAAAGACTCAGCCATGTCATTTTGTGTATGAATATGTGGGACCGGATGTTCACCATCAATTCCTAATGACATACAATAATCATTAAAGGCTTGTGAAGTGAATTTACTGGTATAATTATGCCTTACTTTCTTTATTGTATAATCAGGAAATTGTACTCTCAACATGATTATTTGGGTAATGAATATTGCGAAAGCCATATTTCGTGTAGTTAATAAACATACATGTGACCATCTGCTGGATGCGTCAACTAAAACCATGAAATATCTAAATGGCCTGTATTGTGGGTGGATAGGTTCACATATATCACCATGTATTCTTTCTAAAAACATTAGAGATTCATTTCCAATTTTTGCTAGTGATGACCGAGTTATTAGCTTTTCTTGAGAAAAATCATTACATAAAATTTCATTTGGTTGAAAATTTTTCTTGTTTTTAAATGGATGGCCATTAGAATTTTCCATGATTTTCCTCATCATGACTGAACAAGGATATCCTAGTCGTTCATGCCAAATTTTGAGAGTACTTATGAACTTCGGGTTTATAGTAATATATGATTCAGTCATATTTATCTTTGTGAAATATATTCCTAAGGATAGAGCCGATAACTCTTCTAGTACTATTTTTCTTTTCGAAATAACTGATGTAATGCAAAGATATTCAATGCCATTTTTATTATACATTATATATGATATCAATTTCTGCGGATATCTCTGAAACTTAACAAGTTTCTGTAAGATTTGAGGGAATATAACGCATCATTTATTTTAAAATTTTCCCACTCGACATTGAAAAACTATCTCTTCCGGAGCCCATAATGATTTTTACATTACCAGATATAGTGTTCACGCTTCTGGCAGAATCACTTGTTTTAAGAGAGGAGAAATATTTTCTAAACTTTCTGCTTGCAAGACATACATCTCCCTTCTCCATTTCAAATTATCTAAATTTTCAGAAATATGTATTAATAAAAACATACTTGTATAGTGCATCATAACATATAACTGAAAATTTTGGTAAACATCATCTTCTTTATTATTTTCTTCAGGAAAATTTAAGTCATTTTGTTCATCGTTGAAGAATTCAAGGTCAATGATGAAATTTGACACATCGAGATGTTCATTAATATCCATATCATCCAGCTTTGATATACATGAAAGCATCATTGGTTTTAACATTTTCTTTCGCTTTTTGTTTAGGTATACTACAGATACGAGCCTAATGACTTTTCATGCCACATATATAACAAACAGTTCTTAACCAATTTTATTTTCTTTGATCCTTTTATTATCCCTTCAGGGGACAGAATCATCTGGACGGATATTTTTTTATTCCTTATGAGGATGGAATTATCTGGACTGAATCTTTTATTATTTGACCTCATATCAACCTTGTCCACGATCAGAATAAATACTAATTACCTTTACCGTTTCCATGTCTATTATTGTTATTATTGGATGAATCAACATTCACTTATGAGAATGAAACTGATCAAGTGGGACGAGATGATGGTTCAACATCACAAATTCATTATTTTTTGTTCTGCCACCAACAGAACTTGCATCAAATTTGAGTATTTCTGGTAGCTATTTGCCCAATATTAATGCATGAGAGTTTTTTCAATCATATCATATTCACTTATCGTTTCTCCACATAACATTATCATGACTTTAACTGATAGCCATAGATCTGCAGGATCCTTTTGTGATTTACTCATATTTTAAACCATCATGTATATTTTGGAATAAAAATACCATATCATGATTTAAATTTAAATTGTAAACATAAATGAATATATAATTTAAACAAGAATTAAAAGAATAATAATTTAAATATGTATATTTTGTCTTCTATAAAAATTTATTATTCATTTCTTTTTGAACTTTCTATTTATGATTTTTGGACATATGAAATTTTTTATTTATGTCTTCTGAACATATTTTTATTAATGGGAAGACATCGTCTATCATCCCGAAATAATATATAAAGGGAAAAATATAATAAAATTGAGAAAGATAAACCTATATTTCCATTAATATAAAAAAAAATTAAATCAAACTTTTTTATTTGGGATATAAGCGACATCAATAGTCGTCAAAAATATTTTATTAATGGAAAGACAGCGTTTATTATCACGAAATAATATATAAATGAAAATATAATAAAATAATATATTTTCTCTGTCAGTATATTTTTGATGGTTACCGACAGCATTGAACCGGCGGCTAACCAACGACGAACTGATAGAAATTTTCGAAAACCGTCAGAAATTCGGATGCTGTCTTGTTGTGATCTAATTATATAATAAAGCTAAAATCTGATATTCATCTAAATTTGAATCATTATAAATTTTCTCATTTCTGGAAATATATGTCACCCATTTTTATGACATTCACTTGCAATTATTTCGATTTAGATTGCAAGTTACTTATTTATAATGTTTTGAATGAATGATTTTATAAATTATCTATATTTAATACATAATTATATGTTATCTTTTGTATAAAAGTTTTTTTTTGTCAACATAGCCTAGTGACTTTAATATCCCTTTTAATGTTGAGGGGTGTTGGGTTCGAACCCAGACCTGTGTCATGAATGTCAGAGGCGGCCACCACTGTGCCACATGATTCCGACTGTCAAAAAGTTTAAAAAACAAAAATAATATTCCTTCCATTTTAGTTGAAGTGTCGTTTTAGACTTCATTTTTTTTTTGTTACAAATTAAGTGTCATTTTGAAATTTTTATGTAACTTTTACGAAATAATACATATTATACCCTCAAGTTTAAATAGCAAAATATGAAAACTATATTAATTATTGCTAGTTCTAATAATTGAATACCACTTTCTTCTGTCGGGTTTACGTTAACGTCGATTAAGATATTATTTAAGGAATATGATATAATTATATTATATATTGATCCTCCACTTTTGAATGCATGAATAGTCACGTTCATCGTCAAAAAGATCATAATCATCACTATTTGTTGCAATAATATTTAAATCAAATGAATATTTTTTATTATTTGAAGGTGAAAAGTTTTAATTTAAGTTAGTCATTTGTCACGGGCCGAACATTCAAAATGTTCTTGGACCGTAACCAGGACGTCCAGCCCGTAACAGGAGCAGACTGTCCAGATTCAATGTATCGAAGATTTTTCACCAAATCCATGATCCCTAAAGTCCGCTCCAATCCCTAAAGATCCATCCAGGATTCCTAAGAATCTGTCCGGGATCCCTAAGAATCCGCCTATACTTATGAGTATCTTTGTAATAGTCGTTCGATTAGTTTAATCTCCACCATCCATTTTGGAGGTGTTTTTGTATAAATAGGGGGTGAGATCCCTCATTTGTAATCATCCAGCATTTTCATCAATATATGAGATATTGAGAACATTTCCTTCTTGTTTTCTGAGTTTTCTCTTGTTTTTCTAATTTTTTTCTTGAGAGTTAGGCTGCCTAGACCGTTTGTCTAATCCCAAACTAGTCTAGGGCCGCACGGTTTAATCTTCTAAGATCAAGCCCGTGACAATTGGTATCAGAGTGAGGTTCTATCCAAATCGAAGAAGTGATGAAGAGATGGCGGGACACAATGAAGAAGGTGTTATCGTGGGGAATGATGGTGTGGATAAGAGGGGACGAGAGGTCTTCGCTCCTGATGTTCCAAAGAAGAAGCGTGACAAGAGCAGGGTCCATATGAGCTTGGAGCCCTGGGCACCACAGTGACGGAAATGGGGGAGAGACTCGAAAAAGTTGAGTACTCCACCACTGAGCTTGAGAGCACAGTTTTCACAGCGATCGAAGGAATTAAGGAGGAAGTTGGTGGAGTGGAGACAAAATTCCACCAATTTGAAGAAACCGTGTTGGGAACAGTCCATGCGTTGCGAGTGAGCATCGAGGCGATGCAAAAAGACCATATGTTGTGCAAAAAGGCAATTGCCAACGCAGGTACTAGCAATGTGGGCGGTGTAAGAGTGGATTACCCTAGGCCATCATGTTTTGATGGGGCTCGAGATGCCAAGGAAGTTGAGAATTTCCTTTGGCAAATGGAGCAATACTTTGATAATCTCGATCTAGGAGACGAGATGGCAAAGATCAAGGCGGCCACATCCTACCTTACGGATACGACATGCTATGGTGGCGAAGGCGTCACGGGGATATTGTACGAGGAATGTGTCGAATGGACACGTGGGACGAGTTCAAGAGAGAGTTGAAGCATCAGTTCTACCCAGAGAATGTGGTATATGAGGCCAGGAGGAAGCTGAGGGAACTCCGACAAAGAGGTAATATCCGAGACTATGTTAAGGAATTTATGACCCTTACGCTACAGATTCCCAACTTGTCCGACCAAGACTTGGTGTTCCATTTCGTGGATGGACTCCAAGGGAGAGCAAAACAAGAGTTGCAGCGCCGTGGGTGTAAGTTTGTAGATGAAGCCATTGCAACGGCAGAATCCCTTTCGGACTTCTACACTCATAACCAACAAGAACCCTACAAGAAGAGGGTGGTGTCAAGAGGAGATGGAGAAAGGAAGGACCAACCACCACCGACTTACATCCGGAACCAAAAGAAGAGTTTGGCGCAAGAAGACTATGAAGCAAAAAAACGTTCTTTTGTTCCAGGAGTGGTTGTTATGTGTATAAGGGGCCACATCCTGCGAGGGATTGCCCCAAGCTGGGGTCACTATCAGCCTTCATCGAGCAGGAAGGGGCTCGTACCCACGAATAAACAAGTGTGCTTGGGTCATTGCAGCGGCTCAATGCCCTAAAGGCGTCGGCAACATCCAAGAGAACAAGCAAATGCTTGATGTATGTGGACGTAAGCATCAATGGGCAGGAGGCCCAAGCGATGGTCGATACTGGTGCAACTCATAACTTCCATCTCCGAGGAGGAGGAGAAGAGACTAGGGCGAAGATGGAACAAAGGGGACGGTTGATTAAGGCCGCGAAAGCACCCGCCAAACCACTTTATGGTGTTGCACATGGAGTTGAGCTGAAAGTTGGAGCGTGGACATGTATAGTGAAGTTCTCTGTCGTACCTATGGATGATTTCAAATTAGTGCTAGGCCTTGAATTTCAGAGGAAAGTTTCGGCAATACCAATGCCTGCCTTTATCACGGTGTGCATCCTTGAGAAGGGTTCGACGTGGATGATTTCTACTTTGGACATTGCAAGGGATGGAGAAGTTAGGCAATTTTCGGCTATGCAATTGGCCAAAGGAATCAAGAAAGGTGAGCCAACATATCTGGCCATGTTGAAGATGGACGATGAGTTTGGAGAAGTGTTTGTCATCCCTCCCATGATCGAGAAGGTCCTTGAGCAGAATAAGGACATGATGCCGGCGAAATTACCCATGGAATTACTGCCTAGAAGGGAAGTGGATCATCAGATCGAGCTGGAAGTTGGGGCCAAACCACCTGCGATGGCCCCATACCAAATGGGTCCCTCTAAATTGGCGAAGCTGAGGAAGCAACTCGACGAGTTACTTTCAACAGGAATGCTGAGTCCATCAAAGGCCCCATATGGTGCCCCGGTTCTATTTCAAAAGAAACATGCTGAGTCTTTGAGGATGTGTGTGGACTACCGAGTCCTGAATAAGGTAACCATCAAAAATCGTTACCCTATTCCGTTGATCGCAGACCTGTTTGATAGGTTGGCTAGTGCCAAAGTCTACACCAAGATGGACCTGCAGAAAGGGTACTACCAGGTTCGAATTGCAGAAGGAGATGAGCCCAAGACTGCATGTCACTCGGTATTGGTCTTTTGAGTGGACGGTAATGCCGTTTGGACTTACCAATGCTCCGACCACATTCTGCATTCTCATGAACCAGATCTTCCAGCCTTACTTGGACCAGTTCGTGGTGGCCTATCTGGATGACAACGTCATATACTCCCAGTCGCTGGAAAAACACGTGAGACATCTTCAGACAGTGTTCAAAGTTCTATGGCAGAACAAGATATACGTGAAGCGGGAGAAGTGCATGTTTGCGACAGAGGAACTCCAGTTCCTAGGACATATCATTGGACGAGGGAAGCTTAAAATAGACAATGCCAAGATATCTGCAATCACCGAATGGGAAACAACAACCAAGGTACCTGAACTACGATCATTCCTTCGTCTGGTTAACTGTTATCGGCAATTCATTCAGGGGTAATCTAAGAAGGCAGTACCATTGACTGACCTTCTTAAGAAAGCCAAGACTTGGGAATGGTCAGATCAATGCAAGGAGGCATTTGAAGCAGTTAAGGCGGCTATTGTCCAAGAACCACTCCTCGCCCTTCCCGACTTCAGTGTCCCTTTTGAGGTACAATCCGATGCTTCAGATTTTGCAATTGGAGGAGTTCTGATGCAGAAAGGACACCCTATAGCTTTCGAAAGTCGCAAGCTGAACGATGCTGAAAGGCGGTACACTGTGCAAGAAAAGAAAATGACAGCAATTGTTCATTGCTTGCGGGTTTGGCGACATTATCTCTTGGGAGTGACTTTCTCCGTGAAGACAGACAATGTGAAAACGAGTTATTTCCAGACTCAAAAGAAGTTGTCAACAAAACAAGTCAGATGGAAAGACTTTCTAGCCGAATTCGACTTTCCCTTAGAGTACAAATCGGGGAAGGGAAACGTAATGGCCGATGCACTTAGTCGGAAGGTCAAACTTGCTGCGATCAGCCAAGTGGAAAGTGCCCTCAGGGAACGGATCCGAGAAGGGTTTTACCATGATCCTACCGCCAAAGAGTTGGTGAGGATGGCTTTGGAGGGAAAGACTGTCCGGTTTTTGGTAGAAGATGGTATACTGTACACCAAGGGTAGAGGAATATACGTCCCAAATGATGGGAGCCTACAGCGCAACATTATCCGGGAATGTCATGACACACTTTGGGCAGGACATCCGGGACAGAAGCAGACATTGGCCCTTGTAGAAGAGGCCTATTTTTGGCCACGGATGCGAGACACCATAGAGCTTTATGTGAGGACGTGTCTAGTGTGCCAGCAGGATAAAACCAAATAGGCAACCAGCGGGACTGCTGGAACCCTTGCCCATACCAGCCCGACCTTGGGAATCGGTTTCTTGAGACTTCATCAGCGCATTGCCAACATCTGATGGGTTTGGGTCAATTATGGTGATCATTGACCGGTTTTCCAAATATTGCACATTCATAGCTTGTCCAAGGCACTGCACAGCAGAGGGAGCAGCTCGGGCATTCTTCAAGAACGTGGTCAAATTTTGGGGATTACCGAACAACATTGTAAGTGATCGTGATCCTCGCTTTACTGGGAAAATTTGGACAAAGTTGTTCAAAACTCTTGGAACAGGGCTTAGTTTCTCAAAAAGCTTTCATCTCCAAACAGACGGCCAAACAGAGCGTGGAAATTCCCTGCTGGAATGCTACCTTCGACACTTTGTGAGTGCAAACCAAGAAGACTGGGCAAAGTTACTGGATATAGCCCAATTTTCTTACAATTTACAGCGGAGCGAGTCAACTCTTCATGCACTGACCACATTAAGCAACGAGACACGAAGTCCAGGTGCCCATAAGATGGTTGAAACATGGGAAGATCATGCGGATTTTGCTCGGGTTTGCTTGGAGAAGTTCCGTAAACGGATGAAAAAGTGGGCCGACGAGAAGAGACGGCCATTGGACTTTAAGGTGGGGGACCAAGTGTTGGTGAAACTCCTTCCCCAACAGTTAAAAGTATTTAGGAGTATGCACAATGGACTCCTACGGAGATATGAAGGACCGTTTCAGGTAACAGCGATAATAGGCAAGGTCGCCTACAAACTTGACCTACCTGAATCACTGAAAATACATCCGGTCTTTCATGTCAGCATGCTAAAACCATTCCAAGATGACATAGAAGATGAGAGTCGTGGACAAGGAAATAGAAGAAGTACTTGCGTCAAAGATAGTCAGGAAGCACGGTGTTCCTCGACAAACACACTTCTTAATCAAATGAAAAGGACTACCTGAATCTGAGTCATCATGGGAACCTGAAGTGGACTTGTGGCAGTTTAAGGAGCAACTAAAAACGTTCACAGCGACGAGGACGTCACCAAATTAGGCGGGGGAGAATGTCACGGGCCGGACATTCAAGATGTCCTTGGGCCATAACCAAGACGTCCAGCCCGGAACAGGAGCAGACTGTTTAGGTTCAATGTATGGAAGATTTTTCACCAAATCCAGGATCCCTAAGAATCCGCCCCAATCCCTAAAGATCTGTCCATGATTCCTAAGAATCCTCCCGTGATTCCTAAGAATCCGCCTATACTTATGAGTATCTTTGTAATAGCCGTTGGATTAGTTTAATCTCCATCATCCATTTTGGAGGTGTTTTTGTATAAATAGGGGGTGAGATCCCTCATTTGTAATCATCCAACATTTTCATCAATATGTGAGATATTGAGAACATTTCCTTCTTGGTTTCTGAGTTTTCTCTTGTTTTTCTAATTTTTTCCTGAGATTTAGTCTGCGTAGACCGTTTGTCTAATCCCAAACTAGTCTAGGGCCGCACGGTTTGATCCTCTAAGATCAAGCCCATGACAATTGGTATCAGAGCAAGGTTCTATCTAACTCGAAGAAGTGATCAAGAGATGGCGGGACACAATGAAGAAGGTGTTATCGTGGGGAATGATGGTGTGGACGAGAGGGGACGAAAGGTCTTCGCTCCTGATGTTTCAATGAAGAAGCGTGACAAGAGCAGGGTCCGAGATGAGCTTGGAGCCCTGGGCACCACTGTGACGGAAATGGGGGAGAGACTCGAAAAATTTGAGTACTCCACCACTGAGCTTGACAGCATAGTTTTCACTGCGATCAAAGGAATTAAGGAGAACGTTGGTGGAGTGGAGACAAAATTCCACCAATTTGAAGAAACCGTGTTGGGAACAGTCCATGCGTTGCGAGTAAGCATCGAGGCGATGCAAGAAGACCTTATGTTGTGCAAAAAGGCAATTGCCAACGCAGGTACTAGCAATGGGGGCGGTGATAGAGTGGATTACCCAAGGCCCTCATGTTTTGATGGGGCTCGGGACCAAGGAAGTTGAGAATTTCTTTTGACAAATTGAGCAGTACTTTGATAATCTCGGTCTACGAGACGAGATGGCAAAGATCAAGGCGGCCGCATCCTACCTTACGGATACGGCTATGCTATGGTGGCGAAGGCGTCAGGAGGACACTGAACGAGGAGTGTGTCAAATGGACACGTGGGACGAGTTCAAGAGAGAGCTGAAGCGTCAGAGAATGTGGTATATGAGGCCAGGAGGAAGCTGAGGGAACTCCGACAAAGAGGTAATATCCGAGACTATGTTAAGGAATTTACGACCCTTACGCTACAGATTTCCGACCTGTCCGACCAAGACTTGGTGTTCCATTTTTGTGGATGGACTCCAAGGGTGGGCAAAGCAAGAGTTGCAGCGATGTAGGTGTAAGTCCGTAGATGAAGCCATTGCAATGGCAGAATCCCTTTCGGACTTCTACACTCATAACCAACCAGAACCCTACAAGAAGAGGGTGGTGTCAAGAGGAGATGGAGAAAGGAAGGACCAACCACCACCGACTTACATCCGGAACCAAAAGAAGAGCTTGGCGCAGGAAGACTATGAAGGAAAAAAATGCTCTTTTGTTCCAGGAGTGGTTTGTGTAAGGGGCCACATCCTGCGAGAGATTGCCCCAAGCTGGGGTCACTATCAGCCCTCATCGAGAAGGAAGGGGCTTGTACCCACGAAGAGACAAGCGTGTTTGGGTCATTGCAGCAGCTCAATGCCCTAAAAGCGTCGGCAACATCCAAGAGTACAAGCAAATGCTTGATGTATATGGACGTAAGCATCAATGGGCAGGAGGCCCAAGCGATGGTCGATACTGGTGCAACTCATAACTTCATCTCCGAGGAGGAGGCGAAGAGACTAGGGCTAAGATGGACCAAGGGGGACAATTGGATTAAGGCCGTTAATGCACCCGCCAAACCACTTTATGGTGTTGCACATGGAGTTGAGCTAAAAGTTGGAACGTGGACATGTATAGTGAAGTTCTCTGTCGTACCTATGGATGATTTCAAGGTAGTGCTAGGCCTTGAATTTCAGAGGCAATTATCGGCAATACCAATGCCTGCCTTTAGCACGGTGTGCATCCTTGAGAAGGGTTCGACGTGGATGATTCCCACTGTGGACATTGCAAGGGATGGAAAAGTTAGGCAATTTTCAGCCATGCAATTGGCCAAAGGAATCAAGAAAGGTGAGCCAACATATCTCGCCATGTTGAAGATGGACGATGAGTTTGGAGAAGTGTCTGTCATCCATCCCATGATCGAGAAGGTCCTTGAGCAGAATAAGGACATGATGCCGGCGAAATTACCCATGGAATTACTGCCTAGAAGGGAGTGGATCATCAGCTCGAGATGGAAGTTGGGGCCAAACCACCTGCGATGGCCCATACCGAATGGGTCTCTCTGAATTAGCGGAGCTGAGGAAGCAACTCGACGATTTACTTTCAACGGGAATGCTGAGACCATCAAAGGCCCCATATGGTGCCCCGGTTCTATTTCAAAAGAAACATGCTGGATCTTTGAGGATGTGTGTGGACTACCGAGTCCTGAATAAGGTAACCATCAAAAATCGTTACCCTATTCCGTTGATCGCAGACCTGTTTGATAGGTTGGGTAGTGCCAAAGTCTACACCAAGATGGACCTGCAGAAAGGGTACTACCAGGTTTGAATTGCAGAAGGAGATGAGCCCAAGACTTCATGCGTCACTCGGTATGGGTCTTACGAGTGGACGGTAATGCATTCTCATGAGCCAGATCTTCCAGCCTTACTTGGACCAGTTCGAGGTGGCCTATCTGGATGACATCGTCATATACTCCCAGTCGCTGGAAGAACACGTGAGACATCTTCAAACAGTGTTCCAAGTTCTATAGGAGAACAAGCTATACATGAAGCGGGAGAAGTGCACGTTTGCGACAGAGGAACTCCAGTTTCTAGGACATATCATTGGACGAGGGAAGCTTAAAATAGATAATGCCAAGATATCTGCAAACACCGAATGGGAAGCACCAACCAAGGTACCTGAACTACGGTCATTCCTTGGTCTAGTTAAATATTATCGGCGATTAAATGAGGGGTACTCTAAGAAGACAACACCATTGACTGACATTCTTAAGAAAGCCAAGACATGGGAATGGTCAGATCACTGAAATGAGGCATTTGAAGCAGTTAAGGCGGCCATTGTCCAAGAACCACTCCTCGCCCTTCCCGACTTCAGTGTCCCTTTTGAAGTACAATCCGATGATTCAGATTTTACAATTGGAGGAGTTCTGATGCAGAAAGAACACCCTATAGCTTTCAAAAGTCGCAAGCTGAACGATGCTGAAAGGCGGTACATTGTGCAAGAAAAGAAAATGACAGCGATTGTTCATTGCTTGCGGGTTAGGCGACATTATCTCTTGGGAGTACCTTTCTCCGTGAAGATAGACAATGTGACAACGAGTTATTTCCAGACTCAAAAGAATTTGTCGCCAAATCAAGTCAGATGGCAAGACTTTCTAGCCAAATTCGACTTTTCTTTAGAGTACAAATCGGGGAAGGGAAAAGTAGTGGCCGATGCACTAAGTCGGAAGGTCGAACTTGCTGCGATCAGCCAAGTGGAAAGTGCCCTCAGGGAATGGATCCGAGAAAGGTTTGACCACGATCCTACCTCCAAAGAGTTGGTGAGGATGGCTTTGGAGGGAAAGACTGTCCGGTTTTGGGTAGAAGATGGTATACTGTACACCAAGGGTAAAGGAGTATACGTCCCAAACTATGGAAGCCTACAGCGCGACATTATCTGGGAATGTCATGACACACTTTGGGCAGGACATCCGGGACAGAAGCGGACATTGGTCCTTGTAGAAGCGGCCTATTTTTGGCCAAGAATGTGAGATACCATAGAGCTTTATGTGAGGACGTGTCTAGTGTGCCAGCAGGATAAAACCGAGAATAGACAACCAGCGGGACTGCTAGAACCCTTGCCCATACCAGTCCGACCTTGAGAATCGGTTTCTTTAGACTTCATCAGCGCATTGCCCACATCAGATGGGTTTGGGTCAATTATGGTGATCATTGACCGGTTTTCCAAGTATGGCACATTCATAGCTTGTCCAAGGGACTGCACAGCAGAGGGCGCAGCTCGGACATTTTTCAACAACGTGGTCAAATTTTGGGGATTACCGAACAACATTGTAAGTGATCGTGATCCTCGCTTTACAGGGAAACTTTGGACATAGTTATTCAAAACTCTTGGAACGGGGCTTAGTTTCTGAAAAAGCTTCCATCTCCAAACAGACGGCCAAACAGAGCGTGGAAATTCCCTGCAGGAATGCTACCTTCGACACTTTGTGAGTGCAAACCAAGAAGACTGGGCAAAGTTACTGGATAGCCCAATTTTCTTACAATTTGCAGCGGAGCGAGTCAACCGGAAAAAGTCCGTTCGAACTGGCCACGGGCCAGCAGCCAACAACTCTTCATGCACTGATCACATCAAGCAACGAGACACGAGGTCCAGGTGCACATAAGATGGTTCAAACATGGGAAGATCATGCGGATTTTGCTCGGGTTTGCTTGGAGAAGTCCCATAAACGGATGAAAAAGTGGGCTGACGAGAAGAAACAGCCATTGGACTTTAAGGTGGGGGACCAAGTGTTGGTGAAACTCCTTCCCCAACAGTTCAAAGTATTTAGGAGTATGCACAATAAACTCCTACGGAGATATGAAGGACCGTTTCAGGTAACTGGACCTACCTGAATCACTGAAAATCCATTCGGTCTTCCATGTCAGCATGCTAAAGCCATTCCAAGAAAACATAGAAGATGAGAGTCGTGGACAGTCTAGTCGAGCACCACCGATCATAACCAAGTCTTACGGCAAGGAAATAGAAGAAGTACTTGCGTCAAAGATAGTCAGGAAGCGCGGTGTTCCTCGAGAAACACACTTCCTAATCAAATGGAAATGACTATCTGAATCTGAGGCATCATGGGAACCTGAAGTGGACTTGTGGCAGTTTAAGGAGCAACTAAAAGTGTTCACAGCGACGAGGACGTCTCCAAATTAGGCGGGGGAGAATGTCACAGCCTGGACATTCAAGATGTCCTTGGGCTGTAACCAGGACGTCCAACCCACAACAGGAGCAGACTGTCCAGGTTCAATGTATGAATTATTCTTCACCAAATCCAGGATCCCTAGGAATCCGCCCCAATCCCTAAAGATCCGTCCAGGATTCCTAAGAATCCGCCCGTGATCCCTAAGAATCCGCCTATACTTATGAGTATCTTTGTAATAGCCGTTGGATTAGTTTAATCTCCACCATCCATTTTGGAGGTGTTTTTGTATATATAGGGGGTGAGATCCCTCATTTGTAATCATCCAACATTTTCATCAATATATGAGATATTGAGAGCATTTCCTTCTTGTTTTTTGAGTTTTCTCTTTTTTTTTCTAAGTTTTTTTGAGAGTTAGGCTGCCTAGACTGTTTGTCTAAACCCAAACTAGTCTAGGGCCGCATGGTTTGATCCTCTAAGATTAAGCCTGTGACACATTGATATCTTCGGTTATTTTTTATTATTTAAAGGTAAAAAGTTTTAAATTAAGTTAGCCTTTAATATCTTAGGTTATCATTTAATTGTTATTCTATACTGATTGTCAAAAGTTTTAAATTTTTTATTTGACTCCACTAAATTTTGTTTGCTTGTGTATAAGAACCTAAAATTTTTTTGTTATCTTCAAAATATATTGATGGCTTTTTGTTGTCAAATATATTGAAGTTAACAAGTTTTTTATTGTCAACATAGTCTAATGGCTTTAATATTCCTTTTAAACATTGTAAGGTGATGGATTCAAACCTTAGACATGTGTCATAAATTTCAGAGATAGTCACCATTATACCACATGATTCCGACAAATTAACAAATTAAAATAATAAATATATTCAATTCATTCAATTTATGATGAAGAATGCTAAAAGCTAATACAATAAAATATTATTAATTAAAATAAAATATTGAAAGCAGATATTTAAATTTAAATTGTAAACAAATTTGATTAATAAGGGTTTAATAGTCAGATCAATACTTTTTATATTTGTGTGAAACAATCTAAAAGGACATTTAAACAGAAACAAAGGGAGTAAGATTTAGGATATAGAATATTGCTTCTATAACAAATAGTAACTACTTTATTTTTTTTTTTTAATTTATTTTGTTCGTCAAAACGTGATGGTGAGAAGCTGACTCAAAAGATTTCAAAGCTTTTGAAAGTCAAATTTGATGGACCTTCCTATTGCTGGACAGAAACGCCTCCTCATATCCAACGTTGATACTTTGAAGACTCATCACAATAATATAGTTTAATTATGAAGTTTTATGTTTATTTCTTTGATCTATATTTTAATAATGTAGGAAGAAGATCGTGGCAGGGCTGTGAAAATTGGAGAAATGTTTGTAATACACACGCAAAGGCGGATGTTTGGAAGAAGATCGTGGCAGACCTTTTTTGATCTACAAGCCAAGCAGATCGCCGAAGCTTATGAAAAAAAAGTTAGAGGAGAAGTTGTCCAAGATTGAGGTGGAGCAATCAGAGATATGTGATGGTAGTTCTGAAACTCGGGAACTTACTCAAACTGAAAGAAACGAGTTCTTCCTTGAGGTAAACTATTTCATTGTTTTTTTACTTTGTGATAGAGTTTTGTTAAGTATTGATAGTTTACAATTTTTACTATTATCAGTCAACTAGCTTGGATATGAGAGGGCGTGAGTATGGACTTGGTAGCCGTCTTTCAGTTTATGGTAATAGGAAGAGAAAAGAAAGCCCCGGAAGTTCAACTTGTTCTGCATTTGTAGAAATGCAAGAACAATTGCAGGCTGCTCAACCACAGATTCAAGAGCAAGCTGCTGCCACTGCTGAAGCCACTCGTTTGCAGCAGAAACACTTTGGAGATTTTTGTTAGCTACATGAGAGATAGAGACCCAACATTTTCTGAGTTTTTGGCTGCAAATTCTCCAACCGATGCTCATATTCCACAAACTAATGCATTACTTTAGTTAGTTTTGTTTTAAGTTGTAGATTCTAACTTTTGGTTTTATGTGATCTAAATTCTATATGTTTGGTTTTGTGTAATCAAAATTTTAAATTTTGTGTGGTTTGTATTATAACTTTGCTAAGCTTTTTGGTTAAGTTTTAAAAACCAAAAAACATTATTTGGAATAATTATGACATTAAATCTTATAAATTTGTGGAAATTATGTGGCATAATAGTAACTACCTTTGAAGTTCGAACTTCTGAAAAAAGTTAATTACCAGTTATGTCTTCCAAGCTGGTGGAAATCCAATCAGTTGGCATTTTGGACTTTTATAAATCGTTGTCTTATGTACGACAGAAGTTGTGTATATGGCTTTGGTTGAAGTAGCCAAGGAAGCTATGTGGTTGAAAGGAATTGGTAGTGATTTGGATTTTCCACAGGAGCAGGTTAAAATTTTTTGTGATTCTCAGAGCACTATTTGCATCTATCATGAGAGGAAGAAGCATATCATTTCATTCGTGATGTAGTGGTTGAAGAATCACTAAAAATATCAAATATCAACACAAAGGAAAATCCGTCTGATTTACTGACAAATCAGTACTGGTAAAGATATTCAAAGAGGGATTGGATTCCCTTAAGGTGCTTAGACACGGATGCTAGCCCAAAGATGATCTAGGTCTGCAAATGTTTGAGAGGCGACAAGAGAGGTAAATATATCGGGACTTTCAGTGAACCAGTCAAGGTGGATATTGTCGTTGTTGTGATTGGGCACTAATAGTCAGTACAAGATATAACGTTGGAACCGACGGCCAGAAATCGTCGATTCACCATCGAAAATAGTCTATTCTGGGGGGAGTCAACGATTTTTGACCATCGGTTCTATAGCGTCGGAATGTAATCAGCCGTTGGAAAACAATCGGATTTTTTTTCTGATGGTTTTCGATGGTCAACGGTGGTCGGAAAAAACTGACGGCTTCTCGACCCGATGACAAACAAACGGCTTTTTGACAGGATGGCTAACAAATGGTTGCCGTTCCTGATGGCGAATGGAGGGACGCCAGTGTTAGAATGAGAGATTTAGATTAACCATTGTAGAATATAGAGAGTTTTAGAGAAAAGAGAATGAGAGAAAAGATTAATTATTAATTATAAAAGTATAATGCTTCTTGCTTACAAATGAGGAGTACAAATGTTTATATAAAGAGTTTACAATCCTTGTGTTCAAACACTCCTCCTAGGCGTCTACTTATGGTGTTTGGCTACAAGTTTAGAAGCTCTTTCATACTCTCCTTTTGATTTATAGTATTTACTCTTTTCTTCTTTCTAACACTTCATACTCACTCTTTGTCTTATAGTATCTAATTATTTTCTTCTTCATGTCAACACTCCCCCTCAAGTTTAAGAATGTGTGAATGGTTGAACTTGCAAAGATGAATAGACTTTCCTCCTTTTTCCTCTTTACTCCCTTTCCAAGCTTGGTTTTTAACGTTCATGGAAACCAAGCTTGGAACCTTAAAGAACTTCCTCATTAAAAATCTTAGTATAGAAAACTCTTTGGTACAAAACCAATACTAAGGGAAAAGAGTGAAGTCTTCTTAGTTAGGGATTGACACTGATGATTATCCCTTGTGAATGGCGGTTTTGAAGCTTCTTCTAAGTCTGGTCCATTTGTCCCCCTTTCTTTTTGACTTCATGTCTTTGAGAGGTGATTAGGATCCAGCTTTCCTTAAAGCCTTCAAGTTTAACCTGTTTCACATACACATATACATGCATGTATCATTTCTCACAAGATAAAACAATGCATTATAATGTAAGAATGATTTTAACTTCCCTTTTATAAGAGTGGATGGCGATTTGCATGATATGATATAGACCAGTCTGGTTCTTTGAGAACTTCACATTAAGGTCCTTAGATTCATCATGATCACATGGTTCTCTCTGAATTCATCATGATCACATGGTTCTATTTCCTTATATGTTTTGGATTCCATTTAACCAGCTTCATTTTGCTTCACTTTCTACTTTCAATAAGCCTAACTCAAGAGAATAAGATTGTAGAATTAAGCTTGAGTAGAGTGAACACACTTGTCTCCTATCTCCCACCATGCTTCCACTAATTGATGTAGGGTAAGTCATGCTTATGACTGTTTTTCATCACTTCATGATCTAAAACATCATAGAAACTCAAAAATAAAGATTAGTATTCCAAAATTCGAAAAAGATCAAGTATGGTATCAACTATAATATCTAGCCAAATTCTCAACATTATAACATAGATTTAAAGAACTTATCCTAGATAGAACCTTTGATGAGAAAATTTTGATGTCCTGAGGTGATTCATAACTTCCACCAGCTTACTCCTTCTTCATGAGATTTGGTAGCTTGATGGCCATTGGTTCTATCCTCAGTTGTGCTCACTTGGTTTTTTCTAGATAGACACCTTGAGTGCCTTTGAATGCGCCAGACACCTTGAATGCCCTTGTTTGTGCCAGACACACCTCTTGAATGTCCTTGTTTGCGCCATGAATGCCTTTGAATGCTCATTTTATTTCCTCCCCCACAAGCTTGAAACTAGGAATGAGAGTCAAGTTTGGAAGAATGAGCATTCATAGATTGTATAGCTTGACTTGTTTTCAAGTGTACTCTTTTACATTATCTTTTGGTCTTCTTCATCCTTTAAACATAAAGTAGAATAGAAAGTGTGTTGATAATTAAGAGATTTGAAGTATTGAAGAATAAGATGGAGATTAATAGAATTAATCTAGAATATGAAAAATATGAAAAATCAGAGATTTGAAGGTTAAAAGTATGAGATTTTAAGTAGAATAGATGAGATTGATGAAGAATGATAAAGAATAATGAAGAATTATGATGAATGTCAAGGTGATTTTTGGATTCAACAAAGTTCTAAATGCAAGGCATAGTCTTCCTAGGTTATCTTTCATCCTTTGATCATTTCTAGATGAAGAATTTAATCAATCATGGAATAGGTAAAAAGTTTAGAGATAGTCTTTGCAAAGACTTTGATACTAAGTCTTTGTGAGTATTCCTCGTTTGTGATTGGATATGGATAATGATATGAAATTGTAGCATGTGTGGTCTTTTGATTTTCACTTCAAGCACACACCAAATGACACATGACTCCATGGGAGAGCTGATTCATCACTTTCCACCAGTATTTCCTATACTCCTTGTGGCGGCTGTTCTTGGTGGCAATCGGTTCTAACCCCTTCCCCACGTGCTGTGTCTTTTTCAGTTGCTTTCTTTTGCCTTTGTTAGACAATCAAGCTAAACATCAACTCTCATCTTAAAACTTTGAACCTGTTTTGCATAAGCAAATTCTAAACAAAAGATAATGAGTAAAAGATAGAATAAGAGTTAAGAGTAACCAAACTTAATTTCAAACACTGCATAAGGACTTCTGGATTTAACATGTCTTCTTAAACTTATTGTTCTAAGTAAAATACAAGATTCTTTTCCCTTAGGATCCATGCAATTTATGAATAAATGATTCAGCTAGCTAAACTAGGTTCAAAATGTCCCATCTAAACAATTTCTAAATACATAAACATAATTAAATAAAATTCATGATTTACTAACCACCTAGATACCAGATTTCATATGGTTCTAACTCACACAAGCATCAATGTAATCAACAAAAAATAGTTGGATAGAGTTTAGAAATCGCCTGAATGCACAATACTTTGATACTAGGTCTTTGCATTTGATATTAGGAACTAGTTTGATAGAGATTTATTTATCTCCACGAGTTTCACTTGAGGTTACTAAGAAGTACCCTCAAGAGTTTACTCGAATTAGTGATTGCAAGTACATAGTTATGCCTCTTGTAATATTAACGGGATCGATCCTCAAGGAAGGTTTTTAACATAATAGATGGTGATTGAAACGATATAAATTGAAGCTAAGAGATTCAAAGTTCGATGGTGATTGAAACGATATAAATTTTAAGTAAATTAGAACAAAGTAATTAAGACGTCGAATGAATTGAATTAAGAAAGTATTAAATGGGGAAACAATCCAACCATGGATTAGGCATTAGAATGAATAAGGATGAGCTCGAACTATCAATTCAAATCATGGATGTGTAACTTTCATTTCCAGACAATGAGATTATGGACAGGTTAATACATTCCCATGTAAAAACCCCTATGCTTAGAATTAGATTTGATCAATTTCCATTGCAAACCCTAAAACTAAACAAGCATTAAGATTCATCTCAATTTTCATGTAATGTCTCTAGACAACTGCTTCAGCAGGCTAGAATTATAAGATTCACTAATTAGATTATCCTATGAATTCACTATCCCTTTCCCAATGTGTGAATTCGATAAACCCTAAATTGACTCTTCAAAGATCAACCTAGCATTAAACATATCTAATAGTACTGGATTACACAATCCTATACCTAAATATCATCCCATGTTCTCGATTCCCCTAATCCTCTATCCTATCCATGGTTGAATCTAAGAATCTACTCAGACATAATAAGAATTGCAGGAAAAACAATAAACGGTGAAGAAAAAATAATTGGATTGCAAAGATTGAATAATACAAAAATTCTTAAGAAAATAAAATTGTAATTGTCTTACTAAACACCATAGATTTTTGAAAAAATAACTAGGGTTCTCTGTCACTTTTTCTCTCTGGAGGCTGAATAAAATGTGATCCCTTTTTCTTTTAAAACAACCTATTTATAGGTTCCCAAAAACCTAATTTATTAGACTAAAACGACAATAAAAAATGAGTTATTTACGGGATCGATCGATCGGATGAAGGGATCGATCGATCCTTGAATCTGTCGTAGACATTTTGGGTGGGTAGATCGATCGATCTTGAAAGATATGGATCGATCTAAACTTGCTCGATCGTTCCTCTCTCCTTCTTGTCGGTCTTGGAAATTCACGCAATCACGATGATAAGAACTGATCAATCGATCTTTTCAGGTCGAGATCGATCGATCTCTTCACACAGAGGGGTGTATAGGTTTAATCATCATTTGAGTCCGTTCATCTTATTGACATGTTCTGATCATTCTCACATAGTTGCATCGGCCACCCCTAACTTCATAGACTCCGAAAACGTTCCTAACTTGCTTCGTATCCTCTGAAAAATAGGAAGTGGAAAACATCCTAGAATTCTAATGCATATGAACTTAAATATATCCTAAAATGTAAGATCTAATGGTTGATTCATGCAAATTATGTACATAATGATTTATCAGAACTGCTAAAATATGGGTTTATCAACTCCCCCAGACTTGTCTTTTTGCTTGTCATCAAGCAAATTACTAGAATAAAAAAGGTAACAAACCTACTGGAACTCAGAGCCAAGCCATACCGGTCAAATATCATGTTCAATGTTAAAGCTAATAATTATCGAATGCAAAGTATGTAAGTTTACTTAAAAATTTTAGCCATGCCTATCACAAATCGTCTTAGATCAAACTTAATCTACACAATGCATTCATATCAACCAACTCTTTTAACATTCATTAAACTAGAAACTCGTGAATCATGTTAAACACCTTCAATGAACTTATTTGGCCAAGGGTAAGGTTAAGAGATAATAACGATCTCTTCTTCCATAGGTTGTGAAAGCCAAATGTGGGGATCTCTCAAAAATGGAATGAACTTTAGAAGAATGCTAAAGGTAAGCTCCCATAGATGTATACAAGACTAGATTCTCATCTACCCGAAGCATACTATTCACTGAAAACACATGTCCTAGCAAATATTATTCCCCAAAATACTCTTAATTATATACATATATTTATCTTTAAGGTCAGACATAAAAGCTTTCATTAAACTTGATTTCTAGGAGAGGGGTTAATTCTAATATGTCTAGCGGGTTTAGATTTTCTTTTAGCTGGTTCTTTTCTCTTTACTTTTTTTTTTTTACTTCTTTCTCAAGAACCTTTTCTAATCCATACATTTATTGCTATTTCTACTACCCTTTACTAGACCTTTGTTTTTTACTTTCTTTTCGTCCTTTTTCTCTCCCGAACGTTTTATTCCATTGGCTTTTCTGTCTAAAAACCCATTGATAACCCATTTCTTTTTTTTATTTTGAGTATCCATCTAGTCCTAATTGGTTTCAAAAGTATGAACCAAAACTACATGAGAAACTAATCCTGTCGTTTCCTACCTAACACGTTCTACCAAGTTCATTCCGAAAAAGGCCTAAAACACTCACTAATATACTATGTGGTTTGAACAGACATTAGGCTTAAGGTAGGATAGTCTACTTGGATAACAAATAGTGGTAAAAAGGTAAAAGAAATCCAAATATATATACGCAAAAATCCATGAGTCCAAATCTAGAAATCTAACCTGATAATTCTAAGTCAATATTATATTCCAATAGATAAGAGATGGTATCAAATAAAGCATGCTTCAACTAAGAGTAATCTATAGTCAAAAATTCAGGCATTAATCAATCTTATGTTTCAACAAGCAATTTATGCATCAGATTATCAATAACCCATCAATTTAATCTAATAAAATGAGCAATAGACTATATTAAGGCTATTTCATCATGGTTCCTTATGCAAATGTAAATGCAAAACTAAATGAATGATGAAAGATATGTAATGAGAATGAAAGTTAGTGCAAACATAAATATCCTCCCCCAGACTTATTTTACACTGTCCCGGTGTAAAAATAAAACTAAAGGAAGATACAAAATGAAAGAAAAATAAAAATAAAGAAAATTACAAAAGAAAAGCAAAAGAAGGAAAAATTACTAAGTCAATGATCCTCGGGGCTCACGCTGCGACTCTGTCCCGGTCTGCGTCTGCGCCTAGGTAGTCTAGCCTCGTCGTCTGCGGAAGATTCATCGATCTTAAGTTGTGGTGATACCTGCAAAATTAAAAACTAAGTTAGTAGAGCTAAATCCTAAATAACTAAAATATAAGTATGTACAGTAACAAATGTGGGTTGCCTCCCAAGAGCGCTTGTTTAACGTCACTAAGCTTGACGACCTGACGTTTGAATTTACGCAGCGAGATGTTCAAATTGAGAAATTTTTAGGTTCTCGCTCTTGTCTTCGGTTGCTTGGTAAGGTTTACACCTCTGCCCATTGACTGTGAACTCTCTCCCAGACTTATTCCAAAGGACTACTGCTCCATAGGATCTGACATCTTTGATAGTAAATGGTCCAGACCATCTTGACTTTATCTTTCCCGGAAAAAGTCTCAGTCTAGAGTTGAAAAGCAGGACTTGATCCCCTTCCTTGAAATCTCGTCTTAGGATCCTTTTGTCATGGAAGGCTTTGGTCTTCTTTTTGTAGATTTTTGAGCTCTGATATGCTGCTTGCCTTGTTTCCTCAAGTTATTCCAAGTCAACCAGGCGTTTTTCCGAAGCTGTCTTGATGTCGAAGTTAAGCAGCTTGATAGCCCATAATGCCTTGTACTCTAATTTTACCGGGAGGTGACAACTCTTTCCATACAGCAGGTTGAACGGAGTGGTGCCAATGGGGGTTTTGTAGGCAGTTCTATATGCCCATAGAGCATCATCAAACTTACTTGCCCAATCCTTTCTTGATTTGCCGACAGTCTTCTCAAGGATTTCTTTGATTTGCCTGTTCGAAACCTCCACTTGCCCAGATGTCTGAGGGTGATAGGGTGTAGCCACTTTATGCTTGACTCCATGTTTCTTCAGCAGATTCTCAAAAATCTTGTTGATGAAGTGGCTGCCTCCATCACTGATCACAACTCTTGGGACTCCAAATCGAGGAAAAATTATGGTCTTGAATAACTTGATAACCACCTTCGTATCATTGGTAGGACTTGCAACAGCTTCTACCCACTTGGAGACATAATCCACTGCCACTAAGATGTATTTGTTGTTGTAGGAAGATGGGAATGGTCCCATGAAGTTAATCCCCCACACATCAAATATATCAACCTCAAGGATGGAATTCTGTGGCATTTCATTTCTTCTGCTCATGTTGCCTTTTCTCTGACATGCATCACATTTAGTGATATGTTCATGAGTGTCTTTGAACATTGTAGGCCACCAGAACCCTGACTGTAGTATCTTTTGGACAGTCTTGAAAGTAGCAAAGTGTCCACCATACTCAGAACCATGACATTGTGTCAGTATTCCTGCTACTTCCTCCTCGGGGATACATCTTCGAAAAATATGATCTTTGCACTGCTTATAGAGAAATGGCTCATCCCAGTAGTATTGTTGGACATCTCGGAAGAATTTCTTCTTGTTGTAGACCTGGAGTTTAGGAGGTGGGATTCCACATGACAAGTAGTTTACAAAGTCTGCATACCATGGAAGACTCAGTTCTACTGCATTTTTCTCTAGGAGATTGTTCAGCTCATTGTCTACAATCTGAAGCATCTGAATTGTGTGAATCTGTTCTTCAGGTAGTGAGTCATTGATAGGCAGAATTTCCGGCATCCTTATTATAGACAGATGATCAACAACTCCATTTTCTAACCCTTTCTTGTCCTTGATTTCCAAGTCGAACTCCTGCAAAAGTAATATCCATCTCAACAGTCTCGGTTTTGCATCATTTTTAGCTAGTAGGTGTCTAAGTGCTGCATGATCTGTGTGTACTATCACTTTAGAACCAACCAGATATGTTAGAAACCTCTCAAATGCGTACACAATCGCTAGTAGCTCCTTCTCAGTTGTAGCATACTTCGTTTGTGCATCGTCTAATGTCCTGCTGGCGTAACAGATCACATCAGCTTTTTATCTTTCTTTTGTCCCAAAACTGCTCCCACAGCATAGTCGCTTGCATCACACATCACCTCAAAGGGGAGATTCCAGTCTGGTGGCTGTACTATTGGGGCACTTGTCAAGGCTTCTTTCAGCTTCAAGAAAGCTATCATGCACTCCTCATCGAACATAAATTCTGCATCCATGCACAGAAGTCTTGTGAGTGGTCTGGCAATGCTACAAAAGTTTTTAATAAACCTTCTGTAGAAACCAGCATGCCCGAGAAAACTCCTAATTTCCTTGATAGATTTCGGGGGTGTGAGTCTGGTCATGACGTCAATCTTAGCTTTTTCCACTTCTATCCCAGCTTCTGAAATCTTGTGTTCGAGAACAATTCCCTCTTTTACCATGAAGTGATATTTCTTCTAGTTCAGAACTAAGTTTGTCTCCTTGCATCTTTTGAGTACCCTGCATAAATTAGAAAGACAAGCAGAAAAAAAGAACCATACACAGAGAAATCATCCATGAATACTTCCATTATCTCCTCAATCATTTCAGAGAAAATAGACATTACGCATCTTTGAAAAGTCGCAGGAGCATTACATAGTCCAAATGACATTCTCCTGTAGGCGAAAGTACCATAAAGACAAGTAAATGTTGTCTTTTCCTGATCCTGAGGATGAATGGGTATTTAAAAGAATCCAGAATACCCATCTAGAAAACAGTAGTATGAATGATTAGCTAATCACTCTAATATCTGATCAATGAATGGCAATGGAAAATGATCCTTCCTAGTCGATGCATTCAGTTTTCTATAGTCTATGTACATTCTATGACCAGTGACAGTTCTTGTGGATATCAATTCATCTTTCTCATTCCTAATCACAGTGATACCTCATTTTTTCGAAACTACATGCACTGGTGAGACCCAATTACTATATGCAATATGATAAATGATTCCTGCACCTAGTAATTTCAAAATTTCCTTTTTTACTACCTCTTGTAAGTTTGGGCTTAGTCTCCTCTGATGTTCTATTGATGACTTAGAATCATCATCTAAGTATATTTTATTCATGCACAATGATGGGAAAATTCCTTTGATGTATCCTAAAGAGTAACCTAAGGTTTTCCTATACTTTTTCAGCTCATGTAATAGCAGAGATGTTTCATCATCAGACAAAGAAGCGCTAATGATTACCGGGTAGGTAGAGTTTGTTCCAAGGAAAGCGTACCTTAGCCCTGGTGGTAGTGGTTTGAGTTCCAGTTTCGGTGCGTTCTCCTCACTCCAGCTTCTTCACTGACTATCTCTTCTTCTGTTGCCTCAGTACGCGTGTCATCTAGTTCAGGTTTCTTTTTCGTCACTTTTCCACTTGGCAATTCCTTTCCACTTCTCAGTGTTATGGCTTTGCAGTACTCCTTAGGATTGGGTTCAGGGTGTCCAGGTAGAACCCCTTTTCCATTGCTTCTCGAGGATGAAGCTACTTGAGCAATTTGATTCTCTAATCCTTTCACATGCGTTATGAGTCCTTCAAATTTGAAGTTTAGATCATTGTAACAGGCTTTCATCTCAGCTATCTCCTTCTTTGTTCCTCCTTGTCCTTCCAGCAGTTGCTTCAGCATGTTCTTCACTTCATCATCCTGAGGAGGTTGATTCGAGTTGTTTCCCCTCTGCTGGAAATTGCCAAATTGTGGTCTTGGGCTTCTGTTTGAAGGGACTTGATTGCCAAAGTTTGAGTATCCTCTGGGTTGGTTGCTTGCCTACCCTTGATAACTCCCTTGGTTGTTGTAATTGTTCCTCTAGAAGTTTCCTTGACCTTGTTGGTTGAAAGGTCTAGGCTGGAAGCTATTTTGACCTTGCTGGCTCGGTTGTTTAGACTGATATCCCTGACTTTGACTCTGGTATCCATGTCCTTGCTGCTTCAGGATCGATGGATAGACCTGATCTTGCGGGTTCTCTACATTCTGGCTTCTGTAGGATAGGTTGTTATTGTAAGGTCTGTAGCCTCCCTGGTTTCCAACATAGCTAACTTCTTCAAGATTCCTTTCCAATGCTTCCAATGTGGGGTCTTGATAGTCTGGTTGGTAGGCATCTTGTTGATCCACAAAGTGGACTTGTCTCTGGTTCAAGTTCAGCACCTTATCCAATCTATCAAGCTTTTCGTTGATCTCTTTAAGCTTTTTGTCCTCCAGCTTCACTCCTCTTGATGACCTATCATAGTCGTCACCGTAGCATTGGTTGCTTTGGGCCAGGTTTTCAATCAACTGCTCTCCTTGATCAACATCCATATTAGCGAAACTTCCATAGCTCGCTGTGTCAAGAGCTATTCTGAACTTCTCATGAACCCCTCCATGAAAGATTCCCAGCAGTGCATCTTTCTTCACTCCATGATGAGGGCATGCTCTGGTGTAGCCTTTCAGTCTATCCCAAGCTTCATATAATGACTCATTTGGTCTCTGTCTGAAGGTAGTGATATCATTCCTGATTTTGGTTGTCTTCTGCTTGGGAAATAACTTATTAGTAAATTTTTTCTTTCACAAAGCCCATGTGGAGACCAGCTCTGAAGGCACATTGTGTTCCCACTTAGCAGCTCTGTCTCCCGAAGAGAATGGGAATAACATCATATTGATTGCGTCTTGAGGGACACCATTGATCTTGACTGTCCTGCAGAGCCTCTCAAAATCATCTAGATGATGAAGTGGGTTCTCACTAGGTAGACCATAGAACTTGGAGCCTTGCACCATGTTGATTAAACTCGTCTTGAGTTCATAATTGTTCTTAGCAACTGTTGGTGTAGGGATGCCAAGGCTGATGGTCCTTTCACCGGGTTCGTCGAATGCTCCAATGCGCTTGCGAGGAGCCCTTGCGTCAACTTCTAGAATAGGTAATGCACCAATCCCACACCCTTGGTGTTCTTCTTGTTGGAAGTGTTGAGCTTCTCCTCTGTGATCTTCCATGTTTGGATTTGGAGATTGTTCCAGTCTTTCTCTTAGAGTTCTTAAACGGTTTCCTCTCTTAAAGTATCAGTGGTTGCAAGTTTTGTTGTCCTTTGCTCCTCAAATTCATGAACTTGCAAAACAGAAAGATTCTCGAGTCTAAGTCAGCGATAAGAGGAATGTAGCAAATGTAACAAACTTAGTCTTAGATGACTTCTTAAATCTATTGGCTAAATTGCTTCCCCGACAACGACGCCAAAAACTTGATAGAGATTTATTTATCTCCACGAGTTTCACTTGAGCTTACTAAGAAGTACCCTCAAGAGTTTATCCGAATTAGTGACTGCAAGTACACAGTTATGCCTCTTGTAGTATTAACGGGATCGATCCTCAGGGAAGGTTTATAACCCAATAGATTATAAGAATTCTATTCTAAGCTAAGAGATTCAAAGTTCGATGGTGATTGAAACGATAGAAATTTAAGTAAATTAGAACAAAGTAATTAAGACGTCGAATGAATTGAATTAAGAAAGTATTAAATGGGGAAACAATCCAACCATGGATTAGGCATTAGAATGAATAAGGATGAGATCTGATGGGGTCATCCAAGCCACACCGACCCGATATTTGGAGGATGAGGTTCAGACCACTCCATACGTGTCCGACCGCATCATGACCAGGAGTAGGGCCGCCCAAGGAGCTCAAGACAGGCACAAGGATGATCAATCCCATGAAGACCAAGCAGAAGCCAATCTAGCTCATGCATCCGGTCATGGTGAGGAAGAGGAGATTGAAGACACCAGCCAGCCGCTTGACCATGTTCAGCTGGGTGTTCCTGGCTAGGACATCCATGCACACAACCTTAGGGATAAGGTCTTGTGTGTCCTTACTATTCTTGAGTAAAGGCACCCTTAAAGACCTTAGATGATTAGGGTACTCTTTCCCTTTCTAAGTTTACAATAATGGGTTCTTGGAAAGGTTTTTAATGAGACCTGAAAGTCTAAGGCATCAAGCCTAGTGTCCCATTGATTTTTAAGTTGGATATGTCCATTTAAAATCAATTTGGCTTGATCCTATCTTAGGCATTGTTTAACCTTTGCATTATGGTTTGTGTTTCTTTTTAAAAGACTTAGTCTTATTTTGGGTTTTTAGAAATGTTGACCACGAGTCTTGTGGTCAACTAGGTCACATGTGTGTAGCCTATAAAAGGCAAACTCTTATTCATTTCTATGCACACATTAGAGAACCCAAAACCCTAGTATTCGACCGCTTAGGTCTAATCTTTCTCCCTTGTATGTGAGTGTGTCTCCAAGTGAGGAAGAGAGTTCCATTGAAGGTTGAGTGTGTCTCCCTTCTTGGAAGGCTGTATCCAAGCCTGTCACAGCTTGGTGTGTTGCCTACAATCCACTTTCCAGCTCATTCAAACCTCTTTTATCCTCGCTCCACCCACGTTCTATTCCTTATCGATCCATTCGCTTCCATACCGTACCAGCCGCGCTCTTTCCCCCATTCTTCGACCAAGATCATGTCCAGCCGTCCCCGGCTTTGCACTCAAGGCTGCTACCTGGTCGTGCCCTAAGCCGGAGCCTAGTTTTTGGTGTTGTCCCGTCCCGGGCCAGTCGCTTGACCGTTCCAGTTTAAATCCGCGAACGAACATGCTCATCTAAGTTCCGTCCGTACCAACGCTCGTCCTGGCCGTGTCTCGCATCCCTTGGACCGCGTCCCTGTCCTGAACGGCTTGGCCTGTATCATTTTGGTATCAGAGCCCAAGTTCCTTAAGAAAGGTTGCATCTTTCTACTCTTTCACTTTAGGGTTTTGGTTTGTTGAAAGCAGTTGTTAAGGTTTTGTTGCGTGCTTGTGAATCTTGCTTAGGTTTGTTAGATTTCGTGAAATAGGTTATTTAGTTTGGTTATTAGGGTTTGTTGCATTTGTTTAAGAAACCGCCATTGTTAGAGCTTGAATGGGGAAGATGAAGTTAGGCGCGGTCAAGGCCGCTTTTGACCAGGACCGTACCGTCCTTTTGGTCGGTGACTTACTTAGTGGTCCACCCGGGCTGATGTCATCCTGTCCCCTGCATGCTTTTAAAATTTGAATTCGAATTTGGTCATGTTTAGGCGGTTCTAGAATTGAATTTTAAACTTATTTGTCTTAGGTATAGCTAATTTTTAGTTTAATTTAAATATAAATCAAGTTTATTAAGCATCATTAGCTTTAATCTAAGGGTAATTAATTTGAGAAACCTTTGACTAGTTGACTTTCTTGTTTTGCAAGGTACCTAAGCTAAATGGCTGATCCAGCCCTAGCAGAGATACTCACTAGCCTTCAGACTCAGCTTCAGCAGATGGGAGACCGGCTTGGTCGAGTGGAGCAGCCTCAACCACAACCTGCACAAGCGCCTCCACCTCCACAACCGAGAGCGCCACCATCACCTTGGCCGGAACAAGACATGGAGGGTTTGTCTGAGGAAGAAGCCTTCCCACCCCATTTCAGAAGGCCAAGACACAGAGAGAGGAGGTTTCCTGAGGAAATGGGTCATCACCACCCACCTAGAGCTCACTCCCCACACCTCAAGATCACACCCCCCACCTTTGCCGGCAAGGTAGACCCGGAAGCATACCTGGACTGGGAAAGAAGGATGGATCACATATTTGATGTCTATGGGTTTGAAGAACCCAAGAAGGTGACTCATGCAGCAGATCAACTCACTGATCATGCCCTGTCTTGGTGGGATCAAGACTCGGCTAAAAGGAGAAGGAGAGGAGAAGAGTCGGTTAGATCATGGGAGATCATGAAATTCATGATGAAAGGAAGGTACATTCCACCTATGTACCACAGGGAGCTTCAGAAGAAGTTTAGGAAGCTCAGCCAAGGCCAGAGGAGTGTAGAGGAGTATTTTGGAGAGTTTGAACACCTGAGGAACCGGCTTGGCTTAGAAGACACCGAGGAGACTCTCATGGCCCAATTCTTGGATGGTCTTCAAGAGAAGATTGCTAGCAAGGTGGAGATGTATTCATACAACGATCTCAATGAGTTACTAAATCTGTCCACCCAAGTAGAGAGCCAGCTCAAGAGGAAGACCAGGACCAGAGCTGTGGTCAATAACCCATGGAGATCCTCTGCCCCAAACCCAAATCCGCAAGGTTCTAGTTCTAATACTGCCTTCACTAGGCAATCTGACCGAGGCAAAGCCATAGCCCAGGACGTGAGACCTCCATACAAGCCCAGGGAGACCACCCCTGCCCCCAAGAACAGACGCCAGACCTACTCCTACTGGTCCCAAAACCCGGGATAACATGTGCTTCAAATGCCGTGGCCGAGGGCATTATGCAAGGGATTGCCCAAATCCCAGGGCTATGATCATCACCCCATCTGGTGACTATGATCTCAAGATGAGATGGAGCCTCCTGAGGAAGGTGATGAAGAGGAGGATGATGTAGCCTACCCTGAAGTGGGAGACCTCCTGGTCTCAAGAAGGGTCCTTAGCACCATCCAAGAGCCGGATGAGACAGCCCAAAGGGAAAACATCTTCCACACCCGTTGCATGGTAAGTGGTAAGGTATGTTCTCTGATAATTGATGGTGGATCTTGTGCTAATGTGGCTAGCACTTACATGGTTGAGAAATTGAATCTGGTAGCTACTAAACATCTTAGGCCTTATAGACTAAGGTGGCTTAATGATAAAACCGAATTGAAGATTAGTGAACAAGTCAAGGTTTCTTTTAGCATAGGCAAGTATGTTGATGAGGTCTTTTGTGATGTAGTTCCTATGCAAGCCACTCATATCTTGTTAGGCAGACCTTGGCAATTTGATAGGAAAGTTGTGCATGATGGTAGGACTAATAAGTATACCCTTATGATGAATAAGAAACGGATTAGTTTAGCACCATTGTTGCCTGCCCAAGTTCATGAGATGCAAGTCAAGTTAGCCAAAGAGAAATGCATGTCTAAAACCAATTTCTTGATTACACCTAGTGATGTCAGACGTTCCCTCTTTGATCCAACTTGTCAGGTTGTTTTGATTGTTTACAAGGATCTATTGAATGCTAGGCATACTAACATGGTCTTGCCAAGGGAAATCCGAGCTTTACATGACAGGTACAAGGATGTCTTTTCTGAGGAGATACCAGCTGGATTGCCACCTTTGAGAGGCATAGAACACCAGATTGACTTCATCTCTGGAGCCCAACTCCCAAACAGGCCGGCCTACCGAGTCAATCCCGCGGAGGCCAAGGAACTCCAAGCTCAGGTCCGAGACCTCATGGCCAAGGGATATGTGAGGGAGAGCTTAAGCCCATGTGCCATGCCTGTGCTCCTTGTGCCCAAGAAAGATGGCTCTTATAGGATGTGTGTTGATTGCCGAGCCATCAACAACATCACCATCAAATACCGCCACCCAATCCCAAGGCTAGACGACATGTTGGATGAGCTGAGTGGGGCAACCATCTTTTCTAAGGTGGATTTGAAGAGTGGGTATCACCAAGTGAGGATGAGAGAAGGGGATGAGTGGAAGACCGCCTTCAAGACCAAGCATGGCTTGTATGAGTGGCTAGTCATGCCATTCGGCCTCTCCAATGCCCCAAGCACCTTCATGCGCCTCATGCACCATATCCTTAGACCTTTTATGGGCAAGTTCTTAGTTTTCTATTTTGATGATATTTTGATATATAGCTCCTGCTTCTCTGATCATGTGCTGCATTTAGAACAAGTCTTAGAGACTCTTAGGAAGGAACGCATGTTTGCCAATTTGTCTAAATGCATCTTTTGCACAGATGAGGTTGTTTTCCTTGGATTTGTGGTCAGCTCACAGGGACTCAGGGTGGATGTGGAGAAGATAGAAGCCATACTTGGCTGGCCTAGACCGACCTCCATCAGTCAAGTTAGAAGTTTCCATGGATTGGCCAGTTTCTAGCGGCGCTTTGTGAAGGACTTCAGCACCTTGGCTGCACCGTTAACCTCCCTGATCAAGAAGAACACGGGTTTTGAATGGGGAGAGACGCAAGAACAAGCCTTCTTGGAGCTCAAGTATCAGCTGACCCATGCACCTATCCTTGCCTTACCCAACTTTGAGAAGACTTTTGAAGTGGAGTGTGATGCCTCAGGAGTAGGCATAGGGGCGGTTCTGACTCAAAGGGGAAGACCAGTGGCCTACTTTAGTGAGAAGCTAACCGGTGCTACCCTGAACTATCCAGCCTATGACAAGGAATTGTATGCATTGGTCTGGGCAATGCAAACGTGGCAGCATTACCTCTTGGCTAGAGAGTGTGTGATCCATACAGACCATGAGACTTTGCAACATCTTAGAGGCCAAACTGTATTGAAGAAGAGGCATGCTAGATGGCTGGAGTATATAGAGACCTTTCCCTATGTGATCAAATATAAGAAGGGAAAGGAAAATGTGGTGGCGGATGCTTTGTCAAGGAGGCATGCTTTGATATCTACAGTGGATGCTAAAGCCTTGGGATTTGGACACTTGAAGACCATGTACCCTGAAGACCCAGACCTTAAGACAGCCTATGAAGAGCATGGAACAGGAGCATACATGCGGTTCTTTCCCCAATGCTCAATGAGGGAGTTGCTTGTAGAGGAAGCTCATGGTGGTGGCCTTATGGGTCATTTTGGAGTTGAGAAGACCCTCAGTGTTCTTAAGGAACATTTCTACTGGCCAAAGATGAAGAAGATGGTAACCACCCACTGTGACCGGTGCATCACCTGCAAGAGAGAAAAGTCCAGACTCCACCCCCACGGCCTGTACATGCCCCTGCCAGTCCCCACTCTACCATGGGTAGACATCTCCATGGATTTCGTTTTGGGGTTGCCAAAGATTCAACACAAAGACTCGGTGTTTGTGGTGGTGGACCGTTTCTCCAAAATGGCTCACTTCATACCCTGCTCAAAGACCAATGATGCCTCTCAGACCGCGACCCTATTCTTCAGAGAGGTGGTGAGACTTCATGGCATTCCAAGGACCATTGTGTCGGATAGGGACACAAAGTTCTTGTCCCACTTCTGGAGGACTTTGTGGAAGAAGCTTGGTACCAAGCTCTTGTTCTCTACCACGTGCCATCCTCAAACAGATGGGCAGACCAAGGTGGTTAACCGCACCTTAGGAGCACTCTTAAGGTCAACAATTGGAGGCCATCTAACAACTTGGGTGGAGAGCCTTCCCTTGGTGGAGTTTGCCTACAATTCGGCCAAGCATTCTACCACAGGCATGTCCCCTTTTGAAGCTGTGTATGGCCGCAACCCAGACACTCCCTTGACCTTGGCACCCCTGCCACCGACCGAGACCATGGATCTTGAAGGAGAAGCTAAAACCGCAGCCATGAAGAGGATATTTGAGCAAGTGCACGGCAAGATTGAGAAGAGGAACAACCAAGTCCGATCTAGGATCAACTAGAAGAGGAAACAGCTGGTGTTCCAACCAGGAGATTGGGTGTGGTGACACCTAAGGCCAGAGCGCTTTCCCAACAAGAGCAAGCACAAGCTGGATTTCAGAGGAGATGGGCCATTCCAAGTGGTGGAACGCATCAATGACAATGCCTACAGGCTCAAGCTACCAGGTGAGTATAATGTGTCTTCATCCTTTAATGTTTCTGATTTATCTCCCTTTGATGCACAGGATGTTGGCTCTTTGGAGACCAAAGCACTTGAAGAGGGTGGGGATGATGGGGTCATCCAAGCCACACCGACCCGGTATTTGGAGGATGAGGTTCAGACCACTCCATACGTGTCCCACCGCATCATGACCAGGAGTAGGGCCGCCCAATGAGCTCAAGACAGGCGCAAGGATGATCAACTCCATGAAGACCAAGCAGAAGCCAATCTAGCTCATGCATCCGGTCATGGTGAGGAAGAGGAGATTGAAGACACCAGCCAGCCGCTTGACCATGTTCAGCTGGGTGTTCCTGACGAGGACATCCATGCACACAGCTTTAGGGATAAGGTCTTGTGTAATTACTATTCTTGAGTAAGGGCACCCTTAAAGACCTTAGATGATTAGGGTACTCTTTTCCTTTCTATGTTTACCATAATGGGTTCTTGGAAAGGGTTTTAATGAGACCTGAAAGTCTAAGGCATCAAGCCTAGTGTCCCATTGAATTTTAAGTTGGATATGTCCATTTAAAATCAATTAGGCTTGATCCTATCTTAGGCATTGTTTAACCTTTGCATTATGGTTTGTGTTTCTTTTTAAAAGACTTAGTCTTATTTTGGGTTTTTAGAAATGTTGACCACGAGTCTTGTGGTCAACTAGGTCACATGTGTGTAGCCTATAAAAGGCAAACTCTTATTCATTTCTATGCAGACATTAGAGAACCCAAAACCCTAGTATTCGACCGCTTAGGTCTAATCTTTCTCCCTTGTATGTGAGTGAGTCTCCAAGTGAGGAAGAGAGTTCCATTGAAGGTTGAGTGTGTCTCCCTTCTTGGAAGGCTGTATCCAAGCCTGTCACAGCTTGGTGTGTTGCCTACAATCCACTTTCCAGCTCGTTCAAACCCCTTTTATCTTCGCCCCAGCCACGTTCTATTCCTTATCAATCCATTCGCTTCCATACCGTACCAGCCGCGCTCTTTCCCCCATTCTTCGACCAAGATCTTGTCCAGCCGTCCCCGGCATTGCACTCAAGGCCGCTACCTGGTCATGTCCTAAGCCGGAGCCTAGTTCTTGGTGTTGTCCCATCCCGGGCCAGTCGCTTGACCGTTCCAGTTTCAATCCGTGAACGAACATGCTCATCGAAGTTCCGTCCATACCAACGCTCGTCCTGGCCGTGTCTCGCATCCCTTGGACCGCGTCCCTGTCCTGAACGGCTTGGCCTGTATCAAGATCGACCTATCAATTCAAATCATGAATGTGTAACTTTCATTTCCAGACAATGAGACTATGAACAGGTTAATACATTCCCATGTAAAAACCCCTATGCTTAGAATTAGATTTGATCAATTTCCATTGCAAACCCTAAAACTAAACAAGCATTAAGATTCATCTCAATTTTCATGTAATGCCTCTAGACAACTGCTTCCGCAGGCTAGAATTATAAGATTCACTAATTAGATTATCCTATGAATTCACTATCCCTTTCCCAAGGTGTGAATTCGATAAACCCTAGATTGACTCTTCCAAGATCAACCTAGCATTAAACATATCTAATAGTTATGGATTACACAATCCTAGACCTAAATATCATCTCATGTTCTCGATTCCCCTAATCATCTATCCTATCCATGGTTGAATCTAAGAATCTACTCAGACATAACAGGAATTGCAGGAAAAACAATAAATGGTGAAGAAAACATAATTGGATTGCAGAGATTGAATAATACAAGAATTCTTAAGAAAATAAAACTGTAATTGTCTTACTAAACACCATAGATTGTTGAAGAAATAACTAGGGTTCTCTGTCACTTTTTCTCTCTATAGGCTGAATAAAACGTGATCCTTTTTTCTTTTAAAACAACCTATTTATAAGTTCCCAAAAACCTAATTTATTAGACTAAAACGACAATAAAAAATGAGTTATTTACGGGATCGATCGATCGGACGAAGGGATCGATCGATCCTTGAATCTGTCGTAGACATTTTGGGCTGGTAGATCGATTGATCTAGACAGATATCGATCGATCTAAACTTGCTCGATCGTTCCTCTCTCCTTCTGGTCGGTCTTGGAAATTCACGCAATCACGATCATAAGAACTGATCGATCGATCTTTTCAGGTCGAGATCGATCGATCTTTTCACACAGAGGGGTGTATAGGTTCAATCATCATTTGAGTCCGTTCATCTTATTGACATGTTCTGATCATTCTCACATTGTTGTATCGGCCACCCGTAACTTCATAGACTCCGAAAACGTTCCTAACTTGCTTTGTATCCTCTGAACAATAGAAAGTAGTAAACATCCTAGAATTCTAATGCATATGAACCTAAATGTATCCTAAAATGTAAGATCTAATGGTTGATTCATACAAATTATGTACAAAATGATTTATTAAAACTGCTAAAATGTGGGTTTATCATAGTTCTGGTGCATTCCCCATCCTTTTTCAACCTTAATATAATTATCTCTAACTCTTTCTCTTTTGTCCTAGCCTTTGCACTTTTTCTTGTTGCAGCCTAGGGTCTCCTAACCACCATTGTAACCACTTTCCAACTGCAGAACAACTTCTTAACCTCCTGGCCAACTTTTTTTCAATCAGTTTTAGCTGGTATAACAGCCTAAACTAGGCTTCTCGATCTTTAATCCACCAATTTTAGACAAGATACTAGGTTAGGTTGAACTTGTTTTTAAAGCTTAACAGCTTCTGATAACTCCTTTTAACTACTTAACCACCTTTTAACCTCCAAACACTAGCCTAAAACTGTCACCAACAGCTTTTTTTAACCGCCACTAACAGTTTTTAACTCTAACTTCTTTTATCAAACATAACTGTTTATAACCGCTTCTTGACCAGATTTTAACCGCCTTTTAAATGTCTTCTAACAGCTTCTAAACTGATTAACAAATTATTAACTACTAACAAAAACCGTTTTAGGTATTAAAGGTTATAACAACTGAGCAACAAGTCTAACCTCCTTATAGCAAAATTCAATAATTTCAGAATTTGACTAGTTCACAAGAAAATGAATCTTAAAACCTAAAACTCTTTTGATTGCAACCAAACTTATTGAAAACCTACACAAGACCCTTATCAAACTTCTTAACGTCCAAGATTTGAAGAAGGTTGAGAAGGGATAAGATTTTTATCACCAATACCCAAAAGGAGTCAAAACTGGACACATCAAAGGAAAACGAACAAGAAACATTCAACACTTTATTAGGGTGAGTGCAGACCTCCCAAAACATCATCTAGACTCATTCTTCTTGTGGTTAGGCTTTATAATTGCTCGATTTGATGAATATTTGACCAAGTTATGCTCGTTGCAATGGTGGAGATCCCAGAAGGCGCTGATTGTGACTCCTTTGAGGATAACTTTTGATTCTGATCACCAAATGAGATGAAACCGGTGCAGGGATGATCATAAACTCTTTCCTGGTGATCCTTTTAATTTAATATGGAAGAAAACCTTGTGATCTCACAGGAATTGATGAAGAACCACCTTGATCTTCTCAGCGGCTCTCGCTTGGAGGCTTATGTGCAAGGTTGAAGAAAAAAATCAATTTCTGCAGATTTGGGATGATTGTTGCTCTGATACCATGTTATAATGAGAGATTTAGATTCGCCATCGGAGAATAGAGAAAGTTTTAGAGAAAAGAGAATGAGAGAAAAGATTAATTATTGATTATGAAAGCATAATGCTTCTTGCTTACGAATGAGGAGTACAATTGTTTATGTAGAGAGTTTACAATTCTTGTGTCCAAACACTCCTCCGAGGCGCCTACTTAAGGTGTTTGGCTACAGGTTAAGAAGCTTCTTCATACTCTCCTTTTGTTTTAGAGTATTTACTCTCTTCTTCTTTTTAACACTTCATACTCACTCTTTGTCTTAGAGTATCTACTTCTTTTCTTCTTCATGTCAACAGCCAGAGCCGAAGGCACACCGACGGGGAGGAGAACCGAAAAATTTCTGAAGACCTCCAAAACCGATGAATATTTGATGGTCGCCAAAACCGACGGTTTTCCAACCGCCGCCAGAATCAACAGCTTTTTGACAGCCGCCGAAACCAACAATTTTCCAATAGCCGCCTGAACCGATGGCTTTCCGACGGCCGCCATAATAATTTATTTATTTTTTAAATAATTCGGAGGAAATATTAAAATATGAAATAATATTGATAATACATAAAATTTAAAAGAACAAAAAATAAAAAAACTAAATTTTCAAAGTTTTCAACAGAATAAAAAATTAATGGGGAGTTGAAAAGTTTTGGAAAAACTCTGTTCTTCTCTCATTTGTTGGAGAGTTTTCTGATTTTCTTCACGATGTTTCTCTAATGTAGCAATCTTTTCATTTAGTGCTGCTATCACAGGCTTTCTTGAATCACTGTAGTATGAAGATGATGAACCCAATGAAGTATAACCGTCTTTAGGTATACCGTCAAGACGACCCTTGGCTTTTGGAGTTACCTGCAATTTAAAGAAATACGTAATTTTTAAATGTAAAAAAATATTTTAATAAAAGATTTAAACATATTTGAAATCTTAACTAACCTCATAGACGATTTCATTAATCTTCTCCACCAGAACTTCAGTGCACAAAGGTCCCTCGACTATTTCTTGGGATTGGAGATACTCTTCCCCGCATATCATAAAAATCTCCCAAGCGATCAGATCATTAAATAAGCCAGTGCGCTTATTGGTGTGTGCATCTACGAAGGACCAAAGAATAAAAGAGGTATAAGTGATTCCATACTAGCTCAATATTAACATTGCTATTATTACCGAACGTTAAAAATGGACATTTCATCTTGCTGTTTCTTTTCAGATCAAGATTCCCTCTGACAAGTTGCATGAATTCGCATATACCACATGCATACTCATCTTTTAATAGTCCAGAATCCTCATCCATCATAGGCTCGTCCATCAAAGACTAAAAATATCCACTTATTTTTCAAATTTTAAGAATTTTTTTCTAAAGTTTTTTTATTTGTGGAAAATGGAAAGAAATGTTCGTTTGTATATGTAATAAACGTAGCCATCAAAATCTCCTCAGAATTACCTTGGAAAATTCCAACAGTCTCAGCAACCCTCAGAAAATTTTGTTGGATGTCGACAGACTTCAGAATTCTCTCAAAAATTTTCCATCCGATATCGGTAGCTGTCAGAAATTCCTTAGAATTTTCCTACGGGTAATGTTCTCTCGAAAAGCCATTGGAAAACTCCGTGAGATTTTCGACGTCTTCCTTTATCCATCTTAATTGTCAAAAATCCCTTGAAATTTTCCGACGGTTTTTCTAACAGACAGTTTTCCAACATAATTTTTTGATGGCCGGTTGTTCATCAGAAATACCGTCGGAAAACACTATATTTTATATTTTTTAGTAATGAGTGGACTCTTATTTCTGCAATGAGCTGAGTGGTTATAGCTGGGCCAAGACGAAGTCTGTGGAAGAAGAAATGCTGCAAAAAGAAACGACAATGTAGCATGTTTTTAGCTTCATAAATCAGAGAAAATGTGTCATTGCTAAGGAGTCAATCATTCACATGAGAAATGTAGGAGCTAGAAGAACTATATTGATACATAATATAAAGCCAATAGGTAGTGAGAGATTAAGGTTAAAATTCACAACAAAAAAATACAAAGAAAGAGAAGTTAGAGAACGGGTGAGAGAAAAGCTATATCAGAAATGTGATTTATTTTTTTCACTGAAACTTGTTCATCATTGGTTTTTTATTTGAGTTAAATCTGTTTAAGGTAAGTGATGTGAGTTTGGTAGGTTATTTTTGGAAGAAATTATAAATCTATAAAGATGATATATAATCATAATACAGAGTTGGATTAACCAGTTGGCAGGATACACACATCCAGAATAGAAAATGTTGTTCAAAGATCCTTGTTGATCAATGAGATGAACTGCTCTATTAAAGTTCCGTTTGACGTGAGTAAATATTAGACGCTTGAATTTGGACTCCCATGTTCTTATGTCGTTAATAAGTTTCAAAACAGATATATCGATATATGAACTTTGTAATATCTTTGTCAACAGCTGGCAATCGCCTTCAAAAATATCAACATGAATCTCCACACTCCACATATTTTGCATATCCATTAGTATTCCTTAAGCTTCAAGACTTGAAGAGGCTATACCTTGTGTTGCAAAGCTTAGCATCACAAAAATGGTCTCGTAGAATCCAACCGCCAGTAACTTATCATGTGATTAGATGGAATGCAACATCAAATTTACATTGTAGACAATCACTAGGAGGGCGTATCTAACTGTTAAGATTTATACAGCGATCCTTATATCTAATCTTTGATGTTAGACTTTCGAGATGATATGGAAGAGATCACGATCACGATTCCTTTTGAGAAGACTGATTTGTGAAGAAGATGAGAAAGGAAGAAGAAGAAGAAGAATTGCAGATTGGACACTGAGTTGTTTACCTGAAGTTCACCGCACTTTCAATCGGAAGCCGCTATATCTTTCCGGGGCTCAGCTATTGCAGAGCTTTCCTTAATCTTGCTCAAGACCGAGCTACTGATTACAACAATTTTTGACTCAGTAATCTAACTCGTGTATCGATCACAAGAACTTGATCATCAACACGATGACTTACCTCTGCAACAGTCTCACCATTTTTATAACAGAAACGGTTGGTTGCAGAGAACGACACCGTTCTAGCTAAACCTGGTACAGATTAAGACCTACTAGGCGCCGCCAACTAAGTGTCCTTGGTAGCACCGTGTTCTTCAACCTGTTGGTTGAAGTTCTTGGAGTATCACAAGCCCCTTTCACAGTTTGTGTGGTCCCTTCGATCCACCCCTTCACTTTCATTGTTTCCTGTCCAGTAACCTGAGCTTCTCGGTGAAAGACAGCCCACCCCACGGTTCTTGAATTAACGCATAAGATATGCGTATCCGGCAATGTCTTCATCCTCCAGATAAGTCTTGTAATCATCTAGCTTCAGAGGAGCTTTTATTTCTCGTCTTACTCTATCTCGAGCAAGCTGGTACTCACTTAGATCCTCTGATATTTCTTCCTCTGTTTCATTTGTGTCTTGATCATGCTCGTAAATATCTCCTTCTTCCGGGACAACATCCTTTTGAAGCGACTTACATGTTTCTGGATCTTTGCCTGTAATATCATAGTTCAAAAAAATATTAGTAGTATCCTAAGTTTTGGACTTTTCAATACCAGCTTTGCTTTGTTTACTATGTCTTTGAAGACCACTTTTTCCTGAAATTTAACGTTTCTGCTGATGATAAACTTTTCTTCTTCAAATAGCCAAATCCTGTATCCCTTTACTCCTTGAGGATATCCTGTAAACACTGCTTTTTTGGCTCTTGGATTTAGCTTTCCTTTATCTGAGTGTACATACGTCAGACATCCAAAACGCCTGAGGTTTTCCAAGTTTGGAACTGCAGAGGTCCATCTCTTCTCAGGAATTTCCAACTCAATAGCAGATGAGGGAGAACGATTAATTAAGTACACTTCGAAGGATGCTGCTTCAGCCCAAAAATATTTTTCAAGACCACTTTCACTGAGCATACTCTGCAACACCATTTTGTTGTGGTGTGTATGCGCATGTTTTGTGTCAAACTATGCCTTCTTCTTTGCATAACTGATCAAACCTGAGGTTACAAAACTCTAATCCATTATCGGTTCGAATTTTTTTGACCTTCCTATCAGACTGTTTCTCAACCATCCTCTTCCATTCGATAAACTTGCTAAACGCTTCATATTTAGTTTTCAGAAAGAAGATCCAAGATTTTCTAGACCAATTATCAATGAAGGAAATGAAGTATTAACTTCCTCCAAGTCTTAAAGGAACGTTTGGAGACCCTCATAAGTCGGAATGAACATAGTTTTCCTTTGTGACATGTTTAGCTTCACTAAAGCTGAGTCTCTGTGTTTTACCCATTATACAGTCTTCACAGAATACTAGTTCTTCCAACTTATTCTTGTCTATGCAACCCTTTTGAGCGAGTATTTTAAGAGCTATTGATCCTATATGGCCCATTCTACTATGCCAAAGCTTGGTATATTCATTTGATGAATTTGACTTGTTATCTTGAGATGTGTTTCAGGTTTCATACATTCTTGCTTGTCCTTGCAAGAAGTAAAGGGTATCATGATCTTTTCATTTTCCTTTCATTATCACAGAGCAACCTTTTATAATCTTGAGCAATCCATTGGAGCCTTTAAATTCACATCCTTTTGCTTCAAGTGCTCCTAATGAAATCAAGTTTTTTCCTATTACGGGTATGTATTTGACCTCACTTAGCAAAAAACGTGGTGCCATCTGAATTCTGAAACCTCACAGATCCTATACCTTTTACATCCATGCTGGAGTTGTTAGCAACTCTTACCTTTCCAAACTCCACCTCCTTAAAATCAATGAAGATATCCTTCCTAGGAGTCATGTGGAAGGAGAAACCTGAATCAACTATCAATTCCTCCTTATCGGCTGATCCTTAAGTGAGATTTACTTCACATGCAAGAAGCCCTGCCAGATCTTGAGCATCGTTCCTGACTATAGATGCCTCAACTTTATCCAGTGAATGTGATTTTCCTTTTTTCCTCTCTAGCCATTTATAGCATTGCTTCTTATAGTGTACCTCTTTTCCACATATCCAACATACTTTCTTTCTTTCTGTGGAGTTAGATCTTGATCTTCTATTATTTCGTTTCTTGTTTCAATTGAAACTTCTGTGTTCTGTCCTACCTCTTACGGAATGAACTTTAGAGCTAAACCTACCACTTCCTTTTCCTTAAACTTAGCAGCACTAGCTACGTCTTCTAGTTTAAGCACATTCCTACTATATATTTAGGGTCTCCTTGAGGTGATCGTACATTTGAGATAGTGTATTCAGTACCAGAACTGCTTGAATTTCTTCTGGTACTTGTATGCTTAGATGACTTAATTCTCTAACTATCTTGAGAAAATCATATATGTTTTCGTTGATTATACGGTGATCTATCATCTTGAAACCATAGAGCTCAAGCTGAGCGTAAACTCGATTTGGTAACGTTTTTGGCATATACAATGATTCAAGTAATGCCAAGGTTTCTGCTGCTTTTTCACATTCTTCAATCTTGCGGAGAATATGATCACCAACACTTAGGAAGATAGTATGTTTGGCTTTATCATATCTCAAGCCTAGCTTCCTCTAATGTGACTTTCTTCTTGATCCGATCAGGATCTTTTTCTTCTTCTTCGTCGCCTAAATCCAACTCTGAAGGTTTGGGAACAATGACATCCTTGAGACCTGAAACGCTGAGGTACGCATACATCCTCCGTTTCCACATCGAGAAATCTCCATCACCATTAAATTTTTCGATATCTACCTTTGTGCTTGTCATTCTCTGAGTGATCCTTCTTTATCTCTTTCTTTTAGGTTCTTCTCTTGCCGTAAACTTGGCTCTGATACCAATTTGTTAAAAAAATATACATCGATCCTTATATCTAATCTTTGATGTTAGACTTTTGAAATAATTTGGAAGAGATCACGATCGCAGTTCCTTTTGAGATGACTGATTTGTGAAGAAGATGAGAAAGGAACAAGAAGAATAATTGCAGATTGGACACTGAGTTGTTTTCCCGGAGTTCACTACACTTCCAATCGGAAGCCGCTATATCTCTCAGGGGCTCAGCTATTACAGAGCTTTCCTTAATCTTGCTCAAAATCGAGCTACTGGTTACAACAACGTGTTTGACTCAGTAACCTAACTCGTGTATTGATCACAAGAACTTGATCATCAACACGACGACTTACCTCTGCAACAGTCTCACTGTTTTTATAACAAAAACGGTTGGTTGCAGAGAACGACACCGTTCTAGCTAAACCTGGAACAAATTAATTAACTCTAAACTGAAGCTAATCCTTAAACCAGACGTGGTACAGACTTAGCCGAACAAACCTAAGAACTTTTAAACATTTGAAGATTGCATACACTTCTTCCATAACTATGACATTTGGTGGTAATATATCAGAAATAGATAAAGTTTAATGCTGCACATCTATATTTTGTGTGAAAGAGTTAATCCATTCATTTGTATCAGCGACAGCAAGATACACAATTGTTTGAATCGATGTTTTTTGCTTCCTAAAATATCATATGATTCTGGGCTTTCCAAATAGCCATATGAGCCAAAAGGGAAGAAGTTTTTGGTGTAAGGCAGGCCTGGTAATTTTTGAAGATCCATTAATCTCATCAAGTACTCATCCGGTTCCTGTAATGAAGTGAGAAGAAGATAAAAGGGCAGGTCTGGTTTCCTCCATATCGACTTTGATATTGGACAAAGTAATAGAATATAAGAAATTGATTCCTTGGCAGCACAAAAGCGTTGACATATATCCTCTATTTTTATTTTACGTGTAGTTAATTGTTGGAATGAAGAAGAAATGATGAAAGAAGAAGGCCTCTAACTCTAGCTTAAGGCCGTGTGGTCTAAGTCATCTAAGGGGAGTGTCTAAGGCTTGTTTGTGTTCTAGTATTATGTTATCCTTGTAATCAGAAGGGTTTAAGTCTTCGAGATAGATTTTCCTGATTTTTCATCAAACTTTGAAATCTGGAAAATGGAGGGAAACTTGATTTTTGGATTGGTACATTGGTAAAATTCGATTTTTGTTGCTGGATCATCATTGGTTGTGAAGATAATGACTGTTAGAAGTTGTTCTTGTTGGAGTTGGTTGAATTATGTTGCAGGAGTTAGTTGAAGTTGTTGTTGGTTGGTTCAAGATGTTCCACACGCCCACGCACACGCCTATACCCGCGCCCGAGTGCGTTATGCAGTTCCCGACCAGCTTCGTACCGACCAGCTACGTCCCGACCAGCCGTTCCCGACCATTCCAATAAACAAGCTGGCCCCTGTCAGCTTGTGAAGCATGGAGATTCCAACTACTATCAGAGCTCCTTTCATTCTACATGGAGCAAATTATCTCTTATGGTCTAGAACCATGAAAACCACACTGGGTGGTAAAGGACTTTGGAATCATATTTCAACCAATGGTCATGATGAAAATGAAATTGCTGAAGTTAATGAGGTTGTGGCTGCTTAAGCTAAATGGTACCAAGAAGATCAATTGGTACTCTCTACAGTTCAAAACTCTCTTGCTAATGATCTCTTAAAAGCTTATTCATTTTGTGAGAATGCTAAGGAACTTTTGGACACTTTGCTAAAGGTATATGGAAATACCACTAACCTCTTAAGAATTTTTGAGGTGAAAAAGTCTTTGAATGAATTGAAGCAGGAGGATGCAGAATTCACAAAGCACTATGGCTCATTCAGAGCATTGTGGGCTGATCTAAAGAAGGCTAGCCACAATTGATGCAATTGTTCTCCTAGAGAGGAAAGAACAAGACAATGTGTTTGAGTTACTATTAACTCTTAACAAAACTTACTCAGATCTTATTAAGCATATTCTCAAGTATGATAAGCTTCCTAGCTTGAAAGATGTTTGTGTTCAAATCCAATAGGAGCAAGGATCCCATGGACTCTTTGGCAATAAAGTTGAATTGGTGACTGCACACAAGAGTTTCTTCAAACCAACAACAACAAATGATACAAGGAAGAAGAGACCAATATGTGACTATTGGAAAAGGAGTGGCCATACAAAGAATGAGTGTTTGGTACTCCATCCTGACGGTAAGTGATGGGCCGAATTTGAGTGAAGCCCGACTTTGAGGTGTCTTCTGGTTAATGGGCGTGGCTGTGACAAACCCACCACCAACAATTGCCTCCAACCCTTTAAGTGAGGTGACGAACTTGAAGAGTGATAAATATTTGAGAAAGACCCCATAGTTAGAGGCAAAAACATCATAAGTGTAATTCTAACTCGTAAGGAAATATACGATGAGTTAGAAGGATAAAAAACTTAGGCATAATTTCGAGTTTATTTTTTTAGTGCAAATGCTTTGGGTGTCATTCAGACTTGCGAGTTTCAGCATTCGGCGAATTCTAAGTAAAAATGCCTTTGCCGCAATTTAGACATGACAAGACCGAGGTGAAAATGGCTTCAAGTGTTTCTTTGCAACACGTAGCGATTCATAGTTAACTGGATATCGTCCACTTTTCCTTTGCCATAGACAAAGTTCTAACTCTTTTTAAATTAGATACTTGGATGGACTTTGAGGTATACTCCAAATCAGTTCTTGAGACTGTGTACAGATGACGTTGAGATTGTGTACAGACGAGAATCTATCTTGTTTTCTACCTCAAGCTATCAATACAGGGATAAGAGAAAAGAACAAACACACCGAGAACCAAACATTTCTTCTAAGAATCCGACATCAAAAGATAAAAGCAAAAAGTTAGTGAATAGCATACCCAAACACAAAATTTGTGGGAGCACTTTCTGGAGATAGTATGCTGTACTCGACCAAGCTTAAAAACTCAAATTAACAATACTGCTTATACTGTAGTTGTACTGCTCAAGTACGGCTTTTGGGAACTCTTTCACTACCTTCAGAACATATATGAAGAAGTCTCCATCAGATATATCACCAAATTTGTTGTAAAAAACATAGAAGGGGTAAAAGCAAACATAATATATAAGTAAATCATGCTGCTAAAGAAGCAATTTGGTCTAAAGATTATATACATTTTGACCTTATCAATCTCTAAAGCGAAGAAATTTATGTTTATATTATTAAAGTAATTCCATTTTCACGGGTGATGAAATATTCAAAGGAACTAAGGCAGCATAACCGTTAACCAAGAGTAAACTCGAATCAGACCATACATGGTCTAAGTGAAAAATTGGAATGACAAAAGTAGCATTTAGTAGTCTGTTAGACTCTAGAACAATGAAACAGTGTTTATGATCTGGGTTAGTTTGTAATCGAAGAAGAAAAGAGTTTTTTGAATAATATGATAAGATTCAGTGAAAGCAAAGTCTGCAAATCCCGATTACAAACGGAAAGTCTAACAGTTTGATACCGTAAACACCGTGGATCTCATATTGATCCTCTCTACAGACTCATAGCGTCTGTGTATTCACAGTATCAAGCATAAAGAGATACTTAGCATACCCTCTTATTTATATAACAAGGCTAAAGAGAACCCTCTGGTTCCAAACAGGTCTTTGCTTTACTTTTCGGTTTGAACCTCCTTCCCGCCATATTCTTCTTCCCTGCTTCCCAGCTCTTCATCCTCACAATCTTTCTTCCCTGCCGGTTCTTGCTCATGCTGACAAACATTCTCACCCACAGACGCCATGAGAGTACCAACCCCTCCAACTTGCACAGTCTTCTTCTTCCTTCTCACATAGGTTTGATGGAACTTATTAATAATCCCCTCAACGAAACCCAGCTTGCCCTCAAGCTGGTAAGAAGGAAGACGTATACGAAACTCCTTAGCAAGCATCCAAGAGTCCTCCAACGAAGTAAAATCCTGCCAATGAATCAGCAGTTCCAAACCCCCATTAACATCATAACGCAAAGCTAAAATGTCAGATGGTGTTGGTGGCTGTAATAAGTTCTCCATGTGAATTGGTGGGGTGGATTGAACCTCAGTACCCGGTCCAACATACAGTTTCAATTGCGATGTGAAACACCGGGTGGATCGTAGCACCTTCCGGAAGTTGCAGCTTGTAAGCTGTAGCACCTATGCGCTCTAAAACACGATAAGGTCCGTAAAACTTTGCTGCTAACTTCTGTTATCCCGATGAAAGACTGAATGTTGCCGATATGGATGCAGCTTCAAATACACCATCTCCCCCACTTCAAATTCCACGTGACGTCTACTCTTATCAGTGTGAACTTTCATCAAGTGCTGTGCTCTTTCTAATGTGACTTTCAGCTGAGCAATCATCCTGTCCCGGTGCTGTAAGGACTGTTCTAAGTCGAATTTGGAGGTGGAACCCGATTCAAAGGGAAGCAAACGCGGTGGATCTCTGCCATATACAACCTTAAACGGAGATGTTTTGAGAGATGAATGGAATGATGTGTTATACCACAGTTCTGCCCACCCTAGGAACTGAAACCAAGTCCGCGGATGCTGAGAAGCAAAACATCATAAATAAGTCTCCAAACAACGATTGAGAACCTCTATTTGTCCATTTGTTTGCGGATGAAAGGCAGTGCTGAACTGAAGTTTGGTACCCGCCAATCGAAAAGACTCCTTCCAAAAAGTACTCAAAAACAAACGATCTCTGTCCGATACAATGGTTCTCGGAAATCCATGAAGACGAACAATGTCTGCAATGAATACTTTAGCCACATTACAAGAAGTAAACGGATGTTTGAAACCCAGGAAATGAGCATATTTACTAAGGTGATCTACCGCCACCAATATTACGTTACACCCGAAGAAGTAGGAAGTCCATCAATGAAATCCATACTAATGTCTTCCCAAATGCGATGAGGAATAGGGTAAGGGCTGCAACAATCCTGCTGGAGACAAGGTAGAATACTTGTGAGTCTGACAAACAGTAAATTCAGCTACATATTGCTGAATAGTCCGATACATCCCATCCTAATAGAAAGAACCTTGAACTCTTTTAACTGTCTTCAAAACACCAGATTTCCCTCCCACCAATCCATCATGGCACTCTCTTAGAGTGAGGGGAATGAATCTAGATGTGCGAGGAATAACCAGACGATATTTGGACCGCAACTTATCCTCCACCACCGTGAAATTTCCAAACTCCTTGCGGTTGTGCTCTCACCTGATGAATTAGAGTTTGCAAACTTGCATCTTGCGCTATCTCGGAAAACGGTCTTGCCATTGCAGGGTTTCTGGGACTGTAAGTGTGAAGAATAAAGTAGAAAGACCCACACTACAAGATAAACCAATAGCTGCCTTATTCTCACAACCCGGTTTGTAGAAAATGTCAAAATCAAAACCCAAAAGTTTAGTGAGCCATTGCTGATATTCCAAGGTGACTTCCTTCTGATCCAAAATATGTTGATCCGTATGGACATGGAAGTGCCTGCCTAAAAGATAATGTCGCCATTTTCTCGCGGCCATTACCACTGCCATCAACTCTCTTTCATAGGCAGATTTAATTTGCTCCTGAGGTGTAAGAGCATGGATAAAGTATGCAATATGTCTGCTGTCTTGCATGAGTACCGCTCCCAAACCAAAACCAGAAGCATCTGTTTCCACAACAAATAACTTATGGAAATCTGGCAATGGCAAAACTGGCGCCTCCACCATGACTTTCTTCAAGGAAGCAAACGCCTGTTGAGCTGTTGGAGACCACTGAAATTGATCCTTTTGCAAAAGCTTAGTCAATGGTCGTGCCAGCAATCCATAATTCTTCGCAAACCTCCGGTAATAGCCTTTAAGACCAAGGAATCCTCTCAACTGCTTAACGGTCAAAGGCGTTGGCCATTGATCCTTAGCTCGTGTTTTGAGTGCATCTGTAGCAACGCCATTAGCCGAGATGATATGACCCAAGTACTCTACCTGGGAGACGCCAAAATAACACTTCTTCTGATTGGTAAAGAGTGTGTGATTTCTCAAAACTGTGAGTACTTGGTGAAGTTGCTCTATGTGTTCCTCCAATGTTTTACTATAAAGCAAGATATCATCAAAGAAGACCAAGACAAATTTCTGCAGAAAGGGCTTGAATATCTGATTCATCAGAGCTTGGAAGGTAGCTGGAACATTAGTTAAGCTAAAAGGCATCACCAAAAACTCATAATGACCCTCCACTATGCAGAACGCAGTCTTTGGTATATCTTCTTCGACCATGCGAATCTGGTGATAACCGGAACGTTTGTCCAACTTAGAGAAGATGGTAGCACCGTGTAACTCATCCAAAAGCTAATCAATAACCGGAATAGGGAACTTATTCGGGACAGTGGCACGGTTCAAAGCTCCATAATCCACACAAAATCGGAATCCACCATCTTTCTTGGCAACTAATAGCACCAGACTGGAGAAAGGACTCACACTTGGTCGGATTATTCTTGATTGCAGCATCTCATTCACCATTTGTTCCATAATGATCTTTCTCGCTTAAGGATAGCGATAAGGGTGAACAGATACTGTGTTTACTCCCGGAAGCAGTTTAATAGAGTGTTCTTTACCCCTAAGAGGAGGTAAGGAAGTAGGTGTAGCAAAAAGATCGCTAAACTGCGTGATCAAGTCAACAATTCCGAGAGCCAAATCTGGCATCATTGATGTCACAACAGTCCCAACCGCAGGCACTTCCCTTCCTCTATGGTTAGGACCGCAGACCGGGCTTTGTGGCTTGAGTGAAGATCGGGGACAATGTAACGTAAGATCACCTAACAAAGTCACCCATGTCCGCGGTAGACGAAGGACAACTCCTCTCTTTTCCAATCTACCTCGCAAAGACCCAGCGTCTCAAGCCACTGCACACCGAGTATGACATCAACGCTGCCCAGCTCAAGAGAAATAAAATTAGAAGTGAAGTCCACACTGTTCAAATCGAAAGTGACAGCACGACACATTCCGAAAGCATGAACGGTCACTCCATTACCCAACAATACTTCATAGCTGCTGGAAGTAGAGAATTTCAATCGCAGCTTCTGCACAATCCCTGGTGAAATGAAATTATGTGATGCACCAATGTCTAGCATTATAATGACCTCTTTATCATTGATAACCCCTTTTAAACATGTTGTCTTAGGGCCAGTAACACCAAGAAAATCTTGCAAAAACAGCGTAGCTAAGGCTGGAGCTGCATTAGTAGGACCCTCCTCAATTACCTCTGCCTCGGCATAGTCACCCCAAGGTTTAAATACTTCCATTTCGAGCCCATTGATAACTGTTAAAACTCAAAATTCATTGTTGGGGCATATATGACCACGAGCCCAAGGAGCTTGACAATTGAAACAAAAACGGTCTCTCCTCATTCTATCTAACTCTGCATCAGTATATTGCTGTCTTGGACGGCTGCCAAATCGGTTTGGCTGAGCAACCGCTGCATTGTGGCCGGGTATCACACGTTTTTTCTCAGCAACACGAACAGCCGGTGCTGCTGACACCGGCTTAGACCTTGGGAATTGGAGCGCTATAAGCAGGACTCGATTCACCCATCACTTTGCAAAAGGTACTTGTCTCCATCCTCAAAACCGCTGCAATGTATTCGGAGAGACCCCTTGGATCATTCATTCTTATAACTTCTTTCATTTCTGGAGTTAGTCCCGAATAAAAAATCTTTTCCAAATGAGAATCCTCCAACCCAGTCACTTGAGAAGACAGCTCTTCAAATTCGGAAACATAATCTGCTACAGACCCGGTTTGGCGAATAGAAAACAACTTGTGCTTGGTTCATTATCTATGGATTCAGCAAAGCAAACAATAAGCTTCTTCTTGAAATCCAACCAATCTCGAAAACCACATCTCTTCAATACCCAAGCAAACCACTTCTTCACTCTCCCCTCCACATATAAAGCAAATAGATCAAGCTTTTCTTCTTCCCTGAATCTTCCAACTACGAAAAAATGCTCAATATCCACAATCCATTCATGAGTGTCAACACCCTCAAAGGAAGGCATCTCCACCTTTTAAATCATTTGGTCTCTAGTGGCGACATTAACACTTTCCCCATGCCCTCTCATCAATGGTTCTTCCCTTACACGCTCACGCTCACGTACAGGGATCTGTCATGGAGATTGAAAAGCCGACATAGCAGGGGAAAACTGGGGTGACGCCGAAGAAGTCGAAGGATAATGTTGTTGTCCCAACATCTTCATCAAAGAATTGATTTGTTCTTCCAAGGTTGCAAATTGGTGTTTGTTTTCTGCAACCTCTTTCAACAAAATCTGATATCCTCCTTTAAGAAAAGAAGCTTCTTTCTGCCATGGAACATCATCTTAAACCGAAGGATCAGGTGGAGAAGAACTATGTGGAGAATTCTGAGAAGTCATGATGAAAGAAAGTTGTGTCGAACAAGGTAAGAACAACCTGCAATCACAACAAACTAGAACATACCAACCAATCTCTCACAACAACACAATCACAGCAACAATCAATCACAGCATCATCAATCGTAATATCATCAAACACAATCACATCACATCATTCTCCACAGCAATATCAGTCATCCAACGCAAAAGAGAAGAAGAGGTCGTTCCACACTTACGACAGATGCTCAGGAATCTGCTTCGGATGCAAGGAAACACATTCTTGAAGAAACCAGAATGAACAGGCAGCACGCGAGACGATCGATGACTACTCCAAAACCCACAAACAAACCCGAACACTCGAAGAATGAAAACCCACACGATCGGCATGTAGATCAAACAATCTGAAACTCGCGATCAGCCGTCGTTGACAAGCGATCCAAAGCGGAACCCACACAACTCGATCGGAAGAAGAATGATCGAGGTGGATCACAACGAACACCACCATAAACTCCAAAAGTGCGAGGATCGAACCGCTCACCGCACCATTGTTAGACACTGAATCAATGAAACAGTGTTTATGATCTGGGTTAATTTATAATCGAAGAAGAAAAGAGTTTTCTGAATAATACGATAAGATTCACTGAAAGCAAAGTCTGCAAATCCCGATTACAAACGGAAAGTCTAACAGCTCGATATCGTAAACACCGAGGATCACAATATCAAGCATAAAAAGATACTTAGACTACCCTCTTATTTATATAACAAGGCTAAAGAGAACCCTCTGGTTCCAAACAGATCTTTGCTTTACTTTTCGGTTTGAACCTCCTTCCCGCCATATTCTTCTTCCCTGCTTCCCAGCTCTTCATCCTCACGATCTTTCTTCCCTGCTGGTTCTTGCTCCTGCTGACGAACATTCTCACCCACAGGCGTCATGAGAGTACCAACCCCTCCAACTTGCCAGTCTTCTTCTTCCTTCTCACATAGGTTTGATGAAACTTATCGTAGTCTAATCACAGCAACTGCATCACATTTCTGCATCATTGAAGACGAGAGATATAGTTCTTTAATCAACAAAACAAACACAGTATTTAACTATAATGAAAGCCAGTTTATAGCAATGGAGAGAGTAAAACATACTGACAGGCGTTGTTGATTCAAGCCACCATCTGGTTCGATTATAAAGAAACGATTAGAATTCGATCTTGCATAAAGCGCATATTCCTGCTAGAGTTACCAACTAACTCCACTTACATAACCAGCACACAGTTAGAAACCTTAAAGAGATTCCAAACCTGCATCAGAAACGTTATTGCTTATGCACGGTTTCCATATGCTTTTGACTCTTGACTTCCTTGTCCATCAGCTGCATCCTCAGAAACACTCTATAAGCAACAAAATCTTAAAAAAAATATCTCCAAATCATGAAAAAACTCTCAACAAGCACGTGAAATAGACCTCATATGTGTCTTCAAAGTCTTTTTCTTCTCTATAAAAGTAACCAGAAGATCTCCTGAAGTGTTATTTTTTGTCTTCGAGAATATATTGGATTAGTTTTGCTCGGAAATCCATAGGTACTAGAGGATATATGACTTTTTGTCAATGTTTACAAGTGATAGTCTCATATTAGGCAAATGAATAACTGGTCCTGCTGTTGCTAAGAACGTTCTTCCAAGAAGTAAAGAGCCATCATGTGGATTGTCAATCCTCAAAACTTGATAGTCTGTTGCAACTTTACAATTCCTAAATCTTAGTGGGACATTAAAGACTTCACCAACTGGTGTACATAATGATCCATCAGCAAGTCTTATTCTAACAAGATTCATCATTTTCTGATTTGCAGGCGTTCTATAGATTTTTTTGGGTTATTATGTTGACATCTGCTCCTGAATCACACAAGACATCTTCAATGTACCAATCATGTGAAACGTTCTAAACCCTGGAAGTGATTCCCTATATTTGTCAAAAAGTGCTTCAACCTCAACACTCATTTCATAGCTCTCAGAGAAACATTCTTCCAAAGGCAGGTAATGATTTCATGCTTCTGTAAGTAAGGTTCTAAGAGGAAGTGCTCACAAAAAATAGTTGAATTCATTAAGTTTTTTTCTTGCTGATGGGACGATAATTCTTCTCAAGTGGAGATCGGATCGATCATCTAGCCTGGACGCAAATATTGAAAATAGATTCATACTTCAGTCATGTAACTTTAGGATTGCATAAACTATTTAATTAGGAACAAAAAATACTAGAAAATAAATTATTAATCGAAGAGATGCAATTTATGCAACTTGTGCCTCTTCATGTAATACAAGTAACCAACACAACTTTTGTGTTTGGGTTGCAATGGTTGATTATTAGGTGTATCTGTCTTCTATATAAACACCACAACATCTGTAAACTTTTCACAATTTAAATAATAAGAATTAGTGTTGTTTTGATTTTTTTTCTTGTTATACACAAAACTTGTGAGAGAAGAATTATACGAATTTGTTTCGTATAATTTGAATTTGTTTAAGTCTTATATGGTATCAGAGCCATGGATGCAGCAATGCAACATGTGATCCCAATTTTTAAAGGGGAAGCTTATGGGTTTTGGAAGATCAAATTGAAGACAATACTTGAAGCAAAGAAACTCTGGGATGTGGTTGAGAATGGAATCACCACAAGTAATGTCGGAGATGATGGTGAGCCAATCACAGCCGCAAGGCCAAGTGAGGCCACAATTTTGAAAGATAAAATGGCACTACACATTCTACAATGTGCAGTCTCCGATGCTATATTTCCAAGGATAGCACCGGCCTCTAGTGCACAAGAAGCATGAATGCTATTGGAAACCGAATTTCAAGGCAGTAATCAAGTAAGGATGATCAAATTGCAAACCTTAAGAAGAGAGTATGAATGTCTGAAGATGGAAGAGGATGATAGCATAAACATCTTCACAAACAAGTTGATGGAAATTAGCAATCAACTAAGACTACAGGGTGAAGTGAAGCCGGATTATCATCTTGTACAAAAGATCTTGATCTCTTTACCAGAACGTTTTGATAGCATTGTAACCGTTCTAGAGCAGACCAAGGATCTATCAGCCTTGTCAATGACCGAACTCATTGGTACATTGAAAGCCCATGAAAAGCGAGTGGAAGTACGAAATGAATCCACTTCGGAGGGAGCCTTCTATACGAGAATGAATAAGGGAAAGTATGTTTCAAACATGTCAAACAAAATGAAGTCCAAGCCTTCTGCATTGAGAGGTGGTGTGACATATGTAAGAAGAAATCACATGATGAGAAATCATGTTGGAGAAAAATGAACAATGGAGAAATTCCTAAAGTCGAAAAAGGAGGAATCAGATGCTTTACTTGTGGAAGACCAGGACATTTCTCAAAATATTGCAAGACTAAGGCTCATGAGGGAGCAAATATGAGTCTAAAGCAAGAAAATGATGACCAAGAAGAAGAAGAAAGGCATATGTTGTTCAGTGCCATTCATGAAGAGTCATCACCAAGAAATTTCGATAACACATGGTTAATCGATAGTGGCTGCTCAAATCATATGTCAAGGGACTTGAGTATCTTTACCTCACTTGATCAAAGCAAGAAAATCATGGTAAAAGTGGGAAATGGTCAAGATGTGATCGCTGTAGGTAAAGGAGACATTCAAGTTACAACAAAACATGGCACACACACAACTAGAGAAGTGCTATTTGTACCGGCTCTTGCAAGAAACTTGCTTAGTGTTGCACAAATGATATCAAATGGATATCGTCTGGTATTTGAGAATGACTACTGTATGATTCAAGATCAACGAAGAAAAGAAATCATGGAAGTAAAGATGAAGAACAAGAGTTTTCCAATCAAATGGAATGAGAACAAGGAAGTTGCATTTGTCACAATGGAGGATGATCAATCAAAAAAGTGGCATAGGCGATTGGGACATGTCAACTTCGACAAAATAAAGGAAATTCAAAGGCTAAAGATAGTGGAGAACTTACCTAAGTTTTCTATATCGAAAGAAGTGTGTGACGCTTGTGAAAGAGGGAAGAAATCTAGGAAAGTTTTCCTAAGAAATCGCTTAGCACTACTAAGGAAGCATTGGAGCTTGTTCATTCGGATGTTTTTGGACCAATGCAAACTCCATCTCTAAATGGTAACAAGTATTTTCTTCTGTTCATTGATGATTTTACTAGAATGTCTTGGGTATACTTCATGAAAAGGAAGGATGAAGTTCTTGGAAAATTCAAGACATTCAAAGCTTTTGTTGAAAAACAAACCGGTAAATACATCAAGAAACTAAGAACTGATGGTGGAGGAGAATACTTGTCCAAGGAGTTTAAGAAATTATGTCAAGAAGATGGCATTAACAAGCAAATGACCACACCTTACTCCCCTCAACAAAATGGAGTTGCCGAAAGAAGAAACCGAACTATAATGGAAATGGCTCGATCTATGCTTTTTGATCAAGGTATGCCTAATTCATTTTGGGCAGAAGCCGTAGCTACTTCCGTTTACATTCAAAATATATTACCTTCTAAGGCTTTGAAAGAAGACGTAACTCCATTTGAACTTTGGAGTGGAAAGAAACCAAACATTGAACACTTAAGAGTGTTTGGTTGTCTTTGCTATGTTCAAATTCCCATTGAAAAGAGAAGAAAACTTGATGAGAAAGCAAGTCGTGGTATCTTGATTGGTTATAGTCTTGAATCCAAAGGCTATAGGATATACATGGTTGAAGAATAAAAGGTACAAATATCAAGAGAGGTAACGTTTGATGAAAACAAGACTTGGTGTTGGGAGAAAAATGAAATAAAGATGTCAGCTCCTTCCAAAGTGATCATGAACATCTCCAACACATCAGTGGATCATCAACTGGACTTAGATGATCAAATTGAAGATGTAACTGGCTCATGGTCTCAACTAAGAATCACAAGTGATGTTGAAGACAATCAAACTGATAACGAAGAAGAAGTTGGTCCAAGAGGAGTACGATCAATAAATGCGTTGATACAGCAAACCGCAAACTTAAGTGAAGAAGCCTTTATCCATGAAATGTGTATGATGCTTGCAGAGGAACCTTCAACGTTTGAAGAGGCTTCCAATCTTGAAGATTGGAAGAAAGCAATGAAGGAGGAAATTTCAATGATTGAAAAGAACAATACTTGGAGGTTAGTAAACAAACCTAAAGATAAAAATATCATAAGTGTTAAATGGATATTCAAGGTGAAGACCAATGCAAATGGAGAGGTTGTGAAACACAAGGCAAGGCTTGTAGCAAGAGGTTTTACACAAGAATATGGAACTGACTACATTGAAACTTTTGCACCGGTTTCACGACATGATACCATTATAATGCTGTTGGCATTGGCGGCTCAAAAGAAATGGACCCTTTACCAAATGGATGTCAAATCCGCATTTCTCAATGGAGAATTGAGAGAAGAGGTTTATATTCAACAACCACCAGGTTTCATTCGAGAGGGAGAAGAAGAGAAGGTGCTTCGCTTGAACAAAGCACTTTATGGTTTGAAACAAGCACCACGTGCCTGGTATAGACGAATTGATGCTTACTTTGTAAAGCACAACTTCACAAGAAGTATGAATGATGCGGCTCTATATGTGAAGAGAAAGATGGAAGATGTGTTGCTTGTGAGTCTATACGTAGATGACTTGATCATCACGGGAAACAACATAAAGATGATTGAAGAGTTCAAACATGACATGAAGAATGAGTTTGAAATGACAGATTTAGGAAGTCTAAACTACTTCTTAGGATTGGAAATCAATCAAGACAATGAAGGAATATTTCTATCTCAAGAGAAATTTTGCATCAAACTCTTGGAAAAGTTTGGAATGAGCAATTGTAAGAGTACAAGGACGCCACTCATCCCTCATGGAAAATACATTGAAGATGAAGATGATGAACCCTTTGAAGACTTAACAACATATCGAAGCATGGTTGGAGGACTAATGTATCTATGTGCTTCAATACCAGACCTAACTTATGCAAGCTCTTATCTAGCAAGATACATGTCATCACCAAAGAAGAAACACTTCAAAGAAGCCAAAAGAGTGATGCGATACATTCAAGGAACTAAGGTATTTGGTTTACGTTTTAAGAATGTTTTAGATCCTCAACTTGTTGGCTATTCGGACAGTGATTGGGCCGGCTCCATAGAAGATAAGAAAAGCACATCAGGATATGTCTTCACCATAGGATCAGCAGTGTTCTCATGGAAATCAAGCAAGGAGAAGATTGTTGCCCAATCAACAGCGGAAGCCGAGTACATCTCATTATGTTTCGCAGCAAATCAAGCGATTTGGCTACAAAGGTTGATTAAAGAAATGAGTTTCAAGACTGAAGAAGGCGTGACCATACTATGTGATAACATGTCAGCAATTGCAATTGGGAAAAATCCGGTTCAACACAAAAGAACAAAGCACATCGACATCAAGTATCACTTTGTAAGAGAGGCAGTTCAAGAAGGGCTAATTCGATTGGAGCATTGTTCAGGAGAAATACAACTAGCTGATATACTAACCAAGCCCTTAACTAGATCAAGATTTGAAGAACTTCGTGAGAAGATTGGTGTGACTTCGAAGATGATGAAGCATGATTCAAGAGGGAGTATTGAAAATTGATTCATACTTCAGTCATGTAACTTTAGGATTGCATAAACTATTTAATTAGGAACAAAAAATACTAGAAAATAAATCATTAATCGAAGAGATGCAATTTATGCAACTTGTGCCTCTTCATGTAATACAAGTAACCAACACAACTTTTGTGTTTGGGTTGCAATGGTTGATTATTAGGTGTGTCTGTCTTCTATATAAACACCACAACATCTGTAAACTTTTCACAATTTAAGTAATAAGAATTAGTGTTGTTTTGATTTTTTTTCTTGTTACACACAAAACTTGTGAGAGAAGAATTATACGAATTTATTTCGTATAATTTAAATTTGTCTAAGTCTTATAGCAAACATTATTCCTTCAAGTGGACTCTTGCCTCTAATTCTTATTGTGCTCTTTGTCATCCTGCGTTGAGCTTCAAAGCATGCTTGAGAACTCTTATCCACGTTTTGGATAGGTGTTGAAGTGGTCTTACCATCATCGAAAATAGCAATATCATTGCATAACTTAATAAGACTTGGTGCAGTTTCTCTTAAATCAATTTAACACAAAGGTGAACTGTGTTTTCCAAAATTTTCAAACGAATATTAAGGGCCTTGAGATGCTTAGGGAATTCATTAGTCTTCTCTCCCAAACTCATGGTCTTGCCCAGCAATTATAAAATGTCCATCAGCTCCTTCATAGTATTGTGAGTCTTGACAGTAATGGTACTGAGTTGGTTACAAGTGTTAGAAGGATTTTCATCCAAGCTGGTAATCCTCTCATCAAGAAGATTGTTCCTTTGTGGTGAGATTAGTGTTTTTTCATGGTTGTTGAGTTGACCTCCACGTTTTTGGCTTGTCTAAGTTGCTATTGTCAAATTTTCTCATCTTTTCTTCAATGTTTTGATTTTATGTTGAGAGAAAACCGAATTATCTATAAAAATCAAGCTTCATATGATCCAATTTTGCTTTGAAGTCTTGAACAAACTGTTCTTCCATACTCAATGTTTTCCTGCATTATAGCTTCAATTCTACTTTCTTGAGAATGGGAGTAGTGACATCACGAGAGGTGATAATCGCGACACTCCTATCTGAAGTAAGAAAAGGTGAGTCAAATAATCTCCAGCCAGAAGGAAAGTGGGATCAACAAGACTTAGCCCGAGAAGTATGAACGATCCTAATAGAATGACTACGACCCGCATCTTCAGAGGAATCATCTGAAACGAAGAAGATGACAATTTCTCAAAAGGAAGGAAAATGAAAACAACAAAAATCATCATAAAGAGAAAGGGAGAAGAATCAGAACTATCCAAAAAACCTTGAAATGTTCCATCTTGTTCCTCTAGGAAGGATTTAACGAGTGCTTCACAACCAAGATCTCTCCACCTCTTAGTCTTCAAGGTGGAGAGATCTTAACTTCATAAAATAGAGGAGTTGGGTCATAACTAGGTGTCAATCAATGACAGAGAAAAGTAGGAGCTGGAAGAAGAAGGGTATTGATGCAGAATATAAAGTCATCAGTGAGAGAGAGATCAGGATTAAGGTTCACAAGAGAAAAAATATAGAGAAAGTGAAGATAAAGAGAGGGTGAGAGAAAAGCTAAGTTGAGAAGTGTGACTTATCTTTTCATTGAAGCTTTTTCATCATTGGTTTTCTAATTTGGGTTAAATATATGAAAGGTGAGTGATGTGAGCTTGGTGAGTGATCTCTCTTGTTTTCTGCATCAAAGATATTACCCTTGTGAGCTGATGTAAGGTCACCAAGACATACCAAGATCACGTTGATCTTGGAAACTCTCATATCTTGGTGTTCTAAATTTCTGCACATTATCAAACAAAAAATGAATCAGCACAAGTAAAACTTAACATATGCACTCTGAATAAAATCAGAATTGAATACTAAAAACAAAATACTAACATATACATATGATGATATGCACATTGATGTTTGCTTTTGGACATTGGAATTATCCCGAACTCCTAAGGCATGTGAGAGTTGAACATGAAGTAATTCAGGAAGGAGTTGAACATGAAGCGTGATCCAAAGTGGTAGAGAAGGATTGGAGGGAAATCTTTTGAGTATGCGTTTGACAGACGTAGTGATGAGAATGGTTATAAAAAACCTACATCATATGATTCAGCTTTGGAAAACATATATTAAGTTAAGATTCTGCCGCACAGGTTTTATCTTAAACAAAATATTTTACATATGAAGCTGCATATGCTCTGAATATGATTCAATTCATGAATACATTCATGAATACAGAAGAATCGAAGACTTATGAAGAAGCCATAAGTTGTAAATAAACTGAAGTGGAATGCTGCCACTAATGAGGAGATTTATTTTCTTCTAAAGAATCATACATGGTAATTGATGCAAGACCTGATAAAGAAGAATTATTGGGTGCAAATGGATCTTTAAACTCAAACCCGGAATAACAAGTGTGGAGGAACCTATACAAAGCCATGTTAGTTTCTTAGGGGTTTTCCCAGATTGAGGGGATTGATTATCATGAGGTTTTCTCACCAGTAGTGAAGCTTATTACTATAAGACTGGTGTTATCAATGGTGGTCGATCAAGATTTAAAATTAGAACAGTTGGAGGTAAAAAAAGCTTTTCTATATGGAAATCTAGATGAAAAGATTCTAATGGAACAACCAAAAGGATTTGAGAAGGGTATCAGCTTTGTTTGCTACAGAGGTCGTTGTATGAGATAAAACAATCACCACAACAATGGAACTTGAGGTTTGATCAGTTTATGAAAAAAGCAGAAATATACAAAAAGCCAATTTGACTCATGTGTATATTTCAAGTGTTTTGGTACTAATAATTATGTTTATATGCTGTTATATGCTGATGATATATTAGCAGCAGATAAAAACATGAAAGAAATCACAAGACTGAAGGACATTTTAAACAAAGAGTTTGAGATGAAAGATCTCGGAGTAGTTAGAAAAATACTTTGTATTCATATTTTTATAGATGGAAAAAAATGTAATCTTCCAGTGAAGTTATCGTGAAAGAGTTCTTGAGACGAAAGATCCGGAGTAGTTAGAAAAACCAGTTCAGACATACTCGTTTCAAATTTTCTAGTACTAACACATAAAATAAGACTGATACAGAGGTTGAGATAAGGAAGATAACTTATTCTAGTGCTGTAGGGAGGCTCATGTACTCCATGGAATACCAGAAAACATGGATTTAGAAACTTAATTTGCGCTACATTTTGCGGTTGCAAAGTTTGCGACTAAACAGAAAGTTGCATATTAGCCGCATATTTGCGACTAAAATAAAGAGTTATAAATTAGTCGGTGAATAGATACTATTTTGTGACTGTTTTGCAATTAATTAAGGCAGTTGAAAAATAGTGGTAAAAGAACGACCACTTTACAACTACTATTGAAATCGCAAACTGGTAGTTACAATTTAGTCGCAAATAAAATGTAAATATTATAATTGCAAAACAATGGTAATAATTTTGGGACGTTTTTGTAACTCTATCTAAAAGAATTGTATTTTAGTGGCTAAAGTATTTACAAGTATAAGTGTGTTCAAATTACTTTTTAAGTTTTTTTTTCTTTATATATTGTTTCTTAATACTCTAATAAACCCACAAGTGACTTTATCTTGTATAAATTTGAGTTATTCAAAAGGAAGAAACAATTAACAGGATTACAAATAGTTAGATCGAGTCCATCGATTTTACATATTTTATTTGTGGATGACAGTTTATTTTTCTGCCAGGCTAAAAAGGAAGAACGCCAAGTCATTCTTCGTATTCTAAAAAATTACGAGAGGGTTTCAGGTCAGCAAATTAAATTTGATAAATCATCAGTACAATTTGGACACAAAGTTACTGATATGGTTAAAGAAGAGATCAAGCAAAGTCTGGGTATCACTACATTGGGAGGCATGGGTGTTAGAATGAGAGATTATGATTCACCATTGGAGAAGAGAGAGTTTTAGAAAGAGAAAGAATTTATTTTTATTATTATGAAGAGAATTATTCTACTTGTTTACAAATGAAGAGAACATGTGTTTATATAGAGAGTTTACAATGCTTGTGTCCAAACACCCTTATTAGGCGCCTAATACTCATGTTTGGCTATAGGATTAGTGACTTCTTCATACTCTCCCTTTGGTTTAGAGTATCTACTCTCTTCTTCTTTCTAACACTTCATACTCTCTTCTTTGTCTTAAACTACTTCTTTTCTTCTTCATTTCAACACTCCCCCTCAAGTTGAAGCATGGGTGAATGGTTGAACTTGCAAAGATGAAGAGAATTCCTCCTTCTTCCTCTTTTACTCCCTTTCAAGCTTGATTAATGTTCATAGAAACCAAGCTTGTAACCTTAAAGAACTTCCTCATTAAAAACCTTAGTATGGAAAACCCTTTGGGACAAAACCAATACTAAGGGAAAAAGAGTGAAGTTTTCTTAGCTTAGGGATTGGCCATTGAATCTATGAGCTTTAAATTCACCAGAGAGCTCCATAGATCCTTGGATAAAGGCCTTAGTGACAAACGTTTGTGAATGGTTGTCTTGAAGCTCCTTTTAAGTCTGGTCCATTTCTCCCCCTTTCTTTTGACTCCTTGTCTTTAAGAGGTGATTATGATCCAGCTTTCCTTAAAGCCTTCAATTTAAACCTGTTTCACATACATATACATGCATGTATCAATTCTCACAAGCTAAACAAATGCATTATAATGTAAGAATGATTTTAACTTCCCTTTTATAAGAGTGGATGGCGATTTGAATGATATGTTCTAGACCAGTCTGGTTCTCTAAGGACTCCACATTAAGGTCTTTGGATTCATCATGATCACATGGTTCTCTTCCCTTATATGTTTTTGATCCCCTTTGACCAGCTTCATTTTGCTTCACCTTCTACTTTCAATAAGCCTAACTCAAGAGAATAAGATTGTAAAATTAAGCTTAAGTAGAGTGAGCACACTTATCTCCTAAAACATCATAGTAACTCAAAAATAAAGATTAGTATTCCAGAACTTGAGTAATATCAAGTCTGGTATCAAGTATAATATCTAGCCAAATTCTCAACCTAAAAATCATAGAGTTAAAGAACTTATCCTAGATAGAACCTTTGATGAAAGAATTTGGTCCTGAGGTGATTCATCACTTTCCATCAGCTTACTCCTTCTCCATGAGACTTGGTTGCTTGATGACCATTGGTTCAATCCTCAGTTGATAACAGATGATTTGGATGACCTTACTTGCGTCCTCCATGAGAGAAACAGACTGAGCACACTTCTTATGCTCACTTAGTTTTGGCAGACAGCTTGGAAGCCCTTGAGTGGCAGACTAATCTTTGAATGCCCTTGTTTGCACCAGACCCACTTCTTGTGTTGTCCTTGCTTGTGCCAGACACTCCCTGAATGTGATTGTCCTTGTTTGCACCTCCAGCTCCAGCTTGTCCATTCCAAACTCAGCACAGACATAGGCACGTCCATGATCTAGTACCTGGCCAGGTCGAAGATACACGCTCGACCATGAACCACCCTTTGTTTGTCCATTGAATGCTCATTTCCTTTCCCCCCCCACAAGCTTGACACTAAAAACAAGAACAAGAGTCAAGTTTGGAAGAATGAGCATACATAGAATGAATGTCTTAAATTGGTATAGAGAATGATTATAAGTATCTAGTAGAATAGACAATGTCTAGAGAATAGAAGATTTAAAGTATCAAAGAATATGAAGAATATAAGATTTGGAGATTAAAAAGTATATGATGTTAAGTAGATAGATGAGATTTAAGAGAATGATGGAGAATAATAGAGAATGATGATGATGAATGTCAAGGTGAATTTTGGATCCATCTAGGTTCTAAATGCAATGCAAAGTCTTCCTAGGTTCTCTTTCATCCTATGAGGTGAATTTTGGATCCATCTAGGTTCTAAATGCAATGCAAAGTCTTCCTAGGTTCTCTTTCATCCTATGAACATTTCTAAATGAGAATATCAATCAAAGAATAAGTAAAAGGTTTAGAAATAGCCTTTGCAAAGACTTTGATACTAAGTCTTTGTGAGTATTCCTCCTTTCTGATTGATTATGATCTGATCTTGCAGCATAAGTGCTTAGTTATTTTTCACTACAAGCACACGCCAAATGACACATGACTCCATGGGAGAGCTGATTCATCACATTCCACCAGTCTTTCCTCTCCACTCCTTGTGGTGGCTGTTCTTGGTGGCAATCGGTTCTAACTCATTCTCCATGTGCTGTGTCTTTTCCACTTGATTTCTTTTGCCTTTGTTAGACAATCAAGCTAAACATCAACTCCCACCTTAAGCCTTTTAACCTGTTGATCATAAACAGATTCTAAACAAAAGATAGTGAGTGAAAGAGAGTGATTAAAAGTAACCAAACTTAATTTTAAACACTGCCTAAGGACTTTTGGATTCAACATGCCTTCTTACACTTATTATTCTAAGTAAAAGACAAGGTTCTCTTCCCTTAAGATCAATGCAATTCATGAACAAATGATTCAACTAGCTAAACTAGGTTCAAAATGTCCCATTTTAACAATTTCTAAATACATGAAAACAATTCAATAGAATTCATGATTTACTAACCACCTAGATACCAGATTTCCTAGAGTTCTAACTCACACAACCATCAATGAAATCAATAAAATAGTTGGATAAGAGTTTAGAAATAGCCTGAATGCATAAGACTTTGATACTAGGTCTTTGCATTTGAGTTTAGGAACTGGTTCTGATGTAGGCACTCCCTCTCTTTGAAAGCACCTTTGGTGGTGAAGCCATGCCTCCTTTGGAGCAGCAACTTATGTAGAATCATTTGAAACTTCCATCTTAGAAGATTTATCCTTTCTTTAAACCTCTCTCCCTTGCATTTTCCATCCATTCTTGATCACAAGAAGATAGTTCATTCCTTTTGCACACTCCATGAGTGTATGCATGTGAAACCTAAAACAAAACTCTTGATTCTTCAACAGGACTCTTTCTTCTACATTTTAGGCGGTGGATTGATTGAAATTGATGAAGATCTCGAGCTTTTATGGTCGCTTCAATGGAGACCTTCGCGGATGAATCCAATCGCGGAGGTCTGGTGCAAGAAAACTCATATCTTTTGATTCCCGTGGTCAAATGATGCGATTCAAATTGGCGTGTCTTCAGAACTCGCCGGAGAACAATCCAGAAAAAACAGATCGTGAAAAACTGTCATGGTTTGATCGGAATTCGCAATCAAAGATCGTGGACTTCTCAGCAGCCTTGGTTTTGAAGGTAGCGCCAGAAACTTGATGATTTCGAAGGTTTCATGTGAAGAATCGAATGAAACCTCCTCTTATACCATGTTAGAATGAGAGATTATGATTCACCATTGGAGAAGAGAGAGTTTTAGAAAGAGAAAGGATTTATTTTTATTATTATGAAGAGAATTATTCTACTTGTTTACAAATGAAGAGAACATGTGTTTATATAGAGAGTTTACAATGCTTGTGTCCAAACACCCTTATTAGGCGCCTAATACTCATGTTTGGCTATAGGATTAGTGACTTCTTCATACTCTCCCTTTGGTTTAGAGTATCTACTCTCTTCTTCTTTCTAACACTTCATACTCTCTTCTTTGTCTTAAACTACTTTTTTTCTTCTTCATTTCAACAATGGGTACATATCTAAGGATACCAGAAAGTCTTGAAAGGCCGAAGACACAAGTGTTTGGATTTATTAACCATCGACTCCAAGAAAGAATTAATGGATGGACTTTGAGGTTTTTATCGAGGGGGGGTAAAGAGATTTTGATAAAGTCAGTGTTAGTGGCATTACCCAATTATGTTATGTCTTGCTATAGGTTACCGAAAGCAGTAACACAAAAACTTACAAGCGGGATATCTCAGTTTTGGTAGAGCACGAGCATAACTAATAAGGGTATGCATTGGATAGCGTGGAAAAAGCTATGTCGGCATAAAAAAGAGGGGGGACTTGGTTTCAAAAATATTGAGGATTTTAACACAGCCATGTTAGCGATACAGCTATGAAGATTAATGGATTCACCGGAATCCTTATTCGCAGGTTTTTAAAAGTTGTTATTACCGGAATGCGGATCCTTTGACTGGTCCACAATCGTATTCTCCATCATATGGTTGGAAAAGTATAACCACTGCTAGATCTTTGGTTAGGAAAGGACTAATCAAATGGGTTGGAACAGGTTCAAGTATTTCTGTTTGGAATGATACTTAGATCCCAGCCCCTCTCCCAAGATCAGCAACTTCCAAATTTCCCGTTTACCCAGATACTTTTAAGGTTAGAGATCTAATTGATATTCAAACGAATACATGGAACATGCCTCTTCTGGAAGACACTATTATTCCTGAGGATGTTGCTATTATTCAGTCCTTGGCAGTGAGTCGCTTTGGTCGACCAGACTCGAATGGATGGCACTTTACAACAAATGAAAAATATTAGGTTAAATCGGGGTATAAGATTGAAACATTATACCCAGATAAAGGTATGAAAGAGAGTATTTATGGTCCGACGATCACATCACTCCAGGCATCAGTATGGAAACTTAAGTGCCCTTCTAAGATACAACATTTCATATGGCAAGCAATCACAGGTTGTGTTTCCGTAACAAATAATTTAAGGGCGCGAGGGATAAGATGCGATACTTAATGTGGTTTTTGTGGAGCGGATGAGGAGACTATTAATCATGTAATTTTTGAATGCCCACCAGCAATTTAAACATGGGCCCTTTCTAAAATTCCCTCACATCCCGAAAATTTTCCCAATTCATCGATATTCTCGAATTTAGATTATTTAGTTAATCAAATCCCGAAGGATAATCCACAAGGATATTTCCCATGGATAATTTGGTATTTATGAAAAAATAGGAATGATAAGGTTTACAAGAATGCAATGAGGAAACCTCCATATATTCTTATGCGGGCTGAAGCGGAGGGACGTATCTGGAAAGAAGCTCAGGAGATGGATTTAAATCATATCCTGGTAACAGTTCCTTGTTTAGAGGCCGTTCCGCCAGATATGTGGAGGTGTCAAGTGGATGGATCATGGAAAGAGAAAGATAAATTCTCAGGTCAAGGATGGGTTTGCACAAAGAGGGAAATAGAAAATACGCTGATAAATATTCGACCAAGTCAGTCTCCACTACATGCAGAGCTAGAAGCAGTTATGTGGGAAATGGAGTGTATGCTTGCATATCAGAGATTAGAAGTGGTTTTCATCACCGATTGTTGCGATGTCGTGAAGATGGTGTCTTCACCGGAGGAGTGGCCAACCTTTGCAATTCATTTGGACGAGATTAACAGGTGCACTACCAACTTCAAAATCACAAGAATCATTTATAATCCAAGGGAGGTAATTACACGAGCAGATAATTTCGCAAGAAGAGCGGGAGAACTTCAAGTGGAAATGGTTTATATCAACCCCATCCCCCAGACTGGTTGACTAGAATGTTTTAGTTTTCCGTTCCAATGTTGTCAAAAAGAAAAAATTTGAGTCATTAAAAAAAACTTGGATATCAACAAAAGTTCACAAAACAAAAATAACACATTTTTATAAGTTTCATGTGAAATTATTGAAATTTGGATAGTAAATTATAAACATTATAATATTTTTTTGTAATGTACATCTTTTACAATATATTTATATATGCAGAAGTTACTTTTAAATTTCACCATTGTAAAAAGATTATCAGTTTTTTTTTTTGGGATTTCAGGTTTAAGTTTTGCCACTCTTTTGCCACTAAAACCAAAATTTAATCACAAAGTATTTGCAGGTACAACTAACTTGCAACATATTTGCGATTACGTAAAAGTAATAGTTGCAAAGTAGTAGCACATATTATCACTATTTACAACTATGGGTTTAATTATAGAAATATATTATTTCCAGATTTGATTTGCTATATATCATGACTAAATAATATAATAAATCCAAAATGACAATATGTTATATCAATTTGATTCATTTATAAAACATAAGCTCACAAACATAAGCAACACAAGCGCACAAAACAAATGTAACGCATATGTATAAGTTTCATGAGCAATCATTCAAATTTGGATAGAAAATTATAAACATTATAATATGTTATATAATATCTATTTTTGCCACTGTTTTGCAAACAGGAAATAAAAAAGTTACAAATTAGTGGCAAATTTTCACTCATCTATTACAGTATAAAAAAACTTGCAAAGCATTTTCCGGATGATATCTATGTCTTAATAGGTTTCTTCGCATATATTTAAAACCTCCCTATCGATCAGTTCCCAGTTTTGGTGTTTTAATTTTACGTTGCCACTACTTTGCCACTGTTGTGAAATTATTAATTTAGTAACAAAAAATTATATTGGTAGTAAAATATATTTTATATTGTATTTAGCAGCTTAAATATGGAGAAAATAATACAAGTGTTTATATTCCTTTTGAGTGTTATTAGTTTTGCTTGTGGTATGTCTAATTACATCCCATGCTTCCCATATATATAGTAATACCACTACTGACACATGGACAACTAGAGATACAAAATTGCATAAGAATTAGGTTAGTGTGATGCTATATGTTAATGTTTTAACTATACTTAGTGTTAAACATGATGAATAATCAACATATTTCTAACATTCTCTTTTGATTATCTTTTATTAAAGTGTTATGTGCTGCCTCATTAAAAATTTATCAAGGCAAAACTAATCGAGATAAAAACCATGAGAAAGGAAAAATAATAAAGCAACACAAAACTTTCTCTGAAAATGATGGACATCATCTTCTCTTCATAGATCTCGAAGATGACGTATTCCAATGTTATGAACATGTTTTCTGAATGTTATAGTAGGAAGTGCTTTAGTGAATTGATCGTCTGAATTATCAGTTGAACGAACATATTTGATGTCCACTTCTTGGTTTTTCTTAGACTTTTGTATGTAAGAGAAAATTTTTGGTGGAATATTCTTTGTTTTGTCGCTCTTGATGTAACTTTCTTTGATTTGAGCAACGCATGCAACATTATCTTCAAACACTTTTGTTGGCTCCTTATTGATGGCTATTCAGCTTGCTTCTTGTATGTGCTGAGTCATAGATCTGAGCTATACACATTCTCTACATGTTTTGTCAAGGACAATGGTTTCAGCATGATTTGTAGAAGTTGCAACTAGAGATTTTTTCGGAATGCCAAGAGATTGTAGTACCTCCGACCGTAAAATCATATCCGGTTTGCGATCGGCCTTTATGTAGATCTGATAAATATCTCGCATCTGCAAAAAAACCAAACCAATTCCGGGGTTTCTAGGATAAAATAATTCTAAATAATTTTTACCTTGGAGATAAATTAATATATGCTTTATTACATTTCAATGCATGCGAGTAGGAAATGAGTTATATCTAGCAAGAAGGTTAATAGCAAAAGTAATATATGGTCGAGTAAATTAGCAAGATACATAAGTACCCAATACACTCATATAAAGTATTTCGGGACCTAATATATCTTCGTTATTGTTACAAGGACGAAATGGATATTTGTCATTATTAAGTGATCGGTACTCAAAAGAGACGCTTTATTCATATAAAAGCGTTTTAAGATCCTTTTCGTATAATTTGATTGATGTATAAAAATTCATCTCGAATATGCTCGATTTGGAGTCTAAGAAAAAAATTTGTTTGTCCAAGATCTTTCATTTCAAACTCTTCTTTCATGTGAGTTCTTGCATTTTTAATCTCTTTTTGAGTATCAATTATATTTAGGTCATCAAAATATACAACAATGATCGCAAATCAAGAAAATTATTTCTTAATAAATACACAAGGGCATATCACATTGTTGGTATATCCTTTACTCAACAAATATTCACTTAAGCGATTATACCACATATGCATGGATTGTTTTAATCCGTAAAGTGATCGTGTAATTTGACCGCACATACTCCTTTAGATTTTGATCTTAATGCTTCAGGTATTTTTAATCTTTATTGGATTATATGTATATATCACTATCAAATGATCCATATAAATATGTTGTCACAACATCCGTCAGATACATTTCTAGGCTTTTAGATGCCGTTAAACTCATTAAAAATCTAAATCTAATTGCTTCCATAACCGGGGAATACATTTCTTCATAATCATTTCCCGGTCTTAGAGAAAATCTTTGGGAAATAAGGTGGGGTTTATATCTTGCTACCTCATTTTTTTATTTTTTTCGTACAAAAACCCATTTGTATCCAATCGGTTTTACATGTTTCGGTGTTGTGACAATAGGTCCGAAAAGTTTCCTTTTATTGAGGGAGTTCAACTGAATTTCCATGACCATTTTCTATTTCTCCCGGTCAGAGATTTTATGATATTCTAATATAGACATTGGATCTGGATAATCACATTCATGATTTTTTTTTAGATACAGAGAAATGAGAAAATCTCATCATCATCTTTTATCTCATTTCTTATCAATAATTTTCCATTATGAGTATAATTGATGGAAATTTTATGCTTTTCAGTATCATTTTCGTATTCAGGACTTTTCTTTGTATATGGTTCTTCTGGACCATTTTTTTATAAATTCTTTTGAGTCAGCTTTCCTAATTTCGTTTTCTATTGGGGATTTTTATCGTTTGATCTCATCGGTTTCCCCCTCTTTAATTGAACTTTAGGTTCATTTGCTATGTCTTCATCAGTTAGTTCTTTTGGAACATCAATTTCTAATGGAACATTTGCAGTGGATATATATGATTTTGTCACCCTTTTGTATCAGTGAATGCATCCAGTATCTGATTTGCCATATTTTGCAAATGCATCAATTTTTTTAACTTCCAATTCACGTTGTTTCGTAGGGAGATCATGAAACAATAAAGATGGTTTGCACCATGTAATATCTTTTGGTATTTCCTTAATACCTCCCCATAATAATGGAAATCCACCTTCATTAGAATGACAATAGACATAACGTGCCGTGAACATATCACCAGTTTTTGGTTCAAGGTACCAAATTATGTTTGGTGATGTATATCTGATATATATTTCCAATCTCTTTTGTGCCCCCATTTTTGTTCTTTGCGGCAGGGCTATCGGAACATAAACTGCACATCCAAATACATGAAGATGGGATATATTTGGCTTCCAGCCAAATGCTAATTATATCGGGAAATAATCATTATATGCACTTGGTCGTATCAGGACCAATGCCCTTGCATGCAATATAGCATGATGTGATACTGAAATTAGGAGCTTTGTTCTCAATATCATCCGTCTTGCAATCAAATGCAACCGTTTAATCAAAGACTCAGCCATGTCATTTTGTGTATGAATATGTGGGACCGGATGTTCACCATCAATTCCTAATGACATACAATAATCATTAAAGGCTTGTGAAGTGTATTTACTGGTATAATTATGCCTTACTTTCTTTATTGTATAATCAGGAAATTGTACTCTCAACATGATTATTTGGGCAATGAATATTGCGAAAGCCATATTCGTGTAGTTAATAAACATACATGTGACCATCTGCTGGATGCGTCAACTAAAACCATGAAATATCTAAATGGCCTGCATTGTGGGTGGATAGGTTCACATATATTACCATGTATTCTTTCTAAAAACATTAGAGATTCATTCCCAATTTTTGCTAGTGATGACCGAGTTATTAGCTTTTCTTGAGAAAAATCATTACATAAAATTTCATTTGGTTGAAAATTTTTCTTGTTTTTAAATGGATGGCCATTAGAATTTTCCATAATTTTCCTCATCATGACTGAACAAGGATATCCTAGTTGTTCATGCCAAATTTTGAGAGTACCTATGAACTTCGGGTTTATAGTAATATATGATTCAGTCATATTTATCTTTGTGAAATATATTCCTAAGGATAGAGCCAATAACTCTTCTAGTACTATTTTTCTTTTCGAAATAACTGATGTAATGCAAAGATATTCAATGACATTTTTATTATACATTATATATGATATCAATTTCTGCGGATATCTCTGAAACTTAAGAAGTTTCTGTAAGATTTGAGGGAATATAACGCATCATTTATTTTAAAATTTTCCCACTCGACATTGAAAAACTATCTCTTCCGGAGCCCATAATGATTTTTACATTACCAGATATAGTGTTCACGCTTCCGGCAGAATCACTTATTTTAAGAGGGGAGAAATATTTTCTAAACTTTCTGCTTGCAAGACATACATCTCCCTTCTCCATTTCAAATTATCTAAATTTTCAGAAATATGTATTAATAAAAACATACTTGTATAGTGCACCATAACATATAACTGAAATTTTTGGTAAACATCATCTTCTTTATTATTTTCTTCAGGAAGATTTTAGTCATTTTGTTCATCGTTGAAGAATTCAGGATCAATGATGAAATTTGACACATCGAGATGTTCATTAATATTCATATCATCCAGCTTTGATATACATGAAAGCATCATTGGTTTTAACATTTTCTTTCGCTTTTTGTGTCTATTGATACAATTCGATTAAATGTTTAGGTATACTACAGGTACGAGCCTAATGGCTTTTCATGCCACATATATAACACAGTTCTTAACCAATTTTATTTTCTTTGATCCTTTTATTATCCCTTCAGGGGACAGAATCATCTGGATGGATCTTTTTTTATTCCTTATGAGGATGGAATTATCTGGACTGAATCTTTTATTATTTGACCTTATCCATGACCATGTCCATATCAACCTTGTCCACGATCACGATAAATACTAATTACCTTTACGGTTTTCATGTCTATTATTGTTATTATTGGATGAATCAACATTCACTCATGAGAATGAAACTGATCAAGTGGGACGAGATGATGGTTCAACATCACAAATTCATTATTTTTTGTTCTGCCACCAACAGAACTTGCATCAAATTTGAGTATTTCTGGTAGCTATTTGCCCAGTATTAATGCATGAGAGTTTTTTCAATCATATCATATTCACTTATCGTTTCTCCACATAACATTATCATGACTTTAACTGATAGTCATAGATCTGCAGGATCCTTTTGTGATTTACTCATATTTTAAACCATCATGTATATTTTGGAATAAAAATATCATATCATGATTTAAATTTAAAATTGTAAACATAAATGAATATATAATTTAAACAAGAATTAAAAAAATAATAATTTAAATATGTATATTTTGTCTTCTATAAAAATTTATTATTCATTTCTTTTTGAACTTTCTATTTATGATTTTTGGACATATGAAATTTTTTATTTATGTCTTCTGAACATATTTTTATTAATGGGAAGACATCGTCTATCATCCCGAAATAATATATAAAGGGAAAAATATAATAAAATAGAGAAAGATAAACCTATATTTCCATTAATATAAGAAAAAAATTAAATCAAACTTTTTTATTTGGGATATAAGCGACATCAATAGTCATCAAAAATATTTTATTAATGGAAAGACAGCGTTTATTATCACGAAATAATATATAAATGAAAAATATAATAAAATAATATATTTTCTCCGTCAGTATATTTTTGATGGTTACCGACAGCATTGAACCGGCGGCTAACCAACGATGAACTGATAGAAATTTTCGAAAACCATCAGAAATTCGGATGCTGTCTTGTTGTGATCTAATAATATAATAAAGCTAAAATCTGATATTCATCTAAATTTGAATCATTATAAATTTTCTCATTTCTGGAAATATATGTCACCCATTTTTATGACATTCACTTGCAATTATTTCGATTTAGATTGCAAGTTACTTAGTCATAATGTTTTGAATGAATGACTTTATAAATTATCTATATTTAATACATAATTATATGTTATCTTTTGTCTAAAAGTTTTTTTTTTGTCAACATAGCCTAGTGACTTTAATATCTTTTTAATGTTGAGGGGTGTTGGGTTCGAACCCCAGACCTGTGTCATGAATTTCAGAGACGGCCACCATTGTGCCACATGATTCCGACTGTCAAAAAGTTTTAAAAACAAAAATAATATTCCTTCCATTTTAGTTGAAGTGTCGTTTTAGACTTAATTTTTTTTTTGTTACAAATTAAGTGTCATTTTGAAATTCTTATGTAACTTATACGAAATAATACATATTATACCCTCAAGTTTAAATAGCAAAATATGAAAACTATATTAATTATTGCTAGTTCTAATAATTGAATACCACTTTCTTCTGTCGGGTTTAAGTTAACGTCGATTAAGATATTATTTAAGGAATATGATATAATTATATTATATATTGATCCTCCACTTTTGAATGCATGAATAGTCACGTTCATCGTCGAAAAGATCATAATCATCACTATTTGGTTGAATAATATTTAAATCAAACGAATATTTTTTATTATTTGAAGGTGAAAAGTTTTAATTTAAGTTAGTCATTTGTCACGGGCCGGACATTCAAAATGTTCTTGGACCGTAACTAGGACGTCCAGCCCGCAACAGGAGCAGACTGTTCAGATTCAATGTATGGAAGATTTTTCACCAAATCCATGATCCCTAAAAATTCGCTCCAATCCCTAAAGATCCATCTAGGATTTCTAAGAATCTGCCTGTGATCCCTAAGAATCCGCCTATACTTATGAGTATCTTTGTAATAGTCGTTGGATTAGTTTAATCTCCATCATCCATTTTGGAGGTGTTTTTGTATAAATAGGGGGTGAGATCCCTCATTTGTAATCATCCAGCATTTTCATCAATATATGAGATATTGAGAACATTTCCTTCTTGTTTTCTGAGTTTTCTCTTGTTTTTCTAATTTTTTCTTGAGAGTTAGGCTGCCTAGACCGTTTGTCTAATCCCAAACTAGTCTAGGGCCGCATGGTTTCATCTTATAAGATCAAGCCCGTGACAATTGGTATCAGAGCGATGTTCTATCCAAATCGAAGAAGTGATCAAGAGATGGCGGGGCACAATGAAGAAGGTGTTATCGTGGGGAATAATGGTGTGGATAAGAGGGGACGAGAGGTCTTAGCTCCTGATGTTCCAAAGAAGAAGCGTGACAAGAGCAGGGTCCGAGATGAGCTTGGAGCTCTGGGCACCACAGTGACGGAAATGGGGGAGAGACTCGAAAAAGTTGGGTACTCCACCACTGAGCTTGAGAGCACAGTTTTCACTGTGATCGAAGGAATTAAGGAGGACGTTGGTGGAGTGGAGACAAAATTCCACCAATTTGAAGAAACCGTGTTGGGAACAGTCCATCTGTGGTGTCAAGAGGAGATGGAGAAAGGAAGGACCAACCACCACCGACTTACATCCGTAACCAAAAGAAGAGCTTGGCGCAGGAAGACTATGAAGCAAAAAAACGCTCTTTTGTTCCAGGAGTGGTTGTTATGTGTGTAAGGGGCCACATCCTGTGAGAGATTGCCCCAAGCTGGGGTCACTATCAGCCCTCATCGAGAAGGAAGGGGCTCATACCCACGAAGATACAAGCGTGCTTGGGTCATTGCAGCGGCTCAATGCCCTAAAGGCGTCGGCAACATCCAAGAGTACAAGCAAATGCTTGATGTATATAGACGTAAGCATCAATGGGCAGGAGGCCCAAGGGATGGTCGATACTGGTGCAACTCATAACTTCATCTCCGAGGAGGAGGCGAAGAGACTAGGGCTAAGATGGACCAAGGGGGACGGTTGGATTAAGGCCATGAATGCACCCGCCAAACCACTTTATGGTGTTGCACATGGAGTTGAGCTGAAAGTTGGAGCGTGGACAGGTATAGTGAAGTTCTCTGTCGTACCTATGGATGATTTCAAGGTAGTGCTAGGCCTTGAATTTCAGAGGCAATTATCGGCAATACCAATGACTGCCTTTAGCACGGTTTGCATCCTTGAGAAGGGTTCGACGTGGATGATCCCCACTGTGGACATTGCAAGGGATGGAGAAGTTAGGAAATTTTCAGCTATGCAATTGTCCAAAGAAATCAAGAAAGGTGAGCCAATATATCTCGCCATGTTGAAGATGGACGATGAGTTTGGAGAAGTGTCTGTCATCCCTCCCATGATCGATAAGGTCCTTGAGCAGAATAAGGACATGATGCCGGAGAAATTACCCATGGAATTACTGCCTATAAGGGAAGTGGATCATCAGATCGAGCTGGAAATTGGGGCCAAACCACCTGCGATGGCCCCATACCAAATGGGCCCCTCTGAATTGGCGAAGCTGAGGAAGCAACTCGACGAGTTACTTTCAACGGAAACGCTGAGACCATCAAAGGCCCCATATGGTGCCCCAATTCTATTACAAAAGAAACATGCTGAGTCTTTGAGGATGTGTGTGGACTACCGAGTCCTGAATAAGGTAACCATCAAAAATCGTTACCCTATTCCGTTGATCGGAGACCTGTTTGATAGGTTGGGTAGTGCCAAAGTCTACACCAAGATGGACCTGCAGAAAGGGTACTACCAGGTTCGAATTGCAGAAGGAGATGAGCCCAAGACTGCATGTGTCTTACGAGTGGACGGTAATGCCGTTTGGACTTACCAATGCTCCGGCCACATTCTGCATTCTCATGAACCAGATCTTCCAGCCTTACTTGGACCAGTTCGTGGTGGCCTATTCTGGATGACATCGTCATATACTCCCAGTCGCTGGAAAAACACGTGAGACATTTTCAGACAGTGTTCAAAGTTTTACGGGAGAACAAGCTATACGTGAAGCGGGAGAAGTGCACGTTTGCGACAGAGGAACTCCAGTTCCTAGGACATATCATTGGACGAGGGAAGCTTAAAATAGACAATGCCAAGATATCTGCAAACACCGAATAGGAAGCACCAACCAAGGTACCTGAACTACGTTCATTCCTTGGTCTAGTTAAATATTATCGGCGATTAAATGAGGGGTACTCTAAGAAGGCAACACCATTGACTGACCTTCTTAAGAAAGCCAAGACTTGGAAATGGTCAGATTAATGCAATGAGGCATTTGAAGCAGTTAAGGCGGCCATTGTCCAAGAACCACTCATCGCCCTTCCCGACTTCAATGTCCCTTTTGAGGTACAATTCGATGCTTCAGATTTTCCAATTGGTGGAGTTCTGATGCAGAAAGGACACCCTATAGCTTTTGGAAGTCGCAAGCTGAACGATGCTGAAAGGCGGTACAGTGTGCAAGAAAAGAAAATGACAGCGATTGTTCATTGCTTGCGGGTTAGGCGACATTATCTCTTGGGAGTGCCTTTCTCCGTGAAGATAGACAATGTGACAACGAGTTATTTCGAGACTCAAAAGAAGTTATCGCCAAATCAAGTCAGATGGCAAGACTTTCTAGCCAATTTCGACTTTTCTTTAGAGTACAAATCGGGGAAGGGAAACATAGTGGCCGATGCACTAAGTCGGAAGGTCGAACTTGCTGCGATCAGCGAAGTGGAATGTGCCCTTAGGGAATGGATCCGAGAAAGGTTTGACCACGATCCTACCGCCAAAGAGTTGGTGAGGATGGCTTTGGAGGGAAAGACTGTCCGGTTTTGGGTAGAAGATGGTATACTGTACACCAAGGGTAAATGAGTATACGCCCAAACTATGGGAGCCTACAGCGCGACATTATCTGGGAATGTCATGACACACTTTGGGCAGGACATCCGGGATAGAAGCAGACATTGGCCCTTGTAGAAGAGGCCTATTTTTGGCCACGGATGCGAGACACCATAGAGCTTTATGTGAGGATGTGTCTAGTGTGCCAGCAGGATAAAACCGAGAATAGGCAACCAGCGGGACTGCTGGAACCCTTGCCCATACCAGCCCGACCTTGGGAATCGGTTTCTTTAGACTTCATCAGCACATTGCCAACATCTGATGGGTTTGGGTCAATTATGGTGATCATTGACCGGTTTTTCAAATATGGCACATTCATAGCTTGTCCAAGGGACAGCACAACAGAGGGCGCAGCTCGGGCATTCTTCAAGAACGTGGTCAAATTTTGGGGATTACCGAACAACATTGTAAGTGATCGTGATCCTCGCTTTACCGGGAAACTTTGGACAAAGTTGTTCAAAACTCTTGGAACAGGGCTTAGTTTCTGAAAAAGCTTTCATCTCCAAACAGACGGCCAAACAGAGCGTGGAAATTCCCTGCTGGAATACTACCTTCGACACTTAGTGAGTGCAAACCAAGAAGACTGGGCAAAGTTACTGGATATAGCCCAATTTTCTTACAATTTGCAGCGGAGCGAGTCAACTGGAAAGAGTCTGTTCGCACTGGCCACGGGCCAGCAGCCAACAACTCCTCATGCACTGACCACATTAAGCAACGAGACACGAAGTCCAGGTGCCCATAAGATGGTTGAAACATGGGAAGATCATGGGGATTTTGCTCGGATTTGCTTGGAGAAGTCCCGTAAACGGATGAAAAAGAGGGCCGACGAGAAGAGACGACCATTGGACTTTAAGGTGGGGGACCAAGTGTTGGTGAAACTCCTTCCCCAACAGTTCCAAGTATTTAGGAGTATGCACAATGGACTCCTACGAAGATATGAAGGACCGTTTCAGGTAACAGCGATAATAGGCAAGATCGCCTACAAACTTGACCTACCTGAATCACTGAAAATACATCTGGTCTTCCATGTCAGCATGCTAAAGCCATTCCAAGAAGACATTGAAGATGAGAGTCATGGACAGTCTAGTCGAGCACTACCGATCATAACCAAGTCTTACGACTAGGAAATAGAAGAAGTACTTGCGTCAAAGATAGTCAGGAAGCGCGGTGTTCCTCGACAAACACATTTCCTAATCAAATGGAAAGGAGTACCTGAATTTGAGTCATCATGGGAACCTGAAGTGGACTTGTGGGAGTTTAAGGAGCAGCTAAAAGCGTTCACAGCGACGAGGACGTCACCAAATTAGGCGGGGGAGAATGTCACGGGCCGGACATTCAAGATGTCCTTGGGCCATAACCAGGACGTCCAGCCCGGAACAGGAGCAGACTGTCTAGGTTCAATGTATGGATGATTCTTCACCAAATCCAGGATCCCTAGGAATCCGCCCCAATCCCTAAAGATCCGTCCAGGATTCCTAAGAATCCGTCCGTGATCCCTAAGAATCCGCCTATACTTATGAGTATCTTTTTAATAGCCGTTGGATTAGTTTAATCTCCACCATCCATTTTGGAGGTGTTTTTGTATAAATAGGGGGTGAGATCCCTCATTTGTAATCATCCAACATTTTCATCAATATATGAGATATTGAGAGCATTTCCTTCTTGTTTTCTTAGTTTTCTCTTGTTTTTCTAAGTTTTTCTTGAGAGTTAGGCTGCCTAGACCGTTTGTCTAAACCCAAACTAGTCTAGGGCCGCACGGTTTGATCCTCTAAGATTAAGTCTGTGACACATTGATATCTTCGGTTATTTTTTATTATTTAAAGGTGAAAAGTTTTAATTTAAGTTAGCCTTTAATATCTTAGGTTATCATTTAATTGTTATTCTATACTGATTGTCAAAAGTTTTAAATTTTTTATTTGACTCCACTAAGTTTTGTTTGCTTGTGTATAAGAACCTAAAATTTTTTTTTGTTATCTTCAAAATATACTGATGGCTTTTTGTTGTCAAATATATTGAAATTAACAAGTTTTTTATTGTCAACATAGTCTAGTGGCTTTAATATTCATTTTAAACATTGTAAGGTGATGGATTCAAACTTTAGACATGTGTCATAAATTTCAGAGATAGTCACCATTATACCACATGATTCCGACAAATTAACAAATTAAAATAATAAATATATTTAATCCATTCAATTTATGGTGAAGAATGCTAAAAGCTAATACAATAAAATATTATTAATTAAAATAAAATATTGAAAGCAGATATTTAAATTTAAATTGTAAACAAATTTGATTAATAAGGGTTTAATAGTCAGATCAATACTTTTCATATTTGTGTGAAACAATCTAAAAGGACATTTAAACAGAAACAAAGGGAGTAAGATTTAGGATATAGAATATCATTGCTTCTATAACAAATAGTAACTACTTTATTTTTTTTTTAATTTATTTTGTTCGTCAAAACGTGATGGTGAGAAGCTGACTCAAAAGATTTCAAAGCTTTTGAAAGTCATATTTGATGGACCTTCCTATTGCTGGACAGAAATGCCTCCTCATATCCAACGTTGATACTTTGAAGACTCATCACAATAGTATAGTTTACTTAAGTTTTATGTTTATTTCTTTGATCTATATTTTAATAATGTAGGAAAAAGATCGTGGCAGGGCTGTGAAAATTGGAGAAATGTTTGTAATACACACGCAAAGGCGGATGGGACCTTTTTTGATCTACAAGCCAAGCAGATCGCCGAAGCTTATGAAAAAAAAGTTAGAGGAGAAGTTGTCCAAGATTGAGCTGGAGCAATCAGAGATATGTGATGGTAGTTCTGAAACTCCGGAACTTACTCAAACTGAAAGAAACGAGTTCTTCCTTGAGGTAAACTATTTCATTGTTTTTTTACTTTGTGATAGAGTTTTGTTAAGTATTGATAGTTTACAATTTTTACTATTATCAGTCAACTAGCTTGGATATGAGAGTGCGTGAGTATGGACTTGGTAGCCGTCTTTCAGTTTATGGTAATAAGAAGAGAAAAGAAAGCCCCGGAAGTTCAACTTGTTCTGCATTTGTAGAAATGCAAGAACAATTGCAGGCTGCTCAACCACAGATTCAAGAGCAAGCTGCTGCCACTGCTGAAGCCACTCGTTTGCAGCAGAAACACTTTGGAGATTTTTGTTAGCTACATGAGAGATAGAGACCCAACATTTTCTGAGTTTTTGGCTGCAAATTCTCCAACCGATGCTCATATTCCACAAACTAATGCATTACTTTAGTTAGTTTTGTTTTAAGTTGTAGATTCTAACTTTTGGTTTTATGTGATCTAAATTCTATATGTTTGGTTTTGTGTAATCAAAATTTTAAATTTGTGGTTTGTATTATAACTTTGTTAAGCTTTTTGGTTAAGTTTTAAAAACAAAAAAACATTATTTGGAATAAATATGACATTAAATCTTATAAATTTGTGGAAATCATGTAGAATAATAGTAACTACATCTGAAAAAAGTCAATTACCAGTTATGTCTTCCAAGCTGGTGGAAATCCAATCAGTTGGCATTTTGGACTTTTATAAATCGTTGCCTTATGTACGACAGAAGTTGTGTATATGGCTTTGGTTGAAGTAGCCAAGGAAGTTATGTGGTTGAAAGGAATTGGTAGTGATTTGGATTTTCCACAGGAGCAGGTTGAAATTTTTTGTGATTCTCAGAGCACTATTTGCATCTATCATGAGAGGAAGAAGCATATCATTTCATTAGTGATGTAGTGGTTGAAGAATCACCAAAAATATCAAATATCAACACAAATGAAAATCCGTCTGATTTACTGACAAATCAGTACTGGTGAAGATATTCAAAGAGGGATTGGATTCCCTTAAGGTGCTTAGACACGGATGCTAGCCCAAAGATGATCTAGGTCTGCGAATGTTTGAGAGGCGACAAGAGAGGTAAATATCTCGGGACTTTCAATGAACCAATCAAGGTGGATATTGTCGTTGCTGTGATTGGGCTCTAATAGTCAATACAAGATATAACGTTGGAACCGACGGCCAGAAATCGTCGATTCACCATCGAAAATAGTCTATTCTGGGGGGAATCAACGATTTTTGACCATCGGTTCTATAGCGTCGGAATGTAATCAGCCGTTGGAAATCAATCGGATTTTTTCTGATGGTTTTTCGATGGTCAACGGTGGTCGGAAAAAACTGACGGCTCCTCGACCCGACGACAAACAAACGGTTTTTTTACAGGATGGCTAACCAATGGTTGCCGTTCCTGATGGCGAACGGAGGGACGCCAGTGTTAGAATGAGAGACTTAGATTAACCATTGTAGAATATAGAGAGTTTTAGAGAAAAGAGAATGAGAGAAAAGATTAATTATTGATTATGAAAGTATAATGCTTCTTGCTTACAAATGAGGAGTACAAATGTTTATATAAAGAGTATACAATCCTTGTGTTCAAACACTCCTCCTAGGCGTCTACTTATGGTGTTTGGCTACAGGTTTAGAAGCACCTTCATACTCTCCTTTTGATTTATAGTATTTACTCTCTTCTTTCTAACACTTCATACTCACTCTTTGTCTTATAGTATCTAATTATTTTCTTCTTTATGTCAACACTCCCCCTCAAGTTTAAGCATGGGTGAATGGTTGAACTTGCAAAGATGAAGAGACTTTCCTCCTTTTTCCTCTTTACTCCCTTTCCAAGCTTGGTTTTTAATGTTCATGGAAACCAGGCTTGGAACCTTAAAGAACTTCCTAATTAAAAATCTTAGTATAAAATACCCTTTGGTACAAAACCAATACTAAGGGAAAAGAGTGAAGTCTTCTTAGTTAGGGATTGACACTGATGATTATCCATTGTGAATGGCGGTTTTGAAGCTTCTTCTAAGTCTGGTCCATTTCTCCCCCTTTCTTTTTGACTTCATGTCTTTGAGAGGTGATTAGGATCCAGCTTTCCTTAAAGCCTTCAAGTTTAACCTGTTTCACATACACATATACATGCATGTATCATTTCTCACAAGATAAAACAATGCATTATAATGTAAGAATGATTTTAACTTCCCTTTTATAAGAGTGGATGGCGATTTGCATGATATGTTATAGACCAGTGTGGTTCTTTGAGAACTTCACATTAAGGTCCTTGGATTCATCATGATCACATGGTTCTCTATGAATTCATCATGATCACATGGTTCTCTTTCCTTATATGTTTTGGATTCCATTTAACCAGCTTCATTTTGCTTCACTTTCTACTTTCAATAAGCCTAACTCAAGAGAATAAGATTGTAGAATTAACCTTGAGTAGAGTGAGCACACTTGTCTCCTATCTCCCACCATGCTTCCACTAATTGATGTAGGATAAGTCATGCTTATGACTGTTTTTCATCACTTCCTGATCTAAAACATCATAGAAACTCAAAAATAAAGATTAGTATTCCAGAATTTGAAAAAGATCAAGTATGGTATCAAGTATAATATCTAGCCAAATTCTCAACATTATAACATAGATTTAAAGAACTTATCATAGATAGAACCTTTGATGAGAAAATTTTGATGTCCTGAGGTGATTCATCACTTCCACCAGCTTACTCCTTCTTCATGAGATTTGGTAGCTTGATGGCCATTGGTTCTATCCTCAGTTGTGCTCACTTGGTTTTTGCTAGATAGACACCTTGAGTGCCTTTGAATGCGCCAGACACCTTGAATGCCCTTGTTTGCGCCAGTCACACCTCTTGAATGTCCTTGTTTGCGCCATGAATGCCTTTGAATGCTCATTTTATTTCCCCCCCCACAAGCTTGAAACTAGGAATGAGAGTCAAGTTTGGAAGAATGAGCATTCATAAATTGTATAGCTTGACTTGTTTCCAAATGTACTCTTTTATATTATCTTTTGGTCTTCTTTATCCTTTAAACATAAAGAAGAATAATGTAACTATCTGGTAGAATAGAAAGAGTGTTGATAATTAAGAGATTTGAAATATTGAAGAATAAGATGGAGATGAAAAGAATTAATCCAGAATATGAAGAATATGACAAATCAGAGATTTGAAGGTTAAAAGTATGAGATTTTAAGTAGAATAGATGAATGTCAAAGTGATTTTTGGATTCAACAAAGTTCTAAATGCAAGGCATAGTCTTCCTAGGTTATCTTTCATCCTTTGATCATTTCTAGATGAGGAATTTAATCAATCATGGAATAGGTAAAAAGTTCAGAGATAGCCTTTGCAAAGACTTTGATACTAAGTCTTTGTGAGTATTCCTCGTTTGTGATTGGATATGGATAATGATCTGAAATTGTAGCATGTGTGCTCTTTTGATTTCACTTCAAGCACACACCAAAGGACACATGACTCCATGGGAGAGCTGATTCATCACTTTCCACCAGTATTTCCTCCACTCCTTGTGGCGGCTGTTATTGGTGGCAATCGGTTCTAACCCCTTCTCCACGTGTTGTGTCTTTTTCACTTGCTTTCTTTTGCCTTTGTTAGACAATCAAGCTAAACATCAACTCTCATCTTAAGCCTTTGAACCAATTGACTATAAGCAGATTCTAAACAAAAGATAATGAGTAAAAGATAGAATAAGAGTTAAGAGTAACCAAACTTAATTTCAAAGACTGCATAAGGCCTTCTGGATTTGACATGCCTTCTTAAACTTATTGTTCTAAGTAAAATACAAGACTCTTTTCCCTTAGGATCAATGCAATTTATGAATAAATAATTCCGCTAGCTAAACTAGGTTCAAAATGTCCCATCTAAACAATTTCTAAATACATAAACATAATTCAATAAAATTCATGATTTACTAACCACCTAGATACCAGATTTCATATGGTTCTAACTCACACAACCATCAATGTATCAACAAAAAATAGTTGGATAGAGTTTAGAAATAGTCTGAATGCACAATTCTTTGATACTAGGTCTTTGCATTTGATTTTAGGAACTAGTTTGATAGAGATTTATTTATCTCCACGAGTTTCACTTGAGGTTACTAAGAAGTACCCTCAAGAGTTTACCCGAATTAGTGACTGCAAGTGCATAGTTATGCCTCTTGTAGTATTAACGGGATCATCCTCAGAGAAGGTTTTTAACACAATAGATTATAAAAATTATATTCTAAGCTAAGAGATTCAAAGTTCGATGGTGATTGAAACGATAGAAATTTTAAGTAAATTAGAACAAAGTAATTAAGACGTCGAATGAATTGAATTAAGAAATTATTAAATGAGGAAACAATCCAACCATGGATTAGGCATTAGAATGAATAAGGATGAGATCGAACTATCAATTCAAATCATGGATGTGTAACTTTCATTTCCAGACAATGAGACTATGGACAGGTTAATACATTCCCATGTAAAAACCCCTATGCTTAGAATTAGATTTGATCAATTTCCATTGCAAACCCTAAAACTAAACAAGCATTAAGATTCACTCAATTTTCATGTAATGTCTCTAGACAACTGCTTCAGCAGGCTAGATTATAAGATTCACTAATTAGATTATCTTATGAATTCACTATCCCTTTCCCAAGGTGTGAATTCGATAAACCCTAAAATGACTCTTCCAAGATCAACCTAGCATTAAACATATCTAATAGTACTGGATTACACAATCCTAGACCTAAATATAATCTCATGTTCTCGATTCCCCTAATCCTCTATCCTATCCATGGTTGAATCTAAGAATCTACTCAGACATAATAAGAATTGCAGGAAAAACAATAAACGGTGAAGAAAACATAATTGGATTGCAGAGATTGAATAATACAAAAATTCTTAAGAAAATAAAATTGTAATTGTCTTACTAAAAACCATAGATTTTTGAAAAAATAACTAGGGTTCTCTGTCACTTTTTATCTCTGGAGGCTGAATAAAATGTGATCCCTTTTTCTTTTAAAACAACCTATTTATAGGTTCTCAAAAACCTAATTTATTAGACTAAAACGAAAAAAAAAAATAAGTTATTTACGGGATCGATCGATCGGATGAAGGGATTGATCGATCCTTGAATCTGTCGTAGACATTTTGGGCTGGTAGATCGATCGATCTAAACTTGCTCGATCCTTCCTCTCTCCTTCTGGTCGGTCTTAGAAATTCACGCAATCACGATCATAAGAACTGATCGATCGATCTTTTCAGGTCGAGATCGATCGATCTCTTCACACAGAGGGGTGTATAGGTTCAATCATCATTTGAGTCCGTTCATCTTATTGACATGTTCTGGTCATTCTCACATAGTTGCATCGGCCACCCCTAACTTCATAGACTCCGAAAACGTTCCTAACTTGCTTTCTATCCTCTGAAAAATAGAAAGTGGAAAACATCATAGAATTCTAATGCATATGAACCTAAATGTATCCTAAAATGTAAGATCTAGTGGTTGATTCATGCAAATTATGTACATAATGATTTATTAAAGCTGCTAAAATGTGGGTTTATCAACTCTCCCAGACTTGTCTTTTTGCTTGTCATCAAGCAAATGACTAGAATAAAAAAGGTAACAGACCTACTGGAACTCAGAGCCAAGCCATACCGGTCAAATATCATGTTCAATGTCAAAGCTAATAATTATCGAATGCAAAGTTTGTAAGTTTACTTAAAAATTTTAGCCATGCCTATTATAAATTGTTTTAGATCAAACTTAATCTACACAATGCATTCAGACCAACCAACTCTTTTAACATTCATTAAACTAGAAACTCGTGAATCATGTTAAACACCTTCAATGAACTTATTTGGCAAAGGGTAAGGTTAAGAGATAAGAATGATCTCTTCTTCCATAGGTTGTGAAAGCCAAATGTGGGGATCTCTCAAAAATGGAATGAACTTTAGAAGAATGCTAAAGGTAAGCTCCCATAGATGTATAAAAGACTAGATTCTCATCTACCCGAAGCATACTATTCACTGAAAACACATGTCCAAGCAAATATTATTCCCCAAAATACTCTTAATTCTATACATATATTTATCTTTAAGGTCAGGCATAAAAGCTTTCATTAAACTTGATTTCTAGGAGAGGGGTTAATTCTAATATGTCTAGCGGGTTTAGATTTTCTTTGAGCTGGTTCTTTTCTCTTCACTTTTTTTTTTTTACTTCTTTCTCAAGAACCTTTTCTAATCTATACATTTATTGCTATTTCTACTACCCTTTACTAGACCTTTGTTTTTTACTTTCTTTTCGTCCTTTTTCTCTCCTGAACTTTTTATTCCATTGGCTTTTCTGTCTAAAAACCCATTGATAACCCATTTCTCTTTTATTTTGAGTACCCATCTAGTCCTAATTGGTTTCACAAGTATGAACCAAAACTACATGAGAAACTAATCCTGTTGTTTCCTACCTAACACGTTCTACCAAGTTCGTTCCGAAAAAGGCCTAAAACACTCACTAATATACTATGTGGTTTGAACAGACGTTAGGCTTAAGGTAGGATAGTCTACTTGGATAACAAATAGTGGTAAAAAGGTAAAAGAAATCCAAGTATATATAGGTAAAATCCATGAGTCCAAATCCAGAGATCTAACCTGATAATTCTAAGTCCATATTATATTCCAATAGATAAGAGATGGTATCAAATAAAGCATGCTTCAACTAAGAGTAATCTAAAGTCAAAAATTCCAGGCATTAATCAATCTTATGTTTCAACAAGCAATTTATGCATCAGATTATCAATAACTCATCAATTTAAACTAATAAAATGAGCAATAGACTATATTAAGGCAATTTCATCATGGTTCCTTATGCAAATGTAAATGCAAAACTAAATGAATGATGAAAGATGTGTAATGAGAATGAAAGTTAGTGCAAACATAAATATCCTCCCCCAGACTTATTTACACTGTCCCGGTTAAAAAATAAAACTAAAGAAAATTACAAAAGAAAAGCGAAAGAAGGAAAAATTACTAAGTCAATGATCCTCGGGGCTCACGCTGCGACTCTGTCCCGGTCTGCGTCTGCGCCTAGGTATTCTAGCCTCGTCGTCTGCTGAAGATCCATCGATCTTAAGTTGTGGTGATACCTGCAAAATTAAAAACTAAGTTAGTAGAGCTAAATCCTAAATAACTAAAATAGAAGTATGTACATTAAGAAATGTGGGTTGCCTCCCAAGAGCACTTGTTTAACGTCACTAAGCTTGACGACCTGACGTTTGAATTTACGCAGCAAGAGGTTCAGAGAGAGAAATTTGTAGGTTCTCGCTCTTGTCTTCGGTTGCTAGGTAAGGTTTACACCTCTGCCCATTGACTGTGAACTCTCTCTCTGACTTATTCCAAAGGACTACTGCTCCATAGGATCTGACATCTTTGATAGTAAATGGTCCAGGCGATCTTAACTTTAGCTTTCCCGGAAAAAGTCTCAGTCTGGAGTTGAAAAGCAGGACTTGGTCCCCTTCCTTGAAATCTCGTCATAGGGTCCTTTTGTCATGGAAGGCTTTGGTCTTCTCTTTGTAGATTTTTGAGCTCTGATATGCTGCTTGCCTTGTTTCCTCAAGTTCTTCCAAGTCAACCATGCATTTTTCTGAAGCTTTCTTGATGTCGAAGTTAAGCAGCTTGATAGCCCATAATGCCTTGTACTCTAATTTTACCGGGAGGTGACAACTCTTTCCATACAGAAGCTTGAACGGAGTGGTGCCAATGAGGGTTTTGTAGGCAGTTCTATATGCCCATAGAGCATCATCAAGCTTACTTGCCCAATCCTTTCTTGATTTGTCGACAGTCTTCTCAAGGATTTCTTTGATTTGCCTGTTCGAAACCTCCACTTGCCCAGATGTCTGAGGGTGATAGGGTGTAGCCACTTTATGCTTGACTCCATGTTTCTTCAGCAGATTCTCAAAAATCTTGTTGATGAAGTGGCTGCCTCCATCACTGATCACAACTCTTGGGACTCCAAATCGAGGAAATATTATGGTCTTGAATAACTTGATAACCACCTCCGTATCATTGGTAGGACTTGCAACAGCTTCTACCCACTTGGAGACATAATCCACTGCCACTAAGATGTATTTGTTGTTGTAGGAAGATGAGAATGGTCCCATGAAGTCAATCCCCCACACATCAAATATCTCAACCTCAAGGATGAGATTATGTGGCATTTCATTTCTTCTGCTCATGTTGCCTTTTCTCTGACATGCATCACATTTAGTGATATGTTCATGAGTGTCTTTGAACATCGTAGGCCACCAGAACCCTGACTGTAGTATCTTTTGGACAGTCTTGAAAGTAGCAAAGTGTCCACCATACTCAGAACCATGACATTGTGTCAGTATTCCTGCTACTTCCTCCTCGGGGATACATCTTCGAAAAAGATGATCTTTGCACTGCTTATAGAGAAATGACTCATCCCAGTAGTATTGTTGGACATCTCGGAAGAATTTTTTCTTGTTGTAGACCTGGAGTTTAGGAGGTGGGATTCCACATGACAAGTAGTTTACAAAGTCTGCATACCATGGAAGACTCAGTTCTACTGCATTTGTCTCTAGGAGATTGTTCAGCTCATTGTCTACAATCTGAAGCATCTGAATTGTGTGAATCTGTTCTTCAGCTAGTGAGTCATTGATAGGCAGAATTTCCGGCATCCTCATTCTAGACAGATGATCAACAACTCCATTTTCTAACCCTTTCTTGTCCTTGATTTCCAAGTCGAACTCCTGCAGAAGTAATATCCATCTCAACAGTCTCGTTTTTGCATCCTTTTTAGCTAGTAGGTGTCTAAGTGCTGCATGATCTGTGTGTACTATCCATTTAGAACCAACCAGATATGTTCGAAACTTCTCAAATGCATACACAATCGCTAGTAGCTACTTCTCAGTTATAGCATACTTCGTTTGTGCATCGTCTAATGTCCTGCTGGCGTAATAGATAACATCAGCTTTTTATCTTTCTTTTGTCCCAAGACTGCTCCCACAGCATAGTCGCTTGCATCACACATCACCTCAAAGGAGAGATTCCAGTCTGGTGGCTGTACTATTGGGGCACTTGTCAAGGCTTGTTTCAGCTTCAAGAAAGCTATCATGCACTCCTCATCGAACATAAATTCTGCATCCATGCACAGAAGTCTTGTGAGTGGTCTGGCAATGCTACAAAAGTTTTTAATAAACCTTCTGTAGAAACCAGCATGCCCGAGAAAACTCCTAATTTCCTTGACAGATTTCGGGGGTGTGAGTCTGGTCATGACGTCAATCTTAGCTTTGTCCACTTCTATCGCAGCTTCTGAAATCTTGTGTTCGAGAACAATTCCCTCTTTTACCATGAAGTGACATTTCTCCCAGTTCAGAACTAAGTTTGTCTCCTTGCATCTTTTGAGTACCCTGCATAAATTAGAAAAAACAAGGAGAAAAAGAAGAACCATACACAGAGAAATCATCCATGAATACTTCCATTATCTCCTCAATCATTTCAGAGAAAATAGACATTACGCATCTTTGAAAAGTCGCAGGAGCGTTACATAGTCCAAATGGCATTCTCCTGTAGGCGAAAGTACCATAAAGACAAGTAAATGTTGTCTTTTCCTGATCCTGAAGATGAATGGGTATTTGAAGAATCCAGAATACCCATATAAAAAACAGTAGTATGAATGATTAGCTAATCTCTCTAACATCTGATCAATGAATGGCAATAGAAAATGATCCTTCCTAGTCGATGCATTCAGTTTTCTATAGTTTATGCACATTCTATGACCAGTGACAGTTCTTGTGGATATCAATTCATCTTTCTCATTCCTAATCACAGTGATACCTCATTTTTTCGAAACTACATGCACTGGTGAGACCCAATTACTATCTAAAATATGATAAATGATTCCTGCACCTAGTAATTTCAAAATTTCATTTTTTACTACCTCTTGTAAGTTTGGGCTTAGTCTCCTCTGATGTTCTATTGATGACTTAGAATCATCTTCTAAGTATATTCTATGCATGCACAATGATGGGAAAATTCATTTGATGTATCCTAAAGAGTAACCTAAGTTTTCCTATACTTTTTCAGCTCATGCAATAGCATAGATGTTTCATCATCAGACAAAGAAGCGCTAACGATTACCAGGTAGGTAGAGTTTGTTCCAAGGAAAGTGTACTTTAGCCCTGGTGGTAGTGGTTTGAGTTCCAGTTTTGGTGCGTTCTCCTCACTCCAGTCATCTTTGTTGCTATTCTTACCATTGCTAGCCTCTGGAATCTCCAATTCTGATTTGCTCTCTTTTTCCAGTGGTTTGTGTGAGTCTAGAATTCACTCGTACTGCTCAGCTTCCTCGTTGATGTTTATCGATTGCACAAAATCTTTAGTAAGAGCTAGTTGAAGAGAGTCTTCAACAGCTAACTCCTCCAGATACTCTTCAACCATATCCTCCAACATCTCAATGTAAAAGACCTTCTTCTCTATTGTAGGTTTCTTCATGACCTCCAATATATCGAACTTTAATAATGATGGCTCCAGCTGTGGCTAGGAATGGACGCCCTAGGATGATTGGATCTGTAGGTTTCGTCATCCATTTCTAATACCACAAAATCAGTGGGAATTATGTACTCTCCCACTTTTAGAGGCAAGTCTTCTAGGATACCAGTTGGATACCAGATAGACCTGTCTGCAAGCACCAATGAGATTCTGGTATTCTTGAAGTCTGTTAAACCTAGTTTCTTTGACACAGTCAGTGGCATCAGACTGACACTTGCTCCTAAATCAACCAAACATTTCTCAAAGCTTAGAGGTCCAATAGAGCAAGGCAGTGTAAAAATTCCAGGTCCAATAGGTAAATTGTTCTGGATTATTGCACTACACTCATGATTGATTTGTACCATAGCTTCTTCCAGTGCCTTCTTCTTAGTCACTATGTCTTTAAGGAGCTTGTTGTAAATTGTACAGTCTAGAACAAGGTCCATGAGTGGCATTGTAACTTGAACTGTTCCCAGTAGCTTCTTGAACTTCTCGAACTGCTTATCTAGTATCTGCTTCTTGAATCTTCCAAGAAATGGAAGCTTAGGCTCATAAGATGGAAGTACAAAGTGAAAGAATATGAGATTTAGAGATTTGTAGAATGAGAGAATGAGAGATTGAGAGATTAGAGAGAATTAGAGAATAAGAGAAAAGAATGATTTTATTAGAGAATGAGAATTATGAATTCTTACTTACAAAATGTGAAGGAAGTAAGGTATTTATACTAATCTAATCTAGGCTTGTTTGGATACAAGGATAGCCTTATATAAATGGCTTACAAGGATAATATAATTCTATAATACAAACAAGCCTTAGACACTCCCTTTGACATAGTTATAAATCGCCATTTAATCACAATTAAAGGCATCCATATTTTCATCACTTCTTCTTCATTCCAACACTCCCCCTCAAGCTTAAGACATAAAATTCTTAAGCTTGCAACCATGAAGTATTACCTCATTAAAAACCTAGAGAAGGAAAACCCAATTGGGACAAAACCTTTTCTTAGGGAAAAAGAGTATAACATTCCATGTTGGGATCATGGGTATGGAATGGACATGAGGCCAAGTCTTGGGTAGATTGATGTGCCAATTTTCAGAGATGTTGCCTTGGTGAATATGTCAGCTAGCTGATCCTCACTCCTTGTATAGCAAGGTAAAATGATACCTTTCCCAATAGCTTCTCTTACTTTGTGGCAGTCCACTTCTATATGCTTGGTCCTTTCATGAAACACTGAATTGGAGGCTATGTGAATGGCGGCTTGATTGTCACAATGAATGGTGATAGGTTCCTCACACTCCACGGCTAAGTCACTCAAAATTTGTTTCAGCCAGATGCATTCAGTAGTGAGCTTCCTCATTGCTCTATACTCAGATTCTGCACTAGAGCATGAAACCACCTTTTGTTTCTTGGTTTTCCAAGTCACAAGGTTTCCTCCTATGAAAGTACAATAGCCTGTGGTACTCCTCCTATCTTCCCTATCTCCTGCCCAATCTGCATCACAATAACCAACCACATTTGTGTTTTTATTATTACCCATCCAAATACCTTGTTCATGTGTGCCTTTGAGATATCTTAGAATCCGCATGGCCATGTCCCAATGTCTCATCTTTGGCCCTTGCATATGTTGAGATACCTGATTCACAGCAAAACATAAATCTGGTCTTGTAATGGTTAGATAAATAAGCTTACCAACCACTTTCCTATAGAGCTTAGGATCATGGAAATCAATTTCCTCCTCTAGCTCCCCCTTAGTGGCGATTTTGTAGTTTTCCTCTAAGGGTGTTTTGGCTGGTTTAGCTTTCATCATACCTGTGGATGTTAGAAGATCTACAACATACTTCCTTTGAGAGAGAAAGAGACCTTCCTTAAATCTACATACTTCAATTCCTAGAAAGTATTTAAGCTCACCTAAATCCTTTATGTCAAAGACACTCTTTAAGTAATCTTTAGTAGATGCAATACCAACACTATCACTACCAGATATGATTATATCATCTACATAGATAAGAATTACTATAATACCTTCCTTACTCTTTAATGTGAAAAGAGTATGTTCCACTTCAGACCTTTTGAAGCCTTTATCCATTAAAGTAACACTTAACTTGTGGTACCATGCTCTTGGAGATTGTTTAAGGCCATAAATAGCCTTCCTTAGCCTCAGTATATTACCGCTTCCAACCTCATCCTCTAGGCCTGGTGGAGGTGACATATAAACCTCTTCTTCTAGTTCACCTTGCAAGAAAGCATTCTTGACATCCATTTGCCACAATTCCCACTCAAGATTAGTAGCAACAGTAAGTACAACATTGACAGAATGAAGCTTAGCTACAGGAGCAAATGTATCCCTATAATCCTCTCCATATGTCTGAGTAAAACCCCTAGCTACCAGCCTAGCCTTATATCTATCAATTTCACCATTGCTTTTGTATTTAATAGTAAAAATCCATTTAGAACTTACAGCCTTCTTCCCTTTTGGTAATGTGGCTGAGGCATATGTACCATTCTTCTCCATAGCTTGTTTCTCAGCTGAAATAGCTTCCCTCCATTCCTTTATTGACATAGCTTCTTCATATGTCTTTGGGATCTGTTCATTGTCAAGACTAGAAATAAAAGCAACATGAGTAGAAGGTAAGTATGCAATATTACAAACTCCCTGATCATGATGTTGTACAATATTTCCATTGTAGAACACAGGTGGATTTCTTTGTCTTGTACTTCTCCTTAAAACAGTAGGTGGAGCCTCCTCTTCCTCTCCACTCAAAATCTCAATGAGAGTAGGTCTTGATCTTTTGGAAGCTGAGGCTGGAGTAGAAACATCTCCTACTGAGTCTTGTTGGACATGAGTAGAAGCTTCTCCCCCCCCATGATCAAGAAGAGGAAGGCCAGGAGAATCAAAAGATGGATTTGATGGCTGGGTAGTCGCGGTTGGGCGGGATGGCTGAGAAGACACGGCTGGGCAGTCACGGCTGGACACGGCTGGGCTAGGAGGACACGGCTGGTGCTGTTGGCCGTGACTGGTGCTGTTGACTGGTGCAGTGGACTGAGGTACATGCTGACTACCCCCTATTCCAATGCTCTCCAAAAGTTTTCTCAAGTATTCAGCTTGGTCTGATCTTGTTGATGAGATGTCTTTAAATTGTTCCCAAGTCCCTTCCTCATAAAAACTTTTGTCTTCTTGGAACTTCACATCTCTAGACACCATAACTCTTCTAGTCTCAGGGTCATAACATTTATATCCTTTTTGAGTGGAGGAATATCCAATGAACATAGCCTTTACACTTTTTGGTTCAAGCTTGTTCCTTTGTTCCCTAGGTATCAACACAAAGCAAACACACCCAAAAACTTTCAAATGATCAATAGTGGGTTTAGTGTTGTTTAATACCTCAAATGGGGATAAATCATCAAGGACTTTTGTAGGTGTCCTGTTGATTAAGTAGCAGGCTGCTACAAGTGCATCCCCCCAAAATCGCTGAGGCACCTTCATGTGAAACATTATAGTTCTCACAACCTCCATTAGGTGCCTGTTCTTTCTTTCAGCAACTCCATTTTGCTGTGGAGTATAAGGGCAGCTTGTCTGATGTTCTATGCCATGTTTAGCTAGATGATCCTTAAGTCTGGTACTAGTATACTCCCCACCATTATCTGTTCTAAAACACTTGATTCTAGCATTGTATTGATTAGTAACATATGCTTGAAAATTTAAAAATGCATCATACACTCTATCTTTAGAACTAAGAAGAGTAACCCATGTATACTTGGACTTTTCATCAATAAATGTCACAAAATATTTATGGTTTTCTCTAGATGGAAATGGGGATGTCCACACATCAGAATGCACCAATTCAAAACAATTTTCATATTCATGTATTGATTTTTCAAAAACAGTTTTACAATGTTTTCCAAGGATACATGAATCACACAAATCTTTTGACATTTTTAAACCAGGCACCATTAATTCAAGAGCTCTTGGATGAGGATGTCCTAGTCTAGCATGCCACAAATCTGAATTATTGCTAAAAACATGCGATTTTAAAGTTGATTCAACTACATTACAACTAGCCATATTATCAAGCACATACAAGTCATCTTTTGTAGTTCCTTGTCCAAAGCACCTTCTAGTTTCAATATCCTGGAAATAAAAATCATTAGGACCAAATATAGCATGACAATTCAAGTCAGTAGTAGCTCTTTTAACTGAGAGCAAGTTAGAGGTAAATGAAGGCATATAAAATGCCTTAGATTCTTTATCAAACAATTTCAGTTTTCCTATTCCTTTGATTGGTACTTTAATTCCATTTGCAATAAGAACATTCCCTAGGGCAGGTTCTACATTTTCTAGCAAATCTAAATCACTAATCATGTGATGAGAAGCACCAGAATCAACAACCAAAGATTTAGAAGCATTTGATGTATAAGAAGTTTGAAAAGAAGCATGAAAAGTTTTACCCATCACATTGCTCTCCTTTATTGCCTTAATGAGAGCTTCCAAGTCTGATTTTGTCACAAAATCTGATGCTTGTAACATGGTGTTGCTGGCGCCTGATTGAGAAGTAGAATGACTACATAAGGCCGCCTTTGAGGACACCACACCATGCGCTTGCCTAGCTGAGGGGATGGACAGTTGTTGTGGTGGGCGTGAGGCAAAAAAAGGTTTAAGGTGAGGGTGAATTTCCCAGCAATCTTTCTTTGCATGTCCCTCCTTCTTGCAGTGATCACAAAATGGCCTCCTCTTCTTAAAACCATTTGTTGACCTGAAAGAACTTTTGTGAGCAGCTACTAGTTCAGCTTTATTGCCAAACAATCCATGTGATCCTTGCTCCTTTTGAATTTGAGCACACACTTCCTCCAAGCTAGGCAACTTATCAGACCTGAGAATATGCTTAATAAGATCTGAGTAAGTAGAATTAAGAGTTAAAAGTAACCCAAACACCTTATCTTGTTCTTTTCTTTCAAGGAGAACAAGTGGTTCAATAGTGGCTGGCCTTAGCATTTCTAGCTCAGCCCACAAGGCTCTGAATGAGCCATAGTGCTTTGTGAATTCAGCATCCTCCTGCCTTAATTCATTTAAAGCTTTCTTCACTTCAAAAATTCTCAAAAGATTAGTAGTATTACCATACACCTTAAGCAAAGTGTCCCAAAGTTCTTTTGCATTTTCACAAAAAGAATAAGCTTCTAAGAGATCACTAGCAAGAGAATTTTGTAATATAGAAAGTACCAACTGATCTTCTTGGTACCATTTGGCTTGTGCTGCATCAGTCACCTCAGCCACTTCATTGTCTCCAATGCCATTTGTGGCAATGTGGTTCCATAGACCTTTACCACCTAATGTAGTTTTCATGGTCCTAGACCATAAGAGATAATTTGCTCCATGTAGAATGACTGGAGCTCTAAGAGTTGTTTGAATCTCCATGCTTAGCAAGTAAAATTGGTCAGTAAATCAGGTAAGTAAAATTGAGTATAGAACCGGTTTGGTCTCGTGTGGTCACGCGAGGTCACTGGTCACGCACAGGTTGCTTGAGTTTGTATTGATCACTTCCTAAGCACACACTCTTGTATGTACCTGCAGGTTAGTGTGAACTATACAAGGAGGCAATATAAATGCAAGAAAAAATCGAATATAGTGCAAGACAAGAGAGGTAACTAATAACTACTTGTAGTTCAAGTAACTACCAACAACCTAACTGATTTTATCCAACACTTACAACAAGATATGAACAGATTAAAACAACCTAACAGTCAATCTTAACCAGATTTAATCAATCAAATTCGAATTAATTGTTTAGAATCAATTTATTTCTCAAGAAATTCAATTAATACAATTCCAAGATTAACTAAACTGAACAAGGAATTCAAGAAAATCAATCTTGAATACTAAAACTATTCTGATTGACTTGAAATTTCGTGACAATCCTCAAAAGATACTAATTAAACTTTCCAGTTCAAGAATTTTAAAGAAAACTAAGAAAGAATTAGAGATATATCACAAGGATCTTGATACAGATGAATTCGGACGACTCTCAGGAAAACTTCAAGAAAACTCTTTAAACTCAATGAAAACGAGTTCTGCTTTCTTTAAACAGAAACTAGACTCACGGGGCTTGATTTTTGGCTTTTGAAAATCACGATTTGATGAAAAATTTACGAAGATATGACCTGGGGAATGTAGGGGTACGAAACGAACGCGATCACGAACACCTCTTAGAAGAAAATTCGTATCTTTTGATTCCCTGAACCAAATGATGCGATTTTGGTGTCTATGGATGCGGAATTCGCCGATGAACTCTCCAGAAAAAGCCGATCGTCAATTGGAGTCGTGGATTGATCGCAATTTGATTTACAAGATGACGTTCGAAATTTATCCAGAAACAGATGAAGAACAAGATGGATTCTTGTTGAATTAATGAAAGAATGATGAAAATTTCCCAGATTTGATGTAACCTGGCTCTGATACCATGAAAGAATATGAGATTTAGAGATTTGTAGAATGAGAGAATGAGAGATTGAGAGATTAGAGAGAATTAGAGAATAAGAGAAAAGAATGATTTTATTAGAGAATGAGAATTATGAATTCTTACTTACAAAATGTGAAGGAAGTAAGGTATTTATACTAATCTAATCTAGGCTTGTTTGGATACAAGGATAGCCTTATATAAATGGCTTACAAGGATAATATAATTCTATAATACAAACAAGCCTTAGACACTCCCTTTGACATAGTTATAAATCGCCATTTAATCACAATTAAAGGCATCCATATTTTCATCACTTCTTCTTCATTCCAACACAAAGTCAACTGTGTCTCCTGTAGCTTTGCCTTTGTCAACTTTGGCATTCTCAGCGACGCCTTCTTCCGCAGGAGATTCTTCTCCAGCTTCTTCACTGACTATCTCTTCTTATGTTGCCTCAGTACGCGTGTCATCTAGTTCAGGTTTCTTTTTCGTCACTTTTCCACTTGGCAATTCCTTTCCACTTCTTAGTGTTATGGCTTTGCAGTACTCCTTAGGATTGGGTTCAGGGTGTCCAGGTAGAACCCCCTTTCCATTGCTTCTCGAGGATGAAGCTACTTGAGCAATTTGATTCTCTAATCCTTTCACATGCGTCGCGAGTCCTTCAAACTTGGAGTTTAGATCATTGTAACAGGCTTTCATCTCAGCTATCTCCTTCTTTGTTCCTCCTTGTCCTTCCAGCAGTTGCTTCAGCATGTTCTTCACTTCATCATCCTGAGGAGGTTGATTCGAGTTGTTTCCCCTCTGCTGGAAATTGCCAAATTGTGGTCTTGGCATATAGCTTCTGTTTGAAGGGACTTGATTGCCAAAGTTTGAGTATCCTCTGGGTTGGTTGCTTGCCTGCCCTTGATAACTCCCTTGGTTGTTGTAATTGTTCCTCTGGAAGTTTCCTTGACCTTGTTGGTTGAAAGGTCTAGGCTGGAAGCTATTTTGACCTTGCTGGATCGGTTGTTTAGACTGATATCCCTGACTTTGACTCTGGTATCCATGTCATTGCTGCTTCAATATCGGTGGATAGACCTGATCTTGCGGGTTCTCTACATTCTGGCTTCTGTAGGATAGGTTGTTATTGTAAGGTCTGTAGCCTCCTTGGTTTCCAACATAGCTAACTTCTTCAGGATTCCCTTCGAATGATTCCAATGTGGGGTCTTGATAGTCTGGTTGGTAGGCATCTTGTTGATCCACAAAGTGGACTTGTCTCTGGTTCAAGTTCAGCACCTTATCCAATCTATCAAGCTTTTCGTTGATCTCTTTAAGCTTCTGGTCCTCCAGCTTCACTCCTCTTGATGATCTATCATAGTCCTCACCTTAGCATTGGTTGCTTTGGGCCAGGTTTTCAATCAACTGCTCTCCTTGATCAACATCCATATTAGCGAAACTTCCATAGCTCGCTGTGTCAAGAGCTATTCTGAACTTCTCATGAACCCCTCCATGAAAGATTCCCAGCAGTGCATCTTTCTTCACTCCATGATGAGAGCATGCTCTGGTATACCCTTTCAGTCTATCCCAAGCTTCATATAATGACTCATTTGGTCCATGTATGAAGGTAGTGATATCATTCCTGATTTTGGCTGTCTTCTGCTTGGGAAGTAACTTGTTAGTAAATTATTTCTTGCACAAAGCCCATGTGGAGACCAGCTCTGAAGGCACATTGTGTTCCCACTGAGCAGCTCTGTCTCCCAAAGAGAATGGGAATAACATCATATTGATTGCGTCTTGAGGGACACTATTGATCTTGACTGTCCTGCAGAGCCTCTCAAAATCATCTAGATGATGAAGTGGGTTCTCACTGGGTAGACCATAGAACTTGGAGCGTTGGACCATGTTGATTAAACTCGTCTTGAGTTGATAATTGTTCTTAGCAACTGTTGGTGTAGGGATGCCAAGTCTGATAGTCCTTTCACCGGGTTCGTCGAATGCTCCAATGCGCTTGCGAGGAGCCCTTGCGTTAACTTGTGGAATAGGTAATGCACCAATCCCACACCCTTGGTGTTCTTCTTGTTGGAAGTGTTGAGCTTCTCCTCTCTGATCTTCCATGTTCGGATTTGGAGATTGTTCCAGTCTTTCTCTTAGAGTTCTTAAACGGTTTCCTCTCTCAAAGTGTCATATCTCGTAAATCAGTGGTTGCAAGTTTTGTTGTCCTTTGCTCCTCAAATTCATGAACCTGCAAAACAGAAAGATTCTCGAGTCTAAGTCAGCGACAAGAGGAATGTAGCAAATGTAACAAACTTAGTCTTAGATGACTTCTTAAATCTATTGGCTAAATTGCTTCCCCGACAACGGCGCCAAAAACTTGATAGAGATTTATTTATCTCCACGAGTTTCACTTGAGGTTACTAAGAAGTACCCTCAAGAGTTTACCCGAATTATTGACTCAAAGTGCACAGTTATGCCTCTTGTAGTATTAACGGGATCGATCCTCAGGGAAGGTTTATAACACAATACATTATAAAAATTTTATTCTAAGCTAAGAGATTCAAAGTTCGATGGTGATTGAAACGATAGAAATTTTAAGTAAATTAGAACAAAGTAATTAAGACGTCGAATGAATTGAATTAAGAAAGTATTAAATGGGGAAACAATCCAACCATGGATTAGGCATTAGAATGAATAAGGATGAGATCGAACTATCAATTCAAATCATGAATGTGTAACTTTCATTTCCAGACAATGAGACTATGAACAGGTTAATACATTCCCATGTAAAAACCCCTATGCTTAGAATTAGATTTGATCAATTTCCATTGCAAACCCTAAAAATAAACAAGCATTAAGATTCATGTCAATTTTCATGTAATGTCTCTAGACAACTGCTTCCGCAGGCTAGAATTATAAGATTCACTAATTAGATTATCCTATGAATTCACTATCCCTTTCCCAAGGTGGGAATTCGATATACCCTAGATTGACTCTTCCAAGATCAACCTAGCATTAAACCTATCTAATAGTGATGGATTACACAATCCTAGACCTAAATATCATCTCATGTTCTCGATTCCCCTAATCATCTATCCTATCCATGGTTGAATGTAAGAATCTACTCAAACATAACAGGAATTGCAGGAAAAACAATAAACGGTGAAAAATACATAATTGGATTGCAGAGATTGAATAATACAAGAATTCTTAAGAAAATAAAACTGTAATTGTCTTACTAAACACCATAGATTGTTGAAGAAATAACTAGGATTCTCTGTCACTTTTTCTCTCTATAGGCTGAATAAAACGTGATCCTTTTTTCTTTTAAAACAACATATTTATAATTTCCCAAAAACCTAATTTATTAGACTAAAACGACAATAAAAAAATGAGTTATTTACGGGATCGATCGATCGGACGAAGGGATCAATCGATCCTTGAATCTGTCGTCGACATTTTGGGCTGGTAGATCGATTGATCTAGACAGATATCGATCGATCCAAACTTGCTCGATCGTTCCTCTCTCCTTCTGGTCGGTCTTGGAAATTCACGCAATCACGATCATAAGAACTGATCGATCGATCTTTTCAGGTCGAGATCGATCGATCTTTTCACACAGAGGAGTGTATAGGTTCAATCATCATTTGAGTCCGTTCATCTTATTGACATGTTCTGATCATTCTCACATTGTTGTATCGGCCACCCGTAACTTCATAGACTCCGAAAACGTTCCTAACTTGCTTCGTATCCTCTGAAAAATAGAAAGTAGTAAGCATCCTAGAATTCTAATGCATATGAACCTAAATGTATCCTAAAATGTATGATCTAATGGTTGATTTATACAAATTATGTACAAAATGATTTATTAAAACTGCTAAAATGTGGGTTTATCATAGTTTTGGTGCATTCCCCATCCTTTTTCAACCTTAATATAATTATCTCTAGCTCTTTCTCTTTTGTCCTAGACTTTGCACTTTTTCTCGTTGCAGCCTAGGGTCTCCTAACCACCATTGTAACCACTTTCCAACTGCAGAACAACTTCTTAACCTCCTGACCAACTTGTTTACAATCAGTTTTAGCTGGTATAACAGCCTAAACAACTCGTTTCAACAGCCTCTAAACTAGGCTTCTCGATCTTTAATCCACCAATTTTAGACAAGATACTAGGTTAGGTTGAACTTGTTTTTAAGGCTTAACAGCTTTTGATAACTCCTTTTAACTACTTAACCACCTTTTAACCTCCAAACACTAGCCTAAAACTGTCACCAACAGCTTTTTTTAACCGCCACTAACAGTTTTTAACTCTAACTTCTTTTATCAAACATAACTGTCTATAACCGCATCTTGACCAGATTTTAACCGCCATTTAAATGTCTTCTAACAGCTTCTAAACTGATTAAAAAATTATTAATTACTAACAAAAACCGTTTTAGGTATTAAAGGTTATAACAGCTGAGCAACAAGTCTAACCTCCTTATAGCAAAATTCAATAATTTCAGAATTTGACTAGTTCACAAGAAAATGAATCTTAAAACCTAAAACTCATTTGATTGCAACCAAACTTATTAAAAACTTACACAAGACCCTTATCAAACTTCTTAACGTCCAAGATTTGAAGAAGGTTGAGAAGGGATAAGATTTTTATCACCAATACCCAAAAGGAGTCAAAACTGGACACATCAAAGGAAAACGATCAAGAAAGCTTCAACAATTTATTAGGTGAGTGCAGACCTCCCAAAACATCATCTAGACTCATTCTTCTTGTGGTTAGGCTTTATAATTGCTCGATTTGATGAATATTTGACCAAGTTATGCTCGTTGCAATGGTGGAGATCCCAGAAGGCGCCGATTGTGACTAATTTGAGGATAACTTTTGATTCTGATCACCAAATGAGATGAAACCGGTGCAGGGATGATCATAAACTCTTTCCTGGTGATCCTTTTAATGTAATATGGAAGAAAACCTCGTGATCTCACAGGAATTGATGAAGAACCACCTTGATCTTCTCAGCGGGTCTCGCTTGGAGGCTTATGTGTAAAGGTTGAAGAAAAAAATCAATTTCGGCAGATTTGGGATGATTGTTGCTCTGATACCATGTTATAATGAGAGATTTAGATTGGCCATCAGAGAATAGAGAAAGTTTTAGAGAAAAGAGAATGAGAGAAAAGATTAATTATTGATTATGTAAGCATAATGCTTCTTGCTTACGAATGAGGAGTACAATTGTTTATGTAGAGAGTTTACAATCCTTGTGTCCAAACACTCCTCCGAGGCGCCTACTTAAGGTGTTTGGCTACAGGTTAAGAAGCTTCTTCATACTCTCCTTTTGTTTTAGAGTATTTACTCTCTTCTTCTTTTTAACACTTCATACTCACTCTTTGTCTTAGAGTATCTACTTCTTTTCTTCTTCATGTCAACAGCCAGAGCCGACGGCACACCGACGGGGAGGAGAACCAAAAAATTTCTGAAGACCTCCAAAACCGATGAATATTTGATGGTCGCCAAAACCGACGGTTTTCCAACGGCCGCCAGAATCAACAGCTTTTTGACAGCTGCCGAAACCAACAATTTTCCAATAGCCGCCTGAACCGATGGCTTTCCGACGGCTGCCATAATAATTTATTTATTTTTTAAATAATTCGGAGGAAATATTAAAATATGAAATAATATTGATAATACATAAAATTTAAAATAACAAAAAATAAAAAACTAAATTTTCAAAGTTTTGAACAGAATAAAAAATTAATGGAAAGTTGAAAAGTTATGGAAAAACTCTGTTCTTCTCTCATTTGTTGGAGAGTTTTCTGATTTTTTTCACGATGTTTCTCTAATGTAGCAATCTTTTCATTTTGTGCTGCTATCACAGGCTTTCTTGAATCACTGTAGTATGAAGATGATGAACCCAATGAAGTATAACCGTCTTTAGGTATACCGTAAAGACGACCCTTGACTTTTGGAGTTACCTGCAATTTAAAGAAATACGTAACTTTTAAATGTAAAAAAATATTTTAATAAAAGATTTAAACATATTTTAAATCTTAACTAACCTCATAGACGATTTCATTAATCTTCTCCACCAGAACTTCAGTGCACAAAGGTCCCTCGACTATTTCTTGGGATTGGAGATACTCTTTCCCGCATATCATAAAAATCTCCCAAGCGATCAGATCATTAAATAAGCCAGTGCGCTTATTGGTGTGTGCATCTACGAAGGACCAAAGAATAAAAGTGGTATAAGTGATTCCATACTAGCTCAATCTTAATATTGCTATTATTACCGAACGTTAAAAATGGACATTTAATCTTGCTGTTTCTTTTCATATCAAGATTCCCTCTGACAAGTTGCATGAATTCGCATATACCACATGCATACTCATCTTTTAATAGTCCAGAGTCTTCATCCATCATAGGCTCGTCCATCAAAGACTAAAAATATCCACTCATTTTTCAAATTTTAAGAATTTTTTTCTAAAGTTTTTTTATTTGTGGAAAATGGAAAGAAATGTTCGTTTGTATATGTAATAAACGTAGCCATCAAAATCTCCTCATAATTACCTTGGAAAATTCCAACAGTGTCAGAAACCCTCAGAAAATTTTGTTGGATGTCGGCAGACTTCAGAATTCTCTCAAAAATTTTCCATCCGATATTAGTAGCTGTCAGAAATTCCTTAGAATTTTCCTACAGGTAATGTTCTCTCGAAAAGCCATTGGAAAACTCCGTGAGATTTTCGACGTCTTCCTTTATCCATCTTAATTGTCAAAAATCCCTTGAAATTTTCCGACGGTTTTCCAAAAGTTTCTAACAGACAGTTTTCCAACATAATTTTTTGATGGCCGGTTGTCCATCAGAAATACCATCGGAAAACACTATATTTTATATTTTTTAGTAATGAGTGGACTCTTATTTCTGCAATGAGCTGAGTGGTTATAGCTGGGCCAAGACGAAGTCTGTGGAAGAAGAAATGCTGCAAAAAGAAACGACAATGTGGCATGTTTTTAGCTTCATAAATCAGAGAAGATGTGTCATTGCTAAGGAGTCAATCATTCACATGAGAAATGTAGGAGCTAGAAGAACTATATTGATACATAATATAAAGCCAATAGGTAGTGAGAGATTAAGGTTAAGATTCACAACAAAAAAATACAAAGAAAGAGAAGTTAGAGAACGGGTGAGAGAAAAGCTATATCAGAAATGTGATTTATTTTTTTCACTGAAACTTGTTCATCATTGGTTTTTTATTTGAGTTAAATCTGTTTAAGGTAAGTGATGTGAGTTTGGTAGGTTATTTTTGGACGAAATTATAAATCTATAAAGATGATATATAATCATAATACAGAGTTGGATTAACCAGTTGCGAGGATACACACATCCAGAATAGAAAATGTTGTTCAAAGATCCTTGTTGATCAATGAGATGAACTGCTCTATTAAAGTTCCGTTTGACGTGAGTAAACATTGGACGCTTGAAATTTGACTCCCATGTTCTGATGTCGTTAATAAGATTCAAAACAGATATATCGATATATGAACTTTGTAATATCTTTGTCAACAGCTGGCAATCGCCTTCAAAAATATCAACATGAATCTCCACACTCCACATATTTTGCATATCCATTAGTATTCCTTAAGCTTCAAGACTTGAAGAGGCTATACCTTGTGTTGCAAAGCTTAGCATCACAAAAATGGTCTCGTAGAATCCAACCGCCAGTAACTTATCATGTGATTAGATGGAATGCAACATCAAATTTACATTGTAGACAATCACTAGGAGGGCGTATCTAACTGTTAAGATTTATACAGCGATCCTTATATCTAATCTTTGATGTTAGACTTTCGAGATGATATGGAAGAGATCACGATCACAATTCCTTTTGAGAAGACTGATTTGTGAAGAAGATGAGAAAGGAAGAAGAAGAAGAATTGCAGATTGGACACTGAGATGTTTACCCGAAGTTCACCGCACTTTCAATCGGAAGCCGCTATATCTCTCCGGGGCTCAGCTATTGCAGAGCTTTCTTAATCTTGCTCAAGTCCGAGCTACTGGTTACAACAACATTTTTGACTCAGTAACCTAACTCGTGTATCGATCACAAGAACTTGATCATCAACACGATGACTTACCTCTGCAACAGCCTCACCGTTTTTATAAGAAACGGTTGGTTGCAGAGAACGACACCGTTCTAGCTAAACCTGGTACAGATTAAGACCTACTAGGCGCCGCCAACCAAGTGTCTTTGGTAGCACCGTGTTCTTCAACCTGTTGGTTGAAGTTCTTGGAGTATCACAAGCCCCTTTCACAGCTTGTGTGGTCCCTTCGATTCACCCCTTCATTTTCATTGTTTTCTGTCCAGTAACCTGAGTTTCTCGGTGAAAGACAGCCCACCCCACGGTTCTTGAATCAACGCATAAGATATGCGTATCCGGCAATGTCTTCATCCTCCAGATAAGTCTTGCAATCATCTAGCTTCAGAGGAGCTTTTATTTCTCGTCTTACTCTATCTCGAGCAAACTGGTACTCACTTAGATCCTCTGATATTTCTTCCTCTGTTTCATTTGTGTCTTGATCATGCTCGTAAATATCTCCTTCTTCCGGGACAACATCCTTTTGAAGCGACTTACATGTTTCTGGATCTTTGCCTGTAATATCATAGTTCAAAAAAATATTAGTAGTATCCTAAGTTTTGGACTTTTCAATACCAGCTTTGCTTTGTTTACTATGTCTTTGAAGACCACTTTTTCCTGAAATTTAATGTTTCTGCTGATGATAAACTTTTCTTTTTCAAACAGCCAAATCCTGTATCTCTTTACTCCTTGAGGATATCCTGTAAACACTGCTTTTTTGGCTCTTGGATTTAGCTTTCCTTTATCTGAGTGTACATACGTCAGACATCCAAAACGCCTGAGGTTTTCCAAGTTTGGAACTGCAGAGGTCCATCTCTTCTCAGGAATTTCGAACTCAATAGCAGATGAGGGAGAACAATTAATTAAGTACACTTCGGAGGATGCTACTTCAGCCCAAAAATCTTTTTCAAGACCACTTTCACTGAGCATACTCCGGACTTTGTTCATGATTGTTTGATTGAGTCGCTTTGCAACACCATTTTGTTGTGGTGTGTATGCGCATTTTTTGTGTCAAACTATGCCTTCTTCTTTGCATAACTGATCAAACCTGAGGTTACAAAACTCTAATCCATTATCGGTTCAAATTTTTTGACCTTCCTATCAGACTGTTTCTCAACCATCCTCTTCCATTCGATAAACTTGCTAAACGCTTCATCTTTAGTTTTCAGAAAGAAGATCCAAGATTTTCTAGACCAATTATCAATGAAGGAAATGAAGTATTAACTTCCTCCAAGTCTTAAAGGAACGTTTGGAGACCCTCATAAGTCGGAATGAACATAGTTTCCCTTTGTGACATGTTTAGCTTCACTAAAGCTGAGTCTCTGTGTTTTACCCATTATACAGTCTTCACAGAATACTAGTTCTTCCAACTTATTCTTGTCTATGCAACCCTATTGAGCGAGTATTTTAAGAGCTATTGATCCTATATGGCCCATTCTACTATGCCAAAGCTTGGTATATTCATTTGATGAATTTGACTTGTTCTCTTGAGATGTGTTGCAGGTTCCATACATTCTTGCTTGTCCTTGCAAGAAGTAAAGGGTATCATGATCTTTTCATTTTCCTTTCATTATCACAGAGCAACCTTTTATAATCTTGAGCACTCCATTGGAGCCTTTAAACTCACATCCTTTTGCTTCAAGTGCTCCTAATGAAATCAAGTTTTTTCATAGTACGGGTATGTATCTGACCTCACTTAGCACAAACGTGGTGCCATCTGAATTCTGAAACCTCACAGATCCTATACCTTTTACATCCATGCTCGAGTTGTTAGCAACTCTTACCTTTCCAAACTCCACCTCCTTAAAATCAATGAAGATATCCTTCCTAGGAGTCATGTGGAAGGAGAAACCTGAATCAACTATCCATTCCTCCTTATCGGCTGATCCTTAAGTGAGATTTACTTCACATGCAAGAAGCCCTGCCAGATCTTGAGCATCGTTCCTGAATATAGATGCCTCAGCTTTATCCAGTGAATGTGATTTTCCTTTGTTCCTCTCTAGCCATTTATAGCATTGCTTCTTATAGTGTACCTCTTTTCCACATATCCAACATACTTTCTTTCTTTCTGTGGAGTTAGATCTTGATCTTCTATTATTTCGTTTCTTGTTTCAATTGAAACTTCTGTGTTCTGTCCTACCTCTTACGGAATGAACTTCAGAGCTAAACCTACCACTTAACGTACTTATACCTTCCTTTTCCTGAAACTTAGCAGCACTAGCTACGTCTTCTAGTTTAAGCACATTCCTACTATATATTTAGGGTCTCCTTGAGGTGATCGTACCTTTGAGGTTGTGTATTCAGTACCAGAACTGCTTGAATTTCTTCTGGTACTTGTATGCTTAGATGGCTTAATTCTCTGACTATCTTGAGAAAATCATATATGTTTTCGTTGATTATACGGTGATCTATCATCTTGAAACCATAGAGCTCAAGCTGAGCGTAAACTCGATTTGGTAACGTTTTTGGCATATACAATGATTCAAGTAATGCCAAGGTTTCTGCCGCTTTTTCACATTCTTCAATCTTGCGGAGAATATGATCACCAACACTTAGGAAGATAGTATGTTTGGCTTTATCATATCTCAAGCCTAGCTTCCTCTTATGTGACTTTCTTATTGATCCGATCAGGATCTTTTTCTTCTTCTTCGTCGCCTAAATCCGACTCTGAAGGTTTGGGAACAATGACATCCTTGAGACCTGAAACGCTGAGGTACGCATACATCCTCCGTTTCCACATCGAGAAATCTCCATCGCCATCAAATTTTTTGATATCTACCTTTATGCTTGTCATTCTCTGAGTGATCCTCCTTTATCTTTTTCTTTTAGGTTCTTCTCTTGCCGTACACTTGCTCTGATACCAATTTGTTAAAAAAATATACATCAATCCTTATATCTAATCTTTGATGTTAGACTTTTGAAATAATTTGGAAGAGATCACGATCGCAGTTCCTTTTGAGATGACTGATTTTTGAAGAAGATGAGAAAGGAAGAAGAAGAATAATTGCAAATTGGACACTAAATTGTTTTCCTGGAGTTCACTACACTTCCAATCGGAAGCCGCTATATCTCTAAGGGGCTCAGCTATTGCAGAGCTTTCCTTAATCTTGCTCAAAATCGAGCTACTGGTTACAACAACGTGTTTGACTCAGTAACCTAACTCATGTATTGATCACAAGAACTTGATCATCAACACGACGACTTACCTCTGCAACAGTCTCACTGTTTTTATAACAAAAACGGTTGGTTGCAGAGAACGACACCGTTCTAGCTTAACCTGGAAAAAATTAATTAACTCTAAACTGAAGCTAATCCTTAAACCAGACGTGGTACAGACTTAGCCGAACAAACCGAAGAACTTTTAAACAATTGAAGATTGCATACCTTTCTTCCATAACTATGACATTTGGTGGTAATATATCAGAAATAGATAAAGTTTGATGCTGCACATCTATATTTTGTGTGAAAGAGTTAATCCATTCATTTGTATCAGCGACAGCAAGATACACAATTGTATAAATCGATGTTTTTTGCTTCCTCAAATATCATATGATTCCGGGCTTTCCAAATAGCCATATGAGCCAAAAGGGAAGAAGTTTTTGGTGTAAGACAGGCCTGGTAATTTTTGAAGATCCATTAATCTCATCAAGTACTCATCCGGTTCCTGTAATGAAGTGAGAAGAAGATAAAAGGGCAGGTCTGGTTTCCTCCATATCGACTTTGATATTGGACAAAGTAATAGAATATGAGAAATTGATTCCTTGGCAGCACAAAAGCGTTGACATGTATCCTCTATTTTTATTTTACGTGTAGTTAATTGTTGGAATGAAGAAGAAATGATGAAGGAAGAAGGTCTCTAACTCTAGCTTAAGGCCGTGTGGTCTAAGTCATCTTAGGGGAGTGTCTAAGGCTTGTTTGTGTTCTAGTATTATGTTATCCCTGTAATCAGAAGAGTTTAAGTCTTCAAGATAGATTTTCTTGACTTTTCATCAAACTTTGAAAATCTGGAAAATGGAGGGAAACTTGATTTTTGGATTGGTACATTGGTAAAATTCGATTTTTGTTACTGGATCATCATTGGTTGTGAAGATAATGACTGTTAGAAGTTGTTCTTGTTGGAGTTGGTTGAATTATGTTGCAGGAGTTAGTTGAAGTTGTTGTTGGTTGGTTGAAGATGTTCCACACGCCCACGCACACGCCTATACCCGCGCCTGAGTGCGTTATGCAGTTCCCAACCAGCTTCGTACCGACCAGCTACGTCCCGACCAGCCGTTCCTGACCATTTCAATAAACAAGCTGGCCCCTGTCAGCTTGTGAAGCATGGAGATTCTAACTACTATCAGAGATCCTTTCATTCTACATGGAGCAAATTATCTCTTATGGTCTAGAACCATGAAAACCACACTGGGTGGTAAAAGACTTTGGAATCATATTTCAACCAATGGTCATCATGAAAATGAAATTGCTGAAGTTAATGAGGATGTGGCTGCTTAAGCTAAATGGTACCAAGAAGATCAATTGGTACTCTCTATAGTTCAAAACTCTCTTGCTAGTGATCTCTTAGAAGCTTATTCATTTTGTGAGAATGCTAAGGAACTTTTGGACACTTTGCAAAAGGTGTATGGAAATACCACTAACCTCTTAAGAATTTTTGAGGTGAAAAAGTATTTGAATGAATTGAAGCAGGAGGATGCAGAATTCACAAAGCACTATGGCTCATTCAGAGCATTGTGGGCTGATCTAAAGATGCTAAGACTAGCCACAATTGATGCAATTGTTCTCCTAGAGAGGAAAGAACAAGACAATGTGTTTGGATTACTATTAACTCTTAACAAAACTTACTCAGATCTTATTACGCATATTCTCAAGTATGATAAGCTTCCTAGCTTGGAAGATGTTTGTGCTCAAATCCAATAGGAGCAAGGATCCCATGGACTCTTTGGCAACAAAGCTGAATTGGTGACTGCACACAAGAGTTTCTTCAAACCAGCAACAACAAATGATACAAGGAAGAAGAGACCAATATGTGACTATTGGAAAAGGAGTGGCCATACAAAGAATGAGTGTTTGGTACTTCATCCTGAGCTGAAGCGAAGCTGGTCCCTTGAGAAACAACAGCACACAGCCAGCCACACTCAGCTTCAAGCTGCCGGCCATGGCCTGTACAAGCTCCCGACTCCTTCTATGGTTTGTACCAGCTCCCATTGTCACTCGGCTCCAACCAGTTCCATGTCTTCAGCATCTGGATTTGTGACAAAATCAGATCTAGAAGCTCTTCTCAAAACAATTAAGAATGGTAATGTGTTAGGTAAAACTCTTCATGCTTCTTTTCAAACTTCTTTTGTTCCTAAAGCCTCTAAATCATTGGTTGTTGATTTTGGTGCTTCTCATCATATGATTAGTGATCTAGGATTGCTAGAAAATTTAGAACCTGCCTTAGGTAATGTTGTCATTGCTAATGGAATCAAAGTACCAATCAAAGGCATAGGAAAGCTTAAGTTGTTTAATAGAGAATCTAAAGCTTTTTACATGCCATCTTTTACATCAAATTTGCTATAAGTTAAAAGAGTCACTACTGATTTGAATTGTCAAGCTATCTTTGGTCCTAATGATTTCTACTTTCAGGATATTGAGACTAGTAGGAAATTTGGCTAAGAGACTACAAGGAAGGACTTGTATGTGCTTGAAGATATAGCCAATCCAAGAGGGGTGGAACCGGTTGCTAGTACTAGCTTTTTTAGTGATTATTCTTATCTTTGGCATGCTAGATTAGGACATCCTCATCCTAGAGCACTAGAACTAATTGTTCCTGGTTTAAAAATGCCAAAGGATATGTGTGATTCTTGTATACTTGGGAAACATTGCAAAACAATTTTTGAGAAATCTTTGCATACCTATGATAATTGTTTTGATTTGGTGCATTCTGATGTTTGGACATCTCCATTCTCATCTATAGAAAACCACAATTATTTTGTGACATTTATTGATGAAAAGTTCAAATATACTTGGGTCACTTTGTTTAGTTCTAAAGATAGAGTATTTGATGCATTTTTAAATTTTCAAGCATATTTTACTAACCAATACAATGCAAGTATTCAATGCTTTAGAACATATAATGGAGGGGAATACACTGGCACCAGGCTTCAACAACACTTGGCCAAGCATGGCATTGAACATCAAACCAGCTGTCCTTGCACTCCACAACAAAATGGAGTGGCTGAAAGGAAGAATAGGCATTTTATGGAAGTTGTGAGAACAATGATGTTCCACATGAAAGTTCCCAAAATATTTTGGGGTGGGGGGATGCTCTTGTAACTGCATGCTACTTGATTAATAGGACCCCTACAAAATTCCTAGATGAATTGTCTCCATTTGAGGTACAAAACATAACTAGACATAACATTGACCACTTAAGAGTTTTTGGTTGTGTTTGTTTTGTATTAGTTCCACGGGAGCAAAGGAACAAGCTGGAACCAAAGACTACCAAAGCTATGTTCATTGGGTATTCTCCTATCTAGAAAGGCTACAAATGCTATGATCCAGAGACTATAAGAGTCTTAGTATCCAGAGATATCAAATTCCAAGCATCACAAGGTTTCTATGAAGAAAGAACTTGGGATCAATTCAAAGACATCTCCACAACAAGATCTGACCAAGCTGAGAACATGAGGAGACTCTTAGAGAGCATTGGCATAGTCTCTCCTCATCTACCTCACTTCAACCTCAGCCTCCTGCACCAGCTGAGTCCAGCCCCGGCACGGCCATAATACCGGCACAGCCAGCCGGGCCGTGGCCATCCACTCCGGTCCGGTCCGGTCCAGTTCTCTCCAGCTCTCCTGGCCTTCCTCCTCTTGAACATGGGGGGCGAGAAGCATCTACTCATGTACAAAAAGACTCAGAAGGAGATGAATAATTCTAGTCTCAGCTTCCAAGAGATCAAAAGATGTGCCCACTCTCATTGAAGCTTTAAGTGAAGAGGAGGAGCCTATCCAAGAAGCTCCACCTACAGTGTAAAGAATGAGCACAAGAAAAAGGAATCCACTAGTCTTCTATAATAAGAATACTGTGGTTCATCATGATCATGGAGTTTGTAACATTGCTTACTCACCTACTAACCATGTTGCATTCACACTTTAAGTCTTGATAAGGAAGAAATTCCAAAAACATATGACTAAGAAGGAATGGAGGGAAGCTGTCCTAGTTGAGAAGCAAGCCATGGAAAGGAATAGTGCCTATGCTCCAGCCACTTTACCTAAAGGAAAAAGGGTTCTAAGTTCTAAGTGGATTTTTACCATTAAATACAAAAGCAATAGTCAAATTGATAGATATAAAGCTAGGTTGGTGGATAGACTTATGGTGAAGATTATAGGGATACCTTTGCAACTGTAGCTAAGCTTCACTCTGTTAATGTTGTTCTTTCACTTACTACTAACCTTGATTGGGAATTATGGCAAATGGATGTTAAGAATGCATTTTTACAAGGTGAATTAGTAGAAGAGGTATACATGTCACCTCCACAAGGTCTAGAGGAAGAGGTAGGGGCCGACAACATACTCAGGCTGAGGAAGGCCATCTGTGGCCTTAAACAATCTCCAAGATCTTGGTACCACAAGCTAAGTCTAACCTTGATGGATAGAGGCTTAAAAATATCTGAAGTTGAACACACTCTTTTTACAATAAAGAGTAAGGAAGGTATTGTGGTAATTCTCATTTATGTAGATGATATAATCATATCTGGTAGTGATAGTGTTAGGATTGCATCTACAAAAGAATATTTGAAGAATGTCTTTGATATTAAGGACTTAGGAGAACTTAAATACTTCTTAGAAATTGAAGTGTGTAGGTTGAAGGAAGGTCTCTTCTTATCTCAAATGAAATATGTTGTAGATTTACTAACGTCTACAGGTATGATGGAAGCTAAACCAGCCAAAAGACCCATAGAAGAAGACTATAAAATCGGAACTAAGGGGGAGCTAGAGGAGGAAATTGATTTTCATGATCCTAAGCTCTATAAGAAAGTAGTTGGTAAGCTTATTTATCTAACCATCACTAGACCAGATTTATGTTTTGCTGTGAATCAGGTATTTCAACACATGCAAGGTCAAAAGATGAGACATTGGGAGATGGCAAATCGAATTTTGAGATATCTAGAAGGCACTCATGAATAAAGTATATGGATGGGTTGCAATAGAAATACAAATGTGGTTGGTTATTGTGATGCAGATTGGGCAGGAGATAGGGAGGATAGAAGAAGTACCACAGACTATTGTACTTTCATAGGAGAAAACCTTGTGACTTGGAAAATCAAGAAACAAAAGGTGGTGTCATGCTTTAGTGCAGAATCAGAATATAGAGCCATGAGGAAGCTTACAACTGAATGCATTTGGCTGAAGCAACTTCTTGAGGACTTGGCCGTGAGCTTTGATGATCCTATCACCATTCATTGTGACAATCAGGCTGCTATACACAGTGTCTCCAACTCTGTGTTTCATTAAAGTACCAAGCATATAGGGGTAGATTGTCACAAAGTAAGAGAAACTATTAGAAAATGAATCATCTTGTCTTGCTATACAAGAAGTGAGGATCAACTAGCTGATGTGTTCACCAAGGCAACAACTTTAAAGAATGGCGCCTCCATCTATCCAAGGCTTGGCCTTATGACCATTCCACAACAATGATCCCAGCATGGAGTGTTATACTCTTTATCCGTAGAAAATGTTTTATCCCAATTGATTTTTCCTTCTTTAGTTTTTTAATGAGGTAAAGTTTCATGGTTGCAAGCTTAGACATTCTCCATGTCTTAAGCTTGATGGGGAGTGTTGGAATGAAGAAGAAATGATAAAGGAAGAAGGCTTCTAACTGTAGCTTAAGGCCTTGTGGTCTAAGTTATCTAAAGGGAGTGTCTAAGGCTTGTTTGTGTTCTAGTATTATGTTACCCTTGTAGCCATTCATGTATAAGGCAATCCTTGTATCCAAACAATTCTAGACTAGATTTGTATAAATAGCTATCTCTCTCCTTATTTGTAACTTAGAAGACATTATTCTCATTTTCTCAATATAGTCATTCTTCTTTCTAATCTCTCATTCTCTCATTCTCTAAATATACAAATCTCTTAATCTCATATTCTTTCATTAATCTCGTAGCAGTGCCAAGGGCTTGTGAAGAAACCTCAAAAAAAATGTTTTAGTTTTGGCATAACCGGGGGTTTCCAATTTTTTTGCTTTTAAATGAGGATCACCATGGGGAATAGGTGGAGGATTGGAGACAAATTCAGTTGTGTGGCGAGATAACCAATAACCTGAAGATCAGTATGGATTCCGTTTTTGTATAATTCAACACCAAGTTATCGGTGCAGAAATGAGAGAAAGTCCGAAGTCTTTATCTTTAGCAGAAAGCAAAGTAAGAGTTTGTTATTCCCAGTGCCGGGTTGAGCCATTTCAAACAATTAAACTGGAAACAGTCAGGGAGATGTTGCTAAGAGCCCTGTGTTCTTGTAGCTCGAGGAGGATGACAAGGAAGCCAGTTATCTTTAAAATATATATATTCCTTGACCATCACCCACTACATAACGTGAGCCTTTTTTTCAGGAGGTTGATGCCATGAAGAATATAAGACCATCCATAAGATTGGTATTTGCGAGGTTTGACGTCGAAAATGTGATATTCGTTAAAGTAACGCGCTTTTCTTTGAAAAGTCTAGAAGAAAAGACAATCCGGTTTCTCCATTAATCGCCATGCTTGCGTTAATAGTAAAACATTATTGAATTTTTCAAGGTCTTTAAAGCCAGGACAGCCTTCTTTCTTCGTATACTGTAAATGTTTCCAAGCAACCCAAGGAATGCTTTTCTTGGGAGGACTTTTATTCCACCAAAATTGCATTAAAATATTTTTGATATGCAAATTTATTGGATTCCGAAGCTTGAAACATGACATGGAATAAACCGGTGTTGCAATAGTTACAGATTTTGATAGGACTTCCTTACCAGCAGGGGATTTAAATCTCGCACTCCAAACCAGGTTCTCTGATGTACACGATTAAAAAAAAATCCTTGAACATCTCTTTTTTTCCTCTCGAACTGTTCAAAAAGTCCCACATATTTACCTCATCCACCTTGTTTAGAGATCTCCAGACTGTGTTTTAGACGTTCTTGTCTATCTCCTGGTATACGGGATTCAAAAATAATCATTGATTTATCTTGATTAATCTTCTGGCTAGAGCAAGATTCTTATAAGTTGAAAACCTTATGAAGGGTTGTGCAATATGTCTGATTTGCTTAAACGATTCATCTGCAAATAATAAATGACTAATGGCTGGAACAGCATTACAAATTTTGATGAAATCGGTCTTACCTTTCTGTACTTGGACATCTAATATATGACTCATAAATATCATCACAGAGGATGTAAAGGTACGGTGACAAAGGGTCTCCGTGATGAAGACTTCGTTCTGGTATCTTAATGGTGGCTGGAACGAAAAAGATTTCTGTGATACATCAGAGGACCTGTATTCAATTGAGGAAGAGAGTGAAGAAGAAAGGGAGGATTAGACCGAACAAGACTGGACCGGCCCCGAACCCGCCGCAACACACGGCACGACCGTGTTCCACGGTTTCGATCCTGACCCCGACACAAACCACGGCCCGTCCGTGTTCCACGGCACTGACCCCGACACCAAACACGGCCCGTCCCTGTTCCAAGGCACCAACCCCGGCCCTCGCGAGGAACCCAGCACCAATCACGGCGACTGTGTTCGACCCAACCTTGACCCAAGCACTACCGGCACGGACGGCGCAGAACAAGGAGGCATGACCGGCACGGTTCACGGCACCATTGACGGTACAAACAAAGCCCTGCCCAAGAACCTGCAAAACAAGGAAGGATTAATCCATGAAGAGCAAGGAATCAACAAGAACCAAGACCAGGTCCAAGAAGGCAAGGATTTATGGCTTGGTCCATTAACAAGATCTAGGAGCAAAGCCCAAAGAAAGACATTTTATGCCTTAACCAAAATCGCCATATCAAGGGAAGGAGAGAATGAAATTAAAACAACTAATTGGTTTAATATGTTTATTGGTTATAATTAGTCATTAAAATTAAACCAGAGATTAGTTAGGATAGATTAGGCCATAAGTATATTTTTGATATATTCTTAGGGATTAAGATAGATTAGTTAGCATATTCCTTTTATGGCATAATCTTGTTAGGATTTTCTGCCTTTAAAAAATCATCTACTCCCTACCATTGTAGTAACCCACAATTTTAATTAAAACAAGACCTACCATCTACTCCATAGCTCTAAAGCAGGGTGAACATGGGCTATAGGAAACCAAAACCCCTTTACCTGCGCCTGATTGGAGAGCTAGTAGCCTCCAGTTCCTCACCTAAAACAAACTGCCACCAACCATATTCCATACCACCGCCAATAAGGAGAGAGTTAGTAGCCTCCTCTGTCATCAAATTCACTTCCTTTAAGTCGATCCTTTGGATTTAAAATAACCAGGGCCGCACCAAGTGGTATCAGAGCCTCTTGAAGGTTAGGGTTTGTGAAATCATTTGATTTCAAAAACCACCATCAAATTATTTTTATTTTTAAATTTTTTTAAAAACAATTCTTCTTTTTCTATATTTTGTAAGTCATCTGAGCCTTTCCTGAATTACAAAAGGATCTAAGAAAATGATATATCTAAAAAAAATTGAAAAAAAAAGCAGAAAAGAAACCCTGCTAGGAGAAGGTTAATCAGCAGACGAAAAACAAAAATCTTGCAATCTTTCTATCTTAAAGTTATAGTAGGTTTTAGCTCTAGATATTAGATGATTGGTCTTTGATCTATTATAAACTTGTTGGAATAGCAAAGAAAAACTACTGAGAGACCACCAAAAAAGTGAGGGTGAGAAATTTTATCTAACAGATTGTTAAGTTGTTTCAGGAAAAATGGAGAATCCAAATGAAGAAATACCTAGAGGAGAGGGATCCACACGATCCTACAGATTTGACCAATTGCAGATGGAGGTCATGATGGACGAGATTACCAGAAGGCTTAAGGCTACATTTGAAAACAGAGCTAACCAAGCTAATGAATTTTTCTATGGAGTTGATCCCTTTGCAGGTCGACCATCTCGTGGAGGGAGACCAACCAGAGGAGGAGGGCACTTTGGGAGAGGCACCATGGTGAGTGCTAGACAAGCGTCAGGCTTGGAGGAGATGAAGAGAAGCCACATGACTATTCAGATGATAGCGGAGACCAATGCCAAAATCACCAGGACCCTAGACCAGATAACAAGCTTAGAGGACTCAAGCTTTGAATCCCATCATTTTCAGGAAAAAATGATCCTGATGCTTACCGAGAATGAGAAAAAGATTGAAATAGTTTTCAGCTGTCAAAATTATTCTGAGGAAAAGAAGGTGAAGATAGCAACAACAGAATTTGATGGATATGGCATCAACTGGTGGGAGCAGATTGCCACTACTAGAAGACGCAATGGTGAACCCCAAATCACATCTTGGTATGAAATGAAAACCATGAGGAGGAAGAGGTTTGTTCCTATTCACTATGGAAGAGACCTACATCAGAAATTAATGAGGCTAACCCAAGGAACAAAGAGTGTGGAGGACTATCACCAAGAGATGGAGAGTCTCATGATCAAAGCTGAAATTGATGAAACCATGGAAGCTAGTATGGCTCTGTTCCAAGAAGGACTTAATAGAGACATCCTAGATTGATTGGAGTTGCAAGAGTATGAGAACATGGATGAATTGCTACACAAAGCTATTCTTATTGAGCAACAAAACAAAAGAAGGTGCAACGCCAGGAACCCCTATGTCCCAACCTCCAAGCCGCCCTACAACAGAGACGACATGGTGGGTGGATCAGCCTTTAAAACACCAGTCAAAGCTAGAGAGGGTACTTTTGTTCCTCCTCCACGTGATGACAAGGGTAAATGGATTGCGACCCAAACGACCACACCAACAAGAACCAGGAACATCAAGTGCTTCAAGTGCCAATGATTTGGACATTATGCAAATGAATGTTCCAACAAAGGATTATGCTTATTTTAGAAAATGGAGAGATGACATCAGAGGATGACCAATCAGTCACAGAAAGTGAAGCTTACCCTGTCCAAGGACAACCATTGGTGACTAGGAGAACCTTGAGTGCACAACCTAAGGTGCAGGAAATGAATAACAGCTTCACGGCCTGAGGGAAGTCGGAAGGCCAGCTGCAACTCTCTGCAGTCCTGTCGAACCCATAAAGATTGCAGAGCTTCAGTAGAGAAATTTCGTAGAGGACCCCACTAGAGAAATAGGAAATGGTCCCCTCGTTGGCAGCCAGAAAAGCCCCATCTTGGTAGCAGAGCTCGACGGAGGGGAGGCACTGGCGAACTAGATCAGGGTATAAAGGGTACCCCTGATATGCGATCGTGTCCAGTCCTAACCTCTGTAATACGGTGCATACCTCCTCCCTGATGCCCATCCGCTCGAGAGTGCGCTCGCACACAAAGCGTGTGGGTACCATCTCGACCCTCAGCAAGCCATTGTAGAATGTACAAAGGTGATGCGTCCACGGGTCACCATGCATGTAGTTTTGATATCCCGTCTCCCTCTGTGTGCTTGACGAACCCTAAGTCCAAATCTTCTAAGTTTTAGCTAAAACTTAGCAAACAAATATGGTTTTTGCTTCAATCAACCTAACAAAGCTTTATTAACCATCCATTCCTTCCAAAACATCCTAAATATCATAATTTTAAGGTTTTTCATCATAGATACTGAAATGGAAAAGAAGAAAAAGAGAAGCAAACCTTTGTAGATCGAAAATTGGATTGATAGAAATGAAAAGAGCTCGCGAATTCGTTCGGGATAGGCCCGAAAATCGTTCAATTCCGTGGAGAATCGAGAAAGTTATGAAGGTTTGAATTTTTTCTTTTTCACCTAAAAATCGCGAGAAGGGGGGAAGAAACCAAAATTTGGTTGTTTGATCTTTAAAATCGTGTTTTGTGTTTTAAAATCGTGTTATTCGGTTTAAATTAAGTAAAAACTGGACCGGTTTACTTACCTGGTTTGAGGATCGTTCGATCCCCGTTTGGATTGATCGATCCTAGTTACTTACAGTAATGTTGCTTGGTTTAGATCGATTGATCCGTCGTGGTTTGGTCAATCTCTGTCCTTGATTGGCCACTCTCTCCTCTTGTCGATCGATCAATCGTTGAGCGGACCAATCGATCTCGGTTTTGGTCGGATTCTCTCGTTAGCGTCGATAGATCGGTCTGAAATGTACTAATCGATCTTGATTCTTCACGCACCCTTTTCTTTTGACACGATCGATCGATTGCGGTAATGGATGGATCGATCGTATCTTGTATAGCATGTTGCTTGCTTATTCTGCGCACTAGACAATACTTTATTTTCTGACCTGAAAATGAAAATTCATAAAACCAAATAATACTAGAAAGAAATGCAAAATTATGTATAAAGGATATTCATGGGATTGCCTCCCAAGTGCGCTTGTTTAACGTCACTAAGCTTGACGTGGTGCATCAGCTTGCTATGCGGGGGTGGGATCGGAGCTGTGTGGTCGCAACATCACATACTCCCCAGTAAGACATGTAACCATGTTTGGTTTGAATTTGCGGTCGTCCACCATGAAGTCATCCTTGTTTTCCTTCAGCCTTCTGATTTTCTTACTCAACCTTTGTCCCTCTTCCTTCCTCCTGATAAGCTTCAACTCTTTTGTGGACTGCTGCAGAGTTTGACCGTCGAGACTTTTTGTAGAGGATCTTTAGCCAACATCTCCTCAAGCCATTCACCAACCAATACTCCAAATTTTTAAATGTAGAAAATCTGAGTTCGTGTTATCGGTTGCCTCACATCCTTGTCTATTTTAAACTTTAGCATTTCATTTTCTAGTCGTAGGTGTATCTCCCCTTCTTTGACATCAATAAGATCTCTAGCAGTAGCCAAAAACGGACGACCAAAAACGAGAGGGTCTTTAGGCTCTTCCTCCATCTCCAATACTACAAAATTTATGGCTACTGTAAAACCTCCTATCATTACTAGTAAGTCTTCAAGTAACCACACTGGATACCTAACTGACCGATCAGCAAGCACAATAGATATTCTACGCTCTTTGAATTGTGTAATGCCCAACCTCTTCGCAGTAGACAGGGGCATAAAATTGATACTCGCTCCCAAGTCATAGAGACACGTAGGGATGAGAGAGATCCTAAAGTGCATGGTAATGTGAATCTACCTGGATCCTCTTCCTTATCCATGATAACTTTCGTCTGGATCATGGTTATATTCCCTTGGGTAACCATCTCAGCTTCCTTAAGTTTTTTTTCTTTCTCTCTGAGTGCTTCATTCAGAGGCTTGGGAAACTTAGGATTCTTCAGAAATAACTCAATCTGGGATATAGTAAAAGTGATTTTTGACAGCAGTTGTTCCAAAAGTATTTTGTGCCTGTATGACAACTCATTCTTCAGTCTTCAAGGGAAACCAAATTTTGGGGTGAGAGGGATTCTAATTAATGTTGCTGTTGATGACTCATCATCAGTAGCATTCTTATTTATTTCATCAAATTCAGCACTTCCTTCCTCACTGTCCTCTTCAATGCTTATCATCAGCTCGTCACTTATACTTGAATCATCCCTATTGATGTCAGTAGAAAATAGCTCTTCTATATTCTGCACTTCTATCACGTTGACGTATTCCTTCTGGTCAGAATTAGATTTTCAAGGTACACAATGGTTGTTCGGCTGCATATGCCACTTGAGCAATTTGATTATCCACAATCTTCAAATGAGAGTAGATATCCTCAAACTTAGCTTGTGACTCTACGTGATTTGATGCAATTTTGTGCTCAAATTTCTCTAGCTGTTCTGTCAATTCTGCTTGATTTATATTCTGCCCTTCCATGATCTTCTTCATCATGTTTTTCATATCATCTTATTCATTAGCTTGAGGGTATGTGTTATGTCTATTCTGCCCTTGGGGTCGAAATTTGTTATCTTCCTGATATCCAATTGCTGGAGATGATCCTTGGATTTCTCTCTGAGATCTCCAAGGTGCATTGTTTTGCTGAGAAGGGCCACCATAGGTCATGGTCTGGAATTGATGCCCTGGGAGGATCCTTGGTGGATAGTACTGATCCTGAGGGTTTTCCAAATTGTTACTCCTGTAAGAGAGGTTGTTGTTTATGTAGTTCTAGTTAAAGGGGCGGTTTTGATAACCTCGTTGGTAGTTGTTCTGGTTTCCCATGTAGTTAACTTCCTCATGTTCTCCTTGATTACCATCACATCCTCCTTCTTGATATCCATGTTGTTCTACATCAGCCTCTCCAACATAGTTGATGGCTTTTTGGTTCACCAGGAATACTTTGCTCAGTCTATCAATCTTGTCATTGAGTTCCTTGTATCTCTGGTTCTCTAAGTCTTGATCTCTCATACTCCTGTCATAGTCTCCTCCATAGCAGACTTCACTCTGCGCCAGGTTTTCAATAAGTAGTTCTCCTTGTTCTGCTGTCATATTAGCAAAACATCCATAGCTGGCTGTGTCCAGAGCTCTTCTGTACTGCTCAACTGCTCCTCTGTAGAAGATTCCTATGAGATTTTCTTGGGATACTCCATGATGAGTGCATTTTATAGTGTAGTCCTTGAGTCTTTCCCATGCTTCATAGAGATTCTCATGGGCTCCTTGTTTGAAGCCAGTAATGTCATTGCGAAGTTTAGCAGTCTTCTGCTTAGGATTGAACTTTGTGATGAACTCCTTCTTCACATTTTCCCAAGTTGAAACCAATTCTGATGGCACATTCTTCTCCCATTGAGAAGCTTTATTTCCAAGTGAGAAAGAAAATATTATCATTTTGATGGCATCTTCTGGGAGTCCATTCATCTTCACAGTTCTGGACAACCTTTCAAATTGATCCAAGTGATCGAGAGGGTCCTCTAGAGGGAGCCCATTATACTTCTGATTATGTGCCTTAGAAATCAGGCTTGATTTCACCTCGAAGTTGTTGGCAGCTATGGTTGGAGTTGGGATGCCAAGATTGACTTCTCTTAAGTTGGGTTCATCAAAAGCTCCTATTGGCCTAGCTACTGGTCTTCTCATGCTCTGAACCTGGGGTTGAATCCCAATTCCTTGTACACCCCCCCATTTGAGGCTGTTTATTCTCAATTGCATGTGGGTGATTGTTTCCCTGGTTTTCCATAACACATTGTCTTGATTGATCCTCTTGTTCCTTAGCTCGTCTTTCTTTAACTGCTTTCTTGTTTGCTCTCTCAATAGAACCAAGATAAGGGATGCAATCAAGTGTACTAACATTTCTGACTCCTTCGTTGCATTCACCTGTAGAGGTGACAAATGGTAGACAAACTCTAAATTTAAGTAATAAGTATAAGAAGAAAACTCTAGTCTTAAATAAAATCAAAATCCTAATGGCTAGTTGCTTAGATTCCCGAGCAACGGGGCCAATTTGATGCAGATTGTTTTGTGTATCAAATAAATCAACAAAAACCTACAATGTCTATTGTAAATATTTGAGGTTCGAATCCACAGAGAACCTAGAATTAGTATATTAAAATTTTATGATTTCGATTTAATCTAATGTAATAGTAAATGGTTGTGGTTTGGATTGTAACTTAAATCGAAAGCGAATCTAAACTAGTTAACTAAATATAATAAACTTGACTCACAATTAAAGTAAGCGAATGATTTCAGAAAATGCATTGATTAGGAAATAATATTAAACTGATTGATCTTGCAGGGTTTTCATTAAGCTCTTCCTAGAACTATGAACAATGTGAAATCAATACACTCTCATGTCATCGACCATTATGCTAAACAATCATTCTAACTAAACTCTCATTTGGAAGATTAATCATCTTCATGCATTAATTTCTGGTTCAATTGGTTCACTAATCACCCTAACATCATCTCCCAATGGCTAGGAATGAAAAGCTCTTAAATGACTTAGTTCAGGAATTTCATCAACACCTCTCGGGTAACAAATTTCCTAAGTTCTAGATTTGATTCTCTCAAGCCAAACCTAGCATTAAATTCAGTCATCAAGAAGGATCTAATAACCTAAACATCAATCAATAATCATTTCATCTCTGAACTACCAATCCCTAAACCATTCGAAGGGTATTAATCACTCTTTATCATAGAGAAACAAAACAAATTCATAGAAATATTAAACATGAATAAAAAGATGATTCTTTGATTATCTTAAAGAGGTTCTCCAGAAATCCAAATCTCAAACTCTAGGTCACCTCAATCACCTGGTGGCTGCAGTCTCTCTCTCTAATCTAAAATTTGCTAAAAATGACCTATGGTTGGGTATTTATAGTTTAAAACTAAACCAACCCGACTAAATAAACTAAACTGGTTTAATTACAAATTTTTCGGCCAGATAATTATACCGTATCGATTGATCCAAAGATGGAACGATCGATCGTACAATGAATCAGTCAATCTTAAAGGGTCTTCGTCGATCTTGGATACTCCAGCAAATTTGAGCAGATGCGATCGATCGGTCTTAGAATGGACCGATCAATCTTGGTAAACTTCGCTGCTCCTTAGCTCCTTAGCTCTTGCTTCATGCTTCATTTTCACCTCTACTCGAGTCCATTGCATGATCTTCATTCGGGAGACTCTAAAACTCCTAAAAAGACTCTGATCACCTCAAATATGCAAATGCATGATCCTAAACACTAAAATGCACAAATGAGATAAACTATCCTTGAATGATGCTATGTGAATTAAAAATGATATTAAAAAACTAGCCTAATATGCACCTATATCAACAATAAACCCATGAACATCTCCTAGATCGATCAATCGTATTGTGGATCAATCGATCCCTTTAAAATTTCATTTTATTTTTACTTTTTATTTTTTATTTCATTTTTTCCTTTAAAAAGAGAGTTTTTAGACCTAGAGAGATATCACGGATTTTTAGCAGCCAGGGAGAGAAAACAAAGATAAAACCCTAGCTTTGCATTTTCGAGTTTATGGTGTTTTGTTCAGATAATTTAGATCTGTTTTACTAGTGATAACCTAATTACTTTCTTCTGCAATAAAGATGTCCTCTTTCAATTGTTTCACTGTTTTTGCAATTCTCAGCATGTGTGACTAGTTCTCTTAGATCTAGCTATGGATAATAGAGAAGATTGAGAAAGAGATGATTTGATAATGATGTTTAGGTCTAAAATAATGTAGATCCTTCACTTTTAGATGTGTTTAATGCTATGATGAGTTTGAATAATAAATCTATAAAACTTGAAATTCACACCTGTGAAGTGGAGAGATGAGTTTCTTAAGTTGATCTAGTTAGTGAACCTTATGTTCCTAATCTATAGAAGTAGTTTTTTAAGGCGCTAGGATTTGCAATGGAAGTGATCAAACCAAATTATGAATAAAGAGGTGATGAGGACATCGAGCCAGCCACTGCACCAGTCATCCCACCAGGACCACTCACACGGTTCAAGAAGAAGGCGTTAGGAGACAAGCTCAGCATGATATTGGAAACTGGACCGACCTTGCCGACCCAGCCCGACCACGGACCACCAACCATGTCAACCCAGCCCGACCACGAACCACCCATTGTCCACGGACCGTCCGACCATGCCCCGACCGACCCAAGTACGACAGACCCATTCCATCTGGACAAGGAGCCATGGAGGTTCCTTCCGGAAGAGTTTTCTTCCTCCTGTGTCTTTACCATTACCATCCGGTAGAGACACCAAAAGTCGTGCTAGAAAATTGTACTCTTTTTTCTATATTCGGTTTTATCCCACTGGGTTTTTCGAAGAAGGTTTTAATAAGGCAATACTCTTAGTGCGCAAGACGGTGAAGACTTGTTCACAATTTCATCTCATTCACAAGTCCTCATCGATTTCTAGCCTAAGTGTTATTGGGTTTTTCCTATCTTTTATTATATTTTTCTAGACAAAGTATTTATTTGGCCTTATAAGTCATGTTGACTATTTGGAGCCCAAAGTCTATTTTAATTGCCAATAAGTAAACTACCTGCTGTTTTAATTCCTTGAGAGGTTAAACATCATGTTGTTTAGGCTAAGTTGTAATAAGGCATTATATAAGCCTTTTGTCTACGTATTAATGAAATAACAAGCATTTTGACAAAAACCCTAAGATTAGTGTCTAATCCAGCGCAGCCTCTTAGCTTTGTAGCAGCCGTGTTCTTCAGCCTCTTTGGTTGAAGTTCTTGGAGTATCACAAGCCCCTTTCACAGTTTGTGTGGTCCCTTCGATCCACCCCTTCCCTTCCATCGTATTCTATCCAGCGACCTGAGCTTCTCGGTGAAAGACAGCCCTCTCCACGGTACGGTTCTTGCATCATCTTGTATCAGAGCTTAAAGCTCCTGCTCATCATGTTGATTATATCATTTGTATTTGGTGATTTTATTTTGTTTTCGTTTCAATAGTTTTTGGCTTTTGATTGTGTTTCTTTCTCTTTCTCCTGAGGTTCTCGGTAAGAAGGAGGAGGAACCAAGTCACATACCACAAACACCAAAAAAAATACAAAAAAATCAGGTTCTATCAATCATTTTTTTTGTTTTGATATTTTGAAAAAAAAGGTAGAAGAAATTTGCTTGTTTGTTATTTAAAATTTTTTTTTAACACAAAAAAAAATATATTGTTTAGGTTGTTTAAAAGCAAACTAGGATCTTTAGAAACTCACCTAGAACACTTTCATCACCAAACTTGGATTGCATAAGGAGCTTGTGTGTTGCTTGGTTGTTTGCTTAGGTTTCTTTAAGGTTAGGTTTCTATTTAGTATTTGTTGCTAGTGTGTCGTGAGGTAGTTAGGTTTAGCTAGGTAGTCTCTGTGGTCTAGCCACCGTCCCACTGTCCCATCGTCCCGCTTTTGTTCTACTAATCGCAAGCCCAGCCCCTTAGCGTACCGCGTAGTCCCCTAGACCGTTCCGTGCGTGTTCCCGTCCCGCGTAGTCCTCTTAACGCCTTTGTTCGCGTCCTACCCCCTAGCGTCCCGCGTCCAGCTTAGGACAGTCCTACCCCGTATCGCGTCGTGCCAAGTCCCGCATAGCGTCCCACATAGTCCTTAGCACCCTGCAGCGTGAGGCACAAACCTGTGAGCATATTTGCATTAGGCGGGTAGGTTCACCCTTATTGTCTAGGTTATTAGTTCTTAGCTTTAGGAAATTTTCCTTAGCAATTAGGCAGCAAATTAGTTAGTTTCCATTTTCTAGGCTAGGAAATATTTTAGGAAGTTTTCTAGAATCCCTTAGGTAGTTATCCTAATTTTTATTAGGCCATTAATAAATTTCCTTTTAGTTTTAGGTAGTTTTTCTTTTTAGAAAATAAGCTTAATTAGTTTTCCTTTTTAAGTTTAGGATAGTTGTCTTTAGGAAATTAGGCATTAATTGACTTTTCCTTTAGTTTTAGTTTACTTTCCTTTTTAATTAGTTAGGCAATAAATTTTAGGATCATTTCCATTTATTTAGGTTTCCTTTTAGATTTAGGTAATAAATATTCTCTGGATAATTTCCATTTTTTCTTGTCTCCTTTTTCGCAAAATATTTAGTTCTCTAATATTTTATAAATAATAAAAAGAAAATAAAAATCATATCTATGGAAATTTTTCATTTAAGAAAAGTTTCCATATTTGCAAGTTTTCTTTCCGGGAAACTTTCGATTTCTCAAAATTTTCTTTTCTCGGAAAAAGAAATATGTCAGGAAGTGACGAGCCGACATCAGGACAAAACAGTCAAGCCATATAGCAGCTTCTTCAAGCTTTGACGACCCAGATGTTGACCATAGCGACGCGTCATCATCCGCCTCCACCAGGTCTCGCACCACCCCCATACCCACACGGCCGACAACCGATGGGTCGACATCAGTACTACGACGAGCCCATGCCATGACCTCGACAACCATTGCACTAGTCCGAAGTGAAGATGAACCCGCCTCTCTTTTCGGGAAAGATTGACCCCGAGGAGTACTTAGACTGGAAGAAAAGAATGGAGCTCATCTTTGAATATTATAACTACGACGACCCCATAAAGTCGCCCTAGCAACGGCGCAATTCACTGACCACACACTGCGTGGTGGGATCGAGAAGTAACAGCTCGCAGAAAAGCTAGGATGGAAGCTTTGACCTATTGGGTAGAACTCACCCAGATTATGAGTGATGGGGTTATCCAAGCCACACCAACCCGGTACTTGGAGGATGAAGTTCAAGCAACCTCATATGTCTCTCACCGCATCATGATGTTGGAATGAAGAAGAAGTGATGAAAATATGGATGCCATTAATTCTTATTAAATGACGATTTATATCTGTGTAAAATGGAGTGTCTAAGGCTTGTTTGTATTATAGAATTATGTTATCCTTGTAGCCATTTATGTATAAGGTTATCCTTGTATCCAAACAAGCCTATACTAGATTAGTATAAATACCTTACTGTAAGCAAGAATTTATAATTCTCATTTTCTAATAAATCATTTTTTTCTCTAATTCTCTAATTCTCTCTAATCTCTCATTCTCTCATTCTACAGATCTCTTAATCTCATATTCTTTCATGGTATCAGAGCCAGGTTGCATCAAATCTGGGAAAATTTCCTCAATCTTTCATTGATTCAACAAGAATCTATATTGTTCTTCATCAATTTCTGGATCAATTTCAAATGTCATCTTGTATTTCAAATTCCGCCCAAACGACGACTCCTTTTGTCAATATGCTTTCTGTGGATTGTGCATCGGCGAGTTATGAATCCACGGCCATTTGAATCGCATCATTTGGCCCAGGGAATCAAAAGTTACAAATTTTCTCCCAAAGGTGTTTTGCAACGACGTCCGCCGCGAACCCCTGCGTTTCCCAGGTCACCTCGACGTCAATTCTTCTTCAAATCGTGATTTTCAAAAGCTTAAGCTCAAGCTCTTCGAGTCGAGGTTCTGTTTAAAGAAATCAGAACTCAATTCCATTGAGTTTGAAGGATCTTCTTGAAGATTTCCTCAGATACGTCCAAAATCACCTGTACCAAGATCCTAGTGATATAATTCTAAACTTTTCTTAGTTTTCTTTAAAGTTTTGATTCTGGAAAGTTTAAGAAGTATCTTGTTGAGGTTTCCACGAAATTTCAGGTCTATCTAATAGGTTTAAGACTCCAAGATTGATTTTCTTGAATCTTTTGTTAATTTTTGAAAAGTCTTAAATTGATTTCTTGAAAATTTAAGATTGATTTTAATTGTTGAAATTCAAATTTAATAGGTTTCTTGATTGTTATTAACAGTCTTAATCTGTTTTAGGTAGTTACAGGTTGCTAATATCTTGTTACTTGATTAGTTAAAGGTAGTTGCAAGTGGTTATAAGTAGATAAAGTTTGTTGCTTTGTTTACAAGATATTTTTTTTTTTTAGGTTTGTTGTTCCTTGCTCACCACGATATTTTCTCCCTGTCCTGCACACACACTATCCTTGTACTGTATCTTTTCCAACTAACCTTGCAGGTTAATTCAAATCGTGGACACTAAGATCAGTCCGTGATCAGGGAATACGATCGGGAAACTAATTTTGGTCTCGTACTCTCGCATTTGTCCCGACCAAGCCGGGTTCAGACAGACTTGCTCCGACCAAGCTGTGACCTTTCTCCCGCTCATTCACAATAAGCTCTTGGCCGCCTGCGATTGTCCCTGTACTGTGTCTCGACCAAGTGATCAAGCAACCAAGCGACTAACCGACCAAGTGACTAAGCAACCAAGCGACCCTAGCGACCAAGTGACTAAGCAACTAAGCGACCCTAGTGACAAATACATCCTATTATGGAGATTCAAACATCTCTTAGAGCTCCAGTTATTCTACATGGAGCAAATTATCTCTTGTGGTCTAGGACCATGAAAACCACATTAGGTGGTAAAGGTCTTTGGAACCATATTGCCACAAATTGTACTGATGACAATGAAGTGGCTGAAGTGAGTTATGCAGCTCAAGCCAAATGGTACCAAGAAGACCAGTTGGTACTTTCTATACTTCAAAATTCTCTTGCTAGTGATCTTTTAGAAGCTTATTCTTTTTGTGAAAATGCAAAAGATCTTTGGAACACTTTGCTTAAGGTGTATGGAAACACCACTAACTTTTTGAGAATTTTTGAAGTGAAAAAGGCTTTGACTGATTTAAGGCAGGAGGATGTTGAATTCACAAAGCACTATGGCACATTCAGAGCCTTGTGGGCTGAGCTAGAAATGCTAAGGCCAGCCACCATTAAACCACTTGTTCTCCTTGAAAGGAAAGAACAAGACAAGGTGTTTGGATTACTTTTAACACTTAATTCTACTTACTCAGATCTTATTAAGCATATTCTCAGGTCTGATAAGTTACCAATCTTGGAGGAAGTGTGTCCTCAAATTCAAAAGGAGCAAGGATCACATGGATTGTTTGGCAACAAAGCTGAACTAGTAGCTGCTCACAAAAGTTTCTTCAGACCAGCAAATGATTCTAGGAAGAGGAGGCAATTTTGTGATCATTGCAAGAGGAATGGTCATGCAAAGAAGGATTGCTGGGTACTTCACCCTCACTTGAAACCATCTTGGGCATCACGCCCTCCACAACAACCGGCCATACCCTCGGCAAGCCAAGCTCACGGCCTGGTGTCATCTAAGGAGGTTGTAAGCAGCGGTCATTCCTCTCATTCAGCCTCTACCAGTATCATGTCACAAGCATCAGATTTTGTGACAAAATCAGACTTGGAAGCTCTCATTAAGGCAATAAAAGAGAGCAATGTGATGGGTAAAACTTTTCTTGCTTCTTTTCAAACTTCTTTTATTTCTAATGCTCGTAAATCTTTGGTGGTTGACTCTGGTGCTTCTCATCATATGATTAGTGATTTAGAATTGCTAGAGAATGTAGAACCTGCCCTAGGGAATGTTCTTATTGCTAATGGAATTAAAGTACAAATCAAAGGCATAGGAAAATTGAAGTTGTTTGATAAAGAGTCTAAATCATTTTATATGCCCTCTTTTACCTCAAACTTGCTTTCAGTTAAAAGAGCTACTACTGACTTGAATTATCATGCTATATTTGGTCATAATGATTTCTATTTTCAGGATATTGAAACTAGAAGATGTTTTGGACAAGGAACCACAAAAGATGACTTGAATGTACTTGATAATATGGCTAGTATTAGTGGATTGGAATCGGTTTTTCAGGCCAATACATTTAGTTCTGATTCTGATTTGTGGCATGCTAGACTAGGACATCCTCATCCAAGAGCACTTGAATTAATTGTGCCTGGTTTGAAAATGCCTAAAGAGTTGTGTGATGCTTGTATTCTTGGGAAACATTGTAAAACAGTTTTTGAAAAATCTATGCATACATATGAAAATTGTTTTGAATTGGTGCAATTTGATGTTTGGACATCTCTATTTCCATCTAGAGAAAACCATAAATATTTTGTGACATTTATTGATGAAAAGTCCAAATATACATGGGTTACTTTACTTTGTTCTAAAGATAGGGTTTATGATGCATTTCTAAACTTTCAAACATATGTTACTAACCAATACAATGCAAGAATTAAATGCTTAAGAACAGATAATGGAGGAGAATACACTAGTACCAGACTTCAGGAACATCTAGCTAAACATGGCATTGAGCACCAGACAAACTGTCCTTACACTCCACAACAAAATGGAGTAGCTGCAAGGAAGAATAGACATTTAATGGAAGTTGTGAGAACAATGATGTTCCACATGAAAGTACCCAAACGTTTTTGGGGGGATGCCCTTGTAGCTGCATGCTACTTGATTAATAGGACTCTTACAAAAGTCCTAGATGACCTGTCTCCATTTGCGGTACTAAAAAAAACTAGACCTACTATTGATCACTTAAGAGTTTTTGGTTGTGTTGTTTTGTATTAGTTCCAAGGGAGCAAAGGAACAAGCTGGAACCAAAGAGTACCAAAGCTATGTTCATTGGATATTCCTCTACTCAGAAAGGGTACAAATGTTATGACCCAGAGACTAGAAGAGTCTTGGTGTCTAGAGATGTAAAGTTCCAAGAAGAGAAAGGTTTTTATGAAGATGGAACTTGGGAGCAATTTAAAGACATCTCATCAACAAGAACAGATCAAGCTGAATACTTGAGGAAACTCTTGGAAAGTATTGGAATAGGGGTTAGCCATCACACAGTCTCATCACCTCAGCCACCTGCCCAAGTAGCACATAGCCGCGACAACTCAGTCCCGGCCGATCCACATGCTTGTCCCGGCCCCGGCCCTTCCGACTCAGCTGGTCCATTCAGCCCAAGTGCATCCAGTCCTTCCTCATCCCTTGATTCTCCTGGCCTTTCTCCTCTTGAACATGGGGGGGGGGGGGAGAAGCTTCTACTCATGTCCAACAAGACTCAGCAGGAGATGATTCCATTCTAGTCTCAGCTTCCAAAAGATCAAGACCTACTCTTATTGAAGTTTTGAGTGAAGAAGAGGAATCTAATCAAGAAGCTCCACCTACAGTTTTAAGAAGGAGCACAAGACAAAGAAATCCACCAGTTTTCTACAATGGAAATGTTGTGGTTCATCATGACCAGGGAGTTTGTAATATTGCATACTTACCTTCTAATCATGTTGCTTTTATTTATAGTCTTGATAATGAGCAGATTCCAAAGACATATGAAGAAGCTATGTCCAAAAAGGAATGGAGGGAAGCTATCTTAGCTGAAAAACAAGCCATGGAAAGGAATGACACTTATGATTCAGCCATTTTACCACAAGGAAAAAGGGCTGTAAGTTCTAAATGGATCTTTACCATTAAATACAAAAGTAATGGTTAAATTGATAGATATAAAGCTAGGTTGGTGGCTAGGGGTTTTACTCAGACATATGGTGAGGATTATAGAAACCTTTGCACCTGTAGCTAAGCTCAATTCTGTTAATGTTGTTCTTACTCTTGCTACTAACCTTGAGTAGGAGTTGTGGCAAATAGATGTCAAGAATGCTTTCTTACAAGATGAGCTAGAAGAAGAAGTTTACATGTCACCACCTCCTGGCCTAGAGGAAGAGGTTGGAAGCGGTAATATACTTAGGTTAAAGAAGGCTATTTATGGCCTTAAACAATATCCAAGAGCTTGGTACCACAAGCTAAGTGTAACCTTAATGGATAAAGGCTTCAAAAGATCTGAAGTGGAACATATTCTTTTCACATTAAAGAGTAAGGAAGGTATTGTGATAATTCTTATCTATGTAGATGATATAATCATATCTGGTAGTGATAGTGTTGGTATTGCATCTACTAAAGATTACTTAAAGAGTGACTTTGATATAAAGGATTTAGGAGAACTTAAATACTTCTTAGGAATTGAAGTATGTAAGTTTAAGGAAGGTCTCTTTCTCTCTCAAAGGAAGTATATTGTAGATTTACTAACATCCACAGGTATGATGGAAGCTAAGCCAGCCAAAACACCCTTAGAATAAGACTATAAAATCACAACTAAGGGGGAGCTAGAGGAGGAAATTGATTTTCATGATCCTAAGCTCTATAGGAAAGTGGTTGGTAAGCTTATTTATTTAACCATCACTAGACCAGATTTATGTTTTGCTGTGAATCAGGTATCACAAAACATGCAATGACCAAAGATGAGACATTGGGAGATGGCCATGCAAATTCTAAGATACCTAAAGGGCACACATGAACAAGGTATATGGATGGGTAACAATAAAAACACAAATGTGGTTGGTTATTGTGATGCAGATTGGGCAGGATATAGGAAAGATAGGAGAAGTACCACAGGCTATTGTACTTTCATAGGAGGAAACCTTGTGACTTGGAAAACCAAGAAGCAAAAGGTGGTTTCATGCTCTAGTGCATTATCAGAATATAGAGCAATGAGGAAGCTTACAACTGAATGTATCTGGCTGAAGCAAATCCTGGAAGACTTAGCCGTGAAGTGTGAGGATCCAATCACCATTCACTGTGACAATCAGGCTGCCATACACATAGCCTCCAACTCTGTGTTTCATGAAAGGACCAAGCATATAGAAGTGGACTGCCACAAAGTAAGAGAGGCTATTGGGAAAGGTATCATCTTACCTTGCTATACAAGGAGTGAGGATCAACTAGCTGATGTATTTACCAAGGCAACATCTCTTAAAACTGGCGCCTCAATCTATCCAAGACTTGGCCTCATGTCCATTCCATACCCATGATCCCAACATGAAGTGTTATACTCTTTTTCCCTAATAAAAGGTTTTGTCCTAATTGGGTTTTCCTTCTCTAGGTTTTTAATGAGGTAATACTTCATGGTTGCAAGCTTAAGCATTTTATGTCTTAAGCTTGAGGGGGAGTGTTGGAATGAAGAAGAAGTGATGAAAATATGGATGCCTTTAATTCTTATTAAATGGCGATTTATATCTGTGTAAAATGGAGTGTTTAAGGCTTGTTTGTATTATAGAATTATGTTATCCTTGTAGCCATTTATGTATAAGGCTATCCTTGTATCCAAACAAGCCTAGACTAGATTAGTATAAATACCTTACTCCCATCACATTTTGTAAGCAAGAATTTATAATTCTCATTTTCTAATAAATCATTCTTTTCTCTAATTCTCTAATTCTCTCTAATCTCTCATTCTCTCATTCTACAAATCTCTTAATCTCATATTCTTTCACATGACCAGTAGCAGAACTGCCCAAGGAATCCAAGAAAAAGGCCGAGACCAAGACCAAGCTCATGGAGTTCAAGCCAGAACCAGCCTAGCCCAAGCACATGGCCGAGGAGAAGAAAGGGAGACAGAAGTCACCAGCCAGCCATTTGACATTGATCAGCTGGATGTTCCTGACCAGGACATCCATGCACACAGCCTTAAGGATAAGGCCTTGTGTGTCCTCACTATTCTTGAGTGAGGACACTTCTTAAGACCTTAGATAATTAAGGTACTCTTTTTCTTTCTAAGTTTACCACAATGGGTTCTTGGAAAGGTTTTTAATGAGACCTGAAAGTCTAAGGCATCAAGCCTAGTGTCTCATTGGTTTTAATGTGGATATGTCCATTCAAAATCAATTAGGCTTGATCCTATCTTTAGGCACTTAACCTTTGTCATATTTTAGTCTTGTCGCTTGTTAAAAGACTTAGTCTATTTTGGGTTTGAGTTTGTTTTGTTGACCACGGTTTGTGTGGTCAACTAGGTCTTTAGGGTGTAGCCTATAAAAGGCAGAACATTCCTTATTTTTATGGTAGACAAGTTTTAGAACCATTAACACTAAACAGCCGCCTAGGTCTATCTTTTCTTTCTTTGCATTTGTAAGTTTGTCTCTAAGAAAGGAAGTGATTCCTTTGAAGATTGAGTGTGTGTCTCTCTTCAAGGAAGGCTGTATCCGAGTTACTCATAACTTGGTGTGTTGCCATCGATCCACTAGCACATTCGCTCCATCCCTTACCATTCATCTAACCGGTTCTATCCAAGGCTCACTACCGCAAGCTCCAAGCCAACCAAGGACCATATTGTTCAAGCTCCTTTCCACTGAGTCCACCCAAGCGCTTCCCATGGCTTGGCTCATATTATTTTTGGTATCATAGCTCAAGTTCCTGCCAAGAAAGGTTGTACCTTTCTATCTCTTAGTTTTAGGATTTCTGAAAAATTTTGTGCATTTTTTAGTTTAGGCTTGCTTGCGTTTCAAATCTTTGTCTAGGGTTGTTAAATCTGTCGTGTGTTAGGTTGTTAGTTGTGCTGGTTAGCTTGTTAGTCTGTGTAGAAAAACAATCGCCATTGTTGAAGCTAGTTGGGGAAGAAAGAGTTAGGTATGGACAGGGTAGCTTTTGGCCAGGGCCGTACCACCCTTGGTCGGGTGTCTCAGCCGGTGGTCCACCCGGATGATGCCACATTGTCTCCTGCCTAGTTTAAATTTGAATTTGAATTCCTTTGTGTTTGGCGGTTCGTGTTAAGTTTTTTTAGGTTGTGTTTAAGCTTAATTAAGTTGCTAGTTCTTGTTTAGTTTAAATTTATTAAGTAATTAGCCAAGATCATTAGCACTAATCTCTTGGTAATTAGCTTAAGTACCGTTGACTAGTGTTGACTTTTGTTTCAAGGTACCCAAGCCAATGATGGCTGACCCAGCTCTAGCAGACATCCTGACCAACATCCAGACCCAGCTCCAGCAGCTAGGAGACCGACTTGGCCGAGTAGAACAGCCCCAGCCTCAGCCAGCCTAAGGGCCTCCGCCTCCGCAGCCGAAAGTGCCACCACCTTGGCCATAACAGGGAATGGAAGGCCTGTCCGAGGTGGAAGATTTTCCACCTCACTTCCGAAGGCCAAGACATAGAGAAAGGAGGCTACCTTAGGAGAGAGTCCATCACCATCCACCGCGAGCTCACTCCCCATACCTCAAGATCTCTCCTCCCACCTTTGCCGACAATGTAGACCCGGAAGCCTACCTAAATTGGGAGAGGAGGATGGACCACATATTCGATGTCTATGGGTTTGAAGAGCCAAAGAAAGTTGCTTATGCAGCAGCTCAACTCACTGACCATGCCCTATCTTGGTGGGATCAAGAATCAGCCAAGAGAAGAAGGAGAGGAGAGGAGCCGATTAAATAATGGGAGATTATGAAATTCATGATGAAGGGGAGATACATTCCACCCATGTACCACAGAGAGCTCCAGAAGGAGTTTAGGAAACTTAACCAAGGCCAGAGTAGTGTAGAAGAGTACTTTGGAGAATTTGAGCATTTGAGAAACCGACTTGGTCTAGAAGATGCCGAGGAGACTCTCATGGCCTAATTCTTGGACGGTCTCCAAGAGAAGATTGCTAGCAAGGTGGAGATGTACTCCTACAATGATCTTAATGAGCTACTACACTTAGCTAAACAAGTGGAAAGCCAGCTCAAGAGGAAGACCAGGACTAGAGCCGTGATCAACACTCCATGGAGACCATCTGCCTCAGGCTCCAATCTGCATGCCTCCAGCTCCAACCCGACTTTCACAAGACAAGCCTGACCGTGGCAAGGCAATATTCCAAGATGCAAGACCACCATACAAGCCTAGGGAAACTACTCCTGCTTCAAGGCCTGAAGCCAGAACCGCCCCCAATGGACCCTAGACCAGGGACATCATGTGCTTCAAATGTCAGGACCGTGGACATTATGCAAGAGACTGCCCCAACCCAAGGGCTATGATCATCACTCCAGCCGGTGACTATGAATCGCAGGATGAGATGGAGCCTTCTGAGGAAACTGATGAAGATGAGGATGAAGTGGCCTACCTTGAAGTGGGTGATCTTCTGGTTTCAAGGAGAGTTCTAAGCACCATTCAAGAGCCGGATGAGACAGCTCAAAGAGAGAACATCTTTCACACCCGGTGTATGGTAAGTGGTAAGGTATGCTCTCTGATCATTGATGGTGGTTCATGTGCTAATTTAGCCAGTGCATATATGGTAGAGAATTTGAACTTGGCAGCCACCAAACATCCTAGGCCATATAGACTAAGGTGGTTGAATGATAGGACTGAATTGAAGATTAGTGAACAAGACAATGTCTCTTTTAGCATAGGAAAGTATGTTGATGAGGTTCTCTGTGATGTAGTTTCTATGCAAGCTACTAATATTCTGTTAGGTAGACCTTGGCAATTTGATAGGGTGGTTGTGCATGATGGTAGAACTAATAAGTATACCTTGATGATAATACAAAGCGGATTAGCCTAGCTCCATTATTGCCTTCCCAAGTCCATGAGATGCAAATTAAGTTATCTAAGGAGAAATGCATGACTAAAACCAACTTCTTGACTGCACCTAGTAATGTTAGACGCTCACTCTTTGATCCCACTTGTCAAGTAGTTTTAATTGTCTATAAGGATTTGTTAAACATTGAGCACACTAATGCGGTCTTGCCAAGGGAGATCCAAGTTATTCTTGACATGTACAAGGATGTATTTCCAGAGGAGATAACAGTTGTTTTTCCCCCTTTGAGAGGCATTGAACACCAAATTGACTTCATCCCGATAGCACAACTTCCAAACCGACCAGCTTACCGCGTTAACCCTGCAGAAGCTAAGGAGCTTGAGGCTCAAGTCAGAGACCTCACGGCCAAGGGTTATGTGAGGGAGAGCCTCAGTCTATGCGTCGTGACTGTGCTCCTTGTGCCCAAGAAGGATGGCTCCTATAGGATGTGTGTGGACTGCCGAGCCATAATTAACATTACCATCAAATACCGCCATCCAATTCCAAGATTAGATGACATGCTGGATGAACTCAGTGGAGCAACTATCTTTTCCAAGGTGGATTTGAACAGTGGATATCACCAAGTAAGGATGAGAGAAGGTGATGAGTGGAAGATAGCCTTCAAGACCAAGCATGGCTTGTACGAGTGGCTGGTCATGCCTTTTGGGCTCTCCAATGCCCCAAGCACCTTCATGCGCCTCATTCATCATATCCTTAGACCCTTCATGAGAAAGTTCTTAGTTGTTTATTTTGATGATATATTGATTTATAGTTCTTGCCTATATGATCATGTGCTGCACTTGGAACAAGTACTAGAAATCCTTAGAAAAGAACATATGTTTGCTAACTTAGCTAAGTGCATCTTTTGCACAAAAGAAGTTATTTACCTTGGTTTTGTTGTTAGCTCACAGGGCCTTAGGGTGGATCTAGAGAAGATAAAAGCTATACTCAGCTGGCCAAGACCAACCTTCATCAGCCAGGTCTGGAGCTTTCATGAACTAGTCAGCTTTTACTGGCGGTTTGTGAAGGATTTCAGCACTCTAGCCGCGCCATTAACATCTTTGATTAAGAAGAACACCGGATTTGAATGGGGAGAAGCTCAAGAAAGGGCTTTCTTGGAGCTCAAGTACCAGCTGACTCACGCCCCCATCCTAGCATTGCCCAAATTTGAGAAGACCTTTGAAGTGGAGTGTGATGCCTCGGGAGTGGGAATTGGAGCGGTTCTAACTCAAGGATGGAGGCCAGTAGCCTATTTCAGTGAGAAGCTGACCGGTGCCACATTGAACTATCCAACTTACGACAAGGAATTGTATGCCTTGGTCAGGGCTATGAAAACATGGCAGCACTACTTGCTGGCCCGGGAGTGCGTGATCCACATGGATCATGAGACTTTGCAACACCTCAGAGGTCAGACCGTGCTGAAGAAGAGACATGCAAGGTGTTTGGAGTATATAGAGGTATTTCCATATGTGATCAAGTATAAGAAGGGGAAGGACAATGTAGTAGTAGATGTTTTGTCAAGGAGGCATGCCTTGATAGCAACCATGGATGCTAAGGTTCTTGGATTTGAATACTTGAAGACTTTGTATCCGGATGATCATGATCTAAAGGCAGCCTATGAGGAGTATGGAACAGGAGCCTACACCAAGTTCTTCCTCCATAATGGATTCCTCTTCAAAGACAAGAGACTATGCATTCCTCCATGCTCAATGAGGGAGTTACTTGTGGAAGAAGCTCACGGTGGTGGCCTTATGGGTCACTTTGGGATTGAGAAGACTCTGAGTGTCCTTAAGGAGCATTTTTACCGGCATAAGATGAAGAAGATGATGACAACTCACTGTGATAGATGCATCCCTTGCAAGAAGGCCAAGTCTACACTACAGCATCCTGGTCTCTACCAGCCTCTACCGGTTCCAACATTGCCATGGGTGGACATCTCCATGGACTATGTCTTAGAGCTGCCCAATATTCAACACAAAGACTCAGTGTTTTTGGTGGTAGACCGGTTCTCCAAGATGGCTCATTTCATCCCCTACTCCAAGACTAATGATTCATCACAAAACGCAACCCTATTCTTTAGAGAGGTAGTGCGGTTCCATGGTATCCCAAGGTCTATTGTGTCAGACCGGAATACAAAGTTCTTGTCCCACTTCTGGAGAACCCTGTGGAAGGCTTGGCACCAAGTTAGTGTTCTCCACTACTTGCCACCCTCAGACGGATGGGCAAACTGAGGTGGTGAACCGCACATTAGGAGCTCTCTTGAGATCGACCATTGGGCGCCATTTGACCACTTGGATAGAGAGCCTTCCTCTAGTGGAATTCGCTTACAACTCAGCCAGGCACTCCACAACCGGCATGTCACCCTTTAAAGCTGTCTATGGCCGCAATCCAGACACACCTTTGAACTTGGCACCATTTCCTCCAGCTGAGACCATGGACCTTGAAGGAGAAGCTAAAGCCGCGACAATGAAGAAGATCTTTGAGCAAGTACATGGAAGGATTGAGAAGAGGAATGATCATATCAAGACCAGGATCAAAAAAGAAGGGAAAGCAGCTTGTGTTCCAACCAGGAGATTGGGTGTGGCTACACTTAAGGCCAGAGCGCTTCCCCAACAAAAGGAAGCACAAGTTGGATTTCCGAGGAGATGGACCATTCCAAGTGGTGGAACGCATCAATGACAATGCCTACATGCTCAAACTACCAGGTGGGTATAACGTGTCTTCCTCATTTAATGTGTCTGACTTATCTCCTTTTGATGTGCAGGACGTTGGGTCTTTGAAGACCAAAGCACTTGAAGAGGGTGGGGATGATGGGGTCATCCAATCCACACCAACCCGGTACTTGGAGGATGAGGTTCAAGCAACCCCATATATCTCTCACCGTATCATGACCAGGAGCAGAGCTGCCCAAGGAATGCAAGAAGAAGGCCGAGACCAAGACCAAGCTCATGGAGTTCAAGCCAGAACCAGCCTAGCCCAAGCACATGGCCGAGGAGAAGAAAGGAAGTCACCAGCCAGCCATTTGACATTGATCAGCTGGATGTTCCTAACCAGGACATCCATGCAAACAGCCTTAGGGATAAGGCCTTGTGTGTCCTCACTATTCTTGAGTGAGGACACTTCTTAAGACCTTAAATAATTAGAGTACTCTTTTCCTTTCTAAATTTACCACAATGGATTCTTGGAAAGGTATTTAATGAGACCTGAAAGTCTAAGGCATCAAGCCTAGTGTCCCATTGGTTTTAATGTGGATATGTCCATTTAAAATTAATTTGGCTTGATCCTTTATTTAGGCACTTGTTTAGCCTTTGTCATATTTTAGTCTTGTTGCTTGTTAAAAAACTTAGCCTATTTTGGGTTTGAGTTTGTTTTGTTGACCACGGTTTTTGTGGTCAACTAGGTCTTTAGGGTGTAGCCTATAAAAGAAAGAACACTCCTTCTTTTTATGGTAGACAAGTTTTAGAACCATTCACCCTAAACGGCCGCCTAGGTCTATCTTTTCTTCCTTTGCATTTGTGAGTTTGTCTCCAAGAAAGGAAGTGATTCCTTTGAAGATTGAGTGTGTCTCTCTGCAAGTGTTGCCATCGATCCACTAGCACATTCACTTCATCCCTTACCATTCATCCAACCGGTTCTATCCAAGGCTCACTACCGCAAGCTCCAAGCCAACCAAAGACCATATTGTTCAAGATCCTTTCCACCGAGTCCAAGCTGGCCGTTCAACTGACCACCCAAACGCTTTCCATGGCTTGGCTCATATCAACGAGGAGACGCTACGTTCCACCTCACTTCCACCGCGAGCTTCAGAGACGATTCAGACGCCTTACCCAAGGCAGCAAAATGGTGTCCGAATATTTCAATGATTCGAGCACCTCCGAAACCGATTCGATGTGGACAAGTCCGAGGAGAGCCTAATGGCCCAATTAATCGACAGCTTGCACGAGTCCATCGCCAGAAAAATCGAGTTGCAGCCATACCACGACCTAGGCGGGTTGTTCCACCTAGCAGTCCAGATAGAGAAGTGCCACAAACGAAAACTTGCTGCACCTTCTCGACCCAAGAGCACCTGGAGCACCAGCTCCAAGCCATTCGAGCAGACGACCCAACCCATTGATCCACGTCTCAAGAGCAAAGCCGTGGCCAGCAATTTGGCTCCCAGGCCTGCCCCAGGCGCCCCAAAGCAGCCTATTACCACGACCCAGCCTCAGCGGAGCAGCGAGATCGTATGCTACAAGTGTAAAGGAAGAGGACATATCTCGAGAATGTCCCACTCAACGGACAATGGTACTCACTGCTTCAGGAGACTACGAATCCGAGGACGAGCAAGAGGAGCCAGCATTTCCGACCCATCAGCAATCCGACAAGGAAATTGAGTACGCCAACTCCGGAGAGATGCTCATGATAAGAAGAGTTTTCAGCTCGAGATTCGAGCCAGAAGAAGAAGAACAGCGAGAGAACATTTTCCATTATAATTGTACAATACTTGGGAAAGTGTGCTCATTGATTATAGACAGAGGGTCCTGCACCAACGCCGCCAGCAAATACATGGTGGAGAAACTAGGATTGCCTGTGACCAAGCATCCTAAGTCCTATAAACTACGATGGCTGAACAACAAGACGAAGTTATACATTTTGGACCAAGTTAAGGTCTCATTCAGCATTGGCAGATACCAGGACCAGGTCACCTATGATGTCGTCCTGATGTCAGTCGGACATCTTCTTCTCGAACGACCATGGCAATTTGACCGAAAAACTACGCACAACGAATGTACCAACTTCTACTCATTTGTCCACGGTAAGCGTAGATACAACTTAGCACCAATGTTTGCACACGCCGTTCAAGAAATGCATTCTAAAATGGCGAAAGATCAACATGCCCGCAAATAAAACTTTCTGATAAATGTGGCAGACATGAAGAAAGCCACCCGTACCAAGGGTACCCAGCTCGTTTTGATGCTCTACAGAGAGAGCCTCCACATGTCCAGCACCGAGGCACCCTTACCTGCCGAGATCCGAGCCTTACTAGATAAATATGCCGACATGTTTCCGGATTTGAGCACCACATCAATTATGTTCTCTGAGCTCAGTTGCCCATCCATCCTGCATATAGAGTCAACCCCGAGGAGGCTAAAGAGTTAGAACGACAAGTCTAGGATCTCATGGCTCAAGGTTACATCCGAGAGAGCCTCAATACCTGTGTCGTCCCGGTCCTACTTGTACCAAAGAAGGACAGGAGCTGGAGGATGTGCATCGACTGTCGCGCCATCAACGACATTACCATCAAGTACCGACACCCCATTCTGTGCCTGGACTACATGCTAGACGAATTAAGCGGAACCGCGGTCTTCTTCAAAATTGACCTTAAAACTGAATATCATCAAGTGAGAATGCGAGAAGGAGACGAATGGAAGACTGCATTCAAGACCAAGCAGGGTCTATATGAGTGGCTATTAATGCCATTCGGCCTGTCCAATGTCCCAAGTACATTCATGCGCCTTATGAACCAAGTCCTTCGACCATTCATTGGCAAGTTTGTAGTAGTCTACTTCAACAATATTCTCATCTACAGCACGACCTAGACAGACCATCTGGAGCACCTAGAGGCCGTGATTACCACCTTGCAGAGAGAGCAGTTGTACGCAAATCTCAAGAAATGTACAATTTTCAGACCAAGTCGTATTTCTTGGATTCGTCGTTAGCTCCTAGGTACTCCGGGTTGACGACGAGAAGATCAAGGCCATACTGGAGTGGCCCACACCGACGACCGCCAGCCAGGTCTGTAGCTTCCATGGACTAACCAGCTTCAACCGACGGTTCGTCCGAGATTTCAGCCCGATAGCTGGTCCATTGACCTCGACGATAAAGAAGAACCAAGACTTTCGTTGGGGACCCAAACAGGACAAGTCCTTCAAGCTGCTGAAGGAACGCCTCACCCACGCCCCAGTCCTAGTCCTATCGTTCTCACCCAAGGCGGAAGAGCTGTCGCTTAGTTCAGCGAGAAGTTAAGTAGAGCCGCACTTAACTATCCGACCCACAATAAGGAGCTCTATTCCTTAGTCCAAACCTTTGAGACTTGGCAGCACTATCTCCTTGCCCGGGAGTGCGTGGTTCACACCGACCATCAGACACTCCAACACCTCAGAGGATAATCCACACTGAGGAAGAGACATGCCCGTTGGTTGGAATATATAGAGACCTTTTCCTACGTCATCAAGTACAAGAAGAAAACGAACAACATTGTGGCTGACGCCCTATCCCGCAGATATAGCTTAATTTTCGTGACGGAATCAAAAGTTATGGGTTTTGATATGATCAAAGAGTTGTACGCTGACGACGCAGACTTCACTCAGGCCTACCAGGAGCACTGCAAGGGCACCTACAGCCAGTTTTATCTGTTTGACGGGTTTCTATTTTAAGGACAAGCGACTCTGCATTCCGAGAGGATCGATTCGAGAGCTGCTTTTGAAAGAGACCCACGGAGGAGGTCTCATGGGTCATTTCGGCATTGACAAGACCCTAAGCATGTTTAAATAGCATTTCTACTGGCCCCACCAGCGACGAGATGTATGTTGGAATGAAGAAGAAGTGATGAATTTATGAAAGCCATTAATTCTAGTTATATGGCGATTTGTATGTTTGTGAAAGAGAGAGTCTAAGGCTTGTTTGTATTATAGAATTATGTTATCCTTGTAAGCCATTTATGTATAAGGCTATCCTTGTATCTAAACAAGCCTAGACTAGAATAGTATAAATACCTTACTCCCTTCACATTTTGTAACTAAGAATATATAATTCTCATTCTATAATAAAATCATTTTTTTCTCTTATTCTCTAATTCTCTCTAATCTCTCATTCTCTCATTCTACAAATCTCTAAATCTCATATTCTTTCATGGTATCAGAGCCAGGTTACATCAAATATGGGTAAATTTCATCATTCTTTCATTGATTCAACAAGAATCCATCTTGTTCTTCATCTGTTTCTGGATCAATTTCGAACATCATCTGGTAAATCAAATTGCGATAAATCCACGACTCCAATTGACGATCGGCTTTCTATGGAGTGTGCATCGGCGAATTCCGAATCCACAGCCACCTGAATCGCATAATTTGGCCCAGGAAATCAAAAGATACAAATTTTCTTTCAAGAGGTGTTCGCGATCGCGTTCGTTTCGTACCTCTATATTCCCCATGTCATCTCGACGTCATTGTTCTTCAAATCGTGATTTTCAAAAGCCTAAACTCAAGTCCTTTGAGTTATAAATGTTTTCTTGAAGTTTTCCTCAAAGACGTTCAAAAACACCTGTCTCAATATCCTGGTGATATAACTCTAATTCTTTCTCAGTTTTGTTAATTCTTTGAATCTGGAAAGTTTAATTAGTGTCTTGAGAGGGTTTCTACGAATTTTCAGATCAATCCAATAGGTTTAAGGTGTCAAGGTTGATTTTCTTGAATTCTTTGTTCAGTTTTTGTTAATCTTTGGAAAGTCTTAATTTGATTTCTTGATAACTAAAACTGATTCAAAGTAATAAATTTGAATTTGGGTGATAAAATCTGGATAAGGTTGTTTGTTAGGCTGTTTTAATCTGGTCATATCTTGTTGCAAGTGTTGGTTAAATTCAGTCCCGACCAAGCGTGTCCCGACCACGCATTCTCGCATTTTCAGCTGATCCCGTGATCAAGATCGTGACCAAGCCGTCCTGTTTGTTCCAACCCGCCAGCTTCATACACATCTCGACCACAGGTTTGTCTGGTATCACGATTTCTTGTCCTGACATACTGACCTATTTTGCCTATCCAGCATGGAGATTCAGACATCCCTTAGAGCTCCAGTCATTCTACATGGAGCAAATTATCTCTTGTGGTCTAGGACCATGAAAACCACATTAGGTGGTAAAGGACTTTGGAACCACATTGCCACAAATGGCATTGAGGACAATGAAGTGGCTGAAGTGAATGATGCAGCTCAAGCCAAATGGTACCAAGAAGATCAGTTGGTACTTTCTATATTACAAAATTCTCTTGCTAGTGATCTTTTAGAAGCTTATTCTTTTTGTGAAAATGCAAAAGATCTTTGGGACACTTTGCTTAAGGTGTATGGAAACACCACTAACCTTTTGAGAATTTTTGAAGTGAAGAAAGCTTTGAATGAATTAAGGCAGGAGGATGCTGAATTCACAAAGCACTATGGCACATTCAGAGCTTTGTGGGCTGAGCTAGAAATGCTAAGGCCAGCCACTATTGAACCACTTGTACTCCTTGAAAGAAAGGAACAAGATAAGGTGTTTGAGTTATTTTTAACTCTTAATTCTACTTACTCAGATATTATTAAGCATATTCTCAGGTCTGATAAGTTTCCTAGCTTGGAGGAAGTGTGTGCTCAAATTCAAAAGGAGCAAGGATCACATGGATTGTTTGGCAATAAAGCTGAACTAGTAGCTGCTCACAAAAGTTTCTTCAGGCCAGCAAGTGATTCTAGGAAGAGGAGGCAATTTTGTGATCATTGCAAGAAGGATGGTCATGCAAAGAAGGATTGCTGGATACTTCACCCTCACTTGAAGCCATCATGGGCATCACGCCCTCACCAACCGCCGGCCATGCCCTCGGCCAGACAAGCTCACGGCATGGTATCTTCTAAGGCAGTTGTGAGTAGTGGTCCTTCTTCACATTCAGGCGCCACCAACATCATGCCACAAGCATCAGATTTTGTGACAAAATCAGACTTAGAAGCTCTCATTAAGGCAATAAAGGAGAGCAATGTGATGGGTAAAACTTTTCATGCTTCTTTTCAAACTTCTTATACATCAAATGCTCCTAAATCTTTGGTTGTTGATTCTGGTGCTTCTCATCACATGTTCTTATTGCAAATGGAATTAAAGTACCAATCAAAGGCATAGGAAAATTGAAATTGTTTGATAAAGAATCTAAGGCATTTTATATGCCATCATTTACCTCAAACTTGCTCTCAGTTAAAAGAGCTACTACTGACTTGAATTGTCATGCTATATTTGGTCCTAATGATTTTTATTTTCAGGATATTGAAACTAGAAGATGCTTTGGACAAAGAACTACAAAAGATGACTTGTATGTGCTTGATAATATGGCTAGTTGTAGTGCATTAGAATCGGTTTTTCAGGCTAATGTATTTAGTACTGATTCTTATTTGTGGCATGCTAGACTAGGACATCCTCATCCAAGAGCTCTAGAGTTAATAGTGCCTGGTTTAAAAATGCCTAAAGAATTGTGTGATTCATGTATTCTTGGAAAACATTGTAAAACAGTTTTTGAAAAATCAATGCATAAATATGAAAATTGTTTTGAATTGGTGCATTCTGATGTTTGGACATCCCCATTTCCATCTAGAGAAAACCATAAATATTTTGTGACATTTATTGATGAAAAGTCCAAATATACATGGGTTACTCTTCTTAGTTTTAGAGATAGGGTGTATGATGCATTTTTAAATTTTCAAGCATATGTTACTAACCAATACAATGCAAGAATTAAATGCTTTAGAACAGATAATGGAGGGGAATACACTAGTACCAGACTTCTTGGGCATCTAGCTAAACATGGCATTGAACACCAGACAAGCTGCCCTTATACTCCACAGCAAAATGGAGTTGCTGAAAGGAAGAACAGGCACCTAATGGAGGTTGTGAGAACTATGACGTTCCACATGAAGGTGCCTAAGCGATTTTGGGGGGATGCACTTGTAGCAGCCTGCTAGTTAATCAACAGGACACCTACAAAAATCATTGATGATCTATCCCCATTTGAGGTATTAAACAACACTAAACCCACCATTGATCATTTGAAAGTTTTTGGGTGTGTTTGTTTTGTGTTTATTCCTAGTGTAAAGGCTATGTTCATTGGATATTCATCCACTCAAAAAGGATACAAATGTTATGACCCAGAGACTAGAAGAGTCATGGTGTCTAGAGATGTAAAGTTCCAAGAAGACAAAGGTTTTTATGAAAAAGGCACTTGGGAACAATTTAGAGACATCTCATCAACAAGAACAGACCAAGCTGAATACTTGAGGAAACTCTTGGAGAGCATTGGAATAGGAGGTGGTCAGCCTACAGCCTCATCACCTTTGTCACCTGCACCACTAACAAGTGACCGTCGCATCTCAGACGCAGCCGGTCAACAAGAATGCCCCGGCCCCGGTCCTGGTCGATCCGGCTTCACGGGTCCAGCCGGTTCTTCTCGTCCATCTACTCATGTCCAACAAGACTCAGCAGGAGATGGTTCCATTCTAGCTTCAGCTTCCAAAAGATCAAGACCTACTCTCATTGAAGTTTTGAGTGAAGAAGAGGAGGCTCCACCTACAGTTTTAAGGAGAAGCACAAGACAAAGAAATCCACCAGTCTTCTACAATGGAAATGTTGTAGTTCATCATGACCAGGGAGTTTGTAATATTGCACACTTACCTTCTACTCATGTTGCTTTTATTTCTAGTCTTGACAATGAGCAGATTCCAAAGACATATGAAGAAGCTATGTCTATAAAGGAATGGAGGGGAGCTATCTCAGCTGAGAAACAAGCTATGGAGAGGAATGGTACATATGCTTCAGCCACATTACCAAAAGGGAAGAAGGCTGTAAGTTCTAAATGGATTTTTACCATTAAATACAAAAGCAATGGTGAAATTGATAGATATAAAGCTAGGTTGGTAGCTAGGGGTTTTACTCAGACATATGGTGAGGATTATAGGGATACATTGCTCCTGTAGCTAAGCTTCATTCTGTCAATGTTGTGCTTACTGTTGCTACTAATCTTAAGTGGGAATTGTGGCAAATGGATGTCAAGAATGCTTTCTTGCAAGGTGAACTAAAGGAAGAGGTTTACATGTCACCTCCACCGGGCCTAGAAGATGAGGTAGAAAGCGGTAATACCCTAAGGCTAAGGAAGGCTATTTATGGTCTTAAACAATCTCCAAGAGCATGGTACCACAAATTAAGTGTTACTTTAATGGATAAAGGCTTCAAAAGGTCTAAAGTGGAACATACTCTTTTCACATTAAAGAGTAAGGAAGGTATTATAGTAATTCTTATCTATGTGGATGATATAATCATATCTGGTAGTGATAGTGTTGGTATTTCATCTACTAAAGATTACTTAAAAAGTGTCTTTGATATAAAGGATTTAGGAGAACTTAAATACTTCTTAGGAATTGAAGTATGTAGGTTTAAGGGAGGTCTCTTTCTCTCTCAAAGGAAGTATGTTGTAGATCTACTAACATCTACAGGTATGATGGAAGCTAAGCCAGCCAAAACACCCTTAGAAGAAGATTATAAAATCGCAACTAAGGGGGAGCTAGAGGAGGAAATTGATTTTCATGATCCTAAGCTCTATAGGAAAGTGGTTGGTAAGCTTATTTATTTAACCATCACAAGACAAGATTTATGTTTTGCTGTGAATCAGGTATCTCAACACATGCAAGGGCCAAAGATGAGGCATTGGGACATGGCCATGCGGATTCTAAGATATCTCAAAGACACACATGAACAAGGTATTTGGATGGGTAATAATAAAAACACAAATGTGGTTGGTTATTATGATGCAGATTGGGCAGGAGATAGAGAAGATAGGAGAAGTACTACTGGCTATTGTACTTTCATAGGTGGAAACCTTGTGACTTGGAAAACCAAGAAGCAAAAGGTGGTTTCATGCTCTAGTGCAGAATCAGAGTATAGAGCAATGAGGAAGCTCACTACTGAATGAATCTGGCTGAAACAAATTTTGGGAGACTTAGCCGTGAAGTGTGAAGAGCCTATCACCATTCATTGTGACAATCAAGCCGCCATTCACATAGCCTCCAATTCAGTGTTTCATGAAAGGACCAAGCACATAGAAGTGAACTGCCACAAATTAAGAGAAGCTATTGGGATAGGTATCATTTTACCTTGTTATACAAGGAGTGAGGATCAACTAGCTGATATATTCACCAAGGCAGCATCTCTCAAAGTTGGTACATCTACCTACCCAAGACTTGGTCTCATGTCCATTCCATACCCATGATCCCAACATGGAGTATTACACTCTTGCTCCCTAGAAAAGGTTTTGTCCCAATTGGGTTTTCCTTCTCTAGGTTTTTAATGAGGTAATACTTCATGGTTACAAGCTTAAACATCTTATGTCTTAAGCTTGAGGGGGAGTGTTGGAATGAAGAAGAAGTGATGAATTTATGAAAGCCATTAATTCTAGTTATATGGCAATTTGTATGTTTGTGAAAGAGAGAGTCTAAGGCTTGTTTGTATTATAGAATTATGTTATCCTTGTAAGCCATTTATGTATAAGGCTATCCTTGTATCCAAACAAGCCTAGACTAGAATAGTATAAATACCTTACTCCCTTCACATTTTGTAACTAAGAATATATAATTCTTATTCTATAATAAAATCATTCTTTTCTCTTATTCTCTAATTCTCTCTAATCTCTCATTCTCTCATTCTACAAATCTCTAAATCTCATATTCTTTCAATGTAAAGACACACTGAGCTAAGTGCCTTATCTGCAAACGGGTTAAATCCAAGATGCATCCGCAGGGCCCTTACATGCTTTTACCAGTCCCATATGCGCCCTGGACAGACATCTACATGGACTTCGTACTAAAACTGCCGAAAATCAACCACAAGGACTCTATATTCGTAGTGGTCGACCAATTTTCCAAGATGACGCATTTCATCGCTTGCAACAAGACCAATGACGCAAGCCAGACTGCCAACCTGTTCTCTAAGGAGATAGTACGACTGCACGGCATTCCCAAGACGATTGTGTCTGACCGCGACACCAAGTTCCTAAGCCACTTCTGGCGAGCATTGTGGCGAAAATTGGGAACCAACCTCTTGTTTTCTACCGCATACCATCCGCAGACTGACGGACATACAGAGGTGGTCAACCGGACATTGTCCCAGACACTGAGAGCTACAATTGGTAGAAACTTGAAGAACTCGTTAGAGTGTCTTCCGTATGTCGAGTTCGCTTACAACAAGGCTACACACTCCGTAGGCTACACACTCCGGCACGAAGTGTTCTCCATTTGAAGTCGTCTACGGCTTCAACCCGAGCACTCCTATCGAGTTGACACCCATACCACAGGGAGACACCATCAGCTTAGAGGGAGAAGCAAAGGCGGAATACATCAAGCATCTTCATGTAAAGACCAAGGCAAATCTGGAGTAACGGAACATCCAGAACGTCAAGAACGCCAACAAGGGCCGCCGGCACATGGTTTTCAAGAAGGCAGATTGGGATTGGTTACATCTGCGACCAAAGCGATTTCCCCAATGACGAAAGAGCAAACTTTCATCTTGGGGAGATGGTCCATTTCGCGTCCTTCGGAGAATCAACGACAACGCCTACCAGCTCGAACTTTCATGTGAGTATAACGTGTCTAGTACGTTTAATGTTTCTGACTTAGAGTTGTTTGATGCAGGTGAGGAGTTCGCTTTGGAGACCAAAACACTTCAAGAGGTAGGGGATGATGAGGACATCGAGCCAGCCACCAGTCATCCTACCAGGACCACTCACACGGTCCAAGAGACGGTGTTAGGAGACAAGCTCAGCATACTATTGGAGACTGGACCTATCTGGTTGACCCAGCCCGACCACCGACCACCAACCGTGTCGACCCAGTCCGACCATGGACCACCCATGGCCCACGAACCATCCGACCACACCTCGACCAACCTAAGTACGGCCGACCTGTTCCAGCTGGACAAGGAGCCATGGAGATTCCTTCTAGAAGATACTTCTTCCTCCGGTGTCTTTACCATTACCATCCGGTAGAAACACCAAAAGTCAAGCTAGGAAATTGTACTCTTTTTCCTATCTTCGATTTTGTCCCACTGGGTTTTCAGAAGATTGTTTTAATGAGGCAATACTCTTAGTGCGCAAGACGGTGAAGACTTGTTCACAATTTCATCTCATTCACAAGTCCTCATCGATTTCTAGCCTAAGTGTTATTAGGCTTTTCCTATCTTTTATTATATTTTTCTAGATTAAGTATTTATTTGGGCTTTTAAGTCATGTTGACTATTTAGGGCCCAGTTTATTTTAATTACCAATAATTAAACTACCTACTGTTTTAATTCCTTGAGAGGCTAATGTTTAGCCTAAGTTGTAATAAGACATTATATAAGCATTTTGTCTACACATTAATGAAATAACAAGCATTTTGACAAAAACCCTAAGACTAGTGTCTAATCCAGCGCCGCCTCCTAGCTTGGTAGCAGCCGTGTTCTTCAGCCTCTTTGGTTAAAGTTCTTGGAGTATCACAAGCCCCTTTCACAGCTTGTGTGGTCCCTTCAATCCACCCCTTCCTTTCCATCGTTTTCTGTCTAACAACCTGAGCTTCTCGGTGAAAGACAGCCTACCCCACGGTTTTTGCATCAAGAAGTTTCTAACATGAAAGTGTTTAAGTTGACATTCGACCTCTTTTCCTACGAGTAGAAATCAATACGTTTATTGATTCAGATTCATCATTAATCATCACTCTCAGTTGTCGAAACCTCGATTTATAGCTGGGTTGCTTTTTTATAATCATTCATAAACCGTTGAATTAATTATTTTCTTTTTCGTATGTTTTTATCGTTAATTAGTTTATTCACGTAAAACCCAAAAACAATCTATAATTCCTCTAGCTTAGGATTTATTTTGAAAAATATGTTGTATTACAAGCCCTCCATGTGGACCGATCCCATTATCAACTACAAGTGACTTAATCGTGCACTTGCGGTTTTAATTCGGGTAAATTCCAGACAGCACTGCCTACTACACCTAAGGTGAAACTCGAGGAGACAGAAAAAAAAATCCTCCTTCAAGTTTTTGGCACCGTTACCAGGGAGACATTTATGGCCAATATATTTAGGAATACTAAGACTAGATTCTTTACTTTTCATTTCTTTTTCCTTCTTCTTTTGTTACTGATTTTGGTTCAAGCAATTTTATGTTCTGCAAGTACATCAACTTGAGAAGTCGAGGACAACAATACTTGCAGCCGATCATTCACGAGCTTAGACAATTTGAAAGAGAAATTCGCTCGAGGAGTTAAAGAGATGAAGAGAACACATAAGGCGTTCAGACATGGAAAATCCGAGGGAAGGAGCTTAGCAACTTCCACTAGACGGAGAACTGCGCATCAACCAAGCTCACAGAATAGGTGCACAACCTGTACCACCGATGGACGCTGGAGCTGTTCATAAGTGTATTGGAGCTTTCGCTGAACCTAGAGAAAGGACAATTAACCTTGGAATTCCGACCATAGCAGTGGCAAACAACAACTATGAACTCAATACAAGTTTGATCAACATGGCTCAAGGTCGATAGTTATATGGCTTGCCAGGCAAAAATCACTCCATCATTTGGGTCAGTTCGAGAGACTTTGCCGAACAGTGAAGATAAACAGTTTTCCTCAAGATGCTATCAATATGATGCTGTTTCCATTCTCTTTGGGAGACAGAGATTCTCAGTGGAAACATAACTATCTTCAGAATCGGTGTCCACTTGGGCACTATGCAAGAAGGAGTTCACTAACAAGTTCTTCCCGAAGCAGAAAACAACTAAAATCAGGAATGACATCACAACATTTCGACAAGGACACAATGAGACATTTTTAGAAGCCTGGGAACGTGTGAAAGGGTATACAAGGGTATGTCCTCACCTTGGAGTAGAAAATGATGCATTTCTGCGCATTTTTTCATGGTGGTGTTCTTGAAAAAATCAGAATAGCTCTGGATATATCAAGCTATGTGCGTATTCTTGACTTGATGTAGATCAAGGAGAGCAAGTCATTAAGAATTTGGCCTAAAGCAACCAATGCTATGGCGGAGACTATGATAAATCAGGAAGAGATAGCAAGATGAATATCAAAAATTGAAGGAAATTACTGAGAAGCTTGATAGATTGGACAAAGAACTGCATCTAAATCAAAGGCTGATACATTATGTAGGACATAATGATGGATACCAGCCTGAATATCAAGAAGCAATAGTGCAAATCAACCACGAGTGCAATGCAATACTCCAGAAAAATCTACCAAAGAAGCTTTAAGATCCTAGTAGTTTTACACTACCTTGTTCTATTGGACCATTGAGCTTTGGAAAATTTCTGGTTGATCTGGGAGAAAGCGTGAGTTTGATGCCTCTGAAAATTTCAAAAAAGCTTGGTTTGATGAACTTTAAGAAAACCAGGATTTCATTAGATCAGTACGCTTCCCTATCGGTATTGTGGAAAATTTACCCTTAAGGGTAGGAGAGTACATAATCTCCACCAATTTTGTGGTACTGGAAATGGATGATGAGCCAACCAATCCAATCATCCGTGGTTGCCCATTTTTAGCTATTGCTGGCACCATTATCGATGTGAAGAAATGGATAATTGATCTATATTTGGGTTTTTTCAATTCTTAAATTCAACATACTGGAGGTTATTAAAAACATACAATTGAGAACAAGGTATTCTACATAGCAATGTTTGAGGATATGGTAGATGAATACCTGGAAGAATTGGCTGTTGACGATTCGCTGCATTTGACTCTTACTAAGGATAGTGATGAATCTATCATGATGAATGAAGCAATGGAATATGAACAGAATTAAACTCGCACAAAGCACTGAGGAGCGAGATTAAATCAGACCTGAAAATCAAAGAAGCTAGCAATGGTAAGACTTGCAATGAAGGCGATTAGAGTGAGCAAAATGCGCTGAAGTTAGAACTCAAACCACTTCCACCTGGGGTAAGATATGCTTTTCTTGGAACAAACTCTACTTATCCGGTCATAGTGAGTGATTCTTTGAGTGATGATGAAATATCTATGTTGTTGCATGAGCTGAAAAAAGTTTAGGAAAATCTTAGGTTATTTTTTAGATGATATCAAATGCATTTCCCCATCGTTGTGCATGCATAGGATTTATCTAGAAGATGACTCCAAATCATCAATTGAACATCAAAGGAGATTGAATCCAAACTTAAATGAAGTAGTTAAAAAATAAATTTTGAAAATACTTGATTCAAAAATTATCTATCCTATCTTAGCAGTACTTGGATTTCTCTAGTTCATGTTGTTCCAAAAAAGGGGGTGTAATAATGATAAGAAATGAGAAAAAATGAACTGATTTCAACGAGAACTATAACTGGTCATAGAATATGTATTGATTATCGAAAACTAAATGCTGCCACTAAAAAGGACCATTTCCCATTACAATTCATTGATCAATTGCTAGAAAGGTTAGCAAATCATTTATTTAATTGTTTTCTTGATGGATATTAGAGTTTCTTTTAAATTTTTATCCACCTCAGGATCAAGAGAAATCAAATTTTACTTGTCCATATGGTATCTTCACTTATCGGAGAATGCCATTCGGATTATGTAATGCACCTGCAATTTTTCAAAGATGTGTTATGTCTGTATTCTCAGATCTAATTGAAGAAATAATGGAAGTTTTCATGGATGATTTTTCTATGTATGGTTCTTTTTTTGTTATTTGTCTTTCTAATTTGTGCAGGGTATTAAAGCGATGTTAAGAGACAAACCTGGTTCTGAATTGTGAGAAATATCATTTCATGGTAAAAGAAGGAATTTTACTAGGGCACATAATTTCAAAAGATGGAATTGAAGTCGACAAAGCAAAGATTAATGTGATGACCAGATGGACACAATCGAACTCACTTAGAGAGATACAAAGTTTCCTTGGGCATGCTGAATTTTATAGGAATTCTCATAAGAGTGTCCAATCCCATCAAATATCAAATGCAAGGATACTGATTTCATATTTGATGAAGAATGCACTGAGGCATTTTTGTGATTAAAAGGAGCTTTAATAAGCGCTCCAATTGTTCAACCACCCGATTGGGATCTTCCTTTTGAATTAATGTGTGATGCAAGCGATTATGCAGTAGGAGAAGTATTGGGATAAAAGAAAGATAAAAAGCTCCATGTCATTTACTATGCTAGCAGAACATTAGATAACACTCAAACAAGATATGCAAATATAGAGAAAGAGCTCCTAGTGTCGTCTATGCATTTGAGAAGTTTTGTTCTTACTTGGTGGGATCTAAGGTGGTAGTAAATACGGATCATGCTGCTTTGAGGCATCTTCTGACCAAGAAATATGCAAAACCAAGACTGTTGAGATGGATCCTGTTGCTGCAGGAGTTTGATTAAGAGATTAAAGGGAATTTAGAATGGTGTTGTTGATGATTTTTCTCAAATGAGAATTCCTAAATCGCTGCCAATCAATGATTAATTACCTGAAGAGCAGTTTAACACTATCAAAATGCTTCAAGTCATTAATGGTGAGTTGGACACTCTTAGAGACGAATGTTGTAAAGGTGAGCCTTGCATGGTATGAAGACTTTGTGAACTATCTATCATGTGGAATATCACCTCCTGATCTTAAAGGGTATGATAAGAAAAAGTTCTTTAAAGACGTCCAACAATACTACTGTGATGAATCTTATCTCTATAGCAGTGAAAAGACCATCCTTTCAGAAGATGCATTCCAAAGGAAGAAGTGGATGGAATCTTGATGCATTCTCATGGTTCAGAATATAGTTGACATTTTGCAACCCTCAAATTTGTTCAAAAAGTCTTGCAAGTAGGGTTTTGGTGGCCAAAAATGTTTAAGGATACTCATGGTTACATGTCAAGATGTGATGCTTGCCAAAGGAAGGGCAACATGAGCAGGAGAAATGAAATGCTACAAAACCACATCCTTGAGATAGAGATATTTGATGTCTGGGGAATCGATTTCATAGGACCATTTCCATGTTCCTACAGCAACAAATACATTTTAGTGGTTGTGAATTATGTTTCCAAATGGGTTGAAGCTATCGCCAGCCCCACGAATGATGCAAAGGTAGTCATTTAGCTGTTTAAGACCATAATTTTCCCTAGATTTGGAGTACCCAGAGTTGTGATCAGTGACAGAGGGAGTCATTTTATCGACAAGGATTTTGAAAACCTTCTGAAGAAACATGGAGTAAAACATAAAGTGACCACACCTTATCATCCCCAAACATCAGATCAAATCGAAGTCTCAAATCTTCAGATCAAAGAAATCCTTGAGAAAACAGGTGGGAAATCAATAAAGGATTGGGAATGATGCTCTTTGGGCATATCATACAGCTTATGAAACTCCCATAGGTCCTACTCCTTTCAATCTATTGTATAGGAAAAGTTGTCACCTTCGAGTGAAGCTAAAATACAAAGCAATTTGAGCCACAAAGTTGTTGAACTTCAACATTAAAAAAGCCTCTGAGAAGCGTCTGATCGAGTTAGAAGAACTCGAAGAAATAAGACTCACTGCATACAGGAGCTCATAGATTTACAAAAAGAAAACCAAAACTTGTCATGACAAGAGAATCTTGAGACGAGACTTCAAAAAAAGAGACCAAGTCCTGCTTTTCAACTCCAGGTTTAAACTCTTTCCAGGAAAGCTAAAATCAAGATGGTCAGGACCATTCAGAATAAAGAAAGTACGACCCTATGGAGCGATTGTTTTGTGGAATGAGTCTGGGGGAGATTTCACAGTCAATGGGCATATGTATAAACCGTATTTGATCGATAATGACAAGGGAGAAAGCTTCAAAATTTCTCTCTCAAAACCCCTCACGGTCTAAAACCACATTAGAAGTCGTCAAGCTCAGTGATGTTAAACAAATGCTTTTGGGAGGAACCCCATGTATCCTTGTATAGTAGTTCTTAATTCTTATTTTTCGTATTTTTGATGCAATTTTCTTTATTTATTTTTTCATAGTTTACCACAAAAGGTTTGGATCGATCGATCCAACCTTCAACAGATTAGCGGAATCATGCATGATCGACCGATCCAGATGATTGGCGAGAGCATTCAGTATCGATCGGCCTACAAGCGCTCGATCGATCACCTAAAAAGCAAGTTTGACGTGAGAAAACCGGATCGATCGGTCAAGCACTGGATCGATCGATTGATTAGGAGGTGGATCCGCGTAAGTATACAGGATCGATTGATCTCACCCATGATTGATTGATTAATTTAAAGAAGGATTCCCGTGAACAACCAGGATCAATCGATCCTATTTGGATCGATCAATCCCTCTTACCAGGTAAGTGATATTCGGTTTACTCCAGTCAAAATCGGTTTAATTTCATTTAATTTAAACAGAAAAACATATTTTTAACTTCTAGAATCGGGTTTTTAAAATCAAAAACACACTTTCACCCTTTTCACCTACTTTCCCGCGATTTTTAGAGGATTTTGGGGAAAATTTAGCACAAAACCTAACTTCCTCAATTCTCAACGGATTTGAGTGATTATTCGGTGCTTTCCAATCGATTTTGTGAGCTATTTCTGTTTCTGGAACTTTCTTTCTCAATCGACCAAGGTATGTTCTTCAATCTTCCTCTTTCCAATTTGGCCATTCATGTGAAAAATTAGAGATTTGGATTGTTTAGGTCATTCTCAACTTGATTTAATTCTGAATAAGTGGTTATTAGATAGTTTTAGCAATTTAGGCAGAAAATAGAGATTTAGGGATTAGAAGTTTTGAAAAAAAAAATCTCGAGAAAAAAGCGGATAGAAGTTTAATTTAGTATAATGATAGACAATATGATTGTGATCAGTAGCATGATGCAATAATTTTGTATATAACAATTACTCTTGTTTCCATTCGTTTTGAAATTCTCGATTAATTCGAGTTTTGGTTTTTACAGACGATGACTTGGAACAAATCTCGACGGAACACCTCACACGCCACACAGAAAGGGAAAGCGTTAGCCATGTCTTCATCCTCTCCCGCTGCAGAAATGGCAGCGCCGATCACTGCTGCCTTTCCTTGGCCACGTCCTGACAACACTCCATTCTCTCCCTGCGATAATCCACCGTGGAAAACCGAACTGATTCCACACACTACTATGAAAGCAATCCATAAAATAACGGTATATCAGATGTATAAACATGGGGACGCATATACATATCACCATTGTCATTTCTACAATGGTCATCACCAGATTGAGATGGCATCCACCAAGTTTGTATGTGAGCTGACGTTGCATAAGATGAGCATAAAGAATGATATTCGGAGGACACTATAGAGGATAGGCCTGGGGTGCATAACCTATGAGACATATCCACTGTATCCGGAGCTATTGCGCCAGTTCCTTGCCTCGGTCGAGCTCCGATACGAAGATGGAGTGAAACCTGCAGTGAGCGAGGGAAACCTCTCGTACTTCTCCAGTGGTGTTCTCTAAGAGATTTCACTTTGAGAGTTGTTTTACCTGTACGGCTTTGACAGAGAGCTGCAGCTTCCCATCCGACTTCCCTCAGACTGCTGAGCTGTGGGATTTGATAGGACTAGGGTGTTATGAGTCTTGTGGAGCCAAGCTGAACCACATTCCAGTGATTTGGGTTGTGGCTAAGATCATCAGCAACATTCTTTTTGCCAAAGAGGAATCATGAGCTTTGAGGAAAGATGAGCTCATGTTGTTCCACTTCAGACTACCATTCTTTGTTCATGAGACTTATAGCACTCTGCCTCCATATACACTACACACCAATTTGGGTGCAATCTTTGCTAAGAACCTTGTCTCCAAAAAGTCCTGGGGCTTTAACACAGTTAACAAGAAGGTGGAGAGGATTAAGAGTCTGCTAACTTCGATATTGAGGCATAACGGGATTGACCTCAGCTCTACACCCTGCGAGCCCGCTGTCACCTACTCTGACGAGCAATACTTTTGGAACTGCAGCATTCTTAAGACCGTATACATATACTTGTATCAAGACCGCGCAGGAGTTCTTCAGTACTGTAAGCTCCCTCTCTGTGACTTCATCGCTCTGACATCTCGAGAGAACCTCGACTTCTCACTCGCTCCAGAGTTCCTCCGAACAAAACCTTCCTCCCCTAGACGCAGAGACAATTTGTCGAAATCCACCATTTCCCAGCCTCACCTGGAGGATGACAGAGTGTCAGACGTCTTCCCACGGCATAACCAGCCTGCAAATTTAATGGAGTACATTCTGCCTGCGTACACTGGTGAGTATGATCTTCCACAACTTCCTCCAGATGCTACTGATGCAGATCACTGAACCTGGTTGATTGATTCTCAGCATAGGGCTCACTCAATGATGCAATGGATGTTGGGTGTCCTCGCAAAGATTAGATGCCATGACCACCCTCTTGCTTATAAGCTATTTAGGCTAGAGAAGACCATCATCCCACTGCATATGCTACTGATATTGCGGGAAACAGGACCTCAGATGCAGATGATACTCAAAGTCTTTGCAAAGGCTATCTCTAAACCTTTTACTTATTCCTTGATTGATTAAATTTCTCATATATAAATGTTCATAGGATGAAAAAGAACCTATGAAGACTATGCATTGCATTTAGAACCTAGTTGAATCCAAAAATCACCTTGACATTCATCATAATTCTCCATTATTCTTCATCATTCTTCATCAATGTCATCTATTCTACTTAAAATCTTATACTTTTAATCTTCAAATCTCATAAACTTCATATAATTCAATACTTCAAATCTCTTAATTCTAAAGACATTTTCTATTCTACCAGATACTTACAATCTTCTTCTTTATGTTTAAAGGATAAAGAAGACCAAGAGATGATATCAAAGAGTACATATGGAAACAATCTATGAATGCTCATTCTTCCAAACTTGACTCTTAATCCTAGTGTCAAGCTTGTGGGGGGAAAGAAAATGAGCATCCAAAGGAATTCATGAAGGCATTCATGGCGCAAACAAGGACATCAAAAGAGGTGTGTCTGGCACAAACAAGGACATCCAAGAAGTGTGTCTGGCGCAAACAAGGGCATTCAAGGTGCCTGCATTCAAAGGCTTTTTGAGGCACAAACAAGGGCATTCAAAGAGTTATCTGGCGCATTCAAGGGCTTTCAAGCTATCTGCCAAAACCATGTGAGCACAAGAAGTGTGTTGCTCAGCCTAATTCTTTCATCAAAGGCTTATTGAAAGTAGAACATGAAGCAAAATGAAGCTGGTCAAAGGGAAATTCAAAACATATAAGGGAAGAGAACCATGTGATCATGATGAATCCACAGAGAACCATGTAATCATGATGAATCCAAAGACCTTACCGTGAAGTTCTTAGAAAACGAAACTGGTCTAGATCATACCATCCAAATATCGCTATCCACTATTATAAAAGGAAAGTTAAAATTATTCTTACATTATAATGCATTGGTTAATCTTGTGAGAATTGATACATGCATGTATTTGTGTATGTGAAACATGTTTAAATTGAAGGCTTTAAGGAAAGCTGGATCAAAATCACCTCTTAAAGACAAGCCGACAAGGAGTCAAAAGAAAGGGGGATAAATGGACCAGTCTTAGAAGAAGCTTCAAAGCAGCCATTCACATGCGATTTCAACAAGGCCTTTATCAAGGGTCTATGGAGCTCTCTATGGTGGAATTAAAGCTCATAGATTCAGTGGTCAATCCCTAGCTAAGAAGACTTCACTCTTTTTTCCTTAGTATTGGTTTTGTTCCAAAGGGTTTTCCATACTAAGGTTTTTAATGAGAAAGTTCTTTAAGGTTCCAAGCTTGGTTTATATGAACATTAAAAATCAAGCTTGGAAGGGAGTAAAGAGGAAGAAGGAGGAAAGTCTCTTCATGTTTGCAAGTTCAACCATTCACCCATGCTTAAACTTGAGGGGGAGTGTTGAAATGAAGAAGAAAAAAAGTAGATACTCTAAGACAAAGAGAGAGTATGAAGTATTAGAAAGAAGAAGAGAGTAAATACTCTAAACCAAAGAAAATGTAAGAAGGAGCTTCTAAACCTGTAGCCAAACACCATAAGTGGCGCCTAATAGGATGTGTTTGGACACAATGATTGTAAACTCTCTATATAAACACTTGTACTCTTCTTTTGTAAGCAAGAAGATTAATTCTTTCATTATTAATTAAAATCATTTGTCGCATTCTTTTTTCTCAAAAACTCTCTCTATTCTCCAATAATGAATCTAAATCTCTCATTCTAACAGTTATGGAGTCGATCTTAAGGACAGAAAAAAGTGGTGAAACCTTGAAAAAGGGAAGTATGAGGATCATACTCGGGTTTAGATACAACTTGTATGAAGTCTTAAGGGTTGTGTGTTTGGGTAGATGAATATCTAGTCTTGTATTCATCTATTGGATCTTACCTTTAGCATTCTTCTAAAATTTATTTTATTCATTGAGAGATCCCTACATTGAGCATAATAAAAACTCAATATGGTCAATGAACTCATTATGCTCAATATTGGTTATACTAGACGCTTAATGAGTTAATGAACTTATTATGCTCAATATTGGTTATTCTCATTACATTGATCATAATGAGTTCATTAAAAGCTTCTAGTATGATTCACAGTTTTAAGAATTAATAAATGTTAAAAAGATGGTTGATTTGAATGCATTGTTAGGTTGAGGTTTAATCTAAGTTGAGTTGTGATGGGTATGGCTAAAATCTTTAAGTAAATTTTCTTACCTTTCATCCTATTACTAAAAACTTGGACATTGAGCTTAACACTTGACTGTTATGGCTTTGGCTTTAAGTTCCAGAAAATCTCAACACCTCTCTTGGTTTCCTAATTGATTGCTTGAGGACAAGCAAAAGGCAAGTCTTGGGGAATTGATGGGCTTGTATTATAGTAGGTTTACTTCATCATTGTGACATACTTCATACCATTTTGTGATTATATTTCATAGTTTTAGATGCATTTTTAGGTCCATATGCATTAGTGTCCTAGGTTATCTTTGATCTCTTATTTTCAGTATAATTAGAGCATTATAAATATGATTCTGGAGTTTGTGAAGTCATGGATTAATGGAGTCAAGAGTCAGCGTTCAGATGTAATTGGAATCACATCATTTGGATAAACGAGCTGAAAGTTATGATCAAATTCGTGAGGAACCTCGGGACCGGAAGCGATCAATCGATACATATCCGGGTCAATCGATCGGCCATCATCAAGCAGCATCAAAATCCAGGACCAACCACAACGAAAATACCTACTTTTCAACCAAGATCGATCAATCCCCTATCAAGGACAGATCGATCATGTGCACAATAAACCCGCAAACGTCTCCTGGATCGATCACCCCTTTAAAATTTGTTTTTCTATTTTTATTTTTTTATTTTGTTTTGTTTTCCTTTAAAAAAGAGAGTTTTTATATCTAGAGGGACATCTCGGATTTTTAGCTGCCAGGGAGAGAAAACCCTAGCTTTGCCTTTTCGAGTTTGTGGTGTATTGTTCAGATAATTTGAATCTCTTTTGCTAGTGATAACCTAAGTACTTCCTTCTTCTACTATAAAGATGTCCTCTTTCAATTGTTTCACTGTTTCTCTAATTCCCAGCATGTGTGAGTAGTTCTCTTAGATCTAGCAATGGATAAGAGAGACGATTGAGAAAGATTGGATTTGATAACAATGTTAGGTCTAGAATAGTGTAGATCTTTCACTTTTAGTTGTGTTCAATGCTAGGATGAGATTGAAAGAACCAATCTATAAAACTCAAAATTCACACCTTGGAAGAGGAGAGATGAGTTTCTTAAGTTGATCTAATTAGTGAACCTTATGTTTCTAACCTATGGAAGTAGTTGTTTAAGGCATTTATTAAAAACTGAGTTAGATTGTAATGCTTATTTAGTTTTGGGATTTGCAATGGAAGTTGATCAAATCGAATTCTGAATAAAGAGGCTTCTAAGATGGAAGTGCTTAAATCGGCATTCGACCTCTTTTCCTACGAGTAGAAATCAATATGTTTATGATCTGGATTCATCATTAATCATCACTTTCAGTTGTCAAAATCGTTATCCATAGCTGGGCTGATTTTATTGTTTTCTTTCTCGTATGTTTTCATCATTAAATTATTTTAGTCACGTAAAACCCAAATGATCTATGATTCCTCTAGCTTAGAATTTATTCTGAAAATTTTGTTGTGTGACAAGCCCTCCTTGTGGATCAATCACGTTAACAAATACAAGTGACTTAATCGTGCACTTGCGGTTTTAATTCTGGTAAACTTCTGAAAGTACTGCCTAGTACACCTCAGATGAAACTCAAAGAGACAGAAAAATCCTCTATCAGTAGCTCACTGAGGTGACTATGACATGATCCAATTAATTTAAACATGGGAGAAACTATAGGCACACATTGTTTCTTCAAGAAATGTCCATTCTATCTATCGTAGGCCTTACTGACATCCATTTTGATGGCCATATAGGTTTGGGAAACTTATTTTCGAGTATTTAGGGAATGCATAAGCTCATATGCAATCATAAACGTTATTGGAGATTAAACGTCCTGGGATAAATCCAAGATGTGCATATGAGACAATCTTATGTAGGGATCTTTTCAATTCATTACCAACAGTTTGGAGAAAATCTTATAAAGAAAGTTACACAATGCTATAGGTCTATATTCCACAAGGGTTTTTGGTTTAGACATTTTAGGGATCATACAAATGTTAGTGTGGTTAATCCCTTGCCGTAAAGTTGAAGTATGGAAGAAAGACCGGACTTCTTTAATCTATTCGGTTACAATGTCCTAACAGTTTTGATACTATCTTGTCGTGAGATCATCGGGTCCTGGGATTTATCTGTACCAATATTAGAGACAGCCTCATAAATCTCACTTTCAGTGAATTCACGAGTAATAGATCGATTGATAGCATCAGTTACAGTTGGCATCAAATCTCAAAAATTGATGGGAGGACTACATTGTTATCACTTTATAACTTTTAGTGAAAAAACTTCAGCATGTTTGCCAATCCATGTGATAGATTCATAAGCATGAGACCTTCTGAATGTCAAGGAGACTTACATAGTAATAAGTGTTGTGTTAATTTACTATAGAAGAAGGATTGTTTTTCAGTTTATGCAAATTGTTGTAAAGTGAGATGAGAAACGTCATGAGTCTTTATTCTCGATCGCTATGAGATCGAAGATACGTTTTGCACTTTCCATGAGATTGTAATCTGTATCATACTATCCTAGTTTGATAATCAGAATTGTATTATTCCATTTGTGCTACAGAGTTTCATAGATCGAAAATCTATCATTGGTGTGGTGAGCTCGGATCGTTCTTTAACGCGTTGTGTGCGATCAATCTTCGTTTCACCTTGGTTCCAGCTTTGCGATCATTTCTGCTTCGATCGTTTGTTGCTTTGCGGTATTGTTTTGGATTGCCTGAAATTGTTCGGATTTGCTCGCGTTGATCAGAACTGCTCACGGTGATCGGATTTGCTTGCGTTGATCCAACTGGCTCACGTTCTTGGGTTGTCCGTCTACAGAATCTGTTTGATAAAGATCGACATTAACAGAATTTGTTCGCTCTCGATCTCCATTCCATTTGCTTATATATTTCGATCACTCGTTTCAAAACCGTTGAATATTTGAAGTCGATTTGATTCGTTGCGATCATAGCACAAGGTTTTATTCTGACCATTGCTGATCATGTGGATTTATAGCACGAGATTTACGATTGTGGTAAGGAGTTGTTTAAGATAGTCAGTGATGAATAGTTTATTATCAATTGGTGAGGAGTATTTATGACAGTGAGGAGTTGGTGGTTCTGATTTTAATTGTGGTGATTTTTCTCAATACTCATGATTGGTTGGTTGATATTGAACATTTCTTCACTATTGGTTGTTTTCGTGAGAAAGACAAATTGGATTAGTTACCTTATTTGTTGAAGGAAAGGTATAGAAATAACTTGCTTGGGTCTTACTTCGCGGAGGTTTTCTTAGTTGGTTGGATTTCAAACAGAGCATAGTTTTTTGGTTTGCGGAATCGATTGATGATGAACTTTCTACTCGTTTGTTTGAGGAAATTTTTTCACAAATTGTGAGTTTGGATGATTCTCATTTAGAGAAGATTTTTGATAATGGTCTTAATCATGAGTTGAAGGAGGTTCATTTGAAAGATCTTCAAGGCCTTCAAGGATATATCGCTGCAGTGCTCCTTATGGAGTCTAGTACCTTTTTTGCGTGGTTAACGATTGTCCTCCGCCTACTAATCAACCTGTACACTGCCAGCAACATTTTGTTAAGGCTGCACCGTCTACGACTCAGGTTCTTTTGCCTGATCGATCTTGCGGTAATCAGGTTATCTCGAGTGAGTTTCCTTCTATTTCACATCTGTCTCTATGTCCACGACAACAGTATTCTGAATTGATGCAGAATTGGACAGGTTGAGGAAATAAAAGCTATGTTTCAAATGCAAAGCTCTTTGGTCTCATACGCATGAGTGTCTAAACGAAGAAATGCAGATTCTTACGGTAGTAAATGGGTTGGAAATTGAAGTTTTTATCTTGTACATCATATTGAACCAGCCAGTGTTAGTGAACAACTTGGACCTTCCGTTAAAGCTGAAGGAAGTGTTAGCTAGCCGCCAGAACGAGACAGGTGGCCTGGAAATTTTTGTTACATGGATCTGCCAAAGTTCTGATGCGGATTCATGAGTGTTTTATAAGGGTTAATGGCTCATTTTTAGTCTTACAATATTGAGGGTAAGTTTGGTTTCAATGAGGAAAGTATTTAAAGATTCATAAGCATGATACCTTCTTAATGTTAAGGAGACTTACCTAGCAATAAGTGTTGTATCAATTTACTATAAAAAGAGGATTATTTTCCATTTGAGAGTTTATGCAAATTGTTGTAATGAACTAAGTCTATCATTATGACTGAATGAATTTTGTTATGTGATAATCTTGCTTTGCTTTTTGTATAAGTATGATAGAGTTTTGTACTTATGTCACCAATAAGCCAATTGTTACGATTAAGATTCGCTCGCTTCCTGCAGAACGTCATTGACTTTTGACAACTTGAAATTTTATGAATAATAGTGTGAGATTCTACCAAGTCTTGTCAATGTCGTCCTCACTGAACATAGTGTTTGAAATCTTTTGAAGCAATCGTTTGTTGAATCGAAACTGTTTTCTCCTGATTTGTTCAGAAGAAGCTATAGTAGTCACTACAAGCCTATGATCAAAACCACAACGACGTAGAAATTCTGCCTCAAGCTGGGAATTTTTCCCCCCAATCAAAGTTATAAATCACCCGATCACGACAACATTTGACAGTGTATATCCAACCCAATACAGTCTCTCCCCAGTGGATTACAAAACATGAAGATCACAAGAACCGTACAAGTTAAAAAAATTATGAAAAGAACATTCATCTCTTATTGTTCCTCCTTATTTTCAGCATTCGACAAATCTCATTAAAATCATCAAAAAGTAACCAAGGTCCTTATTATGATCTTCCTATGTGTTGAAGATGTTCCCATAATATATGTCAATTATGTTGGATTAGCTCCCCATAAACACAAAACATATAAAAATCCATTCCATTACATTCCAAAAAGCGTTAATCAAACGCACAAGTTCATACAACTTAGTTATTTCTACTTGTATTTTCCGTAAGAGAGCCAAACCTCCACTTTTACCATGAGGTGGAATGGTGAATACATAATCAAATCCTAAACACATAGATAAGTCCCTTACTACATTACAGCTATTCATAGTTTCAATTAAAAACAGTAAATCTAGAGAAACTTTGAACAAAGTTCTTCCAGTCATTTTTTAGTCAGCGGTGCACATAGGCCCTGACAGTTTCAAGAGAGGATTCTCATGATGACTGTGGGGGTACCAGGCCTATCTGTTGTGGACTCGTGCAGGAGCCTTGGGATTCACATCTCTCCTTCTAACTAACCGGAAACAGAACCAACCGATCAGCACCATCATCACCAGCATGGACTAGGGTCTCGCCTTCAAAACGCTTCCTTTTACGCTTGCTGAAAACATCATCATCATTAACGCGATTAGCAAAATCATCCATAATATCTTCCTCGTTGAATCATTGAATCTGACTGAGTGCTTCCATCGGGTGCGCCCACGCTAGAGAATTGGTGGGTAGTTCCAGAGACATAGTAGAGAATGCAAAGTCACAGAATGTTGCACGTCTCTGTTTGAAGCCCGGTGCCATTATCTTGTTTTCACCAAAGAACCAGTTCTGACCAGATTGTACTGAAACAAAAGTTTAAGAATGATCATAAGCCTGCAGCATTTCACCAATCTCATCTAACTTCTGTTTTTCTATCCTATTATCCTTGCATTGCTCACCTAATCCACTAGAATTTCCACAAAATCATCTACCTTGAATCTCCCCTCCTGCATATAACGCCATGTTTCTGCAGTTCTATCACAATCCATCAAGGAGGGACTCTCAATCACAGCCGCATTGAAGGATGGTCCAGCAACCATTCCTTCAGGATTATAAGCATTTGTTGGTGTGTCATCGAGAGACTTCTCTTGAGTTCCTTCGTCATTCTTGTCATCATGATCATCAGGTTTGTCACCAGCATCTTCAGAGTTAAGAGAGCAATCCTTCAAATCGTGAGTAACACTAGTAAAAAAAGGGTTAAACCCACAAAATACCCACAAATTTATTCGTGGGAGTAATCCAAAATCCATGCAAAACTCACGAATAGTCATTGTGTACAATAATTGATTACCCACAAAAACATTAATGAGTTTTGGTGAGAAATTTTTTATCCACATGAGTTTTCGTGTGTAGGTTTTCCACGAATATCCACAAATAATTATGTGGGTACAAAAATACCTACTAACACTCATAAATTATTTTCTGGATGCGCCGAAACCCACTAAAACCCACGCATTTTCTATGGGTGATTTAATTTAATTGTTTTTGTGAAAGTTGTGGTTCAAAGACAAGTTCTAAATCAACAAAAGTGTCGATCAGCCAACGCATATCCACATACTCGTGGAAAACTAAAATTACTGAAACTGAGTGCAACAAATTTACTCAAGATTTACCCACATACTCGTGGGAATTTGATTAATGCTGATAGTTTGAGGCACAAATGTGAAGTTGGGTTTAATTTTTTTCAACAAGAAGATGTTGACCATCTTCGAGGCCCTGACCCGAATATGGTTGTCGATGAAGTATTGAAAAGGAAAAGCGAAGATGTAAAACCATCTCGTTCCATGGAAAAGTCACATACTTACGGTGGAATTACTTCAAGTGAAGGTAAAGATCACTACCATGATAATGACAATGCCCATAGACCGGAAAGCCCAAACTTAAATCTTTGTGGATGCAATTAAAAAGGAATGTTCGATGGTATCTAGATTCTCCAACAATGAAATAAAAGAGAAAGAAAAGATTTTGGTATTAACGAAAATGGCAAGTGTAGAGTGTATCTAAAAAATGTATTAAAATTTAATAATTTATTATGTACTTCAATCATTACCTCGTATGTTTAATTTTATGATTAATCAATTGTTTTGTTTTATTTGTGTTCAATGATCAATATTATTATCAAATGTTACATTCTATTTTTAATAAATCGCAGTAATGTTTGGAAACAAAACTGTAGTTATGTCCAAAAATTAAACCGTCGTAATATCCCAAAACTAAACCGGATAATGTTCATATATTATTACATGTGAATAATAAACAAGAATTGACAACAATTCAACTGGTTAAGCGTCCTTTAATATTTCAACAAACCCGCGTTCGATTCTCAACAGGCCGAAAGACTTAAAACTTAAAATACCACGGAAACGTTTGTGGGTATTAATGGCTTTTTAAAATTATCTACAAAAATTTTGTGGGTAATCGTGGGTATTTTAATGATTCCCACGAATACCCATGAAAAGTTTTGTGGGTAACTTCATATTTTTCACGCAGGAACCCTTCTCTTCCCCATTAGTGCGGTCGACCCAAACAAGAAGGTGAAATCGCCTCTCCTCTTAGATCGATCGAATCTCTCCTCCAGAAGCGTCGAAGCTCAGCATGCCCTCTCCTCCATTACGTCATATCCTAAAGTAAGAGTTCTTAATCTCTTTCTTTTTATCAAATCTCTAATTTTTAGGTTTTAGGATTTATGGAAATTTCTTAGATTTAGGGTGATAATCAGTTTTATAAGTTATTTGTATCGATTCTTACTTGTTATATGCTCCAAATATGTGTAGATTATTGGAAAATTTAGAGTATTGTAAAGTTACAAATTTTAATTCTTCTATTAGTTTTTCTAAGATACATTTTCTATTAGTTTATACTAACTAAATTGTGAATTAAATGTGTTTTCATATAAATTGTTACTTAATTAATGTTTTAAAATTTTTAAAAAATTTCTATAGTTTTTGGTATTTAATGAAGAATTATATAGATTATTTCATTATAAATACCAAAATTTTATAAGATAATTTTAACAAAAATATTTTAAAAATTGTTAAAAATTATTAAAATAATGAATACCATATAAAATTTTAAATATTTTTTTTTAAAAAATAAACAAAATTTTTAATAGTTAACAAGAAAATAAAACATATAGAAATATAATTTTTTATTTGTAAAATGTTATGAAATAATATTTTATTTAACATAAAAAATCTAAAAAGATATTATTAAAATATATATATGAATTAATATAAATTTAAATATTATGAAATTTAAAATTTTTAATTATCTTTTAGGGAAAATAAAATAGTATAATTCTATTATTTAAATTATTCAATATACATTTTTAATTATTATATAAAACAACTATAAACAACTTTAACTTTTCAATTTTTTTTCTTTTTTGTTATAGTTATGGCATTGTCTACTGGAGACTTCTTGGAATCATATGGTCCTCATTTTGATCTTCCGATAAAGGCTCTGGATGCTTCTAGAGAGTATCGTTACCGTTTACAGGCGGTATACGATGCATCTAATAGGCGATCACAGCCTGTCATTCATCCGTTTAAAGAAAACGGAGCTCTATGGTAAGAAGCTGATCTTTTATATAATTTTAAAGTTTACATTTATACAAATTGAATACTAAAATTTTTTTGTTGTAAATTAATAAGGATTAAGATTGATGATTGATTTACCAACTTTATTACACACACATGGTAGGGAAATTATTGGGGTCCTTGAAAATATTGGAGCGAAGTGAATAAAAAAACGCTCCAGAAAAAAATCAAGCTTGGTGAAAAACTTTTGTGATAAATTTTAAATTTTAATACTAGGATCCAATTTTCAATGATATCATTTTTAATACATGGAGGAAAAAGACGATGAAAAGAATTGTAGAAGAGATTAGTCAGAAGAAACGAGAGGTAAAGCAGTCCAGCTACATCAGCGATAATGATTGGGTAATTCTTACAGAGGAGTGTCAGACTGATAAAGTCATTGCAAATATTCAACATGCAGCATCCAGCCGCAAAACAAAAATAGATGGCAAAGTTTTGCACAAACACTCCGCTGAGCCCCTATTCTTCTCGAAGATTAAATATGAAATAGTAAGTTTCATTCAATAATAAAATATATTAATTAACATATTAATAATTCTAAATTTTAATATATAATAATCAAAAAAATTGTAGAAGCAGAAAGCCCAAGGATCTGAGCCACCATCTATTCTTGATTTGGTGAATAAGATGCACAGACGCGCAGATAACACTTACGTAGATCAGGTCGTTGAGGGATTCGTTAAAGATGTAGAAGAGGCAGCTTCTCAGTTTAGTGACTCGCCGAGCACAGTCGATTTCACTTCTAGATCTCCTCAGAAAGTCTTTAACAAATTATATATTGAGGTACATTTTTTATAGATGATTATTAATATATTTAAACATTAATTATTTAATTTTTTGATGTAGCGAGTCAAACCAAAATACGGACAGTTATACGGTGTCGGCAGTGCAAGGACACAGTTCTATCAGCCCGTTGTCGTGTATCAGAGTGACACCCAACAGGATCTCCGAGGCGAGATCAATGACATCAAAAGCAATGTGGGAACCAAGGAGGGAAAGATTGATATGATGGTGGAGCGACTATTTGGATGTCAAGGTTAATCTTCAAGGAGCCACCACGAAGACTATGACCCAATCCAGCTGTCTCCGGTTCGATTCGACTTCAACGAAGATCCGTAGATTTTTTTTTTCTATAAATTTTTGTATTTGTTTTTAATTTTTTATAAAAAAAACTTTATGTAAAAATTTTTAATTTTGTGTGTTGAGTTAATTTTTTAATTTTTAGATTATATTTAAATATTTAATTTTGTGTGCCACGAATTCTTTTTATTACTCATCAAGTATTCGTGGGTATAAGCATGCCCCATTTAGTGCAGAAGTTCCTCAATCGTTCATATGGGAATTTGAGAATTGTATTCTTATCCTATGCAAACTGGAAGATCCTTTGGAAGCGAAGAGAGAAAAATAAGTTATGAAAATCGCCGTTAACATCGTCAAGAGACAGAAAAAACATCATCTTTTTTTTTTTTTTGTTATACGTGAGCTTCCTGATTGTTGACCCTGAGTTTGATCTTTATAATGAGATATTTGATATTGAGATCCATGATACTGGTTTTCAAAACCTTTTCCATGGTTTTCATATTAGCTTTTGTTGGTATTTTTCTTCTCAAAATTATTACTCTTTCATTTTAATATTCACGAAGCGCTAGATTAAGTATAGAATGAAAGATTTTATTTTTATGAGCTATTGTAATCTCACCAAAATGTACCAAAATCACCTTGATTTTTGAAACTGGTATATCTTATTATTTATAAATTTCTGCACATCATCCTACATACAAAATAAATCAGCACAAGCAAAAGTTAACAAATATAATCTGAATCAAATCGAAATTGAATATTAAAACAAAACACCAACAGATACAAATGAACTTTGATGTTTTTTTGGACATTGGAATTTTCCCGAGTCCTAAGGCATGCGAGAGCCTCATGATACACCCTCTTACTTAACTAGTATGTCCTATATTAGCTGTAATTCAATTTTATTGTTAATTACGCAGTCTTTTGAAAGGAATGTGACTAAAATTATAATTACCTCAAGATTTATATAATATTTTTCTTCTCAACTGTTTGGACAAAAGTCTCAGTTATTTTCCTCCCAAGCAAACACCTTTATAATAAACTTGCTCACAAGAAAATGTATTTTTTTTTTATGTCTTATGTGATCCAGGTTACCATTGAACTGGGTTCGAAGATTAGAATATGGCCCAGTTTTAACCGACTTAATTTAGCTGCCCGACTACTCTAAAAGATGGAAATGCTCATATAGAAAGCATCTCCACCAGATTTTGAACCAAGGAGCACAAGATTCTACTTGCAATGACTACCCAGCCTGCTGCGAGGTTTGTTTTGAATGGGAGTCCAAATTAGGAAAGCTCATCAAGCTAAACACCTAAAAATATTCTGCAAAATCTTATTTGCAAAAGATACAGGTTGGTGCGTGATTGAAAATAGTTTCTATTCATCCAGTTGAACATCCCGAATAGTAATGAAATATCCCCAAACATATGGACGATGGAATATAGTAAATCATGGAGTGAAAAAGGTACATTGATGCTAGAGTAAAAAAAATTCAGTTTACAGTGAGAAGCAATTTTCACTTGATGTGAAAAAGGTACATTGATGCTAGAGTAGAAAAATTTGGTTTACATTGAAAAGCAATTGTAACTTGATGTGAAAAAGGTACATTGATGCTAGACTAAAAAAATGGGTTTATACTGAAAAGCAATTGTCACTTGATGGCAAGAAAAAAAAGGTTCATCATATAAGTTTGACCCGCAAAACTAGCCCTAAAACATTGAATCATGTATATCAATTTTCCAAGAAAAGAAGGAAAAATAATTTAGATCGTGATGAAACCCACTTTCCTACATATCTCATTCGCTATCACTCCCAAATAATAATAAAAAATATAAGAATAGAACGAAAGAATGAAAAACAAGAAGAAAAAATCATCTTCAAAAACTAATGTTTTTATAATAAGGAGAAGGAGACGTGGACTTAAGGAAATGGATCAAGTCGATGAAGACATTAATCTCGCAGGCGATCCTCAAAGCACCGTCGTATGAGTAACCAAACTCTTCTTCAGAAAACCGGAGGAGTTCCTCGAACAAAGGGTGGGTCAAGAAATCAACATCCATCTCTAACTTGCATTGTGTATCTCTATCGTTTCCGACATAGACTCGGACTCGTCCTTCCTCCGGTAAACTCTCTCTCTGAGAGAAGCTCTTAGCTCCGCAACATAGTAGCTTCTTCACCGCTCTTTTCATCTTCTTTGATTTGTTTTTGGGTTTTGAATCTGTGGGTCTTGTGAAGTTTTATGGATAAAATGGTTGAGATACTTATAAGACTTTAGATTGTACGAAAAGAAGTGGAAGGTCGGGGGAAACAGACGATGGAGAGACGCGGGAAACGAGTTCGTTTGTGGGGCCCTGGTTTTAGGACCTTTAATTATACTCTGTCATAGACATTAATTTTGATTTTTTATAGACTGTTATATAATTGTATGAAAAAACAAAAGAATACGGTGGCAAAATGGAGATAATAAGTACGTTTGATTATTACGCATAATTTATGTGAATGATTACGCGTGTTGCATGTCTATCATATTTAACAAGCCATAATTGATTACCTTATCAATTAATCAATTTTACGTGCCTGCAACCATGCATACCCATTGGCCCTATCTATCGACCAACTTGTATGTCATCTTGCCAATGCCATAGTGCCGTTGCTTGATAAATGGCTAGAATTTTACGCAAGTTTATTGAACAACTTGGGGGAAAAATGTTCGCTTAAGTAACGCATATGGTTATATTGCGTTAATTTAAAATATTTCTGGTTTTAAAAATAAGTAATAATGTAACAAAGAATATCAATAGACATAAACTTCCAAATAGTACAACAAAAGTCCATAAATATAGAGCCAAAGGAACAATTTGGGATTTTGTATCAAAAAAAAAAATCTTCTACATTTACCAAATTCATGTAATTTTTTTTTGTTTTTCCCGTTTCAAAATTGCTACGATTAATATCATCTAGACGAAAGTTTTTAACTTGAAATTACCTCAAAATTGATGTAACAACTTAGGATGGGGTGTTTTTCACCGAGAAAGTCAGGTTGCTGGACAGAAATCGATGGAAGCGAATGGGTGGATCGAAGAGACCACACAAACTGTGGAAGGGGCTTGTGATACTTTAAGAACTTCAAACAATGAAAGTTGAAGTCGGCGGCTGCAGCAAAGGGAAAGCTTGCTGGCTGCTACTTAGAACTTTAGACACTAGTCTTTAAATTTTTTTCAAAATGCTTGTTATTTCATTAAAGTGTAGACAAAAGGCTTATATAATGCCTTGTTACAACTTTAGGCTAAACTACAAGGCGTTTAACCTTACAAGAATTAAAACAACATGTAGTTCACTTATTGGCAATTAAATAGAGAATGAGCCCTAATTAGTCAACATGACTTAAACCCAATTAAATACTTAGTCTAAAAGAATAAAAATAAGATAGAAAACCCAATAACACTTAGGCATAGAATTCGCAGGAAGACTTGTGAATGAAGTGGAGTTGTGAACAAGTCTTCACCGCCTTGAGCACTAAGAGTATTGCCTCATTAAAACCTTCTTCGGAAAACCCAGTGGGATAAAACCAAAGATAGGAAAAAGAGTACTTCCTAGCACGACTTTTGGTGTCTCTACTGAATGGTAATGGTTAAGACACCGGAGGAGGAAGAGTCTTCTAGAAAGAACCTCCATGGTTCCTTGTCTAGCTGGAACGGGTCAAGGCTTGGACCGGTCGTGGACGCGTGGGACGGACTGGTCTGGTCGGACGTGTGGGCACTGGACAGCTGGACGGCTGGACGCAGGCTGGTCATCATGGTCAGCTCGGGGTCCTCTCCGGTTCTACTCTCCAGGAGCATGCTAAGCTTGTCTCCTAAGGCTTTCCTCTTGGACCGCGTAAGGGTTGTGGTCGGGTTGAAGCCGTAGACAACCTCAAATTGAGAACGCTTTGTGCCAGAATGTGTAGCCCTGTTGTAGGCAAACTCGACGTACAGAAGGCAATCCAGCCAATTCTTCAGGTTTCGGCAGATTGTTGCCCTCAAGGTCTAGGATAAGGTTTCGTTGACAACCTCGGTCTATCCGTCAGTTTGCGGGTGGTATGCGGTGGAGAACAAAAGGTTGGTGCCCAATTTTCGCCACAAAGCACGCCAGAAGTGGCTCAGGAACTTAGTGTCACGTTCAAATACGATCGTCCGGGGAATGTCGTGAAGTTGTACTATCTCCTTGAAGAACAGGTCAGAAATCTGGCTTGCGTCATTGGTCTTGTTGCAAGCGATGAAATGTGCCATCTTGGAAAATATGTCGACCACTACGAAGATGGAGTCCTTGTGGTTGATTTTTGGCAGGCCTAAGACGAAGTCCATGGAAATGTCTGTCTAGGGCACGGACGGAACTGGCAATGGCATGTAAGAACCATGCAGATGCATCTTGGATTTAGCCCTTTTGCAGATAAGGAACCGGGCACAGTGTGTCTCTACATCTCGTCGCTGATGAGGCTAATAGAAATGTTCCTTAAGCATGCTTAAGGTCTTGTCAATGCCGAAGTGACCCATGAGACCTCCGCTGTGGGCCTCTCTGAGAAGAAGCTCTCGAACCGATCCTCTCGGAATGCAAAGTCGTTTGTCTTTAAAGAAGAATCCGTTGTGAAGAAAGAAGCGACTGTAGTTGCCCTTGCCGTGCTCTAGGTAAGCCTGAGTGAAGTCGACATTGTCAGCGTACAACTCTTTGATCATCTCGAAGCCCATAACCTTTGACTCCATGACCAAAATTAGACTGTATCGACGAGATAAGGCATCAGCGACAACGTTGTCTATTTCTTTCTTATACTTGATGACGTATGGAAAGGTCTCGATGTACTCCAACCAACGGGCATGTCTCTTTTTCAGCATAGATTGTTCTCTGAGGTGGTGGAGTGTCTGATGGTCAGTGTGAATGACGCACTCCCGGGCAAGCAGATAATGTTGTCAAGCCTCTAAGACGCGGACGAGGGCATAGAGCTCCTTGTCGTATGTCGGATAGTTAAGTGCAGCTCAATTAACTTCTCACTGAAGTAGGTGATAGGTCGTCCGCCTTGTGTGAGGACAGCTCCGATGCCGATCCCTGAAGCATCACACTCGACCTCGAATATCTGAGTGAAATCTGGCAGGACTAGGACTGCGGCGTGTGTGAGGCGTTCCTTTAGAAGCTTGAAAGACTTGTCCTGCTCGGGTCCCCAACGAAAGTCTTGATTCTTCTTGATCGTCGAGGTCAACGGACCAGCTATCGTGCTAAAATCTCGGACGAATCGTCTGTAGAAGCTGGCGGGTCTGTGGAAGCTGTGGAACTGGCTGGCAGTCGTCGGTGTGGGCCAATCCTGTATGGCCTTAATCTTCTCGTCGTCCACCCAAAGTCCCTGGAAACTTACGACGAAACCAAGAAAACGACTTGGTCGGTGCAGAAAGTACATTTCTTGAGATTGGCGTACAACTGCTCTCTCTCTGCAGGGTGGTGATCACGACCTTTAGGTGCTCCAGATGTTCTGAGTAGGTCGTGCTGTAGACGAGAATATCTTCAAAGTAGACCACTACAAACTTGCTAATGAACGAACGAAGGACCTCGTTTATAAGGCGCATGAAAGTACTGGGAGCGTTTGATAGATCGAATGGCATCACTAGCCACTCATAAAGACCTTGCTTGGTCTTGAATGCAGTCTTCCATTCATCTCCTTCGCGCATCCTTACTTGATGATATCCGCTTTTCAAGCAATCTTGGAGAAGACTGCGGCTCCGCTGAGCTCGTCTAGCATGTCTTCCAGGCGTGGAATAGGGTGCTGGTACTTGATTGTAATGTTGTTGATGGCGCGGCAGTCTACGCACATCCTCCAGCTTCCATCCTTCTTGGGTACTAAAAGAACTGGAACAACACAAGGGCTGAGGCTTTCTCGCACGTAGCCTTGAGCCATGAGGTCATGGACTTGTCATTCTAACTCTTTAGCCTCCTCGGAGTTTACTCTATAGACAGGACGGTTGGGTAACTGAGCTCCGGGAACAAAGTCGATGTGGTGCTCGATCCCTCGGATAGGTGGGAGGCCGGCTGGAATTTCGTCCGGAAAGACGTCGGCAAACTTGTCTAACAGGGCGCGGATCTCGGCAGGCAGCGATGACTTGGTGCCAGTCGTGTGCAGTCTCTCTCTGTAGAGCATTAATACGACCTGGGTGTCCTGGGTGCAAGTGGCTTTCCGCATGTCTGCCACATTTATTAAAAAGTTCTCCTTCAAGGCGTGTTGATCTTTCGCCATCTTTGATTTCATCTCTTGAACGGCGTGTGCAGACATTGGAGCAAGGTTGTATCTATGCTTGTCGTGGACGAAAAAATAGATGTTTGTTCGTCCGTTATGCGTAGTCTTTCGGTCAAATTGCCAAGGTCGTCCGAGCAGAAGATGTTCAGCTGACATCGGGACGACATCGCAGGTTACATGTTGAAAGAGACCTTAACTTGGTCTGAGATGTACAACTCCGTCTTGTTGTTCAGCCATCGGAGCTTGTAGGGTTTGGGATGCTTGGTCAGAGGCAATCCCATTTTCTCCACCATGTATTTGTTGGCGGCGTTTGTGCAGGACCCTCCGTCGATGATCAACGAGCACATTTTCCCAAGTATTGTGCACTTAGAGTGGAAAATGTTTTCTCGCTGCTCTTTTTCTTCTGGTTCTAATCTCGAGCTGAGAACGCGTCGGATCATTAGCATTTCTCCGGAGTCGGCATACTCAATGTCCTCGTCGGATTAAAGGTGCGTCGGAAATGCTGGCTCCTTTTGTTTGTCTTCGGATTCATAGTCTCCGGAAGCAGTGAGTACCATTGTCCGTTGAGTGGGACATTCCCGGGATATGGGTCATCTGCCTTTACATTTGAAGCAGACGATCTCGCTGCTCCGCTGAGGCTGGGCAAGGGTCGTGGTACTGGACGGTTTTGGGGCTGAGGGAGCCGGTCTAGGGGCTGAGCTGACGGCTTTGCCTTTAAGTCTTGGGTCTATGGCCTTAGTTGTCCTCTCAAATGGCTTGGAACCAGTGTTCCACGTGTTCTTGGGTCGAGAAGGTGCGGCAAGTTTACGTTTATGGCACTTCTCGATCTGGACTGCTAGGTGGAACAGCTCGCCTAGGTCATGATATGGCTGCAATTCTATATTTCTTGCAATGGACTCGTGCAAGTCGTCGATGAACTGGGCCATAAGGCTCTCCTCGGACTCGTCTACATCGAGTCGGTTGCGTAAGTGCTAGAATTCAACGAAGTATTCGGTCACCGTCTTGCTTCCTTGTGTGAGACGTCGGAAACGTCGCTGAAGCTCGCGGTGGAAGTGGGGCGGAACATAGCGTATCCTCATGACCTGGGTGAGTTCGACCCATGATGTCAAAGGACCCATCCGAGCTTTCCTGCGAGCGGTGACTTCTCGATCCCACCACGCCAGTGCGTTGTCAGTGAATTGCATCATTGCTAGGGCGACTTTGCGGGGATCATCGTAGTTGTAATACTCGAAGAGAAGCTCCATCCGTCTCTCCAAGTCTAAGTATTTTTCAGGATTAAGTTTTCCCGAAAAGGGAGGTGAGTTCATCTTAACCTCGGGATAATGTACTGGCGGACGAGGTAGTGGTGGAGGCTCGTCGTAGTAATGATTTTGACCCATGGTTGATCGATCGTGGTGATAGGGTAGTGTGGCAGGTGCTGCGGCAGGTGCTGGCGCAGGCTGCTCTAAACGCTCGAGGCGAGTCATGAAGGTTGACATCTGGGCACTCAATGTTTGCAACAGCTGCATCATTGTCTGATTGGGCTGCCCAGACGTGAACTCGTTATTCCCTGACATATTTCCTTTTCCGAGAAAAGGAAATTTCTAAAAATGGAAAGTTTCCCGGAAAGGAAACTTGCAGATTATGGAAACTTTCCTTAGATGGAAAATTTCCACAGATTATATATATATATATATATATATATATATATATATATATTGATTATGAAATAAAATAAACTACTAAACACAAAAAGGAAACACTCAACAAAAGGAAAATTTCCTAAATCTAGAAAAGGAAATCTAATAATGGAAAATATCCTAAAAATAAATATGATCTAAAACTAAGAAGGAAAACTTCCTAAAAAGAAAGATCCTAAATTAATTGCCTAATCTAGGAAAAAAAATCTACTTACTTCCTTATTCCTAAATGGAAATTTCCTAAAAACTAAAAAAAAGCTATTTAATGTCTAATTCCTAAATGTAAACTTTCTAAAACAAAAAGGAAACTAAATAATGACTAAGAAAAATTTGGGAAAACTACTTAAGTTAATCTAGAAAACTTCCTAAACTAATTCCTAGCCTAGAAAATTTATGGAAACTATCTAATATGATATCTAAATGCTAGGAAAAACTCCTAAAAACTAAGAGCTAAGAATCTAGACAATGGAATGAACCTAGCCGCCAAGGGGAGCAGTCTATGCTTGCGGAAGACCTAAGCTACACGCAGGCTGGGTACAGTCACGGTGCAGCTACGCGGCAAGCTAGGGACAAGTCGCGGTACGGGGCTAGCTAACCTAGGCTAGCGAGGTGGGACGCGAACTAGGGCTGGTCTCGCGCTGCTAAGCTAAACCTAATGAGGGAAAAGGGCCGGGACAAAACGCGACCTAGCATGCTACTCGGGATAGGGACACGACGAGGACGCTAGGGTGGACACAACACACGCAGACGATGGCAAACCTAAGACACGGGACCTACCTTACGCACGGGTCTCTAACACGCGGGACGGGTGTGCTAAGGACGCGGACTGACCGAACCTAGGACTTGGACTCTACGCGAGCAACTAAGGACTCGACGGTGGTCACCTAGCTAGCTACAAGGACGCGGGACACGACCTAAACGAGCACTTGACAACTAAGGAAAACCTAGACAGACACACGGACACAACACCACAAGAAGGACCTACTCCTAGCAAAGAAACAAACAACACACAAATCCTTATGGATTTCAAGTATGGTGAATTGTGTTTAAGGCGAGTTTCTAAGGACCTTAGTATATTTTAAACAACCTAAACAATATTTTCTTTTCTTTTTCTTAAAAAAAAAATATCTAGCAACAACAAGCAATGAAACAAACAAATTTCTTCTATTTTTTTTTTTGAATTATGAAAAACAAGAAAAATGAATGATAGAACCTGATTTTGTTTTTTGTAGGATGTTTGTGGTATGTGACTTGATTCCGCTCTTCTTACCGATAACCTCATGGGAAAGAGAAAGAAACACAATCAAAAGCCAAAAACTGTTGCACAAAACAATGAAAAAATAAATCGCCAAAAACAAAAGGATGAATCAACCTGATGAGAAGGAGCTTTAAGCTGTGATACCAGATGATGTAAGAACTTAGGGTGGACTGTCTTTCACCGAGAATCTCAGGTTGCTGGACAGAAATCGATGGAAGCGAAGGGGTGGATCGAAGGGACCACACAAGCTGTGGAAGAGGCTTGTGATACTCCAAGAACTTCAACCAATGGAGGTTGAATTCGGCGGCTGCAGCAATGGGGAAGCTTGCTGGCGGCTACTTAGAACTTTATACACTAGTCTTTAGGTTTTTGTCAAAATGCTTGTTATTTCATTAAAGTGTAGACAAAAGGCTTATATAATGCCTTGTTACAACTTTAGGCTAAACTACAAGGCGTTTAACCTTACAAGAATTAAAACAACATGTAGTTCACTTATTGGCAATTAAATAGAGAATAGTCCCTAATTAGTCAACATGATTTAAACCCAATTAAACACTTAGTCTAAAAGAATACAAATAAGATAGAAAGCCCAATAACACTTAGGTATAGAAATCGCAGGAAGACTTGTGAATGAAGTGGAGTTGTGAACAAGTCTTCACCGCCTTGCGCACTAAGAGTATTGCCTCATTAAAACTTTCTTCGGAAACCCAGTGGGATAAACCGAAGATAGGAAAAAGAGTACAATTTCCTAGCACGACTTTTGGTGTCTCTGCCGAATGGTAATGGTAAAGACACCGGAGGAGGAAGAGTCTTTTAGAAGAAACCTCCATGGTTCCTTGTCTAGCTGGAACGGGTCAAGGCTTGGACCGATCATGGACGCATGGGACGGACTGGTCTGGTCGGACATGTGGGCACTGGACGGTTGGACGTCTGGACGCAGGCTGGTCGTCTTGGTCAGCTCGGAGTCCTCTCCGGTTCTATTCTCCATGAACATGCTAAATTTGTCTTCTAAAGCTTTCCTCTTAGACCGTGTAAAAGGTCCAAGTAAAATAACCATTGCTTGGTCCTTCTCTCAAAGTCAAGCCGACGAAAAGCAACGAGTGATTAAAAGTTTCTTGATAAGGAAGTCAAGGTGGAACCGCGTCTTAAGGAGGCAATTTTTTTTCTTCATTGAATACTATTGTTTCATTTCCTTCAAAAAACTATATTATTGATACTACAGCATTGCATTTTTTTTATGTTCATTACAACCTTAAAATACAACGCATTTATTGTATTAGCGAACCGGTGTCAGAACCCAATCACCGCTCCCATGTGCTTCTGTGCTGAATTTAGTTTTATTATTATTTTTATGTTTCAATACTTTCCAAGTTATTAAAAAATGATTAGCAAAGTGGATACTCTTAATATTTTATTATGAAAATGGATAGTTTGTCTCTGTTTATTGTTTATATGTGTATTTTGTAAATTAATAGTCGAAAATAACTTTATTTCTTAGAAAATATAGAGATAACTCATGTTGGGTCTTACAGAGAGATGGAAACATTTTCATAGGAGAGAAAATACAAACATTAATGAAAAAGATAGAAGTGGAGTTATTAAATGAAGAAAACATTTAGTTTTTTTATTTGAATTTTCTTTTAAATTCTTTTACCCATTTTTTAATTTTCTGTCTCATTCTAAAATATAAAGATAGTTTTATTTCCTAAGTATCTGGAGAACTCATTAGTATTCTCTCTCAAACTCATACTCTTGCACAAAAGATCATAGAATTGTCCATCTAAAGTGAATCAAAGAGATTCAAATGCAGTTTTGACTGTTTTTGTCCTTTTGTCAAGATTGTATAGCTGAATAAGCTTGCTTGTCTTGGTGTCCAAATTTTTTGAGCTCTTTCCTGGTATTGAGTTATGATTGCAATGGTGTCGTGATGCTCAGAAGAGCTAGTAAGATTCATATCCAAACTTGTAAACCTAAGCAATATGAAAACAATACAAAAACTATTAAAACAAAGTTTTAGGTGTCAGACTCCTTAGGCAATCACAATTTTATCCTAGAGCTCGAAACAAATCAGTTCGATAATTCCACTTTTGGGCCTAAAACCGACTTATCTAATTGAATCTAAATCATATTTTCTCGAGAATAATTTTAATAAAACAGAGATGCAAGTTCCAGTACGATATGATTACTATATAATGTTTAGAATCAGAGTTAACATTCTAAAGATATACCATATATAATCTAATTAAGGCTAATCAACCAAATGGTGTTCAAGAGATTAGTTCTCAATATCAGAGCTAGGTGTACATGCTATCAATATGCATTAAGAACAGAAATAAACAAAGGATTAATTCAATCTAATGAAAGCACTACTACATATATGAAACCTATCTACCAAACCATAAATAAGTCTCTTTATAAACCCTTAAACCAAACAGAAAATTACTCAATCATGAACAAAAAAAACTGCAAAATGAAATCAAAATTGAATAAATATAAAGGGTTAGAAAAATTCTCCTTATCCAGATAAAAAGATATCTGGATAAGGAGAATTTATCCAGATATCAAATAAAAGTAGAAAAACAAAAAATCTATGAAATTTTTTTGGTGTTTTTGGTTGGAGGTTTGCCAAGTTCAACTCAAGGTGGTTCTCCCCGATGTCATGGCTTCTTTGTGGCTTTTATATAATTTTTGAGGCGGCTAGGATGATTTATTGATGATTTGGTCAAAATATCTATACAATTCTTTTTGTCTCAGATACATTGATCGATCGATTACCGACTTGAACTTGAAAGAGTCTGCAGGAATCTAACGGTTCAAACAAAAAATTGTCCATTTTACTGAGGACTGGTCTATCTGACGAGTAAAGAGCCCAAAGTACGTGAGGAGGTACCACTCCATCTTTTGATGTTCGCCTAGAGTGATTGCTTCAGTATGGGGCGACTTCTCCATCTTCTGATGTTTGCATGAACCGACTACTCCAAAATGGAGTGACACCTCTATTGAAACCAAAGTAATGGGATTTTCTTTTCCAATCTAAATCACCTAAAAATTATCCCAACCGACTTGAGTCTTAAATAAACTTATTTTTAGTCATCTTTTTGAGGAGCTTGACTATTTTATTCATACTTTTGATTTTGGTAATTTGTATGCTTGCGAAGGCGAATCTCTACATTTTTTGAGAAGATTTATGAACCCTTTTGAATTTCTATTTATTTGATCATGAGTTCTCCTTTATCTTTTTTGTTGATTTATGATGTTATGTCTGAGAAGTTTCATAATTAGGTTTTAGAGTTTCAAGAGAATTCATGAATCGCTGAATCATATCTGCTAGAATAGGGATCTATCTTTTAGTACTTCATCTATTAGTGATCTTAGTGCTGAAGCTTGATTAGCTACCTAGTTTCTGATATTAGGTTGTTGAATACACAAAAATTAATTGTTTAAAAAGTGATGTAATCATGAAAACTACGACAGACACATCTACGACCATCATAACCGTGAGACAAACATTGAGGACAAGATCAGGATCAATAGACATAAGAGAGAGCTTCAACCAAAGCGTGAAAGCACTACTCAACATAATGGAGCTACAAGACAAGACAGCACATAATAACAACTTTGATAAAATAAAAAAGTCGAGTTTTTGCCATTGCAAAACACCCTTTTGAAGTCTTTAAGTATTGTGAGAAGCAAGCTTGAGAACATCTATCGTCTTATCAAACTCCTCTTCATAGAGTTTTTGGTGTCATTTGATCCATCATCACTTCCATTTCTTATTGAAGTCCAACGAGTGTTGAACAACCAGTAGGTTTAGATCCGTTACTTAATCCTTTGTTTGTTCGAGTATTGAGAATGTTCAAAAAACCAGCAGGCAAGAATTCCCTTCGGTTTACCAGTATGTTTTGTTCGTTATCACCTATCGCATCGCTCATCCGCAACTGGTTCCCAACCCGTTGTGCATCTCATCCTTCGCTCACACTATCACGATTGTCCTTCCACCTCACTCGTGAGATTCTCGGTCCGAATCTTGCATCATTTTGGTATCAAAGACAAAAGTTTCCTATATAGGGGATTTCTGTCCATACATTCGTTTAAATTTTGCAATATTTTCTTTCATCTATCAAATAAAAAATCCAAAGAAAATTTATTGTTTTGAGATTTGATATCCATTTTTTTCTTCATTAAACCAAAAAATTTAAAAGGTTATTTGTTTAATTGTTTACCTTTTGTTCAAATTTTACAAAAATAAAAAAAATAATTAGTTTCCTTGTTTGAATTTCAAATATAATACACAAAAAGAAGGCAAATCATAAGTTTTCCTTTTCCTTTCCACTGATTTATTGCTTTGATTCTTTTTTATATTGTTTGAACTTGTGAACTTTTCTTGAACTTGATTGTTTGTTCAGTATGTAAATGATATACAGGAAATAGAAAACAACGCACCACCCGCTACCAAGCAGCAGCTTCTCGACGCTATGAGAGACATCAATGATAACACTGACGATGACATACCTAGCCTTGAAGACAACGTTGATGAGTCCCCTCATGACCCTGACCCAAGGCCTAGAAGGCGAGACCGACCTAGGAACAGAGATAGGGGATGAGACAGATAAGCAGAAGAACACCATATACAACCCTGAGGAAGAGATGTCAAAATTGTAGCTCCAACCTTCGTCGGAAGAGTCAACCTCGACGCTTACATCGATTGAGAGATAATGATGGAGCATATTTTGAATACTATCAGTTTTCCGAGGAGAGAAAAATATCCTTAGCAGCAGCTTAATTGACTGAGAATGCTCTCACACACATGGTGAAACAGAGAAGTAGACGTAAGGAGGAGACTGGGACGCGGACAAGTTCATCACTGGGATGAAATGAGATCGCAATTGTGCAAGAGGACTGTTCCTACATATTATTATCGAGATTTACAAAAGCATTTTCGTAAATTTTCTCAAGGAAACAGAACCGTAGAGGAATACTTTGATAAATTTGAAACCATCAAGAACCGTCTTGAGGTGCAAGACTCCGAGAAAACTTTGATGCCTCAATTTATATATGCACACCAAGACTGAATCGCTCGACAGACAGAACTATGAGCACTTTGAAGACTTGTTGCATTACACCATTCAAGCATAGCAACACATCAAGAAGAAAGTTGCTAACACCACCCGTAGCAAAAATGTTTGGAATCCACCCCTGCATAGATGCCTAGACAAAGTCAAATCTGTTAATGTAGACCCGAGAACTAAGAGGGTCACACCAGAGTTTTCTAAAGGCAACCCGTCTGAGCAAGGTAAGTCCCCACTTCCAAGGAACCGTGATATAACATGTTTCAAGTGTCATGGAAATGAACACTACACAAGGGATTGCCCAACCCAAAGGAGGATATTACCCAACGATAGAGGAAAATGCGAGCCGACGACAAACCCATTGCATCCAACGATAAAGTGGCGAACTACCATGAGGTAGGAGAGATCTTGGTAACTAGTCGAGCTCTTAGTGCGCTTTTTGACCCCAGGACTGTGTAGAGAGAGAACATATTTCACACTCGCTGAAGAATTGAGTGTAAGGTATGTAGTTTAATCATAAATGAAGGTTCTTGCACTAACGTGGCTAGCAAGTATCTTGTTAATAAGCTAGGATTTTAAAAAACCTGACACCCACACCCTTATCAACTCTAGTGGTTCAACGATGAGATGAGTTGAGAATTACAGAACAAGTTGTAGTACCATTCAACATTGTAAAGTACTCGGATCAAGTGAAGTGTGATTTGGTACCAATGCAAGTAGGACATCTTCTCCTATGAAGGACCTGTCAGTTTGATAAGAAGACCATCCAAAATGGCTTACCAACTTCTACACCTTCACTCATGACAAGCTTAGCCCTTCTCGCTCCACAAGAATGGAACGAGATGCAAAAAGCTATGATTAAAGGTGCAAAGGTAAGTAAAATTAACTTGTATGTGACTTCTAATACCATAACTAAAGCTATTAAATCACATACACAGGTGCTAATAATGGCCTTTAGTAGGACAAGAAGAGTTGTCCCTACCTGAGGATGTACTTCGGCAAATAGGACGAAACAAGGACACTTTCCCCGACAAAATACCCACATGATTACCACCCATCAGAGGCATCGAGAACCAGATTGAATTTATCCATGGAAAACCACTACCTGACAGAACCGCCTACAAGATTAATTTGAAAGAAGCCAAAAGCTAGAGAAACAAGTCCAAGACTTGATGTCCAAAGGCTACATTCAAGAAATTCTAAGTCCATGCGCCGTACCCATGCTATTGGTACCTAAGAAGCATGGAACATAGAGAATGTATGTTGATTACCGAGCCATAAACAACATAACCGTCAAGTACATGAATCTCATTCCAAGACTAGATGATATGCTAGACGAGTTGAGTGGAGCCTTGGTTTACTCCAAGATCGACTTGAAGAGTGGAAACCACCAAGTCCGGATGAAGGAATGAGATGAGTAGAAAGCCGCATTGAAAACCAAGAAAGGTTTGTTTGAATGGCAATTTTGTATGAATGGCTAGCAATGCCATTTGGACTTACCAACGCTCCAAGTACATTTATGAGACTCATGAATCATGTCTTAAGGACATACAACTGTAAGTTCGTAGTTATTTATTTTGATGACATTCTCGTTTATAGTTCCAAAATTGCTGATCATCTCATACACTTAGAGAAAGTATTAGAGATATTACATTTAAAAGTATGCCAATTTCAAGAAATGTACTTTTTGCACTGATCTGTTGATATTCTTAGGATTTTATGAGTTCACAGGGTCTAAAGGTAGATAAAGAGAAGCTAAAAGCCATTCAAGAATGACCGACACCGACAACCATGAGACACATGAGGAGTTTCCATGGTTTAGCTAGTTTCATCTGACACTCCTCAATTTCTCAGTAGGATAGAGAGTTGCAATGCCTACTTTGAAGTACGTAGGGTGTCAATCTAAATTAGAAGGTTCTTCTGTCATATGTATGCCTTGTCTCCTAAGGAAAAGGGAAATAGGCGTAGTTTGAATGCGTTTTCTGAGATTCCATTGATCTTCACTGTGGAGCAGAGCATATTAAACTGATCTAGATGACCGAGAGGATCTTTCATTGGTAAGCCATATAATTTATTTCTTTGGACTATGTTGATAAGACTAGCTTTGATTTTGAACTTGTTGTTGTTTATTAGTGGTGGTCTTATTCCAATTCATGTGCCATGCGTTGTTGGTTTATCATAGAATCTTATTACTCATGCTAGGCAAGGTTTGTGAGCTGGTTGTGCATTGTTATTGTCAATTTTGAGTGGTTGTTCTGCTTTCTCCATGTTGGCGTTTGGAGGATGATCGGTGTTTGTATCTTACTGGTGGATGTATTTTTGTTATTCTCAAGCCCGTGCGGTCTTGTAATGTATAGTCTTAGGCGGTGGGGGTCTGCAACTTGTTGATATAGATTTTTAGAGCCCCGACTTCATGTTTATATATATCTGAAACTGCAGATTAGAGATGTGATAGCCGAAGTATGTGAGTAGCTATATCTAAACTCAAATAAAAACCAAATCAATATGTTAAAAAAATCCAAATTGGCAACGACATTAATTAATAATCCTCAATTCCTCGGTGGAATAGAGAGTTACAATGCCTAGAATACATGTTCGTTCTTAATATATGTGGATACAAAGGTTATAGGTTGATAGACTGGTGTCACTAAATTGAACAAAAAACTAATCTAAAGCAGTAAAGAGTTATAATTAATGCTAAGAGAAATAAAAGAAGTTTGGTTTGTTTGTTTTTAGATTAAAAGACCTTCTGGGATTGGGTAGTTAGTCAGATGTTTCTAAGGAATGAACTCATGTTTATAAGATTATTACGTTTGGCCAACACTAGAGAGAAACTATAATGTATAGTTAATCCATTTCCGTGATAGAATCCACTTGGTTAACCACTCAAGTATCTATAAAGTTCATTGTGTACTTTGGTGAGTGATGTGCATTAAGATTTTTTTCTATCTGTATGTAGCAAGGTAACCCGACGTCAAATTTAAACATGCATGTATCTAGAGTGTTAAAGCACGACAAACATCCAGGTCAGGATCGCTTACAGCTTATGATTCAGGCTCGAGCGTCGCTATGGAGCCTGACATTTAGCATCTCAATGACAAAATGGGAATTGTGGATCGAAGCTATATACAATCATCGTTTTTCTTTTTAAAACATCCTCTATATTACCAACCCGAATGGTTGAGGGAGTCTACTTGCTAATCATAGATGATAACAAAATCATACTGGTTGATGATCCGTTAACCCTAAGATTAAAATAGAGAATGAAAAACTAACAAAAGTTCAAGTAAATTAAAGGAAAAAAGTAAAAAAATATGAATTATTAAATAAGATAAGAAGAGTCTTACAATAAATTAATGCTAAACTAGAGAGATGGGACTTTTTTGGCCCCCATTTTCTCGGCTTTCTAAAACAATAAGGAGTATTTATATAGATAGATATAGGCGATAAGTTTAGCCTAATATGAGGAACGTGGCTTCGTCGGTTTAGTTAAGACGTTGCTTATGCACAATAGGTTGGCTACCCGTTGTGTATATTGTTGTAGCCTTTTTCCTTATCCTCTTGTTCTCTTACCTTCATATGTTTCCTTCCCTCCTTCTTTCCTTTCTTCTTTGATTTTCTTCTTCTTTTCTTCTTTAGCTTTCTTTTCTCTGATGAATATTCCTCGGTACGCAATCTCCTCCCAATCTTCAATTCCATGCAAAATCCCGTCTTTTTGCTTCAGTTTTGTTCTATTTTCGGTTTTGACATACGAACACCTATTTATGCAATATGTATGCAAAATACAGTCCTAAAACACCCTAAAATGCATCCTAAATAGCTAAATCATATCCTAAATCCTAGTAAAATCCTAAGATATCAATTTCCTCAGACTTGCCTTTTGCTTGTCCTCAAGCAAACCTAGATAAGAGATCGACTCTGTTGTATAATAAAAACTAAAATATACTATGCTCTCAAACAGCTGTCATTTGTTAGATAGAACGAATACTCTCTCGTGATTTTTCATGGTCATCACGTTCTCATAAACCTATGGAACCAACATAGTCAAGTTAAGAACAATCTCCTACATTCGTTAGGAGTTGCTAAATTGCGGTCTCACTTTAAAAAAATTAAGTAAGGTGTACCTTTCTGGGCTAGTTCTTTGTGGTGGCTATCTCTCAAAATCATATGCTTATGATTATGAAATATAGCCTAAGAAAGAATAACTGATGTGTACAAGAGGCTCATTGTAATGACCGCGATCGAGGGCAAAACTGGCAAGGGCGGGGAAAAATGAAATTTTGGGGAAAATGGGCGAAGATATCTTGGAAGGAAGGATATATATATCCTTGTAACAGATTTCCCGGAAATTCCGCAATATCCTAACAACCGGATAAGGGATTATTCCCAGCGGATAGGGAATTATCCCCGAAGGATAAGGAATTATTCACAGCGGATAAGGGGATTGGTTGGTCGAGTTGTTGGTAACAACTTCCGAGATTCTCGCGCTAAATCCCAACCGCTTTTCGAAATCATGCTGATATCCTAACAAACAGATGGATATTCGAAGGGATAAGAGGGGCCGCAGATAAAGGAAAATCCTAACCGCCTTCCCTTATAAATAAGAAGGCAGGTCGCCTCATAATTCCTGCGTGAGCAAAATGAAAGATTAGAACTCTGAAAGAAAGAAAGTTCGAGGAAGTTAAGCGATTATCCTAGAAAGGTTCGAGAGGCGTCCAGTTACCTGAGTAATCATCGATAGCTGTTCGTTCGGTTAAGGAATATCCGGGTAAGCATCGATAAACTCAAGAGTTTTACCTTCCTGGGCTATAAGCATCGAGACACTTACTGTTTGGTCGATGTGTTCCGAGTAAATCGCTAGGTTTGTCTGAAGCGTGTCGGTGCAGCTTGGACGATCTGCGACAAGAGGTGTCAGAACGTGGGATTTTCATCAGTTCATCGAAATCCTAAGGTGAGTGCGTGACTGTCGCTATGGTTTAGGGTCGTTGGCTTGAGTGGATTCAATAAGTGCTTGACTGTCTGATCTAATATATTTGTCCTTATCCTGATATATGTGTTAAGCGTGAATATGTATATCGGCCTGATTTGCATGATTGACTTATTGATTGTATTGCTTGCTTTCGATTACTTGACCATTGCTGTGTGAGACGGGATGACCGCCTCACTAAGCAATTCGTTGCTTATGCCTCCTTATGGATGCAGGGTTAGATAATACTCGGAAAGGTAACCGTAGTGGCTAGAACGCGAGACGAAGGCTGGGAGGAAGGGATGGTGGCTTAGTGGAATAAGTGAGTCTAGTAACTTAAACGATGTAATAGCTTATTATCAGACTTATCGTTGTACTAGAACCTCGATTTTTATAATAAGTAATCTATTGCACGTTTATGCACTGCTCCGCTGAATTGAATTTGAAAATTCTAAGAAAAAGTTATGTAAAAATCTGAATCAAGAAATTTTTACTAAGTGCGGTCGCTTGGTTCGACCGCGGGTAGGAAACCATTAACCAGGGGTAGTTTTCCCGGATTATGGCGCTTCACTCATCCTCATTCATATCCCAATAAGTCCCAAATCCTAGTTCTATCCCTCTCGTTTAGCTAATTATTTGATTAAATCCTTGGGCATTTGGACCTTTCTATTACAATGTTCAAGGTTTTCATGTGCTCCCTTTCTTCTTCTTTCCTTTGATTCTTTCTTCAAATGGTAAATTCTTAAGTGTATTTTTTCTCTCATATCAGTCTAATACTAGGATATTTTCTTTTCATTTTTTCCTAACCCATGGATTCAGTTTCCCTTTACACCTGCTGCAGGTTACTAACCTGTTCCCAAACTCTTTTTTTTGTCGTTACTGCAGATTACTAACCCGTTTTTGAATCCTCTTTTCCGCTATTTTCTGTTTCTTTGCTCACCTTCTCTACCCCTAATGGATTGTTCCCAAAACTGCATCCCTAATTATGTTAGCCCATAATGATCCTAACTATATTATAAAGATGAGATCCCTTGTCCTTTCTTGTCTTTGACTATTTTACACATGCACTACATTTCAACAAAAAGCCTCACTCAAAGAATTTTTTTTTCTGAAAAGAATGGTTGGAGATTAGGATGTGATAGTTATTCTGTTTCAAGAGAGTGATAAAAAGGTGGAAAAACCGAATAAAAAAATTAAATAATGAGAAATGCATATCAATCTCCTAGGCAAGAAAACTAATGATTTAAGCTGAGTTCAAGATCATGGAATTGCTCCTAAAGTGACAAATTGAGCCCCAAAGCTGTTAGCCTTTTCGAAAGAGAGAATTTCCAATCATGGTGTTTATGTAATTTCAACATTCTCAAATATAATGAGCAATCAAAAAAGAGCAAAGTGTGATCTTATGCTAACTACATAATTCTAATGCATATGAATCTAACAACCTAAATGATTTTTTTTATGACTTTACTCTATGACCAGAACTCTATTTGTGATCCAGGTCGAGACCAATAACCCTAAATTGGACAATGACGACCGCACAAATGGACAAATGGATGAATGGACGTACGAACAGACGATGGAGGTTCCAGGCGTACAACAAGAAGACCCGGAAAACGGCCTGCGTTTGTCCCACACGACCAGCTCACGACCGTGCCCCGTTCGAGCTACCGACCCACTCCCAACCAGCCCTGATGATATAAGCTCGGGAGATGCTCCAACGAACCTATTAATCTCACGGTTTAAAAGTGACAAAGCTGTGCCGGAAGTGGCTTGAAATAGAGGTGGAAGGTGGTGATATGGGTGATTGACTCTCTCAATCTAGTGGGTTGATTGACTCACTCAATCAATGATGAACGAATAATGTTTGAATCAAACAAACAATCTTAATCCACAGATCAATAGAAACAAAAGTGTTTCTCACACTTAAGAATCTAAAGACAAGAACAAACTCAAAGAACTTCTTTGAAGAGAAAATGATTTTCTGTATTAACTTAGATTGAAGGGTGATTTTACAATGAGTCTAATGGTCAGCTTATATATGCTGATTTCAGACAGTCTACTAGCTATAAAGGAAATAGAATACACGAAATTAAGTACAGATGATCATAGATTTAGCTCCTTTGGGGAAATATTGCCATTTAGGCTTTAATTGTGTCTTGATCAAGATAGAATCTGAGATTCCTTGTATCTGGAGAGCTTGGGGAGATATAAATGACGTCTTGGAACCTTATGGCAAGTGTAGAAGGTGTCCAAATCGTGTGTGAATAGAAGGGGAAAGAGCTGTAGGAGTTTTAATGCGGATGGCTCCAAACATGGCAAGTAGGAGCAAGAGAGAATCCGCCTGATTCTCTGGATACTGGTGCATGGTAAGATGATAGAAGAATATTCTGGATGGTTATATGTGTCTTTTGAATGCTTAAATATCTCTCCTGGTCGCCAAGTATAGGTTTGAAACTTTTTAAATTCGTGAGCTTCCAAATAAGGCAAATTGAAGATCTCCTGATTTAGAAGTTGAATAACTTTTAAACCATAATTTATTTTGGCATGATTCCAACTCAACGTGCACTTATGATGGGTTAGGTTTCCATAAAAAATTGTTTTACAACTTGGTTCCTCCTGGTTCAATTGGAATCCTTCAATTAGCAATCGCTGGTCTCCTTCCCGTTCATTGGAAAACCTCTGTATTGAAAGTTGAATATCTTCTTCATGCGGAAATTTTTTGAAAACATTCTTCTTCTCCATGATCCCTTTATGAGTTGAGTTTCTGGAAAAGGTTGATTCGTAGCTTAACTCTTCCTTGTTTGGTTGATATGCTCCAAGAAAGACACATATGTTTGTGATACATCTAGTTTGGTTCTCTTGTGGCTTTGCGGGCTTGTGAATGAGGAGAGATTGGGAACAAGCCTTATTCGCCATGCACATTAGAAGTATTTCCTCGTTAAAACCTCTTTCGGAAAACCCACTGGGACAAAACCGAGAGTAGGAAAAAGAGTACAATTCTCCAACATGTCTTTTAAGTCTCTTAGGCAACCTTTCGGTGGAATCTCCATGCTCTTGGTTGGTCTTGACTTGATATCCTCATCAATCTCTCTTTCTTGAAAAGGTTTCGACCTCGAAACTAAGTAATCTGCACCAAGAGAAAGCAAGTTACCTTTCATTCTCCTTTGAGAGTTTAGGGTCTTACCTTGGTATTGTTGTGGTTTTGTGGCATGTGGTGCATCAGGGGGCTCTCCTTTAAGAAGATAAGATAGGATCACGACTCTTCTTTGGTCTGGTGTAAATTCTTTGCTTTTTACCTCCTTAATACCTGGAATGAACTCAACAGTTTGGACAAGAAACAAGTGCATCATGGGCTCTTTACAAAAGCCTAAACATTTTAAATCTAATTCTTTAGCACTAGTTATAGCATATTTTAATTCTAATTGTAGTTTAAAACAACTTGTTTCGTCATTCTCTTGTTTGTTCAACAAGCTCTTTAACAGAGCTGTAGCATCATGAGAAACAAATGAGGTCAAGGAGAGACTTACCTGCCTAACACTTTCATTGTTCTTTGCTTGGTCTTGTGGTTCCTCTTTGATGCTTTCCTTTCTTTTATTATTTTGATCAGCCTCGGATTGGACTATAATAGTTTATACTGGTACTACTCCAATCTCTGAATCCTTTGTTTGCTAAGATATGGCAAGAGCGTGTGCCTTCTCTTCCTTATCTTCTTTTTGGTCCATTTACTCAATGATCATCATAATATCTAGCTCTGGTCTTTGATTGTTTGGGATGACAATAGATTGTAACTTTTCTTCTTTTGTCCATCTCTTCTAGCCCTGTATCAAATCCTTTTGACGCAGACAAATGCATTATACTAGAATTGAAAATTGAAATCTCAGAATGGAATGTACTATCACTTTCTTTAAATTTCTCTGTTTTCTCTTCCATTGAAGTTTCTTTCAACAATTTCTTAAGTGGACAATTTACAGCAAAGTGTCCTCTCTTATAACATCTATAAGATGTCTGATCTTTATAATTTAAAAGTTAGAAGACTTACCTTGGGTGGGTGTGCCTTGTGACTTTGGTAAGTCATTAGAATTAGATGCGGCTGCTTGGAATTTAACTTTAGATTCATCTTTTCTCATTGGCTGAACTTCAGTACTTAGCTTTTGCTTTGTTGTTTCCTCCATCAGTTGTAGAGTCTTCTTAATATTTAGCCACATATCTTGTTGTTCTGGTGTAAGTATAAAGGCAGGTGATGTAGACGTCACTCTCGTGGGTGTGGCTTGATGCTTCTCTACAAAGTTTTTATGCATCCGTGCCTTGAGGTCTCTCCAATCTAGCACTGACTCCTTGTAGATGGTTGGAGCACTTTCCTTTAGCCACCATTCATAAGCCTTTTTTGTGAAGGCTGAGACAGCTTGTACTAGCTTCTTCTCCTCTGGGATTTTGTTGGTTTGTAACCACTCCTCCATATTTTCTTCCCACTGCAAGTACACTTCATGGTATTTACTAATTCCTGAAAAGACTAGGGACCTACTTATTTTTTTGACTTGCTTCATTGGACTGATTGGCTTTGAGTAAGTTTGTACTTTGTATGGAACAACTCCATAGCTGTTGGATTTCTCTGCCTTCTTGGGAGGTTGATAATGTTCATAATAATTCTCCTCTGAATCTTCTTCGTACCATGGTGTATTTGAGTGTGTTGAACAGGGTCTGGTGGTTCAGGCTCAGGTCCCTCTATACCTGGTTCATAACCATAATCTTCTTCATACTCAGACATTGAGTCATCCATGTAGGCATTATAGTCCTCATTAAAACTCAGGTCAGATTCATTCTCTTGATACCAAGTGTCTTCTTCATATAGGATTTGATCTTCTTGCTCCCAATTGTATTCAAATAAAAAAAATTCTTCTTCTATGTCTTCCATGGTAGTACCTTGCAAATAATATTGAAAGAGATGATTTAGTTCTGTAATATACCTAAAAGGAAACAAGATTTTCGACAAATACAAAAAGGAAACCAAATTTTTGGGAAAAATCTTTAAACAAGCAACTTTAACTTTTTTTTTGGTGACTATAACCTTTTAAAGAAATATAGACAGAAATAATTAATGAAAAACTTCAAACAATGCAACTATCAAATTGACAATTCTTATAACTTTTTTATTTCTATTTATTTAATATCTAGACAAAAGTTAAGTAAAACTTCTTTTTTGTAACTATTAAGTTTAAAGAAACTTGACAAATAATTAATGAAAATTTTCAAACAATAGAAACAATTCTTAGGGATTTTCGTTTTAATGAAAACAAATCAAAGACAGTAAAAAAAACAAATAAATTTAAATCAATATTTATGAATACACATGATGCAAAAAATGATAGTGCTTAATGGAATGAACAAAGACAATAAACAAGGACTGACTCTTCTTATAATTTTAATTCAAAGGAAATAATTCTAACAACTTAACTCTCTCTTTTTTTTTTTGATTTTTCGATTGGTAGACAAATACTATGGTAACTAAGTCAAAGTAAACAACTTTTTTATATGGTTTTAGGTTTTAATGAAACAATTAAAATGATAATAAAAGACAATGAATTCAAGCAAATATTTTTTTTATGAATTTTAAATTTATATATGAAACATAAACAACACAGAAAATAAAAGTTGGATGAACACAACCTGGGAGATAGAAAGATTTAAGCTCTGATGCCAGATGATGTAAGCTCGGGAGATGCTCAAACGAACTTATTGATCTCACGGTTTCAAAGTGACAAAGCTGTGGCGGAAGTGGCTTGAAATAGAGGTGGAAGGTGGTGATATGGGTGATTGACTCTCTCAATCTAGTAGGTTGATTGACTCACTCAATCAATGATGAACCAAGAATGTTTGAACCACACAAACAATCTTAATCCACAGATCAATAGAAACAAAAGTGCTTCTCACACTTAAGAATCTAAAGACAAGAACAAACTCAAAGAACTTCTTTGAAGAGAAATTGATCTTCTGTATTAACTTAGATTGAAAGGTGATTTTACAATGAGTCTAATGGTAAGCTTATATAGGCTGATTTCAGAGAGTCTACTAGCTATAAAGGAAAGAGAATACACGAAATTAAGTACAGAGGATCATAGATTTAGCTCCTTTGGGAAATATTGCCATTTAGGCTTTAATTGTGTCTTGATCAAGGTAGACTCTGAGATTCCTTGTATCTGGACAGCTTGGGGAGATATAAATGACGTGTTGGAACCTTATGGAAAGTGTAGAAGGTGTCCAAATCGTGTATGAATAGAAGGGGAAAGAGCTGCAGGAGTTTTAATGCGGATGGCTCCAAACATGGCAAGTAGGAGCAAGAGAGAATCCGCCTGATTCTCTGGATGTTGGTGCATTGTAAGATGATAGAAGAATATTCTGGATGGTTATATGTGTCTTTTTAATACTTAAATATCTCTCCTGGTCGCCAAGTATAGGTTTGAAGCTTCTTAAACTCGTGAGCTTCCAAATAAGGCAAGTCAAAGATCTCCTGATTTAAAAATTGAATAAATTTTAAAACATAACTGATTTTGGCATCATTCCAACTCGACGTGCACCTATGATGGGTTAGGTTTCCACAAAAATTTGGTTCACAACTTGGTTCCTCCTGGTTCAATTGGAATCCTTCAATTAGTAACCGCTGGTCTCCTTCCCGTTCATTGGAAAACCTCTGTATTAAAAGTTGAATATCTTCTTCATGCTGCAATTTTTTAAACAAATTCTTCTTCTCGATCCCTTTATGAGTTGAGTTTCTGGAAAAGGTTGATTCGTAGCTTAACTCATCCTGGTTTGGTTGATATGCTCCAAGAAAGACACATATGTGTGTAATACGTCTAGTTTGGTTCTATTTTTGCCTTGCGGACTTGTGAATGAGGAGACATTGGGAACAAGCCTTATTCGCCATGCACATTAGAGGTGTTGCCTCGTTAAAACCTCTTTCGGAAAACCCATTGGGACAAAACCGACAGTAGGAAAAGGAGTATAATTCTCTAACATGTCTTTTAAGTGTCTTAGGCAACCTTTCGGTGGAATCTCCATGCTCCTTGGTTAGTCTTGACTTGATGTCATCATCACCCGACCGTCGTACGTCCCAAGAACCTGTCACGGACCAAGCCACGACCCAAACCTTGGAACGCACCAAGCCTGACTAACCAAGATATCGACCCGGCCCAGACCAAACAGCAAATAAGGATCAAGATTCATGGACCATTCCAACCGGTCGAATGATGCGATCAAGGACTAAGGCACTATAACAAGCTGTTGGCGCCTACATGACTCAGACTTCTCCAGAACCGAATCAATCAAGATTGGTAATTTTGAATCAAATTTATTTGAATTAAGTTAATGAGAACATTATTTATCTTGGTGTTCTTTTCCTTGGTAGGTTTTTGTCCCAATGAGATTTCTCACCAAAGTTTTTAATGAGGCATGGATAAACATTTGCATGTCCATTTACTTAATTCCTATAACATATTTATGATCATAATTTTACCTTGTTTGGCCCGGTCCATGTCTTTTTCTTTGTCCTTGGCGTGTGCAATTAAGATAGGTTTGACCACCTTGTATTTTTTTGGTCTTTGGTCTAGCATGTCTTGGAATTTGTGCCAAGCATGCAAACCATGTTGACCACAATTCCTATCCTTAATTTCGCCTATTTAAATTTAGCCTTGGCCATTTGTAATCTTTTTATCAAATTTTTTATTAATGTTTCTTAATAAAAACTCTAAAATTTTCGGTCAAATCCAAGTAATGTGTCATATCTACTTGTCTTGTGAATCTCTTTCAGGTTAGTAATTTCCAGTTAATCAGTTCACAAAACCCTTCATTGGGCCGTTGTGTCATATCCAGTCGAGAGAAGTCGGTTATTCAAGGTTCATCTGTGGCCTTGTTCTAGTTCTCAACGATCCATTCTTCTTTTCATTTTATCAATTGACCGTCCATCTCTCCATCTCGTCCCAACCTCATTTTGATCGATCTCAAAAATCCCAAAACTGACTGTTCAACTCCCGCTCTTTCCAATCAGCTTATCACAATCTGTTGGCCGATCTTGGATGAGTGACTCCATCTCCTAAGGATCACGTCACTCTATGACTCAATCAAATTCAAATATGACTCAATCAAATTCAAACATGATTCAATCAAAGAATAAAAAAAAATAATTTAGCAACGAGATCCCTCCCCCAGACTTAATTCACATAGTCACGGTGTGAGTAAGAAGGTGGAAATGATCAAAATAATGAAAAGAAAATAAATTAAGGAAGTATGTACAGAGGTGTGTGTAGTATCTAGAAATAATCCTCGTTCGTGGATTCATCACCTGACGGTGGGGTTTCGGCTCCGGTTTGGCAAATCATCTCCCTACTCAACTCCTGAACATTTTTCTTTATCTCTCAACCCGCGCGAGTGACCTTGTCGATGCTGCCTTGTTGGTATTGGCAGAAAGATTGCAGGAGGCTGATGTGTTCATGGGCTGCTTGCACGAACCTGCTTATGATTAGCTCAGTGTATGGTGCAAAACTGTAGTGCTCAGATCCTTGTGTTGCTTCCCCTGCTAGGTCCGTCATGCTCTTGCAGTGGCTCTGTTCTGGAATGGGTTTATTGTTGGTGGAGCGTCTGTGGCATTCTGAGCGAGGAGGGAAGAAGAGAACGTTCTCCCTCTTAAGTAAGATTCTCTCTGTTATGGTCCATTTGAAGTGGAATTGATAAATGTGTTTTCACCTTACTTTTTCTACCAAAACCATGAGTTATTCAATATTATTTTATCTAGTAATTGGTGGAAAGTGGGGTTTTCTGTGATAGGGACGCATGTTTGTAAAGTATGGAGGTGACGATTCCTCCTATGATCAGTTGTATCAGCGTACTCCGGTGTTGTAGCAGCACTTCCTCTCGTAGCTTTATAAATCTTTTTATTCGCACAACTGTCATACACATGTGGCTGCTTACTCCTTCCACCGACGAGTAGTTTAAGGAAACCCTCATATAGGGTTGAATACCCTTTGTCAGCCACACCATTTCCTCTTCCTTGATTAGCTCAGCTTCTGTTCGAGAGATGACCATTGCGTCTAGGGTCTTGTGGACGTACATGATGGCTTGGTGCCTTAGGCGTAATGTTTTGCACATGCCTGTTTCATAACTCTCATTGGAGATATAGTGTCACACGTCCAAAGTTTCTGAATCCTAGATCGTTGAATGAGAGGTCTGACCCTTGATGGAGTCCAAAGATGTTAATGATTTCGCTTATAGTTACCCGATAAAGTATTCCTTTCGCGAGGAATTCAATGTAGCCAGAGGTAACTCGGTCTTGTGGTGTCTGCAGGTGGAAGCATAGTTAAACTGAAGCGAGGAACACACAAATGAGCTTGCAGAATCCTAGCTGTGTCTGGAAGTGGAGGTATCTAAGTCCCATACTCAAGAAGATTATGTACACATCATTATGGATATCCATGGTGTGTAGCACTGCTTGAGCAGCGAATGTCGTGGGGACAACCTAGAGCTGCATTAAGGCGTCATAGTAGTTTTGGAAGAACGTGTGATGTGTGCACTCTGTTTCTTCTCTGCTTTCTTCATCAGAGTCCTCTGTTTCTTCTTCATGTCCCTCGTTGCTATCTCGCATGTACTCATCATCATGATGCTGAGGTGATTCTTCCTCCTCTTTGCGCTCTTCCCAAGCCCACGACATCGGGTTCCCTTCTCTTGTTTGGGAGCTCGTTACACGAGTCGACTTCACCATTCTTAACCTAGAATCACAATAACCTTAGATATTTGTTAGTTTTGTGTTGTGATAAAGAGGTTTCCCTCTTTTATCCTAGGCAATAGAGAAAATTTATCATGCATACTTGGACAGAGGTTCTCTATGCATAGACCAATCGATTCTCTGCCTTACGGATAACTTACTGTGGATTAGCAACTCCCGAAAATAGCTACGCCGAGGTTTCTAAATTAAGAACAGTTTAAAAGCACATGATTTTACCTTGTGAAAAGTCAAGGTTGTTAACAATGATTGGAAAAATTTTTGGGAAGAAGACAAAGAGACAAAAAAGTTTTGACTTTTTTATATGTCTTTACTTTGAGTTGAAAAAAGTAGAAATGGCTGAGAAAGAGAGGGGTTAAAAAGAAGGAGAAGAGACCATGTGTGGCTCTGATTTTCCTTCATGGAGTAACAACTTATGTTAAACCATGTTAAACTTTGTTAACTTACTCGGACTTGTGATAGTTGCGCTACGGTTTGGCAAACCGTTGTCCAAAGCGTTTTTTTCATTTCTTTGATCATTCTTTCCTATTTGGTTAATATGCCTCTTCTTGCTCTATCCTAAAAAGAAGAAAATAAATATAGATTAAAGTAAAATAGTTAACAAAAACGGTATGATAAAAATATAAATATCACAAATAATTATAAAAAACGGATAAACATAGGAGTGTCTCACAAGTGTGTTTGTTCAATATCACACGCTCGATATTGCCCTTTTTGTTTAAAGGTTTTTTGGGTTATGGAGATAAGCAGTTGCTTCCTCTCCAGCGTCTCTGCTCACGCCCATGTTCTGGTCGTGGTCAATCTGTTTTCTTTTAGCTTTCTTCTTTGGGAAGATTGCTAAAGGAGATTTTACTTTATTATTTCCAAAAGGGTTGAACCAGCGCGTTCTTTTCTTACTCGAAAGTGTCTTCGTGCTAATGTTTTCAGGTACGCCTCTGTCTCCTTGTTCGAGTTTTTGTTCTAACATTCCTTGCTTCTTTGGTTTGTTGTTGTCATCTATTGGGTCGCCTTTGACTCTAGCTCCCGGCTCATGCTCCAGTTTCGAAAAGCTTACATTTTCTTCATGCTTCTTTTATGCATTCAACAGATCTTCAACTACTTTGCTCTCGACACTCAATGGTCCGCACTCCCCTACCTTTGCAGTCAGGGTGTCGTGCAGATGTTCTTCATTGGTTTTTTCTTTAGGGAGGTGGTCTGCAATTACATCTGGTCAATCAGTGCGGAATATTTGGCCGTTTATTATTGGTTTCTTTGTGACAGTGGTGATGTCAAATTTAAGGGTTTTTCTGCCGAGTCGCAAATCTATATGTGCTCCTGGGGTGGCTAAGAATGGGCCCCAAGATGATATAATCTTTTGGTTCTTAATCCATCTCCAATATTACGACGTCCCTAGCGATTTTGAAGTTACATACTATGATAGGTAAGTCTTCTATAATTTTGGCAGATTCCCTTATGGAGCAATCAGCGAGGACAAGAGAGATCCTACATTCCTTGAAGCTTTGGAAGCCGAGTTTTTTTTATATGGATAACGACATCAGATTGACACTGCTCCTAGGCCACAGAGGCATCTAGAGAAGGTGACTTAGCCTATAGTGCACAATAATGTAAAGGTTCCCGGATCATCTAATTTTTTTCTTGAAAGGTTGTGTTTTGACTATGGCACATCATTCTTGTGTCAGAGTTGCCGTACTTCTCAGTTATTCTCCTTTTCCCTGATAGCATCTTTCAAATACTTCGTCCATTTGGGTACCATCCAGATGCTTTAATCAGCGGTAGTGTGATCTTGGCCTCAGATAGTTGCTTGTCGAACAAGGCTTTGTACTTGGCTAGTAATTCCTTTTTCAATCGTCCTATTTTGGCTCGTAAGGGGATTTAGCGAATGGTGAGTTGACGATGGTGTTGATTGATTGCTTCACTTTGACCTGGTCAACCCTTTGTTGTGTTTCCTCCTTTTTTTTTTCTTCTTGACAACTGCTGGATTTATTGCCTCCCCACCACATGGTCCTGAAACATCCTTTTTTGGGGTTGATGTTTAAATCTCTCTCCCGCTTCTCAAAGAGATAACATGCACATCCTTGGGGTTTGTTTATAGTTTCCCAGAAAGTGTTCTCATTGGTCGTTTAAATATATATGCTTCTGTTGGTTTTATTTGAGTAGCAAGGTTCTCTATCTTGGAATTCAGGTCTCCATATATGTTATCAACTTTTGTGTGGATTTCTTTCATCTAGTTGTTGATGTAGATAACACTCTTGCATTTTCCTTCTAGCCCATTCTTTAGCATCTTTGTGATCTCGTCTTCACGGGTAGCAGGTGGGTGGTATTGATAGTTGGAGTTGTTGTTCTATGAGATTAAGGGCTTTGCATAGTAGTTGCATGATGGTGGGTAGCTTGGTTATTTAGTGCCCACTAGGTTGGTAACCCGTTGCGGCAGGGTACCTTGGCTAAAAGGTGTTGATAATGGCCTGTTGGGTGGGTTGTTTTGGGGGTGGATAGTGTTGGTCTTGCGGGTTTTCCATGTTTGTGCTCGTATATGATAGGTTCGAGTTTCTGAAGTTGGAGTTGTAACCATTGTTCAACTCTTGTCTGCCAATGTAATTGATTTCTCATGTGCCATATGACTGAAGCTTGTCTGGAATGTATTATGGCTTGCTTACAAATTTGATGTAACATTTTGTGGCTTGGGGTACCCGGTCTAGCTTGTCGTTTAAGTGCTTGGATTTCCCTTTTTTGTTGAATCTCGCTCAGAGTTATCGAGTGGAGTGTGATCATAAACTTCTCCATAGTTCCCGTCACTTGTGACTAGGTTTTCAACCATCTGTAGTCTTCTTTCGGTGTCTTGGCCTAGAAAGTTTATGTTTAAAGCAGTGTCGGAGAGCATCCTGATCTTTGGTAGTACGCCTCGGTATAGTGTGCTTAGGAGGGTTATTTTTGAGAAACTATGATATGGGCATTGCGATGTGTATCATTTGAATCATTTTCATGCCTCGCTTAAACTCTCAGTTGAGCATTTTATGAATCCGGAGATATCGTTGCGCAGCCTTGCAGTGCTAGTAGTGGATAAGAACTTGGTTAACAACACCTTCTTGCAGCCCCTCCATGTTTTGATTATGTTAAGAGTTAAGTTTTCTTCCATATGTGTGCCTTGTCTCCAAAGGAAAAAGGGAATATACACAGTTTGAAAGCATCTTCTGAGATTTTATTGGTCTTCATTTTGGAGCAGAGCATATCGAACTGAAGTAGATGGACGAGAGGATCTTCCATTGGTAAGCTAAGGAATTTATTGCTTTGGACTATTTTGATAAGTCTCGCTTTAATTTAGAAGTTGTTGTTTTCTATCAGTGGTGGTCTTATTCTATTTTGTGTGCCATGCATTGTTGGTTGTCATAGGCTCTTATTACTCGTGTTGGACGAGGGTTGTGAGCTGGTTATGCATTGTTGTTGCCATTGTTGAGTGATTGTTATTCTTGCTCCATGTTGGCATTTGGAGGATGATTGGTGTTTGTATCTTGCTGGTGGAGGTGTTATTGTTGTTCTTGTGCATGGCACAATCTGGTATTGAATCGTCCTAGGCGGTGGGGTCTGCAAAATGTTGATGTAGATTTGTAAAGCCAATTTCCTTGTGGGATAGAGAGTTACAGTGCCTAGTTTGTAGAACATAGGGTGTCAAACCAAATCGGGATATTCATTTAAGCACATAGAATACATGTTTATACTTAATTTAGGTGGATAAAAAGGTTTTAGGCTGGTATACTGGTGTCACTAAATTAAAACTAAAAATCTAATTTGAAGCAATAAGTAAATAGCTATGTCTAAGATATCTAATTAATGCTAAAAAAATAAAAGCAGTTTGGTTTGTTTATTTATAGATTAAAGGACCTTCCAGGATTGGGTAATTGATCAGATGTTTCTAAGTAAGATTTGTATGAACTCATGTTTATAAGCTTATTACGTTCTGCCCACGCAAGACAGAATCTATAATGTAGAGTTAATCTACTTCCGTGACAGAAACCACTTTGTCAACCATCCAAGTATCTACAAAGTTATTTTGGATACTTAGGTGAGTCATAAGCATTAAAATTGTGTTTTTTTCTATTTATAGCAAGGTAACCCAAAGTCAACGTTCGTTGAACAGATTTAAGCAAGTCCGTGTCTAGAGTATTCAAGCATGTCAAATATCCTGTCAGGATTGCTTAAGGCTTATGATTCAGGCTCAAGCGTTTGCTATTGAGTCTGACCTTAATCATCTCAAGGACACAATGGGAACTGTGCCTCGAAGCTTTAAACAATCATCGTTTTTCCTTTGAAAATATCCTCCCTATTACCCAACCTGAAAGATTGAGGGAATCTACTTGCTAATCATAGATGGTAAAAAAATCATAATGGTTGATGATCCGTTAAACCATATAATTGGAATAGAGAATGAGAATCTAACTAATGTGCAAGTAGATTAAAAACAAAAAATAAAAATATGAATGCTTAAATTATATACAAAGATACTTTTAACAAATTAAAATGAAAATAAAACTAAATTAGAACTTAAGGTTCTTCTTTTTTGGCCCCCTGTTTCTCAGCTCTCTAAAACAATAAGGAGTATTTATACATATACATAGAGGCGAAGAGTTAACCCTAGGAGGAGTAACGCGGCTTCGTCGGTTTAGGTAAGTCGTTGCTTGTGCACAATAGGTTGGCAACCATTGTCTATATTGTTGTAGCATTTTTCTTTATCCTCTTGATTCTCCTTCATTCCTTTGTTTCCTTCTTTCCCTCTTTCCTTTCTTATTTGATTTCCTTCTTATTTTATTCTTTAGATTATATTTCTTTGATGATTCGTCCTTGGTACGCAATATTCTCCAATCCTCAATTCCACGCATAATCTCGCTTTTTTGCTTTGGTTTTGCTCCATTTTCGGTTTTGACACACGAATATCTATTTATGCAATATTTATGCAAAATGCAGTCCTAAAACACCTTAAAATGTATCCTAAATAGCTAAACCCTATCCTAAATCCTAGTAAAATCCTAAGATATCATCTATTGATGGTTTGTCAAGGATTTTACCACCCTTGTTTCACTTCTTACCTCTGTCATCAAGAAAGAGTTGCTTTTGAATGGGAAGAAGAGCAAGAAGACACTTTCAAGAAGCTTAAGGACAGCTTTGATCATGCATAGGTTCTTGTGTTGCCTAACTTTAACAAGACATTTGAAATTGAGTGTGATGCATCAGAAACATGAATTGGAGGTGTACTCAACCAAGGAGGCAAGCCCGTGGCGTTCTTTAGTGAAAAGCTCAATGGAGTATCAATAAATATCCCACATATGGCCAAAAATTGTTTGCCCTGGAAAGACTACTCCAAAGTTGAATACATTACCTATTATCTAAAGATTTTTTTTTTCATATAGATCATGAGACGCTCAAATATTTGGGAGGACAAACTACACTCAACAAAAGGCACACTGGATGACTAGAGTTTTTGGAGACCTTTTCCTATACGATCAAATACAAAAAGAGAAAAGACAATGTTGAAGCTGACGCCTTATCCAGGAGACATACTCTAACTGCCACTATGTAGGCCAAAATTATGGGGTTCGACACATCAAAGGCTTATATGGAGATGAACCCGACTTTAGAGAAGTCTACCTTCAGTGCTTGAGAAACAAGAGGCTTTGCATTCCCCAAGTGTCAATGCGTGAGTTGATCGTACGAGAGTCACACGGAGGACTCATCGAATACTTTGGAGTTGACAAAACTCTCAGCATAGTCATGGAACACTTCTTCTGGCCACATTTTAAGAGAGACGTAGAGCGCTTTCATGCCAAATGCATTGTTTGCCTTAGAGCAAAATCCAATTTACTGTTGGAATAAAGAAGAAATAAAGGAAGAAGGATGTGGCCGTGTGATCTAAAGCTATATAAGAAAGTGTCTTAGGCTTGTTTGTGGTTTATGTTATGTTATCCTTGTAGCCAATCATGTATTAAGCTATCTTTGAATCCAAACAAGCCTAGACTAGATTAGTAAATAGCTATCTCTCTCCTCATTTGTAAGCAAGAGATTATAATCTCATTCTAATAAAAATCTAATTTTATATAAACTCTCTCTCTCAAATTCGCCTACATTCTCTTAATCTCTCAATTTTTTCATTCTTTTAATCTCTAAATCTCTTAATATCTCATTCTTTCATGGTATCAGAGCAATAATTCATCAATATGTCATCTTAATTCTCCAAAAATTCGAATTGTTCTTTGATTTGTTCAACATATCTTCAAAACCAGACCTGCCGAGAAGAACAGGGTGGTGGTCCGCCAATTCCAGCAAGATCACGAGTCTTTCTTGCACATTCTTACAAAAGGATCATTTTTATAGTGTTTCTAATCGTTCCTGCACCAATTTCATCTCATTTGGTGATCAAAATCCAAAGTTTTTCCACGACCAGCTCTGCAATCACGTTCATTGGGACTATCCGCCATTGAAGCAAGCATATTTCCTTCAAAAATTCATCACATCAAGTAATTCCAAAGCCTAACCTCAAGAAGAACGAGTCTAGTTGATGTTTATGGAGGTTCGCACTCAATCTGAGCAGGTTTAGAAGCTTTCTTGATCCATCTACCTCAACGTCTCTGTTTTCAACTCCGATGGGGTTTTTGTAACAAGAATCATATCTCTTCTTGATTTCTTTCAAATCTTGGACGTTAAGAAGCTAGACAAGGTACTTGTAGAGTGTTCCAAGAAGTTTCAGCTCAATCCAAAACTTTTTAGGCTTCAAGAAAAATGGTTAAAAATCTGGTTTCTTGAAAAATTGGACGGAAAGATTGTTTTTGAGTTCGTTAGGCAGTTTAATCAACTTTGGCTCACTGAATATTTCTTATCTGGGAAGTAGAAAGCTGGTATATCTGTTAGCAGGTGGTTAGAAAAACGGATAGAAGCAGTTACTGACCAAGCATACTCGCCCGTGTAGTAATCAGGTTGCGCGGTTGATTCTTGTTGGCGCGTGTAGTATACTCAATAGAGCCGGTTGGTTCTTGTTGTATGAAAGAGGTTTCTTGTTCCCAATAGATTTTGGGGAGATGCACTCATGGCTGCATGAAATCTAATCAATAGGACTCCAACTAAAGTCCTAGATGACTTGTCTCCATTTGAGGTACTAAATAAAAAATCCTAGTATTGAACATATAAGGGTATTTGGGTGTGTTTGCTTTGTCTTAGTACTAGGTGAACAAAAGATCAAGTTAGAAGCTAAGGGTACCAAGACAATGTTATTTGTTACTCATAAACTCAAAAAGGCTACAAATGTTATAATCCATAGACTAGGAGAGTCTTGGTATCTAGGGATGTCAAGTTTGATGAAACAAGAGGATACTATGAAGAAGGTACCTTTGATCAATTCAAAGACATCAACTCAAACACATCTAATCAAGCTGAGAACCTAAGAAAACTTTTAGAAAGCTTGGCCAATCCAGCACCACCTACCACACGGCGGCCATGCCTAGAACCAAGAAGTCCAAGTCCCGCACCTATCACTATCCATTCTCCAGTTCAAGCATCGAACAAAACTGATTCAGCACCCGCTTCAGTTGCAGTCTCGTCGGCCCGCTCCAGTTCCCAGTCCAGCTCCCGGTCCAGTCTCATCTCGGCCTGCTCCAGCTCCAGTTCCAGCCTTGTCCTGGCCTAGAACAAGTCCTCTTGATCCTGAGGGGGGGCAACCTTCTACATATAATCAAGATGACTCAGAAGAAGAAATACTAGTTTCAGCTTTAGAAAGACAAAAGGATATTCAACATAATCTTGTAGATGCTTTGGAAGGAGAGGACAATACAACACAAGGGGAACCTGCTGTTGTTCTTAGAAGAAATACAAGGCAGAGATTTCCACCTAACTTCTACTACAACAACAATGCAGCAGTTCACCAAGATCAGGGAGTATATAATTTAGTTCATATACATCAATCTCATGTTGCATTTACACTTAGTCTTGATAAAGAGCAGATTCCAAGAAGCTATGAGGAAGATATTGATACAAGCGTAGTGGTGGGGTGGTATTCAACCGAGAAGCTCGAGGTTTAGGACAACGGTTGGATGGAGGAAGGATGGAGCGAAAGGACCATACAATCTGCGGAAGACTTGTGATACACCAAGGTAGCTTCAACCTGGAAGGAGAAAGCTCACCACAGAGAGAGAGAGGCGCCGAGTTTATTTAGACATGAGTCTTAGGGTTTTTGTTTAAAATTCAAGTTATCTTATTCATTGCAAGTAATAAGGCTTATATAGGCCTTTGGTTTACAACTTAGAGTAAACAACATGATGTTTCCCCAAAACAGCAATAAGTCTAAATAAAAAAACCATAAAGTTTTAAATAGAGAAATGGGCCTAAGCCAAGGCTTAAACACAAAGGTTTGAGCTTAGGACAAATCGCCAACAACTAGGAATTGGGCTTAAGGCCTTAATTCCACATTTATTCTAAAAACAAGAAATAGCATAGGTAAGCCCCATAAGGACAGGGCCGAAGTTGACTTGGGCCCGTGAAAGATGTTGGGCTTGAGAATGGGCCTTGGTCGGTCCGAGACAATCATCCTTGGGATGCCGTGCAATCTGACTACTTCCCAGAAGAATAGATTGGCTGTCTTACTGGCATCGTTTGTCTTATTGCATGGAACGAAATATGCCATCTTGGAGAACCGTTTGACCACAACAAGGACAGAATCTTCGTGGTTGATTTTGGGCAGTCCTAGTACAAAATCCATCGAGATGTCTGTCCAGCGGGCATAAGGGATCAGTAGTGGCATATAGAGGCCTTTCGGATGCATCTTTGACTTGGCCCGTTTACAGACTAGACACCTGGCACAGTGAGCCTCCACATCTCGTCGTTGATGAAGTCAGTAGAAGTGTTTCTTAAGCATGGCCAATGTCTGGTCGACACCAAAGTGTCCCATTAGGCTGCCTCAATGGGCTTCCCGTTGAAGTAACTCGCAAACGGATCCTTGGAGAATGCAAAGCCGCTTCTCCTTGAAGAGAAATCCATAAAACAGGTACAATTGACCGTGAGTGCGTTTCCCAAGTTCCTGGAAGGCTTCCTTGAGATCCTCGTCTTCTGGATACAGTTCCTTGATCATTTCAAAACTCATGACCTTGGACTCCATAACCGAGATTAGGCGCCTATTCGCATCCGAACTTGATGGTATCCGCTCTTAAGGTCGATCTTGGAAAAGATGACTGCTCCGCTAAGCGCATCTAACATTTCGTCCAAGCGCGAAATGGGGTGTCGCTACTTAATGGTGATGTTGTTGATGGTGCGACAGTCAACACAAATCCTCCATCTTCCGTCCTTCTTGGGCACAAGGAGGACTGGAACAGCGCATGGGCTGAGGCTCTCTCTTACGTATCCTTGCGCCATTAGGTCTTGAACCTGCTTCTCTAGTTCTTTGGCTTCCTCGAGGTTCACACGGTAGGCAGGTCGGTTTGGCAGCTGGGCTCCGGGGATAAAATCAATGTGGTGCTCGATCCCTCTGATTGGCGGCAGTCCTGGTGAAATATCTTCTGGGTAAACATCAGTGTACTTTTCTAACAGCATCTTATTTTCCTCGGGAACACTGTCCTCTGCGCCAGCATTAAGACTACTTGTGTCTCCTCGGTCTGGACGGCTTTGCGGACGTCTACGATGTAGATAAGGAAGTTCTCCTTCTGAGCATGCTGATCCTTTGCCATTTTAGCCTGCATGTCTCGGACTTCATGTGGTGACATCGGGGCTAAGTTAAACCGGCACTTGTCATGGACGATGGAGTAGAAGTTTGTCCGTCCGTTATCGGTCGCCTCCCGGTCGAACTTCCAGGACCGTCCCAAGAGAAGATGTCCAACTGATATCGGGACTACGTCGCATAACATTTGATCTTGATATCGTCTAATGCTGAAATACACTTTGACTTCTTTGGAGATGAAGAGCTCGGTCTTGTTTTTAAGCCACCGGAGGCGGTAGGGTCGCGGGTGCTTGGTCGTGGCTAGCCCAAGCTGTTCGACCATGTACATGCTATCGACGATGGTGCATGATCCACCGTCTATGATCAGGGAACACAACTTTACGAGAATAGTGCACATGGAGTGGAATATATTTTCCCGTTGATCGATCTCTTCTGGCTCTAGTATAGAACTAAGAACTCGTCGGATCATCAATAGGTCTCTGGAGTTGGTGTATTTGACCTCGTCCTCGAATCTATCGGGTGTGGGCGTGGGCTCCTCAGTCTCGTCCTCTGATTCATAATCTCCTGTCGCCGTTAAGACCATGGTTCGTTGGTTTAGCATTCTCGGGACATGTGTCCTCGTCCCTTGCATTTAGCAGGTGATCTCGCTGCTCCGTTGTGGTTGGTTCGTGGAAGTAGGTGCGGCTGGTCTTAGGGCAACTGGAGTGACTTTAGGGGCCGGGTTGGTAGGGGATTTTACCTTGAAACGCGGGTCGTTGCTGGTCGTGGCTCGGTCATATGGTGCTCTTGCGTTGGTTACTCTTTTTAATCTGGACCGCGAGGTGGAACAACTTGCCTAGGTTGTGATAGGGCTGACGCTCAACCTTACGGGCAATGGGCTCCTGTAAGCAGTCTAGGAATTGTGCCATGAGGCTCTCCTCTGATTCTTCCATCTCTAGTCGGTTTCGTAGATGATTGAATTCATCGAATTATTCTGCCACCGTCTTGCTTCCTTGGGTCAGGCATCTGAATCATTGAAGTTCTTGGTGGAAATGTGGAGGGACGTATCGTCTCCTCATTAGGTGGGTCAATTTGTCCCACGAAGATAAGGGACCAAAACGTCCTCGGCGTCGGGCTGCTACCTCTCGATCCCACCATGCTAGAGCATGGTCCGTGAACTGGGCCGTTGCAAGGGCCACTCCTCTCGGGTCGTCATAGTTGTATTAGTTGAAGAGCAACTGCATTCGTCTCTCCCACTCGAGGTACTCTTCGGTGTTGGAATGAAGAAGAATGATAAAGACAAAGAGGAAATTGAGAATGTGTGTCTTTGATTCTAAGAAGGTGCAATGTGTCCAAAGGGAGTGGCTTAGGCTTTCTTGTGATTAATTATATGTTATCCTTATATTGAAATATGTATTAGGCTATCTTAGTATCCAAAAAATCCTAGACTAGTTTAGTATAAATAGTTAATTCTCTCTTCCTTTGTATAGAAGAAATTCGTTTTTCTAAAATCTCAATAATATTCATTCTTACTTTTTCTCTTTAATCTCTCTCTCTCTCAATCTCCAAATCTCTATATCTCTTAAACTTTTAATCTTTCATGGTACCAGAACCAGGTTTCATTGATCTGGCATAAGATTTCTGCTGAAACTCATCATCTTGCATGCAATTTCTTCTCAAGCCTTGAAACAGGTATCATCGCGAGATCATCGTGTTTTCATCAGGATTTCTGGAAATAAATCGAGTGTTCTTGTCATTTTATTCATCAAGGTTTTTTCTCCGGCATGTTTTGAAGATTTTCCAGGTGGTTTCACTCAATTTGGTGCCCTGAGTCGAAAGCTATCCTAGTCTTCCTCCGGTGGTGTCGCGATCATCTTCGCCGCGAATCCACGGGTTTGCAACGAGCATATATCCTTCAATTATTCATCAAATCAGGTGATTCAAAACCGTAAACTCAAGTAAAACGAGTCTATTGATGAATCAGGAGGTCCGCTTTGCTCATTTTTACAATTAGAAACTTTTTTGATCAATTTTTCTCAACGTGTCCTGTTTTGATCTGTTTGTTGTTTTTGTGTTAAAACTTTCATTTTTACTTAATAATGTGCATATTTTGGATGATAAAAAATTAGTTTAGGATCTTTTTGAGTGTCTAAAAAGTGTCATTTTATTCTAAAGAATTTTAGCTTCAAAAAAGCTTTTCTTGATTGATACTAGGAATCTGTTTTTCAAGTTTTGGAGGCAAAAGTGGATTAAATTTGTTTTAACAATCCTATTAACAGAATCTTTGCTATTCTAGGCTTTTAATATTGTTAGAAGTAGTTGGTAAAGGACTGTAAGGTTGTTGAAGGTTGTTACAGGCAGTTGCAAGTTGTTGTTGGACAGGTGGTTTCAAGTTGTTGACGCGCCTAGGTACCTAACCTCTTGGACAGGCGCGTGTGTGGTCTGGTCTAGTCTTTGGTTTTATTTTTTTCCTTGCAGAGTTTTAGATATAGCCAAATGGATTCTTAGACAAACATCAAGGCTCCAGTCATGCTTCAATTATCACCTATGGTCAAGAACCATAAGGACAACCTTATGTAGCAAAGGGTTACAAAGGCGCCTGTTATAGCCATTGAAGGGGATGACTCAGATGATCAAGATGATCATAACAAATGGTTTCAGAAAGACCATATGGTGCTTTCTATACTCCAAAATTCCCTTGATGGATATCTTTTAGAAGCATATTAATATTGTGAAAATGCTAAAGATCTTTGGAAAACTTTGAAAAATGTATATGGCATTACTACTAACCTCATAAGAATTTTTGAGGTCAAGAAAGCTTTGAATGATCTTAGACAGGATGATGCTGAGTTCACAAAGAATTATGAATCTTTCAGAGCATTATGACCAGAGCTAGAGATGCTAAGGCCTGCCAAAATTGATCCTATTACTCTCCATGAAAGGAGAGAACAAGATAAGGTATAAGTATAATCTCTCCACAAGCACCTGGCTCAGGGCCAACTCACCAAGTACCAGGGGCAGCTAACCAAGCGCCAGGGCCAGCTAACCAAGCGTCAGGGCCAGCTAACCAAGCGCCAGGGCCAGCTCATCAAACTCTCGAACTAGGACCAGCCCAGCCTGCACCATGTTCTCCAAGGCGCGACCCCAGTTCGACCCCGGAATTACCTAGGCACAACCCTGGCACGTCCGAGATCCAACCCAGGCACGACCCAGGCACGTCCCAACCAGCTCCACGACCATCTGTTCCAGGAACGTCCATGGTCCCATCTCCGATCTCTCGGCCACGAACCAGGTCGCAGGCGCAGCTTCATCTCTGAGACGTGGCACAACCTTCTCTTCAATCGGGAAAAGTGCCTCCACTTGATCATCAGGGGGGCAAGGAACCTAGAAATGATCAATAGGAGGATTCAGAAGCAGATATCTTGGTCTCAGCTTAAAAAACGCCAAAAGATATTCAACCTAATCTTGGGAATGCTCTAGAAGAAGAAGAGAAAGGGGAATCATCTGTTGTTCTTAGAAGAAGTATAAGGCAGAGACTTCCACCCAACTTCTACTACAACAACAATGCAGTAGCTTATCATGACCAGGGAGTGTGTAATCTAGTTCATGTACCTGATTCTCATGTTGCATTTACTGTTAGTCTTGATAAAGATCAGATTCCAAACCTATGAGGAAGCTATGGAGATAAATAAGTGGAGAGAAGCAATTCAAGCTGAAAGACAAGCCATGGAGAAGAATCAAACCTATGCGCCAGCTACTCTTCCAAAAGGGAAAAAGGCTGTAAGTTCTAAATGGATTTTTACCATTAAATGTAAAAGCAATTGTGAGATAGATAGATATAAAGCTAGGTTGGTGGCTAGAAGATTCACACAAACTTATGGTGAAGATTATAGGGATACCTTTGCTCCTGTGGCTAAATTATATTCTGTTAATGTTGTTTTGTCTCTTGCTGCTAACCTAAATTGAGAGTTATGGCAAATGAATGTCAAGAATGCATTCTTACAAGGTGAGCTAGAAGAGGAAGTGTACATGACACCACCACCAGGTCTAGAAAATCAAGTAGGTGGTGGCAATACACTGAGGTTAAGAAAGGCTATCTATGGCTTAAAACAATCTCCAAGAGCTTGATATCATAAGTTGAATGTGACCATAAGGGACAGAGGCTTCAAAAGGTCAGAAGTTGAACACACTCTCTTTAAACTTCAAAGTAAGGAAGGTATTGTGGTTATACTAATTCATGTTGATGACATAATCATATTAGGGAGTGATAAAGTAGGAATTGGTTCTACTAAAACATATTTAAAGAGTGTATTTGATATTAAGGATCTAGGTGAACTTAAATACTTCTTACGAATTGAAGTGTGTAGATTCAAGGAAAGTCTTTTCTTATCTCAGAGAAAATATATTGTGGAATTGCTAACCTCTACAGATAAAATGGAAGCTATGCCAGCTAAGACACAACTAGAAGAAGGTTACAAGATAGAACCTGAGGGGGAGCTAGGAGATGTCGCGTTCCAAGATACAAAGTTGTATAGAAAAGTGGTTGGTAAGCTCATATATTTAACCATCACTAGACCTGATTTGTGTTTTGCTGTGAAATGGTGTCTCAACATATGCAAGACCCAAAAATAAGGCATTAGAAAATGATCATGCGCATATTGAGATACTTGAAAGGCACTAAAGAACAAGGTATATGGATGGGTTGTAATTGAAACACAGAAGTTGTAGGTTATTGTGATGCAGATTGGGCAGGAGACAGAAGATAGAAGGAGTACAACAGGCTACTGCACCTTCAAAGAAGGTAATCTTGTTACTTGGAAGAACAATAAGCAGAAGGTGGTATCTTGCTCTAGTGCAGAAGCTGAATATAGGTCCATGAGGAAACTTACCACAAAATGCATCTGGCTGAAGCAACTCCTCCTTGACATACTTGGTGTGAACTTGGAGTCTCATATCACTGTCCATTGTGACAATCAAGCAGCTATACACATTGCATCTAACTCTGTGTTTCATGAAAGAACCAAGCATATTGAGGTGGATTGCCATTAGTTGAGGGAAGCTATTGGAAATGGGATTATCTTACCTTGCTACACAAGGAGTGAAGACCAATTAGCAGATGTGTTAACCAAGGCTACTATATTGAAGACTGAGGGCTCTATCTACCTACGGCTCGGTCTCATGTCCATTCCTCAACACTGATCCTGATCATGGAGTGTTATACTCTTTTTCTCTAAAAGGTTTTTGTCCCAATTGGATTTTCCTTCTTTAGGTTTTTAATGAGGTAATGCTTCATGGTTGCAAGCTTAGCCATTCTCCATTACTTAATCTTGAAGGGGAGTGTTGGAATGGAGAAGAATGATGAAGACAAAGAGGAAATGAAGAATGTGTGCCTTTGATTCTAAGAAGGCGCCATGTGTCCAAAGGGAGTGGCTTAGGCTTGTTTGTGATTGATGATATGTTATCCTTATAGCCAAACATGTATTAGGCTATCTTAGTATTCAAACAAGCCTAAAATATTTTAGTATAAATAGTTAATTATCTCTTCCTTTGTATGCAAGAAATTCATTTTTCTAAAATCTTAATAATATTTATTCTTACTTTTTCTCTTTAATCCCTCTCTCTCTCTCAATCTCCAAATATCTAAATCTCTTAAACTCTTAATCTTTCATGGTATCAGAGCCAGGTTTCATTGATCTGGCATAAGACTTCTGCTGAAACTCATCATCTTGTACGCGATTTCTTCTCAAGCCTTGAAACGGGTATCATCGCGAGATCACCGTGTTTTCATCAGGATTTCCGGCAAAAATCGAGTGTTCTGAAAGATTATGAGATTAAGAGATTTGAAAAATGAGAGAATGAGAGATTAGAGAGATTTAGAGAGAATAATATTTTTATTAAGAGTATGAGAATAATAGAATCTAAGTTACAAATGAGAAAGGAGAAATATATTTATATTAATCTAGTCTAGGTTTGTTTGGATACAAGAGTTGCCTTATACATGAATAACTACAAGGATAACATAACACTAGAACACAAACAAGCCTTATACACTTCCCTTTGACTATGTAACACACGGCTTTTATAGAGAGCTTCAAGAGCTTTCTAAATTTCTCATTTCTTCTTCATTCCAACATGTTCTTGTCATTTTCTTCATCAAGTTTTGTTCTCCAGCGTGTTATGTAGATTTTCCAGGTGGTTTCACCGACAATCAAGTAGCATGCAGCTACGAGAGCATCCCCCTAAAATCTTTTGGGAACTTTCATGCGGAACATCATTGTTCTCACAACTTCATCAAATGCCTATTCTTCCTTTCAGCCACTCCATTTTGTTGTGGAGTGTATGGACAGCTGGTTTGATGTTCAATGCCATGCTTGGCCAAGTGTTTTTGGAGTCTGGTGCTAGTGTATTCTCCTCCATTATCTGTTCTAAAGCATTTAATACTTGCATTGTATTGATTAGTAATATATGCTTGAAAAATTAAAAATGCATCAAATACTCTATCTTTAGAGCTAAGCAAGGTAACCCATGTATATTTGGATTTTTCATCAATAAATGTCACAATTCTCTTTAGATGGAAATGGAGATGTCCAAACATCAGAATGCACCAACTAAAAACAATTATCATTAGTATGCACAGATTTTTCAAAAACTGTTTTGCAATGCTTTCCAAGTATACAAGAATCACACATATGTTTTGGCATTTTTAAACAAGGAACAATCAATTCAAGTGTTCTAGGATGAGGATGTCCTAATCTAGCATGCCAAAGATCAGATTCATCACTATCTTTAGTCATGTCTTCAAGCACATACAAGTCATTTCTTGTGGTTCCTTGTCCAAATCTAATTCTCGTTTCAATATCCTGAAAGTATAAATCATTAGGACCAAAGATAGATTGACAATTTAAAACAGTAGTAGTTCTTTTTACTGAAAGCAAATTAGAGGTAAATGAAGGCATGTAAAAGGCCTTATATTATTTATCAAACAACTTAAGTTTTCCTATGCCTTTAATTGGTACTTTAATTTCATTAGCAATGACAACATTACCTAAGGCTGGTTCTACATTCTCTAGCAATTCTAGATCACTAATCATGTGACTGGAGCTATGAATGTATCTTGAATCTCCATGATTTGCTTGTTTGGTCGGGATGAATAGCCTGACCGGATAGGAATGGGCCGGGGACAGCTTGCCGGGGACAGATTGTCGGTTAAACAAGGAATGAGCAGGTTACTAGTTGAGCTTGAAGAGGGCCACGGCACAATGAAAGTATCTTGGTTGGTCCCGGCAATGAAGCTAGTGGAAGGTTGGTGTGCTTGTTGGAACGTTGGAGGAACAGCTTGGTCTTATTGTCAGAACAAGAGCTGCTGGTCGGGACACTCTTGGAACAAGATTGGGACGAGATTGGTACTTCTCTTGGACTACGGACGATCGCTTGTCTGTGTACCCTGGACGGTCACTAGTTTGTGTACCCCAGATGCTACCAACAAGGATGCCAAGCTGGTCGAGGTGCAGAACAGAAACACTGGACTCGAACAGGTCACGGACAGGTTGTTGGATCACGTGATTGTGTGTTGAGCAGGTCACATACAGGTCGCTGGATCGACTCGAACACGAACACTGGTCTTCGAACAAGGACGCAAGAAGAACGGCGTGGCGTGGAACACTGAACGAACACAGAACATTGGCGTGGAACGGCTGAGCAAGATCAAGCAAGCAGGCGCGTGATCAAGGATACACAACTGTCTTGCAGTTCAAGTAACTACCAACAGCTTATAACCAACTTTAACAACCTGCAACAAATTTTAACCAACTCCTGCAACAAGATTCAACTAATTCTAACCTCCTAATAACAGTTCTTATCCATTATTAACAATAATAATCAATTAAAAATTTGAATTATATGATTTAAAGCAATCCTAAATTTCAAGATTCCACCTTTTTTAACTTTCAAAGATTAACAAGGAAATCAAGAAAATCAATCTAGAAGTCTTAAACATATTAGATTGAACCCAAATTTCGTGGCGACCCTCACAACTTATTTAACTTTCCAGATTCAAATATTTAAATAAAACTGAGAAATGATTAGAATTTTATATTCAGGTTCTTGTTAGGAGCGATTTTGGACGTCTCTGAAAGAAATTTCAAGAAATTCCTTCAGACTAAATGAAATTGTGTTCTGATTTCTTTTAAAGGAAACTAGACTGGAATGGCTTGATTTTAGTATTTTGAAAAATGTGATTTGATGAAGGATCGACGTCGAAATGACCTGGGAAACACGGAGGTTTTCGGCGGAGGCACTCGCGAAAGTCCATTGCAAGAAAATTCGTAACTTTTGATACCCTGGGTCAAATGATGAAATTCAAATTTGCGTGGCTTCATAACACACCGGTGTACAAACCAGAGAAAGCAGATTGTCAAAAGGAGTCGTGGTTTGCCCGGAATATAAGTTGCAAGATGACGGTCGAAATAGAACAAGAAGAATATTAAGAAGAAGATGTTTTCTTTTTGATTCAATGAATGAATGATGAATTTTACACAGATTTGATGCAACCTGGCTCTGATACCATGAAATATTATGAGATTAAGAGATTTGAAGATTGAGATAATGAGAGATTAGAGAGATATAGAGAGAAGAATGTTTTTATTAAGAGAATGAGAATAATAGTTTCTAAGTTACAAATGAGAAAGGAGAGATATATTTATACTAATCTAATCTAGGCTTGTTTGGATACAAGGATTGTCTTGTACATGAATGACTACAAGGATAACATAACACTAGAACACAAACAAGCCTTATACACTCCCCTTTGACTATGCAACACATGGCTTTTATAGAAAGCTTCAAGGGCTTTCTAAATTCATCATTTCTTCTTCATTCCAACATGTTCTTGTCATTTTCTTCATCAAGTTTTGTTCTCCAGCGTGTTATGTAGATTTTCCAGGTGGTTTCACTCAATTTGGTTGCCTGAGTCGAAAGTTATCCTAGTCTTCTCCGGTGGTGTCGCAATCATCTTCGCCGCGAATCCACGGGTTTGCAAAGCGCATATCTCCTTCAATTCTTCATCAAATCAGGTGATTCAAAAACCTAAACTCAAGTATAACGAGTGTATTTGATGAATCAGTAGGTCCTCTTTCCTCATTTTTACAATCAGGAGGTCCAAGAAGCAGAGATCTGTGTGTGACCACTGTAAGAGAACCGGCCACACAAAGAAGGAGTGTTGGGTGCTTCATCCAGAATTGAAGCCAAGCTGGATCATTGACAGGTCCAAAATCCTTTCTACAAGCAGTCCTAGCTCCTCCCACCTAGTACATACAAGCGCTTCTACATTGACAACTAATTCGGCCTCTTCATCTGAGTTTGTGAAGAAATCAGATTTGAAAACTCTCTTCAAAGCCTTTAACTCTGGTAATGTGTTGGGTAAATCACTTCATGCTTCTTTTTAAATATCTATAGCTTCTAAACCTTTGATTGTTGATTCTGGAGCTTCCCAGCACATGATAAGTGATTTAGGATTGCTAGAAAACTTAGAACCTGCCTTAGGTAGTGTTGTAATAGCTAATAGAATCAATGTTTCAATTAAAGGAATTGAAAAGCTTAAATTGTTTGAAAAAGAACCTAAAGCCTTTTACTTGCCATCTTTCACATCTAATTTGTTGTCTATTAAGAGAGCTATTACTGATCTTAATTGTCAAGCTATATTTTGTCCTAATGAATTCTATTTTTAGGATATTGAAACAAGTAGAAAATTTGGACAAGAGACAACAAAGAATGACTTGTATGTGCTTGAAGATTGGTCTATACATTCCTTACAAGAACCGTGTGCTAATAGTGTTAATATTAATGTTTCAACTGAACTTTGGCATACTAGATTAGGCCATCCTCATCATAAAGCTTTAGAATTTATCATCCCTGGATTAAAATTGCAAAATGACTTGTGTGAATCATGTTCTTCGGAAACATTGTAAGACTGTATTTGAAAAATCAATTCATTCCTATGATAATTGTTTTGATTTAGTGCATTCTGATGTTTGAACATCTCCTTTTCCTTCTAGAGATAACCAAAAATATTTTTTAACCTTTATTGATGAAAAATCTAAATATACTTGGGTGTTTGATGCATTTCTTAATTTTTAAACATTTGTTACTAATCAATACAAAGCCAAGATTGAATATTTTAGAACAGATAATGGAGGAGAATATACTAGCACCAAATTTCAGCAACACTTGGCCAAGCATGGCATTGAACATCAAACAAGCTGTCCCTACACTCCACAACAAAATGGAGTAGCTGAGAGGAAAAACAGACATTTGATGGAAGTTGTGAGAACAATGATGTTCCACAAGAAGGTTCCTAAACGATTTTGGGGAGATGCTCTAGTGGCAGGATGCTACTTAATCAATAGAAATCCAACAAAAAATCTAGATGATTTGTCTCCCTTTGAGGTATTAAACAAAATTAAGCCTAATATTGAACACTTAAGAGTATTTGGGTGTGTTTGTTTTGTTTTGGTACTAGGAGAACTTAGGAACAAGCTGGAACCAAAGAGCACCAGGGCCATGTACATTGGGTATTCTCCTACTCAAAAGGGATATAAATGTAACAATCAAGAGACTAAAAAAGTCGTAGTACCAGGGCCAGCTAACCAAGCGCCAGGGCCAGCTAACCAAGCGCCAGGGCCAGCTCATCAAACGCCTGAACTAGGACTATCCCAGCCTGCACCATGTTTTCCAAGGCACGACCCCAGTTCAACCCCAGAACGACCTAGGTAAAACCCAGGCACCTCCCAGGTCCAACCCAGGCACAACCCAGGCACGTCCCAACCAGCTCCAAGACCATCTGTTCCAGGCACGTCCATGGTCCCATCTCCGGTCTCTCGGCCACGAACTAGGTCACAGGCACGGTTTCATCTCTGGGACGTGGCATGACCTTCTCTTCAATCGGGACAAGTGCCTCCCCTTGATCATGAGGGGGGCAAGGAACCTAGACATGATAAAGAGGAGGATTCAGAAGCAGATATCTTGGTCTCAGCTTCAAAAAGGCCAAGAGATATTCAACCTAATATTGGAGATGCTCTAGAAGAAGAAGAAAAGAAAGGGGAATCATCTGTTGTTCTTAGAAGAAGTACAAGGCAGAGACTTCCACCCAACTTCTACTACAACAACAATGCAGTAACTCATCATGACCAGAGAGTGTGTAATCTAGTTAATGTACCTGATTCCCATGTTGCATTTATTGTTAGTCTAGATAAAAAGCTGATTCCAAAGACCTATGAGGAAGCTATGGAGATAAAGGAGTGGAGAGAAACAATTCAAGCTGGAAGACAAGCCATGGAGAAGAATCAAACCTATGCGCCAGCTACTCTTCCAAAAGAGAAAAAAAGCTGTAAGTTCTAAATGAATTTTTACCATTAAATATAAAAGCAGTGGTGAGATAGATAGGTATAAAGCTAGGTTGGTAGCTAGGGGATTCACACAAACTTATAGTGAAGATTATAGGGATACCTTTGCCTTGTGGCTAAATTACATTCAGTTAATGTTGTTTTGTCTCTTGCTGCTAACCTTGATTGGAAGTTGTGGCAAATGGATGTTAAGAATGCATTCTTACAAGGTGAGCTAGAAGAGGAAGTGTACATGACACCACCACCAGGTCTAGAAGATCAAGTAGGTGGTGGCAATACACTGAGGTTAAGAAAGGCTATCTATGGCTTAAAAAAATCTTCAAGAGCTTGGTATCATAAGTTAAATGTGACCTTAAGGAACAAAGGCTTTAAAAGGTCAGAAGTTTAACACACTCTCTTTACACTTCAAAGTAAAGAAGGTATTGTGGCTATACTCATTTATGTTGATAACATAATCATATGAGGGAGTGATAAAGTAGGAATAGATTATACTAAAGCATATTTAAATAGTGTCTTTGATATTAAGGATCTAGGGAAACTTAAATACTTCTTAGGAATTGAAGTATGTAGGTTATGTGTAGGTTCAAGGAAGGTCTTTTCTTATCTCAGAGAAATTATATTGTATACTTGCTAACCTATAAAAATATAATGGAAGCTAAGCCAGCTAAGACACCACTAGAAGAAGGTTACAAGATAGAACCTGAGGGGGAGCTAGGAGATGGCGTGTTCCATGATACAAAGCTGTATAGAAAATTGGTTGGTAAGCTCATATATTTAACCATCACTAGACCTGACTTGTGTTTTGCTGTGAATCATGTGTCTCAACATATACAAGACCCAAAGATAAGGCATTGAGAAATCATCATGTGCATATTGAGATACTTGAAAGGCACTAAATAACAAGGTATATGGATGGGTTGTAATGGAAACACAGAAGTTGTAGGTTATTGTGATGCAGATTGGACAGGAGACAGAGAAGATAGGAGGAGTACATCCGACTACTGCACCTTCATAGGAGGTAATCTTGTTACTTGGAAGACCAAGAAGCAGAATGTGGTATCTTGCTCTAGTGCAGAAGTTGAATATAGGGCCATGAAGAAACTTACCACAAAATTCATCTGGCTGAAGCAACTCTTCTTTGACATACATGGCGTGAGCTTGGAGTCTCTTATCACTTTTCATTGTGAAAATCAATGAGCTATACACATTGCATATAACTCTGTGTTTCATGAAAGTACCAAGCATATTGAGGTGGATTGTCATAAGGTGAGGGAAGCTGTTTTAAATGGGATTATCTTACCTTGCTACACAAGTAGTGAAGACCAATTAGCAGATGTGTTCACCAAGGCTAATATATTGAAGACTAAAGGCTTTATCTACCCACGGCTTGGTCTCATGTCCATTCTTCAACACTGATCCTGATCATGAAGTGTTATACTCTTTTTCCCTAAAAAGGTTTTGTCCCAATTGGGTTTTCCGTCTTAAGGTTTTTAATGAGGTAATGCTTCATGGTTGCAAGCTTAGCCATTCTCCATGACTTAAGCTTGAGGGGGAGTGTTGGAATGAAGAAGAATGATGAAGACAAAGAGGAAATGAAGAATGTGTGCATTTGATTCTAAGAAGGCGCCATGTGTCCAAAGGGAATGACTTAGGCTTGTTTGTGATTAATGATATGTTATACTTGTAGCCAAACATGTATTATGATATCTTAGTATCCAAACAAGCCTAGACTAGTTTAGTATAAATAGTTAAATCTCTCTTCCTTTGTATGCAAGAAATTTATTTTTTAAAAATCTCAATAATATTCATTCTTACTTTTTCTCTTTAATCTCTATATCTCTCTCTCAATCTCCAAATCTCTAAATCTCTTAAACTATTGGCTTGGTTGTCTGTTCATCTGAGCAGTCAAGTTCTGTAGTAGCTGCATCATGGCTTGGTTGTCTGTTCATGAAGATGATCCTTCGCTTCCCAACATGACTTTCCTTGCTAGGAAAGGAAAGTTTTCAAAAAAGAAAAGTTTCAAAAAATGGAAACTCCCGAAAAAGGAAAGAAAAATACAAAAAAAAAATATACAAAAAATGGAAACTTTTGAAAAAGAAAAAATGCAATAAAAGGAAAGTTTTCAAAAATGGAACTCTCGGAAAAAAGGAAAACTGCAAGAAAAGGAAAGTTCACAAAATGTAAACGATCAAGAAAATGCAGGAATATATTGGCACAATCTTGCTAAATTTCCTAAAGGCCAACGATTTTCTAGTCCTAAAAAGGAAAAATTCCCTAAGTTTTAATTATGCCTAAATACTAACTAAGCTAAAAGGAAAATTTTCCTATGTTCCTAGAACTCAAAAAGAAAAATCGCCTTTATGTCTCTAGCTACCCAAAAGGAAGGATTCCTAATCCTAGGTACTCAGCTATGGAAGACGGGACTTTGCTGCTAAGCTCAGTCGAGGGCTCGGTGGTGTCGTGCTAAACGCGGTGCTAGCGCTTAAGGCGATGAACCTGCGGGTGTGCTTGGGAAGGCTTGGGCGAACTGGGCTACTGGTGTAGCCCTTGACTCGACTATGCAGGCGACAAGCTAAACCTAGACCTAGATTCGCGCAATCCTATGACGAATACAAGGTAATGGTGACCTAGACCTATCAAGCAGTTGCGGATTAACCGCGACCCTCACGCAACTAGGACATGCCTCATACCAACGAGATCAACTCACACCTGCTAGGACGAGAAAATCAAATCCTACCAAGCCAAACAAAAAAAAAGAACTCAACCAAACTCGCTATCAACACACGTGTGGGCACTAGGAGGGCTAGGTCCACAATTTCTCAAGGGGAACAAGTGTTCTAGGTGGGTTTCTATTGATCCTAAATTTCGTTTTAAGCAACCTAACTCTTTTTATGATTTCGTTTTTATGAGGAAAATTCAAACAAACAAGCAAACAACAATTCTTGTTCTCTTTCTCAAAAAAAAAAGATTAATAAAAAATTTAAATGACAAGGATAGATAAAACCTGGTTTAATTCTGACTTTGTGGTGGCGGTTTTATGGTGTTTTTTTTTGTGACTTGTCTTGCGCCTCTTCACCTTGCAGAGAAGAAGAAGAACAACAACTCAAAGGTAGGAAAACTCAAAAACAATGAAAAGGAAAAATTCATAGATAGTAAAAGGATAAATTCAACCTAGTACTTAGGAGCTTTTCAGCTCTGATACCAGATGATACAAGCATAGTGGCGGGGTGGTATTCAACCGAGAAGCTAGAGGTTTAGGACCACAGTTGGATGGAGGAAGGATGGAGCGAAAGGACCACTCAAGCTGCGGAAGACTTGTGATACACCAAGGAAGCTTCAATCTCGAAGGAGGAATCTCACGACTAGCTCACCACAGAGAGAGATAGAGGCGCCGATTTTTTTTAGACAAGAGTCTTAGGGTTTTTGTTTAATATTCAAGTTATCTTGTTCATTGCAAGTAATAAGGCTTATATAGGCCTTTGGTTTACAACTTAGAGTAAACAACATGATGTTTCCCCAAACAACAAGAAGTCTAAATAAAAAAACATAAAAGTTTTAAATAGATAAATGGGCCTAATCTAAGACTTAAACACAAAGGTTTGAGCCTCGGAAAAATCGCCAACAACTAGGAGTTGGGCTTAAGGCCTTAATTCCACATTTAGTATAAAAACAAGAAATATGATAGGTAAGCCCCATAAGGACAAGGCCGAAGTCGACTTGGGTCCGTGGAAGATGTTGGGCTTGAGAACGGGCCTTGGTCGCCATGCGTACTAAGAGTGTTACCTCATTAAAGCCTTCTTCGGAAAACCCAATGGGACAAAGCTGAAGGTAGGAAAAAGGTACAATGTCTTAGCACTGCTTTTGGTGCCTTCACCGGATGGTAATGATGAAGACACCCGAGCTGGAAGAATCTTCGAGCAGGAACCTCCATGGTTCCCGATGTTGTGCGAACGGGCCTTGGTGGGCTGGTTCGTGGGCCGAATCGGACGGGACTTGATGGGTCTGGTCGTGGACTGGCGGCTCTGGTGCTTGTTCGCCTGCTCGCCTCGCCAGTTTGTTGAACTTGTGCTCTAAGGCTCAGGCTTTGCCTCGCGTCAAAGGTTCGGGTGGCACTTCTGGGACGGCGGTCCAATGTTCTCATCAGCTATGGAGATAAAGGAGTGGAGGGAAGCAATTCAAGCTGAAAGACAATCTATGGAGAAGAACCAAACCTATGTAAGCAAGAGATTATAATCTCATTCTAATAAAAATCTAATTCTCTTTAAAATTCGCCTACATTCTCTTAATCTCTCAATCTTTTCATTCTTTTAATCTCTTAATCCCTCGTTCTTTCAGTTACATCCACAAGGTTTAATTATTCACTTACCTATTCCAAACATGCATTGGATAAATATTTCCATGGACTTTGGCTTAGGATTACCAAAGATCAGGAACAAAGATTCAATCTTTACTGTGGTGGACCGGTTTTTAAAAATGGTGCATTTCATTCCATAACATGACCAATGATTCTACATAAACAGCTTATCTATTTTTTAAGGAGGTAGCAAAACATCATGGCGTACCAAAGACCATTGTATCCAAACGATATACTAAGTTCCTTAGCCACTTTTAGCGAACTTTATGGAGAAAGCTAGTAACAAAGCTTCTTTGCTCGACAACCTGTCACCCACCCTCAGACGGATGGACAAATCGAAGTTGTCAACCAATCGCTTTCAACTTTGCTGAGAGCTACAGTTGGTAAAAATCTTAGGAATTGGGTTGATTTTCTTCCTTTCATTGAATTTGCTTATAATCGTGTATCCCACTCTGTTACTAAACATTCTCCTATTGAAATTGTCTATGGTTTTATACCACTTACACTGTTAGATTTGCAAGCTTTTCCTCACAAAGAGCAGATGATTAGCCAAGATGGAGAGACCAAAGCGGAGCTGATCCAGAAGTTACACCAAACAGTCAAGAAGTACCTAGAGAAGAAGATCAAGCAGAACCGAAAGCACGCCAACAAATGAAGAAAATAGATAGCCTTCGAACCAGGAGATTGAGTTTTCTTCACATGAAGACAGAACGATTTCCAAAATAGAGGAAGTCCAAGCTCGTACCGAGAGGAGATGACCCTTTTAAAATCATCAAAAAGATCAATGACAATGCCTACCAAATCGACATACTAGGTGAGTTTAACATATCACCAACATTTACTGTCACTGATTTATCTACTTTTGATGAAGGTGAAGCAACTGAGGACATAATCTTCACAAAGGGGAGGAGATAATGTAATCATGAGAAATACGACCAACACATCCACAACCATCCCAACCGTGAGACAAGCACCAAGGACAAGATAAGGATTAATAGACATAAGAGAGAGCATCAACCAAAGCATGGAGTCACTACTAAACATAATGGTGATACAAGACAACAGGAAACAACAACTTTGATGAAATAAAAGAAAATAATTTTTGCCATTGCAAAATACCCCTTTGAAGTTTTTTAAGTGTTGTGAGAAGCAAGCTTGAGAGTATTTATCAACTTATTAAACTCCTTTTCATAGATTATGTGGCGTCATTTGATCCATCATCACTTGCATTTCTTATTCAAGTCCTATAGAGTTTTGAACAACCAATAGGCTTTGATCCACCCCATTACTTAATCCTTTGTTTATTCGAGTCTTGAGAGTGCTAAACAACCAACAGGCTAGAATTCGCTTCGGGTTACCAATCCATTTTGTTTATTATCACCTATTGCATCGCTCATCCGTAGCAGGTTCCCAACCTGTTGTGCGTCTCACCCTTGGCTCACACATACACATTTGTTCTTCTGCCGCCCTCGTGTAATTCCGGGTTTGGATCTTGCATCAAAAAGGCTGAAAGAACATAGATGAGCAAAACACCATTAGCCAACAAAAAAAGATTTTAAGGCGTACCCTAAACATATCAAACTCAAATATATTGCATTTTCAACTTCCTGAATTCAAAAGACAGTTTATGATCTAAGATTATTAATTATTGTAATTGATGCTACGAAAGTAGGTTGATTATAATTTTTTGATTTGAGTTTTAAAACGGGCTTAATGATTTTCCTATTCAATTTTCTGATTTGTGATTCTGAATTCTTTCGAATTATCCTAATGCCTATGGTTTTATCTTTCTGATCTTTACATCAATTTATTTAGTTATTTCGTGTCCTCATAGTTTCATAAAAACATCAATCCATTCCATCTTTGTATTAGCTTTATTTCATTCTAAAGGAATAGTAGTATAACCTTTGTCTCTGTGGATTCGACTCCTAAATACTACATCTTGTTGTTGTGAACTTTCAGTAGATTTTACTTAGTTTAAAACTCGAGACATCAAATATTTGGGGCAGTTACCGGAGATCAATTATGTTACCTTCATTTGTGAGACCGGAGTATAATCCTATAGTTATTGATAAGTTCTTTTGTATTCTCTTGTGTGTTTCAGGTGTTGGACATGGAATTAGCAAGGTTAGAAAGGACTAACAAAAAACAAAGGAAATCAAATATAACATTCACGGATGACGAAATCGACAACCGAACTGCACATGGTTAAGTATGTATTGTACTCAAGAGGCTATAATAACAAATGCAACACAACAACAACCGCAACAAAAATGTACCATTGGAGATGTAGACATGCATCATGCCCCATGCCTTCTACCAGAACATGGCTGCCATTTATCCACCAGCCATCTTAAGGCATGATTATGCAGCAACATAATTTATAGCAAGCTCTTCGCTTTCTATACCACCAATAGCTCATATGAGGTTCCTCCTGATTACCTAAAGTGCAAGCTCTTCGCTTTCTTTTTTGGCAGACAAATCACTTAAACGGCTCAAGTCACTACCTCCTGGATCATTGACAACTTGGGAAGAATGCAGAACTGTTTTCTTGGACAAATTCTACACTATGTTCAAGACAGTATAACTAAGGAATAATATTGTTCCATTCTAGCAGAATTCAGGAGAGTATTTATGCAAAGCTTAGGAGACATTCAAGGATTATTGTAGAGACTGTCCCAATTACGTGTATTTAGATGAGCAGATTCTTAGCATCTTCCACAATGGCGGCGATTGGGACTACGTGACCTATCTCAATGTTGCAAGCAAAGAAAATTCACGAACTAGGCAAAATAAGGAGCATATCAGTTGATAGAGAACATGGCAGCAAGATCCAGCAATCGCTGCTCTAAGCATGGTCAGTCTAAACGGGTCAATAGTGTTGAGTCACAAATAATTAATGCGCTGGCTATAAAAGTGAATCTGTTGTTGAAGGAAAATCAAAGAAGTGTTCAGCTTTGTGAGAATCAGCCTTTCGATACCTTTCAGCCAGAACTCCAGCCCTAGTCCAAGCTCCTGCGAGCTCGATGACTAGCTCTCAGGATGGACTAAAGTTCTTATGAAACAGCTTCTAATAAACCAGCAAAATTCTGCTAGTGAGATCAATGTCAAGGTGGACAACATGTACAAAAATCTCAATAGGAAGTATAAAACTGTTTGCACTTGTGTGAAGATGCTTAATACTCAGGTTGCCAAACCCCTGAAGCAATAAAGAGATCACAAGGGGCCCTACCCAGATAAGTTGAACAGAATCTCAGGAACAGTTTGTGAATGCAATTGAGTTAAGAAGTGGTAAAATATTGTTCTCTACAGCGAAAGCTGGAGTGACCGGTCCAAACCAGAACGATTGATCTAGAGTATGAAGAGAAGCAGTCGCTCGATACTGAAGCAACAGCTCCAAGTGAACGAGGGATGATGGAGTGATCATTTTAATTTGGAGCAACCTCTGCAAAAAACTCAGCAAAAAATCCTCCAACTCATGTGTATGTTCCCAAGATCTTTACACAGTTCCATGTAGAAACCTGAAGAACCCAATTAGTGCAGAGAAGCTGACAAGTTTTAACAAGATGGTGAAGAAGATTCCCTAAGAAATCTCATTTGATGAAGCCTTTGAAAATCACCTTATATATGATTTCTTTGAGAATTGCAGAGAGACTCAAGAAGAGATAAAGAAATTTTTTATAGAAACAAGGAGTACACCACCACTATTGAAGGTAGTGCCTAAGCTTGATGACCCTGAAAAATGTGTTGTTTCATGCTCTATTGTAGGAGTGATTTTGAACAGTCTCTTTGTGATTATGAGTTTAGTGTAAGTCTTATGTCAAGTGCTATTACAGTGAAGTTGGTAATCACTGGGATAAAACTTTTCAATATAACTCTAGCATTTGCAAATTTTTCCACAGCAGCTCTGTATGGTACCATTCACAATTTGCCTGTCCAAGTAGAGAATTGTCTAGTTCATATTGAATTTCAGATTCTGGACATGAGCAAGGATTATAAAATGATTTTGATTTTTAGAAAACCATTTATATGTCTAATAAGAGAGTCTCTTTCTCTAACATTAACAAAAAAGTATTCTACAAAACCATCCCCACTAAAATAGTCATCACACACACTTCGTCCATCTCAGTAGTTGATAGAGAGAATCTCAGAGTTAATTCAGAGAATGTATATGGTGATAAGAGTTAAATAAAAGAAGTCTTGGATGGAGATCCTGAGACTGTTATCAAGAAAGTCAACAAGAAGGTAAAGGTGAAGAAAAAAATCTAGAGCAAATGGACCAATGATGTTATGAAATGACTTTGATCCCTCAAGGATATGATGGAAACTTGATTGAGTATGAATTAAAATGCAAAGGTACCTCTAAAGTTAGAGTTATTTTCACATCTGAGTGGAAAGAGAAAACATGGATGTTGTGAATGGTATTGAGAGAAAGATTCTGAATTTTAGGATGTCTAGTTGTGGTGCTTGATTTGGAGCAGAGTTCTCATGTTCAACTTCACTGATATATGCCATCAAAGTCAAGCTAATGATTTAAAACAAACACTTGGTGGAAGGCAACCCATTCGTAAATATACATCATTTTATTTAGTTTTGCATTTGATTTTTTTATTTAGTTCTTCTTGGTTTAGGATTTTCAAAAAAAAATGGATTTCTTATTCTTCTATAAGTGTTTATTCAGTCAAAATACTTAAGTGATCATTCTTGCAGCCATTGACTACAGATTTTACTGAATGGAAAATCCGAGTCAATTAACCTACCATTGTCAACAATATATGTTTGGGTTATAAAGGATCTAAAGCTGGCCTTATACCTAATGAACTAAATTCTCATCTTGGGGCTTGGCATACATTGAATCGGCTTCTTCGTTATGGTTTGAAAGGACTAGTCTGTGTGAGTACATTTTTCCTCTTTCTTCCCTTCAATTAAAAAAGGTAAAGGATACAGGTGGTAAAGATGTCCAAAAGAGCTGTTGATAGAAAAAAATGTATCCTACAAAGTAGGTAGAAATCCACAAAGGAAGCCAAATCAAGGGAGAGGAAATAAACCAGAAGTAAGAATGTATGTGTGACTGGAAAATAAAACGAGTAAGAGTGCATGTATTCTTTTATTGATATTCTCTCGATGAGATTACACACATTAAATATAAAAAGGTCAGCAATGGTGATTCGGATAATTCTTATGCATTATGGGTTAGAATTTTTATGGTTTCTAAACTTACTGTGAAGTACATGTCCATCTTAGGTTGGTGTTGTTTTGATGTTGTTCACATGAGTGGTCAATGCGGTGTTCTTAAAGGCATGTGAATTTCTATGTTTTGAAACGTCTTTCTTGTTCTAATTAAGATTTATGTTTTTTGAGGAAAAAACATATGTTTTAAGTCATGAGAGTTGATATGTTGTGTTTTGACATATTATAGCCTTTTTGTGTCGTTTATTGAGTCAAGGTGTGTGTTTTAGATTTGTTTTAGATTCTTTTATCGGGTCTTTTCATGCTTTAGATTGGTTTGGAGAAAAATGAGTCATTTTGGATGCAAATGAGCATATTACGATGCAAGACTATGCAAAAGCGTCAGAAGTTTAACAATGGATGAAAGACTTCCCACCGATTTATTGAGCTCATATTTGGACACAATATAGAGTTAATCCAACGATACAATCAAAAGTTATGCCCATTTTACTAAAGAATGGTCTGCCTGGCGAGTAAGGAGCCCAAAGTACACGAGGAGTGACCGCTTCATCTTTTCAAGTTCCCCTGGACCGACTGCTTCAGAATGGGGTTATTTCTCCCTCTCTTGATGTTCGTCTGGACTGAATGATCAATAACGGAAAGACTGCTCCATTATAACGAGATTAAAGGGGAATTTGTGGGACTTTCTATTTTGACCTAAATAAACTCAAATCTTATCCCAGCCAATTGAGAGTCATCTTTTAGAGGAGCTTGACTATTTTATTCATAAATTTGGTTTTGGTGATTTGTAAGGTTTAAGGAGACAAAGCTCTACATCTCTTGGTGACAGGGTCTAGATATACCAAAGCTCATGAAAATTGCGTTGCATAATCTTGGTAATTTTGAGATATCTTGATTCCAGTAGTTGAACTAAGTGATTTTTATATGTTTTTATTATAGTTTTCAATCCAAAATCTAAATGGTTTGGTGTGGTTTAATGCTTTTAGATGTAGTTCTCGTAAAAACACCAAAATGTTGCAAAAATAATCTAATTGAGGGCATAAAATTATCCAGATATATTTGAAGTCAAAAGAATCTACCAAGACTTCAAAACCTTAAGAAGTGCAATTTCAGCAATAAATCATATCCGATGTACCAGAAGCTTGGACGGATCCCTTATCGGAACTTTATTCGGACAATTTTTTATGGAGATTAAGCTGTTTGAGTTATTTTTCAGATGCAAGTGGTTTGAAGTTATTTGAATACCTTTGTGGCAAGAAAAACCCAATCTAGTGATGACAGGTCCGTCTACACTTTCAGAGAAGTCTAGAGAGAGATTAAGGTCAAGTCTCGACCAAGAGACAAAGCGGACCATGGATGGTCCACTCCATACAAATGGATTCACCTTTGGTTCAGTTCATAAGCCGTACCCTCATCCAAGAGTTACAAAACTCGGCCACAGCACATCCTTTGCCCGAGGGATGCACCTCTTTTCGAGAAACTTCAGTTTTTACCCATTCTAAACCCTAGTTGATCCAAAAACCTATATATAATTTTTTTGCCTCTAGTTTAACACCAATTACAACACCGTAAAACACACTATAGAGAAACATTATATTCATGACTTTTATCATTTTTAGCGGATTTTTCATTGTTTTCAATTCAAGAGCTTCTAAAGAGGAGATTTCATTTTGTACTTTATCAATAGAGAAGATTTCTGAAATCCTTTGTTCCTTTTATTGATTATCCACTAAGAATTGCTCTATTTTATCTCTTTTCTTCTCATCAGAGTACATGCTTGAGTAGTAAACTTGCTAGGTTATCATTTTTCAAAAGGAATTCATGGACTGATCATTACGTTCCTAGATTTGAGATTTTTTATAAAGTTCTTCATCCAATTCGTGCTACTGTCGCTTACTTGATTGACCATCTAGTTTCATCTTATTAGATTAATAAAGTCATCAAAGGTTTTGTTTATTACATGATCTAAATTGGGTGAGAAAATCATCATAACCTACAAAAGTAGAATTGTGAGACTTTGTGAACAAAAATTTAATTTGGACTTGTTTAATTGCTTATTAACCTGTGGCAGTTGAGTAATAATTTTCTTTTAAACATAGTAATTTGTGCTGCAGAAGTAGGTCAATGTTAACCAAACGTGATTCAAGTTTTAGAATATTATCTATCAAAATTCTCTTGTTTAACTTAACTGATTGATTGACCCTTAAACCTTGTGATTTCCATGATGCCTAGCAAATTTCTCCATTGATTCCACATATGTATTTATTTATTTTAAGTTTAATTTACTTGTTATCTTCACCACTATTCACACCTCACAAACAAAAATCTTTATTTTCATCTCAGCTTCACTTGATTCCTACAAATTCGTATTGTTAACTCTTGGTCTCTATGGACTGATCCAATATATTGCTATGCACTTGTAGTAAGTAGAGCTAGGTAAAACCTGACTCACATCACATATTTGGTGCCGTTGTCGGGGATATTATTCTTGGCTGCGAGCTTCTTACTAGATTCAATATAGGTACTTAGTTTTTCATTTTTACTTTTTCATTTTTATATCACTACTCTTATCTATTATATGTGTCCGGTTAGCTTGAGTAAGAGATAGACATCCTTAAAGAAGCATTTAGAAGACAAATGAATATGGATCTTCTGAACCACACAACTGGAGAGTTCGATTCATTAGACATCTTTTTCACAAAACGCCAACCAATCAACTGTTCACTACATCCTGTACAATTAAAATCAGCTTTAAACACATTGCTTTGGATTAGCAGCATCAATTTCGTGGCCTAGATGATGATCAGCCAATTGATCATATCAAAAAGTTCAAAGAAATCTGCAGTACAAGGAGATCTAATGGAGTTCTTGAAGACTACTTAAAATGCACCTTTTTCTCATTCTCTTTGGTTTAGAATTGTTATTGATGGTTGAAGTCCCTTCCAGCTGGATTAATTAGCACATTGGATGAGTACAAGAGAGCTTTCTTGAAGCAATTTAACCCGAAAGATCGATTGGAACAGTGAGAAGCAGAATCTCATTATTTGGGGATGTATCAAATAAATCATTCTATGAGGCTGCATAAATTTTTAAGGAAAACAAGAGAGAATGCCCTCAGCATGGTTTTAGTGAGCCGAATTTGTTAAGCATCTTCTAAAGAGGAGTTGATCCAAAGTTTAAGATGGCACTTAACAATGCAAGTTAAGGAAACTTCTTGATGAATTATGTTGCTAAGGCTAATATCCTCTTTGATAACCTGGCATAAACTAACAAATTTTTAAGCCTATAATATGTGAAAACTGTGGGAGACATCAAGCCAAAGTCCGATTTTTTGGAAATTCTTGATCTGAAAACGATAGTTGCTCAGCTTGTCAAAAATTAATCAAAGGTTGTCAACCTATGTGAGAACAAGGGAACTCATGGTGGTAAGGTCACTCAAGAGTGTATTTTGTTATTTTATGTCAAACAGTTAAAAATATAAAAATGATACAAAAAGGAGCAAAATAGGATTACAACATAATCCAGAAGTTATTTCAACTAAAGAAAACCAACCAAGACTTTAAAAACTCGAAGTGCAATTTTTAGAAATATATAAGTCTAATGTACCAGAATTCCAGCCTTATACAGAGCCCTTCCAAGATCCCTCTTTGGATAATTTTAGGTGGAGATGAGCCATTTGAATTAGCTTTTATATGCAAATTGTTTCAAGTCATTTGACTTCGTGCTTTGAGAGATACACCCGTTTTAGTGAAGATATGTTTATATGATCCTGAAGACAAGGGTCAACAAGAATAAGCAAAACCCTCTGTAAAAACACGGAGCAGAGCACTCCCAAGCCTCTCCGAACTGAGGGATTCATCAAACTCCGCCAAGAAATCAATAATCTCATCCCATGAAGCCATTCCCGTGGGAAACATCAGTTTTTAGAAAACTTCCTTCTTTGCCCATTCTTAACCCTAGATAACCTAAATACCTATATATACCTGTTTTTAGCCTCAATTTTCAAAGCACAATCACAAAATCCCTAATGGATGACTCCTAAGCTCTTTTATTATTTTCATAGATTTTTCATAATTTTGGATTTAAGAGTTTCAAGAAGAAGATCTCACATTTGTACTTTGATATAAAGAAAATTTATGAACCTTCATCTCTTTTAGTACAATTTATATATGGTTTCTTGTATGTCTAATCTCTTCTTGTTAGATTACGTCATGACTGAGTAGATTCGTTGCTAAGTTGTTGGGAACCAATGAGTTGAATTGCTAAGATTTATCTATTTGAGTTGGGAACTTTTCTTGGATTCTTCCCTTGTTTAAAATGCTTCTAATTTCTCTGGCCAACTAGAAACAGATTGTAGATTAATACATACTCCAGAAGTTTGTTATATTGCATAAACTAGTATTTGATGAGTAATAGGTAATATCCAATGAAAGCTAAATTATTGATTGTTGTGAACAACTAAATCTTGAGTGAACTAATTGAATGTTAACTTGTAATAACCAACAAAAACTGAGTCTATTAGGCTATCAAAATATAGTGATTGTAGTCGTGTAAGTGAGAAGATTATACACTCATGATTCAAGTTCTAGAATCGATTTCTCTACATATCGATATTTTTTGTATTTATGAATCTCTGCAATTTATCAATGACCTAATGTTTTTTTTTCTTATTGTCTTCCATTTTTGTTTACTTTTTTTAGTTTAATTTCGTTCTTAATTTTTTAAAAAATCAAAAACCTATTTTTTTGTTTTAGCTTGATTGTTGTAGCATAACTATCTGGTCTTCAGTAAATTAGCCCCTAAGTATTATTGTGATTACTTGTGCACTTGTAGAATTATTTCAGGGGTTGAGACTCTGAGCACATCAACGTCGCCCATATCTCTTCGGGTGTTTGAACTAACATTAAAGTTACCATTCTTATAGCAATTGGCCACAGATATTACCAAGCGGAAAACCCGTAGGTGTATCAATCTATTGTGACAATATCTCTTTGGGTATCCTAAGGATCCAACGCTGGTTTTGCTCTAATTAAACTTAATATTCTTATCTTCGGGCTTGATTATACATTAAACATGACTCCTCAATCGAGTTTGACAAGATAAGTCTGCGTGAGTACAGTTTTTCTTTTTCTTTCCTTCATGAAAAAAGGAAAGAAAAAGAAAAGGATATATGAAGCAAGGAAGTGTGTAGGACACTGGTGGTTACGCTCTCCAATTTTCATGTCTCGTGGAAGCATGTCCAAATAAAAAAAAAAACCCATGAAAATATGAGAAAAAAGTAGTCAATAAAAAAATTAAAATCATACCTTAGAATAAGTAAGAAGAAAATCAACCAAGAAGTCAAAAAGGGAGAGGAAGAAAACCACAAGCAAGCCTGTCTGTGTGACCAGAATACAAAAGAGTAAAGAGTCTATATGTTTTGGAACGATAATCCCTTGATGAGACACGCTTTTAATCCAAAGAATTTAGCAATGGTGATTTTGGATGACTCTTATGTATTGTGGGTTGGAATTAGTATGATTGCTAAGCTGAAAGAGAAGTAGCCCCGGTGGCATCAGAAGTTTATCGGTTACCGGAGCCATTCCCGGATTTCTCTAGGAATGATTTTTTTTGTGGAGAAAAGTTGTTTTCATGAAGCTTTTGATGCCACCGGTTTAGAGTTATTTAGGATCGTGTTTAGAACTGTTTTATTAGAAATATGTTTATCTGATGCTAAATAGAACCTAATAATGCAAATAAGTTCAACCCTCGGCCCAATGACTTTTCATGTGCTCAGGTTTAAAACCCTAAATAAACTTGAAGTGTACAGTAGTGAGTTGCAGGGGTCGATCCCCATGAGACAGGTTTATGTTGGACAATCTCAACATTAGAAGAAAAGGAAACTTTCTTTAACAAGTTGGTTAAGAGAAACAGAAACTTAACAAATTAACTAAAATGAATAATGTTAGTTTTCTTGTTAAGAAAAATAGAAGTTTGCTAGAATTAGGAGTTAGCTAGTTCTATATAAAAGATTATGGAGAGATGTTCCATATGATCTCAAGAGAAAAGATTTAGTTTTGAGTGAGTTTCTAAATCAATAAAGAAGAGTTGTTCTTTAATCTCTTTAACTTGTTATACTTTGAAACTATTATTTGGTATCAGAGCTTTTGATTTCTTAATCAAAGATCATTGTGAAAAGTTATAACATCAAGATATGGGTGATATAACAGTCACACAAAGGCAGAAAGACATCGGACTTACTCTTCAATGTCCGACGTTGAACATGACGAACTACAACGTATGGGAAATACAAATGAAGGTGGGGCTGCGAGTACACAAAGTATGGGAGACGATCGAACCCGGCTCTACTGACCCCGAAAAGAATGATGTAGCCTTATCACTTCTATTCCAATCCATCCCCGAGAACCTTGTCTTGCAAGTAGGTGATAAGACAACATCAAAGGAAGTTTGGGAAGCTATCAAATCGCGTTTCTTAGGAGCAGATCGTGTACGAGAAGCGAGACTACAAACACTAATGACGGATTTTGATCGTTTGAAGATGAACGACACTGATTCAGTTGATACCTTCGCAGGGAAAATCTCGGGGTTAGCATCAAAATCAGCTTCATTAGGAGAAACCATTGATGAATCGAAAATGGTAAGGAAATTCTTGAAGTGTCTTCCTCGAAGCAAATTTATACAAATTATGGCATCTCTTGAGCACGTTCTAGACTTGAACACAACAAGTTTTAAAGATATTGTGGGACGTCTAAAAGCTTATGAAGAGCGCATAGGAGAAGAAACACAAGGAGAAGATCGAGGGAAACTAATGTATGCAAACTCTGAAAACACACATGGTAGTTTTGCGTACCGAGGTCGTGGCCATGGTCAAGGTCGCGGAAGAGGACAAGGAAGGATCCACACACAACACCAACAGAGCAACATAACCACAGAGAACGGCCAGAAACAAAAGAAAGACCGTTCGAAGATCATATGCTATAGATGTGATAAAGCAGGACACTTTGCATCATTTTGTCCCGAAATAATTCAGAAACATCAAGAAGTGAACCTACATGATACACAAGAAGCTGATGGTGTACTCTATGTTCACGAAGTGGTATTTTTGAACGAAGAGAAGATAATACCAAGAAAATTGGCGTCTAATATCGGAGATGAAGACACTTGGTATTTAGATAATGGTGCAAGCAACCATATGACCGGGAAAAGAGCTCTTTTCTCTGAGCTCAATGAAGACATCAAAGGTGTGGTGAAATTTGGTGATGGCTCATACGTTAACATCGTTGGGAAATGAATGATTCTTTTTACAAACAAAACAGGAGAACAAAAGGCACTAAGAGATATCTACTATATACCCGAGTTAAAGCATAACATCTTGAGTCTTGGTCAGGCAACTGAAAATGGATGTGAAGTAACTATGAAAGGAAATCTCTTAACCCTATGTGATCCAAGAAGTAAACTTCTCGTTCAAGTAGAAAGATCAGCGAATCGTCTTTACAAGGCTAAGATGTTGGTAAACAGGGCAGAGTGTCTTCATATTCAAGATAACGAGCCAACATTAATATGGCACACAAGACTAGGGCATGTAAGCTTCGGAGTTATGAATAACATGATGAAGAAGGATCTAGTTATTGGGATGCCAAGAGTAGAAGCAGAAAATTTGAAGGAATGGGTTGAAGCTATGAAAGCAGAGATTGATTCAATCAATAAGAATGAAACATGGAAGCTCGTTGATAGACCAGTTGGAGTTCTTAGCCGGTATATGCAAAGTCCAAGAACCTCACATGGGCAAGCCATCAAACATATACTAAGGTACATACGTAGAACAACAAATTTCGGCTTTCTTTAAAGCAGAAGGAGCAAAACGACTTGTTGGATACAGTGACAGTAGTCACAATATCGACGTCGACGATGGGAAAAGTACTTCGGGTCATGTGTTCTACTATGGAGACTCACCAATCACTTCGTGTTCACACAAACAACCCACGGTGGCGTTATCATCCTGTGAGGCTGAGTTCATGGCTGCAACGGCTGCATCTTGCCAAGCCATTTGGTTAAAAGAACTACTAAGTGAAATACTAGAAGCAAGCGACGAGAAAGTGATCTTAAGAATTGATAAAAAATCGGCCATTGCTCTTACCAAGAATCCTGTTTTCCATGGAAGAAGTAAACACATATTGTCTAGATATCACTTCATTAGAGAGTGTGTGGAGAATGAGCAGATAAGTGTGGAGTATGTTCCTGGAAATCAGCAGAAGGCAGACATACTAACAAAGGCTCTAGCTCGGACAAAATTCAAGCAAATGCGGAAATGCATTGGAGTGGAAGAAACAGAAGCTAATGTTGGAATTGCAGGGGAGAATGTTCGACAATCTCAACATTAGAAGAAAAAGAAACTTTCCTTAACAAGTTGGTTAAGAGAAACAGAAACTTAACAAATTAACTAAAAGGAATAATGTTAGTTTTCTTGTTAAGAAAAATAGAAGTTTGCTAGAATTAGGAGTTAGCTAGTTCTATATAAGAGATTATGGAGAGATGTTCCATATGATCTCAAGAGAAAAGATTTAGTTTTGAGTGAGTTTCTAAATCAATAAAGAAGAGTTGTTCTTTAATCTCTTTAACTTGTTATACTTTGAAACCATTAGTTTATTGCACTTGGGTTCCGTAATATAAGTAACAAGTTAAGATAGAAATCAGTTATTGGGAGTGGCACAAAATTAAGTTAAGTAAGCCAGGAAATAAAGCTAATAAATGATGCAAGCAATCGGGCAGTCGGAAAATCGCAAGGTTTTATGGATTATTTTCATCCAGCGGGAATGTGCATAAGTAATCAATGAAGTCAGTTTTCTCGAACTCGGATTACATATATAAAACTAACTTATTCTCGCAGTGATAATTACCAATGTTTAATAACCTAATTACTCACCTCTTGTGGCATTTATGAAATTAAACAAACAAAAAAACAGGTCCATTTGCGTTCACAAACAATTTATAACTCAACTTTTGCAGGTTATAACTCTAAGCTGCAACATACAGGTTCAAGTTAATATATGTATCATTTTCGTTGTTCTATATATCTTCCTAAGAACAGCAGCTAATCGCGAATCTAACTTCATGCATCAGAATAAAATATATATGAAGGATTTTCTAAGAGAAACTATCCTAAATTCAGCAACCTAAACTATCAATCCATAAAGATATCTTTTATAACCCTTTGAACCCAACTAAGAAACTATTCAGATATGATTTAGTAATAGATGAAAAGAAATGCATAATCATTAATCAAAGTAACAGGCTTCAGAGATCTTCTCTTAAAAGGTACAAGAGCAGAAAATACACTCCCAAACTTAAAAATCTAAAATTACTAAGAAAAATGTGGGGAACTGTTTGTGGCATTTAGCTGTGGTAAAGTGGTATTGAAAACCCATGTTTTGATAGATATTTATAGGTCTTGAGGCTTCAAAAGTCGTTTAGGGCTTTCCTTGTTGAAAGAGGAAAGACTTGCAGCTCAAGTTCGGCCTTGTGTTATCAACTTGGGCCTGAGTAGTGGGAGGCGTGGCCGAGAGAGTGTTTTCTGCAGTCGTGATGGCTGGAGTCGTGGTGAAAGGCTTTTGGTAGCCGACTCTGCATTTGACATGTCTTCAGTAAAAATGTCATAAATTTAAATTGCACGATTGGTTTATCTTCAAATCACTTCTATATAAAAGGTAATACTTGGCTTTATCTTGAATCAAAAAAAAAAAGCTTGAGCAACCATTGGGAAGGTAAAGTCTGATGTCCAACTTTTAGTAGCTTAAAATTATCCAAAAAAAAAATTGTGCTTTTTTTGCTCAAAATACCTAAAAAGGCACTACAAAAACTTTAAGAAAACTTAAAACAATATGAAAAATCCAATAAAAATACTTATAACAACCATTCGAATCGGGGTATAAAGGTGCAAAATTTGAGTATATCAACTCCTCCAAACTTATCATTTGCATATCCTCAAGCTAAACAGGAAAATTAAGCATATAAAAGATATCTGAAAACGTGGAAATTCTTAAATTTCAGGGACCATGCTTCATGAGTAAAATTCTGCAGACCACATTAAAGCATTTTTACTATAGTCGTGCATCTCTTATCGCTGATCCATCATGCAATATTCAGACGTATAAAAAATATGCATTCAAGTCAACTAACTATCCACAGTCATTAATATTTTGTATCCTTTCTTATCGAGTGGTGTCATTAAAGGTAGACGATTTAGGTATGAAAAAGGCTAACTAAGTAGTGAGGATAGGAGTTTCTAGGGTTACCATATACTTCAAGGGATGCACGATATTATGCTAAACCGTAAGAGAGAATTGCCAAATAATGACCACAGTTTCCAGGTACTATTTTATAACTCTGTCTTGATGATTTTGTCTTGATAAATTTTCTAGCTTGAAAGATTAGTGACTTTTAACTCGCCAGGAGTTAGATGTTTTTGTGGATGTTGTTGCGAATGACTTCAACTCTCACCATATTAATCCATTGTTGTCTTTGTGACTTATTTTGGAAATGAGATCTTTTTATTAAGCAACCTACTTCTTTTCCCTTTGTTTTCCACGTTTCTTTTTAGGAAGAGGTGTTTTTGCTTAGGATCTTAAGGCACAGCTCCACCAAATACTTCCACATCCTGAATCTTTATTGACTGAAAAAAACTATTGTTCTTATTTATCCGACGTTTTTGCACATATGACAATGAAACAAAGTGCATGAGGTTCCACTAAGGTAAGGTTTACGGTGAGATTTAACAAAATATTTAATGTTCATTCATGATCAGAGAGTGGTAAAAAAATAAGAAATCATGAATGATTGATTCGTTTCCCTGATCTAACATTTTCAATGAGAAAAAATAAGTTAGGTAGTAGTTGATATAAGTGATTTTTACATAATTTTTATATGGTTTTCTATAATAAATGTAAGTATTATCATGATTTTATATTTTTGTAGGTAGTTTTCTCGTATTTGAGCTATTTAAGTCTAAATATGTAACAAAACCAAAAAGATAATACAAGAAACAAAATAGGATTATAACATGATTAATACTTGATTTTAAGACAAGACAACCAACCAAAACTTAAAAACCTGAAGAAGTTGAATTTCTAGCAACATTACATATCTGATGTACCAAAAGATCGACATTAAACTTAGCTCTAGATGGTTTTTGGTGGAGATCAATTCCTTTGAGTTATCTTTCCGATGAAAATGGTTTCAAGTCGTTTGAATTTGTGGTTTCAAGAGGCACACCTGATTTATTGAATACATATTTGTCTAGCTTTTAAGGGAAGACTATGGAGAACTAAGCCAAAACCTCGGCCAAAGCACAAAGCAGAGCGCACCCGAGCCTTTCAGACTGAGGGTTCCATCCACTACAACTGATAATTTAATAACCTCGGCCAATAGTCTCCAAACCTCGGCTGCAACTCATTTTTCCCCTAGGAAAGACTAAGTTTCCGAGAAACTTTCCTTTCTGCCCTTACTTAACTCTTAACTCTAGCCGACTTAAATAGCCATATAGACTTATTTTTAACCTCTTATTTTAAAACAGCCCCAAAAAATACATAAAATTGCTTTAGAACTAAAAGGTTCCAAGGAAGAGATGTCGCTTTGTAGTCACGATAAAATCTCGCACAAAACCATATAAAGTTACGCTAGAAACGTTTCCAAACTTCAGTGTTGTTTCAGAAGGATTAATATCATTAACCCCCAACTTCTTTGCTATAGTCTAAGAAATGAGATTCACATTAGCTCATGTATCACGTAGAGAATCCAAAAGAATGATAAGAGCAGGGGAAGACAAACTTCACTAGATCTTTATTTTTATGCAGCTTCCCTTGATGGGGTGATTTTGAGATTGTCACATCATCTTCAATATATGCTTTAAGGTATTCATTGGTAGACTAATCTTAAAGGGAAAGTGAAGCCTAATCCTTTTTTTGAGTTGTGATCACTTTGCCAAATTTTGGTCTCAACCTTTCCCAAAAGAAAACCCTTCTCAAAAGAAAACCATATTTTCTCTTCACACCTTATGCAGTTTGAGCAATTTGTACTTCAATCATCTTAACATGATTAGAGAGATCCATAAGCTTCTAATGGAGGCCCTCATTTTTCTTACTGATATGTTCATACATGTCCACTTTGAAACCAAGATTTTGAATATCTTGTGCGTTTTGCATTTGTCGTTCTATGATATGCTGTTGATTTTCCATAAGCTGATGATTGATATTGTTGGTTTTCATATGTTTTAAAAAAAAATTGTTGCTATGTTTCTATGTTTTTGTAGCAATTTTATTATATAAAATATAACTTTATCATATTTTGTAATTTTAGAGTTATTTTAGGTCAAAATAGCAACAAAAAAAACAAAAACAAAAAGGAGCCAAATCACTTCAAGACAAACAAAAATGGGCTACAATAAGCCCTTTTTCCTTAATAGTTAATAAGCTTAAAGTTAATTGACCTAGGATCCTAAAAATTTGCTATTGGTCTCTTAACAAAAGGTTACTAAAATTCGAATGACACATCCATTAAACAGTATTGAATGTTATAAAGTTGCTTTTTAGAGATTTAAGAGGATTTTTTTAATCTTTGAGAGTTTGGTATGATCTTCTAACCCTTCTCTTTTTAACAAAAGTTATGAAATGTTCTTCTATTCTATGTGATTTCTTCACCATGCATGAGTAGATTCATTTTTAGGTTGTGTGATTTTCAAAAATGAGTTAATAACATGTTATCTATATAGCAATTCTAATAGAGTTTCATTCTTAAGTTCTTCATCTTTACTTGTTCTTACTATATGAATCTAAAATATCTAAGTAGAGATCTGATCTAGAGAATTTAGAGGAACAAAAGTGATGGATTTAAAGCTCTGAACTAGTATTTGAGTGAGCAAACTGTCGTAACCAATTTTTCGTTGACGTGGATTGCTTAATCAATTTATCAATTTCTCACCATATCAAGTATTTTAGTTTCGTTGACGTGGATTGCTTAATCAATTTCAAATATTAATACAATATTAATCTATCCCATTTTTCTTTTTGTATTTTACTTACTTTTTTTTTTTTTTTTTGGTGTTTCATAAAAAAATTATGATGAAGCACTCTAGGAATCAACATCAACACCATCCTGGACGTTTTCTTCTACCTCGTGAATTTCAAGGAAGCACACCACCACCTCACCAAATCACCCACGGACCAGTTGGGAATTTCATTCCAATGCATTACTTCCACAAAAACCAAAAAAACACTGCTTTTGGGACCCATGGTCAATGAACTTTTAACCATCACCACTGTTGGAGATTTAAGTGAAAAGTCGTCATTTACTAACAATTGCAACTGTTGGTTATTTTATAAATGAACGGTTGCAAACGTTCATTACAACTCTTGAACCAATATAAATAATAATTTCTCTGCATTGAAATAGGACAGAGAAAAAAAAATTTTGTTTCTTTTGGTCAAAAACACAAAAACAAAACACAAAGTTCTTTTTGTATCTCTTGTTTCTTAGCCTAGAACAAGAGGAAACTTTGATTGTCTTATCCTACAAGGGATTTCGTGTAACCCAAGGCATTGATAAGGGTTAAAATACTCTTTAAAGAAAGTGCTCTCTTGCACGATTCAATCATTATCCGTTACACAAAAATTCTTATAAACAACAATCTTAAAGAGTATTTCTTTTTTCGTGAGCGATGGCTAATGTTTCGGTTCGTGAGATGACATCAAAGTTTGGAAAGTTAGATAAGTTTGAAGGAGTCGATTTTCGAAGATGGCAAAAGAAGATGCACTTTCTCCTTACAACTCTCAATGCGGTGTATGTTTTAAGTATGCCAATGCCCACTGTATCGGAGAATGTCGAGGGAGAGTCTGTGGAGGAAACAATGCCAATGCCCACATTCTCAATGGTATGTCTGATCCTCTCTTTGATGTTTACCAAAATGTCGAATCTGCAAATGAATTATGGGATGCGTTGGAATCAAAGTACATGGCCGAGGATGCTTCTAGTAAGAAGTTCCTTGTGAGAGTAATTTTAATAATTACAAGATGTACGATTCGAGACCGGTCATGGAGCAATACAATGAATTACTTCGCATCCTAGGGCAATTCGCTCAACATGACTTAAAGATGGATGAATCCATCTCAGTTTCAAGTATCATCGACAAGTTACCACCTTCATGGAAGGATTTCAAGCACATGTTAAAACACAAAAAGGAAGAGTTGTCTCTTGTATAACTTGGTAGCCATTTGCGTATAGAGGAATCTCTAAGGGTGCAAGAGGGAGGGAAACCCAAAGATGAAGAGGCTAGGACTTCTTCGATCAATATGATGGAGGAAAGTGGAAATTTCAAGATGAAAAATAAAGGGAAGAAACGTCATTTTAATAACAATGTTAGCGATGGATCTAACAAAAGACTTAAGAATATTTGTTGGATTTGTAACAAGCCGGGTCACTTCAAACGTGATTGTCGGGCGGTGAAGGATAAGAATAAGACGGGACAAAACCATTTAGGGCAAGGGTCTAAGGATCATGGCCCGTCCTCTCATCAAGGTCAGATTTCTGTTTTTGATTCATATTCAAAAGTGAATTATGTATCAAAAATTTCTGAGGCATTTTATGTGCAGGATGATGATGTAACGTGGTGGATTGACTCGGGTGCACCAACACATGTTTGCAAGGATCGTCGATGGTTCAAGACATACGAACCGGTTCAAGATGGATCTGTACTTTATATGGGCAACGAGTCGACCGCTCCTATCCTAGGTCGTGGAAAAGTGGTGTTAGAATTTTCTTCTGGGAAAACTCTTAATCTTAATGATGTAATTCTTGTACCCGGAATTAGAAAAAAATTGGTTTCTGGTAGTGTTTTAAATAAGTGTGGATACAAAAAAGTGTATGAGTCAGATAAGTATGTCTTATCTAAGTGTGGTGTCTTTGTTGGATTTGGATATTTTTGTAATGGTATTTTTATGCTTAATATTAATAAGGTTGTTAATTCTATCTATATGACGTGCTCTAGCAAAAATGATACACTTCTATGACATGCTAGATTAGGTCATGTACATTATAAACGTATTATTAAAATGTCTAAAGAACGATTAATTCCAACTTTTGACATGAATATAGATAGGTGTGGAACATGTATGTTGAATAAGATAGTTAGACAACCGTTTAAGAGCATAGAAAAAAATACTAGGGTGCTTGGACTTATACATAGTGATTTATGTGATTTGCATGCTACACCATCTTTAGGGAATAAAAAATATTTTATCACATTCATAGATGATTATTCTCGTTATTGTTATGTGTATTTATTACATGCTAAAGATGAGGCTCTTGATAAGTTCAAGGTTTATAAAACCGAGGTTGAACTAGAACACAATGACTTTGTTAAGAAGTTACGCACCGATAGAGGTGGGGAGTATTATGATCCTACATATTTTCATTCTATAGGTATTATACATGAAACTACGGCTCCGTATACACCACAACAAAACGATGTATCCGAGAGGAAAAATCGAGTCCTAAAAGAGATGGTTAATTCCATGTTATCTTATTCAGGATTGAGTGACGGATTTTGGGGTGAAGCCATGTTAACGGCTTGTTATTTGTTAAATAGAGTTCCTAACAAAAGGAACAAGATAACCCCTTATGAACTTTGGTACAAAAGAAACCAAATTTGAGTTATCTACGCATTTGGGGATGTCGAGCAGTCGTTAGACTACCCCAACCAAAGATAAAAAAATTTGGGGGAAAAAAGGTATTGATTGTATATTTATTGGATATGCCGAGCATTCCAAATCATAAAGGTTTTATGTCATAAAACCTAATGATTTCATATCGGTTAACACCGTAATAGAGTCAAGAGATGCAATTTTTGATGAAAATCGTTTTTCGTCAATACCTAGACCAAAGGATTTGATTCCTAGTTCAATTAGAACTAAAAAACAAGAAGACACAATCATATCGTCTAACGAGTCACTGATGCCTCGTAGAAGCAAGCGAGGGAGGATTGAAAAATTATTTGGTCCCGATTTTCAAATTTATTTGGTTGAAGGATCAAGAGATGAAATTGAGTTCCAATACTCATATTGCTATCATATTGATGGTGAACCTAGGACTTTTGGTGAGGCTATGAAGTCTCATGACGTTGTTTTTTGGAAAGAAGCAATGAATGATGAAATAGGTTCCATCATAGGAAATAATACGTGGATATTGACGGATCTTCCACCCGGTTGTAAGCCTTTAGGTTCTAAATGGATCTTCAAAAAGAAGATGAAAGCTTATGGAACAATCGACAAGTTTAAAGCTCGATTGGTCATTCAAGGTTTTAGACAAAGGGAAGGTATCAATTATTTTGATACTTATGCTCTCGTTGTTAGAATTTCTTCTATAAGATTATTAATTGGTTTGGCAGCCATTCATAATCTTGTGATTCACCAAATGGATGTTAAAACAGCATTCTTGAACGGTGTCTTAGAAGAAGAGTTTTATATAAAACAACCCGAATGATTTGTTGTACCCGGTAATGAGCATAAGGTGTGTAAGTTGATAAAATCATTGTATGGGCTAAAGTAAGCACCAAAGCAATGGCATCAAAGGTTTGATGAGGCTGTCTTATCAAGTGGTTTTAAGTTAAATCAGTCAGATAAGTGCTTATATAGCAAATTTGATGAGTCAGGAAATGGAGTAATCATTTGCTTATATGTTGATGATATGTTGATCTTTGGTACTGACCTTAGACAAGTTGAACTCACAAAAGAGTTTTTATCATCAAATTTTGCCATGAAAGACATGGGGGAGGCAGACGTGATTCTAGGAATTCGAATCAAACGAAATGGTACCGAACTATATTTAACACAATCTCATTACATTGAGAAAGTACTTAAAAGGTTCAATTATGAGAATTGTTCTCCAATGAGAACTCCCATTGATGCGAGTGTGAAGCTTATGCCCAATAAGGGACAAGTGGTATCGCAGCTCGAGTACTCTCAAGTAATTGGTTGTTTAATGTATGTCATGACGAGCACTAGACCGAATATAGCCTATGCGGTAGGAAGGTTAAGTAGATATACTAGTAACCTGAGTACCCACCATTGGCAAGCTTTAAGGCGTGTGCTCAAGTACTTGAAAGGAACTATAAATTATGGATTAACAACGTAGAAGATCATTCTTCTACAAGTGGTTGGGTATTCCTACTTGGCGGAGGTGCCATTTCATGGGCTTCCAAGAAACAAACTTGTATTACAAGTTCGACTATGGAATCTGAATTTGTAGCTTTAGCGGCTGCATGAAGAGAGGCAGAGAGGCGTAGAAATTTAGTCTTTGAGATTCCATTGTGGCCAAAACCGGTGTCACCTATTTCTATTCGCTGTGATAGTCAAGCTACTTTGGCTAAAGCCTATAGCCAAGTATATAATGGTAAGTCACGACATCTGGACATTAGACATAGCGCGGTGCGTGAGTTGATCACTCATGGGGTGATCACCTTAGAGTTTGTTCGGTCTCAACAAAATTTAGCAGATCATTTGACAAAGAGATTAGCTAGAGACTTGGTAAAAAAGTCAGCTAAAGGGATGGGATTAAAGTTCATCTAAATAATTTAATTATAGAAAACCCAATTCCCCTCTAATATGACATTAGGGGCTGAATTCAATGTGGAAAGCCTATAATTAGAGTTTTGAAGCACAAATTTTATAACATCCAAAGGTATGTGCTTAGACCTGCAAGAGAAAGTTAGGTTGAAGTTTCTTCTTAATAGATTTTTGAAAAAGTGCACGTTGCAGGTGCATGACTAAAAAATCTACCTATACTAGTGTGAAGTGTAACCGCTTCAAGAAGTTTGGACTTTGCTTTGTATACTCTCGTGAACGGATAGGGACATATGGCTTATAATAGTGTCAAGTGTAAACACTTAGAACAGTGTAGAAATATGAAAATGAGTTGAAAAGATTCAATCCATAGGACATCTTGATTTTCGGGCGTTTGAAATGTGTAATAACACTAATATGAAAATTCAATCGTTTTGATATTTTCATGTATGCATGAGTTTGGTTTTTGTGATTTTGTGAATCAAATATTACACTTAAATGGGGGAGGAATGTTGAAGATTTAAGTGAAAAGTTGTTATTTACTAACAATTGCAACTGTTGGTTATTTTATAAATGAACGGTTGCAAACGTTCATTAAAACTTTTGAACCAATACAAAATAATTGTTTCTCTGCATTGAAATGGGACAGAGAAAAGAATTTTTGTTTCTTTTGGTCAAAAACACAAAAACAAAACACAAAGTTCTTTTTGTATCTCTTGTTTCTTAGCCTAGAACAAGAGGAAACTTTGATTGTCTTATCCTACAAGGGATTTCGTGTAACCCAAAATATTGATAAGGGTCAAAATACTCGGAAACTGCTCTCTTGCACGATTCAATCATTATCCAGATTCATCGTTACACAACAATTCTTATAAACAACAACAACCACCATCCAAACACAATCACCACTATCAACTACCACCACCACTCTACTTTACTACAGCTCGTGATTAAGTCTCCAATCGCTCTAAAAAAGCATAATTGAAAGCTATGATGAAGGATTACATGTAATCTCAAAAACAGCTTGTTAGAGTTTCATGCAAAACTGGGTCATATGGAGAAATTTTTGATGAAAAAAATAAATTTTTTGCATCTCAAATTCAAGGAATAAAAGAAATGATCGCGTTTTTCTTTTATCAAGAATAAAACTTCACTACACTACCTGTAAGATTTACATAGTCACTGTATAGAGATTTACATAGTCAATGTATAGTGAGAGTCAAACCTCAAGGAGCAATTATTAACTCACTAAGAATACAAATACTTACCTAATCTAAGCTAGTAAATTTCTAATAACGGAATTACTACTTCTACTAATGATAAATTAGCAACCTAAAAAAGTCAACAAAAGCTAACATAAAGTCAAACTGACGAAAATGAAGAGAAAAGCAAGCTCTTGGGTTATGTTATTGACTCAAGTGATCAAATGTTAATATAGGATGTTAATTTAATCATACAAATGCTAATCTTTAGATCAATGATCACTAACTTAAGCTAGTCCACGTTCATGGTACTGACCTTACACTAATCATGTAATTAATATCAATTTATGTTGGCTAATCACAAGTTAAAATGCGTTAATCTCAGGTCCTAATAGCCACTATACACCCGAGACATCAGTTCCATTGGATGAGCATACAAAGATCCTAAATGATTCATTCAAGTATTTCGTCGTACACCTTTTGGGCATTTAGGCCTAAGTTCTAGATTAAGAGAGATTAAGTCTAATATACCAATAAACACATCAAATAGACAAGGATTAATATAGATTAAGTCCTAAGCATCCAAAATCAACATCGAATCACCATAATCTACCTAACCCATGAGCTAAAGGATTACTCAATAATCTTCATGAAAGCACGAAAATCTAGAGATTAGATAGATAAAAAAAATAAGCAAAAGAAATCAAACCAAACTTGCATAAATTAAGAAAAATCTCCACAAAAAAAGAGTTTAGGTTTACAAAATAGCAAGAAAAATTAGAGAGAATAATTTAGGTCTAAAAGTTATTTATAGCCTATTAAAACCGACTGGGTCAACCCAAACCCAGAGAAAACTGGGCAAAACAGCTTAGTCAACAGGCTCAATGCGAGTTAAGCAGGTCAGCGCATGCCAACGGTTTGCACTGCCCACTAGATCAGGCCGCTATATTTTCTGGTCACTTCACAACGTGCGCTAGAAGGCTGCACTGCCTGCTGAAACAAGCCAAAAATGTTAAGGACAACTCAACATCCATCAAAAACACTATTCTTATCATTAAGGACATAGACAATCACCTTGATGAGAAGGTTAGAAGTTTGGATGAGAATCTTACTAGCACTTCTGAGAATATCAGAACCATTGCAATTATGGCTCACAACACTAGAACAGAGCTTAGGGAAGTCGGACACCAAGAGAGACAAGCTTATTCAGATATTTGAGGCTTAACTGAATCACAAAACCAGTTGAATTCTGCTATTCACTTTAGATGGAAGACACTATGGACTTTTTGGAAAGACTATTAGCTTGAGACTAAAAAGTTTCCCAACCACTTGAGAGCACTTGACAGTCGTTTGACAAGCTTGTAAAACACAATTGGATTGTGTTAGATCAGACTTGAGAGAGATTGCACCAAGTCTTACAAAATTCTGCAATTCAACTACTGTCCTTGAGATGACGAAACCATATTTGTACCAAATCAAAACGTGGATTTGGCTTCTAACGCCACATCTTATGCTCAATGCATGATGACTCAGAGCATAATAACACTTGAAGGCAAGAGAGACTGCACCAAATCTTACAAAATTCTGCAATTCAACTACTGTCCTTGAAGATGAAGAAACCATACATGCACCAACTCAAAACGTGGATGTGGCTTCTAACTCCACCTCTTATGCTCAATGCAAGTTAGAAAATATCACTGCAAAATCTGGAGGCATTTTGGGAAGAAGTTTGACCCCATCAGCAAGAAAAATCTCAAGGAATTTATATATTGGGTCTTCCTTTTGACATCTCTTTTAAAGAAGCTTGGAATTCTATCCACCTTGAAGAGAATGTTTCTCTAAAAGTTATGAAACAAGGATTGAAATCAAAGAGCTTTTCAATCAAACAAGATAATCACTTCCGAAGCTTAAAACTCTACACAGGATTGAAGATCAAGGTTTCTTCTTAGTCCCATGCTCTATCCATGATTGGTACATCCAACATGTCTTGTGTGATTAAGAAGCATATATCAACATTATGAGTAAAGAAGTTGTAGAGAATATAGATTGAAGAAGATGATGCACTCCTTTGCGCCATATTGGACTTGCTGATGGATCATTCACCACACTTATTGTTGAAGTCAAAAACATACCACTTGTGGTTAGAAACTGAAAAGCTCCAGTTGACTTTCAAATTGTGAAGACTGAAAACCCACATAAAGGTCCAATACTACTTGGAAGAACATTTTTAGCTACAGCAGGAGAAGTTATAAAACTGCCTAACAGAAGAATCACATTTGTACACATTGACAAGAAGATCCTTTATCCTTTGGGACCACTCAGAATCAGAGCAAAACCAATCAAGTATGTTCTTGGAGACTAAAAAAGGATGCCTGTACAAGAGATCTTGTGGTTAATTTTTTGAAGAAGGAGACCTTAAAGGCACTTCTAGGAGCTCTTCAACTTGATCTAGGAAAGATTCGAACTCTTCAAGTTCTTTCAACTCCTAAAAACACGAGTCAAGCTAAAGGTTTTAAAAATCACTTTGTGCGAGGCAATCTATATATTTTTAGTTCATTTCCTTCGTTTAAGCTTGTAGGAGTTTTTTTTTTTTTTTTTTTTTTTTTTTTTTTGTTAACAATGTAAATAAAGCTTATGTATCTCTTTCCATCCAAGTCGGTGGCGTCCGGTCGATATGCTCTATTACTGTGGCGAAGCTCCGGGCTCCTCGTGCTAATCTATCCGCTGTGATATTCAGTGCTCTCGGGATGGTTGTAACTCTTATGTCTTCGAAAAATGCTTTGCAATGCTTGAACTCCTCTAAATGGATTCCAAACGCTGGCCACTCCTCCGGTGAGGCTACCATCTTCATCACATCTTGGCAATCTGTTGCAAATACAATTCTCAGCCTTCGGTAATCAATCATACATTTCATTGCCCATACGAGTGTCTCCAATTCAGCATGTAGTGGGGACAGACTGGGGATGATGTTCCTAGCTCCAAATAGTCGTCCTACACTTCCATTCTTTTGACAAAACCAACCTTGCCCTGAAAACTTCCCTGATTCCTTCCATGATCCATCCACCTGACAATACCACTTATCTGGTGACAGTTGGTGCTTGTCAAAACTAGTTTCCGTTGTTTGTAAGTCCGAATTTTGTGTGTTAATCTCCATTGTCTGGGCTTGTTGCCATAATTGTCTTTCTGTTTCTGCCTGTCGTATAATATCCCTAGGATCTTTATCTCTATTTTTGAATATCTTGTCATTCCTGCTTTTCCAAATATACCAAAGTAGCCATGGGTAATAATCTTCCTGATTATCCATAGACTTAGTTGAAAGTAAATAATCGAAATTTGAAAAGATTGATTTTGATGGAAAGACTTCTGGATGTGAGGGTACATTAGATAAAGCCCATGTTTGAAGTGCTGGTGGACATTCAAATAAGGCATGATTTATCGTTTCTTCCTCCATACCACATCTGCTGCAGAGTATGTCACATGTTATTCTACGAGCTCTCAAGTTATGTTTTACCGCGACACATCCCGACAGTGCTTGCCAAATAAAATGTTGGATCTTAGGAGGGCATTTGAGCCGCCATACGGCAGCTTGTAAAGATACTATTGTCGGACCATATTCATTCACCTCATATTCCGCATTTGGATATAACTGTTGAGTCATGTAGCCTGATTTTACCGTGTATCTTCCATTTTTTGTAAAGTACCATCCATTGCTGTCCATTCTGCCAAACCGACTAATTGCCAGTGATCGAATCACATTCACATCCTCCGGAGCAATGATAGCATTAAGCAGTGGAATATCCCACATATTGGTTTCCTGATTAATTAAATCGATAACCTTGATCGAAGGGGGATCGACCCCAAATTTATATGACGCTGGTCTCGGGCGGGGGGCTGGGATCCAAGGGTCATTCCATACAGAAATGTTTGAACCAGTTCCAACCCTTTTGATTAGTCCTTTTCTAACCAGAGATCTAGCTGAAAGTATACTCTGCCAACCATATGATGGGGAGTACGACTTTATAGGATCCAGTGGATCCGTGTTGCGAAAATATCTACCCTTAAAAACCTTTGTGAATAGTGAATCCGGTGAGTCCATCAATCTCCATAGCTGCTTTGCTAGCATGGCCGTGTTGAAATCCTCTATGTTACGGAACCCTATACCCCCATCTTTCTTATGTATACACATCTTCTTCCATGCCATCCAATGCATTCCCCGACCAGTTCCTGTAGAGCTCCACCAAAAATTAGCGATAGCTCCTGTAAGCTTTTTTGTGACTGTTTTAGGTAGCCTATAACATGACATTAGATGAGTAGGTAAAGCCATTAAAACAGATTTTATTAACACCTCCTTTCCTCCTTTGGATAGAAATTGGGAAGTCCAACTATGTATTTTTTTATGTATTCGCTCATTTATAAACCCAAAAACCTGTGTCTTGGGACCTCCCAAACTCTCTGGAATTCCTAAATATGCCCCCATACCTCCAATTACATTGATACCTAATGTGTGTTTTAATTCCTCCCTTGTTTCTTCAGTAACCCTTTGTCCAAATTGAATGGATGATTTGTCAAAGTTAATTTGTTGTCCTGAAGCGGCTTCATATTCCTTGAGTATTCCCATAATAACCCGACACTCATCCTTATTAGCACGACAAAAGAAAAGACTATCATCCGCAAACAATAAATGTGTGATAGCCGGACAACTCCTTGCTACCTTAATCCCTGTTATAGATTTATGCATATCTGCTTTTTTAATATTCGCAATCAAGGCTTCCGTACACATAATGAAAAGATACGGGGATAGTGGATCCCCTTGACGTAAACCCCGTTTTGTAGGAGTTTAACTATCTTATTTTCATGTTTTAGAGATTTTAGAAAGACAAAAAATAAATAAATAAAATTTTTGGATCGACCGGTTAACCCTCGGTTTTACGCAGCTATACTTCATGTAATATACATTAACAAGGTAACTATAGATGGGATTGAACCACAGAGACCAAGAGATGCACTATAAATTTATAGGAATCAAGTTAAGCTAAGGTGAACAAGAAGGTTGGCTTTTTGTAGGCTGAAAATAGAAACAGAAACAGCACATTATAAACCTAAAATCAAGTAAATAAATATGCGAAATCATTGGAGAAAAGAGCTAAGCATCATGGAAACTGCAGATTTCAAGGATCAGTCAATCAAATAAGTTAAACAGGAGAAAATCAATAAATAGTGTTCTACAACTCAAAAAACGTTTGGTGTATTGATCTACTTCCGCAGCACCAATTACTATGTCTAAACAGCTTATATTACTCAATCCTAGCAGGTAAATAAACGATTAAACGAGTCCAATCTGGATATTTTTCCAATACTAATAACATAGGTTACAATGTTTTGCCCACCCAAATCAGGTCAGGTGAAACACAACACTTTCGATGATTTTATTAACCTAATGAGTAGAAACTAGATGTTCAATCAAGTAAGAACCACACTACAAAAAAACAGATATTTAACGACTGCAAAAATAATCGTCAAATAGTCACTAAATCGAGGGTTACAACTATATTACGACTAATTATTATAATCATAGTCGCTAAAATATATAGTCGCAAATGTAACTGTAACTTAGTCGTAACGACTACTCTACGACTAATTTATGATTAATATGGATGAACAGAAGTAGTCGTAGTATAGTCATATAATTTGGCGATTACTTTGTGACTGTATAAATTTGGCAACTACTTTGTGACTGTATAATTTGACGACTACTTTGCGAGTGTGTAATTTGGCGACTATTTTGAAACTATATAATGACTATGTAGCGACTATTATTTGATATTGGTTTCAATTTGCATTGGTACTAATTTGTAAAGCTACCGAAATCAAAATCCAAAAATTGAATCTAAATGCAAAACAAATAATGTGAAGAAACTTGAGATGATTTGTTAAAAAAACAAAGTTAAGTAGATATATATATATATATCATCTTTACAAGTATTGTGTTAACAAATTCACTATTAATTTCTTGACCTAAACAAATACATAAAAATATATTTTTTCAATAAAATACAAATGGTTATCACTGCACCAAGTTAACGTAAAAAAAGATTAAAAAAATTGATGCTACATTCTATGGTCTCACCATCTTTTATATTAGCAGTTACTGGTAAGTGATGAATGTTATCACCTGAACACTTAAAAATTGCTCTTTGCATAGTATGATGATGCGGTTTTAAATCGCTACTATGGCTCTGGTTTTTATAGTTCGTGAATGCGCCTAACGCTCCAAGAAACCCTTCATGTCTTCAGAACATTGCTTTTGCCTCACCCGTCGACCTGAAATTACAAGGAAAAATGAGAATTCTTCTAGGAATTTAGTCAGCTATACCACTAGCGCCAAGATATAGTTAGTACATCATGAAAAGATAATGCAACTTTATGAAGAATTAGCAAGAGGCTATTGATGAAAATTAATGAATAAATTTGTGGTTTAGACTCTTTATAGTGCGGCGTTCCTCAATTGTGTTAGCAAGGAACACAAAAAAGAAGTATATTCGAAAAGAATACGCAACATATATATAACAGACTGAGATCCTCATTTGAGTAATGTTAGAATAAAACTGAAGAGATAATGATAACACAGAAAATACTACCTTTAAGAGAAAGTTCGCACCACCAACAAGAGAATGCATCTCATCTTCCTTATCAAAAATTTTTTTTAAGTTACTCCTTAAATAGATCAGCAAACTTAAATGCTCCACCACCTGTGGCCTTTGGAACATCATATCAATTAGCAGACATTAATCAATTATAAACTAAAACCACAACATGTGCAACACAAGAGGATTACAAATTCAGGACACTTGGTGTATAGATAATCCACCAGCATATCATGCAACTCAGGATATCCTGTATGTGGCCCTCCAAATTCTGCAGACCATCTATAACAAAGACAAAAACAGTACATTGAAATAACTACCTCTTTATAACTTTAAATTTTTTTAATACATGTTCGCACCAAACAACACAAGAAAAAGGACAATACACATGTTTTGCCTTACTTTATAGAAGCTCTCAAGAACGAGGTCAAGTTTTCGACCTGAGGTCAAATAGATGCTTCCATCACGAGACTCTTTGCAGTTGTCTCCATTTGCAGATAAATATACAAGCTTTATCAAAGCCCCTGCAAAACCACAGACCTAAATCAGAAAATTCCACCAAAAATGAAAAACACAAAACCAATTTTTGGATCAATCGAGACAAACCAATTTTTTGATCTGGAGGAAAAGAAATCAAAGAAAAACCCACAAATGAACTTGATATCTGAACATAACTTAAGCTAATAGCATCACCTATACTATTATTCGTCACTTTGATATCTGAACATAACTTAAACTAATACCCACGAAACGATGACTCTGCAGCTCTAGATGGCAATCAAATTTGGAGGTAATCCAAAACTGAGAATTGAAACCGATCCAACCCATTTCATCCAACAACATGGCGAGTCCAGACAAAGATTCCTCCGCCGCTGCGTCCCGCTTTGGTCTTGGATTGTGCGAAGCGGTGATTCAAAGACACTCAAAAAACCCAAAGCAGGGAATCTATGGAATAAAAAATGGCTTCTGAGAATATTATGCTTACTCTATTGACTCTGGGGCCAATTGCACCGGGTAACAACATTGATGTTTATATATAGCCATTGATAGATGACTTGAAAGATTTTTGGAATGAAGGTATCGAGGTGTATGATTTATTTATGAAAGAGACATTTACGCTTAAAGCTATGTTGTTGTGGAGTATCAGTGACTATCCAGCTTTGGAGACTTTGTCTGGTTGTAAAGTGAAAGGTAAACAAGATTGCAATATATGTGGGAAGGATACACCACATAGGTGGTTGAAATTTAGTAGAAATTATGTGTATATGGGCAACAGAAAACAACTTAGACCTGGACATCCGTATAGACACAGAAAGGGATGGTTGATAATACTGTTGAGAACGGGACTGCAAGAAGAATTCAAACCGGATAAGAAATGTTTGAGGCGGTTAAGAATTTCATGAGTAACTTTGGTAAAGCTTTAGGTAAAGATACTAAAAGAAAACGAGCTGAGTTATGTGAAGATGATGTGGTTTCAGATGAAGAATATGAAGAAGAATCTGATCAATGGAGATGGAAAAAAAGATCAATATTTTTTTACTTACCGTATTGGAAGGTTAGTAGTTTTTAGTACTTCACTACTATTATTACTAATAGTAACAACAATATGCTTACAAACCCTTTTGATTTTGTTTGACTTTAGGATTTGCCGGTTTGTCATAAAATCGACGTGATGCATGTGGAGAAGAACATGTCAGATGTTATATTGTCAAATTTAATGAATAATGCTAAATCGAAAGATAGAGTCAAGGCAAGATGGAAGATATGAGAATCAGAGGAAACTTTCACACACAACTACGAGAAAATAGGAAATTTTTGCCACCAGCAGCTTATTGGTTTTCCAAGGAAGAAAAAATTCAATTTTGCAAGCGGTTATCTAAGTTCAGAGGCCCTGATGGATACTGTTCTAGGCTAACATTGCCAATTGTGTTTCACTTAACCCACCTGCCATTAGTGGTCTGAAATCGCACGATCATCACGTCCTTTTGCAAAATCTATTGCATGTTGCTTTGAGAGGATTGCTTCCAAAAGGACCCAGGGTTACTATGACTCGATTATGCCACTATTTCAACAGGTTGTGTCAGCGTGTTATTGATCCATAGAAGCTGATTGCCTTGGAATCTGAGTTTGTCCAGACAATGTGTGAAATGGAGCGGTTCTTTCCTCCTTCACTGTTCGATATCATGTTCCACCTTCCACTACACCTAGCAAGAGAGGCACGCTTAGGTGGACCAGTACATTTCCGCTGGATGTATCCATTTGAGAGGTCCTCTTTCTGCTTAATGTATGAAATAATAGCCTGTTATTAAAAATAATTGATTTTGTGTCTTGTCTGTATTATTGACATACATGTTATGGGATTCATTTTTAGGTACATGAAAACTTTGAAGGCTTATGTTAAAAAATTTGCAAGGCCAGAAGCGTGTATGGCGGAGGGATATTTGGCTAAAGAATGTCTTACCTTTTACTTAGAGTTTCTGAAGACTACAGTGCCAATTCAAGAAGCTCTAAGTCGTAATGAAGATATTGTGTTTGATGAGCACATCATTGAAGGCTGTCCACTCCAGAAGCCAATAGATGTTATACTTACAGACAAAGAGAGAGACATAGCTCACCGGTATGACTTAATGAACGCAGCTGTTATGGATCCTTATATCGAGTAAGTTAAATTTTTTGACACTTCAATCTTGTAATTTTTTGCATTGACTATCAAAAATGATGTATTGAATACTAATTCTTGAATGTTGTGACATAGTATGCATATAGGAAAATTGCAAGATACTGATGTTCGATGTGCATGCAATGAAACTCTTTGTTGGAAACTTCCAACTGATAGGTTTCCAGCGTGGATAAAGGCAAAGGTTTGGCTTTACATATATGTTTTCTTCATTTAGTTTCTTAATCTCTATTATCATAAACTAATTCCACTTTATTAATTTCTGATTAGATACCTATATATATTCAGAATGTCATTCCACAAAGCTAAAGTGGTTGACATTTGGTCCGAGAAATGTTGCTCAAAACTATAAAAGGTATGTCATTAATGGCAATCGATTTCACAGAGATGATGTTCAGCGAAAGACGCATAACAGTGGAGTCACATATGAAGCCATCAGTATGTGTAGAGCTAGTGCTCAAGATAATAGACAAAAGGCTGACATGGTTGAGTACTACGGACAGATAAAGGAGATCATCACGCTTGATTATAATATGTTCCAGGTTCCATTATTCAAATGTGTTTGGGCAAACAAAGGGTATGGTGTAAGAGAAGAAGACGACTTTACTCTTGTGAATCTCCATATGAACCAATCATCGTTCCTCAGGATCCTTACATTCTGCCATCACAAGAAAAGCAAATTTTCTACTCTAGAGAAGATGACTCTTCATCTTGGTATGTAGTTATGCGGGCTCCACCGAGAGGTTATCATGAACTTGAAACAGAAGAAGAGTTTGTCAGTGGGACACTACCACTGGAGGAGAATGAAGATCTGAGTAATCAAGCATCTGATGATGAAACTTTTTGTGCTAGGGATGAATGTGAAGGGGTCTTAGTATAATATTAACCACCAGTGCCTTTTTGCATATTTGATGTGTTACTTGTTGAATTACATTCATGCAACCTGTACTAATGATTTTTTAATACATTGTTGATGTATAAGGGTCAAGTATGAAAAACAAGATAACAAAGGAGATTGTTCCCCAATATAGCAAGCATTAACTAGGTGCGGATTCTAGTCCAGTCCACTTGCCGGTGAGAAAAAATAAGAAGAAAAATCCTAGGGAGATGGTCACTGATAAGGTTGTAAATCAAGATCAGGTGAATGACAATCAAATTCATATGGAAGCAGGTGGTCAAGATGAGGCAAAGGAAGATGTTGAGAAAGAAATGGATCTACCAGAAAAAGATTTAGAACAGCCAGCAGTGACCAATGTTAATACTGAGGAACATGCCAGTGTAGAGGAAGAACAACCCCAGAAGTTTGTGAATACGGTAAAGCGAAAACGAGGGCCAACTAGCGTAAACTGGCAAAAGAAGCTATTGAGAAAGTAAATGTGGAGTTTTCAGTTTTTGGATATCATTCGGGGCTAAGTTTTGTGACACTTTCATCGTTTCTTGGTACTCTTGTGAGGTAGCATGTACCTGTTCTAGTAGATGATTGGAGAAATATTGACTGTGAAACTAAGGATACAATGTGGAATTTAATTCAGGTACTTAGTATTTTATTCACATAACTCAATTAGTGGTCATTACAGTATAAGTAACAACAATTTTTTTTGTAGGCAAGGCTTAATTTGGATGAAGGCACGCAAAGAAAATCAATTTGCAGACAGATGGGTAGTATCTGGAGGGCTTCAAAATGTAGACTTGTTACTGAACTTAGGAAAATTACGAGTGCCATTGCGAGACATAAGTTAAAACCAGATAACATTCAGTCTCTTGCAGCTTGGAACAACTAGGTGAAGATTATGACTTCCCCAACTTTCAAGGTTATGTAATCCATAATATTTTTTTGTTTGGCTGTTGTACTTGATGATGATTTTCTATTTATCATGACAATGAGTGATTTTCTAATTGCAGGTAAAAAGTGATAAGTACAGGGACCTAAGGAACAAACAGATTCTTCACACCACAAGTAGGAAAGGAATGTATCGTCTATCTGTGGACATGGTATGTGTCTTTTCAATTGTGTTAAAAATTTATGAAGTTTATAAACGTAAGACCTGAGTAATTGTTATGTTTAACTCTTAGAAAAAGAAGAGCTCTCACCCAAAGAAAGTGACTAGAAGCAAGGTCTGGTTGGCAGGACATACTCACTCTGATGGAAGACCTGTGAAGACAAAATTTGCAGAAACGATTGTAAGACAAATTCATCAGTTACTTTATTATTCAGGTTTTATTATAAGATAACATTTTTTAATATTTGATATGAGAGGATACAAGCAATTGTTAGTCAAATGGACTTAAATTGCATTGAGAATGTAAGAGAAGATGTTGTCAGTCAAGTTTTAGGGAAAGATAAACATGGAAGAGTTAGAGGTATGGGCAGGGGAGTTAGTCTATCCAAGTTAGATTACCTTAATGCTAGAGACACAAATGTTTAGAAGCTTGAAGCTTCACAAGCAGTAATAATGAATAAGATTGAAGAATTGCAGAACAAGCTTGATGCTTTGGTGGAAAATAAAGTAAGTTTCCACTCATGTTTTTTAATGATGGAAAATGAAATAAGCTTTTAACCAAATTTTTTTTCTTATTGTCAATCATCATGTGCAGATGTGGATGCTCAATCTAATGTTTCTAACAAAATTAACGAACCAATCAAATGTAAGATATTGGATTGGTATTTCTTAGCAGATGTTATTGTTGGGGAAGGGGAATTCTGTTCGGCGGAACCGTACTATACAATTGATCAAGTTTCAATCGGTCCAATGCGGCAGCTGTTATTGTGAAAGCTGTTATTGTCAGACTTACAAAAAAGTCTGAACTGTTGGTGAAGTTGTTGGGAAAAAAATTGCATGGCCATGTGACAGGATTATTTTGGACTCACATGAATCTGGCTTCTTTGGTGTTAAGTCTGCTGAAAAGAAGGTAATTTTTTAAATTGTGATAAAATCTTAACTGGAAGTACTTTCAACATGAATAATATTGAGATGACTGATATATATATATATATATATATATATATATATATATATATATGTATATGCATGACTCCTTAGGACTCTGATGAATCACAAGCGAAATGCAACATATATGCTTGGAGTGGTAGTGTAATTGTTGTCGAGGGTATAATTTGTTCACTTGACCCAAACACCACGGTCAACGAAATTGCTCTTGGTTCTAATGTTGTTCTGATGAAGGTTGAGAAGGTGACTGATCATAAATCTTTTTTGTTTCGGCCAAGTTCTGGTATGTCAGTTATGGGTGATGCTCTAAATAAAAACATCGCATGGCCACTAGATAAGATTGGTTTCATCATTCCATCGGGGGAGTCACCTAAAACATCACCTGGATAAATGCTAAACATACCTTCTGTTTTGTGTTGTCTTAATTGTTGTTATTGATCATTTCCATATTTTTTTATTGATATGTGTTTTATAATTTTGAGTGGCAGAGTATAAGTAGAATCATTGATATTATCAAAAGTGTCCACAAGAAGTGTATTTTGTTTGATTGTCGGGGCAGAGGGACATGGTTTTCTCAACTGATCATGCTGTTGTAGTACACTTCGTTCCTTTAGGAGCTAATGCGTCGAAGGTGTTGGTAGATTTAGCAAATATTCCGGAGGCTAAAGTGTGGAGACCAAATTCTGAAATCCAATGTTTTGATGATGCTAAAGGTACTTGAATTGCTTGGCCTAATGACAAGATGAAATTAGTGTAGTGAATGGACCCTATCTAATGTTTCTAAGACTTGTGTTGAATGAAACTTATCTAATGTTTCTAAGACTTGTGTAATATGAATGATGTTGTAAAATTTATTTCTAATAAAGTTTTCAGGTTTGTATCAGAAATCTCAAGTTTATGATCATGTTTCAAAATTTCAAAAAATATTGCAGTAGATAGAGAACCGAAACCAAGCGTTAATGTAATTATAAAGTAGCAGACAATAATTCTATGAATATACAAATATAAAGAAAATAAACTGTTATTATAAAATATTTAGTTGCATATTTAAAAGTGTTATATTAAGTAGAGGATATAATTGCAATACAAAAAACGCTATAAAAAGTGACAGACTTTTTATAACGGGAGCATATACAGCGGAACTGAAAACACTATGGATTACCTATGATAGCGGATACCTTCCGGTACGGATATCTCAATTTCTTGTAGTGGTGCCATTATTTAAAACTGTTTGTTTAAGAGTATAGTTAATCAAGTTTGAAGTTATTTTCTTAGTTTACTTTGTCATTCATAGTTACATAGTATTAGTAATTCAAATGAACCAATTTATTTTTTCTCTAGATTAAGTTAAATCATTGCAATTCTGGTGTGTTATTCTAGATTTTCTGTGGATCAAATCTCAAGTACTTGCAATAGACAATTGCAAGTTTTTGTTAAAAAATTATTTGCTACAAAAACCAGTGCATCAGCTTCTACATTCAAGAACAAAACCACATTTTATAGGAATCAATGGAATCGATTTAGGGTTTGATGAGGAAATGAATCGATTTGGGTTTGATGATGAGAGGAATCAATTGAATTGATTAGGGCTCGATGTGTAGATTCGAAGAGCGATTGAAATTACTAGATGAGGAATCGATTAAACTATGAACGAGAAGAAAGAAAATGTGAAGTGTGGAGACAAAGAGGAAGAAAAGAGCTAGAGAAGTGAGAGAAATCCGTCCGTTGATTGTTTTTTATCAATGGCATATATCAACGAGGTGTGATCCTCACCCTTAAGAATTAGCTAATCATAAACAAGTTTGTTTATTTGTATTTTAAAAGTGTAACCTTGTGTTATTGTTTGTAATAATTATTAAATTAATTTATAACATGTGATAAACAGATAAAAGATAAAATCAAGTATGTTATAAAATATTTACAAATAATATGATTACATAACCAAATTCAATTGCAAAATACACTACAAGAAAAACACTGAAATTCCGATGGCTGATTCCGACGGACAAGAATCCGTCGGAAAATATTTCAAAAACCGAGGGAAAATCGACGGATAAAACCGACGGTATTCTGAGGGACAAATTATGACGGATTTCCGACGGTTTTACATCGGATTAAGGAGTCGTCGGAAATCCGTCGCAAATCCCTCGGTAAACAATTTTCCGGCAAACCGTCGGAAATCCGTCACTAATTTCCGACGGATTTGTAACGGAATAAATAAAATTAGTTTCCGTCGGATCTCCGTCGGAAATTAACGACGGATTTCCGACGGATTCCGTCGACGGGGATTTTACACATTTAAAAAATGAGTGCGTAACCGCCGGTTAGGTACATTCCGATGGCTTTCCGACGGTTATCCGATCATGATTTCCGATGGATAAATGACGGATTTCCGACGGACATTTTTACTATATATATGATCGCACGCCTTCAGTTCATTTCACATTTCTACAAACACTTATAAGTTCTCTAAAATGAGTGGATATTTTCGTTCTTGGATGGACGAACCAATGATGGATGAGGAGTCCAACCTATTGAGAGATGATTATGCTCGAGGTATATGCGAGTTTATGGATCTGATCGGGAGAAATCAGCATGGCAAAAGAAGTGGTAAGATCAAATGTCCATGTTTTATTTGCGAGAATAATATAAGTGTTAAGATTGAGTTAGTCTGGAATCATTTATACCAAAATGGATTTACTGCGGGTTATAAGATTTGGTATCTACATGGTGAAAGAAACTCCGAATATGGTAGTAGTAGTGCACAAGGTTTTCCACATGGTATTGAAGAAAATAGAAATGAGGAAAATGTAGTGGTTGGTACGGTTCAAATGGTGCATGATGCATTTAGAGAAAACGTTAACCCGTCTGGCGATGATAGGTGTCGGGTTGAGGAACCTAATTTAGATGCGAAAAAAAATTTTAATATGTTAGACGCAGCTAACCAACCACTATATAGCGGATGTAAAGAAGGTCATTCGCCGTTATCATCAGCTAGTAGGATGATGAATATTAAAACAGATTATAATTTATCTGAAGATTGTGTTGATGTTTTTGCTGATTTTGTGAAAGATATCTTACCGGAAGATAATCTTTCACCAGCATCATACTATGAGATTCAGAAACTTGTCGCCGGTTTAGGTTTGCCCTATCAAATGATAGATGTGTGCATTGCAAATTGAATGATATATTGGCGAGAAGATGAAAACCGCAAAACGTGTAGATTTTGTCGTCATCCGCGGTTTCAGGAGTCTAGTGGTCGAGCTTCCATTCCATTTAAACGTATGTGGTATCTACCTTTACAAGATAGGTTGAAACGGCTCTATCAATCTCAACGAACCGCAAAAGCAATGAGATGGCATGCAGAGCATCGTCAAGACGCTGAGATGATTACACATCCGTCAGATGCAGAAGCGTGGAAACATTTTCAATCGGTCTATCCTGATTTTGCTTATGAGCATCGCAATGTGTACCTTGGGTTATGTACTGATGGTTTCAACCCATTTGGAAAGCATGAACGACAATATTCCTTGTGGCCAGTAATTATTACATCTTACAATTTGCCACCAACTATGTGCATGCGTAGAGAATTTTTGTTTTTGTCCATTCTAGTTCCCGGACCAGATCATCCAAGAAGGTCACTGGATATTTTTTTGCAACCATTGATCTATGAGTTGCAAATTTTATGGGAACAAGATGTTGAAGCTTTTGATGTAGCAACCAGCCAAAACTTTAACATGCGTGCGGTTTTGATGTGGACAATAAGTGATTTTCCTGCTTATGGTATGTTATCTGGGTGGACAACACATGGAAGATTATCGTGTCCTTATTGCCAAGACAATACTGATGCGTTTCAGTTACACCATGGGAGGAAGACATCGTGGTTTGATTGCCACCGAAGGTTTTTACCAGCTGGTCATCCCTATCGTCGGTCCAAAACACTTTTCCAAAAGAACAAGCAGATATTTGATGGTCCACCTCCTGAGGTTACTGGTCGTATTATACTTGAACAGCTTCGGGATTTTGGTGCTGACAGCACTCGATATTGTGGAGGTAATGGTCATGAGCCTGTTGATGGTGTTGGAGAACATCATAACTGGCATAAAAAGAGTATATTTTGGGATTTGCCTTATTGGGAAAACCATATTTTGAGGCATTGTCTTGATGTTATGCATGTGGAGAAAAACTTCTTTGACAACATAATGAACACAGTATTGAACGTCAAAGGGAAGACAAAAGACAATTTGAAGTCGAGGTTAGACTTGCCATTGATTTGTTCTCGTAAATCTCTACATGTCAAGACGAATGGAAGGTGTCCCATGCCTGCGTTTCGGTTGGATTCCAACCAGAAAGTCGCATTTTTGAATTAGATTCGGGATGATGTTAAATTTACTGATGGATACGCATCCAACTTACGAAACTGTGTTGATCTCGTTGACGGAAAGTTAACCGGAATGAAGAGTCATGATTGTCATGTTGTTATGCAACGTCTTATTCCTTTCGCATTCACCAATCTTCTTCCCAAAGACGTCCACCGCGCGATTGCAGGTAATAGTTAGACGCAGAACTAAATAATTTGTTTTATATTTGAATCCCAAATTAACATTTATTGTTTATTTTGTAGGTATTGCTTCATTTTTTCGTGATCTTTGCTCAAGAACTCTCACAGTAGATGGCATTCGAAATCTTCAACTAAATATCCCAATAATATTGTGTAATATGGAGAAAATTTTTCCCCCGTCGTTTTTTGATGTCATGGAACATCTCCCTATTCACCTCCACGTGAAGCATCACTAGGCGGTCCTGTGCAATACAGATGGATGTATCCTTTCGAACGGTACATGTTCCATCTGAAAAAAAAGTTAAAAATCTGAGTAAAGTGGAGGGATCTATTATCGCACAGAGTTTAAATGAAGTAGTTTCACAGTTTGCGGAATATTATTTCCCTTCGGAAGTTCGCACAAAAAGTAAAAAGCCTGGAAGACATGATGATAGAGGTGAAAAAGCTATTTATCATGTATATGTACCACAGTTATTTACTCAGATTGGGCGAGCAAGTGGCAAAGGAAAGAAACGTAAATTATGTTCACAAGAGGCAACCCATTTGCATAGATATATTCTTACAAATTGTGAAGACATTGGCGAGTATGAAAGGTATAATATTATTTTAATATTAAATTTATACTAAATATGTTAGTTTATTCATACTAATTATGTTATAATTGCTTACGGTATAATATTTTTACAGTATGTACATGGAAGTTGTACGTAATTATTACCCTGGGATTAGCGACAATGACATTGAGGGTATAAAAGAGAAAGAGTTTCCGTCATGGTTGAAATATTACGTAAGTTTATAAGTACTATATTAAAACATACATTTTTATTAATCTTTTATTAAATCTCCCTTGTTGTCATTTTCTTATGCATATAGGTTTCCGAACGTATTCAACAAGGTGATACCCTACCAACATGGTTGGTCGAAATTGCTAATGGTCTTATTACCACTACAACCTCTTACCCAAGATTCTGCACAAGGGGATATGCTTTTTCAATTAAAGAAGATGGTAGAAGCAGACCAACATCGGACTATGGTGTTTCAGCAAAATCGGGTGATCTAGTGTATTACGGTGTTTTGAATGAGATATTGATTGTCCGATATGCAGGCATGTTAGACTTGCGATGTACAATATTTATGTGTGACTGGTATGATCCATTCATTGGTCGTGGTGTCCGTATTGATCAATTTGGTGTTATTTCGATCCATTCAACTCGCAGGCTGTTAAAATATGATTCATGTATTCTATCATCTCAAGCAGATCAGGTATTGCATAATTTAATAAAAATATTATGCACATTTATTAATTTCCATTTAACAAATAAAATTTATCAGTAACAGGTTTGTTACTTAACATATCCCCGGACAACTTACCGTTCAAATCCTTGGATAACAGTCACTGCAGTTCACCCAAGAGGCAGGATTTATGGAGTTGCAGAACATGATCCTTTACAAATACCACAAAGTCATTTTGTCCAGATTGAAGAAAATGTAGATGACGTTGATCTTGTTGTTCCATCTACACAAATTGGTGACGAACGAGTATATTCAGAATCAGAGGATTCTCATTCTGAATTTGAAGATGATTCTGACTCCATACCATCTGAAGGTTCATCTGATGATTCCGATTAAAAAACGTTTGTACTTTATTAAGTTTGTAAAAAATATTAAGTATAATATTAAGTTTGAAGTTTTGTACTTTGTAAAATATTAAGTTTCAAGTCTTGTTTAATAATCAGATATAAATTAAAATTTTATAATGTTTCAAATTAATCAGATAAGTTTTATTGAATTAAATAAAAATATGTTAATATTTTTTACAATAAACCGACGGAATTCCGACGGAGTCGACAAGTCGTCGGAAATCCGTCGGAACTTCAAAATATCGCGAACAAGTTTCCGACGGAGCCCCGACAGGGTCTAATGGTCGTCGGAAGTCCGTCGGTTTATTGTATCGGGACACCGCACTTCGTAATTATCGCGAACATGTTTCCGACGGATTTCCGACAGGGTCAACCAGTCGTCGGAAATCCGTCGGAAAACTGGACAACAAATCGACGGAATTCCGAAAGACATCTAGATGTCCCTCGGAAATCCGTCGAAAATGTAAACAATTTTCCGACGGATTTCCGATGACTTGTTGACCCCGTTGGAATTCCGTCGGAAAACTGGACAACAAATCGATGGAATTCCGAAAGACATCTAGATGTACCTCGGAAATCCATCGGAAATGTAAACAAATTTCCGACGGATTTCCGAGGGTATCCGTCGGAAATCCGTCGGGCAATTTCAGTATAAATAGAAGGCGCGACGAACTCATTTTTCATCCAACACAAAACAAAACAAAAAATTTCTTTATCTAAAAAAAAAAACCAAAAATTTTTTCGGGAATTCAGAAATTTTTGGAGAAATATCAATTGCGATCTTGCCTAAGATATGTAAGTTTTTAATATTAATTTAAATTTTTAGTATTATATACGGTAAATTAGAATTTAGGGAATGTAATATTTGTAAACCGTTGATAATTTTGGAAATATTAGGAAATTGGAAGTGTTTCGATTTTCTAAAATAGTTTAATTATAAATAAATTTTTTTATTAATAGTATTAATTAATTTTTTTTTGAAAAAAGGAACTACGACGGATTCTTAAACTCGGGTGATGGGAACCACCAATACGGAATTGGTGGTTCTAGTTTTTCTCAATTTCCGACTGACTCGGAGACACAGCCACCATCATCTCTGATGAGGACTGCTGCTTCTGCTCCCACTGTGATGAGCATTGAAGATTTTGTGTCACAGCCGGATCGTGACCGACTTAAAAAATTAGACCTGCAATGTCCCGGAACTTCAACATGGTAAAGATTTGAACTTGTTGAACTTGTTGTTGCTATACATATTTAATATTTTTAAAAATTTTTAAATTACAATTTTCTAATTTTAAATATTATATGTAGGTTTCATAAATCGAGTAACGGCATTTCAAAAGCAATTAACAAAATGCTTAATGAAATGCTAGTACGCCCCTATCCAGCGTACTCGGATATGCCGAAAGAGGAGCAAGAAATCTGGTTTCGGCAATTCGCGGTAATTTAAATATAAAATTTTAAATTTTAATTTTATATAAATATCTATAAAATTAATAAAAAAAAATTTATTTTTTTAAAAACAGCAAGAATTTACTTGGGACCCGCAACTCACTGCCATCGTTCGACGAGAGTTTAACACTAAAGCGGCAACGTGTTACTCCCGAAAAATGAACGAATGGAAAGACAAGTGGAAGCGCGATAAAGTCCCTAAACAAATGCTAAAGAATCCGGATTTATGGACTGCGCTCATCAACTATTGGATGAGACCAGAAGTCGCCGCCATTTCCTCAACAAATTCAAGTAATCGCAAGAGCGATAGAAAGGGCAAAGGAATGGCGACCCATAATCTTGGAGCGACTAGTAAAGCTTCCCGAGCTGAACAACTGGTAAGAAAGAAAATTAAATTTAATATTTATCAATTAATTAATTTATTTAATTAATTATTTTTTTTCAGTTTCATATGGACGGACAACCCCCTTCTCTCATCCGTCTGATTGAAGATGCTCACACCAACCGGAAAACTGGTCAAATTGATGATCCAGTTGCTCGTGAGATCTCACAAAAAGTGAGAAGTTTGGGGGAGGAGTTTCTCCAAACTCAGCCAACACAAGAAGATGGAACTCCTCTGTATACAGAAGTTCCATTAGATAAATTGAATGGGATTGCTTATGAGGTTAGTGAATTTTAAAATTAAAAAAAAATTAATGAATTTATTCACTAAAGTAATTTTAAATTTTTTTAAAGGTAACTCCAAAGACCAAAGGTCGTCTCTACGGGTTGCCCAAAGACTGTTCAGCTTCATCTTCATCATCATTTCCATCTTACGGCGATTTCGGAAGAGCGGAACTTCAAGAAGAAAACCGCGAGCTTCGAGAGAGGCTTAAGACGCTCGAGCAACAAAGATAAGAAGATATGGAGCGCCTACGGTTAATGGAAGAGAGGATGAATGCATTCTTCAGTTCTTACAACACTCCTCCTTAGTTTTTTTGTATTTTTTTTGTTTATTTTATGTAAAATGTTTATAATAATAAAAATTACTTTTATTCATATTTAATTTTACAAATTTAAATTAATTTACTAAAAAAAAACGAAATTATTTTAAAAAAAACTATTATTAAAAATTAAAAATTTTGAATTTTTTTTTAATTTTAAAAATGTTATTTCCGACGGTTTAATGACGGTTACAATCCCGACGGTTTTCCGACAGATTTTAAACCGACGGATTACCGACGGAAAGTTTCCGACGGATTTCCGACCGAATATGTCAGACGGATTTACGACGGAATATTTCTGACGGTTACCCAACGGATTATTTCCGAAGGCTATCCGACGGATCCACTCCTTCGGTAGATTCTCGGAAATCCGTCTATAAATTTCATAAATTTCCGACGGCCATATCTGAGACGGATTTCCGACGGAAATAGTTTTCCGACGGGTTTTCGACGGTCTCATTTCTCCGTCGTTAATCTGTCGGAATTGAGCGACGTTTTCCGACGGCTTTCAAATTTCCGACGCTTTAGTTCCGACGGCCAGTTTTGATTACTAACTCGTCGGAAAACTTTGTTTTCGACGGCTTAGCGACGGATATGGCCGTCGGAAACAAGGTGTTTTCTTGTAGTGATAATTATATTTTGATTTTATTGATAAAATATTTACAAATAATTTAATAACATAATTTGATTAAAATTTTATGTTCAAGTATAAAGTTTAAGATTTAGTTTTCATAACTTAAAAATTAGAATTTAAGCTTTTATTGAATAAGGATATGATTTGATTTAGATTATTAATTGATTAGATTTAAAATTTAATTGTTGGGTTTTTTTACTATATATACTAATTAAATTATTTGTTTAAAATTTTAAATTATATTTTTAAGATAAATAAAATGATTACATTCCAATTTTTTATAACTAAATATTTTTAATTTGATTTCATGTAAGATATATCTGGTATTTAATATTGGTTTAATGTATATATAATTAGTGGTTATATTACGATTATTTATAATTTAAGTAACTATATTATAAAGAGTTTAATAGATAAAGTAAAGTTCAAGTTTGGGTAAAAGATTTGGAGTATTGGGTTTAGGGTATTGGGCTTGGGTTTAAGGTATAGAGTTTGAGGTTTAGGTTGGGGTAGAGTTAGGATTATGGTTTAAAAAAAAATATAAATGAAAAATAGAATTTATGTTTTAGGATTTAGAGTTTGGGTATTTGGTTTAGGGTATAGGGTTTTGGGTTTAGATTTGGGGTTTAAGTGTGAGGTTTTGGGTTAAGGTTTGAAAGAGATTAGTTATAGAAAAAAAATTTTTTGTTACAAGTGTTGAATTTTAGTTTAGATTTTATGTTTTAGGGTTATATGTTTTAATTTGTCCAATTATTTTGAATATAGTTTCTGATTAGTTTCTAATTAGTTTATAATTAATTGCTAATTAGTTGTATATTAGTCGCTAAATTAGCGACTAATGGCTGACTATTGTTCTAAATTTAATTAGTTGCATATTAATCGCCAAATTTGCGAATACAGTTAAACCTCTTATGAATATTCTTGGAATCAGGAAAAAATATTCGTTTATCGAAATTATTCATTTATCGATAAATGAATTTTTATTCATTTAAACAGTATTTTTGCACGTTTAGAAGCTTGAAAAATAATGTGAATTAGAAAAAGAAATTTCTCTATAAATATAAAAGGAAGTTGTCTAAAATTATAAAATTAAGTTTTCTAGATTTGATGTAGAATTATGAAAAAGAAGTCTTTTAGTTTTTGAGATTCAATATAAACTATATAAACACAAGTCTTTGTAGTAGCAGTGGCAAGAATTTAGGTGAAGAAATTTATATAAAAAACACAAATCTAGCAACCTAACGATCAATTCTTGAATTCTCTTTGAAAACCAATCACCTAGCAAGTGACCTACTCAAGCATGTACATGGACGACAAGACACAGAGATGAAATATAGTAGTTCATAATTGAATTTCAATAAAAGCGATAAATGGTTTCAAATTCTTTTCTATATGTAAACTACAAAACGAAATCTCCTCTTTGTAAGTTCTTGAATTGAAAACAATGAAGAATCATATAAAGCACTGAATAAGAAATGAATCTAGAGGTTTCTTGATGTTTTTATGGTGGATGTAAGGGTGGTGTCGAAACTAGAGGCAAAAAAACAAGTATTTATATGACATAAGTCATCTAGAGTCACGAAAAGGACCCAAAAAAAAAATTTCTTTAAAATTTGGCTTAGGACTTGGACCATAATAAACTGTACTTCTTGTTTTTTAGATGAGGCGTGAATGAGCCCAAATATTGTTAGATGAATCCATAACTTGTCTCTCCATAAGCTTCTCTTTAAGGCCAGTTAGGCATGCTTTTACTAGATCGAGTGTAACGCACCAGTCAAATAACTCCATTACATTTGCATATGAAAGCTAACTCAAAAAGTAAATCTCCTTTGAATTCGTCTAAAAATATTTCTGGAAGGGCTTCATCTGAAGTCGAACTTCTGGTACATCGGATCTGTTATGTTACTAGAAATTGTCTTTTTAAGGAATTTTTGGTTGGTTGTATTATCTTGAAATTATGTCTGGATCATAATATTGTTTTATTTCCTTTTTTGTTTTATTTTAATGTTTTTACCTATAACTATCTAAAATAGCAAAAATACTAGAAAACTATCTCTAAAAACATAAAATTACACCGCTTAGATTTTATATTAAAAACTATCAAAAAACATTTAAAACCCACTTAAATGATCTAAATAGCGACTGCTTTATGAATATCATGTAAAATTAATTGTCACTAAAGAATGAATGAATAGCATATAGTTATGAAATTTCATCATAACATTTGGTGCTATTTCCTGAAAAGGTTTTGATGAAGACATTGTCCCAGCTACTGCACCGGTGATCCCATCAGGACCTCTCACACGATCCAAGAGAAGGGCATTAGGAGATAAGCTCAGCATACTTTTGAAAAGTGGAGCCTGTCATGAACTCGGACCGACCGCGCCGGAACCCAGACCGACCGAGCCCGGTCCATGCGACCCCGATCCCTTCAAGCCGGACAAGGAACAATGGAGGTTCCTTCTCGAAGACTTTTCTTCCTCCGGTGTCTTCACCATTACCATCCGGTAAAGACACCAAAAGTCGTGCTAGAAAATTGTACTCTTTTTCCTATCTTCGGTTTTATCCCATTAGGTTTTCCGAATAATGTTTTAACTTGGCAATACTCTTAGGACGCAAGACGGTGAAGACTTGTTCACGGTTCTACACCATTCACAAGTCACCACCAAATTTTCCTAAGCGTTTAACTGGGCTTTCTATCTTTTATTTATATTTTTATAGGCTAAGTATATTATTTGGACTTAGGAGTCATGTTGGCTATCTAAGCCCAAGGTTTCTTTTAAAATCGCCACCAGCTAGACTTCACGTTATTTTTAATTTCATAAAGGGCTAAACATCATTTTGTCTAGCCTAAGTGTACCAAGGAATTATATAAGACTTTGAATCATTTATTAATAAACATAACAAACAATTCATAATTAAAACAAAAACCCTAAGACTTTGTCTAAGTCCCTATTGGCACCGTCCCCAAGCTTTCATGGTGAGCTTGCTGTGTTCTTCAGCCTTCCAGGTTGAAGTTCTTGGAGTATAACAAGCTTTTTCACAGCTTGTGTGGTCCCATCGATCCACCTCTCGCTTCCATCTTTTATGTCTAGCAACCTGAGCTTCTCGGTGAAAAGACAGCCCACCATCGTTCTTACATAATCTGGTATCAGAGCTTAAAAGTTCCGAAGTCATCATGTTGATTCTATCCTTGTTTGTTTGACTATTTTTCTTTGTTTTGATTGCAATTGTTTTTGCTTTTGATTTTGTTTCGTTCTCTTTTTCCCTGAGGTTTTCGGTTAAAAAGATGAAGGAATCAAGTCTTCTACTACAAAAAAAAAATCAGGTTCTATCAATCATTTATCTTTGTTATCACTTACAAAAAAAATAGAGTTTAAATCACTAGGTTGTTGTTTCTTGTTGATTTTTTTAGACAAAAAAAAAGAAGAAAAGCAAAGTGTTTAGGTTGATTCAAACAGATTAGGCGTTTAAAAAACTCACCTAGAACACTTGTTCATCATTGAAAAATCGTGTGTTCCATAGGGTTTAGTGTCTTGCTTGTTGCGTGAGTAGCTTGTCCCCGTGTCGAGTCCAGTTCCAGCCGGTAGGTCTAGTTCTCATCGTGCCATGCCGCGCTTTGTCTCGGGTTTAGCTTAGGTTCCCTATTAGCACCTAGGTCCCGACACCTTCTGTGCCTCCTACTGCACCAGCCCGCAAGTTAATAGGTTCCGATCCCGCGTTTAAGTCTAGGGTTAAACAGGTCTAGTTCTTCCGGGTGCCAGTCTAGTTTCGTCTAGGGCTCAACCATGTCTTAGCCCATTCCGCTAATCCTAGTGTGCCGAGCTTAGTTCCTGACGTCGCCCCGCGCCTAGCTCTAGGTTCGTCATGTGGTTCCCTAGCTCTAGTCCCGCACCAAGAACCCTGCACCCAGTTCCATAGGCGTAGCACCTTTCCGCCTTTAGCTCCAGGACCGTGTCGAGCCTAGTGTCCACCCGCGTAGCGTGCGCCCTCATCTCGCGTCAGTCCGGCACCTTCCATGCCTCCTATCGCGCCTAGCCCTCGCTAACTTCTAGATTTTGACCCGCGCCGTCTAGTTGTCTTTAGGGTTAGGCGACTAGGTCAGCAACCCTTCTTAGTGTCTAGGTTCTTTGCATTAGTTTTTAGGAAGTTTTCCCCATTATTTAGGCATAAAACCTTTTAAGGAAGTTTCTTAAACCTTCTAGGAAGTTTTCTCATATCTTTTTAGGCAATTTCCATTGTTAGGATTTTATTTCTTTTTAGAAACTAAGCCATAATTAAATTTCTTTTTATCATATAGGATAGTTTCCTTTTGGCATTTAGGCAATAATTTTTTAGGACAGATTATCCTTTTTATTAAATATTCCCCTTTTATGTATTTAGGTAGTTTTCTTTTATTAAAATTTATAAATAGAAATTATTATTTGCGCAACATTTCCATAAAAGTAAAAATTCCATTTCTGTAAGTTTTCTTTTTGGAAAACTTTCCATTTTCCTAATATTTCTTTTACTATAAAAGGAAAAATGTCAAGTAGCGATGAGTCGTCTTCGGGTCAGAACAATCAAGTAATGATGCAGCTTCTGCAATCCTTGACCGCCTAGATGACCACCATAGCAACGCGCCTCGAGCGATTGGATCAGCCAGCACCTGCACCAGCTCCTGCGCCACCCCCAGTCACACCCCCGTATCGAGCTGACAGACCAGAGGCTGCCACCAGGGAATGGGCCGGTACCAGTACTATGACGAGCAGATGCCGCCACCTAGACAGCCCATGAGCCACCCGATGTAAAAATGAACCCTCCTTCCTTTTCAAGAAAGATTGATCCTGAGGAGTATCTCGATTGGGAAAGATTGATGGAATTACTCTTCGAGTACTACAACTACAAAGATCCCCGTAGAGTCACTTTACCAACCACTCAGTTCACTGATCACGCACTGGCGTGGTGGTATCGCGAAGTAACTGCTCGCAGGAGAGCCATGATGGGTACTTTGACTTCATGGGTCGAACTCACCCAGATCATGAGGAGACGCTATGTCTCTCCTCATTTCCACCATGAATTACAGAGAATATTAAGACGTCTGATCCAAGGCACTAAGACGGTGTCCAAATATTTCAATGAATTCGAGCACCTACGCAACCAACCTGGCGTGGACGAATCATAAGAAAGTCTAATGGCCCAATTCATCGATGGATTACACGAATTCATCGCCCGGAAGATCGAGCTACAGCCTTACGATGATCTTGGCGAGTTGTTCCACTTAGCAGTCCATATAGATAAGTGCAATAAAAGGAAATTAGCCACACCTACTAGACCTAAGAGTACTTGGAGCACCGGCTCCAAGCCCTTTGAACAGACAGCCTCGACCAGTGACCCACGCCTCAAGGCAAAGGCTGTGGTCAGCAACTCGGCCCCCAGGGCCGCCCCAGCTGCTCCAAAGACGACCACCCCCACGACCACTCCGACTCAGCTCCAGCAAAGCAGCGAGATCGTGTGCTTTAAGTGCAAAGGAAGAGGACACATGTCACGAGAATGCTCCACCCAGAGGACGATGGTATTGACTGCCTCAGGAGACTATGAGTCTGAGGATGAGCACGAGGAGGTCGCCCCTGCGACTCACCAACAATCTGACGAAGAAATAGAATATGCCGACTTCAAAGAGATGCTCATGATCAGACGAGTTCTCAGCTCTAGATTTGAGCTGGAAGAGGTAAAGCAGCGAGAAAACATTTTTCATTCCAAATGTACCATCCTTGAGAAAGTGTGCTCACTAATTATAGACGGAGGGTCCTGCACCAATGCTACGAGCAAATACATGGTTGAAAAGCTCGGACTGCCTGTGACCAAGCATTCTAAGCCTTACAAACTGCGATGGCTGAACAACAAGACGGAGCTGTATATTTCTGACCAGATTAAGGTTGCATTCAGCATTGGTAGATACCAGGACTAGGTAACCTACGATGTTGTCCCGATGTCTGCTGGACATCTCCTCCTAGGACGACTTTGGAAATTCGACTGAGAGACTACATATAATGGACATACGAACTTCTATTCATTTTTCCACGATAAGCGTAGATATAACATAACACTAATGTCCCCACACGCCGTGCAATATATGCAATCCAAGATGGCGAAAGACCAACATGCCAGCAAGGAGAACTTCCTAATTAACGTGGCTGACATGAGGAAAGCTGCTCGTAGTGAGTGCACTCAACTCGTCCTAATGCTCTAAAGAGAGATTCTAAACACGTCCGGCACCAAGACCACCCTACGAGGCCAGGTCCAAGCCCTACTAGAGAGTTACGCAGACGTGTTCCCAGACGAGATCCCAACCGGCCTCCTACCCATTTGAGGCATTGAGCACCACATTGACTTCATTCCAGGAGCCCAACTGCCTAACCGGCCTGCATACCGAGTCAACCAGAGGAGGCTAAAGAATTAGAAAGGAAAGTTTAGGATCATATGGCTCAAAGCTACGTCAGAGAAAGTCTTAGTACTTGTGTCGTTCCGGTCCTACTTGTGCCGAAAGATGGGAGGTGGAGAATGTGCGTCGACTGTCATGCCATCAACAACATCACAATCAAATACTGGCACCCCATTCCGCATCTGGATGACATGCTAGATAAATTAAGCGGAGCCGCGTTCTTCTCCAATATTGACTTAAAAAGTGAATATCATCAAGTCAGGATGCGAGAAGGAGATGAATGGAAGACTGCGTTCAAGACCACGCATGGTCTTTATGAGTGGCTAATAATGTCGTTCGATATGTCCAACGTCCCAAGCACTTTCATGCGTCTTATGAACCAAGTCCTTCGACAGTTCATTTGTAAATTTGTAGTAATCTACTTTGATGATATTTTAGTCTACTGTACAACTTACTCGGATCATTTGGAGCACCTAGAGACCGTCATCATCACACTCCAGAAAGAGCAGGTATACGCAAATCTAAAGAAGTGTATGTTCTGCACAGACCAAGTCGTCTTCCTTGGATTCGTCGTGAGTTCACAAGGACTCAGAGTGGACGACGAGAAGATCAAGGTCATCTAGGAGTGGCCAACACCAACAAATGCAAGCCAGGTCCGTATCTTCCATGGACTCCCCAGCTTCTACCGACGGTTCGTCCGAGACTTCAGTACGATCGTCGGTCCGTTGACCTCCACGATCAAAAAGAACCAGAAATTTCGATGGGGTCCCAATCAGGACAAGTCATTTACGCTGTTAAAATAACGCCTCACCCACGCCCCAGTCCTAGTTCTGCCCGACTTTAACCAGACCTTTGAGGTCGAATGTGACGCTTTAGGTATCAGAACTGGAGCGGTCTTGACCCAAGGCGGAAGACCTGTCGCCTATTTCAGCGAAAAGTTAAGTGGATCTGCTCTTAACTATCCTACCTACGACTAGGATCTCTATGCAATGGTCCGAGCCCTAGAAATTTGGCAGCATTACCTACTTGCCAAGGAGCGTGTGATTCACACCGACCATCAGACACTTCAGCATCTTATAGGCCAATCCACACTTTAAAAGAGGCATGTTCGTTGGCTAGAATATATCGAGACATTTCCCTACGTCATTAAGTACAAAAAGGGAACAGACAATATTGTGGTTGATGCCTTATCCATAAGATACAGTCTTATCTCCGTTATGGAATCAAAAGTTATGGGATTCGAGATGATCAAAGAGATGTATGCGGAGGACGCCGACTTCATTGAGGTCTACCAGGAGTACGACAAGGGAGCTTACAGCAACTTCTATATGTTTGACGGATTCCTTTTCAAGGACAAGCTTCTCTGCATTACGAGAGGATCTATTCAAGAGTTACTTTTGAGAGAGGCCCACAAAGGAGGTTTAATGGGACATTTCAGAGTCGACAAGACCTTGAGCATTCTTAAGAAGCATTTCTACCGGTCTCACCAACGAGGAGATGTGGAGGTTCATTGTGTTAAATGCCTTATCTGCAAACGGGCTAAATCCCAGATGCATCTGCAAGGTCCTTACATGTCGTTACCAGTTCCTTCTGCACCATGGATAGACATCTCTATGGATTTCGTGCTAGGTCTGCCTAAAATAAATCACAAGGACTCCATCTTCGTCGTGGTTGATCGTTTTTCCAAGATGGAGCACTTCATCGCATGTAACAAGATGAATGACGCCAGCCAGACTGCCGACCTATTCTTCAAGGAGATAGTACGACTGCACAGCATTCCCAGGACGATTGTATCAGACAGAGACACCAAGTTCTTCAGTCACTTTTGGCGAGCATTGTGGCACAAGTTAGGGACCAACCTCTTGTTTTCTACTGCGTATCATCCACAGACAAACGGACAGGTAGAGGTGGTCAACAAAACCTTATCCCAGATACTGAGAGCAACGATTGGATGGAATCTGAAGAACTGGTTGGAATTTCTTCCATATGCCGAATTTGCCTACAACAGGGCCGCACACTCTGGAACAAAGCATTCGTATTTGAAGTGGTTTACGGCTTCAACCCTACCACACCTATCGATTTCACGTCCATTCCTTTGGGAGACGCCATCAGCTTAGAAGGAGAAGCAAAGGTCGAGTATATCACGCGTCTACATGAAGAGACTAAGGCAGATTTAGAGCAGCGAAACATTCAGAACACCAAGAACGCCAACAAGGGCCGCTGACACATAGGGGAGACGGTCCATTCCGAGTCCTAAGAAGGATCAATGACAACGCCTACCTGCTTGAGCTTCCAGGCGATTATAATATGTCTAGTACGTTTAATGTTTCTGACTTGTAGTTGTTTGATGCAGGTGAGGAGTTCGATTTGGAGACCAAAGCACTTCAAGAGGGAGGGAATGATGAGGACATCGTCCCAGCTGCTGCACCGGTCATCCCACCAGGACCTCTCACACGATCTAAGAGAAACGCCTTAGAAGATAAGCTCAGCATGCTGTTGGAAAGTGGAGCCCGTCAGGAACTCGGACCGACCGCGCCGGAACCCAGACCGACCGACCCTGGTCCATGAGACCTCAACCCCTTCAAGCCGGACAAGGAACAATGGAGGTTCCTTCTCGAAGACTCTTCTTCCTTTAGTGTATTTACCATTACCATTCGATATAGACACCAAAAGTTGTGCTAAGAAATTGTACTCTTTTTCCTATCTTCGGGTTTATCCCATTGGATTTTCTGAAAAAGGTTTTAACGAGGCAATACTCTTAGTGCGCAAGACGGTGAAGACTTGTTCACAATTCTACACCATTCACAAGTCACCACCGAATTTTTCTAAGTGTTTAACTGGGCTTTCTATCTTTTATTTATATTTTTATAGGCTAAGTATATTACTTGGACTTATGAGTCATGTTGGCTACTTAAGCCCAAGGTTTCTTATAAAATCGCCACCAGCAATTTTTTAAAGGGCTAAACATAATGTTATCTAGCCTAAGTGTACCAATGCATTATATAAGCCTTTGAACCATTCATTAATAAATATAGCAAGAAATTCATAATTAAAACATAAACCCTAAGACTTTGTCTAAGTCCCCATTGGCGCCGCCTCCAAGCCTTCTTGGTGAGCTTGCCGTGTTCTTCAGCCTTCCAGGTTGAAGTTCTTGGAGTATCACAAGCCCTTTCACAGCTTGTGTGGTCCCATCGATCTACCTCTCGTTTTCATCTCTTATGTCTAGCAACCTGAACTTTTCGGTGAAAAGACAGCCCACCATCGTTCTTACATCAGGTTTTAACTAACTAAAATGACTCAATAAAATCAAATCATTAGTAAAGAGAGGATCATTCTCCCCCAGACTTAAATCACAATGTCCCCAATGTGAAAAAATGAGGACATGATGGAAAGAATGAAACAAAATAAGAATACAGGATTAATATATGAAGAATTGAAAGAAAAAAAACCAGAATCGATGGGTGGGTGGTCGTGGGTGTTGACGTCAAAGTCGTGGTCATCTTGTTACTGTTTTTGTTTGAATGGATGAAAGTGATAAGATCACTAATCTCTGCATCTAGCTCATGTGTAAGATGTCTTATTCTCAATCCTGACAAGTGGTAATTTTTGTTGCAAAACACTCAAAATTATTTGTTAATATTTATTGGATCTAATAATGATTTTAAAAGTTTTTGTATCCGAGATTTCATAAGAAATACCTTAAAAAGTTATTTGGTTCATAATGAGAGAGAATCAAAAAGTATTAAATGAATTCAATCCAAGTAAAAAGAGGTGAAATATAGGAACTTACATGAACTAGTCCTTTGGTATCAGTGAAAGTAATGATATAAACATGTAATGAGATGTTTGTACCATTGTATATGTCTTGTATATTGTCCAAAAAGGTCCTAGACAATGAGATGGGATGAGATCAGGTCATGATCTGTCACATGAACAAGAAACACGATATGAGTGATTGTAACATTGGTCGCGGGTCTAGAAGTTATAACCATGGTCAAGAATGGTCCAACCTTAGGTCAAGAATATGTGACCACAGTCGGAGAACAATATGTCGCGGGTTGATGATTTAGATGAAGACTGGTCGAGGCCGGGGTCAAGTTGTCATGACAAGGAGATGAGGATGTTAGCTATGGATCAAAGAATTTCAACCGTGGGACAAGAGCTGTCTACTTCAGGCCGAGAGAAGCTGGTGGGAAGACAAATCGATTGGTGAAGCCGTGCTTGATGAGATGGTTGGAAGAGCGGGCGGCAAGACGTTTACAACCCTAATTAAACTGCAAGTGTACAGTAGTGCATTGTAGTACTTGAGATCAATTCACGTGAGGTTGGTGTACTACATTTTAATTCGGTTAGATAAGAAACAAGCTAAGACATAACTAAGACATTGGGAGTGTCACAAAAATAAGTAAAGAAAGACAGGAAGTAAAGCTAATAAATGATACAAGCAATCAATAAAACGAATGTTGCGCAGTATGGAATTCGAAAGGCTTCATGGATTATTTCATTCAAAGAATTTAACATAATTAATCAATTAGGTTAAAGTTCTCGGACTTGGATACCGGATATATAATTAAACTACTCTTACAGTGATAATTACCTATGTCTAACAACCCTAATTACTCAATTCTTGTAACCAATTATGAGATTAAACAAGCAAAAAGATCAAATTCATTTGCTTCACAAACGTTCTATAACTCAGTTTTCAAAGGTTATAACTCTAACCTCAAATATACTAGTTTAAATTAACATATTCATTCCTAAGAACAGCAGTTAGGTCATGAATCTAACTTCATGCATTCAAAACATATAAATATGAAAAAATTTCAAAAAGAAAACTGTCACAAATCCAGCCACCTAAACTATCAATACGTGAAGATCCCTTTGATAAAACCTTGAACCCAACTAAGAAACTACCCATAGATAATTAAGCAAAAAATGGCAGTAGATGAAAAAAATTTCATAATCATAAATCAAAGTAGAGAGGGGTTCAAATATCTTCTCTTTAAAGGTGCAAGAGGAGGAAATCTTCTTCCAAAGCATAAAATCTCTAAAACTACTAAAGAAAAACATGGAGAAATGTTTGTTCCATTCGGCACTGGTAAACCTAACAGGTTGTAAAAACTGGTGGTTAAAACACTAGGTTTAAACAGATATTTATAGGTCATGAGACTTCAAAAGCCATTTAGGGCTTTCCATGTTGGAAAAGGAAAGTCTTGGGGCTCAAGTTGGGCCTTGTGTTGTCAAGTTGGGACTGAGTAGTTGAAAGCGGACCAACAAATTTTCAACACTATAAATACATTTAAAACATCTAAAAAGCCATGACCTATATAAAAACACTTATAAAAACCATTAAAATCAGGGTAAAAGTGGTGTAAAATCCGAGTTTATCAACCCTTGGCTCAAAGTTCTGCTTCACACGATAAAAGTTTCTTTTTAAGAATGCATACTCTCAGCCCATGGCCTCGGGCTGGACCTATTTTTTCACTGACCTGAGGTTTGAGGTAATTTTCTTTTTTCGCCCAAGTCTTTACCCCAGCCAACTTAGAGCATTTGTATCTTTAAGACTCTTTAAAGTTTCATAAAAATAAGATAAGATTAAATTTAATGATAATATATTATTTGAGATTCAGTTAAGAACTCTGTAAAAATGATTGTGCAATAGTAAGACTTAAGTGAGTTTTTTAAAAATGAAATTGCACATGAAAAAAAAACAAAGACATAAAAACAACGAGAGATATAATTTTATTGGCTTACCTAGAAAAATCGAAGGCTACAAATCGGGAAAGCGAGGTCCAAATGCCACCAGGGGTCATTACTGAAGGCATTTGGCATATACGATTCCAATAATTATAAGGAGAATGCAACAGCCATAATTAATAAGGAGAATGCTACAACCATACGTGTCCCTTTTTCACCTCCACCAAGAAGAAGTGCTCCTTGACTTGCTGCTACTCCAAATGCCACCAAGGGTCATCACTGAAGGCATTACATGGGGTTGCCCTTTTTCGCCTCTATCCCTCCAAAACTAAACACTGCAAACACAAAAACAAAACCGGTTAAAAGAACATTAAAAATAGAAAGGTTGAGCTATTTATCAATCAATTTACAACCTATGGTAGCCATGAGTTATAATAAGAAAGAGTGTGAAACACGATATTGGGGGAAGCAGAGACATTACTTGTAAGTCTTGAAAGCATCAAAACAAAACAATATTTTTTATCAAACACAACCCTAGCCTGATTCTCATAAAGAATGCATTAAAATTGTATATTTAAGGACTTTCAAGTAGTTCTCTTCTGACGCCTAACACCAAAAACATATCAATGACTAATCTGAATCTTTTACTTTCTTCTACTCATCATACATACACGTTATAGAGACACAAATTCAGGTAGAAAATTGGAAAAACAAAAACAAATCCAGTTTTAGTCTATCAAAGTTCAGAGCACGACATTGTAAATAATCATATCATCATCCAAAAGCTAAATCTGAATCATCGATCAAAAGTAGTTAGCTATATTTGGAGAACTAATAAAAAGTTATATTAATAAATATTTTTTTAATTAGATAGGATAGAAGAATCTCTTACTGATCAAAGCAGGGTTATAGTGACTGTTTTTTACTTTAAATTAGCAAAAGTTTGGAGAGAAAGACCACCACCTCCCAATCACTTCATGTTCTTCATCCTCTTAGTATCTGTCGACTTGGAGTGATTCATTGTAACAGCCTCATGTACATCTATTTGATAAATGTTCTTCATTTCATGTAATTTTTCAACCTACAAACAAAATCCATAATCTGATTATTTTCCAAATTTTGAGCAATGGATCGAGTTACCAGAAAGGGGAAGAAAATTATAAACCCTAATTCAACAAGTTAAAAGGTAATCGACGAAAATGAGGGAATCAGAAAGAAGAGGAGAATGGAGATGAGTACCTACCAACCGGATTCGACGAGGAAGCCAGTGATGGATCTATGGGAGAGAGAGGGAGATGGGAAAGATGAGAAAGATGAGAAAAGAAAAGAAAAAGAAAGAAAAGATGAGAGTTGAGACGTCTCACAAACGTCTCACCCTTCTTCTTTTTTTAATTATTTTAAATAAATTTAAGAGGATGAGACACATTTTTATTCAGCGATGCGAGTGCTTTTAATCACCATTTAATACACCACAAAACACAAGAGACGGTTTTGAGAAAAAACCCTACCATATCGATATCTTGTGTTCATAATTTTCTATGATTATCCCATGACATAACGGTTTCCTACTTATTAATTTGCTTGTTTATTTACTTGAGTTTAGCTTAATTTACTTTTCACTTTCAGATATAAACAACAAACCTTATATTTTCTTTTTAGCTTGATTCAAGACTTATAAATTAGTAGTGTAGTTATCTAGTCTTCAGTGGAACAACCCTTAAGTATTATAATAATTGTTTATGCATTTGTAGGAATATTTCAATGATTAAATTTATGAACATATCATTTATTAACTAGGCCTATCACTTAAAAGTGTTTTCCTGTATTTTGTTTTTATTAATATGATACTAAAAATCAAAATAGATCACTCACTCTTAAATTGTTTTATCTCAAACATGTCTAACTCTGAAATTCTCTTTGAACAAGCGAAAGAAAAAATAAATATTACATCTCCCACATGAATAGTCCACATGTTATACATGGATTTTTTTTCGAAGATATGATCCCTCTGGATCAAAATAGGATTTTGGGTCCAGCAGGTCTTGGGTCAAAATTAGCAATGGATCTTCGGCCTCCAATCCAAGAGTCTAAAGTTTAAGCCACCTGTCTCTTGACTCATATTCCTCAGTAGTGTGACCACACTACTGGACATAAGATGATCTAGGGAATGGATGGTTAGGAGGAGAGATGCCACAACTGATCTGTCTTAAATTCATGCAAGTGATTTGGAGTAGGAAAGACTGACAAAAATGGTCCTCACAGGTAAAAAGGCAGCAAGACAATATGTAACCTGACGACCAAAAAACCAGGCAGCAAGACAATCTTGACAAACCGATTCCTGGTATAAGAGAGTCATAGTAGGTATGTAGCTCATTTAGTCAATAAAACCTTTCAAACCATTATAATTTTACCACTAATTGACAATAAGAACTTATTAAAACTTGTACTCATACTTCACACGATAGAAAGATCAAGTATTAAATGCCCTATCTCAACATGTGAGATGTCAGTGCTATGTCTAATATGCGGCTTCCGGCTCATACACTTGAGGCAATTAGAGGCACGAGAAAGCTAAGTCGAGCTGCTAGCGAATGCGCTAAGAAAAGTATATGGGAAAGCAATGGAGTAAACTGACTAAAAACTCGTTCAACGGATCCGACACTCAACCTGGTATCCATGGACCTGATCCGGTATCCAATCATAGGCTATGTAAACTCTATAAATACAATTTTTCTTTCAACAAGAAAGAGGTTCTCACAGTTCTACTCACTTAATCCAATTATTTCTTTTCCTCTCATTACTCCCTCACAAATCTATAATCACTTAATTTTGTTCTTTCTTTTTTTCGAGATCTTTTGTTTATAACTGTTCTGAGGTCACTTTGTAGGTTGTTTTTAACCGGTCTTTATTCACAAATTTTTCCTTTCTCTTTTTTTTTTCTACCACAAAACCCAACTGGTAAAAGCCTAATTTCCACTTTTTCTTCGGTTCAGTTGTGCGATCCAAACACATTTTTCCTTTCTCAGTTTCTGACTTTTTTTTCCCATTACCGACACATCCATATAATTTTTCTCTCTATCGTTTTTATTTGATTGTTGGAGAAACATCAAAAATACTTATCATCATGTTTTTTAGTTTTGACATATCTATTCGTTTCGTATGGATTTACCTCCTAAAAGATGAAACATTCCTAAACAGCATTTTTTATTAATTAGTGTCTCTTTTAACTTTGATTTTTGAAGTAAGTCTGTCTCGAAAATCTGGTAAAAACAAATTCTAAATCCGGAAAAACCTGGGATTTGAAAAAGGGAAGAAGAAAAAACTAAGAATAAAACTAAACATGCAAAAGAAAACCCAAACATTGGAAAACTATATACAAATTACATAGAAAATTAAAGACGAAAAAAACTCAACTTCAATCTCTCAACGATAAGAGTGAAAAAAATCTGAGAGAAGGCATTTGGGTTTTAAGATTTGTTTTCCTTTTTTCCAAATTTTAGTTTTTTAAATCTAGATTGATATACCAAATAATTTATTCAAAATTTTGATATCTCATTAAAATAACACCGATAAAGAGTTTTTAAATGATAAATAAAATATGAATGATTTTTTATAGTTTCAGGTTTTATAATAAAATATATAAAAGGATTTAACAAACTTAAACTTAACTAAATTATAAACGTGATATATCACTTCAAAGTAAAATCAAATTATGAGTTTTAAACACACAAAAACATATATATATATATATGTATATCTATATATATATATATTATTTTTTTGGTCGACCTCTTCTTGTTTTATTTATTACTAGTATAATAGTCAACGATTTAATATACTTTGAGTTACTTTTATAACTTTTTATAACTTTTAAATTTTAGTAACAATGTCATTTGCTTTCCAAAATTTGATTTTGTCTTGCCTCACAGCAGCAAAATCTACATGGTGTCAGCCTCTGCTTTGTTCTTCTAGATGCAGCTGCTCGTCGAATCTACCAGACAAAAACAAAACCCTAAATTGCGGCTGAATCTTAGTCTTGTTTATTGCTTTTCCAGCCTATCAAAGCTCCTGATTCTTGATCCGAACCCTAATTTCTCACCGAAATGCGTGCCACTGCTTCGAACTAGATGAACTATATTTAAAGCAAGATTTCATTCTCCCGAAATTCGTTGCCAAGACGAAGCAGAGATCGAGAGGTTGATGGTAATGGCAACGTCGAACCATCATAACAGGCTTCCTCTTCGAGAACGGGTCTGTTTCCTTTTCCTTTTCAGCTTGAATCTGTAATTGTGGGATGACTTTCGCTTAGATCTTGTTACAATCGCTGCATCTCAGATCGAGGAAAGAACTTGTGTATTCTAATTTAGTCTTAATATGCTTTTTTAGTCACTCAGAGAGACTTTTGATTTCGGGTTTTAGTTCCACGATCTATTCTCGAGCTCTATTTAGCTTAATATCGGGATAGTTCCTCTTGAAAGTTGTTGTATGGACCGATCTTTGATGTAGACAGTTGTTTTGGACCCTTGCTGGAGAAAGTCCAAGTCTTAAGTCTTGTAATAAAAACTATACTAATTGCCTTAGAATCTTGATTAATTTATCATGCTAAAGCCTATTGGGTTGATTTATTCCTGATTTAGGATCAAGTAATATTGTATAATTTGTGATATACGCATTAGGTAATTACTAGTTGTGTTGGATGCTCATGCTTATGTGCGTATGTTTCACAATTTTGTATATTTGTGTGTTTCATGCTTTCTAATGAGTTTTTACTGCATTACAGAGGAAGCGGTGGGTTGGATGTTTTAAAGCGTTGTCTTGTTTCGGTTCAAAGAATGGAGAGAGACGAATTGTCCCAGCTTCACGAATGCCTGAAGGGAATGTTGCAACTGGTCAATCAAATCAACCTCAAGCAACGGGATTGAGTAATCACGCTACATCAATGCTTGCTCCGCCTTCATCTCCAGCTTCTTTCTCACATTCTCCTGCTCCTTCGATTTCCCAATCCCCAAACTGCCTGCTTTCGTTATCTGCTAACTCTCCTGGAGGTCCTTCATCGGCGATGTTTGCAACAGGGCCTTATGCTCATGAGACTCAATTGGTTTCACCACCGGTTTTCTCAACTTTTACCACAGAGCCATCTACTGCTCCTTTGACACCTCCTCCTGAGTTAGCACATCTCACCACTCCTTCTTCACCTGATGTACCTTATGCTCGGTTCTTGACATCTGCTGCTGATCTCAAGAAAACAGAGAAAGCCGATTATATTTCTGCAAACGAGCTTCATGCAACATACGCACTGTATCCTGGCAGTCCTGCAAGCAGTCTCAGATCTCCGATCTCAAGGATATCAGGCGATGTTCGATCCTCATCTTTTCCCGAGCGTGAGTTCTCACAGCGATGGGATCCTTTGGCTTCTCCCAGAACAGTCAAATGTCCAAGGAGCGACTCTAGTTATGCACAGACACCTGAGACAAACACTACTCCAAAGTCGTCTGAAGGTTCAAATTTCTTCTGCCCTGCAACATTTGCTCGATACTATCTTGACCATGATGCTCCGTTTTCTCATACTGGTGGAAGACTAAGCGTTTCTAAGGATACAGATGTTTATCCAACTAACGGAAATGGGCAACGCATTTCCAAGCAAGATATGGAAGAACTTGAAGCATACAGAGCTTCCTTTGGTTTTAGTGCAGATGAAGTCATCACTACAAGCCAGTATGTGGAGATAACCCATGTTAACGATGACTCCTTGAGACCTCGTAGTACCTTGGATGCATCAGAAGGTGAAGGGCTGAATTCGTATGGCGCAGAGGCGGCTAGCTTGGACCTGCAAAAAAGTGGCAACTTACAAGACCCGCTCGAGATGTACAATGGTAATACTAATATGTCACATTATCTGAGTTTTGGAATTGAAGGTTTAAGGAAAATGGTTATATTTACCTTGTATGAGGACTCTCTGTTTTGTCTCTCATGATGCCGAGTGTGTTATATGAACTCAGATCATATGCGGAGATCAAGCACGCCGGGCAATGGAGGTCAAGCAAAGACAAGCAGAAAGTACAAGACGGGTCTGTGCAGTTCGGATGCAGAAATCGATTACAGAAGAAGTGGACGAAGCGTCAGGGAAGGTAGAGGAGATTTTGCGTGGCATGACTAGAAGACCCTTCTTACGATCCGTAGAGTTTAGGTTTGCTTTCGTTCTTTCTGTCTCTTGCCAGAACAATTATGCTCGAGTTCTGTTCTGTGTGGTGTTTAGTTAATGTTATATATTGAATATATATACTCATAAAGTATACGTATAATGCCTAACAAATCACTGTTTGTATGAGTAAAAACTCTTGGTTGTTATATTTGGGTATTATGTTTTAGTGACTTGTTTCAAATTCCTATTCGGTATGTATTTGCAGTTGTGACATAATGAACGGAATGTGTTTTTTTTTTGTTTGGTTGCCAACAGAGTTTCATTTCGGGTGAATAAATGTATTAAAAATAGAAGATAAATAATTTAAAAAAATTAGCACAGATATGACCATAATTGACGTTTAATTTTGCACATAATCATTGTATCAGCCGAATATACATCACGTTTAATTTTGCATATGTGAGAAGCACTACTCCATAGACATTTCAGACATTTCATCTTATGAGCTTAATTTATTAAGGCCCAATCGTTGCCCAACCTTTCTCTCTCTTCGTTCTCTTGCAGACAAAAGTTTTTTCTCGGTTGTATATATGCTTCATCCCGATCTGCAAGTGCTTTGTGGAGGCGGAAGTCTCTCGATTCTTGACTTTCTCCGCGGCACAGAGGTGTGGTTGCCAATCCGGCGAGGTAAAGTGAAACTTCGGCGGCTCGGAGATTGAGGGTATCGGTGCTCGCCCTGTTCAGCTCTTCACTAGAGGACAGTGGGGACTTACGGCGGTCAGCGACCGGTGTCTCCTACGGGTTCGAGTTCGCCTCGGTTTGGGTTTGGTTGGTGGGTAGCGCTGTTTGTCTTTAGTAGCTCGGTGGCTCGTCGGAGACTCCGATGAAGGATGGCGGTTCTTCCACAGTTATGGTCAGTCCCCGGAAACTTTAAAGACTAGACCGGTTTAAAAGTTATGGTCCGTCCCCGGCGATTATGACGTTCCTTGGTGGAACTGTAGGTTAACAGGTGGAGAAGAGGCTGTTGTCGTGAAGCTTTGAAGTTTAGCCCGTCTTTGGGTCTACTCGCTGGCGTTGGCCGTGGGAGAACTTCGCGAATCAAGTAGATTTGGATCCGGAAGAGTAAAGCGAGTGGGCATGTGTTCAGATTAGATCGGGGCACTAGAGACGGATACTCCAGCGTTTCCCTCCCTTCTCAGGCGACTTCCCTCAAGTCTACCTCTTTTATCTGCCGGCTCCGATCGCTTGATTGATAGTGATATCTCATTACACAGGCCAAGTTTATTTTCCTTGGTTTCTCCAAGGTTTTTCTGAAAATGACCAGATTTATTGGTAATTTAAGAAAATGATAATCCAGTTCCGCATTATATAGTCGTCAACAAATATGTAAAAGCAGGTCAGCATTACACGGTCAATAACAAATACTCATTCCATTATCATCTAAATGTTGGTTTTATGAATTTTTTTTTTTTTTTTTTTATAAGTATTGTTTTCAATTTTCAATATAAAAATTTCATTAGATTTTTAGTTTTATTATTTTTTTATTATTTTTTAATGTTCTATAACTATTTATTATTTTTAAGTAAATTGTGTTTAAATATGTACCTAACTATGTTTTTGTTTAGAAAAAATAAAAATTTAATATATTTTAATTTGTATGCTAAAATCTAAAATGACACTTAGAATAAAACGAAAGTAATATGTAATAAACACGATTCAGTTCCGCATTACATCGTTAATGAAAAATATGTAAAAGACATGTAATATACAACAATAAGAGCAGCTCTATCGATAAAATATTGGATCATTATTTTGAGTATCTAAACTATATATTTATTAGATAATCATTTTAAATATCTTACTTATTTAAAAAATATTATTTTAACATATATTTATTAAATAATTTAATTTTTATTTTGTAAAATGTAAACCATTCGTACATATGTATAGAACCGTTGGAAAAACGATTCTTAAATAAAAGTTAAACAAATGATTTTTTTTTTTATTTTACACAAACAACAATTTTATTAAAACTTTGAAACCAAATCAGAGAGTTATAACTAATTCACCGTTCACAATCTGTGTTAACCAATATGGAACCCTATTATCAATGGTAGCATTGTACAATGGCTATTTTCAAACTATTTTTACTGTGCTATCCGCAACACGATTGGCTTTTCTTCCAATTAACTAAACCGAATACGATGAGTTTTTGATGCAAAACCATTGTGATATCTTGGAGGTAAGCATCTAAGGTAGGCATGTTGTATTGTTCTTTAAGAGCTATCCAAAAAATCACACAATCTGTTTGAAAGCAAATGTCTTTGCAACCCATATTCTGAGACACACATACATGCCTAAGACAGGGCTGCTGCTTCAGCATGAATTGTGGAGGAAAATTGCGGGAAAACTTTTGGCCCTATAAGTCTAACCATTCCAACCTTGGTTCGAAGAATTCATCCAATGCCTCACAACAAAGTTCCTTCACACCAAGAGACATCAATATTACAAGAGAAGGTACCTGGTGTGAGTGGTTGCCATTTGGTGAATCTTGTGGCCGCATTCAATCTGTAAAATGCTCTCAAAGGAGCAAAGGAGCAGGGATACCATGCTTTACTTGCTGGGCAGAGTATTAGTCTTTGGATTTTGTATATGTAGTTGCACCCATTGCTCTGCATCCTGTATTGTAAAATGAAGTAAGAAGCATAAGATATTTTTTTAAAATAATTTTATAATTTTAACAAAATATTTTAAATTTAAAGAAGTTTTATCTCTGATATAAATCAATAGATATCTATCTCATTCTTGAATTTCTATTTTAAATTATATTTCATCATTTAAACTAACTCATTTTTTTATGTGATTATTGATTAAATTATTTTTTTTCATCAAATTTATCTTATTTTACACTTATTTATTCAAATACAATATTTCAACCTATCAAGTTTAAAAAATTAACACTATGTGTTTATTATCGTATTTTATTCATTATTATTTTATAGTTACTTATTAATTTAAAATTTTTATATAAAAATAAGAATGATATATATAAAACTTTCATTTTTATTTAAATTATAAAATATTGTGAAATAATTTATTTTATTAAAATTTTATTCTTATAATAGGAAAAAAATTTCTATATTTTCCAAAATACATTGTAAATTTGAAAAAAATATAAATAAAATCCTTAAATTTGAAATTTAGTTTATAATGCAAGTTACTAATTTATCTTTATATTGAAAATAATATTTTTATATTCTTAAAATTATTAGCACATTCTAATATTTTAAAATAATAAATTCAAAATATAGAAATCTAACAATATATATGCATAAAGTTTTGCCGAAATGTTAAATATTTTATATCTAATAATATTTTAGTTTTTTAATAATTTACTCTAGTTTTATATTTATTTAGTTAGTTTGTAATATTTTTAAAAAATATGTATTTAGTAAAAAGTAATAATCTTATATATAATTAAGATATTTTTTCTCATCCTGTCCAAATCATCCATGGCTTTTTTCCAAGTGAGGATGCCTTCGGATATTCTAATACTTGCGAAAACAGAAGGGAAAATATGGGAAGACACTCAAGAGACAGGAAAAAACAAAGTTCGACATTAACATTGGGTATGGAGCCAATTCAGACAGACATGTGAAAGTGTCAAGTGGATGGTTTTTGGAAAGCAATGAATAAGTTCTCAGGTCAATGTTGTATTTGCACGAAGGGTGAGATAGTAGAGATGTTGATGGGGGCTAGAAACATTCGAACAAGCCAGTCACCACTGCATACAGATTTCGAAGCACTTATTTGGGCAATTGAGTGTATGCATTCTTATCAGAGACTAAAAGTTTTTTTATCACAGATTGTTACGATGTCGTGAAGATGGTGTCTTCACCGAATGAGTGGCCAGCCTTCGTAATTCATTTGGAGGAGATCAACAGGTGTTTGAGCAAGTTCGACGACGTGAAGATCATCTTTAGTCCAAGGACGATGGTGCGATCTCGATAAGCCTAAATTTTAAGGATTTGAAGATCAACCATGAATCAAGCAACCAATACCATTTTTCTCAACTAGCTAGATATGATGGAGATTATGGTCGTGCAAAAACTCAATTGGTTCATGTTGAATCAAGAGATGGTCGAATTTTCCTTCTGTTGGACCGTAAAGAGCTAGTTCGACCACCCAAGCAAGTTCAAGAGGCTATACTGTTTTTGATGATTCAAGGCACATCTTAGCTCATCCACATACAAGGGATAAAGCCCAAAAGGCCCAGGAAGATACCAATAAAAAGTTGGGCCTACTCAAGGATGAGCCCAACAAGATGAAGATTGAACAGGACCCATATTGGCCCATGAAGTTGAAGGATCGACCCCCATAGGCTCTTATAAATAGATGTTGACGTGGCCCAAGTAGAAAATAAGATTAAAAATAATCCAGTATGTTGGTTTAATGTATTTTTGGTTTGTAATTAATTATTTAATTTAAACCAGAAGATTAAATAGGATATGATAGGCCAAAGAATCTGTTGGCACAAAATTATGATCAGTTAGTTAGCATATTTTTTTTGTAGGCATAATCTTGTTAGCATAAAATTATGATCAATTAGTTAGGATATTCTTGTTAGCACAAAATTAGGATCAAGTAGTTACTATATTCATTTTTGTAGGCTTAATCTTGTTAGGAATTTTTGCTTTTAAAAAGGCTTCCATCCCCTTTGTAAATGTGGACCCACGAATTTGAATAAAAAAACACATAGAGAACTTCTTTGCTTTCTCTGTTCAGTCTAAGAACATTGAACCTTAAATCACTAAAGAGTAAAGTAGTCTACTGTGATTGTCTGTGGCTCTATATCAGGGTGAACTTGTGCCATCAAATTTGCAAAACATCTTTGGAGCATTCCATAGCTCTGAAGAGAAGTCCATCACCATCTTCATCATCTATTTTCGCCCCTTTTCCTTCCTTCAAGTGATTCTAGGAGAGACATCCATTTCTAGACCGCACCAGACGACTCATACGAAAGCAGATAATTTAGCAAAGAGTGCACGGAGTCTCCCAAAAAAGTAGTGTACATCAACAGAGTCCTCCCACGTTGGCTACAAACTCCATTTTAAATTTATTGTTCTAATGTTATCAAAAAAAAATATCATTTAATTCATGTTTAATTATTGATTGTTATTTTATTTAGCACAAATTGAAAATAAATATATTTACCAAAAAACTAATTTCAGAAAGTAAAAACATTTATAATGAATACACAAATAAAAAATAGTAGAAGACCAAATGATTATAAATAACGAGAACTAAGTTAGAATATAAATATTAAATTAATTTTATATTTTTCCTACAAATTATCTTCAATTTTTTTTCCAAAACTATATAAAATTAGTTAGTTTTTATGTTATAAACATAATAATTAATAAGTTAATTGTTCTATGTAAGTTTTATTAGATACATACAAAATATTATAATATGTTTATTTTATAATACAATATAATTTTTCAAAAAAAAAAGTAGAACAAATAGTTTAATGAGCAAATACTATCCTAACAAAACACACATATAAAAAGTGATACATATTAGTTTGTAATATCCTATAAAAATGTGATTTTATACTATGCTTTAAGAGAAAGAGATGCTTTATAATTTTTCTTTGAATCAAATAATAGAAAGTATAGAAGAATTTTTTGTAATTTTAATTACAAAAATTTAAAATTGATTTAAGTTATAATCCCCCAGAACATGCAAATCACTTTATTTTATAATTCTGACAATAATGAACTGTATGATTTATTTAAAAACATGGTGTGGAACAACATAATTATATAATTATAGAAGTTGATAATGTAAATAAAGAGAATGGAAATGAATGATCAAATTAATAGTAAAATAAGTTGAAGGAAAAAATATCTTACCCTAACGAAATTACAAAATGAAACAGAAAAAAATATAATTATAAGAGTAAAAATATGTCAAATGAATTCACAAATAAAAATAAAAAAATTACAGATAAGCAATAATAAAACCAGAAATAAATTTAAAAGTGAAAAAAATAATTTTAAATAGAGAAAACTAAGTCAAAATATGATTCATACAAATATTTTATAAAATCTATTTAAATTTCTTTATAATAACTAAAAAACAAAATGATGGTCGTTATAAATACATAAATACATATAAAATAAAACTATATTAAATAAGAAAGATTAAAAAATAAAATACTTATACAACATAAATCTAAATTAAAAAAGTACAATAAGAAACTATAATACAAACTAACCTCCGCATATGCGCATTTAGTTTTTATAATGCAAGATTCCTAGTAATATAAATTAATATATATTAAATATAATTTAATAATTAATATTTTGTTTTTGTTAATGTGGGTAATTATATATGATTTGTTATTTCTTTGGTTTATTATATATAGTTATATAATATTTTTATATATATGAAAATGGCTAATTATATATATGATTTCTTTAAACCTTTAAACCTTTAAACCCTTTGTATGTCTCGTCTCTTGTTTCTCCATCGCATTCCTGCGCCGCGTCTCTCTCAAACCCTTAAAAGCTTTCTTCGACTTTTTTCTCAGAGACCATTGATAAACCCTAATTTTTCCGGGCCTCGCATAGTTTGCAATCTCTGCTTCTTCGAAACAGATCTCGGAACTTGTTACTCTGTCTCTTTTATCGAAAATCCAGTGGCAAAGCTTGATCAACTTGGATATAATAAAGGTTTGTATACTATTCCCCTTCTTACCTTAAGTTGATGTTTTTTTTGCTTCGTTTCTTCTGCCTATTTGTTATGAAAATAATCACAATACATGTTTGCTGTTGTCATAGAGACAACAGCAATTTAGATTAATGGAGGAGAGTAAACCATTGATCGGTCTTAAATGGGAACCAAAGCTTCCAGGCTTATCTTTAGATTCGAAAACTGGTTCCTGTTCAGGCAAAGAAGCTGAGAGACACGAAAGCGGTTCTCTATGGACGTCTAAGTCAGAGTTAGTTGATGGACTTTGTCTTCCTCCTACTGATCCAAGTAAAATTAACAAGATGATTAGAAAGCAACTCAAAGATACCACTGGATCAAACTGGTAACTTCTGCTTCTCACCATTTTAATTATATACCCTATTTGTTTGATGTGAATTATCCGGTGAGACTCACATTGTCTTGCAATTGTTGAAAGGTTTGATATGCCCGCACCAACCATGACTCCTGAGTTGAAAAGGGACCTTCAGTTGCTTAAGGTAATGGTTTCTTCTTCTTTTTTTATTGTTTCTGTTCTCTGATTGTTGTTTCAAAGTCCTAACTCCATTCTAATTTAATCTCTTTTTGCAGTTGAGAAATGTAATGGATCCTTCCCAACACTACAAGAGAGTTGCGTCCCAGTCAAAATTAGGTGAAAAATATTTCCAGGCAAGTCCCTGAGCTGAAAACTAGATCATTACAAGAACTTGTGTCTCGGCCTCTGTCTTACACCAACTCGTCTCGTTTTCTTTGTGTCAAAACACCAGGTTGGTACAGTAATTGAACCAGCTGAAGAGTTCTATGGGAGATTGACAAAGAAGAATAGAAAAACAACACTTGCTGAGGATTTGGTGTCAGACCCCAAAGCTTCTCAGTACAGGTAAGTTACTTACATTGTCTGTTAATGGGTGTATAAGGATGCTTAGATTCTGTATTGAAACAAACTGCATGGCTTTTTGATGCTAGTTGATTTAAAAACCTTACTTTGTGATACATCGAGTTAAATCTATTTAAACTTGGCTTTCATAATGGAATTTGGATCCGTGTTTGATTGAATAAGTTGCATGGTGAGCTCTTGTGGATGTCCTGTTGGTTATATTGTTTGTTTAGTATATATTGACTCGCAAGAATGACACGTCTCTGTCAAGAATTATGATAGGGGAATTGTTTTATTGAGAATTGAGACATGTTACGGCTAAGACATGAGTGGAATGTTTGCTAAATGATTTGTGTTGGTTGTGTTTTACACAGGAAGCGTAAAGTCAGAGAGATTGAAGAGAAGAACAGATCTGCTCAGGATAAGAAATGGAAGAAAAAGAGAAAGGACTCCAAGAACATAAAACATTTAAGAAACTAAATTACATTTATTAGAAAATATAATCGTAGTTTTGGTACACCTTACCTTGTAATAACTGTTGTTGCTTTATGGCCTTTGTTAAAAGGATTGATGATTAAACAGCTTTCATGAAATTGAATATTTTATGGTGGTTATGTCCAGAAACTTAACTTAACCGTGTTTATATTTAATCTAAGAAAAACAAAATAATAATTAAAAAAAACGAGATCGCGTTTCCTTTTTCCTCTCGCATCTTGTTGGAGCACCAGCACGTTTTTTCACTATCTCTCCTCTTAACTCATTCTCTCTCCTCTTCTTATCCACGCGAGAGCAAGCTTGAGCTCGAGCATTCCCAGATTATTAATCCCGAGCGAAATTCAACTTCGCTTCTCCTCCTCTGCTTAATCTTTGCTTTTTTTCCTCAGCTTCAGCTTTGCTTCTCCTCGCTCCAGCTACTGCTTCGCTTCTCCGTCAACCTCCCTCCGTTTGTGAAATCGACAATTTCACTTTCAATTATAATATTTCAATTGAACAATTTTTAACAATGTTTTATGGGTTTATTAAGACTAGACATTGTAAATCGATATGGTAAAATCGTAGTAAACTGGAGTAGACAAAACTGAAATCTGGAGTAAAACTTGTAAAACTGCGATGATTAGTAAAACTTGTAAAACTTGTAAAACTGCGATGATTAGTAAAAGCAGTAAAACTTGTAAAAAAAGTAAAACTAGTATTACTAGTATAACAAGTATAACTGATAAAAGTGGTTAAACTTGTAAAAATAGTAAAACTAGTATTTCTAGTATAACTAGTATAACTGATAAAACTGATTAAACTAGTAAAAGTAGTTCAACTAGTATAACTAGTAACACTAGTCAAACTAGTACAACTAGTGTAGTAAAAATAGTAAACATTGATGGAAATTCGAAAACTAATAAAAATAGTAACATTGAATTACAATGAGCAATATAGCCATTGAAATAATATTTTTGCGAATATATTAGATCTAGTACAACTGGGGATAACTAGTAATACTGATTGAAATTTTGTATTGTTTTGGCAGGTGACAATGAGCAACAATGTCATGATACATTTTACATGTGGAGGTCGCATGTCTAGTTTAATGTTTAAGTTATCGGTGGAGGATATAACTTTACAGATGGTAGAAGATAAAATATACAAGAAGGTTGGATTAAATGAAAATATAGTGAAATTGAAATTCAGTTACATTCCATTGGTAGTGGGATGTGAATCACAATTTAGTATTTGTAATGATGAAGATCTTTGCGTTTATCTAAACTCAATTGATAAAGAGAATCGTAGATGTATGCTGTTTGTGGAAGTTATCAGTATATCAGATGTAACTGAGCAACTTTCGAGAGTAGGCAAAGGAAGTTCTTTTGGTACGAACTATGAGGATAACACCATAACTCTGTATGTAGCCAATGAAGAAGATAAACAACAAGATGATGCCATGGAGGATAAAGCTGAAGAGGATGAGACAACGGAGGATGAGGCAGATGAATATGTGGATGATAGTATTGATAGGTCGGCTATGCATGATGAATATCTTCAGCTTACACCTACTATAGAATCAAGTCAGTTTTTAGAGAAATGGGAAGACGATGTGGGTGTGGATATTCATCAAGAATTTCCAAATAAAAAGGCAGTCCAAGAATTGGTGGATAGAGCTGCATTTATAAATTGTTTTGGGTATGTTATTAAGAAGTCAGATAAGAGCAGATTAGTGCTAAAATGTCGTCAAGAAAGCTGTAAATAGGGTTTACGAGCTACAAGAATAGGAAAGACAGAGAGTTTTTCGATTAAAAGGTATACCAAGATGCATACATGCTCTCGAGCTAGTCAGAGTGATAGCAACCAGAAGAGAAAAGGCACACCCGGATTAGTTGCAACGCTTTTGAGTGACGATTATCCAGGACAAATGGAAACTCTAGCTCCTAAAAGTATTACGGATCTTGTTAAGACAAAATTGGATGTGAATATATCTTACTCCACTGCTTTGCGAGGGAAAAACAAAGCTGTCAGTGATTTACGTGGTAGTCCAGAAGAAAGCTACAAGATGTTGTATAGTTATATGTACATTGGAAAAGGTCAATCCTTGTACAATTACAAGTATGAAAGTTGATGAGCACAAAAAATTTAAATATTTATTCATCGCTTTGGGAGCTAGCATTGAAAGGTTTCAAGTCATGAAGAAAGTGATAAGTGTGGATGCAACTTTCCTCAAAAAGGATATGGTTGTTTACTTGTGTTTGCCACAGCTCCAGATCCTAATCGTCATCATTATCCCATAGCGTTTGGTGTTCTTGACGGCAAAAATAATGCTAGTTGGTACTGGTTTTTTGAGACGTTGAAAACGATAGTGCCGGACTCGTCTGAAATAATTTTTATAACTGACATAAATTCAAGCCTCATCGGTGCCATATCTACTGTGTATCCGAGCGCTCATCATGCTTATTGTATATGGAATTTATCACAAAATGTGAAAGTTCATGCTACAAACGTCAACAAAGATGTAGTCGCATGGAGATTCATTGAGTGTAGTAGGCTTTACACAGTGACTGAGTTCAACTATGCTTATAGCGCTTTTAAGACAAGATTTTCTTCTGCGGCCAAGTATCTGGAGGAGACTACAATGACAGAAAAATGGGCAAGGTGTTGTTTTCCTGGAGATAAATACAACATATACACAAACAATTGTGTGGAGTCTTTGAACAGTGTTTTCAAAACCACACGGAAATACTCCTTACTTCCTATGGTTGACACGATCATTAAAAAGTTTTCTGAATGGTTTAGTGATCATAGGAAAGATACCGCTTCTAGATTAATAGAACAAAAACTTGTTCCGTTAGTGGAGAACTATATGCACGACATATGGTCGATTGCTGAAAAATTAATTACGACCGAGCTAAATAGTTACGATTTGGAGTACAATGTCATCGGTAGCGATGGAAAGCCAAATTTGGTGAACTTAATCTCAAAAAGCTGCAGTTGCAGGGTGTTCAAAATTCAAAAGTATCCATGTGTGCAAACATTAGCCGCTTTCATTGATAACAAAAGGCACAAAGGTAGAGGTCGTGATATCCAATTACATGACTTGTGCTCGAAATACTATTGGTCGGAGTTGTGGGCATTAACATATTACAAGACAATTTATGTAGTACTAGATATGAGAGAGTGAGAAATCTCATATTGCATCAAAGAATTGCAAATCATACCTCTGGATATGATCAAAAAGAAGGGTAAAAAGAAAGTAAAGAGGTTTTCATCAGCTGGGGAACGACGTCCAATGACCAAAAAATAAAAGGTGTCCAAGACAAGAACTCCAATGATTGTTATTTGGGGGCATTTGAGATTTTGTGTTGTGTAAAACTATGTAAAACTGTGTTTTTGTTACGTAATTTTAGTTTTTGTACTCGTAGTTTTACTAGTTTTTTTTTTTTTTTGGACAACTAACTTTAGTTTTACTAGTTCTACTTTATTTTTTGTACAACTATCTTTAGTTTTACTGGTATAACTAGTATAAACTGTAAAGCTAGTGAAAATGGTACAACTAGTATAAACAGTAAAACTAGTACAACTGGTACAACTGGTATAACTGTTACAATTGCTATAACTAATATAAATGATATTATGTTATTTAGTAAGGAGTATAGACAAATTGATATTATGAACATGAAATTGCTGTTATAAATATATTTAAAAATAAAATATTAAAATATTTTCTATTGTTTCATTATTATGAAAGAATATAGTCAACATAGTCCTTACACTTTTGATATCACTCTATGAATTATAGCCAAGTTATTGTAAAAAATTGCATTCATAGACATTCAGAACATTTGAATGCATGAAAAACTCATAATTGTAATGTAAATGAAATAAATCAACTGTAAAAATGGTAATTCAAAAAATTTAGTAAGGTAAAACTAATTAAAATGAAAGATCCTTAAAGTACAACTATATGCATTTTTTGTAAATCTAGAGTAGAATTAAGTGCAAATTTTTGGCGCCCAATTGAGAAATTGTTTCATGTTGAACCAAATTTCAAAACATATCATCTCAATTATGTAGAAGCGATAATATAAGTTATACCCGTCCTCTTTTGCTCTCTCTCTCCTCTTTTTCTCTCTTTCTCCTCTTTTGCTCTTTCTCTCTCATATTTTGATCTCTCTCTCTCGTTCATCCAATGTATCCTAGCTACAAGGATGATAAAAGGTGGAAGAAATATATTGACATGCTTTACTTTATGGCCGATAGTGACGAAGGGATTCCGACAGTTTGCCCATATGGTGGACAAATCGTCACTGAAACCGAAACCGAAACCGGAAATAAGTATTTCATTTGCAATAAGTTTAAGGTAAGAAAATAATTGTTTGTTTGTCTTGTAACTTTTTAATATAAGTTATAACTCATACATTTTTAATTTTAGGATGATAAAATACATCGTAAGAAGAATTGGTTTGATGGTGTCCAAGAAGAAATTGGTAAGATGAAGAAGGAGGTTGACTCCCAAAATTCAAAGGCATTGGAAAGCCAGCTTGAGCAAGTTTTTAAGGAGATAAAAGCCTTAAATGAAAAACTAGGAGAGAACTAGTAAAACCGGTTGTATTAGTAATTTGCTACTTGTTGTTATGTTCTATTGTTACTTAGTAAAACTATAGTTATACTTGTTGTTTTGTAGTTTTACTTTATGAACCAAATTTTATAAAAGAGTTCAAACACCAAAACAACAAAAACAACATAAACCAAAGTACTTAAACCATAATTAAAACAAGTCCAACTACTATGCTGCATCACTGCTCCCTGGCGCGTTTCTTCCCCTTTCCCTTCTTCTTTGAATCACTCGGTCTACCTTCAAGATGGTCAACCCGGGCTGCCAACATATCCACCTGCTCCTCAATAAGCTAAAGCAGCCAATCAACTTTATGCTCCAGTTCCAGCATTCTGTCTTCTACTGAGGACTGTGGTGGCTCTTGATTAGTTGGTAGTCGCCGACTGGTCCCTTCCTTCTCCCTTTCTTTCACCTCTTCTATGCTCACCAAACGTGCAGTCAAATCCTCTTCAAACATATTTTCAAAAAAGATTTCATGTCCACCACAAAGACTCCTCATCCAACTGTCGACTACAACATCATGTTTGTCGTCATCATCTTCAAGCTCCGTCATCTCACCAAGGAGATTTTCTTCACCGATGGTCGGGACAAGTAGGTTCTCAATGCGCTGCGCATGTAAACCATAAAATAATTTTACTTAGTTTTACATACACATATAAACAGTTCTACTAGTTCTACATACACAATTATACAATTTTACTAGTTTTACAATTAAAAATTGGATATAGTTCATGTAGTTGTACCTTAGTGTTTCCAAGAGCTTCATAAATACTAGACAGAGGAAATCCCTTCATCGCACATTTCTTAAAATTTGTCTTGCACATCCTTGCACAAGACTCCTCTGCGCCTACAATTTGTTCACGAAACTCCGAGGCCAACTCCGGGATGGCCTCAAATGCTAGCAATTACACCAAAACACACAATACACAAAAAACTAATAAGAATTACAGTTACAATAAATAATATCGGAAATGTAACTTTACCTCCAACGAAATAACAAATCCGAGAATCGGCCACAAGACATTCTCCTTCACCTCCCCTTTGAAGTGGTCCATTGTGTGTGTGATCTCCCGGAGCATGAAATCAAATGACAGTCGCCCCCAAGGGAATAAGCGGCATAAATGCAGATCATCCACAGCTCTGAGAAAAAATGGCTCCACCGACGGGGCATCTTTCCCGGTCTTTGTCTGCCCACCCACAGTGCCTGACAAGAAATATAGGAGCAACATCTTCAGCCGATCAATTGAAGACTCCATTTCTAGAAGCTTCTCCTTCATGTGCACATAACGGACAGTTACCCCCGCTCCAAAGTACTTCTCCAAAAATCTCATGCTCCCCTTTTGCTTCCAGTTCAATGGGTAGTTCCGGCAATTGAACCCCGAGATCAGTGCGGGTTCTCTTAAACAGTATCGGATAGGAACACCATTTACAGAAAACCAAGCTTAATTTAACTTCTCAATGCAGACATTCCTGAGCAGAAGCATCCACATGCCTTGAACCTTGTGATTCTTGTCGTTAGGCATGTGGAAAATATGTTTGAATTGCGGGTGCCTTACAAACCACATCCGTTCTTTATTTGTAATCGATGGCTGTAAGTGATCTAGAGTTTCCAGTGTTTCATGAATGAAACACCTTGTCGATATCTTAATCTTCTTATGGTACTGGTTTGGATGGAAGTGCATTGCCAAAGGAGGCATCGCCTCATAATCTCCCATTAAATCCTGCAACAAACAACAAACAGAAATACTCAGTTATATCAGTTATACTAAAAAAATTAACAGTTTACTGAAGTTATATCTAGATCTACCAATAGTTTTACACATTTTTACTACTTTTACCAAAACAATTAAACAGTTTTACTATCAAAGGTTCACTAGTTTTACAACAATTAATCAAGTTTTACTAGTTTTACAAAAAGCATTCTCAGTTTTACTAATTTTATAAAAACATTCACAGTTTTACTAGTTTTACAAAAATATCACCATTTTCTTAGTTTTACAAAAACATTCACAGTTTTACTAGTTTTACAAAAACATTCACATTTTTACTAGTTTTACAAAAATTATTCCAGTTACTAGTTTTAATAAAACATTACCAGTTTTACAAAATTAAACCCGGTTATACTAGTTTTACAAAATTAAACCCGGTTTTACAAGTTTTACTAAATTAAACTAGGTTTAACCCGGTTTTAAGCCGTGTAGTTAGCGTGTCTCGTTGTCGAGTTAGGCTACTGTCCAGTCCCGCGTGTGTGTCTCTCTAGGTTAGTCACTTGTAGCCGAGTCCTGTACTTTGTTGTGTCTAGGGCTCCAGTCGCGCTCAGTGTCATTTAGGTCTAGAATGACCCGCTAGGTCAGTAGCTAGGTCCCCTAGTTGTGTCGCGTCTAGGGCTCCCTGTCGCGTCCCGCCTTAGCATCCGCATCTCTAGGGTGCCCGCATCCTAGGCTAGTCGCCGTGTAGCTGAGTCTCGTCTTAGTCTCCGCGCCTTAGGTAGCCAGCAGTCCGGTTAGCTTGGTCGCTAGGTTGCGTGTGTAGGTCTTCTTAAGCTTAGAATCCAGGTCGCGTTTGTGCCTAGGTGAACGCGAGTCTAGGTTACCTTCGGTCACGCATTCAGTCGCGTGCTTCCGTCCCGCTAGGCATTCCAAACGTTAGGTCGTTAGCCTGGTGTCCTGCCCCGCGTAGTATCTTAGGTTCCTAGGTTTAAAATTCGCGTTCATAGCAGCCGGTCGACCCGCGCGTTTCCCCTGTCCCAGCCGTGTCTCTAGGTCGACTTGCCCTAGGCGGCTAGGGTTAGGCACTTTAGTATAGTTTAGGAAGTTTTCCCTTAAGTGTCTTAGATTTATTTCGATAGTTTTCCTAAAAAGTTTTAGGCAATAGATTAGTTTAGGAAATCTGTCTAGTTAGTTTTTAGGAAGTTTTCCTAGAATTTAATAGATAGATATTTAGTTCCTTTTTAGAATTAGGAAATATTTAGATTCTATTCACCTAGATATTTAGCTTTTAATTTTAGGATATTTTCTATATCTTAGTTTAGGGAAATATATCCTTAGGATATTTTCCATAATCTAGGTTTCCTTTTTCTAGATTTAGTAGATATTCCATTTATTTACTTCCTTTTGTATTTTAGGAAACTTCCCTTTAGTTGACTTTTCTTGTTTTAATTTTTTTTTTTTTTAAAAAAAATAAAAAATAAAATATTATCCTTGGAGATTTTCTATATAAGGAAAGTTTCTAAGTCTGCAAGTTTCCCGAAAATGTTCATTTTCTTGAAACTTTCCTTTTCTCGGAAAGGGGAAATATGTCAGGTCGAGATGAATCCCCGACTGGACAGTCCGACCTCACAGTAAGGCAGATGCTGCAAGCCATCACTGCCCAGTTAAACTCTGTTACGACTCGACTAGATCATCTGGAGGAGCAGGTTCGCGCCACAGCTACCCACGCGCGCCATCATCACCAGCAAGATCCCCACCCGCACCACTTTGATCGACCTGAGGCGTCCCATCGTGGTCTAGGCAGAGACCCCTATTATGATGAGCAACCGCCGGCACACAGGCAACCAGCCGGCCACCATGACATCAAGCTCAACCCACCCCCATTCTCGGGAAAGTTAGACCCTGAAGAGTACTTAGACTGAGAACGTCGAATGGAGTTAATCCACGACTACTACCACCACGACGAGGAACGCAAGGTCACCTTAGCGACAGCCCAGTTTACCGACCACGCACTGGCATGGTGGGATCGCGAGTTAGCCACTCGCCGGAGAGCAAGAATGGGAGCTCCTACGACGTGGTACGAGTTGACTCAGATAATGAGGCGACGTTACGTTCCACCTCATTTCCACCGAGAGCTGCAGCGACGATTTAGACGCCTTACCCAAGGCAGCAAGTCGGTGCCTGAATATTTCGACGAGTTCGGACATCTTCGAAACAGACTCGAAATGGAGGATTCAGAGGAGAGTCTCATGGCTCAGTTTATCGACGGACTACAAGAGTCGATAGCACGTAAGATCGAGCTGAAACCCTACCACGACCTTGGAGAGCTCTTCCATCTGGCCGTTCAGATCGAGAAGAGCAACCGGCGCAAGTCTTCAGCGCCAATCTGACCTAGGAGTACCTGGGGTACTAGCCCCAAGGCATTTGACCGCACTGCCACCACCAGTGACCCACGACCTCGAGGGAGAGGCATGGACGGCGCCGTGCCTACCAAGGCACCCGTGACCACTCCTAGACCTGCCCCACCGGCATCCAACGCAGGTCAACCTCAGAAGAGCAGTGCCATCACGTGTTTTAAGTGCAAGGGTAGAGGGCACATGTCTCGTGAATGCCCCAACCAAAGAACCATGATCTTGACTGCTTCCGGAGATTACGACTCTGCAGACGAGCAAGAAGAGGATCCACTTACGACAGACCCTATGTCTGAAGGGGAAGTCGAGTACGCTGACTCAGGCGAGATGTTGATGATCCGGAGAGTTCTCAGCTCACGCCTAGATCAGGAGGAAATCGAGCAGCGTGAGAACATCTTCCACTCAAAGTGCACCATCCTCGGAAAAGTCTGCTCTCTGATCATTAACGGCGGCTCCTGTACTAACGCCGCTAGCAAGTACATGGTCGAGAAGCTTGGATTGCTCGTGACCAAGCATCCCAAGCCTTACAGACTTCGTTGGCTCAACAACAAGACGGAGCTGTACATTTCCGACCAGGTCCGCGTTTCTTTCAGCATCGGATGCTACCAGGATCAAGTATTGTGCGACATCGTCCCCATGTCAGCTGGACATCTCCTATTGGGACGACCCTGGCAGTTCGATAAGGAGACCACTCACAATGGACGCACAAACTTCTACTCCTTCGTCCACGATAAACGTAGGTACAACCTGGCACCTATGTCTCCTCAAGAAGTGCACGACATGCAAGCAAAGATGGCAAAGGATCAGCATGCCAGAAAAGAGAACTTCCTCGTCAATGTAGCAGACATGAGGAAGGCGGCAAGCACCACAGGCACCCAGCTCATCCTCATGCTCTATCAGGAGGTCTTGAGCGCATCCGAGGCCATCAGCACCCCTTTACCGGCGGATGTCCAGGCACTCCTGGACAAATACTCGGACGTCTTCCCAGATGAGATTCCGCCTGGGCTGCCACCTCTCAGAGGTATTGAGCATCACATCGATCTCATTCCTGGAGCCCAGCTGCCAAACAAACCCGCCTACAAAGTCACCCCGGCGGAAGCAAAAGAACTTGAGCGACAAGTTCAGGATCTCATGGCTCAAGGCTACGCCAGAGAAAGCCTTAGTCCCTGCGTCGTTCCCGTCCTCCTTTTGCCAAAGAAGGATGGAAGCGTCGACTGTCGTGCCATTAACAACATCACTGTTAAATACCGGCACCCCATTCCGCGACTTGACGACATGCTAGATGAATTGAGCGGAGCATCCATCTTCTCGAAGATTGATCTCAAGAGCGGATATCATCATGTTCGCATGCGAGAAGGTGATGAATGGAAGACGGCTTTCAAGACCAAGCAAGGTCTGTATGAGTGGTTGGTTATGCCCTTCGGTCTGTCCAACGCACCCAGCACCTTCATGCGTCTCATGAACCAAGTCATTCGGCCATTCATAGGCAAATTCGTTGTGGTCTATTTTGACGACATACTCGTCTACAGTGCTTCCTATTACGACCACTTAGAGCATTTGGAGACAGTGATCACGACACTTCAAAAGGAGCAGCTCTACGCCAACCTTAAGAAGTGTACCTTCTGCACGGATCAAGTAGTCTTCCTTGGATTCGTCGTCAGCTCACAAGGGCTTCGAGTTGACGAAGAAAAGATCCGTGCCATTCAAGAATGGCCCACGCCAACCAACGCCAGCCAAGTCCGAAGTTTTCATGGCTTGGCAAGCTTCTATCGACGATTTGTACGTGACTTCAGTACGATCGCCAGCCCCTTGACAGCAACTATCAAGAAGAACCAAGACTTCAGATGGGGCCCAGAACAGGAAAAGTCGTTTCAGATGTTAAAGGAACGACTCACGCAAGCATCTGTCCTGACATTACCGAATTTCGATAAGACTTTTGAGGTAGAGTGCGACGCTTCAGGTGTAGGCATTGGAGCAGTCCTGACACAGGATGGAAAACCAATTGCCTACTTTAGTGAAAAATTAAGCGGCGCAGCTCTCAACTACCCCACGTACGATAAGGAACTGTACGCATTGGTCCGAGCTCTACAGACATGGCAGCATTACTTGCTCTCGCGAGAATGCGTTATACACACGGACCATCAGACACTCCAACACCTCAAAGGGCAGACGACCCTCAAGAAAATACACGCCCGGTGGCTGGAGTTTATCGAGACATTTCCGTATGTCATCAAGTACAAGAAGGGTACGGACAATGTCGTCGCAGATGCACTTTCACGGAGGCATAGCTTGATCTCGGTCATGGAGTCAAAAGTTATGGGATTTGAAATGCTCAAGGACCTTTATGTTGAAGACCAAGATTTCAAGGAAGCTTTCAAGGAGCACGGACAGGGCAAATACACCCGTTTCTACCTGTTTGACGGTTTCCTATTCAAGGACAAGCGTCTTTGCATTCCAGGCGGTTCAGTTCGCGAACTCCTACTCAGGGAAGCTCATGGAGGCGGATTGATGGGTCATTTTGGCGTTGCCAAGACCTTGAGCATGCTCAAGGAGCACTTCTACTGGCCACGTCAACGCCGAGATGTGGAAGCCCATTGCGAGAAATGCCTTGTCTGCAAACGGTCTAAGTCTAAGATGCATCCTCAAGGCCCCTACACGCCACTTCCAGTTCCGTCATCTCCTTGGACGGATATCTCCATGGATTTCGTCCTTGGTTTACCCCAAGTTCATCACAAGGACTCCATCCTCGTCGTCGTCGACCGTTTCTCGAAGATGGCACACTTCATACCCTGCATCAAGACGAACGATGCAATTCAGACAGCGAATTTGTTCTTTCGAGAGATCGTCCGTCTACACGGCATTCCGCTCACCATTGTGTCCGACAGGGACACTAAGTTCCTCAGTCATTTCTGGCGGGTTCTGTGGAAGAAACTTGGCACCAGTCTCCTCTTCTTGACGGCATATCACCCACAGACAGATGGTCAGACCGAGGTCGTCAACCGAACCCTATCTCAGATGTTGCGTGCGACGATTGGTCGCAATCTGAAGAATTGGCTCGAGTGTCTTCCATATGTCGAGTTCGCCTACAACCGCGCAGTTCATTCCGGCACCAAGAAGACACCGTTCGAGATCGTCTACGGCTTCAACCCCACTACACCTATTGAATTCACCCCTATTCCACTTGGCGAGGTCGTCAGCTTATAAGGCGAAGAAAAAGCGGAATATGTCAAGCGCTTACACCGGGAAGTCAAAGAAAATCTGGAACGGAGGAATGCCCAGACAGCAAAACACGCCAACAAGGAAAGGAGGCACGTGGTCTTTAAAGAAGGAGATTGGGTCTGGTTACATCTACGACCCAAACGCTTTCCCCAACGGCGCAAGAGCAAGCTAGCACCACGTGGAGATGGCCCGTTCCGAGTCCTGCGACGCATCAATCACAATGCTTACCAACTGGAGCTTCCAGGTGAGTATAATGTTTCTACTACGTTTAATGTTGCTGACTTGGAGTTATTTTATGCAGGTGACGACTTTGCTTTGGAGACTAAAGCACCTGAAGAGGGAGGGAATGATGAGGACATCGTATCACAGGCTATACCACGAGTTCCACCAGGACCTTTGACACGTTCCAGAGCACGAGCTTTAGGAGACAAGTTCAACCAGCTCATGGAGCATGCAGACGACCAGGAGCTCACGGATGAGGAGCCACCAGACGGCTCAGAAGATCAGCAGGATCCGTTCGTCTCAGCTAAGGAGCATTGGAGGTTCCTGCTCGAAGACTCTTCCACCTCTGGTGTCTTTACTATTACCATTTGATAAAGACACCAAAAGACGTGCTATGAAATTGTACTCTTTTTCCCATCTTCGGTTTTGTCCCACTGGGTTTTCCTGAGAGGGTTTTAATGAGGCAACACTCTTAGTGCGCATGACGACGAAGATTTGTTCACACAATCCGACACCTTCACAAGGCTTATCTATCTCATTTCTCTCTTTTGTAGACTAAGTATAAGTTTAGGGCTTTCAGCCCATATTTTTATGGTTAAGTCATTAGGACTTAAGCCCTTTTGTTTGATACAGCAAAAAGAACTACATGCTGTTTTAATTTACATTACTTGTTGTTTTGGGTAAACAACATGTTTACCCTAAGTTGTAACCATAAGGACTATATAAGCCTCATTACTTAGAATGAATACGAACAACTCGATTTTACACAAAACAAAACCCTAGACTTCTATTTTGTTGACGGCTACTACCCCATTGGAGAGTGCCTCACGGATTCTTTTTGTGCCAAGGAGAATCACCTGGTGTATCACAAGTCTTCCGCTGCTTGTGTGGTCCTTTCATTCCACCCCATTCCATCGCCTTGCTACTGAAGGTCTCGAGCTTCTCGATCAACAGTTGCACCACCACCTTAGCTCACATCAATTCGCCTTCAGCTATTTCTTGCTTTCGATAAGTTCAATTCCTTAGTTTATTATACTTAATCATTAAATTTAATTAGAAATCAGAAGAAAATCACAAACAAATCAACTTTAATGAGCTTAAATTAAGTTATAACTTGTATACCTAATGATTGATAAACCCCCAATTGTAATTGATTCCCTAAGTATTACAACGCATTTATGTATTGATTAAATTTGAAACACCCAAAACTTTTATTATTAACTGGCGCTGTTGCCAATTTGGAATACCTTATCAACATTAAGATTTGGTTTAGCCTGAGCTTAAGCACTATTTTTCTATTCCTCAGTTCTTAATTCCTACACTTCCTTAATATTGCTTTATAGGTGCATGCAACTAAACAGTTGAGGACCTATAAACCTCTACCAGCTCATTGACAATCTTCGACGTCTCGAATAAGAAAACATAAGGGAAAGAAGAGCGAGAAAACATCAAGAACACTTGGAGCGTTTTAAAATCAGCCAATCTAAAACACCCGCTGATGGTATGGAACAAGGCGACCACAGTGAATCTGCTGCCAAACCGGAATTTGACCACATCCTATAGAGAACAATAACTTTGAGACCAAAGCAAGTCTGAGAAGCATGATCTAGGGCAACAAATTCCATGGACTGTCTATGGAAGATCCTCTATACCACCTTGATCAAGTTGACATGCTCTGCTCTACCGTCAAGATCAACGACATCTCTGAAGATGCTTTCAAGCTTCACCTTTTTCGTTTCTAACAATGTGAAAAACTCATATCTGGGAAAAGAAACTTCCTCCCAACTCAATCATAATTTGGGATGACTGCAAGAATCCGTTCTTGAGCAAGTTCTTCTCGACAACAAGAACAGCGTGGTTGCGCAACGAGATATTAGACTTCACAGAACGAGGAACTGAAAGTTTCAGTGAAACATGAAGCGATTCAAAGGCTATACTTTTCAGTGTCCTCACGACGGTTTTTCAAGGAAATATCTACTCAGCACACTATACTGTGATATTCTATCTAAAATATGGATGTTATTTGACACAGCCTCCAACGGAAACTTGCTTGGAAAAGACGCTGCACGTGGAATGCAACTGGTCAAGAATTTAGCTAAAATGGTGGAAATTATGAGGAAGATTACGATCGTACCTCTCGTGAAATTGGTGAGCTAGATGGAGACAACCGCAGAGAACTGAAAGCTCTGAATGACAAGCTCAACAAAATCCTTCAAGAAACCCAACGACAAATCAATTATGTTGGTGAAAAAGACTACACAGAAGAGATAGGAGTTGAGCTGTGCACAGACAACCAAGAGAAAATCAATTATGTCAAAGGCCAAAGTTATAACAAAAACTACAACCCAAACTACAAACATCTAACCTAACTTACAGAAGCAACAACTTTGAAATCCCTCAAGACCAACACTACCCACCCATTAAACCACCCCCAAAACATGGCTATGCACACTTCCAACCCAAACGTCAGGCACCATACACATCGGGCTACCAACCCCAAGCCAATTACCAACCACGATAACACTTTCCAAACACCCCTACTTTCCAAACCCACCCAACCACAAAACCATCCTCCAACAAAGGATGATGAAACCACTTCCCTGTTGAAGGAACTTCTCGAAGGACAAGGCAAATGTGCCATCAAGCTGAATGCTAGAATGAAGAAGATCAACATTAGACAGCACGTATGGCAACTTCAACTTTAAATTTGAGCGCCTATCCTCACAAGTCAGATCCATGAAAGCCTCCTCTTTAAAGCAGCCAAAGGGCACTCTACCAGGCAAGCTAGAGACAACCCCAAAAGACTATGTCAATGCTATCACCCTTAAAAGTGGAAATAAACTGACATATAAGCACCTCAATAAGGACATTTTGGGTCCAAGTGGAGAGGGTAGCGATAAAATTTGATGGAATCGGTAAGGAAAAAAAAGAGGGAACAAAGGAGACCAACAAGGATATAGTTGATAATGAGCAGCCAACAATAACAACTGCCAAAGCCTCTTTCATCCCATTTCCACAACAATAACAACTGCCAAAGCCTCTTTCATCCCATTTCCTTATGAGCCCAAACTCTCTTTCATCCCATTTAATAGAATATGGCGTTGCAATTTCTGACAGAATACCGATAGAACGGTTTCCGAACTGGGACAGTAAACTAAAGGTGTCTTTTTCCGACAGAAAACCAACGGCCTCTGTTATTAATTTTTTTTTGTAATTTAATAAATAAATTAAAATTAAAATAATTAAACTAACATTACATTCAAATTTAAAAATAACTGAAATTATAAAGTATTACATGTTAAGTATAAAACGTGAAATGTTTAATTTAACATAAATAAAAACCAAAAACTACGAAGGAGACTTCTAAAACGAATTGAAAAATAGGCTCATCTTCTCCATCAGACGCATGGATTCCCTGTTTGCTTCTCGCTTTGCCAATACTGCGCTAGCTGTGCCCTAACCGCTGCTCATTCTGCTCTATCTTCTTCTCGTTGTTGCTCCATTGTCTTAATAACATAGCAAAACTCATAGTTTTGTGTCGAGTTTCATAGTCTGTCTACCGAAATCACCGTAAACAAGGAATGTTCTGACAGATGTATTCGAGGACTCCTTAGGTAAACCGTAAATGCGATATTTGCTCTTCAAAGTAACCTGCAATATAAGAAAAAATCTATATTTAAAAAATAGTTTATAATATTTTCTTAAATGTAAAAAAAATTATTTAACTCATAAACAAATTTGTTTAGCTTCTCCAGCGGATCTTCAGTGCATAGAGATCCATCGACTGTTTCTTGGGATTGGATAAACTCTTCACCCAGACGAAATCTATATTTATAATTTTTCGAGCAACCAGATCATCACTTAAACCAGTTTGTGGGTTGGTTTTAGCATCTTCGATAAAAAAAAAGATATGAAGGAGGTTGCCCATTCATCTGATGTTGTTTAATAAGAAAAAATTTAATTACATTAATTAGTAATTGAAATACAATTTAAATTATTTAAACACTTACAAGTTGTTCCGTCCGGATAGCCTTGCTCACTGCTCCAAGGTTATGGGTGGTTGGACCATTTCCCTTCCAATCACTCCTACAGTTACTGGAATTAGTTGTCGACATTGTCTCAGCTTCTGGCGTCATCCAATTGGGGATGAGAGCTTGCCAATGATCAAGATTATGCTTCAGCTCCTTCGGCACTATCGTTCCTTCATTTGTTTTTCTATTCGTTCATTTTCTTCGAATACATTGAAGCAGTTTCACCTTGAAATCTCATTTATCCCAAGTGAACTCTTACTGTTAAAAAATAAAATTTTAGTTAATATAAACAATTAAAATTAAAAATGAATAAAAATAATAAAATTAAACTTAGGTGAAATTACCAAACCGCATTTCTTTCTTATCGTCTGGCATATCGGAGAACAATTTATAGGGACACACTACCTAGTAATTGAGCATCCCATTGATAGATTCTGAAATCTCATTTTCAGAATAGATAAATCTAAATAAAATATGTAAAAAAGTAAAAGTTAGTACGAACAAATTATAAATTTAATAAAATTTAATATAATTTGAAATAAAACTTATCATGTAATTCCCAACATACAGGCTGGATCAAGTACTCTCTGCCAGGTTGAGAAACAAAGTCCTCTATGCTCATAAGAGTGAGAGCAGATATCGTCGTCCCGAGCAGGAGACGGTGACTGCATCTTCGAATCACTCGGAAGATGAGAATGACTCCCGCAATTAGACTAACTCCGAGATGGGTTCGCAAAAAAAAAATGGAACACATTATAATTCCTACAAAATATATTAGCATTAATTTGTTAAAAAAATTAAAGCGAAAATGAAAAACATCTTAAAGCTGAAAAATTTTGGAAAGCTAAATTATTCCGCAAAAGCTAAAATAAACTGGAAAACATACTTAATCCATAAATAGCTAACTTAATAGAATTACATAATTTTACAAATTCTAATTTATTCTATTCCACAATTAATAAAAATTTCTATTTGGCAAATTTTAACTCATTTAATTCCACAATTTATAAATTTTATATATGGCAAATTCTAAATAATTTAATTATGCAATTTCTATGCATTTTTATTTGGCAAAACGGTTATAATTTAATTCCGCAATTTTATATATTTATATTTCACTAACGGGTACTAATTTAATTCCACAAACATTTTTATTAACTTACGTCCCCGACATTATGATAGTGGAGGCAGGAACTCCGGTGGTGGCTGGTCGCGGCGGCGGCAAAGAAAAATGGCGATGGTGGAAAAGAGGAGGAGGAGAGCACGCATGCGGAGGAGAAGAGGAGGAGGTGTGCACGTGGAGGAGGGGAGGAGGGGAGGAGGAGAGGAGGAGAGGAGGAGGAGAGGATGAGAGCACTCGCACCAGAGGAGGAGAGGAGGAGAGGTGATGGCGCAGAGGTGGCGAGGAGAGGAGGACTAGAGGAGGGGAGGAGAGTTAATCACGCTGGAGGTGACATGGAGAGGAGGACCGGAGGAGAGGATATCGCAATAGAGAAGAAAGATCGAGGGAGATAAGAAGAAGAAGATCGCGATTAATATGAAAAATAAATTTTTGACGGATTCCCGCCGGGCAGGGCGAGCCATTCCGACAGATTAGGGGAGTTCGCCCTAACCCCTCTAAAATTCCATTGGAAATGGGGAATTTCAAGAGAATTTCAAGTTTTTAAGAATTTTCAAGATTTTGTAAATTTCAAGTTTTCAGGAATTTCAAATTTTCCGGATTTTCAACTTTTCAAAATTTTTAATTTTTTGGGAATTTCAAGTTTTTGGAAATTTTTAAGTTTTAAAAAATTTAATTTTTCAGAAATTTTAAATTTTTGAGATTTTAAAGTTTTCAGAAATTTCAAGTTTTTGGAATTCTAAAGTTTTAACGATTGTCAAGTTTTCATGATTACAAATTTTTTAGATTTCAAAGATTTGAGGATGTTCGAGTTTTCCGAGTTTTCAAGTTTGGTACTAATTCAAATTGATATACAAATTCCAATATTTTACAAATTGACATAATAATGAACATAACTACTATAAACTCCCGAAGAAAAACAATAATATTTTTCTAACATCGTACATGGTCTGCTTGTGACGCAAAAATAAATGGATCTTATTTAAGTATTATACGGTTTGAATGTATTGAAATAACACCGAGTTAGTCAATCCGAATCCCATGGCTTCCTATGTTGAAACTACAGCCATGGCTTCACGTAGCATTTTGCTGCTGCTTCTTCTAGTTGTCCTTCTTCTTCCACCTGGCAAAGTCTCTCCTTACGAGCTGCACTCTCTGTAGGGTTCATGCAATTAGAATATTGGACCATAACCTCACAAAGTTCCTCCACTGCTTTTACCAGGGCTGTGTAAGGGAGAGCAAACATAGGTGTGATGGGCCTTGGCTCGCTAGAACCTTCCTGCCTTCTTGATCTTGAGGAGTGAGCTTTTTCAATGTAATCTTGTCTAGAGGACCTTGGAGTTTCAGGAATTTTTGGTTTCTCAACCCATATGGGTTCTAGGTGAGGTCAGAAGGATCTTCGAGTATTATGTTCTAAAACGGTACGGTTATCCCTTTCAGAATGAATGACTTCTTTGTAAGAATATTTTCTGTAAAGTTGCCGATGTATTAACAGTCCGATTATTAAAGTTCAAGTTCTTTGTAAAGTCTCTGGTATCTAATACATTATAAACGAAACCGTGATGGATCGGTCTCGATAAAAGAGTATTAGATTGGGTACGTTGAAACCCTCTCCTCTAACCATAAACATTATATTTGTTCTCATAAAGATATGTATATACACATATAATATGGTTTTAATTATGTGTGTGTGTATATGAAATAAAATAAGATTATAAGGATGTCTTAATAAATAAAGAAAAGTTAAAAGACACAACCTTTCACATCATGTCCATCCAACATATATAAAAGGACATAAGAGGGAGTGAGGTGGTGGTTGTTGAAAAGATTAAGATAAAACTCTTAGAAAAGTAAAGAGAGAACAATAAGAAAACCAAGAAGAGAAATTCCTCTCCATCAAAGGAATTGTGAAAAGAAGAATGTGTAGAGGAGAAGATCAACAACTGATCTTCAAAGGATTTCACACAACAATTCAAGAGCAATGGATAATCATAAGTTTTCTATTCTCCATTGTTTTAGATTAAAAGTTTTCATCATCAATATAAAAGTTCTGTGGATTTAAAATGGTCTATACGGTTTTGGGATAGATTTCAGAAATTGAAATCATAAAGAATAATTTATATGTGGTATCAGAGCCATATAGAACCCATTAATCTCCCATTAAAGATTGATGATAAAATTTTTGAAAGAAAATCGAGTTTTAATTTAATCTCACCAAAACATTGATAAATTGAAATGTGTCAAAATTTATATCAATGTGTAGAGGATGAAATTATATTTCCAACAGTATATTATATGTTAAAATCCATTAGGTAGATCAAAAGTTATGAATTTTTCAAGAAAAAAAAATATGGATTTTATGGGTGAATAGTGCCTGCGGTGAACAGTAATCGCCGGTGAACAGTAACCGCGGCGGTGAACAGTAACAGTGGCGGTGAACAGTAACCGGTATGAACAGTAACCGTGGTGGTGAACAGTACCGGTGTGAACAGTACCGGTGTGAATAGTAACCGGTGTGAACAGTAACCGCGGCCGTGAACACTAACGGCGGTGGTGAACAGTTTCCGGTGAACAGTAACCGCCGTGAACAGTGTCACCATGAACAGTAACCGCGGTGGTGAACAGTATCCGCCGTGAACAGTGTTACCGTGAACAGTACCGCGGTGGTGAACATTTTCCGGTGAACAGTATGCGCCGTGAACAGTGTCACCATGAACAGTAACCGCGGTGGTGAACAGTTTCCGGTGAACAGTATCCGCTGTGAACAGAGTCGCCGTAACACAGTAATCGCGGTGGTGAACAGTGTCCGGTGAACAGTAACCGCCGTGAACAGTAAAAAAATAAAATAAAATATGTTTTCCGCTGCAATAATTAGACTAATATATTATGAAATAATATATATATATATATATAAATTATGGTAAAATAATCAGATTAATGTATTATTTCATAATATATTAATATATATTTTACCGTAAAATATTTAGTCTAATGTATTATAAAATATTAATACATATATATTATAAAAATAATTCGTATTATATATAATTTGTTAATCACCACAGTGGTCTTGTTATATTTAATATGATAGTAAAGTAAAGATTCATAATTGATCATGATTAAGGATGTTTAAATGACATTAAATATTTTGATTGATCAATTAATTACTAACTATATCCTAGGAGATCACCCACATGTGGATCATTGGATGTAATAAGTAATACCTAAAGTATTAATCATTTATATTACAATCGATGATGTGTATCCCACAAGTAACATTGCTATCGATTGTATATATAACATGATTGATTATTAAAGTAAAAATCTAAACAAACATCATTAAAAGTGTATGTATTTAATGTATTGCCCACAGGTTACTTAAATACATACAAGTAAAATGTTTAGATTTTATTAGTCGATGAATCTATTAAAGTTTCAAAGCATTAATGGTAAGCATGTTGAAAATTTTGCAGCTTCATCAAATTTGTTTGCTTCTGCAAATTCTGTGGTAAAGTTTAATGGGCTCAACTATGAGGAATGGTCTGAACAGATAAAGTTTTCTTTGGGTGTAATGTCCTTAGACCACGCCATACTCACTGATGAAGAGCCAGCAGCCATTACGGATGAGAGCTCAGAATTGGACAAGTCTCGTTATGAGACTTGGGAGCGCTCTAACCGGCTGTGCCTGAACTTACTGAGGATGTCGATGGCGGAAAGTATAAAGCCATCTATGCCTAAAACAGAAAAAGCAAGAGAATTCATTCTAAAAATAAAGGAACAATCCCAGTCGGATATGGCTGACAAATCAATCGTAGGCAGTCTCATGAGTGAGCTGACTATGAAAAAGTTCGATTGGTCTCAGACAATCCATGATCATGTCACTCACATGTCAAACTTAGCGTCAAAGTTAACGTCCATGGGGATGGAAGTGCATGAATCGTTCTTGGTTCAGTTTATCATGAATTCTTTGCCTCCTGAGTATGGCCAATTCCAGGTGAATTACAACACCATTAAGGAAAAGTGGAGCTTTCAGGAATTAAAGGTCATGCTCATTCAGGAAGAAGCGAGGTTAAAGAAACTGAAAGACCAAATTGCACTCATCGCTGGACTAAACAGAGCCAGTAGCAGCTTTAAGAAACCAAGTGGTAAAGATAAAAGAAAGGATAAAGGTATCTTTAAAGGACCTGAAAGGTTTTTTCTGCAAGAAGGAAGGGCACATAAAGAAAGACTGTCCTAGAAGGAAGGCATGATTCGACAAGAAAGGTACACAACATTTATATGTTTGTTCCGAATTGAATCTTGTAAAAGTGCCTAGAAATACTTGGTGGCTTGATTCTAGTGCATCTACTCATGTATCTCATATTGAACAGGGATTCAGTACGATCCAACCTTTAAAAGGAACTGAAAGGTACTTGTTCATGGGAAACATGATGAAAGCACGGATAGTAGGCATTGGGACGTACAGATTGATCTTTGACACTGGTTGTTTTATAGATCTTGAAAATTGTCTCTATTTACCTGAATGTGCTAGAAACCTTGTTTCAGTAAGTAGGTTGGACGATTTAGGATTTAACTTTAAGATTGGACATGGTGTATTTTCTTTCTACCGAAAAGACTACTTTTATGGTAATGATACTTTGGTTGATTCACTATATAGGTTTAATCTTGATAAAAGTTTTTCTGAATCTTTGTTTAATGTTGAGAATCAAGGAATTAAGCGTAGTGCATCAAATGAAAATTCAGCACACTTGTGGCATAAAAGATTAGATCACATATCTAAAGAAAGGATGATGAGGTTAATAAAGAAAGAATTATTACCTCCATTAGATTTTAGTGACTTGGATGTGTGTATAGATTGCATTAAAGGAAAGCAAACCAAACACATCACAAAGAAACCCGCCACAAGAAGTAGTCAACTTTTAGAGTTGATACACACAGATATATGTGGCTCTTTCGATGTTCCGTCATGGAGTGGTGAAAAATACTTTATCACTTTTATTGACGATTACTCACGTTATGAATACACTTATTTGCTGCATGATAAGGCTGAGTCGGTGAATATTTTAAAATTATTCATTGATGAAGTGGAAAGGCAGTTATAAAAGAAAGTGAAAGTTGTGAAATCGGATAGAGGTGGTGAATTTTACGGTAGATTCACAGAAAGTGGGCAATGTCCTGGTCCATTTGCAAAACTTTTAGAAACTAAAGGCATTTGAGCGCAGTACACAATGCCGAGAACACCTCAGCAGAATGGTGTAGCTGAAAGGCGTAACCGTACATTAATGGAAATGGTTAGGAGTATGTTAAGTAATTGCAAACTTCCCATGTCGTTGTGGATATACGCATTAAAGACTGCGACATATATATTAAACCGGGTTCCTAGTAAAGCGGTTCCATTGACCCCATTTGAACTATTTAAAGGAAGAAAACCCAGTTTAAGGCATTTACGTGTGTGGGGATGTCCAGCAGAAGTAAAGCCGTATAATCCATATGAAAAGAAATTAGACTCAAGAACGGTTAGTGGATATTTTATTGGCTATCCAGAAAAGTCTAAGGGATTTGTCTTTTACTGTCCTAGCCATAGTACGCGAATAGTCGAGACGAGTAATGCTAGGTTCATTGAAAATGGTGAAACTAGTGGGAGTTCAGAATCTAGGGGAGTGAACATAAAAGAAATTTGGGTAGAAGATTCTTCACCCGTAGTTCCAACCCAAGTAGTTGTTCCTATTGTTGGTACACAGCCTAATACCATAATAGAATAAGAAAATGATGAACATACGGTCCCACTAAATCAGGAAACCGAAAATGAACCTGTCACCATTCAAGAACAGAACATTGTGCCACAAGAATCACTGAGGCGATCTGTAAGGGAAAGAAGATCTGCCATTACAGATGATTATGTGGTTTACGATGTTGAATAATAATGTGACCTTAGTCTTGATGAAGAACCGAAAACATTCAGAGAAGCCATGGAAAGTGATAATTCTGAAAAGTGGTACAATGCTGCAGAAGAAGAAAGTTCTTCTATGAATGTAAACAAAGTGTATGACCTAGTAGAGTTGCCTGATGGTTTCAAAACTGTTGGGTGTAAATGGATCTTTACGATCAAACGGGACTCTAAAGGTAATATAGAAAGGTACAAGACTCGCCTTGTTGCTAAAGGGTTTACTTAGAAAGACGGCATTGACTATACATAAACCTTCTCTTCAGTTTCAAAGAAGGATTCTTTAAGAATTGTCATGGGATTGGTAGCTCTTTATGATTTAGAGCTTCACCAAATGGATGTTAAAACCGCCTTTCTGAATTGAGAGCTTGAGGAAGAAGTTTATATGGACCAACCTGAAGGTTTTGTGGCCACAGGAAAAGAAAATCTCGTGTGTAGGCTGAGAAAGTCAATATATGGGTTGAAACAAGCTTCCAGACAATGGTATTTAAAGTTCAATGATATCATTTTGTCATATGATTTCGTAGAGATCATCGTTCACCGTTGTGTCTACATGAAGGTCAGTGGGAGCAAGTTTGTCATTCTTGTATTATATGTTGACGATATATTGATAGCTGCGAATGACATGGGAATGTTAAATGATGTAAAGAAATATCTCTCTAGTAACTTCGAAATGAAGGATATGGGTGAGGCATCTTACGTGATCGGAATAGAAATAATCCGTGATAGATCACAAGGACTGTTAAGTTTGTCTTAGAAAGGATACATAAATAAAGTTCTAAAGAGATATGGGATGGATAAGTGTTCCATTGGAAAGGCTCCAATTCAGAAAGGGGATAAGTTCAGAAAAATGCAATGTCCGAAATATGAATTGGAACGTAAAGAAATGGAAAGAATTCCTTATGCTTCAGTGGTTGGGAGTTTGAACTATGTTCAAACATGTACTCGACCAGATATCAGTTTTGCTGTTGGTATGTTGGGTCGATATCAAAGTAATCCCGGAATGGATCACTGGAATGCTGCAAAGAAAGTTCTCAGGTACTTGCAAGGCACCAAAGAGTACATGCTTACATACAGGAGATCTGACAGTATAGAGGTTGTCGGATACTCAGATTCAGACTATGCTGGATGCGTCGATAGTAGAAAATCGACGTTTGGCTATCTGTTCTTATTAGCTGGAGGAGCAGTCTCATGGAAGTGTGGAAAGCAGTCTGTCATTGCTACTTCCACCATGGAAGCCGAATTTGTGGCATGCTTTGAAGCCACGGTTCACGCATTGTGGCTGCAGAACTTTATCTCAGGGCTTGGAATTGTTGACAGTATAGCCAAGCCGCTGAGAATTTACTGTAATAATTCCGCATCAGTCTTCTTCTCAAAGAATGACAAGTATTCGAAAGGTGCTAAGCACATGGAAATTAAATACTTGTCTGTAAAGGAAGAAGTGCAGAAACGCAGAGTAACTTTTGAGCATATAAAGACGGACATGATGTTGGTAGATCCTTTGACGAAAGGATTACAGCCCGGTATATTTATTGGCCATGTAGAGAAAATGGGCATAATAGATAAGATCTTGCTATGATAGATTAAACTCATGAAAAGTTGTTACTCAAAGATGATGTCATTAAAGTTTGTGTTTTTCTGCAATTAAAGTATGTTATCATAATGGTTATGCATGTAAAGTTTTTTTTTTAAGATAACATCTAAAGTTGAGAATTATGGTTTATCTCAACATAAATGATTTTGAGAATTAAAGTGAAATCTCAATAGAAAAGAAGTAGTAAAGCTAGAGTTGGTGTGTGGTGCTTGGAAGGGACCCCATCGCAGTAAATGTTGGGCAACCGCCATGACTCGGCTAGCTCTGGATTTATGGTACTTAAAATTTATTGAACTTGATGTAAAGATGCGCATGAAAAGAGATTGGACAGATAAGTTAACACAACGGCCAAGTGGGAGAATGTAAGAATATTTTCTGAAAAGGTACCGATGTATTAACAGTCTGATTATTAAAGTTCAAGTTCTTTGTAATGTCTATGGTATCTAATACATTATAAACGAAACCGTGATGGATCGGTCTCGATAAAAGAGTATTAGATTGGGTACGTTGAAACCCTCTCCTCTAACCATAAACATTATATTTGTTCTCATAAAGATATGTATATACACATATAATATGATTTTAATTATGTGTGTGTGTATATGAAATAAAATAAGATTATAAGGATGTCTTAATAAATAAAGAAAAGTTAAAAGACACAACCTTTCACATCATGTCCATCCAACATATATAAAAGGACATAAGAGGGAGTGAGGTGGTGGTTGTTGAAAAGATTAAGACAAAACTCTTAGAAAAGTAAAGAGAGAACAATAAGAAAACCAAGAAGAGAAATTCCTCTTCATCAAAGGAATTGTGAAAAGAAGAATGTGTAGAGGAGAAGATCAACAACTGATCTTCAAAGGATTTCACACAACAATTCAAGAGCAATGGATAATCGTAAGTTTTCTATTCTCCATTGTTTTAGATTAAAAGTTTTCATCATCAATATAAAAGTTCTGTGGATTTAAAATGGTCTATACGGTTTTGGGATAGATTTCAGAAATTGAAATCATAAAGAATAATTTATATGTGGTATCAGAGCCATATAGAACCCATTAATCTCCCATTAAAGATTGATGATGAAATTTTTGAAAGAAAATCGAGTTTTAATTTAATCTCACCAAAACATTGATAAATTGAAATGTGTCAAAATTTATATCAATGTGTAGAGGGTGAAATTATATTTCCAACGGTATATTATATGTTAAAATCCATTAGGTAGATCAAAAGTTATGAATTTTTCAAGAAAAAAAAATATGGATTTTATGGGTGAATAGTGCCTGCGGTGAACAGTAATCGCCGGTGAACAGTAACCGCGGCGGTGAACAGTAACCGTGGCGGTGAACAGTAACCGGTATGAACAGTAACTGTGGTGGTGAACAGTAACCGGTGTGAACAGTACCGGTGTGAATAGTAACCGGTGTGAACAGTAACCGCGGCCGTGAACACTAACGGCGGTGGTGAACAGTTTCCGGTGAACAGTAACCGCCGTGAACAGTGTCACCATGAACAGTAACCGCGGTGGTGAACAGTATCCGCCGTGAACAGTGTTACCGTGAACAGTACCGCGGTGGTGAACATTTTCCGGTGAACAGTATGCGCCGTGAACAGTGTCACCGTGAACAGTAACCGCGGTGGTGAACAGTATCCGCTGTGAACAGTATCCGCTGTGAACAGAGTCGCCGTAACACAGTAATCGCGGTGGTGAACAGTGTCCGGTGAACAGTAACCGTCGTGAACAGTAAAAAAAAAAAATAAGTTTTCCGCTGCAATAATTAGACTAATATATTATGAAATAGTATATATATATATATAAATTATGGTAAAATAATCAGATTAATGTATTATTTCATAATATATTAATATATATTTTACCGTAAAATATTTAGTCTAATGTATTATAAAATATTAATACATATATATTATAAAAATAATTCGTATTATATATAATTTGTTAATCACCACAGTGGTCTTGTTATATTTAATATGATAGTAAAGTAAAGATTCATAATTGATCATGATTAAGGATGTTTAAATGACATTAAATATTTTGATTGATCAATTAATTACTAACTATATCCTAGGAGATCACCCACAGGTGGATCATTGGATGTAATAAGTAATACCTAAAGTATTAATTATTTATATTACAATCGATGATGTGTATCCCACAAGTAACATTGCTATCGATTGTATATATAACATGATTAATTATTAAAGTAAAAATCTAAACAAACATCATTAAAAGTGTATGTATTTAATGTATTGCCCACATGTTACTTAAATACATACAAGTAAAGTGTTTATATTTTATTAGTCGATGAATCTATTAAAGTTTCAAAGCATTAATGGTAAACATGTTGAAAATTTTGCAGCTTCATCAAATTCGTTTGCTTCTGCAAATTCTGTGGTAAAGTTTAATGGGCTCAACTATGAGGAATGGTCTGAACAGATAAAGTTTTCTTTGGGTGTAATGTCCTTAGACCACGCCATACTCACTGATGAAGAGCCAGCAGCCATTACGGATGAGAGCTCAGAATTGGACAAGTCTCGTTATGAGACTTGGGAGCGCTCTAACCGGCTGTGCCTGAACTTACTGAGGATGTCGATGGCTGAAAGTATAAAGCCATCTATGCCTAAAACAGAAAAAGCAAGAGAATTCATTCTAAAAATAAAGGAACAATCCCAGTCGGATATGGCTGACAAATCAATCGTAGGCAGTCTCATGAGTGAGCTGACTATGAAAAAGTTCGATTGGTCTCAGACAATCCATGATCATGTCACTCACATGTCAAACTTGGCGTCAAAGTTAACGTCCATGGGGATGGAAGTGCATGAATCATTCTTGGTTCAGTTTATCATGAATTCTTTACCTCCTGAGTATGGCCAATTCCAGGTGAATTACAACACCATTAAGGAAAAGTGGAGCTTTCAGGAATTAAAGGTCATGCTCATTCAGGAAGAAGCGAGGTTAAAGAAACTGAAAGACCAAATTGCACTCATCGCTGGACTAAATAGAGCCAGTAACAGCTTTAAGAAACCAAGTGGTAAAGATAAAAGGAAGGATAAAGGTATCTTTAAAGGATCTGAAAGGTTTCTTCTGCAAGAAGGAAGGGCACATAAAGAAAGACTGTCCTAGAAGGAAGGCATGGTTCGACAAGAAAACACAACATTTATATGTTTGTTCCGAATTGAATCTTGTAGAAGTGCCTAGAAATACTTGTTGGTTTGATTCTAGTGCATCTACTCATGTATCTCATATTGAACAGGGATTCAGTACGATCCAACCTTTAAAAGGAACTGAAAGGTACTTGTTCATGGGAAACATGATGAAAGCACGGATAGTAGGCATTGGGACGTACAGATTGATCTTTGACACTGGTTGTTTTATAGATCTTGAAAATTGTCTATATGTACCTGAATGTGCTAGAAACCTTGTTTCAGTAAGTAGGTTGGACGATTTAGGATTTAACTTTAAGATTGGACATGGTGTATTTTCTTTGTACCGAAAAGAATACTTTTATGGTAATGATACTTTGGTTGATTCACTATATAGGTTTAATCTTGATAAAAGTTTTTCTGAATCTTTGTTTAATGTTGAGAATCAAGGAATTAAGCGTAGTGCATCAAATGAAAATTCAGCATTCTTGTGGCATAAAAGATTAGATCACATATCTAAAGAAAGGATGATGAGGTTAATAAAGAAAGAATTATTACCTCCATTAGATTTTATTGACTTGGATGTGTGTATAGATTGCATTAAAGGAAAGCAAACCAAACACATCACAAAGAAACCCGCCACAAGAAGTAGTCAACTTTTAGAGTTGATACACACAGATATATGTGGCTCTTTCGATGTTCCGTCATGGAGTGGTGAAAAATACTTTATCACTTTTATTGACGATTACTCACGTTATGGATACACTTATTTGCTGCATGATAAGGCTGAGTCGGTGAATGTTTTAAAATTATTCATCGATGAAGTGGAAAGGCAGTTATAAAAGAAAGTGAAAGTTGTGAAATCGGATAGAGGTGGTGAATTTTACGGTAGATTCACAGAAAGTGGGCAATGTCCTGGTCCATTTGCAAAACTTTTAGAAAGTAAAGGCAGTTGAGCGCAGTACACAATGCCGAGAATACCTCAGCAGAATGGTGTAGCTGAAAGGCGTAACCGTACATTAATGGAAATGGTTAGGAGTATGTTAAGTAATTGTAAACTTCCCATGTCGTTGTGGATATACGCATTAAAGACTGCGACATATATCTTAAACCGGGTTCCTAGTAAAGCGGTTCCATTGACCCCATTTGAACTATTTAAAGGAAGAAAACCCAGTTTAAGGCATTTACGTGTGTGGGGATGTCCAGCAGAAGTAAAGCCGTATAATCCATATGAAAAGAAATTAGACTCAAGAACGGTTAGTGGATATTTTATTGGCTATCCAGAAAAGTCTAAGGGATTTGTCTTTTACTGTCCTAGCCATAGTACGCGAATAGTCGAGACGAGTAATGCTAGGTTCATTGAAAATGGTGAAACTAGTGGGAGTTCAGAATCTAGGGGAGTGAACATAAAAGAAATTCGGGTAGAAGATTCTTCACCCGTAGTTCCAACCCAAGTAGTTGTTCCTATTGTTGGTACACAGCCTAATACCACAATAGAACAAGAAAATGATGAACATACGGTCCCACTAAATCAGGAAACCGAAAATGAACCTGTCACCATTCAAGAACAGAACATTGTGCCACAAGAATCACTGAGGCGATATGTAAGGGAAAGAAGATCTGCCATTACAGATGATTATGTGGTTTACGATGTTGAATAAGAATGTGACCTTAGTCTTGATGAAGAACCGAAAACATTCAGAGAAGCCATGGAAAGTGATAATTCTGAAAAGTGGTACAATGCTGCAGAAGAAGAAATTTCTTCTATGAATGTAAACAAAGTGTATGACCTAGTAGAGTTGCCTGATGGTTTCAAAACTGTTGGGTGTAAATGGATCTTTACGATCAAACGGGACTCTAAAGGTAATATAGAAAGGTACAAGGCTCGCCTTGTTGCTAAAGGGTTTACTCAGAAAGACGGCATTGACTATACAAAAACCTTCTCTCCAGTTTCAAAGAAGGATTCTTTAAGAATTGTCATGGGATTGGTAGCTCATTATGATTTAGAGCTTCACCAAATGGATGTTAAAACCGCCTTTCTGAATGGAGAGCTTGAGGAAGAAGTTTATATGGACCAACCTGAAGGTTTTGTGGCCACAGGAAAAGAAAATCTCGTGTGTAGGCTGAGAAAGTCAATATATGGGTTGAAACAAGCTTCCAGACAATGGTATTTAATGTTCAATGATATCATTTTGTCATATGGTTTCGTAGAGATCATCGTTGACCGTTGTATCTACATGAAGGTCAGTGGGAGCAAGTTTGTCATTCTTGTATTATATGTTGACGATATATTGATAGCTGCGAATGACATGGGAATGTTAAATGATGTAAAGAAATATCTCTCTAGTAACTTCGAAATGAAGGATATGGGTGAGGCATCTTTCGTGATCTGAATAGAAATAATCCGTGATAGATCACAAGGACTGTTAAGTTTGTCTCAGAAAGGATACATAAATAAAGTTCTAAAGAGATATGGGATGGATAAGTGTTCCATTGGAAAGGCTCCAATTCAGAAAGGGGATAAGTTCAGAAAAATGCAATGTCCGAAATATGAATTGGAACGTAAAGAAATGGAAAGAATTCCTTATGCTTCAGTGGTTGGGAGTTTGAACTATGTTCAAACATGTACTCGACCAGATATCAGTTTTGCTGTTGGTATGTTGGGTCGATATCAAAGTAATCCCGGAATGGATCACTGGAATGCTGCAAAGAAAGTTCTCAGGTACTTGCAAGGCACCAAAGAGTACATGCTTACATACAGGAGATCTGACAGTATAGAGGTTGTCGGATACTCAGATTCAGACTATGCTGGATGCGTCGATAGTAGAAAATCGACGTTTGGCTATCTGTTCCTATTAGCTGGAGGAGCAGTCTCATGGAAGTGTGGAAAGCAGTCTGTCATTGCTACTTCCACCATGGAAGCCGAATTTGTGGCATGCTTTGAAGCCACGGTTCACGCATTGTGGCTGCAGAACTTTATCTCAGAGCTTGGAATTGTTGACAGTATAGCCAAGCCGCTGAGAATTTACTGTAATAATTCCGCATCAGTCTTCTTCTCAAAGAATGACAAGTATTCGAAAGGTGCTAAGCACATGGAAATTAAATACTTGTCTGTAAAGGAAGAAGTGCAGAAACGCAGAGTAACTTTTGAGCATATAAAGACGGACATGATGTTGGCAAATCCTTTGACGAAAGGATTACAGCCCGGTATATTTATTGGCCATGTAGAGAAAATGGGCATAATAGATAAGATCTTGCTATGATAGATTAAACTCATGAAAAGTTGTTACTCAAAGATGATGTCATTAAAGTTTGTGTTTTTCTGCAATTAAAGTATGTTATCATAATGGTTATGCATGTAAAGTTTTTTTTTTAAGATAACATCTAAAGTTGAGAATTATGGTTTATCTCAACATAAATGATTTTGAGAATTAAAGTGAAATCTCAATAGAAAAGAAGTAGTAAAGCTAGAGTTGGTGTGTGGTGCTTGGAAGGGACCCCATCGCAATAAATGTTGGGCAACCGCCATGACTCGGCTAGCTCTGGATTTATGGTACTTACAATTTATTGAACTTGATGTAAAGATGCGCATGAAAAGAGATTGGACAGATAAGTTAACACAACGGCCAAGTGGGAGAATGTAAGAATATTTTCTGAAAAGTTGCCGATGTATTAACAGTCCGATTATTAAAGTTCAAGTTCTTTGTAATGTCTATGGTATCTAATACATTATAAACGAAACCGTGATGGATCGGTCTCGATAAAAGAGTATTAGATTGGGTACGTTGAAACCCTCTCCTCTAACCATAAACATTATATTTGTTCTCATAAAGATATGTATATACACATAGAATATGGTTTTAATTATGTGTGTATGTATATGAAATAAAATAAGAGTATAAGGATGTCTTAATAAATAAAGAAAACTTAAAAGACACAACCTTTCACATCATGTCCATTCAACATATATAAAAGGACATAAGAGGGAGTGAGGTGGTGGTTGTTGAAAAGATTAAGACAAAACTCTTAGAAAAGTAAAGAGAGAACAATAAGAAAACCGAGAAGAGAAATTCCTCTCCATCAAAGGAATTGTGAAAAGAAGAAGGTGTAGAGGAGAAGATCAACAACTGATCTTCAAAGGATTTCACACAGCAATTCAAGAGCAATGGATAATCGTAAGTTTTCTATTCTCCATTGTTTTAGATTAAAGGTTTTCATCATCAATATAAAAGTTCTGTGGATTTTAAATGGTCTATACGGTTTTGGGATAGATTTCAGAAATTGAAATCATAAAGAATAATTTATATGTGGTATCAGAGCCATATAGAACCCATTAATCTCCCATTAAGGATTGATGATGAAATTTTTGAAAGAAAATCGAGTTTTAATTTAATCTCACCAAAACATTGATAAATTGAAATGTGTCAAAATTTATATCAATGTGTAGAGGGTGAAATTATCTTTCCAACAATATATTATATGTTAAAATCCATTAGGTAGATCAAAAGTTATGAATTTTTCAAGAAAAAAAAAATATGGATTTTATGGGTGAATAGTGCCTGCGGTGAACAGTAATCGCCGGTGAACAGTAACCGCGGCGGTGAACATTAACCGCGGCGGTAAACAGTAACCTTGACGATGAACAGTAACCGGTATAAACAGTAACCGTGGTGGTGAACAGTAACCGGTGTGAATAGTAACCAGTGTGAATAGTAACCGGTGTGAACAGTAACCGCGGCCGTGAACAGTAACGGCGGTGGTGAACAGTTTTCGGTGAACAGTAACCGCCGTGAACAGTGTCACCATGAACAGTAACTGCGGTGGTGAACAGTATCCGCCGTGAAATAAAATAAGAGTATAAGAATGTCTTAATAAATAAAGAAAAATTAAAAGACACAACCTTTCACATCATGTCCATTCAACATATATAAAAGGACATAAGAGGGAGTGAGGTGGTGGTTGTTGAAAAAATTAAGACAAAACTCTTAGAAAAGTAAAGAGAGAACAATAAGAAAACCAAGAAGAGAAATTCCTCTCCACAACTGATCTTCAAAGGATTTCACACAGCAATTCAACAGCAATGGATAATCGTAAGTTTTCTATTCTCCATTGTTTTAGATTAAAGGTTTTCATCATCAATATAAAAGTTCTGTAGATTTTAAATGGTCTATACGGTTTTGGGATAGATTTCAGAAATTGAAATCATAAAGAATAATTTATATTCTTTCAATTCATTTCTCCCATAGTTGTGTCTTAAGTTTAACTCATGTCTATAGTTTCCTTTATAGTTGTGCTCTTCATAACGTTGTAGATTGGATCTCTTAGATAAGGTTTCTCTTGCTCTGGCCGAACGAGTTTTGTGGTGGGAGTGTGATAGCTATCTGTGCGAGCGGGAGTCCTCCCAATTAGTCCAATGACTTTGGGTATGCTCTCGTAATGGCTATCTGGAAGGTGGCCCTGCTGGAGGGGAGAGAGAATTCTGGATCAGAGTCTTTTGGGTCTCTTGTTTAAGAAGCTTTGGAAATTCCTTTTATTCATGGTCCAGGTAGAGACAACTAGTACAATGCTTTCCGAGCTTTTCATAAACTAGAGTAGCAATAGCTTCATCCCTGTAGAGAATTCCACCGTCGTAGAAGTAATGAGAGGTTATAGCCCAGTCACCAGGACTCGGATTTTTGCTGAGGTGTTTGTAAGCTCCATTTCTCATAGTGACCAATATTATGTTCGATACTGAGTAGCGTTTGTTCTGACCAGAGATGCAGTGGGATCCCTATACTGAATTGCGTTTGTTCTGACCAGAGATGCAGTGGGATCCCTATACTGATTTGCGTTTGTTCTGACCAGAGATGCAGTGGGATCCCTTTGACCTTTATCCAGTGGTCAGCTAGGAAAGGAATGAGAGACCAGATCCGCTGTGCCTTCGGGTTTGTAATTCGACCAACCAAGGTGAGAGAGTGTTTCTGAATCTGAGCTGAGAAATTAAACTCTGGGACCTTAACCCTAATTGACTGTGGTGGTTCCGGCTTGAAAGCTAAAGCTTTTTCTTTTTCAGCATCTGACAGTCTTCAGCTCATTTTCAGGGTATCTTGCTTCCTTCTTGTGTGACTTTAAAAGGTTCTTGAGGTGCTGTACCCAGCCCCGTGAGAGTTCTTTGACTTAGTGGTGAAGAAAAACTAACGTCATGATTGTTGAGAAAAGAAGATCTTTAACTTATCTTCATTGTTGGAACATTTTCCGATTCACGGTGAAGTTGTCCGGAGGTTGAGTCATCGTCTGAAATGCCCCTCAATATCATTTCATGTTCTCATATGTTTATGTGTTTTTTAAACAATCAATTTAAATTATAAAACGGGTGAAATGACAAAAAAACCTAAATAAAATCAAAATAACTACAAAAATACCTGGATATATTCACAAACCCGTGTATCGAATGGATTATCCAATTGGGTCTAAAAACCGTTTTAAGCGGTTCAAAACGTTTCTTCGAAACGGTGCAAACATTTCGGTTTTCTTTTTTTCCCTCTTTAAATAACGAGATCGATCCCTCCTCTCTTACTCGATTCTCTCTCGATCTTCGATTATCAGTAAAACTAGGTCGAACTAATCTCTAAATACTGCAATTTGTACTCCAGATTCTCGAAATCTAACCCTGTTCCTTTGGATTGTTGTTCCGATTGCCCCGAATACGAGAAGAACGAAGAGGGGCAAGTCGGTTACTCCGACGGACGGTCTAAGGAAAACAAAACAGCGTGGTGAGTCTTTGTCGTCGTCATCGATGCATGTGGAAGCTCAGCCGCCAGTAGATTCGCGGTTCCCATCTCCAACGGTCGTCGAAGAAGAAAACGTAAATCTTGCCATGGTGGTTTTTGAAGATCCTAATGAAGTGAGGCAGCCAATTGCGGAAGAAGAAAGACGACTCGAAGAAAATGAAGGAGACGGAATCGACAGAGATTCCAGGGCAGAAGAGAGAGAACCAGGAGGCGGAGTAGGAGCCCATCTGTCAGGAGCCGGGGCGGTAGAAAACGAAGTTGGAAGAGATATCCCCGCTGAGGTTGAAGTCCCGGGGGACGAAGAAAATGATGAAGCAGGAGAAGGAAGAAATGTTGAACGAGGAGGCCCCGCTGAGGTTGAAGTCCCAGGGGAAGAAGAACACGAAGAAGCAGGCCTAGAAAGACATATCCCGCTGAGTTTGAATTCCCGGGGAGGATGAAAACGAGAGAGAAAACGAAGAAGCAGGTGGAGGAAGCCATATCCCCGCTGAGGAAGTGCCGGGGGCGGAAGAAAACGAAGAAGCAGGCGGAGTCCCCGCTGAAGTTGAAGTTACCGTCGAGGAAGGAGGAACCTCCGGCGCGAGAGCAAAGACAGAGGTAAAACTGTGTAAATGTTTTATTCTTAAGTAGTAAAACTGTGGGGGAAACTAGTACAACTGCGATCATTGTAGTAACCCTAGTATAACTTTGATGTTTTAGGTAAAACTATTAAATTTATAATAACTTAGTTAAACTAGCAGAACTCTAATTTTTTTAGTAAAACTACTGTAAATGTAATTGTTTGGGTAAAAGTAGTGAAACTATAAATAATTAAGTAACACTAGTAAAACTTTGATAGGTAGAGCTATGTTTAACTAACGTAAAATTGTTATTTTTTTTGTATAATTGGTATATTATCTGTTTTTTGTTGCAGGATTCCGGAGATTGTGAGGCGATACCACCGGTGGCCATGCATTTCCATCCAAACCAGTACTACAAGAAGATAAAGATATCGACGAGGTGTTTTGTTTATAAAACATTGAATGTACTCAGATCATTGAAAATGGATGAAAGGGAGGAGAACTGGTTTAAAGGGCACCCACAATTTAGGCATATATTCCACATGCCGGAGGACAAGAACCACAAGGTTCAAAGCATGTGGATGCTTCTCCTCCGGAACTCCTGCATTGAGAAGAAGAAGGAAGCATGGTTTCTGGTTAATGGTGTTCCAATCCGCTACGGTCTACAGGAACACGCATTGATTTCAGGTTTGAACTGCCGTAACTACCCTTTGAGGTGGATGGAAAAGGGTAGTATGCGATTTGTGGAGAAGCATTTCGGGGAAGGCACAACTATCCGATATGCGGATTTTTGAGATGCAGCCTTCTGTGGATCGCCTGAAGATGTTGGTGCTATTCTTCTTGTCTAGCATCATCGGTGGGCAGACAAATGTCGGGGTTGATGCCCTGTCAGTGGAGCCTTTCTTTTTGAGAGCTGTGGATGATCTGAAATTTTGCAAGACATTTCCTTGGGGGAGGCTGTCATTTGATTACATGCTTCGTGAGATTGCGCACACCATGGACCATTTTGGAGGAGATGTTAAAGAGAATGTCATATGGGCAATTCCTGGTTTTTGTCTTCCTTTGGATGTAAAAGTTTTATTTGCGTTATTAGTCATTGTACATAATTAAAAGTTTTTTGTAGCTGTTAGCATTTGAGGCTATTCCACACCCAAACCATCTTCCCATTCCTGTATAAACTGACTTGATTCTACACTAGGTGCAAGCTGAAGATATCCATGATGCATATCCACATTTTCATTGGCCTCATCCTCCACAGCCTCATCCTCCACAGTCTCATCATCATCCACGGCCTCATCGTCCACTGCCCCATCCTCCACGGCCTCATCTTGTTGTTTATCTTCTTCAGCGCCTTCATACAGAGTTATGGCATTATCCTCATAGTTCATACCAAAAGAACTTCCTCTGCCAACTCTCGAAAGTTGCTCTGTTACATTTGATATAGTGATAACTTCCACAAAGAGCATACATCTACGGTTCTCTTTATCAAAACATGTTAGATAAATGTAGAGATCCTCATCATCAGATATAAGAAACGTTTCCTCACATCCCACCACCAATGGAATGTAACTCAACTTCAATTTCACTATACTTTTATCTAATCCAACTTTCTTGTATATCCTATCTTCAACCATCGCTAAAATTATATCCTTCACTGATGATTTAATCATCACACTATACATTAGACCTCCACATCTAAAATATATGATGACTTTGTTGCTCATTATCACCTGCCAAAACCATACAAAATTGCAATCGGTATTATTAGTTATCTACAGTTGTACTAGTTAAACTATTTTAGTAGTTTTACCAGTTTAGTAGTTATACTAGTTTTTACCAGTTCTAGCAAATTTACTAGTTTTACTATTTTTACTATTTATACTAGTTTTACTATTTATACTAGTTATGATATATTTACAAGTTATACTAGTTATACTAGTTATACTAGTTATGATATATTTACAAGTTATACTAGATATACTATTTTATTAGTTTTACTATTTGTCCTAGTTATGCTAGGCTAGTTATTCTACTTATACAAGTTATACTACTTTAACTTTAATTATATTCACTAGTTTTACTAGTTTTACCGGCTTCAACTCCTTTCGCACCCTACTTTAGATCTCACCCTACTCGATTTCAATGAGAGCTCGAGTTCACCAGATTACTATGATTTTATCACTGCATACATTGATTCCATGTCTAGTTCTAATATACCCATAAATAAAAGAAAGATTACAGTGCAATCGGAGAAATCCGAGTTCTCCCGAGTTCAACGGGATAAGCTCAAACAAAACCCTCGCTGAATGAGGACGACAACGCAGACAGGAGGAGGAGTAGAGAGCTCGAGCTTCGTTTGTGTGGAGTGGATCGAGACGGAGGAGAAGCTGGCAGCTCGATTCAAAGCTGGAGCTCAAATTTGAGCTCGCGATTTCACGCAGAGGAGGAGAGAGAGTGAGAGAGTGGAGGGAGAGTGAGGAGGAGAGAGAATCAATCGCAAACGAAATCTCAAAAAAATGCGACCATATTAATTTTTTTTTTTTATTTATTTTTGTTTTTCAGATTTTAAAGGTATAATAGGATTTTATATATGAGGGGTATGAGAAATTTAAGAAGATTATAAGAGATTTTTTTTAAAACACAGAGGCATTTCAGACGATGTCTCTCTGGAATCTAGAGATGGTTGGCAAGGAGGCAAACCGGACCTTTCTAATTTGGGTAAAGAAAGGGGAGTTAGGTTTCTCGGTAAAACCCCATCAGCCAATGTCAATTCCTAGATATTCGTGCCTGGGAGCATTTTGTTCTAATGCATCACAAAGTTATGTAGCCGAGATTGTAAAACTCATAACTTAAAAATACATTTCATTCATACAATCGTTTTTACTTTTTTTGTTTTTTCGTATGCAATGCAAATTCTTTATCTCTAAAATTTCCTACTAAATTACAATCCTAACTACTATAACTGTACAAGTAGAAGTAGAAACTTACATATATTAAGAACAAAGAGAAAGCATAACAAAGTTATACGTACAAAGGATAAGGACGTTTCCACAATTCACGTCTTAGTTCCACGCGATACCAAAAGTTATATCTAGTCCAAGCCAAAAAATAAGAAGAGAATCGATAAAATCGTTGGATTTCATTGAAGTATCAACAAATGAGTGATACAAAATAAGATATAATCAATTAGACAAAAAGTATGTATCTAAAAATTGAAAAACGTTTGATAGCAATTCAAAAATATCTGGTAAGTAAAAGAGGACCCTTGTAAGTGGAAGCCAGAAAGACACTACAAGAAAGCACCATAACTTCAGAGGGAAATTTCTGATGAATACAAATTCATTGAAAATATCACAAAAAACCGACGAAATATCCACAGTGCAAATCCGATGGATTTTCGAAGGCCTTTTTCAATGGAATTCCGACGAAATTTCATCGGAGGATAGAAACGTCGGAAATCTATCAGTCATTTTAGACGGAATTCCGATGGATTTAAATTTCCGACACACTCGTCGAAGATCTGTCTTTTTTTTAGACGGATTCCCTATGACTTCTTTTGCCGATGAAAATTCATCGGGAATCTGTCGGCAAAAAACCAACGGATTTCCGACGGATATCTACCAACCTGGTGGTTGATTCATCTGTTAAACGTCTACGGTGAACGAACCAACCACATTCCGGCGGATTTCCGATGAAAGTTTTTCCTATAAATATGTTCGCAGACTTCTAACACATTATCAGATTTCAAAAGACGTTAAAACATTACCGAAAAATGAGTAGATATTTTCGTTTTTGGATGGACGAACCAATGATGGATGTGTTCATGGATTTGGTCGGAAGACATCATCATGGAAAAAAAGTGGTAAGATCAAATGTTCATGTTCTATTTGCGAGAATAATGTAAGTTTTAAGATTGAATTAGTTTAGAATCATTTATACCAAAATAGATTTACCCCGGCTTATAAAATTTGATATTTTCATGGAGAAAAAACTACGAATATGGTAATAGTAGTAGTGTGAAAGATTCAGATATATGAGAGATTTAGAGATTTAGATTGAGAGAGTGAGATTAAAGAGAGATTAGAGAGAAAAATAATTTTATTAGAAAGTGAGATTATATTTTCTTATTTAAAAGTGAGGAGAGAGAGTCCTATTTATACTAGTCTAGTCTAGGCTTGTTTGATTACAAGGATTAGCTAATACATGTTTGGATACAAGGATAGCCTAACACTTTAGACAAACACTCTCCTCCTTTTAAACCCTTAGGCGCCTAAACCACTCTATTGGTGCCATTCATCTCTTTGTTTCTTCTTCATTTCAACACTCCCCCTCAAGCTTAAGTTATGAAGAAAGGCTAAGCTTGGATGATGAAGCATTACCTCATTAAAACCTAAAGAAGGAAAACCCAATGGGACAAAACTTTTTCTAGGAAAAGAGTATAACCCTCCATGATCAGGATCAGTGTTGTGGAATGGATGTGAGGCCAAGTCTAGGATAGATGGATTCGCCAACTTTGAAGGTGGTAGCCTTGGTGAACACATCAGCTAGTTGATCTGAGCTCCTTGTGTAACAAGGTAGTATGGTTCCCTTCTCAATTGCTTATCTCACCTTATGGCCATCTACTTCTATATGCTTGGTCTTTTCATGAAACACAGAGTTAGAGGCTATATGTATTGCTGTTTGATTGTCACAATGAACTGTGATAGGCACATCTATTATCACTTCAAGGTCTTGTAGTAGTTACTTCAACCAGATGCATTCAGTGGTAAGTTTCCTCATTGCCCTATACTCAGCTTCAGCACTTGAGCATGAAACAACCTTCTGCTTCTTAGTCTTCCAAGTAACTAAGTTCCCACCTATAAGAGTACAATAACCGGTTGTGGATCTCCTGTCTTTTCTATCACCTGTCCAATCTGTATCACAATAACTAACTACATTTGTGTTTCCATTATTACCCATTCATATACCTTTATCATGTGTACCTTTTAAATATCTCAAAATCCTTTCAATAAGCTCCCAATGCCTTGTCTTTGGAGCTTGCATATGTTGAGATATCTAATTTACAGCAAAACACAAGTCAGGCCTAGTGATGGTTAATATATTAGCTTACCAACCACGTTTCTATACAGCTTTACATCCTTCAAATCGCCATCTTCTAGCTCTTCTTGAGGTTTTACTTTGTAGCCTTCTTCTAGTGGAGTTTTGGCTGATTTAGCTTCTAGCATTTCTGTAGAGGTTAGTAAATGCAGCACATACTTTCTTTGTGATAAAAATAGTCCTTCTTTAAACTTACATACTTAAATTCCTAAAAAGTACTTTAGTTCACCTAGATCTTTAATATCAAACACACCTTTTAAATACTCCTTTGTAGATGTTATACCTACTTTATCATTTCCAGAGATGATTATATCATCAATATAAATGAGAATAACAATGATTACATACTTAAATTCCTAAAAAGTACTTTAGTTCACCTAGATCTTTAATATCAAACACACCTTTTAAATACTCTTTTGTAGATGTTATACCTACTTTATCATTTCCAGAGATGATTATATCATCAATATAAATGAGAATAACAATGATCCCATCCTTACTCTGAAGTGTAAAGAGAGTGTGTTCTACTTCTGACTTTTAAAGCCTTTGTCCCTTAATGTCACATTCAGCTTATGATACCAAGATCTAGGAGATTGTTTTAAACCATATATAGCTTTCTTTAGCCTCAGTGTGTTGCCTGTTCCAACTTGATCTTCTAAACCTGGCGGTGGTTTCATGTACACCTCTTCTTCTAATTCACCTTGCAAAAATGCATTATTAACATCTATTTGCCATAATTCCCAATCCAGGTAAGTAGCAACTATTAAAACAACATTAATAGAGTGCAATTTAGCTACAGGAGAAAAAGTATCGCTATAGTCTTCACCATAAGTCTGTGTAAATCCTCTAGCTACAAACATAGCTTTGTATCTATCTATCTCATCACTGATTTTATACTTAATGGTGAATATCCATTTAGAACTTATAGTCTTTTTTCCTTTTGGTAGTGTGGCTGGCGCATAGATTTGGTTTTTTTCCATAGCTTGACACTCAGCTTGAACAGCTTTTCTCCATTCCTTTATGGTCATTGCTTCCTCATAGCTTTTTGGAATCTGCTCTTTATCAAGACTTAGAGTAAATGCAACATGAGAAGCAGATATATGAGCTAAATTACATAGTCCCTGATCATGGTGAACTACAGCATTGTTGTTGTAGTAGAATTTGGGTGGAAATCTTTGTCTTGTGCTTCTTCTAAGTACAACAACTGGTTCCCCTTGAGTTGTATTGTCCTCTTCTTCCAAAGCTTGTACAAGATTAGATTGAATATCTATTTATCTCTTTGAATCTGAAACTAGTATTTTTTCTTCTGAATCATATTGATCATGTGTAGATGTTTCTTCCCCCTCATGATAAAGAGGATGAAGACCAACTGAATCAGAAGCACTTGGAGCCGTTTCATGCCTCGAAGTGCTTGGTTCGTGCCGTCTATAGCTTGGGTCATGCCGAGGAGGGTAGCGCGGTTCGTGCCATGGTGGAAAAGGTAAGGGCTTTTGTTGAGGAGGAACCGTGACAAGAGCTGGCGCCTTAAGAGGAACTATGCCAATGTTTTCTAATATTGTTCTAAGGTTTTCAGCTTGGTCAATTGTGTTTGTTGAGATGTCTTTGTATTGTTCTCAAGTCCCTTTTTCATAGAAGCCTTTTGACTCTTGAAATTTGACATCCCTGGATACCAAGACTTTTCTAGTCTATGGATTATAGCATTTGTATTCCTTTTGTGTAGGAGAATATCCAATGAATATAGCATTGGTACTCTTTGGTTCCAACTTGTTCATTTGTGCATCTGGTACTAAAACAAAGCAAACACACCCAAATACTCTTAGATATTCAATACTAGGCTTTGTTTTGTTTAATACCTCAAATGGAAACAAATCATCTAGAACTTTGGTTGGAATTCTATTGATTAAGTAGCATACAGCTACTAAAGCATCTCTCCAAAAACATTTGAGAACTTTATTGTGAAACATCATGGACCTCACTACTTCCATCAAATGTCTGTTTTTCCTTTCAGTCACTCCATTTTGTTGTGGAGTGTATGGACAGATTGTTTGATGTGTGATGACATGCTTGTGTAAGTGTTGCTGGAACTTGGTGCTAGTGTACTCCCCTCCATTATATGATCTAAAACACTTAATTTTTGCATTGTATTGGTTAGTCACATGTGTTTGAAAATTAATAAAAGCATCTAATACTTTATTCTTTGAACTAAGCAATGTGACCCAAGTATATTTAGACTTTTCATCAATGAAAAAAATAAAGTACTTGTAGTTTTCTCTAGAAGGAAAGTGAGTTGTCCAAACATCAGAATGTACCAAATCAAAACGATACTCATATATGTGATTAGAGTTCTCAAACACAGTTTTACAATATTTTCCTAGAATACATGTTTCACATATTTCATTTTGCAATTTTATTACAGGGATTGTTAACTCTAAAGCTCTAGGGTGAGGATGACCAAGTCTAGCATGCCAAATATTAGCTTTGACATTGATATCTACACTATTAGCACACGGTTCAGAGGCCAAATGCATGGACAAGTCTTCAAGCACATATAAGTCATTCTTTATTGTTCTTTGTCCAAATTTTCTACTTGTTTCAATATCCTGAAAGTACAAATCAATAGGACCAAAGATACTTTGACAATTAAGATCAGTTGTAGCTCTTTTAACAGACAACAAGTTAGATGTGAATGATGGCATATAAAAAGCTTTAGATTCTTTATCAAACAATTTAAGCTTTCCAATTCCTTTAATTGACACATTGATTCCATTAGCTATTACCACACTTCCTAAGGCAGGTTTTAAGTTTTCTATTAAACCTAGATCACTTATCATGTGATGAGAAACTCCAGAATCAACAATCAAAGATTTATAAAAAATATAAGTTTGAAAAGAAGCATGAAGAGATTTATCCAACAGATTACCAGAGCTAAAGGCTTTGAAGAGAGCTTCCAAGTCTGATTTCTTGACAAACTCAGATGGAGGAGTCAGAAGAGGAGTTGTGGTCATGTGTCCTTGAACCGGATTGTAACACATAGGAGAGGCGGCTGTATGAACAAGGTGAGAAGAGCTGGGGCAGTTTGCTGGAGGGTTTGGACCTATCAATGAACCAGCTTGGCTTCAACTCAGGATGAAGCACCCAACATTCCTTCTTGGTGTGACCGGTTTTCTTGCAGTGATCACACATAGACCTCTTCTTCTTGGATTCAGCTGGAGCTGGTTTGAAGAAGCTCTTGTGGGCAACCACCATGTCTCTTTGTTTCCAAACAGCTCATGAGATCTTTGCTCCTTCGGAATCTTAGCGCAGGCATCCTCTAAGCTAGGTAGCTTTTCCTTCCTCATAATGTGCTTAATAAGTTCAGCATAGTTGTTGTTTAGAGTCAAGAGCAGCCCAAACACCTTATTTTTTTGCCTCATTTCATGGAGAGTGATTGGATCAATTGTAGTAGGCCTAAGCATCTCTAGCTCTGCACACAATGCTCTGAAGGATCCATAGTGCTTTGTGAAATCAACATCCTCCTGTCTAAGATCATTCAAAGCTTTTTTTACCTTAAAAAATTGTCATGAGGTAAGTAGTGTTTCCATACACTGTTTTTAAAGTCTCTCAAAGATCTTTAGCATTCTCACAATATGAATATGCTTCTAAGAGAGAACCAGCAAGAGAGTTTTGGATTATAGAAAGTACCATCTGTGTTTCCTGAAACCACTTGCTTTGATCATCTTGATCGTCTGAAGCAGCCCCTTCAATAGATGGAGCTGCCGCTTTGGTTACATGGCTCCACAAGCTTTTGCTGCACAAAGTTGTCCTCATGGTACTTGACAAGAGGAGATAATTTGCTGCCTGAAGTATGACAGGGGCCTTCACGTGTGCTTGGAACTCCATTAGACTCGTTTTATAGCCTGCAAAGAAGGAGAGTCCAAGAAAGCACAACACGCGCTACACAACCAGCTAACAACCGACTAACAAACTTCATGTAGGTGAAACCTCCTAACAACCGGCTAACAACCACCAGTCAACAACTTTAACAGCCTTCTACTGCCCAACTAATGATAATCCAGTAATTAAAGTTGTTGAAACCTTGCAACCAAATCAAAACCAATTTTCCCTTCAAATAAAAAAAAACAGAATTTTAACACCTTTCAAGAAAACCTTTCTTGAATATTAAAACTCTTTGGATTGCAACTTAACTTCCTGAAACCCTCCACAAGGTTTTTATCTAACTTCTTAACGTCCAAGATTCGAAAAATATTAAAAAGAGATAAGATTTTTTATCACCAATGGCCCAAAGATGTCAAAACTGGATGCATTGAGAAAGATTGATCAACAAAGCTTCAAGACATGAAAAAGGGTGATGCGGGCCTCCCAAAACATCAACTATACTTGTTCGACTTGAGTTTAGACTTTGGAATTGTCTAATTATTGAATTTTTTAAAGAGTTTTGCTCGTTTCAAGAACAGAGATCGCCGATGAAGCCGACCGCGACTCCGACGAATGTTACTTTGGATTCCGATCACCAAATGAGGTAAAACCGGTGCAGGGATGATCAGAAACTCTTTCCTTATGATCATTTTGATTGAATATGAGAAGAAACCTTGTGATCCCGCCGGTATTAAATGAAGAACGCGGTGATATATGTCGGTGGCTCTCGCGTGAAGGCTCGAGTGAAGAGTTTGAAGAAAGACTTGTGATTCTGCGGATTTAGAATGGAGAATCTGTGAATCCAGGCTCTGATACCATGAAAGATTAAGAAATATGAGAGATTTAGAGATTTGAAGATTAAAAGAGTGAGATTAAAGAGAGATTAGAGAGCAAAAGAATTTTATTAGAAAGTGAGATTATACTTTCTTGCTTACAAGTGAGGAGAGAGAGTCATATTTATACTATTCTAGTATAGGCTTGTTTAGTTAAAAAGATAAGCTAATACATTTTTGGATACAAGGATAGCATAACACTTCAGGCAAACACTCTCCTCCTTTTAAACCCTTAGGCGCCTAAACCACTCTATTGGCGCCATTCATCTCTTTGTTTCTTCTTCACTTCAACATAGTGCACAAGGTGTTGCGCATGGTATAGAAGAACATAAAGCAGAGGAAGATGTAGTTGTTGGAATGGTTCAAATGGTGAATGATGCGTTTAGAGAAAATATTCATCCATTGGGCGATGATAATTGTAGGGTTGACGAACCTAATTTAGATGCACAAAAGTTTTTCAATATGTTACACGCAGCTAACCAACCACTATATAGCGGATGTAAAGAAGGTCATTCACCGTTATCAACGGCTAGTAGGATGATGAACATTAAGACAAATTACAATTTATATGAAGATTGAGTGGATGCTTTCCTAATTTTGTGAAACATATCTTACCGGAAGATAATCTTTCACCAGCATAATACTATGAGATTCAGAAACTTGTGGCTGGTTTAGGTTTGTCGTATCAGATGATAGATGTGTGCATTGCCAACTGCATGATATATTGGAGGGAAGATGAAAACCGCAAAAATGTCGATTTTCTCGTCATCCGCGGTTTCAGGAATCAAGTGGCAGAGTTTCCATTCCATTTAAATATATGTGATATTTACCTTTAACATATAGGTTGAAGCGACTTTATCAATCTGAACGAACCGCTGAGGCAATGAGATGACATGCACAGCATCGTCAAGACGCAGAGATTACACATCCTTCAGATGCGGAAGCGTGGAAACATTTTCAATCAGTATATCCATATTTTGAATATAAGCATCGTAATGTCTACTTTGGGTTATGTACTGATGGTTTTAACCCATTTGGAAAGCATGGAAGATAATATTCATTGTGACCGGTAATTGTAACACCTTACAATTTGCCACTAACTATGTGCATGCGTAGAGAGCTTTTGTTTTTAACCATTCTAGTTCCTGGACCAGATCATCAGAGAAGGTCCCTCGATATATTTATGCAATCCTTGATCTATGAGTTACAAATTTTATGGGAACAAGGTGTTGAAGCTTTTGATGTGGCATCCAAGCATAATTTTAACATGCGTGCAGTTTTGATGTGGACAATAAACGGTTTTTCAGCTTATGGTATGTTATCTGGATGGACAACTCATGGAAGATTATCTTGTCCATATTGCCAAGACAATACTGATGTGTTTCAATTACACCACAGAGGAATACTACAAGGTTTGATTGTCACCCAAGATTTTTACCAACTGCTCATCCCTATCGTCGGTCAAAAATACTTTTTACGAAGAATAAACAAGTCTTTGGGGGCCCACCTGATGAGATTGATGGTCGTACTATACTTGAACAGCTTAGGGATTTTTGTGATGAGCGAACTCCTTACTGTGGAGGTAATGATCATGAGTCTGTTGACGGTGTTGGTGAACTTCATTATTGACATAAGAAAAGTATATTTTGGGTTTTGTCTTATTGGAAACATCATCTTCTGAGGCATTGTCTAGATGTCATGCATGTGAAGAAAATTTTTTTTGACAACATAATGAACACGGTTTTAAACGTGAAGGAAAAGACAAAAGACAATTTGAAGTCGAGATTAGACTTGCCCTTGATTTGTTCTCGTAAATCTCTACATGTCAAGCCGAATGGAATGTGTCTAATGCATGTGTTTCGGTTAGATTCGGTAAAAAAAACTGCATTTCTGAATTGGATTAGGGAAGACGTTGAATTTACTAACGGATACGCTTCTAACTTACGAAACTGTGTTGATTCGATTGATGAAAAATTTACAGGAATGAAGAGTCATGATTTTCATGTTGTTATGCAACGTCTTCTTCCATTTGCCTTCGCCTATCTTCTCCCTAAAGATGTTCACAACGCTATTGTAAGTTATTTTTTAAAAATAAATATTGAATATAATTATTTTCGTTAACATAAAATAAATGTTTATTAGTTTATTTGTAGGTATTGTGTCATTTGTTCCGCGATATATGCTCAAGAAAACTCACAGTTGATCTTAGCCTAGAACAAGAGGAAACTTTGGTTGTCTTATCCTACAAGGGATTTCCTGTAACCAAAGGCATTATTAAGGGTTGAAATACTCTTTAAGGAAAGTGCTCTCTTGCACAATTCAATCATTATCCAAGTTCATCGTTACGTAACAATCTTTAAACAACAATCTTGCATGCCATAGAGATGTATCATTTTTGCTAGAGCACATCATATACATAGAATCAACAACTTTATTAATATTAAGCATAAGGATGGTCGTACTATACTTGAACAGCTTAGAGATTTTGGTGCTGAGCGAACTCCTTACTGTGGAGGTAATGATCATGAGCCTGTTGTCGGTGTTGGTGAACTTCATAATTGACATAAAAAGAGTATATTTTGGGATTTGTCTTATTGGAAACATCATCTTCTGAGGCATTGTCTAGATGTCATGCATGTGGAGAAAAACTTTTTTGATAACATAATGAACATGGTTTTAGACGTGAAGGGAAAGACAAAAGACAATTTGAAGTCGAGATTAGACTTGCCCTTGATTTGTTCTCGTAAATCTCTACATGTCAAGCCGAATGGAATGTGTTTGATGCATGTGTTTCGGTTAGATTCGCTAAAAAAAGCTGCATTTCTGAATTGGATTAGGGAAGACGTTGAATTTACTGACGGTTACGCTTCCAACCTACGGAACTATGTTGATTCGGTTGACGGAAAATTTACAGGAATGAAGAGTCATGATTGTCATGTTGTTATGCAACGTCTTGTTCTATTTGCCTTCGCCTATCTTCTCCCTAAAGATGTTCACCGCGCTATTGCAAGTTATTTTTTAAAAATAAATATTGAATATAATTATTTTCATTAACATAAAATAAATGTTTATTAGTTTATTTGTAGGTATTGGGTCATTTTTCCGAGTTATTTGCTCAAGAACACTCACAGTTGATGGAATATCCCAATAATACTGTGCAATATGGAGAAAATATTTCCGCCGTCTTTTTTTGATGTCATGGAACATCTTCCTATTCACCTCCCCCGAGAAGTTGTTGGAGATATTAATGAAATGTTGTCTTTTACTAACAATTGCAATTGTTGGTTATTTTATAATGAACGGTTGTAAACGTTCGTTATAACTTTTGAACCAATATAAATAATTGTTTCTCTGCATTGAAATTCCGGAGAGAGAAAAAAGAAGATTGTTTCTTTTGGTCAAAAACACAAAAAAACACAAAGTTCTTTGGTATCTCTAGTTTCTTAGCCTAGAACAAGAGGAAACTTTGGTTGTCTTATCCTACAAGGGATTTCGTGTAACCCAAGGCATTGATAAGAGTTGAAATACTCTTTAAGTAAAGTTCTCTCTTGCACGATTCAATCATTATCCAAGTTCATTTTTACGTAACAATCTTTAAACAACAATCTTGCATGCTATAGAGATGTATCATTTTTGCTAGAGCACGTCATATAGATAGAATCGACAACCTTATTAATATTAAGCATAAACATACTATTACAAAAATATCCAAATCCAACAAAGACACCACACTTAGATAAGACATACTTATCCGACTCACACACTTGTTTGTATCCACACTTATTTAAATCACTATCAGAAACCATATTTTTCCTAATTCTGGGTACAAGAAATACATCATGAAAATTAAGAGTTTTTCCAGAACTAAATTCTAACACTTTCCACGACCTAGGATAGGAGCGGTCGACTTGTTGCCCATATGAAGTACGGATCCATCTTGAACCGGTTCATATGTCTTGAACCATCGACGATCTAATATCGGTTAACACTGTAATAGAGTCAAGAGATGCAATTTTTGATGAAAATCGTTTTTCGTCAATACCTAGACCAAAGGATTTGATTCCTAGTTCAAGTGGAACTAAAGAACAAGATGACACAATCATACCGTCTAACGAGTCACCTATGCCTCGTAGAAGCAAGCGAGGGAAGATTGAAAAATCATTTGGTCCCGATTTTCAAATTTATTTAGTTGAAGGATCAAGAGATGAGACTGAGTTCCAATACTCATATTGTTATCATATTGATGGTGAACCTAAGACTTTTGGTGAGGTTATGAAGTCTCATGACGTTGTTTTTTGGAAAGAAGCAGTGAATGATTTTCATCATTAGGAATAATAAGTGGGTATTGACGGATCTCTCACCCGGTTGCAAGCCTTTAGGTTCTAAATGGATCTTCAAAAAGAAGATGAAAGTTGATGGAACGATCGGCAAGTTTAAGGCTCGATTAGTCATTCAAGGTTTTAGACAAAAGGAAGGTATCAGTTATTTTGATACTTATGCTCCCGTTGTTAGAATCTCTTCTATAAAATTATTAATTGGTTTATCAGCCATTCATAATCTTGTGATTCACCAAATGGATGTTAAAACGACATTCTTGAACGGTGTCCTAGAAGAAGAGGTTTATATAAAACAACCCGAAGGATTTGTTGTACCCGGTAATGAACATAAGGTGTGTAAGTTGATAAAGTCATTGTATGGGCTAAAGCAAGCACCAAACCAATGGCATCAAAGGTTTGATGAGACTATCTTATCAAGTGGATTTAAGTTAAATCAATCGAATAAGTGGTTATATAGCAAATTTGATGAGTCAGGAAATAAAGTAATCATTTGCTTATATGTTGATGATATGTTGATCTTTGGTACTGACCTTAGACAATTTGAACTCACAAAGAGTTTTTATCATCAAATTTTGCCATGAATGACATGGGGGAAGCAGACGTGATTATAGGAATTTGAATCAAATGAAATGGTAACGAACTATCTTTAACACAATCTCATTACATTGAAAAAGTACTTAAAAGGTTCAATTGTGAGAATTGTAGGTTCAATTGTGAGAATTGTTCTCCAATGAGCACTCATATTGATGCCCAATACAGGACAAACGGTATCACAACTAGAGTACTCTCAAGTAATTGGTTGCTTAATGTATGCCATGACGAGCACTAGACCGGATATAGCTTATATGGTAGGAAGTTTAATTAGATATACTAGTAACCCGAGTATCCACCATTGGCAAGCTTTAAGGCGTGTGCTCAAGTACTTGAAAGAATCTATAAATTATGGTTTATCATATGGTGAATTTCCTTCTGTCCTAGAAGGATATTCAGATGCGAGTTGGATTACCAATGTAGAAGATAATTCTTCTACAAGTGGTTGGGTATTTTTACTTGAGGGAAGTACCATTTTATGGGCTTCCAAGAAACAAACTTGTATTACAAGTTCGAATATGGAATCTGAATTTGTAGCATTAGCGGCTGCAGGAAGAGAGGCAGAGTGGCAAAAATATTTAGTCTCTGAGATTCCATTGTGGCCGAAACCGGTGTCACCTATTTTTATCCACTGTAATAGTCAAGCTACTTTGGCTAAGGCCTATAGCAAAGTATATAATGGTAAGTCACGACATCTAGGTTTTAGACATAGCGCAGTACGTGAGTTGATCTCTCATGGGGTGATCACTTTAGAGTTTGTTCGGTCTTAACTAAATTTAGCAGATCATTTGACAAAGAGATTAGCTAGAGACTTGGTAAAAAAGTCAGCTAAAGGGATGAAATTAAAGTTCATCTAAAATTTTAATTATAGGAAACCTAATTCCCCTCTAATATGATATTAGGGGCTTACTTCAATGTGGAAAGCCTATAATTAGAGTTTTGAATCACTAATTTCATAACATCCAAAGGTATATGCTTAGACCTGCAAGAGAAAATTAGGTTGAAGTTTCTTCTTACTAGATTTTTGAAACAGTGCACGTTGCAGGTGCATGACTAAAAGATCTACCTATACGAGTGTGAAGTGTAGCCGCTTCAAGAAGTTTGGGATTTGCTTTGTATACTCTGGTGAACGGATAGGGACACATGGCTTATAATAGTGTCAAGTATAAACACTTAGAATAATGTAGAAACTTTTGTGTGTATTATCTTCATGTGCCCAAATGAGTTGAAAAGATTCAAGACATCTTGATTCTCGAGCGTTTGAAATGTGTAATAACACTAATATGAAAATTTAATAGTTACGATATTTTCATTTATGCATGAGTTTGGTTTTTGTGATTTTGTGAATCAAAGATTACACTTAAATGAGGGAGAAATGTTGGAGATTTAAGTGAAAGATTGTCTTTTACTAACAATTGCAATTGTTGGTTATTATATAAATGAACGGTTGCAAACTTTCGTTACAGCTTTTCAACCAATATAAATAATTGTTTCTCTGCATTGAAATTCCATAGAGAAAAAAAGAAGAAGATTGTTTCTTTTGGTCAAAAACACAAAAACAAAACCCAGTTGGTATCTTTGGTTTCTTAGCCTAGAACAAGAGGAAACTTTGGTTGTCTTATCCTACAAGGGATTTCGTGTAACCCAAGGCATTGATAATGGTCGAAATACTCTTTAAGGAAAGTGCTCTCTTGCACGATTCAATCATTATCCAAATTCATCGTTACGTAAAAATCTTTAAACAACAAAAGCAACATTAGGCGGTCCTGTACAATACAGATGGATGTATCCTTTCCGGCGGTACATGTTTCATCTGAAAAAAAAAAGTTAAAAATTTGAGCAAAGTGGAGGGATCTATTGTCGGACAAAACCTAAATGAAGAAGTTTCACACTTTGCAAACTGTCTACCCATTTTACTTTTTATGACGGAACACTTAGGCTGTGGTTTTTTTGTCTGAGACTCATACACATGAATTTGTTTTTAAGATCCATTATGAACTAATCGACGATATTATAAATTTGCATTTATTTGGTCAAAACTAATATATTGAACCCAGTTCATTTGGTTAAAACAATTTTATTGGCCCTAATAATCAACTTAACAGACACCAAATAAATACAAATTTATAATATCGTCGATTGGTTCATAATAGATCTCAAAAACAAATTCATGTGAAAGAGGTTTCAAACCAAAAAAAACACGGCCTAAGTGTTCCTAGTTTTTTTTTGCCTAAAAAATCCATGATAAATATCAATTTTTTATATTTAATATATGGTTTTTTGGTATGTGTGGACGTTCAGGGTCCCGTTCGGATTCGGTTCGTGTTTTTTGGATTTTCGGGCCTGATTTTGGTAACACACTTTAAGTCAGATTTTGTATCGAAATATTATTTGGGTTCGGTTCGGATTCGATTCCGAACCAAAATACTTAAATTTGGCTAATTTAAATATACATTTAAGTTTGGTTTGGAATCGACCTCAGATCTTTGTTTTTTGGTCTGAGACCCGAACCAAAAGTACGAAAAACCCGAACCGAATCCAAACGGGACACTGAACAGGACTTCGAATCCGAATGGGACTCCAAAGACCTCAGGCCGTGGTTTTTTGAATCATAAATTATTTTTTGACAAAAAAACCACGAACTTTTCAAACAAAGCCAAAAAAATCACCAAGTTTCAGTTTGCGTCATTTAAATCATACTTTTGTTATAAATGTCCAATTTAAACATACATTTATGTTGATTACGCCAAAATAACCAATTAACAAAAGGACATCGTTTCGGTTTTAACGGTCGTTTACCGTTTTTAACGTTGACTTTTTTGAGGGTTAAATTGGTGTGGTCAACTTAAATGTATGTTTAAATTTGTCATTTTCAAAAAAAAAATAGAAGTTTAAATGGCTCAATTGAAAGTTTGAAGTTTTTTTGGCTTTTTTTGGTAAGTTTATGGGTTTTTTGGCTGTTTTCCCTATAAAAAGCATATGAAAGATAAAAAAAAAAATTCGCTTCGATCAGTGTAAAAATAGCAGACTAAAAATTTATAACACCACCGGAGTTACTGCTTAAGCCAATAAAATATATATATCTGAGATACTATTTTTTATGTTCTTCTATTTCATAAGAAAATTTTACGGAAATTATAAAAAAAACCATCATCACAAATAAACATTTTATAGTTATTTACTCGATTTACTCTAAAGTAAAAAGAATAATATAAGCTAAAATAACATCATTAATATGAGCCATCTTAATGGTGGGTCAATCAATATGATTGATCCGGTTTATTTTTTTAGTTATAATCTTTATAGATTTTTTCATCTAAAGGAAAATATAAAAAAAGAGAGAAGAAATGAAAGAAGGTGAATTTGCGAAATGATCAAATATAGCACTGTTAATGCGATAGTAAAGAAACTAACATTTGTGTAATAATAGTTCCGGTGTTATCCTCAAATGAAGCCGGTTTATGGTAACAATATGACGTTGAAGATTATATAATAGATCTCTTTAAGTTTGGACAGTAATCAAAGCCGCTATAACATAACGTTACTATATGGAAGCAGCAACAATAATTTTTGCAGATGGGGATAACTTCGTCGACATTTTGCATAATTTTTTTGATATCCAAGATACCATTTACAATATCCGTATGGACGAAAAAGACATAAAAGAACCAAGCTGAGTCTTGGAAGAAGTTTATTCCACTTCATGCAAATAGTATAGAATTTTGTGAAACAAGGAAGACTATTCCAGATGAGAACCAAGCTGAATCTTCGAAAAAGTCTATTCCACTTCATGCAAATGGTATAGAATTTTGTGAAACAAGGGAGACCATTCGAGATGGTGAAGACTTGATAAAAATATGATCGTCCCAGTAATGAGGACAATTGTTCAAGATGGTGGCAACACTAGTAGGCCGGTGAGAAGGTAGTTGCTATTAGGGATTCAAGATACTTAGAATCATGACGAACAGATCCACTGGATCATAATGAGGAAAAGATGATGGTGACTCAAGACTGAGAAAAATGTCTATTAAAGACGATTTTAGGAAGCATTATAGAGATGATGAATAACCTAAATGATAAGGCGTTGTTTCTGAGAGATGCACTATTGGTTTTCAATGATCGGGTAGGATAAGGTTAGTTAAATAAATTGTAAAAGAAATCACTAAATTGACTCTATGTTTATTATATTTCATAATGTATAGAATAGTATAGTACAATACATAATAGTTAGAACAGTATTTAACTGAATATAAGATACGACAAAAAATTTGTAATTTTTCATGTGCTTAATTTTTCTGAACTGTGAAAAAGACAGCATCTTCGAATCCTTTTCATCTGTCATAATCTTCTCGAATTGAAAAAAACTTGCAGCCGTTTACAAGTTCATTAAATGGTGAAGAAGGGTAGAATTACGATTATTTGTATATTACATACATAATATCAAATTAAGGTTATTAATTGGTTATGTAGTGGTCAGAATGATGTGGCACATTGGTGACCACCTCTGCAATTCATGACATATGTTTGAGATTCGAACACATCACCCCATAATATTAAATGAGATATTAAATTCACTAAACTATATTGATAAAAAAAAAAATTGGCTATGCAGTGAATTATAATTTTTTTCTATTATACAGTGCAACTCCCCATGAAAGAAACTAAAACGAGCCATTAACAAAACAGGAGGTACAATGATATGAAAACTATCGAACAGTGTACTATATAGTTTTTATTTTGTCATTTCACCAGTTTGATGGTTTACCGTTCTTAACATTTGATACAAATATTCCAAATTTAACTTGTTTAATAAATAAAATAAGAACAAACACAAGAATCTCCAATTTACTTCTTTATATTATAAATTGTCATGGAAGAACATATACAATGTTTCGAATCGCCGATATAAAATAAAATAAAACAAATTGTAGACCAAAGAAGAAAATAGATTGAACTCCACTAATAATAATGCTAGCTAAAGGTCATATTGATTTTTTTTTTGAAATCAAGTAACAATATACAGTACAACAAAATCTCAAACGGAAAAAATAAGATGTCATAGATAAATTGAGAAACAAAAAGGAAAATTCAAACGTTAGTTTATTTTTTGCCTCAAATCAAAAGGTTTTTTTTTCCATAATAAAGGGTTTTCTTTAAAAGGAGAAATGCAAGCAAAACGGAATTTATCTTCCGCAAATGTAATATTGAAGCTAAAAAGGAAATGTATCTTTGCCCGAAAATCGCAAGATACTCTCACCAAACCTCACAGACCATGTTGATGGCAAAGTGTAACAAATCCACACTACACTTCCCATTCTTTATTAGCACATGATGCCTCAACAAGGTATTATTATACCATACCTTTAATATATCGGCTCCACAATGCCAACTCACTCTTCACTTAAAGTTAAAAGGAACATTCAAAAGAACGTGAAGGAATCTCCTATGTATATACACAAATGTGTTGTTACATCTCCATATTTTGTGATATGATGTGACGCTCAATACTCATTTCTCCTAATCATAAAGCAGAAAGAATAAAAGAAGAATAAATGCAAGAAAGTTTTGTTTATTTACAAGTGATAATGCTGTAAGATAAGGCTGCTTAATCATATATATTCATATATCCAGAAATTTCTTGAAAACCACATTTGGTCTAAACTTGCTACTATTTATGTAAAGATTCCATTTACCAAAAAATTTCTTCTTTTCTGATTTTAGCATTTTAGAAAGGAGCTCGGCGAGGTATACCCTTTCTTCGCCTCTGCTTTGGGTAATTCAGGTGGCTATGAATTGGAGGAGTCCCTGGAGATATGACACCCGCCGTTTCGCTTTGATCGTCGACTCCGAAAATTCCGGTTTTGCGGATCTTAGCAGGCTCACGGAAACAGAACATATCTCTACCTCTGCGAGAGAAGGTCAGGTTTGGGTCGTCTCCATGCTTGATGCCTCCAAGCTTTTTAAACCAATCAGAAACAATCGAAATAAGCATCATTGTTGAGTTACTACAAGAGATGAAGTAGGTAAGCAGAGAAAATAAGATATGTTATAATCTGAACACAAAATGATTCATCTAAAGGAAATTCAACATTCATCAAGAAGAAACCTCCAACCATCTGTCAATTTCAGAGGATTTTCGTGGAATTTTTTACGAGCCATCATTTGAAAGATGAAACTGAACAAGTCAACCTCAAAGAAAACTCCACTCAAAAAGAGATTTCAAACTTGGAGCTTCAAGAAACGCTAGAGCATTGAAGATTAAGGATTAAGGGCTCAAGATTAAGGTTGAAGGAAGAGTAATATACCTTGCAAGCGAGAGAACAGAAGCGAAAACAATCAAGGAGGCTACGGAAACAGATCTGACAAGTTTTTACGCCTTTCACAGTTCGAACCGGTGGCCTCTCGTTCAAGAAGAGGATCTTAGCACTATTGATAACGTAAGTCTGAACACAGGAGATATCAATGTGCTTCTCAATCTCATTCACTTTCACCACATTATGGTACGAAGATCGTCTAATCTGCAACCACAGGAATCAGATTTGGGGTTATTGATCAAAATTTGAATAAGAAAAGAGAGATGATGAAATGAAACCTGAATGATACGATGGTCTTTGTGATGAATCGAACAGAAAGAGCAAAACGCTTTTGCAGAACAATCCAAGCAAAATAGATTGCATTCGCTCTTACTGGATTCTGCGTGAAAGGGGCAAGTCGCGAAGTAGTTAGCTCGGAGCATCGGCGATAGCCATGGCGGAACCATTGCGTCATCGTTCTCCATTCTTACTGTTGCACTCACCTGAAATCCCACAGACCCAGAAATCAACTCCACTTAAAAGAAAAAACCCACTAAAATCGATGGTAAAATATGAAATAAGAAGCATAAGAACAACCATTGTGGGCTCCTGATAAGCCCTAGACCAGAAATTGAATCACAGTGCGTTTAGTGGCAGCCGAACTGAAAAATACGAGGATTAAATATAAAATCAGAATGAGCCCACAAATGAACACAGTGAGTCACTGGCTATTTGAGAAGCGATAGGTGATTCAGAGTAATCGGACAAAAAGATAAATGAAAAAAATAAAGAAAAATGCTCACAGAAAAGATGGAGAGAAGCCTCCTGAAGAAGACGATGAAGAAATTTATAAGATACCGAAACGAAAAGGTGGGTCTTTAATATACTCTCTCAGGCGCTTCTTCTCTACATCACTTACCATATTTACATATCCTTCCAAATTATTACATTAAGTTTACATATTGGCCCTCCAATTTCTTATTTATCTCAAACACCCATTGATTTGGCCATAGGGCCATGCCACGCTATTTTGGGGACCTGAAGCCGAATAAAATTATAACGGTTTTATTTAACCTTTCTATTGCCAATCATTTTCTCCTATTTATTTTGTAAATTAATAGTTTTTTTTCTATGTGTTTATGTGTTTTTTTCACTAAATTTTATTCAAAATGGAATTCAAGTAGGATACAAGATGGGATATGTTGGTGGAATACATAGCCGGTAGTTTCCGAATCTCAGAAACGAAGTCCCAAACATAGGAAAATTAAAATTTAAAAAGAATAAAAATATCGTCCAATCTAATGACAAAATGAGATATGAGAAAACTTTTATTACACTACTTCAGATATATTCTCCAATATATGGTAAGCCACAAAAAATCAAATCCAAACCAAGCAACAGACACATATAACCAATTTTTCACATATATTTAGAATTTGAATTCAAATACCCGTAATGTTAAAAAATATATTAAAATTCCTAAATTAAATTAATAAAAAACTACATTTTTCTACAGAAACGAAGTAAAGAACCAATAATAACTTGTTCATACATCTAAAACTGTAATCCACCAAAAGAACCTAAAAGCATAGAACGTAGAAGACGAAGAAGTAGAGGATGACGGCACCAGATCTCAACTTTTCACCACTGAAAGGCTAGGTGAGCTTCCCACAAAATCAGCAAGACAGGAGCAAACCCAGCCACTACTGAAACCACAACACTCTGAAAAAGATCTAGAACCTTTGAGCAATACATATCTCAAACGGATGAGCTCCAAAACCTGCCACACCAAAGAAACATAAATATACAAAAGATCTAAAAGTATAAACATAAAGAAAATAAAGATCTGTTACCAATGACCAAACCAAAGCCAAAAGCAATCGGAAAAATATGACAAAAAGGGTAAAACCGAGCCAAAAATAGATCAAACTAAAAAAAACCATATAAGAGGATTAGAGGATTAAAGAGGCACAAAGTCAGAACTAAAAGGAGCCACCTTGGACAAAGAGCAGAAGATGGCCGATAATAATTTTTCTGAAAGAGAAAATAGAGAAAGTTAGGTTTTCATAAACAACTTTTAAATAATATAAAAAATTATAATCATAATAAATAGTTGTGTTACATTATGAAAGACTAAATTAAAAAATGTAAGGGTCCAAATCATTTGCATAATAGTAGTCATCTCTGAAATTCATAACATATATCAAGAGTTCGAACCCAGCACACCGTAATATTAAAGTTACTATATTAAATTGATAAAAAAAAATGTAAAGAAGTTATTCAATTTTTTGTTACATTTTAGAAAATTTGGTATCAATAGGCATAAAAAATTAAAATTAACAAAAGTAACAAATAAATAATTAACCACAATACAGTGAATGATTACTAAGTTATAGTGTTCTTGTGTTAAAGTGAACTATTCAACTATTTATATATGTGTTAAAGTCAATTAATTCTCTTGCTATTTATTATAGTTAACTATTCATATGAGAATTATCTATTTGAACAATATAGCTAATTATCCTTATTTGTTATCTATTATTAATAGGCTTATTTTATTGCTATCGATTTGTTTTCTAACAGAGCAGTTCATGTTTCTGTTTTTTAGGAGAGGAAGTATATATATCTAAAATATGTTTATTAAACTCATCCCGGAAAAGAAATTACTAACTTCAAAACTGCTACAGAGTAATGGAACTGAATAACACTCCGGTGAAACAGAGAAATAGATTAAGATAAACAAAAACGAGTAACTAAGGAAAGAATAACCGAGGATGGGAAAAGGTTGCAGAAAAGCCTAAACTCTTTGTTATCGAAACCAGATCAATTAAGTAATCAATATGTTAATTTTTATAATAAAAATCAACAAAATAAAATTGAAAACAAGTCCAAAACAATTGATTTGATGATTTTCTTTTTTGGCTGTAGGTTTGAATAAATTGTAAAATGATAGAGATTTGTTTGAGCAATCTCTTAAAACAAAAATTTGCATCTATAATGATGGAATCAAATGGTGTTTCTTATGAGAGATTAATTTAATTTAATTTAATTAAATAAAGCTCTAACAATATCTCATATTTTCTATTCAAATTCAGCAATTCTTCACATTTAAATAGAAAATAAGTGCGTTTATTTATGAGAAAGTAGAATCAATATGCATCAGAAATGATATTTTTTGGACTTGAATATTTCCTAATAACAAATTATCTGATTTAGTTTGTGGGTAATGCATAATAATTTCGAATTAACCACTTATTATAGTAAACAAAGACAATAAGTAAAACACATATATTATCAACTCATTTATAGTTTATACGGTTGAATTCATTTTGGTTCTGAACAAATATCAACTTCGTGACAACTCTAAAAAATTAAATTATATAAATTCTAATAGGTGCAATCCAACACCACTCTTATATAGATAACATTAATTACAAATAGTCCATTATATTCCTCTTCTAAAAAAGATATTAACATTATTAAGAATTAATATTCAACCTTTGATCATCAATAGAAATACATTGTTACTTCATATGAATGAGAAATGTATAAAATTTGATTTTGAATCTTCCTCAACCAGTTTGCCTACTGAACCTAGACCATGGGATCTTTAAAGTTGCTAGGTTAGGCTTTTGCCAAGTGATGATTCATTGTGTTGGATTGAGACTCATTTTCCTCGAAGTGAATACGACTTGCTCTTTAGAAAGACCTTTCAGTCAAAGGATCAGCAAAGTTTTCATTTGATGTAATGTAATCCAATGTGATCACCCCATCAGAATTCAGTTGTCGTATTGAGGCATGTTTTCGTCTAATATGCCTTGATTTGCCATTGTAAATTTGATGAAGAGATTTACGTCAAATAAATCAACAAAAACCTACAATGTCTATTGTAAGTAATTGAGGTTCGAATCCACAGAGAACCTAGAATTAGCACATTAAGATTGTATGATTTCGATTTAATCTAAAGTAATAATAAATGTTTGTGGTTTTGATTGTAACTTAAACGAAAGCGAATGTAATCTAGCTAGCGAAATAAAAGAAACTTGACTCACAATTAAACTAAACGAATGATTTCATGAAAGGCATTGATTAGGGAATAATAATAAACTGATTGATCATGCAAGGTTTTTATTAAGCTCTTCCTAGAACTATGACAATATTAAATCAATACATTTTCATGTCATTGATTACTATGCTAAACAATCATTCTAAGTAAACTCTGATTGATTTCTGGTTTAATTGGTTCACTAATCAGCCTAACATCATCTCTCAATGGCTAGGAATGAAAAGCTCTTAAATGACTTAGTTCAGGAATTTCATCAACACCTCTCGGATAACAAATTTCCTAGGTTCTAGATTTGATTCTCTCAAGCCAAACCTAGCATTATATTAAGTAATCAAGAAGGATCTAACAACCTGAACATCAATCAATCATCATTTCATCCCTAATCTACCAATCTATAAACCATTCAAAAGGATTTTCTCACTCATCTTCATAAAGAAACAAAACAAATTCATAGAAAGATTAAACATGAATTAAAAGATAAGGGATTAAGAAATTAGCCAAATGATTCATTGATTGTCTTAAAGAGGTTCTTCAGAAACCCAAAACTCAAATTCTAGATCTCCTCAATCACCTGGTGACTGCAGTCTCTCTCTATAATCTAAAACTTTCTAAAAAATGACCTAGGATTAGGTATTTATAGTTTAAAACTAAATCAACCAAACTAAATAAACTAAACTTGTTTAATTACAAAATTTTTGGCCAGATCATCAAACCGGATTGATTGATCCAAAGATGGAACGATCGATCGTACAATGAATCGGTCGATCTTGGAGGGTCTTGGTTGATCTTAGATATTCCCGCAAATTTGAGCAGATACAATCGATCGCTTAGAATGGACCGATCGATCTTGGTAAACATCGCTGCTCCTTAGCTCCTTAGCACTTGCTACATGCTTCATTTTCACCTCTACTCGAGTCCATTGCATGATCTTCATTCGGGAGACTCCAAAACTCCTAAAAAAACCTCAAAACACTCCAAATATGCAAATGCATGATCATAAACACTAAAATGCACAAATGAGATAAACTACCCTAGATGATTCTATGTGAATGAAAAAATGATGTTAAAACTTATGAAAAATGAGATTAAACGAGCCTAATATGCACCTATATCAACTCCCCCAGACTTGCCTTTTGCTTGCCCTAAAGCAAACAACTAGCATAGTGAGAAAGATGATTTATTTTGGAACTCAAAGCCAAGTCATTTGGTCAAATTTTAAGATCAGTATCCCAGTTAGAAGTTCTATAACACAAGCTAAGCAAGTTTACTAAAAAATTTTAGCCATATCCATCGCAATTTAACTCAGACCAAACCTTAATCTACACAAGTGTTCATATCAACCATTTCTTTTAACATTCATTGATCACTAGATCGTGAATCATACTAAACGTATTCAACAAACTCATTTAGCTAAGGGAAATATCAAGAGATAAAAAATGATCTCTTCTTCCATGAGTTTTGATGCACAGTGTAGGGATCTCTCAAACATTAGAATGAACTTTAGAAGAATGCTAAAGATAAGTTCCAATAGGTGCATACAAGACTAGATTCTCATCTACTCAAAATATACTACCCTCTTAAAACTATACCCAAACTCAAAATTTCCCTGAAAGATCTTAGTGCTTCCATTTACAAGACATTGCTGTCTGTTATACCATTAAGATCAATCTAAAGCTCCCACAATCCATTCTTCTAGCACATTTACTTCTAGGAGATGGGTTAAAATTTTAATCGATCTAATGGGTTTGAATTTTCTTATAGTTGGTTCTTGTCTAACTTTTTTATATATCTCTTTTTTTTATTTACAAGAACCTTTCACTCTTTTTCTTTTTTTTTTACACTTTTGATTCCCTTTACTAGACTTCGAGTCCTCTTTTCCTCGTTTCCCTTTCTCTCCTAAAGTGTCTTCTCCCCTTTTTTCTTTCGTCTTTTTTTAGTTAACTTCTAAACTCACTAATACCCATTTTATATTCCCATCAAGCTTTCACCTAGTCCTAATTAGCTCAAAAAGAGTGAACCAAAACTACATGAGAAGCTAATCCTGTCGGCTCCTACCTAACACGTTCTACCAAGTTCATTCCGAAAATAAGGCCTAAAACTCTCACAAACTGGTGACATGGTCTGAATAATATGGTAGGCTAAGGATAGGGAAAAAGCTATTTGGATCACAAAGGATGGTAAAAATGGTATAAGAGATCCAAATATGTATATCTAGTATCCATGAGTTCACATCCTACACAAAGTATGATAATTGTAAGTCCAGATTTAGTTCAAATAGATAAGAGATGGTATCAAATCAAAACATGCTTCAATCAAAGTCAATCTAACAGCAAGAATTCTAGATATGGATCAATCTTATAGTTTGACTAGCAGTTTATGTATCATATAGCTAGTAGCTCGAGTATTGAATCTAATGATAAGAGCAATAGACTTAATAAAAACATTTTCATCATAGTTCCATATGCAAATGCAATGCAATCCTAGATACCTAACTAAGATACAATAAGTCCAGAAATCCAAAATGCAAACAGGTATCCTCCCCCAGACTTACTTAACACCGTCCTGGAGTTAAAATATACTAAAGGAAGATACAACCAAGGTATATACAATAAGAGAAAAGAAAAGAAAAGAAAGAAAAAATACGCTATCAATGGTCCTCAGGGCTGACGCTGCGGCTCTGTCTGGGTCGACGTCTGCGTCAGGTAGTCTGATATCGGGATCTGACTCGGTGTCATCGGCAGCATCGTGTGTCCTGTGTCCAGCAACATCAGGAACATCGTCGGTGGCCTTGGTAGATTTGCCTGTCTCTCTGGTCTGTGAGCACCAGAAACAAGAAGGTGGCGGCGGACATCAGATCCTAGCCAGTGCTCCCTATATCCTCTACATCATGGTGTTATTCTTCGAGTGAGCTGCCACCACCCAAGTCTGGTAATCGTCAGCTGTGGCATCTATAGCCAGCGGGTCAAGAGTATAAAGAGAGAGAGAGCATACTCCCATCCGTCAGTCTCTTGCCACTGCTGGTGCTGCTGAGGCTCGTGACCCAGGACCCTATCGTCCTCCCGGTGATGCTGAGAAGTTGAGATTCTGGACAAGCTGCCCCGTTGTCTAAATCCAGTGCTGGGGTCATGCAAGCGCTCCGACGGTATCATGAACTCCAGGTGGCCGTAGAGATGAGGGCCGTGAAGTCGCGGAGTAGAAGCTTGCAGAGCTGAGTGACTCTCTCGCTGGGTGTGGAGCCAAGATCGATCCCGTTGTTAGAATGAGAGATTATGATTCACCATTGATCAAGAGAGAGTTTCAGAGAGAGAAATGATTTATTTTATTAATATGAAGAGAATGATTCAACTTGTTTACAAATGAAGAGTACATGTGCTTATATAGAAAGTTTTTAATGCTTGTGTCCAAACACCCTTATTAGTCGCCTAATACTCATGTTTGGCTATAGGATTAGTGACTTCTTCATACTCTCCCTTTGGTTTAGAGTATCTACTCTCTTCTTCTTTCTAACACTTCATACTTTCTTCTTTGTCTTAAACCACTTCTTTTCTTCTTCATTTCAACACTCCCCCTCAAGTTTAAGCATGGGTGAATGGTTGAACTTGCAAAGATGAAGAGACTTCCTCCTTCTTCCTCTTTTAATCCCTTTCAAGCTTGATTAATGTTCATAGAAACCAAGCTTGTAACCTTAAAGAACTTCCTCATTAAAAACCTTAGTATGGAAAACCCTTTGGGACAAAACCAATACTAAGGAAAAAAGAGTGAAGTCTTCTTAGCTTAGGGATTGGCCATTGAATCTATGAGCTTTAAATTCACCAGAGAGCTCCATAGATCCTTGGATAAAGGCCTTGATGAATTCGCTTGTGAATGGTTAACTTGAAGCTCCTTTTTAAATCTGGTCCATTTATCCCCCTTTCTTTTGACTCCTTGTCTTTAAGAGGTGATTTTGATCCAGCTTTTCTTAAAGTCTTCAACTTAAACCTGTTTCATACACACATATACATGCATGTATCAATTCTCACAAGATAAACTAATGCATTATAATATAAGAATGATTTTAACTTCCCTTTTATAAGAGTGGATGGTGGTTTGGATGATATGATCTAGACCAGTCTGGTTCTCTAAAGACTTCACATTAAGGTCTTTGGAATCATCATGATCACATGGTTCTCTTCTGGATTCATCATGATCACATGGTTCTCTTCCCTTATATGTTTTAGATCTCCTTTGACCAGCTTCATTTTGCTTTCACTTTCTACTTTCAATAAGCCTAACTCAAGAGAATAAGATTGTTAAGCTAGAGTAGAGTGAGCACACTTATCTCCTAATACACGTTCCCACCATACTTCCACTAATTGATGTAGGTAAGTCATGCTTATGACTGTTTTCATCACTTCCTGACCTAAAACATCATAGCAATTCAAAAATAAAGATTAGTATTCCAGAACTTGAGTAATATCAAGTCTGGTATCAAGTATAATATCTAGCCAAATTCTCAACCTAAAATCACAGAGTTAGAGAACTTATCCTAGGTAAAACTTGTGATGAGAGAATTTTGATCTCCTGAGGTGATTCATCACTTTCCATCAGCTTACTCCTTCTTCATGAGACTTGGTAGCTTGATGGCCATTGCTTTTATCCTCAGTTAATGACAGATGATTTGGATGACCTTACTAGCGGCCTCTATGAGAGAATCAGATTGAGCACACTTCTTGTGCTCACTTGGTTTTGGCAGACAGCTTGGAAGCCATTGAGTGTGCCAGACTAATCTTTGAATGTCCTTACTTGTGCCTTGAAAGCCTTTATATACACCATACATCTCCTTCTTGGAATATCCTTCTTTGTGTCTTGAAAGCTTTTGTATGCACCAGACACTTTCAATGCCCTTGATTGCACCAGACCCACTTCTTGTGTTGTCCTTGTTTGTGCCAGACACTCCCTGAATATGATTGTCCTTGTTTGCACCTCCAGATTTAGCTCCAGCTCTGTTTGCTCCATCAAATCCAGCTCCAGCTTGACAGGAACCAGTTCTAGTGTAGAATGAACAGCATGGGATGAACTGTGCCCAGTCAGATACATGCATGGCTTGTCCTTGCATGATCAGCCACAAAACGCACAACCATGATCTAGCGCTAACTTGTTCTAGTTCCATTCCATGCATCAACTTTGTTTAGATTAGAACCACAAGTTCACGATCCAGCACCTGGCCAGGTCGAACAATCTGTCCCATGGAACGACCACGATCCAGCACTTTCGAAGCCCGACCACGTACCTGCATGACCACGTACCACGATCCAGCATCCAGAAAGGCCCGACCATGTACCAGCATCCCGCTAGTTTGGAACGATCAGCACCTTCGGCCAGCCACAGCGAGCATACCACTTTGGTCCTTGCAAGAACCGCATGAACCGCTCCACCTTGGCACGGCACAATGCGCCACTTGTGCCAGCTTGCATGGAACTTCGTCCAGCGATGAACCGCACTTGGAACATTTGAATGCTCATTCACTTCTCCCCCACAAGCTTGACACTAAAAACATGAAAGTCAAGTTTGGAAGAATGAGCATACACAAATTTTATATCTTGAGAATTAAGAGTTTTGAAGTATTAGGAGAATATGGAGAATATGAGATTTAAAGATTTAAAAGTATATGATTTAAGTATAATATATGAGACTTATGTGAGAATTAAGAGAATGATGAAGAATAATAGAGAATTATAATGAATGTAGGTGAATTTTGGATCCATCTAGGTTCTAAATGCAATGCATAGTCTTCCTAGGTTCTCTTTCATCCTATGAAAATTTCTAAATGAGAAACATAATCAATCAAGGAATAAGAAAAAGGTTTAGAGATAGCCTTTGCAAAGACTTTGATACTAAGTCTTTTGTGAGTATTCCTCCTTTGTGATTGATTATGATCTGATTCTGCTGTATGTGTGCTTAGTTGATTTTCACTTCAAGCACACTCCAAATGACACTTCACTCCATGGGAGAGCTGATTTATCACATTCCACCAGTCTTTCCTCTTCACTCCTTGTGGTGGCTGTTCTTGGTGGCCATTGGTTCTAACTTCTTCTCCATGTGCTGTGCCTTTTTCACTTGCTCTCTTTTGCCTTTGTTAGACAATGAAGCAAAACATCAACTCCCATCTTAAGCTTTTGAACCTGTTGAGAATAGGCAGATTCTAAACAAAAGATAGTGAGTAAAAGAGATTGATTAAGAGTAACCAAACTTAATTATAAACACTTCCTAAGGACTTTTGGATTCAACATGCCATTTTAAACTTTTTATTCTAAGCAAAAGAAAAGGTTCTCTTCCCTTAGGATCAATCCAATGCATGAACAAATGATTCAGCTAGCTAAACTAGGTTCTAAATGTTCCATTCTACCAATTTCTAAATACATGAACAAAATTCAGTAGAGTTCATGATTTACTAACCACCTAGAAACCAGATTTCCTAGAGTTCTAACTCACACATCTATCAATAAAATCAATAAAATAGTTGGATAAGAGTTTAGAAATAGTCTGAATGCATAAGACTTTGATACTAGGTCTTTGCATTTGAGTTTAGGAACTGGTTCTGACTTGAGACACTTCCTGTCATGATGTTCTTTGAAAGTGCCTTTGGTGGTTAGGCAATGCCTTCTCCTTTGGAGCAGCACATAGGTAGAATCATTTGAACCTTCCTTCTTAGAAGGTTTATACTTTCTTTAATCCTCTCTTCTTTTCATTTTATATCTTCTCTTGACCACAAGGAGGTAATTTACTCCTTTTGCAAACTCCATGAGTCCATGCACGTGATACCTAAAACAAAACTTAAAAATCGTCTTCCAAACACTGGTTAGTCCATTATAAACTAGACCAAGCGCCTTCTCCTAAAGATTCAGACCAGAACCACGAGTTTAGAAACTTCCAATCAAGCAACAAAAGTCGCTACACACATACCTACCTCACGCGCCCGCTACATGATAAGGGCGAGTGAGCACCTGATCCTAACAACTCCAACCGCCTTCTAACCACTTTCCAACAGCCAAAACAAATCTAAACTTATCACAAAATGATGATTCAGCAAGAATTAATTGATTAAACCATTTAACCAAACTAAAACTAACTTTCCCTCCAAAAAAATCAAGAATCCAGATTTTGAACCTCTTTCAAGAAAACCTTTCTTGAAACCTAAAACTGTTTAGATTGAGCTGAAACTTCTTGGAAATCTCTATTAGAACCTTATCTAACTTCTGAACATCCAATATTTGAAAAGAATCAAGAAGAGATAAGATATCTGTTACCCAAACCCCAGAGGGTACGAAACTGGACACGTCGAGAGATTTCGTTCAGGAAAGCATCAAAAAATAAAATTGAGCAAAGCGGACCTCTTGATTCATCAACTAGACCCATTATACTTGAGTTTAGGCTTTAGAATTGCTCGATTTGATGAATTTGTGAAGAAGTTATGCTCGTTTCAAAGGCGGACAAAGACGGAGAATACCGATAGAGCCGATCGCGACGCCATCGAGAAGAACTGATCAATAAACCTTTTAATATCATCTTATAATAAGAACGGACCTCTTGATTCTTCAACAGGACTCTTTCTTCTACATTTTAGGCGGTGGATTGATTGAAATTGATGAAGATCTCAAGCTTTTATGATCGCTTCAATGGAGACCTTCGCGGGAAGCCAATCGCGGATATATTGTGCAAGAAAACTCAAATCTTTTGATTCCCGTGGCCAAATGATGCGATTCAAATTGTCCTGTCTTCAGAATTTTCCGGACACCAATCCAGAAAAAACAGATCGTGAAAATCTGTCGTGGTTTGATCGGAATTCGCGATCAAAGATGGTGGATTTCTCAGCAGCCTTGGTTTTGAAGGTAGCGCCGGAAACTTGATGATTTCGAAGATTTCATGTGAAGAATCGAATGAAACCAGCTCTGATACCATGTTAGAATGAGAGATTATAATTCACCATTGATCAAGAGAGAGTTTCAGAGAGAGAAATGATTTATTTTATTAATATGAAGAGAATGATTCAACTTGTTTACAAATAAAGAGTACATGTGATTATATAGAGAGTTTTTAATGCTTGTGTCCAAACACCCTTATTAGTCGCCTAATACTCATGTTTGGCTATAGGATTAGTGATTTCTTCATACTCTCCCTTTGGTTTAGAGTATCTACTCTCTTCTTCTTTCTAACACTTCATACTTTCTTCTTTGTATTAAACCACTTATTTTCTTCTTCATTTCAACACCCGTGATGCATGAAGAGTGGAGTTAGTAAACTCCCAATCCGCTCGACCTTCTTGTTCACCGTGTTGAGGCCGCAAGTATTTTTGGAGACCAAGTTCTCCACAAATATTGCATCAGGTTGGTGCGCAGCTCTGAGGGAGGTGGGCTGGTGTAGATGCCCCTAACAAAAGATGGAAGCCCGAAATGCAATATCATCAGCTCGTCCTTCCTAATGGCTCCGGACTCCTCCTTGAAAAACAGGATATTGCCAATAATCTTAGCGACCACACGAACCACGGGGTTCCGAATGTGGGTCAGCTTAGCCGCTCTTGACTCATACGGTCGAAAACCAATCCAGCTCCACAGCTCCACGGCCTGAGGGAAGTCGGAGGGCCAGCTGCAACTCTCGGCAGTTCTGTCAAACCCATAAAGATCGCAGAGCTCCCAGAAAGAAATCTCGTACAGGACCCCACTGAAGAAGTAGGATAACATTCCCTCGTTGGCAGCAGGAATGGCCACATCTTGGTATCAGAGCTCGACGGAGGCGAGGAACTAGCAAACTAGCTCCGGATATAGAGGGTACGCCTGATATGTGATCGTGTCCAGTCCTAACCGCTGTATCACAATGCGGACCTCCTCCCTGATGCCCATCCGCTCGAGGATGCGCTCGTATACGAAGCGTGTGGGTACCATCTCAATCCTAAGCAAGCCATTGTAGAATGTACAATGGTGATGCGTCTATGGGTCTCCATGCTTCTAATTTTGGTATCTCAGGTCCCGCTGAATCGTTCAATTCCGTGAAGAATCGAGGGAGTTATGAAGGTTTGAAATTTTCTTGTTTTTCACCAAAAAATCGCGAGGGGGGAGAAGAAACCGAAATTGAGGTTGTTTGATCTTTAAAATCGTGTTTTATGTTTTAAAATCATGTTTTTCGGTTTAAATTAAGTGAAAAATGGACCGATTTACTTACCTAGGTTGAGGATCGATCGATCACTGTTTGGACCGATCAGTCCCAAAAACTTACGACAATGTTGCTTGTTTGAGATCGATCGATCTTTCATGGTTGGGTCGATCTCGGTCCTTGACGGATCATTCTCTCCTCTTGTCGATCAATCGATCTTCGTACGGACCGATCGATCACGGTTATGGTTGAATTCTCTCGTTGTTACCGATTGATCGGTCTGAATTGGACTAATCGATCTTGATTCTTCACGCACCCTTTTCGTCTGACAGGATCGATCGATCGTATAATGGATCAATCGATCATAGCCGGTATAACATCATTGCTTGCTTAATCTGCGCACTAGACAATACCTTATTTTCTGACAGTGCGCTTGTTTAACGTCACTAAGCTTGACGTGGTGCATCCGCTTTTATGTGGGGTGGGGTCATAGAGTTGAATCTTTCCGCGAAGGTGTTCCTTGAATCAGCTAAGTATGCATTGATTCGCTGACCATTGACTGTAAAGTGTTCTCCTGAATCATTCTGAAGAGTGACAACTCCATCGGGTCGAGCCTCTATGACTGTGAAAGGACCAGACCATCACGACTTAAGCTTCCATGGAAAAAGTTTCAGTATCAAATTAAACAACAGAACTTTATCTCCTGCCTTGAACTCCCTTCGAACTATCTTTTTGTCATGAAAAGCTTTTGCTTTTTCTTTGTAGACCTTGGAATTACGACGCATCTCATCACGTTTTCATAGGAATTACGACGCATCTCATCACGTTCTTCTAGCTGAACCAGACGTCTTTCAGAAGCAGGCTTTAGATCAAAGTTCAGCAATCTGGTCATCCAGATAGCCTTGTACTCCAATTCGACTGGCAAATGAAAGGTGTGATTCCCAATGGTGTTTTATATGTCGTACGTTATGTCCATAATGCATGGTCTAATTTTCTGGACCAGTCTTTAAGAACTTTCTGAGCTGTCTTCCGCAAGATTTCTTTGATTTGACGGTTAGACACTTCCACATGTCCTGATGTTTGTGAGTGATAGGGAGTAGCCACTTTATGGTGTACACCGTATTTCTGCATGAGGTTATCAAAAACTTTGTTGATGAAGTGACTACCTCCATCATTAATAATAATTCTTGGTACACCAAACTTGGAGAATATGACTTATTTGAACAGTTTGATAACCACCTTCGCATCGTTGGTTGGACTTGCAACTGCTTGAACCCAATTGGACACATAGTCCACAACAACCAAAATGTAAAGATTTCCATATGAGGAGAGAAATGTGGTATGACCCTGACCGAACCAGGATCATATGCCAGGCTCGACCAGCAGGCGTGTACGGGCTTTGGTTGAGGTTCGGGTGCGGAAGGTCGAGGACAAAGATCAAATGGTGCGCGGGTTAGGGTGTTCGGGACAATATGTATGGACGGAGCGAATGTAACTGGATCGTTCGGATGTCTGCGTCGGGATCGAACTATCGATCGTTGGATATTCAGACTGGAGTGCGATATGCCACGATCGGTATGTTCGGGAGCCGAGCGATCGGATAAGGACTCGCTTGGATCGGTACGTACACTCGCGATTGGGAACCGAGACTGATCGACGCCAGTACGGTAGGAGCGACGATGCGGTAGGATGAATGGCGATGGTTTCGGTTCGGCAGTGCGTCCCGATAGCAAGCGAAGGCTCGCTAGACAATGGATCGGATGGAGACGATGCGGAAAGGGGTGGACTGGAAGCGATTTCAACAACGATGGGATTGAGAATTCGAATGGTCAGGAACAGGATATGACACACCTATCCCGAGACCATGAGATCAAGAACACTTAGATATGACACACTAAGGCCTTGAATTTTTGATGATCAAACACTTGAATATTTCACAAAGAAATTTTTATTCAAACATTCGATCGTCTGATCAAAATGCAACCATACCCTTTATAGAACAAGGCAGGCGCGGGCACAAGTACAGAGGCACGCTGCATGGACTTTACAAGTCAAAGCCATGCACACGATTTTATTCAAATTTAAATTAGACTTAATTAAGAATACATAATTGCGAATGTTGAAGATGAACTTGAATTGGACTTGGTCTTGTTGGGTTCAAACACAAGCTAAAGGCCTTAGGCATTCGGACCCTTAAGGCCTAATCTAAGCCTCATCAAAACCTTAGATAGTAAAACCCAATGGGAAAAAACTATCTAAGGGAAAAGAGTACTCAGATTAAACCTCTTCCCGAAAACCTAACTCAGCTAGCTTGGGAACCAAGCTACTCGTACCTTGTGATGCAAGGCTGAGCTAAATAATTGATCACGGCCTGTTGAAGTGCTTTGGTGCGAGCCCGGGTCATAGGTCCTTTAGACATAACCAAAGGTTCGGCTGGTTGGTCCCTAAGCGGCTGCGAAGCATTAATCTGGTCGAAGCCTCCTTGATTCATGGCCGGCTGGATGATCTCACCCTTGCCCTGAACCTCACGTCGCCGTCCGCATCTCTGGTCCTCCAAATGGACAGTTCCATCGTCTGGTTCCTCATTCTGAGTCACATCATCCCCTCCCTCTAACAAAGGATTTGTCCTCAAATCCGGCTCATCTGCACAATAAGGGATCAAGTCAGTCACATTGAAACTAGAGCTAACTGCATACTTACCTTGGAGATCCAGCTCATAAGCATTGTCATTGATTCGGTTGATGACAGTGAAAGGTCCATCAACCCGGGGCATGAGCTTGGATTTCCTCTCGGTTGGAAACCTGTCTTTGCGCAAGTAAACCCAAACTTGATCACCCGGTTTGAAGACAATATGCTTCTTGTGTCTGTTTTTAAACCTAGCATATTGCTGAGTCTTGGCTTCTATGTTTTGCCTGGCCTTCTCATGGAGCTTTTTGATCGTTTTGGCCTTCTGTTCTCCATCCTGACTTACTCTTTCTCGTAAGGGCAAAGGAATCAAATCCAAAGGGGTTAAAGGGTTAAATCCATAAACCAATTGGAAAGGTGAGAACCTGGTAGCCGAGTGTGGCGCATGATTATATGCAAATTCTAGGTAAGGCAAATGCTCTTCCCATGATCTAATGTTTTTCCCTACAAATGACCTTAGCAACGATCCTAGGGTCCTATTAACAACCTCTGTCTGGCCATCACTTTCAGGATGGCAAGTGGTGGAAAAACACAACTTAGTACCTAATCTAGCCCATAACGTTTTCCAAAAATGGCTAAGAAATTTAGTATCTCTATCAGATACTATACTCTTAGGCACACCATGCATCCTGACTACTTCTTTAAAAAAAAGGTCAGCTACATGGGACGCATCATCAGTCTTATGGCAGGGAATAAAATGCGACATTTTAGAGAATCTATCTACCACAACATAAATAGAATCTTTCCCATTTCTAGTTCTAGGAAGACCTAAAACAAAATCCATAGACACATGTTCCCACGGATGTCTAGGAATGGGAAGTGGCTGATACAAACCGTGTGGTTGGATGGTAGCCTTGGCTTGCTTGCAGATGGGACATCGGTTGCAAATTCGTTCCACGTCCTTCTTCATTTGTGGCCATTGGAAATGTTCTTTCACAATAGCAAAAGTTTTGGCTATTCCAAAATGGCCCATGAGACCCCCAGCGTGTGCTTCCCTAACAAACATCTCTCGGTGGGAGCACCTTGGAACACAAAGGCGGTTCTCATAGAATAAGAAGCCTTCTTGTTGGTAGTAGGATCCTGTGGACATCTTAGAACAGGACTTATAGAGCTTGCCATAGTCCGGGTCAGTCTCATACAAGTTTTTAATATTTTCAAACCCAAGCAACTTAGCTTCTAAAGTGGACAAGAGGGCATACCGTCTAGACAGGGCGTCGGCAACTACATTATCCTTACCTTGCTTATATTTGATGATATAAGGAAAGGTCTCTATGTATTCAATCCACTTGGCATGCCGTTTGTTTAGCTTTTGCTGCCCCTTTAGATGTTTTAAGGACTCGTGGTCAGTGTGGACGACAAACTCCTTGGACCACAAGTAGTGTTGCCATATCTTAAGTGCTCGCACAAGGGCATAAAGCTCCTTATCATACGTTGGGTAGTTGAGGGTAGCTCCTCCCAACTTCTCACTAAAGTAGGCTATGGGGCGCCTTTCCTGCATGAGTACAGCTCCTATGCCAACTCCTGAGGCATCACATTCTATTTCGAAAGTATTAGAAAAATTTGGCAAAGAAAGCAAGGGAGCATGTGTTAACTTATCCTTTAGATTTTGGAATGCCTCCTCTTGTTCAGGTCCCCACTTGAACCCTACTTCCTTTTTGATCACTTCAGTAAGAGGCGCGGCCAGTGTGCTGAAATCCTTGACAAATCTTCTGTAAAAACCTGCAAGGCCGTGAAAACTTCTGACTTCTCCCACAGTCTTAGGCGTTGGCCATTCCTTAATGGCTTTAACCTTATCTTCATCAACCCTGACCCCTTCTGCACTCACAACAAACCCTAAGAACACAACATGGTCAGAGCAAAAGGTGCATTTTTCAAGGTTAGCAAATAGCCGTTCCTTTCTTAGGGCATCTAATATTATCTGGACATGCTTAACGTGGTCCTCAAGGCACCTGCTATAGATTAGTATATCATCAAAGTATACCACAACAAACTGTCCTATATACTCCCTAAGAACATGATTCATGAGTCACATGAATGTGCTATGAGCATTAGTCAAACCAAATGGCATGACAAGCCATTCATATAGACCATGTTTAGTTTTGAAAGCGGTTTTCCACTCATCACCTTCTTTCATTCTTATTTGGTGATAACCGCTTCTAAGATCAATCTTAGAGAACAATCTAGAACCATACAACTCATCTAACATATCATCAAGCCTGGGAATGGGATGTCTATACCTGACCGTGATGTTGTTGATTGCCCGGCAATCAACACACATCCGGTACTTACCGTCTTTCTTTGGAACCAAGAGGACTGGCACCGCGCATGGACTAAGACTCTCTCTGATATGTTCTTTTTGAGCAGCTCCTCAACTTGGTTCTGTATCTCCTTGGTTTCAAGAGGGTTAGTTCTGTATGCGGGTCGATTTGGTAAAGCAGCTCCCGGGATAAGATCGATTTGGTGTTCTATTCCACGCACAGGAGGGAGACCAGGTGGACATTCTTCAGGGAACACGTCCTGATACCTTTCAAGCAATTTGGAAATTATGCTCGGCATAGCCGGCCGAGGGTTAGTGGCATGGAGGCAAGCCTCCTGATAATATAGCAACAGAATTGGTCGCTCAGGATCCAACCCCTTATAAACTTTACTAGCCTTTATAAAGAAATTAGTTTTGCCTTTAGTTACCTTTGGATCAGACTCGCTCTTCCTTTGTTGTTTAAGATAGAGCTGATCCTTGTATACTTCTTGGGGTGTCATAGGAATGAGCGTGACCTTCTTGTTTTGGTAGGTAAAATGATGCTTATTAGTATAGCCATCATGCAACACCTTACGGTCTGACTGCCATGGCCTGCCTAGGAGTATGTGACCGGCTTCCATAGGAAGTATGTCACACAAGACTTCATCTCTATAGCTTCCAATTTCCAAGGGAACTTTGACTTGGTGAGTAACACGAAGTTCCCCGGTCTCAGTAAGCCATTGGAGTGGATAAGGTCGCGGATGCTTAAGTGGTTCCAACTCCAGCTTCTGAACCATGCTTTCACTGGCCACATTCGTGCAACTTCCCCCGTCAATGATAAGGCTGCAAACCTTCCCTTTTACCAAGCACCGTGAGTGAAAGAGGTTCTCCCGTTGATCAGGCTCCTTTGGTTTTGTTTGCACATTCAAAGATCGCCTGGTGACCATAAGTTGACCTTGCACAGGTGATTCTTCTACCTCATCCCAACATTGGTCATACTCTGGATCTTCTCCCTCAGCTTCATCTTCAGTGTGGATGTCTCCATTGTCCAACACAACCATGATCTTCTTATTAACGCATTCGTTGGCGTAATGGCCAAGACCTTGGCATTTGAAACATTTTACATCTCTAGCGCGGCCAGTGTTGTTCAGGGCCTTGCCTTTGGGAGGGTTGCTTGACTCAGCCTTAAATGTGCTAGGCCGCGTTTCATGTACCCTGGATGCTCTATAGTCGCGGGTCTGAAACGGTTTTGGAGCAAAAGGTCCTACCCCATGCATTGGCCTAGAAGTCGGTCTCCTCTTCAGCTGTTGCTCTATGAGAATGGCTTTATGCAGAAGTTCTTCCAGCTCAACATAGTGTTGCAGCTCCAGCCGGTCTTGGATGTCCCGGTTCAATCCTCCAATGAACCTTGACATAGTAGCTTCCCTATCTTCAGTTACTCCAGCCCTAATGAGAAGGGTTTCCATTTCTTGAAAATAGTCTTCAACTCCACGGCTCCCTTGACTTAGCTGCCTTAGCCTAAGGTGGAGGTCCCGGTGGAAGTGGGATGGGACGAACCTTCTTCTCATGATGTGCTTCAACTCTTGCCAAGTGTTGATAGGTGGTTCCCCATTTCTTCTTCTGGATATGACTGTTTGGTCCCACCAGCTCAAAGCGTAGTCGTAGAACTCGGTGATGGCAACCTTGACTTTACTAGATTCGGAAAAGTATTGGCAGGCAAAGACAAGCTCCATCTTCTGTTCCCACTCAAGGAAGGCAGTAGGGTCGTTTTTCCCGTGGAAGGCAGGAATTTTTAGCTTGAGGTTGGAGATTCCGTCTTGTTGAACATGTTGCCTTGTATAAGGCCTTCCTGGCCTTTGACTAGGGGTGGAATGGTCGCTCTGGTAGAACTGGGCGGCGGCTTCATCTCCCAAGAAGCTCTGGTCAGCCGGGTTTCGGATGGAAGAAATCTCCTCCCTATGTTCAGGCATCATAGGGTGACCAGGTGTCCGGGCGTGAGATGTGGACACACGGGCAGGTTGATCATGCTGGGGCTGATCTTGGAATAGAGCACGTCGCCTGTCAGGTCTTGGTTCAGGAAAGATATGGCGAATATCTTCCCTCAACCCATCTCTTAAACCTGCTTGCATAGACATAAACCGTTCCTCCATCATGTTGTTCATCCGGAGAGTCAACTCATCCAAAAGGCGAGTGTGAGTGGATTCAGCATCTTCAGAATCTCCCATTGCTTGATCCTGAAATATATTAAAGTACCAATTAGCCAGCAATCCGTCCTAGTAATGGGTTAAAACAAAATAGAATTAACAAAAGAGTAAGGATAGAGCACAGCCTGGTGGTTTGCTCTGATACCACTTGGTATGACCCTGACCGAACCAGGATCATATGCCAGGCTCGACCAGCAGGCGTGTACGGGCTTTGGTTGAGGTTCGGGTGCGGAAGGTCGAGGACAAAGATCAAATGGTGCGCGGGTTAGGGTGTTCGGGACAATATGTATGGACGGAGCGAATGTAACTGGATCGTTCGGATGTCTGCGTCGGGATCAAACTATCGATCGTTGGATATTCAGACTGGAGTGCGATATGCCACGATCGGTATGTTCGGGAGCCGAGCGATCGGATAAGGACTCGCTTGGATCGGTACGTACACTCGCGATTGGGAACCGAGACTGATCGACGCCAGTACGGTAGGAGCGACGATGCGGTAGGATGAATGGCGATGGTTTCGGTTCGGCAGTGCGTCCCGATAGCAAGCGAAGGCTCGCTAGACAATGGATCGGATGGAGACGATGCGGAAAGGGGTGGACTGGAAGCGATTTCAACAACGATGGGATTGAGAATTCGAATGGTCAGGAACAGGATATGACACACCTATCCCGAGACCATGAGATCAAGAACACTTAGATATGACACACTAAGGCCTTGAATTTTTGATGATCAAACACTTGAATATTTCACAAAGAAATTTTTATTCAAACATTCGATCGTCTGATCAAAATGCAACCATACCCTTTATAGAACAAGGCAGGCGCGGGCACAAGTACAGAGGCACGCTGCATGGACTTTACAAGTCAAAGCCATGCACACGATTTTATTCAAATTTAAATTAGACTTAATTAAGAATACATAATTGCGAATGTTGAAGATGAACTTGAATTGGACTTGGTCTTGTTGGGTTCAAACACAAGCTAAAGGCCTTAGGCATTCGGACCCTTAAGGCCTAATCTAAGCCTCATCAAAACCTTAGATAGTAAAACCCAATGGGAAAAAACTATCTAAGGGAAAAGAGTACTCAGATTAAACCTCTTCCCGAAAACCTAACTCAGCTAGCTTGGGAACCAAGCTACTCGTACCTTGTGATGCAAGGCTGAGCTAAATAATTGATCACGGCCTGTTGAAGTGCTTTGGTGCGAGCCCGGGTCATAGGTCCTTTAGACATAACCAAAGGTTCGGCTGGTTGGTCCCTAAGCGGCTGCGAAGCATTAATCTGGTCGAAGCCTCCTTGATTCATGGCCGGCTGGATGATCTCACCCTTGCCCTGAACCTCACGTCGCCGTCCGCATCTCTGGTCCTCCAAATGGACAGTTCCATCGTCTGGTTCCTCATTCTGGGTCACATCAAAATGGTTCCATGAAGTCTATACCCCAAATATCGAAGATCTCAACTTCTAGGATAAACTTATGAGGTATTTCTTGTCGTTTCCCAATGTTCCCCTGACGTTGACATTCATCGCATTTGAAACTAAAATCATGGGTGTCTTTAAACAATGTAAGCCACCAGAATCCAGCCTGCAGCACTCGCATGGCTGTTTTAAGTGTAGCAAGAAGTCCTCCATAACTCAACCCATGACAGTGGAATAGAATTCCTCAGACTTCTTCCTCTGGGATACCGTGTCTGAATATGTGATATTTTGCTTGCTTGTATAGATAGGGTTCATCCCATAAATAGCAAACCACCTCTTTAAAGAACTTTTTCTGATCATAGCTGTCCAAATTTGGTGGCTCTATCCCGCATGCCAAGTAGTTAACAAAATCAGCATACTAGAGACTGTCTTCCTTTATTCCTTCAACAGCGCAGATTTCCTCCATGATTAAATTGGAATACTGAATGGTTTTGATGAACATAATCTGCTCCTCAGGTAAGCAGTCAGCTATTAGGATGGGCTCATCAATTTTTAGTCGCGATAGATGATCTACAACTTCATTCTCGATGCTTTTTTTGTCAACTATCTCTACATCAAATTCCTGCAGCAGCAAAATCCACCATAGTAGTCTAGGTTTAGTGTCTTTCTTCTTAATCAAGTACTTCAAGGCTGCATGATCGGTGTGCAAAATGACTTTCCAACCTACCAGATAGGATCAAAATTTCTCAAAAGAAAACACCACAGCTAGAAACTCTTTTTTCAGTTGTGGTGTATCTCGCCTGAGTATCATCAAGTGTTCTGCTTGCATAATAGATGACATACAGTTTTTTATTTTTTCTCTGTCCCAGAACAGCACCTACTGTATAGTCACTGACATCACACATGATCTCGAATGGCAGATTCCAATCTGGTGCCTGGACAATGGGAACTGAAGTTAATGCTTCTTTAATAAGCAGAAATGCATCCATACACTCCTTGTCAAACAAAAACTTTGTTTCTTTGCAGAGCAGTCGAGTCAGAGGTTTTGCAAACTTTAAAAAGTCCTTAATGAACCTCCTGTAAAATCCAGCGTGTCCTAGAAAGTTGCGAATTTCCTTGACTGATGTAGGAGGTTGTAGCTGAACCATGACTTCAATTTTTTCCTTATCAACCTCAATTCCATCTGCAGAGATCTTATGACCGAGTACAATACCGTTTCTTACCATAAAGTGACACTTTTCCCATTTCAAAACCAAGTTATTGTCTTCGCATCTCTGTAGGACCCTACACAGATTAGACAGACAAGAACAAAAAAAGAACCATATACCGAGAAATCATCCATGAACACCTCCATGACATTCTCGATCAGGTCAGAGAAAATAAAAATTATGCACCTTTGAAATGTTGCTGGTGCATTATACAATTTAAATGGCATTCTTCTATAAGCAAATGTGCCATAGGGACATGTACATGTCTCTTTTCCTGATCACTAGGATGTATAAAGATTTGGAAAAATCCTGAGTATCCATCAAGGAAACAGTAATATGAATAATTCGACAACCTTTCAAGCATCTGGTCGATGAATGGCAATGGAAAATGGTCTTTCCTAGTAGATGAGTTCAACCTACGATAGTCAATATACATCCTATACCCAGTAATAGTTCTGGTTGGGATTAGTTCATTATATCATTCTTAACTACCGTAACTCCTCCTTTCTTAGGAACTACATGCACAGGAGAAACCCATTTGCTATCATAAATATGAAAGATTATACCAGCATCAAGTAATTTTAAGATCTCTTTCCTAAGAACATCTTTCAAATTTGGATGTTCAATATAAGTTATAGACTCATCTTCTAGATGTATCCTATGCACACAAAGGAAATGGGAGATTCCTGTAATGTCATCTAATGAATATCCTAATGTTTTTCTAAATTTCCGCAGTTCATTCAGTAGCAAGACAGTATCATCAGCACCTAGCTCAGCATTAATAATTACTGGATATGTAGAATTAAGACCAAGAAAAGCGTATCTTAGCCCTGGTGGAAGTTGTTTGAGCTCAATCTTTGGAGCCTTGAGTTCATTCCATGAGTCTTCAATGCAATCTTTATTAATTATGCCATCCATCCCTTTAATTGCTGATGCCTTTTCCAGCTCCAGAAGTTTCACTTCTTTGTCTAGTACCCCACAGATATCCACCAACCTCTCGTATTGTCTACTATCCTCACGCAGATAGCCAAATTCGTTTTTCTCCAGGGTGAGGGTTACTTGCTGGTGCGATCCTAGAAAGACAAGAAGAGGAGATTAAGAAACTTATCTCTGACGAAGAGCAATGTCTGCAACTGGAGATGAACAAGGAAAAAAATAATATGTATTTATGCAATGAATCTGATGTGGTGCTGGACCAGGAGAAGCTCATTGACGTGGAGATTCAAGAAGAGAAGGCCCAAGACGTGTTTAATAGCCCACTAACTCATTCTAGGGCTAAAGCCCATTCTACAAGTGATTTAGATCTGACTAAGAAGGAAAAGGAAGTCCAAAAAGATTAAACCAATTAGGCTGGTTTAATTGTTTTAATTTGTAATTAGATGACTTAAATTGAACCAAAATACTTAAGTTAGACCAATTATGATTAGCGTTAGTAAGCTAAACCATTTTGGCGTAGTAATTTCGGGTTTTCAGCCTTTAAAAGGCAGTTTCTTCCCCCTTGTACAGCCACCTACGAATTTTAGCAAAAAAATAAGCTTTCAAGCATTTGTGTTATTTCTTTGTGCTTTCTCTGTTCAGCCTATGAACATTGACCATCACCTGGTGTATGTGCTACAATCTAAATCCCTTAAATGTAGACAGGCTGATCCTGAGTTTTGGAGATTCAAATCAACCTTTTGGTCAGCCATAACCTTAAGGAGAAGTACACCCACGTTTTTGGAGAGCTAGTAGCCTCCAATCCCATCGCCACCGTCCTTCAAGTGATCCAGAGATTCATCACCTATCCAGGGACGCACCAAGTGGTATCAGGTGAGAAATTAGGAGGAGTAACTCTCAACTATCCCACTTATGATAACTATATGCTCTAGTGAGAGCTCTACAAATGTGGCAATACTACCTATGGCCAAAGGAGTTTGTCATTCATACAGATCATGAGTCTCTTAAGTATCTTAAAGGGCAACATAAGCTAAATAAGAGACATGCACGATGGGTAGAATTCATCGAAACCTTTTCTTATGTCATTCATTATAAACAAGGTAAAGCAAAATGTAGTAGCAGATGCATTATCAAGAAGGTATGCACTTTTATCTTCCATGGAAACAAAGCTATTAGGGTTCAAACATCTTAAATCTTATTATACTACTGACCAAGACTTTAGTGAGATGTATAAGGACACTCACAGGCATGCCCAATGACGTTTTTATCAGTTCAATGGGTTCCTCTTCTGTGACAGCCGACTCTGTGTTTCTTGTGGAATAATGAGAGAGTTATATGTAAGAGAAGCTCATGGGGGTGGGCTCATGGGACACTTTGGAGTCGCCAAGACTCTAGCTACAATACAAGAACATTTCTACTGGCCCAGCATGAGAAGGGACGTCGAGAAGATATGTTCCATGTGCATCAAATGCAAGCATGCTAAGGCCCATGCGCAATCTTCAGGTTTGTATTCCCCTTTACCCAAACCAGATCATCCTTGGACTAATATATCGAAGGATTTTGTGTTAGGACTACCAAGAACTAAGAAAGGAAAAGATAGTATCATTGTGGTAGTTGACAGGTTTTCTAAAATGGCACATTTTATATCTTGTCATAAAACAGATGATGTCATTTCGGTAGCAGAACTGTTCTTTAAAGAAATAGTTAGATTACATGGAATGCCTAGGAAAATTGTGTCAGACAGGGATATTAAGTTTCTTAGTCATTTCTGGAGAACCTTATGGGGAAAACTAGGGATTAAGTTGATGTTCTCAACTACTTGTCATCCTCAGACAAATGGGCAAACTGAAACAGTTAATAGGACACTTTCTGCCCTTTTAAGAGCCATTATAAAGAAAAATATTAAGACTTGAGAAGTTTGTTTACCTCATGTAGAGTTTGCTTATAATAGGTCTATACATTCAGCTACGAAGTTCACTCCATTCCAAGTAGTTTATGGTTCCAATCCATTATCTTATTTAGATCTCATTGCTTTACCTTTGAAAGAACAAACTAACCTTGATGACAAAAGGAAGGCCAAAATTGTCAAATCTTTGCATAAACAGGTTAAGAGGAACATAAGAGAAAGGACAAAGGTGTATGCTAAAAAGAAGAATAAAGGAAGAAAAGAGATGATATTTGAACCAGGAGATTTAGTATGGATCCACTTGAGTAAAGATAGGTTTCCTAATGAGAGTAAGTCAAAATTGATGTCTCGAGTAGATGGACCTTTCCAAGTACTCAGGAGAATCAATAACAATGCCTATCAGATTGAACTTGGAGGTAAGTATTCTATTAGTAATACATTCAATGTTTTTGACTTAATTCCTTTTGTTGCAGATGATCCAAATTTTAGGACAAATCCTTTTGAAGGATAAGGGGATGGTGCGAGCAAGGAAGCACATGGAGACTCAACAGAAAAGGAGACAGAGGAGGAGGACGCCCATCAAGAAGAAACCCCTTCAATGACGCTAATAGGAGATGATCAAGGAGATAGTGTCAGATCGACTAATCAAGAAGGAAACTATGAAAGAGATTCAGAATTGTGGATTGGACCAACAACAAGAGCAAGGAGTAAAGCACAAAAAAGATCTTTCAAATTCTAATTGAAGACGTGGGAAAGGAAGAGAAAGAGGCTAAAACTAAACCAGCTTGTTGGTTTAATTTGTTTATAGTCAATTACTTAAATTAAACCAATAGAATTCGGAATAAACCTGGTTCATTAAAATTAAACCAGTTAGGATAGATTATATAAAGATATATCATTCTGGTATATTCCTTTAAGATTAGATTAGATTAGATTAGATTAGATTAGATTAGATTATATTAGATTAGATTATATTAGATTAGATTAGATGAAATATGCTATTCTGGCATAATCCTTTTAGGTTTTTCTGTCTATAAAAAGGCATTCACCCCCCTAATTGGAAATCACACAATTTTCTTATCAAAAGTATAATAAAGAGACTTTTTCTTCCTCTTTGCTTTTTTTGTTCAGCACAAGAACATTGAATAATCACTAAAAGGGTAGAGTAATCTACTGTGATCTTCCATAGCTCTATAGCAGAGTGATCCTGTGCTATTGGAATCCACAAACCCCTCCACCTGTGCCTGATTGGAGAGCTAGTAGCCTCCAATTATTCATCCCTACCAGACGCCAATATAATCTAAGTGCTAGTAGCCTTATATTCCATTATTCAATCAATTTTCTAGAGAGTTAGTAACCTTTAGAGACTCATCATCCTACCCTCAAGAGATCCTGCCGAATCAGACACATCCAGGGACGCACCACTTGCAGAGGATCATCAGTGATAAATTCATCTTTCATGTCTTATTCCAGCACATCCAATGTCTCAATCAGGAAACATTGGTTGCCTATGTCATGTTTGTCCATAATCCTCTTGATATCAAAATTGAGTATAGTGTCTCCCAGTTGCAGACTGAGTTTTCCTTTTCTGTAGTCAGTTAGTGCTCCAGCTGTAGCTAGAAATGGTCTACCGAGGATGAGTGGGTCAACAGGTTCTTCATCCATCTCTAGAACTACAAAGTCTGTAGGTACATCAATATCCCCCACTCTCAACGGTAGGTCTTCTATAACCCCAACAGGAATCCTGACTGATCGATTAGATAGGATAAATGAAATTCAGAATTTCTGGAATTTAGTTATTCCAATTTTGTTATCAATAGTAAAAGGAATGAGGTTCACGCTAGATCCTAAATTACACAGGCTTTTAGGGAAACGAAGAGGTCCAAGAGTACATGGCAAGGTAAAGCTACCTGGATGTCTAGGTAGCTTAGGTTAATAGATTGGTGGGAGTTTACTTTTTTGTTGTCTCAATTTCTGTTTCATTTCCCTTTCTTTGTTCTTGAGACTTTCGCACTTCCTCACTCTCATCAATCTGAACTTCTTCTAGTTGCACAACATTTTTGATTTCATCAATCACTTCTTTTCCTTTGCGCTGTCCACAATCTTTAGAGATTAATTCTTTTTCACTCCTTGGGGTGATGGCCTTTTTGGAATGAAGAAGAAATGATGAATTTAGAAAGCCTTTCATGCTTTCCTATAATAGACGTGTGTTACATAGTCAAAAAGGGAGTGTCTAAAGCTTGTTTGTGTTCTAGTGTTATGTTATCCTTGTAGACATTCATGTATAAGGAAATCCTTGTATCCAAACAAGTCTATACTAGATTAGTATAAATATCTCTCTCCTTTCTCATTTGTAACTTAGAAACTATGATTCTCATTCTCTTAATAAATCATTATTCTCTATAAATCTCTTAATCTCATAATCTTTCATGGTATCAGAACCAGGTTGCATCAAATCTGGGTAATATTCATCATTCATTCATTGAATCAAGAAGAAAATATCTTCTTCTCAATTCCAATCTAGTTCTATTTCGACCGTCATCTTGAAACTCAAATTCCAGCCAAACCACGACTTCTTTTGACGATCTGCTTTCTCTGTATTGTACATCGGCAAATTCTGAAGCCACTCTAATTGTAATTGCATCATTTGACCCAGGGAATCAAAAGTTAAGAATTTTCTTGCATCGGACCTCTGCGAGTGCCTCCGCCGCAAACCTCTGTGTTTCCCAGGTCAGTCCGACGTTGATTCTTCATCAAATCGCGTTTTTCTAATTTCTAAACTCAAGTCCTTCGAGTCTAGTTTCGTTTTAAAGAAATCAGAACTCAATTCCATTAATTTAAAGGATTTTCTTGAAGTGTTCCTCAGAGACGTCCAAAATCGCCCCTAACAAGATCCTGATGATAAAATTCTACTCCTTTTTCAGTTTTCTTTAATTATTTGAATCTGGAAAGTTAAATAAGTTTCTTGTGAGGGTCTACACGAAATTTAGGTTTAATCTAATAGGTTTAAGACTTCAAGATTTATTTTCTTGATTTCCTTGTTAATCTTTAAAAGTTAAAAAAGTGGAACCTTGAAATTTAGGATTGTTTAAATCATATAACTCGATTTTTTTAATTAATTATTTTTTTTAATAATAGATAAGATCTGTTATTAGGAGGTTAGAATTAGTTGAATCTTGTTGCAAGAGTTGGTCAAAGTTTGTTGCAGGTTGTTGAAGTTGGTTGCAATCTATTGGAGGTTACTTGAACTGCAAGTTTCATTTTGTTCTTGCCACGCGCCTGTTCTTGTCCACGCCGCTAGTCACGCCTCCGGTCGCGGCTCTTGTCACGCACCATTCCACGCCTCAGCCGGTGTTCTTGTTCAAGTGCAGCAGCACGCAAAGACTGATCGATTACGCGAATTAGCATATCAGCCTCATCATCGTACCGCGTCCCGACCAACTTGCAAATCGCGTCCCGACCAAGTGTTATTCCCGACCAGCTTGCAAACTGTGTCCCGACCAAGTCACAGTGTGTGACCTTCAAGTCCGAAACGAGGCAATTGCGGTACACGTCCAGTACACACGATCAAACTCGCGATCATCTCGACCAGCGACCGTTCCGACAGGCCAGTCTCTCGTCCCGACCAGCGACCGGCTTCTTCAGCAACCACACTTATCCAAGCTTCTTTCTCTGTGCTGTGCCCTACTACAAGCTACACACATGACCAGAACAACCTTGGTAACATGTACACGTACTTGGTAGGTCTTGGTAACACAGAACCATTCTGACCCGACCAGCTCTACCTATTCAAGTGCAATCCATCTTCTATCTCATGGAGCTTCAAGCTACATTCAGAGATTCAATCATTCTTCATGGGGTAAATTACCTCTTGTGGTATAGGACCATGAAAACCACATTGGGTGGTAAAGGCCTTTGGAATCACATTTCTACAAATGACTTTGAAGAAAATGAAGTGGCTGAAGTTAGTGAGGCTGTGTCTGCCCAAGCCAAATGGTATCAAGAAGACCATTTGGTACTCTCTATACTTCAAAATTCTCTTGCTAGTGATCTTTTAGAGGCTTATTCCTTTTGTGAAAATGCATAGGATCTTTGGGACACTTTGCAAAAGGTGCATGAAAACACCACTAACCTTTTAAGAATTTTTGAAGTGAAGAAGGCTTTGAATAAATTAAGGCAGGAGGATGCAGAATTCACAAAGCATAATGGCTCATTCAGAGCATTGTGGGCTGAGCTATAAATAAAGGCCAGCCACCATTGACCCAATTGTTTTCCTTGAAAGGAAAGAACAAGATAAGGTGTTTGGGTTACTATTAACACTTAATACTACTTACTAATATATTATTAAGCATATTCTCAGGTCTGATAAGTTTCCTAGCTTGGAAGATGTTTGTGCTCAAATCCAAAAGGATCAAGGATCTCATGGTTTGTTTGGCAACAAGGCTGAATTGGTGACTGCACACAAAAGCTTCTTCAAATCAGTATCAACAAATGAATCTAGGAAGAGGAGACAAATATGTGACCATTGCAAGAGGAATGGCCATACAAAGAAAGGTTTCTGGGTTCTCCATCCTCAGCTGAAGCTAAGCTGGGCTTCTCGGCCACAGCAACCCACGGCCAGCCTCACTCAAGCTCACGACCTTATGACCGCACCTTCAAAGGCATGTGGTAGCAGCTCAGTTCTTCACTCAGCCTTCACTAGTGCCATGTCTCCAGCATCTGAATTTGTGACAAAATCAGACTTAGAAGCTCTTATCAAGGCAATAAAGGATAGCAATGTGATGGGTAAAACTTTTCATGCTTCTTATCAAACTTCTTTTACTCCTAATGCCACTAAATCATTGGTGGTTGATTCTGGTGCTTCTCATCACATGATTAGTGATCTAGGATTGCTAGAAAATATAGAACCTGCCCCAGGTAATGTTCTCATTGCTAATGGAATTAAAGTACCAATTAAAGGCATAGGAAAACTGAAGTTGTTTGATAAAGAATCTAAAGCCTTATACATGCTTTCCGTTACTTCTAATTTGCTTTCAGTTAAAAGAGCTACTACTGATTTAAATTTTCAAGCTATATTTGGTCCTCATGATTTCTATTTTCAGGATATTGAGACTAGTAGAAGATTTGAACTAGGAACCACAAGAGATGACTTGTATGTGCTTGAAAACATGACTAGTGTTAGTGAGTTAGAGGCGGCCTTTCAAGCTAGTTCATTTAGTACTGATTCTGATCTTTGGCATGCTAGATTAGGACATCCTCATCCTAGAGCACTTGAATTGATTGTTCCTGGTTTGAAAATGCCAATGGATTTGTGTGATTCTTATATACTTAGAAAGCATTGTAAACCAGTTTTTGAAAAATCTATGCATACTTATAATAATTGTTTTTGAGTTGGTGCATTCTGATATTTGGACATTTCCATTCCAATCTAGAGAAAACCATAAGTATTTTGTGACATTTATTGATGAAAAGTCCAAATATACTTGGATTACTTTATTTAGTTCTAAATATAAGTATTTGATGCATTTTTAAAATTTCAAGCATATGTTACTAATCAATACAATGCAAGTATTAAATGCTTTAGAACAGATAATAGTGGAGAATATACTAGCACTAGCTTCCAACAACATTTGGCCAAACATGGCATTGAACATCAAACCAGCTGTCCTTACACTCCACAACAAAATGGAGTGGCTGAAAGGAAGAATAGTCATTTGATGGAAGTTGTGAGAACAATGATGTTCCACATGAAAGTTCCCAAGAGATTTTCGGGGATGCTCTTATAGCTGCATGCTACTTGATTAATAGGACTCCTACAAAAGTCCTAGATGACTTTTCTACATTTAAGCTTTCAAGATTTTGTGTTCTTCCTTTGTGCTTTCTCTGTTCAGCCTATGAACATTGACCATCACCTGGTGTAGGTGCTACAAATCTGAATCCCTTAACTGTAGACAGGCTGATCCTGAGTTTTGGAGATTCAAATCGTCCTTTTGGTCAGCCATAACCCTAAGGAGAAGTCCACCCACGTTTTTGGAGAGCTAGTAGCCTCCAATCCCATCGCCACCCTCCTTCAAGTGATCCAGAGATTCATCACCTATCCAGGGACGCACCAAGTGGTATCAAAGCCACTTGAAGGTTAGAGTTTGTGAAATCATCTCAATTTCACTTTTATCATTCACAATTTTAGGGTTGTGTTTTGTTTTTCATCTTAAACACTTTCTTCTCTTTCTATCTTATGTAAGTCAGCTGAGCCACTCCTGAATTACATAGAAAACAAAGAAAAGAATCATTAAAAAAAAATCGATCTAAAAAAAAGAAGCATAGGAGAAATCCTGCTAGGACTTGGTTAATCAGCTGACGAAAAAAATCTTGCAATCTTTCTATCTTAAGTTTCAGTAGGTTTAGCTCTAGATCTTAGGTGATTGGGCTTTGATCTATTCTGAACTTGTGGGAATAGCAAGAGGATGGAACACTGAGAGAACCAAAAAGAGAGAGAGGATTTTCTAATATGTTTGATTAAGTTTGTTTCAGAGAATCCATGGCAAGTAGAATTTCAGTTGATCAGATTGTCCATATTGATCAATTCCAATATGAAGCTATGATGGCTGATATCACTAGGAAGCTGCAACAAGATTTCAATAGGACTAACCATGCTAATGAGTTTCATGAATTTTCAATCTCTGCAGGCAGAAATATAGGAGGAGTTAATTCTTATCACCATCGTCGTCCTAGAGCAGAAGAGTACATTAGTCAATCCAAGCTTGGGATTCCATCATTCCATGGGAAGATTGATGCTGAAGCTTATATGGAATGGGAAGAAGAGATGTAATGGGTATTCAGTTGTTATCACTACACTGAAGCAAAAAAGATCAAACTTGCAACAAGTGGATTCAGTGGTCATGCCATCCATTGGTGGGATCAGATTGCATCCACAAGAAGGTACAATGGAGAACCTCAGATTGCTTCTTGGTTTGAGATGAAATTTGTTACGAAAAAGAATTTTGCTCAAGATTATAATAAATTTGGTTATGTGCAGGACAGACACCTAAGAAGGTCACATGAGAGACTAAACACACGCCCATCATCAGCCAAGTTGACACGCCAAGAGCATAGGTGTTCTCAGGAGAAACTGGCATTCCAACAATCAGAAACCAATCATTTTAGTCCAATCTGCAAAGGTAAGAAAATAAATTCAAATTTAAAAGATTTCTCTAATGAATCTTTTATGTGCAACTACAGAAAATACATTTCTAGAAGGTTGTTTGTGGAGAGTTTTGAGAATAACAATGAGGAAAGGAAGGAAGTTTCAAAAACTTTACCTTCTCATAATGAAGCCAAGTTTTCTAGGCAGTTGTTTGAGACTGAAGAGCTCTTAAATGACTCAATATCAGCTAAGTTTTTTCTACCATCATCTCAAATTGATTCTATTCTTAAGGGAAAAGAGATTTGTATAGAACTAACCATTTGTGAACCGGTGAGTCCGAGTAGCTTTGTCTTCTCTTCACAGGACTTTGAGGAGGAGATACTAAGAGAGGTACCCAAGAAAGCACCACCAGCCAAATGCATGGAGATTCTGGAAGTTGCTAAGGATTCCAATGGAGTTAGAATAAGAAGGGAGATGTCTGATCCATTGCCAAATTCGCCTAGAGTGAGACATCACTAACTGAAAGTGAACTGATGGTAAAAGAAAATCTCTGTGAGCTTGACAAATATATTTTCTCTGTTCCATCAGCTAGAGTATTAAATGATACTTTTATAAGTGTTACTAATCTTAAACCGGTGCAACCGAGTAGCAATGAGCTTCCCTTGCAGGACCATGAAGAGAAGCTATTAAAGGAATCACCAAGGGGATTGTCTTTCGACAGTAATTTGGTGCCTACAGCTAGCTGGGATTTCATGTTGTTCATTCACTATGTCATTGAGGAAAGCCGCCTCAATCTCTATAAGGAAATCGGTATGACAAGTTCTTTACCTAGCTTATTTGTGATTGTTACACCTGAAGAAGAAAAACAATTTGGTTTAGAGAATGTGAAAGAACTTTATGTTTCTGGGTTTGTTTTTGATAAAATGAATCAATATTTCAAAACACCTAAGTCTGAGACGTTTTCTAGACCAGAATATCCTTTGTTTGCTAAAACTTGTGATTCTAAGTTTGACTTGAGCCATAAGTTGATTAGGAGAACATTAGAACATCAATCGATGAGGATTGATGCAGATCTTGTGAATGATGAATGTTTTTCTAATAAAAGGTTGCAGGATTCGAATTTAGTTAGAAAAGGCTGTGAAAATCTGTTCTGTGAAGATTTTTGGGTTTTAAAACCTTGTGATAAGAACCCTGCATTGAGTAAAAAAGTTTTTGGAAGTTTTCTCAACATGGAACACAAATTTGCATTGCTAGAATGGTGGTATAGGAACATGTATGATCTTCTTAGAGCTAAGAGAAGTTCTAAATTTGAATATGTTGAAAGAGTGTCTAAGTTAGCACAATCCAATATGTTTGCTAGCAATGATATCTATTTGTTTGGTTTGTGTTCAAAAGAAAATATTTGTTCCGGTGAGTGTTCCAATGTTAGAATGATTTATGATCTTGTCTTAGATGGTGATTCTAGGAACCTGAATCTTATTTTTAAGATCTTAAACCAAGGGAATTCAGTTGTCTATCTCTGTTGCACATTTGATGTGGTTTTCCTAGTGTTTGAAAAAAAACAGGATACACAGGTTATGGAGTTTGTTCCAAGAACAAGGAGGATTCAGGGTCTGGACAAACAAGTTGATTATGGACCAAAGGAATACTTGTTTGCTCTTACTTGGCAACCGATTCCAACATTCCAAGGTAAGTACACCCTTAATCATACCTCAAAGAATTTAACGTGTTTTCTTGTTTTGCATATGAATTGGATTTGAGGTCAAATCCTTTCAAAGGAGGAGGGGATGGTGCGATCCTAGAAAGACAAGAATAGGAGATTAAGAAACCTATCTCTGACGAGAAGCAATGTTTGCAACTGGAGATGGACAAGGACAAGAATAATATGGATTTATGCAATAAGTCTGATGTGGAGCTGGACCAGGAGAAGCTCATTAACGTGGAGATTCAAGAAGAGGAGGCCCAGGACATGTTTAATAGCCCATTAACTCATTTTAGGGATAAAGCCCACAGAAAGCCCATTTTACAAGTGATTTGGGTCTGGTTAAGAAGGAAAAAGAAGCCCAAAGAGATTAAACCAATTGGGCTGGTTTAATTGTTTTAATTTTTAATTAGATGACTTAAATTAAACTAAAACACTTTAATTAGACCACTTATGATTAGGGTTAGTAAGCTAAACCATTATGGTTTAGTAATTTAGGGTTTTCGGCCTTTAAAATGCAGTTTCTTCCCCCTTGTACAGCCACCTACGAATTTCAGTAAAAATATAAGCTTTCAAGATTTTGTGTTCTTTCCTTTATGCTTTCTCTGTTCAGCCTATGAACATTGACCATCACCTGGTGTAGGTGCTACAATCCGAATCCCTTAACTGTAGACAGGCTGATCCTGATTTTTAGAGATTCAAATCATCCTTTTGGTCAGCCATAACCCTAAGGAGAAGTCCACCCACGGTTTTGGAGAGCTAGTAGCCTCCAATCCCATCGCCACCCTCCTTCAAGTGATCCAGAGATTCATCACCTATCCAGGGACGCACCAGAAAGGTATCATCTTGCATTGCTATACAAGGAGTGAGGATCAATTAGCTGATGTATTCACCAAGGCAACAACTCTGAAGAATGGCGCCTCCATCTATCCAAGGTTTGGCCTTATGACCATTCCACACCAATGATTCCAACATGGAGTGTTATACTCTTTTTCTCTAGAAAATGTTTTGTCCCAATTGGGTTTTCCTTCTTTAGGTTTTTAATGTGGTAATACTTCATGGTTGCAAGCTTAGACATTCTTCATGTCTTAAGCTTGAGGGGGAGTGTTAGAATGAAGAAGAAAATATGAATTTAGAAAGCCCTTCTTGCTTTCCTATAATAGATGTGTGTTACATACTCAAAGGGGGAGTGTCTAAGGCTTGTTTGTGTTATAGTGTTATGTTATCCTTGTGGCCATTCATGTATTAGGCAATCCTTGTATCCAAACAAGCCTAAACTAGATTAGTATAAATATCTCTCTCCTTTCTCATTTGTAACTTAGAAACTATGATTCCCATTCTCTTAATAAAATCATTCTTCTCTTTAAATCTCTCTAATCTTTCATTCTCTCAGTCTACAAATCTCTTAATCTCATAATCTTTCATGCATTACAGTAAGCTTTTGGGTTGGTTTCTGGCTTTCCAGGTAAAGATTCAGATGGGCGTTGGCTTGTAGAGGCTACCTGAGCGATCTGGTTGTCCAAATTCTTCAAGTGGGAATAAATATCATCAAACCTAGACTGTGCTTCCCCATGATTTGAATCGATCTTGCGCTCAAATTTCTCCAGCTTTTCGGTCAATTCAGCTTAAGCTCTATCCCGTCCTTCCATGATCTTCTTCATCATGTTTTTCATATCATCTTGCTCATTAGCTTGAACTTGAGGGTATGTGTTCTGGCTGTTCTGCCCTTGGGGTCGAAATTTATTGTCCTCCTGATACCAAATTGCTGGAGATGATTCTTGATTTTCTATCTGAGATCTCCAGGGTGCATTGTTTTGCTGAGAAGGACCACCATAGGGCCTGAGCTGGAATTGATGTCCTGGAAGGACCCATGGTGGATAGTGTTGATCCTGAGGGTACTCTACATTGTTGCTTCTGTAAGAAAGGTTGTTTCTGTAGTTATGGTTGAAGGGACGGTTTTGATAACCTCCTTGGTAGTTGTTCTGGTTTCCCAAGTAGTTAACTTCCTCTTGTTCTCCTTGGTTACCATCACACCCTCCTTGATATCCATGTTGTTTTACATCACACTCTCCAACATACTTGATGGCTTTTTGGTTCACCAGAAATACCTTACTCAGTCTGTTAATCTTGTCATTGAGTTCCTTGTATCTCTCGTTCTCCAAGTCTTGATCTCTCATATTCCTATCATAGTTCATAGTCTCCTCCATAACATGCTTCACTCTGTCACAGATTCTCAATCCGTAGTTCTCCTTGTTCTGCTGTCAGATTAGCAAAACATCCATAGTTATCTCTGTCCAGAGCTCTCCTGTACTGCTCAAATGCTCCTTTATAGAAGATTCCTAGGAGATTTTCTTGGGATACTCCATGATGAGGGTATTTCCTAGTGTAGTCCTTGAGTCTTTCCCATGCTTCATAGAGGTTCTCATTGACTCCTTGGTTGAAGCCAATAATATCATTGCAAAGTTTATCAGTCTTCTGCTTAGGATAGAACTTTGTGATGAACTCCTTCATCACATTTTCCCAAGTTGAAACCAATTCTGATGGCACATTCTTCTCCCATTGAGAAACTTTGTTTCCAAGTGAGAAAAGAAACATGATCATTTTGATGGCATCTTCTGGGACTCCATTCATCTTCACAGTTCTGCACAACCTTTCAAATTGATCCAAGTGATCCAGAAGTCCTCTGGAGGGAGCCCATTATACTTTTAATTATGTGCCATAGAAATTACGCTTGATTTCACCTCGAAGTTGTTGGCGGCTATGGTTGGAGTTGGGATGCCATGCCTGACTTCTCTCAAGTTGGGTTCATCGAAAGCTCTTATTGGCCTAGCTACTGGTCTTCTCATGCCTTGAACATGGGGTTGAATCTCAATTCCTTGTACACCCCCCATTTGAGGCTGTTCATTCCCAATTGCAGGTTGGTGATTGTTCTCTTGGTTTTGCATAACACACTGTCTTAATTGATCCTCTTGTTCCTTAGCTCATCTTTTTTTGGCTGCTTTCTTGTTTGCTCTCTCAATAGAACCAATATCAGGGATGCAATCAAGTGTACTACCTTTCTGACTCTTTCGTTGCATTCACCTGCAGAGGTGACAAATGGTAGACAAATTCTAAAGTTCAGTAAGAAGTTAAAGAAAGAAAACTCTAGTCTCAAATAAAATCAAAATCCTAATGGCTAGTTGCTTAGATTCCCCAGCAACGGCGCCAATTTGATGCAGAGGTTTTGCGTCAAATAAATCAACAAAAACCTACAATGTCTATTGTAAGTAATTGAGATTCGAATCCACAGAGAACCTCGAATTAGCACATTAAGATTGTATAATTTCGATTTAATCTAAAGTAATAGTAAATGGTTGTAGTTTTGATTGTAACTTAAACGAAAGCGAATGTAATCTAGCTAGCGAAATAAAAGAAACTTGACTCACAATTAAACTAAACGAATGGTTTAAGGAAAGACATTGATTATAGAATAATAATAAACTGATTGATCATGCAAATTTTTAATTAAGCTCTTCCTAGAACTATGAACAATGTTAAATCAATACACTATCATGTCATTGATTACTATGCTAAACAATCATTCCAACTAAACTCTCATTTGGAAGATTAATCATCTGCAAGAATTAATTTCTGGTTCAATTAGTTTACTAATCACCCTAACATCATCTCTCAATCTTGGTAAACTTCGCTGCTCCTTAGCTCCTTAGCACTTGCTTCATGCTTCATTTTTTCCTCAACTCGAGTCCATCATGATCTTCATTTGGGAGACTCCGAAACTCTTGGAAAAATCTCAAAACACTCCAAATATGCAAATGCATGATCCTAAACACTAAAATGCACAAATAAGATAAACTACCATAGAATGATGCTATGTGAATGAAAAATAATGTTAAAACATATGAAATATGAGATTAAACTAGCCTAATATGCACCTATATCAAAATTTTATTTTTCCCTCTGTTTAAGGCAGACATATTGTCACAATGAATGCATAGTGCAGATTTGGGCTTTGGTCAGAATGGAATATCATTAATAAAGCCATTCGACTTATTCTGCAGCTTTATCTAGTGCGATAAACTCAGATTCCATTATAGAACATGCAATACATGTTTGTTTAGATGATTTTCAAGAAACATCACTACCAAGTGTAAACACATAATCACTTGTAGACTTGCTATCTGTGCTTCCTGGGATCCAATTAGCATCACTATATCTTTTTAAAACAGGAGAAAAATTTGTGAAATATTAATTGTATGTGTTAAGTATTTTAGTACTCTAACTAAAGCATTTCAATGTTCTCTATTTGGATTATTCGAATATCGACTTAAGCGACTCAATGAGTAAGCCAAATCTGGTATTGTACAATTCATAATGCACATGAGGCTTTCCACTATTTGGGTGTACTCTAACTGGGACACACTTCTACCTTCATAATGATCATATCATTCTTAGTTTTTTTAATGTAAACACACTTGTCACATTCATTTATAGTAAAACCATACGAGTTCATCGTATTGTCAAACTTATCATGCCACTGTTTGGCACTTAGTTAAGTCCGTATAAAAACTTTTTAAGCTTACAAAATTTGTTTTCTTTCCCTTTAACTACAAAGTCTATGGGTTATTCCATATATATTTCATCTAATTCACCATTTAGGAATGTCGATTTAACATCTATTTGATGAATTTTAAGATCATATATGGCTGAGATTGTTATTAGCAATCTTATAGAAGTAAATCTTGTGACATGAGAATATGTATCAAAGATATCGAGACCTTTCTTTTGTTAAATCTTGTGCTATTAGCAATCTTACTAGAGCTTTCCTCTTGAACCGTGTGAAAGGTCCTGGTGGAATGACTGGTGAAGTGGCTGGCTCGATGTCCTGATCATTCCCTCTATCTTGAAGTGCTCTGGTCTCCAAATAGAACTCCTCACCTGCATCAAACAACTCTAAGTCAGAAACATTAAACGTTCTAGACACGTTATATTCAACTGGAAGTTCGAGCTGGTAGGCATTGTCGTTGATTCTCTGAAGGAAGCGGAATGGACCAACCTGAACAACTTGCCTAGATCATGGTATGGCTGCAGCTCGATCTTTCGTGTGATGGACTCGTGCAAGCCGTCATTGAATTGGGCCATTAGACTCTCCTCGGACTCGTCTACATCGAGTCGGTTGCGGAGGTGCTCGAATTCATCAAAATATTCAGTCACCGTCTTGCTGCCTTGGGTAAGGCGTCTGAATCATCTCTGAAGCTTGCGGTGGAAGTAGGGTGGGACGTAGCGTCTCCTAATAATCTGGGTGAGTTCGACTAATGAGGTCAAAGCACCCATCTGAGCTCTCCTGCGAGCTGTTACTTCTCGATCCCACCACGCCAGCGCGTGTTCAGTGAACTGGGCCGTCGCTAGGGCAACTTTACGGGGATCGTCTTAGTTATAGTACTCAAAGATGAGCTTCATTCTTCTCTTGTAATCTAAGTACTCCTCGGAGTCAACTTTTCCCGAAAAGGGAGGTGGGTTCATCTTCACTTCGGGGTAGTGCATTGGCTGTCAAGGTGGTGGCATGGGCTCGTCGTAGTACTGATGTCGACCCATTCCTTAGTGGTCCGCCTTTGGTCAGTCGTGTGGATATGGTGGTGGCTTAGGGCCTGGTGGAGGCGTAGCATGATCCGAACGCTCGAGAAGTGTCGCTAAGGTCGACATCTGGGTCGTCAAAGCTTGCAGAAGCTGCAATATTGCTTGAATGTTCTGCCCCGATGTCGACTCATCACTTCATGACATAATTCCTTTTCCGAGAAAAGGAAATTTTGAGAAATTGAAAGTTTCCCGATGAGGAAACTTGCAAAAATAGAACCTTTCTTTAAATGGAAAATTTCCACAGATATGATTTTTTATTTTTTATTACTTATAAAATATTATGAAACTAACTATTTGCGAAAAAAGAAATAAAGAAAAAAGAAATACAAGAAAAAGAAAAATAACTTAAAAATTAATTATTGCCTAAATCTAATAAGGAAAACTAACTAAATATGGCCTAAAACTAAAAGGAAACTAACTAAATGGAAAAGATCCTAGAAATTTATTGTCTAATTAACTAAAAGGAAACTATCCTAAACAAAAAGGAAATCTAATCCATTGCCTAAAAACTTTAGGAAAACTACCTAAGGGTTTTTAGAAAACTTCTTATACTATTTCCTAGCGTAAAAAAATTATGGAAACTAATTAAATTTCTGCCTAATCAAAAAAAGGAAAACTACCTAAAAATCCAAGGCAAGAATCTATACACTTAGGAAACTTGGCAAACCTAGCCGCCTAATGCAACTAGGTTCTCGACCTGCAGGCTGGTTCACGAGGGAATGCTAGAGACAGACGCTAAAGTTATAGGGGTAGCGCGGTACGGGGGAGGGCTAGCGAGTGGCTAGGGTGAGCGACCGAGGAACTAGGGAGCTAGGGACTCCGAACAATACCGCAAATCCAAAACTAACAACTAAGACGCGTGGGGAACCGACTAGAACTACGCCTAAGGTGCAGACAAAAAACGTGGTCCTAGATATGGAGGAGTAAGGCACAGAACGGAAGGCTAGGGATGGGAGGCTAGGGACTATGACACAAGGACCTAGGCTAGACTCACGCAAGACCACAGAAAGGACCTAGCTAGACCTAACTAACTAGCGGCAGGAACAACTACCTAGCTCGACAAGGGACACAAGCAATAAACAACTACCTAGAAACTTAGCCCAAAAGAAACCTAAGCAAACAGGCAAGCAACACACAAGCTCCTTATGGAATCCAAGGTTTGTGATGAAAGTGCTCTAGGTGAGTTTCTGAAAATCATAGTTTGCTTTTAAACAACCATAAATACCCTTTTTGTCTTAAAAAAAAAATTTAACACCAAACAATAAAAAAAAATTCTTCTACTTTTTTTTTTAAACAAGAAAACAAAGAAAGGATTGATAGAACCTGATTTTTTTTTTCTTTTCTGGTGTTTGTGGTATGTGACCTGATTCCTCCTCCTTACCGAGAACCTCAGGGGAAAGAGAAGAAACACAATCAAAAGCCAAAAACTATTGCAAAAAAAAACAAAGAAAATCGACAACTAACAAAAAGATAGATTCAACCTGATGTTTAGGAGCTTTAAGCTATGATACCAGATGATGCAAGAACCGTGGGATGGGCTGTCTTTTACCAAGAAGCTCAGGTTTCTAGACAGAAAGGATGGAAGTGAAGGGTGGATCGAAGGTACCACACAAGCTGTGAAAGTGGCTTGTGATACCCCAAGAACTTCAACCAAAGAGGCTGAAGAACACAACTGCTACCAAGGGGAGCTTAGGTGGCGCCAGTTAGGTCTTGTCAAAAAGACTTAGGTTTTATTTTTGTTCTAAAATGCTTGTTGTCTTATTAATGAGTAGGCAATAGGATTATATAATGCCTTATTACAACTTAGGCTAAACAATATGATGTTTAGCCTCTCAAAGAGTTAAAACAACAAGAAATTTATGTAATGGTAATTAAAATTAGACTTGAGCCTAATTTGTCAACATGACTGTCAAAGCCCAAATAACATACTTAGTCTAGAAATAGAATTAAATATAGGCAAAGTCCAATAACATAGAATTGTGAACAAGTCTTCACCGCCTTACGCACTAAGAGTATTGCCTCATTAAAATCTTCTTTGGAAAACCCAGTGGGAGAAAACCAAAGATAGGAAAAAGAGTACAATTTCCTAGCAAGACTTTTGGTGTCTTTACTGGATGGTCATGGTAAAGACACCGGAGGAAGAAGAATCTTCTAGAAGGAACCTCCATGACTCCTTGTCCAGTTGGAACGGGTCGGATGGTCTTGGGACGATCGGGGCTTGGCATGATGGTCCGGACGAGGTCTGGTCGGCAAGTCCGTGGTCGGATGGTCTGGACGGCAGGGACGGTGCACTCGGTCCTGAGCTGGTCGGGATGGAGCTGGTCCAGGTCGGCATGGTCGGTCCGGAGCTGGTCATGGTCGGCTCGAGATCCTGTCCGGTTCCACTCTCCAGTAGCATGCTGAGCTTGTCTCCTAGAGCTTTCCTCTTGGACCGTGTGAGAGATCCTCGTGGAATTACTGGTGCAGTGGCTGACTCGATGTCCTCATCATTGACCCTTTAGCTTCATGGGCCAATATGGGCCGTGCTCAACCCTTATCTTGTTGGGCTCATCCTAGAGTAGGCCCAACTCGTCTTTGGTGTCTTCATGGGCCTTTTGGGACTTATCTCTTGTATGTGGCTGAGCTAAGACGTGTCTTGAATCATCAAAAACAAGTATAGCCTCTTGAAGTTGCTCGGGTGGTCGAACTAGCTCACTACGGTCCGACAGAAGGGAAATTCGACCATCTTTTGATTCAGCATGAACCAATTGAAATTTGGCACAATCAGAATGTTCATAATAGCTAGTTGATTGAGAGCAATGGCCGTGGTTGCTTTATTCATTGTTGATCTTGAAATCCTTGAAATTGAGGCTGATCGAGATCACTCCAATGTTTATATGCCTCGAGGTGGGAGTGGGGCTTCAATGGGGTAGTCGATTCCGTGCTCGTGCTTGGCTTGTTTGTGAAAGATTATGAGATTAAGAGATTCAGAGATTTTTAGATTGAAAGAGAGAGAGAGATTACAGAGAAAAGAGAATGATTATTATTGAGATTTTAGAAAAATGAATTTTTTTTCTTACAAATGAAGAGAAAATTAACTATTTATACTAAACTAGTCTAGGCTTGTTTGGATACTAAGATATCCTAATACATATTTGGCTACAATGATAACATATCATTAATCACAAACAAGCCTAAGCCACTCCCTTTAGACACATGGCGCCTTCTTAGAATCAAAGACACACAACTTCATTTCCTCTTTATTTGTCTTCATCATTCTTCTTCATTCCAACATTCCCCCTCAAGCTTAAGTCATGTAAAATGGCTAAGCTTGAACCCATGAAGCATTACCTCATTAAAAACCTAAAGAAGAAAAACTCAATTGGGACAAAATATTTTTTTTTAGGGAAAAAGAGTATAACACTTCATGATCAGGATCAGTGTTGAGGAATGGACATGTAGACCAAGCCGCCAGTCTTCAATGTAGTAGCCTTGGTGAACACATCTGCTATGGTTTTCACTCCTTGTGTAGCAAGGTAAGATAATCCCATTTACAATAGCTTCCCTCACCTTATGGCAATCCATCTCAATATGTTTGGTTCTTTCATGAAACATAAAGTTAGATGCAATGGGTATAGCTGCTTGATTGTCACAATGGACAGTGATAGGAGACTTTAAGCTCACGCCAAGTATGTCAAGGAGGAGCTACTTCAGCCAGATGCATTTTGTGGTAAGTTTACTCATGGCCCTATATTCAGCTTCTGCACTAGAGCAAAATACCACATTCTGCTTCTTGGTCTTCCAAGTAACAAGATTACCTCCTATGAAGGTGCAGTAGCTGGTTGTACTCCTCCTATCTTCTTTATCTCCAACCCAATTTGCATCACAATAACCTACAACTTCTGTGTTTCCAGTACAACCCATCCATATACCTTGTTCTTTAGTGCTTTTCAAATATCTCAATATGCACATGATCATTTCCCAATGCCTTATATTTGGGTCTTGCATATGTTGAGACACCTGATTCACAGCAAACACAAGTCAGGTCTAGTAATGGTTAAATATATGTGCTTATCAACCACTTTTCTATACAGCTTTGTATCATGGAACACGCCATCTCCTAGCTCCCCCTTAGGTTCTATCTTGTAACCTTTTTCTAGTGGTGTCTTAGCTGGTTTAGCTTCCAACATATCTGTAGAGGTTAGCAAGTCCACAATTGGTGCGACATGGAATGAGCAAGACCCTCTTGTGACATCAGACGACTTGGAATCAACTGAAGAAGAGAGTGGGGAAGAGAAATAAGATGGAATCAAGTCGCCATGCTCAAGCCCCGAACGTGGAACCAAGCTCCGGACGTGGAACCAACCCGGCGCGGAACGTGGGCCGTCCGCGTACCACAGCACTAAACGCGGCCCGTCCGCGTTTTACGGCACCAAGCCCGGACATGGACACAGCCCACGACCCGACATGACGACAGCCAAGCAACCCGACCAGCCCGGCAGCCAGCCTGACCAGCAACCCAGCCAGCCTGACCAGTTACCCAACCAACCCGGCCAGCCTGACCAACAACCCGACCAACCCGGCAAGCCTGACCAGCAATCCGACCTTTGACCCGACTGGAACGCACCTCGACCCGACCTGGACAGCCCACAACCCGCCCAAAACCCGTCCGCGACTCATGGCCAACGACCCGGCCAGAACCCTGATCCGTCCGCGAACCAGCCGCCCGAACCGGATCATGACCCGACCAAGTACCCATGTCCGCAACTTGACCCGTACCACGACCCAAATCATGACCCGTACCACAACCCGGACCATGACCAGGATCACGGCCCACGACCCAATCACTACGAATGGACCAAAGATCTACAAAATGGAAGAGAAGAAGGTATGACCCAAGTTCAAACCCAAGAAGATAAGGAATTAGGACTTGACCCAGTAACAAGATCAAGAAGTAAAGTCCAAGCACAGGACCAAGAAGGAAATGAATTATGGCTTGGCCAATTAACAAAGATGAAGGAGCAAAGCTCAAAGAAAGGCCTTTCATGCCTTGATAAAAATTGAATTCAAGGGGGAATGAGAATCTAAAATTAAACCAACCAATTGGTTTGTAAATAATCACTTAATTTAAACCAGATTAATAGATTAGACTAATAAATCTGTTGGCATAGATTTAAGAAACTAATTAGATAGGATTTTATTGTTAGCATAAGTTAGTTAGGATATTCCTTTTGTGGAATAATTCTTGTTAGGGTTTTCTGCCTTTAAAAAGGCATCTACCCCCCCCCCCCCTTGTATGAAACACATCGAATTTTATAAAGAACTTAAAGCACTTTTGCTTCTTGTTTTTTCTGTTCAGCCTAAGAATATTGATCCTTCATTCACTTAAGTGTAGAGTAATCTGCTGTGAAATTCCATAGCTCTGAGCAGGGTGAACATGTGCTAATGGAATCAAAACCATCGCCATTCGCATCTAATTGGAGAGATAGTAGCCTCCAACCCTTTCACCATTTAAGCCGCTGCCAAGGAGAGTTAGTAACCTCCTCAAATCGTCATCCTATCTTCCTTAAAGTTGATCATTTGGTTTTAAAACAATCAGGGCCGCACCAAGTGGTATCAGAGCCTCTTGAAGGTTAGGGTTTGTGAAATCACTTAGATTTCAAAACCATAATCAATTTCTTTTCAATTTTTTAGTTTCATAAACAAATTCTTATTTTTCTATCTTCTGTAAGTCAACTGAGCCTTTCCTGAAATACAAAGGATCTAAAGAAAGGATCTTTAAAAAAAAAGAGCATAAGAGAAACCCTGCTAGGAATAGGTTAATCAGCTGATGAAAAAAAAATTCGCAATCTTTCTATCTTAAAGTTTTAATAGGATTAGCTCTAGATCTTAGGTGATTGGGCTTTGATCTATTCTGAACTTTTGGGAATATCAAGAAGAATAAATTGAGGGATAACAAAGAAAAAGTGAGAGAGAGAGAGTTTTAATTAACAGTTTGTTAAGTTATTTCAGGAAGAATGGAGAATCCAAATGAAGAAACCCCTAGAGGAGAAGGAACCACACGACCACATAGGTTTGACCAATTGCAGATGGAGGTCATGATGGATGAGATAACTAGGAGGCTTCAAGTTACTTTTGAAAACATAGCTAACCAAGCTAATAAATTTTTCTATGGAGTTGACCCCCTTGCAGGTAGACCAGCTCGTGGAGGAAGGACAAACCAAGGAGGAGGGCGCTTTGAGAGAGGCACCAGGGTGAGAGCTAGACAAGGAACCAGGCTAGATGAAGAGGAACCCTAGGAGTACTCGGATGAAAGTGGAGATCAACACCAACCCCAAGAGCCAAGACCAGACAACAGCCTAGGAGGACTCAAGCTTCGAATTCCCCCCTTTTCAGGAAAGAATGATCCAGATGCCTATCTAGATTGGGAAAAGAAGATGGAAATAGTTTTCAGCTGCCAAAACTATTCTGAGGAAAAGAAGGTGAAGATAGCAGCAACAGAACTCGATGGGTATGCTATCAACTGGTGGGAACAGATTGCCACCACTAGACGACGCAATGGAGAGCCCCAGATCACATCTTGGTATGAAATGAAAACCATGATGAAGAAGAGATTTGTGCCTATCCACTATGGAAGAGATCTTCATCAGAAACTAAGGAGACTAACCCAAGGAACAAGGAGTGTGGAGTATTATCATTAAGAGATGGAAAGTCTCATGATCAAGGCTGAAATAGATGAGACTATGGAGGCTAGTATGGCACGATTTCAAGGAGGTCTTAATAGAGACATTCAGGATTGGTTGGAGTTGCAGGAGTATGAGGACATGTATCAACTACTTCACAAGGCCAAAAACAAAAGAATGAGCAATAGAAAGAATCCCTATGTTTCAACCTCTAAGCCGCCTTACAACAGGGATGATAGGCAGGGAGATTCATCTTTCAAGATGCCTGTTAAGGCCAGAGAAGGACCTACTATTCATCCTCCACATGAAGATAAGGGCAAAGGACCAGCAACCCAAACGCCTCCAACAAGAACCAGGAACATCAAGTGTTTCAGATGTCAGGGATTTGGACACTATGCAAATGAGTGCTCAAACAAAAGGGTAATGCTTATCTTAGAAAATGGAGAGTTGACATCAGAAGATGACCAGTCAGACACAGAATATGAAGCTTACCCTGTTCAAGGACAATTATTGGTGACTAGCAGAACTTTGAGTGCACAACCTAAAGTGCAGGAACAGAGGGAGAATTTATTCCACACACGATGCCTCATTCAGGAAAGGGTGTGTAGCTTGATCATTGATGGAGGGAGTTATACAAACATAGCTAGTCAAACACTAGTGGACCGACTTAACTTGGTTACTCACAAACATCCTAGACCATATCAGCTACAGTGGCTCAATGAGGAAGGAGAAATGAAAGTGACAGAACAAGTGGAAATACCTTTAAGCATTGGCAAGTACCAATACCAGATCACTTGTGATGTGTTGCCCATGGAAGCCAGTCACATACTATTGGGAAGACCTTGGCAATATGACAAGAGAGTCATCCATGACTGTTTCACCAACATGCATTCTTTCACACACCAAGTTAAACAGATCACACTGGTACCCCTCACACCCCAGGAGGTGCATCACGATCAGATGCAGCTGAAGCAAAGGAGAGAAGAAGCAAAGGTCTTCCACCAGGAGAAACACGCCAATGAACTTGCTAAGGTAAGTCACTACAGCCTTTTTGCTACTCCTAGTGATGTTAAACATGCTTTAAATGATCAACAATTTATGATGTTGCTAGTTTGTAAGGAATTACTAACTAGTAGTACTAACCTGACTCCGGAAATGCCGAGAGAAATTGAGTTTCTATTGAAAGAGTACAAGGATGTGTTTCCAGAAGATCAACCGTGGAACTACCTCCTTTCTGAGGTATAGAAATCAGATTGACTTTGTGCCAGGCGCCACTCTTCCAAACAGACCGACTTGTAGGACCAATCCTATGGAGACAAAGGAACTTCAAAGGCAAGTCAATGAGCTATTGGAGAAAGGACACATCTGTGAGAGTCTAAGCCCCTGTGTAGTACCAGTCTTGCTTGTGTCTAAGAAAGATGGTTGCTGGCGCATGTGTGTAGATTGCAGAGCCATAAACAACATCACAGTTAAGTACAGACACCATATCCCTCGTTTGGATGATATGTTTGATGAGTTATATGGATCTTGCATCTTTTCTAAGATAGACTTGAAAAGTGGTTATCATCAGATTATAATCAAAGAAGGAGATGAATGAAAAATTGCTTTTAAAACAAAATTAGGATTGTACGAATGGTTAGTTATGCCTTTTGGACTTACTAATGCACCTAGTACTTTTATGAGATTAATGAACCATGTTTTAAGGGCATTCATATGACGATTTGAAGTAGTCTATTTTGATGATATTTTGATTTACAGTAAGAACATGACAGAGCATCTTGATCACCTTAGACATGTCTTAGATGTTTTAAGAAAGGAAAACTTGTATGCAAACAGAAAGAAATGCTCTTTTGGAACAGATAACCTAGTCTTTTTAGGTTTTGTTGTTACTTCGCAAGGTATCCAGGTAGATAAAGTAAAGGCAATCAGGGAGTGGCCCATGCCTAAAAGCATAGGAGAGTTGAGGAGTTTTCATGGACTTGCTGGATTCTATAAAAGATTTGTGAAAGACTTCAGTACCATTGCAGCTCCACTTACAGAAGTCATTAAAAAAATTGTGGGGTTCAATTGGGGACCAACCCAGGCAGAGGCATTCGAATTGCTGAAAGGGAAGTTGACTAATGCCCCTTTACTTGTATTACCAGACTTTTCTAAAACTTTTGAAATTGAATGTGATGCATCAGGAATTGGAATTGGTGCTGTCTTAATGCAGGAAAGGAGACCCATAACTTATTTTAGTGATAAGTTACGAGGAGCGACTCTTAATTATCCTACTTATGACAAAGAGCTTTATGCTCTTGTGAGAGCCCTACATATGTGGCAACATTATCTATGGCCTAAGGAGTTTGTAATTCATACAGATCATGAATCTCTCAAGCATCTCAAGGGACAACAGAAGCTGAATAAAAGACATGCACGATTGATGAAATTTATTGAGACATTTCCCTATGTCATCCATTACTGACAAGGTAAGGAGAATATTGTCGCAGATGCTCTCTCAAGGAGGTATGCTCTTTTATCGTCGATGGAAACAAAATTATTGGGTTTTGAGCATCTTAAAACTTGTTATACTAATGATCCTGACTTTGGAGAGTTGTTTAAGGACACTAACACTCATGCCCAGGGACGATTTTATCAATTCAAGGGATTTTTGTTTTGTGATAATCGACGTTGTGTACCATGTTGAACCATCAGAGAATTATATGTTAGGGAAGCACATGGAGGTGGTCTAATAGGACATTTTGGTGTTGCTAAGACTTTGGCTACATTACAAGATCATATGTACTGGCCCAGTATGAAAAAGGATGTGGAGAAGGTGTGCTCAAGGTGCGTCGAGTGCAAACAAGCTAAATCCAAGGTACAGTCCACAGGTTTGTATACTCCATTACCTATACCTGATCATCCTTGGGTAGATATCTCCATGGACTTTTTTTTAGGGTTACCTCGAACTAGGAAACGAAGGGACAATATCTTTGTGGTGGTTGATAGGTTTTCTAAAATGGCCCATTTCATACCTTGTCATAAAACAAACGATGCAGTTTAAGTGGCTGACTTGTTCTTTAGGGAAGTTGTTAGATTACATGGAATGCCTAGGACAATTGTGTCAGACAAGGACTCTAAATTCCTTAGTCATTTTTGGAGGACCCTTTGGGAAAAGTTAGGTATTAGGCTATTATTTTCCACAACTTGTCACCCACAGATGATGGCCAAACAGAATCAGTAAATAGAACTCTATCTACCATTTTAAGAGTTGTCATTAAGAAGAACATTAGAACTTGAGAAGATTGTCTACCTCATGTCGAATTTGCTTACAATAGATCAGTCCACTCAGCAACAAAAATGACTCATTTTCAAATTGTATATGGTTTCAATCCATTGTCTCCTTTAGATTTACTTGCTTTACCTTTAAAAGAACAGACTAACCTTGATGGCCAAAAGAAAGCCGAGTTTGGTAAGTCTTTGCATGAACAAGTTAAGAAAAATATTGATGAAAGGACTAAGATGTATACCAAGAAGAAAAACAAAGGTCAAAAGGAATTAGTGCTGGAACCTGGAGATCTCGTTTGGATTCATCTAAGAAATGACAGATTTCCAAATGAGAGAAAATCGAAATTAATGCCAAGAGTGGATGGACCATTTTCAGTCATACGCATAATCAACAATAATGCTTGCCAAATAGATCTCCAAGGTAAGTATTCTATAAGTTCTACTTTTAATGTCTCTGACTTAATCCCTTTTGTTGCAGATGAATTGGATTTGAGGTCAAATCCTTTTAAAGGAGGAGGGGATGGTGCGATCTGGAATGAGCAAGACCCTCTTGCGACATCAGAAGACTTGAAATCAACTGAAGAAGAAAGTGAGGAAGAGAAAGAAGATGGAACCAAGTCGCCATGCTCAAGTCCCGGACGTGGAATCAAGCTCCAGACGAGGAACCAACCTGGCGCGGAACGTGGGCCGTCTGCGTACCACAACACTAAACGCGGCCCGTCCACGTTTCACGGCACCAAGCCCGGACATGGACACAGCCCACGACCCGGCATGACGACAGCCAAGCAACCCGACCAGCCCGACAGCCAGCCTGACCAGCAACCCAGCCAGCCTGACCAGCGACCCGACCAACCCGGCCAACCTGACCAACAACCTGACCAACCCGGCTAGCCTAACCAGCAATCTGACCTTTGACCCGACCGGAACGCACCTCGACCCGACCTGGATAGCCCACGACCCGACCACAACCCGTCTGCGACTCATGGCCACCGACCCGGCCTGAACCCTGACCCGTCCGCAATCCAGCCGCCCGAACCGGATCATGACCCGACCAAGTACCCATGTCTGTGACCTGACCTGTACCATGACCCGAACCATGACCCGGACCATGACCAGGATCACGGCCCACGACCCAATCACTACCAACGGACCAATGATCTATAAAATGGAAGAGAAGAAGGTATGGCCCAAGTTCAAACCCAAGAAGATAAGGAATTAAGACTTGACCCAGTAACAAGATCAAGGAGTCAAGCCCAAGCCCAGGACCAAGAAGAAAAAGAATTATAGATTGGCCCATTAACAAGATCAAAGAGCAAAGCCCAAAGAAAGGCCCTTCATGCCTTGATAAAAATTGAATTCAAGGGGGAAGGAGAGTCTAAAATTAAACCAACCAGTTGGTTTAATTTATTGGTTTGTAAATAATCACTTAATTTAAACCAGATTTATAGATTAGACTAATAAATTTGTTGGCATAGATTTAGGAAATTAATTAGATAAGATTTTATTGTTAGCATAAGTTAGTTAGGATATTCCTTTTGTGGAATAATTCTTGTTAGGGTTTTCTGCCTTTAAAAAGGCATTCACCCCCCTTGTATGAAACACATCGAATTTTATAAAGAACTTAAATCACTTTTGCTTCTTGCTTTCTCTGTTCAGTTTAAGAACATTGATCATTCATTTACTTAAGAGTAGAGTAATCTGCTGTGAAATTTCATAGCTCTGAGCAGGGTGAACATGTGCTAGTGGAATCAAAACCATCACCATTCACATCTAATTGGAGAGCTAGTAGCCTCCAACCCTTTCACCATTCAAGCCGCTGCCAAGGAGAGTTTGTAACCTCCTTAAATCGCCATCCTATCTTCCTTCAAGTCGATCCTTTGGTTTAAAAAAACCATGGCTGCACCAAGTATATTTTCTTTGAGATAAGAAAAGACATTCCTTGAACCTACACAATTCAATTCCTAAGAAGTATTTAAGTTCACCTAAATCCTTAATATCAAAGATACTCTTTAAATATGCTTTAGTAGAATCAATTCCTACTTTATCAGTCCCTAATATGATTATGTCATCAATATAAATGAGTATAACCACAATACCATTCTTACTTTAAAGTGTAAAGAGAGTGTGTTAAACTTCTAACCTTTTGAAGCCTCTGTCCCTTAAGGTCACATTCAATTTATGATACAAAGCTCTTGGAGATTGTTTTAAGCCATATATAGTCTTTCTTAACCTCAGTGTATTGCCGCCACCTACTTGATATTCTAGACCTGGTGGTGGTGTCATGTACACTCCCTCTTCTAGCAAGAGACAGAACAACATTAACTGAATGTAATTTAGTCACAGGAGCAAAGGTATCCCTATAATCTTTACCATAAGTTTGTGTGAATCCTCTAGCCACCAACCTAACTTTATACCTATCTATCTCACCATTGCTTTTATATTTAATGGTAAAAATCCATTTAGAACTTACGCCTTTTTCCCTTTTGGAAGAGTAGCTGGTGCATAGGTTTGATTCTTCTCCATAGCTTGTATTTCAGCTTGAATTGCTTCTCTCCACCCCTTTATCTCCATAGCTTCCTCATAGGTCTTTGGAATCTGCTCTTTATCAAGACTAATAGTGAATGCAACATGAGAATAAGGTACATAAACTAGATTATACACTCCCTGGTCATGATGAATTACTGCATTGTTGTTGTAGTAGAAGTTGGGTGGAAATATCTGCCTTGTACTTCTTCTAAGAACAACAGATGATTCCCATTTCCCTTCTTCTTCTAGAGCATCCCCAAGATTAGGTTTAATATCACTTGGCCTTTTTGAAGCTGAGACTAAGATATCTGCTTCTGAATCCTCCTCTTGATCATATCTAGGTTCCTGGCCCCCCTCATGATCAAGGGGAGGCACTTGTCCTGATTGTATTGAAGGCCGCGCCACGTCCCGGAGGTGAAGCCGTGCTTGTGACCTGGTACGTGGCCGAGAGACCGGGGATTGGACCATGGAAGTGCCTGGATCGGATGGTCCAAGAGTTGGTTAGGACGTGCTTGGATCGTACCGGGGATGGACCATGGACGTGCCTGAGTCATGCTTGGGTCGTACTTGGGTCGAACCTGGGTCACACCTTGGCGAACATGGTTACGGCTGGGCCGGTCCTTGTCCGGGCGATTGATGAACTGGTCCTGGCGCTTGGTGAGGTAGTTCTGGCACTTGAGCTTGCCCTGGCACTTGGTGAGCTGGCCCTGAGCCGGATGCTTGTGGAGAGACTATACCTATGCTTTCCAAGATCCTTCTTAGATTCTCAGCTTGGTCATGCCTTGTTGTTGAGATGTCCTTGAATTCCTCCCAAGTTTCTTCTTCATAGAATCCTTTTGATTCTTAAAATTTAACATCTCTGGATACTAGGACTCTTGTAGTATCTGGATTGTATCATTTGTAACCCTTTTGTGTAGGAGAATATCCAATGATCATGGCCTTGGTGCTCTTTAGTTCCAGCTTGTTCCTAAGTTCTCCTGGTACTAAAACTAAAACAAACACACCCAAATACTCTTAAATGTTCAATATTAGGCTTAGTTTTGTTTAATACCTCAAAGGAAGACAAATCATCTAGAACTTTTGTTGGAGTTCTATTGATTAAGTAGCATGCAGCCACAATAGCATCTCTCCAAAACCGTTTGAGAACCTTCTTGTGGAACATCATTGTTCTCACAACTTCCATCAAATGTCTGTTTTTCCTCTCAGCTACTCCATTTTGTTGTGGAGTGTAAGGACAACTTGTTTGATGTTCAATGCCATGTTTGGCCAAATGTTGTTGAAACTCGGTGCTAGTATATTCTCCTCCATTATCTGTTCTAAAGCATTTAATCTTGGCATTGTATTGATTAGTAACAAATGTTTGAAAATTAATAAATGCATCAAACACCCTATCCTTAGAACTAAGCAATGTAACCCAAGTATATTTAGATTTTTCATCAATAAAGGTCACAAAATATTTTTGGTTTTCTCTAGAAGGAAAGGGAGATGTCTAAACATCAGAATGCACTATATCAAAATAATATCATATGATTGAATTGATTTCTCAAAAACAGTTTTACAATATTTCACAAGATGCATGATTCACATAAATTATTTTGTATTTTAATTTCAGGTATTATCAATTCCAAAGCTCTAGGATGAGGATGACATAATCTAGCATGCCAAAGCTCAGCTGAAACATGAACATTGACAATTTTAGCACACGGTTCATGTGAGGGATGCATGGACAAGTCTTCAAGCACATACAAGTCATTCTTTGTTATTCCTTGGCCAAATTTCCTACTTGTTTCAATATCCTGAAAGTAGAAATCATTAGTAGCTTGACAATTAAGATCTATGGTAGCTCTCTTAATAGACAACAAGTTAGATAAAAAGGCTTTAGATTCTTTATCAAAAAATTTAAATTTTCCAATTTCTTTAATTGGCACATTGATTCTATTAGCAATTACCACACTACCTAAGGCATGTTCTAAGTTTTCTAATAACCCTAAATCACTTATCATGTGATGAGAAGCTCTAGAATCAACAACTAAAGGTTCAAAAGTTATAGATGTTTGAAAAGAAGCATGAAGTGATTTACCCAACACATTACCAGAGCTAAAGGCTTTGAAGAGAGCTTCCAAGTATGATTTCTTCACAAACTCAGATGAAGAAGTAATGGTCGGATTGGTGGTCATAGTGGATGCGCTTGTATGTACCAGGTTGGAGAAGCTAGGACCGCCTGTAGAAGAAGATTTAGACATGTCAATGAACCAGCTTGACTTTAACTCAGGATGAAGCACCCATCACTCCTTCTTTGTGTGGCCATTTCTCTTGCAGTGATCACACACGGTCCTCTTTTTCTTGGACTCAGATGGCGCCTTGAAGAAGCTCTTGTGGGCAACCACTGGTTTTTCTTTAATTCCAAACAGTTGGAGAGACCCTTGTTCCTTCTGATACTTGGCACAGACATCCTCCAAACTAGCAAGCTTGTCCTCCCTAAGAATGTGCTTAATCAAATCAACATAGTTAGTGTTCAAATTCAAAAGTAACACAAACACCTTATCTTGTTCTCTCATTTCATGGAGAGTAATGGGATCAATTATGGCAGGCCTTAGCATCTTTAGCTCTCCCATAATGCTCTGAAGGATCCATAATGCTTTGTGAACTCAGCATCCTCCTGTCTAAGATCATTCAAATATTTCTTGACCTTAAAAATTCTCATGAGGTTAGTAATATTGCCATATATATTTTTCAAAGTTTCCCAAGAATCTTTAACATTTTCACAATATGAATATGCTTCTAAAAGAGATCCAACTAGGGAATTTTGAAGTATAGAAAGTACCATCTGGTCTTCCTGAAACCATTTGTTGTGATCATCTTGATCATCTGAGGCATCACCTTCAATGGCTATGACAGGCGCCTTTGTAACATGAGTCCATAACCCCTTGCTACACAAGGTTTTCCTCATGGTTCTAGACCATAGGAGATATTAGTCCCATGAAGGATGACTGGAGCCTTGATGTTTGTCTGGTAATCCATTAGACTTTATCTAAAACCTGCAAGAAAATAAAACAAAAGAGACCAAGACTAGACCAGACCACACACGCGCCTGTCCAAATGGTTAGTGGCCAAGGCGTGTCAACAACTTCCAACAACTTGCAACTGCCTGTAACAACTTTCAACAGTCTAACAGTCCTTTGCCAACAACTTCTAATAATATTAACAGCCTAACTAGCAAAGATTCTGGTAATAGAATTGTTAAAAACAATTAATTCACTTTTGCCACCAAAAATAAAAAAATAAAACAGTTTCTTAGAAACAATCAAGAAAACCTTTCTTGAAGACTAAAACTCTTTGAAATGAAATGAAACTTTTTGATACCCTCCAAAAGATCCTAAACTAAGTTTTGATCGTCCAAGATTTGCAAAAGATTAAGAAAAATTGAAGGTTTTAACACAAATACTACAAACAAGTCAAAACTGGACACATTGAGGAAGAATGATCAAGAAAGCTTCTAAACGTAAAAAAGGGCAAAGCGTACCTCCTAATTCATGAACTAGACTTGTTGTACTTGATTTTAGGCTTTGTAATCACCTGATTTGATGAAGAATTGAAGGAGATATGCTTGATGCAAACTTGTGATCTCACGGCGAGGCTAAACGCGATACCACTGGACTTGGCTGTGGACAACTTTTGACTCAGACAACCAAATTGAGTGAAACCACCGGATAAATCCTCAGAACTCACCGGAGAACAATTCTAGATAAAAAAATGACAAGAAATTTTGAGTTCTTGCCGGAAAGACTCGATCAAACCAAGGACCACCGCGATGGGTCTGATTTCAAAGGTGTGAAGGAGTTTCGTGAAGAATGAAGGAGAACTGCGGAATTCTTGTACCAGATTGATGTAACCTGGCTCTGATAACATGAAATATTATGAGATTAAGAGATTCAAAGATTTGTAGATTGAGAGAGAGATAGAAAAAGATTAGAGAGATTAGAGAGAAAAGAAAATGATTATTATTGAGATTTTAGAAAAATGAATTTTTTGCTTACAAAGGACGAGAAAATTAACTGTTTATACTAAAATAGCCTAGGTTTGTTTAGATACTTAGATAGCATAATACATGTTTGTCTACAAAGATAACATATCATTAATAACAAACAAACCTAATTCACTCTCTTTGGATACATGGCACCTTCTTAGAATCAAAGACACATTCTTCATTTCCTCTTGATTTTTCTTCATCATTCTTCTTCATTCCAACAGTTCGGCCTTTGAATTAGGCTGTCAGGGCGGCCATGGTCGAGCTGCATCATTGTCTAGCTGGTCCTCTTATTGGGGATGGCACTGGCTGTTCTCGTTATCTTGTCTTGGTCGGGCATTTTCAAATCAGTTTCCATCGTTTGATGAGTGAGCTTCGCTTGGGAGTTTGATTTTCCCCCTCTTGTATTTCACGATCAGGAGATCTTGAAGGTGGCAGCATTGAGAAGTCAAATGACCACCTTGTTTGTGGTAATCACATAATTGTTTGATTCCTTGGCTGTCGTGTCAAACCTACTTGTTTCATGGTAGTTGAGACGGCTGGTTGTTGGTTACGAGGTAGGTGGCTGCTTTTATGTTTTCTAATCCTTGGCTAATCACGATTGTAGTGTTGGCAAGGCTCGTACGGCTTATCTTTGGTTCTCTCTTTTGAGGTCGCTGCTTTTGGCGAATAGTGATTTTTTGCCATCGTAGCTTTTTCTTCTTCGACCTCGATGAATAATATGGCTCGGTTTAGTGTGTCATCAAGTGTATGGGGTTTTAAGTTTGAGGTCATCGCATAAGCTCGCGTTTTTTTGGAGCTGGCAGAGTTGATTCGTTGATGATCATGTCGATGAAACTAGAAAAAGTTTCCTTGGGGGCTTGGGTGAGCGCCCAAAGATCAGTTGTTAAGGTTCCCTCTTGGATAAACATCGAGTAATGTTTAACGAATACGGGAAATTGCTGATAGAAGATATTATCGAGTTTTCATCTGGGTCGAACTTAGCTCACCTCATATCAATACTGAATGCTGTTAAATGCTGGCTTAGGTCAGTCCTTTCGTTGTTTATCGGAAACTTGATCTTATCTGGGTTGCATATCGATATCGTGCCGTGCTGATGTCCTGATGAACTTTGGATGTCATGTCTTGTAACCTTTGTTGCATTCTTTCAATTTTCTGACATCGCTTGAGATTGTCACTTTCTTAGCGAGATGGTGTGTTGAGTGAATCAAGTAAGATTCGTGTTGGTGATTTAGTTCGGGATGACAGGGTATCTCCGAACAGATTTTGCAAGAGACTTGGTGCGAGTCTTGCTCGTTATCGTTGCGGCTCAGCAGGGTCGGAGTCAGGGATTCGTACCTTGTATTGGTTGCATGCACCATGGCATCGACTCGCTCAATCACAGTCATGAAGAGGCCTGAGATGTCTGGTTGAGCTGGAGGCGCATTTGATGCGGAGTGTTCTGGCAATCCAGGGTTCTGACGAGGCCTGGTTTGACAGTTGCGGGTTCACTTGTTGGCTTTGCGGCCTTCGGTACACTCAGCAAAGTTGGGTTCAGTGGTTTGTTCACCGCTGGCGTGTTCAGAGTTGACAAAGCTGGAAGGTTCATCATTTCTGAGATCTTCGTGCGTGGAGAGATTTCCTATGGTCCCTACATACAGCGTTAATTAGTAAAATTGGTTCTTTAACTAACATATGTTATATTATAGTAAATGAGTTTGAAAAAATGTTCAATTCGATTACAAAGTTGAGTTCGGTTATAAATGGGCTCGCTGATTGGAGAATCTTGTAAATGAAGATATAGTTCGAGCATATGAGATCAGATCCAGAACTCAGTTCGCTAATGATGTGAACCTCTCTCTAAAGCTGATCCGGAACTTTTCCTTCTACGGAGGACTCCTTTTTTAGGGAGAGCTTCCAAATACAACGAACTAAAATATCAATGTGGTACATCCGTGAAGTTATCCTCTTTTGTACCTTCATAAAAGTGAGTAGATTCAGCGCGTGTTCTGTGTTTTACTGACAAATGCAGGTTGTGAAGACTTCATTCGTACTCGTTTGTGTCTAGGATTACTTCGCAGGTGGGCCCAGAGATCCTTAAACGAGCTTACATTGGTCGGTTTAAATATGGGCCTAACACTGGAGGAAGTGCATAGCCCACTTCCAACAGCCTTTAAAAACCAGCGTAAATCCATCTTCTGGGGCGAACAGTCTCGTTTCTCTAAGCCACATATACGTTGTTCCGGTGGATTCTCTCTACTGTCCTCTAGCAAATACGACACGCCTTCGAAACCAGCCAATTTACTTTACCGAAGCCATAAAGCTTTTGTTGCGAGTCGCCGTGAGCCGCCGCATCAAAATAAAACCGTTATAGTTATGATCTTGAAGGCTATTTGACCAAGTGTCTCATATTTTTAACAATTCTCCTTAAGAAAAAATAATCAAATTGTCGTACACGTGTTCGGCTGCAATTACATTTCTTCCCTCTCGACGAAGCCTTTTCATTGGTTGTGTGATGGCATATAAAGCATTAATCGTGTGCTCGCAGGAACACTATAACACAGTACAACCCCTCACAGTATTGGCTAAAAGTCAGAAAAACGCGTCCAACAAGTAACACGTGTCCTACTGACTCCTTCTGTGCAAACTTTCCTTGGCCACAAAGGAATAGACTTGCTCTGACGCATTTCTTATTTATTCATCTTGATTTCATGGTGGATTCGTTTATATAGATAAAATCCTTTAGAAATTTCTCTTTCTTCTCCAACTTTTTTTTTGTTGTTAATTTTCTGTTTTGGGTTTAGGATGGCGAAGGAATCTGAGTTATGTGATTTACTCGTGGATGACGATGTCTTCTTCGATTTCGATCCTTCAATTTTCATCGAATCTCCTATTGCGGAGGATTGTATCCGGTCTTCACCGGATTCTGAAAATTCGTGGATCGGAGAGATTGAGAACCGGTTGATGAACGATGACGACAATCATGAGCAGCAGAATTTTCTGGAGTTGGATCAGCAATTGGTTTCGGAGTTTTTAGCGGATATATTAGTTGATTATCCCACAAGCGATTCTGGAAATTCTGGAAGTCCAGTTGATTTGGTTACTGATAAAGTTTCTGATGTACCAACCGTCGATTCCCCCGCCGCCGGTTCTAATGCCGACGGTTTTACGACCGGGAAGGGACCAGAAGGCTCCGATGATTCCGAGAAGGAGAAAACTGATTTGTCGGTTGAGAAGAAGCCGTACGCGTCTAATGATTCCGGAAGTGAGAATCAAGATGAAGCTAAGTTGGAACGCGAGATTGATGAAAACGATGATGCTGTGGCCAAGAAAAGAAGAAGGTATATCTGATTTTACGTTTTTAAAATTTATATGAATATTAGGATTTAATCATATTCTTAAGTTAATTCAGAATAGACGACTGTCAGATCTTTGATTTGTATTGATTTTGGTTGCCTTTAGATTGCTAAAAGCGTTATGCTTTGAAAACAACCTTGAAGTATTTTAGCAGATATATGTGACACTGAAATGTTTATAATGAGTATTGTTGCCTTTAGATTGTTGAAACTAAAAAGTGTGTTATACTATATCTCGTTGGTTATGATGTTTAAACTATACTTCCAAAAACCCTTTACTCGTGATCTTCTTGAAGTAGTATGAAGAGTTGATAATGAGTGATGTGATTGATTGGCCATATGGATTCGCCTTTAGATTGTTAAAAGTGGGTTATGCTATATATCTCGTTGTTTAAGCATACCTCAAAAGAACCATTACTCTTTTGATTTGTTGCTGGTAATTTCTTGAAGTAGTTTGAAGAGTTGATAATGAGTGTTGTGATTGTTCAGGAGAGTAAGAAACAGAGATGCTGCGGTAAGATCAAGGGAGAGGAAGAAGGAATATGTGACGGATCTAGAGAAGAAGAGTAAGTATCTCGAAAGAGAATGCATGAGACTGGGACGGATGCTCGAGTGGTTCGTTGCGGATAACCATTCTCTTCGTCTCTGTTTGCAAAAGGGTAGTGGCAATGCTTCCATGATGACAAAGCAGGAGTCTGCTGTGCTCTTGTTGGAATCCCTGCTGTTGGGTTCCCTGCTTTGGTATCTGGGAGACATCATTTGCCAATTCCCTCGTCAGCCCCAAACAAAGAGTTGCTTCCTTCCAGTGGAAGCCGAAGAACCAGAAAAGCTGGTTCAAAGCGGGCGAGAGAGTAGCAAAGTATCTAAGAACTATACCGGTAAGAGTCGGAGGTGTAACGGTTCAAGGCCTCGGATGAAACACCAAGTCTTTATACTTGTGGCGTAAACACCTTGCGACCACTTAGTCTCTCATGCTTTTAACTGTTTTGTTTTGCGCATTTGAGTCGATGATGAGTGTGTCCCGTTTTTGTATTTTCGCTGTATGTCTAGTCTTGATAAATTAACAGTCAATGTTGGGTTTCTTATGGTTTTGAATGGTTTCTATTTCAATTCATGATATCTACCTAATAATAATAATCTACTCATGGAGATTGAATGTTGAGCCTGTTTGCATGTTATGCAATAGAGCAATGGAGTCCCAAGGCCTTTTGATTCATTGATTACAGGTTATCTCGCAATATCAGGCCCTAGATCCTGCGACGTTTGAACCTGCAACAGAACTAAACTACGTGGGACCTCACGCCCTGACTTTCACTTGCGCACCATACTCATTCTCTTGTGGCACTTATGAATTATAGGAAGAGAGAAACTACCGCATGTATCTGCCGACTTCCAGAGCAGCCACTGCGGCAGATTGATCACTTGAAGTACGGAATCGACTATCTTCAGTCCGTTGGGGTTCTGATTTGGTTCTCTAGCAAGTAGCAATTTTAATTAGACTCACTCCTACTACAACTCGTTTGCTTATATGTGGTAAAAACTTTGTGCTTATTCAAGTTCGTCAATGGGAAATATTAACCGATTAATTAAATCGAAAAATAAAAATAAAAAAACAAAAAAATCAATTTTGAGACGAACTGAACCTTGCGGTTAATATCACTTCACATTGCCAGGAAAATAATTTATTTGGTTTATTAACGTTGTAAAAACTTTTCTTCTCCAGCTATTTTCATGTTCGCTTCATTTGACGTATGAATCATTAAATATCAGAACATGTTATATATCTTTTGTCATGGCCACAGGGAGATACACAGTGAAGATAATATAACTTTGGGTTGTATATAATAAAAGTTCAGATCTTCTCTAGGACATAAGCACGAACACTTAGATTTCGAACTATTGAAGAAATCATAATAGTTAGTTTACAATTCCATCAACGCCACCTCCATGGATCTAGATCGGCTCTTTAGAGGTTCTTGTTTTGTTTGATTTTCATTAGTTCTTCCTCCAGTATCTTGTTCTCAGCCTCGGCTTGTCTTTCTTTATCCTCTCGATATTTGATGAACGTTTTCATGAGAAGGGTCAGAATCTTGGTCACTGCAAGTCATAGGGACAATGACCAGAATAGAAATGAATAATTACATTGTCGCCAAAAATAATCGGTTAAGAGAGTAGAAGAACAAACACTTTTGATGGTTACTTGCTCGAAAGTACAGCAGGATCCTCACCAAAGCAGAGGGACAAGGAATGTGCGTTTCTTCCCTGTGAATTACAAATTAATATGAGTGTAAAAAAATTCAGTGAAAATAATAATTAAAATAATATTTTTAAAATAATTTAAATTATTTTATAATATTAATTCTAAAATAATTTATTGTCAAAATAATTAATTGAATCCGTCTTAAATAAATAATAAGATTATTCAAATGTAGAACAACTTCATCGACTTCAACGCTACTCAGGCACGATAACATGTTCACCTAAAAGATTAGAGAGAAGGATAAATAATTGGATTACCCAGTGAAAATGAGTCTAAGTACTCATGAATCCACTAAAACAACTTATAACAATAATCTAAAGCAAGTCTAAGGCTAAAACATGTAATCAATCATAGTGTCTAGAACACTCAAACATATGACCACTCAGTGTCACACACATAAACCAGGGAACACGTTCTCATGCAGGGCACGCCATACATGACAAACAGCCAGACGAATCTTCATGCAGGGCACACCATACATGACATAAACTCCTTCCCTTCACAAACACAAGAAAACCTGCACGTCCTTATGCAGGGCACACCATACATTGACAAACGACCACGTGAATCTTCATGTAGGGCACAACATACATGACAGACCATCATCATACCATATCTCAATCCCAAATGATTTAAAAGTCTAGGGCTAAATACCACAACACAACTCTCAAACCAACCTATTACGAGCTCCTAACGCTCGCATCTAACACAATACGTCAATACAACTTAATATGCTCAAACAACAAATCATCAAACAAAAGTTTTAATTCTTTGATTATATGGATCCTGTGTGATACATATATATATATTTATTTACATAATATATAGTTTAAACAATCACAAACATAACGCATCTATTATTAATTAGACACATTACATACATGTTTTAATCAAAGACTCAAACCAGAGATTAACGGCTACAAGAATCAGCTAATGGAAACACTCGACGAATTCCTCACATTAGCAACAGATGAACAAACTTTCCTTTTCTATAAACAGCCAAAAAGGGAAAACTTCCTTAAATGAAAACATGTCATAAGTGGAAGTTTGAAACAAAGTGAGGACTACTGATATCAGACTGCTCAAAAACGATATCAGTAACCACTAAGGACCAGATTCCAGATCGGAAAAACTCCTAGACAAAATTACTAAAATACCCTCACAACTTCAGACAGCCATAACTTTCAAACCACAGCGATTCACGCAAAACTGAAGGCAGATTCGGAATTATAACAGCATGAATTATGACATATTAGAAAATTTTGCAGATCAGAGACGTTTGAATTTTCTAGCGCAACTTCCGGCGGCGAGTGACGGTGCGTCCGACGTCAAAATCCATAGCATCCGGTGTTTCTGGCTTTGTCCTGGAGAGATCTACAGTTTGATATGTAGATCGCTAAAAATCGAGACCGTATGAAGAAGTTACGATCAAATAACCAAATCTGAAGAAAAAAACTCACCTCAACGACTCCACAAGTTGCGGTGCTACTGACGACGGTGGAGACTATAGTGGCGACGAAGAGTCCGAAATTTGGCAGAGCTTCGCTGGGAATTGAGTGTATGAGGCAGAAAGGGCTTTGCCTCTCCTTTTATAGACTCAAAGGAAAAGAGATACCCTAGGGTTAGGCGATTGGGCCTCAGATTTGCACGGGCCTTGGGCTGGGATGTTACAATTCTCCCTAACTACAGAAAAATTCGTCCCCGAATTTATGCCCAAGTTTTTTCCCTCTTTAGCACACTCAACAAACAACTCCGGGTAATCCTCCCGCATAAACTGCTTAGGTTCCCAAGTCTCTTCACTAATATCATCTCTTTCCCAGCGGACTAAAACTTTCCAAACCTTTTTCTCCTGATCTTTTTTTTTCACAACGTTGCAAGATCTCTCGCGGTAAACTCGGGGCTGTCAGATCCTGATTCAAATCTGTCGGTGGCTGTGACAAAATCAACTTAGGTTCTCGAACTACTTTTCGGAGAACAGAAACATGAAACACATCGTGAAAATCGGCTAACTCTGACGGGAGCTTAAGCTTGTAAGCAACTTTCCCAATCCTTTCTGTGATAACAGATGGTCTCATTAACCTCGGCTTAAGCTTCTTCAGCTTCATGTAGCTGTTAGCTCCTTCGAAGGTTCTCATCTTCAAATATACTGAGTCTCCCACTGCGAAAACTAAATCCTTCCTTATTTTATCAGCATAATTCTTCTGACGATCATGAGTTTCTTTAAGTCTATTGCGCAACAGATCAACTTGTTTCTCTTTCTCTCGAACCAGATCTGGATCCAAATCACGTCGTTCTCCAACTTCATTCCAACAAAGTGGAGTTCGACAAGGTCTACTGTACAAGGCCTCATAAGGTGTCATCTTAATACTCGCATGGTAACTATTATTATATGAAAACTCTGTTAGAGGCAGAAATTTTCCCCACCTGTCATCACAATTAAGAACACAAGCCCAAAGTAAATCCTCAAGAGTCCTAATGGTTCGCTATAACTGTCCATCTGTTTGAGGATGGTTCGCTGTACCAAGATGCAGCTTAGTACCTAAAGCTTTCTGAAAGCCTGCCAAAAAATTGAAATCAACTTTGGATCACGATTCGATACAATACTCATTGGAACACCATGCAGTCTAACAATCTCATCCAGATAAATTTGAACTAAAACCTCGATCTTAACCATCTTCTTGATAGCTATAAAGTGTGATGACTTAGTGAGTCTATCCACTACTATCCAAATAACATCATTATTGCTTGTTGTCCTCGGAAGTCCGGTCACAAAATCCATATTTACCATATCCCACTTTCATTCTGGTAATGGTAAATCCTGAGGTAACCCAATCAGGACTTGACGCTCAGCTTTAATCAACTGACAATTCTGACATTGAGATATCCAAGTCACAATCTCCCGCTTCATGCCTTCCCAATGGTAATAACGCTTCAAATCAGCATACATCTTGTTGCTGCCTGGATGTATAGAAAAACGAGTCTAATGAGTCTGACTTAGGATCTCTCTCCTCAACGCCTCAATTAGAGAAACACAAACCCGGTTCTTGTACAAAATAGTACCATCAGATGCAGTGCGATATCCAATTATTACTTTCTCGTTTAAGTCTCATATCACTTGATTAAGCATCTCAAATCCTGTTAAGAAGATCAGCTCGCTTCCACATCATCAATCCGGTCTGATTATCCTCAATCGATGTTGCACACAACCTCATATTTGCCAAGGTATCAGCCAACTCTTGCACTTCCCTAATGCCTGAAACATCTGCCCTTCGACGGCTTAGAGCATCTGCCACCTGATTAACTTTTCCTGGGTGATAAGCGATGTCCAAGTCGTAATTTACCAATAACTCAATCCAACGCCTCTGTTTTAAGTTCAAGTCACTCTACGAAAAGATGTACTTCAAACTCTTATGATCTGTCAAGACCCGAACTTTCTCTCCATAGAGATATGCTCTCCATATCTTAAGCGCGAAGACCACTGCAGCTGACTCAAGATCATGCGTCGGATAATTAACTTCATGACTTCAGAGCTGCCTGGAAGCATATGCTATTACAAGGCCCTCTTGCATCAACACACAACCAAGCCTCATCCTAGAAGCATCTGTATAGACATCATATGGACACCCATTCGCGGTAGAACCAATACAGGAGTCTTAGTCAAACAATCCTTCAACTTCTGAAAACTCTTCTCACACTCTTCTGACCACTCGAACTTTACCCCCTTCTATTAACGTGGTCATAGGCTTGGCGATACTAGCAAAACCTTCCACAAACTTTCTGTAGTATCCCGCCGAACAAGGAAACTACGAACCTTAGTAGGAATAACCGGTGTAAACCACTCTGAAATTGCTAGTATCTTCTGAGGATCAACTGTTATGCCTGCCTCAAAAACAACATGACCCAAAAATCTTATCTCTCTCTGCCATAAACTGCACTTGTTCAACTTTGCAAACAAACAATGCTCGCAACTTATCCAATACTAACCGAAGATGCAAAACATGTTCATTTTCACTTTTGGAGTATATCAAAATGTCATCGATGAACACTATGACACAGTTATCCAACTACTGCCTGAAAACATCATTCATCAACTTTACAAATGCTGCGGGCGCATTCGTCAATTCAAATGGCATGACCACAAACTCGTAATGCCTGTAATGAATACGAAAAGTTGTCTTTCGAATATCCTCCTCTGCAACAGGTATCTGACGGTAACCTGAAGTCAAGTTAATTTTGGAAAACCAAGTAGCCCCCTGCAACTGATCTAGCAACTCGTCAATCCAAGGAAGAGGATACTTATTCTTGATAGCACCTTGTTCAAACCCCAATAATCGATGCACAACCTGAAACTGTCATCCTTTTTCTTGACGAACAAAACTGGTGCTCCCCAAGGCGAGCTACTTGGTCGAATAAACCCCTTATCTGTTGAATCTTCCAACTTCATCCTGCCATGATAAGCCGCTCTCGATATTGGAGTGGTACCATGCTCCAACTCAATTGTGAACGGCTCACTTCTAGGCGGTAGCGGTCCTTGCAAAGGCTCAAAAACATCTACATTATCTGACGCTACTAGAATCGTGCTGAACTTCAACTCTGATCCCTCCCCCAATATAGAGATAGTCGCTAGATAAACATCATTACCCTTTGCAAATAAGTCCTCTGCATGAATCATCGATATAAGCGAAATACTGATACTAGCTCAAACACCTTGAAAGACCAACCTCCCACCCTCTCTCGGAATTAGTACTTTAGTTCGATGACAATCTAAGGACACCATATGCTTAGATAACCAATCCATCCCAAAAATAACTTCATAATTGTTTAGTTTCATCTCAGCCAACTCTCCAAGAAACTCAACTTCATTAATTACCACCAAATCATCGATGTAAACTCCGGAGGTCTCCATAACTTGTGTATCAGCCGTCTGAACTCTTTTCGTCTTAGGACAAATTTTAAAAGCACAACGGAATAATAGATAAGCAGGTCGATGAGTTGTTCCCTTTGTTTTTTGAAAACTACTAAAAAAATATTTCCTTAGGGCTGCTTATTCGGGTCAGCACCAGTTTGACAATCATGAGCTCTGAAACCAAGTTGAAACGACCCAAATTCTCTGAAAATAATAATTAAAATAATATTTTCAAAATAATCCAAATGATTTATAAAACAATAATACCAAAATAGTCAATTGAAACCCGTCTTAAATAAATAATAAATAAATCTGGAAAATATTATTCAAAGGTAGAATACCTTCATCGACTTCAACGCTACTCGGGCACGACGATAGACTCACTTGAAAGATTGGAGAGGGGGATGAGTAATTGAATTTCCACTAAGAAATGAGTATAAGGACTCATGAATCCACCTCAACAACTTATAACAATAATCTAAGACAAGTCCAAAGGTAAAACATGTAAACAATCATAATATCTAGAACACTCAAACATATAACCACTTAGTGTCACACACACAAACCAGGGGACACGTTTTCATGCAGGGCACACCATACATGACAGACGACCAGACGAGTCTTCATGCAGAACACGCCATACACGACATAAACTCCTTGCCTTCACAAACACAAGAAAACATGTACAACCTCATGTAGGGCACACCATACATGACAAACGGCCACGTGAATCTTCATGCAGGACACGCCATACATGACAGACCATCATCACACCATATCTCAATCCCACATGATTCTGGGTTTAAATGTCACAGCATCACTCTCGAACCAACCTATTGCGAGCTCATAACGCTCGCATCTAACACAACACGTCAATACAACTTAGCACGCTCAAACAATAAATCATCACACAAAAGTTTTAATCATTTAATGCTATGGATTCTATGTGATATATATATATATATATATTTATTTACATAATATATAGTTTATACAATCACAAACAATAACACATCTATTATTAATTAGACACGTTACATACATTTTTTAATCAAAAACACAAACCAGAGATTAACGGCTATAAGAATGAGCTACTAAAAACACTCGACGAATTCCTCACATTAGCAACAGATGAACAAACTTTTCTTTTCTGTAAACTGCTAAAAAGGGAAAACTTCCTTAAATGGAAATCTGCCATAAATGGAAGTTCGACACAAAGTGAGGACTACTGATATCAGACTGCTCAAAACAATATCAGTAACCACTCGGGACCATATTCCAGATCAGAACGACTTCTAGAAAAAATTACTAAAATACCCTCACAACTTCAGACAGCCATAACATTCATACTACAGCGATTCACGCAAAAATGAAGGCAGATTCGGAATTATAACATAATGAATTATCACATACCGGAAAATTACACAGATCAGAGATGTTTGACCTTCCGGAGGCGTGTGATGGCGCGTCTGACGTCCACATCCAGAGCGTCCAGTGTGTCTGGCTTGTTCTCGAAGAGATCTACAGTTTGACATGTATATCGCTAAAATCCGAGACCGTATGAAGAAGTTACGATCAAATAACCAAATCTAAAAAAAACTCACCTCAATGACTCCGTCGAGTTGGTGCTTCTGACGACGGTGGAGACTATAGCGGCGGCGAAGTGTCCGAAATTTGGCAGAGCTTCGCTGGGAATTGAGTGTGTGAGGCAGAAGGGGCCTTGCCTCTCCTTTTATAGACTCTAAGAAAAAAATATGCCCTAGGGTTAGGCGATTAGGCCTCAGTTTTGCACGGGCAATAGGCTGGGATGTTACAGTTTATGTGTATAAGCCACTAAGAAACCTCACTTCTTCTGCGGTTTCAAGAAAATCCTTGAACACCTAAAAAATGAAAATCTGATTTGAAACAAGCTCAAGCTATTAAGCAATTATCAATACCGTGGCTAAACTTTTGAAATCCTTCAGAAATTGCACCATCATTTTCTGATGCCATGAGTTGTTGATCCACCATTTCAAGGCCTTTAATTACCACTCGCATGTTGGTAAAACATCATCCTCAAAAGGATAAACATTCGATAGACTAAAAGATAATAGAGAATCTGAAGGACAAGATACTCCTAACAAGAAAGAATGAATGAATCTAGAGGATAAGATTCATATAGAGGATATGAAAGAATCTAAAAGGATCAGTTTTTTTATGTATGCAATTAGGAAAAAGGAATATCCAATTGTAATCTCTTTATATATTAGCCTATCAAGATGAGTTGTATCTTGAGAGAGCAAGAGTAAAGAAAGTGTTTAGTTTTGAGATAGATTTTCTAAACTAATAAAAGAATGAATTCTTATATAATCTCTTGAGTATACACAAATAGAGAGACTTATTAAAATATACAATCTTGATCTTAACTTTATATGGTGTCTGAGCACAAAAGGAAAGAGATCCATAACAAAGTTTAAAATCGATCGAAAGGAGTAGAGGAGAACAATGTCACCAAACCATGGGAGACGTCGTTCCTACATTCTGGCTCTTGTAGGATATATTGTTGTTATAGGGCTTATACTGATAGCCTCCCTGATTTCCTACGTAGCTAGCTTCTTCAGGGTTCCCTTCCAAGGCCTCCATTGTAGAGTCTTGATAGTCTGGTTGGTAGGCATCTTGTTGATCCACAAAGTGGACTTGTCTCTGGTTCAAGTTCAGCACCTTGTCCAGCCTATCAAGCTTTTCATTGATCTCCTTAAGCTTCTGATCTTCCAGCTTTATTCCTCTTGATGACCTATCATAATCCTCACTGTAGCATTGGTTGCTTTAGGCTAAGTTCTCAATCAGCTGCTCTCCTTGGTCAACATCCAAATTAGCGAAACTCTCATAGCTTGCTGTGTCAAGAGTTATTCTGAACTTCTCATGAACTCCTCTATGAAAGATACCCAGCAGTGCATCTTTCTCTACCCCATGATGAGGGCATGCTCTGGTATATCCTTTCAATCGATCACAGGCTTCATAGAATGACTCGTTTGGTCCTTGTCGGAAAGTTGTGATGTCATTCCTGATTTTAGCTGTCTTCTGCTTGGGAAATAATATATTAGTGAATTCTTTCTTGCACAAAGCCCATGTAGAGACCAATTCCAAAGGCACATTATGTTCCCACTGAGCAGCGCTGTCTCCCAAAGAGAATGGGAATAACATAATCTTAATTGCATCCTGAGGAACGCCATTTATCTTGACTGTCCTGCAGAGCCTCTTAAAATCATCTAGGTGATGAAGTGGGTTCTCACTGGGTATACCATAAAACTTCGAGCCTTGCACCATGTTGATTAAACTCGTGTTGAGTTCATAGTTGTTGTTAGCAACAGTTGGTGTCGGAATGCCTAGACTGTTCACCAGACTCATCGAAAGCTCCAATGCGCTTGCGAGGAGCTCTCGCGTTAACTTGTGGAATAGGCAGTACGACTAACCCATGTCCTTTGTGTTCTTCTGGTTGAAAGTGTGGAGCTTATCCTCTGTGATCCTGCATGTTCGGATTGGGAGATTGTTCCAGTCTTTCTCTTAGAGTTCTCAAACGGTTTCCTCTCTCAAAGTGTCATATCTCGTGAATCAGTGGTTGCAAGTTTTGTTGTCCTTTACTTCTCAAATTCATGAACCTGCAAAACAGAAAGATTCTCGAGTCTAAGTCAGCGACAAGAGGAATGTAGTAAACGTAACAATCTTAGTCTTAGAAAAATTCTTTAATCTATGGCTAAATTACTTCCCCGACAACGGCGCCAAAAACTTGATAGAGATTTATTTATCTCCACGAGTTTCACTTGAGTGTACTGAGAAGTATCCTCAAGAGTTTACCCGAGTTAGTGACTGCAAGTGCACAGTTTGTGCCTCTCGTAGTATGAACGGGATCGATCCTCAGGGAAGACTTGCAACACAATAGATTTTAGGAATTCTTATCTAAGCTAAGAGGTTTACGGTTTGATTGTGAGTGAAACAATAGAAATTTAAACTTACAAAAGACAACTTAAATAAAGTAACAAATGAATTAAACTAAGAATTTACTAATTAAGAAGGCAATTCAACCATATATTAGGCAGTAGAATGACTAAGGTAAGATCAAGATATGAATTTAAATCATGAATGCGTAATTTGTATTTCCATACAATGAGATTATGAATAGATTGATGCATTCCCATGTAGAAACCCCTATGCTTAGAACCAGATTTGATCAATTCCCAATGCAACCCTACAACTAAACATGCATTAAGATTCATCTCAATTTTCATCAAATTCTCTAGACAACTACTTCTGCAGACTAGAATCATAAGATTCACTAGTTTGACTATCTTATGAATTCACTATCCCTTTTCCAAGGGGTGAATTCGACAAACCCTAAATTGACTCTTCCAAGATCAACCTAGCAAAAAACACATCTAATAGTGATGGATTACACAATCCTAAACCTAAATATCATCTCATGATCTCAATTCCCCTAATCATTTATCTTATCCATGGCTGAAATTAAAGATCTAATCAGACATAATAGAAATTGCAGAGAAAACAATAAAAGATGAAGAAAACATAATTCGATTGCAGATATTGAAGAATACAAGAATCCTTAAGAAAATAAATCTATAATTATCTTACTAAACACCATAGATTGTTGAAGGAATACATAGGGCTCTTGTTCACTTTTTCTTTCTTGGTGGCTGAATAAAACGTGATCTATAGGTTTTCCTTAAAAAACATATTTATAGGTTCCGAAAACCTGATTTATTAAACTAAAACGACATAAAAAATGAATTATTTACGGGATCGATCGATCGGACGAAGGGATCGATCGATCCTTTAATCCGTCTTAGACATTTTGGGCTGGTAGATCGATCGATCTTAACGGATATCGATCGATCTAAACTTGCTCGATCGTTCTCTTCTTCTTCTAGTCGGTCTTGGAGATTCACGCATAGACGGACATATAAACGATCGATCGATCGTTGTAAGCACGGATCGATCGACCTCTTCACTTCAAATGGTGTATAGGTTCAATCATCATTTGAGTCCATTCCTCCTAGTGACACATTATGATCATTCTCGCATCGTTGCACTAGCTACTGGTGTTTTCGCAAACTCCGGGAAACATTCCTAACTTGCTTTGTATCCTCTGAAAAAAAACAAAGTGGAAAACATCCTAGAATTCTAATGCATATGAGTCTAAATATGTCATAAAATGTGAATTCTAATGGTTAACTTATGCAAATCATGTACAAAATGATCTATTAAAACTGCCAAAATATAGGTTTATCAGACGAACCAAGCCACCACTCATAAGAAGGAGGAGATGACTATAGAGAAGAGCCATGGTATATAGATACATATTTACATATTTATATTTAATCTTGGAGATGAATAAAATCATGAAGCCATGTAGCCAAAATTACCATATCAATTCAGCAACTACCATAATTACTCATCATCATATAGTGAATATTTTAAGGAAGCCATAAGGAAAACTGTTTATGCAATCAGTTTGGAAGAAGAGCCAGAGCATGAGGCTACTGAATCAGATTCTGACTTTGATGATGAGTCAACTAATGAAAAATTTGAGCATGAACCATCAATCCAGTTCGTGGAATCTTACCATGAAGACAAGATGTGTTGTTAAGAAACTGATCCATTTGATGATCATCTTGGAACAACAATCCTGAACTAGAAGATAGCTTTGGTGATGAATCAGAGTTTGAAGAGGAACCAGATCCAGACCGAGTGCACACCGGATGAAGAAGATCATGAACCGCATTAAATCTCTTTTAGAGGTCATCACAAGGGACCAAAAGGATACTTAAGTTGGGAGAGAGACATGTAAGATTTTTTTGGTCTAACCAAACTTTAAAACAGGATAAAACATCTTACGCCAATGATACCCACGCAGAAGATACCTATAGATGGTGGGAGCGAGAAGACTCTACATGACTCCAATATGATAAACCAGGCTACTCTTGGAAAGACATGAAACAGCTCATGTATGATGAGTTTCTGAAGGATGATGTAATTTATAGCCAATATTATGTGAAGATTGAGTTATACACAAAACTAAGGAGATAGATTCAAGCAATAACACCAAGCCCCAATATTGCACAAACAAGTTCACCACCCTGAGCCAAAAAGGTGTCTACAAATATTTTGGTGAAACCCCAAGTAGTATAACGAGTAGCTCAAGACATAAAATAAGCTACGTTTAACATCCTTGTTTGAACGGCAAATAAAATCAGCAATAAGACCAAAAGCAATCAATGCCTTGCTGCCAAAGCATGTGAATACAAACCCAAACTAAATCGCCAAGCTAGTCAAGGAGCAGCCACAAGCTTTATCATCAACGCGTATGTCAATTTCCAAACCATTATATGAAGAAAATATCACAAATGCAAGATATTCATTTTGACATGATTTGTTATAGGTGTCACAAAAGATGACATTTTTCTGCACCACTCCCAACTAGACAAGTGATCTGTCCCAACATTATTAAAACTGAACACAGAATCACTTAAGGCAAATGATAGTCCAACTGAATCAGATTGTAAAATTTCCAATTCTAGTGTAATGCATTTGTTTTTATCGAAGATTGTTGAAAAAGGTTTAGATCATAACATAGAGCACACAGTTGGAGTAGACCCACAAATAGCAACATGTGTTAAGATCAAATACAAAATAAACATGAAGTGTTATCTAAGGAGACAAAGAAGCTTAACCAGATAAGAAACCACTTGATTCAGTTTGTATCTAATGATTCAAAGGCTGTGATAATGCACTTTTTGTGCCCAAAAAGGATTGGGAAAGATTTAGGTACAACGAAAAAGCCTACGGATCAAGAAGAAGGTGAAAACAAGAAAATCATAATCTTAGGCCAGAACCATGACCATTAAGGACCAGTTCAGCTTCAAGTCAAGGGAGCACTACCAGATCCCCACTTACAAATCATCTTCCAACAAGAACTTAATGGAAAATTCAAAAGTGAAATAGGAGATGTCACAGGGAACGTAGTTATGTCCCATAATCAAGGACATGGAGTCACATACTCCATTCAATACAAGGAGAAACCACATGCCACACCATGCTTCACCAAACTAATCTCATTCCAAGGTACAACCCTAGACTCCCAAAAAAAAACCTAATTTGCTTTCTCTTGGTGCAGGTAAATCATATTTGTGGACAAAAATTTCTGAAAAAGGATGGTATGATGCGGTCATCAGTATCAGTATATCCCAAAGTACAAGCCACAAGAAGTTAAGAAGTTCCGTAAACACCAAAAATGATCATATGAAGTCAACGGAGCTGGACCAGATCAAATTCTTAAAGATTGATCAATAGTATGCCCACGTTGAGGAGAGTAAATCAGAAAAGCATTAGAGAATGAACAGATGAATCAGAGAATGCATCAGCGAATACATCAAAGAATGCATCAGAGCTAGTGAAGCAAGAAAACATTTTGAGAACCAATGACGAAAGAGAACTTAAATATATCAACAACAAAAGAAGAGATGGACATAAATATGAAAAATAATCATTGAAGCCTAGATAAATCCTACTACAAAATAGCTCAACCGAAGATACAAGAACTAATTCAGTCTTACTCACGGGCCAGCTGCCACCGAAGATGGAATTACCATTATTTGGTTCAATAGATACTTATTTGTGGTGACCATAAGAGCTTAATTCTCATTCAGACACTATCCAAGATTTCTTACTAAGCACCAGCATCCAGAGGATTAGGCGAATCCTCATACACTTCAACCTTCATTTTTTGAACATGTTCACACTAGGAGCATTTAAGGATTTCACTCAACAGATGTTTCCTTTCTGGTTTAACCATAAGATTGAGTTGAGACCATCTACACCTACAATAGACCCTCAAGAAGTGCCCTTAGCTGCACCAAAACACAGAAGATCACTCAACCCCAAGACTTACCTTATGGACCCGAGTGCTTTTAAAGAGTTCACATTGTGACGACTCTTTCCTAATATGATTGTGCACGTGTGTAAGACCATATAAGTAAATTAAAAGGTTATAAATCACGCTACTATTGAATCAATAAACGAATAGTTTCCACTTCAAAGACCAAGTTCTTTGTATTACTTCAATTGAATCACTAGTATCTCTTGTGAAGCTGCGGATAATAGTGTGTGTGATTCAAACGTTCTAGTTTGTCCATGAATTAAGTGAGTCAATAATCTTTCCAGCTCCATCTATATCCTAGTTCCACTTCTGCATGCATTGCTTATCAACTTTGACAACTTCGTGGTTAATACTTGGATTGATTCTGATCTTATATCACTTGGGGTAATTTAAACCATAGGAAGAAAGCCACACGCAAATCCTGACATGGAAGAATTAGCTTTCAGATACATTATAAGCCTAAGTTTGGGACTTGGGAGGATCCCACCATACACTCGACTGCGGATACTAACCCCAAGCCAATAATAAATTATGTGAGGACTCAGATAACGATATCCCACTAAAGGCATTGGGACACCGAGCTTTTCCTCTATTAATAGAGGATAATAAATCGAAGAGAGTAGATGCCCCGAGAGAAAAAGACCTTACAAAGGGCTCCTGGAGAAAGGGTAAGGTAAATAGTTTCTTCTCAAGATCTACTCTATGAATCAAGACTAAAAGAAGAGTTTCAACCCCACTCTCTTACGACTTCCTTCACATTCCTGTAAACATTAAACATTAAACACTCACAGCAGATAGGAACCCCGATCTATAAACGAGGTTCCTCACGTAATCCACTAACACTTTCTGAACGAATTGCTCTTAGTGGAAGATGTCCAACTTAAGAATGAAGTCTTGTGGAGAGAAATGTCTTACTCTTCCTCCCCAAGACCGTTAAGGTGGTCTATTTTTTACGGAGTAATATGGATGGGAAGAGTCTCCATGACCTGTACAGGAGGTTGCTGCTCATCTCTTTTAGAGGAGACATGAATATGTTGTGCTTATCTGCTACTTCATCATTCTTAGATACCTCCAACTAATACAAAATCTCAAAACATAATACCCAAATTATTTCGTTTTGAACAAAACTATATGTAAAAATTCTAACTTTTTTAACTTGATCTCGTGATAACAAAAGTGATTTTTTCAAATTTGCTTATATTTCATCACCACAATCATTTTCAAACAAAAAAAAATGACATGGTTTATTGAAAATTACTACATGGCTACAAGTTTATTATGACATGTACAGTTTCAATAATAAAATTCACATTTTTACAAGATTGTAAATATAAAATAATAGTTATATTTAGATAAAAAAATTTCCCAAATCATATATATCATCATTATTATAGTTCTAAAAAATAATATAATTGTAAGTATATCAAATTTCCACATCAATTTAAGATAAATTAAAAAATTGTAAATTTTAGTATAAATATATATAATTTTTCAAATAAAATTAATTGAAAGTGCATCTTAACAAATACAAAATTAAGACAATATTGAGCAAAAATAATTTTTTTTATGAAAAGTGAAATATATAAAATTATACTTAGATCTATTATCAGTATGAAGAGATGACTAATCAAGTTTTGAAATTTTGAGATTATTCGAGCTTAATCATGATGAGCTTATTCATGATAGAGTATTTTAGATGAGTGATTGACAGTCAATTTACTGGACTAAATATAATTTTTTCAAATGGGTTTAATATATCTTAAAAAACTTAATATACAGAAATTATATTATATTTATATGTATACATATATTTATTAAATAAAAAATATTATATAAATTAATCTTTATTTTAACTTAATTTTTCCAGATATTAATTAAATTAAAATTTAAAATTTGTTAAATTAGACAGAAAAAATCAAATTACAAATGATTGTTTTATGGGTTTTATTTTTAGAAGTTGGTGAAGTCAATCTAAAAGAATTCAGATTCATTTTTCAAATTATTATATCTGCGTGCGGGAAACCACTTGGTTAATCTATAATTCTAAATTATCATTGCCTCGTACATAACATTGAAATTATATTGCCTTTTGATATAATAGTAAGATAAAAAATCGAAATACAGGGTAGTAGAGTTTAAGAGGTACAGATTTATGAATCCTCATTGAAAATTAAACCAAATTATTCAGAAAAGAGTTTAGTGAAAAAGAATGGAATCAAGCTTCATAGACTTTGCATTCCTCATCAGCTGGGTTTGTCTGGCAGAAATCTTCCAAAGGGTCACCGCTTCCGGCAGCTACCTCTCCCGGCCACTTGGCGGCCACTAGGTGAGCCAAATCCACTACTCTTTGGCTGTCATTAATTATATTTCACAGTTTAGACATTAATTGTTTCAAACTCTAATTACATGTGTTGACAAAAAAAATAATCTAATTACATGTAGAAAAATAATCTTTATATGAAAAGGTAATTTAGGTAAGTAACCTTTTTAGGAGACTTATTTGCAAAACTGATGTAGTTGTAAAGTCGTAAATAATTTCTTTCGTGCATTTTTAATGAAATACTGCAATGAAATGTAAAATAGTGTATCATCGAAAAAAATAGAAAACATGATTTGAATATCATGATATTTGTAAAGGTAACGCGTTAAATCAATTTCCACTAATTTTAAAAGTCACATTTCTAAATTACAACATGTTTTTAACGCAAACTTCAAACTTAAAGAAAACTTATTATGTTTACGTTTAACATTTGCATTTCACAAAAACTTTTTTGTTTTAAATACTAAAACTTGTGGGTTCGTTTCTATGGAAAACATTAAGTAAATGCAAACGGAAACAAATATTCGAGGTTTTTTTCTGATAAATATTCTTGGTTTAATACGAAATCATAAAAATTTCAGACTTATGAATGCGTATGAGTGGAAATGTGATATCATACCTGTAACCCCACTCGTTGTCGTACCAGGCGACCACCTTGACCATATCATCACCCATGACCATTGTGAGGGAAGAGTCGATGGTGGTTGAGACATCAGAGCACCTGAAGTCACAAGAGACAAGTGGGGTGTCGCAAACGTCTAAAATGCCCTTAAGCGGTCCAGCGGCTGCTTTTCTGAAGGCCTCGTTAACGTCTTCAGCGGTCAAACCTTTCTTCTCAACGTTTATGACAAGGTCAACCACAGAGACGTTTGGGGTCGGCACACGGAGTGCAATACCGTTGAGTTTACCCTTCAGCTGCGGCAGCACCAACGACACGGCCTTGGCTGCACCTGTGCTGGTCGGTACTATGTTCAGCGCTGCGGCTCTTGCACGCCTTAGGTCCCTGTGTGATGCATCTAGAAGCCTCTGAAACATTGCAAACATATATGATACTATTGTTTGGATGAATGTACTCTTGTACTACAAGTAGGACTGTAGGTGTGTTCAATAAATCGAACCCAAACAACCGTGCCATAAACGAATCATATCCTAACATGGTTTAAATTCGATAATCTTTTGTATGCGTTCAAATAACCGAGATCAATTTCGAACCGAATATTAAAAAAATAACGATGCATAACTTAATATCTGAATAACATAACCAAATATCTGATTAACCTATGGTAGTTTATTTAGAGTATCAGCAACAATAAAACTTAATTAAGTATTATAAGTAATATTATATTATTAATTTTATTTTATTTTTAAAAACAGAAGAAAGAGGAGAGAAAAAAGAGAAAAGATACTTAGAGCATCTCCATCGGAGTTTCTTAAGTTGGTTTCTTAATGTTAAAATATTAAAATTAAATCAAAAGTAGATGAGAGAAATAGAGAAACGGTTCTTATGTTTCTTAACTAAGAGTCGGTTTTCAAGAGTTTATAGACATGTGTCCACTTAATATTGGTTTACAATTTGACAAAATTTAATATTTAATTATTTAATAAATATATATTAAAATAATATTTTTTTAATAAATAAGATACTTGATAACTGGGTATCTCCGATGGAGATGCTCTTATGATATGATATCTTAAAAATATCAATGATGGAGGTGATCTTAGAAACCAGTAGGAAAACCAAAGACTCGAAAAGAAACCCGAATTAACTACTCTTAAATACGAGTATCTCAATTTTCTTAAAAATCTATTCTCTAGGTTCTACTTGGATAGAGACACAAAGATGTAATCGTGACAAGTATGTGCAAGTGATATTACTTGGTCTCCGGTGTAAGAGTGTGTCGTTGTCATTGTCCCCTTGACGATTCCTGTAATTGAGTACACTATTTGAGCTAAGAAACCGTTTATAACATGTAGTAAGTAGAGAAAAGAAGTGTACCAAATTCTTCATCCAAGACTTTCGCAAAGGGAGCCAAACAGTTGGTGGTGCAAGATGCATTGCTGCCAAGACAACCGAAAATGAAGCATCGGTACTCAACTACTAATTCTTGTTTTAATGAGAGTGGTTTGTTTAAACGGACCTAATAATGTTAGCGACATCGTGAGAATACTCTTTCTCATTGACTCCCACAACATAGGTCGGGATATCAGCGCCTTTGGCTGGTGCGGTGATGATCACTTTCGAGGCACCAGCCTGAATGTGCTTCCCTGCTCCTGGCCCATCAACAAACACTCCAGTTCCCTGAACATTAACATTTACCATTAATCTATCCTTTTTTTTAGTTAATTAAGTCTCTTTGGGCGATTTGCCATCATTTTATAGGAGCTTTAGCTAGAACATTACCTCGATAACAATGTCAATGCCGAGCTCAGCCCATGGAAGCTTAAGAGGGTCTCTGTTGGAGACAACTTTGATGAGCTTACCATCAACACTGATTGTTTCATTGTCGACTATTTTCACATCAGCCTTGAAGGTTCCAAGCATGGAGTCATACTTGAGCAAGTGGGATGCCTACACGATTTCATTATCGTCAAAATATGTTCAAAAAGAGAGTTCACAAATATAACTTTTATTAGGAGCTTACGTTCTTGACACCACCACTGTCGTTAAGCACAACAACTTCGAGAGGAGAGTCTTTGCGGCCGTGCCAACACCTGAGGAAGTTCCTACCAATCCTTCCAAACCCATTAATCGCAACCTTCAGTTTTGCCACTGTCTCTCCTCTAACAGGAGTGGATGTTGCCACAGCCTAATATTACACAAACTCATCATATATATATATATATGCACATCCATAACAATAAAGTTATTCAATCAATCAATCAGTCACCTTGGGGGTGATTTGTGCAGCTATGGCATCAAAGAAAGATGCTTCCCCACCGTTATTGCTAACTCGCAGGCCAGAGAATTCAGCCACCTCTAGCCTCTGTGTGGTTTAGTAACAAGAGAAAACAGTTAAACAAACCATAACACACACTCAAAAGATATTTGCTAGATAGAGGGAACATTACCTTGGATGAGCATTGAACAGGGAACGAATGAATGGCACTCTTGGACTGTAGCCTCGGTTTGACGGGGATTCTGGAGACGGCGAGAGCTGAATGTGTGGCCATAGCTGCAAGTGAAACAAGAAGAGAAAAAAACTAGGAATGCCAATCAAATTTTGAGCATTGGCATATATACATGCATCCTCACATCTTTGATTTTGATCAAACGCAACCTATGGTTCAAAGTGAAGCAAAGGAATATGTGGTTATTACATAGGTAAGATACAATTGGGATAAGATTGTGTGAGCCAATGATTTCTTGTCATCACAGGTATATCATAACTCTATCATTTACTACTTGTAAATTTTGTTTACACGTCACATTTACCTTAAAAAACTTTAGCTCAGAATCTGGAAATTTTAATAGTCTTCTTAAAATCAGATTTGGCATGATTATAATATATCCTTTAACACGGTATCAAGAAAAACAGGGAAGACGAAGGTAGTGGTTTGAAGATAGACGAAAAGTTGTATAACATTACACCGAAACAGCAAACAATTTTTGGGATCATAATAAGTAATTACCAACAAATTTCAAATCCTAAAACAGATGATTATTCAGGCTGTAGCCTCGACTTCATCGGTGCTAATAGCTGCACCATTCGGGGTATCTTCTGATTTTAGCTGAGAGGACACATCGTCAATAGCAGAGTTGAGCTGAGCGATTTTCTCAGCCAGTACCTTTCGCGTTTTCTGCATTAACAGTACACATTACCGTTAATAAGTAAATCAACAAAGAGAAAAATGCGCAAGAGATCAACTAAAGGTAGAGACAGTGATTATTAAAACTCGCCTCCAAAGCTTTTTCCTCATCATATATGAATTTAGGCAACTTCCTCATGAGATCTTTTCGGTCTGCTCCAGCTATAGCCTTGCTGATCTGATAAAATTCACAAAAGTGACGAATGATACTCAAGGGGAGCAGAGAGTGTTACATTAATGGATTCAAGCTTTAAGAGTGATCAAATAAACCATGTGAAACAGAATATCACCTGTGGTGCATATACACATCCAAGAGCACCGACTATGAGTCCGCCCAAAATAAACCCTCCGACAAATAAGCCTGTGTTGCCTGAACTGTCATCATCTCTGCAAGATTTGTTGCTGTTAGACATTGCAAACGGTCTCTGTGAATATGAGTTGCCAGTGGAAACGTAAAGTAGTGCAATGTTTATGGTGAAACCACTTGACTATCAATTATTATGCTAAGAAAACATTAAGGTGTAACACGAACCGCGCCTTATGATTGATTAATTATAGACATCTAAAACAATACCAAGATTGGGATAACTTTTATTATATGAGTATTCTTTCACCAAATCCCAAAGCAAAAACAAAATCTTTGCCTGTATGCTGATTGGATAGTTAGGATCCTTTTGCTTCTAGGAGCAGAAATATGCAGTTTGTTGGTGCGGTTCAGTCCAAAAGAAACGTTGACACAACGGGTACTTGGCTTCAGAAAGCCTAGCATGAAATTTAATGACAACGGACAAAGATCAGTGAATCGAGAGAGACAGATGGTAGTCAAGAAGCTACTTCCTGTCTGTAAGATCATAGACTTATATATCTGCACCAAAAGATGTCAACCAGATTCGACTCTCTCTTGGAAAGAGAAATACAAAGAAATGCTCAGCGGGATCAATGGCGATATCTAAACTATGCCAACGGGCAGAAAGTGATTTAACAAAAATAGCTCCACACATTCATCTTTTTCATAAACGCTCATATCAACCAAAATATTCTAAACTTATGCCAACGGGAGACACAAATAGAGCTGTTTCATCTTATCAGTAAACGCTTATCACAAAGCAAAAGAGGAAACCCAACATTGCAAAATCGAGGATTCATATCAACAAGGCGATTAAGGGTTCTTTCAGTCTGATTGATTTGGGATCTTGGGGAATAATAGAAATCACAGTAAACAAAAAAGAAGCAATCTGGTTCCTCAAGTACAAACTTGTAAATCCACAATCAAATTCGAAAAATTGGGTTCCCTAGATACGTGTGACGTCGACAGAGCACTGGAACAGAATCGTAACATGGCTATTTTCAAATAATCAAATCTCATCACCACAAGTTGGAAAATAATCAAATCCACAATAAGTCTGTCGCATGAAGATCAGTATAAAAATCGGGTAAGGATGCATACCAGATGAAGGATGGAGTTGTTGAGTATTCCTGGAAAGGGAGAGAGAGGTCGAAAGAGCCGCCATCGATGGAAGAAGAGAGAAAGAAACTGGAGATCCTCTGAAAGCAGTTGGGAGCTAGGAGGACGTTCGATGATATCTAAGTTTTGATTCAGTGGTAATACTAAATTAAAATAACCACAAAAATAAAATATGAAAAACCATTAGTATTTTCTATCTTTCTAAAATATTATTATTTTGTTATAAACTAATCAATTTGGGTGAGTCAAAATTGTATATGGTTAATTCTAAAATTTATCACACAAGTTATAAGTTGGGGTTCTAATCTAACAGATCAAAAATATTAAAATTAATATATTATATTGATAAAAAAATAATTTATTTAATATATAATATAATATTTAAATTCTAAATTAATAACCTACATAATCTAATATATATAGTTAAATTATATGTTATAATCCAAATCTAGTTATCTAAATATATGTTTTTTAAATCGCTAAAATGTTTAGAAATTCTTTGAAATAATCTCTTTATATGAATAAAAGGTTCTAAACACATATTTCAAATTCTTATAGTACCTCAAATTGATAAATAAACATCAATTTGATTTAAAATATATTTATCTTGAAAGACTGAATAATTTTACATATTTGATATTTGATCATAATAAATTTAATTAAGTCAACTTAATAAAGCAAATTTCGACTTACAAAAAACATTACAAAAAAACAAAAAAAAATCTAACACAAAATAGAAAACTATCAAACATAATAACTAGATCTTTAAGATTAGATAATTACGTTTCAAAGATTTTAGATGTTTTGTGATTTTTTATATTTCAAGTGAAAAAAATGTTTTCCAATATTTTTAAAGTTTTATAATTTCGTAATTTGGTCTACACTTTTTTAATTTAGTCAAATTGGTTTAATAATGATGAGTTTAACTTATTTTAATAAAGAATATGATTATATATATTAATATATAAATATATATAGGAAAATTGTAAAAAACTTATAATTTAAATTTAAATGTAAAATAGACATTTTATTTAATAGAATCAAAAATAATTCAGTACTCAAATGAGAATCACTCTCTCTATGACAAAAAATAATAACACAATAATGATTTTAGCTTTGAAAAGTCTGAAAATCATAGATAAGTCTCTTTGAAGTTTTTTTGAAATATTCTCCATAATTTGATATTATATTTAAATTCAAAAAAAGAAAAATACTTTAAATAAAAAAGTTTATATAACTTAATTGTAAATATTTGTGGACTATGTAAATTAAACTAACATACAATTGAAAATTTTGAAGTATCAAATAAAACTTTTTTTATTTTTAAATATGTAACAGATTTTATTTATATTTAGATGAAAAAAAACTTGAAATGAAAATTAATTTATATAAATTAAATATAAATATTGGGCTATGTAAGTTAAATTTTCATACAATTGAAACAAATTTAAATAGCAAATGAAATTCAATTTTGTTGTTGTTTGAAGTATGTAGGAAACTTTATATGAAGTCTTTTTTTGAAGGATCGGAAAAAAAGTATTTACTAAATAATCATTAGGTGAAAAAACTTTTAACATTCTATTCAATATTCTCTCTTGCTGCTGTAGGTCGTATGATTTCATCATCGCCGTCTCATTTTCTCGTAGCCAGACATTTTGCCGTTGGACCTATTACTTAGTCGGTGCAGGTTCTGCATAGGTTAAACCCTCTTTTTTGCTATCTTCTTTTCTGCGTATTGCGGCAGAAGTTAACTTTATTGCCACCACCATTTAATGAACTAATTTTTTTTTCAGATCTGCTTGATTTGGTTTTTATCGAGGTAGTCTCTTTTCTTCTTTCAATGGTGGTCGCTTTCGGTTTTCTCATGTTTTAAACTTGAAAACTATTTTTTATTTGTTACAGATCTGGAAGCTGCCATCAAGTTCATTTTTTGCCCCCGTACTTACAACTTCTTGCTTGCATACCGCTGGTAGTACTCTGGATTTGTTTGTTCTGGTCGATTGCCACTTGAATTAGGGTTTGTTTGCTTTCTGACTTCCCATATTAGGGTTTGGTAAACAATATCCGTATGTGATTTCAGACTTCTCACTTAAATAGGAGACTTCCTTTATGTTTTAAAACTTCTTGTTGTGTTTTCAGACTTTTTTTGTGTTTTCAGAATTCTCATTGTGTTTTAAGACTTCTCGTTGTATTTTCAGATTTCTCGTTGTGTTTTCAGAATTTTTCAGACTTCTCATTGTGTTAGACTTCTTGTTGGGTTTTCAGACTTCTTGTTGTGATTTCAGACTTCTTATTATGCTTTCAGACTTTGATATGATCCTGATCAAGGCTGGACATATGGACGTCCAGAAACCATTCGGTCCCATGACCAAGTCCCATACCAGCAAGCTTGAGGACGTTCCAGGAGGTTACCTGAAGACCATCCGGACCAAAATACGACCAAGATCAAGGATGGACATGACTGCACCCACCTAAGCCGGTATGCTAAATTTAATCCAAGCTATTTGAATTAAGTAATGGGGAAAGTTGTATATCTTAGTACTCTTTTTTCCTTAGTGAGTTTTTGTCCTATTGGGTTTTTCTCACTAAGGTTTTGATGAGGCTTGGATATACATCTTGGATGAACCTTTGTTTAAGGCCCATAGCATTTTGTTGGATTAAACTTAGTATTTTCGGCCCAACCCATTTTATATTTTATTTCTTCTTTTTTGCATTAAATAAAGTAGTTGGCAGTTGGGAGTTGGGGGTTATCTCCTTTACCTCCCTTCTTGCATGGCTTTGCATGTTCTTGGAGTTTGTTCCGAACATGCAAGCCTTCTAGCTCTTTCCTTTCTCTTCTTTATATAGATGGCTTGGCCATTTGTAGTTTTCATCAAAAATTTTAATAAAAAGGCTTTCTCCTTCTTAAGAGTTTTGATCACCGAATAGTGCGTCATATCTAATCTCTCCTAGGCCCTCCCTTGGTGCGTAATATCTTTGGGCCCGTCTAGGAAACCCTTGTTGAACCTTGGTGCGTCATATCCTTGGTTCATCAAGTCTGGTAAATCAAAGGTTTTTCCGCAACCTTTGTGTGACCCTTCGCTCCACATCCCTTGACAACTTGATATCACGCTTGTTGTGCAAGGTTTATCCCTTCTACTCCCTTGTTGTGCCGGTTTTGGGGTTGTGATCTTGACCAAGATCATATCAAATGGTATCAGAGCAACACAACAAGCTGAGTAACTTCTATCCTTTTCCTTTTAAATTTTCGTTTAAGTTTTTAAGTCATTTGATAAATCTGTGTTGAATTTCGCTTTAAAACATTTGATCTGGCCACATCTTTGTGTTTTCAATGGCAGGTACCGAAGAAGAATCTGAAGAGACGTCACGCCAGACCAGCCTCACATAAAAATTGACAACACGCATGGAACAGATGATGAACGCCTAGTTCCAAAACATGCAAGTTGGGTTAAGGACTGGTATGCATGAGAGTGTGCGTGAGGAACTTCAGCAGCTGCTCCCTGAACATCGACCGGAATGACGACAAGCGCTGTTTCCATAACAGCCCAGGCAAGATCATCGAGAACTAAGTCCAGGATTGAGTGATCATGTTCCAGGAAGACATGGTGCGCCCTCTACAAGAAGAAGCCGTGAACGCAAGACATACTATGGGGATGAAGCCGCTTCCCAATAGTATTGCACTATTGCTCATAAACGGTTGTCTTTCGTTAGATAGTACGATTACTCTTTCGTACTTTACCATGGACATCACTTTCTCAGCTATCTATGAAGCTAACATAATCAAGTCAAGAACAATACTTTACATTCATTAGGTGTTTTTTAGGGTGCTCTTTCGCTTAGGAGAGATCAATTTATTCTCTATTAGTTGAGGGTGGAAAGAAAATGGGCTATGTATAGGTGTACCTTTATGGCGTTAATTTTTTTTTTGTGGTGGCTATCTCTAAAAAAAAGTATGCTTGATACTTTGCAAAATAGCCTAAGCAAAGAATAATTGATACATACATGAGATTCATCTTCATTCCTATCTCATTGAGTCCTGAATTCTAGTACAAACCATTTCTTCCTACTTTTATAATCCCAAGGATCTTTCTATTATTTGTAACATGCATAAGAAGGATTTCTGGAGCCATCAGCTGTAATATGGAAGCCGACAATGAATATGTTAACTCAGTAAGCTTGGATTTCTTTTCCTGATTGTAATAATCTATTTCCATCTGTACTAGTTCACCATGTGTACAAGAATCACTCAAAACAAAAATTCAACCTCTTTTCCCATGATCTACTCCAAATTCCCCTGAACTTGTTTTCATCTCCTATTTTCCAAAGACAACAGAAAACTGAGCCATTATCTGCAAAAATAAGAAAAATAAACCATGTTAGCATTCTTAATCAAAGATACTTTTAACAAAATAGCAACAGCAAAAGAAGTCTCCTTCATTAAATTTACAAATATGCAAACAACATATTTACCCACATAGGAGAACAAGAAAATAAATAAAAAATCATTATAGAATGGAAAAAACCATTTTACTAAAATAAGCATAGGAGAGTTCATTTGAGGTCTCCCATTGAGAAGAGTTCATTTGAAGTCTCCCATTAAGGAGACTTCAAAAAAAGTATGTGTTTTAGATGATTTTTATAATTTAAAACTAATGAAGGAAGAGTTCATCTGAAATCTACTTGATACACATACTTCATATGAAGTCTTCGTTTGTTAATTTTGGTTCATTTTTGAAATTGAGAAAAAGTTTAACTTTTGTCGAGGAAACTTTATTTGCAATTTGCGGACATACTTGATATGAAGTCTCCGAAAAAAAATCAGGAGACTTTATGTGTAGTCTGCTCCAAGTAGGAGACTATAAATTAAAAAAGAGATTTCACATGAGCGGGTTAGTTTTGCATTGACTAACCTGAAAAGGAGACTTCATATGAAGTATACTTAGTTTTCAGAAAAAATTTCTAAATTTTTGAGAACTAGAAGACTTCATTAGGTCAATGTTTGGTAATTTTGGTCTAACCCAAGGAGATTTCAAATGAATTTTGCTCTAAAGTTAAAGATTTCGGTCAACTACAGTAATAATCACTTCATATGAAGTCTTCTTTCAAAAGTCAAAGTTTTGGTCAATTGTTAAAATAACCTCGCTTTTATGGGAGACTTCAAACAAAGTCTCCGTAATATTTTTCTATTATCAAAGGAGACTTCACAAACTGCAAATGAAGTCTAATTTATGTTGACTAGGAGACTTCACTTCCAGTTTTCAGACTGCAAATGAAATATGAAAACACAATAAATATTGTAAATTCACAAAAATCATGCTAGTGATTATTTGGGGTCATTTTTAGCTGCCTTAACCGGCCTGAACACCAATTTTCACTGATTAAATGAAGCTCATGTGTTATTCATGCAAAAAATGATAAGGATTTGCAGGTCCATTGATGTGATGTTGAACTAAAAAAATGATTGTTTTGAAGAATTAGAAAAAAATGAAGAATGAATTGAAAACTAAAGACTTTTTAAGCTCATCTAGTTAGAAATTACACAAGAAAAATGGTTGTTAATGGTGGTTGAGAAAATTGAAGACAATAACATTCTCGTAAATAAGAAGTTTTTAGATGAATTTTATGTCTTTTGCATAATTTTGTAAAAAAGAACAATGACATTTTGTGAATAATTAAATGCACTAGGGACCAAATAGGTTGAAAGTGCTAAAATATAAAAGGGGGGAAACAAGGTTATATTTATATTAGACCCACAATTGTAGGTCATTTCAGCAAATCAACATATATATTATTATTTTTTATAGTTTTATATATTATATATTATAGCATTCTATTTTATACAATATTATGTTTTATAAAAACTGATATTTGTTTATATAAATGCAGTTTCTGTATATATACAAATAAAAATACGCTAAACCATCAAATTAATAGGTCATTGACTTAATTAAGAACATATGATCTAACAAATAAATTACTTAGATATAATTAAAATAATAGCCCATAGATGAAAACAAACATAGATTTACTGAAAGAGTAGGGGTTGAATAAATTAAACAAGAATTTTCAACAACTAACAAGAAATCTTCATTTCTCTGATAAAATCGAGTATCCTAAACCATAGACAATGTAAGGTTTCTATTAGAAAGTATTATGCTTACTATTAGGCTAAAAGAAAATTTATGTAGGCCTTAGTCATAGAATTTATATAAATTAATAAGGTTTTAGTTTAGGTCAAAAATAATTTTAGGGATAACGACTTTATCCTCTCTCATAAGTATCATACAGTGGATTTATTGTTATAAAAATTAATATTAGTAAAATATCTCCTCATCCTAGTTCTCAAGTTTTTGAAAATTACAAACTTATCTTCCCAGAATTTGAAAGTTCGAAATATATTTATATATAGTTGTTGGTTTAAATGGCTTGTGACATAAACCTGATACAAAACCACTTATTCCAAAATACCAGACTGAGTTTAAAAAAAATCCGATCCAACCTCAAATCTGATTCGCATCGTAAACCCAGTTCAAGTCTGGAATCTCCAAATCAATTTTATAAAATCTGAAAAACCCTAGGATATCAATTTTCCTATTTCTTATTTGATTTTTTAAATGAATATGAGTTTGTAGTTAGGATATGTTTCCTAATCTGATTTTGATCAAAGAAGCTCGATTTCATATTTTTGAAGCTCTAGAAATTTGATTATTATGGTTTGATGTATTTTTATGGTTGTAGGATGAAATTTGATTATGATGATGAGCAATGAAACAGATGGTTGAGCAAGATAAAGAGCTGTGGGTGTGCCGAATAGATGTTGAGGAGATTTTTTTTTTTAAATATCGAAGTCTAATGTGAATATGTATCGACGATACTACTGTCGAATGTATGATGTTGAACAAAAGGTAAACTGCTATATATTTGATTATCATTGTTAAAATTGTTTGTTTTATAAATTTTTTTATTGTTATAGTTATGAAGTATTGTAGCTTATCAATGATAACCCCATTACAAGTGGGTTGATGATGCGTTATTGATTGAGATAAAGGCATAGGTGTTTAGAACATTAAGAGTTGAACAACAGATCAGGACAGAGCGTATGGATGCTGGAAAGAAGATGTTTGAGAAGCTCCAAATGAAAGTAGAGAAATAAATTGTTGAAAGAGTGGAAGGTGTTAATTGAAGCAAAATCCGACATGAAGAAAATGATGTTTCTTGTGTTTAGGATGTGTGATCATTGTTGGTTGTAGTAAGCTATTAGATTGTGTGTTTATGTTTGTCTTTGTTGTTGTTTAGGTTGAGATTTGTTGTCTTTGTTGTTGTTGTTTTAACTCATGTGTACATGTTTGTTACTGTCTTTATGTCAACTCATGTGTTATTAGATAATATGCATCTTTTAAAAATTTACATCATTTAACCGTGAAAACGATATCTTAGGTAACCTACACTAGTTAAATGTCACAAAATCATGAACTAAACAACATAGGTAAAAACATATAATAATTCACATTAACAAACTGTATTCCTTAACACAAATCAGGTCCAAAGACAGCCGTAAACTGGTTAAAAACGTAAATCTAGTCCAAAAGCAATAGCAAGTCATGTCTCAAAACAGTAGCAAAACAGGTCGCAATACATGTCCTAAAATATACCATATACATGTCCTACAACTGCCGCAAAACAGGTTCAAATAGAGTCAAAATCCAAAAACTGCCAGTTGCAAATACATATATATAATTTCCAATCTGAGTGATAACGCTTTGTGAAGATTCATCTGGCCAAAACCTTGTACCCCATAGTAGAACAAGACCTTCTGCATAAGTCATCCTTAGCTGTCATAAACCAGAGACAAACATAATCCTGAGCTTCATTTCCCCTGCGGATCATCACTCTGTGTGCATTCTCACAAGGAATGCATGTATTCTTACATCTTTTGCAGTTACAAGACCTACTATCCAAACTTACCTGATAAGCACATCCATTGAGATTAGCTTCATCCCATACCTTTCCAATACTGTCGTACCTATTAACTGTTTGTTACGCTTCATCTCCTTCATTAGTATCATTATAGACATTATGCATGATATGAAGCTCATCAACAAAATCAGCTACGACTTTCTTAATATTATAGTCATTACGCTCCCGTCAATCTTCACCGTTGGAATCAACATCTAGAGAAAATATTCGGAAATTACATGATCAAATTTGGAAACATCATGCGTGTAAACCCTCAAACCTATCTAGACATAGACAGACCAAAAATACTACAATTACGAATACTAAGAATGATCCAAACAAGTCTTTAGAACCAACTCAAAGCCCTGGTCAATTCACCCTCAATATTATCCCTCTTAACCATGGCCTAAGGTTTGCCAATCCGTACCTGGATCGATAGTTGTGTTAGCTCCGATGTAGCTAACATCAGAGGAAACCCACTAAAAGTAAAAACATGTTTGTATGCATATATCTATTTTCAAAACATATAACAAAACACATATATATATATATATTTTTAAAGATGATCCTATGTACTCCATAAATATCATATAGTAAAACCGTAAACAACATTTAACAAAGACAACAAAAAACCTATACTCGCTGGCTGACGTTCCTCTCTTTTCCAAAAAAGTCTTCCGACTACTTGTTTTCTACAAAAGAGAGTAAGGCATGCGTGCTACTGTCTCAGTGAATTATATCTCCCCTAGCATAAATTTCATATCCCCGCCAAAACTCCAAAATAACACACATTACACAACGATTAATCAAAGCATACCATGCGGAAGCATAAGAAACAACCATAATAACATATCATTAACACTCCATTCTAGGCCTTGCGCATTCGATCTTTCCCTTTTTATGAACATGTATCTCAAAGTCACAAGGGAAAATGAGTATAGTTACCCCAAGTTTTATCTACAAATGGTCACATCTTAACGGATTCCATCTCAAAACATGTATTCCAACTATTTCATCGGATAGTACAGTCCTAGGTTACAATGTTGTCTCTCCGAGTTTTTTCACATATATGATCCACTATTACAGTGAAATATCATAAGGAAAGATTAAACTACCATAATCAACAATTTCCATCTCAAAATCCAAACATGAATTACCATCTGAAGCATAGAATTTAGTGCAAGTTATAGATAATCTCAATCGAATCTAACGTAATCACCACAATAGATAAGAATGCAACCCATTATACATATCCAAGATAGCATCATCATCATCATCATCACATATTTAAACACACAACACACAAACTAAGATGCAACATTTAGCAAGCAACCAAACATCACCACAACTCATAGTGATTTCTAAACTTGCTTTATAAAACCCATGGATATTGGCTTCTTAAACAGAATAACGGAATCTTATTTTAGAACCAAAATCCCTATAAATATAACGATGCTCTCAGACCTTACTAAACTCACCGGAACCTGCATGGTCAAACTTGGTGGAAAACATGTTAGTTAAGGTTTGCTCGGGTTATGGAATGGAAGAAAAATGAACCAAGGTCTGGGGTATTATAGACTGGCTGAGGGTATTGTTATTTAGAGCTTAAATTTCAGAGCTGAACTGTGGAATGTGATGTGATCATGGAAAGCAACAAAAATAACCAAGAAGAGACATTGCACAATCTGTTGGAACACATGCAAAGTGACTTCTTCAATATCTTCATGATGGACTAAGTGGGGTAATTTATGAAGTTTCAGGCTTGAAGAGCAATCAAAAATTCATCCATGATCATATATAGCAAGTCCATACCATTTTCATCATGTTACAAGTCCAAGAAGAGCACAAAATAATGAGTTAATTTGCAGCCCAAAATGAGCATCGAATTCTGAAGATCAAGAATCATTGGAGGCTAAAATTTTCTCAACTCTATTAATTCCATTTTATTTAATTTATTCTTTGGTTATTATCTTCTTAATTGTATTATCTAGTTTCAAGATAATTAATTTGTCTAATTTTTACAACAAGTATTTCTTTTAAATACTTTTGTAATCTCATTTGTGAAAAAAATATTTAATGAGTATTTTTGGAACATTGAGAGTGATTATCATTTCTTCAATCATGGTGAGTATATCCATTGATCAAACCCTCTTCGGATACTAAGTGTGTATACTCTAGAACTGCTGAAGTTGGTATATCAAGAGTCTTCTGTATCTTTTGTGCGACCATTAAATTCACTGTATCAAGAGCTTTTCACATATCTTGTATGCAACCAGTTCAGCTTCCACCGCCTTGTTTCTTTAAGTTCTTAAAAGACACAACTATTCATAATTATCGATTAACTAAAACAACTCGGTATTATCATAAGTGTTATCGGTTCTTAAACCAACATCTCCCACTCGCACATGATAGTGATAAAAAACTAGAATAATTGTTGAAAAACAATCTTGAGGATCATGACACAAAAATCATATAACAAATGACACGTGTGATCCATTTCGAGCATACCTGCAATTTGGGAGCTAAAATGTATACTTGTTAAAGATACACATTTGCTACTATCCTTATATGAAACAATCATATGTCATCATGTATCTCTGTTCCCCAAATCCATTTATCTTTTATCAGTCTGAATATACCTTATCTATAAAATATAAATTAGACTTTCTCATACATCATATGTTCACTATTTTAACTTTGTTTAAGTAATATAATGGCTGGCCAGCAAACACATATGCTACGATATAAGCAAATGATTTGCCTTCGGTCATTATAACCACAAGTTTGGAATACTGCTCTCTTAACATGTCTCACAAGTTTTATCACCGTCGAAAAATATATTAAAGTAACAAACATTAACACATCCCTTTAAGTACATAATGGAAAAATTCAAGGGTAACATTAAACCACAAATTTGTTTTATAGGAACTCACATTGCGAGAGATAGGGATATCAATCAATCGATTCCTATATGGTCATTTTAGCACATGTGGTATGACTCACATGCCATAGTTATTATTTTTCTTATATATATGTATTGATTAAATAAATCAAACATAACTATGTGGATCAAAGTACTATTTTTAAGCATACAAAATACTTATGTCACGTACTTATCTAGATTTATCAAGTTTTTCATGATTTTGGGAGTATCATGATTGGTACTTAAAATCTTATACCCCATCTTAAATTATTTTAAGACGACATTTATAAGAAATCCAAGAGACTCCCACTGATGTCAAACTTATAGTATTTCATCATATATTTCCAAACATCTCAAGAAATATATGACGATTGTTCATGTGAGTGAACCAATCTCTAACTTGATAATCCTATATGTGTACTATAGAAGAAGGAACGACTAAAGTATAACATCCTTTAATTACCATATAATATTTAAACAAAAAACATAAATACAATGTCAAGTAGCAAAAATTATTAGTATATCTCTAGACCGTACGCAAACTCAAGGCTCGAACATGAGCATTAGAAATGTCTCTAGGAATAGCTTTAGTGAAAGGATCAGCTACCATCTTATGCGTAGAGATATACTTTAGTATCACTTTCTTCTTTGCTACAATATCTCTTAAGAAACTATGTTTGATCTTAATGTTCTTGATCCTTCCATGATACTTTGGATCTTTCATATAAGCATTGCAATCTTGGTTGTCACAATGAATCACAACAGGGTGCGAAGGATTTGGCATAACTTTTAAACTTTGTATAAAACTCCTTAGCCATACAGCCTCTTGGACTGATGTTAATAAGACATGAACTCAGCTTCCATTGTAGACAACGATATACTAGTCTGTTTCTTGCTGCTCCAAGTATTGCTGCTCCAAGTAATGGCACCATCACTTAGCAAGAGAGTATATCATGAGGTTGATCTACGCTCATCAAGGTCGCCAGCTCAATCGACATCGGAGTAACCAGTCAAATGTAAATTACATCCTTGATAACACAAAGAATAATTCAGTGTTTTTTTAATGGTTGTAAGGAACTCCATATCGTTACTTGCCAAAAGGATATCATGGACATATAGTGATAAAATAACAAAAGATTGTACAGTAGTCTTGACAATCTTGACATAGACACATTGATCTTCATTAATCATCATAAAACATAAGATATTATTGTTTGATGAAAACAAAAATACTACCATCCAGAAGATTGCTTTAGACCATATATAGAACGTTTGAGCTTGCAATCTTTTTTCTTTTGACCTTTTACTATGAAACCAACTGGTTTTTCCATGTAAATTTTTTCTTCTAGTTCACCATTAAGAAACACAGTCTTAACGTCCATCTGATGTAATTTTAAAACTAATCTCGAAACAATGGATAAAATAAGTAGAATAGAGGGAAACCTCACCACATGTGAAAAAGTTTCCTCATAATCTAATCCTTCTTGTTGGGTGTATCCTTTAGTTACCAGGCGTGTTTTATATCTGTCTATGGATCCATCCGCCTTGTATTTAATCTTAAAAATCCATATGTTTTTTCGATTGTTCGTCGATCTTGCAGAAGATCAACCAAATCCCAGTGATGAGGACATCAGACCAGCTACCGCCCCAGAAGTACCATTAGGACCATTAACGCGTGCTAAGTCCCGAGCTATCGAGAACAAGTTTAACCAGCTGGCAGAACGAGCAAGCGACCAGAAGTCTGAGTCAGAGAGCCCACCCAAAGATGCACAGGCCCACCAAGGCTCGTTCATTTCGGACAAGGCACCATGGAGGTTCCTGCTCGAAGACTCTTCTACCTCTGGTGTCTTCACCATTACCCTTCGGTGAAGACTCCAAAAGCCGTGCTAACACATTGTACTCTTTTCCTATCTTTGGTTTTTTCCCAAAGGGTGATGAGGACATCAGAACCGCAACAACGTCAAACGAGCCAGATTTGAAGGATCTTATGCTGCAAGTGCCAAGTGGACCGTTCACACGTCAATGAGCAAAGGCATTTGGATTCAAATTCAACCATTTCATGGAGCACTTGCTAAAGCGGAAAGAAGACGGACCTGCACAACCAGCTTGACGACCAGCTCAGAAAAGCTCGGATCACTTCCACGTCTCATCGGCGATCTTCTTCATGCACGACCAGCTTCACTTAGTGTTTTTACTATCACTAAGTAAAGACATCGTAAAATCATACTAAGGAATTTACTCTTTTTTCTACCTTCGGTTTTGTCCCACTGGGTTTTCCGAAAGGGGTTTTAACGAGGCAACACCCTTAGCGTGTTTAGAATAGAAGACTTCTTCTTCTATTCTAATTGTTGGTCATCTACTTTGGATGAACCTTTTATTTTATTCTTTTGGTTTTATTTCCTTTTATTTAAGTCCATAGTTGGTCCAACATGTTTAGAACTAATTTTTTAACATTTATTTCATATTTTATGCTTTTGGTGACAGTTTCCTTGTTATATCATAAGAAAAATCGTCCAGATCTAATTGTAAACACTATATAAACTCTTTTAAGTCATTAATGAGACTAAGAACTTTCAAAACAAAAACCAAGTCCCTAATAGCTTGTAGCCGTTGAGTAACATCCTTAGTGTAGCCTAGATTAAGATTTCCTTCTCCTTGCTTCGATCCTTCATCTGGCTTAGAGATTTCTGGTGTATCACAAAGTTTTCATCCCTTGTGTGGTCCACAATTAGATCCATTCATCGTGGCTGTTCAGAATCGAGATTCTCTCTGATCAGACACAACATGATCCTGATCCAGGCTTGTATCACAGGGTTTTCCAAATAGGGTTTTAACGAGACAACATTCTTAGTGCGCATGCCGATCAATACTCGTTCACGAACCAACCATCCTTCACGAGCCCAAGTCGGTTTTGCCCCCCTCTTTATGACGGCTTATCTATCTTGTTCTTTATTTCTTTTATTTAGATTAAGTATGAAATTAAGGCTTTAGTCCCAATTTCTTAGATTTTTAGGCGAATTGGCCTTGGAACTCTTCATGTTTTAAGTCTTGGTCTAGGCCCATTTTTTATTTCCAGCAATTTAGACTTCATGTTGTTTTATTTTACACTTCTTGTTGTATAAGGGTAAACATCATGTTGTTTACCCTAAGTTGTAACCAAGGCCTATATAAACATCTTATTCGATTAATGAAAGAACAACTCGAATTTTTAAAAGTAAATAAACCCTAGACTCCTTGTCTTTGACGGCAGAAACCTCCTTTATTAGAGAGCTTGTCTCGATCTTATCACCAAGAAGAACAAAATCGGTGTATGACAAGTCTTCCGCAACTTGTGTGGTCCTTTCGCTCTATCTAATCCATCGAACGCTTCTGGAAATCTTGAGCTTCTCAACTGAAAGTAGTCCTGCCAACACGCTTGTATCACCAAGATATGTTTTATTTTCATAGATTCTAGTTATTCTCCAATTGCATAGTTCCATTCTTTTGAGTTTGGGCAAGAGAGAGCCTCATAAACATATTTAGGTTCTAAGTCATCATGTAATGCCACCATGAAAGCTTTCCTTTCAATCTCAAAACGACGTCGAGGGATCTTACCACGGTTACTTCTACGCATTTTAGTCTCTGATTTTATCAAAGGAGAATCATCAATCAGTGTATTTCTACCACTAAGCTGAGGCAGTTCATTTGAACTTTCATCAACTTCCATTGGTTGAATAGCAGGATAATTATCTTATGGATCGATTAATTCTCTTAGATGGAATTCTTTATCAATCTGTCCCTTCTTAGGAAAATCTTTTTCCAAAAAAGTAACATCTCGTGATTCAATCTCTGTTATACTTCCATCTGTTTGTTCACTGATTAGCACATATCCTTTTGAGTACTCAGAGTATCTTATAAAGATACATTTATTTCCTCTAGGACCTAATTTCCCATGAGGATGAGAAGTATCACGAACATATGCTGCTGAACCCCATGGCCTTAAGAGAGTAAGAACAAGTTTTCTTCCTGTCCATAACTCATAAGGGGTGGAAGTAACAGATTTGGAGGGTATGAGATTAAGAACATAGGCATCGGTAAGCAATGCATCTCCCCAATAAGAGATGTGAAGGTTAGCTTGTGCCATCATTGGTCTAACCATCTTAAGGAGCGTTCGATTCCTTCTTTCTGATACACCATTTTTTGTGGTGTATGTGGGGTAGTTAATTGTCTAACAATACCCTTTTCATTACACAGTTCTTTAAACTGTTCAGATAGATATTCACCACCTCGGTCAGTTCTTAGGCATTTGATGGTCTTATCCATTTGATTTTCCACCAGTATAACATAACGTCTAAAACACTCTAGTGCTTATGACTTATGAGAAATCAAGTATATATGCCCGAATCTAGTGTAATCATCTGTAAAAGTGATGAAATACGAAGCTTCATGTCGTGCCCTCACATTCATCAGACCACATATGTTTGAATGAATTAATTGCAATGGATATCCGGCTCTGGTTGCCTTTCCAAATGGTTTTCTTACTGATTTTCATGCAAGACATGATTCACATGGTTTTAGATCGATTTGGGTTAGTGAGCCCAAGAAGCCTTCTTTTGCCAATTTTTTATTCAATCAACTCCTATGTCACCAAGTCTTGCATGCCAAATATTTATTTCATTTTAGTAGAACTTGTGAAAAATTAAAAAAATCTTTATTAGTACTTGCAGTAGTTGTATTACAATCAAGTACTATAAAACCATCATATGTGTATCCATAACCATAAAATACAGACCCTAAAAAATGGCAAACCCATCATATTTATATCTCTAGGGATGCGCCGATACTCCAAAAATGCTTCACGACTTCTAGCTACATGGTCTGTGACATCAGAGTCTACAATCCACAAATGATTAGATTCAGCAAGCATGACACAAATAGAAATATAAGCATGTTTATGAGATACATTCAAGGATAATACTTTCTTTGTCTCAGTGCATTCACGAGCAAAGTGACCCAATGTGTTACAATTATAGCATTCTATTTTGGTCTTATCCTTTCTTTCTATTTTCTTTCCACGTTTGGTGTGTCTCTTTTGTTTTATAGGATTAGGTTGTTCGAAAGCCTTATTACCAAAATTTCTTCTCTTGCGTTTCATGCTCGGGTTTGAACTCGTATAGTTGGATTCATTGAAAGGTATAATAGTGTCTAATCGTTCATCCTCTAATTCTAGATGATGTGAAATGCCTTCAAAAGTCTTAACATTTTTATTGTGTGTCATCTTAATTTTCATTTGATCCCAACTTTCTGGCAATGAACGGAGAACGGCTTGCACTTGCTGTTTGTCAGACATGATCTGATCAACATTTTTAAGCTATCTAATCATGCTAGACATGACCCTAAGATGCTGCCTCATTGATTGATTTGGGTGCTTCTTGTAGTCATTAAAATTTTGATGAAGTCTCCTAACTTTTGTTGCCGATGTTGCACCAAATTTTTCTTTTAAGGCTTCCCATATTCCTTTTGCAGTTTTGTACTCCTCAAACACACACATGAGATCATCTTGCATATAACTCAACAATGTAATGCGAGCAATACTGTTCTTTCTTTTCCAAGCATTATATGCATCTTGGTCTCTATTGTGTTGAGCTGTAGTACCCTTCCAAGTTATTCCATGAGATGGAAAAGAGTCTCTTTTACCTCTTGCTCTTCAAGAACATATTGGACTTTACGATACCAAATATCGTAATTGTCACCTTCCAGTTTATCTCCTCTTGAAAGAATATGAGATTCATGAGGTTGAGAGATTTAGAGAGTAAATTCGCCAGAATAGAGAGAGAGAGAGAGAGAGAGAGAGAATGAGAGAGATTAGAGAGAATTTGTTTTTTTATTAGAAAGTGTGAATATGCTTTCTTAGTTACAAATGAGGAGAAAGATAATTATTTATAATAATCTAGTTTAGGCTTGTTTGGCTACAAAAATAGACTAACACATGTTTAGTTACAAGGATAGTCTAACTTAAGAGACAAACACTCTCCTTCTCTTTTAAATCTAGGCGCCAAGACTGCATATGCTTCTACTTGTCTCTTCTTCATTTCAACACTCCCCCTCATATTTAAGTAATGAAAAATGGCTAAACTTGGATCATGAAGCATTACCTCATTAAAAACCTAAAGAAGGAAAATCCATTGGGACAAAACCTTTTCTAGGAAAAGAGTATAACACTCCATGATCAGAATCAGTGTTGTGGAAGAGAAGTAAGTCCAAGTCATGGATATATGGACTCGCCAACCTTGGAAGTAGTAGACTTGGTAAACACATAAACTAGTTGATCTGAGCTCTTTGTGTAACAAGGTACTATAACTCTTTTCCCAATAGCTTCCCTTACTTTATGGCAATCGACCTCAATATGCATGGTTCTCTCATGAAACACAGAATTTGAAGCTATGTGTATTGCTTCTTGATTGTCACAATGCATTGTGATCGGCGCCTCAATGCTTACTCCAAGGTCTAGTAATAGTTGCTTCAACCAGATGCATTCAGTGGTACAACATTTGCTTCTATACTCAGCTTCAACACTTGAGCATGAAACAACAATCTGCTTCTTAATCTTCCAAGTGACTAAGTTCCCACCTATAAATGTGCAATAACCTGTTGTGGACCTCCTGTCCTTTCTAACATCTGCACAATCTGCATCACAATAGCCAATTACATTTGCGTTTCCATTATTGCCCATTCATATACCTTGATCATGTGTTTCTTTCAAGTATCTCAAATCCTATGAATCATCTCCTAACTACCTTTCTATACAACTTTGTTTCTTTAAACTCGCCATCTTCAAGCTCCTCCTGAGGTTCTACTTTGTAGCCTTCTTTCATGTTGGAATGAAGAAGAAGTGATGAAAATATGGATGCCTTTAATTGTGATTAAATGGCGATTTATAACTATGTCAAAGGGAGTGTCTAAGGCTTGTTTGTATTATAGAATTATATTATCCTTGTAAGCCATTTATATAAGGCTATCCTTGTATCCAAACAAGCCTAGATTAGATTAGTATAAATACCTTACTTCCTTCACATTTTGTAAGTAAGAATTCATAATTCTCATTCTCTAATAAAATCATTCTTTTCTCTTATTCTCTAATTCTCTCTAATCTCTCAATCTCTCATTCTCTCATTCTACAAATCTCTAAATCTCATATTCTTTCATGGTATCAGAGCCAGGTTACATCAAATCTGGGAAATTTTCATCATTCTTTCATTAATTCAACAAGAATCCATCTTGTTCTTCATCTGTTTCTGGATAAATTTCGAACGTCATCTTGTAAATCAAATTGCGATCAATCCACGACTCCAATTGACGATCGGCTTTTTCTGGAGAGTTCATCGGCGAATTCCGCATCCATAGACACCAAAATCGCATCATTTGGTTCAGGGAATCAAAAGATACGAATTTTCTTCTAAGAGGTGTTCGTGATCGCGTTCGTTTCGTACCCCTACATTCCCCAGGTCATATCTTCGTAAATTTTTCATCAAATCGTGATTTTCAAAAGCCAAAAATCAAGCCCCGTGAGTCTAGTTTCTGTTTAAAGAAAGCAGAACTCGTTTTCATTGAGTTTAAAGAGTTTTCTTGAAGTTTTCCTGAGAGTCGTCCGAATTCATCTGTATCAAGATCCTTGTGATATATCTCTAATTCTTTCTTAGTTTTCTTTAAAATTCTTGAACTGGAAAGTTTAATTAGTATCTTTTGAGGATTGTCACGAAATTTCAAGTCAATCAGAATAGTTTTAGTATTCAAGATTGATTTTCTTGAATTCCTTGTTCAGTTTAGTTAATCTTGGAATTGTATTAATTGAATTTCTTGAGAAATAAATTGATTCTAAACAATTAATTCGAATTTGATTGATTAAATCTGGTTAAGATTGACTGTTAGGTTGTTTTAATCTGTTCATATCTTGTTGTAAGTGTTGGATAAAATCAGTTAGGTTGTTGGTAGTTACTTGAACTACAAGTAGTTATTAGTTACCTCTCTTGTCTTGCACTATATTCGATTTTTTCTTGCATTTATATTGCCTCCTTGTATAGTTCACACTAACCTGCAGGTACATACAAGAGTGTGTGCTTAGGAAGTGATCAATACAAACTCAAGCAACCTGTGCGTGACCAGTGACCTCGCGTGACCACACGAGACCAAACCGGTTCTATACTCAATTTTACTTACCTGATTTACTGACCAATTTTACTTGCTAAGCATGGAGATTCAAACAACTCTTAGAGCTCCAGTCATTCTACATGGAGCAAATTATCTCTTATGGTCTAGGACCATGAAAACTACATTAGGTGGTAAAGGTCTATGGAACCACATTGCCACAAATGGCATTGGAGACAATGAAGTGGCTGAGGTGACTGATGCAGCACAAGCCAAATGGTACCAAGAAGATCAGTTGGTACTTTCTATATTACAAAATTCTCTTGCTAGTGATCTCTTAGAAGCTTATTCTTTTTGTGAAAATGCAAAAGAACTTTGGGACACTTTGCTTAAGGTGTATGGTAATACTACTAATCTTTTGAGAATTTTTGAAGTGAAGAAAGCTTTAAATGAATTAAGGCAGGAGGATGCTGAATTCACAAAGCACTATGGCTCATTCAGAGCCTTGTGGGCTGAGCTAGAAATGCTAAGGCCAGCCACTATTGAACCACTTGTTCTCCTTGAAAGAAAAGAACAAGATAAGGTGTTTGGGTTACTTTTAACTCTTAATTCTACTTACTCAGATCTTATTAAGCATATTCTCAGGTCTGATAAGTTGCCTAGCTTGGAGGAAGTGTGTGCTCAAATTCAAAAGGAGCAAGGATCACATGGATTGTTTGGCAATAAAGCTGAACTAGTAGCTGCTCACAAAAGTTCTTTCAGGTCAACAAATGGTTTTAAGAAGAGGAGGCCATTTTGTGATCACTGCAAGAAGGAGGGACATGCAAAGAAAGATTGCTGGGAAATTCACCCTCACCTTAAACCTTTTTTTGCCTCACGCCCACCACAACAACTGTCCATCCCCTCAGCTAGGCAAGCGCATGGTGTGGTGTCCTCAAAGGCGGCCTTATGTAGTCATTCTACTTCTCAATCAGGCGCCAGCAACACCATGTTACAAGCATCAGATTTTGTGACAAAATCAGACTTGGAAGCTCTCATTAAGGCAATAAAGGAGAGCAATGTGATGGGTAAAACTTTTCATGCTTCTTTTCAAACTTCTTATACATCAAATGCTTCTAAATCTTTGGTTGTTGATTCTGGTGCTTCTCATCACATGATTAGTGATTTAGATTTGCTAGAAAATGTAGAACCTGCCCTAGGGAATGTTCTTATTGCAAATGGAATTAAAGTACCAATCAAAGGAATAGGAAAACTGAAATTGTTTGATAAAGAATCTAAGGCATTTTATATGCCTTCATTTACCTCTAACTTGCTCTCAGTTAAAAGAGCTACTACTGACTTGAATTGTCATGCTATATTTGGTCCTAATGATTTTTATTTCCAGGATATTGAAACTAGAAGGTGCTTTGGACAAGGAACTACAAAAGATGACTTGTATGTGCTTGATAATATGGCTAGTTGTAATGTAGTTGAATCAACTTTAAAATCGCATGTTTTTAGCAATAATTCAGATTTGTGGCATGCTAGACTAGGACATCCTCATCCAAGAGCTCTTGAATTAATGGTGCCTGGTTTAAAAATGTCAAAAGATTTGTGTGATTCATGTATCCTTGGAAAACATTGTAAAACTGTTTTTGAAAAATCAATACATGAATATGAAAATTGTTTTGAATTGGTGCATTCTGATGTGTGGACATCCCCATTTCCATCTAGAGAAAACCATAAATATTTTGTGACATTTATTGATGAAAAGTCCAAGTATACATGGGTTACTCTTCTTAGTTCTAAAGATAGAGTGTATGATGCATTTTTAAATTTTCAAGCATATGTTACTAATCAATACAATGCTAGAATCAAGTGTTTTAGAACAGATAATGGTGGGGAGTATACTAGTACCAGACTTAAGGATCATCTAGCTAAACATGGCATAGAACATCAGACAAGCTGCCCTTATACTCCACAGCAAAATGGAGTTGCTGAAAGAAAGAACAGGCACCTAATGGAGGTTGTGAGAACTATAATGTTTCACATGAAGGTGCCTCAGCGATTTTGGGGGGATGCACTTGTAGCAGCCTGCTACTTAATCAACAGGACACCTACAAAAGTCCTTGATGATTTATCCCCATTTGAGGTATTAAACAACACTAAACCCACTATTGATCATTTGAAAGTTTTTGGGTGTGTTTGCTTTGTGTTGATACCTAGGGAACAAAGGAACAAGCTTGAACCAAAAAGTGTAAAGGCTATGTTCATTGGATATTCCTCCACTCAAAAAGGATATAAATGTTATGACCCTGAGACTAGAAGAGTTATGGTGTCTAGAGATGTGAAGTTCCAAGAAGACAAAAGTTTTTATGAGGAAGGGACTTGGGAACAATTTAAAGACATCTCATCAACAAGATCAGACCAAGCTGAATACTTGAGAAAACTTTTGGAGAGCATTGGAATAGGGGGTAGTCAGCATGTACCTCAGTCCACTGCACCAGTCAACAGCACCAGTCACGGCCAACAGCACCAGCCGTGTCCTCCTAGCCCAGCCGTGTCCAGCCGTGACTGCCCAGCCGTGTCTTCTCAGCCATCCCGCCCAACCGCGACTACCCAGCCATCAAATCCATCTTTTGATTCTCCTGGCCTTCCTCTTCTTGATCATGGGGGGGGAGAAGCTTCTACTCATGTCCAACAAGACTCAGTAGGAGATGTTTCTACTCCAGCCTCAGCTTCCAAAAGATCAAGACCTACTCTCATTGAGATTTTGAGTGGAGAGGAAGAGGAGGCTCCACCTACTGTTTTAAGGAGAAGTACAAGACAAAGAAATCCACCTGTGTTCTACAATGGAAATATTGTACAACATCATGATCAGGGAGTTTGTAATATTGCATACTTACCTTCTACTCATGTTGCTTTTATTTCTAGTCTTGACAATGAACAGATCCCAAAGACATATGAAGAAGCTATGTCAATAAAGGAATGGAGGGAAGCTATTTCAGCTGAGAAACAAGCTATGGAGAAGAATGGTACATATGCCTCAGCCACATTACCAAAAGGGAAGAAGGCTGTAAGTTCTAAATGGATTTTTACTATTAAATACAAAAGCAATGGTGAAATTGATAGATATAAGGCTAGGCTGGTAGCTAGGGGTTTTACTCAGACATATGGAGAGGATTATAGGGATACATTTGCTCCTGTAGCTAAGCTTCATTCTGTCAATGTTGTACTTACTGTTGCTACTAATCTTGAGTGGGAATTGTGGCAAATGGATGTCAAGAATGCTTTCTTGCAAGGTGAACTAGAAGAAGAGGTTTATATGTCACCTCCACCAGGCCTAGAGGATGAGGTTGGAAGCGGTAATATACTGAGGCTAAGGAAGGCTATTTATGGCCTTAAACAATCTCCAAGAGCATGGTACCACAAGTTAAGTGTTACTTTAATGGATAAAGGCTTCAAAAGGTCTGAAGTGGAACATACTCTTTTCACATTAAAGAGTAAGGAAGGTATTATAGTAATTCTTATCTATGTAGATGATATAATCATATCTGGTAGTGATAGTGTTGGTATTGCATCTACTAAAGATTACTTAAAGAGTGTCTTTGACATAAAGGATTTAGGTGAGCTTAAATACTTTCTAGGAATTGAAGTATGTAGATTTAAGGAAGGTCTCTTTCTCTCTCAAAGGAAGTATGTTGTAGATCTTCTAACATCCACAGGTATGATGAAAGCTAAACCAGCCAAAACACCCTTAGAGGAAAACTACAAAATCGCCACTAAGGGGGAGCTAGAGGAGGAAATTGATTTCCATGATCCTAAGCTCTATAGGAAAGTGGTTGGTAAGCTTATTTATCTAACCATTACAAGACCAGATTTATGTTTTGCTGTGAATCAGGTATCTCAACATATGCAAGGGCCAAAGATGAGACATTGGGACATGGCCATGCGGATTCTAAGATATCTCAAAGGCACACATGAACAAGGTATTTGGATGGGTAATAATAAAAACACAAATGTGGTTGGTTATTGTGATGCAGATTGGGCAGGAGATAGGGAAGATAGGAGGAGTACCACAGGCTATTGTACTTTCATAGGAGGAAACCTTGTGACTTGGAAAACCAAGAAACAAAAGGTGGTTTCATGCTCTAGTGCAGAATCTGAGTATAGAGCAATGAGGAAGCTCACTACTGAATGCATCTGGCTGAAACAAATTTTGAGTGACTTAGCCGTGGAGTGTGAGGAACCTATCACCATTCATTGTGACAATCAAGCCGCCATTCACATAGCCTCCAATTCAGTGTTTCATGAAAGGACCAAGCATATAGAAGTGGACTGCCACAAAGTAAGAGAAGCTATTGGGAAAGGTATCATTTTACCTTGCTATACAAGGAGTGAGGATCAGCTAGCTGACATATTCACCAAGGCAACATCTCTGAAAATTGGCACATCAATCTACCCAAGACTTGGCCTCATGTCCATTCCATACCCATGATCCCAACATGGAATGTTATACTCTTTTTCCCTAAGAAAAGGTTTTGTCCCAATTGGGTTTTCCTTCTCTAGGTTTTTAATGAGGTAATACTTCATGGTTGCAAGCTTAAGAATTTTATGTCTTAAGCTTGAGGGGGAGTGTTGGAATGAAGAAGAAGTGATGAAAATATGGATGCCTTTAATTGTGATTAAATGGCGATTTATAACTATGTCAAAGGGAGTGTCTAAGGCTTGTTTGTATTATAGAATTATATTATCCTTGTAAGCCATTTATATAAGGCTATCCTTGTATCCAAACAAGCCTAGATTAGATTAGTATAAATACCTTACTTCCTTCACATTTTGTAAGTAAGAATTCATAATTCTCATTCTCTAATAAAATCATTCTTTTCTCTTATTCTCTAATTCTCTCTAATCTCTCAATCTCTCATTCTCTCATTCTACAAATCTCTAAATCTCATATTCTTTCATTTCATTGGGGTTTTGGCTGGTTTAGCTTCTAGCATTCCTGTAGAGGTAGTCCAATACATACTTCCTTTGTGAAAGAAATAGACCTTCTTTAAACCTACATACTTCAGTTCCTAAGAAGTATTTTAGTTCTCCTAGGTCTTTAATATCAAACACACCTTTTAAATAGTCTTTAGTAGATGCTATTCTTGCTTTATCACTTCTAGATATGATTATATCATCAACATAAATGAGAATAAAAATGATTCCATCCTTAGTATAAAGTGTAAAGAGAGTTTGTTCTACTTCTGACTTTTTGAAGCCTCCGTTCCTTAAGGTTACAGTCAGCTTATGATACCAAGATCTAAGGGATTTTTTTAAGTCATAGATATCCTTTCTTAGCCTCAGTATATTTCTGCCACCTACTTGATCTTCTAGACCTGGTGGTGTGTCTTGTACACCTCCTCTTCTATCTTACCTTGTAAGAATACATTCTTAACATTCATTTGCCATAATTCCCAATCAAAGTTAGTAGCAGGGGATATAACAACATTAACAGAGTATAATTTAGCCGCAGGGGCAAAAGTATCTCTATAGTCTTCACCATAAGTCTGAGTAAATCATCTAGCCACCAACCTAGCTTTGTATCTATCTATCTCACCATTGCTTTTATACTTAATGGTGAATATCCATTTAAAACTTACAACCTTTTTCCCTTTTGGTAGAGTGGCTGGCGCATAGGTTTGGTTCTTTTCCATAGCTTGTCTTTCAGCTTGAATAGCTTCTCTCCACTCCTTTATCTCCATTGCTTCCTCATAGCTTCTTGGAATCTGTTCTTTATCAAGACTTAGGGTAAATGCAACATGAGACTCAGGTATATGAACTAAATTACATACTCCCTGATCATGGTGAACTACTGCATTGTTGTAGTAGTAAAAATTGGGTGAAAATATCTGCCTTGTGCTTCTTCTAAGGACAACAATCGGTTCTCTTTGAGTTGTATTGTCATCTTCTTCCAAAGATTGTACAAGGTTAGGTTGAATATCCATTTGCCTTTTTGAAGCCGAGACTAGAATTTATCCTTTTGAATCATCTTGATCATGTTTAGATCCTTGGACCCCCTCATGATCAAGAGGAGATGCTTGGCCCGTTTCATGTCGTGACAAGGTTGGAGAGAGGGCCGGTTCATGCTGCGCCGAGGTTAGAGCTGGTGCCGGTACGTCCCGCGCCTCTGGTCCTGGACTTGTTTGTACTGGAGGCCGGATTGTATTGGTGCTGGAGCCGGTTGTGGAGCTGGCAAGGACATGCATTGGTCTGATGGAGAGCACCATGTTGCTGGAGATGATGGATGTTCTTTTGTGATTCCAAAGCTTTCTAGTAATCTTCTTAGGTTCTCAGCTTGGTAAGAAGTGTTGGAAGAGATATCTTTGAACTGATCCCAGGTTCCTCTTTGATGAAAGAACCGTGGGGTGGGCTGTCTTTTACCGAGAAGCTCAGGTTGCAGGACAGAAAGGATGGAAGTGAAGGGTGGATCGAAGGGACCACACAAACTGTGAAATGGGCTTGTGATACTTCAACAACTTCAACCAAAACAGGTTGAAGAACACGGCAGCTGCAAGGGATGCTTGGCGGCGCCTACTTAGGTCTTGAGAAAGATTTAGGTTTTGTTTTTGTTCTAAGAATGCTTGTTGTCTTATTAATGAGTAGACAAGAGGCTAATATAATGTCTTATTACAACTTAGGCTAAACAACATGATTTTTAGCCTCTCAAGGAATTAAAACAGCAAGTAGTTTGCTTAATGGCAATTAAAATAACTTTGGGCTCAAATAGTCAACATGACTTATAAACCCAATTAAAATACTTAGTCTAGAAATAGAATTAAAGATAGAAAAGCCAAATAACACTTAGGCCATAAATCGATGAGGACTTGTGAATGAAATGTAATTGTGAACCAAGTCTTCACCGTCTTGCGCACTAAGAGTATTGCCTCATTAAAACCTTCTTCGGAAAACCCAGTGGGACAATAGGAAAAAAAAGTATAATTTCCTAGCATGAATTTTTGTGTCTCTACCGGATGGTAACGGTAAAAAAACCGGAGGAAGAAGAATCTTCTAGAAGGAACCTCCATGGCTCCTTGTCCGGTGGGAATAGGTCGGATGGTTTTGGGACGGTCGTGGCTTGGTCGGAAGGTCCGTGGTCAGATGGTCCGTGCTCGAATGGTACGGACGGCATGGATCCTCGGATCCAGCTGGGTCGGCACGGTCGGTCCAGTCTCCAATAGCATGCTGAGCTTGTCTTATATAACCTTCCTTTTGGACCGTGTTAGTGGTCCTGGTGGGATGACTGGTGCAGTGGCTGGCTCGATGTCCTCATTATTCCCTCCCAATTGAAGTGCTTTGGTCTCCAAAGCGAACTCCTCACCTGCATTAAACAACTTTAAGTCAGAAACATTAAATGTACTAGACACGTTATACTCACCTTGAAGTTTGAACTGGTAGGCATCGTCGTTGATTCTCCGAATGACGCGGAATGGACCATCTCCCCAGGGTGGAAGCTTGCTCTTTCGACGTTTTGGAAATCTCTCTGGTCACAGATATAACCAAACACAATCTCCCTCCTTGAAAACCATGTGCCGACGGTCCTTGTTGGTATTCTTGACGTTCTGGATGTTCCATTGCTCCAGATTTGCCTTGGTCTCTTCATGTAGCTGCTTTATGTATTCCGCATTTGCTTCGCCCTCTAAGCTGATGGCGTCTCAGTGGGATAGGTTTGAACTCGTTTGGTGTGGTAGGGTTGAAGCCGTAGACGACTTCAAATGGAGAACGCTTCGTGTCGGAGTCTGTACATTCGTCGCTATCAGTGTCTAGGACAATGTCCGGTTGACCCCCTCTGTCTGTCTGTCAGTCTGTGGATTGTACGCGGTAGAAAGAAGAGGTTGGTCCCTAACTTGTGCCACAAGGCTCGCTAGAAGTGGTTGAGGAACTTGGTGTCGCTGTCGGACACAATCGTCCTGGGAATGCCGTGCAGTCATACTATCTCCTTAAAAAATAGGTCGGCAGTGTGGCTTGCATCATTGGTCTTGTTGCAAGCGATGAAATGCACCATTTTGAAAAATCGGTCGACCACTACGAAGATGGAGTCCTTGTGGTTGATTTTCGGCAGGCCTAGTACGAAGTCCATGGAGATGTCTGTCCAGGACGCAGATATGACTGGTAATGGCATGTAAGGATCCTACAGATGCATCTTGGATTTAGCCCGTTTGCAGATAAGGCACTTAGCACAGTATGCCTCGACATCTCGGCGCTGGTGGGGCCAGTAGAAATGCTCCTTAATATGCTTAATGTTTTGTCAATGCTAAAATGACCCATTAGACCTCTTCTGTGGGCCTATCTCAAAAGCAGCTCTCGAATCAAACCTGTCGGAATGCAGAGATGCTTGTCTTTAAAAAGGAACACGTCAAACAAATATAACCGGCTGTAGTTGTCCTTGTCGTGCTCCTGATAGGCTTGAGTGAAGTCGCCGTCATCAGCATACAACTCTTTGATCATCTCATAACCCATAACTTTTGACTCCATGGAAATGAGACTGTATCTGCGGGATAGGGCGTCAGCCACAACGTTGTTCGTTCCCTTCTTGTACTTGATGACGTAGGGGAAGGTCTCGATATACTCCAACCAACGAGCATGTCTCTTCTACAGCGTGAATTTTTCTCTGAGGTGCTGAGTGTCTGATGGTCAGTGTGAATCACGCACTCACGGGCGTCTAAATAGTGTTGCCAAGTCTCTAATGTGCGGAACAAAGCATAGAGCTCCTAGTCGTAGGTCGGATAGTTAAGTGCCGCTCCACTTAACTTCTCGCTGAAGCAGGCGACAGGTCTTCCACCTTGGGTGAGGACTGCTCCGATGCCAATCTCTGAAGCATAACATTCGACCTCAATGGTCTGGTTAAAGTCTGGCAGGACTAGGACTGGGGCGTGGGTGAGTCGATTCTTCAGCAGCGTGAAGGACTTGTCCTGGTCGGATCCCCAACGAAAGTGTTGGTTCTTCTTTATCGTCGAGGTCAGTTGACCAGCTATCGTGCTGAAGTCTCGGACGAATCGTCGGTAGAAGCTGGTGAGTCCATAGAAGCTACAGATTGGCTGGCGGTCGTCAGTGTGGACAATCCTGTATGGCCTTGATCTTCTCATCGTCCACCCGGAGTCCCTGGGAACTGACGACGAATCTAAGAAAGACGACTTGGTCTGTGCAGAATGTACATTTCTTGAGATTTGCGTACAACTGCTCTCTCTGAAGGGTGGTAATGACAGCCTCTAGGTGCTCCAGATGGTCTGAGTAGGTCGTACTATAGACAAGAATATCGTCGAAGTATACTACTACCAACTTGCCAATGAACGGGCGAAGGACTTGGTTCATAAGGCACATGAATGTACTTGGAGCGTTGGATAGGCCGAATGACATTACTAGCCACTCATAAAGACCCTGCTTGGTCTTGAACGCAGTCTTCCATTCGTCCCCTTCTTGCATCATGACGATGATATCCGTTTTTAAGATCAATTTTGGAGAAGACCGCGGCTCCTCTTAATTCGCCTAACATGTCGTTCAGGCACGAAATGAGGTGCCGGTACTTGATCATAATGTTGTTGATGGCGCGACAGTCAACACACATCCTCCAACTCCCGTCCTTCTTTGGTACAAGTAGGACCGGGACGGCACAAAGACTGAGGCTCTCTCAGACGTATCCTTGAGCCATAAGATCCTGGACTTTCTGTTCTTATTCTTTAACCTCCTTGGGGTTGACTCTGTATGCAAGACGGTTGGGAAACTGAGCTCCGGGAACAAAGTCGATGTGGTGATCAATCTCTCGGATAGGTGGGAGGCCAACTGGAATTTCTTCCGGAAACTCGTCGACATATCTCTCTAGTAATGCTCGGACCTCGGCAGGTAAGAGGGCCTCGATGCTGGACGTGTGTAGGCTATCTCTGTAGAGCATCAAAACGAGCTGGATATCCTTGTTACGAGTGGCTTTCCTCATGTTTGTCATATTTATTAAAAATTTCTTCTTGCGGCCATGTTAATCTTTCGCCATCTTAGACTGCATTTCTTGAACGGCGTGGGCAGACATTGGTGCTAAATTGTATCTACGCTTATCGTGGATAAACGAGTAGAAGTTCGTCTATCCGTTGTGCGTAGTCTCTCGGTCAAATTGCCATGGTCGTCCTAGGAGAAGATATCCAGCTGACATCGGGATGACATCACAGGTGACCTGGTCCTGGTATCTGCCGATGCTGATTGAGACTTTAACTTGGTCCGAAATGTATAACTCCATCTTGTTGTTCAGCCATCGTAGTTTATAAAGCTTAGGATGCTTGTTCACAGACAATCCTTCCACCATGTATTTGCTCGCGGCGTTGGTGCAGGACCTTCTGTTTATAATCAACGAGCACACTTTTCTAAGTATTGTACATTTTGAGTGGAAAATGTTCTCTAGTCGTTCTTCTTCTTCTAGCTCGAATCTCGAGCGAGAACTCGTCTGTTCATGAGCATCTCTCCGGAGTCGGCGTACTCAAACTACCTAAGAAGTTTTAGAAAACTTCCTAAATTATTTCCTAGCCTAGAAAAAAAATTTATGGACAATGAATAGTTTTCTGCCTAACAAAAGAGGAAAACTACCTAAAATCTAAGGTGAAGAATCTAGACACTTAGGAATTTTTCAAACCTAGCCGCCTAATGCAACTAGGGAACTCGACCTACAGGCTGGTTCAAGGGATTGCTAGCGGGGATACTGGGTCGCGGTACAGCCATGCGGTATGCTAGGGACAGACGCATCACTGCGCGATATGGGACAGGGCTACCCTAAGCTAGACGCGGGATGCTTGGGGCAGGACGTGGCACTTAAGCTCGCGGCTTGACTAAGGGCTGGAAATAGGAACTCTAGGGGGCTAAGAGGAACCTAGCACTAGCAAATGGTGGGTCCTAGGCTAACCTGTGGATGGAGAAATCTAGACGCGGGACCAACTAGGAACGGGAGACTGCGCACGACTTGGAACACAAGGCTGCGTCTTGAAAACAAGGTCAAAGAAGCGGACCTAAACCTAGCAAGCAACACACGCACCCTATCTGCACACACGTGTAGTCCAACTAACCTTCGACTCACGATTTCCTCAAAGCTTGGAACTGGTGTTCTAGGTTAGTTTCTAAAGACTATAGTTTGCTTTTAAACAACCTAAACACTTTTTTTTGTCTAAGAAAATAAATTAAACACCAAACAAGCAATCAAACTCTCCAATTTTTTTTTTTTTTAAACAAGAAACAAGGAAATGATTGATAGAACATGATTTTTTTTTTTGTATTTTTTGTGTTTTTGGTATGTGACTTGATTCCTCCTCCTTCTTACCGAGAGCCTCAGGGGAAAGAGAAAGAAAAACTATCAGAAGCCAAAACCTATTGCAACAAAAACAAAAATAAATCGCCAAAAAAACAAAATGATAGATTAAACCTGATGTTCAAGAGCTTTAAGCTCTGATACCAAATGATGCAAGAACCGTGGGATGGGCTGTCTTTCACCGAGAAACTCAGGTTGCTGGATAGAAATGATGAAAGTGAAGGGTGGATCGAAGGGACCACACAAGCTGTGAAAAGGGCTTGTGATACTCCAAGAACTTCAACCAAAACAGGTTGAAGAACACAGCAGCTGCATGGGATGTTTGACAGCGCCTACTTAGGTCATAACAAAGACTTAGGTTTTGTTTTTGTTCTAAAAATGCTTGTTTTCTTATTAATGAGTAGAGAAGAGGATTATATAATGCCTTATGACAACTTAGGCTAAACAACATGACGTTTAGCCTCTCAAGAAATTAAAACAGCACATAGTTAGCTTAATGGCAATTAAAATAACTTTGGGCCCAAATAGTCAACATGACTTATAAACCCAATTAAAATATTTAGTATAGAAATAGAATTAAAGATAGAAAAGCCCAATAACACTTAGGCCAGAAATTGAAGAGGACTTGTGAATGAAATGGAATTGTGAACAAGTCTTCACCGTCTTGTGCACTAAGAGTATTGCCTCATTAAAACTTTCTTCGGAAAACCCAGTGGGACAAACCGAAGATAGGAAAAAAGTACAATTTCCTAGCACGACTTTTGGTGTCTCTACCGGATGGTAAGGGTAAATACACCGGAGGAAGAACAATCTTTTAGAAGGAACCTCCATGGCTCCTTGTCCGGTTGGAACCGGTCGAATGGTCTTGGGACGGTCGTGGCTTGGTCGGAAGGTCCGTGGTCGGATGGCCCATGGTAAAAATGGTCCGGACAGCATGGATGGCAGCCTCGGATCTACCTGGGTCGGCACGGTCGGTCCAGTCTCCAATAGCATGCTGAGCTTGTCTCTTAAAGCCTTCCTCTTGGACCGTGTGAGTGGTCCTGGTGGGATGACTGGTGCAGTGGCTGGCTCGATGTCCTCATCACTTTTTCATTGAAACCTTTGGTTTTATGGAATTTGACATCTCTAGAACTAAGACTCTTCTAGTCTCTGGATTAAAGTATTTGTAGCCTTTTTGAGTTGATCAGTATCCAATAAACATTGCATTGGTACTCTTAGCATCCAACTTATTCCTTTGTTCTCCTGGTACTAAAATAAAGCAAACATACTCAAATACTCTTAGATGTTCAATACTAGGCTTAGTTTAGTTAGAGTCCTATTGATTAGGTAGCATGCTGTCATGAGAGCATCTCCCGAAAAGCGCTTGGGAACCTTCATGTGGAACATCAAGGATCTCATTACCTCCATCAAATGTCTGTTCTTCCTTTCAGCTACTCCATTTTGTTGTGGAGTGTAAGGACGACTTGTTTGGTGTGTGATTCAATACTTTTGAATATGTTCTTTAAACTTGTGGCTAGTGTATTCACCACCATTATCTGATCTGAAACACTTTATCTTGGCATTGTATTGGTTAATCACATAAGTTTGAAAATTTGTAAAAGCTTCTAACACCCAATCCTTGGATTTCATCAAGGTTACCCAAGTATACTTAGACTTTTCATTTATAAAAGTAACAAAATACTTATGATTTTCCCTAGATAAAATAGGTGAAATCCAAACAAATAAGTGAATTAAATCAAAACAATGCTCATAAATATGTGTAGATTTTCGAAAAACTGTTTTACAATACTTACCAAGAATGCATGCTTCACACAATTCATTTTCAAATTTCATACTAGGCATTAACAACTCTAAAGCTATAGTATGTGGATATCCTAATCTAGCATGTCATAGGTCAGCTTTCACACTACTATCTATACTAGCTACACACGATTTGGATGCATCTGTCATATGAAGATCTTCAAGCACATACAAGTCATTCCTAATTGTTCCTTGTCCAATAACTATTTTAGTATTAATATCCTGGAAGAAAAAATAATTATAATCAAAAATAGCATGACAATTCAAGTGAGTAGTAGCTCTTTTAACATATAATAAATTTGAAGTGAATGATGACATATAGAATGCTTTAGACTCCTTATCAAACAACTTTAACTTCCCAATTCTTTTGATAGGCACTTTAGTTTCATTAGCAATCAACATATTTCCTAAGGCAGGTTTTAAGTTCTCTATTAGCCCTATTCACTTATCATGTGGTGTCAGGCTCCAGAATCTACTGTCAAATGTTTTAAGTCAATTGAAGTATGAAAAGAATCATGAAGAGAATTACCAATTACTTTACCAGAGTTTAAAGTTGTAATAAGAGCTTCTTGGTATGATCTTTTGATGAATTCTGATTGAGCTGCCACTGTTGCTGCTGGTGTAGAGTGCTGGTATTAAGCCGGAATGTATTGGACGATAGAGGAGGAAGCGCCAGCAGCTTGGAACTGATTAGAGCTCACGTTTTGATTGTTCCTTGGCTTGTCTTTGAAATGGTGTGGCTTGAGGTGGGGGTATATGATCCAACATTCCTTCTTTGAGTGACCAGTCTTGTTTGCTCACACACTTGTCTTTTCTTATCTTCAGATTTGTAGAAGACCTTATGTAAAAGAGGAAGATCTTCTTTGTTTCCAAACAGCCCTTGAGAACCTTGTTCTTTTTGAATCTTAGGACACACATTTTCCAGACTTGCAAGCTTGTCTTCTATGAGTAGATGATTTATCAAATCAATGTAGGTAGAATTAAGGGTCATAAGAAGCCCAAATATTTTGTCTTGCTCTCTTCTTTCATTGAGAGTGATGGGATCAATAGTAGCAGGTCTTAGCATGTATAATTCTGCCCACAAAGCTCTAAATGTCCTATAGTGTTTAGTGAACTCCATTTTCTTCTTGTTTTTGTTTATTCAAGGATTTCTTAACTTCAAAAATCCTCATAAGATTGGAAGTATTCCCAAAGACATTCTTGAGAGTCTCCCATAGATCCTTAGCTGTTTCACAGTAGGAGTAAGCTTCTAAGAGTGTACCTTCAAGTGAGTTCTGCAAGATGAAAAGCACAAGCTGGTCTTCTTAAAACCATTTTTCCATTACTTCAGTATCCTCCTTGTTTTGGTCATCTTGCGCTTCTCTTTCATAGGCAACCATTGGCGCCTTGCTGAGTAAGACATGAGGCCATAGACCTCTGGTTCTAATTGTTCTTAACCATAAGAGATAGTTCATTCCTTTCAAAATCACTGGAGCTTGTATATGCTTGTTGAACTCCATGAGAATCTTGTAGAAGACCTTTAAAGAAAATTAAAACCCCTTCAATACACAGATTAATTTTCTAGCGACCTCCTGATCACTTTTCAGACCAATTAAAATTGCTGAATCAACAGATTATCCTGTCCAAACAACACAACACAGCATCCCCAAGAGAAGAGAGCACATGCGCCAACTACTTTCAATGAGAGAGTGAGTCTTGGTTGCTAACAACTCTAACCGTTTTCTAACCACTTGCCAACAGTTATAACAGCTCTATACTTCACAGACAAAGTTGATTCAGCCAGTAAAGTTTGTTAAAAACTGCTTAACTGATATGAGCACGCGTACGGGAGGAACCAAAGGAGGTTTGTGCGGCACGGTGCTGGAACTAGTTCCAGCAAGAGAGACTCGACCGCGGGCCTGGGGACTAGAACAGAACGCTTGGGCAGAGAGAGACTCGATCTTGCAAGCATGGAGGTGGAACGAATTGGACCACACGGGTAATGGAGAGGCCCGTGATACACCAAGGGAGACTTTCAGCCGGTAGGCTGAAAGTCACGGTAACCAGTATAGATGGACTAGGCGGCTCTGTCAAGAAGCTAAGAGAACAAGGGTTTTCGATTTATGTGTAAAGTCTGATTATTATTAATGATTTGGCTTATATAATGCATAAGTCTAGGGTTTCTACCATTAAATTATAACTACAAGTAGTTTAAATGAAAACAACATGGAGTCTAAAATAAAACAACATAACATTTAAAAGGAAAGCTTGGGCCACGGCCCTAGATGGGTTTGGGCTTCCATATGTAATCAAGCCCAAGTCCGAGTGCACACTAAGGGTGTTGCCTCGTTAAAACCTTCTTCTGAAAACTCAATGGGACAAAACCGAAGATAAGAAAAAGAGTACAATTCCTTAGTCCGTCTTTGGTGTCCTTATCTCGGGGCAATGGTAAGGACACAAGAGTCTGGAATCCGACAGTTGAGCAGCTCCCAATCCGACGGTTCCTTGGGAGAACCTCAATCCTTTGTTCGACGTATCGGTTGATATTGGTTCCTAGTGCCTTAGCTCTGGCTCAGGTCATCTGTCCGGTCGGTACGGAAGGAACGGCTTCATCCGGGTCTGGTCCGCTTGGGTCAATAGCACGGTCTGGGGCCTCATCATCCCTCCCCTCTTCAAGTGGTTTTGTCTCCAAAACAGAACTCTCACCTACAACAAACAACTTTAAGTCAGAAACGTTGAACGTTGGGGAAATGTTAAACTCACCTGGCAGTTCGAGTTGGTGGCGTTGTTGTTGATCTTCTTCAGGACTCTGAACGGACCGTCTCCTCTTAGTGCTAATTTGTCCTTGCGTTTTTGAGGGAACCTCTCGGGTTGCATATGCAACCAAACACATTCGCCTTCTTTCAAAGAAACCGGCTTACGTCCTCTGTTAGCTTGTTTGGCATATGACTCTGTCTTCTTATCGAGATTCTCCTTGAGCTTCTTGTGTAGCTTCTTGACGTATTCTACTTTGTTTTCCCCTTCAAGGCTCACAATCTCGGCTGGTGGCAAGGGGGTAAACTCCATTGGGGACAAAGGATTGAAGCCGTAGACGATCTCAAAGGGGGATTTCTTGGTCGTGGAATGGGCGGCTTGGTTGTAAGAAAACTTGACCAGTGGTAAGCACCTAAGCCATGACTTCAAATTTTGTCATATGGTCGCCCGTAGGAGTGTAGACAGCGTCCGGTTCACCACTTCAGTTGCCCATCAGTTTGCAGAGGACAGGTCGTCGAAAACACCATCTTGGTTCTGAGTTTCTTCTATAGGGTCCGCCTGAAATGGCTAAGGAACTTGGTGTCTCGGTCGGACACTATGGTCCTGGGGATCCCATATAGCTGTACAATCTTCCAGAAGAACATGCTTGCAGTCTGCGTGGAGTCGTCGGTCTTGGCACAAGGGATAAAATGGGCTATCTTCGAGAACATGTCTACTACAACGAAAATGAAGGTTTTGTGGTTGATCTTAGGCAAGCCTAGTGTTGGAATGAAGAAGAAATGATGAAGGAAGAAGGCCTTTAACACTTGATTAAAGGCGTGTGTAGTCTAAGTCTAAGGGGAGTGTCTAAGGCTTGTTTGTGTTCTAGTATTATGTTATCTTTATAGCCATTCATGTATAAGGCAATCCTTGTATCCAAACAAGCCTAGACTAGATTAGTATAAATAAATATCTCTCTGCTCATTTGTATCTTAGAAACTTTTATTCTCATTTTCTTAATACAATCATTCATTTCTAATCTTTCATTCTTTCATTTCCTAATTCTACAAATCTCTTAATCTCATATTCTTTCTTGGTATCAGAGCCAGGTTACATCAATCTGGCTTTTGACGATCTGTTTTTTCTAGAATATTCTTCGGCGAGTTCTGAAGCCATGCCAATTGGATTTGCATCATTTGACCACGGGAATCAAAAGTTACGAATTTTCTTGCCTCCGCCGCGAACCTCCATGTTTCTCTGAGCATTCCGTCGTCAAATCTTCACCAAATCGTGTTTTTCCAAATCTTAAAATCAAGCTCTTTGAGTTTAGTTTATGGTTAAAGAAAGCAGAACTCAATTCTCTTATGTTTGAAGGAAGTTCTTGAAGTTTTTCCTCAAAACGTCAGAAATCGCCTCTCACAAAAATCTGGTGATAAATTATTATCCTTTCTCAGTTTTCTTTAAATATTTGAATCTGTAAAGTTTGATAAGTATCTTGTGAGGGTCTCCACGAAGTTTGCTTTCAATCAGAGGGGTTTAAGTCTTCAAGATTGATTTTCTTGATTTTCTTATCAAACTTTGAAATTCTGAAAAAGGGAGGGAAACTTGAATTTTTGGATTGGTTTATTAATAAAAATTCGAAATTTGTGCTTGTTGATCTTGGTTGTAAAGATAAAGACTGTTGGTTGGAGTTGGTTAAAATCTGTTGCAGGAGTTGGTTGAATTTAGTTAAAGGGAGTTAGGTTGTTTGCCTGGTTGGTAAAGAAGCCACTCGCGCCCACACATAGGATTGAGCATGCGCCTGGTGCCATTGCGTGCTGGCTATCCCGTGTCCCTGGTGTCCCGTGTGTCCCGTGTCCCTGCGTGCTGTTCCAGACCAGACCAGCATTCCTGATACTTTGTCCGCACACGGCCCCTTGGTATCCAAGCACACGTGACCACATTTCGATTGCGCTCTCACGGCCTGTCCCACGTCCCGACCAGCAGTACCACGTCTCGACCAGCTCTTTCCGACCTGATTTGTCCCAGAAAGCTTCACCCAGATCGATTGAAAAGCATGGAATTCAAGCTACATTCAGAGCTCCTGATATTCTACATGGAGCAAACTATCTCTTATGGTCTATGACCATGAAAACCATATTAGGTGGTAAAGGCCTTTGAAATCACATTTCAACCAATGGTCTTGAACAAAATGAAGTGGCTGAAGTTAGTGAGTCTATGGCTGCTCAAGCCAAATGGTATCAAGAAGACCAGTTGGTACTCTCTATACTTCAAAACTCTCTTGCTAGTGATCACTTAGAGGCTTATTCTTTTTGTGAGAATGCTAAGAAACTTTGGGAAACTTTGGAAAAAGTGTATGGAAACACCACTAACCTCTTAAGAATTTTTGAGGTGAAAAAGAATTTAAATGAATTGAAGCAGGAGGATGCAGAATTGACAAAGCATTATAGCTCATACAGAGCATTGTGGGCTCAGCTAGAGATGCTAAGACCAGCCACAATTGACCCTATTTTTCTTCTAGAAAGGAAAAAACAAGATAAGGTGTTTAGGTTACTATTAACTCTTAACACAACTTACTCAGATCTTATTAAGCATATTCTCAGGTCTGATAAACTTCCTAGCTTGGAAGATGTTTGTGCTCAAATCCAAAAGGAGCAAGGATCCCATGAACTATTTGGCATAAAGCTGAATTGGTGGCTGCACACAAGAGTTTCTTCAAACCAACTATAACAAATGAAAATAGGAAGAAGAGACCAACTTGTGACCATTGGAAAAGGAGTGGCCATAGAAAGAAGGAGTGTTGGGTACTTCACCCTGAGCTGAAGCCAAGCTGGGCCCTTGAGAAACAACAGCCCACAGCCCACAGTCTAAGTCTCAGGGGAGTGTCTAAAGCTTGTTTGTGTTCTAGTATTATGTTATCCTTGTAGCCATTTATGTATAAGGCAATCCTTGTATCCAAACAAGCCTAGACTAGATTAGTATAAATAATTATCTCTCTCCTCATTTGTAACTTAGAAAATTTTATTCTCATTTTCTTAATACAATCATTATTCTCTAATCTCTCATTCTCTCATTCTCTAATTTTAAAAATCTCTTAATCTCATATTCTTTCACCTAGCACAAATTCCATGTAAATATCAGTCCAAGGAGTAGTAGGGATGGGTAAGTAAAGATATAACTCGTAGGGATGAGCTATGGACTTGGCCCGTTTGCAGACCAAACAGCGGCTACAATGGGCCTCAACATCTCGCCGGAGATATGGCCAGTAGAAGTGTTCTTTGAGTAGTCCAAGAGTCTTGCTCACACCAAAATACCCCATTAGTCCTCCTCTGTGGGCTTCCCTCAACAGTTGCTCTCGGATCGATCCTTTCATAATGCATAACCTCCGATCTCTGAAAAGGAAACCGTCAAACAAGTAAAACCGTGAGTAGGCGCCAGTGCCTGCGTTTTAGACGTTATCCTTGAAGTCATTGTCGTCTGCGTATAGGTCCTTAAGTAGCACAAATCCGAGGATCATGGCTTCTATAACCGAGATCAGGGAGTGTCTTCGGGACAAGGCGACGTTTTCTTTCCCCTTCTTGTATTTGATTACATAGGAGGATGTCTCGATGAATTCCAACCAGCGTGTGTGCCTCTTCTTAAACTTGGTCTGGCCTCTCAAGTGTTGCAGCGTCTAGTGGTCGGTGTGGATGACGCACTCCCGCGCCAATAGATAGTGCTGCCAGACGTCCATTTCCAAACTAGGACACAAAGTTCCTTGTCGTATGCTGGGTAGTTAGGGATGATCCGATTAGCTTTTCACTGAAATAGGCCACGGGCCTCTCTCCTTGGGTCAGGACGGCTCCAATTCCGACGCCAGATCCGTCGCACTCCACTTGAAATGTCTTCTGGAAGTTGGGTAGGGAGAGGATTGGGGTGTGTGTGTGCCGTTCTTTGAGCAGGTTTAATGTGTTCTCCTGCTTGGTTCCCCATCTGAATTCCCGACCCTTTTTGATCACGAAAGTCAATGGACTGGCAATTGTGCTGAAGTCCTTGATGAACCACCGGTAGAAGCTGGCCAAGCCGTGGAAGCTCCTGACTTGGCTGATACTAGTTGGCATGGGCCAATATTGGATGGCCTTAATCTTTTTCTCATCTACATGTAAGTCCTGCGAACTTACGACAAAACCTAGAAAGATTACTCGGTCAGTACATAACGTATACTTCTTTAGATTGTCATACAACTTCTCCTCTTGAAGCGTATGTATAACCAACTCTAATTGGGTGACGTGTTTGGTATAAGAAGCACTATAAATGACTATATCTTCAAAGTACACAACGACAAACTTACTGATATACGGTCTAAGAACATGGATCATTAGCCACATAAAGGTGTTCAGGGCGTTGGAGAGCCCGAATGGCATGATGAGCCACTCGTATAAACCTTGCTTCATTTTAAACGCTGTCTTCCATTCATCACCTTCTCTCATACGGACCTGGTGGTAGCCGCTCTTTAGGTCAATCTTGGAGAAGATGGTGGTTTCACTTAGTTCTTCCAGCATGTCGTCTAGTCGGGGTATGGGCTGCCGATACTTGATGGTTATATTGTTGATGGCTGTACAGTTAACGCACATTCTCCACGATCCATCTTTCTTAGGTACGAGCAGTATTGCATCGGCGCAGGGACTGAGGCTTTATCGGATGTAGACTTGGTCCATGAGCTCTCGGACTTGGCGTTAAAGCTCCTTAGCTTCTCCGGGTTGACTTTGTAGGCGGATCGGTTTGGTAACTGGACTCACGGGATTAAGTCGATGTTATGCTCGATTCCTCTGAGAGGCGGTAGGCCGGGCGGGATTTCAGACGGGAAGATGCCGGCGTAGGTCCCCAGAAGCTTGGCGACCTCGAGTGGAGGCAGCGGCTCGGTGCTTTTTGCAAGATGACCCTGCCTTACGGATGAACCTGGAGTTCACGAGGAAGTTATCTTTCCGGGGTCCTTTTGCTGGATCTGTCCTCAGTTGGATCTCCCGGACTTGCTGCGGGGCGAGTTGCGCCAAATTACACATGCGCTTGTCATGGACAAAGGAGTACAGGTTAGACCGCCCATTGTGCCTAGTCTCCCTGTCAAACTACCATGGACGTCCTAGTAGGAGGTGACCAGCTTGCATCGGGACCACGTGGCATATAATCTGATCGGTATAACAGCTTATGCTAAAGGGAACCGTCACCTGATCGGTTATGCATATCTCGGTCTTGTCATTGAGCCACCTAAGTTTGTAGGGCCACAGGTGCTTGGTTCTCTCGAGACCGAGCTTGTCAACCATGTATTGACTGGCAACGTTGATACAGGAACCTCCGTCTATTATAAGAGAACTTACATTGCCCTTCACGGTGCACTTGGTATAGAAGATATTCTCACGCTGAGCGATTTCGTCAGGACTAGCTATGGTGTTGAGAACTCGTCAGAACATCAGGAGCTCTCCAGAGTCGGGGTACTCGATGTCGTCATCTGCTTGATCGGCGTCCTCTATGGGTTCTTCTTCGCATTTGTCTGCGGATTTGTACTCGCTGTTGGTTCTGGCATTCATGTGTCATATGTCCACGTCCGTTGCACTTGAAGCAGGTGATGTCTCGGCTCCTGGGAGCGATACCAATGGTTTTGCTCGACTGTCTTGGACCGGTCATCCCCTGGGGTGTGTCGTTGGGCCTGGTCTTGGTGCGGGGGTCGGGGATAGGTCCGTCGTTCCTGTTGTACGGTTTGGTCCAACTGGGCTTGGGCCATTGGTACCCAGCCATCTTTCTCTTCTGGGCTTGCTCTACTTGGTTGGCGAGATATAAGGGCTCTCCTAGGTCGTGATAGGTTTGCCTCTCGATTTTTCGGGCGATCTTTTCTTGAAGTCCGTCAAAGAATTGGGCCATCAGACTCTCTGTGGAGTCATTGATCTCGAGACAGTTCCTTAAGTATTTGAACTCGTCGAAATACTCGCTTACAGTTTTAGTGACATGGGTCAGGTGCATATACCGTCTCTGAAGCTCACGATGGAATAAAGGAGGAACGTATCTCTTACGCATTAGATGTGTGAGCTCGTCCCATGATGTGAGTGGTCCAAACCGGCTTCTTCTCCGGTCCGTTAACTCACGTCCCACCAAGTAAGGGCGTGGTCAGTGAACTGGGTTGTCGCTAACGCTACTCGTCTCAGGTATTCGTATCTGTAGTAGTCAAATAGCAGCTCCATCCATCGTTTCCAGTCTAAATAAGTGATAAGGAAATTAAGTCACTAACAACCCAGTAGCATAAAGAAGTCACCAAAGAGGTGACCAAAACCCTTGGAGAGAACCAATCTGAGCACACCAAAGACATAGGTGTCTTCCTTTGATCATATTGGCCCAACCAGGAGGAGTTAAGCGACAAAACGACATGTCCCAGAATCTTAACTCATCAAGGACTCACGGAAAATTTGAATCACTTGAAACCGGATTCTGAATTAGAAGTTATAGAGGATACAATTCGGCAAACCGGTTTCAGAGTACCATCCGCGATTGGGCCAAAGATCGAGCTGAACTGTCCAATTCACTCACAATCTAAACCTCTGACCACTTGGAGAATTTTAATGGATCCCTCATGGTTATATCAAGCCAAAGAAACCAAGAACAATCCAAAGGAGGCCCAATTTATCACTAAAATTCAACAACATGTCTACTTGGTTCCATTTAAGGGAAATGCTAGACCAGATCGGTTTAGTAGCCTTCAGAGCTACACTTGGAGACCAGGAGAGGAATCTAAGGATTCAGGAGCGCCATCTATCATATTAACATGCACAAGAATCCAGAGAATCAGGTGAATTCTCTCTTGTGTTCACTTACCATATTCGGAGCCATATGCATTCTTACCATTTCTACTTGTGCACGATTTGGAGGCATTCTCAATATTCAAAAAGGTTTTAATGCAACAATTATTCTTGCCCAAGCTTTCCAGATATAAAAAATCACATATTCCTAAAGACATGCTAGAGAATTGTACTCTTTTTCCTTATCTTCGGTTTTGTCCCACTTGGTTTTCCGAAGAAGGCTTTAACGAGGCAACACTTCTAGTGTTCATGAAGACAAGGACTTGTTCACCAACTACTATGCTTCACAAGTCCTCTAACTCAGCCAGAAATATCATTCTGTTCGTGGCCCTACCTATGCTTATTCTAAGTCTTATTTACTTAAGCCTTAAACCCATATTTTATATGTTATTTTATGTTTTAGTTAATTGTGGCCTTAAGCCCAATTTTAATTATGTTTTTATTCTCTTTGGGTTATTGGCCCAGTTGTAATCTGAATAATTATAAGCCCTAGACTTAAGGCTTATATAAGCCTAAGTTAGGAGTAATAATAATAACAAACATTTTGACAAAACCTAAGACTAGTGTCTAAGACCTAAACAGGCGCCTCCAACCTCCTTGTAGCCGCCGACTTCAACCTCCTTTGGTTGAAGTTCTTGGAGTATCACAAGCCCGTTTCACAGCTTGTGTGGTCCCTTCGATCCACCCCTTCCTTCCCATCGATTTCTATCCAGCAACCTGAGCTTCTCGGTGAAAGACAGCCCACCCCTTGGTTCTTACATCATCTGGTATCAGAGCTAAAGCTCCTGCTTATCAGGTTGATTCTATCCTTGTTTTTTTTTTTGGCTATTTTTTTCTTTGTTTTGTTGCAATAGTTTTTGGCTTTTGATTGTGTTTCTTTCTCTTTCCCTTGAGGTTTTCGGTAAGAAGGAGAGGAATCAAGTCACATACCACAAACACCATACAAAAAAAAAATAATAATAATAATCACATTCTATCAATCCTTGTCTTTGTATTCATATTTAAAATATAAAAAAAAAACAGAAGTGCTTAGGTTGTATTACTCGGTGGATGTTAGTTGTTGCATTCACGTTTCATTTCATGTCCCAACCGTCATCATCATATAAATGTCATTAGTTGATTAAACATTTGCTTACTTGCTGCATGCATGAGTGTTTCATTCACGTGATTTGCTTGCATGATATTTCGTGCGTCCTTTTCAAGTTTAGCTGCATGTGCTGCGGATTGCTGATGTTCGTGATTGCTTACATTCATGTAAAATCACTTGCATGGGCCTTAGGTCCTTAGTTCGTTTAGTTCCCCGTACTGCACCATCCTTACTGTCTAGGTTCTTGCAATAGTTTTTAAGAAGTATTCCAAACATTTTTAGACATAAAATTAATTAGTTCTTATTTTTCCCTTAGGCTAGAAATTATTTTAGGATGTTTCCTAAAAGTTACTAGGAAATTTTCCAAAATCTTTAGGCAATTTTGTCGTTAGTTAGGTTTCTTTTTCCTTTTTAGAAACTAGTAATTAATTAGTTTTACTTTTAATTTAGGATAGTTTTCCACTTAGAAATTAGGTAATAAATAAATTTTTCTTTTAGTCTAGGATAGCTTACTTTTAGGAAATAGTAATTAATTAGTTTTTCTTTTAGTTTAGGATAGTTTTTATTTTAAGAATTAGTCAATAAATATATTTTCATTTTAGTTTAAGATAGTTTTCTTTTTAGAAAATAGGGATAATTATATTTTTTTCTCTTTGTCTAGTATAGTTTTTTTTTTAATTAGTTAGGCAATAAATTTTAGGATATCTTCCATTTAGTTAGTTTTCCTTTTTAGATTTAGGCAATATTTGTCTTTTAGGATAGTTTCCTTTTTCTTTTCTTTTCTTTTTTGCAAATAGTTAGTTTTCTTTTCTTTAATATAAAAATAAAAAATTATATCTGTAGAAAATTTCCATAAAAAAAGAAAGTTTACATTTTTGTAAGTTTCCTTTTCGGAAACTTTCCATTTTCAAATATTTCATTTTCTCGGAAAATAAAATATGTCAGGAAGTGATGAGGATTCATCGAGCCAAAAAAACGTAATGATGCAACTGCAGATCTTCTTAACGCAGTTGGTGCCATTTGTTGATCGTTTGGAACGTTTTGTGCAAAAGCGACCAGCAATACCACGCCAAGAAACTCAGGCTACCAAAGGAAATGATGTTCAAACTACTTATCGGTTCAAAGAGAACGACATCACCACCATCCCACCACGCCAAAACAGAGGCGTCATCCTATCTCATCTCCTCAAAGGAGAGCCAACTGATGCACCACATCCTACGAAACCACCACAATACCAAGGTAAGACACTAGATTCTCAAAGAAGAATGGAAGCTAACTTGCTTTCTCTTGGTGCAGGTTATACAGTTTCGAGGTTGAAACTTTTTCAAGAGGGAAAGAATGATGAGGACATCAAGTCACTAACAACCCAAGAGCATAAAGAAGTCACCAAGGAGCTGATCAAAACCCTTGGAGAGAACCAATCTATGCATACCAAAGACATAGGTGTCTTCCTTGGATCATATCGGCCCAACCAGGAGGAGTTAAGCCACGAAAAACCTGTCCCAGAATCTAAACTCATCAAGGAGTCACAGACAATTTAAATCACTTCAAACCGGATTCTGAATTGGAAGTTATAGAGGATACAAGTCGGCAAACCGGTTACGGAGTACCATCCGCGATTGGACCAAAGATCGAGCTGCACAGTCCAATTCACTCACAATCTAAACCTCCCACCACTTGGAGAATATTAATGGATACCTCATGGTTATATCAAGCCAATTAAACCAAGAAAAATCCAAAGGAGGCCCAATTTATCCCTAAAATTCAACATGTCTACTTGGTTCTATTTAAGGGAAATGCTAGACCAGATCGGTTTAGTAGCCATCCGAGCTACACTTGGCGACCAGGAGAGGAATCTAAGGATTCAGGAGAGCCATCTATCATATTAACATGCACAAGAATCTAGAGAATAAGGCGAATTCTCTCTTGTGTTCACTTACCATATTCGGAGCCATCTGCATTCTTACCATTTCTACTTGTGCACGATTTGGAGGCATTCTCAACATTCAAAAAGGTTTCAAGACAACAATTATTCATGCCCAAGCTTTCCAGATGTAAAGAATCACATATTCCTAAAGACATGCTAGAGAATTGTACTCTTTTTCCTTATCTTCGGTTTTGTCCCACTTGGTTTTCCGAAGAAGGTTTTAACGAGGCAACACTTCTAGTGTGCATGAAGACGAGGCCTTGTTCACCAACTACTATGCTTCACAAGTCCTCTAACTCAGCCAGAAATGTCATTCTGGTCGTGGCCCTACCTATGCTTATTCTAAGTTTTTTTTACTTAAGCCTTAGACCCATCTTTTATATGTTATTTTATGTTTTAGTTAATTGTGGCCTTAAGCCCAAATTTAATTATGTTTTTATTCTCTTTGGGTTAGTGGTCCAGTTGTAATCTGAATAATTATAAGCCCTAGACTTAAGGTATTATATAAGCCTAAGTTAGGAGTAATAATAATAACAAGCATTTTGACAAAACCTAAGACTAGTGTCTAAGACCTAAAATAGGCGCCTCCAACCTCCTTGTAGCTGCCGACTTCAACCTCCTTTGGTTGAAGTTCTTGGAGTATCACAAGCCCCTTTCACATCTTGTGTGGTTCCTTTGATCCACCCCTTCTTTCCCAACGATTTATGTCCAGCAACCTGAGCTTCTCGGTGAAAGACAGCCCACCCCTTGGTTCTTACATCAATAAGCTTCAGGGTCAACCCTTTCGGCAAAGGATGGTTGGTTAAGTTTTATGTCTGGGGCTTAGTAGGGGGCTGGGAGATCGGTCGTACCGGTATGTAGCGCCGGTATGGGTTGGGTAGTCGGGTGGTTCTTTGTCTCGAGGATCGCGAGCATACGGACTAAAGTATTGGGTCTGTCCATTGGTGGTGGTGCCTCCACTTCTTCCTTCTCCGAATTGAGACACTTCTGGAACGTCCGTTCTCCTTGGGGGGCCGGGTTGTTCTAACAGCTCAATGCGGTTGGCGAGAGTGTTCATTTGAGTCGTGATCTGGCTCAACATTTGCATTACTGCGTTCGAGTCTTGGGGTCGGTCTGATGGATCCGAACCGGTAAACATGGGCACTTTAGGGAATTCTTCCTAGACTATAAGTAAAACTCATAGAAAACTTTCCTAAAATAGCAACTTTCCTAAAATAGCAACTTTCCTAGTTTGGAGACTTGCCTAAAACTAGAATTTGGAACTATCCTAATTTAGATATTTGCATAAATCTAGAATTGGAAACTTTCCTAAATAGGTTATGGCTTTTAATCCTTTCCTAAACTGATTTTGGAAATTTTCTAAGTCTAACTATGGAAATTTTCTAGCTTTAAATCATTTCCTAAATTGATAGAGAACCAATAGAACATGGTTGGTTTTGATTTTGTGGTAGCGGTTCTAGGTATGTTTTTTTGTCCAGTTATGAGCCTCCTTACCTTGCAAATAAGTAGGATACAAGATGACATGAGCACGCGTACGGGAGGAACCAAAGGAGGTTTGCGCGGCACGGTGCTGGAACCAGTTCCAGCGAGAGAGACTCGACCGCAGGCCTGGGGACTAGGGAAGGAATTTTTGGGCAGAGAGAGACTCAATCTTGCAAGCGTGGGGGTGGAACGAATTGGACCAAACGGGTGATGTAGAGGCCCGTGATACACCAATGGAGACTTTGAGCCGGTATGCTGAAAGTCATGGTAACCAGTCTGATTTTTATTAATGAAATGAATTGGCTTATATAATGCTTAATTCTAGGGTTTCCACCCTTAAAGTAGAACAACAAGTAGTTTAAATGAAAACAACATGGAGTCTAAAATAAAACAACAAGACATTTAAAAGAAAGCATGGGCCACGGCCCTGAGAAAGCATGGGCCACGGCCATGGATGGGCTTGGCGCGGGCCCAAGTTCTAACACTTGGAAAATATTAGGCCTAAGGCCGTTTAGACTTTCATGTGTAATCAAGCCCAAGTCCGAGTGCACATTAATGATGTTGCCTCGTTAAAACCTTCTTCAGAAAACCCAATGGGACAAAACAAAAGATAGGAAAAAGTACAATTCCTTTGTGCGTATTTGATGTCCTTATCTCGGGGTTATGGTAAGGCCACAAGAGTATGGAATCCAACAGTTGAGCAGCTTCCAAGGCTGGTCCGTGAGGCAGACGTCCGGTCCTTGGTCCGGTCCTGGGGCTGGCTCGGGGTTTCTTGGGAGAACCTCAATCCTTCGTTCAACGTACCTGATAAACCCACATTTTAGCGGTTTTAATAGATTATTTTTTACATAACTTACATGAATCAACCATTAGAATTCACATTTTAGGATACATTTAGTTTCATATCCATTAGAACTCTAGGATGTTCTCTACATTTTTATTTTTCAGAGGATTCAAAGAAACAAAAGGAACGTCTTCGGAGTTTTTGAAGTCACGGGTAGCTGATACAACCATCCGAAGATGATAAGGAAGCGTCAATAGAAGTAACAGAATCATATGTCGATTGAACCCATACATGTCTCCATGTGAAGAGATCGATCGATCTCATTCTGAAGCGATCGATCGATCGTTTATGCGATCATAATTGCGGGAATTTCCAAGACCGACCAGAAAGAGTGAAGAACGATCGAGCAAGTTAGATCGATCGATATCCGTCACGATCGATCGATCTACCTGTCCAGAAATGTCTACGACGGATTTAAGGATCGATCGATCCCTTCTTAAGATCGATCGATCCCGTAAATACTCATTATTTTTATGTCATTTTAGTCCAATAAATCAGGGTTTTGAGAACCTATAAATAGGCTGTTTGAAGAAAAACTTAGAGGACGTTTTTATTCAGCCTCCAGAGAGAAAAAGTGACAGAGAACCCTAGTTATTTCTTCAACAGTCTATGGTGTTTAGTAAGACAATTACAGTTTTATTTTCTTAAGAATTGTTGTATTAATCAATCTCTGCAATTCAATTATGTCTTTTTTACCTCTGATTGTTTTCCCTGCAATTTCTGTCATGTCTGAGTAGATTCTTAGATTCGGCCATGGATAGGATAGATGATTAGGGGAATTGAGATCATTAGATGATATTTAGGTCTAGGATTGTGTAATCCATCATTATTAGATATGTTTAATGCTAGGTTGATCTTGTAAGAATTAATCTAGGGTTTATCGAATTCACACATTGGGAAAGGGATAGTGAATTCATAGGATAATCTGATTACTGAATCTTATGATTCTAATCTGCGGAAGTAGTTGTCTAGAGAATTGGATGAAAAATGAGATAAATCTTAATGCTTGTTTAGTTTTAGAATTTGCAATGGGTATTGATCAAATCTAGTTCTAAGCATAGGGGTTTTTACACGAGAATGTACTAACCTATTCATAATCTCATTGTTTGGAAATGCAAATTACACATTCTCGATTCGAATTGATATCTCGATCTCATCCCTATTCATTCTAATGCCTCATCCATGGTCGGATTGTCTTCTTTATTAATACATTCTTAGTTTAATTCATTCGTCGTCTTGATTATTTTGTTCTAATTTAGTTAAAATTCATATTACTTCAATCACAATCAAATCTTAAATCACTTAGATTAGATAAAAATTCTTATAATCTATTGTGTTATAGACCTTCCCTGAGGATCGATCCCGTTTATACTACAAGAGGCATAACTGTGCACTTGCAGTCACGAACTCGGGTAATCTCTTGAGATTACTTTTTAGCAACCTCAGGTGAAACTCGTGGAGATAAATAAATCTCTATCAAGTATTTGGCGCCATTGCCGGTGAAGCAATTTAGCCAATAGATTTAAGAAGTCATCTAAGACTAAGTCTGTTATCTTTGTTACATACTTTTTCTTGTCGCTGACTTAGACTCGAGAATCTTTTTGTTTTGCAGGTTCATGAATTTTAGGAGCAAAGGTCAACAAAATTTGCAACCACTGATTCACGAGATAGGACACTTCGAGATAGGAAATCGTCTGAGAAGGTTAAGGGAAAGACTGGAACAATCTCCTAATCCGAACATGGAGGATCACAGAGGAGAAACTCAACACTTCCAACAAGAAGAACACCAAGGGTGTGGGATTGGTGCACTGCCTATTACACAAGTGGATGCGAGAGCTCCTCGCAAGCGCATTGGAGCTTTCGATGAGCCCGGTGAAAGGACCATCAGTCTTGGCATTCCAACACCAACTGTTGCCAACAATAACTATGAACTCAAAACGAGTTTGATCAACATGGTGTAAGGCTCTAAGTTCTATGGTATACCCAGTGAGAACCCACTTCACCATCTAGATGATTTTGAGAGGCTCTGCAGGACAGTCAAGATCAATGGTATCCCTCAAGATGCAATCAAGATGATGCTATTCCCATTCTCTTTGGGAGACAGAGCTGCTCAGTGGGAACATAATGTGTCATCAGAACTGGTCTCCACATGGGCTCTGTGCAAAAAAGAATTCACTAACAAGTTCTTTCCTAAGCAGAAGACAGCTAAGATCAGGAATGACATCACTACCTTTTGACAGGGACCAAATGAGTCATTCTATGAAGCCTGGGACAGACTGAAAGGATAAACCAGAGCATGCCCTCATCATGGGGTAGAGAAAGATGCACTTCTAGGAATCTTTCATGGAGGGATTCATGAGAAGTTCAGAATAGCTCTTGACACAGCGAGCGCTAACTTGGATGTTGATCAAGGAGAGCAGCTGATTGAGAACATAGCTCAAAGCAACCAATGCTACAGTGAGGACTATGATAGGTCCTCAAGAGGTGTGAAACTGGAAGATCATAAGCTTAAGGAGATTAATGAAAAGCTGGATAGGCTAGACAAGGTCCTGCACTTGAACCAGAGACAAGTCCACTTTGTGGATCAACAAGATGCCTATCAACCAGACTATCAAGACCCTACAATGGAGACCTTGGAAGGAAACCCTGAGAAAGTTAGCTATGTGGAAAATCAGGGAGGCTATCAGTTTAAACCTTACAACAACAACCTGTCCTACAGGAGCCAGAATGTGGAGAACCCACAAGACCAGGTCTACCCACCGATCCTGAAGCAGCAAGGACATGGGTATCAGAATCAAGGGCAGAACTATCAGTCCAAGCAACCGAACCAGCACGCACAAAGCAATTTCTAACCTAGACCTTTCAACCAACAAGGTCAAGGGAAATTCCAGAGGAGCAACTTCATCAACCAAGGAAGCTATCAGGGGTAAGCAAACAACCAACCCAGAGGATACTCAAACTTTGGCAATCAAGTCCCTTCAAACAGCAGCTCTGTGCCAAGACCCCAATCTGGCAATTTCCAGCAGAGGGGAAACAACTCGAATCAACCTCCTCAGGACGATGAAGTGAAGAATATGCTTAAGCAACTGCTAGAAGGACAAGGAGGAACAAAGAAGGAGATAACTGAGATGAAAGCTTGTTACAATGAGCTGAACTCTAAGTTTGAAGGACTCGCGACTCATGTGAAAGGGCTGGAGAATCAGATTGCTCAGGTGGCATCATCCTCAAGAAGCAATGGAAGGGGGGTTCTACCGGGACATCCTGAACCTAATCCTAAGGAATACTGCAAGGCCATAACATTGAGAAGTGGAAAGGAATTGCTAACATTAAAATGCGATTTATTTTTATGTCAAAGGGAGTATCTACGGCTTGTTTGTATTATATGATTATGTTATTCTTGTAGCCACTTATGTATAAGGCTATCCTTGTATCCAAACAAGCCTAGACTAGATTAGTATAAATACCTTACTCTCTTCACATTTTTGTAAGCAAAAATTCATAATTTTCATTCTCTAATAAAATCATTCTTTTCTCTAATTCTCTAATTCTCTCTAATCTCTCATTCTCTCATTCTACAAATCTCTTAATCTCATATTCTTTCATGGTACCAGAGCCAGGTTGCATCAAATCTGGGTAACTTTCTTCATTCTTTCATTGATTCAACAAGAATCCATCTTGTTCTTCATCAATTTCTGGATCAATTTTGAACATCATCTTGTAATTCAAATTCCGGCCAAACCACGACTATTTTTGTCGGTCTGCTTTCTCTGGATTGTGCATCAGCGAGTCCCGAATCCACGGTCGTTTGAATCGCATCATTTGGCCCAGGGAATAAAAAGTTACGATTTTGCTTTCAAAGGTGTTTCGCAACCACGTCCGCCGCGAACCCCTGCATTTCCTAGGTCACCCCGATGTTAATTCTTCATCAATTTGTGATTTTCAAAATCCTAAACTCAAGCCTTTAGAGCCTAGTGTTTGTTTAAAGAAAGCAGAACTCAATTACATTGAGTTTGAAGAATTTTCTTGAAGGTTTCCTCAGAGACGTCCGAAATCACCTGTATCAAGATCCTGGTGATATAAATCTAATTCTTTCTCGGTTTTCTTTAATTCTTTGAATCTGGAAAGTTTAATAAGTGTCTTGTGAGGTTCTCTACGAATTTCAGTTCAATCCAATAGATTTAAGATTCCAAGATTGATTTTCTTGAATTACTTGTTAATCTTTGGGAAGTTTTAAAATTGATTTCTTGAAATTTTAGGATTGATTTTAATTGACAAAATTCGAATTTGGTTGTTAATTATTGATAAGGTCGAATCCTTGTTGGTTTTAATCTGTTATAGTTGTTGTTATTTGAGTTGTTAGAATTGGTTACAGGTTGGTATAGGTAGTTATAGGTTGTTAAAGATTTCTTGATTTACAAGAAATTTTATTTTTTTCTTGCTGGTCACGCATTTTATCAAGCTATTTGCACATACATGATTTTATTTCCCTAGAATCATTTCCTGTCTTGCACATAATCTTTTGTGGTTGCAAGTTGTGGCTTGTACTTGTGCAGAAATCGTGATTGAATCAGGGTAGGGTAAAGATTGTCCCGACCAAGCCGGGTTCAGACAAGCCGGATTCAGACAAGACGCATCTTCGCATCCTTGCATCCTGGTCGTGCTGTGTTCGCATGTCCTGAACTCTTAGCGTGCCTGCGATCGTCCCTGTACCGTGCCTCGACCAAGCGAATACTTGAGTCATCTCGCAACCAGCTAAAAACCTTGCGTTCTGACCATCCAACCCAAAATCCCGACCAGCGTGTGATCAACCTTGACCGTGTTACTACCATCGTCCCAAACATCCAGTGACCATTACAATCTATCATGGAGATTCAATGAAGTGGCTGAAGTGGTAAAGGTCTTTGGAAACCACATTAGGTGGTAAAGGTCTTTGGAACCATATTGCTACAAATGGAATTGAAGACAATGAAGTGGCTGAAGTGAGTGAGGCAGTAGCTACTCAAGCCAAATGGTACCAAGAAGATTAGTTGGTACTTTCTATATTACAAAATTCTCTTGCTAGTGATCTTTTAGAAGCTTATTCTTTTTGTGAAAATGCAAAAGATCTTTGGGACACTTTGTTTAAGGTGTATGAAAACACCACTAACCTTTTGAGAATTTTTGAAGTGAAGAATGCTTTGAATGAATTAAGGCAGAAATATGCTGAATTCACAAAGCACTATGGCTCATTCAGAGCTTTGTGGGCTGAGCTAGAAATGCTAAGGCCAACCACTATTGAACCACTTGTTCTCCTTGAAAGGAAAGAACAAGATAAGGTGTTTGGGTTACTTTTAACTCTTAATTCTACTTACTCAGATCTTATTAAGCATATTCTCAGGTCTGATAAGCTGTCTAGCTTTGAGGAAGTTTGTGCTCAAATTCAAAAGGAGCAATGATCACATGGATTGTTTGGCAACAAAGTTGAACTAGTAGCTGCTCACAAAAGTTTCTTCAAACCAGCAAATGATTCTAGGAAGAGGAGACAATTTTGTGATCATTGCAAGAGGAATGGCCATGTAAAGAAGAATTGCTGGGTTCTTCATCCTCACCAGAAGCCCTCTTGGGCCTCACGGCCTCAACAACACTCGGCCATGTCCACGGCCAGCCAAGCTCACAGCATGATGCCATCCAAGGCGGTTGTAAGCAGTGGTCAACTCTCTCATTCAGCCTCCACCAGTATCATGTCACAAGCATCAGATTTTGTGACAAAATCAGACTTGGAAGCTCTTATCAAGGCAATAAAGGATAGCAATGTGATGGGTAAAACTTTTCATGCTTCTTTTCAAACTTCTTATACTTCATATGCTCATAAATCTTTGGTGGTGGACTCTGGTGCTTCTCATCACATGATTAGTGATTTAGAATTGCTAAAGAATGTAGAACCTGCCCTAGGGAATGTTCTTATTGCTAATGGAATTAAAGTACCAATCAAAAGCATAGGAAAATTGAAGTTGTTTGATAAAGAATCTAAAGCATTTTATATGCCCTCTTTTACCTCTAACATGCTATCAGTTAAAAGATCTACTACTGACTTGAATTGTCATGCTATATTTGGTCCTAATGATTTCTATTTTCAGGATATTGAAACTAGAAGATGTTTTTGACAATGAACCACAAGAGATAACTTGTATGTACTTAAAAATATGGCTAGTGTTAGTGAATTGGAATCGGCTTTTCAGCCTAAAACATTTAGTACTGATTCTGATTTATGGCATGCTAGACTAGGACATCCTCATCCAAGAGCTCTTGAATTAATTGTGCCTGATTTAAAAATGCCTAAAGAGTTGAATGAAGCTTGTATTCTTGGGAAACATTGTAAAACTGTTTTTGAAAAATCTATGCATAAATATGAAAATTGTTTTGAATTGGTGCATTCTGATGTTTGGACATCTCCATTTCCATCTAGAGAAAACCATAAATATTTTGTTACATTTATTGATGAAAAGTCGAAATATACATGGGTTACTTTACTTAGTTCTAAAGATAGGGTTTATGATGCATTTCTAAACTTTCAAGCATATGTTACTAACCAATACAATGCAAGAATTAAATGCTTTAGAATAGATAATGGAGGAGAATACACTAGTACCAGACTTCAGGAACATCTAGCTAAGCATGGCATTGAGTACCAGACAAGTTGTTCTTACACTCCACAGCAAAATGGAGTAGCTGAAAGGAAGAACAGGCACTTAATGGAAGTTGTGAGAACTATGATGTTCCACATGAAGGTACCCAAACGGTTTTGGGGGGATGCACTTGTAACAGCATGCTACTTGATTAACAGGACTCCTACAAAAGTCCTTGATGACCTGTCTCCATTTGAGGTAATAAACAAAACTAGACCCACTATTGATCACTTGAAAGTTTTTGGTTGTGTTTGTTTTGTATTAGTACCAAGGGAGCAAAGGAACAAGCTAGATCCAAAGAGTATCAAAGCTATGTTCATTGGGTATTCTTCTACTCAGAAAGGATACAAATGTTATGACCCAGAGACTAGAAGAGTCTTGGTGTCTAGAGATGTGAAGTTCCAAGAAGAAAAAGGTTTCTATGAAGAAGGAATTTGGGACCAATTTAAGGACATCTCATCAACAAGATCAGACCAAGCTGAATACTTGAGGAAGCTCTTGGAAAGTATTGGAATAGTAGGTGGTTCTTCTCCTCAGCTCACGGCTTCCTCACCTATGTCAACCAACCCTCCAGCAGGCGGTCCTAGACCCACGGACACACCAGCCAGCCTTTCATGCACTACCAGCCCTTCATGCACAGCAGGCCCTTCCGGCTCAGGCAACCCTTCACGGCCTTTCACAGTTGGCTCTCCTGGTCTTCCTCCTCTTGAACATGGGGGGGGGGGAGAAGCTTCTACTCATGTCCAATAAGACTCAGCAGGAGATGATACAATTTTAGTCTCAGCTTCCAAAAGATCAAGAGATATACCTACTCTTGTTGAAGTTTTGAGTGAAGAAGAGGAATCTAATCAAGAAGCTCCACCTACAGTCTTAAGAAGGAGCACAAGACAAAGGAATCCACCTGTTTTCTACAATGGAAATGTTGTGGTTCATCATGATCAGGGAGTTTGTAATATTGCTCACTTACCTTCTAATCATGTTGCTTTTATTTCTAGTCTTGATAATGAGCAGATTCCAAAGACTTATGAAGAAGCTATGTCCAAAAATGAATGGAGGGAAGCTATCTTAGCTGAGAAACAATCCATGGAGAGGAATGGTACTTATGCTTCAGCCACTCTACCAAAAGAAAAAAGGGTTGTAAGTTCTAAATGGATTTTTACCATTAAATACAAAAGTAATGGTGAAATTGATAGATATAAAGCTAGGTTGGTGGCTACGGGTTTTACTCAGACATATGGTGAGGATTATAGAGATACGTTTGCACCTGTAGCTAAGCTTCATTCTGTCAATGTTGTTCTTACTGTCGCTACTAACCTTGAGTGGGAGTTGTGGCAAATGGATATCAAGAATGCTTTCTTGCAAGGTGAACTTGAGGAAGAGTTTTACATGTCACCACCACCTGGCCTAGAAGATGAGGTTGGAAGCGGTAATATACTAAGGCTAAGGAAGGTTATTTATGGCCTTAAACAATCTCCAAGAGCTTGGTACCACAAACTAAGTGTAACCTTAATGGATAAAGACTTCAAAAGATCTGAAGTGGAACATACTCTCTTTACATTAAAGAGTAAGGAAGGTATTGTAGTAATTCTTATCTATGTAGATGATATAATCATATCTGGTAGTGATAGTGTTGGTATTGCATCTACTAAAGATTACTTAAAGAGTGTCTTTGATATTAAGGATTTAGGAGAACTTAAATACTTCTTGGGAATTGAAGTATGTAGGTTTAAGGAAGGTTTCTTTCTCTCCCAAAGGAAGTATGTTGTAGATTTACTAACATCCACAGGTATGATGGAAGCTAAGCCACCCAAAACACCCTTAGAAGAAGACTATAAAATTACAACTAAGGGGGAGCTAGAGGAGGAAATTGATTTTCATGATCCTAAGCTCTATAGGTAAGTGGTTGGTAAACTTATTTATTTAACCATCACAAGACCAGATTTATGTTTTGTTGTGAATCAGGTATCATAACACATGCAAGGACCAAAGATGAGACATTGGGAGATGGCCATGCGAATTCTAGGATACCTAAAGGGCACACATGAACAAGGTATATGGATGGGTAACAATAAAAACACAAATGTGGTTGGTTATTGTGATGCAGATTGGGCAGGAGATAGGGAAGATAGGAGAAGTACCACAGGCTATTGTACTTTCATAGGAGGAAACCTTGTGACTTGGAAAACCAAGAAGCAAAAGGTGGTCTCATGTTCTAGTGCAGAATCAGAATATAGAGCAATGAGGAAGCTCACAACTGAATGCATCTGGATGAAGAAACTCTTAGAAGACTTAGCCGTGAAGTGTGAGGATCCAATCACAATTCACTGTGACAATCAGGCTGCCATACACATAGCCTCCAACTCAGTGTTTCATGAAATGACCAAGCATATAGAAGTGGACTGCCACAAAGTAAGAGAGGCTATTGGGAAAGGTATCATCTTACCTTGCTATACAAGGAGTGAGGACCAACTAGCTGATGTATTCACCAAGGCAACATCTCTGAAAATTGGCGCCTCTATCTATCCAAGACTTGGTCTCATGACCATTCCACACTAATGATCCCAACATGGAGTGTTATACTCTTTTTCCCTAGAAAAGGTTTTGTCCCAATTGGGTTTTCCTTCTCTAGGTTTTTTTAATGAGGTAATACTTCATGGTTGCAAGCTTAAACATTTTTTTAAGTCTTAAGCTTGAGGGAGAGTGTTGGAATGAAGAAGAAATGATGAACTATGGAAGCCTTTAATTCATGTTAAAAGGCGATTTATTTCTATGTCAAAGGGAGTGTCTAAGGCTTGTTTGTATTATAGGATTATGTTATTCTTGTAGCCACTTATGTATAAGGCTATCCTTGTATCCAAACAAGTCTAGACTAGATTAGTATAAATACCTTACTCCCTTCACATTTTTGTAAGCAAGAATTCATAATTCTCATTCTCTAATAAAATCATTATTTTCTCTAATTCTCTAATTCTCTCTAACCTCTCATTCTCTCATTTTACAAATCTCTTAATCTCATATTCTTTCATAACAAGCTCCTTAAAGACATAGTGACTAAGAACTTTTCTTGGAACAAACTCTACTTACCTGGTGATTGTTAGTGCCTCTCTGTCTAATGATGAAACGTCTATGTTGCTGCGTGAGCTGAAAAAGTATAGGAAAGCCTTAGTATACTCTTTAGGAGACATTAAAGGAATTTCCCCATCATTATGCATGCATAGGATATATTTGGAAGAATATTCTAAGTCATTAATAGAACATCAGAGAAGATTGAACCCAAACTTACAAGAAGTATGTCAGCGAAAAAGCAACATGAGCAGAAGGAATGAGATGCCACAGAATCCCATTCTTGAGGTGGAGATATTTGATGTTTGGAGAATTGACTTCATGGGACCATTTCCGTCATCCTACGACAAAAAATACATATTAGTAGCAGTAGATTATGTCTCCAAGTGGGTAGAAGCTATTGCCAGTCCTACCAATGATGCGAAGGTAGTCATCAAACTATTCAACAGCATAATATTTCCTCGATTTGGAGTCCCAAGAGTTGTGATCAGTGATGGAGGCAGTCATTTCATTAACAAGATTTTTGAGAATCTACTGAAGAAACATGGAGTCAAGCATAAAGTGGCTACACCCTATCACCCTCAGATATCTGGGCAAGTGGAGGTTTCGAACAGACAAATAAAAGAAATCCTTGAGAAGACTGTAGGAAAATCGAGGAAAGATTGGTCAAGCAAGCTTGATGATGCTCTATGGGCATATAGAACTGCTTACAAAACCCCCATCGGCACCACTCCATTCAACCTGCTATATGGAAAAGTTGTCACCTCCTAGTAGAATTGGAATACAAGGCACTATGGGCTATCAAGCTGCTTAACTTCGACATCAAGACAGTTTCGGAAAAACGTCTGGTTGACTTGGAAGAACTTGAAGAAACAAGACAAGCAGCATATCAGAGTTCTAAAATCTACAAAGAGAAGACTAAAGCCTTTCATGATAAGAGAATCCTTAGACGAGATTTCAAAGAGGGAGACCAAGTCCTACTTTTCAACTCCAGACTGAGACTTTTTCCGGGAAAGCTAAAGTCAAGATGGTCTGGACCTTTTACTATCAAAGAGGTCAGATCCTACGGAGCAGTGGTCCTTTGGAATAAGTCCGGGGGAGAGTTCACGGTCAATGGGCAGAGATGCAAACCTTACCTAGCAACCGAAGACAAAAGAGAGAACCTACAAGTTTCCCTCTCAGAGCCTCCCACTGCATGATCTCTGACATCAGGTCACCAAGCTTAGCGACGTTAAACAAGCGCTCTTGGGAGGCAACCCAAGTTTCTTATTGTACATACTTCTATTTTAGTCAATTAGAATCTAGCTCTACTAACTTAGTTTTATCTAATTCACAGGTATCACCATACATCAAGATCGATCGATCTACACATACCGATCAATCGATCCTACACAAAGCGGCATAATCATCAATCGACCATTCTGGTGAGATCGATCGATCGGTGAGATGGAAAATTTTGTCGGAGACAACAGATCGATCGAACCCACCAACGATCGATCAATCTAAAAGAATATTGGAATTGCCGACACTCGCCAAGATCGACCTATCAAAACGAAGATCGATCGGTCGACCGATCGATCTGACAAATGCCGAGAACAAGAACGATCGATCGATGGCCGTACAGATCGATCGGTCGCCTATCCAGGTAAGTAAACCTGGTTTCGATTTAACTTAAACTAAACCGAAAAACATCATTATAAACCCCAAAAAATGATCAGAACAGATAAAAACCCTACTATTTCTCCTTCTCCTCTCGCGAATAACCTTCCAAAAACTCAACTTTTCTAATTCCTTCATAACTTTCTCAAATCGTCACCGATTTAAGCGGTTCTTGAGCCCAACCCGATCGGATTTTCATCCTCTATCTGATTCTGTAAACATTTTATTCGATCTGCTAAGGTATAACTCTAAATCTCTAACTTTTCATTTCGGCAAATACAATCAATTTTCGAGGAAATCAGTAGATTTAGAGTGTTTTAAGGAGAATAGGAGTTGAATAGAGGTTTGTTAGGTTGTTTGGAGCATTTCTCATACATTATTTAGGAGATTTGGCAAGAAATTAGCGAAATTAGGGATTGGATTTCGGTATCGGGTTCGCGATTGATCGATCCCTGTTTGGATCGATCGATCGTGACTCATAAGGAACAACTAAACCAAAAACCCGTACCAGTTTAGGATCGACCGATCAAATGCGGAATGTTCGATTGGTTGTCTTTAAAAATTGTGCCGAAACATTTTGAGATCGATCGATCGCACAGGCTGGGACAGAGTCGCAATGTGAGCCCTGAGGACCATTGACTTAGTAATTTTCTTTCTTTTGCTTTTCCATTGTACTTTTCTTTATTTTTATTTTTATTTTCATTTCATCTTGTATCTTCCTTTAGTTTCATTTTTACACCGGGAAAGTGTAAAATAAGTCTGGGGGAGGATATTTATGTCTGCACTAACTTCTGTTTTTATTACATGTCTTTCATCATTCATTTGGTTTTGCATTTACATCTGCATAAGGAACCATGATGAAATTGCCTTAATATAGTCTATTGCTCATAGCTATTGAATAATCTGATGCATAAATTGCTTGTTGAAACATAAGATTGATCCATGCCTGGAATTTTAGGTTTTAGATTACTCTTAGTTGAAGCATGATTTATTTGAGGCCATCTCTTATCTATTGGAATATATTATGAATTTAGAATTATCATGTTAGACTTCCGGATTTGAACTCATAGATTTTACCTACACATACTTGGATTCCTTTCACCTTTTTACCACTCTTTGTTATCCAAGTAGACTACCCTACCTTAAGCCTAAACGTCTGTTCATACCATCCTATATTAGTGAGTGTTTTTAGGTCTTTTTCGGAATGAACTTGGTAGGACGTGTTAGGTAGGAACCGACAGGATTAGCTTCTCAAGTAGTTTTGGTTCATACTTCTATAACCAACTAGAACTAGGAGAGAAAGGGACGAAAAGAAAGTAAAAGACAAAGGTCTAGTAAAGGGTAGCGGAAATAGCAATAAACTTGTGGATTAGAAAAAAAAAATCCAAACCCGCTAGACAGATTAGAATTAGCCCCTCTCCTAGAAATCGAGTTTAATGAAAGCTTTTGTGTTTGACATTAAAGATAAATATCCAGGTTGGTGACCTTTTAAAGTTAGAATTAAGAGTATCTTGGGAAATAATATTTACTTAAGCATGTGTTTTCAGTGAATAGTATCCTTCGGGTAGATGAGAATCTAGTCTTGTATGCATCTATTGGAGCTTATCTTTAGCATTCTTCTAAAGTTCATTCCATTTTTGAGAGAGATCCCCACATTTGGCTTTCACAACCTATGGAAGAAGAGATCATTCTTATCTCTTTTTGAAAGTGTCTAACATGATTCACGAGTTTCTGTTTAATGAATGTTAAAAGAGTTGGTTGATCTGAATGCATTGTGTAGATTAAGTTTGATCTAAGACAATTTGTGATAGGCATGGCTAAAATCTTTAAGTAAACTTGCACACTTTGCATTTGATAATTATTAGCTTTGATATTGAACATGATATTTGACCGATATGGCTTGGCTCTGAGTTCCAGTAGGTTTGTTACCTTTTCTATTCTAGTCATCTGCTTGAGGACAAGCAAAAAGACAAGTCTGGCGGAGTTGATAAACCCATATTTTAGCGGTTTTAATAGATCATTTTGTACATAACTTACATGAATCAACCATTAGAATTCACATTTTAGGATACATATAGTTTCATATGCATTAGAACTCTAGGATGTTCTCTACATTTTTATTTTTCAGAGGATTCAAAGAAACAAAAGGAACGTTTTCGGAGTTTTTGAAGTCACGGGTAGCTGATACAACCATCCGAGGATGATAAGGAAGCGTCAATAGAAGTAACAGAATCATATGACGATTGAACCCATACATGTCTCCATGTGAAGAGATCGATCGATCTCATTCTAAAGCGATCGATCGATCGGTTATGCGATCATAATTGCGTGAATTTCCAAGACCGACCAGAAAGAGTGAAAAACGATCGAGCAAGTTAGATCGATCGATATCCGTCACGATCGATCGATCTACCTGTCCAGAATGTCTATGACAGGTTCGAGGATCGATCGATCCCTTCTTAAGATCGATCGATCCCGTAAATACTCATTATTTTTATGTCGTTTTAGTCCAATAAATCAGGGTTTTGAGAACCTATAAATAGGCTGTTTGAAGAAAAACTTAGAGGACATTTTTATTCAGCCTCCAGAGAGAAAAAGTGACAGAAAACCCTAGTTATTTCTTCAACAGTCTATTGTGTTTAGTAAGACAATTACAGTTTTATTTTCTTAAGAATTGTTGTATTAATCAATCTCTGCAATTTAATTATGTTTTTTTCACCTCTGATTGTTTTCTCTGCAATTTATGTCATGTCTGAGTAGATTCTTAGATTCGGTCATGGATAGGATAGATGATTAGGGGAATTGAGATCATGAGATGATATTTAGGTATAGAATTGTGTAATCCATCATTATTAGATATGTTTACTGATAGGTTGATCTTGTAAGAATTAATCTAGGGTTTATCGAATTCACAACTTGGGAAAGGGATAGTGAATTCATAGGATAATCTGATTAGTGAATCTTATGATTCTAGCCTGCGGAAGTAGTTGTCTAGAGAATTGGATGAAAATTGAGATGAATCTTAATGCTTGTTTAGTTTTAGAATTTGCAATGGGAATTGATCAAATCTAGTTCTAACCATAGGGGTTTTTACACGAGAATGTACTAACCTATTCATAATCTCATTATCTGGAAATGCAAATTCACATTCTCAATTTGAATTGATATCTCGATCTCATCCCTATTCATTCTAATGCCTAATCCATGATAGGATTGTCTTCTTTATTAATACATTCTTAGTTTAATTCATTCGTCGTCTTGATTATTTTGTTCTAATTTAGTTAACATTCATATTACTTCAATCACAATCAAATCTTAAATCACTTAGCTTAGATAAAAATTCATATAATCTATTGCGTTATAGACCTTCCCTGAGGATCGATCCCGTTTATACTACAAGAGACATAACTGTGCACTTGCAGTCACTAACTCGGGTAAACTCTTGAGATTACTTTTTAGCAATCTCAGGTGAAACTCGTGGAGATAAATAAATCTCTATCAGTACCGATTGATCTTAGTTCTTAGTGCCTTAGCTCTAGCTCGGTAATCGGTCCGGTCGATACGGCAGAAACGGTTTCGTCTGGGTCTGGTCCGCTTGGGTCGATAGTATAGTCCAGGGCCTCAACATCAACCAACTTCAGACAAACTTTTCTTTCAAATTTCCAGAAATCAAATTTTAAACCACTTTTCAAGAAACCCTTTATTGAAGCCTAAAACTTTAGATTGAGTTAAAACTTCTTGGATCCCTTCACAAGAACCTTATCTAACTTCGTAAGGTCCAAGTTTTGAATGAAATGAAGAAGGGATACGATTTTTGTTACCAACACCCCAAAAAAGTCAAACATGGACACGTCAAGTGAGATTGATCAAGAAAGCTCCAATACTTTGTTAGGGTACATCAAGTACACTCATTATGTTTGAGGTTAGGATTTTGAATTGCTCAATTTGATGAAGAATTGAAGGAGTTATGGATGCTTAAATGGCGGAGATTCACGATTAACCCGATCGCGATGACTTTGGAGAGAACTCTTGTTTCTGATCACCAAATGATTAGAAACCGGTGCAGAGATGATCAGAAACTCTAAACTGATAAAACTTTTGATTAATTGTGGAAGAAAGTCTCATGATCTTCGTCGAACTAGATGAGAAACACGGTGGTTTTCTCGGCGGCTCTAGTTTTGAAGGTTGCGCTAGATATGAAGAAAAAACAAGGAATTTTGCAGAATTATTGTGAAGAACGGATATGATCATGCTCTGATACCATGAAAGAATATGAGATTCATGAGATTGAGAGATTTAGAGAGTAAATTTGCCAGAATAGAGAGAGAGAGAGAGAGAGAGAGAGAGAGAGAGAGAGATAGAGAGAGAGAGAGAGAGAGAGAGAGAGAGAGAGAGAGAGAGAGAGAGTGAGAGAGAGAGAGAGAATGAGAGAGAGAGAGAGAGAGAGAGAGAGAGTGAGAGAGAGAGAGAGAGAGAATGAGAGAGATTAGAGAGAACTTGATTTTTATTAGAAAGTGAGAATATGCTTTCATAGTGACAAATAAGGAGAGAGATAGCTATTTATACTAATCTAGTCTATGCTTGTTTGTCTACAAGAATAGACTAATACATGTTTGGTTACAATGATAGCTTAACTTAAGAGACAAACACTCTCCTTCTCTTTTAAACCTAGGCGCCAAGACTGCATATGCTTCTCATTGTCTCTTCTTCATTTCAACACCTCTATTGAGTTCAACAATGATGTTCTTACAAGCACAAGACATACCTACTCTTAACAACTGGAGACATTAGTTCCTTTTATATATTTTTAATACAAAACACATAATTTACAATGAACATAAATTAATTCATAATAACCTCGATTCATAACATAAGATCGAAGGTTCACTCTATTCTCAATCATCACCCATATTATAATCTAATTATATTAAATTAATTTTTTCATGTAAAATTTCATGTTCTGTTCTAATCATAATCAAATCTCCCACTATTTCATTGTATAAAAATGAATCCAGAAATGAAACATTACTTTATACATGATGACTTAGTGCGTATTTGGTGGAAAATCCAATGGGACAAAACCGAATATAGGAAAAATAGTACAATTCCTTAGTGCGTATTTGATGTCCTTATCCCGGAATGATGGTAAGGAAACAAAAGTCTGGAATTCGACAGTTGACCAGCTCCCAAGGCTGAGCCGTGAGGCTGAGGTCTGGTCCTTGGTCCGATCCTGGGCTGGCTTGGGGTTCCTTGGGAGAACCTCAATCCTTCGTTCAACGTACCAGTTGATCTTGGTTCCTAGTGCCTTAGCTCTGGCTCGGGTCATCGGTCCAGTCGGTACGACAGGAACGGTATCGTCCGGGTCTGGTCCACTTGGGTCGATAGCACAGTCTAGGGCCTCATCATTAGCCAACTTCAAACAAACTTTTTCTCCAATTTTCAAGAAATCAAATTTTAAACCACTTTTCAAGAAAACCTTTCCTGAAGCATAAAACTTTTTAGATTGAGTTGAATCTTCTTGTAAACTTTCACAAGAACCTTATCTAACTTCGTAACGTCCAAGATTTGAAAGAAATCAAGAAGGGATACGATTTTTGTTACAACACCAAAAAAATGTCAAACATGGATACGTCGAGGGAGATTGATTAAAAAAGCTCTAAAACTTGATTATGGTGAGTTCGGACCTTCTGAAACATCAATTACACTCATTATTCTTGAGGTTAGGCTTTGGAATTACTCGATTTGATGAAGAATTGAAGGAGTTATGGACGCTTCAATGGCGGAGATTCACGATTAACACGATCGCGACGACTTTGGAGAGAACTCTTGTTTCTGATCACCAAATGATAAGAAACCGGTGCAAAGATGATCAGAAACTCTAAACGGATAATCATTTTGATTAATTGTGGAAGAAATATTTGTGATCTTCGTCGGACTATATGAGAAACACGGTGGTTTCCTCGGCGGCTCTTGTTTTGAAGGTTGCGCTAAATATGACGAAAGAACAAGGAATTTTACATAATTTTGAAGAACGGATATGATCAGACTCTGATACCATGAAAGAATTTGAGATTGATGAGATTGAGAGATTTAGAGAGTAAATTCACCAGAATAGAGAGAGAGAGAGAGAGAGAGAGAGAGAGAGAGAGAGAGAGAGTGAGAGAGATTATAGAGAACTTGATTTTTATTAGAAAGTGAGAATATGCTTTCATAAGTGACAAATAAGGAGAGATATAGCTATTTATACTAATATAGTCTAGGTTTGTTTGTCTACAAGAATAGACTAATACATGTTTGGTTACAATGAAAGCTTAACTTAAGAGACAAACACTCTCCTTCTCTTTTAAACGTAGGCGTCAAGACTGCATATGCTTCTCATTGTCTCTTCTTCATTTCAACACCTCTATTGAGTTCAATAATAATGTTCTTACAAGCACAAGACATCCCTACTCTTAATAACTTGAGACATTAGTTCCTTTTATATATATTTCTAATACACAACACACAATTTTACAATGAACATAAATTAATTCATGATAACCTCGATTCATAACATAAGATCGACATTTCACTATATTCTCAATCATCACACATATTATAACCTAATTATAATAAATTAATTTGTTTCATGTGAAATTTCATGTTCTGTTCTAATCATAATCAAAACTCCCACTATTTCATTGTATAAAAATGAATCCAGAAAGGAAACATTATACATGATGACTTTAAATCACTTATCATATATTATATACAATTTTATCAATAAAAATTCACCCCTATGACTTTCTATATAATTAACCAAATCATGCATGAAATATATTTAATTTGAAAGTTAATTTCAATATCAATCCATGAATATCAAAATCCAGAAAAATCTGAATTTTCTATATGAACTTATGAGCAATACAACAATTCAACATTTTACATATATATATATATATATATATATATATATATGTATATGTTTGCATCTGTTTACCAGAAATTTTTGACTGCGATAACTCTCTGAGTATAAAGCCAAATTGTAAGATTTATATATAGATAGAAAGATAATTTCTTTATCTACGCACAACCACTGAAATCATTTAATTATGATATCTCTTCAGAAAGTTATGATCGAAAACAAACAAATACACCAGAACTGAAACCAAGTGCTCTGTTACGCGGAAGCATTTAAACAGAAAACGTACCTTACGATAGTATGACTTGGATGTGATTCTTACGATGGTATGACTTGGATCTGATTCTGGAAATAGAAGAAGTCAGGAAAGATATCACAAAGCGGATATCAACTACATATCCATGCTCAAATGCCATTTTTCTAGTTATCTTTACGTTTTATAATTGTTTTGTCTTTCTTTTGAGAATTCTTGTTAATTATTCTCTTTTGTCTTCTGTGTCTAATGTCGGTCTTATATATTGTGTAGAAAGACACATTCAAAAGACACAACTCAATAAAAAGACATAATTATATAAAAGGACAAAACTATTTAATTAATCAATTATTAGTAATAATTATCAGTTAACTAAACCAATTCGGTATTATCATGAGCATTCTTAAACCAACACATATTTGCTTCCATTATCCAAATCTTAATATTTATTGACCAATATGCTCTTTTGGGCAACGTGGTTCTACTATAGATTTAAAAATCATTATGGACTGCACATGTGTCCTATTGTCAATAACTTTTGATTCTCTCGTCCCATTTGGAATTTTCATCGACCAAACAAGAATCTATCCAAAACTGATTCTGCCTTGACCATTGGGCTTGTTTCTAGTTTTTCTGGTCTTTCTCGTCTAATTCTCCTTGGACATACTCATCCATTGCCAGGGTGATTACAATGCTACTCCACTATTGACATTACATTCCATAGAGTAATGCTTGCAAGAAAATTTAACCTATGAGTTCATCACCCAACCAAGTTTACTTCAAAAATTCATGAAAACAAAAATTTATGCTGGGAAAAGATGAAGACAAAACAGTGGGATGACAGAAGGAAGAATTCACAAAGGAAAGCTTCACGAATGAATGCTACGACCCATAATCACGAAAAAAAAAAATTTATGAAAACAAAATTACTGAAACCAGTTACAATCACTTCACACTTACAGATACGGCGAGATTTTGCATTACCTGACGGAAGACTTTGATGGTGGAGACCTAGGAAGATTCGCCGGAGAAGATCAACGATTGGGACTCTATATTTTAAAGTTTGTCACAAAAAATTGGAATTTGAAGGTTCTACAATTTTTGGAATTTGAGGATTTTTGTGGTTTAGAATTTTGGGTTTGTGTAAGTTTGGTTTATCCATTTCAATCGGACCGTAATCTGATTTAGTTTCGTTTTTAACTGGTTATGCTTCGCTCGATATATAGTAAACCAAGAGTAATCGTGGTCTGTGTGGGTTTTAGTTTCCAAATTTTGTTTTGTGTGTAAATTTGTTTCAAATTTTCAAACTGTGGGGTATAAAATTTTAATTCTCAATCAATGGGAAACTTGAATGAGGTTGTGCCTTTATGTTAACATGATACTTGTGAGAAAATGTTTATATACATTTATATATTATGGTTTAATTTAATATAAATGTATATGCATAAAGTATATTTTATGTGTTAATTAAAGAATAAATGTGTCTAATAAAATACACAACTTTTTCTGTTCCTCACATAGATCTCTTATGAATATAAGGGAGAGGAAGTTGTTCATGCGATGGTTTTTTTTTGTTGAGAGAAAAAAACAAGGCATAAAAACACATAAAGAAAAGAGAAATTAGGGTTTGATTGAAAGTAGACTCACTGCTCCAGAAGGGAGATCATAGTAAGTAAGGGAAGGAGAAGAAAAAACAATCATCAAAGTTTCATCAGTTATCATGGCTAATGAAAAATGTATGTTCTTTTTCAATTTCATATTAGAGAATTCATCAATATTAGGAATGGTTGGTTTAAATGTTCTACGGAAGATTCTGAAATCAAGTACATGTATGTAATCATTAAAGTGTGACTTATATGTGGTATCAGAGCCTCCTAGAAATATTTGCTACAATTTAAACCATATTGATGAATAAAATGAAAATCACATTTCCCTTATATCAATGTGTAAATGATGAAAATATCATATTCATGTTTTTCTGATATCAATGTATAGAGGATGAAATATATTTTCAACGGTATAAATTTTTTTAAAATTCCATTTGGTAGATCAAAAGTTATGAATTTTACAAAAAAATTGGATTTTAATGAAGGTTTCCTTTCAAGACTGTTGTGATCATGGAAATCAACAAAAATGATCAAGAAAAAACAATGCACAATCAATTAAAACAAAGACAAAGTGGCATATTCAACAATAAAAAATGGACTAATTGAACTAATATATAGAGTTTTGGACATGGAAAACACTCAAAATTCATTAGATATGTTATATATCAGGTTTAACCCATCCTGATGATGTTACAAGTTCAAAAAGAGCCCAAAACAGTCATTTCATTTTTTGGCTAAAATGAGTGACGAAAAATTGAGTATAAAATGGTTAAGAGTTGTTCCACACACATTTATGTGCCTAAATTTTAGTTTAGTCTTGGTCATTGCCTTGGTAATGTATTTTATTGTTTCAAGATAATTAATTTGTATAGTTTTGAACACAAATATTTCCTATAAATACTCATATAATCTTATTGAAAATTAAGATTATTATCAATTATTTTTAGAACTTTGAGAGTGATTCCAACTTTTTTGTCAATGGTATGTAATATCCGTTGATTGATCATGATGTGTAATATTCATTGATCAAACACTCTTCGAATATTAGGTTCATCATTTACTGCTGATGTTGGAATATCAAGAGTCTTTTGCATCCCTTGTGCAACCATTCGATCCACAGCATTATCCTTTAACCAATTTAGAGTGTCGATTTCTTAGGAGAATCTCATCATTTGGTATCAAAGCAATATTCTAAATTTGGTTTTATCATTCTATCTTCCTTTCATCATCTCATCTTTTCATCTTCTTTTAGTTCATCTTCTACCTTTCATCTTCTGTTTTATTTTCACTTTTGGTTATATATTTTCATTTGTAAAAAAAAACTGAAAAAAAAATCAGAAAGAAAAAAAAAAAAAAGAATTTTTTTTCTTGTGTCTACATGTCTTTGGTTATCCATATTTGAAAACAGATTGTTCTGAAGACGAAGGAAATGATGTAATCACGTAAATCAACAAAAATAATCAATACGAAACAATGCACAATCAATTGGATCAAAGGTAAAGTGACATCTTTAACAATCAAAGATGGACTAATTGGGCTAATATATGAAGTTCTTGATATGGAGAATACTCAAAATTTCATTGGATATATTTTATATAAGATCTAGCCATTTTGATGATGTTACATGTCCAAGAGTCTAAAACAGTCACTTTATTTTCTTGCTAAAATGAGTGACGAAAATTGGAGTAATAAAAAGCTAAGAGTTCTTTCACACAAAATTATGTACTTAAATTTTAGCTTAGTCTTGATCATTGCCTTGGTAATATATTTTATAGTTTCAAGACAATTAATTTGTCTAGTTTTTGATACAACTACTTTCTATAAATACTTTTGTAATCTTATTTGAGAATTAAGATTTTTATCAATTATTTTTGAAACTATGAGAGTGATTCTCATTTCTTTGTCAATGGTGTATAATATCCATTGATTGATCATGGTGTGTAATATTCATTAAATCCTCTTCGGATATTAGGTGTGTCATATCCTAAGACTACTAGGTTGGAATATCAAGGGCCTTTCGTATTTTTGTGCGATCATTTGATCGACAATATTATCCTTTACCTAATTAGAGTGTTGACTCATTGGGAGATTCTCATCAAAGACAATGACAAAGAAAAAATATTATTAAAAACAATCCATTAATTTTTCCGCTGCAAGCCATAAAACATATTAGATTAATGTATTATAAAATGTTAATACATATATAAAAATTTAAAACCTATTAAAATAAAAAATCATGTTACACATAACTTGTTAATCACTATAGTGATATAATTATATTTAATGTGACTATAAAGTAACAATTTATAATTGATCACAGATTAAAAATTGTTAAATAACAGAAAAATTTGGATTGATCAATTTCTTAATTTCTTACTTAGACTATTCGCATCTGTAAGTTTTTAAGTGGTATCGTGTTTTTAGATTAATTAAAAATAAATAAAAAACAGAAAAAATTAAGAATGGTGTGAAACGTCTCTACAGATTGATATTGGTGGCGAAAGTGGCCGTAGCCTGGTGGTAAGTGGGAGTGGCATTGTCCCTCCCCACCCAGCTTCGAATCCCACCGGTAGCACTTTGGTGACAGGAGCAAGTAATGCAGTTTCCGTACGTAAGTCGTTATCTCTGACACTCCTATGGTCACTTTAAATACCCTAAGTGGTACTCTACCCTAGCTGGATCACATACCTGAATGGATGTGGTGTAAAAACCACTAGGATATGATGTTTAAAAAAAAAAAAAAGATTGATACTGGTGAGACCTATCATACCGTTTCTGTTTCTTCTTTAACCCATTAAACATTTGGTCGCTAGACCGTGAGCCAAATCTCACCTACAGAGGAGTTTCCATGTTCTGAAACTTTGAGACCATCTTCAAGCACACGATTCCCAATTTCTGTCACTTTTCACAGATTAAAAATCCAGAGGAAGGAGAGAAACATGAACATTTTCACCAAAAAAACAAATCCCAGAGGTTTGGTTTTTGAGTTTCCTATTTCTTATACACCTGATTGTGTTTTTATATATAAAACAAATTAGGTTTGTTTCTCCGATTGATTAACCTAAATGGAATTTGATCATCTGGGTTTCTTAGGGTTCGCTAAAAGTGGTTGACTTGAGATCATGATCATATATCATTTAATGTTTCTTTTGGAATCTGGCATGTTTTCATATGAAATTGAGAATCCCGTTTAAAACGACATTAATGCGTATGGAATTTGATGTTTTTATGACTCTCACAATCTGAATGTATCATTTTTTGGTGAACTGCAGAAGTGCTTAGCAAGAGTAAGAGACATTGTAATTTAGTGTATCCTATGATTTCATCTGAAATCAGTTTTTTTTTTTTTTTTTTGCAATGTACAAACTTTGACTTATGTTTCTTTCATGTACGAATATGATAGGAGAAAAAAACTCGTTCTCGAGATAAAAAGAACTGCTGAAAAGGGAATGAGGTAGCTTTCTCAAGCATTCCTTCTTTTAGTCAATCTTTTTCCAGGGTTTCTATTTGTAAATTTAGCGTCTTTAAATAGCATCTAGTTTTTTATGTGTCCACATCCTTTGTTTTTATGCAGGGAGCGACTAAGATTCTTTCCCAGCAATTGATCCGGCTAAGGCATCAAATAGCTAACTTACAAGGTAGCCGAGCTCAAATGCGAGGCATAGCTACTCATACACATGTCTGTTGATTCAAACTTTCACTTTGGTGAGTATTGGAAACTTTCACTTTGGTGTTTTAGGCTATGCATGCACATATTTCAGTGGCTGCCGGAATGCTAGGTGCCACTAAGGCAACGTCAGTTATGAGCAATGTCAGATTCAGACTGAGATTTTTATGATATCTCTAACTAATGCGTATGATATTCAGACTGAGATGATGTCAGATTCCGTATATGATGCTTTAGACAATGACGAAGCTGAAGAAGAAACAGAGGATTTGACAAACCAGGTAATATTTACTCGGTCCTACCCTTTGTTTCGTATCTTGATGGCTTCTCTAGGGATTAATTTGTTTTGAACCAATTTCTTTTTCTTATTATTATTATGATTCACTATTTCATTCCACCCAGAACATATTTGCTGGGACCATTGTTGATAACAAAGATCAATTTATGCAAACCTTACCAACAGAGAAAGATTTTATCAGGTCATACTTGCTTCGAACTTGTTCTTGTATTTTTAATAGATGTTTCTCTTTGTAGTCATGGATTGCTTAACTTTGTTATTATTGATTGTTATAGAAATATGATCTCAAATGTGCAAATATTTAATATATTTTATTTTATTTTTTAGAAGTCTATTTAAGTTTCACCATTGCACAAAGAAATTTGAATAGTTTCTAACTAAAAATGACCCACAAGTTGCTTAAATACATATGATGAAAAATTTTAAATTATTTATTGTTAATGAATCTATTAAAGTCTTAAACCATTAATGGTAAACATTTTAAAATACTGTAACTTCATCAAGTTCGTTTGTTTTAGCAAAATTTGTTATAAATTTCAACATGCTGAAGTATGAGAAATGGTATGAACATAATAAGTTTTGTGGGTGTAATGTCCCTAGACTAGGCTATACTCACAGATGAAGAGCCGTCAGCCATTACAGATGAGAACTAATAATTGGAAAAGTCTCGTTATGAGACATCAGAGCGTTTTAACCGGATGTGCCTGAACTTGCTTAGGATGTCGATGGCAGACAACATTAAGCCATCCATGCCTAAGACAGAGAAAGCAAATAAATTCATCTTGAAAATTAAAGAATAATTTCAATCGGATGTCGCCGAAAAATCAATAGTAAACAGTCTCATGAGTGAGCTGACTACAAAGAGGTTTGATTGGTCTCATACTATCTTTTATCATGTCACTCACATGTCAAACTTGGCATTAAAATCTCTTATCTTGTCACTCACATGTCAAATTTGGCATTAAGGTTAACATCCATTGGGGTGGAAGTACATGAATCATTCTTGGTTCAGTTCATAATGAACACTCTCTCCTGAATATGATCAGTTCCAAGTGAATTACAAGACCATTAAGGATAAGTGAAGTTTTGCTAGTTCGAGTAGAGGTTGAAGAAACTCAAAAACCAAGTTGCACTCATTGTTAGACTGAATAGAGATAAAAGGAGATTTCAGCAGCCCTCTTAAACTACGGGGAGTCCAGGTTTTGTTCTTTAATTTGTCTCAGAATCGTACTTGTTTTTTTTTCTCTCTGAGAACAATACTCTATTTTCTTTTCTTTTTAATTTAAATCTGTGGATCTGTCTTTGATCGTTTTAATTTTTTTGTTTTGTTTTGAATTGAAAACAGAAGAATCGAGATCTTTCCTGTATCGACAACAAAAGAGCAAGAAAACAAGTATGTGAATCTCATAGATATATGGTCCAATGGATTAAGATCATCTGAAAAGAATAAAATTTTAACCCCTGCATCTTCCAATGGGAATCTCTCTTTACTCGCTTGATCTTTCCATGGGAGGAAACAACTTAATGGACCACGATGAATTGGGCCTGATTCAAATGGGTTTACGGGTAATGGGGGTCGGGTTGTGAAGATCCTCACGGATATAGTCCATATGACGTCTATCTTCACTTGATGAGATGTCTGAGCTGGCTTGCTCCTACGAGTCAATTTCTAAACTACTCTTAAAAGGTAAAAGTATTTCTCAAACACTATCTTATTTTTATATTTTATTTTTTGATTTTCTTTTTAGTTAAAATTTATATAATTACAAAAAAAAACAATAAATTTAAATTTATTTACGACCAATACCACGATCCATCGGATAACCCATTAAGATCCAAATTCAACCGGGTCAAACTAATAAATTAAAAAAATAGTGGTGGGGCCCATCAATCTCTTTTTGTAGCTCCAACTTTGCAAAAATGCAACTCCTCACACACGAACTTGGATTCTCAAGTAAAATAGTGATTGATGTTTTATATATTCATCAAATATTTAATATATATTATGTAAAATTATTGAATATTGAAGATTGAAAATTCGAATCTAGGAAAATTCAACTTGTTACCTTTGAATTTAAAGAATTGAGAATAAACCAATTAAGCTGATGTGTTTTCTTGCAAGTATTACAAACACATTAATATTTATAAACCAAACTGATTAATAATTTAGATAATCAAGTTTATAATTATAATTGTTTATAATTGTATTTATAATTATCTATATAAATTTTAATTAAGTTAAATAATTTATATTTATAATTAAATTAAAATATTTATAATTATATTGATAGTTATATTGATAATTATCTATATAAATTATAATTAAATTATAATTATATTAGATAATATTATATTGTACAATATAATTATTTTTTATAGTATATTTATAATTATCTTAAGATAATTAAATTATACTATATTATAAATATAATTATACTATATTTATAAATATTTTTAGTTATTTTTGATTTTTTTCTGTTTTTATGTGGATTTTTGCAGAATTTTGGTTATATTTTTACGTACTTTTGGCTCTATTTTAATTTTATTTGGTTTTATGTGATTGTTCGTGTAACTATTTTTCACAAATACAATTAAGTAGTACAAATATAATTGGGTACAATTGTGTTTAAATTATACGATTATGAAGTACGAATACAACTTAGTACAACTATGTGTATGTATTGAAATATTATTAAATTAAACGCTTTCACAACTGTCTAAATAACAAATACAACTGAGTTCTAAAAATACAACTGAATACAACTATGTAAATAACATATACAATTGAGTTTTGAGAATACAACTGAAGAGTACAAATACAACTGAGTACCGCTGGTGCTAAAACACACGCGTCCTCTTGCGCGTTCACACTACTATTCAATAAAATAATAATAAATATTATGCGTTCACACTTGTTCACACTAGAAGCGTTCACACTATAGTTATATAAATATTAATTTATGGTTTTTTCAGTTATATCGATATTTGAAGTCAATTCTCTGAGTTATATCGACTACATTATGTTGCTAAATTAAGATTAGAAAACTTTCATAGTAATAAATTTTCAAAATTACAAATTTTGAACAATTTGCATACTAATGATCAAACAAGCTAACAACACACATATATGTTTAGGGTTTGTTAAGATTAAAACATGTTATTTTCATTTTTTCTAGATTAATAATTAGATATCATAATTAATAGGGTAAACACTGGTTTTAGTATACCAAATATATGATTATAACCCATAAAACCCAAATCCTAAACACAAACCCTAGACCCTAAACCCTAAACCCTAAACCCTAAATCCTACAACGTAGTTGTACCAGTAATATACAGTTGTATTTCATAGTACATAGTTATACGATTAATAATAGTTATACAATTATTACCTAGATATTTCAATTTATGAACTCTTTAATACCATGTCATACATAGGAGTTTCAATATCTTATACTGCTACCACCACTCAATCAAAATACAAATACAAACCTCTTCTAAGAGTATTTTTTTTTTCTTGGCTGATGTTATCCAACTGATGAAAGTCTTGTTACTTGGGGTCTTCCTCTTTTGGTGACACAATTCGGAGGATGTACAACAATATCAGTAATATGGTCATGAATTGTCAATATGCATTGTTTGTGTGCATGTTATACATATCTTCCGGGAAATAACATCTTGTCCATATTCTAAACATCTTGCCCACATACATTTTTTGTATACATGTTATATTATTTAACCATAGTTGTACTAATCTGTACTCATTTTTACTACTCTAACATAGTTGTGTTGAGTTGTATTTTTGTAACACCTAGTCGTACTTTCTTTGTAATAAATAAAAACGATCTACATTTCAAATTCTATCACTTAATTATCACTAAACCATGAAACGAATATCTAAATGATGCACACTACCTGAAATGAAGAACCGGAGTTTAAATCCCGCTTAAATCCTTTTCAAACGTCAAAACCACAAATCAACCAACTTGGAGTTCCATGTTAATGGTGGAAAAAAAATTTTAGAGGTGAAAAACAGACGAAAATGCTTTGGCAGATGAGTGTAGACGAGTGTGCAAGTATAAACTCAAGAGAAGAAGAAGAGAGAAGAAGAAAAAATTAAAAAAAAAAGTTGAGGTAGGTGTGCTTCACGTTAATGGCCAAAAAAGAAGAACAAATTTTTTGTGTGGACCCTACAAAAATATTTATTTTGTATTTAATGAATAGAGGAGAGATAAAATTGTTTTTAATTAAATGATAATAAAATAAAATAAGAAAGAGTAAAAGATGGAAGATGTAGAGGATAAATGAGTGGGACCCATATAAAGAGTGTTTTAGAAACAAAAAGAGTGTGATTGACAAGCTTTTTTCAATTAAGAGTATTTTAGAATTTGTCTCTGCTCCTACTTCCACCATTCCCAACGCACCATTTGCAGAGATATTGAGGTCAAACCCAAATTTGGCGTTTTGCAGCGATATGGAATCGTATAGCTTAACGGCGACTCCTAGTTTGAGCTTATCGCCGTCTAGAGTGGTGAAGAAGGTGACTGGTTCTGTGTCTTATGGAAGCAGCCAGATTTAGGAATTATAGTTTGGTGATGACTACTTTTTTGAGTCTTCGTTTATTTTTTCTTTGGCCTCTTCTTTAATCCTTTGCATGTAAACTATAAGCAGTCAGTTTTGATTGATTATGGATTTTTTTACTCGGTCAATGCTATTTTTAATTTGAATTTACCAAGTTATTATTATTATTATTTTAATTACATAAACTTGCGAAGTTATGAAAAAAAGGTAAAAAGAAAAAATAATATTTTTTAAAAAAAAATAATTTGGAGTAAATCGGAAGCAAGTCAAAATAAATATATATTAATTCGATTAATTCTGAATAATTTAAATAATGTGATTTTAGGATCACTTTGAAAGATTTTCCTTATCCTGATTCATATATGATTTTGTTGGATTTCATCTATATATACACAAAAACACATTCATTAAGTTTATATCTTTTATTCTTTTTTCTACGAGTCTCCATTAATTTTTATTTGTTTTTGTCTTTGTTTTGTTTAAGAGTTTGAGAGAGAAACATGATTGAACGTCAAAACTTCGACACAACGTACACGAAAATATATGTGGGAGGATTACCTTAGGCAACAAGAAACGAAGGCTTGATAAGATTTTTTCAACAGTTCGGAGAAATTATACAAGCTAATGTTGTTTGCGATAGTCAAACAGAACGATCAAAGTGCTATGGTTTTGTAAGTAATCAATAATTAGATTATATATAGTTTATTTTTTCTCATACATATATTATTAATTTGTTAAATATTACATTCAATCATGCACTTAATTTTAATTATTTTTTAGGTCACGTTTAAAGATGCTGCATCTGCTAAAAGAGCCTGCGTAGACCGGAATCCAATCATAGACGGACGAAGAACCAAGCCTGCGTAGACCGGAATCCAATCATAGACGGACGAAGAACCAATTAAAAACTAGCTTCCGACGCTGTAAACGTTAACCGTAACCAAATCAACATCACTGGCTATCTTCTCGACGATCTTTGTCATTTATCCCAAAGTTTTTTTGTAAAACCAGCAACAACGTGCAAATCTTCAGAAACCTTACTACTGGTTTATTTTTCTCCCTCATGAAACAAGAGTACAGTTTCCAGCCATAGTTTTGTTAAACTAATGTAATTTTTTTCGGTTTTATAATATTCAGGATTCATCAATATCAGCAATATCATCCACAACAGTATTATTATGCGCCGTATCATCCAAAACCGCATTATTATGTGCCGTATCATCCACAACCGCATTATTATGCGCCGATTAATCTACAACCGCAATATTATGCCCCATATCATCCACAACCGCAATATTATTTGTCATCCACAACCACAATATTATGTGTTGTATCATCCACAACCGCAATATTATGTGTTGTATCATCCACAACCGCAATATTACGAGCAGCATAATCCACAATCTATGAATGTGTCGAGAGAGAATCAAGCAATGTCTCAGGCTTCGACTTCAAGCTGGTTGATTTTGACACCAAGATCTTCACTTGAATGATCAACATACCTACTTATCCCATATGTATGATGAATGCAGCCAGATTTAGGAATTGCGGAGATTGGTTTTGTGCAACTCTCTTGCGTTTCTTTCTTTGTTTGTCTATGTCTTTGTCAAATAGTCGCTTAAATTAACAATATGAAGTTTCGGTTAATGCTACTATAAAATTCTATTAGAAATTGTTGCCTTCGTGAATCTTTTAATTATTTGACAAAAAAAACAAAAGCAAGTCAAATAAAAAGTTAATATTAGTTAACTTTATATATATGAAATCTTAGATACGTTTACAGTTATGATTCTTGTAAACTATTTACTCAAGACTTAATAATCTTGTTGACTTAAATATATCCCTGAGTTCTCTCGCAATTACTTTATTCAATACACACAACACAATCCTACAAATTTACTTTAAACCCTTTGACTTTCCAGATTTTTTACTAACATTAATTTTAACTGTGAATTGCATTAAAAATTTTCTGTCAATAATAATAAAAGTTTATATTAGCAAATATTAAATCCAAGAGCAAGAAAAATGCAAAATCGACTCAAGTTGGATTTTTTTTAAAAATCTAAAACCAACGAAATTCAAAATCATATTTTCTGAAAGCTCGCTGAGATAAATACTGTGTTTCATTGCACTGAAAAGCTCTAATATTTCATTCTCTCTTGGCTCTTGCTAATCAATCTCTGTCCCTCGCTCTAAGATTCAATAGCAGCGGTTGTTGCGGCGATGATCGTTTTCTGCAGCCGTATCTGGAGGTTAAAGAGGTGAAGGAGACGACTTCGTTGGTGACTGAGCTCTTCCGTCATTTTTACACACATTGTTTGGTCTCTGGAACAAGCGATAGCATATCGATGAAGGTTCACGATGCTTTAATCCCTAAACCGGACCAACTCATCGTTATGTCTCCTTCAGGTTTCTCTACATCTCTAATCGCTTTTGTTCTCTGTGATTCCGACTTTAATTGAAAGTTCTTCGCTATTTGAACTTATGAGGGGTTTCTCGTAAGAACTAGTATTACATACAATCATATGTTACTAACCAATACAATGCAAGTATTAAATGCTTTAGAACAGATAATGGGGGAGAATACACTAGCACCAGATTTCAACAACACTTGGCCAAGCATGGCATTAAATATCAAACCAGCTGCCCTTACACTCCACAACAAAATGGAGTGACTGAAAGGAAGAATAGGCATTTGATGGAAGTTGTGAGAACAAAGATGTTCCACATGAAAGTTCCCAAAATATTTTGGGGGGGGGGAAATGCTCTTGTAGCTGCATGTTACTTGATTAATAGGACTCCTACAAAATTCCTAGATGACTTGTCTTTATTTGAGGTACTAAACAAAACTAGACCTAATATTGACCACTTAAAAGTGTTTGCTTGTGTTTGTTTTGTATTAGTTCCAAATGAGCAAATGAACAAGCTGGACCCAAAGAATACCAAAGCTATGTTCATTGGGTATTTTTCTACCCAGAAAAGATACAAATATTATGATCCAGAGACTAGAAGAGTTTTGGTATCCAGAGATGTCAAATTCCAAGAATCCAAAGGTTTCTATGAAGAAGGAACTTGGGATCAATTCAAGGATATCTCCATAACAAGATAAGACCAAGCTGAGAATCTGCGGAGACTCCTGGAGAGCATTGGCATAGTTTCACCTCATCCTCAGCCCACAGTCACTGTCCCTCAGCCTGTACCAGCCGCATCCAGCCCGAGCATAACGCCTGCTCCGGTTCAGCCAGCCGGGCCGCGACAATCAACCCCGGCTGGTTGCGCCAATCCGTGGCCTTCCTCCTCTCGAACATGGGGGGGAGAAGCATCTACTCATGTCCAACAAGACTCATGAGATTCATCAATTCTAGTCTCAGCCTCCAAAAGATCAAGAGATGTACCTACTCTCATTGAAGCTTTAGGTGAAGAAGAAAAGCCTATCCAAGAAGCTCCACATACAGTGTTAAGAAGGAGCACAAGACAAAGGAAACCACCAGTGTTCTACAATGAGAATGATGTGGTTCATCATGATCAGGGAGTTTGTAATATTGCTCACTTACTTACTAATCATGTTGCTTTTATTTCAAGTCTTGATGAGGAACATATTCCAAAGACATATGAGAAAGCTATGACCAAGAAGGAATGGAGGGAAGCTATCTTAGCTGAGAAACAAGCCATGGAAAGGAATAGTACCTATGCTCCAGCCACCTTACCTAAAGGAAAAAGAGCTGTAAGTTCTAAGTGGATTTTTACCATTAAATACAAAAGCAATGGCTAAATTGATAGATATAAAGCTAGGTTGGTGGCTAGAGGTTTTACTCAGACATATGGTGAAGATTATAGGGATACCTTTGCACCTGTAGCTAAGCTTCATTCTGTTAATGTTTTTCTTACTTGCTACTAACCTTGATTTGGAGTTAGGGCAAATGGATGTTAAGAATGCATTCTTACAAGGTGAATTAGAGGAAGAGGTATACATGTCACCTCCACCAGGTCTAGAGGAGGAGGTAGGAAGCGGCAACATACTTAGGCTGAGGAAGACCATCTATGGCCTTAAACAATCTCCAAGAGCTTGGTACCACAAGCTAAGTGTAACCTTGATGGATATAGGCTTCAAAAGATCTGAAGTTGAACATACTCTTTTTATACTAAAGATAAAGGAAGGTATTGTGGTAATTCTCATTTATGTAGATGATATAATCGTATCTGGTAGTGATAGTGTTGGTATTGCATCTACAAAAGACTATTTGGAGAGTGTCTTTGATATTAAGGACTTAGGAGAACTTAAATACTTCTTAGGAATTGAAGTGTGTAAATTCAAGGAAGGTATTTTTTATCTCAAAGGAAATATGTTGTAGATTTACTAACCTCTACAGGTATGATGGAAGCTAAACAGCCAAAACACCCTTAGAAGAAGATTATAAAATCGGAACTAAGGGGGAGCAAGAGGAGGAAATTGATTTTCATGATCCTAAGCTCTATAGGAAAGTGGTTGGTAAGCTTATTTATCTAACCATCACTAGACCAGATTTATGTTTTTCTGTGAATCAGGTATCTCAACACATGCAAGGTCCAAAGTTGAGACATTGGGAGATGGCAAACCGAATTTTAAGATACCGAAAAGGCACTCATGAACAATGTATATGGATGAGTTGCAATAGAAATACAAATGTGGTTGGTTATTGTGATGCAGATTGGACAGGAGATAGGGAAGATAGGAGAAGTACCACAGGCTATTGTACTTTATAGGAGGGAACCTTGTGACTTGGAAAACCAAGAAGCAAAAGGTGGTGTCATGCTCTAGTGCAGAATCAGAATATAGAGCCATGAGGAAGCTTACAACTGAATGCATTTGGCTGTGGCAAATTCTTTCTGGCCGTGAAGTGTGATGAACCTATCACCATCCTTTCATAAAACACAGAGTTGGAGGCAATGTGTATAGCAATTTTTGAAGTAGACTGCCGCAAAGTAAGATAAGCTATTGGAAAATGAATCATCTTGCCTTGCTATACAAGGAGTGAGGATCAACTAGCTGATGTGTTCACCAAGGCAACAACTCTGAAGAATGGCGCCTCCATCTATCCAAGGCTTGGCCTTATGACCATTCCACAACAATAATCCTAACATGGAGTGTTATACTCTTTTTTCCTAGAAAAGGTTTTGTCCCAATTGGGTTTTCCTTCTTTAGGTTTTTAATGAGGTAATGCTTCATGGTTACAAGCTTAGGCATTTTCCATGTCTTAAGCTTGAGGGGGAGTGTTGGAATGAAGAAGAAATGATGAAAGATAAAAGCCTTTAATTCTTGTATAAAGGCGTGAGTTGTCTAGGTCAAAGGGGAGTGTCTAAGGCTTGTTTGAGTTATAGTGTTATGTTATCCTTGTAGCCATTCATGTATAAGGCAATCCTTGTATCCAAACAAGTCTAGACTATATTAGTATAATTAACTTTCTCCCTTCTCATTTGTAACTTAGAAACTATTATTCTCATTCTCTTAATAATTCATTCTTCTCTCTAAATCTTTTTAATCTCTAATTCTCTCATTCTACAAATATCTTAATCTCATATTCTTTCATCAGTGGGATAAAACCGAAGATAGGAAAAAAATACAATTTCCTAGCACGACTTTTGGTGTCTCTATCGGATGGTAATGTTAAAAACACCGGAGGAAGAATAGTCTTCTAGAAGGAACCTCCATGGCTCCTTGTCTAGCTGGAACAGGTTGGACGTTCTCGGGCTGGTCGGGTCTTGGCATGCTGGTCCGGTCGCTGGCTGGTCGCCTAGTCCAAGGTCGGGTAGTCGGGACGACCGGGACAAGGCACTTGATCCGAGACTGGTCGTGAGTGAGGCTTGTACGGGTCGGCATGGTCCAGGTCGCCATGGTCGGTCCGGAGCTGGTCATAGGCGGCTCGAAGTCTGGTCCGGTTCCACTCTCCAGTAGCATGTCGGGCTTTCTGCTAACGCCTTCCTCTTAAACCGTGTGCTGGTGGGATGACTGGTGCAGTGGCTGGGTTAATGTCCTCATCATTCCCTCCCTCTTTAAGTGCTTTGGTCTCCAAAGTGAACTTCTCACCTGCATCAAACAACTCTAAGTTAGAAACATTAAACGCACTAGACACGTTATACTCACCTGGAAGTTCGAGCAGGTAGGCGTTGTTGTTGATTCATCTAAGGACGCAGAATGGACCATTTCCCCGGGGTGAAAGCTTGCTCTTCCTTTGTTGGGGAAATCTCTCTGGTCGCAGATGTAACCAAATCCAATATCCCTCCTTGAAAACCATGTGTATGTGGTTTTTGTTGGCGTTTTTGACGTTCTGGATGTTCCGTTGCTCCAGATTTTCCTTGGTCTCTGCATGAAAACGCTTGATGTATTACGCATTTGCTTCTCCCTCTAAGCTGATGGCATCTCCCAATGGTATGGGTGTGAACACGATAGGCGTGGTCCGTTTGAAGCCGTAGACGACTTCAAATGGAGAATGCTTCGTGTCAGACTGTGTAGCTCTGTTGTAAGCGAACTTGACATACGGAAGGCACTCCAACCAATTTTTCATGTTTCTGCCGATTGTCGCTCTCAATGTCTGGGACAATGCCAGGTTGACAACTTCTGTCTGTCCGTCAGTCTGCGGATGGTATGCGGTGGAAAACAAGAGGTTGGTGCCTAATTTGCGCCACAATGCTCGCCATAAGTGGCTGAGGATCTTGGTGTCGCGGTCGGATACGATCGTCCTGGGAATGTCGTTCAGTCGTACGATCTCCTTGAAGAACAGGTCGGAAGTCTGGCTTGCGTCATTGGTCTTGTTGCAAGCGATGAAGTGTGCCATCTTGGAAAATCGATCGACCACTACGAAGATGGAGTCCTTGTGGTTGATTTTTGGCAGGCTTAATACAAAATTCAGGTCAATTTTTGAGAAGACCGCGGCTCTGCTTAACTCGCCTAGCATGTCGTCCAGGCGCGGAATGGGGTGCCGGTACTTGATTATAATGTTGTTGATGGTGCGACAGTCGACGCACATCCTCCAGATCCCGTCCTTCTTTGGTACAAGTAGGATCGGGATGACATAGGGATTGAGGCTCTCTCGGACGTAACTTTGATCCAGAGGTCATGTACTTGCCGTTCTAATTCCTTAGCCTCCTCGGGGTTGACTCTGTATGCAGGACGGTTGGGCAACTGAGCTCCGGGAACAAAGGCCGGCTGAGATTTCTTCCGAAAACACGTCGGCATATTTATCTAGTAAGGCTCGGATCTCGGCAAATAATAGTGCCTCGGTGCTGGAGATGTGGAGGTTCTCTCTGTAGAGCATCAAAACGAGCTGGGTACCCTTCGTACGGGTGGCTTTCCGCATGTCTGACACATTTATTCAAATGTTCTCCTTACGAGCATGTTGATCTAGTTCTGGGTCATTGCTGAGGTTATGATGAAAATGAGGTGCCGATACTTGATTATAATGTTGTTGATGGTGCGACAGTCAACGCACATCCTCCAGTTCCCGTCCTTCTTTGGTACAAGTAGGACCGGGACGACATAGGGACTGAGGCTCTCTCGGACGTAACCTTGAGCCAAGAGGTCCTGGACTTGCCGTTCTAATTCCTTAGCCTCCTCGGGGTTGACTCTGTATGCAAGACGGTTGGACAACTGAACTCTGGGAACAAAGGCCGGCTGAGATTTCTTCCGAAAACACGTCGGCATATTTATCTAGTAAGGCTCGGATCTCGGCAGATAATAGTGCCTCGGTGCTGGAGGTGTGGAGGTTCTCTCTGTAGAGCATCAAAACGATCTGGGTACCCTTGGTACGGGTGGCTTTCCGCATGTCTGACACGTTTATTAAAATGTTCTCCCTACGAGCATGTTGATCTTTCGCCATCTTAGATTGCATTTTTTGAACGTCCTGTGCAGATATTGGTGTTAGATTGTATCTACGCTTATCGTTGACAAATGAATAGAAGTTGGTCTGTCCGTTGTGCGTAGTCTCTCAATCAAATTGCCATGATCGTCCAAGCAGAAGATGTCCAGCTGACATCGGGACGACATCACAGGTGACCAGGTCATGGTATATGCCGATGCTGAATGAGACCTTAACTTGGTCCAAAATGTATTATTATGTCTTGTTGTTCAGCCATCGTAGTTTATAGGGCTTAGGATGCTTAGTCACAGGTAATCCTAGTTTCTCCACCATGTATATGCTGGCGGTGTTGGTGCAAGACCCTCCGTCGATAATCAACGAGCATAATTTTCCAAGTATTGTACATTTGGAATGGAAAATGTTCTCTCGTTGTTTTTCTTCTTCTTGCTCGAATCTTGAGCTGAGAACTCGTCTGATCATGAACATCTCTCCGGAGTCGGCGTATTTAATCTCCTCGTCGGATTGTTGATGCATCGGAAATGATGCCTCCTCTTGCTCGCCTTCGGATTCGTAATCGTCGGAAGCAGTGAGTACCATTGTTCGTTGAGTGGGATATTCGTGAGACATGTGTCCTCTGCCTTTATACTTGAAGCATACAATCTCGCTGCTCCGCTTTGGGGCGGCTGGGGCAGGTCTGGGAGCTGAACTGCTGGCCATGGCTTTGCCCTTGAGTCGTGGATCAATGGGCTGGGCCGTTCACTCGAAGGCCTTGGAGCCGGTGCTCCAGGTGCTCTTAGGTCGACAAGGTGCGGTAAGTTTACGTTTATGGCACTTTGTTTAACTGATAGGTGGAACAACTCGCCTAGGTCGTGGTATGGCTGCAACTCGATTTTTCTGGTGGTGGACTCGTGCAAGTCGTCGATGAACTAGGCCATTAGGCTATCCTCGGACTCGTTTACATCGAGTCGGTTACGGAGGTGCTCGAATTAATCAAAATATTCGGACACCATCTTGCTGCCTTGGGTAAGGCGTCGGAAACGTCGCTGAAGCTCGCGGTAGAAGTGAGGTGGGACGTGGCGTCTCCTCATAATCTGGGTGAGTTCGACCCAGGAGGTCAAAGCACCCATCCGAGCTGTTAATTCTCGATCCCACCACGCCAGTGCGTGGTTAGTGAATTGCGCTGTTGCTAGGGCGACTTTACGGGGATTGTCGTAGTTGTAATACTCAAAGATGAGCTCCATTCGTCTCTCCCAGTCTAAGTACTCCTCGGGATCAACCTTTCCCGAAAGGAAGGTGGGTTCATCTTCATTTCGGGATAGTGCATTGGTTGTTGGGGTGGTGGCATGGGCCCGTCGTAGTACTGATGCCGACCCATAGGTGGTCGGTCGTGTGGATAAGGGGGAGGTACGGGTCCTGGTGGAGTTGTATGATGTTTCGGATGCTCAAGACGCGTCGCTAGAGTCGTCATCTGGGTCGTTAAAGCTTGCAGGAGCTGACCGTTTTGCTCTGATGTTGACTCGTCACTCTCTGACATATTTTCTTTTCCGAGAAAAGGAAATTTGAGGGAAAAAAAGTTTTCCGGAAAGGAAACTTGCAAATATGAAAACTTTTCTTAAATAAAAAATTTTCACAGATATGATATTTATTTTGTTTTTATTATTTATAAAAAATAGGAAACCAAAAATTATGCAATAAAAGGAAACAAAAAAGAAAATACAAGAAAAAAGATAATTATCCTAAAGGTTAATTATTGCCTAAAACTAATAATGAAAACTAATTAAAAAGAAGATATCCTAAAATTTATTGTCTATCTAAATAAAAAGGAAACTATACAAGACAAAGAGAAAAATCTAATTATTGTCTAATTCCTAAATGGAAACTACCTTAAACTAAAAGGAAAACTAATTAAGTCTATTTTCCTAAAAGAAAAACTACTTAAAGAAATCTAGAAAACCTCCTAAACTATTTCCTAACCTAGAAATCTATGGAAACTAATTAATCTACTGCCTAATGGCTAGGGGAAAATTTCCTAAAACTAAGAACTAAGAATCTAGACACTAAGGGGAACTAAGCAAACCTAGCCGCCTAAGGGCTCGGACTGCAGGCTGGTGCACGGGTTGCTAGAGGGGAGCTAGGGTAGGATGCAAGTTGCGGACGGTTGAGGAATGCTAGGGGATAGGACGCAATACGGGGGGGGGGGGGGGTCTGCGGGACGCGATACACGGTACTGGTCACCCGGGAAACCTAGGAACACACAGTAGCTCTAGCTAGGTGACTCAGGAACTAAGGTGGTACGCATACTAAGCTAGGTGGGATAGGGACCTAGGCTGAACTAAACGTGGGACAGGATGGAGCCTAGATGGAACGCGGGATGTGTGCTTCCTAAACTACACGCGGGATGGGAACAACACACGCTGGACGACGCAACACACGCGGTACGCTAAGGTGGTGAGACTAAGCGCGGGTCGCCTAACGTAGACCTAACGTATGCACGACCACACCAGGCACAAGTCTACCTAGAACTCGAATCGGGCAAGGACCCGAAAGCTATGTGCTAACCTAAGAAGCTAAGATGCGAACCCTAAGCAAGAAGCACATACAACACACACAAACCCTAACTGCCACACACGTGTAGTCCAAGAAACATTGGCTCACAATTTCTTCAAAAATTGGGATTTGTGTTCTAGGTGAGTTTCTAAGAACCCTTGTTTGATTTTAACAACCGAAACAATATTTTTAATTTTGTTCTTTGTCTCAAAAAAAATGTTAACACCAAACAAGCAAATAAACAAGCAAATTCTTTTTTTTTTTTTTGAAAATAAGTAAACGAAGACAAGGAATGATAGAACCTGATTTTTTTTTTTTTTTTTGGTGTTTGTGGTATGTGACTTGATTCCCTTCATTTTTACCGAGAACCTCATGGGAAAGAGAAAGCAACACAATCAAAAGCCAAAAACTATTGCAACAAAACAAAGGAAAAATCGCCAAAAACAAAAGAATATATTCAACCTGATGAGCAGGAGCTTTAAGCTATGATACCAGATGATGCAAGAACCGTGGGGTGGGCTGTCTTTCACCAAAAAGCTCAGGTTGTTGGACAGAAAACAATGGAAGTGAAGGGGTGGATTGAAGGGACCACACATGCTGTGAAAGGGGCTTGATATATTCCAAGAACTTTAACCAAAAAGGCTGAAGAACACGGCTGCAACCTAGCTAGAAGGCGGCACTAGATTAGACACTAGTATTAGGTTTTTTGTCAAAATGCTTGTTATTTTTATTAATGTGTAGACAAAATGCTTATATAACGTCTTATTACAACTTAAGCTACACTATATGATGTTTAGCCTTACAAAAATTAAAAATAGACTTCGACACAACATGCACAAAGATATATGTGGGAAGCTTGCCTTGAACAACAAGAGAAAAAGATTTAAGAAGCTTCAATTCGTCCAACAGTTCGGAGAAATTATTCATGTTAATGTCTTCTGTAATAGAGAAACAAGACAAAGAACTTACTAGATGATATGTCCTTATCCCATAAACTCCAAGTATCATCCGAGCATTTTATCTGACATTTGTTCGAGCAAAGAAAAAAAGAGAATTGTTTCAGCGATTCTTGTAACTAGAGGTGCAGGCTGTATTGTACCAAATATTGCATTCTTGATTTTTTGGGTGTAAATGAAAATCACGTGGACCTCAAGTTACAGATCTGAGGCAAGATTGCTGCATATGAAACAAGTTGTAAATCATATTTAACTCTTGAATAAAGCTGCACGTACATAAATTTATCCAACTTCGTTAATTGGGTAGACTGGGCAGTGCAGTAGTAGTTATTAGGCTTTAATCTGAAACCTAGTCTTCGAAATAATGAATCCAGGTTAATCATCTATGTTTTCATATATCTGTAATTAAGATTTTACGATTTTGGCAGTTAGAAGCCATTCGTGATTTTTTTTTTCTTTTTAAAAAGAAATAAAAGACAAATCTTTTTCAAAAATGGAGGTTTGTGTTTCTTTCGCACTTTTTGTTGTTTCAGTATTTTTTTTTTCACAGATTTTGCAATCCAACTTTTTAAATAGAAACATGTGAAGGCAAATTCGTCTGTCTTGCTCTGTTTTCTCTGTTTTGCTATGTTGGCCTATTCACTATAAGTTTTTTGTTTAGTCAAACAAGACTGAATTACAAAGACTTTCTGATAATTGCATTGAAATTTATCACCAACATCTCTTTATATACAATACCATCTCTTTATATACAAACTATAATTTGAATTAAATATTGAAAATAGTTTTATCATTAATATATTCTCAAATTATGATATTGTCATGATTATCTCTATTTTATCTTATATATAAATCCCAAAAAAAAGAAGCTTACTTTGTGATTCTGAAATCCAAACGGTTGGTTAACTAATTACGTTATATATTTTTGTTTGTTATAAAAAAGACACTTTTATAAGTTGTTCAATTTAATTTTCAATTTTCGATGAGACAAGTTATATACAAATAATTGACCAATACTTGCTATCTTACCCTTGTCCACAGAGTAGTTTTGCGTATTTCTTGTTATTAAATGATTCGTGTAACAAAAATATATTGATTTTCTAATATTTTCGACGGATCTCCACTAGAACCCTATATTCTTTTGCAATGTCTCTACCAAACAATGCATAAACAAAGATATGGCAGGTTTGCCTTGGATCACAAGAACCGAAGAACTCAGGAGTTACTTCGAACAGTTTGGAGAAATTGCCCATGCTAATGTGGTTTGTGATAGAGCAACAGGACGATCAAAGGGCTTTGGTTTCGTAAGTATCTAACAATATTTAACATGTTGAGTAATTATTGATAAAGATTTCTTTGATCCATGAGTTTGAGTTGATATTCTCAGGTCACGTTTAGTGAAGCTTAATCTGCAATGAGAGCTTGCGAAAATCCTACTCTGACTATAGACTGATGAAAGGCCAATTGCAGACTTGCTTATTTTGGTGCTAGGGTTCACAATAACCATTCATACCAATACGGTTTAGGCTCAATTTTCTCAATTTGGTTAATTATTGGCAGTGATACTTTCTCGTCATAATATTTTTTTCTTGCAATTACAGGTCTAGTTGTCTATTTAGACCCCTATTGGTATGTTCATCTTATCAATTTTTTTTTTTTATGGATAACACCGAACAAAACATCTAGAAATTGTTTGGTAATATTTTTTTAAGCATCAAATTGTGTGGTATTAACAAGAAACTAATCTAAAGTTTTTGGTATTTCTATATTCAGAGGAACGAGTATTACTGGCAGTATTATCAGCAGTATTACCAGTATTACCCTTGGTAATAGCACCCATCTGTATTAAACGCAATCTCAATCTGAGAAACAGATAGCTTCTTGTTCTGTTAAATTCTTATATCCAATTCCGTTTATTTTGTCTGACTTTATACTAGCACAAATTATTTACTATGTTATCTGCAGACTTCATAGCATTGCTTTTCCTATGTTTCAGCTGAAACATAATGTTTTTTCTATCATTAATATAAAAGTTTCGTAGATTTTAAATGGCCTATAAAGTTTTAGTATAAATTTCTGAAAAAAAAATCATAAATGATAATTTACATATGATATCAGTGCCATATAAAACCCATTAATCTCCCATTAAGGATTGATGATGAAATTTTGTTAAGAAATTGAGTTTTAATTTAATCTCATCAAAACATTGATAAATTAAAATATGTTAAAACTTACATCAATGTGTAGAGGCTGTGATGATCTTTTTAACTGTATATTATATGTTAAAATCCTTTAAATAAATTATGAATTATGAATTTCTTAAAAAATCTTGATTTTATTGTGGTTTTCGTCAAGGAATACGATGAACAATGACCGCAATAAATAGTATCGTGATGAACAGAATCACGATAAACAGTGTCGTGGTGAACAATATCATTGATGTAAGACTCGGAATCCACCTTGTCTTAAACACACGGATTCAAGGGCTAAGGCTGGAGCGGAAGATGAGTGATGGTAGAGATGAGGGTGAAATTGGCGATTGACTCTCTCAATTGGTGGGCTGATTGATTCTCTCAATCATTGGAGAACTAAACTTGCTTAAATCACACAGACAAACCTTACTCTATAATCTAAAGAATCAAATGAATCTCTCAAATGAAACTAAAGACACATAAATTCAAAGACAAAAGAAAAAAAGAATTATCTTTTGTTTATAAACTTAGTTGATTGAAAGGTCATTTTACAATGATTCTAATGGTCAGTTTATATAGGCTGATTACAGACAGTCTACTAGCTATAAAGAAAAGAGAATACACGAAATTAAGTGCAAAAGATTATAGAGTTGACTCCTTTGGGGGAATATTGCATTTAAGCTTTAATTGTGCCTTGATCAATGTAGGCTCGAGATTCCTTGTATCTGTACAGATTGGGGAGATAAAAATGTTGTCTTGGAACCTTATGTCTAGTGTAGAATGTGTCCAAATCGAGTGTGAATATAAGGGGAAAGAGCTGTAGGAGTTTTAATGCGGATGACTCCAAACATGGCAAGTAGAAGTAAGAGAGAATCCGCCTGATTCTCTGGATACTGGTGCATGGTAAGATGATTGCAGAATCTTCTAATTGGTTAGATTTATCTCCTGAATGCTTAAATATCTCTCCTGGTTGCCAAGTATTGGTTTGAAGTTTTTAAACTCGTGAGCTTCCAAATAATGCATGACGGTATCTCCTTGTTCAGAAGTTGAATAACTTTTAAACCATAATTAATTTAGGTATGAATCCAATTTTCCGTGCACTTATGATGGGTTAGGTTTCCATAAAAAGTTGTTTTACAACTTGGTTCCACCTGGTTCAATTGGAATCCTTAAATTTGTAACAGCTGGTCTCTTTCGGGTTCCTTGGAAAACCTCTGATTTGAATTGATGTCCTCATATACTCTCTCTCTTGAAAAGGTTTCGACCTCGATACTATATAATCTGTACCAAGAGAAAGCAAGTTAGCTTTCATTCTCTTTTGATAGTTTAGAGTATTTCCTTGGTATTGTTGTGGCTTGGTGGCATGTGGTGCATTAGGAGGCTCTCCTTTAAGCATGTAAGATAGGATCACACCTCTTCTTTGGTCTGGTGTAACTTCTTTTTGTTTTACCTCCTTAATAACTGGAATGATCTCAACAATTTGGATAAAGAAACAAGTGCATCATGGGTTCTTTACAAAAGCATAAACTTGTCAAATATAATTCCTTAGCACTAGTGATAGAGATTTATTTATCTCCACGAGTTTCACCTGAGAATACTAATAAGTATCGTCAAGAGTTTACCCGAGTTAGTGACTGTAAGTGCACAGTTTGTGCCTCTCATGGTATAAACGGGATCGATCCTCAGGGAAGACTTATAACTCAATAAATTTTAGGAATTTCTATCTAAGCTAAGAGATTTAGAATCGATTATGTTCAAACTGATAGAAAATTAAACTAATTGATAGCAGAATAAATAAAATTACGATTGAATTAAACTAGGAATAAGCTAATAGAGAAAATAATTCAACCATGGATTAGGCATTAGAGTGACTAAAGGTAAAATCAAGATATGAATATAAATCGTGAATGTATAATTTGTATGTCCAGACAATGAGATTATGAATAGATTAAGACATTCCCATGTAGAAATCCCTATGCTTAGAACTAGATTTTATCAATTCCCATTGCAAACCCTAAGACTAAACATGTTTTAATATCTATCTCAATTTTCATCAAATATCCTAGACAACTACTTCCGAAGACTAGAACCATAAGACTCACTAATTAGACTAATCTATAAATTCACTATCTCCTTTCCAAGGTTTGAATTCAATAAACCCTAAATTGACTTTTCCAAGATCAATCTAGCAATAAACATATCTAATAGTGATGGATTACACAATCCTAGACCTAAATATCATCTCATGATCTCGATTCCCCTAATCATCTATCCTATCCATGGCTGAATCTAAGAATCTACTCAGACATGACATAAATTGCAGGGAAAACAATAATAGATGAGAAAAACATTATAAGATTGCAGAGATGAAAAGAATACAAGAATCCTTAAGAAAATAAATCTTTAATTGTCTTACTAAACACCATAGATTGTTGAAGGAAGACCTAGGGCTCTTGTTCACTTTTTCTCTCTTGGTGGCTGAATAAAACGTGCCCTGGGTTTTCTATAAAACAAACTATTTATAGGTTCCCAAAAACCTGATTTATTAAACTAAAACGACATAAAAATGAGTTATTTACGGGATCGATCGATCGGACGAAGGGAACGATCGATCCTTAAGTCCGTCGTAGACATTTTGGGCTGGTAGATCGATCGATCTTGACGGACATCGATCGATCTAAACTTGCTCGGTCGTTCTTCTCTCCTTCTGTTTGGTCTTGGAAATTCACGCAATCACGATCACATAAACGATCAATCGATATTTTCAGGCTGAGATCGATCGATCTCTTCACATAAAGAAGTGTATAGGTTCGATCATCATTTGAGTCCATTCATCCTATTGACACGTTCTGTTCATTCTCGCATCATTGTATCAGCCACAGGTGACTACATAGACTCCGAAAACGTTCCTAACTTGCTTTGTATCCTCTGAAAAATAAAAAGTGGAAAACATCCTAGAGTTCTAATGCATATGAACCTAAATATATACTAAAATGTGAAATCTAATGGTTGATTCATGCAAGTTGTGTACAAAATGATCTATTAAAACTGCTAAAATATGGGTTTATCAACTCCCCCAGACTTGTCTTTTTGCTTGTCCTCAAGCAAATGACTAGTATAGGTAAGATAACAAACCTACTGGAACTCAGAGCCAAGTCACATTGGTCAAATATCCTGTTCAACATCAAAGCTAATAATTCTCGAATGCAAAGTGTGCAAGTCTACTTAAAAATTTTAGTCATGCCTATCACAAATTATCTCAGATCAAACTTAATCTACACAATGCATTTAGATCAACCAACTCTTTTAACATTCATTAAACTAGAAACTTGTGAATCATGTTAGATACTTTCAATGAACTCATTTGGCTAAAGGTAAGGTAAAGAGATAGGAATGATCTATTCTTCCATAGGTTGTTAAAGCCAAATGTGGGGATCTCTAAAAAATGGAATGAACTTTAGAAGAATGCTAAAGGTAAGCTCCAATAAATGCATACAAGACAAGATTCTCATCTACCCGAAGTATACTACTCACTGAAAACACATACCCAAGCAAGTATTATTCCCCAAATTGCTCTTAATTCTATCCTTAGAAAAACCACTAACTTTAATATTTATCTTTAAGATCAGACATAAACGCTTTCATTCAACTTTTCTCTCTAGAAGAGGGGCTAATTCGATCTGTCTAGCGGGTTTAGATTCTCTTTTAGCTGGTTATTTTCTCTTTTTTTTTTACTTCTTTCGCAAGAACCTTTTTTCTATTCCATAAATTTTATCGCTATTTCCACTACTCTTTACTATACTTTTGTCTTTTATTTTCTTTTCATCCCTTTCTTTCCTGAACTTTTTATTCCATTAGCTTTTTTATCTCAAAACCCATTGGTTACCCATTCCTTTCTTCCTTTTAAGTACCTACCTAGTCCTAGGGTATCCCAAAAGTATGAACCAAAACTACATGAGAAGCTAATCTTGTCGGTTCCTACCTAACACGTTCTACCAAGTTCATTCCAAAAAATGCCTAAAACACTCACTAAAATATAATGTGGTTTGAACAAACATTAGGCTTAAGGTAGGATAGTCTGCTTGGATCACAAAGAATGGTAAAAAGATAAAAGAAATCCAAGTATGTGTAGGTAAAATCCATGATTTCAAATCCGGTAATCTAACCTGATAATTCTAAATCCATATTATATTCCAATAGATAAGAGATGGTATCAAATCAAGCATGCTTCAACTAAGAGTAATAGGCAAAAATTCCACGCATGGATTAATCTTATGTTTCAACAAGCAATTTATGCATCAGATTACCAATAACTCGTCAATTGAAACTAATAAAATGAGCAATAGACTATATTAAGGCAGTTTCATCATGGTTACTTATGCAAATGCAATGCAAAACTAAATGAATGAAGAAAAATAAGTCATGAAAATAAAAGTTAAGGCAAACATAAATATCCTCCCCCAGACATATTTTACACTGTCCCGGTGTAAATATAAAACTAAAGGAAGATACAAAAGAAGGTAAAAATAATGAAAAGTACAAAGGAAAGCAAAAAAAGGAAAATTACTGAATCAATGATCTTCGGGGCTCACGCTTCGACTCTGTCTTGGTCTGTATCTGCGCCTGGGTAGTCGAGCCTCGGAATCTGACTCTGTGTCATCTGTATCAGCTCATCATCTGTGTCCAGCAACATCAGAAATATCTGCAGCTCCGGAAGGCTCGCCTGTCTCCCTGGTCCGTGATCCTCTAAAGCAGGAAGGTGGTTGTGGGCATCTTGTCCGAGCTATTGCCTCCCACATCCGTCGCATCATAGAGCGAGACCTCCTGTGGGACTCCACCACCCAATCCCTAAACTCAGCCTCTGTAGCACCGAAGGAGTATGGTGGAAGGTCATACTCTCTGGAATAAGGAGGAAGTGCATACGCGTCCTCAGTAGCCTCCTGGTTCTGGGGCGGACAATAGTCGGGGACTCTGTCGTCCTCCTGGTGGGTCTGAGATGTAGATGACCTAGACGAGCAGCCTCGTCGTCGAGATCCAGTGATGGGCTGGTAGTAGTGCTCTGGAGGGATGATGAACTCGAGGTTTGCCCTGGATGTGAGGGTAGTGAACTCGCGGATGGGGAGCTTACAGAGCTGAGTGGCTCCCGCGCGATCCTGGAACTGGTAGATGTAGCCTGGCTTAAGGATACCACTGTTCCGAAAGACTGCTCATCAAATAAGGCAATCTTAGACTCGCAGGGTGTAGAGCCAAGATCGATACCATGATGGATGAATAATGGGGTCAGTAAACTCCCGATCCGCTCTACCTTCTGATTCACCGTGTTTAGACCACCCAAGTTGGTGCGCAGCATAGTGGGTGGTGGGCTGGTGTACACTGTATGTAAGGTGGTCGGGAGTCGAAATGGAGCAACATCAGCTCATCCTTCCATACGGCACCAGAATCTTCTTTGGCAAACAGGATGTTGTCATTGATCTTCGCTACCACCCGAACCACAGGGTCCGGAAGTGCGTCAGCTTAACCGCTCGCGACTCATAGGCACCCAGACCTATCAGATTCCACAGCTCTACGGCTTGTGGGAAGTCGGAGAGCCATCTGCAGACATCCTCTGTCCTGTCGAAACCATAAATGTCGCAAAGCTCACGGAGAGAGATCTCATAAAGGACTCCACTGGAAAAATATGACAGAGTTCCCTCGCTAGCTGCGGGAATAGCCTCGTCCTGGTATATGAGCTCGGCAGAGGCTAAGAACTGGCGAACTAGCTCTGGGAGGTAGGCAATCATGTCAAGACCCAGCCTCCGTAGCATATCGCGGACCTCTACTCGGATTCCATCCGCTCAACTGTCTGCTCGCAGACGAATCGTGTAGGCACCATCTCTATCCTCAACAAACCACTGTAGAAGGTGCAGTGATGGTGTGTCCACGGTCCCTATATCTGTAGTTCTGGTAACCCGTCTCCCTCAGGATCTGCTTCATCGTCCCTCTCGGAACTAGCTCAGTCCTCCAGTACGGCTCTTCATCAGGTGAAAACGGGGTGTTGTCTGGTCTAGGCCAAGGGAAAAACGTCGTTTCCGGTTCCTCAGGTTCCTGCTGCATAGATGTGGGGGGTCCCGTAGACTTTCCCTGTATCCTGCGTGGCTGATCTCCTGTAGCCATATCTGTAAAATCAGTAATCAAATATTAGTAAAAAGTGAAACTGCGAACGATCGATCGAAAATAAGATCGATCGATCCCAATTCATTACAGGTGTTATGTATTGGCAGATCAATCGATCTCGTTCGAGCGAAGAACACCATTTTCGGATTTCGTCTATCCTGCCCCAAATTCTTTAAACTAAACACGGGTTTCATTCCAAACAACCTAACAAACGTCTATTCGGCAACCGTTTTTCATAAAATTTCCTAAATTTCTGGATTTTGGTCGATTTTATTCAAGAATGAATTGAGATGAAAAAGAGAAAATTTGGAGTCGTACCTTTGCAGATTGAACGCGAAAGTTGGATAATCGTGTAGAGTATGAAAAAATAGACGGAATGCACCCATAAATCATGCAAAACGGTGATGTAATTGGGAAGTTGTGGTCGAAAATTGTTTAGGGTTTTGGTGTGGTTGTTTTCGTGAGAGAGAGAATAAGAAAGTTGAGATATTTGTGTTTTGATCTCGAGTGATAGAAATTGGGTTTAAAAATGTGTTTTCCGGTTTAATTCAAGTGAAAATTAACCGGTGTACTTACCTATAGGTAGGATTGATCCAAGATACTTCCGCAAAATTCAGCCTTGAAACGATCGATCGATCGTTTAGTCAAGATCGATCGATCGTTTCATCCTTCGGTGAAACCTACAAAATTGAAAACTAAGTTAGTACAACTCAATCTTGAATAACTAAAATAGAAATATGTACAATAAGAAATGTGAGTTGCCTCCCAAGAGCGCTTGTTTAACGTCACTAAGCTTGACGACATGACGTTTGAACTTATGTAAATAGAGGTTCTGAGAGAGAAACTTTGAGTTCTCGCTCTTGTCTTCAGGTGTCAAGTAGGGTTTGCATCTCTGCCCATTGACTGTGAACTCTCCCCCAGACTTATTCTAAAGGACTACTTCTCCATAAGATCTGAATTCTTCGATTGTGAATGTTCCAGACCATCTTGATTTTAGCTTTCCCGGAAAAAGTTTCAATCTAGAGTTGAAGAGTAGGACTTGATCTCCTTCCTTGAAATCTCGTCTCAGGATCATCTTTTCATGGAAGGCATTTGTTTTCTCCTTGTAGATCTTTGAACTCTGGTATGCTGCTTGTCTTGTCTCCTCAAGTTCTTCCAGGTCAATTAGGCGTTTTTCCGAGGCTATCTTTATGTCGAAGTTGAGCAACTTGGTAGTCCATAGTGCCTTATACTCCAGCTCCACCGGGAGGTGACAACTTTTTCCATATAGCAGGTTGAATGGAGTGGTGCCAATGGTGGTCTTGTAGGCAGTCCTATATGCCCATAGAGCATCATCAAGTTTAATTGCCCAATCCTTTCTCAATTTTCTGACTGTCTTCTCAAGGATTTCTTTAATCTGCCTGTTTGATACTTCCACCTATCCAGATGTCTGAGGGTGATAAGGTGTAGCCACTTTATGCTTGACTCCATGTTTCTTCAGAAAATTTTCAAAGACTTTGTTGATGAAATGGCTTCCTTCATCACTGATCATAATTCTTGGGACTCCAAATCGAGGAAAAATTATGCTCTTGAACAACTTGATAACCACCTTCGCGTCATTAGTAGGACTGGCAACAGCTTCCACCCATTTAGAGACATAATCAACTGCCACTAAGATGTATTTGTTGTTGTAAGAGGATGGGAATGGCCCCATGAAGTCGATCCCCCACACATCATATGTCTCCTCACACCTTTTGAGTATCCTGCATAAATTTGAAAGACACACAGCAAAAGAAAAACCATACACAGAGAAATTATCCATGAATACTTCCATTATCTCCTCAATTATTTCCGAGAAAATAGACATTACACATCTTTGAAAAGTTGCAGGAGCGTTACATAGTCTAAATAGCATTCTCCTATAAGCGAAAGTACCATAAGGACAAGTAAATATCGTCTTTTCTTGATCTTGAGGATGAATGGGTATTTGAAAGAATCCATAATACCCATCTAGAAAACAGTAGTATTAATGATTGACTAATCTTTCTAACATTTGATCAATGAATGGCAATGGAAAATGATATTTCCTAGTTGATGCATTCAGTTTTATATAGTCTATGCACATCCTATGACCAGTGATAGTTCTTGTAGATATCAGTTCATCTTTTTCATTTTTAATCACAGTGATACCTCCTTTTTTCGGAACTACATGCACAGGCGAAACCCAATTACTATCTGAAATGGGATAAATGATTCCTGCACCTAGTAGTTTCAAGATTTCCTTTTTTACTACCTCCTGTAAGTTTGGATTTAGTCTCTTCTGATGTTCTATTGATGACTTAGAGTCATCTTCTAAATATATTTTATGCATGCATAATGACGGGGAAATTCTTTTGATATCTCCTAGAGAAGGCTTTCCTATACTTTTTCAGCTCATGCAATAACATAGACGTTTCATTATCAGACAGAGAAGCACGAACGATCACCGGGTAAGTAGAGTTTGTTCCAAGAAAAGCATATCTTAGCCCTGGTGGTAGTGGTTTGAGTTCCAACTTTGGTGCATTCTCCTCACTCCAATCGTCTTTACTGCTAGTCTTACCATTGTTAGCTTCTGGAAATTCCAACTTCAATTTAATCTCTCCTCTCATTGGCTTATGAGAGTCCATGATCCGCTCATACTGCTCCACTTCCTCGTTGATCATTATTGATTTCACAGACTCCTTGGTAAGAGCTAATTGAAGAGAGTCTTCAACAGCTAACTCTTCCAGATATTCTTCGACCATATCCTCCAGCATCTCAATGTAAAAGACCTTCTTCTCTATTGAAGGCTTCTTCATGACCTCCAGTATATATCAAACTTTAATACTGAGGATTCCAAGTTCAGGTCGATAATCCCTTTCTTCACATCAATGATAGCTCCTGCTGTGGCTAGGAATGGATGCCCCAGGATGATTGGGTCTGTAGGTTCGTCATCCATTTCTAATACCACAAAATTGGTGGGAATTATGCAGTCTCCTACCTTCAGAGGCAAGTCTTCTAAGATACCAATAGGATACCAGATAGACCTGTCTGCCAACACCAGTGAGATTCTAGTATTCTTAAAGTCTGTCAACCCTAATTTTTTCAACACAGTCAGTGGCATCAAACTGACACTTGCTCCCAAATCGACCAGACATTTCTCGAAGCTTAGAGGACCAATAGAGCAAGGTAATGTAAAGCTTCCAGGATCCTTGAGCTTCCTAGGCAGATTGTTCTGAATTATCGCGCTGCACTCATGATTTATTTGTACCATCGCATCCTTCAGTGCTTTCTTCTTGGTCACTATGTCTTTAAAAAGCTTGTTGTAGATTGGACAGTCTAGAACAAGGTCCATGAGTGACATTGTGACTTGAACTGTTCCCAGCAGCTTCTTGAACTTCTCAAACTGCTTGTCTAGAATTTGCTTCTTGAATCTTCCAGGGGAGATGGCCCATTCCGAGTCCTCCGAAAGATCAACGACAACGCCTACCAGCTTGAACTTATAGGTGAGTATAATGTGTCTAGTACGTTTAATGTTTCTGACATAGAGTTGTGTGATGCAGGTTAGGAGTTTGCTTTGGAGACCAAAGCACTTCAAGAGGGAAGGAATGATGAGGACATCGTCCCAACTACTGCACCGGTCATCCCACCAAGACCTCTCACACGGTCCAAGTAGAAGTCTTAAGGAGACAAGCTCTGCATGCTATTGGAGAGTGGAGCCGGACAGGAACTCAGACCGACCGCGCCAGAACCCGGACCGACCGACCCCGGTCTATGCGACCCCGAACCCTTCAAGCCGGAAAAGGAACAATGGAGGTTCCTTCTCGAAGATTCTTCTTCCTCTGATGTCTTTACAATTATCATCCGGTAGAGACACCAAAGGTTGTGCTAGAAAATTGTACTCTTTTTCCTATCTTCGGTTTTGTCTTACTGGATTTTCCGAAGAGGGTTTTAATGAGGCAATAATCTTAGTGCGCAAGACGGTGAAGACTTGTTCACAACTCCACATCATTTACAAGTCACCACCGATTTTTGCCTGAGTGTTAAAATGAGCTTTTCTATCTTTTAATTACATTTTAGACTTAGTATATTATTTAGGCTTATGAGTCATGTTGGCTACTTAGGCCCAAAGTCCTTTAAAATTTTGCCAATAAGCAGACTACTTGTTGTTTTTACTTCTTAAAGGGCTAAACATCATGTTGTTAAGCCTAAATTGTAACAAGACATTATATAAGCCTTTGGACCATTCATTAATAAAATAATAAGCAATTCAGAATTAAAATAAAACATAAGTCTTTTGTCTAAGACCTTACTGGCACCGCCTCCAAGCCCCTTGGTGAGCCTGCCTTGTTCTTCAACCTTCCCTGGTTGAAGTTCTTGGAGAATCACAAGCCCTTTAACAACTTGTGCGGTCCCATCGATCCACCTCTCGCTTCCATATCTTTTGTCTAGCAACTTGAGCTTCTCAGTGAAAACAGCCACCCACGGTTCCTACATCAGTGTCTTGGGTCGATATCAAAAACAGCCACCCACGGTTCCCAGGTACTTGCAAGGCACCAAAGAGTTTATGCTTACGTACAGGAGATCCAATAATATTGAAGTAATCAGATAGATTCAGACTTTGTCGGTGTGTCGATTGTAGAAAATTTACATTTGTGATGTAAGCGTAGTGGTGGTGCAACTATTGGTCGAGAAACTCGAGACCTCCAAAAGCGAGTTGAATGAAAGGGGGTGGATTGAAAGAACCACACAAGCTGCGGAAGACTTGTGATACACCAAGTTGTTCTTCTTGTCACAAGAAGAACGAAGGCAAGCTCTCCAATGGGGATTGGGCAGCCGTCAAAGAACAAGTAGACTAGGGTTTATTTTCTTAAAAATCGTGTTGTATTATTACTTGTAAGAGATGAGGCTTATATAGGCATTTTAGTTACAACTTAGGGTAAACAACATGATGTTTACCCAAAAAAACAAGTAGTGTAAATAAAAACAACATGAAGTTCTTTTTGCTGTAGAAAAGAAATGGGCTTAAGGCCAAATAACATAAAGATAAAAATATGAGCTTAAGGCCTTAAACTTATACTTAGTCTAAATAATGAAGAAATGAGATAGTTAAGCTTTGTAGATGAAAGAAGGCCGAATTTTGACAAAGACTTGTGAAGGATGGAGAGTTCTGTGAACAAGTCTTCGTCGTCTTGCGCCCTAAGAGTGTTGCCTCATTAAAACCTTCTCCGGAAAACCCAGTGGGACAAAACCGAAGATAGGAAAAAGAGTACAATTTCTTAGCACGTCTTTTGGTGCCTTTACCGAATGGTGATGGTAAAGACACCGGAGGTAGAAGAGCCTTCGAGTAGGAACCTCCAATGTTCCTTAGCTGAATCAAACGGGCCTTGATGAACCTCTGAGCCGTCTGGTGGGTCTTCATCCGTGGTCTGGGTATCTGCTATCTCCATCAGCTGGTTGAACTTGTCTCCCAAGGCTCGAGCCTTGGAACGTGTCAGTGGTCCTGGTGGAACTCGTGGTGCAGTCGGTGGTACGATGTCCTCATCATTCCCTCCCTCTTCAGGTGCTTTGGTCTCCAAAAAAAAATCTTCTCCTGCATCAAACAACTCCAAGTCAGCAACATTAAACGTAGTGGAAACATTATACTCACCTGGGAGTTCCAATTGATAAGCATTGTCGTTGATGCGACGCAGGACTCTTAACGGGCCGTCTCCTCGTGGTGCCAGTTTGCTCTTTCATCGTTGGGAAAAACGTTCGGGTCGCATATGTAGCCAAACCCAATCTCCTTCCTTAAAGACCATGTGCCTCCTTCTCTTGTTGGCGTGCTTTACTGTTTGAGAGTTCCTCCGTTCCAGATTTTCCTTGACTTCCTGGTGCAGGCGCTTGACATACTCCGCTTTGGCTTCTCCCTCCAAGCTGACAACCTCCCCGAGTGGTATAGGTGCAAATTCAATCGGCGTAGTTGGGTTGAAGCCGTAGACGATCTTGAATGGTGTCTTCTTAGTTCCGGAATGGATCGCTCTGTTGTAGGCAAACTCGACATAAGGAAGGCATTCTAGCCAATTCTTCAAGTTACAACCAATTATCGCTCGCAGCATCTGAGAGAGTGTCCTGTTGACGACCTCGGTCTGACCATCCGTCTGTAGGTGATATGCCGTGGAGAAAAGCAAGTTGGTGCCAAGCTTCTTCCACAGTACTCGCCAGAAATGGCTGAGAAACTTAGTGTCCCGGTCAGATACAATGGTCCTCGGGATGCCGTGCAGGCGGACTATCTCTCGGAAGAATAAATTTGCCGTCTGAATTGCATCGTTCGTCTTGTTTCATGGTATGAAGTGTGCCATCTTAGAAAAACGATCTACCGGAGTCCTTGTGATGAACTTGTGGTAAGCCGAGCACGAAATCCATTGAAATATCCGTCCATGGCGAAGATGGAAGCGGTAGTGGCATGTATGGACGTTTGGGGTGCATCTTAGACTTATACCGTTTGCATACAAGGCATTTCTCGCAATGGGCTTCCACATCTCGGCGTTGACGTGGCCAATAGAAGTGTTCCTTGAGCATACTCAAGGTTTTGTCGATACCAAAATGCCCCATCAATCCGCCACCATGGGCCTCTCTCAGTAGAAGTTCTCTAACTGATCCTCCGGGAATGCAAAGACGCTTGTCCTTGAAGAGAAATCCATCAAACAAATAGAATCGGCTGTATTTGCCCTGACCATGTTCCTTGAAATCCTCATGGAAGTCGTGATCCTCAGCATTGAGGTCCTTGAGCATTTCAAAGGCCATAACCTTTGACTCCATGACCAAAATCAGGCTGTGTCGGCGGGATAATGCATCAGCTACAACATTGTCTGCGCCTTTCTTGTACTTAATGACGTAAGGGAATGTTTCGATAAACTCCAGCCATCGAGCATGTCTTTTCTTGAGCGTTGTCTGACCCTTAAGATGTTGAAGTGTTTGGTGGTCAGTGTTTATGACGCATTCTCTCGAGAGCAGATAATGTTGCCAGGTCTGCAAGGCTTGGAGCAACGCATAAAGCTCCTTGTCGTACGTAGGATAGTTTAAAGCTGCTCCGCTTAATATTTCACTAAAGTAGGCACTTGGTTTTCCACCCTGTGTCAGGACTGCTCCAATGCCTGCACCTGAAGCGTCACACTCGACTTCAAAGGTCTTGTTAAAATCTGGCAGTGTAAGGACAGGTGCGCGTGTGAGACGCTCCTTCAACAACTGGAAGGACTTTTCTTGTTCCGGGCCCCACTTGAAATCTTGGTTCTTCTTGATGGTCGATGTTAATGGGCTGGCAATCGTACTGAAATCTCGGACAAACCGTCGGTAGAAGCTCGCTAGCCCATGAAAACTCCAAACTTGGCTGGCATTAGTCGGCGTTGGCCACTCCTAAATTGCGCCAAATCTTTTCTTCATCGACTCGAAGTCCCTGCGAGCTCACGACAAATCCGAAGAAAACAACCTGATCTGTGCAGAAGGTACAATTTTTAAGGTTCGCGTACAACTGCTCCTTCTGGAGTGTCACGATTACAGTCTCCAAATGCTCCAAGTGATCTGAGTAGGACGCACTATAGACGAGTATGTCGTCAAAGTTGACCACAACAAATTTTCCAATGAATGGCCGGAGGACTTGATTCATGAGACGCATGAAGGTGCTTGGTGTGTTGGACAGGCCGGAGGGCATTACCAACCACTCGTAGAGGCCCTGCTTAGTCTTGAAGGCTGTCTTCCACTCATCTTCCTCTCGCATTCGAACTTGATGATATCCACTTTTTAAATCGATTTTAGAGAAAACAGAGGCTCTACTTAATTCGTCCAACATGTCGTCAAGTTGCGGAATAGGATGCCGATACTTGTCAGTTATGTTGTTGATAGCACGACAGTCGATGCACATCCGCCAACTTCCATCCTTCTTCGGCACTAGGAGGACATGAACTGCACAAGGACTAAGGCTTTCTCTGACGTAACCTTGAGCCATGAGATCTTGAACCTGTCGTTCGAGCTCTTTGGATTCCTCCGGAGTAACCTTGTAAGCGGGTTTGTTCGGCAATTGGGCTCTGGGAATGAGGTTGATATGATGCTCAATGCCTCTGAGGGGTGGCAACCCTGGAGGGATCTTGTCTGGGAAGACGTACGAGTATTTATCCAATAAAGATTGGACATCCGCGGGTAGATTGCTGCTGGCGGCCTCGGATGCGCTCAATACCTCCTGGTATAGCATGAGTACGAGCTGAGTGCCTGTGGTGTTAACCGCCTTCCTCATATCTGCTATGTTGACGAGGAAGTTCTCTTTACGGGCATGCTGGTCTTTGGCCATTTTGGATTGCATCCCATGCACTTCTTGTGACGACATAGGTGCTAGGTTGTAACTACGCTTATCATGGATGAAAGAGTAGAAGTTTGTGCATCCATTATGCGTAGTCTGTTTATCGAATTGCCAGGGTCGTCGCAATAGGAGATGTCCGGCTGACATGGGAACAACATCACACAAAACTTGATCCTGATACCGTCCTATGCTGAAAGAAACTCGGACCTGGTCGGATATATATAGCTTTGTCTTGTTCTTAAGCCACCTAAGTCTGTAGGGTTTCGGATGTTTAGTCACTGGTAGCCCAAGTTTCTCTACCATGTACTTGCTGGCAGCATTGGTGCAGGAGCCACCGTCGATGATGAGGGAACACACTTTTCCTAGGATGGTGCATTTTGAGTGAAAAATGTTTTCACGCTGCTCAATCTCCTCTTTCTCTAGCCTCGAGTTGAGAACTCTCCTGATCATTAACATCTCTCCCGAGTCAGCCTATTCTACTTCTCCTTCAGACATTGGATCAGCCGTAGAAGGATCCTCCTCTTGCTCGTCTGCTGAGACGTAATCTCCGGAAGCAGTCAAAACCATAGTCCTTTGGTTAGGGCATTCACGAGACATGTGCCCTCTACCTTTACATTTGAAGCATGTGATGGCGCTACTCTTCTGTGGTTGACTTGTATTAGAAGTCGGTGGGCTAGGCCTGGGGGTCGTCGTTGGTGCCTTGGGAGGCACACTGCTGTCCACAGCATTGCCCCTTTGCCGTGGGTCACCTGTGGGGGCAGTGCGGTCAAATGGCTTGGGGCCAGTACCCCAAGTGTTCTTTGGTCTTATTGACGCTGAAGACTTCCGTCGGTTGCTCTTCTCAATCTGAACCGCTAGATGGAAAAGCTCACCAAGGTCGTGATACGGCTGTAGCTCAAACTTTTGTGCTATCGACTCATGCAACCCGTCGATAAACTGAGCCATGAGACTTTCTTCCGAGTCATCCATCTCGAGCCTGTTCCGTAGGTGCTCGAATTCGTCAAAGTATTCAGACACCGTTTTGCTGCCTTGTGTAAGGCGTCTGAAACTTCTTTGGAGTTCTCGGTGTAAGTGAGGTGGTACGTAGCATTGCCTCATCAGCTGATTCAGCTCGTACCATGAAGTTAGAACTCCATTCTTGCTCTTCTGCGAGTGGCGATCTCGCGATCCCACCATGCCAGTGCATGGTCGGTGAATTGAGCTGTTGCCAATGCAACTCTTCGGGGATCATCGTAGTTATAGTATTCAAAATTAGCTTCATTCGCCTTTCCCAGTCTAAGTATTCTTCGGGGTCTAGTTTTCCCGAAGAGGAGGGTGGGTTCAGCTTGACGTCCGGGTGAACAGATGGCTGCCTGGGCGGCGGCAGTGGCTCATCATGGTAGTGGTCTCGTCCTAGACCACGGTGGGATGCTTCGGGTCGGTCATATCGATGCTGATGCGTATGTGCGGCAGGTGCTGGTGTCGGCTGCTCTAAACGCTCAAGACGATTCGTGAAGGTTGACATCTGGGCAGTCAATGTTTGCAACAGCTGCATCATTGTTTGATTGGGCTGCCCAGACGTGGACTCATCTTGACCTGACATATTTCCTTTTCCGAGAAAAAGGAAATTTCAGAAGTGGAAAATTTCTTGGAAGGGAAACTTGCAGAATGTGGAAACTTTCCTTAATGGGAATTTTCCACAAGTAATATTTTATTTTTATAATATTTATACAAGTAAGAAAACAATCTAGCTAAAACAAAAAATGGAAACTATCAATAAAAGGAAATTTTCCTAAGTCTAAAAAAGAAAACCTAAAAATATGGAAAATATCCTAATAAATATCCTAAAATTTAATGCCTAATCTTAAAAAAAAAAAAGGAAAGACTATATTACCTAGGAGAAAAAAATCTATTTATTTCCTAATCCTAAATGAAAACTTCCTAAAAACTAAAGGATACTAAATAAATGCCTAATAAATATTTAGGAAACTTCCTAATACTATCTAGAAAATTTCCTAAACTAATTTCTTGCCTAGAAAACTTATGGGAAACTAACTAATATGCTAGGGAAAACTTCCTAAAACTAACAACTAAGAACTTAGACACTAACTAAACCTAGGAACCCTAGCCGCCTAAGACTAGACTAACGGAAACACTAAGACCGGACTGGCGACGTAGACACAGTCACGCGAAACCTAGTGGGATGGACGCACGGTATGGGACAACACGCTAGATCTAACACGCGACTTCTCTAACCGTACGGGGAGGAAGACACCTAATGGAAAAGCGGGATGATAGCTAGGGATAACGACGCGGGATGGGGACTAGGACGCACACGCGGGACTCGCTAAGGGACTGAACACGCTAGGACTAAACGCGACCAAGAACTAAACCTAGACGCGACCTAAGCTACACTCGCAACACGAGACACGCTAGCGCTACTCGGACAACACAAACCTAGGACGCGGACACAAACAACTAACCAAGCGTGAATCGAAAGCAAGCAAACTAAGCAAGCTAGATGCGGGACACACACGCACAACCTAGGAGCTAAGACTAGACGCGGACACGACACAACTAGCAAACAAGACCCTAGACCTAGAACTTGACAACTAAGGAAACTTAGCAAAGAACAAACAACACACAACTCCTTATGGATTGCAAGTATGTGAAAGGTGTTCTAGGTGAGTTTCTAAAAACTTCTAGATTATTTTTAAAACAACCTAATTAATATTTTGTTTTTTTTGTCTTGAAAAAAAAAAAAATTCTAGCAAACAACAAGCAAGTAAACAAGCAATTTCTTCTACTTTTTTTTGTAAAATATGAAAAACAAAGAAAAGGATTGATAAACCTGTTTTTTTTTTTTTTTTTTAGGGGAGACTTGATTCCTTCACTTTTCCGAGAATCTCAGGAAGAAAAGAGAGAAAGAGAACAAATCAGAAGTAAAAATATTTTTAAACAAAACAAAGAAAAAAAAATCGCCAAAGAAAACAAAGATAGAATCAACCTGATGATTTAGGAGCTTTAAGCTCTGATACCAGATGATGTAAGCGTACTGGTGGTGCAACTATTGGTCGAGAAACTCGAGACCTCCAGAAGCGAGTTCGATGAAAGGGGGTGGATTCAAAGGACCACACAAGCTGCAGAAGACTTGTGATACACCAAGTTGTTCTTCTTGTCACAAGAAGAACGAAGGCAAGCTCTCCAATGGGGAGTGGGCAGCCGTCAAAGAACAAGTAGACTAGGGTTTATTTTCTTAAAAATCGTGTTGTATTATTACTTGTAAGAGATGAGGCTTATATAGGCATTTTAGTTACAACTTAGGGTAAACAACATGATGTTTACCCAAAACAACAAGTAGTGTAAATAAAAACAACATGAAGTTCTTTTTGCTGTAGAAAAGAAATGGTCTTAAGGCCAAATAACTTAAACATAAAAATATGAGCTTAAGGCCTTAAACTTATACTTAGTCTAAATAATGAAGAAATGAGATAGTTAAGCCTTGTAGATGAAAGAAGGCCGAATTTTGACTAAGACTTGTGAAGGATGGCGAGTTCTGTGAACAAGTCTTCGTCGTCTTGCGCACTAAGAGTGTTGCCTGATTAAAACATTCTCCGGAAAACCCAGTGGGACAAAACCGAAGATAGGAAAAATAGTACAATTTCTTAGCACGTCTTTTGGTGCCTTTACCGAATGGTGATGGTAAAGACACCAGAGGTAGAAGAGTCTTCGAGTAGGAACCTCCAATGTTCCTTAGCTGAATCAAACGGGCCTTGATGAACCTCTGAGCCGTCTGGTGGGTCTTCATCCATGGGCTGGGTATCTGCTATCTCCATCAGCTGGTTGAACTTCTCTCCCAAAGCTCGAGCCTTGGAACGTGTCAATGGTCCTGGTGGAACTCGTGGTGCAGTCGGTGGTACGATGTCCTCATCAATTTGGCTATCTGTTCATATTATCTGGGGGAGCAGTATCATGGATGAGTAGAAAGCAGTCCACTATTGCTAGTTCCACAGTTCAAACATTGTGGCTGCGGAACTTTGTCTCATGACTTGGGATTATTGACAGTATTGCCAAGCCATAGAAAATATATCATCATAATTTTGCAGTAGTCTTCTTCTCAAATAATGACAAATATTTGAAAGATGCTAAGCATATGGAGATAAAATACTTGTTTTTAAATGATGAAATGTAAAAACGCTGAGTAACATTTGAGCCTATAAGAATGGACATGATGATAGCGGATCCGATAACCAAATGACTACCTCCTGTTATATTTTTTGGCCATGTAAAGAGGATGTGTATAATAGAAAAGACTTTGATGTATTAAAATCATGCTATTGTAAAGTTGCTTAATCAAATTAAAAGTTTTATGTGTAATTTCTGCAAACTAAATATGTTATCATAATGATATGTACGTTTAATGTTTGGGTAACATATAAATTGAGAATGTAGTTGATCTCAACATAAAGAAATTTGAGAATAAAAGTAACATCTCAAATATTAAAGAAGTAAGGTTGGAATTGGTTGTGATGGTTGAACGGAAACTATCGCAGTAAAAGATAGGGACCACCTCATTCGGTTGATTCTGATTTTATGGTACTTAAAAAAATTATTAAATTTAATAAAATACGCGCTTTAAAGAATGTTAAACCATTAAATTAATACAAAGATCAAAGTGAGAAAATGTAAGACTATTTCTTATAAATATGGTCAAATTAATGACGGTCCAACTATTATAGTTTAAGTTTAATGAATGGTTAATGATTTTAGTATATAATGGGACATGGTGATGAACCAAATCAAAGGAAAGAGTTTGGAATGGGTTTGATGTCAACCTTGTTACTCCGCCCACTAAAGCCTTTTATCTAATGTTCATATACATTTATATACTATGGTTTAATTTAATATAAATGTATATGTATGAATATGTTTTATGTGTTAACTAAAGAATGGGTATGCCTAATAAAAGACAGAACTCTTTTCCTTCCTCATGGACTCCTATAAAAATAAGGGTGGAGGGAGTTGTTCATGTGGTGGTTTTTTTTTGTTGAGAGAAAAATAATAAAGGCATAAGAACATGTAACACAACAGAGAGATCAGGGTGTGATTGAAGGTAGACTCCTTGCTCCATAAAAGAGAGATCAAAGTAAGGAAAGGAGAAGAAGACACAATCATCAAGTTTCATCAATCATGGCTAATGAGAAAAGTATGTTCTTCTTCATTCTCATGTTAGATAATTCATCAATATTAGGAATGGTTGTTTCAAATGTTATAGGGAAGATTCTGAGATCAGTTACATGTATGTAATCATTAAAGTATGACTTATACTGATCACCATTGTTGACCGCTTGTAGCAGTCACAAACCAATAGAGGAGTTCGCCAACCGTAATTGTGTGCTCGAGTTCTGTTATTGTTCTTATTTGTATCATTTTTGCAGCATAAGACCATTAGGATGCGTCATGACCACCCGTAATCGCAAGCCGGGAACTCTTTCATATGCAGCAGAGCCGATTTTCAAGCAAAATGATGGTATAGCCAAAAGGGAGCTCACGAAGGCAGTTCAGCGTTCAACTCAGGATCCGAAAACCATGCCAGTGCAGTCATCATCTGCGAAAAAGTGGTGTCACCAAAGTGGAAGAGAGGTAGACCGAGGAAGGTGCCATTGAGAGGGAGAGGTACTAATAGTGTTGGGAGGAAAGCATCTACCTGTCCGGAGTGGATGCCTAACCAGGTGCATTATGGAAACCTATCTATGGTGGATTACACTAGAGAATTCTTGAGTGATGCAAGATGGTGTAAGCCCAATTCTATGGGCGATTAGCACAAGATGTACAAGGAAGGGTCAAAGAGGAGATACAGTTTTGGCTTTCAAAAGAAGTGTCTAGTTGATAAAAGTTTTCATCTCTTTTCTAAGTGTTTTATAAGATTCTTCTAAGTGTATTCTATGATAGGAATTCGGGGTGAATTTCTATCAAGTGGGAGAGAGTTATAACACCCCAAACCCAGCAACTCAGACCGGTTTGTTTTTCATTCCTTGGCCGATTTCTTTGTTGGAACAATATATTAATAAGCATGTGAACTTATAATATATAATTAAAATGTGAATGAGAATTTGTTTAGTGAGAGATTAAAGATTTTTTGTAACTTATAAATTTTGGTATTAAAACCAAATAAATTTGTCTATTAAATCTACTTTTCCACCAAACTATTTCTCTCATATAAATATCAAGGTACCTAAAAGGAAAATATCATCCCTTCATCAGAAAGCAAGAAAAACACCATTAGATACATTTTAATTATTCTTTGAGAAGTTTCCAAGTGCTGAAGCTCTCTTGAAATATCTTATTGGTTATTGGTGTTAGGTGCTAATAGCTAAGGAATTCACAAGGTTTAACAGGTTCCTTCATTCTCTCTCTTCTACTTCTCTCTTTCAAAAGTACATTTTTGTTCTTGAGTATATAGTAGATAATTAGCTCGTAAATTCAAACATGAATGAAGCATGTTTGTCTTAATATTTGGTTTTATCCTTGGATTCAAAGAATGCATGAAAACCGTCTCATTGGGGGGATTTTATTGAGTTAAGGAAAAGGATTATCCCGCTTCCAAATATATTTTTTTATTTTTTTTTTCTTATGATTCTAAAAACAAAATTATGTTTAAGGTTTTATTGTTTATATTTGTTATTAAGTCATGTTAATCTTATTTATTATTAAGTTATCAATATTAAAATGATTGTCAAATAATTATGCATTGTTAATATTGAATATAATAACCATGTTCATAAAGATTAATATGTGAAATATGAAACTAGTGGTCATGTAATAATTTAATTATTGTTAGTTTTTATGCTCTTACTAATAATTATGATAATCAATCCTAGAATTGATAATCAGAGTAATTGCATGGTCAACATTGAATTTATTATTCATGGTAAAAAAAATATTATATTTAATTATATAATTTAATATTGATGAATTATGTATATGTTATAATTATTTTGTTAAAATAAGTTATGGCACATAAATGTCAATATTAATGTTTATATATATATATATATATATATATATATATTATGTGTGTGTGCTTGATAGTTTATTTCAATTTCAAAAAATAAAATTTGATGCAAATTGATATTTTTATAATCCGGTTTTATAAGGTTCTACAATCTTAAATCAATAAAATGTCTGCTTTTTAAACGGATTTGTTGTGTAAAAATTTGAATTTGCAAGATAAGTGTAACTATTTTGAATGTTAATAAAAAAAAAAAAAAAATCGGTTCAAGATTTCGTGATGGTTCGATCGTTCCGGGTCTCAAAACAATCGATCATTTTCGGTCGTTCGAGAGTAATCAGCTAAAATATAACCAAAACCGGTACCGCGGGTCAAGTGACTGATCGATCGCAAGCCGATCGGTCGATCTTGCAAGATCGATGTTGTTAACCGGGTAGGCGACCGATCAATCAAATGTCTGATCGAACCGGGTCGCAAAACAACACAATAATTAAGATCGATCGATCCACGTGAGATCGATCGATCGCAGCATACAAACTCCGATCAATTCCCTTGAAGATCGATCAGGAGTGTAAATGCAAGAAAAACTTGTTTTTCTGATATTGCAATGTATTTACATGTGTTAAAAATTCATATAAAAACATGTTAAAAATGAGATTCTAACTCACGATTTAACAGTGTTAACAGATGGCAAACACAAGTAACAATACTGAGGTTGCACCAATGGTGGCTGCTCAAACCACCCTTGCGCCGGTCAACACAAATGGGCAACTTCCCGAGAAGTTTGACAGGAATGGCTTCAAGAACTGGCAACAGAAGATGTAATTCTACTTGACATCTCTGAACCTGACCAAGTTCCTCAAGGAGGACAAGCCTGAAACTCACAAAGAAGGAGAGACAAATGTGCGCACGTTAGCCACACTAGAGGCTTGAAGCACTCAGACTTCCTCTGCAAAGGTTGGATTCTAAGTTGACTGGTGGACAACATGTACTCTGTCTACAACATTAACAAAGAGTACTCCACTGCCAAGCATCATTGGATAGCTTTGGAAAGGAAGTAAAAGTCTGAAAATGCTTGTTTTCAGAGATATACTATGGCAAAGCTTCTGGACTTCAAAATGCAGACTTGCTTATTTTGGTGCTAGGGTTCACAATAACCATTCATACCAATACGGTTTAGGCTCAATTTTCTCAATTTGGTTAATTATTGGCAGTGATACTTTCTCGTCATAATATTTTTTTCTTGCAATTACATGTCTAGTTGTCTATTTAGACCCCTATTGGTATGTTCATCTTATCAATTTTTTTTTTTTATGGATAACACCGAACAAAACATCTAGAAATTGTTTGGTAATATTTTTTTAAGCATCAAATTGTGTGGTATTAACAAGAAACTAATCTAAAGTTTTTGGTATTTCTATGTTCAGAGGAACGAGTATTACTGGCAGTATTATCAGCAGTATTACCAGTATTACCCTTGGTAATAGCACCCATCTGTATTAAACGCAATCTCAATCTGAGAAACAGATAGCTTCTTGTTCTGTTAAATTCTTATATCCAATTCCGTTTATTTTGTCTGACTTTATACTAGCACAAATTATTTACTATGTTATCTGCAGACTTCATAGCATTGCTTTTCCTATGTTTCAGCTGAAACATAATATTTTTTCTATCATTAATATAAAAGTTTCGTGGATTTTAAATGGCCTATAAAGTTTTAGTATAAATTTCTGAAAAAAAAATCATAAAGGATAATTTACATATGATATCAGAGCCATATAAAACCCATTAATCTCCCATTAAGGATTGATGATGAAATTTTGTTAAGAAATTGAGTTTTAATTTAATCTCATCAAAACATTGATAAATTAAAATATGTTAAAACTTACATCAATGTGTAGAGGCTGTGATGATCTTTTTAACTGTATATTATATGTTAAAATCCTTTAAATAAATTATCAATTATGAATTTCTTAAAAAATCTTGATTTTATTGGGGTTTTCATCAAGGAATACAATGAACAATGACCGCAATAAATAGTATAGTGATGAACAGAATCGCGATAAACAGTGTCGTGGTGAACAATATCATTGATGTAAGACTCGGAATCCACCTTGTCTTAAACACACGGATTCAAGGGCTAAGGCTGGAGCGGAAGATGAGTGATGGTAGAGATGAGGGTGAAATTGGCGATTGACTCTCTCAATTGGTGGGCTGATTGATTCTCTCAATCATTGGAGAACTAAACTTGCTTAAATCACACAGACAAACCTTACTCTATAATCTAAAGAATCAAATGAATCTCTCAAATGAAACTAAAGACACATAAATTCAAAGACAAAAGAAAAAAAGAATTATCTTTTGTTTATAAACTTAGTTGATTGAAAGGTCATTTTACAATGATTCTAATGGTCAGTTTATATTGGCTGATTACAGACAGTCTACTAGCTATAAAGGAAAGAGAATACACGAAATTAAGTGCAAAAGATTATAGAGTTGACTCCTTTGGGGGAATATTGCATTTAAGCTTTAATTGTGCCTTGATCAATGTAGGCTCGAGATTCTTTGTATCTGTACAGATTGGGGAGATAAAAATGTTGTCTTGGAACCTTATGTCTAGTGTAGAATGTGTCCAAATCGAGTGTGAATAGAAGGGGAAAGAGCTGTAGGAGTTTTAATGCGGATGACTCCAAACATGGCAAGTAGAAGCAAGAGAGAATCCGCCTGATTCTCTGGATACTGGTGCATGGTAAGATGATTGCAGAATCTTCTAATTGGTTAGATTTGTCTCCTGAATGCTTAAATATCTCTCCTGGTTGCCAAGTATTGGTTTGAAGTTTTTAAACTCGTGAGCTTCCAAATAATGCATGACGGTATCTCCTTGTTCAGAAGTTGAATAACTTTTAAACCATAATTAATTTAGGTATGAATCCAATTTTCCGTGCACTTATGATGGGTTAGGTTTCCATAAAAAGTTGTTTTACAACTTGGTTCCACCTGGTTCAATTGGAATCCTTAAATTTGTAACAGCTGGTCTCTTTCGGGTTCCTTGGAAAACCTCTGATTTGAATTGATGTCCTCATATACTCTCTCTCTTGAAAAGGTTTTGACCTCGATACTATATAATCTGTACCAAGAGAAAGCAAGTTAGCTTTCATTCTCTTTTGATAGTTTAGAGTATTTCCTTGGTATTGTTGTGGCTTGGTGGCATGTGGTGCATTAGGAGGCTCTCCTTTAAGCATGTAAGATATGATCACACCTCTTCTTTGGTCTGGTGTAACTTCTTTTTGTTTTACCTCCTTAATAACTGGAATGATCTCAACAATTTGGATAAGAAACAAGTGCATCATGGGTTCTTTACAAAAGCATAAACTTGTCAAATATAATTCCTTAGCACTAGTGATAGAGATTTATTTATCTCCACGAGTTTCACCTGAGAATACTAATAAGTATCGTCAAGAGTTTACCCGAGTTAGTGACTGTAAGTGCACAGTTAGTGCCTCTCATGGTATAAACGGGATCGATCCTCAGGAAAGACTTATAACTCAATAAATTTTAGGAATTTCTATCTAAGCTAAGAGATTTAGAATCGATTATGTTCAAACTGATAGAAAATTAAACTAATTGATAGCAGAATAAATAAAATTACGATTGAATTAAACTAGGAATAAGCTAATAGAGAAAACAATTCAACCATGGATTAGGCATTAGAGTGACTAAAGGTAAAATCAAGATATGAATATAAATCGTGAATGTATAATTTGTATTTCCAGACAATGAGATTATGAATAGATTAAGACATTCCCATGTAGAAATCCCTATGCTTATAACTAGATTTTATCAATTCCCATTGCAAACCTTAAGAATAAACATGTTTTAATATCTATCTCAATTTTCATCAAATATCCTAGACAACTACTTCCGAAGACTAGAACCATAAGACTCACTAATTAGACTAATCTATAAATTCACTATCTCCTTTCCAAGGTTTGAATTCAATAAACCCTAAATTGACTTTTCCAAGATCAATCTAGCAATAAACATATCTAATAGTGATGGATTACACAATCCTAGACCTAAATATCATCTCATGATCTCGATTCCCCTAATCATCTATCCTATCCATGGCTGAAACTAAGAATCTACTCAGACATGACATAAATTGCAGGGAAAACAATAATAGATGAGAAAAACATTATAAGATTGCAGAGATGAAAAGAATACAAGAATCCTTAAGAAAATAAATCTATAATTGTCTTACTAAACACCATAGATTGTTGAAGGAAGACCTAGGGCTCTTGTTCACTTTTTCTCTCTTGGTGGCTGAATAAAACGTGCCCTGGGTTTTCTATAGAACAAACTATTTATAGGTTCCCAAAAACCTGATTTATTAAACTAAAACGACATAAAAAATGAGTTATTTACGGGATCGATCGATCGGACGAAGGGAACGATCGATCCTTAAGTCCGTCGTAGACATTTTGGGCTGGTAGATCGATCGATCTTGACGGACATCGATCGATCAAAACTTGCTCGGTCGTTCTTCTCTCCTTCTGTTTGGTCTTGGAAATTCACGCAATCACGATCACATAAACGATCAATCGATATTTTCAGGCTGAGATCGATCGATCTCTTCACATAAAGAAGTGTATAGGTTCGATCATCATTTGAGTCCATTCATCCTATTGACACGTTCTGTTCATTCTCGCATCATTGTATCAGCCACAGGTGACTTCATAGACTCCGAAAACGTTCCTAACTTGCTTTGTATCCTCTGAAAAATAAAAAGTGGAAAACATCCTAGAGTTCTAATGCATATGAACCTAAATGTATACTAAAATGTGAAATCTAATGGTTGATTCATGCAAGTTGTGTACAAAATGATCTATTAAAACTGTTAAAATGTGGGTTTATCAACTCCCCCAGACTTGTCTTTTTGCTTGTCCTCAAGCAAATGACTAGTATAGGTAAGATAACAAACCTACTGGAACTCAGAGCCAAGTCACATTGGTCAAATATCCTGTTCAACATCAAAGCTAATAATTCTCGAATGCAAAGTGTGCAAGTCTACTTAAAAATTTTAGTCATGCCTATCACAAATTATCTCAGATCAAACTTAATCTACACAATGCATTTAGATCAACCAACTCTTTTAACATTCATTAAACTAGAAACTTGTGAATCATGTTAGATACTTTCAATGAACTCATTTGGCTAAAGGTAAGGTAAAGAGATAGGAATGATCTATTCTTCCATAGGTTGTTAAAGCCAAATGTGGGGATCTCTAAAAAATGGAATGAACTTTAGAAGAATGCTAAAGGTAAGCTCCAATAAATGCATACAAGACAAGATTCTCATCTACCCGAAGTATACTACTCACTGAAAACACATACCCAAGCAAGTATTATTCCCCAAATTGCTCTTAATTCTATCCTTAGAAAAACCACTAACTTTAATATTTATCTTTAAGATCAGACATAAACGCTTTCATTCAACTTTTCTCTCTATGAGAGGGGCTAATTCGATCTGTCTAGCGGGTTTAGATTCTCTTTTAGCTGGTTATTTTCTCTTTTTTTTTTTACTTCTTTCGCAAGAACCTTTTTTCTATTCCATAAATTTTATCGCTATTTCCACTACTCTTTACTATACTTTTGTCTTTTTTTTTCTCTTCATCCCTTTCTTTCCTGAACTTTTTATTCCATTAGCTTTTTTATCTCAAAACCCATTGGTTACCCATTCCTTTCTTCCTTTTAAGTACCTACCTAGTCCTAGGGTATCCCAAAAGTATGAACCAAAACTACATGAGAAGCTAATCTTGTCGGTTCCTACCTAACACGTTCTACCAAGTTCATTCCAAAAAATGCCTAAAACACTCACTAAAATATAATGTGGTTTGAACAAACATTAGGCTTAAGGTAGGATAGTCTACTTGGATCACAAAGAATGGTAAAAAGATAAAAGAAATCCAAGTATGTGTAGGTAAAATCCATGATTTCAAATCCGGTAATCTAACCTGATAATTCTAAATCCATATTATATTCCAATAGATAAGAGATGGTATCAAATCAAGCATGCTTCAACTAAGAGTAATCTAAAGACAAAAATTCCAGGCATGGATTAATCTTATGTTTCAACAAGCAATTTATGCATCAGATTACAAATAACTTGTCAATTGAAACTAATAAAATGAGCAATAGACTATATTAAGGCAGTTTCATCATGGTTACTTATGCAAATGCAATGCAAAACTAAATGAATGAAGAAAAATAAGTCATGAAAATAAAAGTTAAGGCAAACATAAATATCCTCCCCCAGACATATTTTACACTGTCCCGGTGTAAAAATAAAACTAAAGGAAGATACAAAAGAAGGTAAAAATAATGAAAAGTACAAAGGAAAGCAAAAAAAAGGAAAATTACTAAATCAATGATCTTCGGGGCTCACGCTGCGACTCTGTCTTGGTCTGTATCTGCGCCTGGGTAGTCGAGCCTCGGAATCTGACTCTGTGTCATCTGTATCAGCTCATCATCTGTGTCCAGCAACATCAGAAATATCTGCAGCTCCGGAAGGCTCGCCTGTCTCCCTGGTCCGTGATCCTCTAAAGCAGGAAGGTGGCTGTGGGCATCTTGTCCGAGCTATTGCCTCCCACATCCGTCGCATCATAGAGCGAGACCTCCTGTGGGACTCCACCACCCAATCCCTAAACTCAGCCTCTTTAGCACCGAAGGAGTATGGTGGAAGGTCATACTCTCTGGAATAAGGAGGAAGTGCATACGCGTCCTCAGTAGCCTCCTGGTTCTGGGGCGGACAATAGTCGGGGACTCTGTCGTCCTCCTGGTGGGTCTGAGATGTAGATGTCCTAGACGAGCAGCCTCGTCGTCGAGATCCAGTGATGGGCTGGTAGTAGTGCTCTGGAGGGATGATGAACTCGAGGTTTGCCCTGGATGTGAGGGTAGTGAACTCGCGGATGGGGAGCTTGCAGAGCTGAGTGGCTCCCGCGCGATCCTGGAACTGGTAGATGTAGCCTGGCTTAAGGATACCACTGTTCCGAAAGTACTGCTCATCAAATAAGGCAATCTTAGACTCGCAGGGTGTAGAGCCAAGATCGATACCATGATGCATGAATAATGGGGTCAGTAAACTCCCGATCCGCTCTACCTTCTGATTCACCGTGTTTAGACCACCCAAGTTGGTGCGCAGCATAGTGGGTGGTGGGCTGGTGTACACTGTATGTAAGTTGGTCGGGAGTCGAAAATGGAGCAACATCAGCTCATCCTTCCATACGGCACCAGAATCTTCTTTGGCAAACAGGATGTTGTCATTGATCTTCGCTACCACCCGAACCACAGGGTCCGGAAGTGCGTCAGCTTAACCGCTCGCGACTCATAGGCACCCAGACCTATCAGATTCCATAGCTCTACGGCTTGTGGGAAGTCGGAGAGCCATCTGCAGACATCCTCTGTCCTGTCGAAACCATAAATGTCGCAAAGCTCACGGAGAGAGATCTCATAAAGGACTCCACTGGAAAAATATGACAGAGTTCCCTCGCTAGCTGCGGGAATAGCCTCGTCCTGGTATATGAGCTCGGCAGAGGCTAAGGACTGGCGAACTAGCTCTGGGAGGTAGGCAATCGTGTCAAGACCCAGCCTCCGTAGCATATCGCGGACCTCTACTCGGATTCCCATCCGCTCAACTGTCTGCTCGCAGACGAATCGTGTAGGCACCATCTCTATCCTCAGCAAACCACTGTAGAAGGTGCAGTGATGGTGTGTCTACGGTCCCCATATCTGTAGTTCTGGTAACCCGTCTCCCTCAGGATCTGCTTCATCGTCCCTCTCGGAACTAGCTCAGTCCTCCAGTACGGCTCTTCATCAGGTGAAAACGGGGTGTTGTCTGGTCTAGGCCAAGGGAAAAACGTCGTTTCCGGTTCCTCAGGTTCCTGCTGCCTAGATGTGGGGGGTCCCGTAGACTTTCCCCGTCTCCTGCGTGGCTGATCTCCTCTAGCCATATCTGTAAAATCAGTAATCAAATATTAGTAAAAAGTGAAACTGCGAACGATCGATCGAAAATAAGATCGATTGATCCCAATTCATTACAGGTGTTATGTATTGGCAGATCAATCGATCTTGTTCGAGCGAAGAACACCATTTTCGGATTTCGTCTATCCTGCCCCAAATTCTTTAAACTAAACACGAGTTTCATTCCAAACAACCTAACAAACGTCTATTCGGCAACCGTTTTTCATAAAATTTCCTAAATTTCTGGATTTTGGTCGATTTTATTCAAGAATGAATTGAGATGAAAAAGAGAAAATTTGGAGTCGTACCTTTGCAGATTAAACGCGAAAGTTGGATAATCGTGTAGAGTATGAAAAAATAGACGGAATGCACCCATAAATCATGCAAAACGGTGATGTAATTGGGAAGTTGTAGTCGAAAATTGTTTAGGGTTTTGGTGTGGTTGTTTTCGTGAGAGAGAGAATAAGAAAGTTGAGATATTTGTGTTTTGATCTGGAGTGATAGAAATTGGGTTTAAAAATGTGTTTTCCGGTTTAATTCAAGTGAAAATTAACCGGTGTACTTACCTATAGATAGGATCGATCGATATGAATTGTTCACGGATGTGGACGATCGACCGGTCGATCGATCAATATTCTTTCAGCAAGTCGGTCTTGGCTGGTCACGGTGATTCTATTGTTTTACAGGATCGATCGGTCAACGTGGGATCGGTCGATCTATTCTTTTGGGCAAATTTTCTTTTCATCGATTGATCGATTGAGATTGGTAGGATCGATCCAAGATACTTCCGCAAAATTCAGCCTTGAAACGATCGATCGATCGTTTAGTCAAGATCGATCGATCGTTTCATCCTTCGGTGAAACCTACAAAATTGAAAACTAAGTTAGTACAACTCAATCTTGAATAACTAAAATAGAAATATGTACAATAAGAAATGTTGGTTGCCTCCCAAGAGCGCTTGTTTAACGTCACTAATCTTGACGACATGACGTTTGAACTTATGCAAATAGAGGTTCTGAGAGAGAAACTTTGAGTTCTCGCTCTTGTCTTCAGGTGTCAAGTAGGGTTTGCATCTCTGCCCATTGACTGTGAACTCTCCCCCAGACTTATTCTAAAGGACTACTTCTCCATAAGATCTGAATTCTTCGATTGTGAATGGTCCAGACCATCTTGATTTTAGCTTTCCCGGAAAAAGTTTCTATCTAGAGTTGAAGAGTAGGACTTGATCTCCTTCCTTGAAATCTCGTCTCAGGATCATCTTTTCATGGAAGGCATTTGTTTTCTCCTTGTAGATCTTTGAACTCTGGTATGCTGCTTGTCTTGTCTCCTCAAGTTCTTCCAGGTCAATTAGGCGTTTTTACGAGGCTGTCTTTATGTCGAAGTTGAGCAACTTGGTAGTCCATAGTGCCTTATACTCCAGCTCCACCGGGAGGTGACAACTTTTTCCATATAGCAGGTTGAATGGAGTGGTGCCAATGGTGGTCTTGTAGACAGTCCTATATGCCCATAGAGCATCATCAAGTTTAATTGCCCAATCCTTTCTCAATTTTCTGACTGTCTTCTCAAGGATTTCTTTAATCTGCCTGTTTGATACTTCCACCTATCCAGATGTCTGAGGATGATAAGGTGTAGCCACTTTATGCTTGACTCCATGTTTCTTCAGAAAATTTTCAAAGACTTTGTTCATGAAATGGCTTCCTTCATCACTGATCACAACTCTTGGGACTCCAAATCGAGGAAAAATTATGCTCTTGAACAACTTGAAAACCACCTTCGCGTCATTAGTAGGACTGGCAACAGCTTCCACCCATTTAGAGACATAATCAACTGCCACTAAGATGTATTTGTTGTTGTAAGAGGATGGGAATGGCCCCATAAAGTCGATCCCCCACACATCATATGTCTCCTCACACCTTTTGAGTATCCTGCATAAATTTGAAAGACACACAGCAAAAGAAGAACCATACACAGATAAATTATCCATGAATACTTCCATTATCTCCTCAATTATTTCCGAGAAAATAGACATTACACATCTTTGAAAAGTTGCAGGAGCGTTACATAGTCTAAATAGCATTCTCCTATAAGCGAAAGTACCATAAGGACAAGTAAATATCGTCTTTTCTTGATCTTGAGGATGAATGGGTATTTGAAAGAATCCATAATACCCATCTAGAAAACAGTAGTATTAATGATTGACTAATCTTTCTAACATTTGATCAATGAATGGCAATGGAAAATGATATTTCCTAGTCGATGCATTCAGTTTTATATAGTCTATGCACATCCTATGACCAGTGATAGTTCTTGTAGATATCAGTTCATCTTTTTCATTTTTAATCACAGTGATACCTCCTTTTTTCGGAACTACATGCACAGGCGAAACCCAATTACTATCTGAAATGGGATAAATGATTCCTGCACCTAGTAGTTTCAAGATTTCCTTTTTTACTACCTCCTGTAAGTTTGGATTTAGTCTCTTCTGATGTTCTATTGATGACTTAGAGTCATCTTCTAAATATATTTTATGCATGCATAATGACGGGGAAATTCCTTTGATATCTCCTAGAGAAGGCTTTCCTATACTTTTTCAGCTCATGCAATAACATAGACGTTTCATTATCAGACAGAGAAGCACGAACGATCACCGGATAAGTAGAGTTTGTTCCAAGAAAAGCATATCTTAGCCCTGGTGGTAGTGGTTTGAGTTCCAACTTTGGTGCATTCTCCTCACTCCAATCGTCTTTACTGCTAGTCTTACCATTGTTAGCTTCTGGAAATTCCAACTTCAATTTAATCTCTCCTCTCAGTGGCTTATGAGAGTCCATGATCCGCTCATACTGCTCCACTTCCTCGTTGATCATTATTGATTTCACAGACTCCTTGGTAAGAGCTAATTGAAGAGAGTCTTCAACAGCTAACTCTTCTAGATATTCTTTGACCATATCCTCCAGCATCTCAATGTAAAAGACCTTCTTTTCTATTGAAGGCTTCTTCATGACCTCCAGTATATATCAAACTTTAATACTAAGGATTCCAAGTTCAGGTCGATAATCCCTTTCTTCACATCAATGATAGCTCCTGTTGTGGCTAGGAATGGATGCCCCAGGATGATTGGGTCTGTACGTTCGTCATCCATTTATAATAACACAAAATTGGTGGGAATTATGCAGTCTCCTACCTTCAGAGGCAAGTCTTCTAGGATACCAATAGGATACCGGATTGACCTGTCTGCCAACACCAGTGAGATTCTAGTATTCTTAAAGTCTGTCAACCCTAATTTTTTCAACACAGTCAGTGGCATCAAACTGACACTTGCTCCCAAATCGACCAGACATTTCTCGAAGCTTAGAGGACCAATAGAGCAAGGTAATGTAAAGCTTCCAGGATCCTTGAGCTTCCTAGGCAGATTGTTCTGAATTATCGCGCTGCACTCATGATTTATTTGTACCATCGCATCCTTCAGTGCTTTCTTCTTGGTCACTATGTCTTTAAAAAGCTTGTTGTAGATTGGACAGTCTAGAACAAGGTCCATGAGTGGCATTGTGACTTGAACTGTTCCCAGCAGCTTCTTGAACTTCTCAAACTGCTTGTCTAGGATTTGCTTCTTGAATCTTCCAGGGGAGATGGCCCATTCCGAGTCCTCCGAAAGATCAACGACAACGCCTACCAGCTTGAACTTATAGGTGAGTATAATGTGTCTAGTACGTTTAATGTTTCTGACTTAGAGTTGTGTGATGCAGATTAGGAGTTTGCTTTGGAGACCAAAGCACTTCAAGAGGGAAGGAATGATGAGGACATCGTCCCAACTACTGCACCGGTCATCCCACCAAGACCTCTCACACGGTCCAAGTAGAAGTCTTAAGAAGACAAGCTCTGCATGCTATTGGAGAGTGGAGCCGGACAGGAACTCAGACCGACCGCGCCAGAACCCGGACCGACCGACCCCGGTCTATGCGACCCCGAACCCTTCAAGCCGGAAAAGGAACAATGGAGGTTCCTTCTCGAAGATTCTTCTTCCTCTGATGTCTTTACAATTATCATCCGGTAGAGACACCAAAGGTTGTGCTAGAAAATTGTACTCTTTTTCCTATCTTCGGTTTTGTCTTACTGGATTTTCCGAAGAGGGTTTTAATGAGGCAATAATCTTAGTGCGCAAGACGGTGAAGACTTGTTCACAACTCCACATCATTTACAAGTCACCACCGATTTTTGCCTGAGTGTTAAAATGAGCTTTTCTATCTTTTAATTACATTTTAGACTTAGTATATTATTTAGGCTTATGAGTCATGTTGGCTACTTAGGCCCAAAGTACTTTAAAATTTTGCCAATAAGCACACTACTTGTTGTTTTTACTTCTTAAAGGGCTAAACATCATGTTGTTAAGCCTAAATTGTAACAAGACATTATATAAGCCTTTGGACCATTCATTAATAAAATAATAAGCAATTCAGAATTAAAATAAAACATAAGTCTTTTGTCTAAGACCTTACTGGCACCGCCTCCAAGCCCCTTAGCCTGCCTTGTTCTTCAACCTTCCCTGGTTGAAGTTCTTGGAGTATCACAAGCCCTTTAACAACTTGTGCGGTCCCATCGATCCACCTCTCGCTTCCATATCTTTTGTCTAGCAACTTGAGCTTCTCAGTGAAAACAGCCACCCACGGTTCCTACATCAGTGTCTTGGGTCGATATCAAAAACAGCCACCCACGGTTCCCAGGTACTTGCAAGGCACCAAAGAGTTTATGCTTACGTACAGGAGATCCAATAATATTGAAGTAATCAGATAGATTCAGACTTTGTCGGTGTGTCGATTGTAGAAAATTTACATTTGTGATGTAAGCGTAGTGGTGGTGCAACTATTGGTCGAGAAACTCGAGACCTCCAAAAGCGAGTTGAATGAAAGGGGGTGGATTGAAAGGACCACACAAGCTGCGGAAGACTTGTGATACACCAAGTTGTTCTTCTTGTCACAAGAAGAACGAAGGCAAGCTCTCCAATGGGGATTGGGCAGCCGTCAAAGAACAAGTAGACTAGGGTTTATTTTCTTAAAAATCGTGTTGTATTATTACTTGTAAGAGATGAGGCTTATATAGGCATTTTAGTTACAACTTAGGGTAAACAACATGATGTTTACCCAAAAAAACAAGTAGTGTAAATAAAAACAACATGAAGTTCTTTTTGCTGTAGAAAAGAAATGGGCTTAAGGCCAAATAACTTAAAGATAAAAATATGAGCTTAAGGCCTTAAACTTATACTTAGTCTAAATAATGAAGAAATGAGATAGTTAAGCTTTGTAGATGAAAGAAGGCCGAATTTTGACAAAGACTTGTGAAGAATGGAGAGTTCTGTGAACAAGTCTTCATCGTCTTGCGCCCTAAGAGTGTTGCCTCATTAAAACCTTCTCCGGAAAACCCAGTGCGACAAAACCGAAGATAGGAAAAAGAGTACAATTTCTTAGCACGTCTTTTGGTGCCTTTACCGAAAGGTGATGGTAAAGACACCGGAGGTAGAAGAGCCTTCGAGTATGAACCTCCAATGTTCCTTAGCTGAATCAAACGGGCCTTGATGAACCTCTGAGCCGTCTGGTGGGTCTTCATCCGTGGTCTGGGTATCTGCTATCTCCATCAGCTGGTTGAACTTGTCTCCCAAGGCTCGAGCCTTGGAACGTGTCAGTGGTCCTGGTGGAACTCGTGGTGCAGTCGGTGGTACGATGTCCTCATCATTCCCTCCCTCTTCAGGTGCTTTGGTCTCCAAAAAAAAATCTTCCCCTGCATCAAACAACTCCAAGTCAGCAACATTAAACGTAGTGGAAACATTATACTCACCTAGGAGTTCCAATTGATAAGCATTGTCGTTGATGCGACGCAGGACTCTGAACGGGCTGTCTCCTCGTGGTGCCAGTTTGCTCTTTCATCGTTGGGGAAAACGTTCGGGTAGCATATGTAGCCAAACCCAATCTCATTCCTTAAAGACCACGTGCCTCCTTCTCTTGTTGGCGTGCTTTACTGTTTGAGAGTTCCTCCGTTCCAGATTTTCCTTGACTTCCTGGTGCAGGCGCTTGACATACTCCGCTTTGGCTTCTCCCTCCAAGCTGACAACCTCCCCGAGTGGTATAGGTGCAAATTCAATCGGCGTAGTTGGGTTGAAGCCGTAGACGATCTTGAATGGTGTCTTCTTAGTTCCGGAATGGATCGCTCTGTTGTAGGCAAACTCGACATAAGGAAGGCATTCTAGCCAATTCTTCAAGTTACAACCAATTGTCGTTCGCAGCATCTGAGAGAGTGTCCTGTTGACGACCTCGGTCTGACCATCCGTCTGTAGGTGATATGCCGTGGAGAAAAGCAAGTTGGTGCCAAGCTTCTTCCACAGTACTCGCCATAAATGGCTGAGAAACTTAGTGTCCCGGTCAGACACAATGGTCCTCGGGATGCCGTGCAGGCGGACTATCTCTCGGAAGAATAAATTTGCCGTCTGAATTGCATCGTTCGTCTTGTTTCATGGTATGAAGTGTGCCATCTTAGAAAAACGATCTACCGCAACGAGGATGGAGTCCTTGTGATGAACTTGTGGTAAGCCGAGCACGAAATCCATTGAAATATCTGTCCATGGCGAAGATGGAACCGGTAGTGGCATGTATGGACCTTTGGGGTGCATTTTAGACTTATACCGTTTGCATACAAGGCATTTCTCGCAATGGGCTTCCACATCTCGGCGTTGACGTGGCCAATAGAAGTGTTCCTTGAGCATACTCAAGGTTTTGTCGATACCAAAATGCCCCATCAATCCGCCACCATGGGCCTCTCTCAGTAGAAGTTCTCTAACTGATCCTCCGGAAATGCAAAGACGCTTGTCCTTGAAGAGAAATCCATCAAACAAATAGAATCGGCTGTATTTGCCCTGACCATGTTCCTTGAAATCCTCATGGAAGTCGTGATCCTCAGCATAGAGGTCCTTGAGCATTTCAAAGGCCATAACCTTTGACTCCATGACCAAAATCAGGCTGTGTCGGCGAGATAATGCATCAGCTACAACATTGTCTGCGCCTTTTTTGTACTTAATGACGTAAGAGAATGTTTCGATAAACTCCAGCCATCGAGCATGTCTTTTCTTGAGCGTTGTCTGACCCTTAAGATGTTGAAGTGTTTGGTGGTCAGTGTGTATGACGCATTCTCTCGAGAGCAGATAATGTTACCAGGTCTGCAAGGCTCGGAGCAACGCATAAAGCTCCTTGTCGTACATAGGATAGTTTAAAGCTGCTCCGCTTAATTTTTCACTAAAGTAGGCACTTGGTTTTCCACCATGTGTCAGGACTGCTCCAATGCCTGCACCTGAAGCGTCACACTCGACTTCAAAGGTCTTGTTAAAATCTGGCAGTGTAAGGACAGGTGCGCGTGTGAGACGCTCCTTCACCAACTGGAAGGACTTTTCTTGTTCCGGGCCCCACTTGAAATCTTGGTTCTTCTTGATGGTCGATGTCAATGGGCTGGCAATCGTACTGAAATCTCGGACAAACCGTCGGTAGAAGCTCGCTAGCCCATGAAAACTCCAAACTTGGCTGGCATTAGTCGGCGTTGGCCACTCCTAAATTGCGCAAATCTTTTCTTCATCGACTCGAAGTCCCTGCGAGCTCACGACAAATCCGAAGGTACACTTTTTAAGGTTCGCGTACAACTGCTCCTTCTGGAGTGTCACGATTACAGTCTCCAAATGCTCCAAGTGATCTGAGTAGGACGCACTATAGACGAGTATGTCGTCAAACTAGACCACAACAAATTTTCCAATGAATGGCCGGATGACTTGATTCATGAGACGCATGAAGGTGCTTGGTGTGTTGGACAGGCCAGAGGGCATTACCAACCACTCGTAGAGGCCCTGCTTAGTCTTGAAGGCTGTCTTCCACTCATCTCCCTCTCGCATTCGAACTTGATGATATCCACTTTTTAAATCGATTTTAGAGAAAAACAGAGGCTCCACTTAATTCGTCCAACATGTCGTCGAGTTGCGGAATAGGATGCCGATACTTGTCAGTTATGTTGTTGATAGCACGACAGTCGATGCACATCCGCCAACTTCCATCCTTCTTTGGCACTAGGAGGACATGAACTGCACAAGGACTAAGGCTTTCTCTGACGTAGCCTTGAGTCATGAGATCTTGAACCTGTCGTTCGAGTTCTTTGGATTCCTCCGGAGTAACCTTGTAAGTGGGATTGTTCGGCAATTGGGCTCTGGGAATGAGGTTGATATGATGCTCAATGCCTCTGAGGGGTGGTAACCCTGGAGGGATCTTGTCTGGGAAGACGTACGAGTATTTATCCAATAAAGATTGGACATCCGCGGGTAGATTGCTGCTGGCGGCCTCGGATGCGCTCAATACCTCCTGGTATAGCATGAGTACGAGCTGAGTGCCTGTGGTGTTAACCGCCTTCCTCATATCTGCTATGTTGACGAGGAAGTTCTCTTTACGGGCATGCTGGTCTTTGGCCATTTTGGATTGCATCCCATGCACTTCTTGTGACGACATAGGTGCTAGGTTGTAACTACGCTTATCATGGATGAAAGAGTAGAAGTTTGTGCATCCATTATGCGTAGTCTGTTTATCGAATTGCTAGGGTCATCCCAATAGGAGATGTCCGGCTGACATGGGAACAACATCACACAAAACTTGATCCTGATACCGTCCTATGTTGAAAGAAACTCGGACCTGGTCGGATATATATAGCTTTGTCTTGTTCTTAAGCCACCTAAGTCTGTAGGGTTTCGGATGTTTATTCACTGGTAGCCCAAGTTTCTCTACCATGTACTTGCTGGCAGCATTGGTGCAGGAGCCACCGTCGATGATGAGGGAACACACTTTTCCTAGGATGGTGCATTTTGAGTGAAAAATGTTTTCACGCTGCTCAATCTCCTCTTTCTCTAGCCTCGAGTTGAGAACTCTCCTGATCATTAATATCTCTCCCGAGTCAGCGTATTCTAATTCTCCTTCAGACATTGGATCAGCCGTAGAAGGATCCTCCTCTTGCTCGTCTGCTGAGTCGTAATCTCCGGAAGCAGTCAAAACCATAGTCCTTTGGTTAGGGCATTCACGAGACATGTGCCCTCTACCTTTACATTTGAAGCATGTGATGGCGCTACTCTTCTGTGGTTGACTTGTATTAGAATTCGGTGGGCTAGGCCTGGGGGTCGTCGTTGGTGCCTTGGGAGGCACACTGCTGTCCACGGCCTTGCCCCTTTGCCGTGGGTTACCTGTGGGGGCAGTGCGGTCAAATGGCTTGGGGCCAGTACCCCAAGTGTTCTTTGGTCTTATTGACGCTGAAGACTTCCGTCGGTTGCTCTTCTCAATCTGAACCGCTAGATGGAAAAGCTCACCAAGGTCGTGATACGGCTGTAGCTCAAACTTTTGTGCTATCGACTCATGCAACCCGTCGATAAACTGAGCCATGAGACTTTCTTCCAAGTCATCTATCTCGAGCCTGTTCCGTAGGTGCTCGAATTCGTCAAAGTATTCAGACACCGTTTTGCTGCCTTGTGTAAGGCGTCTGAAACTTCTTTGGAGTTCTCGGTGTAAGTGAGGTGGTACGTAGCATCGCCTCATCAGCTGTGTCAGCTCGTACTATGAAGTTAGAACTCCATTCTTGCTCTTCTGCGAGTGGCGATCTCGCGATCCCACCATGCCAGTGCATGGTCGGTGAATTGAGCTGTTGCCAATGCAACTCTTCGGGGATCATCGTAGTTATAGTATTCAAAATTAGCTTCATTCGCCTTTCCCAGTCTAAGTATTCTTCGGGGTCTAGTTTTCCCGAAGAGGAGGGTGGGTTCAGCTTGACGTCCGGGTGAACAGATGGCTGCCTGGGCGGCGGCAGTGGCTCATCATGGTAGTGGTCTCGTCCTAGACCATGGTGGGATGCTTCGGGTCGGTCATATCGATGCTGATGCGTATGTGCGGCAGGTGCTGGTGTCGGCTGCTCTAAACGCTCAAGACGATTCGTGAAGGTTGACATCTGGGCAGTCAATGTTTGCAACAGCTGCATCATTGTTTGATTGGGCTGCCCAGACGTGGACTCATCTTGACCTGACATATTTTCTTTTCCGAGAAAAAGGAAATTTCAGAAATGGAAAATTTCTTGGAAGGGAAACTTGCAGAATGTGAAAACTTTCCTTAATGGGAATTTTCCACAAGTATTATTTTATTTTTATAATATTTATACAAGTAAGAAAACAATCTAGCTAAAACAAAAAATGGAAACTATCAATAAAAGGAAATTTTCCTAAGTCTAAAAAACAAAACCTAAAAATATGGAAAATATCCTAATAAATATCCTAAAATTTAATGCCTAATCTTAAAAAAAAAGGAAAGACTATATTACCTAGGAAAAAAAAATCTATTTATTTCCTAATCCTAAATGAAAACTTCCTAAAAACTAAAGGATACTAAATAAATGCCTAATAAATATTTAGGAAACTTCCTAATACTATCTAGAAAATTTCCTAAACTAATTTCTTGCCTAGAAAACTTATGGGAAACTAACTAATATGCTAGGGAAAACTTCCTAAAACTAACAACTAAGAACTTAGACACTAACTAAACCTAGGAACCCTAGCCGCCTAAGACTAGACTCACGGAAACACTAAGACCGGACTGGCGACGTAGACACAGTCACGCGAAACCTAGTGGGATGGACGCACGGTATGGGACAACACGCTAGACCTAACACGCGACTTCTCTAACCGTACGGGGAGGAAGATACCTAATGGAAAAGCGGGATGATAGCTAGGGACAACGACGCGGGATGGGGACTAGGACGCACACGCGGGACTCGCTAAGGGACTGAACACGCTAGGACTAAACGCGACCAAGAACTAAACCTAGACGCGACCTAAGCTACACTCGCAACACGAGACACGCTAGCGCTACTCGGACAACACAAACCTAAGACGCAGACACAAACAACTAAGCAAGCGTGAATCAAAAGCAAGCAAACTAAGCAAGCTAGATGCGGGACACACACGCACAACCTAGGAGGTAAGACTTGACACGGACACGACGCAACTAGCAAACAAGACCCTAGACCTAGAACTTGACAACTAAGGAAACTTAGCAAAGAACAAACAACACACAACTCCTTATGGATTGAAAGTATGTGAAAGGTGTTCTAGGTGAGTTTCTAAAAAGTTCTAGATTATTTTTAAAACAACCTAATTAATATTTTGTTTTTTTTGTCTTGAAAAAAAAAAAAATTTCTAGCAAACAACAAGCAAGTAAACAAGCAATTTCTTCTACTTTTTTTTGTAAAATATGAAAAACAAAGAAAAAGATTGATATAACCTGTTTTTTTTTTTTTTTTTTAGGGGAGACTTGATTCCTTCACTTTTTCGAGAATCTCAGGAAGAAAAGAGAGAAAGAGAACAAATCTGAAGTAAAAATATTTTTAAACAAAACAAAGAAAAAAAAAATCGCCAAACAAAACAAAGATAGAATCAACCTGATGATTTAGGAGCTTTAAGCTCTGATACCAGATGATGTAAGCGTACTGGTGGTGCAACTATTGGTCGAGAAACTCGAGACCTCCAGAAGCGAGTTGGATGAAAGGGGGTGGATTCAAAGGACCACACAAGCTGCAGAAGACTTGTGATACACCAAGTTGTTCTTCTTGTCACAAGAAGAACGAAGGCAAGCTCTCCAATGGGGAGTGGGCAGCCGTCAAAGAACAAGTAGACTAGGGTTTATTTTCTTAAAAATCGTGTTGTATTATTACTTGTAAGAGATGAGGCTTATATAGGCATTTTAGTTACAACTTAGGGTAAATAACATGATGTTTACCCAAAACAACAAGTAGTGTAAATAAAAACAACATGAAGTTCTTTTTGCTGTAGAAAAGAAATGGTCTTAAGGCCAAATAACTTAAACATAAAAATATAAGCTTAAGGCCTTAAACTTATACTTAGTCTAAATAATGAAGAAATGAGATAGTTAAGCCTTGTAGATGAAAGAAGGCAGAATTTTGACTAAGACTTGTGAAGGATGGCGAGTTCTGTGAACAAGTCTTCGTCGTCTTGCACACTAAGAGTGTTGCCTGATTAAAACCTTCTCCGGAAAACCCAGTGGGACAAAACCGAAGATAGGAAAAAGAGTACAATTTCTTAGCACGTCTTTTGGTGCCTTTACCGAATGGTGATGGTAAAGACACCAGAGGTAGAAGAGTCTTCGAGTAGGAACCTCCAATGTTCCTTAGCTGAATCAAACGGGCCTTGATGAACCTCTGAGCCGTCTGGTGGTTCTTCATCCATGGGCTGGGTATCTGCTATCTCCATTAGCTGGTTAAACTTCTCTCCCAAAGCTCGAGCCTTGGAACGTGTCAGTGGTCCTGGTGGAACTCGTGGTGCAGTCGGTGGTACGATGTCCTCATCAATTTGGCTATCTGTTCATATTATCTGGTGGAGCAGTATCATGGAAGAGTAGAAAGCAGTCCACTATTGCTAGTTCCACAGTTCAAACATTGTGGCTGCAGAACTTTGTCTCATGACTTGGGATTATTGACAGTATTGCCAAGCCATAGAAAATATATCATCATAATTTTGCAGTAGTCTTCTTCTCAAATAATGACAAATATTTGAAAGATGCTAAACATATGGAGATAAAATACTTGTTTGTAAATGATGAAATGTAAAAACGCTGAGTAACATTTGAGCCTATAAGAATGGACATGATGATAGCGGATCCGATAACCAAATGACTACCTCCTGTTATATTTTTTGGCCATGTAAAGAGGATGTGTATAATAGAAAAGACTTTGATGTATTAAAATCATGCTATTGTAAAGTTGCTTAATCAAATTAAAAGTTTTATGTGTAATTTCTGCAAACTAAATATGTTATCATAATGATATGTACGTTTAATGTTTGGGTAACATATAAATTGAGAATGTATTTGATCTCAACATAAAGAAATTTGAGAATAAAAGTAACATCTCAAATATTAAAGAAGTAAGGTTGGAATTGGTTGTGATGGTTGAACGGAAACTATCGCAGTAAAAGATAGGGACCACCTCATTCGGTTGATTCTGATTTTATGGTACTTAAAAGAATTATTAAATTTAATAAATTACGCGCTTTAAATAATGTTAAACCATTAAATTAATAGAAAGATCAAAGTGAGAAAATGTAAGACTATTTCTTATAAATATGGTCAAATTAATGACGGTCCAACTATTATAGTTTAAGTTTAATGAATGGTTAATGATTTTAGTATATAATGGGACATGGTGATCGAACCAAATCAAAGGAAAGAGTTTGGAATGGGTTTGATGTCAACCTTGTTACTCCGCCCACTAAAGCCCTTTATCTAATGTTCATATACATTTATATACTATGGTTTAATTTAATATAAATGTATATGTATAAATATGTTTTATGTGTTAACTAAAGAATGGGTATGCCTAATAAAAGACAGAACTCTTTTCCTTCCTCATGGACTCCTATAAAAATAAGGGTGGAGGGAGTTGTTCATGTGGTGGTTTTTTTTTGTTGAGAGAAAAATAATAAAGGCATAAGAACATGTAACACAACAGAGAGATCAGGGTGTGATTGAAGGTAGACTCTTTGCTCCATAAAAGAGAGATCAAAGTAAGGAAAGGAGAAGAAGACGCAATCATCAAGTTTCATCAATCATGGCTAATGAGAAAAGTATGTTCTTCTTCGTTCTCATGTTAGATAATTCATCAATATTAGGAATGGTTGTTTCAAATGTTATAGGGAAGATTCTGAGATCAGTTACATGTATGTAATCATTAAAGTATGACTTATACTGATCACCATTGTTGACCGCTTGTAGCAGTCACAAACCAATAGAGGAGTTCGCCAACCGTAATTGTGTGCTCGAGTTCTGTTATTGTTCTTATTTGTATCATTTTTGCAGCATAAGACCATTAGGATGCGTCATGACCACCCGTAATCGCAAGCCGGGAACTCTTTCATATGCAGCAGAGCCGATTTTCAAGCAAAATGATGGTATAGCCAAAAGGGAGCTCACGAAGGCAGTTCAGCGTTCAACTCAGGATCCGAAAACCATGCCAGTGCAGTCATCATCTGCGAAAAAGTGGTGTCACCAAAGTGGAAGAGAGGTAGACCGAGGAAGGTGCAATTGAGAGGGAGAGGTACTCATAGTGTTGGGAGGAAAGCATCTACCTGTCCGGAGTGGATGCCTAACCAGGTGCATTATGGAAACCTATCTATGGTGGATTACACTAGAGAATTCTTGAGTGATGCAAGATGGTGTAAGCCCAATTCTATGGGCGAGTAGCACAAGATGTACAAGGAAGGGTCAAAGAGGAGATACAGTTTTGGCTTTCAAAAGAAGTGTCTAGTTGATAAAAGTTTTCATCTCTTTTCTAAGTGTTTTATAAGATTCTTCTAAGTGTATTCTATGATATATATGAGTTTCAGGTTCTATTTTCGAAGATCTTTCGTCTTGGAATTCGGGGTGAATTTCTAGTGGGAGAGAGTTATAACACCCCAAACCCAGCAACTCAGACCGGTTTGTTTTTCATTCCTTGGCCGATTTCTTTGTTGGAACAATATATTAATAAGCATATGAACTTATAATATATAATTAAAATGTGAATGAGAATTTGTTTAGTGAGAGATTAAAGATTTTTTGTAACTTATAAATTTTGGTATTAAAACCAAATAAATTTGTCTATTAAATCTACTTTTCCACCAAACTATTTCTCATAAATATCAAGGTACCTAAAAGGAAAATATCATCCCTTCATCAGAAAGCAAGAAAAACACCATTAGATACATTTTAATTATTCTTTGAGAAGTTTCCAAGTGCTGAAGCTCTCTTGAAATATCTTATTGGTTATTGGTGTTAGGTGCTAATAGCTAAGGAATTCACAAGGTTTAACAGTTTCCTTCATTCTCCCTCTTCTACTTCTCTCTTTCAAATGTACATTTTTGTTCTTGAGTATATAGTAGATAATTAGCTCGTAAATTCAAACATGAATGAAGCATGTTTGTCTTAATATTTGGTTTTATCCTTGGATTCAAAGAATGCATGAAAACCGTCTCATTGGGGGAATTTTATTGAGTTAAGGAAAAGGATTATCCCGCTTCCAAATATTTTTTTTTATTTTATTTTTCTTATGATTCTAAAAACAAAATTATGTTTAAGGTTTTATTGTTTATATTTGTTATTAAGTCATGTTAATCTTATTTATTATTAAGTTGCCAATATTAAAATGATTGTCAAATAATCATGCATTGTTAATATTGAATATAATAACGATGTTCATAAAGATTAATATGTGAAATATGAAACTAGTGGTCATGTAATAATTTAATTATTGTTAGTTTTTATGCTCTTACTAATAATTATGATGATCAATCCTAGAATTGATAATCAGAGTAATTGCATGGTCAACATTGAATTTATTATTCATGGTAAAAAAAATATTATATTTAATTATATAATTTAATATTGATGAATTATGTATATGTTATAATTATTTTGTTAAAATAAGTTATGGCACATAAATGTCAATATTAATGTTTTTATATATATATATATGTATATATATATATATATTATGTGTGTGTGCTTGATAGTTTATTTCAATTTCAAAAAATAAAATTTGATGCAAATTGATATTTTTATAATCCGGTTTTATAAGGTTTTACAATCTTAAATCAATAAAATATCTGCTTTTTAAACGGATTTGTTGTGTGAAAATTTGAATTTGCAAGATAAGTGTAACTATTTTGAATGTTAATAAAAAAAAATAATAAATCGGTTCAAGATTTCGTGATGGTTCGATCGTTCCGGGTCTCAAAACAATCGATCATTTTCGGTCGTTCGAGAGTAATCAGCTAAAATATAACCAAAACCGGTACCGCAGGTCAAGTGACTGATCGATCGTAAGCCGATCGGTCGATCTTGCAAGATCGATGTTGTTAACCGGGTAGGCGACCGATCAATCAAATGTCTGATCGAACCGGGTCGCAAAACAACACAATAATTAAGATCGATCGATCCACGTGAGATCGATCGATCGCAGCATACAAACTCCGATCAATTCCCTTGAAGATCGATCAGGAGTGTAAATGCAAGAAAAACTTGTTTTTCTGATATTGCAATGTATTTACATGTGTTAAAAATGCATCTAAAAACATGTTAAAAATGAGATTCTAACTCACGATTTAACAGTGTTAACAGATGGCAAACACAAGTAACAATACTGAGTTTGCACCAATGGTGGTTGCTCAAATCACCCTTGTGCCGGTCAACACAAATGGGCAACTTCCCGAGAAGTTTGACAGGAATGGCTTCAAGAACTGGCAACAGAAGATGTACTTCTACTTGACATCTCTGAACCTGACCAAGTTCCTCAAGGAGGACAAGCCTGAAACTCACAAAGAAAGAGAGACAAATGTGCGCACGTTAGCCACACTAGAGGCTTGAAGCACTCAGAGTTCCTCTGCAAAGGTTGGATTCTAAGTTGACTGGTGGACAACATGTACTCTGTCTACAACATTAACAAAGAGTACTCCACTGCCAAGCATCATTGAATAGCTTTGGAAAGGAAGTAAAAGTCTGAAAATGCTTGTTTTCAGAGATATACTGTGGCAAAGCTTCTGGACTTCAAAATGGTGGAATCAAGGTCTATAATGGATCAAGTTGAGCAATTTCAGTTGATCAACAACGAAATCACAGCTGAAGGAATGATCCTTCCTGAAGCTTTCATCGTTGACTGCACCATTGAGAAGTTACCGCCAAGCTGGGTGGATTTCAAGAATTACATGAAACACAAGCGAAAGCAAATGTCGCTTGAATCACTGATCTCAATACTTCATAATAAAGCAACGAGTCGCCTCTCCAAGAATGAAGAGAGAGGGTATCATACTTACCTTGCTGAACAACTTAAGGAAAAAAACAAGGGAAAATAGGAGAAAAGAACTACACGTTCAAGAACCCCATAACCACTAGCTCCACGAGCTTCAAGAAGCATACTGCAGACATGTGTCGTACCCATACCATACAAAAGCGACCACATAATGCCAACCTCACTGAAGCAGATCTCTACTGTGTTGTGACTGATGAAGTCAATTCAGTGGAGGAAAACCCATTGGACTAGTGGTATGATACTGGTGCAATGGCCCACATCTGCAAAGATAAGACAATGTTCAACACCTATCAACAATGCCACATAGATGAGGAAATCATGATGGGCGACATACATTCATCCAAGGTCGCTGGACATGGAAAAGTGATACTAAAGCTGACTTCAGGACATGAGATCACCCTCACAAATGTGAGACATGTACCCAACATAAGGAAGAACCTCATTTCTGGTACTCTCCTGAGTAAGACTAGATTTAACATCAACTTTTATTATGATAAGTTGGTACTTAAGAAAAATGGGGTGTATCTGGGCAAGGGGTTTGTTAAGAATAGACTGATCAAAATGAATGTAATGAAAGTCACTCTCAAAGCTGTAATAAACTCTGAAATTAATAAAAATAATCCAGCTGTTTATTTGGTCGAGTCTTCTACTATTTGGCATGAAAGATTAGGACATGTGAATTATAATCATTAACTCGTTTAATGGATTTAAACCTAATTCTGAAATGCAAATTAAGTAAACATACATGTAAAGTATGCGTACAAGCGAAACTCACAAAACGACCATCTCCAAAAGTTGGGAGAACAACCGAACATCTGGGTTTAATCTACACTGATTTGTGCGATTTAAAATACTTACCCACTAGAGGAGGTAAAAAGTATTTTGTGACTTGTATGGATGATAGAGGTCGAGAATATGAAGGACTGTTCGATGCATTTTGTAGAGAAAATGGCATCATTCATCAAACAACTGTTCCTTACTCACCAGAATCATATAGAATTGCAGAACACAAAAACTGAACTCTGAAAGAAATGATGAATGCAATGATGCAAGAATCTGACGAAACCCAGAACATGTGGGGGGAAGCTTTAATGACTTTGAATTATATTCTAAATGAATTGTGGAAAGGTAAAGTCCCTTCATAGAAGTACATGAAAGTGTGGAGGTGCCTAGCAAAAGTGGCAGTACATGTTCTGAAAAAGGTCACAATAGGACCGAAAACAGTTGATTGTATTTCTATCGGATATGCGCACCACAGTAGTGCTTATCGATTTCTGGTTCATAAATCAGATATTATAAGATATCCATGTAAATACAGTTATTAATCATGAAATACATCCTTCTTTGAAGATATTTTTCCGTGTAAAGATAAAATACACCCAAAACGGCCTAGGGAAGAAATAGATGTAGGTGAAGCAAGCACTTCTGCCATTGGTCTAGACAATGGAGAAAACGCTGAAACTGAACTCAGACATAGCAAAAGAGCTAGAAAGGAGAAAATTTTTGGTGATGATTTTCTAATGATTTTACTCACAGATATTGAACCAAATACCTTTGCGGAAGCGATGTATACACCTGATGTTCCTTATTGGAAGGATTCAGTCAACAGTGAATTCGATTCAATTATGAAAAACCATACGTTTTACATAACGAATTTACCAGAAAGGTTCAAAGCTCTCTTATAAATGGATTTTTAAGACCAAACTAAAAATCTATGAGACTATTGACAAGTATAAAGCCAGACTTGTGGTCCAAGGATTTCGTCAAAAAGAAGGTCTAGACTTATTTAACACGTATTCTTCCGTGACGAGAATAACTTCTATAAGAACTATCATATGCATCGCAGCATTACGAAATCTGGAAATTTACCAGATGAATGTTAAAACTGCTTTTTTAATACAGATCTTGAAGAAGAAATATACATGAAACAACCTGAAGGGTTTGTTATTCCTGGATAAGAAGACAAGATCTGTAGAGTTGTAAAATCGTTGTACGGACTTTGATAAGCTCCAAAGCAGTGGCATGAGAAATTTGACAAAGCTATGATTTCAAATCCGCATAAATGAATATGATAAATGTTTGTACTTCAAAACTACGAAATATGCATACGTTATGTTATGCTTATACGTAGATGATATGCTTATCATTGGAAGTGACAACGACATTATAAATCAGACTAAAACCATGTTACATGGACAGTTTGAAATGAAAAATATAGGACTAGCTTATGTAATTCTCGAAATTGAAATCACTAGATATTCTGGAGGATATATGTTATCCCAGCAGCATTACGCTGAAAAGGTACTTGCTAGATTCAAGAACTATTCAACTGGAACCTCCACAACACCTGTGGATACCACACTTCACCTGAAGAAAAATTCAGGTGCAACGGTATTATGCTCGAGTAATCGGAAGTCTAATGTACTTGACTAATTATACTAGACCAGATTTAGCTCACTTAGTTAATGTACTAAGTAGGTACACGAATAATCCATGGCACACCCATTGGAAAGCGATAACGAGAGTATTAAATTACTTACGCTTTACCAAAAATTATGGACTGCATTATAGTTAAGAACCTGCCGTGTTAGAAGGATATATCGTTGCTAATTGGATATGAGATTCTAAAAACTCGAAGTCCACAAGTGGTTATGTGTTTACACTTGGGGGTGCAGCAGTATCCTGAAAATCTTCGAAACAAACAGTGCTGCCTAGGTCAACAATGGAATTTGAGTTCATTGCGTTGGACAAAGCAACAGAAGAAGCATAGCATCTTCAAAATTTTCTGGAAGATATTCCGATGTGGGAAAAACCAGTGTCGTCAATTCGGATACACTACGATAAATAATCGACTATAGCTCGTGCTAATAATAGCTTGTAAAATGGCAAGTCACATCACATAAGTAGACGACATAAGACCATCAGACAATTGATCTCAAGTGGTGTAATTTCGCTAGATTACATCAAATTAGCTGATAACTTAGCAGATCTTTTTACAAAAGGTCTGACCCAAAATCAAGTATTAAAATAATCAATAGGAATGGGTTTAAAACCTATGATTTAACGATCAAATTTGGCGGTAACCCCACCTATACTATCTAGGTTCAAAGAGACAACTAAGTCAAATTAAGTCAAAAAAACACTGGAAAATTTATGTTTTTACCTAGTTCCTAAAAATGATAAACAATGTTGTCTGCATAATAGAGGGTAAGCGTATGCTTTTAATGATTTCATTATATTTATTTCAAAGAAACAGATTACTTCGAAATAGAATACGAGAATCACCTGTTGAATGTGAAATGGGGTCATTTCTAGGAGAATAAGAAAAAGTTGTATTCTCTAAATTCACTCAAGAAATACCAGATATGTTTAAGGCCAAATTGAACACAACGAGAGAGCGAAAATTATACTAGAAAATATAACTGTGTTATATCTATTGCCTTAATTTACATTAGAAATCCGGATAGTTCAAGACATCGTGTTCACCAACTGGGTTTGTAAACTCAATAGATTATAATAGTGATTGGTTAAACGCTGAAAAATGCAACCTTTTCATATATAAGATATACTCAAGAAAGTCTTCTTTCAGCTTAAATCTATCCTAAAAAGGTTTTTCAAAATATCCTCAGTGTTTTAGAGTTAATTCTATTCATGTGGGAGATTGTTGAAACAATATATTAATAAACATGTGGACTTGTAATATATAGTTAAAATGTGAATGAGAATTTGCTTAGAAGGAGGTCAAAGATGTTTTGTAACTTACAAATTTTGGTATTAAAAACCAAATAAATTTGTCCATTAAATCTACTTGACCACCAAGCTATTCCTCTCCTTTAAATATCAAGCTACCTAGAAGAAAAATATCATTCCTTCATCATAAAGCAAGAAAAACACCATTAGTCACATTTTAGATATTATTTGAGAAATTTCCAAGTGTTGAAGCTCTCTTGAAATATATTCTTGGTTGTTGGTGTTAGGTGATAGTAGCTAAGGAATTTACAAGGTTTAACAGGTTCTTCATTCTCCCTCTTCTACTTCTCTCTTTCAGAAGTAGATTTTTGTTCTTAAGTATATAGAAGATAATTGGCTCGTAGATTCAAACATGAATGAATCATGTTTGTCTTAATATTTGGTTGTATCCTAGGATTCTGAAAACCGTCTTGTTGCGGGCATTTTATTGAGTTAAGGAAAGTGATCATCCCCCCTCGAAATATTTTTTGTTTTTTGTTCTTATGATTCTAAAAACAAAATTATGTTGAAGGTTTTATAGTTTATATTTGTTATTAAGTCATGTTAATCTCATTTATTATTAGTTGTCAATATTAAAATAATTGTCAAAGAATCATGCATTGTTAATATTGAATATAATAATAATGTTCATAAAGATTAATATGTGAAATATGAAACTTTTATTCTTGGTCATAAAATAATTTAATTATTGTTAGCTTTTATGCTCCTACTAATAATTATGATGGTCAATCCTAGAATTGATAATCTGAGTAATTGCATGGTCAACAATGAATTTATTATTCATGGTCAAAAAAATATTATATTTAATTTATAATTTAATATTGTTGAATTATGTATATGCTATAATTATTTTGCTGAAATAAGTTATGGCACATAAATGTCAATATTAATGTTTATATATATATATATATGTATATATTAATATATATGTTAATATATATATTAATATATATATATATATATGTGTGTGTTTGATAGTTTATTTCAATTTAAGAAATAAAATTTGATGCAAATTGATATTTTTATAATACGGTTTTATAAGGTTATACACTCTTTTCCCTTTTGGTCCAACTTGAGCCTACCTTTCCTTTTATTATGTTCTAAGAGTTGTTATGTTTTTGAAAAAATAAAGAGAGAGAAAGAGAAGAGAGAGAGAAACCGAGTTACATTGTGTCGCATATCCGATCTCCTCTACTTCCCTCTTATTCTGCTTTGTGTTCTTCTTCTCTTCCTCGCCTGCCTATGTGGAGACGTAGACCAGTTCGTATCGCCTCTTCTGATCACCACTAGATAGCTGGCATTGACTCGTCAAACTCATTAAAACACCAAGTCAGCTCTCTTTAGCAATGGGTTAGCAACCCGTTGTCGCTCCATGCGACTTCCTTATATCTCTCTGATCTTCTCCTACCCCTTTGAGCACATCTCTGGGTTTTAGTTTATTTTTACTCATTTTAGTATTACCACACCATCACCTGATAATGCAGTATATATGCAAAATAAAAATCTAAACAAACTAATATGTGACTTAAATGAGGGAAATATGATGTAAAACCTATTATAAATCCTAGTAAAATTATGAGATATCAACTCCTACAGACTTGTACTCCTCTATAGTATGGCCAAGGAACTCGTGCACATACCAGATAATCAGATGTCCTATTTTAGATGATTTGCACACCCCAGCCTTGTACTCCTCTATCGATATGTTATGCCAGACCTTCTCGATTTAGTGAAGCCTTGATTGTCTAGCGTAGTTCATGTCCATTGTTGTAGATCGAAGAGGAAGTTCAACTCATGCAGTGCCATGTGATAGGGTGTCCCATCACCAGAAATCGAATATAGCCGAGGTTAGTAGTGGTGCAGTTTGACCCTTCGTTGAAGTGCAGCGTGAGGGAGGCGAGAAATTCTCATGTGACCACTTTGAATCCCAGTTGCACCATGAAGGGAAGAGCACCAAGTCTCATGCTTTTAAACATACTGTAAACATTATTGAAGATCTCTAGTTTGTACAGTTGTACTTGATAGGCGAACTTGGTGGAAACAAAAAGGATTCCTATCAAGACTTTGTAGTAGTCCCGAAAGGTAGGTTCATGTGCCTCCTTTGTGCTCATTCTTCGTGTTTTTGTGGTCATCTCCGGGAGGTCCTCGTCCGAGGCATGGCGGTTTGCATCCATTTCTTGTTGCCTCACGGGTGACGACATCTCATCTGTTACCTTAGCTTTTCCTTTCATCACCACCACTTTCCATGCCAATTCCCTATTTATTTTTTTCTCGACGGCGCTCCGCTGCCCTTGTTCTCTGGTGCTTTGCTTAGATTGGTACTACAGCTTGCGCCATGCCATTCCCATGTTCGCTGCTCGCCCCATCGATTGGTTGTGGTGGGTAGCCTATGGCATGTGATTGGGATCGGTTTGCTTGGCTCTTTGTTTTCACCATCATCGACCTTTAATTTATAACAATACTCAAAAATTGTGGTTAATGTTCAGGTTGTTAGAAGGTTTTGCTAGATTTAGCTAGAATATAGAGAAAAAGCAACATGCAAACAAGGTGTGGAGGTATTGAGACCCAATTCCAAAAGTATTGATGAAATCATTTTTGGTTTTGAAAATATTTGAAAAGATTTGAATAGAGAGAGATGGGAGAAAAATTACCTAAGTGTGGAGGGGTTTTACCAAGGAGAGAGTTAAAAAGGGCGAGGTGGGAAGGAGAAATTAAAAAAGAAAAGATGAGAGCAAAACGACCGCGTTTGACCCTTGTTTGCCCTAATAGGGCTTTGAGTCACTTGAATTGAATCATTCAAACGCGGTTAACTTATCTGGTCTTGGGAAAGTTACACAAGGATTTGGTAACCCAATGTTCCAAGGTTAGCCTCTTTTTTCTTGGTCAAGAAGTTTTTTTCGCCTCATCTTTTGTTCAATGCTATTAATTGACCTGTTGTAAATGTATAATAAAATAAAACAGGTAAAATAAGTTAAAAAAAGACCGCTTGTTTAACATCTCAATCTCAACGTCGCTTCTCTCGTTTTAAGAGCTGTGTGTATCATGAAGAGAAACTTCTGTTTCTTCTCTGATGACATTGTGCTAGATATGGTTTCACTCTCATACCATTCATGGTAAATTCTCCACCATCTTTTTCGAGAGCAAAATTTCTCCATAGGGTTTCACTTCTTTTATCTTAAAAGGTCTAGACCATCGGCTTTTTTAGCTTACCAGGGAAGAGCTTTATACGTGAGTTGAAGAGTAATACGTGATTGTCTGGTTTGAAATCCCTTGGAAGGATGCATTTGTCATGGAAAGCTTTGGTCCTCTCCCTGGAGATCTTTAAACTCTCATATGCTTCCAACCGTATCTCATCAAGGTCACTCAGCTATATCATCCTCTTATACTGGGCAGTTTTTATATCAATATTCAGAAACTTTTTTGTCCACATAGGCATATGGCAGGCTTTCCCATAAAGGAGTGTGAAGGATGTCGTTCCTATCAGTGTCTTGACAGCAGTTCTTTACGTCCAAACTGCATCATTAAATTAAGTTGCCTAATCCTTGTTGGATAAGTCTACTTTTCTCCTTGTCTGAGTATGATAAGGCTTAGCGACTTTGAGTTTGACTCCACGCTTCTTTAGAAGGTTCTCAACAACCTTGTTGATGTAGTGGCTTCCCCTATTGCTGATGACAGCTTTTGGTATACCAAATCTTGGAAAAATATCGTCTTAAAGGGCTTCACTACCACCTCGGAATCATTGGTAAGACTTGCTATACCTTCTCATCACTTGGAGACGTAATCCAAAGTAATGAGAATGTACTGATTACCAAAGGAGGAAGGAAATGGTCCCATGAAATCTATGCTCGAAACGTCAAATATCTCTAATTCAAGAATCAAGTGTTATGGCATATAATCTCTCCGACTTATTTTCTCCTTCCATTGGCATGTTCCGCACATGCTGATAAACTTATGGGTATCTTTGAACATTGTCGGCCACCATAGGCCTGCTTAAAGCACTTTTTTTACTGTTTTGAAAGTTACAAGTGACCACCGTAAGTCCCACCAGGGCAATAGGTTAGTATCTCCTGAACTTTTTCCTTGGGTACACATCTTCTATAGATCTTGTCGTTTCACAATGTCTATAGACAAAGATCATCCCAGTTGTAATTGTTGATGTCTTTGAAAAATTTCTTCGTTTGATAGACATCCGGGTTTGGAGGTTCCCTTCTATAAGCCAAATAATTCACAAAATCAGAGTACCAAGGGGATTATTCTATGGCTTTCAATGCCTCTATCTCACTGCCTATTTGATCGCAAGGAGATTAACTTTATAGTGCCATCAAAAAATCTTCAAGGAGGGAATCATCCAAGGGTAATTCATCATCAATGCACAGCCTAGATAGGTGATCTACACTCCATTCTTGATTCTCTTCTTATCGTTGATCTCCAAGTCAAAACTCTTGAAGTAGGAGGATCCATCTTAAAAGTCTTGGCTTAGCATCTTTTTTAGCCAGAAGGTGCCTAAATGCAGCATGTTCAGTGTGAACTACCACCTTAGAACCTAATAAATATGATATGAACTTTTCAAAGGCAAAGAAAATCGCTAGGAGCTCATTCTCGGCTGTTGCATACTTCATTTGAGCTTCTTCTAAGGTGCAGCTTGCATAATATATAACATGAAGCTTCTTATATTTCCTCTGCCCAAAAATTGCACCTACTGCAAAGTTACTTCCATTACACATAATCTCAAAAGAGATATCCCAATCCGGTGCTTGCACAATGGGAACATTCACCAGCTCTTTTTCGTCTTGAAAGAGTTCAAGCAGTCTTTATTGGATTCAAAGTGCGTCTCCTTTCAGAGAAGCTTCATCAACGGTCTTGCAAATTTGGAGAAGTTTTGGATGAACCTCCTGTAGAAATTGGCATGACCAAAAAAGCTATTAACACCTTTCACAGTTGTTGGAGGTGCTAGACCCATTATAACCTCAAACTTAGCCTTATTCACCTCAATCCCTATTTGTAATACCTTGTTAGAGCACGATTCCTTCTCTTAACATGAAGTGGCATTTTCCCAGTTGAGGAACAGGTTTGTTTCCTCTCATTTTTGGAGTACCTTGCACAGGTCAGACACACAAGAAGCAAATGTATCTCCGAAAGTCATCCATAAAAACTTCCATGACTCTTACAGTCAAGTCAGAAAAAATGGAAAACATGCATCTTTGAAATATAGCAGGTGTGTTGCAAAGACTAGATGGCATGCCCCTATATGCGAAAGTTACATAGGGACATGTAAAAGTAGTATTTTCTTGATCGTTTAGATGGATTGAGATTTGAAAAAAAAACCTAAATACCCATCTAAGAAACAGTAATAAGAATGATTTGCTAACCGTTCTAACATTTTATTAATCAATGGAAGTGGAAAGTGATATTTTCTAGTGGATGCATTCAGTTTTCTGTAAGCTATGCACATTTTATGCCCAATTATATTTTCCCAGAAACAGCGCCAGTCGATAAGCATGGTTCTTTTAACAACATTTAATTGACATTGTAGTATTTAAAATATCAATCCACTCTGGGGGTTTATTAAAGCACTAAGAATACAAGTTTTCATTTAATCTAGGCGAAATCAGGTTGATAATGGATTGATAACCGGTTGTTGAATTTGACCTAATTTGCAAAAACTAATGAAATACAAATTAAGCAATAAATTGATGATGAATAACACAACTTAGTAGAATAAAAATGAGCAGTAAAAGTATAAATTCCCTTTTATGAGTTTTTGATATAAATGAACCTTTGGCTTTAGATAACTGGTTGGATGTTTTAATGAATTACATTAACTCATGTTTATAAGCTCATTAAGTACAGCCCACTGTTGTAAGAACCCTATAGTTAATACACTTTCATGGTAGAAACCATTTCATTAGCCATCCAATCAAGCGCCAAACATTCATTTTGAGATTTGATGGGTATTGTACATTAAGACTTTGTTGTTACTAAGTAGATAAGCAATCCGATGTCAACCCCGTTTACCCGGTTTAGACGGTTTAGCCAAGCCCATGCTTAGAGTGTTCAAGCGGGCAAACATCTGATCAGCTTATGTTTGGGCTTTTGAATCTGACTAAGTGACCAAAATGAAACTTTCATTAAGCGCCTCTAGGCACAGTGGAAACAAAGATTTAGAGACTTGAACAATCATCTTTATTTTTAAAACATTTTTCATACCTAATCCAAAAGCTATATGAAATTACTCACTAATCTCCATGAATAGAGAAATCCAAAAGCTATATGAAACTACTCACTAATCTCCATGAATAGAAAAATCATATTTTTTGGTGATTCACTAAACATTGGATTGCAAGTAATATTAGGAATTGCAAATCATGAACAACTTAGTGAATAACAAGAACACATTATCAAAATATAACTGCTGAATAAAATCTTAAAAAAAATCTTACAAAAGTAAATTCAAAGTCTTGCAATAAGAAAATAAACTATGAAAAAGATAGAGTAAAAGGCTAATAGAATAAAAATGTAGATTAGCTAAAATACACAATTGCTAACTAGGTAAAACATTAGGATTTTTAAAGCTAAACAAATTAGAAGACGAAGTTAACCCTAGATAGCTGGTGTTGACTCGTCGAACTCATTAAAACGCCAAGTCAGCTTTTTTTTTTTGCAACGGGTTTGAAACACGTTGTCGTTCCATGCGGCTTTCTTCTATCTTTTCGATCTTCTCCGACTCCTTTTAAACACAGCTTCGGTTTTTAGTCCATTTTTTTTCAGTTTCTCATACTACCACAATATCACATGATAATGCAGCATATATGCAAAATGCAAAATTAAACACACTAATATACAACTTAAATGAAAGAAATATGATGCAAAACTTAGTCTTAATCCTTGTAAAATTATGAGATATCAGTTTTCTCCAGCATTGTTTACCGCCTCCATTTGTTACTCTGATCTGCTATCTTCACCGTTGTCATCTTTCGCCTCTGTTCACGTTTGCCGACCCGTGTCCAAGTTACGACAGTAATTTCATCACGAGCGATTGTTGTGTCCAGTTTGTCTCGTGATCAGTCTCGGTTCATCTTCAACCAAAACAATGGTGAGGCGGTTGTCTTTTTGTTTTCGTATGCTAGTATATTTCGTGATGCTTAATATAAAAGTAAATCGAGTATCCTATATAATGTGTTAATTAATGATTGTGTGTTTCTTATATAACTATATATATAAAAAAATATATGAGTAGGATGGTTTTTATGGTAGTGTAGTTATATATATATATAATTGTACATAAATGTGTATGTAAGATAGTGTTTGTGATTGGTGTTAGGTTGATAAAAGTATGATGATTTATGTGCGAATGATTGTTGTATTGAAAATATTAAAGGATAAATGAACTGAGTTGAATGTTGTGTGGTGGACTATGATAATGTGTGTGGAACTTAGATGGATGTTAAAATAAATTAGGGTGTAAACCGGTATTGCGTGATGGCAGTGGTTGTTTAAGAAAAGATAGAGTTAGGTGCATAAGGTGGGGAGTCCCTTATGTATGTTTTTTTTTGTTGGGCATGTGTAGGGCTGTGTATAGGCGGCATGTATATTGTTAGGAGGGTTTGACGGCCCCTGGGGCAGTTTGGCGAGCGACAATTTGGGCTAACAGTAGTGCGGCTACTTATGAGACCATTGGGTATACGTTGTGGTTCGCACTATAGGCATCACTGGGGAAGACTCTCTTGTTTGTTGATTGTTTTGTTTGTTAATTTTATTTTATTATAATTTTACTCATTCCAATTTTGAGAAACTCATATATTATTGTGTTCCACACATCAAAAACCTTATGCAAAATAATTAAATAAGCTAATTTCACTCGTATGCAAAAATAAGCTAATTTCTTAATCTTATAACAAACTCAACATATCTAGATTTTGATTAATTAAAATTAACTAATTTTAGTTTGATAATTGTTTTTACTTTTTATTTTGTAAATTTTCTCACCAAGTATTCTATGCTCATTCTACTCCATACATTATCACTTGAATAGTGGCAGAACTTCTAAAATAGGAAAAAAGAAGCAAGAATCAATAAGATCAAAATAATAACAGTAAGTTACTCACCGGATTTATCTAAAGAAAATGGCTGGAGGTGGAGGTGGAGGTGGAGGTGGAGGTGGAGAAGGTCCAAGACAGCTAGATCAGACTCCGACTTGGGCCGTCTCCACTGTTTGTGGTGTTATCATCTTAATCTCCATTATTCTGGAACTCATCATCCATAAAGTTGGCAAGGTCATTTCCTTACACAGCTAAGAATCTTATGTATTCTTTTGTGCCTTTATTATATTCTTTCCGATCTTGCAGGTTTTGAAGCGAAAGAAGAAAAAAGCTTTGTACGAAGCACTTGAAAAGATAAAAAATGGTATAATATAATTTAATGTAATTTTTTTTGTTGAAATATGTGCATTAATGTGGTTCATGTTTAAATTTAATGCAGAGCTAATGGTGTTGGGATTTATTTCTCTGCTTCTGACATTTGGACAGAATTTCATTGCGAGCATATGTATTCCATCAAAATATGGCAATGCGATGTCCTTTTGTAGTCCATATGACAGACCTAGTGATGATGATGATGATTCAAAGCTTAAGAAACCAGCTCACAAAATACACCTTCAACGTCGTGTGTTGGCCAACGCTACTCCTGTGAATTGCAAGATTGTAAAATTTATTGTTCTTATTCCGGCTTGTAGTTCCAATGTTTTGTGCTGCTTATATTGTTGAGATAGAATTTTTTCTTGTTTCAGGGTTATGTGCAACTTATATCGTCGCAAGCATTACATCAAGTGCATATTTTCATATTTTTCTTGGCGGTGTTTCATGTGATATATAGTGCAATAACCATGATGCTTGGAAGAGCCAAGGTATTTGAATATGCTGTCACAAAGCATTGTTAAAATTTTGCATACCGGAAGTCAAATTGTATCTAATGTAATACATAATAGATATCCTCTTCACTCATTCTCAAGTACTTCTGAGTTAGAAGTTTATAATTTCTAAAATGATATCAAAATCCAAGTTATCCCAGCTAGACAATTTCATTACGTATATTGTTATATCTTGTAAAATAATCCGTAGTTCCTAAACACAGATTCGAGGCTGGAAAGTATGGGAACAAGAGGTCATACATGAACAAGAAATGTTGAACGGTAAACTAAACTCTATTTTCAAATGACATCTCAAATTAAACTAAAATAAAATTTTAGTGTTCTGAATTCTTTGTTTTTCATAATTGATTTTTATATAGACCCATCAAGATTTAGACTCACACATGAGACTTCATTTGTGCGAGAACATGTCAATCCTTGGGCTAAGAATAAATTCTCCTTCTATATTGTATGATTATCCTATATTCTAAGTGTTCCATTCATTCATCAATCAGTTCATTTCTCATGGAAATAAATACATTTTTGTGTTTTTTATAGATGTGCTTCTTCCGTCAGATACTCAGATCAGTGATAAAATCCGATTATTTGACAATGCGTCATGGATTCATAAGTGTCAGTTCAACATTGGTATTCTACATTACAATTCCAAAAAAATATTCAATTAAAAATTTTCTCAAAAAACTTTTATATTTAGGTTCATTTGACACCTACTACGAAGTTTAATTTTCAAAAATACATCAAAAGATCGTTAGAAGATGACTTCAAAGAGGTTGTGGGAATAAGGTAATTTCCATCCTACTCATAATTTTTGGAACTTTAAGGGAGTTTAAAAAGAGTATATATATATATATATATATATATATATATATATTAAATGATAATTATAATTTAATTTCAAACAATTGGAATTTCATTTAAAAACTATAAAAAGCGATTAAGAATAAAATATTATTCTTCATACTACTTTTTTTTGGAACTCCATATAGATACGTAAATCGATGTATTGATGAAGACATTAACATTTATATATTATTTCAAACTTCAGGAAAAATTTTCTTTTATTACATAATAAGTTTGTCTTGTTCTTTTTTTTTTCCTGACATTATTAGTTCGTTTCCTTCAAAATATTTTTCTCATACAGTTTACATTTCATGTTGACAGACCCGAGCTATGGGCCTTTGTGATGCTTTTTATACTTTTTGATGTTTACGGTTAGTCTTTATTTATCATTTCCTGATAACATAATATATTTTCTTCTATTTCAAGAATAAAACCTAATAGTACATTTATATATCTTTAATGAAATTCTTAATAGGATGGTATGTTACCACCGTAATCACCATGGTTCCTCCTCTAGTAAGTGCTAATCTACTATATGAAGCTCTTGTTACGTCAAATAAGAACATCAATTTACAAAATGTTTTATATATGAGCTAACTGTGGTTGGTTTAAAGTTAACGCTAGCCATAGGAACAAAGCTTCAAGCCATTATATCATACATGGCATTGGAGATTCAAGAGAGGCACGCTGTAATTCAAGGGATGCCGCTTGTCAGTGTCTCCGATCAGCATTTTTGGTTTGGTAAACCCGCTTTAGTACTTCATATGATCCACTTCGTTCTGTTTCAGGTAAAATTGGGCATTGATGTATATATATGCTTGTCATGTTTTCACATGACTAGCTTTTTTTATATATTTATCATGCAAATTTAAACTCAATGGTAACATAACGCATAATAATGACAATAATAAAACTACTAGATTACACGTCTTGGTCTTTTAACATAAAGACTGATATTCTGTTTAAAAATTTTCAGAATGCTTTTGAGATTACTTACTTCTTTTGGATATGGGTAATCTCTTCGTCTAGTTTCCATGTATTGCTTTTAATTTCTTATGTGACGTAATCTTGTTCTTTTAAATAATGATTTAATGTTTCTTGTTGCAGTATGAGTTCGGGTTAAGGTCGTGTTTTCATAACCATTTTGGCCTTATAATTATCCGCGTCTGTTTAGGGTGAGTAACATATATTTATCAACAAGATTCGTCTACTTGAGCTTTAAGGAATTTGAATCTTGATTTTATGATATTTTTTTAAAAAATGGCATTGGATTTAGGGTTGGAGTACAATTCCTATGCAGTTATATCACACTACCCCTTTATGCTCTCGTCACTCAGGCATGCCATATCTAAGTTTTTTTTTTCGTCATTAAATATATTCTCTATAAATAGAATAAAAAATTATCATATATATGCAAAATATTTACAGATGGGATCAACGATGAAGCGATCAGTGTTTGATGAACAAACTTCAAAGGCATTAGCACAATGGCATAAGAAAGCAAAGAGAAAGAATGAAAAGTGAGAGTAATTTGCCTTCCCCTTTAATCAATGGATCTTATCTTAAGTGCTCTTAAACTAGATCAGTCAATACTAAATTTCATTTTATTGTAGTTTGGTTAGTGGAAGTTTATATATATTTTTTGGCAGGTTTTAGCGGTGAAATTATTTTTGTAATATAAGCTACTTGCATGGTTTGATACTCTGATTTCATATATGCATATAATTGATGTATTAATCGATAAACCAACCATATTGGTCTTATTTGATAAACTTTATTGTATAGCATATTATTTATGTTAGTGCTTAAATTTGTATTGAAGAAAAATAATTGACATATTAAATATATATTCTTTTATCATTATACATTTCAATAATTAAATATATTCCAGATTTCCAGTGCACATTAATTGGGTTTATGTAGAAAAATATCAAAAATATAGTAATTTTATCAATTATTTATTTTAGTGGTTAAAATATCTAAACGTGACATTGTAAGATTTTGAAAGTTTCATATTGAACTTGTTATCACTTGTCCAACAAAACAACTCCTTAACGCAAACGGAAAAGATTTCAAACTATTTTTCTGTATAAATCTATTAAATGTACATATCAAACTCTAATTTTTTTTTTAACAACGAAATATCAAACTCTAATTTGAAACTCAAATAATATAATCTTTATGATCCTAAGAGAACATTTGGTTCATATATAGAACAAAAATTGTGTTTAAAATTGTAAAAAATCAGATTTAACAAAAAATGGAAAACAAATCCATTACATAGACATCAATTTTAAAACCATAATATATATTTTAATATCTGACAATTATATTACAAAAGAGTAGAAATATGTATTTATACATAATAAGTAAACTTTGAAAAAGAGATAATTTATTCACTAATCTAATAAGTTAATGTTGGAATTAAGTTGCTTACTAAAATGTAAAGAAAAAAATTCTATCAAATTTTGCAAAGAAAAAGAAGTAATTTGGTGACTCTACTTTCAGTACCAACAGGGATCTCAAGTTATGCGATAATAGGAATCCCAAAGATCAATGAGTACACACATACATACGGGAAATAAATACAATTAAAATAAAAAATCTTATTCATTTTGAATAAACAAATCATTTTCTCTCTTTATTAGCTGAAAGCTTTAAAACATCTACTGAAAGAGCTATGTAAAGATAAATTCTGTGATATTTTTTTAAAAAAAAAACAAATACAGCATTTGAAAAGCTTTGTGATTGTCAAACAAAAACACTCATGAATCCGACTCAAGATGCGATTAAGGAAGAAGCACGAGCTTATAGTAAGTAGCTAAGTTTTTCTTGTAGATCTTGAAGAAAGATACCTGCGACAAAAATCTAAACTGCATTGGCTGCAACTAGGGGACGAAAACAACTACTACTTTACCAGATGAAGAAGGCTAGGTCAATGAAATATTCAATTCGTGAATTCTATAGAGAAAATGGTACGGTGGTAGCTACTCAAGTAAATAAAGAAAAAGGCAGATTATTTCAATGCTTTCTTAGCATATAAAATACAGAAACTATAAGAGGATCTTTGAAGAAGAGCTACATGAGCTATGCAATTCAAATGCGACGAAACAGATAGTGACATATTGGTTTGGGGAGTGATGGAAGAGGATATAAAGAGTTTTTTTTTTGCTATGGCAGGAGATAAGTCGCCAAAACATGACGGGTTCACCAATGGCCTCTTGGCCAATTGTAAGTATAGATTTTTCATGGCTATTAAATAATTCTTTGAAAATGTTTTTTTCTCCACATGGATCAACTCAACAATCTTATTACATATACCCAAAACCCAATAAGTATTAAAAATAAATCTCAGTGATAATAAATATGCAGTAAAATAAGTTGCAAAAAATATGGTCTAATTGAAACAAATCTCCTTAGAATATGAGATTGGTCATGAGTTTAAAGAAGGTAAAACTGTAGCCACTGGATGAACCCTTCTATAGCTTTGGTCATGAGTTTAGAATATGTTTGGATAATAAATGGTCTCACTGGTGGTAGCGAATGCTCACCACATTTAAGATGGACCTTTAGGATGTTTGTGTCTTTGTGGTGGCCCCATCTGATGAATTCAGATAATCTAAATTATAATACAACACTGATTATTTTGTTGTGTATTACTATAAGATGGGTTTTAAGCTTGTTATACTTGGATGGTGATGTATAGCGTATAAGATTGTGTACGACTGGTGTTTTCATTTGGTTATGGTATATGGGAAATCAGTGGGGATTGTGGTGTTCGTCGGGTAGGAAGCAGTATGTCGTGAGGTATATAGTAGCGCAATATGTCTCAAAGATTAAGGGTTTCATTGTAGGTTGGCTTAGTGTGGGATTGGGAATTAAGGAGCAGAAGGTAGTTTGGAGGTATGCCTTTATGTATGACTTTCTAGAGAACAATATGAGGTGTCTCAGACATGTGAATGTAAATACAGAATCTAAACAGGGATTTACTTGTCACATAGGATTGCATGGTAGTAGATTAAAGGGGGAACTGTTATCTAGCTCTCACGACTTTATAGATCTGAGATCACGGGAGAAGGGAGGAAATTTACAAGGTATCTGTTGTAAGAATCTGGATAGGAAGTCTATACAAGATAGGTATTATAGGGTAGGGGTAGAGAACCTCCTGGACAGAATCTGGGGACTGTATAAGTTAGTCTTCTTGTGGGATGTTGCAGACACATATACAGGAGAAAAACATATGGAGTTACACAATTGTAATGGATGGAATTGGGAATGTCACCATTTGGTTGGATACTGGGAAAAATCAAGGTACAAATATTACAATCTAAGGGTGTATGGTCAGCCACAAGGTTTGTATTTATTAGATAATCTCAATATGGTCGGTTTCATGTATAAAAATGGTTTAAACATAAGTTCGGTATTATGGACGGGGGCACAACGGAGAGGTCTCCACCAAAGAGGTTGTGCATGGTTTCAAATCCGGTTAAATCACAATTGTAACAAAGAAGGTGTTACTAGGAAGAAGGTATGGTTGCTACAGGGTGAAGGTCGAATTGGAACACGATTTACCAACAAAGGTATCATATACATATCAGGGGGAATACAAAACAGGCTAAATACTTCGCATTACACAGATATTAAACCAAATGTGGGATATTTTGGATCCCAAAAGATTACATTATCAACTTATATAAAAGGGCGATATGGGAAATATTGGAAGAATATATGGTTGCTACACATATACAATATTGGTTTATGTGGAGTAAAAATAGGGATTAGCACCTTATTGGGCTATTATAGAATTAGTCAGACAGTAAGTGTTTTACTATATAAATGAGAATTTTAAGCTGGAACTGCCAAAGTTTAGGTAGTAAGTGGACTATAAGTTTCCTAAGAAAGATCTGGTTTAAATTTAAACCAGAATTTTTATTTTTATCAGAAACAAAACAAGGGGATAGTTTTATAGCAGTTTCGTAATCATTTTGGTTATGACCAGCTACACACGGTCCAACCCATTGGTACTAGAGGAGGTTTAGCTCTCTTTTATAATGATTCAAGTAATGTAAATATTGTACATTCGGACAACAGAATAATTGACATAGAAGCCAACTTACAAGGACGAGAAGTGTGCATATCATTTATTTATGGGGACCCCGTCCAACATTTAAGGGAACAAGTATGGGAGAGGTTAACTAGATTTAGCTTCGTAAAAAAGGGTCCATGGTTTGTAATTGGAGATTTAAATGAGATTACGGATAATCATGAGAAGCGAGGTGGTCCCCTACGACATGCGTCGTCATTTATTCCTTTTAACAATATGATCTCTAACTGTGGTTTTCTGGAGTTTCCGTCAGTGGGAAATACTTTCTCATGGAGGGGTATAAGAGGCAACCAACCAATATGGTGCCATTTAGATAGAGCAATGGCTGATATAGATTGGCATAACATAATTTTTTTGCGTTCTCATTTGTCGAGTATTTGGGGATGGTGGGATCAGATCACCGACCAATAGTAGCTACAATCGCGGAACAAGGAGAAAAACGTAAGAACCAATTTAGGTTTGACAAGAGATGGATAGGGAAGGAAGGATTGATGGAATCGATAGAGAAAGGATGGAAAAGACATGGGGAAATTATGTTAACACACCAAGTTTGGTAGACAAAATTCGGAATTGCAGACACGAAATATCGCTATGGAGAAAACAAAATATTCCGGTTGGCCGTGGAAGGGTGAATGACTTAAAAAATGCATTGGAGGAAATTCAGAATGATGATAGTAGACTGGAATCAGAGGTTAGGGAGGTGACACAGAAATTAAAGGAAGCCTATAGGGAAGAGGAAGTTTTTTGGCAACAAAAAAGTAGAAATTTATGGCAGAAACTCGGAGATAAAAATACAAAGTATTACCACGCCTTGACAAAACAAAGGAGACCACAAAACAGAAAGTGGGACTATATAATAAAAACGAGGAATGGATTACTAAGGAAACAGAAGTTGAAGCGGTGGCAGTAAATTATTTTACAGATTTATTTACCTCAACATCCCCTGACGAGATGGAAGGTTTTCTCGAGGAGGTTCCAGTTTTAATTACGGAGGGAATAAATGCAAAACTAACAGTAACGGCGACGGAGGATGAAGTAAGGAAAGCACTATAAAGGGGGATCTTCTGAAGTTTGTCAATGAGTTTTTGACAACAAGTGGTTTTGATCAAAAGTTAAATTAGACAAATATTTGCCTAATACCAAAGACGTCACGTCCTAGCAGAATGACAGAATTACGACCTATTAGTTTATGTAACGTAGGATACAAGCTCATAGCCAAGATATTATGTCAACGGTTACGGACATACTTACCAGAGTTAATCTCAGAAACTCAATCAGCATTCATTTCGGGTAAGTTGATATCGGATAATATTTTAATTGCACAGGAGATGTTCCATGCTCTTCGAACTAATAGAGGATGTCAGAACAAATACATGGCTATTAAAACAGACATGAGTAAAGCCTATGATAGGGTAGAATGGGTTTTTGTGGAAAAACTCTTACATAAGATGGGTTTTTCACCAACATGGATTTCATGGATTATGCAATGTATCACATCAGTTAAATATAAGGTATTGATTAACGGACAACCTCGTGGATGCATCACTCCGGAAAGAGGTGTACGCCAGGGAGATCCACTTTCGCCTTTCTTATTTATTCTCTGTACGGAAGCATTAAGGCAGAACGGGAAAAGGAAATAATGGGGCTCAAAATAGCAAGAGCAAGTCCTTCGGTTAGTCACTTATTGTTTGCAGACGATAGTTTATTTTTCTGTCAAATCAAGAAGTCTGAATGTCAAGCTATACTACGAATACTGAAAAAATACGAGAAGGTATCAGACAAAAAATTAACTTCGACAAATCTTCTTTGCAATTTGGGCATAAGGTTCAAGAAGGTATAAAATTGGAGATGCAACAAATCTTAGGCATCAATAAAATAGGAGGAATGGGTACATCTTTAGGGATACCAGAAAGTCTGGGTAGATCCAAAACACAAGTGTTTGGTTTTATAAGTGAACGTCTCCAGGAAAGGGTTAATGGTTGGTCACTTAAATTCTTATCGAGAGGAGGAAAGGAAGTAATAATTAAATCAGTGTTAACGTCACTACCTACCTATGTTATGTCGTGCTACAGATTACCGAAAACAGTAACAAAAAAACTTACAGGTGCAATATCGCAGTTTTGGTGGAGTTCGAGTGGAAAGAATAGAGGTATACACTGGTTAGCATGGAAGAAGATATGTTGTCATAAAACAGATGGTGGGCTTGGATTTAGAAATATTGAGGATTTTAATACAGCAATGCTGGCTAAGCAGTTGTGGCGTCTAATGGATGTACCTGAGTCATTGTTTTCCAAAATTTTTAAAAGCAGGTACTATAGGAATTCAGACCCGATGGACAATCTTAAATCCTACTCACCATCTTATGGATGGAAAAGTATAACCTCAGCTAGATCTCTGGTAAGAAAAGGACTAATCAAAAGGGTTGGAACAGGTACAAGCATTTATGTCTGGAAGGATGCTTGGATTCCAGCCCATCGCCCGAGATCAGCAACTTGTAAATTTCCCGTTTACCCAGATAATTTTAAAGTTGAGGACCTAATCGACTCACATACAAATAGTTGGAACATGCCTTTCCTTACGGCAACTATCATTCCTGAGGATGTTAATATTATACAGTCATTGGCAGTTAGTCGATTTAGAAGACCAGATTCATTGGGCTGACATTATACAAAAAATGGAATATACTCGGTGAAATCAGGGTATAAGGTAGAAAGAATGTACCCAGATAATGGTATTGAAGAAGGCATCTATGGACCAACAATAACAACATTGCAGACATCAGTCTGGAAACAACGATGCCCTCCAAAGATACAACATTTCCTATGGCAAGTTTTAACAGGATGTGTGCCTGTAGCAAAAAATTTAAGCACACGGGGAATAAGATGTAATACCGAATGCGGCGTATGTGGACAGGAGGAGGAGACTATCAATCATGTACTCTTCAAATGTGCACCAGCCCAGATATTTTCCCAAGGGGATCATTATTTTATAATATGGATTACTTACTTCATCACATCCCAAAAGATGGGACACAAGGATATTTCCCTTGGATAGTTTGGTATCTATGGAAAAACAGGAATGAAAAATTTTACAAGAATACAATAAGGAAACCCCTGGATATTCTAATATTGGCTGAATCAGAAGGGAAGGTTTGGAGTGAAGCTCAGGAAGAAGAACCACACTTTACTAGGGCAACATATTCAACATGGGATACATATCCACAGAATATGTGGAAATGTCAAGTAGATGGTTCCTGGAAGAAATTTGACAAATTTTCAGGTCAAGGATGGGTCTGCACGCGGAGTGACAGGAAAGGAGAACTAATTGGAGCACGAAATCTACGCCCAAGCCAGTCCCCACTACATGCCGAATTAGAAGCACTTCTTTGGGCAATGGAGTGCATGCAAGCATACAAGAAATCGAAAGTAGTCTTGATCACAGATTGTCGTGATGTTGTGAAGATGGTGACTTCACCGGAGGAGTGACCAGCTTTTGCAATCCATTTGGAAGAGATCAGCAATGCAAGACGAAATTTAAAGAAGTACAGATTACCTACAGGCCCAGGACGACAATCACGAGAGCAGACAACCTAGCAAGACGTGTACGAGAGCTACCGAAGGAGATGGTGTACGTTAATTGTCATTCCCCAGCATGGTTAGCTAGATCTTCATAAATAACTCTTTCATTGCTGTTAAAAAAAAAAAAGTTGAAACAAATCCGCAATAAAAATAATTCTGCAATAACGTAAAAATAATTTTTTAAAAAATAAGTCTGCGATATATACAATAAATATGCGATAATAAATTTGCGGCTACGTCAAAATAAGTCTGCAAAAAAAGTTGTTGTATCTGAAACAAATATGCATCAAAAATAAATCTGCAATAACTAAAAATAAATCTGAAAAAATAAATTTGCGATAACGTAAAAAATAAGTCTTTTAAAATAAATTTGCGATAACAAAAATATAATTCCACGATAACAAAAAAATAAGTCTGATGAAACATCAGAACAAATCTACATAAACAAATATGCGGTAACATAAATTTATTATGCGGGACTCAAATTTGGGATAACATGAATTAATTATGTGAAACAGTCATTTATGAAATCTGGTGGCACTATTGTAATTAAGTTTTTCCTACAACGTTTTAATAGGGGTAGGATTGGATTTTTTAAAAAAATACAGTTTAATAATTAAAGAAATATATGAATTATATAAACAACTAAAATTGATATCTAGATCATTTTACTTATTCACCCTTAATCAAAAGCGTAAAACGTAAATATTCATCTTCTTCTGCTATCTCGACGTCTCATGTGGATTTTCAGTTTTTACAAATAAGCTTGTTGTGATTTGTGATGAACCGAGGATCGACACTTCTTCATGACTGATTAAGAAGTTTATCTTGTAAGAGTTTTTACTTCTCATCGTTTTATTTATCAAGTTATCAATTGAAAATGAGAACTTTATGATAATCCAACAAGGCAACGATTTTTGTTTTTCTAATTTTGATGTTGACGTTGTCATTGGATCATTTATCCTTTGCAAAAACACGATGCTATTAGATGTTACTCCATTGACCATTGTGATTTTCTAATAGCTGAGAATAAGTGATAATGTCTAAATGTCTCATGTTTACAACCACTTATTTTACTGCAATATTTTTATGTTAGGCTCTATATAATCTATTTCAATTTTTTTTACCTGGGATTAAACCGCAACTAAGTGGAGCTGAGAAAACAAGAAGAAAAAATATGCAAGAAGAATCAATGAGACCACAAACCAATTCTATCTTCAGGTATATGAAGAAAAAACCTGCAAACTCTGAAACTGATGAAATGGCAGATACACAAAGAGGAGATGATAATAAAGTAATACATGTGGATTCAGAAAATGATGTGGCTGATTTAGATGAGGATCATTAGGATGAAGTTCATGCGGATGAGGTTGACAATAAAGAGCAGGATCAAGTTGTCAATGAGAAAAACAAAAGTGGATATAATGAACTTCCCACAGATGCTTATGATCCAGGTTATTTTGGGAACATTGATATGATATTAAGAAATTTATTGGTTCAAAATGGTCCAACAACAAGGCTATCAACTAATTACCAGTATCCTAAGGATGGTATTGGTAGACACTTTTGATAAAGTTGTTTTTACATGTTTTCTTATGATTTTCTATATTAAAATAAAGATTTTTTCATGATTTTATATTTTTAGATGTTGTATTCTAGTATTTTTTTCTTCTATATCAGGCCTTTCTCATGATTATGTTGCATATATGACTTCAATACAAGACAACCAGCCACGATTTCAAAATTTCATGAAGAGAAGTATCAGTTTCAGGATAGATTCAATGTACCAGAAATCTGACCTCAGACGGAGCCCTTCCAAGAACTTTCTTTGGACGAAATTTTGTACAGATAAAGCCCTGTAAGATAGCTTTCATATTCGGATGGAGTCAAGTCATTTGGAGCTATGGTTGGAGAATTACATATGATTTTGTCAAGACATGTATGTCAGACTCAGAAGAAAAGTCCACAAAGAGATAAGTTATGGGTTCAGTCCAAATTAATTGGGATTTTTCCATGCCTCATATAAGGCCCAAAATTATACTATATGAAGTCTAGAAGCATCAAGACACATTTTCAAATGATGAATGAGTCTTAAGTCAACAAAAAGAAAAATTTATTTTTTGCCCTTTTCCAAAACCTTAGAAGATTTAGATAGTTTTAAATTCTTGTTTTAGTCTCTTGTTTTTAAGACCTTTACACCACTTTTACAACCCCAAAAATACAAAAAAAATTATTCATATAATTCACGGCACTAGGAGAACTTTATCACACTGGATTATAAGAGCTTCTAAGGAGGAGATCTTGTTTTTTACTTGAAAACAGAAAAGAATTCTTGTCCCATTAACTCTTTGAGCATATTTTCTAATGATTTTCATTCAGATTTGATGTTTTCTCTCCATCATGTAAATAGATTCATTTGTTATGTTGAAAGAAATTAATTATGGTATAACAACATAATTCAATTTGGTAGTTTAATTGTCTAGGAATATGATCTCTGGCTTTATTTGTTTTTAATGCATGAGTATAAAGTAATTAACTTGATATCTGGCCTAAGGGATATAAACCCACATCAGTGCTGAATTTAGAACAATGAAGTAGTTTTTGATTTGGCTAAGTATCTTAACCAATGAAAACTGAGTTGTGAAGTTTTAGTGAATTCTTTTAGAACTTGATACATTAATGAATATCTACATTTTCCAATAACCAACAAAAACTGAGTCTTTTGAGTTGTTAGGTGTAGTGTCTGGAACTACGACAGCGCAAAAGATATAAAATCGTGTTATGAGTTCTAAATCATAAAACCATAGATATATCATATCAACTTTGTTGTATATGTCCTGCAATTGTCCTTAGAACCTGCTTTCCCCAATTGCTTACACAAACAATTTCTTTACTTATTCCTTTACTATTTTTTTTTTTACTTTTGATATTCACCAAATTATAACCTTTGTAACAGTTCTAGCTTGAGGAAATCTCCACGGTTTGCAGCGTTGCAATGAAATTTTCTGAGGATCGATAATCCTACACTATAGTTATTTGTTTATCGTTTTGTAGCCAAGTATGGTTGCGTGAAAACTCTGACTACACTAAATTTTCTTGTGCTGTTGCGAGGGAGTTTGGACTAGCGTGAGAATTTCCAGATCAAATCCAGCCTTGGAAACCCAGCCTTGAACACCTTTTTACTTTCAATTTTTCAATTTTTCTCAGTTTTCCCAAATAAAAAGTGTATTCCTATCTTTGTTCCATCTTTTTGTGTTTCAGGTGCATGATTATAAGATTACAAGCTGATAATGTAGATGAATTGAATCTAGAGATAGATAGAAGAGAGAATCAACTAAGGAGACTGATGTATGTCTTTTTTCCTGGCACAGAAAACACGCAGTATAATAGAAACATTCGATACCAGCATTACATTTTGACTTTATGAGAATAAAAGTAAGCAAAACCATTTATGAGGTTTGTATTTGTCACAGTAAAAAATGAGCGTAAGATAATCTGTGTAAAAACAATGAAATGAAAGCGCTATATCAAGGGTAATATCGTATAAATAAAATCATCAAGAATCAAACAATTATTCAGAGCATGATTTAGTACAAATCTCGAACTCAAACATAAAAGTAATATTAACCCAGTAATGTGGCATAAAAAACTTTTTTTTTATCAATTTAAAAACCTAAACTGCCGTTTGAACTTAAGATTGTAGACAAACATTATCGATTTAGTTCCGGTTTGTCTTAGCATCAACTATTGTTGGCTAAAGACAAATCGATCGCCTATGTTAACTCCAGTAACCTATTACACTTTTGATGAATAGATTTAACCTAAGACAAGAGACTAAGTGATCAAGATAGTATAGGAATTAAGAACAACTATAGGTGAAGACAATCAATTGAATAAATCCTATCTATGTTCAATTCATTGAATCATTAAATCACTTTGAAACCATTAACCTAACTGTTGAACTACTTAGATATCACTGAGCAAAACACATCAAGAAACTATGAGAAATCTATAGATAAATCGATTAAACAAAAGGAGTTCAAAATTCTTCCCAAAATGTTGTGGAGATTTCTTCGCCCCAATTCTTACGAGTGCAAAAACTCTTTCAAAATCTTCGTGTTCTCAAAAAAGTTGTGTAGAATTGAAAAAATAAGATAGTAATATATGTCTGGAGGCGGTTGGGCGACTTTTGTGGAGCCTCAGCACTGTGTCGACGGCCTTGCGTAGACCCAGTCTCTTCAAGGCATCCTTGTTCATGAACCGTATTGGTTAAATCACCACGTCTAGAAGGCGATTTTAGTAGTAGGCATATTGTTGGTCCCATTTTTCCGTAGAAAGTAGAGGAAGGAGAGCATCGGGGAGCTTGTAACAGAGGCCTCCTGCTGAAGGCCACGGGAATGTGTCTGTATTGGCAGAGGAGAAGGCACCTTAAGTGAGGTCGGTTGTGGCGTTTCTAAGCTTGTTGCTGTAGCGGGTTTTTGCCGAGGAGACATTCTGAAAAATGAGTATAGACAACACAAAACAAGTTTGTTTCTAACAAAACTCAAAGACAACCGATTCTATAGTTTTCTAAAATTTTCAGCTCAATTTCCCAAACTACATGTAATCGGTTCTTTTCAGTGTTAACTCATGCGCAGAACATACAACAATTGACTTAGTTCAGAAAATCATCACAATCACTTTGTATGTCATCAATATGCACAATCGTTTTTCAACAGTTTTGCATGCCAAATATTACCCATGCAACCAACCCCAAGCAGCACATAACAAATCGATGAGGGGCTAGAACAGTTCTAGGTGAACAGAATAAAAAAGAATCAAGCACAAAACCTTAACATTACCTAGAACGACATGACTGTAAAAGGGGATATTCGTTGCATGGCTGTTTGAAACGATTGAATATTCTTGTAGAGGGGGAAAATCTTATCGGGTTTGAACAAAAAATCTCTCAAATCGGATTAAAATCTGGGTTAAAAAATTAGAAGATCAAAGTTTTAAAACCTGAAATTATGAGAGAAAATGATACTTTCCTATTTTGGGGTTGTCAGGGGCTTAACCACGATCCTACAGTTAAAGTAATCCGAGAGAGGCCAAAAGTAATGAAAACTGATGTTGATCGAGGGTGGATTCTTAGGGATCTTGGTTGTATTCTCATTAATGTTGACTTGTTGAGAAAGACTTTTCATATTTAACGATTTGGAAAGAATTTTTTAGATAGTGGATCGGCCCTACTCACTCTTTGTACGGCCCAAAGGACACTTTGGATGTCCGGCCCGCGACTAGGTGCTCCAAAAAAGGAGCAGGTGCTCCATCTTTTTTTTTTCTGTGACTTCTGCAAAATCTTTTCAAGTAACACCTATTTTCTTTTCCTGTTTTAATTTTTATTTTATGAAACAAAAAGAACTAAAAATTAAAATTAGAAACAAGAGAAATCAATTCGAAAGATAATTATACTTAGCAGTGAGTTGTCTCCTACTAAGGGCTTAGTTAAAATCACTAGTTTGACTTGGATAGCCTATTAGGCTTGATGAGCATCGCTTACGGGGATAAATCTGCCTTTTTCGATGTCTGAGTCAGAGAGGTAGGGCTTGAGGTGCTGACTGTTAATAACAAACTCAGTGCCTGCAGTGTTCAGCAACAACACAGTTCCATAGGGTCGAAATTCCTTGATGATGAAGGGTCAGACCATCTCGATCTTAACTTTCTAGAAAACAGCTTCAATCGGGTACAACAACACCTGAACATGGTGTAAAGTTTCTGGTGATGATATTATTATTGTGATATGCTTTCGTTCTCTCCTTGTAGATCTTAGTACTTTCATAGACCAGGTGCAAAAATTTTTCCAACTAATGAAGTTGGATAAATTGTAAGTTAAAAGCGGATCTAATCTCAAAATTCAACATCTTTACAGTCCATGCTATTTTGTAAAGATAGCATGGACTGTAAAGATAGCATGGACTGTGAAGATGTTGAATTTTGAGATTAGATCCGCTTTTAACTTACGATTTATCGAACTTCATTAGTTGGAATAAATTTTGCACCTGGTCTATGAAAGTACTAAGATCTACATGGAGAGAACGAAAGCATATCACAATAATAATATCATCAACAGAAACTTTACACCAATGTTCAGGTGTTGCTGTACCCGATTGAAGCTGTTTTCTAGGAAGTTAAGATCAAGATGGTCTGGCCCTTCATAATCAAGGAATTCCGACCCTATGGAGCTGTGTTGTTGCTGAACACTGCATGCACTGAGTTTGTTATTAACAGTCAGCACCTCAAGCCCTACCTCTCTGGCTCAGACATCGAAAAAGCCAGATTTATCCCCGTAAGAGATGCTCATCAAGCCTAATAGGCTATCCAAGTCAAACTAGTGATTTTAACTAAGCACTTAGTAAGAGACAACTCACTGCTAAGTATAATTATTTTTCGAATTGGTTTCTCTTGTTTCTAATTTTAATTTTTAGTTCTTTTGTTTCATAAAATAAAAATTAAAACAGGAGAGGAAAATAGGTGTTACTTGAAAAGTTTTTGCAGAAGTCACAAAAAAAAGGATGGAGCACCTGCTCCTTTTTGAAGCACCTAGTCACGGGCCGGACATCCAAAGTGTCCTTTGGGCCGTACAGAGTGAGTGGGTCCGACCCACTATCTAGAAAATTCTTTCCAAATCGTTAAATATGAAAAGTCTTTCTCAAAAAGTGAACATTAAGGGGAATACAACCAAGATCCCTAAGAATCTGCCCTCGATCCCTAAAGAATTGCCTTTGATCCATGAAGATCCTCCTTATTTATGAATATCTTTGTTATTGCCATTAGATTAGATTAATCTCCACCATCCATTTTAAAGATGTTTTGATTAAATAGGGGTGATATCTCTCATTTCCAATCATCCAACATTCTTATCACTTCTTGTTTTTCCTAGGATGCCTAGTCCGTTTGTCTAGACAAAACCAAGCTAGGTCCGCACAAATTGATCCCTTAAGATCAAGCATTTGACAAGTGGTATCAGAGACAGGTTCAATCCAAAGCGAAGAAGTGACCAAGAGATGGTCGGACACAACGAAGATGGCATTATTGAGGGAAATGATAGTGTTCACGAAAGAGGACGCGAGGCCTTCGCTCCTGGGGTGCCAAAGAAGTAGCGTGACAAGAGCAGGACCCGAGATGAGATCAGAGTCCTGGGCGTCACAGTAACGTAAATGGGGGAGACACTCGAAAAGGTTAAGTACTCCAGCACCGAACTCGAGAGCATGGTGTTCACCGAGATCAGAGGAATAAGGGAAGATGTGGGTGGATTTGAGATGAAATTCCACCAATTTGAAGGAAACATGATGGAGGCAGTCCATGCAATGCGGTGAGCATCAAGGTGATGCAAGAAGATGTAATATTTTGCAAAAAGGCGGTTGCCAATGGAGTTACTAACAATGCTGATGCGGGTAGAGTGGATTACCCAATGTCCTCACATTTTGATGGGGCTAAGGATGACAAGGAAGTTGAGAAAATTTTGTGGCAAATGATGCAGTACTCTGACAATCTTGGTCTGGGAGACATTGAACGACAGGTGTGTCGGTTGGACATATGGGAATAAAGAAGGAACTGAAGCGTCAGTTGTACCCAAAGTACGTATTTAATAAGGCAAGGAGGAAGTTAAGAGAACTCCTGCAAAAAGGTAACATCCAAAACTATGTCGAAGAGTTTAAAACCATACGCTGCAGATCCCCAACTTTTATGATCAAGATTTTGTGTTCCATTTCATTGATGAACTCCAAGGATGGGCAAAGCAAGAGTTGTAGCGCCGCAGATCTAAGTCGATATATGAAGCTATCACAACAGCTGAATCTCTTTCGGACTTCTACACACAAAACCAACTGGAACCCTACAGAAAGAAGGTGGTGTCGAGGGGGATGGAGAAAGGAGGGACAACCACCACCATCTTATCCTCGGAACCAAAGAAAGAGCTTTGTACAAGAAGAGTATGAAGCCAAAAAACACTCTTTTATCCCAAGACGCGGTTGTTATATGTGTAAAAGGCCACATCCTGTATGGGATTGCCAGAAGCCTGAGTCGTGTTTGGCCCTCATCAAGCAAGAAGAAGCTCGTACTCATGAGAAAACATGCGTGCTTGGGTCATTACAACGACTTAATGCCCTAAAGGCAGCAACAACATCTAAGAGTACGAGCAAATGATTGATAAATGTGGATGTTAACATCAATGGAAAAGAGGCCCAAGCAATGGTCGATACCAGTGATCCAAAATTTCATTTCCGAGGAAGAAGCAAGGAGACTCGGACTAAAATGGATCAAGGGTGATGGTTTGGTCAAGGCCGTGAATGCATCCGCCAAACCACTTCATAGTGTTGCACATGGAGTTGAGTTGATAGTTGGAATGTGTAAAGATACAGTGAAGTTTTATGTTGTACCTATGGATGATTTCAAGATGGTATTAGGCCTTGATTTTCAGAGGCAAGTATTAGAGATACCAATGCCTGCCCTCAGCGCAGTGTACATCCTTGAGAAGGGCTCGACGGCTCATCATAATCTCGATCTTTATTTCTTTAATATAACTTGGTGGTTGCAGGCTCATCATAATCTCGATCTTTGCCTTAACTACTTCAACACCCTGTTCTGAAATCTGATGTTCCAAAACTATACCATCTCTGACCATCAAGTGGTATTTCTCCTAATTGAGCATAAGATGTTTCTCCTCACAGCACTGTAAGACCCTTGAGAAGTTTGACAAACAGATAGAAAATGGGCTTCCATAGACGAAAAAAAATTATCCATGAAAACCTCCATAATGTCCTCAATCAAGTCAGTAAAAATCGACATCATGTAGTGCTACAAGTTGCTGGGACATTGCACAAGCCAAATGGCATTCTACGATACGCAAAAGTGTCATAAGTACAAGTGAATATCGTCTTCTACTAGTCTCCAAGATGGATGAGGATCTGAAAGAAACCAGAATAACCATATAGAAAAAAAGAGTAAGGATGATTAGCCAATCTCTCAAATATCTGATCAATGAATGGTAAAGGAAAATGGTCCTTACGAGTAACATCATTAAACTTTCGATAATCTTTGCACATCTTAATGCATGTAACAGATCTAGTTAGAATCAACATATTTTTAATATTTTAAACTACAATTATGCCAATTTTCTTTGGTACCACATGTAAATGACTAACCCGATTGCAATCAAAAAAATGAATAAATAACACAAGCCTCTAGAAGTTTTCATTATCTTTTTTTTTTTAACAATATCTTTTAGATTTGGGTTTAACCTCCTCAGATGTTCTATAAAAATCATCGATTCATCTTCAAAATGTATCTTATGCATGAAAAATAAGGATAAACTCTAGTGATATCATCCAAAGAGTAGCCTTAGGTTTTTCTATACTTTCTCAATTCACACAAAAGCAAGGCAACTTCCACACTAGTCAGTTCAGAATTCACAATCACAGGATATGTATAATTAGGTCCAAAAACATGTATCTTAGCCCAGAAGGAAGGGTCTTGAGTTCAAGTTTTAGAGCCCTCAGCTCTCTCCAAGGACCATCATCCAAATTTTTTGGAGCAGGTCGTCATGGGCTTGATCTTAAGGGATCAATCTGTGCGGTCCTAGCCTAGTTTTATCTTGACAAAAAAACTAGGCAGCCTAACTATCAAAAAAAGAATTAGAAATAATGAGAAAAATCGGAAAACAAGGAGTGGCTTTCAATATCTCTTATATTGATAAGAATGTTGAATGATTACAAATGATCTCACTCCTAATTATAAAAATACCTCTAAAATGGATGGTCTAGATTAATCTAATTCAATGGCTACAATTAAGATTCTCATAAATTAGGCGGATCTTTAGGAGTCAAGGGTGGATCATTAGGGATCAAGGGCAGATCCTTAGGAATCAAGAAGGGATCTATATGTTGGAATGAAGAAGAAAGAGTGTCTTAAACTCTTAAGAGAAGACGCCATTTATCTAAGCTACCAAAGTGAGTGATTTAGGCTTGTTTGGAATTAATGTTATGTTATTCTTGTAACCAAACATTTATTAGGCTATTCTAGTATCCAAAAAAACATTGACTAGATTAGTATAAATAGTTTTCTTTCTCTTCTTTTGTAAGTAAGAAATTCATTTTTCTAAAATCTCAATAATATTTATTCTCACTTTTCTCTTTAATCTCTCTCTCTCTCTCTCTCTCTCTCTCAATCGTCAAATCTCTAAATTTCTAAATCTTTTAAACTATGAATCTTTCATGTTATCAGATCCAGATTTCATTGATCTGGCATAATAATTCCGCAAAATCTCACCATCTTGCACGCGATTTCCTTTCAGCCTAGAAACCAGACGCGTCGCGAGATCATCGTGTTTACCTCAAGGTTTCCGGCAAGAAATCGAGTGTTCTTGCCATTTTCTTCATCAAGGTTGTTTTCCGGAGAACTCTGAGCATGTCCCTGATGGTTTCATCCAGTTTGGTGGCCTGAGTCGAAAGTTCCAACCGTTCTCCTCCGGTGGTATCGTTATTACCTCCACCGTAAGTCTCCTGTTTTGTAACGAGCATATCTCCTCCAATTCTTTATCAAATCACGTGATTCCAAAGCGTAAATTCAAGTAGAGCGAGTCTATTTGATGATTCAGGAGGTACTCTTTGCCCATTTTCACGTTTAGAAGCTTTCTTGATCAATCTTCTTTAAAGGATCCAGATTCAACCTATTCGGGGTAATTTTGCTAAAAACCTCAATCTTTTTCGAATCTTGGACGATCAAAACTTAGTTAAGGATCTTTTGGAGGGTTTCAAGAAATTTGATTGCAATCCAAAGAGTTTTTGACTTCAAGAAAGGTTTTCTTGAAAGTTAGAAAAATTCTGTGTTTTTGTTTTTTTGAAAAAGGGCGGAAAGTGAATGACAAGTTGGTTTGATTGTTGTAACCAAATTTTAACTGCTGAAGCAAGTTGATGCAAGCGTAGTGGTGGTGCAACTATTGGTCAAGAAGCTCGAGACCTCCAGAAGCGAGTTGGATGAATAGAATGGATCGAAAGGACCACACAAGCTGCGGAAGACTTGTGATACACTAAGTTGTTCTTCTTGACACAAGAAGAACGAGACAAGCTCTCCAAGGTGGAGTAGGCAGCCGTCAATGACAAAGGAGTCTAGGGGTTTATTTTGCTAAAAATCGTGTTGTGTTATTACTTGCAAGTGATGAGGCTTATATAGGCCTCTTAGTTACAACTTAGGGTAAACAACATGATGTTTAACCCAAACAACAAGTAGTGTAAATAAAAACAACATGAAGTTCTTTTTGCTGCAGAATAGAAATGGGCTTAAGGCCAAATAACTTAGACATAATAAAAATGGGCTTAAGGCCTTAAACTTATACTTAGTCTAAATAATGAATAAATGAGATAGATAATCCTTAATGATGAAGGCAGGCCGAATTTGACTAAGACTTGTGAAGGATGGCAAATTCTGTGAACAAGTCTTCGTCGTCTTGCGCACTAAGAGTGTTGCCTCATTAAAACCCTTTCCGGAAAACCCAGTGGGACAAAACCGAAGATAGGAAAAAGAGTACAATTTCTTAGCACGTCTTTTGGTGTCTTTACCGAATGGTGATGGTAAAGACACCGGAGGTAGAAGAATCTTCAAGTAGGAAACTCCAATGTTCCTCTGAATCAATCTTCAAGTAAGAGCATTATGGGAAGAGCTAGAGATGCTAAGGCCTGCCACAATTGATCCCATTACTCTCCATGAAAGGAGAGAACAAGATAAGGTGTTTGGGTTGCTCTTGACTTTAAACACTAACTACACTGATTTGATTAAGCACATTCTTAGGTAGGACAAGCTTCCTGGCTTGGAGGATGTATGTGCTAAGATTCAGAAGGAGCAAGGGTCTCTTCAGCTGTTTAGAAACAAGGAATAACCGGTGTTTTCCCATAAGAGTTTCTTCAAGCAAGCTCCAGCTGAATCCAGGAAGAAGAGAGTCGTGTGTGATCACTGCAAGAGAACCGGTCACACCAAGAAAGAATGTTGGGTGCTTCATCCTGAGTTGAAGCAAAGCTGGTTCATTGACAGGTCCAAACCTTCATCAACAAGCGCCACCAGCTCCTCCAATATGGTGCATACAACCGCCTCTCCTATGCCTTATAATTCGGCTCAAGGACATATGAACTCAACTCCTCTCATCACTCCTTCATCTGAGTTTTTCAAGAAATCAGACTTGGAAGCTCTCTTCAAAGCCTTTAGCTATGGTAATATATTGGGTAAATATCTTCATGCTTCTTTTCAAACATCCATTGGTTCTAAACCTTTGATTGTTGATTCTGGAGCTTCTCATCAAATGATAAGTGATTTAGGTTTGCTAGAAAACTTAGAACCTGCCTTAGGTAGTGTAGTAATAACTAATGAAATCAATATGTCAATTAAAGGAATTGGGAAGCTTAAATTGTTTGATAAAGAATCTAAAGCCTTTTATATTCCATCTTTCACATCTAATTTTTTGTATATTAGGAAAGCAACTACAGATCTTAATTGTCAAGCTATATTTGGTTCTAATGATTTCTACTTTCAAGATATTAAAACAAGTAGGAAATTTGGAGAAGGAACAACAAAGAATGACTTGTATGTGCTTGAAGACTTGTTCATGCATTCTTTACAAGAACCGTGTGCTTATAGTGTAGATTTTAATGTCACAGCTGAACTTTGACATGTTAGATTAGGTCATCCTCATCTTAGAGCTTTAGAGTTGATAATACATGTAATTAAATTGCAATATGATTTGTGTGAATCATGTATCCTTGGGAAACATTGTAAGACTGTTTTTGAGAAATCAAATCATTCATATAATAATTGCTTTGATTTGGTGCATTATGATGTTTGGACATCTCCCTTTCCTTCAAGAGAAAACCGAAAATATTTTGTTACCTTTATTGATGAAAAATCTTAGTATACTTGGGTTACATTGCTTAGTTCCAAGGATAGGGTGTTTGATGCATTCCTTAATTTTCAGACATTTGTTACTAACCAATACAATGCCAAAATTAAATGCTTTAGAACAGATAATGGAGGGGAATACACTAGCACCAAGTTTCAGAACACTTGGCCAAGCATGAGATTGAACTCAAACAAGTTGTCTCTACACTCCAAAACAAAATGGAGTAGCTGAAAAGAAGAACAAACATTTGATGAAAGTTGTTAGAATAATGATGTTTCACAAGAAGGTCCCCAAACGATTTCGGGGAGATGCTCTAGTGTCTGCATGCTACTTAATCAATAGAACTCCAACTAAAACTCTAGATGATTTATCTCCCTTTGAGGTATTAAAAAACCTAAGCCTAATATTAAACACTTAAGAGTATTTGAGTGTGTTTGTTTTGTTTTAGTACCAGGAGAACTTAAGAACAAGCTGGAATCAAAGAGCACCGAGGCCATGTTCATTGGGTATTCTCCTACACAAAAGGGATTCAAATGCTACAACCCAGAGACTAGAAGAGTCATGGTATCCAGAGATGTCAAATTCTAAGAGTCCAAAGGATTCTATGAAGAAGGAACTTGGGAAGAATTCAAAGACATCTCAACAACAAGACATGAAAAAGCTGAGAATCTAAGAAGGATCTTAAAAAACATTGGCATAATCTCTCCTAAGGCGCCAGCACCTGGCCCAGCTCCTCCTCACCAAGCGCCAGGTGAGAACTATAATATTTTTCTAAAATCTCAATAATATTTATTCTCACTTTTCTCTCTAATCTCTCTCTCTCTCTCTCTCAATCTCCAAATCTCTAAATCTCTTAAACTCTTAATCTTTCACTATAGGGATCAAAGGTGAATTTCCAATAATACCGAAATGGTGAGAAATATTTTACATACTTAACAATTTGTGAAGAATTTTCTAGGTGGTGGATCTGGACCATCCGCTCTTGGTGCGGTCCAAGGACATCCTGAATGTATGGGCCGTGATACTCTCTCCCATTTAACACGATGATCCCTCGTCATCATGAACGCCTTTAGCTGCTCTATTAACTGCCATAAATTCACTTTTGGTTCCCATGATGCCTCAGATTTGGATAACACTTTCTATTTGATTAAGAAGAGTGTTTGACGAGGAACACCACGCTTCCAGACTACTTTTGATACGAACATTTCTTTCATTTTCTTGTCGTAAGACTTGGTTATGAATTATGGTGCTCGACTGGACTGTCCATGACTTTAATCTTCCATGTCTTCATTAAATAGCTTCATGATGCTGACATGGAATACCGATAAATCCTTAATGATTCAGGTAGATCAAATTTGTAGGAGAACTTTCTTATCTTTGCCGTTATTCTAAAATGTGCTTCATATTACCGGAGGAGTCCATTGTGCATGCTCTTAAATGCATTGACCTGTTGGGGAAGGAGTTTTATTGACATATGGTCCCCTACATTCAGGTCCAATGGTCGTCTCTTCTCATCAGCCCACTTTTTCATGCACTTACCGGACTTCTCCAAATATATCCAAGCAAAATATGCATGATCTTCCCATAATTCAACTGTTTTCAGTGTACCCATACTCTGTGTCCTATTGTGTGCTATGGTCATTGAATGGAGAGTTGTTTCCTGTTGGCCAGTGACAAGCTTAAACGGACTCGTGCCGGTTGCCTCACTCGATTGTAGATTATAAGAGCAATGAACGATGTCCATCAATTTTGTCCATTATTCCTGATTTGCACGCACAAAGTACCGAAGGTAGCATGAAATTTGCTTACTTTGTTTGGCCGTCTGTTTGGAGGTGAAAGCTAGTTGAGAAATTAATCTCCGTGCCAAGAGTTTTAAACAACTCCGTCCGAAGCTTGACCATGTTTTTGAAGAATGTACGAGCCGCGCCATCTAGTGTGCAATACCTGGAACAAGCTATGGACATTCTATACTTGGAAAACCGATCAATGATCCATCAAAACCCATCGGATGTTGGTAGTGCACTGATGAAATCCAAGAAAACCGATTCCCATGGTCGATCCTGTATTGGTAGTGGTTCTAGCAGTCCCGCTTGTTGTCTTCACATAATGCACTATAGTGTCTCGCATTTGTAGCCAAAAATATATTGTTTTAAAAAAATATACGCTTCTGTCATGGGTGGCGCATCAGAGGAGTTTAATGGCATTCTCCGATAATATCGCGTTGTATACTTCCATAGTTTGGGACGTATATCCATTTATCCTTGGTGTAGATTACACCATCCTCTATCCAAAACTGAATATTTGTTTCCTCCCAAAGCCAACTTTACCAATTCTTTGACTGTAGGATCATGGTCAAGCCCCTCTCGGATCCATTCCATGATGGTAAATTCAACTTGGATAATCGCAACAAGCTCTACCCTTTGACTTAGTGCATCCGCCACCATGTTTTCCTTTCCTGGTTTATAATCCAAAGAAAATTTGAACTCAGCAAATAGATCTTGCCATCTGGCTTATTTTGGCAGCAACTTCTTTTGAGTGTAAAAGTAACTTATTGCCACATTCACGGAGAATGAAACTCTCAAGAGATAGTGTCGCCAAACCAGCAAGCAATATAGTGTCGCCAAATCAGCAAGCAATATTCAGTATCATTCAGCTTGCCGCTTTTGGGTGCCCCTTATGCATTAGAACTCGACTAATAGCAAAGTATGAATCATCAGATTGTACCTCGAAGGGATACTTAAATCAGAGAGAGTGAGCACATATTCTTGGATGATGGCTGCCTTAAGCGCTTCAAACACTGCTCTACATTGATCTGACTATTCCCAAGTCTTCGCCTTCTTGAGAAGATCGATCAATGATGCTGCCTTCTTAGAATATCCTCCAATGAGCCGCTGATAATAATTCACAATTCCAAAGAATGACTATAGCTCTGATACCTTGGTTAGAATCTCCCATTTGGTGATTGTGGATATTTTGGCATTGTCCATTTTAATCTTTCTCACACCCAATGACATGCCCTAGGAATTACATTTCCTCTGTAGTGAATGTGCACTTCTCTCACTTCGCGTATAGCTCGTTCTCTCATAGAATTTTAAACACAGTCTGAAGGTGTCTCACGTGTTCCTTCATAGATCGGGAGTATATGACAATATCATCCAGATAATATCATTCAGATAGACCACCACTAACCGGTCCAAATACGAGTGGAAGATATGCTTCATGAGTGTGAAGAACATGGCTGGAGAATTTGTGAGTCCAAACGGTATGACCATCCACTCGAATGATCCATAACAAGTGATACACACAGTCTTGGGTTCATCCTCTTCTGCAATCCGAACTAGATAATATCCCTTATGTAGGTCCATTTTGGTGTATACATTTGCATTTCCCAGCCTATCGAACAGGTTTGGGATCAATGAAATTGGATAAAAAATTTTGATGGTTACCTTATTCAGCACCCAATAGTCTATTGTGCTTCTTTTAGAATAATATCGGAGCGTCATATGGGGTCTTTGACGTTCTTAGCAGTCCTGTTGAAAGTAACTCATCGAGTAATTTCCTAGCTCCACTAATTTGGAGGGGCCCATGGGGTATGGGGCTATTGCAGGCGGTTTGATCTCGACTTCCAGCTCGATCCGATGATCCACCTCTCTCCTAGATTGTAATTTCTCAGATAGCTTAGCTGACATCATGTCCTTGTTCTGCTCACGGATCTTCTCGATCATATAAGAGATGACATATGTTTTTAAAATCTTCATTCTTCTTCTACACGGTGAGATATGTTGGCTCACCTTTCTTTATTCCTTTTGAAAATTGCATGGTTAAAAATTTCCTAATTTTCCATCACTAACAAATTCCACAGTGAGAATCATGTCTGTCGATCCCTTCTCAAAGATGCACACCATGTTAAGGGCAGACATCGGTATCACCGATACTTGCCTTTGAAAATCAAGGTCTAACACCACCTTCAAAGAATTCATAGGTACGAAAAAAGCTTCATTGTACCTTTCCACACACCAACTCTCAAATAAACTCCATGTACAACAACATGAAATGGTTTGGCGTGTGCATCTACTGAATTAAGCCAACCATCTCCTTGGTCTATTTTAGTCCAAGTCTCCTCGTCTTTTCCTCAGAAATGAAGTTATGGGTTGCACCGGTATCGACCATCGTTTAGGCCTCTTTTTCATTGCTGTTAACATCCACTTAAATAAAACCCTTACTCGTACTCTTAGATGTCGGTTCTGCCTTTAGGGCATTAAGTCATTTTAATAACCCAAGCACGTGTCTCCTCGTGAGTATGAGCTTCTTCCTTTATAATAAGGGGCACAATGACCCAAGCTTCAGACACTTCCTTGCAGGATGTGGCCATTAACACACATGAAAACCACCTCTCGAGAAGAAAGAGCGCTTCTTGGTTTTATACTCATCCTGTACCAAGGTTTTTTATTTTGTTTTGAGTGTAAGTCGGTGGTGGTTGGTCTCTCCTATCTCTGTCCCCTTAATTCGACCTTCCTTTGTAGGATTCCGGTTGATTTTATGGATATAAGTGTCAAAGATATTCAGCTGTTGTAATAGCTTCATCTAATGACTTATATCCACAGCGCTGCAACTCTCGTTTTGCCCGCCCTTGAAATCTATAACAAAATGGAACACCAAGTCTTTATCATTTAAGTTAGGGATCTGCAGGGTTGTAAACTTTTTGACATAGTCTTGAATGTTATTATTTTTCTGAAGAACTCTTAGTTTCCTCCTTGCCTGATAGACTACGTTCGCTGGATAAAACTAACGCTTCAGTTCCTTCTTGAACACTTTTGTGTCCACCCGACATGCCCTCAGTTCAATGTTTCCATAATGTCTTCGCAACTACAGCATGGACGTATCTGTGAGGTAGTATCTGGCAGCCTTGATATTTGACATCTCATCTTCCATACCAAGATTTTCAAAGTATTCATCCATTTACCACATGAAATTCTCAAATTCCTTGGCATCACGAGCCCCATTAAAATGTGAGAGCCTTAGGTAATCCACTATACCTGCATCACCATTGTTATTACCTTCGTTGGCAATCGCCTTCTTTCACAACGAAAGATCTTCTTACATTGCCTTGATGCTCACTCGCAATGCATGGACCGCCCCATCATGTTCTTTTCAAATTGGTGGAATTTTATCTTAACTCTACCACGTCCTCCTTTATTCCTCTGATCTTGGTGAACACCGTGTTCTCAATTTTGGTAGTAGAGTACTCAATCCTATCGAGTCTCTCCACTATTTCTGTCAATGTGATGCCCAGGGCTCTAAGCTTATCTCGGACCTTGCATTTCACGTTTCTTCTTTGGTACCTCAGGAGAGAAGACCTTGCATCCTTCACATCGATACCATCATTCCTCATAATAATTCCTTCTTCGTTATTTCCCACCATCTCTTGATAAATTCTTCGCTTTTGATCAAATTGTCTCTAATACCAATTGTTACGGGCTTGATCTTTAAAGATCAATCCGTGCGGCCATAACCTTGTTTTTTCTAGCCTTGTTTTATCTTGAATAACGGACTAGGCAGCCTAAATCTCAAAGAAAACTTAGAAATAATAAGAAAATTGGGAAACACCAGTGGAATAAATGGTGGAGATTAATCTAATCCAATGGTTACAACTAAGATACTCATAAATAAGGTTGATTTTTAGGGGTCAAAGGCGGATCCTTAAGGATCACGAGTGAATTCCCATTAATGTCGACTTGGTGAGGAAGACTTTCCACACGTAACAATTTGTGAAGAATCTTCTAGGTGGTGGATCTTGATCAACCACTCCTCACATCAATAATCGCATCAGCTGTGCGCAGTAATAGACGCTCCAATCAGAAGATCTTTGGGTTATTCATCAAGCTCTAAAACTACAAAATCTTCATGGATGAGTGTGTTTCCTATCGAGTTTACGCTATAACTCTTATTACATAGAGAGCAAGCAAAGGTTTTTGCTTTAATCTGTACAGAGAGAACAAATTTCCATGGGTCTTCTAGCTTTCTAGGAATTTTATTTTGCAGAACAGCACTGCAGTTCTTTGAAACCAGCTTCATGCTATTGTTTGTTGAAACCTTTCCAATAACCAGACCTTTCAAGTGGTTCCTAACAACATGAATCACCTGGACTGCATCTACCAATGGGAATTTCACAGTTAAATCTTTCAGCATCTCCTTACATTTTTCTTTGTCCAAGTCTTTATTAGTTATCCATGGAGGAACATGGTACACGATATTGGGGGGTTTAAACAAGAGAACGAATCCTTTATACAAGTTCACAAGTAAAGGAACCTTAGCCACTGGGACAGTTTCCCCATCGGATTTGGCCTCATCTAGAGCAGGTGCTCCATTTGGAGCAGTGGTCTGGAGCAGTTGCTTCACAGCGTTTTCTAGGTAATTTCAGTATTAGCTTTTTCTACAGGTTGCAGCACTCTTCCACTCCTCAATTCTACTGCATTGATGATCTCAACTCTGGGATTTGCTTCTGGATTTACAGGTAGAACTCTCTGTTGTTTCTTGATCGCTTCAGCGGTTTGTGCAACCTGAGTATCAACCTTCTTCAAGTGGCCGCGAACAGCTTCATAATTGCCATTAAGGTCTGAGTATATGCTTTCAACCTTTTGGTTGATATCATTGGCTGAATTTTGATGACTGATCATGAGCTGAAGCTGTTGTGTCATGTTTTTCAGCTCATCCTTGAATTATTTCCAGAACTTGTAGAAGCCTGAAAATTAATGACTTGCAATTTCTGTTGATTTCCACCTTGAAAATGATTTTGATTCTGGTAAGGTATAATTTTCTTCCCTTAAAAACTTTGAAGAAATTTTTTCTGAAACCCAGATTCTGGGATTATTGATTTGAGCTCCAAATTATTGTGAGTACACTTGGTTTTGGGGATTCTTGACATTAGTGCTTCTATAGGAGTGATTAGGATGACTCATATAGATCTGGTTGAAACCGTGATTCTGTACAAATCCCTGCACATTCATCTCTTGAGAACGAGGTTCTCCATTCTCATCAAGAAAGTAGACTGTCTTTTGGTTTCCCTTTAACAAAAGATTAACCTTCGCTATCAGCTCATCAATTTTCTGAAAATCCATATCACTGGTTTTCTTACTTCTGTCATATTCTTGAGATTTGTTGCTGAAAATTACAGCCAAATTCTCAATCAGCTCATAAGCACCTTCCTTTTTCTTTGTTATGAAATTGTTATTATTTACGGTATTCAAGGCATTACAATAATCTCAGACCACACCATCATAGAAAATTCCCAGAAATTGTTCGTTAGTGAACCCATGGTGAGGATATTCTCTGCAGTATTCTTTATATTTCTCCCATGCCTCATAGAGAGGCTTTCTTCAATGCTTCTGGATCAAAGATATTTTGTTCCTCAGAGCAGTTTTGGATTTGGTACAGAAATTATCCAAGAAGGTTGATTTACATTTTTCCCACGTCGTAATAGATCCAGGAGGTAGTGACTTAAGTCACCGTGAAGCCTTATCAGTGAGTGAGAAAGGGAAAATTTTGAAGACATCTGGGTGCACACCATTAGAGCTGGTGGTGATACATATATCCTTAAACTTTTTGATATGCTCCATCATAATTTATGCTGGAAGCCCATTGAAAATTAGTCCCCGATAACAGCACCAGATTGACATATGTCTTTTTCCTGGTTTATGGTGCACAGAAATTACGCAACATAATAGAAATATTCGATCCAGAGGATAAACGTTACACTTAGGTTTTTATGAGAACGAAATTATGAGAACGAAATTAAGCTAAGCCAAATATGGGGTTTGTATTTCTCATGGTAACAAACGAGAGTAAGATAGTCAGTATAAATACAATGAAATGAAAGCGTTAGACCAAAGGCAATATCGTAAGGATTAAATTATCAAGAACCAAGCGATTATTCAGAGCATGATTTAGCAAAAATCTCGAACATGAACTTAAATGTAATATTTATCATAAATGTTATTATTTTTTTTGGATTTGTTCGATTTGTTGTTGCAACCTGTGGAGTTCAACAGCCATATGTTCATTACCTTGATCGCCCTTAGTGACGATATTAGTACTTGTTTGTCGGTTTGCTCGTTCTAACTTAGGTAACTCTTCATTTCTTAAAGTAAGAAGACTTCCAAAACGTGAAATCCTTGTAGTTCTTGTGGTCATACACCTGGAATACACGCAAGAGAAGAGAGAGAAAATGTTAGGAACTTTAAACTAAATTTCAGTCTGAAAATCAGAGGTGACGAACTGGTCCACGACAATGTCGCCAAATTGATGTATGTCTTTTTCTGGGCTTATCGTGCACAGAAACCACGCAATTGAATAGAAATATTCGATCCAGAAGTCAAGTTTTACACTTTGACTTTATGAGAACAAAATTAAGCTAAGCCAACTATGGGGTTTGTATTACTCACGATAACAAACAAGAGTAAGATAGTCGGTGTAAAATAATGAAATGAAAGCGCTAGATCAACGGCAATATCGCAGGGATTAAATCATCAAGATCCTAAAAATTATTCATAACATGACTTAGCATAAGTCTCGAACTCGAACATAAATGTAATGTTGACCCACTACCGTAGTATCAACATCTTTGTCTATCAATTTAAAATCTTAAACTGTCGTTTGAACCTAAGATTGTAAACAAGCATTATCGATTTGGTTCAATCTGTTTACGATTTTTATTGAAGTATTATATCATGTAATATGGTTATTATATTAATGATTTAATTATAACGTTTCAAGTCAATATAATTGTTTACGGTTCCAATATATTATTGACGAAAATGTGATGGATTAGTCTCAATAACGAGATATTGGAATGGGTATGATGATGATTCTCTTCTCTTAACATTAGTTAAAATTATAATTGAGGTTATATTATGCACATGAATATACATTATGGTTTAGAGTATATAAATATGTGTAATATATATTGTGTATTAAAGTGTGTGAATAATAGATACCAACCAATCAAGTTAAAAGAATGACATGGTTGGTTTTTGGTGAGTCAAAAATTCATTACATAAACAAAAAACACAAAAAAAGAGAAAATAGTTTTATTCTCTCCATTGAAGAATAAGAGTAGAGAGAAGATTAAGGAAAGAAGAATAAATCAATCAAACAAGGTATTAAGAAATCTGGAAAACATGTCAATAGATAAAGATTAGTAGATTTCTTTCTCTTCTAACTATGTGTTCGTCATTTCAATTCATCAAATTGTTTGATCAATAGTTATGGATGGTTTTAATTTGCAATAAAATCACTAAATAAAAATATAAACAATTATTATCAGAGCCAATCCATTAACTTTGATTCACTAGAAAGGAATTGATTGGTGAATTAGGAAAAGAAATATTACTTTTGCTTTCATAAATCTTTTCTTTTGAAAAGTTGTTAAGATTGATGAAATTGATATCAAAACGTAGGAAATTTTTATATCTTTCTAATGGTATAAAGAATATAATATTTGGTTCATAAAATTGAAAGATATTAAAAAAAACAAATTTCTTGAAATTTTCCCGACATGTTTTGTCATGAAGATGATGAACAGTAATTGTCATTCTTTTTTATTTTATTTTATTTTTTTATGTCCGTTTTAACCACTTTCGCTGCGATTGATAAAGAAATGAAATTATTACATTATATAATATTATTTTATTAAATAAAATTTATATAATATTGTAACTTTTTAATCACCAAATTTGTCTTGTTATACTATGTGTGACATTAAACTAAAGTATATAATTGATCACGAGGTATGGATGCAAACTAAAATTAAAAAATATATTGGTCAGTTTATTACAGACTATCGCCTAGGAGATCACCCAAAAATAAATCATTAAGTGTAGTTAGTGACACCTTAAGTATTAGTCAAAGCGCTAAAGGTAAACATGTTGAAATGTTGAGATTCTTCTAGTTCGTTTTCATTTGCCAACTTTGTCGTCAAATACAATGGACTGAATTATGAGGAATGATCTGAACAGATTAAATTTTCCTTGGGTGTATTGTTCCTTGATCAAGCCATACTAATGATGAGCCAGCTGCTCTAACAATTGATAGCTCAAAATTGGAAAATTCTCGTTACAAGACGTGGGGGGGAATCAACCCAGGTGTTATTTAACCTCATGCAAAATGGCAGATAATTCAAAGCCATCAATTCCCCAAGACAGAAAAATCTAGAGATTTCATGATTCAAATAAAAAACAATCCCAATCTGAGTTGGCTGATAAATCGATAATAGGGAGCCTTATTAGCGAGCTCACCACAAAAAGATTCGGCTGGTATTAGCCAATTCATGATCATATCATCCACATGTCTAACCTGGCAAGTAAGTTATAAATCGTCGGTATGGAAGTTCATGAGTTTCTCTTGATCCAATTCATCATGAATTCTCTCCCTTCTTAATATTGTCAGTTTCAGCTGAATTACAATATCACTAAAGATAAATGAAACTTTAAGGAATCAAAGGCTATGTTGTTTGAGGTATGGAGGAGAGTTAAGAAGATGAGGGACCAGGTTGCTCTTATCACAGGTCTTGAAACTTCCAGTGCTAGCAGCTCAATGAAACTAAGTAAAGACAAGAAAATGGATAAGTCTTTTATTAAGGGACGCGATAGAAAAAATCTAGAAAATTATGACGTGCTTTTCTGTAGAAAAGAACAGCACATCAAGAAGGATTGTTATAGAAGGAAGAAATGGTTTGACAAAAATATACATAATATTTATATGTTTGTTCTGAAATAATTATTGTTGAAGTACCTATAAATACTTGGTGTCTTAATTCTTGTGCACCTACTCATGTATCTCACATTGAACAAGAATTCAGTTCGATCTTAGACAGGAGGATGTTGAGTTCACAAAGCACTATGGATCCTTCAGAGCATTATGGGCAGAGCTAGATATGCTAAGGCCTGCCATAATTGATCTCATTGCTCTCCATGCAAGGAGAGAACAAGATAAGGTGTTTGGGTTGCTCTTGACTTTAAACACTAACTATAATGATTTGATTAAGCACATTCTTAAGGAGGAAAAGATTCAGAAGGAGAAAAGGTCTCTTAAGCTGTTTGGAAACAAGGAAGAACCGGTGGTTGCCCATAAGAGTTTCTTCAAGTCGGCTCCAGATGAATCCAAGAAGAAGAGAGCCGTGTGTGATCACTGCAAGGGAACCGGTCACACCAAGAAGGAATGCTGGGTGCTTCATCCTGAGTTGAAGCCAAGCTGGTTCATTGACATGTCCAAACCTTCATCACAAGCGCCACAAGCTCCTCCAACCTGGTGCATACAACCGCCTCTCATATGCCTTATAAGTCGGCTCAAGGATATATGAACTCAACTCCTCTCATCACTCCTTCATCTGAGTTTGTCATGAAATCAGACTTGGAAGCTCTCTTCAAAGCTTTTAGCTCTGGTAATGTATTGGATTCATCTGTTCATGCTTCTTTTCAAACATCCATTGCTTTTAAACCTTTGATTGTTGATTTTGGAGCTTCTCATCATATGATAAGTGATTTAGGTTTGCTGCAAAACTTAAAACATGTCTTAGGTAGTGTGGTAATAGCTAATGGAATCAATATGTCAATTAAAGGAATTGGGAAGCTTAAATTGTTTGATAAAGAATCTAAAGCCTTTTATATGCCATCTTTCACATCTAATTTGTTGTCTATTAAGAGAGCTACTATAGATTTTAATTGTGAAAATATATTTGGTCCTAATGATTTCTACTTTCAGGATATTGAAAAAAGTAGGAAATTTGGATAAGGAACAACAAAGAATGACTTGTATGTGCTTGAAGACTTGTCCATGCATTCTTTACAAGAACATGTGATAATAGTGTAGATGTTAATGTCACAGCTGACATTTGACATGATAGATTAGGTCATCCTCATCTTAGAGCTTTAGAGTTGATAATCCCTGGAATTAAATTTCAAAATGATTTATGTGAATCATGTATTCTTGTAAAACATTGTAATATTGTTTTTGAGAAATCAATTCATTCATATAATAATTGTTTTGATTTGGTACATTCTGATGTTTGGACATCTCCCTTTCCTTCAAGAGAAAACCAAAAAATATTTTGTTATCGATCAAAACCCATCGGATGTTGGTAGTGCACTGATGAAATCCAAGAAAACCGATTCCCATGGTCGATCCGGTATTGGTAGTGGTTCCAGCAGTCCCGCTGGTTGTCTTCATAATGCACTATAGTGTCTCGCATTTGTGGCCAAAAATATATTGTTTTCACAAATATACGCTTCTGTCATGGGTGGCCCGTCCGAGGAATTTAATGGTATTCTCGGATAATATCGCGTTGTATATTTCCATAGTTTGCGACATACATTCATTTATCCTTGGGGTAGATTACACCATCATCTATCCAAACCTGAATATTTTTTTTCCTCTCAAAGTTAACTTCACCAACTCTTTGACTGTAGGATCATGGTCAAGCCTCTCGGATCCATTCCATGATGGTAAATTCAACTTGGATGATCGCAACAAGCTCAGCCCTTTGACTTAGTTCATCGGCCACCATGTTTTCCTTTCCTGGTTTATATTCCAAAAAAATCTGAACTCAGCAAATAAATCTTGCCATATGGCTTATTTTGGCAGCAACTTATTTTGAGTGTGAAAGTAACTCATTGCCACATTCACGGAGAATGAAACTCCCAAGAGATAGTGTCGCCAAACCAGCAAGCAAAATAGTGTCCCCAAATCAGCAAGCAATATTCAGTATCATTCAGCTTGCCGCTTTTGGGTGTCCCTTCAGCATTAGAACTCTACTAATAGCGAAGTATGAATCATCAAATTATACCTCGAAGGCATACTGAAATCAGAGAGAGTGAGGACAGATTCTTGGATGATGGCTGCTTTGAGCGCTTCAAACACTGCTCTACATTGATCCGACCATTCCCAAAGTATTCGCCTTCTTCAGAAGATCAACGGTGCTGCCTTATTAGAATATCCTTCAATGAACCGCTGATAGTAATTCACAAGTCCAAAGAATGACTATAACTCTGGTAACTTGGTTATAATCTCCCATTCGGTGATTGTGGATATTTTGGCATTGTCCATTTTAAGCTTTCTCACACCCAATGACATGCCCTAGGAATTGCATTTCCTATGTGATGAATGTACACTTCTCTCATTTCACATATAGCTCGTTCTCTCATAGAATTTTAAACACAGTCTGAAGGTGTCTCACGTGTTCCTCCATAGATCGGGAGTATATGACAATATCATCCAGATAATATCATCCAGATAGACCACCACTAACCGGTCCAAATACGACTGGAAGATCTGCTTCATGAGTGTGAAGAACATAGCTGGAGCATTCGTGAGTCCAAACGGCATGATCATCCACTCGAATGATCCATAACAAGTGACACACACAGTCTTGGGTTCATCATCTTCTGCAATCCGAACTAGATAGTATCCCTTATGTAGGTCCATTTTTGTGTATACATTTTTATATCCCAGCCTATCGAACAGGTTTGTGATTAATGGAATTGGGTAAAAAAATTTGATGGTTACCTTATTCAGCGCCCGATAGTCTACTGTGCTTCTTTTAGAATAATACCGGAGCGTCATATGGGGTCTTTGACGGTCTTAGTAGTCCTGTTCAAAGTAACTCATCGAGTTATTTCCTTAGCTCTGCTAATTCGGAGGGGCCCATGCGGTATGGGGCTATTGCAGGCGGTTTGGTCTCGACTTCCATCTTGATCCGACGATCCACCTCTCACCTAGGTGGTAATTTCTCAGATAGCTTAGCCGACATCATGTCCTTGTTCTGCTCACGGATCTTCTCGATCATATGAGAGATGACATATGTTTTTTAAATCTTCATTCTTCTTCTACACGGTGAGATATGCTGGCTCACCTTTCTTTATTCCTTTGGAAAATTGCATGGTTGAAAATTGCCTAATTTTCCATCACTAACAAATTCCACAGTGAGAATCATGTACGTCGATCCCTTCACAAAGATGCACACCATGTTAAGGACAGACATCGGTATCACCGATACTTGCCTTTAAAAATCAAGGTCTAGCACCACCTTCAAAGAATTCATAGGTACGATAAAAAGCTTCATTGTACCTTCCCACACACCAACTCTCAAATAAACTCCATGTACAACATCATGAAATGGTTTGGCGGGTGCATCTACTGAATTAAGCCAACCATCTCATTTTTCTATTTTAGTCCGAGTCTCCTCGTCTCTTCCTCAGAAATGAAGTTATGTGTTGCACCGGTATCGACCATCGTTTAGGCCTGTTTCTCATTGATGTTAACATCCACTTAAATCAAACCCTTACTCATACTCTTAGATGTCAGTTCTGTCTTTAGGGCATTAAGTCATTTTAATAACCCAAGCACGTGTCTCCTCGTGAGTATGAGCTTCTTCCTTTACAATAAGGGCCACAATGACCCAAGCTTCAGACACTCCCTTGCGGGATGTGCCATTAACACACATGACAACCACCTCTCGGGATGAAAGAGCGCTTCTTGGCTTTATACTCTTCTTGTACCGAGGTTTTTCTTTGGTTTTGAGTGTAAGTCGGTGATGGTTGATCTCTCCTATCTCTGTCCCCCTTAACTTGTCCTTCTTTTGTAGGATTCCGGTTGATTTTGTGGATAGAAATCTGAAAGATATTCAGCTGTTGCGATAGCTTCATCTAATGACTTAAATCTTTTGCAAGCCCTTGAAATCTATAACAAGTTAGGGATCTTTATCAATTAAGTTACGGATCTGCAGGGTTGTAAACTCCTTGACATAGTCTTGAATGTTATCATTTTTCTGAAGTTCTCTTAGTTTCCTTCTTGCCTCATAGACTACGTTCTCTAGATAAAACTGACGCTTCAGTTCCTTCTTGAACTCTTTTGTGTCCACCCAACATACCCTCAGCTCAATGTCTCTATGATGCCTTCGCAACTACAGCATGGATGTATCCGTGAGGTAGGATCTGGCAGCCTTGATATTTGACATCTCATCTTCCATACCAAGATTGTCGAAGTATTCATCCATTTTTACCACATGAAATTCTTAAATTCCTTGGCATCACATGCCCCATCAAAATGTGAGAGCCTTAGGTAATCCGCTCTACCTGCATCAGCATTGTTAGTACCTTCGTTGGCAATCGCCTTCTTTCACAATGCAAGATCTTCTTACATTGCCTCGATGCTCACTCACAATGCATGGACCGCCCCCATCATGTTCTTTTTAAATTGGTGGAATTTTATCTCAACTCCATCCACGTCCTCCTTTATTCCTCCGATCTTGGTGAACACCGTGTTCTCGATTTTGGTAATAGAGTACTCAATTCTCTCGAGTCTCTCCATTATTTCCGTCACTGTGATGCCGAGGGCTCTAAGCTCATCTCGGACCCTGTTTTTCACGTTTCCTCTTTGGTACCTCAGGAGAGAAGACCTTGCATCCTCTCTCGTCGATATCATCATTCCTCATAATAATACCTTCTTCGTTATGTCCCACCATCTCTTGATAAATTCTTTTTTTGGATCAAATTGTCTATGATACCACTTGTTACGGGCTTGATCTTAAAAGATCAATCCGAGCGGCCCTAACCTTGTTTTTTCTAGCCTTGTTTTATCTTGAATAACGGACTAGACAGCCTAAATCTCAAAGAAAACTTAGAAATAATAAGAAAATTGGGAAACACCTCTGAAATAAATGGTGGATATTAATTTAATCCAATGGTTACAACTAAGATACTCATAAATAAGGTGGATTTTTAGGGGTCAAAGGCGGATCCTTAAAGATCACGAGTGAATTCCCATTAATGTCGACTTGGTGAGGAAGACTTTCCACACGTAACAATTTGTGAAGTATCTTCTAGGTGGTGGATCTTGATCATCTGCCCTTGGTGCGGCCCAAGAACGTCTTGGACGTCTGGACCGTGACAAGGTGCTTCATTCAGAGCAGTTGTTCCATTTAGAGAAGTTGTTCTGTTTGAGCAGTTGTTTCCGTTTAGTTGCTTTGTTTGGACTAGTGGCTCCATTAAATTTTTCTAAATTCAGTTTTTCCTCTACTTTTAGGCTCATGAATGCCACCATCTTTTCCATCCTTTGACTTGAATCTATCATCTTGGCAAACCCAATTGTATCCTCACTGAGAAAATCATGCTCTCCTTTCGCATTAGTCAAACCTAACCCCAAAGGATCATCAGCTAGAATCTCTTCAGCCACTTCATCTGAGATTTCCAAGTCATCCTCAATAGCATAAGTTTGTCCATCCAGCATAAGTTTTTTTTATCATCCTATCCATCGCAAACTTCATGATAATATCTCCCAGATGGAGATCGATTCTTCCACTCCTCACATCGGTAATCGCAGCAGCTGTGCGCAGGAATGGACGCTCCAATCAGAAGACCTTTGGATTATTCATCAAGCTCTAAAACTACAAAATCTGCATGGATGAATGTATTTCCTATCCGAACATGTAGATTTTCAATTATCCCTACTGGAAACTGCATTGATCTGAAACGTCTGAACTTGGTGAATCTAAAACGTCTCGCCACAGAGTATGGCATCGAGTTTACGCTATAACTCTTATTACATAGAGAGCAAGCAAAGGTTTTTGCTTTAATCTGTACAGAGAAAACAAATTTCCATGGGTCTTCTAGCTTTCTAGGCATTTTATTTTGTAGAACAGCACTGTAGTTCTTTGAAACCAGCTCCACGCTACTGTTGGTTGAAACCTTTCCAATAACCAGACCTTTCAAGTGGTTCCTAACAACAGGAATCATCTGGACTGCATCTACCAATGGGAATTTCACAGTTAAATCTTTCAGCATCTCCTTACATTTTGCTTTGTCCAAGTCTTAACTAGTTATCCATGGAGGAACATGGTACATGATTTTTTTTTTGGGGGGGGGGGGGGGTTTAAACAAGAGAACGAATCCTCTATACAAGTTCACAAGTAGAAGGAACCTTAGCCACTGGGACAGTTTCTCCATCAGGTTTGCCTCATCTAGAGCAGGTGCTCCATTTGGAGCAGTCATTTAGAGCAGTTGCTTCATAGCGTTTTCTAGGTAATTTCAGTATTAGCTTTTTCTACAGTTTGCAGCACACTTCCACTCCTCAATTCTACTGCATTGATGAACTCAACTCTGGGATTTGCTTATGGCTTTACAGGTAGAACTCTTTGTGGTTTCTTGATCGCTTCAGCGGTTTGTGCAACCTGAGTATCAACCTTCTTCAAGTGGCTGCAAACAGCTTCATAATTGATTTATATCATTGGCTGAGTTTTGATGACTGATCATAAGCTGAAGCTGTTGCGTCATGTTTTTCAGCTCATCCTGGAATTATTTCCAGAACTTGTAGAAGCCTGAAAATTAATGACTTGCAATATCTGCTGATTTCCACCTTGGAAACGATTTTGATTTTGAGGAAAAATTTTCTGAAACCCAGATTTTGAGGAAATATTTTCTGAAACCCAGATTTTGGGATTGTTGATTTGAGCTTCAAATTATTGTGGGTACACTTGGTTTTGGGGATTCTTGACATTAGTGCTTCTATAGGAATGATTAGGATGACTCATATAGTTTGGTTGAAACCGTGATTCTGTACAAATTCCTGCACATTCACATAAGTAACCTCTTGCTGATTATCATCATCTTCTTCTTCACCCATGTCTTGAGAAAGAGGTTATCCATTCTCATCAAGAAAGTAGACTGTCTTTTGGTTTCCCTTTAACAAAAGATTAACCTTAGCTATCAACTCATCAATTTTATGATACCACCGGTTTTCTTACTTCTGTCATATTCTTGAGATTTGTTGCTAAACTTACAGCCAAATTCTCAATCAGCTCATAAGCACCTTCCTTTTTGTTTGTCATGAAATTGTTATTGCTTGTGGTATTCAAGGCATTACGATGATCCCAGGCTTTCTTCAATGCTCTTGGATCAAATATATTTTGTTCCTCAGTGATGCAGTTTTGGATTTGGTATAGAAATTATCCAAGAAGGTTGATTTACATTTTGCCCAAGTTGTAATAGATCTAGGAGGTACTGACTTAAGTCACCGTGAAGCCTTATCAGTGAATGTGAATGGGAAAATCTTGAAGACATCTGGGTGCACATCATTAGAGCTGGTGGTGATACATATATCCTTAAATTTTTTGATGTGCTCCATCATAATTTATGCTGGAAGCCCATCGAAAATTAGTCCCCGGTAACAGCACCAGATTGACATATGTCTTTTTCCTTGTTTATGGTGCACAGAATACACACAACATAATAGAAATATTCGATCCAGAGGATAAACGTTACACTTTGACTTTTTGAGAATGAAATTAAGCTAAGCCAAATACGGGGTTTGATTTTCTCACGGTAACAAACGAGAGTAAGATAGTCGGTGTAGAAACAATGAAATGAAAGCGCTAGACCAAAGGCAATATTGTAAGGATTAAATTATCAAGAACCAAGCGATTATTCATAGCATGATTTAGCATAAATCTCGAACTTCAACATAAATGTAATATTTATCATAAATGTTGTTAATTTTTTTGGATTTGTTCCATTTGTTGTTGCAACCTGTGGAGTTTAACAGCCATATGTTCATTGTCTTGATCGCCCTTAGTGACGGTATTAGTACTTCTTTGTCGGTTTGCTCGTTCTAACTTATGTAACTCTTCATTTCTTAATGTAAGAAGACTTCCAAAACGTGAAATCCTTGTAGTTATTGTGGTCACACACCTGAATTACACGCAAGAGAAGAGAGAGAAAATGTTAGGAACTTTAAACTAAATTTCAGTCGAAAAATCAAAGGTAACGAACTGGTCCCGGACAATGTCGTCAAATTGATGTATCTCTTTTTCGGGCTTATGGTGCACAGAAACCACGCAATTGAATAGAAATATTCAATCCAGAGGACCAGCGTTACAATTTGACTTTATGGGAACAAAATTAAGCTAAGCCAACTATAGGGTTTGTATTACTCATGATAACAAACAAGAGTAAGATAGTCGGTGTAAAACAATGAAATGAAAGCGCTAGATCAACGATAATATTGCAGTGCTTAAATCATCAAGATCCAAACAATTATTCATAACATGACTTAGCATAAGTCTTGAACTCGAACATAAATGTAATGTTGATCCACTATCGTAGTATCAACATCTTTGTCTATCAATTTAGAATCCTAAACTGTCGTTTGAACCTAAGATTATAAACAAGCATTATCGATTTGGTTCAATCTGTTCACGGTTTTTCTTTTAAGATTATATCATGTAATATGGTTATTATATTAATGGTTTAATAATAATGTTTCAAGTTCATATAATTATTTACAGTTCCAATATATTATTGACGAAAATGTGATAGATTGGTCCCGATAACGGGATACTGGAATGGGTTTGATGATGATCCTCTTCTCATAACATTAGTTAAAATTATAATTGAGGTTATATTATACATGAAAATACATTATGGTTTAAAGTATATAAATATGTATAATATATATTGTGTATTAAAGTGTGTGAATAATAGATACCAACCAATCATGTTAAAAAAGGACATGGTTGGTTTTTGGTGACTGAAAAATTCATTACATAAACAAAAAACACAAAAGAGAGAAAATAGTTTTATTCTCTCCATTGAAGAATAAGAGTAGAGAGAAGATTAAGGGAAGAAGAATAAATCAATCAAACAAGGTATTAAGAAATCTGGAAATCATGTCAATAGATAAAGATTAGTAGATTTCTTCTTCTTTTAACTGTTTGTTCGTCATTTCAATTCATCAAATTGTTTGATCAATAGTTAAGGATGTTTTAATTTGAAATAAAATCACTAAATAAAAATATCAGCAATTATTATCTGAGCCAATCCATTAAATTGATTCACTAGAAAGGAATTGATTGGTGAATTTGGAAAAGAATTTTTATTTTTGTTTTCATAAATCTTTTTTGGAAAATTTGTTAAGATTGATGAAAATTGATATCAAAACGTAGAGCATTGTTATATGTTTCTAATGGTATAAAGAATATAATATTTGGTTCATAAAATTGAAAGATAAAAAAACAACTAATTTCTTAAAATTTTCTCGACATGTTTCGTCATGTCATAAAGATGATGAACAGTAATTGTCATTCTTTTTTATTTTATTATATTTTTATGTCCGTTTAAACCACTTTCTCTGCGATAGATAAAGAAATGAAATTATTACATTATATAATATTATTTTAATAAATAAACTTTTATATAATATAATAACATGTTAATCACTAAATTTGTCTTGTTATACTATGTGTGACATTAAACTAGAGTATATAATTGATCATGAGGTATGGATGCAAAATAAAATTAGAGAATATATTGATCAGCCTAGGAGATCACCGTCATTAGGTGTAGTTAGTGATACCTTAAGTATTAAGGGTGTGTGTACCCAAATTAGAGAATATAAGGGTGTGTGTACCCAAATTAAACATTGCTATTAACTTTTATGTGTGAAATTGACCGATTATTAAAGTTTAAATCTAAACGATGTATCATGCAAAGTGTATATATTTAAAGTATTCCCAAAAGTTGCTTGAATATATACAGTAAAGTATTTAGATTATATTCCCTTATGAATTTATTATAAAGTTTCAAAACACTAAAGGTAAACATGTTGAAATGTTGAGATTCTTCTAATTCTTTTTCATTTGCCAACTTTGTCGTCAAATACAATGGACTGAATTATGAGGAATGGTCTGAACAGATTAAAATTTCATTGGGTGTAATGTTCCTTGATCAAGCCATACTGATGATGAGCCAGCTGCTCTAGCAGTTGATAACTCAAAATTGGAAAATTCTTGTTACTAGACATGGGGGGGATCAATCCAGCTGTGCTTTAACCTCATGAAAAATGTCGATGGCAGATAATTCAAAGCCATCAATTCCTAAGACATAAAAATCTAGAGATTTCATGATTCAAATAAAAAACAATCCCAATCTGAGTTGGCTGATAAGACGATAGTAGGAGCCTTATTAGCGAGCTCACCACAAAAAGATTCGGCTGGTCTTAGCCAATTCATGATCTATCATCCACATGTCTAACCTGGCAAGTAAATTATAAATCTTCAGTATGGAAGTTCATGAGTTTTTTCTGGTCCAATTCATCATGAATTCTCTCCCTCCTTAATATAGTCAGTTTCAGGTGAATTACAATACCACTAAATATAAATGAAACTTTAAGGAATCAAAGGCTATGTTGTTTCAGGTATAGGGGAGAGTTAAGAACATGAGGGACCAGGTTGCTTTTATCGCAGGTCTTGAAACTGCCAGTGCTAGCAGCTCAAAGAAACTAGGTAAAGACAAGAAAATGGATAAGTCTTTTATTAAGTGACGCAAAAGAAAAATCCAAAAAATTATGACGTGCATTTCTGTAGAAAAGAACAGCACATCAAGAAGGATTGTCATAGAAGGAGGGCATAGTTTGACAAAAATGTACACAACATTTATATGTTTGTTCTGAAATAAATATTGTTGAAGTGCCTATAAATACTTGGTGGCTTAATTTTTGTGCATCTACTCATGTATCTCACATTGAACAGGAATTCAGTTCGATCCAGCCCATAAAAAGAACTGAAAGGCATTTGTTCATTGAAAACAGGATGGAAACAAGGATAAAGGGCTTTGGGACGTATATATTAATCTTGGACACAAGTTGTTATACTGAACTTTCAATTTGTCTCTTTGTACCTGAATGTACTCGTAATCTTGTTTTTGTTAGTACGCTGGATAATTTAGGTTTTAATTTCAAGATTGGACATAGTGTTTGCTCTTTGTACCAAAATGATTATTTTTATGGAAAAAGGTATATTGTTTGATTCCCTGTATCTGTTCAATCTTGACTATTTTTTTTAAATACTTATTTAATGTTGAGAATCAATGTATAAAATATAGTGTATCAAATGAAAATTCAGCCTTCTTGTGGCATAAAAGATTTGGTCACATATCTAAAGAAATGATTGTGAAGTTAGTAAAGAATGATATTTTACCTCTATTGGATTTCAATTACTTATATGTGTATGTATTCTATTAAAGGTAACCATGTAAAACACATTGTAAAGAAACCAGTCACAAGAATTACTCAGCTGTTAGAGTTAATATACACATATATGTGTGGCCTGTTCGATGCTCTATCTTGGAATGGTGTAATATTTTTTATTACCTTTATTGATGACTATTCACGCTTTGATTATACCTATTTTTTATGTATGAGAAGGTTAAATCAGTGAATGTACATGAAATGTTCATTGATGAAGTGGAAAGGGAGCTAGAAAATAAGGTTAAGTTATGAGGTCGAATAGAACTGGTGAATTTTATAGAAATTCACCGAAAATGGACAATGTCCTAGTCCATTTTCAAAGCTTCTGTAAAGTAGAGGTATTTCTACACAATACACAATGATTAGAACTCCACAACAAAATGTTGTAGTTGAAAGGCAGAACCGTACTCTTGTGAAAATGGTTAGGAGTATGTTAAGTAATTGTAACTTACCTTTATCCTTGTGGATATGTGCATTGAAGACTACTACGTATGTCATAAACAAGGTGCCTAGTAATGTTGTTCCTATGACACCATTTAAACTGTAGATGGGAAGGAAACCGAGTATAAGATATTTACGTGTCTGGTGTTGTCCAGCAGAAGTAAAGTCATATAATCCACATGAAAAGAAGCAAGATTCTAGGACGATCAATGGTTTTTTCGTTGGTTATCCGAAAAAGTCTAAGGGGTACATCTGTACTGTCCTAACCATAGTACGAGAATAGTTGAATCAAGAAATGCACAATTCATTGAAAATAGTTAAACTAGCGGGAGTTTGGGATCTAAAAAGGTGAACTTTAATGAAACTCATGTTGAAAAATTCCACCTGAAGTTACACGTGAAGTGATTGTTCCTATTGTTGATGCAAGGGACAATATCACAATAGAATAACATAATGAACATCAAATCCCACCAGAATTAGAAATGAATAATGAACTTGTCATCATTTAAATAAAGAATATCGTACCAAAAGAACCATTAAAGATATCTTTAAGGAAAACAAGATTCACCATTGGGAATGATGATGTGGTTTACGCTATTAAAAGTGAATGTGACAGAAGTATTAATGCAGACACGGCTACATTCTGGAAGGCCATGGAAAGTAACAATTTTGAACAGTGGTCTAATGCTACAAAATAATAACTTTCTTCCATGGCGTCATTAAAGTAAGGGCCCTAGTAGAGTTACCTGATGGTTTCAGAACTGTTGGGTGTAAATTGGTCTTTAAGACCAAATGGGATTTGAAATACAACATAGAAAGATACAAGGCTCGACATGTTGCTAATAGATTCACCCAAAGGGATGGCATTGACTATACATAGACATTATATCTAGTTCCTAAGAAGGACTCTCTAACATTTGTTTCGGGATTGGTGGCTCATTACGATTTAGAACTTCACTAAATGGATGTAAAAACTATTTTTCTAAACGGTGATCTTTAGAAATAAGTATACATGGACCAGCATGAAGGTTTTGTGGCTGCAGGAAAAGAAAATCTTGTGTGTAGGCTTAGGAAGTCAATATACTGACTAAAACATTCTTCTAGGCAATGATACTTAAAGTTCAATGATACCATTTTGTCATACGATTTTGTAGAAGTTATTGTTGATCGATTTATCTACATAAAAGTCAGTAGGAGTAAGTTTGTAATTTTAGTGATGTTTGATGATATATTATTGGTTGTTAATTACATGGGAATGATGTATAAAATAAAGATATATCTCTCTAAAAACTTCAAAATGAAGGATATGGGTGAGACATCCTATCTGATCGAGATATAAATTATAAGAGATAGCTCACAAAGATTGTTAAGTTTATCTCAGAAAGGTTACATAAATAAAGTCTTAGAGATATATGGGATTGGAAAGTGTTGTGCTGGAAAAGCTCCAATTCAACATTAAAATTTGAGAAGGTAAGGTTTTTAACAATATCAAAAAAAGAAGTAGAATTAGAGTTAGTGTGTGGCGCTTGGAACAGAACCTATCGCAATAAATGATGGGCAACCACCATGGCTCGGTTATATCTAGTTTTACATACTTAAAATTGAACTTGATATAAAGGTGTATAATAAGGTTATTAAACTTGATAATATCCCGTAATATGGTAATTATACTAACGGTTTAATTATAACTGTTCAAATTCATAAAATGGTTTACATAATATATTATAGACAAATCAGTGATAGATCGGTCTCGATTATGGGATATTAGAATGTGTATGATGATGACCCTCTTCTCATAACATTAAATAACATTCTCATGAGGTTATATTATGCATATGAATTTACATTACTGTTTAGAGTATATAAATGTGTATAATATATATTGTATGTAAAAGGTTTGAATAATAGACACCAACCAATCATATTAAAGGAAGGATATGTTTGGTTTTTGGTGAGTGAAAAATTCATTACGTAAACAAAAAGCACAAGAAGAGAGAGACAATAGTTTTATTTTTTCCATCGTAGAATAAGAGTAAAGAGAAGATTAAAGGAAGAAGAACAAATCAATCAAACAAGACATTAAAAATCTGGAAATCATGTAAATTGAAAAAGGCTAATAGCTTTATTTTTCTTTTAACTATGTGTTCGTCATCTTAATTCATCAAATTTTTGGATCAGTAACTATGAATTGATCTTGTTTATAATTTGCAATAAAATCATTAAAGTATAATATCAATGTGTCTTAGCATCAATTGTCGCTTGTTAAAGATAATGGATCGCCTATGTTAACTCAAGTAACCTATTACTTTTTTATAAATATTTAATCTAAGATCAGAGACTAAGTGATCAATATATTATAGGCAATAAGAACAACAATAGGTGAAGACGATCGATTGAATAAGCTTTATCTGTGTTTAGTTCATTGAATCATTAAATCCCTTTGAAGCCCTTAACCTAATTGATGAACTACTCAGAATCACAGAGAAAAACACAGCAAGAGAATATGAGAAATCCATATATAAATCGATTAAACAAAAGGGATTTCAAATTCTTCTGAAAATCTTGTAGAGATTTCTTGTCCCCAATTTTAACGAGTGCAAAAGCTCATCCAAAATTTGTGTGTTCTCAGAAAATTTGTGTAGAATTGAAATAATAAGATAACGATACATGTCTGGAGGTGGCTGGGCAACTTTTTTGAAGCTTTAGATCAAAATTAGGTAAACTAAGAAGTTTCCCTATTTCCGCCAGACAGGAGCGACAGCTCCAGTTGTGGACTCTTGCTTCTTTTTCCCAATTTCTTCCAAGTTTTCTTCAAAAGCTTTCATATTCATCTATAGCTACCTTTTGACGTGAAATGACTCAATAAAAACTAAAAAACTCGGTATAGACTCAAAAACACATTAAAAAGACTATTAGAATATGCCAAAAATGCAGTACATCAGAGACAAAAAAAATGATGCTTGAGTCAGCCAGTAGACCAATGAAGAACAACAAGATGTAGCTGCTGTTGCACAATCTGACTCTGTCATTCAAGATTCAAACCGGGAACGTCATGAAGGCGGCGGAAGGAAAAACATGAAAGTGTGAACGTGAGGTGATACGCACAACTATACAATAGGTGATAACGAATTGGGAACCTTTTGCAGATGAGTGATGCAATAGGTGATAACAAGCAAAATGGATTGGTAACCCAAAGTGAATTTTAACCTGCTAGTTGTTCAGCACTCTCAGGACTTGAACGAAAGAAGATTAAATAGCGGAGTGGATCCAAGCCTATTGGTTGTTCAACACTCTTAGGAATTGAATAAGAAATGGAAGTGACGATGGATCGAATGACGCCACAAAATCTATGGGAAAGAGTTTCATAAGTCGATAGGTGCTCTCAAGCTTGCTTCTCACAATACTTAAAAACTTTCAAATGAGTGTTTTGCAATGGCAAAAACTAGGTTCTTTTATTTTATCAAAGTTGTTAAATATATAAGGTTATGAGGTACCTTATATAGGAGTCCAAACAGTTATGCCCTTCTATGATAATTAAGACAAAATTACATGAAAAATGAAATACATAAATTCCTAAATAAATGGCCAAAAAATGTCATTGCTAACTAATTGTTTCCACTACCAAACTAAAAAGGAAAAAAAATAACTTGGACAAAAAATACAAAGATTGGTTAGGAGATATCAAATAAATAAAATAATAATTTACTTATTTTTGCGCTTCAACTTCTAAGTCTTGGCGATGTGTTGTGTTTTGGTGAGGCTCCTTTTAATCTTTGGAGTGCATTGTGTCACCTAAAGTAGAGGTGTTGAGTATGGTAAGTCGCTTATGTCATGCAAAAGAACAAAATCTCGTCTTGTGGGTCTCCTTGTGGGCGTGTGTTGCATGTCGAGACTTGTTAGTGATCTTTATAGAGTTGTTGTTATGTGCTGTCTTCTAGCTTTATTATGTTGAGTAGTGCCTCCACATTTTGGTTGAAGCTATTTCTTATGTCTCTTTGTCATGATATTTTCCTTGGTGTTTATCTCACGGTTAGGATGGTCGTGAATGTGTCGGTCATAGTTTCCATGATTACATCATCCCCTCCCCTTTGCGAAGAATATGTCCTCAGAATTGTTTCTCCTAACGCAGATGAATCAGTGATATTCAAACGTTGGTGATATGTTAAACTCACCTAGTAGGTAGATTTGGTAGGCATTGTTATTGATATTTTTGATAATTTTGAAAAGGCCATCTCCTCTAGACTTCCTCTGTTTTAGAAATTGTTTTGCTCTCATGTCAAGCCAAATCCAATTACCTTGTTCGAAGGCTATCTATTTTCTTCGTTTTTGGTGTGCTTCCGGTTCTGCTCGATTTTTTCTCTAGGTTCTCCTTGACAGTTTAGTGTAACTTCTGGATCAACTCCGCTTTGGTCTCTCTATCTTGGCTTGTCATCTTCTCTTTGTGAGGAATAGCTTGCAAATCTAACGGTGCAAGTGGCTTAAAATCTTAGACAACTTCAAAAGAAGAATGTTTAGTAACACAGTGGGATACACGATTCTTAGCAAATTTAATTAAAAGAAGTCAATCAACCTAATTCATGCCTTTTTTACCGATTGTAGCTCTCAGAAAAGTTGAAAGTGTTCAGTTGACAACTTCAATTTTCCCATCCGTCTGAGGGTGACAGGTTATCGAGTATAGAAGCTTAGTTCCTCGATTTCTCCATAGGTTTGCCAAAAATGGCTAAGAAACTTAGTATCTCGGTCGAATACAATGGTACTTGGTACGCCATGATGCTTTACTACCTCCTTAAAGAATAGATCAGCTGTTTGTGTAACATCATTGTTCTTGTTACATGGGATGAAATGCACCATTTTTGAAAATCTGTCCACCACAACAAAGATTGAATCCATGTTCCTGATCTTTAGTAATCCTAAGATAAAGATAATAGACTATCCAAGGCATGTTAGGAATATGTAAGGGAATATTTAAACCATGTGAATATAACTTAGATTTTGCTATAAGGCAAACGATGCATTTGGCACAAAAGCGCTCCACGTCTCTCGTCAAATGTGGACAAAAGAAGTGCTCCACGACTATGCTAAGAGTTTTGTCAACTCCGAAGTGTCCCATAAATACTTTTCCGTGTGCCTCTTGTATGATTAACTCATGTATAGATCTTTGAGGAATGCAAAGTCTTTTGTTCCTGAAAAGAAAATCGTCTTTTTTTGTAGAAGGATCCTATGGCGCCTCTCTAATACCGAAGGTAGACTTCTCCAAAATTGAGGTCATTTCCATATAAGCCTTTAATGTGTTCAAAACCCATATTTTGGCCTCCATAGTGGCAATTAGAGTATGTATCCTTGATAAGGTGTCAGCTACAATGTTATATTTTCCCTTCTTGTATTTGATCACATAGAAAAATAAGTTTATGATCTCTAGCCATCTAGCGTGACTTTTCTTGATTGTAGTTTTTCCTCTCAAATATTTGAGTGACTCATAATCTGTATTAATAACAAACTCTTTAGATAAAAGGTGATGTTGCCAAATTTTGAGTGATCTTACTAGGGTAAACAATTATTTTTCATAGGTGGGATAATTTAGTGATTCTCCATTGAGCTTTTCACTAAAGAACGCCACTGGCTTGCCTACTTTGCTGAGTACAGCACCAATTCATGTTCCTGATGCATCGCATTTAATCTCAATTTTTTTTATTAAACTAGGCAACATAAGAACCGGTGCATGAGTGAGGCTGTCCTTAAGCTTCTTGAAAGCATCTTCTTGCTCTTCTCCCTATATGAAAGCAACGTCTTTATTGAAGACAGAGTTTAGCGGTTGGAACAGTCCTGGAATGGCTGTCTCTCCTAGGATCACGTGAAGGAAGAGAAGGGAACAGCTCAGAAGATAATAACCCTCTGAAGTGGTGATGGACTTCTCTTCAGAACTATGGATTGCTCTAAATATGTATAGCTACTCCTTGTACACAGGTTCACCCTGCTATGAGTCAATGATGGATGGAAGATCACTCTTCCCTTGTGATGGTCAATGTTGTTATGCTGAACAGGGAAAGCAAAAATAGGCATAATCTATGCTGAAAATCGATTCTATTAAATTTCAAGGTTGTTGCTTACAAAAAACGTGACAGACTTCTTTTGTTGCCTTAAATTGAAAACCCTAAAACTAGAAAACTATAATCTTAAACCAGAATTTTTTAGTTTAACTCTAATTATAACTGAAATTGGTTTAATTTAAGTGAAATTTGTTTAAGAGCCTAACTTATTCCTAATAGGTTCAAAAAACTCAAATACTAATTCAATTTTGTTTATAATTTGCTAAGTCTAATTTTAATAAATTTACATATAAGAAATCCTAAATAAATAAATATAACCCATGGTGGTCATATAGAATTTTATCTATTTAGAATGTATTTTAGGATATTTTAGGTCTGCATTTTGCATACATATTGCATAAATAGGTGTTTGTGTGTCAAAATCAGAATTGGATCTAAACCGGAGCAAAAATGTGAATTTGTGCATAGAATCGTGAACTGGAGGAAGATTCTGTATAAAAGGGCAAATCATCAGAGAAAAGAAAGCTGGAGAAGCAGAGAATGAATGAAAGATGAAAAATCAAAATAAGAAAGGAAATCATAAGAAGAAAGGAAGAAAAATAAAGAAAATTGAGGATCAAAGGAAAAAAAACTACAACAATATATACACAATGTGTTACTAACCCGTTGTACGAGCTACGACTTACCAAATCCGATGAAGCCGCATTCCACCTCTTAAAGCAAACTCTTCTTCTCTATTTATCTATATAAACTCTCAATTGTACTCACAAGAGAGGAGAGACCAAAGAGTGTTTAAAAGAAAGAATCTATTTAGAGTTTTTACCTATAAGTTTTAGTTTAGTTTAGTTAGTTTTAAATTTCTTGCAAAACCTTTTTATTTTAATTTAAACATTCATACTTGTTTATTTTTTGTCTTTACTTCTACTTGCACTTAGTTTAATTATCACTCTCTATTCAATTGTTATGGTTAACGTTTCATCAACCAATACGATTTCGTTACCACCAATGATTAGCGAGTAGACTTTCATACCTTTTGGGTTGAGTAGGAAGGATGTTTTGAAAAGAGAAAAACAAAGATTATTTACGATTTCTTTCCTCTGTTATCCCCATCGTGTTTTGAGATGCTTAATGACAGACTTAGAATGCTAATGCATAGGTCTGAATCATAAGGCTCAAACGATCTTTGGCAGGACAGTTGAGTACTTGAACACTCTCTACACAGCACAGTTTAATTTAAGGTTACTGTTATTAGTTCTTTTCGACCGCGGGATACCAAATCTCCTAGTGTTGTAGTACTTAGGGTATAAATACAAATCAGGGGTTTTTGAGCACTAAAAATGCAAGATTTAACTTGCAAGATAAGAGAGGATGGTTGGTAGATTGTTGTCACTAAATCTTGTTGAAATGAAGAAGAAAAGAAGTAGTTTAAGACAAAGAAGAGAGTATGAAGTGCTAGAAAGAAGAAGTGAATAAATACTCTAAACCAAAGGGGAGTATGAAGGAGCTTCTAAACCTATAGCCAAACAATGGTATTAGACACCTAATAGAGAGTGTTTGGACACAAAGATTGTAAACTCTCTATATAAACACATGTACTCTTAATTTATAAGCAAGAACAAAATAATTCTCTCATTATTAATAAAAATACTTTCTCTCATTCTCTTGCTTCTAAAACTCTCTCTATATTCTCTTGATCAATGGTGAATCTAAATCTATGATTCTTTCATGGTATTAGAGCCAAGTTACATCAAATCTGGGTAAAATTCATCATTCATTCATTGAATCAAGAAGAAATCATCTTCTTCACAATCTGGTTTCAGTTCTATTTCGTCTGTCACCTTTGATCGCAAATTCCGGCCAAACCACAGCAGATTTTGACGATCTGTTTTTTTTGGGATTTTCTTCGGCGATTTCGGAAGCCACACCAATTACAATTGCATCATTTTACCAAGGGAATCAAAAGTTATGAATTTTATTGTTTCGGACCTCCGCGAGTGCCTCCGCCACGAACCTCCGTGTTTCCCAGGTCATTCTGACGTCAAATCTGCACCAAATCGTGATTTTCTAAATCCTAAAATCAAGCCCTTCGAGTCTAGTTTCTGTTTAAAGAAATAAGAACTAAATTCCATTACGTTTAAAGGAAGTTCTTGAAGTTTTTCGGCAAGACGGCAGAAATTGCCTCTCACAAGAATCTGGTGATAAAATTCTTATCCTTTCTCAGTTTTCTTCAAATCTTTGAATATGGAAAGTTATGTAAATATCTTTTGAGGGTCGCCACGAATTTTTGTTTCAATCAGAAGGGTTTAAGTCTTCAAGATTGATTTTCTTGATTTCTTTAACAAACATAGAAATTCTGAAAAAAGAGGGAAACTTGAAATTTTTGGATTGGTTTAGTAATAAAATTCGAAAATTGTATTTGTTGATCTTGGTTGTGAAGATAAGGACTGTTATAATTTGATCTTTTTGATTGGAGTTTGTTATAATCTGTTGCAGGAGTTGGTTGATGTTAGTTGAAGGGAGTTAGGTTGTTGACTTGGTTGGCAAGAAACTACTCATTGATCCCACCATGCTAGAGGCTTTCTTGGATGACGATTTTGATGTTGCTGTTTGGACTCTGAACTTACTTGGCGTAGAAACAAACACCGAGCCCAACTAGAGACTTGCAATGAGTGGTCTGATTACTGATGCACGGACACTTGTTGAGCATGCACGAGTGGAGACTCAAATCCACAGGTTCTCGTACGGTGAGCCAATGACTGTAGAGTCTACAACACAAGCTTTGTGTGACCTGGCTTTACGCTTTGGTGAAGGAGATAAAGAGTCAATGTCTCGGCCATTTGGAGTATCTCTTTTCATTACTGGGCATAATGAAAATGGGCCGAGCCTGTACTACACAGATCCATCGGGAACATTGTGGCAATACAATGCAAAGGCAATTGGGTCGGGCTCTAAGGAGCTGATAGTTCTCTGCAAGAGCAATTCAACAAGGATTTGACTATTCAAGAAGCTGAGACAATCACTGTGTCTATCCTAAAGCAAGTAATGGAAGAAAATGTGACTCCGAACAATGTCGACAATGTGCCAACTCATGGCAAGCTTCACTAGATATCCAAACGATTCAGCTACAGAGAGCAACATATTTAAACTAGGACCCCACGGAGTACCAGCAGTATCAAGACAAAACCTATTCGTATTGATACATGCATGTATATGTGTATGTGAAACAGGTTCAAATTAAAGGCTTTAAGGAAAGTTGGATCAAATTCACCTCTTAAAGGCAAGGAGTCAAAAGAAAGGGGGAGAAATAGACCAGATTTAAAAGGAGCTTCAAAACAGCCATTCACATGTGATTTGATCAAGGCCTTTATTCAATGATCTATGGAGCTCACTAGTGAATTTGAAACTCATAGATTCAGTGGTCAATCCCTAAGCTAAGAAGACTTCACTCTTTTTCCATTAGAATTGGTTTTGTCCCAAAGGGTTTTCCATACTAAGGTTTTTAATGAGGAAGTTCTTTAATGCATTGGTTTCTATGAACACTAAAATTCAAGCTTGAAAGGGAGTGAAGAGAAAAAGGAGGAAAATCTCTTCATCATCGCAAGTTCAACCATTCACCCATGCTTAAACTTGAGGGAGAGTGTGAAATGAAGAAGAAAAGAAGTAGTTTATGACAAAAAAAAAGAGTATGAATTGTTAGAAAGAAGAAGTGAGTAAATACTCTAAACCAACGGGAGAGTATGAAGGAGCTTATAAACCTATAGCCAAACAAGGGCATTAGACACATAATAGAGAGTGTTGGGGCACAAGGATTGTAAACTCTCTATATAAACACATGTACTCTTTATTTGTAAGCAGGAATAAAATATTTCTCTCATTATTAATAAAAATTATTTCTCTCATTCTCTTGCTTCTAAAACTCTCTATATTCTCTTGATCAATGGTGAATCTAAATCTATCATTTTTAAATCTAAGTACAAATGCAGTACAACAATCTGATTTGGGGCATAGCTGTGCGTATCACCCCACGTTCACACTTTAATGTTCGTCCTTCTGCCGCCCTCATGACATTCCCGGTTTGAATCTTTTATCACAGCCTCATCTTGTGCAACAGCAGCTACATCTTGTTGTTCTTCATTGGTCTTCTGACTGGTTCAAGCATCTTTTTTTAATTTTTTGTCTCTGATGTACTGCATTTTTAGTATATTGTTTCATTCTTAGGGCATAGCTTTTTGACCTGATTTGTAAAATGAAATAAAATAAACTCAATTTACTAATGCTTCTTAATTAAGGAAAGTAAATTTAGCAAAAAATTATAGAATTAAAAACTTAAGATTTAGTTTCTGAAGATGTATTAAAAGTCTGGTCTTCGGGGATCAAGTAAAGTCGTACATTCAAGAATAAGAGAGTGTTCTTTAGGTGTCGAATCATCCCAATGGTCTGAGATGCACTCATATTGATAAATCCACTTTCGTGGCAAAAACCAATTGCACATCCACTGAAGTATCTACAAATGTCTTTGTGTACTTGACTGTAGACAAGCATTAAGAACGAGTTCTAGGCTCTAAAACAAGGCTATCTGATCATACTTTTGTAGGCCATATCCAACCAAGCCCATTTTCTAGTTTTTCTAGCTTTCGCACATTCACATGATGATGCATTTTTACTTTTAAGACATAAAATCCCATACCAATTGGCTGATTGTAATACCGTCCAATGTGTTGGTTGTTGATCATTTTGACAGCAGTGGACATATCCAAGTACAAACGTGCAACATCTTGATCGCCTCCATTCATGGCCCCCACACCTTCTCTCAGTTGTGAACCCCACTAGGGGTGGACAAATAACCCAAACCCGAAACCCGAACCCAAACCCAAACCAAATTAACCGGTTTGGTTTGGTTCTGATTTTTCTTAAAAATCCGATCGGTTCTCAAGTTTTTGTATTTTGGGTTTCGGGTTCGGTTCGGTTCTAACCCAACTAAAACCCGATCGGATCTTGATTTTTAGTATTTTGGTTTTCGGGTTCGGTTCGGGTAAACCGAAATAACCCGAAGTATACAAAACATCAAAATTAGGGCTTTCTTTTGTATCTCTTCGCCTTCTTCTCTTCATTTACTTTATCTCTAATATGTTTTCTTTGTTCACTTCAAACATCAAACATCACTAAGATCACTTCATCTCTAATTGAATTTGATTTTGATTATCGACTAAGATCTCAGGTATTTCTTTATCTTTCCTTCTTCGTCATCTTTAATTGAATCTCTTATGCTCCATCTTCCTCCTTGTTCCATCTTTCTGAAAACTAGTAAAGATTCTAGTAATCTAGGTTTGGGTTTGATTTATGATTGTGCTTTTGGGTTTGATTTTGATTAAATCTTTTCTTCTTCAATTTGGGTTTGATTTACGATTGTGCATTGTTTTGTTTTATATTTCAATATATATATATATATATATATATGTTTTGGTTTGGATAGTGAATTTACGAATTTTGGAGTTTTAGTTATTGTGTACGAAATGTAACAGTAGCTCCTTGTTGCTTTTCTATCTGTTGCTTGATTCTTAGTAAATTCCTACTATCGTTTCTCGATGATTGTTGTTGACATTAGTTTTGATCTTCAAATATAAGCCTATCTCTGATCCATTTCTCTAATGCTTTATGTTTAACGGTACTATTACGATGTTTAGTTTTTTTCTCTATTCTATATATGGACCAGTGACCCTAAAATCAATGTATTTTTGTATTGTAAACTCATCTAAGAATCAGAGAATCTGTGTTTTCAAGCACACTCTTGTGAGAAATTCAATTGACAGTCCCCACACATTTCTACATCGAAACTTATGATTAACATGTTGGAGAATCAAAAGGTTGCATTACAAGTGAAACACAAGTGAATATTAAAATTATGTGTTTTAAAAGAAGGATAACTTTTCATTTGGCTACGGCAAATTAAAGATTTAGTAGGAGGAAGCTCATCTCTAATGATTTATGTTTTAGCAGTTGTTGAATCATTTCCTAAATATAAAGTTTATCTTATTTAAAGTCGTAATCTCTTATTTTGTATTTTACAATTCACACAAGAAACTTCTCTTGGTAAGTTGATATGCATGCCTTTGTATCTATTTCATGTATATACTCAATTTATTTATCAGTTATAATGACTCTTTGGTTGAAATCGTGTTTGTCGTATCTGTTTTACTTTTGTAGTTTCCAAATAGTAAGATAAATGATGGGTTTTAGCACAAAAAAAGAGAAGTGGTACTTGATAGGATTTGTTGCCAATTTGGCTTAAATGCAACAAAATGACATCAAAGGTCTTTTTCCAAAGATTTATTAGTCTTTATCCGTAAAGTTAAATTGATGTATCAGCAGCCTATTAACATCCAGCCTATTTGTATTTCGATTTCTTTTTTCATTTTAGTTTGATGTAATAATTTGGGGTTCAGATTGGTGAGGTCCTGGTTGTGTTAGAACCTTGGATCGGTTTGAAGGAGAGGGAGGCGGAGGATATGGAGGCTACTAGCACTCATTTTGTGGGTGAATTCCTCCTAAGATCTCTGACGGCTTGATGGATGTTTTGACAGATCCAATAGCACAGGTTCACCCTACTTTAAAGCTATGGAAGATCATAGTAGATCACTCTATCCTTTTCTTATTTAAGATCAATGTTCTTAAGTTAAACAGAGAAAGTTAAGAGGAAGAACAAGAAAAGTTCTCTGGTTTCTATTATAAAAATTGTGTGTCTTGCCAAGAGGGTGGCTACATGTATTTAAAGACCTTTAAGAGAAGCCCTAGCTAAACCAGAATGGTTTAATATCTAATTAATCTAACATAATCCTAATTTAATTAAAATCTGGTTCAATTTAAGTGACTAATTACAAACCAATAAACAAATTAAATCAATTGGTTGGTTTATTTTTATTTTCTCATTCCCTTAATTCAGCAAATTTCCTTAAGGCATAAAGGGTCTTCCTTTGTGTTTTGCTTATGGATCTTGTTAATGGGTCAATCCATAAATCTTTAACTTCTTGGGTCTGGGTTTGGGTCATCCAATCTGTTTCCTTTTCTTGAGTTGTTGAGCTTGCACAGACTCCTTGGACTTCTTGGATTATTCCTTGGTCTGTGGGCCATGTCTGGGTCGTGCCGTTCATGCTCCCCTGAACCGCGCCGGTAGTGCCGTCTGTGATCCCTGGAACCGTGCCGGTCGGGCCATTCGTGCTCCTTGGAACCGTGTCGGTCGTGCTGGTCATACCTCCTTGATCTGCGTCGATCGGGCCGGTCGAGCCTCCTAGGCATGGGCATTCGGATAATCGGGTCGGGTTCGGTTCGGGTATTTTGGGTTTCGGGTATTTCGGATCCCAGGTTAAGGATCCATTCGGTATTTTTTATTTCGGATCGGGTTCTGTTCGGATCCGGTTCTTTCGGATATTTGATAAAAGATCCAAAATATATCCGATACTAAGTTGTATGATTTCGGTTCTAGTATTTTAGTACTCGTAAAACCCGTAATATCCGAAATACCCGAAGTACCCGAAATACCCGACTATTATATTATCCAAAGTATCAAAAATATATGAATTTTATCCGAAATATTCACATATATTTTTAAATGATAACAATCAAATATAATATAAATCAAATTTGAAACATTAAAACATTGTAATATTCATCAAACAAAAAGTAAATGTAATAAACAAGAAACAAATATGACAAAGGAAAGCAAATATGACATAGTTTACTATAATGTATTTAGAATTCAAAACTACAAAAAAAAAACAAAGATGAATGGCCGTCTTTAAACTATGAATATTAGATGAACTCTACACTTACTAATATAAAATATGATACTAGAAAAACAGATCAATTTAGTACTTATTAACTAATAAGTTAGTGAAAACCAACCAATTAAAGTTACAAAACAAATAAATTAGTAATTAACTTTAAACATAAATATATGTAAAATTGAATTCGGTTCTAAAAAATACTAATTCGGGTATCGGTTCGGATCGGGTATTACCTGATACCCGAAGTATTGGAAGACAAGATCCATTCGGGTTTTTCGATATTAAAAAGTATATCCATTCGGGTATTTTCGGATTGGATCCGGTTCGGATCGGATCCGGTTCGAATCTTTGGATCCAGATATTTTGCCCAGGCCTAGAGCCTCCTTGAACCGCGCCAATCGGGCCGGTCGAGCATCCTTGATCTGCGCCGGTCGGGCCGGTTGAGCGTCCTTGATCCGCGCCGGTCGGAGTGCCGGTCGGGCTCTCCCTTTCTTCCTCACTTTGAGAACTTTCCTCTCCACTCTTTTGTTCTGTTGAATTCAGGTCCTCGTGTGTCTCATGAGAGTATTGGTCATCCCAGGTCGCACCAAAGAGGGAGAGAAAGATATATATAAAGGATGCCAGTGAGCTCCAAAGATTCATCACCGTGTTCGAGGGTTTATCTCTCTCCCCCTTTTACTATTCTAGTTGATTCACTATTTACTTGTTAATATTTTGCTAAAAAGTGTTGTGTGTACTAATTTATAAGCTGTTTACTGATTTGCTTGTCAATATTTGCATAATAGTTTTGTGTACTGATTTATAAAATGTGTGAAGACATAGCTAACGATATAAAGTTTATTTTGATTTCTTTCTTTGCGTGTATTTTTTTGTCTTCAGATGGATTCAGACAAAGATGACTAAGATAGAAGAAGCAAACAAAAAGAATCAGCTGGAGCTAGTGAAACAACTTATCAACCGAAAAAAAGAAGATATTCCCAACAAGGTCTAATGTGTGGGATCATTACACAAGACAAAAAGAAAACTGTGACAAATGTATTTGTCATTATTGTCAAAAATAGTTTTCGTGATCAACAAAGTCTGGTACTTCTAGCCTCACAAAGCACTTAGGAGTATGCAAACAATATAGAGCATGGAAAGATGGGCAGTCAGAGATACAGCAAGTTATTAATGAAGAAGGAAGTTTGAAAACTGCAAAAGTAAATGTACATGTTTTCAGAGAAGCTACGAATGAGATGCTTGTGCTAGGATAGTTGCCATTATCATTCATTGAAAGTGTGGCTTGGAAACACTTTTGCAGCATGGTTAGTATGTTCTCTTAAAGGATTAGTTAGTTTATTGACTTCATTTTGTTTTTTAACTCTCTTTGATCTGTATCCTTATTGAAAAAGGACATGAACAAGAGATATCGTTGAAATGTATGTGTAGAGGAAAGCAACTTTAAAGAAATGGTTTTTAACTAACAAACAGAGAGTATCTGTCACCACAAATATTTTGGTCCCTCAAACAACAGGTTAGTTTGAAGAAATGGTTTTATAACGTTTACTTTGATTACTTTGCTTTGATGTGAATGTGTCTCTAATTTATATTCACCATTTATAATTACATACACCAAATCCTTTCATTTGATTTATTTATATTCTCAGCCTCATGTCACCATTACTTCCTGCCTCACGTTGATGATATATCAAAATATTTTATCATCATTGGCACTTTGATTGTTTTCTTAGTAGCTACCATAAACGAGCACAAAATCACAAAAGTTTTTCATAAAAAGCTGTAATGAACGTCCCCTCTAATGGGTCATTGGAGAATTTAACAAAAAGCTATAATAGTAGGTAGTTAACTTCCACAATAAATATATGTTGGTGAGAGTGGAGAATGTAAAATTAGTTAATCTCGTGTAATGTTGGTTTTCTTATATGTTTTGTTTTAGGAATAACAAAATATCCTCAAACTCGGACTTGGTATGACCGATATGATTAACTACGGTTTAATCTTCTTATCTTTACAGGTGCAAGTTATATGGTTGTGACAGTGCACTATGTTGATCCATATTGGCGGTTGAAGAAATCGATCATAGGATTTAAACACATAACAGATCACAAAGGTCAGACAATATCAATTGTTCTCTTAGAATGTCTAGCTGATTGGGGAATAGAAAAATTTTTATGTATCACGGTGGACAATGCAACAGCTAATTCTTGGGCTTTGCGGAAGTTTCAAAATGAGTTCTCTTTAGTGTATGCAGATTCGTTAGTTCTAGGTGGAGAATTTATACATGTCAGATGTTGTGGTCATATAATTAACCTGATTGTGAGAGATGGACTGGCTGCGGTAGGTGAAAACGTGTCTGCGATCCGTAATGTTGTAACCTACGTAAGATTTTCTCCAAATAGATTAAAGTCGTTTGAATCGAAAGTAGAATCTGGAAAGGTTACAATGGTAGATTTCCTTTGGATTTGAAGACTAGATGGAGTTCAACATGTCTAATGTTAATGCAATCACTTAAGTTTAAGGTCGCTTTTGATAATCTAGAGGCAGAGGACAAGTTATACAACGATTACTTTTTGGAGTTTGATAACGGAACAAAAAGAATTGGACCTCCTCAGTTTACTGATTGGAAAGCGGTTGAAAGGTTAGCACGATTCCTTCTCATATTCTACCACTCAACATTAGTAGTCTCAGCTTCTTCTACTTTGGATGCACACAAATGTTATGGCGAGTTAGACACAATAGCAACGAATTTGATATCATTGAGCCATAGTTTAGATTCTGATTTGAAGTCAAGGGCAGTTGATATGTTGAAAAAGTTTGACAAGTACTGGGATGGTGTGAAAAACATCAACAAAATATTGATTATAGATAAAGTTTTTGATCCTACAAAGAAGATGGAACTCGCTAAAACGTGCTTTGAAGACTTGTATGGAGCAGATACTTTAGAAGCTAAAGAGATATAAGACTCGGTGATTAATGTTTTTCGTAGTATTTTTATTGAGTACAATGGAAGATATTGTAAAGTTTCAGATGATGGTCATACTCACTCTCGTACTCAGACTATTCATAGTCAATCATCTCAGAGTAGCCGAGAGCAGTCACTTGAAAGAATGGATTTGGTAGATGATGGTTTCGGTTATAGGAGAATCGCTCGCATTTACAAATAGAAATTAAATGAGACAGGTGTTAAATACGATGAGTTAGAAACCTATTTGAAATGAAAGTGTTGAAAATCCTGATTTGTTGAATGGAGTTGAATACGATGTACTCTCGTGGTGGAGGAGAAACAGTGTGAAATTTCCAGTTTTATCAGAGATTGCTCGGGATGTGCTTGCAATGCAAGTGTCATATGTTGCATATGAAAGTGCTTTTAGCACCAGTGGTAGGATCATAGACCCATATATGAGTTGTCAAACTCACTACATGATTGAAGTTCTAATGTGTATAGAGCAGTGGATGAAACAAGAGATTAAGTGTGAATCAAGACTGCTCACAAATACACAAATACTTGCTGATATTGAAGAAGAAGAAAAAGCTTGAGAGATGTAACTTTTATTTTGTTAACTTATATACTTATTCTTACTTTATAGTTTGACAATTGGTTTGTGTTTAATTTTGGAAGAGTTTGGAACTTCAATAATACAAACAGGTTAAATGACTTTACTCCTCACGTTGATGACAAAAGATGAATTTATTCTCAGTGGTGACAAGAACTTATAAAGAACTTTGATATCAGTTGCGTTATTTGCTTCAGTTATGACGTTGTGTTATATGTTTTAATGATTTTGTTTTTTAGACATTTTTGAGTCTTGTTATTTGCTTCCTTTCATGACTTTGTTTTTAGATATTTGAGTGACATATTTATGGAACTTATTTCATGTTTTACTAGTTTTAATACTTTGTGTTAATTTTTTGTAGTTTGGGACTTAAAGTATAATATTAGAACCAAACCGAACCCTATATGAATTAAACCGAACCCGAACCAAAATAGAGACTTACCTGAATGGATCTTAAACCTCTAAACCCAAAAACCCAAAATCCAAAAAACCCGAACCGACCCAAACTAAAATCCGAACAGCCAGACCTAAGCCCCACCATCTTATAGCGATCAGTGCATTTTTTGGAAAACTCTATAGATTAGTTTATTTACCTTATAATTATCATACAATTTTTCCTCTTGTCTTCATTCATACGGTATTGAAAATCACTTCATCATAGAGCACACATATTTAGATTATTCTAACTCAACCACATTTAATTATGAAGTTTTATTCGAGTAAGTGAACAAAAAAAACAAATGCATTTTAGTTATATAAATAACTAAATAAATTGTTTAAAGCTTTTTCACATGCACCACAGTATAGCAATCACAATGTTACAAAACACAAAAACAGTCTATTGAAACAAGTTTTAAGAAATTGTAAGAATGTTCAAGGGAAAGTAGTGAAAGCAATGTATTGTTTTTACCGATAACAGCTTATTTAGAACAATTGAACAAGAAAGATGAAACTAGGAAACTAGCCAAGTTGTAATCAAATATATATTAAAAAACAACCTTTTGTATACACAAATGCATCTTACTGTGTAATTTGAAAATCTCATCTTCAACTATGCAACTTCACATCAGGGTTCCTTATAGATTTTAGCCACATATCCGCCATAACTCTAGACGACAAGCTCCACAATAATTCTTCATTTTCTTCTTCTTTCTCCTTCCTCTTATCATCACTCTTCTTCTTCCCTTTCTTACCCATTCCATACTCCACAAGCCACTGCGCGGCCGTCAACCTCCGCTTCTCCGCCGCATTCCTCTTTACTCCTCCAACGTGCAAGCTTCCCACTTTTAACCCATTCTCCTCCTCCTCGGCCTGTAACGCCACAACAACTGTCCCTCCAACCGCTTCATATCTCCTGATCGGATCCCGGAGCTGCAGTGTCGCAAAAATCGTCAATTTGTTCTGCTTACAATTCTCCTTGAGCCACTCGTCGAGCGGGATGGTCCACTCGAGTGGATTCCGCTGACCTTTTGCAGCGGAAACCTCGAAAGGAGCATCTTCCTCGACCATATCAGCTTGAATTTTTAGTCCTTCAATCACCATCTCTTCAAGTTTCTGTAAAGAAACAGCTAAAACCTCCTCTGCTGAAGTCAATGGATTCTCCTCCACGTTCCAGATTCCGGTCATTATCCTTTCCCTTCTTCCGCTGTTCATTGCGTTAGCCATCGTTTTAACAGCTGCAACCGTTCGCGCTGCGCTTGTGTTCGCTCGCTCTTTGTTCCTCCCTTGTATAATTGCTGACGCTATTCCTTCGAAAGCCACTTGTTCCCCTGTTTTCCCCATTAGCTCATCTATCCCCATAAGTGAAGATATCTTTGTGTCAAGTTCCTTACCCAAACCCGCCATTCTGTGAAACATTTCGAATCCAGTCGCTGATCCGGCTTCTGGTAGTACAACAATCTGTTTTGAGATTTGCATCACGAGCTTAGGAGCGTCTTTCCTCATGACCACCGTGTCAAAAGGGTTCATAGAAACTAAGTAACCGCCGTCTCTTGTCTGAACAACGCAACCGATGCCTTTACCGAGATCTGAGAGGTAATTCTCTGATTCTTCATCTCCGGATTCGCCAGACCGCAGCTCGGAGATCTCCATTTTGTGCTGGTAGAATTTCAGATTCTCTGTTTCTTCATCTTCAAGCAACTGAAGGAATTCTTTTGTCACTGTTTGCTCCTCTTCATCGAGCCTTGGTGACTCTGTTTCACCTTCCACTCCGTTACTATCATCTTTCATCATCGATTCAAGCGCTTTAATCTGCTTTGCAATCGAATCAAGCTCGGTTAGTCTCATTATGTGGCGTGGATCATCAAGATTAACATGTTGTTCCTTCATCTCAACAGATCTTTCGCCTATGGTTCCATCGGATTTCTCAGTTTCCATATCGTCATCAAACTCGACTCCTTTGTCGACGACTTCAAAATCAGGTTCTTGATCATCTTCAACTCTCTGTTCTGGTTCCTCTGTTTTTGGAGCCGGTTTCTCCTCCGGTTCGTCCAGATTCAGATGCTCAATCCCTTGAAGATCCGATGCAGACTCCGCGCCAGTCGCTGGCGTCCAGGCCTCGCTCCGGCTCGTAATCTTTGGGCTCGGGACACTGAACGACGTTTTTGATTGCTTTCGCCCAAAGGAACCCGAGAAATTCTTCGGTTTACTACTCGGTTTTATTCCTAATTCACCTTGTTTACTGTAAATTCCAGCTCCACCGTCTTTCTCCATGATCTGAAACCCTAATTTCAGAACTAGTTCACCTCCTTTAGCTTTACCTGAAAGCCCCCAACACATATCCCATTGCCGAACCCTAGCTCCTTCATAACTCATCTTCTCCACAGATTCCTGAATTAAATCGCTCAAATCCACCTCGTGTCTTCCAAACTCAAGCTCCTTAGCATCCACCGCGAAAAGATAAACCAAAAACGGACGAGCCTCGAACTTAGCCGGAGCACCTTTCCCGTTAGCCGGCGAGAAATACACGTGACACTTGATGAACAGCGTCTCCTCAAAATCCGCAGATCCTTGAGAAACCCGACTCGGCATCGTCTGGACAGCGCCGTCTTTCGTTTCCTTCTTCCTCACGCAAACCCCAAGTCGTAAACCGTTCATCGACGCCGGTAGATTCTGCGCCGCCAAGACCTCCACCGATAACAGACAGCTTAACTTCTGCATTCTGATTCGGACCAGCCCCCTAATCGGTTTCCAATTCCATATCCCTTTTTTCTCTTCCTTCGCATTCGATCCCAATGACGACTCTTCTGGTCTCTTGATGGTTCTGTTCTGAGTCACATTCTCTTCCTCCTCTACCTCAAGCTTCGGTCTCGACCGCCATGGAGACAGCGACAAACGCCGAGACCGTGGTTTCGGTACTGTGACATCCTCCGCTCGTCCTTCATCGGCAGACGTCACGAGGGAGGGAACGGAACTGCGAGGAAGAGCGAGAGAATTAGTTCTCCGACCAACTGGAGCCTGAGGTTTCTGGTAAAGGTTTTCACTTAGGGCTTCGAGTTCAGCGAGAAGCTGCGTGTTAGAACTCCGGCTACCGGAATATTCAGCCGCCATGAATCTGGGTTTGTTTTTGTCCCTAGAAGAAGGATAAGGATGGGGTTTTAATTGGGGAAATCAATTAATATTTTTTTTGTGTGGTGAGGACTAGTGATAGGTTTTCAATACTGGTACTGTCCGAAATGTCGGTAATTTATTTAACTCGTGAAGGGATTGGATTGAGGATTGAGAATGTCGTGGCCTAATGTTGTAGCTTTCAAACTCTGAAAGAGACAACATCTGGTCCCAGATAATTTCATTGTCACGATGTGGTTTCCTTCAACGTTGCAGATCGTTAGCCCTAACCTTGTGTGTGGTTGTTATAGTTTGTGAGATGTAGGTACTCATTTATTTTACCGTCTAGAATTGGTACAGCTACTCAAATTGTCCATTGGTACTTGCAACATTGCCTTTAAAGTAAAATTATTGGAATAAAGCTCTGTATGTCAATCTTCGAACACCAAAAACCATATTTTTTTAGATTAATCCGTATTGTCAACTACTCAGCCGCAAGCGTCAATAAACTGCGTAGCTATTTTTTTTTTTTTATTATGTGAACTCGTCAACACTTCTTTTGAAGGACTTAGAAACTCCTCCTAAGATTAAAGAATACACTTTTGAAACTAATTAAAATCAGTTTTGATGTCTTAAAATAATCTCTATACGTCTCTGTAACTACGCTTTGAATCTATTGGGTTAACCGCATTAATGCTTGTTTCTCTGTCAAATCCTCGTGAATGTCTTGATCCCGAAGTATCGTTCACTGATCCATCGATCTTTCTCTTTTTGCTTCCCGCCTTGGAAACGTCTTCTTTCTCATCCATGAGCGACAAGAATCTCTGTAGACGTGTAGAACGTAAGGACGAGGAGTCATGATTCTCTCTTCCAATGGCATCGTCATCCTCACTTGGCTTTCCATTATAAAGCTGACGGATGATCTGAACAAAGTAGAGGAAGAGAGCGAGGATACACGCAACTCCACATATGAGAAATAGTCCCCAGAAGCTTTTCAGATGAAGCCGGTCTGATTCAAGCTCCGCATTCTCTAGAGTGCATGCGTTCTTCATTAGCCACTTATCGTGGATTCTCTGAAGATCTCCGTTCTCTGCCAGCTCCAAGATAGCTGTTGACAGATCTATCGCTAGAGGAGAGTCTCTAGGAAATGCCTAAATATAAAAAAAAACATTCATTATTAGCATAAAATAACTATCCTTAACGAACCAAAATTTTTCGAAGTAGAAACAATTTCTTTATACTTAACAAACCGAGCAAACCTATAACCAAACAAAAATGTCTAATGCCGAAAACCTTATTCAAATAATTGACAAGCGCCCACAAAGCAAATGCACTTTGAAGAAATATATAGACTTACAAATCCCCAGCCACTTTTGGTGAACTCCTGACCAACGATCCTATAGGCGCAGTTGCTGGAGAGGAAGAGTTCGACATAGGGACGCTCGTCCACAATTGCAGCAACACCTCCTTTGTTTGGTCCATCTTTTAAAGCCTTGGCATAGGCTTCAGGTGAACCAAGCGGAACGAGCCGTGACTCTGATATGTTGAGCTCATCCCTTAGATAACGCTCTGCAAACGAACCCACCTGGTACCCGATCCGTTCATCCATTTCTCTAAGGCTGTCAATTCCCTTGATAGGTGAGGAGAGCTGCTGAACTGTCAGAATCGATGTGAGACTAGCCGTGTAGCTTGAGTTGATTATGAGTACAACGAATAGCCATATGATCAGAACCAACCGCCCAAGTGTACTAACTGTATTCTCTCCTGCATATATCAAGGGAAAGGCTTGTGTCAGTCAAAGCCAGCAATCATCAATGAGATAATAAGTTTCCTTTTCTTTGTGTCACGTACTATGCGCGAAAAACATGGTTGAGAAGCTAAACCTGCAGATATCAAACAAACAGTTAATGGATCAGCCTAGGAAAACAAGAAGTTGATCGACCTCCTAAGAGATAAAATGGGACTTGTTTTTTCTTTGTTACTCCTCTGAAATGTAGTAAGACTGACCAGAGAATTGTGACGCATTGTCTCTTAGGCGGGCCTCTGAATTCATCGTTAATCCTATGCTCCAAGATCCAAACAACAATACCGACAAAGAGAAAGCAGCAAGCCGTGACTGCCCACATAAGTCGATTGAAAGGTCGGAGAAAAGCCCAAGCTCCTGAGTTCAGTTTCTTAAAAGGAGCAACAACAACTAGTCCAGATGCTGCATACGGTTGTGTAAAGTCTACAATCTTTGTCCGGTTTGTTACGATGGCAACATCACCCACTACCCCATCAAAATTCTGCCGTAATTCCATTTTCATAGTAAGCAGAAATGATAAAAGAAAACAACTTTTATTATAAGAGAATGTAATAGGCACTCACACCACTTGTTATCAACTCAACCATATGCGTGTAGCTCGGATTCTCCTTTCCATTTCCATAAGGAATAAACTTGACAGGGACTGCGTACGGTAAGAGATTCACTGCAGCTGTAAAGACATCAATGCAGAATCCTTTGAACATATTCTCGGTTCCACGAATCTGTGAGACAAACTCCTTGTAACTTACGCGACGAGGCACGCCAATCTTGAGCTCTTTCCCATTGTTTGAAAAAACCCATCCGCGTGGCTTTTGAAACGTTTCTCCCGGCCAAATCACTTGCCTTAGTTTCGGACTTGCTGTACCAAAAGACATAATTGGTTGCTTATTTGTGTAGAGTGACTCAGGCGGCACAACTGATAAACCAGAATGATTCGACCAGTAGCCTATTTGGCGAACACCAGTTCCCGCCACATTGATAATATCATAAGCCGGTTGGATCCGAGACCTATCTGTAGTGAACTGAAGCTGTCCTGTTAAACCAACCATATGTGTTCGAAGGATATCTTTAAGCAGAGTTTCTCCACCATCAAAGACGGTCATCGCTTTTAAGTTGAGACTTCCGCTTTTCCCCAAAGCATCAAGCATTGAGTCATTAGAAAACGATATTTTCCCACCGTGTCTGAAGTACTTATCTAAAGCACGAGCTAAGAGCATAACCGAATCATAAGCATAGAGACCATATGTGTTAAGAGCCAGAGGAGCACCAGGAATCTTACGCCACCTTGAGAAAAACTCCCGTTTTAAATTCGAATCAGGCGTATGCGGACGCAGAACAAGAACACCTTGAATAGTTTCAAGTCTCTCAGTGGGAAGCGGAGACGAAGAGTCAAGAGTAGTAGACAGCCAATCCGTAGCAATCCAAACGTACCCATTTCCCATCATTCCAAGATACTTAGCCTCCTTTAAAACCGCAAACCCCAACTCCGAGTAGACATGAATCACAATGATTCTAGGCTCAAGCAACATGATCTTGATGAGTATGCTCATGATCTCATTCTTATTCACCGCAGCGTCCGGATGTAAACCCGCCTTGAAAGTTATCCTCAGTCTCCTACTCGCAAGCTTATCGTTAAGCGCAGCAACACCATTCCTTCCGTAATCATCATCCACAAACACAGCAATTACTTCTTTCCAACCGTAGAAGTCTACAATCGAAGCAATAGCGTCCATTTGGTATAAATCGCTCTGACTCGTCCTGACAAAATACGGGAACTGGAGTGGCGACATTACAGGATCCGTAACAGCAAATGAGAGAAGAGGTACACGTAGCTCATTAGCCATATGAGATATCATATGAGCAACTACAGAACATTGTGGTCCTATGATCCCAACTATGTCCTTCTCCATAAACCTCAGAGCTATAACAACAACAAACAAATTCAATAATAAACAAATAAAAAAAACTATAACATTCCAAAATAGTGGTGAGATCTCTCAAGCCAAATGTACCTTACCTTCAACCATGCCCATAAAACCGCTGCAATTGGAGTTCTGCATTGAAACTTGAAGATGTGTTCCTGCGAGGATGTCGGGGCTTGAATTTACATCTTTCACTGCCTCGTCAATAGCAATCTTGGCAACTTTGCCAATCACTGAATCAAAACTGAATATTGAACCGATTTTGACAACTGTTGGTTTCTCAGTATTTCCTTGTCCCAACAATTCAAGACAGAGACAAGACAGGAACAACAAAGACCAGAGTTGCTTCATCTCTGCTGTACAGACAGGAGAGAAACAAAAAACGATGTTGACTTTCTGGAAATTACAGTTGACCCATCAATCGGACGATGATTGTGATCAAGTAGGATCCAGCAAAACCCAGAAATTATGGGATTCAAGTGAATCGAAAGAATTAATTAGTGAGCTATACCTTTGATTTTTGTTGCATATGAAACACTAGTAAAAGCTTCTGCAATTCCTTATGAAAATTTTAACCAAATATGAATATCGAGGGAGAGAGAGAAGAATTGAACAAGGAGAAGAAAGAGGCAAGAACAAAGTGACGGAATCAGATTCGCTGATAAGTTGAGGTTAATCCCAACCTCATATTCTTCAAAGAACTGAGAAAGTACTGACATTCACGTGTCTCTTTGCTTCACTTTTGTCACTTCTTCAGCCAATAAAGCACCCTTTCAATATGTTTCTTTTGGTTTTGGGATTTTCTAAACTTGTCTCTGTTCTTTCTACTGGTTTTTTTAAGTTTGACAAAAATAAACAAAGTAACAAACTACAAGTGGGAATATGATCTCAAAAAAAAAATACTATTTAAATAATATCTTGAAATTAATGATGAATGAGTTCTTTTTTGCTTACAAATTGCTGTTTAAAAGGAGTCAACAACTAATGATAATTAGGAGTAAGCAAATTATCTGGAATATCTGGTCTAAGATGCTATATGTTCATATCCGATCTAAAAATCTGGGTATTCAGGATGTTCAGATATTAAAATTACGGATCCAGAGGATTTGAATCCAGATTTGATGGATTTATTTTTATATGAATCATAAGTTTTATATGTATTTTTTATTATAAATTCTACATTTATAGTTGCCAAGAAAAATATAAATTTATAGTTGCTTTTTATATAATGTTATTATTTAGTGTTTGCATTATTTTTATATTTATTTTAATTATTTTCTTTTGTTTTTAGGTTCTTGAAAGCTACATTCTATTTTAAAGACTTATTTTATATAATAATTTTGGTATTGAATTTTAAAAGTTGTAATCATTTCTGTTTTAAGATATTTTTATATTTATTATGTTTTAATATTAAGAAATTATATATTTTAAATATTTAGATTATATTTTATTACAAAACTATATAATAAAAATTATATGCTTATTAGTTTATAGATCAGATTTGAATATCCGGTGGATATTCCAAAAAAATTGGATATTCAAACTTTGGATGTCCAACAAATATAAATCCGGATAGCAAAATTAAAGATATGATGGATTCGAATCTATATAAAAATTTTCTAAAAAATCCAAGATATCCAATCAGTGCCCACCTCTAAAGATAACAACGGATTAAACGATGCGACTTAGGCTAATAAGCAAACAATGCAACTTAAGCACATAAGCAGTCAGGACTAGTCCAGAGGCCAAGCAACCAAAGTTTGAGGTTAGGACAGCACAAACTTTTATTTTTTTATAGGCATCAAAATTCTTTTTAAAAATATTTATAAAATATTAAAGGTATAAAAACAAATTTGGCATAGGGCATTAAAATTTATTGGACCGGTGCTGCAAGCAGTGAACAAAAAATATGTTGTATTTTTTTTTTTTTGTATTTAAACTGCTATGAGGTACAAATTAGTGTCATTCATTCAATAACTTTTTCTATTAGTTATAATTTAACTAAAATAAAATAATTGTGGTCCTCAGTCACACCCAAACACACGTGAAAGTAGAGGAAGAAATTTTGGTGTGGTTGGCAATTATTTGATGAGTGTTAGAAAAAAATCAAACTATTGTATAACCCCTTTTTCTATCTCTTTTAAACAACACTCTTTCAAATAGTTTCCATTTTTCTTAAATTTTCTTCTCTGGGGTAATAAATAGGTACATCACCTTTTGTCAAATATTATTTTTTTTTATATATTGTTAATGAATACATAAAAAACATATGATTTATATTGTATATTAATTATTAAGTATATTTAATTATTTTTTTGTTATAGGAAAAGGAAGAAAATATTAGTTTAAAATATAAATTACATGTTACTTATAAATACAATTAACTATCATAACTATTTACTAATATTATATCTGAAAATAAATAAATTATTTAAGTTAAGTAATGTTAATAATATTGATTGTATAGAGTGTATTATTTACTTAAATGTATTAACTTTGAATTTAACATTAACATAACTTACGGATTTTTTAAAAACAAATTTGATGAGTTCAAATAAACATATAAGATGTAGAAGTTTCTAATGAAATCTATCGGCATCTCTGTTGATTTCATTTCCATGATTTATGCATTTCCAGAATGGAGAGATGCTCATGATTTGGTAATTACTCATGATGTTTATATGTATTTGTATTTAATAGGAATGTAAAATAACAAAATCGGTTAATCGACAAAATGCCAAAGATTTGGGATGTGATGGTATGATGTTTTCACTACACAATGTTTATTCGCAACTTCAACATTATGCACGACAAAGAAGACAAGAGATAATGAATAAGGAACAAACTAATGATGACATACCACAGATACTCAGACATTGATGGTGGTGACTTCTGTGAAACTCATGTTCCTGAGACCCAAGAAAATGAAGAACTGTATCGTGTTAACCTTACTGATGATATACGTACTTCAAATGGCTCACCCATGATACATTTGGAATCCATGGTGAAAGAGGTGATCAGCTTAGGAGTTATTCCTTGATATACAAGTTACAAAACACAAAAAAAAATTATTGTAAATGTCTTAATACACTCCAAAAACTAAAATTTTGGCATTAATATTTTATTGATATAGCTGCAAAAACTGACAAGTATAAGCTATAAATAATAGAAGTTTTGACTAGTGATTCACTGAACAATGAAGATATTCCAAAACAGTTGGGGTTAGGCCAATCATCTCATAGTCAACATTCTTGAAGACTATCATCTGGCAGTGTATCTTCAGTGGGAAAAGTTTTTGGTGAGAAAAGTTCACCTAGATTTTGGGGTCCTAGTTTTCATGAGTAGAAAATACCGCTAAATGTTCTACAATGGTGTACACCACCGCATGCTCAATAGTGGAGCGTACCACCCTGTTTTTAATAGTGGAGAACACTGTCAAATGTTCATCAGTGGAGTATACCGTCAAATTCTCAACAGTGTGACACACCTTCAAATGCTCTACAGTGGGGCACACGGCTAAATGCTCAACAGTGGAGCACTTTGCCAAATGCTCAGAAGTGGGGTATACCGCCAAATTCTTAGTAATTGGAAACTCGTCTAATGCTTAACAATGGGACACACTGTCAAATACTACACATTGGGGTATACTGCCAATGCTCAATAGAAAGGCACACCACCAATCTCTCAAGAATACGATTTGTCATCAAAATTCATCGAGGATGTCATAGACCAAATTTTTGACATGGAAGATTATCGGGAATGACTCCAACAAATGTTCAATATGAATTTTTGCTGCTTAATCAACATGAAATTTCAGATGAAACAACAGTAGGAACTTCACCTAATGCTCAATAAGCATAATCACTTGGTTTAGGTTTTACAAATGATTTAAAAAGTAGATAAAACTCACAACCTAGACCAGAAATTTTGTTCAACATATGGGGAAATATGGAAGAAAATCAAAGTGATGCAGAAGAAGAATATTATTTTGTTATGAAAATGTTTTATCATTCTCGTTTATGTGATAAAAAAAATTTTATATCTAACTATGTAATTAATGTAATTATTTAATGTTAGTTGAAATTTTACTAGTGATGTTTTTATATTCTGGTCATAAAATTTCAGGCTTTTCGTATATGTCAATTACGATGATAAGGCATCCACAATCTAAGGTACGAAGAGATAATTGAATTGTAAAATTTGGAAAATGAGCAATTTAAAGAATTAGTAATTCAACCAAGTTTGAGTTATTATGATCAAAATTTCTAAAAGAGCACCAGTACAAACAGATAGAAGTTTGGAATGGAGAAATATTTAGCGTCGTCTACAACAAGACGATGATGCTTATCTTCAATTACTACGAATATCACTTCCATGTTTCATAACATTGTATAACATTCTACAAAAAAAAAAATTACGGGCTACAATTAACAACAAATATAAGCATTGAATTAAAGTGTGGCTGTGTTTCTACGGAGATGTGGACACAATGAAGTTTAAATATATGTTGGTAACTACATGTGATTATATTAGAAGTCTGATGAACCAAAAATTACAACAAATTCCTGAAAGGCTTCAACTAGACAGTGTAAAGTATCCATTTTTAGCAGATTTATTGGAGCTATGGATGGGATTCATGTTTGCATGAAATTGAAACCTGAGTTACAAGGAATTTATTTGAATCAACATGATAATAGATCTTTGAATATAATTACAATATGTGATTTCAATAGGTTATTCAGATATATTTAGAATGGAACTCCAGGATCATGTCACGACATAGCCTTTTAGGCCATGACAAAAGAAAGTGATTTTGAGTTCCATATGCCTCCTTATAACAAGTATTACCTCGTTGATTATTGTTATTTAAACAAGCAAAGATTTTTGGCTCCTTATAGATCATCACATAATAGACTTTTGAGGTATCATATATCATAGTTTAACTCTGGTCCTCCTCCTAAAAATGAAGAAGAATTCTTCAATCGACGTCATGCTTCTTTAAGATCGGTTATTGAGAGGATTTTTGTAGTTTGGAAGATAAAATGGAGAATTCTTTTTGATTTTTCAAGATACAATATTGATGTACAAAAGAGAGTGATAATGGCTCCAATGACATTACAAATATTATCAAAATTTCCAAATTATCAGATGCAGGTTTTGAAGAAATAATGATGGAGACGAGAATAAACAACACAAAGTGGAAGAATGATTTATGTGATACAAAAACATCATATGTAACAGATGCATAGATGGAGAATATATGGCATGAATAAGGAATAATATTCCAAATATGATATGACAAAATCTAAATGCTTAATTATATTTTTTCTATGTCTTGTATATATTTATTGTATTTTATAATTAGATTTTGTTTGTGATACATAAATAATATATATATAAACTATTTTATTTAGATAAATTAAAAATTTTAATTTAAAGTTATAATAAGTATATTATAATTTAATTTCTTTGGTAAAAATATTTATTTATAATTTGTATCTGCATTGTTTATTAATATTCAAATATTTATTATACTACATATTATTTTTTGTTACCATTCACAATTTTTTACATACTAATTTTTTTTAGTTCAACCGCTCATGTTCTGCAGTATGTATTTTTTTCTAAAAAGCACCTTACCGCATCATATTATCCGCTTGATCTACACTTCCTAATCTGCTGTTACCAGATATACACATAATATTGTACCACATTGTTTAGTACGCTTTATAGAAAAATACATATCGTAAAATATGAGCGGTTAAACTAAAATAAAATAATACATAATAAATTTTGAATGGTAACAAAAATAACTTGCGGTACGAAACAAATATTTAAATGGTAAAACAATTGTAAAAAGTGCATGATACAAATTATAATGAAATATTTTTACGAAAAAAAATAAATTATAATATTTTTGTTACAACTCAAAATTAAAATTACTAGTTATCTGATAAATATTATTAAATATATTATTTATGAATTACAAACATTATGAAATTATTTTTAAATTTAAAATTTGAGTTTATTAATATAAAAAACATATTTTTGTTAGTAAATATGGCAAATTAAAAGAAACACATATACTAGAAGACATTCAAACAAATATTATCATGTATTTAGATTTTTTCGTAATATATTTGCAATATTTTTCTTATTCATGCCATATATTCTGTATTTTTCATCTGTTCCATTTGATGTTTCCATGTCACCTAAATCATGTTTTTATCAGTGTTTTTATTATCGTCTCTATAATTATTGCTGCAAAATTGATATTTGAGAAATTTGAATTTTTGATAAAATTTGGTAATTTTATTTTATCCATTATCAATCTATTTTGTACGTCAATATTATAGTTTTAAAAAATAGAAATAATCTTTATGTCTTCTTTTAAACTTCAAAAGTTCTATCAATAACAGCATTTACCTATATGAAAATTTTGATAAAACTATGTAATCTCATTGTATATATATTTTTCCCATAGCACTTATCATATTAATATAATTTTAGACTAAAAATATTGATTTGATGTTTACAATGTTGTCAAAATATAGTTACTTAATTTGGAATCAATAATTTGGAATAAAAAATTTGGAAAACAATTCAGATTTGGTGATTTTGGTTCCCAAATATAATTAACCATACAGTTTTCGTTAAATATTTGTATATCAACTAACTCACAAGACTAATTTCTAAGTACTTTGCCTTATTATTTTTATTACATAATATGTTATTATTATGTTTAAAAAAAAAATGAAAATTAAAAAGAGAACTGCACATAAAAAGAAAAAATCACATATATTGTTATGTGTTATTACTGTTTAGTGCGGGAGAACAAATTTGTTCATGTCTTGAACTACATACGGTTCTGTTTTAATACTTGAATAATATATTTTAATAACGTACCGAACCACTTTTACTGCTTAAAAATTTGTTGAATGGTAATCCGGCCATGCACCCGCAGAAGATCCGCACCAATCCACTTCGCCATTCACAACATAAGACTCTGAATGGAAAAAGGGGATCATACGGTGTGAATCTAGAAAAGCTTTAAATGGGAGACAATTTTTTTGGTGGGAAGCACACAATACAAAATATCCACTAATATTATTCCATTCACAATTTATTGGTAAATAAAAATATGGTTCATACAAAAATGATATAATTACATTTTTCTTTATATTAAAACAATAATATGAGTATTTGTAATTAAATCAAACTTTACTTTTGTCTTTTTACTTTTGTATTTAATACATAAAAATAGGCTGTAGTAAGCATAATAAATAATATACTTTTCCAAAAATTGTATATATAATTTAAGACTTATATGTAAGATATTCAATATGTAGTATGAATTTTCTTTGTTTGTCAAATCTTTTATATTATTTGAGATATCCCTTAAGCGATTCTTGCTGATTTATTTTAATATTATTTTAATGAATATTCCCTTTAGCTAATATAATATCTATGTTAAATATATACATATTAGAACTCTTAACAGTTAAAGTGTAATATGCTAAAAATATTTAGTAATAAAATTCAAATAAAGTTTCAACGAATATCACTTTACATAATTTAACATCTAGGTTAAATATATTGACTCTTATATATATACTGGTATACCAATACTATTCCAAAGTACAGTCTCGAAATGTAACAAACTATTTACTCATTGCAAATTAATGACAATTTTTTGAAGACGTATTATTGACTACATGTCAATTGCTGATCTTGATCTTAATTGTGATACTCAAAAGATTGGTTCAAGATCATAAACTCATGGCACCTTTAAAATAAAAAATCTGGAAACTCTCTAGAGTTGGTTATAATTGACTCAGAGGTTAGTATTATATTTCTGAGATGTTTATGTTTGTGCACAATATATATTTTTTTTTATTATGTTTTGCGTATTTTAGGTCACGCCATTATATGTTACAGAAGATGATGAGTTTGTATATAAACAAAACATCTCTTTAATGTTGGTATGTCTTTTTAATGTAATACTTTTGCACTCAAGGACTATGGCGGCGAATTTTGCACCAGTGAATTCTCATACAAGCTTTCTCTACTGAAGGACAAGCAGAATGAAACCTTTGAGTGATTTTTCGGAAGATGTGTCCGAGAACTTTTTCACAGATTTTAATGACATATTAGGAGATAAGGTGGAGCGTAATGTATTGATAGATATGCTTTTAATATTATAGTGTATTTATATTAGTGCATTTAATATTTCTCGTTTATCTTATATATATTACAAAATTATAATATTATCTTGTACTTTGTTTAGACGTGATTGGTCAAATTATCAACATTGGAAACCTAGAAGAAGTGAAGACATGAGGAAAAATCAGCTAGTTCTACCAAAATTCTATAGAATAAGAGAAGGTTTAGCAAAAGTGTATATTTTGTGATAAACTCAATGGAAATCTCTGAAACTCTGTTTATTAGTTTAGAAAATATGCTCAAAACTAAACTCTTCAATATTACAAAGTTTCTCTCTTTTTCTCTCAACTCACACACCTAAAACTCATCAACATATGCTGTATTTATACTAAAAACTGTTCCTAAACTTTAGGAGCAATCTAATAGATATCTCACCAAAGCATATCTCAACATATTTATCTACTCATAAATATGTTTATCTCTTTAGGTGGTATGTTTATCTACTCATAAACATTTTAACTTATTCCTATTTTCAAGCTTAATCTAACATTGTCCCCCTTAAGCTTGAATTTGAACTCTGAATTGTCTTGACTCCCAAGGCACTCCTCATCTCGATGAATCTTACTCTCCCAAGTGGCTTTGTCAACACATCCGCCTTTTGCTCGTTTCCTGGTACATATTCAACCTCAATCAACTTCTTTTCCACACATTCTCGTATGAAATGAAACCGAGTATGAATATGTTTGCTTTTCCCATGAAAGACCGGGTTCTTTGTAAGTGCGATTGCAGATTTGTTATCAATGCGTATGATAACCTTCTCACACTTCTCTTTCATAACTTCTTCGTATAATTCTTGCAACCAAATTGCTTGTTTAGCAGTCTCCGTTGCCGCCATGTATTCAGCCTCACACGAGGATAATGCAACTACTTCTTGTTTCCGTGAACACCAAGTGATTGGACTCTCTCCAATGTAGAACACATATCCCGTCGTGCTTTTACCATCATCAGGGTCAATATTATGACTACTATCACTGTAGCCAACTAATTTGACTCTTTCTTGTACTTGAGATCGACCAAAGACAACACCCATAGAAGTAGTTCCTCGTAAGTACCTTAATACTTGTTTCATTGCGGCTCCATGACTCTCCTTTGGATCTTGCATATATCGGCTTAAGACTCCAACAGAATAAGAAATATCAGGTCGTGTGTGCACTAAGTATCGGAGGCATCCAATTACTTTCCTGTAGTTTGTCGCATCAATTCCCACTTCCTTCTCAGCCTTACAAAGTTTCAGGTCAGATTCCATGGGTATCTTTGTTGCATTACAGTCTCCCATTCCAGCTTCTTCAAGGATTTTAATTGTATACCTTTCTTGTTTGAGTAGAATTCCTGCTGAGCTTTGTATGACTTCAATGCCAAGATAATAGGTTAGTACACCAAGATCACTCATGTCGAACTTCCTTGACATTTCTTTCTTGAATTTAAGTGTTTCTTCCAGATTTGAGCTCACCACGAGAAGGTCATCTACATATACTGCCACAAACTGAACAAACTTTTTACCATGTTTCTGATACACAGACGGTTCCTTGACACACCGATTGAAGTTTAATTCTTTTAGAATTGAATCAAGTTTTTTATTCCAAGCTCTGGGTGCTTGTTTTAATCCATAAAGAGCTTTGTTTAGTTTGTATACTTTCTTCTCATTTCCTTCGATCTCAAACCCCTCAGGCTGATTTACATAGACGATTTCCTCTGATTCTCCATGGAGGAATGCTGTCTTCACATCCATATGATGCACTTCCCATCCATGGTAGGCTGCTAACGCAAGTATAAACCGTATTGTTTCCATCCTAGCTACTGGTGCGAAGACTTCATCGAAGTCAATCCCTTGTCTCTGCACATACCCTTTCGCAACCAGTCTAGCTTTATATTTGTTTACACTTCCATCTGAGTTCTTCTTCACCTTGAAAACCCATTTTAAACCTATCGCCTTTGCTCCGAATGGGAGATCAATTGGATCTCCCCATGTGTTGTTTTTGATGATAGAAGTAATCTCCTCTTTACATGCTTCGACCCACTCTTTTGATTCCTTTGCTTCCTCATAGTTCCATGGTTCTTCATTTATAACAAGAAGAAGTCGAACACTTTCTTCATCAGCCAACAACACATAATCTTCTAAATGTTTTGGTAACTTTCTTTCTCTTGAAGATCTTCTTAGTTCTGGAGGGTTGCACTCATTCTCTGTATCGATTTCTGTAACATCAATAACCTCATCTTGAGTTATCGCATCGCTAGGATCATCAGCACATGTGAGCTTTGTTTCACTTTCCCGTGCTATTTCTTGAACTCCAAATTCTCCTGCGGAGATGGTAAAGCTCTCAGGTCGTTGTAGCATCCTCTCATTGTCCGCAGTCCAAATCCATCCTTTATCTTCATCAAAACATACATTCCGACTTACTATTATTTTGTGGCTTATTGGATCATAAAGACGATACGCCTTTGAGCCTGGTTCTGTCCCAAGATGAATTAGCATTCTTGATCTGTCATCAAGCTTTCTTAGAAGTGTTGATTCTGTCTTTGCGAAAGCTAGGCATCCGAAAACCCTTAAGTGCTCTATGTTTGGTTTCCTTTGTCGGAGCATCTCGTATGGAGTTTTGTCGTTAAGAGCTCTTGATGCTACCCGATTGATTATATATGTAGCATGTCTTGTAGCTTCGCCCCAAAAATAGTTCGGCATGCTTTTGTGTTTCATGATGGTCCTAGTCATGTCCATTAGCGTTCTGTTTCTTCTTTCGACTACACCGTTTTGCTGCGGCGTATACGGAGCTGTCAAATGTCTCTCAATTCCAGACGTCTCGCAGAATTGATTGAATTCATGTGAACAAAATTCTCCTCCTCTATCAGTGCGAAATGTTTTGATTTTCTCCCTTGTTTCTTGCTCCACCATGATCTTAAATCGAGAAAATTTCGAAAACGCTTCGCCTTTTTCTTTTAAGAACAATGTCCACATATATCTTGAGTAGTCGTCAACTAAGACAAAAATATATTTGTTTCCAGATGGTGTTGGTGGTGTTATTGGTCCACACAAATCTCCATGAACGAGTTCAAGACTACGGGTTGCTCTGTATTTCGTGGTTTGGGGAAATTGTTGTCGGGTTTGCTTGCCAAGTAAACACGCTGAGCACACCTCCTTTTCGACACGCAATTTTGGTAGTCCCACCACAAGTTTTCGATCAATCATGCTCCGCATACTCTCGGTATTAATGTGTCCCATACGAGCATGCCACTTTGTGGATTCACTCATTATCTTGCTCTGTAGACACTTGACGTCTTTCACTCCCATGCGTACTTTGTACAACCTGTTGCGTGATCTCTTCGCCCTGATAAGCAACTTGCCGTCTTGATCATGTAGGGTAAGATAGTCTTCTTTCATACGAACATCGCAACCAGACTCTGTTGCTTGTCCTAAGCTGATTATATTACTTCTCAGATCAGGAATGAAATAGACTTCTCCCATTACTCTGTTTTCACCGTTTTTGTCGATGAACGAGATCGAACCTTTTCCTTTAATATCTACCTTTGAATCATCACCAAAACGCACTTTTCCGGTGATCGTCTTGTCTATCTTTGTGAAATATGATGAGTTTTCTGTCATATGATTTGATGCTCCGTTGTCAAGGTACCAGATATCATCTTCAATGTTTGGTTCGTAGTTTTTCGGTACTACTTTATCTTCATTCAGAAAAACGACCTCGTGCATCATTAAACCATCGGCTTCTTGTGTCTCAGTGTCATCTGCTTTATCGTCTACAACTTCTTGCAATTTTAGAAGTCTGTCGGGGCAGTTCTGAGCATAATGCCCTGGTTTATCGCATCTAAAACACACAACTCTGGACAGATCTCTTCCCTGTCTGAAACCTTGTCCTCGACCCCAGGTTCCACGACCATTGGTGCGTCCTCCGCGTCCTCTTCCTCTTTGATTTCCAAAATATGGATTGTTAGTTTGCGGTGTATGTTGTCCGATGTTCGTGAACATTAGCTTGTTTGATGTTTCTTCTGTTTCATCATCGCATACTCGCTCTTCATATGCTTTTATTCGCCCGACGATATCTTCAAAACTAGTAACCTTGAGATCCAACACTTGTTCGAGGGATGCAACAATATGTATATATTTCTTTTTCGGCACCCCGCTTAAGAATTTTCGAACAAGTTTTGGTTCATCGATGATTTCTCCTAGTGTCATCGCCTTTGACGAGATTGAAGTAATCCTTCCAGCGAACTCATCAATAGATTCAGTCTCCTTCATTTTTATCTTCTCAAATTCGCTGATCAGGGTCTGTAGGCGTGCTTCTCTAACACGTTCTGCTCCAACATGCCTTAGCTTTATTGCCTCCCACACAGCTTTAGACGTGGTAAGATTTCCGTATTGCAATGTTAATGCATCAGGTATTGACTGGAATAACAATGCTATCGCCATGTTGTTCTTGTCTCCATCGGTTGTACCAGGATCGATTGTTTCCCATACTTTGTGTACCTTCAATGCCATGGTCATCCTAATCGCCCAAACTGTATAGTTTGAGCCATGAAGCATTGGACACTGAATGGATGATGATGTGCTGCTTGTGATTTCATTCGGTTTTGCAACAACCAAATCTCCCATTCTATTTGATTGTGCTCTGATACCAATTATAGAATAAGAGACGGTTTAGCAAAAGTGTATATTTTGTGATAAACTCAATGGAAATCTCTGAAACTCTGTTTATTAGTTTAGAAAATATGCTCAAAACTAAACTCTTCAATATTACAAAGTTTCTCTCTTTTTCTCTCAACTCACACACCTAAAACTCATCAACATATGCTGTATTTATACTAAAAACTGTTTCTAAACTTTAGGAACAATCTAATAGATATCTCACCAAAGCATATCTCAACATATTTATCTACTCATAAATATGTTTATCTCTTTAGGTGGTATGTTTATCTACTCATAAACATTTTAACTTATTCCTATTTTCAAGTTTAATCTAACAAATTCAGCTGGTATTGCGTGATCCCAAGTAACATAATTTACTTTTATGAATACGCAATGGATGTGTCTTACAGTGAGCATGAGCTTAAGTGCATGTTATGTGGAGACCATTCAAAAACGGCTGTAGCATATACGTAACTGAATATGAATTTAGTTTTTATATGTGTGATGCATTTTATGTCTGTTAAGTCATATCAATGTTAACTTTATTATTTGCATAAAACTGGAAAGTTCTGGTATAAATTAAATATAACTTAATTTATGTTGTTTATAGGAGATATGAGCATTTCAAATGCTTTTAGTGCTATTCAGATATTTTACAATCTTGCAACGGATAAAGTTGAGAGATTCAAGGCGAAGTAATTCCATATATTAATCATGTTTAAATTTTTTCCATCTGTGTATGACTCCTAGTATGTTGATTTCGAGTTTTCATTTTCTCAGTCTGCCAAATGACATTCAGATGGTATTACACAGTGATTTCAGTCAGTTGTCATTATGTATTTACTAGACATACGGCCAGAATTCTTAAGATGGAATCCTCGGAAAAGCGTATCTGGTATATTAGAATCAAATGCAGTAATAGTTTTATTTACTACCTTTATGTTTTTCATAATATTTATAAAAGGAATACAAAAATTATTCCACTTACAAATTCAGACCTTCCGACGGGTTTGCCGTTTATATATTTTACCTCCACGAGTGACAGCAAGGAAAAGCCATTTGCTTAGTCACTATAAAGTCCATTGATTCAACTAAGAACTGATGTTATTGGGCCTGCAAAATTTGTAATCTAAAGGTTCAGGAATATGGTGAATTATCTGACAATGAAACAAACCAACTAAAATAAAATTATCGTTCTTGTGGTGATATTGACTTGGTGACACCAAGGTATAACTCATACTTAAATTAACCTAGATATTATATAATATGTGTTGTAATTATCTTACACTAAGTATTATTTGGTTGTACGTGCCACCGACAAAAATGATGAAACAAGATTCTTAATCTTCTACCAACAAGCTGAAATGCTTCTAGAGACAAGTATAGAGGATTTGATGCCGGTTTTTGAAAAATTTCGTATAAATTATATATTTTAAAAGTTAAATTTATAGATTTTTTTTTCATATTGACTGATTTTACAAGAATTTAAGTATATTTAAATTATCATAGATTAAGGACACACCAGCTTATCCTAATTTACTTGATATTCTTATCGGGAAGAGTTTTATTCAAAATAACTCTAAAAGGTAAAAATAATAAGTTTGGCAACTCACTGTATGTGGTCGACTCATATTTTAAAAAGAAGAATCTATGATTGCCGATCGGTTGGAAACAGTCTCCTCACAGTTATTAATTTTATTTTATCGTGATTTGTATAGAGTCATACATATATTTCTATACCATCAAATTATTCACAATCATTATCTAAAATGCAGTCACTTATGCTTACCAATACCGAGGATTTTTCTAAAACATTCATTGCATCTTTGCATACACCTACATCCAAGGGATATGGAAAGCGCATTGAAATGGACGAACAACTTTCTGTAACAAAAAGATGAAACAAGATGGAAGGAATTAAGTGACTGCAATGTCATGATGATTGAGAGTATTTTTCAATTTGATATGCCTTATGCAACTTTTTTTTTATTCATTATGAAATTTTTCTATATTTTGGTTTGTTTTTTTATAGTTATTAACCGACTTGATAACGATCAATTATTTTTTAAAAATCAAATATTTTATGAGATTCTGTTATTCCGTTGAAAAAAGTGCTAGAATAAAGTTTCACTCTAAATTGCCTTAATATGTTAAAGATCTTATAAATTCCCCCAATTCAGCATCATTCTCTTTAGTAAATAGTCTGTATTATTGTATCAGTGCGTTATATATATATATATATATTTGTTATTCAGTATTCCGTTTTATGAGTCATGCAATACCATTTCACAACTCAGGAAAGCATTATGAATGAGGGAAACAAATCTGTAAACAATGAAAACTCTCCACCCTATCTCAAACGTAAGTTGTTCATGCATTAATTTCTCAAAAAGGTATACTGAATAAAACAAAAGTACATGCTTGATCTTTTGATTTACTTATTGTTAGAATAGAAATGCTTAGTTGACTGATCTGGTCGAGATCTAGTCAACAGCTCGGCTGGTTTTTATTGAGCCTTTTTGATATATGTTATTTCAGTTTGGTGTAAAGAAGATGTTTTAATTGGATTCTTAAATCTGATATATGCTAATTTATTAATTTAATGTTAATATAGCTTTGATTTATATTTTAAAAATCTTAGCGTGTTTATGTTTAACGTCTTTTAGGGCACAGAGTCGCATACTATAGTATAGGATAAGTTTGTACAGAAACATAAACATGGGAACGATTTCATTATTTAAAATGATGGATTAGTGTATGTGAATATCATTTTAAATATGAAAATGATTTCATTATTTATAATTTTTAAAATAATTGACAGATTCTTGTGTTCCAATGATTTGTAATGTGCATAGTAACAAATTGCTAAAATCAAGTTTCACAATAATTTTTTTTTTTTAATTTAATTTAAATTATGCCAATTCCGTATTATTTTGTTTAGGATATAACCTGTATTACTTTATCATTGCGTGAGTTAATTTTTTTTATTAAATATTTCGTTGTGAACATCTCCCTCAATACAATTGCGATTAATCATGAGAGCATTATAAATAAGGGAAGAATTTTTGCAAACAATGAAAACTCTCCATCCTATCTCAAATGTAAGTTGTTTGTGTATTAGTCTTGCAAATAGAATAGTACATGTTGAATTTTCATTATTTACTCATTGTTAATATATAAATCTACTTGTTATTAAATCACAGGTAGAAGACCAACGCGTAGTAGAGCTGAAGAAACAAGTTAGTCTGTATTACTTTATAGTTAATAATTTATTTTTGAAATGAATAAACATATATGCGTTTTATTAATGTCTATTTTATTGCCTAATATTTATAAACCGCATACACTTTGTTATTCAGGAAAATGCTTTCAACAAATAGCGGAGTCATCGACTCCATCATCGTTGGTTACAAATGAATTGCCACCATTAAAAAATGTAACATCTTACCGTTATATACAATTAAATATATTTTATTATACAGAACTCATATATTACAATGCAGGTGGAAGGTCTAGTAATTTTGTTAGAGAATCAAAAGACCGAAACAATAGTCCATTCATTGACTTTACAAATTCTCCCAATCCACCATTGTCAAATAATAAAAACTCTTTTGTCAAAAGTAAGTTCGTCGTCATGTTTATTTTCCTTTATAGTTTGCATTCATGTTAGAGAATCTTAGCCATTTGTGTTGGATATTTTTTTAAAAAAAATTACAAAGCCACAGGTACAAGACTAAACATTGATAAGTGTCAGGAAACAACTCCCATTCAAAGATTTGGAGGTGATTCTTATTTTTATTGAATAAGTTTCAGTTGGTTATAGAAAATACTGTATTTATCAACATGTTATTTCATTATAGGAAGAAAACGTTGTAAAAATAACACCGAAGATGACATAATTACTATGCATAAATGTATATATTATCTACATATTATTAATATATATAATTGTCCAAGAATTATAAACCGCCGACACTTATACAGGAAAATACTTTTAACAAACAACCAAGACATTTACTCCATCATTGTTGGTTACTAATGAATCACCACCATTAAAAAATATAACATCTCTCCATTTTATACAATTAAATATATTATATGATACATAGTTAATATATTACATTTCAGGTGAAAGGCTTGGAATGTCTGTTATGAAATTAAATGACCAGAACATTAGTCAATTCATTGACATTAGAAACTCTCCTGGTTTTTTTTTTTTTAAGATTCTATGTATTTTAATATGTTTACATATTCTGTTTTTATATACTTAATTGTTTTAAATGGAAAACATCATCGATTAAAAGTCAAATAGTTTTAATATTTACTGTTACATCATCACAAGTCAGAGTTTCGTTAACTAATGGAGTTAACTAATAACTATTGGAGTTAACTAATTCAATAAATTTTTTATCAATTTAATTTAGTGGCTTTGATATCCCTTCAAATATTGTCGGGTGTTGGATTTAAACCCCAGACATGTGTCATGAATTTTAGAGGTGACCACAATTGTGCCACATGATTCCGACAATTCAGGTTTTAAATTGTAATTATTAACTCAATACTTTTCCGCATATTCTTTTACCATGTGCACAAAAAATCAATCATATTCACAGACAGAAAAATATATACAAAACAAGTTCCACTTACAAATTATAGTATTCTCATTATATTGTAATTTAAGATCACACACAAGGTTAGAATTATTTTTTAGTTGTAAGAATATTTTTATATCTTTTTTTCTTATTAAAGTAACAGTTGTTTTATTATGTTTGCATCGTTGTTTTAATAGTTTGCGTCTAGAGGAATAAAATGGAGAATGCTTCTGAAGATGATGAGGATGAATTACTTAATGATCCTGATTTTCAGATTGGTGAACCATCTATAAATCATGTAGATTTAAATTTTGGATGTTGTGAAGTACCAACTGAATGTCCTAATTTCCAGGAGGAAAAGACAAGTGACAGCAAGATTTATTTCCATTACACATGTATGTGGCTTCATTTCAGAGAAAATAACAATTTTAATGGAGAATTAACATCATCAAAAGTATAAACATATGTAAATAAGTGTGTGTGTTTTTAAGGTGACAAAGATAATGGTGATCCCATATATGATTGTTTTTTTATTGCAAAGCTTATATGTGGTATGGCGAAAGAACTGATAAACAAAGAAGGAAATGTCAACCGATATTTACAATGTACAGTAAAAAGAGAAATTTGTTTTGCCGAGACTCAGAAACCCCCCTATGGAGCTAATATAATTGTTATGCAAAGGAGATAATTTGTTCAAACATTTCAGGGAGTTCATAAGAATGTATAACATGATATTCTCATTCACTTCACTAGGAGGAAGAATTGATAATTCACTAATAATGGGTTAGTATTCTTTCTCAAATTCCTTAATTTGTATATATGCTTATTTATTTGATTGACATAATGTTTCAAACAAATATGTTGGTCAATCAAATTTGATACTAGCAAACTTAAGGTATCTGTTGATGCGTTGGATGAATTTAATCTTCAAGTTAAGGCTTTTAGACAAGCAAATATTAGATTTGATACTGAAGGAGTTGAGAAATTTAAGATCAGGTTGATTGACACAAAATCCTCTGATAAAATAACTCATAATCTACCTACAACAAATGAAGTTGCAGCTATTATTCCTAGAGATTTTGTAATGAATATTGAAACCAGAGACATTATTCTTTAGACTAAAACAAGTCGTTTCCATAGAATTAATGAACTTCATCCCGCCTATATACCCCTTTAATATCCTCTATTTTTTCATATGGAGAAGATGAATTTTGTTTGGACATACCATTTGATTTGGAAGATACAACATGAAGGAAACATAAATCAATAATCATGCAAGAGTTTTTTGCATTCTGCATACTAGAAAGGATTGGAGAATCTCCTATTATAAACATATCAGAAAGATTATTTCAGCAGTTTTTGGTGGATGTTTACAATGATAGAATCCAATCAATTGAGGTACGTCTGGTTTAATCAGAATAAATTACATTGTAACAATTACAAAAATATAAAAAAGCAGTTGAGGCTGGTGGTTCAAATCTGAGCAATGAAGGTTCAAAGATTTTTATTCTTTCGTGTTTTATAGGAGGTCCACGGTACATGCATCAATATTACCTTGATGCAATGGCCATTTGTAGGTATTATAGATTTCCTGATATTTTTGTAACACTTTCCTGTAATCTTAAATGGCCAAAGATTACCATATATCTAAAAAAGTTTCATCTGTCTACCGAGGATACACCAGACATTATATGCAAAATTTTTAAAATCAAATTTAATGATCCCATATCTGTATTGACGAAGAAAAAATGAGGTGTTTTTGGTAAAACTTCTGCAGGTATGTTTATATGTTTTCTCATCTATATTTAACCAAATTTTAGAATACTAATATTAGATTTAGCTATACTTTCATACAATAATGTATATAATAAAGTTTCAGAAAAATAGTTTACCACATGCACATATCCTCCTATTCCCTGAAAAAGAAAGATAACAACTTTGGATGACATATCTCGGTTTATATGCGCTGAAATTCCTGATATAACAGCCGATCCAGAGCTTTAAAAAGTGGTAAGCAATAATATCATGGTCTAAGTGGAGCAGTTAATCCACTTCAGGGTTGTATGCTTAACGGAAAGTGTTCTAAGAATTTTCTAAAGCCTTTCATCCCGGCCACAACTATTGATGCCAATGGTTGAGAAAACAGGGTAAGTTTGGATAATAAGTTTGTTGTTCCATATAATAAAGACCTTATGATTCGATATCAAGTACATATGAACGTTGAGTGGTGCATTTAAATCGAGCTGTAAAATATCGTTTCAAATATATCTATAAGGTTCCTGACTATGTAGCAGCAGCAGTTGACGTTGAAGCAAACAGTGTTGTTGATGAGATAATAAGATACATGGATTGCAGGTATAAAATGTAGACATGTGTGATTATATTTCATAATTTAATGTTATTTATTGTGTATCATATTTTAGATTGACATGCCTGTTTTCAATGAAGGTATGTTTCTGCCTACGAAGCAACATGGATAATTCTAGTTTTTCCCACACATTATCGTACTTTGTCTGTTGAAAAATTATGCTTCTATCTACCCGACCAACAAGTTCATGTACACGACCAAGAGAAACCACTTGAAAGCCAATTTAACCGTACTAGTGTTAGTGTGTTACAATTTTAGGTTGGTCCAAAGGATATAATAAATATCCACATGTGAAGACCATCACTTATGCCGAATTACCTACATGATTCACTTGGAATCTTAAAGAGAGGAAGAGAGGACATGAAAACCAAGGCAAAATGGATATGCAATTGGAAAAATTGCACACATTGGTCCAAATGGAAAAGTTGCATTGTTTGTGGATTCTGCTTAACTATGCTTAAATCTGGAAAGTTGTACTATCTGTGAATTCTGCTTAACTGATGAGTAAACATGGGTTTATGAAAAGATATTGGATGTTGTAGTTAATAATTAGAGTGATGTGTTTTTCCTATACTGTTTTGGTGGTACTGGTAAAACATTCATTTGGAGCCTACTTTCTGCTGCCATTCGTGGACAATGTAAGATTATAATTAACACTGCTTCAAGTGGAATCACTGCTCTTCTATTGCAAGGAGGCAGAACAACACATTCAAGATTTATAATCCCAATTAATCCTAATGAATATACATCTTGTAACGTTACTCTTGGATCAGATATTACCCAATTAATGCAAAAGGCAGATCTCATAGTATGGGACAAAGCTCCTATGATGAGTATACACTGTTTCAAAAACTTAGATAGGTCTTTACGTGATATTATTAGATCAAGTGATAGTAAGCTTTTGGAGGGAAGGTTGTTATTTTTTTGTGATGATTTTTTTTCAGATTCTACCAGTTATCCTAAATGGTGGATGAAGTGAAACTGTGTTGGTGATATCTTTGGATATTACTGATTTTTAGGATAGGATTTAGCCTGTTTAGGATGCATTTTTAGGATGTTTAGGACTTCATTTGGTGTACATATTGCATTAACAAGTGTTCGTGTGTCGAAAACCGGAAATAGAGTTAAACCGGAGCAAAAAGACATAGTAGTTTGTAAAATCATGAACCAGAGGAGATTTGCGCATTAAGGGAAGAATCCTCAAAGAAAAAGAAGCGCAGGGGAAGAAAATGAAGAAAATCGGGAGAGAAAAGGAAGGAGCCAAAGAAAGAAAAGAGGAAATCGGGAGAGAAGAAAATAAGAAAGAAAAAAGTTCGGAGCAACGGTTTACCAACCTGTTGCGGAGTGACAAAGACTTACCGTAACCAATGAAGTGGCACCAATCTAGGGTTATCCCCTTTTACCTTGCCTATTTGTATAAGTATCACCATTGTACCTTAGGAGAAAAGAGAGAAGAGTGAGAGATATTGAGAGAGAAGACTTCGATTCAAAACTCCACTTAGTTTAGATTTTAGTTTTTAGTTTCGTTTTAGAAATTTTTACTTTTTTTTCCGTTTAATTTAATATTTGCACTTCTTTACTTTTCGTCTTTTAATTTACTAGCACTTTAATTTTTGTTTTCGATTATATACTTTATTATAATGTTCAACAAATCATCAAACCATGTGGTTTTGTTGTTCAAAATGATTAGCGAGTAGACTCCCTCAACCCTTCGGATTGGGTAAGAAGGATGTTTTAAGGGAAAGAAACAAAGATTGTTTAAAGCTTTTATCCAATGATTACATCGTGTCTTGAGATGCTTAATGTCAGCTCATGGTTACTGCCCGAGTTTGAATGATAATGCATGACGATCCTTGATTAGACGGTTGTGTACTTGAACACTCTCAGCACAGGAGATGTTCAAAATCTGCCTCAATGAAAATTTATGATAGGTTACCGCATTACATATAGTAAGAATACGATTTTAATGCTCATTGGCTGCCTAGTACCTAAAGACATTTGTAAATACTAGGTGGACATTGAAGGGATTTTTTCCCGAAAGTATGTTAGCATGTACATTAGTGATTCTACTACCATGATTGAGAATAATATGTTTGTAAACATGAGTTCAGCATATCTTATGTAGAAACATCTAACCAATTACCCAATTTCGGATGGTGCTTTTAAACTTGAAAAAAACAGCTACGCAAGTACAACCACAAGAGTACGCCAAGTATGTGGGAACGATCTTCTAACAGTTAAGATGGAGAACACTGACCACCCCATCAACAACGAAAACCCTCATACACAACATGCTCAAGACCCTCGACCAGCACGTGTGATCGGAGCCTACGATGAACCAGTCACTCATGGAACCAGAATTGGGATAAGACCACCGCCGTTCGACAACAACTTCGAAATCAAAGCGACTCTCATCACCATGGTCAAATGAAAAAAGTTCCACATATTATCCATGGAAGGTCCTATTTACCATCTGGACCAGTTTGATATGTTATGCTCCACCGTGAAGATCAATGGAATTTCAAAAGACACATTTAAATATCACATTTTCCCATTTTTCTTAAGAGATAAGACACATATCTGGTAGAAGAACCTTTCTCCGAATACCATTACAACATGGAGCGGCTACAAGAAGATGCTCTTAACCAAGTTCTTCTCAAATACATGTACTACAAGGCTGCACAATGAAATCTTCGGATTCACACAACACTCAACTAAATCTTTAGTGAAGCTCAACGCCCACATCATGGTTTCTCGCGTGAATCACTACTCAACACATCCTACAGAGGAGTACTACCTAAAATCTGAATGCTTCACGATACTGCTTCAAACGGGAACTTCTTAGGCCAAAACGCCGACAAATGACTACAACTGGTTAAAAACCTAACTACTAGTAACGAGAACTATGGAGAACTCTATGATCGCATTCCATGCGGTAACTCAGGGCGAGACTCAGCAACAAAAAGCAAAATCAAAGCGCTAAATGTGAAACTGAATAGAGTGCTCTAGGCCATATGACATCAGGTTAGCTTTGTCAGTGAATCAGAGTACATCTCCGATGACAAAACCGACTTCCAATCTAACGAGACAGCATAACTCAATTATATCAGTGGACAAGGATTCAAAAAGGCTACAACTCTGGCTACTACCCAAACTACATAAACAACAACCTCTCTTACCGAAGCACCAATGTCGAGAATCCTCAGGAGCAATACTACCCACCACAAAAACAGTACATCCAAAAATCCAACACCAACGTCGAGAATCCTCAGGAGAAATAATACCCACAACAAAAACAGCACACCCAACAATCCAACACCAACATCCTCATTCGCAAAAATCCGAACACAACGGATTACCAATCTGGTGCGCCAACCTAAAACACATTTCCACCCAAATACCAATCACCCATCAGTTACTACACTAAACCCTACTACCAAGGCTACAACTTCTCGTCTTACCGAACCAGCCTTCACCAACAAACTCTCAACACCACCCGTGACACACAAAATTTAACAACATGTATGGAGATCTGAACTCAAAGATCGACCACCTTGCTGCAGAAATCTGGTCTTCAGAAGCATCTACATCTACAAGGCTAATGGGCACACTTACAGGAAAACTAGAAAAAAAACTTTAAGGATGTTTCAGGAGCAGGTCAGGGGTTGATAATATATCGTGAAAAAGACAACAAGACGAAGGAAAAACGTTCATAAGTTACTAACGGTGAAATCAACATAAGGTCACCAACCAAGAATACAGCCTTTTCACTACTCACTCTATCACCTTACAAGCCAAAATTATCCTTTCCAGGGAGATTTAAGAAGGAACTGTAGGCTAAGTACAAAGCTCTGTTTGAAAAGCAACTATCCGAAGCCAAGATCACCTTACCCTTACTCGATGCATTCTGGATGGTAACTACATAGAGCAAGTATTTGAAAGACGCTACCAAAGAAAAACAAAAGGAATTGAGAAGCAAGGAAATAACCCAAGAATTCAGCACAATTACCAATATGGAAATCAACAAAGACAAGACAGACAATCTGGAAAGCTACATGCTACCGTGCACTATAAAGACGATCACCATTTCCAGATGTATGTGTGATCTTGGACCGAATATCAAATTGATGCCGTTTGTTGGAATGAAGAAGAAATGATGAAATAAGAAAGCCTTTAATTCTTGTATAAAGGCGTGAGTTATCTAGGTCAAAGGGGAGTGTCTAAAGCTTGTTTGTGTTCTGATGTTATGTTATCCTTGTAGCAATTCATTTATAAGGAAATCCTTGTATCCAAACAAGCCTAGACTAGATTAGTATAAATAACTATCTCCCTTCACATTTTTAATTTAGAAACTATTATTCTCTCATTCTTAATAAAATCATTCTTCGCTCTAAATCTCTCTAATCTCTCATTCTCTAATTCTCTAATTCTAAAAATCTCTTAATCTCATATTCTTTCATGGTATCAGAGCCAGGTTACATCAAATCAGGATAAACTTCTTCATTCAATCCTTGAATCAAAAAGAAACCATCTTCTTCACAATCTGGTTTCAGTTCTATTTCGTCCGTCAACTTTGATCGCAAATTACGGCCATACCACGGCAGATTTTGAAAATATGTTTTTTTGGATTGTTCATCAGCGAGTTCTGAAGCCACTCCATTTGGAATTTCATCATTTTACCACGGAAATCAAAAGTTACGAATTTTCTTGCATCGGACCTCCGCGAGTGCCTCCGCCGTGAACCTCCATGTTCCTATGATTATTCTGTCATCAATTCTTTATCTAATCGTGATTTTCCAAATCCTAAACTTAAGCTCTTCGAGTGTAGTTTCTTTTTAAAGAAAGAAGAAATCAATTCTCTTATGTTTGAAGTAAGGTATTGAAGGTTTTCTCAAAGACGTCAGAAATCGCCTCTCACAAGAATCTGGTGATAAAATTTTAAGTTTTTCTCAGTTTTTTTTAAATCTTTGAATCTTAAAAGTTATATAAGTATCTTGTGAGGTTCTCCACGGAATTTGGTTTCACTCTGATAGGTTTAAGTCTTAAAGATTGATTTTCTTGATTTCCTTATTAATATTTGAATTTTTGAAAAAGGAGGGAATCTTGAATTTTTAGGATTGGTTTATTAATATTCAAAATTTATGCTTCTTGATCTTGTTGAATTGGATAAAGATTGTTAGAAGTAGATTTTGTTGGTTGGAGTTTGTTAAAATTTGTTGTAGGAGTTGGTTGAAGTTAGTTGAAGGAAGTTAGGTTGTTGACTTGGTGGTAAAGCAACTACTTGGTTAATATACTCGCGGCCAGGCAGTTAGCCATTGTTCCAAGCAACTACGCGCCCACGTCTGCTTCTTGATCCTGTTCCAGGTGTGTCTGATCAGGCGTTCCAAGTTATTCTTGTCGTGACCGTGGTATCAGCTGGCCCAGCCAGTGACTGTGGTACGTGAAAGACGCCCAACGATACGCACCCGACCAGTTCATTCCGTCCCGACCAACTGTCCAGCCTCCCTGTTCCGTGTTCGTGTCCCGGACCATGTCCCAAGATCACGAGTACACCTGATCCTGACCAACAGCTCACTCACACACCCGTCCCGACCAACAGCTCACGTCCCGACCAACACGCCCGTCCCGACCTGCTACCACCTTATCTCGACCAACAACAGGCTTCATCAAGATCAGTTGTGAACCATGGAAGTGCAAACAACATTCAGAGCTCCTGTCATTCTACATGGAGCAAACTATCTCTTATGGTCTAGGACCATGAAAACCATATTGGGTGGTAAAAGCCTTTGGAATCATATTTCAACCAATGGACTTGAAGAAAATGAAGTGGTTGAAGTTAGTGAGGCTGTGGCTACTCAAGCCAAATGGTACCAAGAATACCAGTTGGTACTCTCTATACTTCAAAATTCTCTTGCTAATGATCTCTTAGAAGCTTATTCCTTTTGTGAAAATACTAAGGAACTTTGGGACACTTTGCAAAAAGGTGTATGGAAACACCACTAACCTTTTAAGAATTTTTGAAGTGAAAAAAGCTTTGAATGAATTAAGGCAGGAGGATGCAGAATTCACAAAGCACTATGGCTCATTCAAAGCATTGTGGACTGAGCTAGAGATGCTAAGGCCAACCACCATTGATCCAATTGTTCTTCTTGAAAAGAAAGAACAAGATAAGGTGTTTGAGTTACTATTAACTCTTAATACTACTTACTCAGATCTTATTAAGCATATTCTCAGGTCTGATAAGCTTTCTATATTGGAAGATGTTTGTGCTCAAATCCAAAAGGAGCAAAGATCTCATGGACTATTTGGCAATAAGGCTGAATTGGTGGCTGCACACAAGAGCTTCTTCAAATCAGCAACAACAAATGAATCTAGGAAGAGGAGGCAAACTTGTGACCATTGCAAAAGGAGTGGCCATACAAAGAAGGAGTGTTAGGTACTCCATCCTGACCTGAAGCCAAACTGGGCTCCTCGGCCACAATAACCCACGGTCAGCCACACACAACTGCAAGCTCACAGCCATGGCAACCAACCGCCGGTTCCTTCCAAGGCGTGTAGCAGCTCATTTCTTCATTCAGTCTCAACTAGTACCATGTCTCCAGCATCTGAATTTGTGACAAAATCAGATCTAGAAGCTCTTATCAAAGCAATAAAGGATGGTAATGTGTTGGGTAAAACATTTTATACTTTTTTTCAAACTTCTTTTACTCCTAATGTCTCTAAATCATTGGTGGTTGATTCTGGTGCTTCTCACCATATGATTAGTGATCTAGGATTACTAGAGAATATAGAGCCTGCCTTAGGTAATGTTGTCATTGCTAATGGAATTAAAGTACCAATTAAAAGCATATGAAAACTTAAATTGTTTGATAAAGAATCTAAAGCCTTTTACATGTCTTCCTTTACTTCTAATTTGCTTTCAGTTAAAAGGGCTACTACTGATTTAAATTTTTTAGCTATCTTTGGTCCTAATGATTTCTACTTTCAGAAAATTGAGAATAATAGAACATTTGGACAAGGAACCACAAAAGATGACTTGTATGTGCTTGAAGACATGACTAAAGCTAGTGGGTTACAAGCGGCTTTTAATGCTGGCTCTTTTAGTAATGATTCTGATATTTGACATGCTAGATTGGGACATCCTCATCCTAGAGCACTTGAACTGATTGTTCCTAGTTTAAAAATGCCAAAGGATATGTGTGATTCTTGTATACTTTGAAAGCATTGCAAAACAGTTTTTGAAAAATCTTTGCATGCTTATGATAATTGTTTCGAGTTGGTGCATTCTAATGTTTATACATCCTTATTCCCATCTAGAGAAAACCATAAGTATTTTGTGACATTTATTGATGAAAAGTCCAAATACACTTGGGTTACTTTGCTTAGTTCTAGAGATAGAGTATTTGAGGCATTTTTAAATTTTCAAGAATATGTTACTAATCAATACAATGCAAGTATTAAATGATTTAGAACATATAATGAAGGAGAATACACTAACAACAGACTCCAACAACACCTGGCCAAGCATGGCATTTAACATCAAACCAGTTGTCCTTACACTCCACAACAAAATGGAGTGGCTGAAAGGAAGAATAGACATTTGATGGAAGTTGTGAGAACAATGATGTTCCACATGAAAGTTCCCAAAATATTTTTGGGGGATGCTCTTGTAGCTGCATGCTACTTGATTAATAGGATTCCTACAAAATTCCTAGATGACTTGTCTCCATTTGAGGTACTAAACAAAACTAGACCTAATATTGACCACTTAAGAGTTTTTGTTTGTGTTAGTTTTGTATTAGTTACAAGGGAGCAAAGGAACAAGCTGGAACCAAAGAGTATCAAAGCTATGTTCATTGGGTATTCCTCTACCCAGAAAGGATACAAATGTTATGATCCAGAGAATAGAAAAGTTTTGATATCCAGAGATGTCAAATTCCAAGAATCCAAAGGTTTCTATGAAGAAGGAACTTAAGATCAATTCAAGGAAAAAGGTCTGTAACTTCTAAGTGGATTTTTACCATTAAATATAAAAGCAATGGTGAAATTGATAGATATAAAACTAGGTTGGTGGCTACAGGATTTACTCAGACATATGGTGAAGATTATAGGGATACATTTGCACCTGTAGCTAAGCTTCATTCTGTCAATGTTGTGCTTACTGTTGCTACTAATCTTGAGTGGGAGTTGTGGCAAATGGATGTCAAGAATGCTTTCTTGCAAGGTGAACTAGAAGAAGAGGTTTACATGTCACCACCACCTGGCCTAGAAGATGAGGTTGGAAGCGGTAATATCCTAAGGCTAACGAAGGCTATTTATGGCCTTAAACAATCTCCAAGAGCTTGGTACCACAAACTAAGTGTAACCTTAATGGATAAAGGCTTCAAAAGATCTGAAGTGGAACATACTCTTTTCACATTAAAGAGTAAGGAATGTATTGTGGTAATTCTTATCTATGTAGATGATATAATCATATCTGGTAGTGATAGTGTTGGTATTGCATCTACTAAAGATTACTTAAAGAGTGTCTTTGATATAAAGGATTTCGGAGAACTTAAATACTTCTTAGGAATTGAAGTATGTAGGTTTAAGGAAGGTCTCTTTCTCTCTCAAAGGAAGTATGTTGTAGATCTACTAACATCCACAGGTATGATGGAAGCTAATCCAGCTAAAACACCCTTAGAAGAAGACTATTAAATCGCAATTAAGGGGGAGTTAGAGGAGGAAATTGATTTTCATGATCCTAAGCTCTATAGGAAAGTGGTTGGTAAGCTTATTTATTTAACCATTACAAGACCAGATTTATGTTTTGCTGTGAATCAGGTATCTCAACACATGCAAGGACCAAAGATGAGGCATTGGGACATGGCCATGCGAATTCTAAGATATCTCAAAGGCACACATGAACAAGGTATTTGGATGGGTAATAATAAAAACAAAAATGTGGTTGGTTATTGTGATGCAGATTGGGCAGGAGATAGGAAAGATAGTAGAAGTACTACTGGCTATTGTACTTTCATAGGTGGAAACCTTGTGACTTGGAAAACCAAGAAACAAAAGGTGGTTTCATGCTCTAGTGTAGAATCAGAGTATAGAGCAATGAGGAAGCTCACTATTGAATGCATCTGGCTGAAACAAATATTGGAAGACTTAGCCGTGAGATGTGAGGAGCCTATCACCATCCATTGTGACAATCAGGCTGCCATACACATAGCCTCCAATTCAGTGTTTCATGAAAGGACTAAGCACATAGAAGTGGACTGCCACAAAGTAAAAGAAGCGATTGGGAAAGGTATCATCTTACCTTGCTATACAAGAAGTGAGGATCAGCTAGCTGATATATTCACCAAGGCAGCATCTCTGAAAATTGGCACATCAATCTACCCAAGACTTGGCTTTATGTCCATTCCATACCCATGATCCCAACATGAAGTGTTATACTATTTTTCCCTAGAAAAAGTTTTGTCCCAATTGGGTTTTCCTTCTCTAGGTTTTTAATGAGGTAATACTTCATGGTTGCAAGTTTAAGCATTTATGTCTTAAGCTTGAGGGGGAGTGTTGGAATGAAGAAGAAGTGATGAAAATATGGATGCCTTTATTCTTATTAAATGGCGAATTATATCTGTGTCAAAGGGAGTGTCTAAGGCTTGTTTGTATTATAGAATTATGTTATCCTTGTATCCATTTATATATAAGGCTATTCTTGTATCCAAACAAGCCTAGACTAGATTAGTATAAATACCTTACTCCCTTCACATTTTGTAAGTATGAATTCATAATTCTCATTCTCTAATAAAATCATTCTTTTCTCTAATTCTCTAATTCTCTCTAATCTCTCATTTTCTCATTCTACAAATCTCTTAATCTCATATTCTTACAATGAAGTGTGGCTTTACTTTATGTCAAAGCTTCACTTGTCTTCTCCAGCAGGCCTTGAAAATAAGCTTTTTTGGCTGAAAGTAAGAATTCCTGACCAGAATACTGCTTTCCTAAAGAAACATATTTTTCAGGCTTGTATTTATCACATTTGGAGAGAACGTAACTCTAGAATACATACGGAGACAGCTCGACCAGCAATGACGATAATTGAGCAAATTAAGCGGGTAATACGTTCGAAACTTGTCCCTCTTTCTCGCACTCATGATTCATCTGCTGCAGGAACCTCTTTGTTGGAGTTTTGGTTCTCCTTCTTCTAGCAAGTTAGTGTGTTCTTAGGTGCGCCTTAGTGTTTTCGTTTTTCTGTTTTTGTATCCCACCTATGTATAAGTTTTTTTGGTGTCATAGGTGGTGGATTAGATAGGTGCTGAAGCTGTTAAGTATTATGTTAGTGTTTTCAGCACCCCATCACATTGCTATCCTTTATTGCCTTGATAAGGGCTTCCAAGTCTGATTTTGTCATAAATTCTGATGCTTGTGACATTGTACTAGTGGAGGCTGAGAGAGGAAGTGAACCGCTGCTGCCAACCGCCCTTGATGACACAATGCCATGAGCTTGAATTGCTGTGGCCATGGCCGTGGGGTGTTGAGGTCGTGATGCCCAAGAGGGCTTCTGGTGAGGGTGAAGAACCCAACAATCCTACTTTGCATGGCCATTCCTCTTGTAATGATCAATAAATTGCCTCCTCTTCCTAGAATTACTTGCTGGTCTGAAGAAACTTTTGTGAGCAGCTACTAGTTCAGATTTGTTGCCAAACAATCCTTGTGATCCTTGCTCCTTTTGAATTTGAGCACACACTTCCTCTAAGCTAGGTAACTTATCAGACCTAAGTATATGCTTAATAAGATCTGAGTAAGTAGAATTAAGAGTTAAAATTAACCCAAACACCTTATCTTGTTCTTTCATTTCAAAGAGAACAAGTGGTTCAATAGTGGCTGGCCTTAGCATTTCTAGCTCAGCCCACAAAGCTCTGAATGAGCCATAGTGCTTTGTGAATTCAGCATCCTCCTGTCTTAATTCATTCAAAGCCTTCTTCACTTCAAAAATTCTCAAAAGGTTAGTGGTGTTCCCAAACACCTTAAGCAAAGTGTCCCAAAGATCTTTTGCATTTTCACAAAAGGAATAAGCTTCTAGAAGATCACTAGCAAGAGAATTTTGTAGTATAGAAAGTACCAACTGATCTTCTTGGTACCATTTGGCTTGAGCTGCATCACTCACTTTAGCCACTTCATTGTCATCAATGCCATTTGTGGCAATGTGGTTCCAAAGACCTTTACCACCTAATGTGGTTTTCATGGTCCTAGACCACAAAAGATAATTTGCTCCATGTAGAATAACTGGAGCTCTAAGAGATGTTTGAATCTCCATGATAGGTTGTATTGGTCACTAGGGTCGCTTGGTCGCTTAGTCACTTGGTCGCTTGGTCGCTTGATCACTTGGTCGAGACGCAATACATGGACAATCGCAGGCAGCCAAGAGCTATCATGAACGGGAGAATGCAAGGATGAAAGGTCACGGCTTGGTCGGAGCAAGCCTGTCTGAACCCGGCTTGGTCAGGACAAATGCGAGAGCACGAGAACCTGTCACGATCTTATTCCCGATCACGTACTGATCTTAGTTTCCACGATTTGAATTTACCTGCAAGGTTAGTTGGACAAGATATAGTACAAAGATCGTGTGTGTGTGTGTGTGCAAGACAGGAAGATACGTGGTGAGCAAGGAAAAGAAATAATAAAAAAAATATCTTGTAACCAAAGCAACAAACTTTATCTACTTATAACCACTTGCAACTACTTTTAACTAATCAAGTAACAAGATATTAATAATCTGTAACCACATAAAATAGATTAAGACTGTTAATAACAATCAAGAAACCTATTAAATTCGAATTTTAACAATTAAAATCAATCCTAAAATTTAAGTAATCAATTTTAAAACTTTTCAAAGATTAACAAAGAATTCAAGAAAATCAATCTTAGAGTCTTAAATCTATTGAATTGAACTGAAATTTCGTGGAGACCCTCACAAGACACTTATTAAACTTTAGATTTAAAAAATTTAAAGAAAACTGAGAAAGAATTAGAATTATATCACCAGGATCTTGATACAGGTGATTTCGGACGTATCTGAGAAAATCTTCAAGAAAATCCTTTAAAATCAATGGAATTGAGTTCTGCTTTCTTTAAAAAGAAACTAGACCCGAAAAGATTGAGTTTAGGCTTTTGAAAATCACAATTTGAAGAAGAATTAACGTCGAGGTGACATGGGAAACGCAGGGGTTCGCGGCGGACGTAGTTGCGAAGCACCTTTGAAAGAAAATTCGTAACTTTTGATTCCCTGGGCCAAATGATGAGATTCAAACGGCCGTGGATTCAAAACTCGCCGATGCACAATCTAGAGAAAGCATATCGACAAAAATAATCGTGGTTTGACCGGAATTTGAATTAGAAGATAACGTTCGAAATTGATCCAGAAATTGATGAAGAACAAGATGGATTCTTGTTGAATCAATGAAAGATTGAAGAAGTTTTCCCAGATTTGATGCAACCTGGCTCTGATACCATGTAAGAATATGAGATTAAGAAATTTGTAGAATGAGAGAATGAGAGATTAGAGAGAATTAGAAAATTAGAGAAAAGAATGATTTTATTAGAGAATGAGAATTATGAATTCATACTTACAAAATGTGAAGGGAGTAAGGTATTTATACTAATATAGTCTAGGCTAGTTTGGATACAAGAATAGCATTATATATAAATGGCTACAAGGATAACATAATTCTATAATACAAACAAACCTTAGACACTCCCTTTGACACAGATATAATTCGCCATTTAATAAGAATAAATGCATCCATATTTTCATCACTTCTTCTTTATTCCAACATTCATAACTATGGATACACTAAAAAAACAGATGATTCCTTGACTCTTCCCTTGTGTTGCAGAGAACACACGAAGCTGGAACAGATAGCCCCCATGTCCTTAATTTGTCACGGGTTACCATCCTATCGCGCACAGTAATCCAGCAAATGAAGGCATGTTTGGGGATCCTTCCTTTGAACCATACCTCCTTGTGCCAAAACACATCAGTCCCCAAATCAAATAATGCTTTCCATGTACTTAAAGTGGAGAAATTCCCTGGCTGCTTTGACGCCTCCGGTTTCCACAAGTAAACATCATCCTCAGCTATATTCAAATCTAAAGGCGGGTGAGGGAGACAGCGCCTTAGTAGAATAATAACCGGATTTCTCGATCTCAGCCGGTTGATCCACCACTCACCATTGTGCAAGGCGTCTGCAACTGAAGCATTCCTTGGTAATCCAGAGATCATAGGACCGATATCACCTGTTACTTCAATTAACGGGCCTAGATTTTTCCAATTATCATACCAAAAGCTCGCTGTAATGTCTGACACCACTTTACATACCAACATTTGATGAGCTAAATTTTGAAACTTGCAGATGCTTCTCCAGATCCAACTATCCTTTCTCTCAGGAGATAGATCCCAAAAATTCTGGTTTCCTATTAAGTTTGCCCTCAGCCAAGACACCCAAAGAGATCCACTGGTCGTGAAAATCAGCCATATGAGCTTTAACCCGAGAACCTTGTTCCAATCGGTCAATCTTCTTAACCCCAATCCTCCTTTCCTCTTAGGTAAACAAACTGACTCCCAGGCTATCTTTGCCCCCCTAGCCGAATTGGGGGCCCCAGACCAAAGAAAAGCGTTACACATACTCTCCAAACTTCTAACATATTGTTTTGGCAGAATGAATACTGATGCCCAGAATGCTATAGTTGAGAATAATACTGATTGGATCAGTTGCAATCTACCCGCAAAAGATAGGTGCCTCGAGGTCCAGGAATTAAAGCGAGCACCAATTCCATCCAGCATTGGTTGAAAGTCCGTTTTCTTAATTTTTTTGAAGATAATGGAATTCCCAAGTATCTTAGAGGTAAATTCCCTTGCGCAATCCCAAAATTGTTTGCCAATTCACGACACTTGCCATTATCACCTCCATCAATCACCAATTTCGTCTTACTCCTATTTAAACCTTGACCAGATACCAACTTGAATCTGTCTAAAATGCTCAGAATCCCTGATAGTGACTCCTCAGACCCATCAAAGAAAATAAGCACATTGTCTGCAAAACTCAAGTGAGTTACTAAAGGAGCAAAGCAATGAGGATGTGGTGTAAAGACACCGTCAGCTGCTCCTAAATCGAGCATTTTTGAAAATACGTCCATAACTAATGTAAAGAGAAGAGAAGAAATGGGATCTCTCTGTCTCAAGCCGCACTTTCCTTTAAAGTAGCCTTGAAGCTCACCATTAATTGACACACTATACGCTGTAGTAGTCACACACTCTTTAATCCAACCTGCTAGCTTAAGAGGAACCTCTATTAACTCAAAATCTTTAGTAAGAAATTCTAGTCAATACTGTCATAGGCTTTCGACAAGTCAATCTTTAAACATCTTCTTGTCACTGGACCATGCTTGTGATAATCTACCACTAGCTCGGATGCCAACAAAATATTTTCACACAGCAGCCTCCCTTTGACAAATCCTACCTGGTTTCTCTGAACTGCTACGCTAACAAATAGCTGAAGCCGTTGCTTGAGTATCTTTGCAATACACTTGTACAGAGTAGAGCACAGAGATATCAGTCGAAATGCTGAGATAGTATCCGCACCAGGAGTTTTTTAACGTGATAACCGTAGTGTTGAATCTTTGTAGCATTATAGAGCTCACAAAGAAGTCTCTGATAGCCTCAATAGTTTCCTCTCCCACTACTTCCCAAGCCTCCAGGAAGAACTCTATGGGGAACCCATCCAAACCAGGTGCCTTATTTTTTGGCATAGCAAGAAGAGCCTCTTTTATTTCGCCATTTGATGGAATTGATGTAAGAGCCAGCTCTAAGCTCTGTGGGCAACGATACGGAACATATCTATATTCCTCCTCTGTTGTTAGGCACTCCACAGATACTTTAGTCGAGCCTAACAAAGAACAAAAATAATTGACAATCATGTCCTTAACATGCGCCTGATTAACTATCTTTTCACCTGAATCATCCATCAAGTATCTGATAGCATTTCTTGCCTGACGATCCTGGACCGATTTAAAGAAGAACTTGGTGTAAGAATCTCCATCCCGCAACCATCGAATACGAGATTTATTTTCATAGAAAATCCTAAGGGCTGCTTCAAAAAATAGCCATTGCTTTCTTTCTACGAACTCTTCCCGAAATAGAGAATCTGAAGGAGCCACTAGCAGACGATTCTGAACCTCCCTGAGTTTAGACAGCGCATCATTAGTCCTCTGCTGAATATTTTCAAACCCTTCTTTATTAAGAGCTCTGCAAGCTCCCTTTACCGCTTTCAGCTTCTGACTAAGCGTAAAGAGCTTTGAACCTACCAAAGTAACTCTTCCCCAAGATTCCTCCAGAATTTCTCTAAACTTTGGATGGGTGGAGAGAAATGAGAAGTACTTAAAGTTTGATTTCCGAACCAAAGACGATGCTGAACAATCCACTATACATTGAGAATGGTCAGAATCTCCAGGAGCTTCAAAGGTAGCTTCAACATCAGGGAAGGTGTCACGCCAAGCCTCATTACCTAAAACTCTATCCAGTTTTCGGATAATTGGATCATCCACCCTTCCGTTGGACCAAGTAAAGTAATTTCCCCTGATCACAAGATCGCTCAACTGACTTTCCCGTAAACAATCTTGAAGCTCTAACATCCCACTAAGCGGTAAAGAATAATGCCTCAGTGAATAATGCTCAGAAGCGGTCAAGATTTGATTGAAATCTCCCAAGACCAACAAAGGTTTCTCACTAACCGTAGACCTCTGAGAAATCTGGATAATATTATTCCAAGCTTGTCTCCTTTGTATTTTGGATAAAAACCATTCGAGGGGTCAAAAACCCCACAAGCAATCAGTTGGTCCGTAACTAAATATATTATTAACGAAATACTGGGATGCCATAGCACCCAGATTCTTCCCCCCTCGAGTATAGCATAATTTGCTTCAAATCTCCAATCTTGCACTATATTATGCACAATGAACTGGGCATTGGCCTCCTTGACGTGTGTTTCCAATAGTGCCCCTACTTTGAAAGAGTTATTTCTCAACCAGGTCCGTACTGAACATTGTCGAGTAATGTTGTTTAGCCCCCTTACATTCCAACAGAAAATTTTCATTAGAACCAGAATATGCAAGGGAGTATATGAAGCTAATCTTGAGAACAAGACCCAACCGCAATTGACTCACGGTAAAGGTCATCCTTGGTAGTTGGAGAAGTCTTTTCGTTTAAAGCTTTCAGAAGAAGTTGTTTTCTCATCTCTTTCCGGGTATGCTTTGATTTTTTTTTTAAACCATAACTCTGGCTGATCTGACGATCTAGCATAAGCACTCCTATCTGAAGCTGGAGGAAGGCGAGGTACTGTAACTGCGGTAACCAATTATCCTATAGTATCTACCACCACTGAAGTATTACCAGGAGTTACCACTGAGGTTTCTTTCCTGGACAACGAGATTGCTCCAGTATTAGAATCAACCGTCTTTCTTCCAAAAGTAGGAGAGCAACTTCTCACTTTATCTTTTTTCTTATCCATTGTTCTAAGACTTCTAACACGACTTGCTTCTGGCATAGATGTCGAATTAGAGGAGATAACCTGCTTAACCTCAGAACTCACATTATTCTTCGTAGGATCAGAAACCGGAGCGTTATTCATCTCTTCAGAGTTAATAGAACCAAGAATATCCTTTTTAGCTTCTTCCTGATTGCATCTGTGTACTCAGTGACCTAACTTTCCACATTTACTGCAACGAGGTGGGAGGTTCGGATATTCAATCCTTATCCTGACTGAATGTCCCTTAGAATCCCTCACCTCTATGACCTCTGGCGGTGGTTGATTGAGTTGAATCTCAAATTTGATTTTTGTATCGACCAAGTGAAATGGGGGTAAACGCGACTTCTCGGTATGTAACGGTTCTCCTATTGCGCTTGGAATGATGCTAATGCCCTCTAAAGAATATAATTGGGAAAGAACATTCTTAAATATCGCCCAAGTGGGAGCGGCTTAAGTCCTGAACTTCTAAGACGCATTAGGAGTCCACAACACAACTGATACTGCGCAGTGATCTACTTGCCAATATCCAATTTGAATTACCCATTCTCTAGTACGTTCCGACGGGATATATACCAAGCAGGCAGTTTTAGAAACAACCCTTACCGTGATTCTTCCAAATTTGCCCCAAACCGGATTGAGGTCCACAAAGATCTTTGCTGGAGAAGGAATTGAGCCATGGAATTTCACTAGAATATGATCCTTCAGAATCCGGGGCCCTGACAACGGGGGTACCATCATCTGCAGAGAATGGCTCTGTGACTTTCTGAAGGTTTCTCAGTCAGGATTTCAATCTCGCAGCATAGGACACTCTATCTGTTGGCGGAGGAAGTGAAGAAGTCGGAAGGTTGGTGATGACAGAAACTACCTCAGCTTTAGGGGTGGATCCTGCATCGAGTTGTGATGGATTAAGTTCCTGTTCTGATTGAGCCAGAATATCCGGCTCTGTAGCAACTGAGCTTCCGGAGAGAGCGATTTTGCCCAAGATTTGTGGATTAATCTCAGGAATTAAAGAAATTGGGGTAACCCAAAGCGAACTTGAAATCGCATTTGGAATCGCCTTTTTTTCTTTTTCGGCATTGTTTTTCTTTTTGGACATTCTCTAATTCTAGAAATCTCTTAATCTCATATTCTTTCACCGTTATCCACCGCCAAGAAACTTGGGTTCCAAAACTTCAGAAAGAGCCGCATATCCTTTGTCCTTGCTGACCACTCGGTATGGTATCCTGTTGGTATGATAGAAGAGCTATCCATTGTGGTATGAAAATTCAGAATTGCTACTGATTTCATAGTACTAGAGATGGACATAAAACCAGACGATCCTATCAACTTGGATTGCCAATTCTTAACCACCACGGGAGCCCTCATCAACGTCAATAATGGGAAGATAAACTTAAAAATCGGAAGTAAGACCCTCACATTCAACGTCAATAAGTTCGTCAAAAAGCCGATATTCAATAGTCAAAGCTTCATCGCCAATAGCAAGGAGGCGTGTGCAAATGGTCCAGTTGAAGAAACAATCACTAGAAACCCTCCACCTAGCGCCTTGACCATCAAGCAGGAGAAGCATGGATCCACAGAGAACAATGATGAAGCTTATACGGAGTTGGAGAATGTGTGTACAAGCCAGATTGGAAACGGGCGATTCCTGGTTACAGGAAAGACGCTTCACGCTATTGCGCAACCCAAAAACTCACGAGCAAAAGACTTGGATACATGAAAAGAAGATGATAAGTTGAATAAGAAAAAGGTGTCAGGAAAACTAAAACGAAAACTCGAACCAGAAGAGGAACAAATACTTTCAAATAAAAGTAAAAGGATTTTGCTTGACAAGCAAAATACAAATGGCTTGGTCCGTTTGGAATAAAGAAAGTAAATTTCTATGGAGAAATGTTAATATGGAGGAAAATTGGTAGATGATGTACTAATATTGGACGAAAGATGGAACCAAACCGCATAAACCAAGTTATGGAGAAAGGAACAAATGCTCTCCTACAAAATACAGTCTGTCTTTATAAAAAGGATAAAACAATGTTGAGCTTGAGACATTAAACAAGTGCTTTTGGGAGGCATTCCCATAACTATGTCTTTTCATTTATTTATTTTGTTTTTAATTGGCTTTGATATATATTTGTTTACACCGTAACAGGTAAATATGTAGAATGACAAGGTTAAATCAAGATTACCCATGGACAAATAAAAAAGGGAGAAAAGGAAGGGGAGAAAAATTAAACGGCTGTGACAATGGGTTACCAACCTGTAGCGTAACTGTCACAAGTCCGGGTAAGTTAATTGAATGCAAACCGGTTTAACCTAGTTTGTTACTCAATTAGGGTAAACTGGAATCACACGCGGTTCTCACACTTTCTTTTTAACTCCTTAACCTCTTTCAGCTATTTCTACTTTTCAATTTACTCTTCAACGAGCAAAACTGAAATCCTCTCTTTATCTTATTTTTCTCAAAAATCTATGATAAACTCTTTCCTTATCGCGATTTTTTATCTCTCTTTTCCTAATTTTGACTTAGTTCAAGAAGTAAATTCATGAGTTGTTAAAGTTTTCTTGATTTAAAAACCTCAGTATTGCTGTTCTTTTTTTGGAATCGGTAATATGTAGTAGGTTGTCCGTAAAACAGAGAATTGCTTGATTAAAGCGTAATAAACCTCTATCATGCTTGCATGTTAAATTCTTTCTATGTTAACTTGGAGAAATGAGGGAAACCCCTTCCTCATAACCCAAAGACTAACACAAATTTAAGTGGTTGGATTCCAGGTTAAAATATGGTGAAACCAAGCCATTCAACTAGTTTGCAAAACAGAGCTGAACACCCGATGACATGGGTGCAAGAAGCGCGCGAAGAGGAGGAAGATTCTCCAGCATCGGAGTCTGGTTACCTATACATGGAGACTAGTGAAGAAAACTTAGCAGAAGCAGAAAAATCGGGAGAAGGTGGAGAAGAGAGCTCTGTTGAAGAAAACAGAGGCGACACAGAGCGCACACATCATGCCTCATACATAGATTACTATAACACCCTCAAGCAACTTCAGTTTGTCCCCACAACATAGATTACTATAACACCCTCATGCAAGAGATGGAGCTCCACAATGATATGCATTCTACATTCTCAACCATGGGACTCTGGAACCTGCCATTCCAGGTGCAGCAAAGATTTAGGGTCTGGTCAAACTACTCGCCTGTGGAAGGACGCGGCGATAATCTATGTATGGCAGCAGTTCTAATATGTAGCTTCATGAATATACAAGAAAGAGTGCTACTGCAACACCAGAGCGCACCAAAAAAACTAAAAAAGAGGAATTATCACTTCCATACTCTTGCAAGCGCGCGTCCCGTTACTGAGCAACCTACCTTCCACCAAGTATATGACAAAGCCATATTACATAAATCGTGGTTTTTGGATCAAAGAGTTAAGAACAATCTTGTACACCACTTCTGCATTGAAGGGATCAGGACAGATATGATCCTACTCCCACAACAACATCTCACATATATAACATGAAGAGAGAACATCCTTTTTTCCCCTCCTCGATCATTATGCCACAGAGAAGCCCCACCACCAACATATCCTTCTGAGAACATATACACAGCATTATCGCATGAACGGCAAGTCACTAAGACCTGATCGACAAAGGAATATTAACTGCCAGACCGGCGCTGCCTCCAGCACGCGAAAATGTCGTGAACCATTGTCAGATGATGAGTCTCCAGACAATGCCTCTTCCTAGGTAAACACAAACATCTTTGTACATATTTTATTGCATTTAGTTTTTTATTTTTGTCTTTTTTATCCTTACCACTTTCTCATTCACACCGAGACGGTGTGAAGAAAGTCTAGGGAGGGATCACATTCCTAATTTCCTTTTTGTTTCTGATATAAATGCATATTAGGCTAGTTTAATCTCATATTTCATATGTTTTAACATCATTTTTACATTCACATAGCATCATTCTAGGGTAGTTTGTCTCATTTGTGCATTTTAGTGTCTAGGATCATGTATTTGCATATTTAGAGTGTTTTGAGTCATTTTTAGAAGTTTTGGAGTCTCCCGAATGAAGATCATGCAATGGACTCGATTAGAGATGAAAATGAGGCATGAAGCAAGTGCTAAGGAGCTAAGGAGCAGCGAAATTCACCATGATAGATCGGTCCATTCTCAGACTGAGCAATCGCATCTACTCAAATCTGCGGAAATATCCAAGATTGACCAAGATCCTCCAAGATCAACCGTTTCATTGTCCGGTCGATCGTTCCCTCTTTGGCTCGATCGATCGTTCCCTCTTTGGATCGATCTCCCAAATGGATGAAATGACCCAGAATGCTACTGATGATGAGTCACCAACAGCAACATCAATTAGAATTCCTCTCACCCCAAAACTCAGTTTCCCTGGAAGATTTAAGAAAGAACTGTCTGACCAGCACAAAATACTTTTGGAACAACTGCTGTCAAAAATCAATTTTACTCTGCATCTGATTGAACAATTTTTGAAGAATCCCAAGTTTGCTGAGCCTCTGAAGGAAGTTCTTAGAGAGAAAGAAAAAGAACTTAAGGAAACAGAGATGGTTACCCAAGGGAGTACAACCATAATCCAAAAGAATATCATCATGGATAAGGAAGAGGATCCAGGTAGATTCACATTACCATGCACTTTGGAACCTCTCTCATTTCCTAGCTGCCTCTGTGACTTGGGAGCGAGTGTCAACCTTATGCCCCTGTCCACTGCGAAGAGGTTGAGTTTTACACAATTCAAAGTAGAATATCTCTTGTGCTTGATGATCGATCAGTTAGATATCCAGTGGGGTTACTTGAAGACTTACCAGTTATGATAGGAGGTTGTACAGTAGCCACATATTTTGTAGTATTGGAGATGGAGGAAGAACCTAAAGACCCTCTCGTTTTTGGTCGTCCGTTTTTGGCTACTGCAAGAGCTCTTATTGATGTCAAATAAGGAGAGATACACCTACGACTAGGAAATGAAATACTGCAGTTTAACATAAACAAGGGGTTGAAGCACCCGATCATAGGAACTCAAGTTTTCTACATAGAGGAACTTGGAGCATTGGTTGGTGAACCGCTTGAAGAGATGTTAGATGGAGATCCTCTACAAAGTGCCTCGACGGTCAAACCTACAGACATCCAAGCACCACGAGCAGGCACTGCAACAGTTCACAAAAGAGCTAGAGCTTATCAGGAGGTAGGAAGAGACACACAAAGGTTGAGTAAGGTAATCAGAAGGCTGAAGGAAAATAAGGATAACTTCATTGTTGACAACTGCAAACTCAAACCAAACATGGCTAAAGATATTACTGGGGAAGATATGATGATACAACTACATTGCTCTGAACCCACCCCCGCATAAAAAGCGGGTGCATCACGTCAAGCTTAGTGACATTAAACAAACACACTTGGGAGGCAATCCCATGAATATTCTTTTGTACATAATTTTGCATTTTTTTCTAGTTTTGTTTGGTTTTATCGATTTTCATATTCAAGTCAGAAATAAGGTTTTATCTAGTGATCAGTTTGAGCAAGAAAATGATGTTATACGGGAGACGATTGATCGATCGATCCAATCAGACGAAAAAGGTGAGTGAAGAATCAAAATCGATCAGCCCAACTCAGACCGATCGATCGTCGACCAAGAGAGAATCCGTCCAGAATCCGGATCGATCGGTCCGTTCTAAGATTGATCAAAAGGGGGAGAGAATAATTCGTCGATCTAAAACGAGCAACATTGTCGTGAGTATCCCGAATCGATTGATTCAAATGGGGATCGATCGATCCTCTGCCCAGGTAAGTAAAACAGTCCATTTTCACTTGATTTAAACCAAAAAACAAGTTTTTAAAAACCAAAACCCGATTTTAAAGATGAAAAAACAAATTTTCAGATTTCATCATCTCCTTCTCGCGAGTTCTTGGAGAATCAAAAAATTTTCAAAACTTCATAACTCTCTCAATTCTTCACGGAATCGAATGATTTTTGGGCCTATCCCAAACGATTTTGTGAGCTATTTCCATTTCCATCAAACATGTTTTCGGTCTACAAGGTATGTTTCTCTTTTCCCTCTTTCCATTTCGGTTCTTATGATGAAAAACCTTAAAAAGTTTGATTTTTATGTTGTTTTAGAAGGAATTGACCCACACTTGTTTTTGCTAAGTTTTAGCTAGAATTTAGAAAAATTGGATTTAGGGTTCGTCGGATACACCACGATCGATCGAACCGGATCGATCGGTCCAATTATGGGTTGGTCGGTTTTGAATGAATCGATCGATCAAATTTAGGATGGAAATGCGAATAGATTTAATATCAATCGATCAGATTTAGGATGGAAATGCGAATAGATTTAAGATCGTGTTATTGCATTAAGGTCGTAAGGTTTTCGGATCGATCGATTCTGTGTGGATTGATCGATCGAGGTTATGATAGTTTTGGTTTCATACATGATAGGACATCCTTTTAATAGAAGTTTGATTTGCTAATTCTGCAGACATGACTAGAGGGGCACAGAAACATAGTAGACGAGACAAGGCCACAACATCTAATTCTCGTCAGGCTTCAACAGACGAGTAGGAAACCACCTCCTACCCTTGGCCACAACCAGACGACACACCGTTCTCGCCGCATGATGATCCGTTCTGGAGAACGGAGATTGTCTCACACACCATGATAAAGGAGATTCATGTTGGAATGAAGAAGAAATGATGAAATAAGAAAGCCTTTAAACCTTGTATAAAGTCATGATTTATCTAGGTCAAAGGGGAGTGTATAAGGCTTGTTTGTGTTATAGTGTTATGTTATCCTTGTAGCCATTCATGTATATGGCAATCATTGTATCCAAACAAGACTAGACTAGATTAATATAAATATCTATCTCCCTTCTCATTTGTAACTTAGAAAACTATTATTCTCATTCTTAATAAAATCATTATTCTCTCTAAATCTCTCTAATCTCTCATTCTCTCATTCTACAAATCTCTTAATCTCATATTTTTTCATGGTATCAAAGCAAGGTTACATCAAATCTGGGTAAAATTCATCATTCAATCCTTGAATCAAGAAGAAATCATCTCCTTCACAATCTGCTTTCAATTCTATTTCGTTCGTCAACTTTGATCGCGAATTCCGATCAAATCACGTCAGCTTTTGACAATCTTCTTTTTCTGGGTTCTTAGGCGAGTTCTGAAGCCACGCCAATTGGATTTGCATTATTTGACCAAGAGAATCAAAAGTTAAGAATTTTCTTGCATCGGACCTCCGCGAGTGCCTTCGCCGCAAACCTCCGTGTTTCCCAGATCATTCCGTTGTTAAATTTTCATCAAATCGCGATTTTACAAATCCTAAACTCAATCCATTTGATTCTAGTTTTTGTTTAAAGAAAGCAGAACGCAATTATGTTATGTTAAAAGGAAGTTCTTGTAGTTTGTCTAAAAGTCATAAATCGCCTTTCACAAGAATCTAGTGATAAAATTCTAATCCTGTTTCAGTTTTCGTTAAATATTTGAATCTGGAAAGTTAGATAAGTATCTTGTGAAGGTCTCCACGAAATTTGGTTTCTATCTGACTGGTTTAAGTTTTCAAGATTGATTTTCTTAATTTCCGTATTAATCTTTGAAATTTTGAAAAAGAGGGAATCTTGAATTTTTAGGATTGGTTTACTAATAAAATTCGAAATTTGTCTTGGAACTTTATTGTTGGTAAAAATAAGGATTGTTAGTAGTTAATTCTGTTTGTTGGAGTTAGTTAAAATTTTGTTGCAGGAGTTTGTTAAAGTTGGTTGTAGGTTGTTTGTTGTTGGTTGTTAGTCGGTTGGAGCTGGTTCTTGCTTCAGCACACGCGGCCAGGCTTTTTGCTTGAGCACACGCGCCTGCAAGATTCTTAATCAATCGTTCACGCAGCCACACTCTTGCTTACTAGCCGCACACGTGACCAGCTCGCTTGAAAGATTCATCAACATTCTTGGATCACACGCGACCGCATTTGTCCAGAATAATCGACCAGCATTTGTCCAGAATAATCGACCATCATTCGTCCAGACAAGCCATGCTCCTGCCTGCTGGACATCACGCTGCCGGGTTCCTTCGTGCATCCGTAAGCCTGAACTATCCTGTGTACTGTGTCCCAAGTACATTCAATCAATACGTCTCACAAAAAGTGTCGACCAAACTAAACAACAAGATCAGACCAAGCTAAGAACTTGAAGAGGCTCTTGAAGAGCATTGAAATAGTTTCACCTCATGTTCAGCAGCCCATGGCTCCTCAGCCTGTACCAGCCGTGTCCAATCCCAGCCAGCCAGCCGCGACACATCCAGCCGAGCCGCGGCCATCCACACCATCCGGCCCTTCCATCCATCCGCAGCCTGGTGTTTTCAGTTCTCCTGGCCTTCCTCCTCTTGAACATGGTGGGGGGGAGAGACATCTACTTATGTCAAACAAGACTCAGCAGGAGATGAATCAATTCTAGTCTCAGCTTCCAAAAGATCAAGAGTTGTACCCACTATTATTGAAGTTTTAGGTGAAGAGGAGGATCCTATCCAAGAAGCTCCACCTACAGTCATAAGAAGGAGCACAAGAGAAAGAAAACCACCAGTGTTCTACAATGGGAATGTTGTGGTTCATCATGATCAGGGAGTTTGTAATATTGCTTACTTACCTACTAATCATGTTGCTTTCATTTCTAGTCTTGATAAGGAACAGATTCCAAAGACATATGAGTAAGCTATGACTAAGAAAGAATAAAGGGAAGCTATCCTAGCTTAGAAACAAGCTATGGAAAGGAATGGTACCTATGCTCCAGCCACCTTACCTAAAGGAAAAATGGCTGTAAGTTCTAAGTGGATTTTTACCATTAAATATAAAAGCAATGGTGAAATTGATAGATATAAAGCTAGGTTGGTGGATAGAGGTTTTACTCAGACATATGGTGAAGATTATAAGGATACCTTTGCACCTATAGCTAAGCTTCATTTTGTTAATGTTGTTATTTCACTTGCTACTAACCTTGATTGGGAGTTATGGCAAATGAATGTTAAAAATGCATTCTTACAAGGTGAACTAGAGGAAGAGGTATACATGACACCTCCATCAGGTCTAGAGGAGGAAGTAGGAGGCGACAACATACTTAGGCTGAGGAAAGCTATCTATGGCCTTAAACAATCTCCAAGAGCTTGGTACCACAAGCTAAGTGTAACCTTGATGGATAAAAGTTTCAAAAGATCTGAAGTTGAACATACTCTTTTTACACTAAATAGTAAGGAAGGTATTGTGGTAATTATCATTTATGTAGATGATATAATCATATCTGGTAGTGATAGAGTTGGTATTGCATCTACAAAAGAATACTCGAAGAGTGTCTTTGATATTAAGGATCTAGGAACTTAAATACTTCTTAGAAATTGAAGTGTGTAGGTTCAAGGAAGGTCTCTTTTTATCTCAAATGATGGAAGGTAAACTAGCCAAAACACCTTTAGAAGAAGATTATAAAATCAGAACTAAGGGGGAGATAGAGGAGGAAATTGATTTTCATGATCCTAAGCTCTATAGGAATGTGGTTGGTAAGCTTATTTATCTAACCATAACTAGACCAGATTTATGTTTTGCTGTGAATCAAGTATCTCCACACATGCAAGGTCCAAAGATGAGACATTGGGAGATGGCAAACAAAATTTTGAGATATCTAAAAGACACTCATGAACAAGGTATATGGATGGGTTGCAATAGAAACACAAAAGTGGTTGGTTATTGTGATGCAGATTGGGCAGGAGATAGGGAGGATAGGATAAGTACCACAGGCTATTGTACTTTCATAGGACTGAACCTTGTGACTTGGAAAACCAAGAAGCAAAAGGTGGTATCATGCTCTAGTGCAGAATCAGAATATATAGCCATGAGAAAGCTTACAACTGAATGCATTTGGCTGAGGCAAATTCTTGAGGATCTGGCCGTGAAGTTTGATGAACCTATCACCATCCATTTATTGAAAAACAAGTTTCTTTAAGAGACTATGAGAATAGGAAGTTTCATGTTTAGACCAGAGAATAAGAAGAACAAGTTTTTATTATTTCTTGCTTGAATTACATAATGACAATTACATAGATTAAATAGATAGATTAGAAGGAATATCCAAAGCATATACTTTAGCAACTAGGAACGTGGCATGGTGAGCTGGAGCCGCCTGTTGATGCAACCAAGTGTGGCCTTTTCCAGTCCCCTTCTAGAACCTCTCCCCTTTTAGCCTTCATAAACACTCCTTAATTTCAACACCATTGTGACAATCAGGCTGCTATACACATTGCCTCCAACTCTGTGTTTCATCTTGCCTTGCTATACAAGAAGTGAGGATCAACTAGCTGATGTGTTCACCAAGGCAACAACTCTGAAGAATGGCGCCTGCATCAATCCAAGGCTTGGCCTTATGACCATTCCACAACAATGATCCTAACATGGAGTGTTATACTCTTTTTTCCTAGAAAAGGTTTTGTCCCAATTGGGTTTTACTTCTTTAGGTTTTTAATGAGGTAATGCTTCATGGTTGCAAGCTTAGGCATTCTCCATGTCTTAAGCTTGAGGGGGAGTGTTGGAGTGAAGAACAAATGATGAAATAAGAAAGCCTTTAAACTTTGTATAAAGGCGTGAGTTATCTAGGTCAAAGGGGAGTGTCTAAGGCTTGTTTGTGTTCTAGTGTTATGTTATCCTTGTAGCCATTCATGTATAAGGAAATCCTTGTATCCAAACAAGCCTAGACTAGATTAGTATAAATATCTATTTCCCTTCTCATTTGTAACTTAGAAAACTATTATTCTCATTCTTAATAAAATCATTCTTCTCTCTAAATCTCTCTAATCTCTCATTCTTTCATTCTACAAATCTCTTAATCTTATATTCTTTCAATTCAGAGGGAGACGGGATACCAGAATTTCAAGCATGGTGACCCGTGGACACATTACCATTGTATATTCTACAATGGCTTGCTGAGGATTGAGATGGTACCCACACGCCTCATATGCAAGCGCACTCTAGAGCGGATGGGCATCAGGGAGGAAGTCCGCATTGTGCTACAGAGGTTAGGACTCGACACTATCACATATCAGGCCAATCCTCGCCTCTATCGAGCTCCGATACCAAGATGGGGCCATTCCTGTTGCCAGCGAGGGAACGCTGTCTTATTTCTCCAGCGGGATCCTCTACGAGATTTCTCTCCGTGAGATATGTGATCTTTATGGGTTTGATAGGACTGCAAAGATATGCTGTTGGCCCTCAGATTTCCCTCAGGCCATGGACTTATGGAGCCTGATTGTTTTTGGACCATACGAGTTGAGAGCGCAAAAGTTGACCCACATTCGGAACCCCGTGGTTCGTGTGGTCGCTAAGATTATTGGCATATCTTGTTTGCCAAGGAGGAGTCTGGGGCTATTAGGAAAGACGAGCTAATGCTATTGCATTTCGGTCTCCCATCTTTTGTCAGGGGCATCTACACCAGCCCACCTCCCTCAGAGATGCGCACTAACTTGGGTGCAATATATGTGGAGAACCTAGTCTCCAAGAAGACTCGCGGCTTCAACACGGTGAACAAGAAAATCGAGCGGATTAGGAGTTTACTGACTCCATTCTTCATGCATCATGGGATCGATCTTGGCTCCACACCCAGTGAGACCAAGATCTCAGTTTTTGACGAGCAGTATTTCCGGAACAGCGACATCCTCAAGTCGGGGTTCATCTACCAGTTCCAGGACCGCGAGAGAGTCACTCATCTCTATAAGCTCCCTCTCTGCGACTTCACGGCTCTCACATCTAGGACTAACCTTGAGTTCACTGTCCCGTCGGAACGCTTACATAACCCTAGCAGCCGCAGCAGACGCAGAAGACTGATGGATGGGAGTATGCTCTCCCTCCTTATACCGACATGTATGATATCGATTTGTTGGCTAAAGATGCCACAGATGAAGATTACCGGGCTTGGGTGGTGGCATATCACTCGAAGAAGATATGGGGAGCACTGGCTAGGATCAGATGTCCGCCGCCTCCTTCTTGCTTACGGGGCTCACAGACTAGAGAGATGGGCGAATATACCGAGGCCACCGACGATGTTTCTGATGTTCCTGGACAATAGACATACAATACTGTCGATGATACCGAGTCAGACCCCGATGTCAGATTGCCTCGATGCAGACGTCGCCCTGGACAAAGCCGCAGTGTCAGCATTGAGGACCACTGATATTATATTTTTTCTTTCTTTTCTTTTCTTTCCTTTATTGTATATACTTTGATTGTATCTTTCTTTAGTTTATTTTAACACTGGGACGGTGTAAAGTAAGTATGGGGGAGGATACTTATTTGCATTTTGGATTTCTTGACTTATTGTATCTTAGTTAGGCATCTAGGATGGCATTGCATTTGAGCTTGGGTATAGTTTTAAGAGGTTAGTATATTTTGGGTAGATGAGAATCTAGTCTTGTATTCACCTATTGGAACTTACCTTTAACATTCTTCTAAAGTTCATTCTAATTTTCTGAGAGATCCCTGCATTGAGCATAAAAACCATGGAAGAAGAAATCATTTTTATCTCTTGACCTTTCCCTTAGCCAAATGAGTTTGCTGAATACGCCTAGTATGATTCACGATCTAGTGATTAATGAATGTTAAAAGAGATGGTTCATATGAATACTTGTGTAAATTTAGGTTTGGTCTGAGTTAAGTTGCGATGGATATGGCTAAAAATTTTGAGTAAACTTGCTTACCGTGTGTTATAGAAATTCTAACTTAAATACTGACCTTAAAATTTGATCAATATGGCTTGGCTTTGAGTTCCAGAATAAATCATCTTTCTCACTATGCTTTGCTTGAGGGCAAGCAAAAGGCAAGTCTGGGGGAGTTGATATAAGTGCATATTAGGCTAGTTTTCTCATATTTTATATGTTTTAACATTATTTTTCCAATCACATAACATCATTCTAGGGTATTTTGTCTCATTTGTGCATTTTAGTGTTTAGGATCATGCATTTGCATATTTGGAGTGTATTGAGTCTTTTTCATGAGTTTTGGAGTCTTTATGAATGAAGATCATGTTATGGACTCGAGTAAAGGCAAAAATAAGGCATGAAGCAAGTGCTAAGGAGCTAAGGAGCAGCAAAATTCACCAGGATCGATCGGTCCATTCTCAGACTGATCGATCGCATCTACTCAAATCTGCGGGAATATCCACGATCGACCAAGATCCTCCAAAATTGATCAAATCATTGTCTGATCGATCGTTCCCTCTTTGGATCGATCGATTCGGTTTGATGATCTTGTCTAAAATTTTGTAATTAAACCAGTTTAGTTTATTTAGTTTTAAACTATAAATACCCAACCCTAGGTCATTCGTTAGCAAGTTTTAGATTAGAGAGAGAGACTGCAGCCACTAGGTGATTGAAGAGACCTAGAATTTGAGTTTTGTATTTCTGGAGAACCTCTTTAAGACAATCGACGAATCATCTTGGTTAATTTCTTAATCCCTTCTATTTTTATTTATGTATAATATTTCTATGAAATTGTTTTGTTTCTTTAATATGATGAGTGAGTAATTCTCTTGAATGGTTAGAATTTGGTAGATTAGAGGTTTCAATGATGAATGGTTCATGTTAGAATTGTTAGATATCCTTTTTGATTGAGTTTTATGCTAGAATTAGTTTGAGAGAATTTAATCTGGATTCTAGGGTTTCATCTCCCGAGAGGTGTTTGAATGAAATCTCGATCAAGTCATTTAAGGAGCCTTTTAATTCTAACCATTGAGAGATGATGTTAGATTGATAGGAGTGTAGTCTGAACCTGAATCTAATAATGGTAGACAATTGACTTTTAGATGAGATTTTGATAGTTGATTGATATTGAATGATGATTAATTACATGAGAATGTATTAATCAGGTTATGTTCATAGTTTAGATACACAATTCTGCTCCATGAATTATAAATCTTGTCCCCCTAATGAAACCTCACCAGAAACCATTTGCCTAGCTATCATATTAACTAAGTTTTAAGTTATATTTCATATAGATTAGATTAGAGTTAAACCGTTAGTCACTAAACAGAAAATTAATTGATTCTCTAGATTGAGTCAAATCATTACAGTCCTAATGTGTTATTCTAGATTCTCTGTGGATTCGAACCTCAATTACTTGCAATAGACATTGTAGGTTATTGTTGATTTATTTGACGCAAAACATCTGCATCAATTTATTGACTCATGTTTGAGTTTTATTAAAGTTTTATAATATAATCCTAGTTCTAGAATAGAGTCATAAAAAAAGAATTACAGTTATACGCATTAGGTCTAGAATAATAACACTTTGCTCTTTCATGATTGTTCATCACCTTTGCAAACGTCGAAATAACGGAAACACCATCTTTGAAAATTTTCACTTTTGAAAAAATCATTTGCTTTAGAGATCACTTCCTCACTTTAGGAATAATCCCATGAAGTTAAACCTAATTGAATAATTAGTTTTTTCATCCTTTTTATCACTTTCTTAAAACCTAATAAATATCCCATCGCAAAACCTAACCATTCTTTTAAACTAAAACACTTTTTTTAGTGATGTCTTTTTGTAAAATGCGGTACATGTGCAAAATGGTTAAAGACAAAAAACGACAAGAAGTCTCATCTTTTTCAATCACCATAGACAAAAACCAGGGGCATTCTCTTCAAATTGTTGGTTGTTTCTTCCTAGACCAGTGTTTTCTCATGGTCAGTTATATGTTGCACTTTAGAAGCCAAAAGATTGATTGTAGATTCTCATCACTGATGACAAAGGAAAAATGTTGAAGAAGACAACTATTGTAATTTACAAAAAAGTAATCCAAAATATCCATTAACATGTTGCTAAATTTTCATTATATCATTGTTTTGTAATGATTCAAATTATTGATATATTACTATTTCTTTAAAAAATATTATAATAAATTAATGTCGTATTGATATTGCTAAACAATTTTATTTGGTTATTGCTTCATCTTAATTTACTATTATATTTTGAATATTAAGATTTTAAATTAAATTATAAAATTTAAAAATTTGATTTCCCTCCGTAGTTAATGCTTCTAATTGTGTTGCAATTTAGTAATTAGATTTATATCAACCATATTAAGGCCTTCACTAGAACTTCCACTAGAACCTCTATTAGCACCTCTAGATCAAAACCTCCACTATAACCTTTAGGTTCCACGATATGTAATTCATCAAAACTAAAGTGATCTTTGAACTTTTTTACAAAACTAAAGTGATCTTTGAACTTTTTAAAAATTCTGGTTTATGTTTAGACCATATCTCTCGTAGATAACTAATTCTTCACTTACTTCTCATACCATGAAAATTCTAGTTTACTACCCTCATATTACTGAAATGATAATATTATATGTTTTTTTGATCTCGGTATGTAGTACATCTTTCCAGTAATGCCGGCATATTACCTGGTCCTGCCCACCACTGAAAAGGAACCTCCACTACACAGACCCAAAACCGTATCTTGGATAGGTAATTAGACTCCATCACTGATTTCCACCGGACCAATGAGAGCATCCAATAGTCAAAGTGGAAGGGATCCATTTGCATGACCACAAGGATGTCTTCTTCTGTATCCAAATTGAATTGGAAACGTCCCATTCCAAGATCAACTCATACCACCAGATCCTCCATATTCCAAATTCTTGGTAACATGAATAGCAATGAATTCATTTCATGTAGTTGTGGGTTCATGCATCGGCCAATCAGTGTGCGGGAATACCCTTTGATAAGGTTGGAGTTGTCAAACTGGGAACCAAAATCTTTATTTGTTGTGGGAAACCAGAGTTTCCTGTAACCTCCGTGGAAAGAAGATGACTCGGAGACATATCAATCCTTTTGAATACAACCTGACAATCTCCCGTAAACCACACTCTTTGTATATGCTCATTTCTGTTCATAAAAGTAAGTGATGGAATATGGCAGCGAGAATTCTACCTCTACTTATAATCAGAGACATGAGTGATTGATTTGAGACTGATCTTGTAATCTCTCACCACTCATACGCTTTCTTTATTCCATTTCCCTACCGAATCCATTTTCGTGAACCAGGACCCAACTTGTGTCCGAAAATAAATATATGACCATCAATGTACCTTCCATAAGATTCTCAATTGATTCTCTATTATCAACCGAGTGTAATCCCATCAGATCCTTAGCCATCAATACAAAATCTCCCAATAAACCATGAGATTTCTCTGTCTCAAATAGTCCCAATTTTTCTCTCCCCAATCAATCCCAAATATCACTTCCAAATCACAGATCCCCGTCAACATATGTATAATCTAGTTCCTCATGCTACTAATCAACTCCCCGGATATCCAAAACTTATCCCCCTAGGGATACCAACACCATTGTAACCAAAGATAGCCCAATCGTAATCCAATGGTTCCCAAAGAATAAATCATTACCCAAAACAGATCCACGATCCAAATCCTCATGACGATCGAAAAATCGATCCGTGGATCTAGTCACCGTCGACTTCAAAATCCTCTACCTGTCGCAGGTACAATCGCCATGCAATAGAGAATATACTAACTTTTTTATTTCTTTTAACACAAAACAAGTTTCATTTTATTGATAATCCTTGATTCATCAGAATCACCATGTACAAAAGGCTGTAACCGTAAGGGAACCTTGTAATCTATTACAACATTATAAAGTGGAGAATCTCTAGCTCTTTTAGCCAAAGTATCAGCCACTTTATTTGCTTCCCTAGTAATCAACTGCAACTTTTAAGAAGGGTTTAAGCTAAAAACATAAAACACATCATGGCTGTAAGCATTAATAATCGGCCATTTGCATGGATCACTTATGACAGAGTACAAGTTGGAACAATCATTCTGGAATATCACATTTTCCATCCGCATGTTTTATAGGCAGGAACAGACCCATGCTAAGGCTGTAATATCAGCATGGAGTGCAGTTTGGAGATGGGGAAGGTCATAACTCCATAAAATCTAACCGAGCCATGGCAAGATCTAAGCACCCATTCTGTACCAGACCCTAGTGATTCTACATTCCATGAGGCATCTACATTGCAAGTAAAAATACCAGGAGGTGGTAGAAGCCATCTGCGTGTTGTTCTTGTGACATGTCCTTGTTGTCTTGACATGGAGCATCGTTCCTTTGGCACAGAATAATCTACTTGGCTCCCTTCCTCTTGTGCATTGTCCCAATCTTTTCCATCCATGAGGGCTTATAATGCAGATTTTAACAGAGATGAGGGAGTTCCATTAAACCAAAAACATTCCATGACTTCCAGATTCACCATACCCAAGGCCATATATTTATGTCGTCTCTATTCTTTGTCTCCCATAGACATTTGGCTATGTTAGCATATATTGAAAAATTCGTTTTTGGCAGAAAAAGGAAACCAACAGATGTTAAAGTCCACATGGCTCTCGCATAACCACATTGGAAGAAGAGATAGTTATTATCCTCATTTTCAAATCCACACCGAGGGAACTCAGATGATTGAATTATATTTTTCTTCTTAAGAACTGCCGCAATGGGTAGTGTGTTTGAGAGAATCCTCCACAACAGGTGTTTAATCTTTGGTGTTGTCCTGGTTGACCAGATTCCCATGTAGAGTTTGTCTAAGCTCGGGTTCGTCACAATTGGGAGTTCATCCTTCCTTTTGATTTTGTCAAACCATATGCGGTATCCTGATTTAACCGTATACACACCATCAACTTGGTTTAGCAAGCTAAATATTTCCTTTGCCTCTTCCGCACTTGGTTTAATTACCATTATTAGCCTACTCTCCTCCGGCCCAAAAGCTTCAATGAACCTAGGTATTCACCATTCATCTGAATTTTTCTCTAAGAAATACTCAAGGGACATCTCTGTTGGATCAAAATCATCCCTTAAAACAAGAGGTCTGGGCACCACGTCAGGCACCCAAGTATCCTCTAATAGCTTAATTCCACAACCATTACCAAAGTTCATCAGAATTCCTAGGTGTATCAAAGCTTGAGCTCTATGGAATGTTCTCCACGTATATGAAGGCCGGAAACCAAGAGGAGCTGCAAGGATATTTGTTCTCTTAAAGTAACACTCTTTAAGTGTTTGAGCTAGAAGACTATTAGGGTTGTTAGCTATTCTCCAGATTTTCTTGACGAGAAGCGCGATGTTGAAAGCCTCTATATCTCTAAAGCCCATCCCTCCAACCATCTTTGGCTGACAAAAACTCTTACAGCTTTTCCAGTGTATCCCCATGCATGTTTCTTGGCTTTTCCACCAGAAACTGGCAGTTATTTTACTGATCGCTTTGTAAGTAATTTTCGGTAGGGAGAAGCTAGACATTGTATAAGTTGGGAGAGCGGCTACTGCTCTGATAAGGACTTCCTTTTCAAATATGGATAGGTACTTGTTCTTCCAATATCCTAAACGCTTGATAATTCTATCCTCCAAAAATTTTAGGGTCCTAATTTTTGATCCTAAGAACATCTCCGGTAGCCCTAGATTCTCTCCCTTAACCCCCTCGTTTTCTATGTCGGAGGCTAACTAGACCAAATCTTTCCTCACACCTGGGATTCCATTGCCATAAACTATGCTAGATTTCGTGAGGTTGATCTTTTTCCCAGATGCTTCTTTGTAGTCTGCTAGAATTGTTTAACCATCCCAACCTCTAATTGAGTAGCTTTGCAGAAAAATCGGAAGTCTTCCGCAAATAGCAGATGTGTTACCCGAGGGCATGCGTTTGCTATTTGAATTCCTGTTAAATGATGATCCTGCTCCACCTTCTTAAAGAGCTTTGCCGCACAGAGAATAAAAAGATATGGTGATAGAGGATCACATTTCCTGAGACCCCTAGAAGGCAATATTTTTCCATACGGTTTGCCATTAAGGAGGATATCAAAGGAACTCGTCGTAATACAGGTCATTACTCTACTTATCCAGAGTTCACTAAAACCAAACGTTCTCAGAGTATCTTCTAAAAACTGCCATTCCACACGATCAAATTTCTTCATCATATCCGTCTTGATGGCTATATAATCCAAGGCTATTTCCTTCTTCGTTCTCAAAGCATGGAGCATCTCATGTGCAACGATGACATTGTCTGTAATGAGTCTCATTTTCACAAAAGCCGCTTGATTCTCTGATATCAAGCAATGAATTATCGACTTCAGCCTCATAGCTAGGATTTTTTAGATAACCTTATATACAAAGTTGCATAGAATGATGGGTCTGAAGTCTCGTGTAGTTGATGCGAGGATCCAAGAAGCCAGTATCCATAAACTCTTGAACCATTTTACATACATCTGCTCTGACTGTGCTCCAATTATCTTGCTAAAAGGCTCCTGTCATTCCATCTGGTCCCAAACATTTATTTGGATTCAAGCCAAAAACAGGTGCTTTAACTTCATTGAATTATAATGGAGATGTGAGTTTCAAGTTCTGGTCACTTGTAACCATTGCCTCCACTTGAGTGAACATTGAAGATGTTCTGATGGTAATTGTTTCTACAAGTTCTGATGAGAAGAGATCGCTACATAAGTCCACTAGTAATTTTCCCATCTCCTCTTCTAAGTAGACTAACCAAATCAATTGCTCATTTAGAAGAGTAATGATGCGCTTAAAAGCCCGTCTTTCTTTGACTTGCGCATGAAAATAAACATTTTTCTTATCCCCTGCCTGCAGCCATTGAATTTGACTTAACGTTCTCCAGAAGACTAATTCCTCTCTGTATGCTTGCTTTAATTCTCTCCTAAGGTTCCAGAGCTCCACCATGTCGAAAGCTTCCTGATGGGTTAGGCGATCAATTGCTTCCTTGAGATACTGTTGAGTTTATCAGTGGGCTGTGATCAGAGCCTACTCTAGGCATGTAATGTGTAATCGTCATTGGGAATTCATTGAACCATTGTACATTGTAAAGTACTCTATCCAACTTACAGTGATTTGATTCTCTCCCACGTTTCCCAAACCAAGACAGTGAGTTGTCGTACGAGGTGGGTTCTTGTAATCAACATTCAGCTATGAAAGCATTGAATGGGTAAAAAGATGAATCTGATCGGATTTGAACTCCTATATTCTCTTCTTCTGATGCCAACTCATTGAAATCTCTTAAGAGCACCCATGTTTCTTTCCTTTGTTCTCCAATGAGTGTTAATCGATCCCAGAGTTCTTGTCTTTCATTGAATACAAGATTCCCATAGACGCCAGTAACAAAGATTCTCCGGTTTTGCCATGTGATCTCAACATCAATGAGTTGTCGATTTGCTTCCAATTTCTTGACCGAATATTCCTGCTTCCACATCATTGCTAAACCTCCACTTAATTCATTTGGTTCCACTGTGATCAAGTCATAGAAGCCCAGTTGTTGGCAGATTAATTCTAGCTTACTCCTCTTGTTTTTGGTATCACATAGGAAAACAAAACCCGGACCTTGATGACCACACAAGTCACACAGGTGTCGAACTGTTAGGGATTTCCCTAGGCCCTGACAGTTCCAACCAATTGTCCTCATAGAAAATTTGGTGATTTCTGGATGACCACTAACCTTTTCCATGCTGGGGTTCTATTGGAAGATTCTCGACGCTCTAAGGATAAGTTAAATTTCTCTGAAGATGATTCCCAACGCTCTGTGGATGAGCTAAGTTTCTGCCTTAGATCTGAAATCATGACTGGTGTCAATCTAATGCTTCCTTCAGATGGTATACCATAATCAGCTTTGTCTTTCATATCAGTAGACCCTTGGAGGAGTCTGGCTCGCTTCCTCTCCTGATTTCGTTCAGCATTGGTCTTACGTTTTCTTTAGGATGAGACTTAGAGATGAGGTATCAGTTATTTCTTCAACTTTAACTTCAAAGTTCAAAATTCTCTCTGATGGCAGAGGATGCCGAAATTCCAATCGCTGCAGAGCTGGGGTTTTCTGTTCCTCTGCACATTGTGTGATCATAGTTTTTTTGATTATCAAATCACTTAAGAGCAGGGACCCTTTTGTCTGCAAAACTCACTTTTTCTAGTCTTTTATCATCTGTTCTCTTTTCTGCTGATATCGTTTCTGATAGTCTCTCCATCGAAGATCCCTGCCCCACATATCTATCTTCTACCAAACCTTTCGCTGCTGAACTCTTGTCTGCCGATTGGTGCTTTGGGGTCGTTTGGTTCGAGACCTGGGTTGAATCTTGTTTTGATCGTTTTCCCTGTATTTAACCTCCTGAGATTATCTTATTTGGTTGTTGTATTTTACTTTCATCAATAGTTGATGAGGCCCGATTGCTTCTGGATAGATTCCTATGGGATGCTCGGTATTTTTTCCCGGTAGCTCTTCATCACTGTGAGCTCCTGTTAGAAAGGGGTGTTTTCTACTTGATTCAACTTTGTATGGATCAAAATTCCCAAGAGACAGTCTAGTTTCCTTTGGTCTTCATACCTTAGTTTGTTTCTCTTTGCCCAGATCCTAGCTCTGACAAATTCCAAAGAATATAAGGTATGCGCATGTAGCTGGATCTCATCTGTAACTTCTCCTATCGTAGCTCCCACTCTCCATATCGTCTCCTCTGTTGTGTAGATTAAGGGGATGTTACGCAAATCAACCCAGAAAAGTATCCTGTTGAGGAAGTTTGGGGAGTCTTGAGAAGACCACTTCTCCTCCACTACCATCCATCCATTAACAAACCATGGGCCTTTCTCTATGGCCCACTTCATGTCGTATTTATACTTTAATATGAATTGAATTCGGTCATTTCCAATAGGGCGGGCTCTAACACATTGTTCAGCATCCCATATTTTGGTTAGCGCTATAGCTAGTCCAGATGGCTTGATAGATAAAGGTTTTAAAATTCGGGCAATAACACTCAAACAAAACTCTTCTACAATGGTCTTGTTTTCTGAGGCAGTGATCAAAACTATAATCTTCAAATTGATTTCTTCCTAACTACTTAGCTTCATGATCTTATCCTCCTCTTTTCTTCTAAAGTGTTTTCCGATCTTAAGCTTTGCACTAATTTCAGTCTCTTATATAATACCGTAGATCTAAGGATTTAACCTAGGATTCACAAACAGATCAAAGTAGTAATGCATCCACAGATAAAGCCGGACAAACCTTACTCTCAAGACTAAACTTATGTACTGTGCATGAGAGTTATTGATTTTGGTCTAATTTCTGGGTAAGATTTTGAAACCCAGACGAGCTGATTGTAGAATTAGCTTCTCAAAGGGAGATGCTCCGGAACATAGCCAAAAAATAGTCTCAATTTCGAGAAGATAAAAGGCCAAATATTTATGGTAGAAAAGTAGGCTTGAATGAAAAGAATTGAGCTGGGAATGGGGCAGGAAAAGGGTGTATAGATTTCATACTTTTAGATATGTAAAAGTTGAGGGGAAGAGGTTCGGAGAGAGATGACGATGGTGGCCAAAAATTGATAAGACCCTAAAATCGCCCTTTTGATAGTTATTAGAATTTCTGTAAAAATGTAATTGAGAATATACTAACTTTAATAATTAGAATATTTTTTTATTAAAAGTAATATATATTCACTGATATTACCAAATTATATCAGAATCATATTTCACATTGTTTGAAATTATTTATTCTATTTAAAATATTTTTTAAAAATCATACAAAAATATTTTATTTGTTTTCAATTAGACCTAAGACAGTAAAACATTATTACCTTAAAAGTTGACTGCCTATAAAACTAGAAATTTTTGAAAAATTAAACTGTTAAAAAGATTATAAGGATTTGACAGTATCTAAATATCAATTTGTAATCATGCTAATCAACTAAATTATAATAAATATTTAAAATTCAATAATGAAAAATTTGAAACAAGCTATACAATATCACTTTCTAAAAAATCTATATCAACATCGTATTCTCTCGTTATATAAATTCATCTCATTCCATTCCATCTCATTATTTTTTATCATTTGTTTGCTTTTTGAATTTGCTTTTAATTTTTTTTGGTTCAATCTTTTTTTCATTGTTTAAAATTAATTATTTATTTAGTATCTTAATTTTCTTAAAACTATTCTAGAATCTTTTATTTTATTTATTTAAACCTAGAATAATTGGCTGCCATAAAAACTAATGATTTTTTTTTTCAAAACTTAATCTATTTGAAAGATTATAAAGCTTTGAAAGTATCAAACCAAACATATCCAAATATCAAATTGTTAATATAAATATTTGAAAATTATTTGAATAATATAATGTTATATGAAATTATTTATTTAATTGATTCTGTGTTATTGATACTTTATCAATAATTATTATAAAATTCAGTTTGCCGATTTATGTTGTTCTGTCATAATTTTTTTGTTTGTACGTAAGTAACAATATTTATAACATAAAAATATATAAAATATCTAGATTTAGTTAACAGTGAATATTTGTTTCCAAAAATATCATAGATTATATTAACTTTAATATTTGATTTTATATATTAGTTTACCAAAATTTTCTGAAATAATAATTACATGCAATAAATTTTATAAATTGAACATTTCTTTGATTACACATAATATGCATTAATAGCTATTATCAAATATTTTCAAAACCGTATTTTTCATTATTTAATAATGGTTTGAAATTAATAAAACTTTAATAATAATACTATAAATAAAATATTTTGTTATCTTAAAATTTGGTTAATATTTTTTTCAAATTAATCTATTGAACAATTGTGAAGAATTGAAAGTATATAATGGATAGGGAGGTTAAGAGAGAAAAGGTAGGGGGTGGGAAATAGATATAGAGTGAAAGAGACAAAAAGATTTTTGATGAAATGAAAGAAATTTCTCCAAATTTTTAAATTTTAGTTTTGTATATGTACAAGATGAAAAATATTTTTTTTTTTGATTCCATATATATTATTTTAATTTTCTAAATATCAATTTTCTCCAATATGTCTAAACATTTTTCACAAATTATTTTTTTAACATATTATTATTTATCATTTTCGTTTAAATATATAAAATTAAAAAAAAATATAATATACATATATTAAATTTCTATATACATACAAATTTAAAATATAATATTTATAAATTCTGTAATCATACATATTTAATTTATAATAATTAAGTTATTAAATATAAAATTAATAAATTTAACAAAAAAAATTCAAAATCTAAAATCAAATAGGTTCACCAAATCCTGAAAATGTTTTTATGATATGATTAAATATTTTATAACAAGGAATTAAATTGACTCACCTCTTTTTTAAATAAATTATTTAGATATGAATAAAATTATAAAACAAGAAATGAGGAGATCAAACGGGTGAATCTACCTCCATAAGATCATCATATAACACATAATATATTTTTCAAGACTGTGATGGTCAAACCTTTTATGACTTCAGTCTAAGTAACTATGTTCATATCAGTCTATAAAACCTTATCAGATATAATACAAAAAATTGATATTATATATGTATTATTTATCAAATGTAAATACTATTTTTTAATAAAAAGTATCCCAAAATTATTTGATATTAAATCCTATATTTTTGTATACAACATAAATTAACTAATATTCACTTATACGACACAAATATATTTATATTTATTTATACTGAAATTATTTTATTTTTAGTATAGAACATTTACCCGCACATGTGTGCAGAAAAGACACCTAGTAATCATTGTTTAGTTTTAAAAATTTTAAACAATTCAATCAATGTTTTTTCTTGTTCGCAAGTCCATTTGAATCTCTCGATGCAATATAAATTAAAAAATTGTATGTTTTTAAAAAATTACTGTTGTTATAGTTTCATTGAAAGCATTTTGGCCTCTTTATCCGGAATAATTTGTGTTTGCTTGATGATTAGACGATATTCTGAATTTATATCACAATATTAATAATAGGATTATTTGCTGATATGACCCGCATTATAACATTTTTTTCTCCTTTATGTTTTGCCACTTTCACCCTATTTGGTCCCAAATGATTTTATTTATTCACAAAAATGCTATTAGTTTTTTTAATATACAAAAATAGGAAAAAACACAACAATTCATCATATTATCATTTACGAAAATGCATCTTCTTCAACTTTCCTAACTACCATCAAAAACCAAATGGAAGCTCTAAATACTTCATAAGCAAAATTTTGAGCTTTAAAATCTCAATGTTTGATATCATAAATTTATAATATTTCATTGCTCTCTAATTTCATCCAAAAAGTTCTCTAATTTATGTTTTCAAAATTACACATTGATAGATTTTAAAAGTTTTGCTGATTTAAACGCATGGGCTTCATTCGAATATGTGAAATTTGGTGTTCTGGGCGGCTGAAACAGCTAAAAGACCCATGTATTTATTAGCATGATTTTCGTGAATTTACGATATTGATTGTGTTTTCAGACTTCGTTTATTGTCTCCTTACGGGAATGAAGTCTCCTAATCAACGTAAAGATTAGTTTTTCAGTTAACCAAACAAAGTAGACTTCATTTGTAGTCTATAAAATCTCTTTTGATAAAAAAAAAAGTTATGGATGCTTTGTTTCAAGTCTCCCAAAAAAGCTAGATTATTTTTGTAGTTGACCAAAATTTTAACTTTAGAGAGGAGACTTGATGTATAAAGAGGTTATTAATGTAGTTGACCAACTACAATAATAGCTATATAAATTCAACAACATATAATCATTATCCTCTTTCCACTTGCGCCGATCTCGTTAAATACCTTGGCCGCTAGCTTCTCTCTAATTTGTTTGATTATCTTGTCACACAAGTCCAAGTGCATGGAACTAATTGTATTTGAAGCAATACACTCCCCAATCACCACTATCGATGTGTTGTGGTATTTCATTGCCTTTGATCCACTCGTAGGTGAATGGCTCATAGGAGAACTTGTATTTATCTTTCACATCAACTAACTCATGAAGTAGATAGGCCATGATGACAGAAATAAGCTCCACGTCAGCTGCAATCTCATTATCCTTCGCAGGAACAACAGAGCTATCCCAAATAACTGTGTCTATTCAAAATTAATTATTACATGGCTATCCAATGATCTTTGGTGATTTTCAAGGGCGTGCAATAGCTTGGTTCTTCACCTGTGTAATAATCATACATCCTAGTATCTAAAAGTTTACCTGACCATCAACATTAAGGACATTGTCCACATAATCCTTGTACTTCGAAGTCTACATCAACGAATAAACAGTATCAAAAAGGCAAATTCTCTCGTTCCTCAGCTACTCCGATGCTTTGTGAATTTAAGCCTCAACATATTAATCAACACATTCATGTGCTGGATGAAGATAGTCATGTGTTAGAATTAGAAACAATATACCAAATAAAAAAACAAATATAAGTCTCATAAGGCTCAAGGATACTTCTATGGAAGTATCCCATAAAAGTCTTCTGTCGAAGTCTCCTAAGGTCCAAGGAGACTATCAGAGAAGTCTCCCATATAAGCCTCCCAGAGAAGTTTCCTTATGCTCAAAGAGATTACTATGGAAGTTTACCAATGAAGTCTCCCGTAGAAGTTTCCTAAAGACCAATGATACTACTAGAGAAGTCTTCCGTAGAAGTTTCCAGTAGAAGTCTCTCATAGAATTATCCTAATGCTCAAAGATACTTCAATTTAAGTAAAAAAAATGAGTTTATCTGAACTTACCGTGTCGTATAGCTAACTCCAAGAGTTCGTATAACCTAATACCAATAAACGGCGATACCGACATTTTCTCGGATGTTAGTAGTATAGTCATGGTCAAGTTTCAGCACATCAAGGAGCACTTTCACTTTTTTCTTATCAACTGGAAAAAAAGGATCATATCATAGACCTTCTCCATTAGCTTTTGGTATGATAGCCATGAAGTTGCTAATTCCCTTAAAGGGAGAAACCTGCGAAGCAGCAAGTCTTCTAGCCTGATCAGTCTTTGCACGATTCAAAATGATCGCCCCATAAACTATATCTGATCGTTTTATGTCCATAACAATGACACTTAGTTCATTGCCTCCATTGACACTCTTGCTTTGACATTTCTCACTGTGATCATTTTGACCATCGTTTTGCACAAAAACTTATTTACTCTACATGTAAACAAAACCAACAACCACTACTCAATCAAACAAAATGGCTCAATCAAAGTGTAGTTTAATGTAGAACACAAACAATACCATACATTTGTAACAAGTTCTAACTTAAACAGGGAAACATACATAAAACATTACAAGAAAAGAAAACATGGAAGAAATCTATTTTTTTTAAAATGTATACAACTAATCCTTTTTATTTTGTGGGTTGGAACTAACCCCAGTATCTGGAGTATTCTTGACCTCGACATCGGCCATTGGTGAAGAATTGGATTTGACCTGCTCATTAGTGGATGGATCGACATGGGTCTCTTTCTCCTTCTTCCTTTTTATTCCTGGAGCTTATACATTCTTCTCAAAGGCTTCTACCTGTACTCAACAGATTCAACCTTATTTATGAAAGATTTTCAACTTCTTCTCACACCTACCAAAGTCATATGTCATCATCGCAGTAAAGTCTTTGAAGCCAGCTGCAATCATTGTCTCACACTGTTTCCATCCATCATCATCGTCTAGCCAAGTCTGATTTTAAATATCTTCCTCTTGCTCACGTCTTCTTTTGGTGTCGATATTTCTTTTGGTGTCTATAGATCTTTTACTTTCAATAAGAACTGACTCCTTAACCCATACATTTTCCAATGGGCTTTCTTCTACTTCCACCAACCCTCACCACACATTGAGTTAACAATGTAATAAATCTTTTCATAATCTTCTACATCATCATCTCATAATGGGAATATTTCCTCAAAATCCTTAAGGACAAAGCTGTTTACACGGACCTACAGAACATTAGGTAGCAATGTGTTAGACCAATAGAAAAAAATAAAACAGAGAGAAGTCTCCAAGAGTAGTCTCCTAAGCATCAAGGAGACTACTATAAAAGCCTCCTTATAAGTCTCCAAAGCATCAAAGAGACTATTATAGAAGTCAGAAGTTTTCCAAAGAAGTCTCAAATATGGACAACAACAAAAATTACCTCTTTTAGCAGCCTCCTTGACTTACTTTCGGCCTCTTGAACCTTTGTAAGCCAAATGCAGTGGAGTTGGTACATTTGGGATGGGCTCTCCATAGGTAGCTGAAAACTCTGGTAATGCATTATACACCCACACCTTGAAAACTTGGACAAAACTGTCAATGCTATAGGTTTACGTCAAATATTTCTTCTTCACAGGCTCAATGTCAATCTTAAAGGCCACTCTTCCATACATGTAGTTTTCAAAATCACATAAATCCATCACCAGCGTAGCCAGCCTACACTGTGTCACTGATGTGGTTCTCCGTGCTTTAATAAATCCAGTGGAAATAGCTAAATATCCCAGGCTGAGTTGATCGTCCCGAGACAATTCTCCACTTCTCTTACATGCGGCTATTAGCTCATCAATATTTGGGCCTACATCGATGGTCACTCCCAACATCTCGAAGAAAGCTTTCATCTCATTTGTAACTAATATCTTAGAATTTTCCTAGGATTCAAGTTAGAATTTTCATCACTTAGGTCACATAGTAAGGTGTTTTAGGTCCACATACATGCATATTTGCATAAATAAATGAGGGAAGAAAGGCAGAATTTTGCAGCTGGAAAGACATCACAGAAGAAAGGAAAGATATCAGAAAATAAAGGAAGGAATCGAAGAAGGAAACAAAGGATCGAATAGAATCGTTAAAAATAAGGAAAGAAGGCTACCGCAATATACATGACACTTTACCAACCTGTTGTGGAATGAGAGCTGACTTGGCAAAGCTGACGGGGCGACGCCAACTGTTCTAGGGCTACCTCATCACCTTTGTCCATCTATATAAACCATGTTGTTTTACCTAAAAGGGAGACGAGTTTTATTTTTTAGCTTTAGTAGTTTTATTTTTTTGCAAGACTCTTTTCTAGTTTTAATTTCAAGTATTTGTTTTCTTTTATAATTTGTCTTTACTTTTTTTCACGTAAGTTAGTTTAATTTATATCCCCTACTTCAATCTATGTTTAACGGATTTTTTCACGTAAGTTAGTTTAATTTATATCCCCTACTTCAATATATGTTTAATGGATCATTAACCTATATGATTTTATTACTCATAAGGATTAGCAAGTAGATTCCCATAACCTTTTGATGTTTTATCCATTGTTCCCTTGTTCTCATCGTGCCTAGAGAAGATTAATGTCAAGCTCATGTTGACCACTTGAGTTTGATTCATAAGACCAAACAGTCCTGACCCGGATGTTTGTCCACCTTAAACACTCTTTTCACAGGCTAGGTTAAATCTGCTCAACGAGAGTTGATTTAAGGTTTCTTAGCTAAAAACAGACTAAAACATAGTCTTAATGCTCAATACTCATTGAATCACATAACGAGAGTTTGGTATTTGATTAGATGAGAAATGAAGTGATTTCTACCACATAAGTTTATTAATCATATATTAGGGTTCTCTGGTCTTGAAAACAAAAGAATATATATTGTATCATTACTCTAATCATGCTTACTTAGTTGAAACCTAGTTTAATTCTATTTTTCATTTACTTCTTCTCTTGTATTAGGTTAGAATTCTGATTTTAGATTTAATTGATAATAGCTTATCATTCCGTTACCAACATTACTTACCTAATTAAGTAAGGATTTGCATTCTAAGTGCTTAATAGAACACTCAAAGTGGATTGACACCCTAATTACTACAACCTAAGGGACTGATAACCTCAAACCTAATCTTTACCATAACAAAAATTCTATCAATTGGCGCCATTATAACTTTGGGATCATTTTTAACATTTAGATTTAGTTCTTATTTCAGCTTAGGCACTGATTTTCACATCTTTCAGTTTTAATAATCCATAATCTGTGATCTCTACTTGTATGCAAACACGAAGGGGTTCTACAAACCTTCTTCCACAAGTTGAAGATCCTCACCATCTAGGACGATCCAACACAAAAGCACTTTAAGTACGTGACAACATCCTCCAACCGCTAACATGGAGCAAGCTGAACAACCACCAAACAATGGTAACCACAACATACCACCGGTTTACAATCCGCGCAAGGTATGCGTAATCAGAGCCTACAAAGAACCAACTAACATGGAAACCGAACTGGGATAAGACAACCTCCAATTGAGAACAATAACTTAAACATCAAAGCGAGCCTTATCAACATGGTCCAAAGCAAAAAGTTTCACGGCTTACCCATGAACGATCCTCTTGACAACTTGGACCAGTTCGAGATGCTATACTCCACAGTGAAGATAAATGGCATCTCTAAAGACGCATTGAAACTCTGCATAATCCTCTTTTCCTTGGGTGAGAAGGCTTATATCTGACAGAAGAATATCCCTCCCAACACCGTTACCACATGGGGCGATTGCAAGCAAATGTTTCTAAGCAAATTCTTCTCCACAACTCGCACCGCATGGCTATGCCAATGATATATCCGGTTCACTAAATGCTCAACTGAAAGTTTCAGCGAAGCATGTGAAAAATTCAAGGGCAATATCTACATAGGTGTTTTCCCTAAAATCAGAATTCTCCACGATACCGCTTTAAACAGAAATTTTTTAGGCCAAGATGCTGACACATAATTTCAGCTGGTTGAAAATTTGCCACAAGTGATGAGAACTATGGTAAAACATATGATCGCAGCTCACACGTTAACTCCAAACGGGACACAACTACATAAAAGAAATTGATACACTTAATAAATAACTAGACATAGTACTCTAGGCGATAAGACGTCAAGTCATTTTCATAAGCGAACCAGAGTCAAGTCATTTTCAAAAGTTATACTTCTCAGTGCCCACATCATGGATTCTTCCGTGAATCACTCTTAAGCAAAATCTACATAGGCGTTTACCCTAAACTCAGAATTCTCCTCGATACCGCTTTAAACAGAATTTTTATGGGCCATGACGCTGATACATAATTTCAGCTGGTTGAAAATTTGCCACAAGTGATGGGAACTATGGTTACTTATGATCACAGCTCATACGATAACTCCGAACGCGACACAACTACAGAAAAAAAATCCATACACTTAATAAAAAACTAGACAGAGTACTCTAGTCGACAAGACGTCAAGTCATTTTTCATAAGCGAACTAGAGTGGCTTTCCCGACGATGTAACCGACCTACAATCTGATAGAATAATATAACTCAACTACATATGTGGACAAGGATTCAACAAAGGACACAACTACACCTTTAAACACCTTCACCTATCTTACCGAAGCACTAACATCGAGAATTTCTCAAAAAAATTACTGATGTACAAATCAAGAATGTCATACACATCAACAACAAGATGAAGAAAATCCACACAAAAGTTGACAACATGTATGGGGATCTGATTTCTTATATCGAACACCTTGCTGCACAAATTCAGTCATAAGAAGCATCCACCTCTAAACGGCAAATTGGCAAACTTCCAGGAAAATCCAGAAACCAATCCTAAAGAATACGTACACGCTATCTCTTTATGAAATGGGAAAGAGTTGCCAACTCCAACCATAAAACGGGATGTTTCATGACCATGAAAGGGGGTGGTGATAAATCTCGGAGAAGATAAAAAGGAGGAAAGGTAACCAGAAGCTGCAAAGGGAAATAATCAAGCCAAATCTACCGAACAAAATTACCATCCAGTCGCCATTCACTCCATCCCCATACAAACCCAAAACTCCCTTTCCCAGGGAGACTCAAGAAGGAATTGATGGTTGAATTTAAAGCTCTATTTAACAAACACTTTTTTCAAAACAAAAATAATGATATCTCAAAACATTCTGGATGGTATCTAAATGGACCAAGTATCTGAAGGATGCTGTTAAAGAAAAAGAATTAGATCTAAAGAGCACAATGATGTCAATCTAAGATTACAGCGCACTTATCAATATGTAGATCATCAAGGAAAAGATAGAAGATCTGGGAAGATTCCAATTACTGTGTACAATAACAACACTTATGTTCTCCATATGCCTTTGTTACCTAGCAGCGAGTGTCAACCTGATGTCATTATCCAGCATAAAAATCTAGGATTCCAAACCTATAAGACAAGTCAAATCTCTCTTATCCTCGCTGACCGCTTGGTGAGGCATCCCATAGCAATGATTGAAGACATGTCCATTGTGGTAGGTAGTGTCGAAATTGCAATATATTCATAGTACTGAGATGGACGAAGAACCACAACATCCCTCATCCTGAGTCATCCATTCTTAGCCACTTCAGGAGTCCTCTTCGATGTTATAAAGGGAAAGATAAACTAAAAACTCGGGAATAAGACCCTTAAATTCGACATCAACAAGCTTATGAGAAAACCAATAATCAATGGTCACCTCTTCTGAACCAATGCATTTGATGTGCATGCAGATGAACTCTTCGAAGAGCTGTTAAATATGCGGAAGAGTTATAACATAAATGCGAGCTTTCTGGAATTGGAATGAAAACCGTGTGCAAAAAATACCCACAATATACATACCGACAATATCCACAAAGGAAACAATGATCCGGGTGATGATCGGTCTAAACAGAGAGTATCAGGGAAACTGAAAACAGAACTCGAACTAGTAGAGCGACACATGCTTTCCAAGATACGCCCTATGATCTTCCTTGATAATGGTTCAGCCTGCTTGGAAATAATAAAGTAAAGCCTTATAGAGCAATCTCGCTATGGAAGAAGATTGGTGGAGGGAACACTGATAATGGCCACAAAATAATCTCGCACAGCATAAATAAGAATACATGAGAAGAAGCAGATGCCCTTCTCTAGAATCTTACCCGCCATTAGAAGAACAAGAAAACTTCAAGTTTGGGACAATAAATAAGCTCTCCTGGGAGGCCTTCCCATGTCTATTGGTTTTCTTATTTACTATTTAGACAATTTTGGTTTTTAATTTATGTCAGTTTCACTAAATATCAGTTTTACCCTTTCTAGGTTAACATTATACAGACACATCAATCAAACAAATGAGGAGAAGAAGAGCATTATTTGAACCAAGACAGAAAAAGAACGAATTGGGACAATCGTTTACCAAACTGTGGCGTACATGTTCCAAGCCCGGGTAAATCAACCGTATTTGATCAGTTTAATTCAAGTGACTTCTTACCTTATTTGGGTGAACCTAGGACAGACGCGGCCTCCTCTGCCTTTTTATTCACCCATCCCATTTCTGTCATTTTATTTTCATCATTAGTACCTTTCCTAGGCGATTTTTCTCTCTTTCTTTTCTCCAACCGAGTTTTCATAATTCTTTGTCACACAATCGCAAAATTCCACCCTTGCTTTGCCTACTTTCTGAGTTTGTAACTCCTGAATAACCACACAAGGTAAAGTCTTGCTTTGTATCTTTTACTTGGTCGAAATCAAAATTTACACTTCACTATTTTCAACAGAGCACAGATACAACCCCTCTTTCTAAGATTACTATGACGCCTTGCTGATCAAGTCGTGCTCTGCAATATGGAGACTCATGAAGACGTCCATCGAATCTTCATAATCATGGGGCTCATTATCCTCCATTTCATTACACAACCAGGATTTTAAGAGCTGACCTGGAAGTTCATCACGTACCTTCAACTGTTTTTCCATCAACAGATTCTAAACGACACTGCTGCCAACAACAACATACAATTCCAAGTGAACGAAAAACGTTTCATATATCACTGAGCGAGCTCAACTCACTTTTTGAGCTCCAACAAAGAACATAGAATTCATTGGATAATCAAGTATTCCAAAACTTAAGAGCTATCTGGCGCAACATCTCAAACGAAGGCTATCAAGCATGTATGTGTAGATCTTTGACAATCTGGCAACCCGCCATTAGATATGCCCACAATTTTCCTCGTCAAAACACTCATCTCCCAAAATAAAGCCCGAACAGTCAAAGAAAAGGAGATGGTGTGGCTGACCAAAGGTATCCAGCCTTACCTAAAAAATATACTTAAACAACTCACCGGTGGAGGAGATGGCTCCTCTGTAATTATGGTAGTTTTAGTCATAAGGAGGCTGATGCAGCTACTTGATGAAGCGATTCTTATCAAAAGGAGTAGACCGATACAACTCAGCATTGGAGGAATCATCACCTCCATGTTTTTGGAAATCTGAGTCCCAATAAATGACAAGCCCACTTTCCATCAACTCCTTCACGAGACAGCCTTAAACAACTGTTGGTTCTTGGGAGGAACAATAGAAGATAAGTATGTGTACTGCTTTCATGTAGAATGGTCTCGCACGGAGTGACTCCTACTTTCCCAACAATCTCTCATTGACATGATTAGAAGGTATAACGTCATCTTCCTCCCTCGTTGCTCCACATGCTACGTCGATGCACCATCGACAAGTCGTTCTGGAAGGAAAACACGGACACAGCTGAAGAAATTGTGAACAGAGCAGGAAAACACAAGGAGAACCAACCACAAACAAGTTCACCTATAGAGCTAAACAATACCGCTTCATGCCCTATAACAAACCAGTAGCAAGCCGTCCTATGCGAGCAGCTCACCAGCACATTGGACTCCTGCAATCATTTTCCTACTACCAACAAGAGTATCGACAAGATTGGACGAGTCATTTGTGACATTACTAGCAAACCCTCCCAAAGGACACGAAATGCCAAACGCAAAACTGCACCATCAAGCAACCCAACAATATCTCTGTCGTCCGATGAATCCAACCACTTGGGTTTTTTTCTAGGTACATGGTATCTTAGGATTGTACTACGATTTAAGTTTGGAAATAGCTATTTAGGATGTATTTTAGGGTGTTTTAAGACTGTATTTTGCGTATATATTGCATAAACAAGTATTCATATGACAAAACCAAAAATGGAGCAAAACCGAAGCGATAAGGCAGGATTTGTTGGAATGAAGAAGAATGATGAAGACTAAGAGAAAAAAATGAAGAAAGTGTGCCTTAGACTCTAAGAAGGCGTCATGTGTCCAAAAAGAGTGGCTTAGGCTTGTTTGTGATTATTGATATGTTATCCTTGTAGCCAAACATGTATTAGGCTATCTTAATATCCAAACAAAACTAGACTAGATTAGTATAAATAGCTATCTCTCTCTTCCTTTGTAAGCAAGAAATTCATTTTTCTAAAATCTCAATAATAATCATTCTCACTTTTCTCTCTAATCTCCTTATCTCTAAATCTACAAATCTCTAAATCTCTTAATCTTTAATGGTATCAGAGACAGGTTATATCAATCTGGCATAAAATTCCGCAAAATCTCTTCTCTTTACTCACGATATTCCCGCAGTTCTGGTCGTGGTTTGATCGATTTTTCTGGCAAGAACTTGAGATTTTATTGACATATTCTTCATCTAAGGTGGTTCTCCAATGACTTTTATGTATTTCCCCGGTGGTTTCATCCAATTTGGTGGCCTGAGTCAAAATTTCTACACGATCTCCCCAGGTAGTGTTGCGATCGCATCCACCGCAAGTCTCCGAGTTTGCAACGAGCATATCTTCTTAAATTCTTCATCAAATCAAGTTATTTCAAAGCCTAACCTCAATTAAAACGAGTCTAGTGGATGATTCATGATGTCCGCTTTTCCCCTTTTCACTTTTTGATGTTTTCTTTATCAAACTTCTTCAACAGGTCCAAATTCATCCTATTCGGGGTATTTGTGTCAAAAACCTCACTTTTTCTTAATATTTTGTAAATCTTGGACGTTCAAAACTTATTTAAGAATCTTGTAGAGGGTCTAAAGCAGTTTCATCTCAATCCAAATAGTTTTAGACTTCAAGAAAGGTTTTCTTGAAAGTTACTAAAAAAATTTTAAAAATTTTTTGGAGCCAAAGTTAGTTCCTAATTCGATTAGGAAGTTTTCAACAATTTTTATTACTGGATTTTTGTTAATTAGACTGTTAAAAGCTGTTAAAGTTGTTTGACCAAGGGTTGGTAGGCGGTTGGAAGTTGTTGCTCACAGTTGTAGGTTGTTAGACGCACCACTTTGGCGTGAAGGGCTTGGTCAAGCGCGTGTGGTTCCACCTTGCCCTGTTTTTGGCTTCTTCTTGGGTTTTTTTCTTGCAGGTTTTAAAAAAAAGTCTGATGGACTACCAGACGAATATAAAGGCTCCAGTTATGCTTCATGGGACGAATTATCTGCTCTGGTCAAGAACCATGAGGACAACCTTGTGCAGCAAAGGCTTAAGAAGTCATGTTACCAAAGTGCCTGTTATAGCCATTGAAGGGGATGACTCAGATGATCAAGATGATCAAAACAAATGGTTTCCTGAAGACCAGATGGTACTTTCTATACTTCAAAACTCCCTTGCTGAATCTCTATTAGAAGCATATTCATATTGTGAAAATGCTAAAGATCTTTGGGAAACTTTAAAAACTGTATATGGAAACAAGGAAGAACCGGTGGTTTCCCACAAGAGATTCTATAAGGCGCCAGCTGAATACAAGAAGAAGAGAACCGTGTATGATCACTGCAAGAGAACCGGTCACACCAAGAAGGAGTGATGGGTGATTCATCCTGAGTTGAAGCCAAGCTGGTTCATTGACAGGTCCAAAACTTCATCAACAAGCGGCCCTAGCTCCTCCAACCTGGTGCACACAACCGCATCTACATTGGTCAACAATCTGGTCCATGCTTCTCTTGAAGTCAGACTGAGTTTGTGAAGAAATCAGACTTGGAAGCTCTCTTCAAAGCCTTTAGCTCTGGTAATGTGTTGGGTAAATCACTTCATGTTTCTTTTCAAACATCTATTGCTTCTAAACCTTTGATTGTTGATTCTGGAGCTTCTCATCACATGATAAGTGATTTAGGTTTTCTAGAAAACTTAGAACCTGCCTTAGGTAATGTGGTAATAGCGAATGGAGTCAATGTGTCAATTAAAGGAATTAGGAAGCTTAAATTGTTTGATAAAGAATCTAAAGCCTTTTATTTGCCATCTTTCACATCAAACTTGTTGTCTATTAAGAGAGCTACTACAGATCTTAATTTTCAAGCTATATGTGGTCCTAATGATTTCTACTTTCAGGATATTGAAACAAGTAGGAAATTTGGACAAGGAACAACAAAGAATGACTTGTATGTGCTTGAAGATTTGTCCATGCATCCCTTACAAGAACCGTGTGCTAATAGTGTAAAATTCAATGTTACAGCTGAGCTTTGGCATTCTAGATTAGGTCATCATCATCCTAGAGCTTTAGAATTGATAATCCCTAGAATTAAATTACAAAATGATTTGTGTGAATCATGCATTCTTGGGAAACATTGTAAGACTGTTTTTGAGAAATTAATTTATTCATATAATAATTATTTTGATTTGGTGCATTCTGATGTTTGGACATCTCCCGTTCCTTCTAGAGAAAACCAAGAATATTTTGTGACCTTTATTGATGAAAAATCTAAGGATAAGGTGTTTGATGCATTTTTTAATTTTCAGAAATTTGTTAATAATCAATACAATACCAAGATTAAATGCTTTAGAACAGATAATGGAGGGGAATATATTAACACCAAGTTTCAGAAACACTTGCCCAAGCATGGCATTGAACATCAAACAAGTTGTCCTTACACTCCACAACGAAATGGAGTAGCTGAGAGGAAAAACAGACATTTGATGGAAGTTGAGAGAACAATGATGTTCCACAAGAATGTCCCCTAACGGTTTTGGAGAGATGCTCTAGGAGATGCATGCTACTTAATCAATAGAACTCCAACAAAAGTTCTAGATGATTTGTCTCTCTTTGAAGCATAAAACAAAAATAAGCCTAATATTGAACACTTAGAGTATTTGGGTAGGTTTGTTTTGTTTTAGTACCAGGAGAACTTAGGAACAAGCTGGAACCAAAGAGCACCAAGACCATGTTCATTGGGTATTCTCCTATACAAAAGGGATACAAATGCTACAATCCATAAACTAGAAGAGTCCTAGTATCCAGAGATTTTAAATTCCAAGAATTCAAAAGATTCTATGAAGAAGGAACTTGGGAAGAATTCAAGGACATCTCAACAACAAGACATGACCAAGCTGAGAATCTAAGAAAGATCTTGGAAAAAATTGGCATAGTCTCATCTAAGGTACTAGCACCTGGCACAGTTCCTCTTCACCAAGCACCAGAACTGGCTCAAGAAGAATCAGGTCATACACTGTCACGTCCCGCACCAGGCCTGGTCCAGCCCGTGCCAAGTTCACCCAGGCACGACCCAGGTACTACCCAGGCACAACCCTGGCACGACTCAGGTACAACCCAGGCACGACCCAGGCACGACCCTGGTGAAAGAATATGCGGATAATATGAAGTATTAGAGAGAGTTTAAAGAGAACACAAGTAGAGATTAAGAGAGATGGAGAGATATTCGTGAGGGAGTAAGAGAGATGACGGCTGCTAGAGTAAAGAAGGAGGATTATATTTCCCTTGACAGATTAGCTACATAGGTTAGAGTATTTATAGCCTAAATCTTAAAGGGGATGCAATTAACTTCCTTTAGAAACTTGATTAATCGATATCCAAGGCCATTAAAGTCTTCCAGCCGCCTGTATCTTTCTTCTAGAAGTCTTCTGGTTGGGCTTGGGCTTCCTTAAGTATTCCAGCTCCAAGCCTAAGTTAGTTGGGCCTTCTCCTTGCTAAGCTGCTGTCGTGTGTAGTTTAATAGTAACTAGGGCCATGGTGGATCGAAGGGACCACACAAGCTGTGAAAGGGGCTTGTGATACTCCAAGAACTTCAACCAATGGGATTGAAGTCGGTGGCTGCTGCAAGGGAGACATGCTGGCAGCTACTTTAGACACTAGTCTTTTAGGTTTTGTCAAAATGCTTGTTATTTTATTAAGTGTAGACAAAAGGCTTATATAATGCCTTGTTACAACTTTAGGATAAACTACAAGGCGTTTAACCTTACAAGGATTAAAACAACATGTAGTTCACTTATTGGCAATTAAATAAATATTGGGCCCTAATTAGTCAACATGACTTAAACCCAATTAAAGACTTCGTCTAAAAGAAAGAAATAAGATAGAAAGCTCAATAACACTTAAGCATAGAATTCGAATGAAGACTTGTGAATGGAATGGAATTGTGAACAAGTCTTCACTGCCTTGCGCACTAAGAGTATTTCCTCATTAAACCCTTCTTCAGAAAACCCAGTTGGATAAAACCGAAGATACGAAAAATAGTACAATTTCCTAGCATGACTTTTGGTGTCTCTACCGAATGTAATGGTAAAGACACCGGAGGAGGAAGAGTCTTCTAGAAGGAACCTCCATGGTTCCTTGTCTATCTGGAATGGGTCAATGCGTGGACCGGTCGTTGGCGCATGTGACAGACTGGTCTGGTCGGATGCGTGGGCACTGGACAGCTGGACGGCTGGGCGTAGGCTGGTCGTCTGGGTCAGCTCAGGGTCCTCTCCGGTTCCACTATCCAGGAGCATGCTGAGCTTGTCTCCTATTCCTCTTGGACTGCGTAAGGGGTCCAGGCGGGATGACCTATGCAATGGCTGGCTCGATGTCCTCATCACCTTTTCCTCAAAATCCAGTGAAAATGTGAAAGGACTACTCGGCCTCACTAGTTAACAGGGAGTTAGTACTTCACAAGTCTATTCATTTTCAAGCATAAAATTATTTTGAGAAGATGGTAGAAAAATCTTAACTTGGATTTGATCACTTGAGGATTATTCATTCACAATCAGATCATCAACAATCATGGGTTCCTTAGAAGATGGTGAAGTTTCAGAAACTTCCTCCTTTTCCTAAGTGATGTTCTCCGAACACTCCGCAATAACATTTTTAGAACTCTGCTCCTGTAATAGCACATGAGGAATTAATTAAAAAATCTTTTAAATTCAAAATTTCTTTCATATTTGTGCAGATTGGAATAGGATGATGTCTTTGGCATTTGGATGGCCGGTTTCTCCTGAGAGTGAATTTGCTCATGGTGTGTTGCTTTAGCTACTGATGGACATGGGGGTGGCCTCTTCTTCTGACTGTCTGTCACAGATTTAGCTACTGCTTCATCTCTGGCTGATCTGGTCCTAATAGACCTCTCTGGTGGTCTCCTTTGGAGTAGAATTTCCTGCACATAATCAATTTGTTTATAATCTGGTGCAAACTTCTTTTTCATGACATTTTTCATTTCAAACCAGGAAGCAATCTGAGGATCTATATTACACCTCCTTGTGAATGCAATCTGTTCCCACCAATGGATGGCATAGCCACTGAATTTAGTTGCTGCAAATTTGACTTTCTTAGTTTAAGTGTATTAATGACAATTGAACATCAATTGCATCTTTCTTTCTCATTCAAAATAAGCATCCGGTTCAATCTTCACAATGAATGGTGGAATCCTAAGCTTAAGGTTACCAAGGTGCTCCTCAACTCTGGGGTGTCGGTGGTGAGGTGGGTTAACTCCTCCAGCCTTTGATCTCACACTATTGCCGTCAGAAGACTCAGAGTGATCCACCTCTGCCTCCTTCCTCATACATATCTGAGCTCCCTTCCGAGGTTCTCCTACATTCATGCCTGCAGAGGGTACAAAATCAAAAGAGCTCTCAACCATCAAAGCTTCAAATTGAAGCTGATCGAGGTGGACAGTCGGAACCACAAAGTCTCTGCCTGCCATGGAATTTTCTGTAACAAACTTAGCAAACAAATTAGAAAAATCGTCTGTCTCACTCAGTTCTCAGTGTTCAATCATCCTTGCTATTCCCAAAAGTTCAGAAAAGATAAAAGCTCAATCACCTAAAATCTAGTGCTATAACCTCCAACTGATCTAAGATAGGGAGATTTCAAGATTTTTTTTGCAAACTGATTAACCAATTCTTAGACTGATTTCTCGTAGGCTTTGTTATCTTTTTTTTAATGATTTTTTTTTTGCTAAACAAGAGTGACTCAGTTGACTTACAATAGATAGACAAATAAGAAGTATTTAATGAAAGTAGGAAGAAAAGTGTAGAACGTGTGGATGAAAGTGAAATCGAGGTGATTTTCACAAACTCTAACCTTCAAGTGGATCTGATACCACTTGGTACGGTCCTCGATAGGCGTAGCAACTCTGGATCACTTAAATAAGGGTGGCGATTTGAGTAAGAGGCTACTGGCTCTCTGGTGGCGTGAAACAACTTTTCCTCAAGGCTATGAAATGCCAAAAGAATGTGTAGCGAATCCGATGGCACAACATCACCCCGCTATGAGCCACAAACAATCATAGTATATCACTCTACATATGTGAAAGGCACTGTTTTTAGGCTGAAAATAGAAATCACAAAGGAAGAACATGAAGATTGATTGAAAAGTTTTCCTAAAATTTGATTACAGGTTGAAGGTAAAAAATTGACCACTACATGCCTTCATCACTCATCCAGATGGTCACCCTTGTTTTTCCATGCTTGGCCCATCCGTGGTCACACCACTCATCAAGGTCTCAGAACGAACATACAAAGGTTATACGATAAGTGACAAAGTGGTTTCTGTCACGTAAGTGGATTAACTATACATTATAGCTTTTCTCTAACATAGGTAGAACATAACAAGTTTATAAATATGAGTTCACACAAATCTTCCTTAGAAACATCCGACCAACTACTCATCCCAAATGATCCATTAATCCAAAAAACAAACAAACCAAACTGCTTTTATTTCTCTTAGCTTTAATTAGATTTTTTAAACATAGCTATTTACATTATTGCTGAAGATTACTGTTATCTTTCTGTTTAGTGACACTAGTCTACCGACCTATAACCTTTATATCCGCCTAAATTAAATATTAACATGTATTCTAGATGCATAAAAGAACCTCCCTATTTGGATTGACACCCTGTGTACTACAAACTAGGCATTGCAACTATTTATCCCACAAAAGATTTTGAGTTTATTAATTAGCACCGTTGTCAATTCGGTATCCTTTTTAACATTTAGATTTGGTTTTTATTTGAGCATAGGTATTGTTGCATACTTCATTTCTCACATCTCTAATCTGCGATTTCAGGTGTATGCAATCACGAAAGAGGGGCTCTACAAACCTACATCCATAAGTTGCAGACCCCCACTTCCTAGGACGATCCAATACAAGATCATGCCGGGCACAAGAACAACAAAACCAACCTCATCAGCAAGATACAAACACCAAACATCCTCCAAGTACCAACATAAAGCAAGCTGAACAACCACTCAACAATGACAACCACAATGCATAACCCCCGCCCAGCACGAGTAATATGAGCCTATGACTAACCAACAATGCACGAAACACAAACTGGAATAAGACCACCGCTGATAGACAACAACAACATTGAAATTAAAGCGAGTCTTATCAACATGGTCTAAAGAAATAAATTCCATGACTTATAAATGGAAGACCCTCTCAACCATCTAGATCATTTTGATATGCTGTACTCCATAGTGAAGATCAACAAAATCTCAGAAAACACATTTAAAATGTGCTTATTCCTCTTGTCCCTGGGAGACAAGACACACATATGGCAGAAGAACTTACCTCATAAAACAATAACAACATGAAACACTTGCAAGAAGATATTCTTAACCAAGTTCTTCTCCACTACTCGCATTGCAAGGCTGCGCAATGACATCTGCGGATTCACACAACGCTCAGTTGAGAGGTTTAGCGAGGCATGAAAATGATTAAAAGGATACACATACCAATGCCTACATCATGGTTTCTCAAGAGAATCTCTCTTAAGCACACTATACAGAGGTGTACTACAAAAGATAAGGATGCTTATCAACACTGCATCAAACGGAAATTTTCAAGGCCAAGACGCTGAAAGAAAACTGCAACTGGTGAGCAAGAAAATGACAAGCTAGACCGGGTACTCCAAACCATAAAACATCGAATCAACTTTGTAAGTGGGCAAGAAAAAAATTCTAGACGACTCAACAAAACTTCAATTAGATGGAACAGTAGAAATTAACTACAATGGCAGACATGGGTTTCACAAGGGATACAACTCCAACTTCAGAAACTCAAACCTATCATACTGGAGCACAAACACGGAGAACACAGAAGACCAACACTATCCACCCCAAAGCAACCTACCAAATCGGCCATCACCAACACTTACCAACCAAAATACGCTACAACCACGAGATACCAATCAAGTGGGACAACTTCAACCACTTACTCGCTAAGCCACACACCACTAATCAACTACTATGCCAAGCTCTACATCCCATAAAACAACACCTCAACCTATCAACACCAACCACCTGCTACCCGTGAAGACAAAATCACAAAGATGCTCAAGAAAATACTAGAGGGACAAGCAAGAGTGTCATCAACATCAACAACAAGATTAAAGAAACCCACACAAAAGTTGACAATATGTATGGGGATATGAATTCAAAGATTGAGAACCCTGCTGCACAAATACAATTATCATAAGCATCTACATCTAAGAAACTAATGGGAACACTTTCCGGGAAACCAAAAACCAATCCCAAGGACTATGTGAATGTTATCTCATTGAGAAGTGGGAGGGAGATCCAAACTACATTGCAAAAACAGGACGTTTCAGGACAAGGTGTGGGGGAGGCGATAAATTTAAAACCAAAAATAAGAAAAAGGAATAAAAACAACAAAGGGCTGACCAGATCAAAATGAAAACAAAGCAACCAAACAACACCAACGTCAGCTCACCATTCACTACATCCCCTTACGAGTCAACACTCTATTTTCCATAAAGAATTCAAGAAGAACCACTAGCCAGGTACAAAGGCTTGTTCGACAAGCAACTATTAGAGGCCAATATCACACTACCCCTGATCGAAGCATTATGGATGGTATCCAAATGAACAAAGTACTTGAAGGACTCTATTAGATTAAAGGAGAAAGAACTAAGGAGTAGGGCAATGCTAACACAAGAATGTAATATCATCATCAAGACGCAACCTATCAAGAAAACGATAGATGATCCAAAAAGCTTCACATTATCATCTACTGTAGGTCAATTCACCTTTTCCAGATGCCTTTGTGACATAGGAGCAAGCGTCAGTACCATGCCATTATCCATAGCCAAAAAGCTAGGCTTCCAAAGCTTCAAGGAAAGAAAAATCTCTCTTGTCCGCTGCTGATCACTCTATAAGGCAACCTGTAGGAATGTTAGAAGGCTTATCCATCGTGGTAGGTAACTTCAAAATCGATACGAATTTCGTAGTACTAGAGATGGAAGAAGAACCAAAAGACCATATCATCTTGGGATGTCCATTCTTAGCCACCACAGGGGAACTTATTGATGTTAAGAAAAGAAAGATAGACCAGTGACTTGGCAACAAAAACCTCGAATTTGACATCGACAAGCTCCCGAAGAAACCAACATTAGGCGGCCACAAAAAGGGACAACTTCGAGTTTGAGACATTAAACAAACGCACTTGGGAGGCATTCCCATGTTTATTTGCTTTTGATAATTATTTTTGTTATTTCTATTTTTGTCTTACCATTATTATTAACTATTTTACTTTAACCCATTATTAGTTTTTCTTTTTTAGATGGGATAAAAAAGGGGCACATTAACCAAAAAGAAAAGAGTAATCAATGATATGGAAAACATGTGGGACAACAGTTTGCTAAACCGTAACATAACTGTCCCAAGCCCGGGTAAATTAACCAAATGTGATTCGTGTTGGAATAAAGAAGAGAAAGAGGAGACAAAATCGACTACAAGCTTAAGAGAGAGAGAATGTTTGTCTATTATGTTAGGCTATCCTTATATCCAAACATGTATTAGGCTATTCCTTTAACCAAACAAGCCTAGAATACACTTGTATAAATAGGTCTCTCACTCCTCACTTGTAACCTAAGAAAACATAATCTCATTTTCTTCCATAATCATTTTCTCTCATTCTCTCTATTCTATATACTCTCTCAATTCTCTCTCTAATCTCATACATTCAATCTACAAAGCTATTAATCTCTCATTCTTTCATGTTATCTGAGCCAGAATCATCCATATAATACAAAAAATCTGGTTATTTTCATCAATTCTTCACAATCTTGATACAATCCTTCAAATCATTATCATCGAGAATCAACCATCAGGTTCATAGGCTAAGACCTCCATTGAAGCAACCAACAAAGCTTGAGTGCTTCATCAAATTCAATCAAACCACCAACTAAGATGTAGAAAAAAGGCTCATGGTGAAGATTCAAGAGGTCCGATCTTACACTGAGTTGGTTTTAAAGTATTCTTGATCAATTTCGTCAAGAGTATTCGATTGACCATCTTCCTGGTTGTTGGTGAGAAAACTCTTATTCCTGCTGGATTAAAAGCGATTCTTGGAATGTAAGGAACTAGATTAGAGTCTTAAGAAGGGAAATACATAGTTTTAGCTCAATCAGATCAGTTTTAGTCTTCAAGATCCTTGTTCTTGAAAACTAGGTGGGAGTTGAAATTTTTCAAATCTGTTATAAGCTGGTCAACCAAGTTAGTTTTCAGTTTTAACTGATTAATTATTGTTGGAAAGTTGTTGGGATTGGAAGTTAATAGGTGGTTAAGAAGTTTAGAAGTGGTTACATAAACTGTTAAGGCCTTAAGAACCAGTCTGACAAACCTTGTCTTAAAGCGATTGCTTAAAATGGAGAAGCCAAGGTTGATATCAGCTCCTGTGATGCTTAAAGGGCTGAACTACTTGTTTTGGTCTAGAAATATGAAGATCACATTATGTAGTCATGGATTAAGGACCATGTCACTACAAAATAATCTTCTCTAATCGCCATTGAAGGAGAAGATGTAACTGAAGAGCAGCAAAAGAAAATGAACAAATGGTTCCAAGAACATCAACTTGTGCTTCAAAACTCCTTGGAAAGTTCACTTTTAGATGCTTACTCATACTGTAAAACAGCAAATGACTTGTGGAAAACCCTCCAAAAAGTGTATGGGAACTCATCAAACTTGCTGAGAATTTATGAAGTCAAGAAAACTCTATATGAACTACAACAACATGACTTGGAGTCCACAAAACACTTTGGAAAGTATAGGGCTCTATGTGCAGAGTTATAAATTATTAGACAAAGAACAATTAACCCTACTACACTGAATGAAAGGCATGAACAAGATAAAGTCTTTGGACTACTCATGACCTTGAACACTACCTACAATGATCTCATCAAGCAGTAGTGTTGGATCCTTTACCCTTACCTTAAGCCACACCACTTAAGGACAAACCTAGAGGTTTCCAAAGCGTGAGCTCCAACCAGTTTCAAGCATCTGGCGCGTCCTCTCCTCTCTAGTACATTCCAGCTCAAGCTATGATTCAGTGTCCTCCTCAATCTCAGACCATAGCTTATCACTCCCTAACTGTGGCTTCCTAATCTGAATTTTTCAAAATATACAACCTAGAAGCTCTCATTAAAGCCTTAAACTCTGGTAATGTGATTGGTAAATCTCTTCATGTTTCTTTTCAAACTTCAAATGACTCAAAACCTTTGATAGTAGATACTGGAGCTTCACATCATATTATAAGTGATCTTGATTTGATAGAGAACTTAGAACCTGGTTTAGGAAATGTGTTGATTGCTAATATAACTAAAGTGCGTATCAAAGAAATATGGAGGTTAAAGTTGTTTGAAAAATAGTCTAAAGCATTTTATATGTCATCTTTCACATCAAGCCTATTATTTGTTAAAAGAGCTACTACTAATCTAAATTGTCATGCTATATTTGGTCTTAATGATTTCTTCTTTCAGGATATTGAAACAAGTAGGATACTTGGGAAAAGAACCACTAAGAATTACTTGTATGTTCTTTAAGATCTTCACTTGCGTGATTCATTAAAATCGTGTGTATCTAGTATAGAAAGTAGTGTCAAAGCTGATCTATGGTATGCTAGACTTGGACACCCACATACTAGAGCTCTAGAATTGTTAATACCTAGCATGAAGTTTCAAAATGAAATATGTAAAGTTTGCATTCTAGGTAAACATTTTAGAAATGTTTTTCAAAAATCTTTACACACTTATGAGCATTGTTTTGAATTGGTAAATTTTGATGTTTGGACATCCTATTCCCCATCTAAAGAAAACCACAATTGTTACTTTTATAGATGAAAAATCTAAGTATACTTGGGTTAACTTGATTAATTCTAAGGATAAGGTGTTAAAAGCTTTTATGAACTTCCAAACCTATGTGAGAAACCATTACAATGCCAAGATGAAGATAATGGTGGTGAATACACTAGCCACAAGTTTCAAGAAAATCTTACAAAGTATAGAATCACACACCAAACAATTTGTCCCTATACTACACAACAAAATAGAGTAGCTGATAGGAAAAACGAACATTTTATGGAAGTGGTGAGATCCATGATGTTCCACATGAAAGTCCTCAAATGATTTTGGGGAGATGCACTAATGGCTACATGCTATCTAATCAATAGGACTTGTACTAAAATCCTAGATGACTTGTCTCCATTTGAGGTATTAAATAAAACAAATTCTATTATTGAACATCTAAGGGTATTTGTGTGTGTTTGCTTTGTCTTAGTACCAAGTGTTGAAATGAAGAAGAAAAGAAGTAGATACTCGAAAACAAATAGAGGGTATGAAGTGTGGTAGATACTCTAAACCAAAGGGAGAGTATGAAGGAGCTTCTAAACCTGTAGCCAAATATCCATAAGTGGCGCCTAGGATGTGTTTGGACAAAATGATTGTAAACTCTCTATATAAACATTTGTACCCTTCATTTGTAAGCAAGAAGATATTATTCTTTCATAGATAATTAATCCTTTCTCTCATCTCTAAAACTCTCTCTATTCTCCAGTGGTGAATCTTAATCTCTTATTCTAACATGGTATCAGAGCAAGTTTCATCCATATAATCCGAAAATTCTGGTTAGTTTCATCAATTCTTCACAATTCTTGCACTAATCTCCCAAACAAGAGATGCCGAGGAAACCACCATCTTTCTCATCTACTCCGACAAAGAACACGAGTTTTTCTTCCACAATTAATCAAAACGATCATCAGGTTAGATTTTCTCATCATCCCTGCACCGGTTCCATCTCATTTGGAGGTCAGACTCCAAAGTTCTCATTGTTAGCATCGCGATCGCGTTCATTGCGAGTCTCTGCCATTGAAGGAGGCATAACTTCTTCAAGTCTTCATCAAATTGATAAATTTCAAATCCTAAACTCAATTGAAACGAGTCGAGTTGATGAATCGGGAGGTCCGCATCGCCCTGTTTTACGTTGTGAAGCTTTTTTGATCAATCTCCCTCGATGTGTCCGTTTGTGACCTCTTTGGGGTATCGGTAACAAAAATCTTATCCCTTCTTGATTTCTTTCAAATCTTGGACGTTAAGAAGTTAGATAAGGTCCTTTTGCAGGGTTACAAGAAGTTTCAACTCAATCTAAAAAGTTATATAGGCTTTCTTGAAAGTGGTTAAAAATCTGTTTTCTTGGAAATTGGAGGGAAAGTTTGTTTTTAAGTTGGTTAGGCAGTTTAAACTACCTTTGATAGCTGAATCATATTTTTCTGAGATGTAGAGAGGTTTTGTAGTTGTTGGCAAGTTGTTCAAAACTGTTGGAGTAGTTATTAAACCTGTGCTCACTCGCCCCTGAATAAGAAGCTAGCGCGTATGTAGCATTCTCTTGGGGCGGTTGTTTCTTGCTGTCTGAACAAGGTTAATCTTTTTTATGCGGCTGTTTCTGGTCTGGAAGTAGTTCAGGTGGTCACTAGGAAGCTAATCTTGTTGATAAAAGATGATTTAACAAGTTTGTTTTAAGTCTTGTACAAGGTTAATCATGAAATTCAATAAATACATGCAAGCTCCAGTGATCTGAAAGAAGTGAACTATCTCCTGTGATCAAGAAGGATGTAAAATGAAACGAAGAGATGTTTGAAGGAAGGATAAACCTTCCAAGAAGGAAGGTTCAAATGGTTCTACATAAGTTGCTGCTCCCAAGGAGGAGGTATTGTTTGACCATCAAAGGCGCCTAAATCAGACTCAAAGGAAAAGGCGCGTGAAGAAAGTTGCATGAGAAGGAGTGCCTAAATCAACCAGTTCATAAAATCAAAATGCAAAGACCTATTATCAAAGTCTTATGCATTCAAGCTATTTCTAAACTCTTATCCGACTATATTTTGTTGATTACATTGATGGTTGCGTGAGTTAGAACTATAGAAAATCTGGTATCCAGATGGTTATAAAATCATGAATTCTATTGAATTGTGTTCATATATTTACAAATTGTTAAGATAGGATATTTTGAACCTAGTTTAGCTAGCTGAATCATTTTTCATGAATTGCATTGATCGTAAGGGAAGAGAACCTTGTCTTTTACTTAGAACAATAAGTTTAAGAAGGCATGTTGAATCCAAAATTCCTTAAGCAGTGTTTAAAATTAAGTTTGGTTACTCTTAATAACTCTCTTTCATTCACTATATTTTGCTTAGAATCAGTCTATAATCAACAGATTAAAAGACTTAAGATAGGAGTTGAGGTTTTAGCTTGATTGTCTAACAAAGGCAAAATAAAGTAAGTGAAAAAAGCACAGCACATGGAGAAGAAGTTTGAACCAATGGCGACCAAGAACAGTCACCACAAGAAATAGAGAAGAAAGACTGGTGGAATGTGATGAATCAGGTCTCCCATGGAGTAAGGTGTCCTTTGGTGTGTGCTTGAAGTGAAAATCAACAGAGCACACATGCTGCAAGTTCAGATCATACTCAATCACAAAGGAGGAATACTCACAAAGACTTGTATCAAAATCTTTGCAAAGGCTATCTCTAAACCTTTTACTTGTTCCTTGATTGATTAAATTTCTTATCTAAAAATGTTCATAGCATGAAAGAGAACCTAAGAAGACTATGCATTGCATTTAGAACCTAGTTGAATCCAAAATTCACCTGGACATTTATCATAATTTTCCATTATTCTTCATCATTCTTTATCAATCTCATCTATTCTACTTAAAATCTTATACTTTTAATCTTCAAATCTCAAATTCTCTAATACTTTAAATCTCATATTATCAAGACATTTCATATTCTACCAAATACTTACAATCTTCTTCTTTATATTTAAAGAATAAAGAAGACCAAGTTAAGACATACAATCTATGTATGCTCATTCTTCCAAACTTGATTCTCATTCCTAGTGTCAAGCTTCTGGGGAAAGAAAATGAGCATTCAATGGTGCTAGAAGTAGGGGGGAGCCGGAGCGTTCCAAGTTTGTGGAATGGACGAGCTTGGATCATTCGAGGACCAGGGACGCGGTTCGTGCCGAGCCAAATAGAACGTTCCTGGTTGAGCTTGGTTCCTGGTCGAGCCAAATAGGACAAGCTTGGTTCCTGGTCGTGCCGAGGTGCTGGAACTGAACAAGGTGCTTGGATTGAGCATGGATCGTGCCTGACTGGGACGGTTCGTTCAGCGCTATACATTCATTCCGAGTCGAGTCCGATCATGCGAGGACAAGCCTAGCTCATGCCTGACTGGATGCAGTTTATCCCATGCTAGACATCCCATGCTAGACCTGTTTCCTGACGAGCTGGAGCTGAATTTGGATGCAAACAAGGACACTCATTCAAGGTGTCTGGCGCAAATAAAGACATCCATAAAGTGTGTCTGGCGCAAACTAGAACATTCAAGGTGTCTGGTGCATTCAAAGGCTTTCATGTCACAAAGAAGGATATTCAAGGAGATGTCTGGTGCATACAAAAGCTTTCAAGGCACAACCAAGGACATTCAAATTGTTGTCTGGCGCATTCAAGGGCTTTCAAGCTGTCTGCTAAAACCAAGTGAGCACAAAAAGTGTGTTGCTCAGCCTAATTCTCTCATCAAAGATTCTATCTTGGATAAGTTCTTTAACTCTATGATTTAAAGTTGAGAATTTGGCTAGATATTATACTTGATACCAGACTTGATCTTATTCAAGTTCTGGAATACTAATTTTTATTTTTGAGTTGCAATGATGTTTTAGATCAGGAAGTGATGAAAAACAATCATAAACATGACTTACTCTACATCAATTAGTGGAAGCATGGTGGTAGAGTGTATTAGGAGACAAGTGTGCTCACTATACTCAAGATTAATTCTACAATCTTATTCTCTTGAGTTAAGCTTATTGAAAGTAATCAGTGAGGCAAAATGGAGCTGGTCAAAGGGAATTCAAAACATATAAAGGGAAAAGAACCATGTGATCATGATGAATCCAGAGAGAACCATGTGATCATGATGAATCCAAAAACCTTAATGTGAAGTTCTTAGAGACCAGACTGATCTAGATCATATCATCCAAATCGCCATCACTCTTATAAAAGGGAATTTAAATCATTTTTACTTTACAATGCATTGGTTTATCTTGTGAGAATTGATACATGCATGTATATGTGTATGTGAAACAGGTTTAAATTGAAGACTTTAAGGAAAGCTGGATCAAAATCACCTCTTAAAGACAAGGAGTCAAAAGAAAGGGGGAGAAATGGACCAGACTTAGAAGAAGCTTCAAAACAGCCATTCACTAGAGATAATCAACAAGGTCTTGTTCAAGGATCTATGGAGCTCACTATGGTGGATTTGAAGCTCACAGATTCAATGACCAATCCCTAGGCTAAGAAGACTTCACTCTTTTTAGCTTAGTATTGGTTTTGTCCCAAAGGGTTTTCCATACTAAGATTTTAAATGAGGAAGTTCTTTAAGGTTCCAAGCTTGGTTTCTATGAACATTAAAAATCAAGATTGAAAGGGAGTAAAGAAGAAGAAGGAGGAAAGTCTCTTCATCTTTCCAAGTTCAACCATTCACCAATGCTTAAACTTGAGGAGGAGTATTGAAATGAAGAAGAAAAGAAGTACATACTCTAAGACAAAGAGAAAGTATGAAGTGTGGTAGATACTTTAAACCAAAGGGAAAGTATTAAGAAGCTTCTAAACCTGTAGCCAAATAACCATAAGTGGCGCCTAGGATATGTTTGGACACAGGGATTGTAAACTCTCTATATAAACACTTGTACTCTTCATTTGTAAACAAAAAGATATTATTCTTTCAGAATGATAATTAATCCTTTCTCTCATCTCTAAAAATCTTTCTATTCTCTAATGGTGAATCTTAATCTCTCATTCTAACACCAGGTGAACAAAGGAACAATTTAGATGCAAAGAGTACCAAAGCAATGTTCATTGGTTATTTATCAACTCAAATAGGCTATAAATGATATAATCCAGAGACTATGAGAGTCATGGTATATATAGATGTCAAATTCCATGAATCCAAAGGATACTATGAAGAAGGAACTTGTGATCAGTTCAAAGACATATATTCAAACACTTCTGACCAAGCTGAGAACCTTAGAAGAATCCTAGAAAACTTTGGTATCACTTCTTCTCTAAACCAAGCTCCAACAATGGGTCCAAAAGCTCCTCAGCCCATGGCAAGTTTACGGCCAGCTCCACAACAAATGCCAAGCTCATAAACCGCGCCAACTCAAGCTTCGACAGCTACTTCACCCTCACGGTCCACAGCTGAAGCTCATCCTCTTGATCATCGGGGGAGAAACATCTACACATGATCAATATGATTCACAAGAAGTTGAACCCAGACTTGTTTCAGCTTCAAAAGGACAAATAGACTATCAACCAAATCTTGTGCAAGCATTAGAAGAATAGGAAATCACAACACAAGGAGAACCAACAGTTACTCTTAGAAGAAACACAAGGCAGAGATTTCCTCCTTCAAATTGGAATAACATAAGAGTTTATTAGAATCACAATGCAGTAGTTCATCATGATCACAGAGTATGTAATTTAGTTTATATACATGCTACTCATGTTGCATTTACCCTAAGTCTTGATAATGAATAGATTCCAAAAAGTTATGAGGAAGCAATAGCTATAAAGGAGTGGAGAAAAACTGTTAAAGCTGAATGTCAAGCTATGGAGAAGAACCAACACCTATGATCAAGCAGTCTTACCAAAAGGAAAAAAGGTTGTAAGTTCTAAGTGAATATTCACTATAAAGTATAAGATCAATGGTGAGATAGATAGATACAAAGCTAAGTTGGTGGCTAGAGGATTTACTAAGACTTATGGTGACGATTATAGAGATACTTTTGCACCAGTAACTAAGTTACACTCAGTTAATGTTGTATTATCACTTGCTACTAACCTGGATTGAGAATTTTGGCAAATGGATGTTAAGAATGCATTATTGCAAGGTGAATTGGAAGAAGAAGTATATATGACTCCTCCACCAGGTTTAGAAGATCAAGTTGATGATGGAAATGTGCTGAGACTAAAGAAAGCAATATATGGCTTAAATCAATCTCCAAGAGCTTGGTATCACAAGCTAAATGTCACCTTTATGGGACAGAGGCTTCAAAAGGTCAGAAGTAGAACACACTTTTTTCACACTTCAGAGTAAAGAGGGTATAGTTGTTATCCTCATTTATGTTGATGATATAATCATTTCTGGAAGTGATAAGTAGGCATAACATCTACTAAATAATATTTAAAAGGTGTATTTGATATTAAAAACCTAGAATAATTAAAATACTTCTTAGGATTTGAAGTATGTAGGTTCAAGAAAGGTCTCTTTTTATCACAAAGAAAGTATTTATTATACTTACTAACCTCTACAGGAATGTTAGAAGCATAATCAGCCGAAACTCCACTAGAAAAATGCTACAAGATAGAATCTCAGGGGGAGCAAGAGAGTGGCAATTTCCATGAGGCAAAGATTATAGAAAAGTGGTTGGTAAGCTGATATATTTAACCATTACAAGGCCTGATATGTGTTTTGCTGTAAATCAGGTATCTCAACACATGTAAGACCCAAAAATAAGGCATTGAGAGATGATTCATAGGATTTTTAGATACTTAGGGCACACATGATCAAGGTATATGGATGGAGAATAATGGAAACACAAATGTAGTTGGCTATTGTGATGCAGATTGGGCAGGTGATAGGAAGGACAGAAGGTCCACAACCGGTTATTGCACACTAATAGGTCGGAACTTAATAACTTGGAAGACTAAGAAGTAGAAGGTTGTATCATGCTCAAGTGCAGAAACTGAGTACAGAGCAATGAGGAAGCTTATCACTGAATGCATCTGGTTGAAGCAACTATTACAAGACCTTGGAGTAATCATAGAAACTCTAATCACAGTTCATTATGATAACCAAGCAGCAATACACATAGCTTCAAACTCTGTGTTTCATGAGAGGGCCAAGCATATTTAACTGGATTGCCATAAGGTGAGAGAAGCTATTGAGAAGTTCTACCTTTCTACATAAAGAGCTCCAAACAACTAGCTGATGTGTTCACCAAAGCTACTACCTTCACGACTGACGAATCTATCTACCCAAAACTTGGACTTAATTCTCTTTTTCAATATTGATCCTGATCATGGAGTGTTATACTCTTTTTCTAGAAAATGTTTTTCCTATTGGGTTTTCGTTCTTTAGATTTTAATGAGGTAATGTTTCATGATCCAAGCTTCGTCATTTTCTATGACTTAAGCTTGAGGGGAGTGCTAAAATGAAGAAGAGAAAGAGGAGACAAAATCAGCTACAAGCTTAAGAGAGAGAGTGTTTGATGAGGACATCGAGCCAGCCACTGCACCAGTCATCCCACCAAGACCACTCACACGGTCCAAGAGGAAGGTATTAGGAGACAAGCTCGACATGCTACTGGAGAGTGGAAACGGACCAGACTTCGAGCCGCCCATGAGCAGCTCTGGACTGACCATGGCGACCTGGACCATGCCGACCCGTACAAGCCTCATCATTACCAGTCCCGGACCAAGTGCTTCATCCTGTTCGTCTCAACCACCCGACCACGGACTAGGCGACCAGTCAGCGACCGGACCAGCATGACAAGATCCAACTAGCCCGAGAACGTCAAACCCGTTCTAGCTAGACAAGGAGCCATGGAGGTTCCTTCTAGAATACTTTTCTTCCTCCGGTGTCTTTACAATTACCATCCGGTAAAGACAGCAAAAGTCGTGCTAGGAAATTGTACTCTTTTTCCTATCTTCGGTTTTGTCCCATCTCATTCACAAGTCTTCAACCAATTTCTAGCCTAAGTATTATTGGGCTTTTCATATCTTTATTATATTTTCTAGACTAAGTATTTATTTGGGCTTATAAGTCATGTTGACTATTTGGAGCCCAGAGTCTATTTTTAATTGCCAATAAGTAAACTACGTGTTTTTTTAATTATTGTAAGGCTAAACATCATGTACTTTAGCCTAAGTTGTAATAAGACATTATATAAGCCTTTTGTGTCTACACATTAATGAAACAACAAGCATTTTACAAAAACTCTAAGACTAGTGTCTCAAATCCGCGCCGCCTCCTACCCAGGTTGCAGCTGTGTTCTTCAGCCTCTTTGGTTGAAGTTCTTGGAGTATCACAAGCCCCTTTCACAGCTTGTGTGGTCCCTTCGGTCCACCCTTTCACTTCCATCGATTTCTGTCCAGCAATATGAGCTTCTCGGTGAAAGACAGTCCACCCCTCGGTTCTTGCATCATCTGGTATCAGAGCTTAAAGCTCTTGCTCATCAGGTTATTCTGTCCTTGTAACTTGTCAATTTTTCTTTGTTTTTGCTTCAATAGGTTTTGGCTTTGATTGTGTTTCTTTCTCTTTCCCCTGAGGTTCTCGGTAAGTAAGAGGAGGAATCAAATCACATACCACAAACACCAGAAAAAAAAATACAAAAAATCAGTTTCTATCATTCTTTGTCTTTGTTTTTCTTATTTTTCAAAAAAACAAAATTAAAAATATTGTTTAGGTTGTTTAAAATCAAACTAGGATTCTTAGAAACTCACCTAGAACACCTTCATCACAAACTTGGAATCCATAAGGATATTGTGTGTTGCTTGTTTGTTGCTTAAGTTCTTTTAGGTTAGGTTTCTAGTTAGCTTCTTGTTGTTGTGTGTGTTTCTAGGTAGTTAGGTGGACCTCTTTGTGGTCTAGCCACCGTCCCGCGAAGTCCCTAGACCGTCCCGCGTGTGTTCCCACCCCACCGTCCCATCGTCCCACGTGCGTTGTTTAGGCAGCACAAGTTCCACTCCCTAGTTTTTCCTGTCCCATGTAGCCCTCTTACGCGCCTTAGGTCGCGTCCTGACCCTAGCATCCCGCATCCAGCTTAGGACAGTCCTTACCGTACCACACAACCTTCCCTAGTCCTTCCGCACCTTAGTGACCTTCCCTAGCTCCTCTCTAGCACCCGTGAATCAGCCTGCAGTCCGAGTCCTTAGGCGGCTAGGTTTGCATAGTTCCCCCTAGTGTCTAGGTTCTTAGTTTCTGACGCCTTACCCAAGGCAGCAAGACGGTGTCCGAATATTTCAATGAATTCGAGCACCTCCGCAACAGACTCGATGTAGACGAGTCCGAGGAGAGCCTAATGGCCCAGTTCATCGACGGCTTGCACGAGTCCATCGCCAGAAAGATCGAGTTGCAGCCATACCACGACCTAGGCGACTTGTTCCACCTAGTAGTCCAGATAGAGAAGTGCCATAAACATAAACTTGCCGCACCTTCTCGACCCAAGACCACCTAGAGCACCGGCTCCAAGCCCTTCGAGCGGACAGCCCAGCCCTTTGGTCCACGACTCAAGGGCAAAGCCGTGGCCAGTAGTTCAGCTCCCAGACCTGCCCTAGCCGCCCCAAAACAGCCTAGTACCACGACCACGACCCAGCCTCAATGGAGCAGCGAGATCGTATGCTTCAAGTGTAAAGGCAGAGGACACATTGATACAAGCCTGGATCAGGATCGTGTTGTGTTTGATCAGAAGAGAATCTCGATTCTGGACAATCACGAGATGGGGAAGCGAATTGGACCACTCGAACTATGGATTGATCGAGATACACCAAGGATGATCCTGCAAACACGTTGGTGGTTTGAAGGTTCACAAATTCTAAGAATTCTACTCGACGGCTAGCTAGGTTTAGACTCAGGGTTTTGTTCATAAAAGTTCTAATTGTTATTAATTGACCTAAAGAGTTTAAATAATGTTGTCAATAAGTTTCTGGGCGAATTTCCTCTTGCCTCATAAAGAAACTTAGCCCAAAACTCAAAAACAACAAATACAATGCATAAAAAATGGGCCCTAAACATTTGGGCCAACTTTGGACAAAATAAAGAGAAGAAAAATGTGAAAAAAAGAATGAAAGGCCCATCAAAAAGAAGGCCGAAAATTAGAGAAGAAAAATAAGTTTTCTACCCTAAACACACTAAGGGTGTTGCCTCGTTAAAACCTCTTTCGGAAAACCCAGTGGGACAAAACCGAAAGTAGGAAAAAGAGTACAATTCCTTAGCATGATTTTACGGTGTCTTTACTTAGTGATAGTAAAGACACCAAGTGAAGCTGGTCGTGCATGAAGAAGATCGCCGGTGAGAAGTGGTAGTGATCCGAGCTTAGCTGAGCTGGTGGTCAAGTTAGTTGTGTCTGGTCCGTCTTCTTTCCGCTCCAGCAAGTGCTTCACGAAATGGTTGAATTTGAAGCTAATTGCCTTTGCTCTTTAACGTGTGATCGGTCCACTTGGCACTTGCGGCGTAAGATCCTCCAAGTCTGGCTCGTTTGACGTTGTTGCGGTTCCGATGTCATCATCATTCCCTCCCTCTTCCGAAGGTTTTGTCCTCAAAATTGGATTATCACCTGTATCAAAAAAAGATAAGTCAGCAACGTTGAATGTAGAAGAAACATTAAACTCATCTGGAAGCTCCAGCTGGTAGGCGTTGTCGTTGATCTTTCGGATAATCTTGAATGGTCCGTCTCCTCTTGGCGCCAACTTGTTCTTTCTCTTTTGAAGGAATCGCTCGGTCCGCATGTGGAGCCAAACCCAATCTCCTTCCTTGAAGCTTACAGTCTTGCGACTCTTGTTGGCTTGTTTTTGGTAACCTTATGTCCTCTTTTCGATGTTGTCCCTAGAGCTCTGGTGCAATATCTTGACAAACTCGGCTTTGGTCTCGCCTTCTAAACTAACAATCTCGGCTGGAGGCAATGGTGCTAGGTCTAAAGGTGACTGCGGGTTAAATCCGTAGACAATCTCGAACGAAGATAGTTTTGTGGCCGAGTGGACAGCTCGGTTATAAGCAAATTCAACGAACGGTATGCACTCGAGCCAACTCTTTAAGTTCCGTCCAATGGTGGCCCGAAGCAGTGTGGATAGCGTTCGGTTGACGACCTCTGTTTGACCATCAGTCTGCGGATGGCAAGTTGTCGAAAATACTAATTTAGTTCTGAGCTTTTTCCAGAGAGATCTCCAGAAATGGCTCAGAAACTTTGTATCACGATCTGACACGATAGTCCTCAGGATGCCATGAAGTCATACCACTTCCTTGAAAAACAAATTAGCGGTTTGACTCGCATCGTTCGTCTGGGCACACGGAATGAAATGTGCCATCTTCGAAAACCGATCTACTACGACAAAGATGGAATCCTTGTGGTTTTGCTTTGGTAAGCCTAACACAAAGTCCATGGATATGTCGGTCCAAGGTGTAGTAGGAATTGGCAAAGGCATATATATGCCGTGGGGATGGGCTTTTAACTTGGCCCGTTTACAAATTAGACAACGTGCACAATGGGCCTCGACATCTCGCCTCTGGTGCGGCAAAAAAAAATGCTCTTTTAGCATGTCGAGCGTCTTGTTTACCCCGAAGTGACCCATAAGTCCTCCTCCGTGAGCCTCCCTTAACAACAAATCCCGAATGGATCCTCTCGGGATGCACAATCTCTTTTCCTTGAAAAGAAATCCGTCAAAGAGATAGTACTTGTTGTAGGCTCCCTTTCCGTGTTCTCGAAATATTTCCTTGAAATCATCGTCTGTCTTATACAGACCTTTGATCAATTTGAATCCCAACACTTTGGATTCCATGATTGAGATAAGTCCGTATCTCCGAGATAAGAAATCTGCGACGACGTTTTCCATTCCCTTCTTATACTTGATGACGTAAGGGGACGTCTCAATGAATTCTAGCCACCGTGCATGACGGCGCTTCAACTTTGTTTGACCTTTGAGATGCTGAAGGGTTTGGTGGTCGGTGTGAATGACACACTCTCGGGCAAGCAAGTAATGCTGCCACGTCTCCATGGCTCTAACCAATGCATACAACTCTTTGTCATAAGTAGGATAGTTCAACGGCGCACCACTGAGTTTTTCACTGAAGTACGCGACCGGCCTGCCACCTTGTGTTAGCACGGCTCCTATCCCGACGCCAGATGCGTCACATTCGACTTCAAAAGTTTTGTTGAAGTCTGGGAGAGCTAACACAGGAGTGTGAGTCAATCTGTCCTTAAGGAGCTGAAAAGCTCGATCTTGCTCTTCTCCCCAAGAAAACTCGCGGTTTTTCTTGATCACGGACGTTAACGGAGCTGCAATTGTGCTGAAGTCGCGGACAAAGCGTCTGTAGAAGCTCGCTAAGCCATGGAAACTCCGCACTAGACTGATACTAGTCGGCGTGGGCCAATCCTTTATGGCTTTAATCTTTTCTTCGTCGACTTTTAAACCCTGAGAGCTTACGACAAAGCCGAGGAACACGACTTGATCAGTGCAGAACGTGCACTTCTTAAGATTCGCGTACAACTTCTCCTTTTGAAGTGTACGAATCACCATCTCAAGATGTGACACGTGGTCAGAGTACGACGCACTATAGATAAGGATGTCGTCGAAATAAACGACGACAAACTTACTAATGTATGGTCTAAGAACGTGGTTCATTAGACGCATAAACGTACTTGGTGCGTTTGAGAGTCCAAATGGCATGACCAACCATTCATACAGCCTTTGTTTCGTCTTGAATGCAGTCTTCCATTCATCTCCTTCCCGCATTCTGACTTGGTGATAACCGCTCTTTAGATCTATCTTGGAAAACACGGTAGCACCACTAAGCTCATCTAGCATGTCGTCCAATCTCGAAATCGGATGACGATACTTGATGGTGATATTGTTGATGGCGCGACAATCAACACACATCCTCTAACTGCCGTCCTTCTTTGGAACTAGAAGGACCGGAGCCGCGCACGGGCTGAGACTTTCCCTGACATACCCTTGGGACATCAGTTCCCGTATTTGGCGCTCAAGTTCTTGAGCTTCCTCTGGGTTAACCCGGTAAGCGGCTCGGTTGGGCAACTGGGCACCTGAAACAAAATCAATGTTATGCTCAATCCCTCTAACTGGCAGAAGTCCAGGAGACAGCTCCTTGGGGAATACATCGGCATAACTCTCTAGTAGTTCTTTCACCTCAGATGGCAGCTTCAGGTCTATATTTTGAGCACTGAGAAAATGTTTGTAGATAGCAGGCATTTCTTTTCTACTAACGGCCTTTCGTATGTCTCCAGAGTTAATAAGAAAGTTTTCATTACGCTTTCTTTCATCCTTGGCCATTTGAACTTGCATCTCATGTACTTCTCGTGGTGTCAATGGTGCTAAGTTATACTTGCGTCGTTGATTCTCGAACGTATACAAGTTCGTCCGTCCGTTGTGTGTAGTTTCCTTATCGAATTGCCATGGACGTCCTAGCAATAAATGACCAGCCTGCATCAGCACTACGTCACATAACACTTGATCCTTGTAACGTCCCACGCTAAATGAAACGTTAACTTGATCAGATATGGGTAGTATAGCCTTGTCATTCAGCCATCTCAGCTTATACGGGTGCGGATGTTTGGTCCTCTTTAAGCCGAGCTTATCTACCATGTAGGCACTGGCTACGTTCGCGCACGAACCTCCGTCTATGATCAGCGAGCACACTTTTCCTTGAATTGTGCATCGTGAGTGGAATATGTTCTCTCGCTGAACGACCTCGTCGGGATGAACCATCGTGTTGAGAACTCGTCTCATCATCAAGAGTTCTCCGGTGTCCGGGTATTCAAGGTCGTCTTCTTCGGACTTTTCCAGGTCATCCTCTGCTCTATCCTCTGATTCGTACTCTCCAGCTGGAGTGAGAATCATAGCTCGTTGGTTAGGACACTCCCGAGCCATATGTCCTCTTACATTGCACTTAAAGCATTGGATGTCTCGACTTCTTGTAGAATGTGTAGTAGCGACCGGCTGCTGAGACGTGCTAGGACCCGGTCGTGGAGTCTTGGTGAAATCACTCACCTTAGATTTAAACTGGTTATCCGTAGCCGGTTGTCTGCTCCGTTAAGTTGGTCTGGACACAGGTGTCCAACTAGTCTTAGGCCGAGCAACACTCGAGGCCTTGCGCTTGTTCTGTTGCTCGATTTGAATAGCGAGGTGAAGTAACTCGCTTAAGTCGAGGTACGTCTGTCTCTCGACTTTTTGAGCAATCTTTTCGTGTAATCCGTCAACGAATTGCGCCATAAGACTCTCTAAGGAATCCTCTACTCCTAGTCAGTTACTTAGATGTTCGAATTCCTCATAGTACTCTTCGACACTCTTACTTCCTTGACTTAAACGTCTAAACCGTTTTTGTAAGTCTCGGTGAAAGTGCGGTGGAACGTAACATCGGCTCATGACGTACTTTAGTTCGTCCCACTATACTATGTTTCTGTACCGGTTTCTTCTTCTTTCGGTACATTCTCGATCCCACCATGTCAGAGCATGGTCAGTAAACTGAGCTGTAGCTAGAGCTACTTTCCTCAGATCGGCATATCGATAGTAGTCAAAGATATGCTTCATCCGGCGCTCCCAGTCTAAATAAGCCTCGGGGTCCACTCTACCAGCGAATGTGGGAGGGTTAAGCTTTACTTCCGGGGCTTGATGTGTTGGCGGTTGAGCTTGGAAAGATGGCGGTGGGGGTGATTGGAAAGGTGGCGGTGGTGGTGGTTGCTCAAAGCCTCGATCTCCTCCTTGACGAGAGGATTCTAAGATCTCTGCTCTTGTTGTCGTTAAGAGCTCTCCTAGACGGTCTATGCCCGTGGCCATAGCATTGATTTGGCCACTCAGATTTGCCAACATGTGCAACATGGCACTGTTGACGTCAGCGGGGTCCGACTTATCGGACATTCCGTCTTTCTTATGCTGATCGCGTGGATGAAAGCTGATCGTGGATGGTGAGTGATGGATGCAAACAATAGAGATTGGATTGTGACTTAAACCTGAAACACTTGGCAAACAAATCAAAAAAAACAAAAAAAAAACAAGGGATAGATTTATACACTACCCTGCGTCAGGAGCTTCAGCTCTGATACCAAAAATGATACAAGCCTGGATCAGGATCGTGTTGTGTTTGATCAGAAGAGAATTTCGATTCTTGACAATCACGAGATGGGGAAGCGAATTGGACCACTCGAACTATGGATTGATCGAGATACACCAAGGATGATCCTGCAAACACGTTAGTGGTTTGAAGGTTCACAAATTCTAAGAATTCTACTCGACGGCTAGCTAGGTTTAGAATCAGGGTTTTGTTCATAAAAGTTCTAATTGTTATTAATTGACCTAAAGAGTTTAAATAATGTTGTCAATAAGTTTCTGGGCGAATTTCCTCTTGCCTCATAAAGAAACTTGGCCCAAAACTCAAAAACAACAAATACAATGCATAAAAAATGGGCCCTAAACATTTGGGCCAACTTTGGACAAAATAAAGAGAAGAAAAATGTGAAAAAAAAGAATGAAAGGCCCATCAAAAAGAAGGCCGAAAATTAGAGAAGAAAAATAAGTTTTCTACTCTAAACACACTAAGGGTGTTGCCTCGTTAAAACCTCTTTTGGAAAACCCAGTGGGACAAAACCGAAAGTAGGAAAAAGAGTACAATTCCTTAGCATGATTTTACGGTGTCTTTACTTAGTGATAGTAAAGACACCAAGTGAAGCTGGTCGTGCATGAAGAAGATCGCCGGTGAGAAGTGGTAGTGATCCGAGCTTAGCTGAGCTGGTGGTCAAGTTAGTTGTGTCTGGTTCGTCTTCTTTCCGCTCCAGCAAGTGCTTCACGAAATGGTTGAATTTGAAGCTAATTGCCTTTGCTCTTTGACGTGTGATCGGTCCACTTGGCACTTGCGGCGTAAGATCCTCCAAGTCTGGCTCGTTTGACGTTGTTGCGGTTCCGATGTCCTCATCACACATGTCACGAGAATGCTCCACTCAACGGACAATAATACTCACTGCTTCCGAAGACTACAAATCCAAGGACGAGCAAGATGAGCCATCATTTCCGACACATCAGTAATCCGATGAGGAGATTGAGTATGCTAATTTTGGAGAGATGCTCATGATCAGACGAGTTCTCAGCTCGAGATTCGAGCTAGAAGAAGAAGAGCAGCGAGAGAACATTTTACATTCCAAATGTACAATACTTGGGAAAGTGTGCTCGTTGATTATCGACGGAGGGTCCTGCACCAACGCCGCTAACAAATAAATGGTGGAGAAACTAGGATTGCCTGTGACCAAACATCCTAAGCCCTATTGATGAGAAAATCGGAACCACAACAACGTCAAACGAGCCAGACTTGGAGGATCTTACGCGGCAAGTGCCAAGTGGACCAATCAAAAGTCAAAGAGAAAAGGCAATTGACTTCAAATTCAACCATTTCGTGGAGCACTTGCTGGAGCGGAAAAAAGATAGACCAGGAACAACCAGCTTGACCACCAGCTCGGCTAAGCTCGGATCACTTCCACGTCTCACCGGTTATCTTTTTCATGCACGACCAGCTTCACTTGGTGTCTTTACTATCACTAAGTAAAGACACCGTAAAATCATGCTAAGGAATTGTACTCTTTTTCCTACTTTCGGTTTTGTCCTACTGGGTTTTCCGAAGGGGGTTTTAACGAGGCAACACCTTTAGTATGTTTAGAATAAAAGACTTCTTCTATTCTAATTGTTGGTCATCTACTTTGGATGTACCTTTTATTTTATTTTTTTGGTTTTATTTCCTTTTAATTAAGTCCATAGTTGGTCCAACATGTTTAGGACTAATTTTTTGACATTAATTTCATATTTTATGCTTTCGATGATAATTTCCTTTTTATGTCATAAGGAAATTCACCAGACCAAATTATAAGCACTATATAAACTCTTTTAAATCATTAATGAGACCAAGAACTTTCAAAACAAAATCCTAAGTCTCTAATAGCTTGTAGCCGTCGAGTAGCATCCTTATTGTAGCCTAGATTTAGATTTTCTTCTCCTAGCTTCGATCTTTCATATGGCTTGGAGATTTCTGGTACAAGGTTTCCATGCCTTGTTTGGTCCAATACGATCCATTCAACGTAGCTGTCCAGAATTTAGATTCTCTCTGATCAGACACAACACAATCCTGATTCAGGCTTGTATCATATTTGGTATCAGATCTGAAGCTCCTGACGCAGGATAGTGTATTAACTCTATATATTGTTTTGTTTTCTTGTTATTTTTGATTTGTTTGTTATGTGGTTCAGGTTTAAGTCACAATCTTTTATCTATCATTCGCGATCCATCACTCACCATCCACGATCAGCCTTCATCCACGCGATCTGCACAAGGTAAGAAGGGGTGAGGTTCTCCTTTTTCATTAATTTCATTCGCTTGCATCCATAAATCACGATTTGGATTCGTTTGTTTTCCATTGTTTATTCTAATTAAGAAAAAAAAGAGGAGGATTTGGTCGCGAGAGTGAGGGAGTGAAAAGAAAAACAAAAGTTTTCTTTTTTTAAACTTGCGTGAGTTGAGGGGGAAAAAGAAATTTGAATTTGAATTTGAACAAGCGTAAAGGAGAAAAAAAAAATTAAAGTCAGCGTGAAATAATGGAGAAAAAAAATTAAAAAAAAAATTTTAAAAAAATTAAATTTCAGCGTGAGGTAAAAAAAAATTATTAGACTAATACATTTAGGTTAGTTGTTTTCTAGGATTTTAGTTTTCATTCACGTAGAAAATTAGGATAATTTTATCATATAGTTTTACTTGCATAATTTTATCATATAACTTTTTTTTTGCATAATTTTATCATATAGATTTTTTATTTATTTTATATTTTATTTGCATAAATTTAGCATATAATTTTTATTTGCATAAATTTAGCATATAAGTTTTATTTGTACTAAATTATCACATAGTTTTATTTGCATTAAACTTAGACTAAAATTTTGTCATATAGTTTATTTGCATTAAAAAATCTGTAGAAATTTTAATTGGTGAAGAAGTCCCTAGGTTAAGTTTATTTGCATACTAGATCCTTATATTAAATTTATTTGCATATTAAATCCTTAGATTAAGTTTATTTACATATTAAGTTCTTAAGTTAAATTTATTTGCATACTAGGCCCATAGGTCAAACTTATTTACATACTTAGCCCTTAGGTTAAAATTAATTGCATACTAGGTCCCTAGGTCAAAATTATTTGGATAAATAGTCCTTAAATTCTAAAAATTGCATAAATAGTCCTTAAAATTCTAAAAATTGCATAAAAGTCCTTAAACTATACATTTTTACATTAAAATCCTTATTGGACTAGGAATTACAAACCAAGTTCCACTCGGTTTACTAATTTAGTTAGTACCCCCAAAACAAAGAACAATAAGGTTTGAGTCCTCTCTAATCTTAAGTTTTCTTCTTTATTTCGGATCTCTTTTAGAGAAACAGAATGTCCGACAAGTCGGACCCCGCTGACGTCAACAGTGCCATGTTGCACATGTTGGCGAATCTGAATTGCCAAATCAATGTTATGGCCACAGGCATAAACCGATTAGGAGAGCTCTTAACGGTAACAAGAACCGAGATCCCGGAATCCGCTCGTCAAGGAGCAGATCGAGGCTTTGAGCAACCACCACCACCACCACCTTTTCAACCACCCCCACCGCCGTTTCAAGCACCGCCACCACCACCTTTCCAGGCTCAACCGCCCCCACATCAATCCCCAGATTTAAAGCTTAACCTTCCCACATTCGCTGGTAGAGTGGACCCCGAGGCTTATTTAGATTGGGAGCGCCAGATGGAGCCTATCTTTGACTACTATCGATATGCCGATTCGAGGAAAGTATCTCTAGCTACAGATCAGTTTATCGACCATGCTCTAACATGGTGGGATCGAGAATGTACCGAGAGAAGGAGAAACTGGTACGGAAACATAGTATCGTGGGACGAACTAAACTACGTCATGAGCAGATGTTACGTTCCACCGCACTTTCACCGAGACTTACAAAAACGTTTTAGACGTTTAAGTCAAGGAAGTAAGAGTATCGAAGAGTACTATGATGAATTCGAACATTTAAGGAACCGTCTAGGAGTAGAAGATTCCTTAGAGAGTCTTATGACGCAATTCGTGGACGTATTACACGAAAAGATTGCTCGGAAAGTCGAGAGGCAGACGTACCATGACTTAAGCGAGTTACTTCACCTCGCTATTCAAATCGAGCAACAGAACAAGTGCAATGCCTCGAGCGTTGCTCGGCCTAAGACTAGTTGGACACACGTGTCCAAACCAACTGAATGGAGCAGCCAATCGGCTACGGATAACTGGTATAAGGCTAAGGTGATGATTTCACCAAGACTCAACAACTGGGCCCTAGCATGTCTCAGCAGACGGTCGCTACTACGCCTACTACAAGAAGTCGAGACATCCAATGCTTTAAGTGCAATGGAAGGGGACATATGGCTTGAGAGTGTCCTAACTAGCAAGCCATGATTCTCACTCCATCTGGAGAGTACGAATCAGAGGATGAAGCAGAGGATGACCTGGACAAGTCCGGAGAATACAACCTTGAATACCCGGACACCGGAGAACTCTCATGATGAGACGAGTTCTTAACACGATGGTTCATCCTTACGAGGTCGTTAAGTGAGAGAACATATTCCAGTCTCGATGCACAATTCAAGGAAAAGTGTGCTCGCTGATCATAGACGGAGATTTGTGCGCGAACGTAGGTACATGGTAGATAAGCTCGGCCTAAAGAGGACCAAAAATCTGCATCCCTATATGTTGAGATGGCTCAATGACAAGGTCATACTACCCATATCTGATCAAGTTAACGTTTCATTCAGCGTGGGACGTTACAATAATCAAGTGTTATGTGACATATTGCCGATGCAGGCTGGTCATCTATTGCTAGGACGTCCGTGGCAATTCGATAAGGACACCACACACAACGGACGGACGAACTTGTATACGTTCGAACATGAACGGCGCAGGTATAACTTATCACCATTGACACCTCGAGAAGTACATGAGATGCATGTTCAAATGGCCAAGGACGAAAGAAAGTGTAATGAAAACTTTCTTATTAACTCCAGAGATATCAGTAAGGCCGTTAGCAGAAAAGACACTTCAGCTATCTTGTTAATGTATAAGGAGTTTCTGAGCTCCCACAACATAGATCTAGAGCTACCATCTGAGATCAACGAATTACTCGAGAGTTATGCTGATGTGTTCCCCGAAGAGCTGCCTCCTGGTCTTCCGCCAGTTAGAGGGATCGAGCATAACATTGATTTCGTCCCGGGTGCCCAACTGCCCAACCGAGCTGCTTACCGGTTTAATTCGGAGGAAGCTGAAGAACTTGAGCGCCAGATACGAGAACTGATGTCCCATGGGTATGTAAGGGAAAGTCTCAGCCCGTGCGCGATTCCAGTCCTTCAAGATTGGACGATATGTTGGATGAGCTCAGTGGTGCTACCGTGTTTTCTAAGATAGACCTAAAGAGCGGTTACCACCAAGTCAGAATGCAGAAAACAGATGAATGGAAGACCGCATTCAAGACGAAACAAGGGATGTATGAATGGTTGGTCATGCCATTTGGACTCTCAAATGCCCCAAGCACGTTTATGCGTCTAATGAACCACATTCTTAGACCATACATTAGTAAGTTTGTCGTCGTTTATTTCGACAACATCCTTATCTATAGTACGTCGTACTCTGACCACGTGTCACATCTTGAGATGGTGATTCGTACATTTCAAAAGGAGAAGTTGTATGCGAATCTCAAGAAGTGCAAGTTCTGCACTGATCAAGTCGTGTTCCTCGGCTTTGTCGTAAGCTCTTAAGGCATAAAAGTCAACGAAGAAAAGATTAAGGCCATAAAGGATTGGTCCACGCCGACTAGTATCAGTCTAGGGTGGCTTTTTACACGGCTTAGCAAGCTTCTACAGACGCTTTGTCCGCGACTTCAGCACAATTGCAGCTTTGTTAACGTCCGTGATCAAGAAAAACCGCGAGTTCTCATGGGGAGAAGAGCAAGATCAAGATTTTCAGCTCCTTAAGGACAGATTAACTCAAGCTCCCGTGTTAGCCCTCCCAGAGTTCAACAGAACATTTGAAGTCCAATGTGACGCATCTGGCGTCGGGATAGGAGCCGTGCTGACACAAAGTGGCAGACCGGTCGTGTATTTCAGTGAGAAACTCAGTGGTGCGCCGTTGTACTATCCGACTTATGACAAGGAGTTGTACACATTGGTTAGAGCCATGGAGACGTGGCAGCAATACTTGCTTGTCCGAGAGTGTGTCATTCACACCGATCACCAAACTCTTCAGCATCTCAAGGTTCAAACGAAGCTGAAACGCCGTCATGCACGATGGCTAGAATTTATTTAGACGTTCCCTTACGTCATCAAGTATAAGAAGGGAAAGGAAAACTTCGTCCCTGTCTCGGAGATACGGACTTATCTCAATCATGGAATCCAAAATGCTGGGATTCGAATTGATTAAGGATTTGTATGAGACAGGCGATGATTTCAAGGAGATATTCCGAGAACACGGGAAGGGAGCCTACAACAAGTACTATCTCTTTGACGGATTCTTTTTCAAGGAAAAGAGATTGTGTATCCCGATAGGATCCATTCGGGATTTGTTGTTAAGGGAAGCTCACGGAGGAGGACTTATGGGTCACTTCGGGATAGACAAGACCTTCGACATGCTAAAAGAGCATTTCTTTTGGCCGCACCAAAGGCGAGATGTCGAGGCCCATTGTGCACGTTGTCTAATTTGTAAACGGGCCAAGTTAAAAGCCCATCCCCACGGACTGTATATGCCACTTCCGATTCCCACTACACCCTGGACCGACATTTCCATGGACTTTGTGTTAGGCTTACCAAAGCAAGACCTCAAGAATTCCATTTTTTTGTAGTGGACCGATTCTCGAAGATGGTGCACTTCATTACATGCGCCAAAACGAATGATGCGAGTCAAACCGCAAACTTGTTTTCAAGGAAGTGGTACGACTTCATGGCATCCCGAGGACTCTCGTGTCTGATCGAGATACAAAGTTTCTGAGCCATTCCTGGAGATCTTTCTAGAAAAAGCTCGAAAATAAACTAGTCTTTTTGACAACTTGCCATCCGCAGACCGATTGTCAAACGGAGGTCGTTAACCAAACGCTATCCACCCTGCTTCTAGCCACCATTGGAAGAAACTTAAAGAGCTGGCTTTAATGCATATCGTTCATTGAATTTGCTTATAACCGAGCTGTCCACTCGGCCAAAAAACTATCTCCGTTCAAGATTGTCTACGGATTTAACCCGCAGTTGCCCTTAGACCTAACACCATTGCCTCCTGCTAAGATTATTAGTTTAGAAGGTGAGACCAAGGCCGATTTTGTCAAGAAACTGCACCAGAGGGCTAGAGACAACATCAAAAAGAGGATAAAAGCTTACCAAAGACAGGCCAACAAGAGCTGCAAGGCCGTAAGTTTCAAGGAAGGATATTGGGTTTGGCTCCACATGCGGACCGAGCGATTCCCTCAAAGAAAAAAGGACAAGTTGGCGACAAGGGGAGACGGACCATTCAAGATTATCCAGAAGATCAACAACAACGCTAATAAGATGGAGCTTCCAGGTGAGTTTAACGTTTCTTCTACATTCAACGTTGCTGACTTATCTTTTTTTATGCAGGTGATAATCCAGTTTTGAGGAAAAAACCTTCAGAAGAGGGAGGAAATGATGAGAACATCGGAACCACAACAACGTCAAACGAGCCAGACTTGGAGGATCTTACGCCGCAAGTGCCAAGTGGACCAATCAAAAGTCAAAGAGAAAAGGCAATTGACTTCAAATTCAACCATTTCGTGGAGCACTTGCTGGAGCGGAAGAAAGATAGACCAGGAACGACCAGCTTGACCACCAGCTCGGCTAAGCTCTGATCACTTCCACGTCTCACCGGTTATCTTTTTCATGCACGACCAGCTTCACTTGGTGTCTTTACTATCACTAAGTAAAGACACCGTAAAATCATGCTAAGGAATTGTACTCTTTTTCCTACTTTCGGTTTTGTCCCACTGAGATTTCCGAAGGGGGTTTTAACGAGGCAACACCCTTAGTGTGTTTAGAATAGAAGACTTCTTCTTCTATTCTAATTGTTGGTCATCTACTTTGGATGTACCTTTTATTTTATTATTTTGGTTTTATTTCTTTTTAATTAAGTCCATAGTTGGTCAAACATGTTTATGACTAATTTTTTTATATTTATTTCATATTTTATGCTTTCGGTGACAATTTTCTTTTTATGTCATAAGGAAATTCGCTCAGACCTAATTGTAAGCACTATATAAACTCTTTTAAGTCATCAGTGAGACTAAGAACTTTCAGAACAAAACCCTAAGTCTCTAATAGCTTGTATCCGTCGAGTAGCATCCTTAGTGTAGCCTAGATTAAGATTTTTTTCTCATAGCTTTGATTTCATCTGGCTTGGAAATTTCTGGTGTATCACAAGGTTTTCATCCCTTGTGTGGTCCAATTCTATCCATTTAGCGTAGCTGTCCAGAATTGAGATTTTCTTTGATCAGACACAACACGATCCTGATCCAGGCTTGTATCACCTATAAACTATGATGGCTGAACAACAAGACGAAGTTGTACATTTAGGACCAAGTTAAGGCCTCATTCAGCATCGGCAGATACCAGGACCAGGTCACCTGTGATGTCGTCCTGATGTCAGTTGGACATCTTCTGCTTGGACGACCATGGCAATTTGACAGAGAGACTACGCACAACGGACGGACCAACTTCTATTCATTACTCCACGACAAACGTAGATACAATATATCACCAATGTTTACACACGCCGTTCAAGAAATGCAATCTAAGATGGCGAAAGATCAACATGCCCGTAAGGAGAACCTTTTAATAAACGTGGCAGATATGCGGAAATCCACCCGTACCAAGGGTACCCAGCTTGTTTTGATGCTCTATAAAGAGAGGCTCCACACGTCCAACACCGAGGCACCATTACCTCACCTATCCGAGAGATCGAGCACCACATCGACTTAGTTCCCGGAGCTCAGTTTCCCGATCGTCCTGCATACAGAGTCAACCCCGAGGAGGCAAAAGATTTAGAACGGCAAGTCCAGGACCTCATGGCTCAAGGTTACGTCCGAGAGAGCCTCAGTCCCTGTGTCGTCCCGGTCCTACTTGTACCAAAGAAAGACGGGAGCTGGAAGATGTGCATCGATTGTCGCGCCATCAACAACAATACAATCAAGTACCGGCACCCCATTTCGCATATGGACGACATGCTAGACAAGTTAAACGGAGCCGTGGTCTTCTCAAAAATTCACTTGAAAAGCGAATATCATCAAGTAAGGATGCGAGAAGGAGACAAATGGAAGACTGCGTTCAAGACCAAGCAGGGTCTTTATGAGTGGCTAGTAATGCCATTTGGCATGTCAAACGCTCCAAGTACATTTATGCGCCTTATGAACGAAGTCCTTCGACCGTTCATTGGCAAGTTCGTAGTAGTCTACTTCGACGATATTCTCGTCTAAAGCACGACCTACATAAACCTTCTGGATCATCTAGAGGCAGTGATTACCACCTTGCAGAGAGAGCAGTTGTACGCAAATCTCAAGAAATGTACATTCTGCACGGACCAAGTTTTTTCCTTGGATTCTTCGTGAGTTCCAAGGGATTCCGGGTGGACGACAAGAAGATCAAGGCCATACAGGAGTGGCCCACATCGCAGACCGCCAGCCAGGTCTGTAGCTTCCACGGACTCGCCAGCTTCTACCGACGGTTCGTCCGAGATTTCAGTACAATAGCTGGTCCATTGTCCTCGACAATAAAGAAGAACCAAGACTTTCGTTGGGAGCCCGAACAAGATAAGTCCTTTAAGCTTCTGAAGGAACGCCTCAACCATGCCACAGTCCTAGTCCTGCCGGACTTCACTCAGACATTCGAGGCGAGTGTGATGCTTCAGAGATTGGCATCGGAGCCGTTCTCACCCAAGGTGGAAGGCATGTGGCCTACTTCAGCGAAAAGTTAAGTGGAGCTTCACTTAACTATCCGACCTAAGACAAGGAGCACTATGCCTTAGTCAGTGCCTTAGAGACTTAGCAGCACTAGTGTGTGATACACATCGACCATCAGACACTCCAGCACCTCAGAGGATAAATCACGCTGAAGAAGAGAAATGCCCGTTGGTTGGAATATATCGAGACCTTTCCCTACGTCATTAAGTACAAGAAGGGAACGGACAACCTTATCCCACAGATACAACTAGATTTCCGTCATGGAGTCAAAAGTTATGGGTTTGGAGATGATCAAAGAGCTGTACGCGGACGATGCAAACTTCACTAAAGCCTACTAGGAGCCCAGCAAGGGCACCTACAGCCAGTTTTACCTGTTTGACGGTTTTCTTTTTAAGGATAAGCGACTATGCATTATGAGAGGATCAATTTGAGAGCTGCTTTTGAGAGAGGCCCACGGAGGAGGTCTAATGGGTCATTTTGGCATTGATAACACATTAAGCATGCTTAAGGAGCACTTCTACTGGCCCCACCAGCGACAAGATATAGAGGCACACTGCGCTAAGTGCCTTATCTGCAAACAGGCTAAATCCAAGATGCATCCGCAGGGTTCTTACATGCCATTACCAGTCCCATCTGCGCCCGGGACGGACATTTCCATGAATTTCGTATTAGGCCTGCCAAAAAATCAATCACAAGGACTCCATCTTCGTAGTGGTCAACCGATTTTCCAAGATGGCACACTTCATCGCTTGCAACAAGACCAATGACGCAAGCCAGACTGCCGACCTGTTCTTCAAGGAGATCGTACGACTGCACGACATTCCCAGGACGATTGCATCCGACCGCAACACCAAGTTCCACAGCCCCTTCTGACGAGCATTGTGGCGTAAATTAGGCACCAACCTCTTGTTTTCCACCGCATACAATCCGTAGACTGACGGACAGACAGAGGTTATCAACCGGACATTGTCCCAACATTGAGAGCGACAATCGGCAGAAACTTGAAGAATTGGTAGGAGTGCCTTCCGTATGTCGAGTTTGCTTACAACAGAGGTAAACACTCCGGCACGAAGCGTTCTCCATTTGAAGTCGTCTTCGGCTTCAACCCGACCATTGGGAGACGCCATCAGCTTAGAGGGAGAAGCAAAGGCGGAATACATCAAGCGTCTTCATGCAGAGACCAAGGCAAATCTGGAGCAACAGAACATCCAGAACGTCAAGAACGCCAACAAAGGCCGCAGGCACATGGTTTTCAAGGAGGGAGATTGGATTTGGTTACATCTGTGACCAGAGAGATTTTCTCAACGACGAAAGAGCAAGCTTATACCCCGGGGAGATGGTCCATTCCATGTCCTTCGGGAAATCAACGACAAAGTCTATTAGCTCGAACTTCCAGGTAAGTATAACGTGTCTAGTACATTTAATGTTTCTGACTTAGAGTTGTTTGATGCATGTGAGGAGTTTGCTTTGGAGACCAAAGCACTTCAAGAGGGAGGGAATGATGAGGACATCGAGCCAACCACTGGACCAGTCATCCCACCAAGACCACTCACACGGTCCAAGAGGAAGGCGTCAGGAGACAAGCTCGGCATGCTACTGGATAGTGGAACCGGACCAGACTTCGAGACGCCCATGACAAGCTCCGGACCGACCATGGCGACCTGGACCATTCTGACCCGTACAAGCATCATCACAACCAGTCCCGGACCAAGTGCCTTGTCCCGGTCGTCCCGACCAGCCGACCATGGACTAGGCGACCAGTCAGCGATCGGACCAGCATGCCAAGACCCAGCCAGCCCGAGAACGTTCGACCCGTTCCAGCTAGACAAAGAGCCATTGAGGTTCCTTTTAGAAGAATCTTCTTCCTCCGGTGTCTTTACCATTACCATCCGGTAGAGACACCAAAAGTATTTCTAGGAAATTGTACTCTTTTTCCTATCTTCGGTTTTGTCCCACTGGGTTTTCCGAAGAAGGTTTTAATGAGGCAATACTCTTAGTGCGCAAGACGGTGAAGACTTGTTCATAAATCCATCTCATTCACAAGTCTTCAACCGATTTCTAGTCTAATTATTATTGGGATTTCCTATCTTTATTCTATTTTCTAGACTAAGTATTTAATTGGGCTTATAAGTCATGTTGACTATTTGGGCCCAAAGTCTATTTTTAATTGCCAATAAGTAAACTACGTGTTTTTTTAATTCTTGTAAGGCTAAACATCATGTAGTTTAGCTTAAGTTATAATAAAGCATTTTATAATCCTTTTGTCTACACATTAATGAAACAACAAGCATTTTGACAAAAACCCTAAGACTAGTGTCTCAAATCCGCGCCGCCTCCTACCCAGGTTGCAGCCGTGTTCTTCTGTCTCTTTGGTTGAAGTTCTTGGAGTATCACAAGCCCCTTTTACAGCTTGTATGGTCCCTTTGATCCACCCCTTCACTTCCATCGATTTCTGTCCAGCAACCTGAGCATCTCGGTGAACGACAGCCCACCCCTCGGTTCTTGCATCAGTGTTTGTCTATTATGTTAGGTTATCCTTGTATTGTATCCAAAAATGTATTAGGCTATTCTTGCAACCAACCAAGCCTAGACTAGAATTTTATAAATAGGTCTCTCACTCCTCACTTGTAACCTAAGAAAACATAATCTCATTTTCTTCCATAATCATTTTCTCTCATTCTGTATTTTCTCTTTGTTTTCTCTATTCTCTCAATTCTCTCTCTAATCTTATACATTCAATCTCCAAATCTCTTAACCTATCATTCTTTCAATTTGGTTTAACCTAAGTTGTTACTTTATTATGGAAAACTGGAGCCACACACGGTCTCTTCTCCTTTTTTCTAACCCCTCCCCTTCTCAGTTGTAATTCTTTCTCTCTCTGTCTTCGTAGCAATTTTTTCCTCTCCAATCTAACAACCACAACTTTTTGTCTCTCTTTACGACTCAAACGTAGCCGCACGAGGTAAAATCATGTACTTTAAACTGTTCTTAATTTGTAAAACTCGATGCAATTTTTTCGGAGTTGGTAATACAAAGTAGGTTACCCATAGGACAAAAACCGAATAGTCGAGGTGTAGAGAACCTATGTTCAGTCTACATGTTGAATTTTCTGTCTTGCATATAACTAAAGCAGTAACTCTCTTTTTCACGACCGAAAGCTAACGAATATCTAAGATCGATGTGATTCCAGGTTAATAATGGTGAAATCGAATTGCGGAAAAGGTTTGCAATCAATAAAAGGAAACCCAATGTCGTGGGCGCGGGAATAACACAAAGTGGAGGAGGAATCCCCTCAACATGATGACAATAAGTACATGCAAGAAAGCGACAAAGACCCTAAAGAAGAAACATGGGATGAAGGAAGCAGAGGTAAACACGCCATGGATATACACGATAATGTTCACAGGATCTTCTCGACCATTGGACTAGGATACCTTCCCTTATAGACACAAACAGGATTTTTTGAACTCACCCACGAGTTATTTGCTTCACTCCAAATATACTTCCACCAACAGATGTCGCAAGACCAAGTTACTAGGGGCCACATCAATTTCCTTGCAAAAGGAAGACCTTATTGGGTAAAAAAAAGCAAACTAAGCACTATCAAGAATGAGGAAATGGTGTGGCTGACAAAAGGTATTCAACCCTATATGAGAGTATGCCTGGATTACTCGCCAGTGGAAGGAAATGGTGATCACATGTGTATTGCAGCGATGCTAATACAAAGATTTATAAAAATATGTCAGGAAGTGTTGCTACAACACCAGAGTAGGACAATACAACTGAGCATAGGAGGAATTTTCACCTCCATAGTCTTGCAAGTATACGTTCCAATCACAGAAAAACCTATTTTTCACCATTACTAGATGAAACAACAATGAATAAATCATGGTTTTTGGGAGGAGAAGTAGGGAGCAATCACGTTACTGATTTCACGTCAAAGGGACCATAACTGAGAGAATATTACTTCCACACCGGCCTCTCAAGAACATATTCAAAAGAGAGAATATTACTTCCACACCGGCCTCTTCGCTCAGAATGCCATGCATATGCTCCACCACCTATAAATCCATTTTGGAACAGAGCCGCAGGTGCTGCATGAAAAATAGAGCAGGGGCACGGTGGCCCATCAGCAGCAGGGGAAGTAACGCAAAGAGCTGAGTGATACACATTTGAACCATACAACGAGCCAATTGCAAGCAGGTGCATGCTTGCGGCTCATGAACACATCAGCCTCCTCTAATCGTTCTGCCAATACCAACAACGGATCATCAACAATATCACTCGCGCTGTTTGAGAAATGAAGAAAGATGTTCAGGAGATGAATAGGAAGATGAGTTGCAAAACCGGAGCCAGAACAAGCAGACAATCTCTGAGAACACGACCAACCAAGTTCCAAACCCGACCATCAGGATATGGATCCACAAATGCAGGTTCTTTCTAGATACCACACACATCGAGATGGTGTGAATTAAGTCTAGGGGAGGGATCTTGCTGCTAACTTTGTCTTAATTTTTTTACTGAGCCATGTTTGAATTTCATTGAGTCACAGAGTCCTAGTCATTTAAGTAGATTCGTAAAAAATCATTTAGGTTGTTAGCATAGGATCACATATTTTTCTCTTTCTTGACTAGTCATCACCTTTGATAATATTGAAAAATTGGAAACACCATAGTTGGAAATTCTCACTCGTGAAAAAGCTAACAGCTATGGGGCTCACTTTGACACTTTAGGAGAAATTCCGTGAACTTGAACTTAATTTGAATCATTAATTTTCTCGCGTATGGGTTTGATATGCATTTTTCGTGGTTTAAAATTTTCTACTCGATTTTCTCACTTTTTTGCCACTCTCTTGCAACCAAATAACTATCCCACCATAATCCCCAACCATTATTTTCAAAAAGAAAAAACTTTTCCTTGAGTGAGGCTTTTTTGTTGAAATTTGGTGCATGTGTAAAATGGTAAAGACAAGGAACGACAAGTGGTCTCATCTTCATAGGATAGGTAGGATCATTACGGAATTACATAATTACGGATGAAGTTTTCGGAACAATACTATTTGTAAGGAAGGTGAGAGAAAAAAAAAGAGAAGAAAGAAAAAGAAAGATCGAAAACGGGTTAGTAACCCTCAGTAATAAAAAAATAAGAGAGTTTAAAAATGGGTTAGTAACCTTTAGTGGAGTAAGAGGAAACCGAATCCATGGAAAAGATCTTAATATTAGAATCCTCCGGGAAACGAGTACACTTAAAAATCTCTCATTAGGAAATACGAATCTAAGGAAGAAAAAAAAGGGAGCACATAAAAACCCAAGCCTTATAATAGGAAGGATCCAAATGCCCAAGGATTTTTTCAAATATTTGGCTAAAAATGTTTTTGGGATCAGAACGCAAAACGAGAGGGATAGTACTAGGATTTGGAACTTCTTGGGATATGAATGAGGATGAACTTTTTGTTTGCATCATTCATTCTTTGCTTATGCTATTTTCTATAATGTCAAGCATACGATTTTGAGAGATAGACACCACAAAGAACTAGCCCCAGAAAGGTACATCCCTAATCGACCCTTCTTTTGTTCACCCTTAGCCGACTGAGAATTGATTGATCTCCATTAAGCAAGACCACACTTTAATAAATCCTAATGAACGCAAAGGATTGTTCTTAACCTGACTATGTTGGTTCCAGAGTTTACTGAGAACGTGATGACCATGGTAATGTACGAGAGAGTATTTGTTATATATCACGAATGACAGCCATTTGAGACCATAATTTCTTTTTTGTTTAAGCATTTAGCATAGTCGATCATTCTAGGTTTACTTAAGGACAAGCAAAAGGCAATTCTAAGGGAATGATATCTTAGGATTTTACAAGGATTTAGCTATCTAGGATGCATTTTATGGTGTTTTAGGATTGAATTTTGTGTACATATTACATAAACAAGTGTTTGTGTGACAAAACCAGAATGGAGTAAAACCGAAGAGAAAAGGCGGGATTGTGTATGAAATCGTGTATCAGAGGGGGTGTTTTAGGACTGCATTTTGTGTACATATTACATAAACAAGTGTTCGTGTGACAAAGCCAAAAATGGAGTAAAACCAAAGTGAAAAGGCGGGATTTGTGTGTGGAATCGTGTATCAGATGGAGATTGCGTATCAAGGAACGAATCATCAGATATAAGGAAGCTAAAGAAGAAAGGAAAGAAGAAAATCAAAGAAGAAAGGAAAGAAGGAAAGAAAGAGACAGCGGATCAGAGGAGAATCAAGATAAGGAAAAAAACTATAGTAATATACACAATGGGTTCCAAGCCTATTGTGCACGACCAATGACTTATCAAAACCGATAAAGTCGTGTTACTCTTCCTAGGGAAAACACTTGCCTCTATATATCTATAGATATGTACCCCCTAGGGGGAGAAGAGAAAAAAAAAAAGGTTTAGTTTTAGAGTTTTTAAAATTCTAGTTTTATTCTTAATTTTTAATTTAGTTTTAATTTTTTGCAAGACTTTTTTATCTTATTTTAAATATTCATATTCCTTCACTTTATTTTTCTTAAATTACTTGCACTTTAGTTAGTTTTAAACTCCATTTCATGTACTCTACTACATTCTCATGGTTAACAAGTCATCAGTCAATATGATTTTGTTACCATCTATAATTAGCGAGTAGACTCTCTCAACCTTTTGGATTGGGTAATAGGGAGGATGTTCTAAAAGGAAAAATGATGATTGTTTAAATCTTCAATGCACTGTTTCCATCGTGTCCGTGAGATTCTTAATGTCAGGCTCCATAGTGAACACTCAAGCATGAATCATAAGCTGTAAGCGATCCTGAGCGGGATGTTTGTCGTGCTTGAACACTCTACACACGGGCATGGTTGAATCTGTTCAAAGAACGTTGACTTCGGGTTACCTTGCTACAGACAGAGAGAACACAGTCTTAAAAGCATCAGCATCAGTGATACTATTAGAGTCTCTAAAAATAGTAATATTTTAATGATTTTTATTTAATTTTATTAATTTTATTGTTATTAAATATTAAACCTATAATATTATGACACCTATGAGAGAGTCTCTTTAAAGAGTTTCTAAAGTCTCTTTCTACTGAGACGTTTTAAATCAAAAGTTTCTTAACTTTTATTTTTTATTTATTTTTATTAGATGATACTCACAAAGTCTCACCAATGCACATGCTCTAATGCTCATCACTCACCAAGGTCTCAGAGCGAACGTTTGAAGTTGATATGGTGAGTGATGAAGTGGTTTATGTCACGAAAGTTGATTAATTATAAATCTGAGCTTTTCTCTAACGTGGGTCGAACGTAATAAGCTTATAAACATGAATTCATACAAATCTTCTTTAGAAGTATCTGACCAACTACGTGATCCCGAAGGTTCCTTCAATCTAAAAAACAAACAAACTAAAATGTTTTTATTTCTCTTATCTTTAATAAGATTTTTTAGACATGACTATTTATTTTACTGCTTAGTTTCAGTTTAGTGACACCATTCTACCAAGTACCAACCTAGAACCTTTTTATCCGCATAATTTAAATATAAACTTATATTCTAGGTGCTTAAAAGAACCTCATGATTTGGATTGATACCCTACGTACTACAAACTATGCATTGCGACTATTTATCTCACAAAAAAATTTGACTCTATCAATACCCTACACATTCCCTTGTACATACTTGCATTCACTTTATTGTTATTTTGATCTTTTCCACTCTCTTAATCACATTAGGACGGTGTGAATTAAGTCTGGGGCAGGGATCTCATCGCTTATTTTGTATTATGTGTTTGTTTGAGTCATTTTTGATCGAGTCATACATTTGCTAACACTAAAAAAAATGATCATCCAGGTTATTAGATTTGTTTTGCATAAGTATAAGAATATGTTAGCTAATGTCAGCATAGGACCAAACGCTTGTTTTTTTATTGGTCATCACTTTTGAGAACATTAAAAATATAGAAACACCATGGTTGGAAATCTTCACTCTCGAAAAAGCCATGTATATTTACTACTTAAATTGTCCTTTTAGAAGAAATTTCATGAACTTGATCGTAATTTGAATCATTAGTTTTCTCGCTTAGGGATCTGAAGTAAATTTCTCATGGTTTAAAATTTCTCATTCGGTTTTCTTAACTTTTTACCACCTCTTACAACCAAATTATTACCCATATCCTACACCCTAACCATTCTTTTCAAAACCAAAATATTTTTCTTTGAGTGAGGCCTTTTTGTTGAAATATGGTGCATGTGTAAAATGGTCAAAAAAGAGGAACAACAAAGGCTTTTATCCTCATTGGTTAGATTCATCGCGGGTTAGCATAGTTAGGAACAGAATTTTGGGTACAATACCATTAGGATTGGGAAGATGAGTGTAAAAAAAAAGGAGAGAGAAAAAAAAAAAAGAAATCAAATCCGAAGCTAAAAAGAGAAACATATAAGAAATTGAAGAATCTTATCATAAGAAAGCTCTAAGAAAAAGCTAGCAAGGAAAACACTTGAGAATCTTCCATTAGGAATACAATATAAGGAAGGGGAGCATTATAAAAATGGAAAAAAGAAAACAAGCAGAAATAAGAGCTTTCGAAAAGAAAAATCAAAAAGGAAAAAAATTCCAAGAATTTCATCAGGTACTTGGCTAAAAAGGGTTTGTGAAATGAGAGTAAAATGGAAATGGTTAGTCATAGGGTTTATAACTTAGTGGGATAGGAATGGAGATGAACCCCTTCTATGCATAAGTTGTTCTTTACTTGAGCAATATTACATTATATCAAGCATACAATTTTGAGAGATAGCCACCCAAAGAACTAACTCCAGAAAAGTACATTTCTACTCAACCTTTTTCTCACCATATATCCGAGCAAAAAAAATATCAATTTCCCTTAAGTGAGATTTCACCTTAATAACTCTTAATGAATGTAGGGAACTGTTTTGATTATGTTAATTCCATAGACATTTGAAGAGGAGATGACCATAGTAAATTACAAGAGAGTATTTTTTTTTATTTCATGAAGAACAACCACTTAGAGTGTAGTGTTTCATTATTAGCCAAGTATCTTTTGTAATAGATTTTATTCTGTAAGATACATTTACATTCTATGTTTCCTTGGGGAAAAGCAAATGACAAGTCGGGAAGATTGGATATCTTGAAAGATTATGAGATTAAAAGATTCAGATATTTGTAGATTGAGAGAGAGAGATATTAGAGAGATTAGAGAGAAAAGTGAGAATGATTATTATTGAGATTTTAGAAAAAATGAATTTCTTACTTACAAAGGAAGAGAGATACAACTATTTATACTAAATTAGTCTAAGCTTGTTTGGATACTAAGATAGCCTAATACATGTTTGGCTACAAGGATAACATATCATTAATCACAAACAAGCATAAGCCACTCCCATTGGACACATGGCACCTACTTAGTGTCTAAGGAACACTTTTTCATTTCTTCTCTTTGTCTTCATCAATCTTCTTCATTCCAACACTCCCCCTCAAGCTTAAGTCATGAAGAATGGCTAAACTTACAACCATGAAGCATTACCTCATTAGAAACGTAAAGAAGGAAAACCCATTTGGGACAAAACCTTTCTTAGGGAAAAAGAGTATAACACTCCATGATCAGAATTAGTGTTGTGGAATGGACATGAGGCCAAACCTTGGATAGATAGAGCCGCCAGTCTTCAGTGTGGTAGTCTTGGTGAACACATCTGCTAAGTTGATCCTCACTCCTTGTGTAGCAAGGTAAGATAATTTTATTTCTAATAGCTTCTCTCACCTTATGGCAATCCACTTCAATGTGCTTGGTTCTTTCATGGAACACTGAGTTAGAGGCAATATGTATGGCTGCTTGATTGTCACAATGGACTGTGATAAGAGACTTCAAGCTCACGCCAAGAATGTCAAGGAGAAGTTGCTTCAGCCAGATGCATTCTGTGGTAAGCTTCTTCATAGCCATGTATTCAGCTTCTGCACTAGAGAAAGATACAACCTTCTGCTTCTTAGTCTTCCAGGTCACAAGATTACCTCCTATGAAGGTGCAGTAGCCGGTTGTGCTTCTCCTATCTTCTCTGTCCCCTGCCCAATCTACATCACAATAACCTACAACTTCTGTGTTTCCATTACAACCCATCCATATACTTTGTTCTTTGGTGCCTTTCAAGTATCTCAATATGCGCATGATCATGTTCCAATGCCTTATCTTTGGGTCTTGCATATGTTGAGATTGATTTAAAAAGTGGATCATGTATGGATCATGTATCTTTTCTAAGATTGATTTAAAAAGTGGATATCATCAGATTAGGATGAAAGAATGAGATGAATGGAAAACGACATTTAAAACAAAACTAGGATTGTATGAATGGTTAGTTATGCCTTTTGGATTAACCAATGCACCTAGTACCTTCATGAGGTTAATGAATCATGTCTTAAAAGCATTTATAGGACGATTTGTAGTGGTTTATTTTGATGATATTTTAATCTATAGCAAGACGAAGGAAGAACATCTAGACCATCTTAGACAAGTTTTAGACATGTTAAGGAAAGAACACCTGTATTCAAACAAAAATAAATGCCCTTTTGGAACAGATAACTTGGTCTTTTTGGGTTTTGTTATTACTTTTCAGGGAATTCAGGTGGACAAGGAGAAGGTAAAAGCTATTAGAGAATGGCCAGCGCCCAAGAGTATTGGAGAGGTGAGGAGTTTTGATGGACTTGTTGGATTCTATAGGAGATTTGTGAAGGATTTCAGCACCATAGCAGCACCACTCACTGAAGTGGTAAAGAAGGCTGTGGGATTCACGTGGGGACCCTCTCAACAAAAGGCATTCGAGCTTCTGAAAGGGAAGTTGACTAATGCTCCTTTACTTGCACTTTCAGATTTTTTAAAAACTTTTGAGATTGAATGTGATGCCTCTGGAGTTGGAATTGGTGTTGTCTTAATGCAGGAAAAGAGGCCCTTAGCGTTTTTCAGTGAGAAATTAGGAGGAGTAACTCTCAACTATCCCACTTATGATTAAAAACTATATGCTCTGGTGAGAGCTCTACAGATGTGGCAACACTACCTATGGCCAAAGAAGTTTGTCATTCATACAGACCATGAATCTCTTAAGCATCTCAAGGGGCAACATAAACTAAATAAGAGACATGCACGATGGGTAGAATTCATCGAAATCTTTTCTTAGTCATTCATTATAAACAAGGTAAGGAAATGTAGTAACAGATGCACTATAAAAAAGGTATGGACTACTATCTTTCATGGAAACAAAGCTATTAGGGTTAGAACATCTTAGATCTTATTATGCTATTGACCCAGACTTTAGCGAGATGTATAAGGACACTCACAGGCATGCCCAAGGACGTTTTTATCAGTTCAATGGGTTCCTCTTCTGTGACATCCGACTCTGTGTTCCTTGTGGAACAATGAGAGAGTTATATGCAGCACCGGTCCAATGATTTTTGATAAACAATTTATTACAAAAATAAAATAGCAAATATTTTTTTAAAAAAAAAAATCTAATTTCATAAACAATTTATTACAAAAAATATAGTACTGAAATATATTTTTGTATTTTTTGCCGTAAAATCATTTATCAAACTCATATAGTCAAGATCTTTAACCATATTTGCCTCGATTTATAGCAAAGCTTACTCATTCAATCTCTCTTATAACATGTTAGACCGCAAATAATTCTTTATAAATTTCAGTTTTGAATTTTTTTTTGTGATAGCAACTGAAACCGGAATTTTCAACAATATGTGATAAGCGATTCATGTATTTGGATAACAACATTTCAATATTTCAGAAAACCAAGTATTTCAATAGGATTACCCACTTACTTCTGTAAAATATTTTGAAGATGAAAAAAAATTAAATCTCAAAAAAGAGTTCTCTTAAATAATATATTTTTTTCTTATCTATTAATTATACATATAAAATTAATTGAAAAGAAAAAAAATCCAAAAAAATCAGTTATTAGAAAAGGAAAGGAAAATATTTTTTTTTTATTTTACATATTTTTAAAATTAATATATTTAAAGCCCATGATCCATAGTTAATTTGATGCTCCTAAAAGTATAAATTTTTTGTGATGCCCTAGGCCTAAGCTTTGGTTGCTGGGACCCTGGGCCGAGTCTGGTTATATGTAAGAAAAACTCATGGAGGTGGGCTCATGGGACACTTTGGAGTCGCCAAGACTCTAGCTACATTACAGGAACACTTCTACTGGCCCAGCATGAGAAGGGACGTCGAGAAGATATGTTCAAGGTGCATCAAATGCAAGCATGCTAAGGCCCATGCGCAATCTTCAGATTTGTATTCCCCTTTATCCATACCAGATCATCTTTGGACTGATATTTCGATGGATTTTGTGTTAGGACTGCCAAGAACTAAGAAATGAAAAGATAGTATCTTTGTGGTAGTTGACAGGTTTTCTAAAATGGCACATTTTATACCTTGTCATAAAACAGATGATGTCATTTCGGTAGCAGAACTGTTCTCTAAAGAAATAGTTACATTACGAGGAATGACTAGGACAATTGCGTCATACAGGGATACTAAGTTTCCTAGTCATTTCTGGAGAACCTTATGGGGAAAACTAGGGACTAAGCTGATGTTCTCAACTACTTGTCATCCTCAGACAGATGGGCAAAATGAAACAGTTAATAGGACATTTTCTGTCCTTTTAAGAGCCATTATAAAGAAAAATATTAAGACTTGGGAAGATTGTTTACCTCATTTAGAGTTTGCTTATAATAGGTCTATACATTCAGCTACGAAGTTTACTCTATTCCAAGTAGTTTATTGTTTCAATCCATTATCTCCTTTAGATCTCATTACTTTACCTCTGAAAGAACAAACTAACCTTGATGGCAAAAGGAAGGCCAAATTTGTCAAATCTTTGCATGAACAGGTTAAGAGGAACATAGGAGAAAGGACAAAGGGTGTATGCTAAGAAGAAGAATAAAGGAAAAAAGATGATATTTGAACCAGGAGATTTAGTATGGATCCACTTGATTAAAGATAGGTTTCCTAATGAGAGGAAGTCAAAATTGATGCCTCAAGTAGATGGACCTTTCAAGTACTCAGGAGAATCAATAACAATGCGTATCAGATTGAACTTGGATTTAAGTATTCTATTAGTAATACATTAAATGTTTCTGACTTAATTCATTTTGTTGCATATGATCCAGATTTGAGGACAAATCATTTTGAAGGAGAAGGGGATGATGCGAGCAAGGAAGCACATGAAGACTCAACAGACAAGGAGACAGAGGAGGAGGACGCCCATCAAGAAGAAACCCCTTTAATGATGCCAATAGGAGATGATTAAGGAGATAGTGTCAGCTCGACTAATCAAGAAAAAAACTATGAAAGAGAATAAGAATTGTGGACTGGACCAACAACAAGAGCAAGGAGTAAAGCACAAAAAAAGATCCTTCAAATTCTAATTGAAGACGTGGGAAATGAAGAGAAAGAGGCTAAAACTAAACCAGCTTTTTGGTTTAATTTGTTTCTAGTCAATCACTTAAATTAAACTAGTAAGGTTAGAATTAGGAATAAATCTGGTTCATTAAAATTAATCCAGTTAGGATAGGTTAGATAAGGATATATCATTCTGGATATTCATTTAGGATTAGATTAGATTAGATGGAATATGTTATTATGGCATAATCTCTTTAGGTCTTTCTGCCTTTAAAAAGGCATTCACCCCCCCCCCCCAATTGGAAGGCACACAATTTTCTTATCAAAAGTATAGTAGAGAGACTTTTTCTTCCTCTTTGCTTTCTTTTTTCAGCACAAGAACATTGAACAATCACTACAAGGGTAGAGTAATCTACTGTGATCTTCCATAGCTCTATAGCAGGGTGATCCTGTGCTATTGGAATCCACAAACCTCTCCACATGCGCCTGATGGAGAGATAGTAGCCTCCAATTCTTCATCCATACCAGATGCCAATTCAATCTAAGTTCTAGTAGCCTTAGATTCCATCATTCAATTGATTTTCTAGAGAGTTAGTAACCTCTAGAGACTCATCATCCTAACCTCAAGAGATCTTGTCGTATCAGACACATCCAGAGACGTACCAAGAAGTCTGAAAAGCAAATATGAGAAAAAGTCCCTAATACAAGAAGTCTGAAAAGGATACAAACCCCTAATATGAGAAGACTGAAAGTGAACAATCCATAATTTAAGTGGCAATCGACCAAAGCAAACAGATTCAGAGTACTTTACCGGTGGAAAGCAAGCAAGAAGTTGTAAATATGGGGGCAAACAACAAACTTGACGGTGGCTCCCAGATCTGTTAAAAATAGAAAACGGTTTTTTTAACTATAAGTTTAAAACACGAGAAAACCAAAGGTGACCACCGATGAAGGAGGAAGAGGGATTAACTGAGACACCGAAGACCAACAACCAATAAATCTGGCAAAAAAAAACTTTAGTTCGTTAAATGACGGCGGTAATCAAGTTAACTTCTGCCAAAATACGCAGAAAATAAGGTAGACAAGAAGAGGGTTTAACCTATGTAGATCTGAGGCTGACTAGGTAACAGGTCTGGCGGCAAAATGTCTTTCCATGAGAAAATGGGATGGCGGCGATAAAATCGTTCGACCAACTGCGGCGTGAGAGAATAGTGAATGGAATGTTAAAATGTTTTTTTAACCAAACGATTTCAACTATTTATATGTTGGGTAATTTTGGATAGGTTTAATTGCTTCTGGTTTAGTAATTTATTTTTTGGTTCAGAGACTATGAAATTTTCTATACATTTTTCAGAAAAAGTCTTCATATAATATATCTTATACCCAGAAGTAGATTTCACATGAAATTTCATATACACATTTTCGGTTTAGTGAATTATTTCCCTTTTTGGTAGAGAGACTTTTTATGAAGTCTCATATATCCCTAAGGAGTCTCCTATATTCTTAAGGTGACTTCATATAAAGTCTCTTATACGCATTTCGTATTAGTAAATATTTTTTCTTTTCAGGAGAATTCTATAGATGTCTCCTATACACACTTCAGAACAAACTTTATATGCAATTTCCTACATACTTCTAACAACAACAAAATCTAAATTTTATTTGCTACTTCAAAAATATTTATTTAAGTTATATAATTTTAACCTTTTCGAGTTTCAGTTGTATCTATTTTTAATTTACATAGTCCAAAGATATTTATTTAATTTATACACACTAATTTTGATTTTAAAAAAATATTTTTTATTTATTAATTTAGATAGTCCAAATATATTTTATATTTAAGAAGAACCAACTTGTCATCAGTGGAAATTTTATATCCCGGGAAATATAAAGTTTGATGTTACTTGCGTCATCAGTGGAATTGTGTTTAAGGATTCTTTGTGTGATGCAGGACCTGACATAAATATCGTCCAGCAGTCTAAACCTGGTCTATATCTAAAACTCTTTCTAAGCCAAAAAAAATTTCTAGAGTTTTGATTTTTTTCAAATATGGATTATCTATTTAGGAGACTCCATAAAGATATCTAAAATAGATATTTTCATAGATAATGTGTGGTATATATAAAAAAAGCATGAATGAGAAAAAATTAACAATAAAGATCAGAATGCTAAGAAAATTCTTATAATTGTAGAAACTGAAAAAAAATTTATGGGAAAAACTCAACAAATAGATGATAGAAAGATTAAAGAAAGGATCATGAGATCCATAAAAGGTGATGGAGTTAGGTTGATAAAATTTGGAAAGAGACATATTTTAAGGATGGTTTTGTAGCAAAAAGTCATTGACAAAACAGCCATGGGAGTAAGAAATATGTGATGTAGCTTCTCACCCCCTGCATGCGGAATGCGATGCTTATATTGACCATAGAGTACATGAAATTTATTCTAATAATTAATTGTGGTATTTGCTACAGAATATTCTGATTTTGAAAAAATGGTGTCTATAGCCACAAAGTGACCTGCTTTCTCGCCCTACTTAAATGAATTCAAATGCTCTAAGGAGCTTTTACGTTATTTTGTCATCGAACATATTCCACATGTAAAGAATACAAATATGAATAAGTTAGTACATAATGTTAGGAATTTTCTTACCGCAATAGTTTATGTTGATTTAGTACCACTAGTTTGACTAGCTGAACTGTGTTAGAATGAGAGATTAGATTTACCATTGAAGAATAGAGAGAGTTTTAGAGAAAAGAGAATGAAAGAAATGATTTTTTATTAATAATGAAAGAATTAATTTTCTTACGTACAAATGAAGAGTACAAATGTTTGTATAGAGAGTTTACAATCCTTGTGTCCAAACACACCCTATTAGGCGCCTAATGCACTTGTTTGGCTATAGGTTTAGAAGCTCATTTATACTCTCCCTTTGGTTTAGAGTATTTATTCCATTTTTCTTTCTAACACTTCATACTCTCTCTTTGTCTTAATCTACTTCTTTTCTTCTTCATTTTAACACTCCCCCTCAAGTTTAAGCTTGGGTGAATGGTTGAACTTGCAAAGATGAAGATAATTTCCTCCTTCTTCCTCTTTACTCCCTTTCAAGCTTGATTTTTAATGTTCATAGAAACCAAACTTGGAATCTTAAAAAACTTCCTCATTAAAAACCTTAGTATGGAAAATCCTTTGGGACAAAACCTATTAGGGAAAAAGAGTGAATTATTCTTAGCTAGGGATTGGCCACTGAATCTATGAGCTTTAAATCCACCATAGAGAGCTCCATAGACCCTTGATAAAGGCCTTGTTGAAATCGCATGTGAATGGCAGCTTTAAAACTTCTTCCAAGTCTGGTCCATTTCTCCCCCTTTCTTTTGACTCATTGTCTTTAAGAGGTGATTTTGATCTAGCTTTCCTTAAAGTCTTTAATTTAAACTTGTTTCACATACACATATACATGCATGTATCAATTCTCACAAGATAAACCAATGCATTATAATGTAAGAATGATTTTAACTTCCCTTTTATAAGAGTGGATGGCGATTTTTGGATGGTATGATCTAGACCAGTCTGGTTTTCTAAAGACTTCACATTAAGGTCTGTGGATTCATCATGATCACATGGTTCTCTTCCCATATATGTTTGAATTTCCCTTTGACCAGCTTCATTTTGCTTCACCTTCTACTTTCAATAAGCATAAATCAAGAGAATAAAATTGTAGAATTAAGCTTGAGTAGAGTGAGCACACTTATCTTCTAATACACTTTTCCACCATGCTTCCACTAATTGATGTAGGATAAGTCATGCTTATGACTGTTTTTCATCACTTCTTGATCTAAAACATCATAACAACTCAAAAATAAAGATTAGTATTCCAGAACTTTAATAAGATCAAGTATGGTATCAAGTATAATATTTAGCCAAATTCTGAACCTAAAATCATAGAGTTAAAGAATTTATTTTAGATAGAACCTTTGATGAAAGAATTAGGCTGAGAAACACAATTCTTGTGCTCACTTGGTTTTGGCAGACAGTTTGAAAGCCCATGAATGCGCCAAACAAGTCTTTGAATGTCCTTGTTTGTGCCTTGAAAGCTTTTGTATGCACCAGACATCTCCTTGAATATCCTTCTTTGTGCCTTAAAAGCCTTTGAATGCATCAGACACCTTGAATGCTCTTGTTTGCGACAGACACACTTTTTGTATGTCCTTATTTGCGCCAGACACCTTGAATGATTGTCCTTGTTTGCGCCTCCAAATTTAGCTCCATCTCGTCAGGAACCAGGTCTAGCATGGAATGAACCGCACCCAGTCAGGCACGCACTTGGCTCGTTCTTGCCACGATCCGGACTCAACTCGCCCAGACACAGACTTGGGATGCGCTTGGCTCATTCTTGGCACGATCCGGACTCAACTCGCTTAGACACAGACTTGGAACGCTCCAGCTCCATCTCCTTCTTGTGCCATTGAATGCTCATTTTCTTTCCCCCTCCCACAAGCTTGAGACTAGGAATGAAAGTCAAGTTTGGAAGAATGAGCATACATAGATTGTATATCTTAACTTGGTCTTCTTTATCCTTTAAACATAAAGAAGAAGATTGTAAGTATAAGAATATGAAGAATATGAGATTTGGAAATTAAAAGTATATGATTTTAAGTAGAAGAGATGAGATTGATGAAGAATTATGAAGAATTAATATGAGAGAATTATGATAAATGTCAAGGTGATTTTTGGATTCAAATAGGTTCTAAATGCAAAGCATAGTCTTCCTAGGTTCTCTTTCATCCTTTGATCATTTATAAATGAGGAATTTAATCAATCATGAAATAGGTAAAAGGTTTAGAGATAGCCTTAGCAAAGACTTTGATACTAAGTATTTGTGAGTATTTCTCCTTTGTGATTGATTATGATCTGAACTTGCAGCATGTGTGTTCAGTTGATTTTCACTTCAAGCACACACAAAAGGACACTTTACTCCATGGGAGCGCTGATTCATCACATTCCACCAGTCTTTCCTCTCCACTTCTTGTGGTGGCTGTTCTTGGTGGCCATTGGTTCTAACTTCTTCTCCATGTGCTGTGCCTTTTTCACTTGCTTTTTTTGCCTTTGTTAGACAATCAAGCTAAAACCTCAACTCCCATCTTAAGCCTTTGAACCTGTTGAGAATAGGCAGATTCTAAACAAAAGATAGTGAGTGAAAGAGAGTGATTAAGAGTAACCAAAACTTAATTTTAAACACTTCCTAAGGACTTTTGGATTCAACATGCCTTCTTAAACTTATTGTTCTAAGTAAAATACAAGGTTCTCTTCCCATAGGATCAATGCAATTCATGAGCAAATGATTCAGCTAGCTAAACTAGGTTTAAAATGTCTCATCTTAACAATTTCTAAATACATGAACACAATTCAATAGAATTCATGATTTACTAACCACCTAGATACTAGATTTCATATGGTTCTAACTCACACAATCATCAATGTAATCAACAAAATATAGTTGGATAAGAGTTTAGAAATAGCCTGTATGCATAAGACTTTGATACTAGGTATTTGCATTTGATTTTAGAAACTGGTTTTGGTGCATTCTCCATCCTTTTTCAACTTTAATATAGTTGCCTCTAACTCTTCCTCTTTTGTCCTAGCCTTTGCACTTTTTCTTGTTGCAGCCAAAGGTCTCCTAACCACCATTTTAATCACTTCCCAACTGCAGAACACTTCTTAACCTCCTAACCAACTTGTTTTCAATCAGTTTTAGCTGGTATAACAGCCTAACCAAGTTGTTTCAACAGCTTATAAACTAGGCTTCTCCATCTTTAATCCACCAATTTCAGACAAGGTATTAGGTTAGGTTGAACTGGTCTTTAAGGCTTAACAGCTTCTGATAACTCTTTTTAACTGCTTAACCACCTTTTAACCTGTTAAAAAAAAACCACCTTTTAACCTCCAAACACTAGCCTAAAACCGTCACGAACACCTTTCTTTAACCGCCACTGACAGTTTTTAACTCCAACCTCTTCTAACAAACATAACTGTCTATAACAACTTCTTGACCAGATTGTAACCACCTTTTAACTGTCTTCTAAAAACTTCTAAACTGATTAAAAACCTCTTAACTACTAACCAAAACTGTTTTAGGTAGTTAATAATTGGTTATAACAGCTGTCAAGTCTAACCTCCCTATACCAGAATTCAATATTTTCAGAATCTGACTAGTTCACAAGAAAATGAATATTGAAGCCAAAACTTGTCAGATTGTAATGAAACTTCTTGGAACCCTCCACAAGACTCTTATCTAACCTCTTAACATCTAAGATTCGGAAAAGAAAGAGAAGAGATAAGATTTTTATCACCAATGCACCAAAAGGTTCGAAACTGGACACGTCGAGGGAAAACAATCCAGAAGGCTTCAAAACTTGATTAGAGTGAGTTCTGACCACCTGAAACATCATCTAGACTCATTTCCCTTGAGGTTAGGCTTTGGAATCGATCAATTTGATGAAGATTTGAATAATTTATGCTTGTTCCAATGGAGGAGAACCCAGAAGATGCCGATCGCGACTCCTTCGTGGATAACTTTTGATTCTGATCACCAAATGAGATGAAAAAGGTGCATGGATGATCAGAAACTCTTACCTGATAATCTTTTTGATAGAAAGTGGAAGAAAACCTCGTGATCTTTCCGGAATTGATGAAGAACCACCATGATTTTCTCGGCATGTCCCATTTGGAGGTTTGCATGAAAGATTGAAAACAACTTGAGATTTTGCGGATTATATGGATGTTTCTTGCTCTGATACCATGTTAGAATGAGAGATTTAGATTCACCATTGGAGAATAGAGAGAGTTTTAGAGAAAAAAGAATGAGAAAAAAGATTTTTTTATTAATAATGAAAAAATTAATTTTCTTGCTTATAAATGAAGAATACAAGTGTTTATATAGAGAGTTTACAATCCTTGTGTCCAAATAAACCCTATTAGGTGCTTAATGCTCTTGTTTAGCTGTAGATTTAAAAATTCATTCATACTCTTCCTTTTGTTTAGACTATTTACTCTTTTTTTTCTTTCTAACACTTCATACTCTCTTTTTGTCTTAATCTACTTTTTTTTCTTCTTCATTTCTGAAACTGTTCTAGATAACTTTATTATTATTTGTTCAAAAAAAAGCAGTTTCTATCTTTACTCGGTAATTTAGTATATTTTTGAGAAAAAATACTCTAAAACAGAACAGTCACAATATGAATAAGTTTTCTAGAACCGATTATCGATTACATATGAGTCGTATAAATGTCTTTATAATGGGACCTTCAATTGATGATAAAATACGAGATGAGATTTTCACTCGATTGAGCTTATAATTCATCTGCATCGTCGTCTTCCTCATCCTCTGAGTCTGTTTCACTGAATCCAGAAAGCAAAATACGGAACCATATCAAATATCTAGCTGTTATTCTCATTAATGAATGATGAAGAATACATGGTTTATATACTAAATGGATCGAGTCTAAACTAAATACATTAAGATTCCCCTCAAGATAAAAATGCGGAAGCATATCAGATTTCTAACAGATGTTAATCAACATAGGAAAAAAATATTACACTAACCTTGATTTGCTGCAGTGGTTACTTAAAGTTTGACACAGAACCTTGCGGACGTCTCCTACTTTTAAGGACCCATTCTTTATTACCTCAGTGAGCTGCAACCGGTTATCAACATCAACGAATTTGATCTGACTCTAACCATCACTTAAGAGAGAGGTTACCAGAATGTTTACCTCGTCTTCAGTTTCCTCCAGCAATCTGTGTTAAGCAATCACATATAGATTTTAGACGAGTTTGATAAGATTTTAAGCTGGAACATGATACTGAGACCCATGTACAGGACCTGAGGAAGTTCGTGATTGTCTTACCTTCCACAATAAGTTGAAATGTCATTTGCATGCGCTTTAGCTTCTTGTTTATCTATGACAACACAAAAAACACGGAACATTATTCATAAACGAGTCTCTAAACCACTAATATAACTAGAGATTAGTATTTTACAGCCACAATACTAATTCCAGAATTTGAATCAGCATGAAAGCTCTCCAACAGTTTTACTCATTTTCTCAACAGAAATTTTGAACAGAAAAAGCGAGCAGCAGACCCAAAGACAGCCTAATCTATTAGACAAGTGGATACGCTACACACCAACACTTCTTCCTTTAACTCATTAACAGAGGCACATAAGATTAATTATTCAAATTACATAAGTATTGAAGTAGCTAGACAGGCCTACGGACAGATATCTGATGAAAACATGAAAAATTGTCACACAGCTTAAATTTCAAAAGGAGAGTACACATTACTTTTTAGATTGTCAAAACTCTCTACTTTGACCCATTCACTAATTTTAGATTCCACCTGCAGAAGTGTGGAAATTAGAATCTAGATGATCAAAAAGTAATAAGAATTCGATAAGAACTTGGCTTACCTTTTGTAGAGTATAGTCCTGCATTCTATCACAAAGCCCGTCCAACAAATCAACCACCCTCAGATCGCTTATTCTATTTGAATTTGAAAGAAAGGGAAAAAAGTACAGGGACATCATACACAGTGAGAAACATCCCTATAACATTAACATAGCTATTCAGTGGACAATTTAACAAATGTTTAAGAATTCAAGTGCACTAATTGTTTTTGTACATCAATTGACATACACTCTTACCAGCGTCCAAATGTTTATTCTTTGCTTTCCTCAGTCCTCCTAACTAAGGATATATATTACTGTAGTTAGGGATCACATTTTAAGTCCAATTTAGCTTTTAGTCCACACTTCTACATGTAGTAGAGATCACAATCACAAATCATGTATTCATGCAAGTGTACGTCAAATATGCCCAAGAAGTTCTCTTGTCCCATGTGAACAATTTATCCTTCTGATTTTAAGTTGGAAGTATACACAATCAAAGCAGACATGGTCTTCTTTTACAGATAATGCACAATGATGCTTCTTTGACGTACCTGTAATCAATAATCTTTCCTTCACGCTGGCCTTTAGAATTTAGTCGGTTTCTCATATCAAGATGGTTTCGTGGTTTTTCCTGTTTGGTAGTTAATAGCAAATTACTAAAACAGTGCATGTAAGCATTGCAGCAGAAAGAGAAGAGAAAGGTTGAAGCCTTGAAACAGAAACTGGCAGGCTTCGTATGCTATTGTTAATGTTATATTACAAGATGGAAGATTCTTACCTTCAAAAGCTGTGACTCCAATTCCTCCTGCACAACATCGAACCACATATTAGTAATAAGGAAGGTTCAAATCATTCTCAACTTAAGAAAACGATTCTTCTTTCATATAACCGAATGCATGAATTGGAAAAAAAGAAACAAATAAAACACTTGAAGAAGTAGAATAGAAAATTTTCATTATCTGAAATCAATATAAGTGTCCCACAATCCAAGCGAAACAGGACGAAGGCAAAAAAAAATATCTTCAACATTTTGAACCAATACAGAGTTCTAATTCGAATTCTTACTCCCTTACTTAGAAACAGAACAAAGAACTCAAAATTAGAACGCTCAAACTAAAATTCAGAGTGCTAATTCGATCACAACATAAAGAGAGTATACCAGAGACTAGGGAAAACAAGATCTTTATCCTGAAATCAATCCAAAAGCAGAAAGCAGAACGATTATAAACGAATTATTTTTATCAAACATCGAGAGAGCTTCGAAAACAACACCATCGGCTCGAATATACTTTACTTCTCAAGATTGTCGACATGCGTGAAACAAACATTAAAATCGAGTTCTCCAGATTGAAGGCTAATTCGAAAAGAATATTCAGTACCATCTCTTGTACATATTCAGCAATCGATGTATAACCCGACCTAGTTCGTCAGAATTATTTGAGAAAGCAAAGAGAAGAAAGCTAGAGATTCCGAGCATACCGCGACGGCGTTACAAGCAGCGCATTTGTCATCAACGGAGATTCCGAAAGAGAAAATCGTGATAATTACGACGATGAAAAGCACCAGCTTCGCCATCATTCGATTTCTTCGGATCTGTCTTCTCTTGTGGGCAAATGAGATTTTTGAAAATGTAAGAAAACACGTCATGCTATGCTTTGATAGGCTGCTATGAACCAATGAATTTACGAGTTGTAGCCACGTAAGACACCCCTCTAGACTCGTTGGCAATGTTCTCTAAAAATATTGTTTTATTCAGCACTTTTTTAAAACATTTTATATCAACTTTTATTTTTTTCACCAAATAATTCAATATATAATTCATTTTTAACCTTACTTTTTTAACAAAAAAAAAAAATTTAAATTTAATATCAAAAGTGGTTTGTTAATATAAATTGGTGAGAAAAAACACATATGTACTATTGAGATTCCAAACAACTATGTGCTAGATTGTCCACATTAATAGTTTGTGCACGTGGAACAAAAGTAATAATAAAATTGTTTGAAAAAAGTCTTACATCTGTTGATAGTGACGTCTAGTTAATCAAAGCTTTCATACACTTCATATCACACATTATGATCTCAAACATGTAGTGGTAATAGACTACTTTGAATATTCCTTACTCCCAAAGCTATTTTTTATAAAACAATCTTTTACATAAAACATGATCTTATTATTTCCAAAGCTCCGTCAATATAACACCACCATTCTTTACGAGCAAACTTTTTTTGCAGAGAGAAAATTCTTTGGTTAGTTTTTTTGAGATTTGTGTTTTTTCCCACAGTTTCCCCTCTGTTTCGTCATTTTGACGATATCATGGAGATTGCGATCTATATTTTTGAAAACTTTTTATTCCTAATTTTCCATAAGTATCAAATTATCCAATAAAAAATATCATTTGTATTGTGTAACAAATAATCCATATTTGAAGAAATTGATGACATTGAAAACCCACCGGACTTGATGGAATATTAGATAAAGCACATGTTTAGATTGCTAGAGGATATTAAAAAAATTACATAATTTATTGATTTCTCATCTGCCCCATAGCAAACACATTGGATTTCACATTTTATCCCCATAGACCTCAATTTTTTTCACCGAGATACATCATGAGATGATCTGTAAAAGTAAATGTCTAATCTTTGAAGGATATTTAATTTTCCAAGAATGAACCATAAATGTTTCTAAATCGGTTCCAAAATTGAGTTTTGTGTGACACTTATCTGGATAAAGTTGTTATACCTCATAACCGCATTTAGCTAAATATCTTCCATTTTTAGTATAATGCCATCAATTGAAATCTTCTTTCATTGCCCGAGTAATCGGTAATTTATGTATTATTGCCACATTTTTTGGAGTAATAACCTCTTCTAATATCTTCATATTACAATTTCCTGTTTGATGATCAATCAAATCACCGACATTAAGATAAGGGTCACAATTGGTTACTTTACAAGTTGATCATCTCAGACGGAGAATTGGTAGAATTGGTATCTAGGGATCATACCATATAAAAATGGATTAGTATGTTCCACCTTTCTTGATTAGTCCTTTTCAAACCAAAGATTTAGCTAAAATAATAATTTTTATCCATATGATGAAGAACAAGATCTGATTGGATCTAAAAGGGTCAAATTCCAGAAATACCAACCTTTAAATACCTTTGAAAATAGAGATTTCGGAAAATCCACTAATCGCCAAAAGTTTTTTGCCAATAAAGCGGTATTAAAATCCTCAATTGTTGAATTATGGAGACCAATAATTCTATTTTGGTCTCTCCGTGTTTACTTAACCCGTGGTAAAATTTTGTATTCTGATTGCCCAAGTTATGCCATATATTCCTATTTTTTCGTTGGCTGAACATTTTCTCATCTCTATAAACCTCTTTTAATTTCTGTGTAACCTCCATTACTTCAGATTTTGATCTACTATGTGAAAGAATGTAAGATTGAAAGAGATTGATGCATAAGATCGCCAGAATAAGAGAGAATGATTGAGAGAGATTAAAGAGAATTATGAGAATTAGATTTTTATTAGAAAGTGAGAATATACTTTCTTGCTTACAAATGAGGAGAGAGATAGTTATTTATATTAATCTAGTCTAGGCTTGTTTGGATACAAATGTACAAAGATAGCTTAATACATGTTTGGCTAAAATGATAAATTATCATTAACCACAAACAAGCCTAAAACACTCCCTTATGTAGCTCACGGCCTCATCAATCTTTCTTTAATTCTTCTTCATTCCAACACTCCCCCTCAAGCTTAAGACATGGAAAATGCCTAAGCTTGCAACCATGAAGTATTACCTCATTAAAAACCTAAATAAGGAAAACCAAATTGAGACAAAACCTTATATAGGGAAAAAAGTGTATAATACTCCATGATCAGGATCAGTGTTGTGGAATTGACATGAGACCAAATCTTGGATAAATAGAGCCGACAGTCTTCAGTGTTGTGGCCTAGGTGAACACATCAGCAAGTTGATCTTCACTACTTGTGTAGCAAGGTAAGATGATTTCATTCCCAATAGCTTCTCTTACCTTATGGCAATCAACCTCAATATGCTTGGTTCTCTCATGAAACACAGAGTTTGAAGCTATGTGTATTGCTGCTTGATTGTCACAATGAACTGTGATTGGCGCCTCAATACTTACTCCAAGGTCTTGTAATAGTTGCTTTAACCAGATGCATTCAGTGGTAATTTTCCTCATTGCTCTATACTCAGCCTCAACACTTGAGCATGAAACAACCTTTTGTTTCTTAGTCTTCCAAGTGGCTAGATTCCCACCTATGAGTGTGCAATAACCGGTTGTGGACCTCCTGTTGTTTCTATCACCTTCCCAATCTTCATCATAATAACCAACTACATTGGTGTTTCCATTACTACCCATCATATACCTTGATTATGTGTTCCTTTCAAGTATCTCAAGATCCTATGAATCATTTCCCAATGCCTTGTTTTGGGGTCTTGCATATGCTGAGACACTTGATTAACTGCAAAACATAAATCAGGTCTATTAATAGTTAAATATATTAGCTTACCAACAACCTTTCTATACAACTTTGCCTATTTAAAGTCGCCATCTTCAAGCTCCCCCTGAGGTTCTACTTTGTAGCCTTCTTTTAATGGGGTTTGGGCTGACTTAGATTCTAGCATTCCTGTAGATGTTAGTAAATCCAATACATACTTCCATTGACAAAGAAATAGGCCTTCCTTAAACCTATATACTTTAATTCCTAAGAAGTATTTTAGTTCCTCTAGATCTTTAATGTCAAACATACTTTTTGAATACTCTTTATGATAAGGACATCGAGCCAGTCATCGCACCAGTCATTCCACCTGGACCACCCGGAGAGGACCCCGAGCTGACCGTGCCGACCAGCCCGTTCGATTCGACCACGTCCGTGACGACCAGGCCGTCCCACGCGTCCACGACCAGCCCGTCCCATGCGTCCACGACCAGCCCGTCCCATGCGTCCACGACCAGACTGTCCCATGCGTCCACGACCGAGCATCCACCACACCACGCCTCGACCGGTCCAAGCACTGACCCGTGTTGGAATGAAGAAGAAGTGATGAAATTATGGATGCCTTTAATTGTGATTAAATGGCGATTTATAACTGTGTCAAAGGGAGTGTCTAAGGCTTGTTTGTATTATAGAATTATATTATCCTTGTAAGCCATTTATATATAAAGCTATCCTTGTATCCAAACAAGCCTAGATTAGATTAGTATAAATACCTTACTCCCTTCACATTTTGTAAGTAAGAATTCATAATTCTCATTTTCTAATAAAATCATTCTTCTCTCTAATTCTCTAATTCTCTCTAATCTCTCATTCTCTCATTCTATAAATCTCTCAATCTCATAATCTTTCATGGTATCAGAGCCAGGTTACATCAAATCTGGGAAACTTTCATCATTCTTTCATTGATTTCACAAGAATTCTTCTTGTTCTTCATCTGTTTCTGGATCAGTTTCGAACGTCATCTTGCAAATCAAATTCCGATCAATCCACGACTCCAATTGACGATCGGCTTTCTCTGGAGTGTGCATCGGCGAATTCCGCATCCATAGCCACCAAGATCGCATCATTTGGCCCAGGGAATCAAACGTTACGAATTTTCTTCCAAAAGGTGTTCGTGATCGCGTTCTTTTCGAACCTCTACATTCCCCAGGTCATATCGACGTCAATATTTAGTCAAATTGTGAATTTCAAAAGCCTAAACTCAAGCCCCTTGAGTCTAGTTTCTGTTTAAAGAAAGCAGAACTCGATTCCATTGCGTTTTAAAGGTTTTCTTGAAGTTTTACTGAAAGTCGTTCGAAAATTCCTGCATCAAGATTCTGGTGATATAATTCTAATTCTTTTTAGGGATTTAATTCGAATTTTCTTTAATTGAATCTTGATAAAGTCAAATTTAATATTCTCAAATTGTTACAATTCTTGTTTGTTGAGTTGTTAGGATCAGTTACAGGTGGTTTTAGGTAGTTAGTGTTGGTTACACTTGAATTGAATAATTGGCGCCAATTTTTTTTAGGGGAGGACATAGATCCTTCTTCTTGCTTCATAATTCCTGTTCTTAAATTTGATTCTAATCAAATTAGGCTGATTAAATCTGGATAAGATTGGTTGTTAGGCTGTTCTAATCTGTTAAAATTAGTTACAAGCTGTTGAACTTACTTGAAGTACAAGTAAATTGGTTAAATTTCACTTGCATTGGTATATTGGTATATTGCCTTGCCTTGTATTTCGGTTGTGTCTGTGTCTGTGTGCAGGAACCACTCGACCAAGGCGTGCACATTCTGACCAAGGGGTGCACATTCCATTCGGACACTTCTTGTTCCGACCAAGGCAGATTGTATCTTTCAACATTGTGATCATTCCGTCCATCTCACTTGTACCAGACCGAGGCATACACATTCACCAACAACCCACTGATCGTTCGACCACTACTTGTCCAGTGTCTCCATCCGTGACCAAGACACCAATCCGTGACCAGCATTCCGTGGTCTTCCCACCCAATTGACCAAGCGTGGTATCACGATTTTTTTTTTGTTGTTTTTGTGAATTACTGACCTATTTTACCTATTAAGTATGGAAATTCAGGCATCCCTTAGAGCTCCAGTCATTCTACATGGAGCAAATTATCTCTTATGGTCTAGGACCATGAAAATCACTTTAGGTGGTAAAGGTCTTTGGAACCACATTGCCACAAATGGCATTGAGGACAATGAAGTGGCTGAAGTGAGTGATGCAGCTCAAGCCAAATGGTACCAAGAAGATCAGTTGGTACTTTCCATTTTACAAAATTCTCTAGCTAGTGATCTTTTAGAAGCTTATTCTTTTTGTGAAAATGCAAAAGATCTATGGGACACTTTGCTTAAGGTGTATGGTAACACTACTAACCTTTTGAGAATTTTTGAAGTGAAGAAAGCTTTGAATGAATTAAGGCAGGAGGATGCTGAATTCACAAAGCACTATGGCTCATTCAGAGCTTTGTGGGCTGAGCTAGACATGCTAAGGCCAGCCACTATTGAACCACTTGTACTCCTTGAAAGAAAGGAACAAGATAAGGTGTTTGGGTTACTTTTAACTCTTAATTCTACTTACTCAGATCTTATTAAGCATATTCTCAGGTCTGATAAGTTGCCTAGCTTGGAGGAAGTGTGTGCTCAAATTCAAAAGGAACAAGGATCACATGGATTGTTTGGCAACAAAGCTGAACTAGTAGCTGCTCACAAAAGTTTCTTCAGACCAACAAATGCATCTAAGAAGAGGAGGCCATTTTGTGATCATTGCAAGAAGGAGGGACATGCAAAGAAGGACTGCTGGGAACTTCACCCTCATCTTAAACCTTCTTGGGCTTTACGCCCACCACAGCAGCCGGCCATCTCCTCAGCTAGGCAAGCTCACGGTTTGGTGTCCTCAAAGGCGGCCGTATGTAGCCATCCTCCTTCTCAACCAGGCGCCTACAACACCATGTCACAAGCATCAGATTTTGTGACAAAATCAGACTTGGAAGCTCTCATTAAGGCAATAAAAGAGAGCAATGTGATGGGTAAAACTTTTCATGCTTCTTTTCAAACTTGTTTTACTTCTAATGCTCCTAAATCTTTGGTGGTTGATTCTGGTGCTTCTCATCACATGATTAGTGATTTAGAATTGCTAGAGAATGTAGAACCTGCCTTAGATAATGTGCTGATTGCTAATGGAGTTAAAGTACCAATCAAAGGCATAGGAAAATTGAAGTTGTTTGATAAAGAATCTAAAGCATTTTATATGCCCTCTTTTACCTCTAATTTGCTTTCAGTTAAAAGAGCTACTACTGATCTGAATTGTCATGCAATATTTAGTCCTAATGATTTCTATTTTCAGGATATTGAAACTAGAAGGTGCTTTGGACAAGGAACTACAAAAGATGATTTGTATGTACTTGATGATATGACTAGTTGTAATGCATTAGAATCAGTGTTTCAGGCGCATGGTTTTAGTACTAATTCAGATTTATGGCATGCTAGATTAGGACATCCTCATCCAAGAGCTCTTGAATTAATTGTGCCTGGTTTAAAAATGTCAAAAGAATTGTGTGATTCATGTATTCTTGGAAAGCATTGTAAAACAGTTTTTGAAAAATCAATACATGAATATGAAAATTGTTTTGAATTAGTGCATTCTGATGTGTGGACATCCCCATTTCCATCTAGAGAAAACCATAAATATTTTGTGACATTTATTGATGAAAAGTCCAAATATACATGGGTTACTCTCCTTAGTTCTAAAGATAGGGTGTATGATGCATTCTTAAATTTTCAAGCATATGTGACTAATCAATACAATGCAAGAATTAAGTGCTTTAGAACAGATAATGGTGGGGAGTACACAAGTACCAGACTTAAGGAACATCTAGCAAAGCATGGAATTGAGCATCAGACAAGCTGCCCTTATACTCCCCAGCAAAATGGAGTTGCTGAAAGAAAGAATAGACATTTAATGGAAGTTGTGAGAACAATGATGTTCCACATGAAAGTACCCAAACGTTTTTGGGGAGATGCCCTTGTAGCTGCATGCTACTTGATTAATAGGACTCCTACAAAAGTCCTAGATGACCTGTCTCCATTTGAGGTACTAAACAAAACTAGACCTACTATTGATCACTTAAGAGTTTTTGGTTGTGTTTGTTTTGTATTAGTTCCAAGGGAGCAAAGGAACAAGCTGGAACCAAAGAGTACCAAAGCTATGTTCATTGGATATTCATCTACTCAAAAAGGGTACAAATGTTATGACCCAGAGACTAGAAGAGTCTTGGTGTCTAGAGATGTAAAGTTCCAAGAAGAAAAAGGCTTTTATGAAGAAGGAACTTGGGAGCAATTTAAAGACATCTCATCAACAAGAGGTGATCAAGCAGAATACTTGAGGAAACTCTTGGAGAGTATAGGAATAGGAGGTGGCCAGCAAACAACCTCATTACCTATGTCACCTGTCCCAGTCGCAAACACCCGCGGCAACTCAGTTCCGGCTGACCAACCTGCTTGTACCGGTCCCGGCCCGTCCAGCTCGGCGGATACATCCGGACCAGCCGCGTCCTCTCAGCCTTTATCTCGGCCAACAACTCTTGATTCTCCTGGGCTTCCTCCTCTTGAACATGGGGGGGGGAGAAGCATCTACTCATGTCCAACAAGACTCAGCAGGAGATGATTCCATTCTAGCTTCAGCTTCCAAAAGATCACGACCTACTCTCATTGAGGTTTTGAGTGAAGAAGAGGAGGCTCCACCTACAGTTTTAAGGAGGAGCACAAGACAAAGAAATCCTCCAGTTTTCTACAATGGAAATGCTGTAGTTCATCATGACCAGGGAGTTTGTAATATTGCACACTTACCTTCTACTCATGTTGCTTTTATTTCTAGTCTTGACAATGAGCAGATCCCAAAGACATATGAAGAAGCTATGTCTATAAAGGAATGGAGGGAAGCTATTTTAGCTGAGAAACAAGCCATGGAGAGGAATGGTACATATGCTTCAGCCATTTTACCAAAAGGGAAGAAGGCTGTAAGTTCTAAGTGGATTTTTACCATTAAATACAAAAGCAATGGTGAAATTGATAGATATAAAGCTAGGTTGGTAGCTAGGGGTTTTACTCAGACTTATGGTGAGGATTATAGGGATACATTTGCTCCTGTTGCTAAGCTACATTCTGTCAATGTTGTGCTTACTGTTGCTACTAATCTTGAGTGGGAATTGTGGCAAATGGATGTCAAGAATGCTTTCTTGCAAGGTGAACTAGACGAAGAGGTTTACATGTCACCTCCACCTGGCCTAGAAGATGAGTTAGGAAGCGGCAATATCCTAAGGCTAAGGAAGGCTATTTATGGCCTTAAGCAATCTCCAAGAGCATGGTACCACAAATTAAGTGTTACTTTAATGGATAAAGGCTTCAAAAGGTCTGAAGTGGAACATACTCTTTTTACATTTAAGAGTAAGGAAGGTATCATAGTAATTCTTATCTATGTAGATGATATAATCATATCTGGTAGTGATAGTATTGGTATTGCATCTACTAAAAATTACTTAAAGAGTGTTTTTGACATAAAGGATCTAGGAGAACTTAAATACTTCTTAGGAATTGAAGTATGTAGGTTTAAGGAAGGTCTTTTTCTTTCTCAAAGGAAATATGTTGTAGATCTACTAACATCCACAGATATGATGGAAGCTAAGCCAGCCAAAACACCCTTAGAAGAAGGTTATAAAATCGCAACTAAGGGGGAGTTAGAGGAGGAAATTGATTTTCATGATCCTAAGCTCTATAGGAGAGTGGTTGGTAAGCTTATTTATTTAACCATCACAAGACCAGATTTATGTTTTGCTGTGAATCAGGTATCTCAACACATGCAAGGGCCAAAGATGAGGCATTGGGACATGGCCATGCGGATTCTAAGATATCTCAAAGGCACACATGAACAAGGTATTTGGATGGGTAATAATAAAAATACAAATGTGGTTGGTTATTGTGATGCAGATTGGGCAGGAGATAGGGAAGATAGGAGAAGTACCACAGGTTATTGTACTTTCATAGGAGGAAACCTTGTGACTTGGAAAACCAAGAAGCAAAAGGTGGTTTCATGCTCTAGTGCAGAATCTGAGTATAGAGCAATGAGGAAGCTCACTACTGAATGCATCTGGCTGAAATAAATTTTGAGTGACTTAGCCGTGGAGTGTGAGGAACCTATCACCATACATTGTGACAATCAAGCCGCCATTCACATAGCCTCCAATTCAGTGTTTCATGAAAGGACCAAGCATATAGAAGTGGACTGCCACAAAGTAAGAGAAGCTATTGGGAAAGGTATTATTTTACCTTGCTATACAAGGAGTGAGGATCAGCTAGCTGACATATTCACCAAGGCTACATCTCTGAAAGTTGGTACATCAATCTACCCAAGACTTGGCCTCATGTCCATTCCATACCCATGATCCCAACATGGAGTGTTATACTCTTTTTCCCTAAGAAAATGTTTTGTCCCAATTGGGTTTTCCTTCTCTAGGTTTTTAATGAGGTAATACTTTATGGTTGCAAGCTTAAGAATTTTATGTCTTAAGCTTGAGGGGGAGTGTTGGAATGAAGAAGAAGTGATGAAATTATGGATGCCTTTAATTGTGATTAAATGGCGATTTATAACTGTGTCAAAGGGAGTGTCTAAGGCTTGTTTGTATTATAGAATTATATTATCCTTGTAAGCCATTTATATATAAGGCTATCCTTGTATCGAAACAAGCCTAGATTAGATTAGTATAAATACCTTACTCCCTTCACATTTTGTAAGTAAGAATTCATAATTCTCATTTTCTAATAAAATCATTCTTCTCTCTAATTCTCTAATTCTCTCTAATCTCTCATTCTCTCATTCTATAAATCTCTCAATCTCATAATCTTTCAACCCGTTCCAGCTAGACAAGGAACCATGGAGATTCCTTATAGAAGACTCTTCCTCCTCCGGTGTCTTTACCATTACTATCCGGTAGAGATACCAAAAGCCGTGCTAGGAAATTGTACTGTTTTTCCTATCTTCGGTTTTATCCTACTGGGTTTTCCGAAGAAGGTTTTAATGAGACAATACTCTTAGTGCACAAGGCGGTGAAGACTTGTTCACAATTCCATCCCATTCACAAGTCTTCCTGTGAATTCTATGCCTAAGTATTATTGGGTTTTTTCTATCTTATTTCTATTCTTTTTAGACTAAGTATTTATTTGGGTTTAAGTCATGTTGACTATTTGAGACTCATTTTCTATTTAATTGCAAATAAGTGAACTACATGTTGTTTTAATTCTTGTAAGGCTAAACATCTTGTAGTTTAGCCTAAGTTGTAACAAGGCATTATATAAGCCTTTTGTCTACACTTTAATGAAATAACAAGTATTTTGACAAAACCTAAGACTAGTGTCTAAAACCTAAAAACCGCCACCAAGCCCCCTTGTAGCCGCCGCCCTTCAGCCTAGTTTTGGATGAAATTCTTGGAGTATTACAAGTCCCTTCCACAGCTTGTGTGGTCCCTTTGATCCACCCCTTCTTCCCCATCGATTTTTGTCCAACAACCTAAGCTTCTCGGTGAAAGACAGCCCACCCCTTGGTTCTTGGATCATCTGGTATCAGAGCTTAAAGCTCCTTCTAATCAGGTTGATTTTATCCTTGTTAGTTGTCGATTTTTCTTTGTTTTTGATTCAATAGTTTTTGGCTTTGATTGTGTTTCTTTTCTTTCCCCTGAGGTTCTCAGTAAGAAGGAGGAGGAATCAAGTCACATACCACAAACACAAGAGAAAAAATATAATAATATCAGGTTCTATCAATCCTTTTCTTTGTTTTCATATTTAGAAAAAAATAGAAGAAATTTGTTGTTTATTTGCTTGCTTGCTGTTAAAATTTTTTTAAGACAAAAAAAAAATTGTTTAGATTGTTTAAAAGCAATCTAGGATCTATAGAAACTCACATAGAACACCAGTCCAAGCTTGAAGAAATCGTGATCCCAAAGAACCTTGGACTACACGTGTGTGGCAGCTAGATTTGTGTGTTTTGTTTGCTAGGTTTAGGTCCTTCTTGTGTTCGCAGCCTGTGTCAAAGCCGTGACTAGCCACCATCGTTTTAGGTCTTAGCTCCCAAGCCTTCGGTTAGTCCAAGCGTTAATTCTAGGTTTCCCTCGTGTCCTTTGTGTCGTTAGTTGGTTTAGGTCTAGGTTAGTTACCGTTTAGTGTAGCCGCGAGTTGTGTAGCCGTATCCAGAGCCTGCCCCGACCGTTCCCTAGGCTGTCCCGCTTGTGTACCGTGCCCTGTCTAGCGTTCCATTCCCTGTCCAACGTCCCACCGCTAGGTTAGTTCTTGCACCGTTTGCTAGCCATCCCACGTATTGCCCCGAGTAGCCTAGGACGCTCCGCCACCACTCGCTAGTTCCTAGTCCCTTGCACACAAGAACCCGAGACCGCGCCAACCTGTTCCACCCTAGCTTTCCCTCGTACCACACGTTAGCACCCTGTAGCGTGAGCATAGTCCCTTGGCGGCTAGGTTTGTCTAGTTTTCCTATAGTGTCTAGATTCTTAGTTCTTAGTTTAGGTAATTTACCTAGCATTTAGGCAGTAGATTAATTAGTTTTCTTAGATTTTTGTAGACTAGAAGATAGTTTAGGAAGTTTTCTAGTTTTTTTTAGATACTTGGTCATCTGACGAAGGAGCATCACGTTGGCTTTGAAGCAGCTGCATGGTACTGGCATTTTGTAGACGTGGTTTGGTTATTCCTATTTGTCTCTATCTATTGGTGGGGAGGTATATGAAGGAGCGAAAGAGTGGATTCAAAAAATGAAAGCTCGAAGACAAAGAGAACCGGGCTTTTCCAAAGAATTACTGCAGCTTTCCCACTCCCTTTGATTATCATATACAATAAAGTCTCTTCCACTTTCCTACCAAATCTCTCTTTTTATTCTGGCACATAAATGAAGGCGTTCCTCGAAGAGATTATGGCAGATCATGTTCACCAAGAAATGACCCAAAATTTGATTGAAAGGAAGGCTCTCTCCTCCGAAAAGGATGTTATTCGTGGTCAGGAGTTTTTCTTAAGTGGTTGAAGATAAGTGGCTGGTTGGTTATTGTTTGTTGATCGTGTCTCCTGGATTGGCACAACAGGCGACAGGATTAGGTCATACGGATGGGAACGTTGATCTATAGATACGATCGACCCCGGACGTACCGGCGTGTGGGGTTTGCGTGGGGAACCGGGTAATCAAAGTCACGATTCGAACAAATGAAGTTCGATGACTAACTCCCAGAGGTCAGAGGTATTGGTTCAAATCCAATTCGTGTGACATGGTCATCGAGATGAGAATAAGAGCAAACGGTATTGGACCAAGGTCAAGCCCCATTTTACACTATGGGATCAATCGGGCCTCTTTCAAGTGGGTCCTCCGTATCGCTCACCATCTGGCAACTATTGTAGGTCATGAAACTCGTCTTGAGGGCCTTTCCATTCTATTGATCAAGACGAAACACGTATATCTCATTCTCTTCTGTTCGTTGCAATGGAACTGAACGTTCCAAGTGCATCCAGCAGGAATCAAACCTACTTTCCTTAGGTTGGGCGCTTTAACCATTCAGCCATGGATGCTTAGTGGGGATCCTCGTACATGGTGAATAACCAAATTCCAATTGAAATGAAATCTTTAGGATAAATCAATGCAATTTAGGAGGAATCAATGAAAGGACATCAATTCAAATCCTGGATTTTCGAATTGAGAGAAATAGTGAGAGAGATCAAGAATTCTCACTATTTTTTAGATACATGGACCCAAATCAATTCAGTGGGATCGGATCTTTCAGTCATATTTTTTTCCACCAAGAACGTTTTAGAAAACTCTTGGACCCTCGAATTTTTAGTATCCTACTTTTGCGCAATTCACAGGGTTCAACAAGCAATCGATATTTCACGATCAAGGGTGTAGTACTATTTGTAGTAGCGGCCCTTCTATATCGTGAGCGAGAAAACAAAGTGGGCTGTAATGATGTCAGAATTTGCACCAATTTCTATCTATTTAGTGATTAGTCTGCTAGTTTCTTTGATCCTGCTCGGTGTTCTTTTTCCATTTGCTTCCAATAGTTCTACCTACCCAGAAAAATTGTCGGCCTACGAATGTGGTTTCGATCCTTCCGGTGATGCCAGAAGTCGTTTCGATATACGATTTTATCTTGTTTCAATTTTTTTTTAATCCCTGATCTGGAAGTCACCTTTTTCTTTCCTTGGGCAGTACCTCCCATAAAGATTGATCTGTTTGGATTTTGGTCCATGATGGCCTTTTTATTTATTTTGACGATTGGATTTCTCTATGAATGGAAAAGGGGTGCTTCGAATAATGATGACAGGCAGTGAATATCCCCGAGTGCCTCTTTTCCGCGAACTCTAAATAGACTTTAAGTAAGAATGTGAAACTCTTATTCGTTACTTTTGATCAAGACGAGGAGTAGCTCCGAAAGAAAAAAGAGCCAGACTGTCGTGTACTTTAAGGTGTCCTTCGATTCGGGGGGCGGCTTTTCTTTGAATATATAAGTCAAGAGTCAAACATCCCGATTGGACTTCACGGCGGAGCAGATTCTTTTAATAGCGGTTGCTAGTCAAAATCATAAGCCGAGCACAAGCCTACCTGCGGACTAGATTCTAATTATATCAAAACCCAAGGGTTGTTCGGACTGGTACGATCTTGACTTCGACTCCGACCCCCGAAGTCAGGTATGACGCTCCTATTATCATATGATGAATGTTTTAGAGGATCTGCAGGTCGTGAAGGGGATAAGAAGGACTCTTGGTGAAAGGATTTTTTCTGACCTTTCAAATCCTCATCAACTAACTAGTTAATGAGACTTCTCCAGAAGAGTCTTCTTTTGAATGCCTTGAGGAGCTCCTCTTTTTATCAATCGTAACAAAGCAGAAATTATTTCGTCTTGTAGGGACGACCAACTTGGAATTGGAATACAATGTTGGCATTTATATTCCGTTTTTCAACTTCAGGGCTTTAGCGTTCCGGATTCAAATCCTTTTTGGTTCCCGGCTTACTCTAAGCTAGACAAAATCCCTTCTTTCAAAGTCACTAGAAAGATAATAAAAGAATCAAAAGGTCTAATGAGCTAACCAATCCTCCTATCCTATGGGAATGCTTTCGTAAACTATGATTGCTCTTGCCGACTCGGAACGAAGAGTTAGCTGTGAAAATCAGTCATTCTTTCTTATTGGCTTCTCTCCAGGTAGGTCACCCAGAGCGAGGGATGTTAATAAGTCACTAACTACAGTGCCAAAAGAAAGAAAGAGGCTTGGATGCGCGGGATAGCTTGAAGAACGAGTACCGGGAGAAAGGACCTTCTTTTGAGGAATGAGGATTATGAAGCTTACTCGTAGAAAAGAAAGTGCCAACTACTGCTCCCCTACTGCTCGAATAGAAAACCGAAATAACTAGTTATAGTAGGCATGAAGGGACTCAATAAAATATGTTTTTTTATACATATGTTTCTAAAGTACTTCCCTAAGTTTCAATTTTTAAAAAAATTTAAAAGATAGATAAAAATACTAGTTCCAAGAATCAAAAAATTCAATTGAAAATTTGTGAGTTATCAATCATTATCGGTGGTATGAACAAAAATAGAGAAAAAGAAAAAGAACTAAATTCATTGTCTTTGGCATCTGCACCATCTCAGAATTCAGAATTCACGTAACTGATTCATTGAAAAACTCTTTTAAAAAGAAAGTATTTAGGCATATCTAGTCTTCACTTCATATTTCGATCCATGAAGTTTATTTATTTGCTACAGCTGATAAAAAATCGTTTTAGACGATGCTTATGTAGAAAGCCCTTTTTTTTGTTTCTAGTATTTCATTGACTAGCTGTTCGTTCTTTTTTTTCTATCGTGGAGATAGTCGCACGTAATGACAGATCACAGCCATATTATTAAAAGCTTGTGGTAAAAAGGGGTTTCGTTCTAATTCCCGAAAATAAATTACAGAGTATATAACTTCGATCATAGGGGTCAATTTCTAGTCGCATAGCTTCATAATAATTCTGTAATGCTTCCGCATAATTTCCTTCAGATTGAGCCGACATCCATTACGGTCGTCATTCGCTTTAACGAATTCTCCGTTTCAGAACCGTATGTGAGATTTTCATCTCATACGGCTCCTCCTTTAGGTACATAATGAAAATAATAAATATATGGTAAAATTTGATGTCATTATGAACTAAGCGGGGCTAATGTTTTTACAAGAAATCCCTAGCCAACCTTCTTGTAAAAGATCTTTTCTTACTACCAAGTGGATTCATACTAGATAAAAATAAAAAAAGGAAACTCTAAAAATTTATTTGTTCTCAACGCCTCTAAATTTCCAGGAATTAGTCACTTCAACAGTCTTCAATGGTTATACGGGTATCCAAAGTACGTACGAGATGGATGTTTATTGTTCCAACCATTTTAACTAGTCCCAATCCCAAAGAAGAAGAAGAAAGAAAAGGAATCATTTTGAAGAAAGTTTTCGTGTTGTTGATTTCTCGGCGTAGTGCTTCTTCCCCTGTGCCTCCTATTCGTATATTGTATTAGTCTAGTAGGATTGATTTGTAATACGGGAACCATAGGTAAAAACCTTTTGCTCAATACTAGAGTTCACAATTGAAGCATCTAAGGCTGCATTAATCGTGGATATATGACAGAAGGGATTGCTTTTTTATAGTATAAACTTCACCTTCAAAAGCGTAGATTTTTTTCAATACTCGTTTTTTTTTCTATTCCAAATCGGTGAGAAATAAAAAAAATAATGATAATGATACTCAAATCGCACCATCTCTGTAATAAGTAAATGCCTCTTTTTCTCCGGAAGTTGTCGGAATGACTCGTAATAAGATATCGGCTACAATTGTAAAGGTTTTATCAATAAAATTTCCACTTATACGCGATCTTGGCATAGGTAGTAATCCATTTTATAACTCTTTTTATTTCCTTTACCTTTTTTTTGTGAGAAAATTTTCTCACAAACAAAGGAATTTTATAGTACGAACTAACATAAAAGCTGACTCGTTTTTTATAAAAAAATATTCTATCTACTTCCAATTTTTACGGTCAAAAAAGGTATCTATTAACCATAATCTAAAAAATGATGAATAACTCGCTATTCACCCAGGTACTCAGTCATAATCCTGATGTCGGAGAGATGGCCGAGTGGTTGAAGGCGTAACATTGGAATTTTCCTTTTCTTTGATTGTTTCATTTTTTGTGTTTAGTTAGTTTCTTTTTATTTTATAAATAAAAATAAAAATACCATTTGTGGAAATTTTCTATTTTAGAAAAGTTTCCATATTTAGCAAGTTTCCTTTCCGGGAAACTTTCCATTTTCAAATTTTTCTTGTCTCAGAAAAGAAAATATGTCTGGAAGCGATAAATCAACGTCAGGGCAACATGGTGAAGCATTCTTGCAACTCTTGCAAGCCTTGACGACCCAGATGACGACACTAGCGACACGTCTCGAGCGTCAAGAACACCACACGCCCCCTTCCCCACTAGGACCCGCACAACCCCCTTATCACCACGATCGACCACCCATGGGTCAACATCAATACTACGACGAGCCCATGCCACCACCTCGTCCACCAATGCATTACCCCGAGGTGAAGATGAACCCATCTCCCTTTTCGGGAAAACTTGATCCAGAAGAGTACTTAGATTGGGAGAGACGAATGGAGCTCCTCTTTGAGTACTACAATTATGACGATCCCCGCAAAGTCGCCCTAGCAACGGCGCAATTCACCGACCACGTACTGGCGTGGTGGGATCGCGAGGTCCCAGCTCGTAGGAGAGCTCGGATGGGTGCTTTGACTTCATGGGTCGAACTCACCCAGATCATGAGGAGACGCTACATCCCGCCCCACTTCCACTGCGAGCTTCAGCGACATTTCCGACGTTTTACACAAGGAAGCAATACGGTGTCTGAATACTTCGATGAATTCGAGCATCTACGCAACCGACTCAATGTAAACGAGTCCGAAAAGAGCCTTATAGCCCAGTTCATCGACGGCTTGCACGAGTCCATCGCAAGAAAGATAGAATTGCAGCTAGACGAGTTGTTCCACCTAACAGTCCAGATTGAGAGGTGTCATATGCGTAAACTTGCCGCACCTTCTCGATCCAAGAACACCTGGAACACTGGTTCCAAGCCATTCGAGCGGACGAATCAGCCCATTGACCCACAACTTAAGGGCAAAGCCGTGGCCAGCAGCTCAGCTCCCAGACCAGCTCCATCCACCCCAAAACCGTCCAGTACCACGACTACGACCCAGCCTCAGCGGAGCAGCGAGATCGTATGCTTCAAATGTAAAGGCAGAGGACACATGTCCCGGGAATATCCCACTCAACAGACAATGGTACTCACTGCTTCCGGAGACTACGAATCTGAGGACAAACAAGAGGAGCCAGCATTTCTAACACATCATCAGTCCGACGAGGACATTGAATACACCGACTCCGGAGAAATGCTCATGATCCGACGAGTTCTCAGCTCGAGATTCGAGCCAGAAGAAGAAGAGCAGCGAGAAAACATTTTACATTCTAAAGGTACAATACTTGGGAAAGTGTGCTCGTTGATTATCGACGGAGGGTCCTGCACTCAGCCGCCAACAAATACATGGTGGAGAAACTGGGATTGCCTGTTAACAAGCATCCCAAACCCTACAAATTACGATGGCTGAACAACAATACAGATTTGTACATCTCGGACCAAGTTAAGGTCTCTTTCAGCATCGGCAGATACCAGGACCAGGTTACATGCGATGTCGTCCCAATGTCAGCTAGACATCTGCTGCTCAGACGACCGTGGCAATTTGACCGAGAAACTACGCATAACGAACGAACCAACTTCTATTCATTCATCCACGACAAGCGTATATACAAACTCGTGCCAAAGTCTGCACACTCCGTTCAAGAGATGCAAACTAGAATGGCGAAAGATCAACATGCCCGTAAGGAGAACTTTCTAATAAACGTGGCAGACATGCGAAAAGCCAGCTGTACCAAAGACACCCAGATCGTTTTAATGCTCTACAGAGAGAGCATCCACACGACTAGCACTGAGGCACCATTACCTGCCGAGATCCGCGCCCTGCTAGACAAGTATGCCGACGTGTTTCCGGAAGAAATTCCAGCCAGCCTCCCACCTATCAGAGGGATCGAGCACCACATTGACTTTGTTCCGGGAGCTCAGTTACCCAACCGTCCTGCATACAGAGTAAACCCAGAGGAGACTAAGGAGTTAGAACGGCAAGTCCAAGACCTCATAGCTCAAGGTTACGTTCGAGAGAGCCTCAGTCCCTGTGCCGTCCCGGTCCTACTTGTACCAAAGAATGACGGAAGTTGGATGATGTGCGTCTACTGTCACGCCATCAACAATATTACAATCAAGTATTGACACCCCATTCCGCACCTGGACGACATGCTGGACGAGCTAAGCGGAGCCGCAGTCTTCTCCAAGAATTACCTGAAAAGCGGATATCATCAAGTAAGGATGCGCGAAGGAGACGAATGGAAGACTGCATTCAAGACCAAGCAGGGTCTTTATGAGTGGCTAGTGATGCCATTCGGCCTGTCAAACGCTCCCAATACTTTCATGCGCCTTATGAACAAGGTTCTTCGTCCGTTCATTGGCAAGTTCGTAGTGGTCTACTTTGACGATATTATCGTCTATAGCACGACCTACACAGACCATCTGGAGCACCTAGAGACCGTGATTACCACCTTGCAGAGAGAGCAGTTGTACGCAAATCTCAAGAAATATACATTCTGCACTGACCAAGTCGTTTTTCTTGGTTTTGTCGTGAGTTCCCAGGGACTTTGGGTGGACGACGAGAAGATTAAGGCCATACAGGAGTAGCCCACACCGACGACCGCCAGCCAGGTCCGTAGCTTTCATGGACTTGCCAGCTTCTACAGACGGTTCGTCAGAGATTTCAGCACGATAGCTGGTCTGTTGACCTCGACGATAAAGAAAAATCAAGACTTTCGTTGGGGACCCGAGCAAGATAAGTCCTCCAAGATTCTGAAAGAACGCCTCACCCACACCCCAGTCCTAGTCCTGCCGGACTTCACTTAGATATTCGAGGTCGAGTGTAATGTTTCCGGGATCGGCATTGGAGCCGTCCTCACACAAGGTGGACGACTTGTCGCCTACTTCAGTGAAAAGTTAAGTGGAGCTGCATTTAACTATCCGACATACGACAAGGAGCTCTATGCCCTAGTCCGCGCCTTGGAGACTTGGCAGCACTATCTCCTTGTCCGGGAGTGCGTCATTCACACTGACCATCAGACACTCCAGCACCTCAGAGGAAAGTCTACGCTGAGTAAGAGACATGCCCGTTGGTTAGAGTACATCGAGACCTTTCCATACGTTATCAAGTATAAGAAAGGAACAGACAACGTGTGTACCATGCCCTGTCTAGCGTTCCATTCCCTGTCCAACGTCCCACCGCTAGGTTAGTTCTTGCACCGTTAGCTAGCCGTCCCGCGTCTTGCCCCGAGTAGCCTAGGACGCTCCGCCACCACTCGCTAGTTCCTAGTCCCTCGCACACGAGAACCCGAGACCGCACCAACCTGTTCCACCCTAGCTTTCCCTCGTACCACACCTTAGCACCCTGTAGCGTGAGCATAGTCCCTTGGCAGCTAGGTTTGTCTAGTTTTCCTATAGTGTCTAGATTCTTAGTTCTTAGTTTTAGGTAATTTTCCTAGCATTTAGGCAGTAGATTAATTAGTTTCCTTAGATTTTTCTAGGCTAGAAGATAGTTTAAGAAGTTTTCTAGTTTTCTTTAGATAGTTTTCCGAAAATTTATTAGGCAATAAATAGATTTCCCTTTTAGTTTAAGATAGTTCACTTTTAGGAAATATGAATTAATTAGTTTCCCTTTTAGTTTTAGGAAATTTCCATTTAGGAATTAGGCAATAAGTAGATTTTCTTCTAGTTTAATATAGTTTCTATTTTATTAAATTAGGTCATTAATTTAGAATCTTTCCATTTAACTAGTTTCCTTTTTAGTTTTAGGCCATATTTTTTTAAGGATATATTCCATTTTGTTAGATTCCCTTTCTAGATTTAGGATATTTTCCTTTTCTTTGATTGTTTCTTTTTTTGTGTTTAGTTAGTTTACTTTTATTTTATAAATAAAAATAAAAATACTATATGTGGAAATTTTCCATTTTAGGAAAGTATTTAGCAAGTTTTCTTTCCGGGAAACTTTCCATTTTCAAAATTTTCTTTTCTCGGAAAAGGAAATATGTCAGGAAGCGACGAATCAACGTCATGGCAACATGTTGCAGCATTCTTGCAACTCCTGCAAGCCTTGACGACCCAAAAGACGACACTAGCGACGCGTCTCGAGCGTCCAGGACACCACACACCCCCTTCCCCACCAGGACCCGCACAACCCCCTTATCACCACCATCGACCACCCATGGGTCAACATCAATACTACGACGAGCCTATGCTACCACCTCGTCCACCAATGCATTACCCCGAGGTGAAGATGAACCCACCTCCCTTTTTGGGAAAACTTGATCCAGAAGAGTATTTAGATTGGGAGAGACGAATGGAGTTCCTCTTTGAGTACTACAACTATGACGATCCCCGCGAAGTCGCCCTAGCAACAGCGCAATTCACCAACCACGCACTGGCGTGGTTGGATCGCGAGGTCACAGCTCGCAGGAGAGTCAGATGGGTGCTTTGACCTCATGGGTCGAACTCACCCAGATCATGAGGAGACGCTACATCCCGCCCCATTTCCACTGCGAGCTTTAGCGACGTGTCCGACGTCTTACACAAGGAAGCAAGACGTGTCTGAATACTTCGATGAATTCGAGCATCTACGCAACCGACTCGATGTAGACGAGTCCGAGGAAAGCCTTATGGCCCAGTTCATCGACGGCTTGCACGAGTCATTCGCAAGAAAGATAAAATTGCAGCCATATCACGACCTAGGCGAGTTGTTCCACCTAGCAGTCCAGATCGAGAAGTGCCATATGCGTAAACTTGCCGCACCTTCTCGATCCAAGAACACCTGGAACACTGGTTCCAAGCCATTCGAGCGGACGAATCAGCCCATTGATCCACGACTTAAGGGCAAAGCCGTGGCCAGCATCTCAGCTCCCAGACCAGCTCAATCTACCCCAAAACAGTCCAGTACCATAACCACGACCCAGCCTCAGCGGAGCAGAGAGATCGTATGCTTCAAATGTAAAAGCAGAGGACACATGTCCCGGGAATGTCCCAATCAACAGACAATGGTACTCACTCCTTCCGGAGACTACGAATTCGAGGACGAACAAGAGGAGCAAGCATTTCCAACAGATCATAAACTAAAAGGGAAATCTATTTATTGTCTAATTCCTAAATGGAAATTTCCTAAAACTAAAAGGGAAACTAATACGCTGACTCCAGAGAAATGCTCATGATCCGACGAGTTCTCAGCTCGAGATTCGTGCCAAAAGAAGAAGAGCAGCGAGAGAACATTTTACATTCTAAATGTACAATACTTGGGAAAGTGTGCTTGTTGATTATCGACGGAGGGTCCTGCACCAACGCCGCCAACAAATACATGGTGGAGAAACTGGGATTGCCTGTGAACAAGCATCCCTAACCCTACAAATTACGATGGCTGAACAACAAGACGAATTTGTACATCTCGGACCAAGTAAAGGTCTCTTTCAGCATCGGCAGATACCAGGACCAGGTCACATGCGATGTCGTCCCAATGACAGCTAGACATCTTCTGCTCGAACGACCATGGAAATTTGACCGAGAAACTACGCATAACGGACGAACCAACTTCTATTCATTCGTCCATGACAAGCGTAGATACAACCTCGTACCAATGTCTGTACACTCCGTTCAAGAGATGCAAACTAAAATGGCGAAAGATCAATATGCCCGCAAGGATAACTTTTTAATAAATGTGGCAGAAATGCGAAAAGCCAGCTGTACCAAAGACACCCAGCTTAATGCTCTACAGAGAGAGCATCTACACGACTAGCACTGAGGCACCATTACCTGCCGAGATCCGCGCCCTGCTAGACAAGTATGCCGACGTGTTTCTGGAAAAAATTCCAGTCGGCCTCCCACCTATCAGAGGGATCGAGCACCACATTGACTTTGTTCCTAGAGCTCAGTTACCCAACCATCCTGCATACAGAGTAAACCCAGAAGAGGCTAAGTAGTTAGAATGGCAAGTCCAGGACCTCATGGCTCAAGGTTACGTTCGAGAGAGCCTCAGTCCCTGTGCTGTCCCGGTCCTACTTGTACCAAAGAAGGACGGAAGTTGTAGGATATGCGTCGACTGTCGCGCCATAAACAATATCACGATCAAGTATCGGCACCCCATTCCGCGTCCGGACGACATGCTAGACGAGCTAAGCGGAGCCGTAATCTTCTCCAAGATTGACCTGAAAAGCGGATATTATCAAGTAAGGATGCGCAAAGAAGACAAATGGAAGACTGCATTCAAGACCAAGCAGGGTCTTTATGAGTGGCTATTGATGCTATTTGGCCTGTCAAACGCTCCCAGTACTTTCATGCGCCTTATGAACAAGGTCCTTCGTCCGTTCATTGGCAAGTTCGTAGTGGTCTACTTCGATGATATTCTCGTCTACAGCACGACCTACATAGACCATCTGGAGCACATAGGGACCGTGATTACCACCTTGCAGAGAGAGCAGTTGTACGCAAATCTCAAGAAATATACATTCTGCACCGACCAAGTCGTTTTTCTTGGTTTTGTCGTGAGTTTCCAGGGACTTCGGGTGGACGACGAGAAGATTAAGGCCATACAGGAGTGGCCCACACCGACGACCGCCAGCCAGGTCCGTAGCTTTCACGGACTCGCCAGCTTCTACAGACGGTTCATCCGAGATTTTAGCACGATAGCTGGTCTGTTGACCTCGACGATAAAGAAAAATCAAGACTTTCGTTGGGGACCCGAGCAAGATAAGTCCTTCAAGCTTCTGAAGGAACGCCTCACCCACGCCCCAGTCCTTGTCCTGCCGGACTTCACTCAGACATTCGAGATCGAGTGTGATGCCTCCGGGATCGGCATTGGAGCCGTCCTCACACAAGGCAGACGACTTGTCGCCTACTTCAGTGAAAAGTTAAATGGAGCTGCACTTAACTATCTGACATACGACAAGGAGATTTATGCCCTAGTCCGCGCCTTGGAGACTTGGCAGCACTATCTTCTTGCCCGGGAGTGCGTCATTCACACTGACCATCATACACTATAACACCTCAGAGGACAGCCTACGCTGAATAAGAGACATGCCTGTTGGTTAGAGTACATCGAGACCTTTCCATACGTCATCAAGTATAAGAAAGGAACAGACAACGTTGTCACCGACGTCTTACGTCGTAGATACAGTCTGATTTCCGTCATGGAGTCGAACGTTATGGGCTTCGAGATGATCAAAGAGCTGTACACTGAGGATGCAGATTTCACTCAGGCTTACCTAGAGCACGACAAGGGCAACTACAGCCGCTTCTTTCTTCACGACGGGTTCCTCTTCAAAGACAAACGACTTTGCATTCCAAGAGGATCGATTCGAGAGCTGCTTCTCAGAGAGGCCCACGGTGGAGGTCTCATGGGTCATTTCGGTATTGACAAGACCTTAAGGATGCTTAAGGAATATTTTTACTGGCCCCACCAGCGATGAGATGTAGAGGCACACTGCGTAAGGTGCCTTATCTTCAAAAGGGTTAAATCCAAGATGCATCCGCAGGGTCCTTACATGCCATTACCAGTCCAATCTGCTCCCTTGACGGACATTTCCATGGATTTTGTTTTAGGCCTGCCAAAGATCAAGCACAAGGACTCTATCTTTATAGTGATTGACCGTTTTTCCAAAATGGCACATTTCATCGCTTGCAACAAGACCAACGACGCAAGTCAGACTGCCGACCTGTTCTTCAAGGAGATAGTACGACTGCACATCATTCCCAGGACGATCGTATCCGACTGCGACACCAAGTTCAAAAATTGGGCAGCACTAGCCACTTCTGGCGAGCATTGTGGCAAAAATTGGGTACCAACCTCTTGTTCTCCAGCGCATACCATCCGCAGACTTACAGACAGACAGAGGTTGTCAACCGGACCTTGTCCCAGACCCTGAGAGCAACAATTGGCCACAATTTGAAGAATTGGCTGGAGTGCCTTCAGTACGTCGAGTTCGCTTACAACAGGGCAACCCACTCCGGCACGAAGCGTTCTCCATTTGAAGCCGTGTACGGCTTCAACCCGACCACGCTTATCGAGTTCACACCCATACCTCTGGGCGACTCAATCAGTTTGGAGGGAGAAGCAAAGGCAGACTACTTCAAGCGACTTCATGCAGAGACCAAGGCAAACCTGGAACAACGGAACATTCAGAACGTCAAGAACGCCAACAAAGGCCGCTAGCACATGGTTTTCAAGGAGGGAGATTGGATTTGGCTACATCTGCAACCAGAGAGATTTCCCCTGCGACGGAAGAGCAAGCTTGCACCCTGGGGAGATGGTCCGTTCCGCTTCCTTCAGAGAATCAACGACAACGCCTACCAGCTCGAACTTCCAGGTGATTATAACGTGTCTAGTACGTTCAAAGTTTCTGACTTAGAGTTGTTTGATGCAGGTGAGGATTTCGCTTTGGAGACCAAAGCACTTCAAGAGGGAGGGAATGATGAGGACATCGAGCCAGTCATCGCACCAGTTATTCCACCTAGACCTCTTACAATGTCCAAGAGGAAAGCCTTAGGAGATAAGCTCAGCATGCTCCTGGAGAGTAAAACCGGAGAGGACCCCGAGCTGATCGTGCCGACCAGCCCATTCCATTCGACCACATCCGTGACGACCAGGCCGTCCCACGCGTCCACGACCAGCCCGTTCCATGCGTCCACAACCAGCCCGTCCCATGCGTCCACGATCGATCACCCACCAGACCACGCCTCGACCGGTCCAAGCACTGACCCGTTCCAGCTAGACAAGGAACCATGGAGGTTCTTTCTAGAAAACTCTTCCTCCTCTGGTGTCTTTACCATTACCATCCGGTAGAGACATCAAAAGTCGTGTTAGGAAATTATACTATTTTTCCTATCTTCGGCTTTATCCCACTGGGTTTTCCGAAGAAGGTTTTAATGAGGCAATACTCTTAGTGCGCAAGGCGGTGAAGACTTGTTCACAATTCCATCCCATTCATAAGTCTTCCTGTGAATTCTATGCCTAAGTATTATTGGGCTTTTCCTATCATAATACTATTCTTTTTAGACTAAGTATTTATTTGGGGCCCATTTTCTATTTAATTGCCAATAAGTGAACTACATGTTATTTTAATTCTTGTAAGGCTAAACATCTTGTAGTTTAGCCTAAGTTGTAACAAGGCATTATATAAGCATTTTGTCTATACTTTAATGAAATAACAAGTATTTTGACAAAACCTAAGACTAGTGTTCAAAACCTAAAATGCGCCACCAAGCCCCCTTGTAGCTGCCGCCCTTCAGCCTAGTTTTGGCTGAAGTTCTTGGAGTATCACAAGCCCCTTCCACAGCTTGTGTGGTCCCTTCGATCCACCCCTTCTTCCCCATCGATTTCTGTCCAGCAACCTGAGCTTCTCGGTGAAAGACAGCCCACCCCTTGGTTCTTGCATCACTTTAGTAGAGGTTATTCCCCTTTTATCACTTCCAGATATGATTATATCATCAACATAAATGAGAATAACAACAATCCCATCATTACTCTTAAGTGTAAAAAGAGTGTATTCTACTTCTGATCTTTTGAAGCCTCTGTCCCTTAAGAGTCACATTTAGCTTATGGTACCAAGCTCTAGGAGATTGTTTTAAGCCATAGATAGCTTTTCTTAGTCTCAGTGTGTTACCGGTTCCAACTTGATCTTCTAGGCCTGGTGATGGTGTCATATATACCTCTTCTTATAACTCACCTTGCAAAAATGCATTCTTAACATTCATTTGCCATAATTCCCAGTCCAAGTTAGTAGCAACAGTTAAACAACATTCACTGAATGTAATTTAGCTACAAGAGCAAAAGTAACTTTATAGTCTTCACCATAAGGCTGTGTGAAACCTGTAGCCACCAACCTAGCTTTGTACCTATCTATCTCACTATTGTTTTTATATTTCATGGTGAAAATCAATTTAGAACTTACTGCATTTTTCCTTTTTGTAGGGTGGCTGGTGCATAGGTTTGATTCTTCTCCATAGGTTGTCTTTCAGCTTGAATTACTTCCCTCCACTCCTTTATTTCCATTGCTTCCTCATAGATCTTTGGAATCTGCTATTTCTCAAGACTAAGAGTAAATACAACATGAGAAGCAGGAATATGAACTAGATTACATACTACCTGATTATGGTGAACTACTGCACTTTGTTGTAGTAGAAGTTGGGTGGAAATCTCTGCATTGTACTTCTTCTAAGGACAACAGTCGGTTCCCCTTTGGCCTCTTCTTCTAGAGCATTTACAAATTAGGTTGAATGTCCCTTGCCCTTTTAGAAGCTGAGACTAGAATTTCTCCTTCTGAATCCTCTTGATCATGTCTAGATTCTTGGCCCCCCTCATGACCAAGAGGAGATGTTTGGCCTGGTTGGAGAGAAGGCTCGGTTGGAGAGAAGGCTGGTTTGAGCTGCGCCAAAGTTGGTGCTGGTGCCAGTACTTCCCGCGCCTGAGCACGTTTTCTAGGCCGGGAAGAGGTTTTCTAGGCCGGGAAGAGGATGGAGCATAAGCTGGTGATGGTACTTCCTGCGCCTGAGCTGGACCGTGGGCTGGAGCAGGCCGGGATGAGACTGAAGCGGGTGCCAGTTCGTGCCACGCCTCTAGTACTTGAGCTGGATCATACCGGGACGAGACTGAAGCGGGTGATGGTCTGTGCCACACCCCTGGTATTTGAGCTAGAGCTTGTACTGGAGGCCTTATTGTTATTGGTGTGGGACTCGGAGTTATAGGGTCCAGCTGAGGATGCCATTTGGTAGTAGGAGGAGGGCTAGCTGAGGGAGCTGATTCTTGTGTGATTCCTAAGCTTTCTAGAAGTTTTCTTAAGTTCTCTGCTTGATCAGAAGTGTTTGAAGATATATCCTTGAACTGATCACATGTTATTTCTTCATAGAAGCCATTGGTTTCATTGAATTTGATATCTCTAGAAACCAGGAGTCTTCTAGTCTCTGGATTATAGCATTTGTAGCCTTTTTGTGTTGATGAGTATCCAATGAACATTTCCTTAATAATCTTAGGATCCAACTTGTTTCTCTGTTCACATGGTATTAAAACAAAGCAAACACATCCAAATACTGTTAGATGTTCAATACTAGGCTTTGTTTGAGTAAGTACCTCAAATGGAGACAAGTCCTCTAGGACTTTGGTAGGAGTCCTATTGAGTAGATAGTATGTTGTCATAAGGGCATCTCCCCAAGGCACTTTCATGTAGAACATCATGGACCTCACTACTTCCATCAAATGCCTATTCTTCCTTTCAGCTACTCCATTTTGTTGTGGAGTATAAGGGCAGCTTGTTTGATGTGTAATTTCATACTTTGCTAGATGTACTTGAAACTTTTGACTAGTGTATTCACCATCATTATCTGATCTAAAACTTTATCTTGGCATTATATTGGTTAGTCACATAAGTTTGAAAATTTATAAAAGCTTCTAACACTCTATCTTTATATTTAATCAATGTGACCCAAGTATACTTAGATTTTTCATCTATAAATGTAACCAAATACTTTTGGTTTTCTCTAGATAGGATAAGAGAAGTCCAAACATCAGAGTGAACCAAATCAAAACAATGCTCATAACGGTGTATAGATTTTTGAAAAAATATTTTACAATGCTTACCTAAAATGCAAGCTTCACACAAATCATTTTCAAATTTCAAACCAGGCATTAACAATCCTAAAGCTCTAGTATGTGGATGTCCTAATCTAGCATGTCATAGATCAGCTTGTAAACTATTATCTATACTAGCTACACACGAGTTTGAAGTGTCTTTCAAGTGAAGATCTTCAAGCATATACAAGTCATTCCTAGTAGTTCCTTTTCCAAGAATCCTTCTAGTGTCAATATCCTGAAAAAGAAGTCATTAGGACCAAATATAGCATGAAAATTTAGATCAGTGGTAGCTCTTTTAACAGATAATAGATTAGATGTGAAGGAAGGAATGTAGATTGCTTTAAATTTTTTATCAAAAAACTTTAGCTTCCTTATTCCTTTGATAGGAACATTAGTACCATTAGCAATTAGCACATTTCCTAAGGCAGGTTCTAGGTTCTCTATCAATTCTAGATCGCTAATCATATGGTGAGAAGTTCCAGAATCCACTATCAATGGTTTAGCATCATTAGAAGTTTGAAAAAGCATGTAGAGATGTACCAATCACATTACCAGAATTTAAATCCTTAATGATAGCTTCCAAGTCTGATCTTTTGACATAATCTACTTGATTAGTCACAGGAGAGGAGGATTGTGCCGTGATTGGTACTTGAACCAAGCTGGCCTGTAAGGAGGAAGATGCGTCTGCATGCAGAACTTGCGTGTAGCTCCCGACTTGGTGGAATGATGAAGCGTCAGCTACTTGCACCTGATTAGAGCTCCCGCCTTGGTATGTCCTTATTTTACTCTTGGATTGGCGTGGTTTGAGCTCAGGGAGAAGGATCCAACATTCCCTCTTTGAATGACCCATCTTCTTGCAATGGTCACAGATTACCTTCTTCTTCTCTTCAAGTTTATAGAAACTCTTGTGAGTTATGGCCAGCTCCTCCTTGTTTCCAACAACCCATGAGAACCTTGTTCTTTTTGAATCTTAGAGCACACATCTTCCAGACTTGGTAGTTTGTCTTTTCTGAGTATGTGCTTTATCAAATCAGTGTAGGTAGAGTTCATGGTCATAAGAAGCCCAAATACCTTGTCTTGCTCTCTTCTTTCATTGAGAGTTATGGGATCAATGGTGACTGGTCTGAGAATGTCCAACTCTGCCAACAAAGCTCTGAATGTCTCATAATGTTTGGTAAATTCTACTTCTTCTTGTTTGAGTTCATTTAGGGACTTATTTACCTCAAAAATCCTCATAATGTTGGAAGTATTCCCATAAACATTCTTAAGAGTCTCCCATAGATCCTTAGTTATTTCACAGTAGGAGTAAGCTTCTAAGAGTGTTCCTTGAAGTGAGTTCTGCAAGATGGAAAGCACAAGCTGGTCTTCTTGAAACCATTTTTCCATCAGTTCAGTATCCTCCTTGTCATGGTCATCTTGCGCTTCTCCTTCATAAGCGACCATTGGCGCCTAGCTTAGTAAGAAATGAGGCCATAGACCTCTGCTGAATAATGTGGTTTTAATTGTTCTTGACCACGAGATATAGTTCACTCTTTTCAAAATTACTGGAGCTTGTATATTCTTGTTGAACTGCATGAGAAATGCTTGTAGGAGATCCTTAAAAACAAAAATTAAAGCCCTTCAATGCACAGATTAATTTTCTTGAAACCTTCTGATCACTTTTCAGACAAAAATAAACCGCTGAATCAACAGAGTATCTTGTCCAAAACAACACAGCACAGCCTCCCCACGAGAAGTACACACACGCGCTTTGAAACATGCAGGTAAGGGCATGTAACTGATCTGACCAACCTTTCAACCACTTGAAAACTGCTGTAACAACACTTCTAATTTAAAACCAATGTTGACTCAGGTAACAAAAGTATTTCTAACCTTCTAACCACCTTAATAACCAACTCCACTCCAATTTTTCAAGAAAAACAGACTTTTAACTATTTTCAAGAAAACCTTTCTTGAAGCCTAATACCTTTTAGATGGAGCTGAAACTTCTTGAAACCCTCCACAAGAACCTTATATAACTTCTTAACTTCCAATATTTGAAAGAAATCAAGAAGAGATATGATTTGTGTTACCAAAACCCCAAAGAGGTAAAAAACGGACATGTTGAGGGAGAATGATCAAGAAAGCTTCAAAACTTGATTAGGATGAGTGTGTACCTCCCGAAAAATCAACTAGACTCATTATTATTGAGGTTAGGCTTTGGAATTGCACGATTTGATGAAGATTTGAAAACGTTATGCTTGCTTCAATGGCGGAGACTCGCGATTAACCCGATCGCGAAAACCTTGGAGAGAACTTCTGTTTCTGACCACCAAATGATATGAAACATCAGAATCTATAACCTGTTGATCCTTTTGATTAATTGTGGAAGAAAGACTTGTGATCGTCGTCGGAATAGATGAGAGACACGGTGGTTTCCTTAGCGGGTCTAGGTTTAGAGGTTGGAGTGGGTTTGTGAAGAAAGAACGATGAGTTTACAGAATTATTATAAAGAATAGATATGATCTTGCTGTGATACATGAAAGAATGTAAGATTGAAAGAGATTGATGCATAAAATCACCAGAATAAGAGAGAATGATTGAGAGAGATTAGAGAGAATTAGATTTTTATTAGAAAGTGAGAATATACTTTATTGCTTACAATTAGAAGAGAGATAGCTATTTATATTAATCTAGTCTAGGCTTGTTTGGATACAAAGATAGCTTAACACATGTTTGGCTACAAGGATAACATATCATTAATCACAAACAAGCCTAATACACTCCCTTTATGTAGCTCACGGCCTCATCAATCTTTCTTTAATTCTTCTTCATTCCAACACTATGGTCCTTTTGAATATCCTCTAAAGCTCGTTGGAGATATTTTATCTTTTTCCATTGGATAAATTATGTTTCTCCACACCGATACTTTATCTCGACAGTTCTTAAATCTCCTCGTGGTAAAGAATCCCATCCTTTAGAGTTAATTCCAACTCATTATTCATATAGTTACTATTTTATTTGGAAAATATTTATATCGGGTATAAAGCGATCCTTATTATGTGTCCAACCATTGACATCTTGCTCATATATATTTAGCGCCGGTCTAATGATTTTTGATGCCCTAAGCAATAAAGTTTTGATGTCTTTATATTTTTATAATATTATAAATAAAATAACAATTAATTTTTTAAAAAACTAACTTGATCTATTACAAAAAAAAAATATAATATTGGAATGTAGTTTTTCTTGTATTTTTTGCCACATCGTTCATCAAACTCACATAATCAAGATCTTTAACCATATTTGTCTCGATTAATAAAAAAAACTAACTCATTAAATCTCTTTTGTGACATAGTATATCGAAAATAATTCTTTATAATTTTTGGTTTTGAAAAGCTTCTTTCTTGTGATAACAATTGAAACCGGAATGGTCAACAATATCCGATAAGCGATTTTTGTATTTGGATAATAACTTTTCAATCTTTTCAAAAAGTCATTTGTTACCCACTTCATTCGTTAAAACATTTAGAAAATGAAAAAAAATGAATCTTTAAAGTCTTTTTCTATTAATTAATCTATATTTTTCTTAACTATTAATTATAAATATAAAATTAATTTAAAAAAATATTTCTAAACAAAATGTGCTATTAAAAAAAAAGGCACAAGATTTTTTTTACAATTAACATATTTTTTTCAAATAAATCTATTTAAAATCCAAGCTTTAATTGATTTTTTGGTGATGTCCTAGACCCAAGTTTTGGTTGTTTGGCTGTGGACCGAACCTGTATACATTCCCATTATTTTATATTGACTTGAGTCAAACATAACCATGTTGTTAAGAAATACGAAAACCTTTATTTACTCTCTATTTAAGTATAATATACCACTTAGTCCCGCGTGAAACCTCATTATAAAACAAATCAACCAAAATACCCAGAAAACATCCGCAAGAGATAAACAAAACAAGAAACTCGATAGGCCTTGTACAAGCGGGTAACAAAACAAGAAACTCGATAGGCCTTGTACAAGCGGGTTTATCATTTAGAAAACAATCATCAACTGTGTTAAGTGATTATTACTGACTCGTCTTCCGTTGTTCCGATACCATTTAAATCCTTATTGGGAACCATAATTTTTTATGACCTGTTCTCAATCTTCTTAATTCCATAAACAAAGTGAAATCATGGCTTTGATCGGTAATAATTGTGTAACTATAGAATTGAGAAAAATTAAAAAAAAAACTGCAGAATAATTTAAAACATGCGGAATAAAAATTGCGGAATAAAATTTTTGTGTGATTGAATAGATTTTGCGGAATGGCAGAATCTATTAGATATTATTAAAAATTATAATTGAGTTAATTTTTATAAACATAAATCTATTAAATATAATTAGAAAATCTTAATTTTCTTATTGTAATTAGTTATTTATTTTAGTATATTTATAATAAATAAATTCATATCTTTTGATGTTGAAAAATCAAATATCATAGTTTTATTTATTACTCTTTCTATTCTATTATATAAGATGTTTAAAAGTTTTTTTCTATTTTATTTGATTTTTTCAAATTTTATGCAAATTTGTATCTATTTAATATAGTGTGACTATTCATATTTTTCAATATTTTGTTGTTATTGGTTTGAATGTTTTTAATTAACTGTTTAAAATAATTATATTGTAACAATTATATTTGTAATTAAAATTTTTATTAATATTTATTTAAAAGTATAAAATGTTATTATTTTATAATTAAATAATTATAAAATTTGATTCTGCGAAAAATCTACTCTATACTCACTTTTTTACTTAATGAAAATTTCTTTGTATTTTTCATCGAAAACGCAGACTTGCGTTTTTGCATATTTTTTTTTATTGCGCAAGTTTTTTGTGATTGACAAAATAGTTGCGGAATCGCGTTTTTAAACGCGATTCCGCCATTCCGCAGGTTACCAATGATGGTCCATACTTAAAGGAACCGAACATACCCGCATTGAATGGTAGTTTATTTTTTAGGCTCTTTAAACTCTATAATAGTTTATTTAATAAAATTCAAAACTTTATCCACCACTTTTATTTTATATTTTTATTCTCTTTATAGTTTTGTAACTACATATTTATAACAATTATAGACTAATTAAATTAAAAGATCGAGCTGAGATAATATTTTGAAAATAAAAAGTGTAGTAAGTCTATTAAACGCCACAATTATTTTGCTAACATAGTTTTGTTGAAATCCTCAATATCCCTGGAACTAAGGTCACCATAGTTCTTGTACCGGCACAACTTCGGTCATAATAACCAATTCAAATCTCTAGTATTACCACTTATACTCCACCAAAATTGAGTTATTTTTGCCTGTGACTTTTTAGTCATCATTTTAGGTAATCTAAAGCACAACATGACATGCATGGGTAATATTACTAAAACTTACTTAATGAGAACCTCGAAAGCAATCTTAGAATCTATCCATTCACTATATTATAAAGTCGTTTATTTATATAACTGAATACTTGTGTTTTTGCTCCACCCAGACTTTATATAATTCCTAAGCATGTTCTCATTCCTCTAATAGTAGATACGTCTAATATTTGTTGCATCTCATCTCGTACCACATCCTTACTTTATGACCAAATTGCAATGAAGATCTGAAAAAATTAATTTGCTGCCCAGAAACCACCTCATAATTCTTGAGAATACGGATTATAGTTTGACATTCTTCTTTTTTAGTTTGATAGAAAAAAAGATTGCCATCCGTAAAAAAAAAATATTTAAAATAGAAGGGCTTGATCTTGCTATTTTTAAACCGGTTAATTGCTTGTCCTGTTCCGCTTTTCGAATTTTTTTCTATCAGTGCTTTTGTGCATAAAATAAAAAGGTATGGGGTAAAGGATCACCTTGTCGAAATCCCTCTTTGGGAGAATACATTCAGGGGGTTTCCCGTTAATTAGTATTTTGTATTTTAGTGATGTAATACACATCTTCATCCATGTAATCCATACTGGAGAACCCATTTTTCGAAGAAGATTTTGAAGGAAAGAACATTTCACCTGATCATAAGCCTTATATATATTTTTTTTATAGCCATGTATTTGCTTTGGCATGAACGATTTGTTCATAAACCTTGAAATATTTCTTGAGCTATTAAGATATTAACTGAAATTAGATGTCTCGAGACAGAGGCTGATTGGATTTATGATATTAAATCAGGCAAAAACCTTTTGAGTCTGTGGCATGATACCTTGTAGATATCTTATATCCCATGTTATAAAGACTAATTGGTCTCATTTTTATCATACGACTTAGACGTGCTATTTTAGGTATCAGACAAATATTTTTCCAATTTAACTTTTGATTGAAATAAACATTCTTCATAAACTTATTTACTACTTCCATAACATCTTCCTTTAAGGTTGGCCATGACTGATGATAAAAAAGTTCAGTCATTCCATCTGGTCCTGGATGCATCATAAACAATGTTTTCTTCACTTCTGTGGCAGTAGCTGTAAGCCTCTCGTTTATTTGGTCAGTGATTATAATCGGAATCTCACTTAAAAATTTCTCAAACTATGTTGGAGTTGCGGAGGTAAACAATTCGTCAAAATAGTTAACAGCCACTTCCTCCATCTCTGTTTCCTTTGTGACCCATTGCCCACCTTGTGCATTATGCAATCCAACAATGTGATTTTGTGCTCTCTTCTGCTTAGTCAACACGTGATAAAATTTTGTATTATGACCTACCATTTTATGTCACATATTTATGATCTTTTGTTGCCTGAATAATTCCTCGTCTTTGAACGCTTCTTTTAACTTCTGTGCTGCATCCATAACCTCCTCTTCAGTTTTACTATTATTATTATGTACTTCCTTCTCAGGAGGTAAATTATGCTTTCTCCATACCGAGATTTTGTGAAGACAGTTCCAAAATTTTGTCCACCAGATTTCCTTTATTGACCCCCCAATAAATATTCCCATGCTCTTAAAATAAAATTCATTAAGCTTTTTTTTCCTATCTATCATTTATAAAAATGAAATTGATTTTTTTTTCTTTTGCAATTGGTCATTTATCATAGCCACAAGTAGTCTATGATCTGATCCCACCATCCCTAGATATTTCACAAAGGAAGCTGCAAATAGAATATGGCAGTTCTCAATTGCAAGCGCCCTATCAAGTCGGCATCTTATCAACTGGCGATTTCTTTTACATCTCCAAGATAACGTGTACCCTAGAGAGGGAAATTCTATAAAGCCACAACATGCTATCATATTATTAAACAAGATAAAAATTGAAGGGTATCGAAGCGGACCTCCTTGTTTTTTATGATTTTCGGTGATCTCGTTTAAATCAAATATAATGAACCATGAATCTGTCCTGGTCAATCTAATTCTAGTCAAACTGTCTTACACATGATCTCTTAGCTTTTGTACCGGCTCCCCGTAGACAAATGATGAGAAAATTCTTGTCCCGTTAAACTCCACTTCAATATCTATTATTCTCTTATTTGAGAATAAAATATTAACTTTATATAAATTGTTATATTATAATGCAAGACCTTCATTTGTTTCTGTATAAACTATCATATCCAAAATGCAGTTGAAATTTCTGAACAAAAAATAAATTTTGTTTTGTCTCAGATAAGAACAATTTTTTTTGTTTATTCTTAAACCAAATTTTCCGAAGATAACTTATTGTCCATTTACCCCCTAAACCCTGAACATTCTAGCTTAATACCTTCATCTAAAAATTAAAAAAACAAATGATGTCTTGGTAGCAGTTTTCAGGTTTGATCAACACGTACATTTTGTATATGGAGGGTAATCCACAACATTGAGCCCTTTTCAATTCGTCTATCTCCAATAAAGAACCCTATATAGTGCCTTAGTTGAAAATTGAACCCTGATTCATTCCCCAACATAGCAAACCATATAAAGAATTTATAGATACCCGGAGAGTGAAATGACTTTACGATCTTGACTACGTGTTTAAAAATACCTTTTTGAATTTTCCAATTATTCCAATACACACAAAGATTCTTTTTCCAACCGTATGTGTAATTTATACAATCCAAAGCAATATAGCAAACTGGGTAGCAACGGTATCGGAGCCAAATAGAACACCATGATAAGATTGACCATTTGAAACGTTTTTCTCTTGTTCATTATCCATCCCTAAACCGAGAGAATAATTAGATATTACCAAATTTGAAAACATTTGACTTTGGGAGCCAATAAGTGATACAATCCATCTAAGGATTATGCACTCTTTAGTTGGTTAACTGGATATGCCCCCGATCAAAGGGCTATTAACACTAAAAATCAAGGTGATGTGGATTGCATGATCGTACAAGGAATACAGAATACTCTTGATATTCTAACATCAACAGTTCTAAGATATAACAAACTTAGACGACCGGATAAGGTTTTATTGTTTGGATATTAAATACCAATCAACTAGTTTATTCACAAAGAAACCAAGAGATTCACTCTCTGAAAAACAAGTTTTTGACTGAAAAATGATTACATTATTGCTTAGGTCGTGGCTCATATTTTGTAGAATGACATGATACTAAAAATTAGATAGAATTGTAGAAAACTTAAAAAAACAAAAAAAAATTAGAAAAACTTACCAAAAATTAAAAGCTATTGTTGAATGATCCTTGAACTCTTTTTGACTCTTTATCTTTAGACACACATATGGACTTGTAATTGGTTGAAATAGACTTGAAATAGGCCAAGGAAAATAATTCTTAGATCTTTTCTGAACTTGTTCAGATCTTTGATACCAATCTTTCTCCATTTGGCCCAATTTGAGATAAAGTTATTGTTTGGGCAGATCTGGTTTAATTTTGTACTTATTGACAATCTTTTTTTGTATTCTTGGCTTTTCCCCATCAAAAATAGTCTTTAGATCCCCCAAAAAAAAATGTAGCCGTTTGTAGATGATTAGGCGGCCTAACTAGCTTGTTATAGTCGAGAATAAGAAGGCCTTGACCATCTCTTGATGTATCATGAATCCATTGATTTTTGGCACAATTGTCCATCATAGCTAGTTGGTCGAGCAACATGGTCTTGGGTATTTTGAAAAGATGTCTGGATCATTGAGTTTTATCATAGGCTCCAAAAGTGGTCTAATAGCGCTATCCTAGTCACCAACAAGACCGGTAAGGTTCTGGTCTCTAAAATGATGAGTTAGGCTGTCTATTGCTTCCAAAAGCTCCTGATGCCTTGCTCCATTCTTTGACCACTACCAAAAACCCTTTGATCCAATTATAGCCCAAAGTGAACTCAAACCCGACAATGACCATTCCCGCGGAATACTACAAGTACCCTTTAAAGGCTATGTAGAATACTACAAAATGATCCATGAAGAAAACTCTACTCATCTATAAAAGATTCAGGCGTTGATTGGACCAGAAGATGCATGGGATGGGCTAGATTACATGTGGAATGAACCAGAAGGAACTAGGGCCCAGATGACACCATGAATTTGGCCGCTTTAACCCAACAATGCCCAAACCCAAGTATTGATCATCACCATAGATCAACGGCAATGATGCAAGACACAAGATCAACGACACCAAGGAACTCTTACCATATTCACCCATGCGCTGAAGGTAAGAAAGGTAAGCATCCATTTGGTACGTATGATATTGCTTACGAGTTTTAAAAATGAAAGCACAAAAGTATTTATAGAAAGACTGGTGCTAATGTCTAGGTAAAATATGGTAAAACAAGATAATATTAATTATCTTGAAAATAACAAAAAAACTAATAACTAAAAAAAACAAATAGAGTTCAATAACTCTTATCTCCAAAAAAAAAGAGACTATGAATCAAAGAAAAGGTAGAAGAGATATGAAGCAAAATTGCTCAATATTTAAAAGAATTTTGATTATGATGGAGCCTTTAGAGACCTTAATCTTAATCTTTAGAGACATATCTTATTTCGTAGAAGATATGTAGAATGGTATTTGGAAGCTTTGGAGTTCAAACTAATGGCAAGAATGAATTTCAATACCTATAGGAAGATGACAAAAAAAATTCTCAAGACTGCAACTTGTTCTTATCCCAACAAGAAGAGTGTCCACAAAAGGAAGGAGTCCTTTCCTTCATCATCAGAGACGCCTCTTACACCATCACTAGTGGAAGGTTGTGTGAGTTATTTGGTTTTCAGTGCCACAGCCAGATGTTTTTTCAGAAATGAGCTGAAAACTATGCCTTTTGGAGCCGGTTCACTAACAAGCCACTTGATGCCATGAGGTCTAAGGCCAGTAAGATCGCACACCCAGAAGTTAGATATATTCACCAAATCCTTGTTTAACTCATTTACGGTAGAAATGAGTACAAAATGGTGAAGAGAGATGAAGGATTAATTCTCATGGCCCCTTTCCTCGAGAATATGAACTTGGGATATCTTCTAGCAATAAAAATGGTGGAAGTGAAACATGATGTTTCTAAAGATCAGTTGTTTACAGAAAACAAGTTAAATCTTCTCAAACTTCACAAGACTTTTTTGAAGGATAGATGAATGATTCCATCTTCTTTGGATACTCTGACACGCCTGCTATTGATGATAAAGGGTTGTGTGTTCTTCTTCCCAGCAAATCACTTCCAGTCTTCGGAGAAAGCAACACATCCTTTGATCCTCCACGCCATCAACTCTTCATGAAATATCCAAATGATCAGTTTATTGGAGTTAGTCATTACCACATGAAGCTGACACGCTAAGAAAAGCTATATGAGATCCCTAGACATCACTCAATCTCAGGTTCAACAAGTTTCTACCCTCCCTTGATCTCACCTAAAAGCGTATGCATCAAGTCAACCAAGGACCATTGATTATGCCATCTCCGTGATAATAAATGTGGGGCAAGACTGAAACTTTAAGAAAAGTTTTACAAGTAGAGCAAGGTAATTTCTAAGCTTTAGAAAGTGGTTAGGAATTTTATTCCCAAGTTTTTCAAGAAATCGACATCAAACAGACCTTCTGAAATCCACGATTTCAACAGCTTGTCACTTGTCTCTGGATTGAATGATGATGATGCTCTAGATCAGCATGATGACGTAACTAGCCAGCCACAACAGTACTCTGACCGTTCAAGCTTAGGAGTAGATACAGCTGAGGAGCTTGGAAGGATTACGATTCTATATCTTCTATTGAGTTCTGATCTAAGTCCATTCAATTCATTTTATTTCAAATATTTTCTTTTTATTTGAGTCTTTTTCACTTCTATTTAAGTTTAGTTTTGAACGGAGACGGTTCAAAGTAAGTTTATGGGAATTTTTATTGGTTAATAATGCTGTTTTCTTTTCTTTTATTATTTCTTTGAATTATTTTATGATTTTTATTGAGTCAGTTTTATTGATTCAAAATTATGTCAGGAATAAGGACGAAATCATACGATGATATTCGACCATTTTTTCTTATAATTCGATTTTCTGGTGACTATTTTATAGGGGTTACATGAATTGAGAAATATCTTCACATTCTAAAGCATTTAGGATGGGCTGTCTTTCACCGAAAATCTCAGGTTGCTGGACAGAAATCGATGGAAGCGAAGGGGTGGATCGAAGGGACCACACAAACTGTGAAAGGGGCTTGTGATACTCCAAGAACTTCAACCAATAGGTTGAAGAACACACGGCTGCAGCAAGGGGGTTGCTGGCGGCTGTTTAGGACTTTAGGCACTAGTCTTTTAGGTTTTGTCAAAAATGCTTGTTATTTTATTAAGTGTAGACAAAAGACTTATATAATGCCTTGTTACAACTATAGGCTAAACTACAAGGCGTTGAACATTACAAGGATTAAAACAACATATAGTTCACTTATTGGCAATTAAATAAATATTGGGCCCTAATCAGTCAACATGACTTAAACCTAAATAAAACACTTAGTCTAAAAGAATAGAAATAAGATAGAAAGCTCAATAATACTTAGGCATAGAATTCGAATGAAGACTTGTGAATGGAGTGGAATTGTGAACAAGTCTTCACCGCCTTGCGCACTAAGAGTATTGCCTCATTAAAACCTTCTACGGAAAACCCAGTGGGATAAAACCGAAGATAGGAAAAATAGTACAATTTCCTAGCACGACTTTTGGTGTCTCTACCGAATGGTAATGGTAAAGACACTGGAGGAGGAAGAATCTCCTAGAAGAAACCTCCATGGTTCCTTGTCTAGCTGGAACAGGTCAAGACGTGGACCGGTCGTTGGTGCATTGAACGGACTGGTCTGGTCGGATGCGTGGGCACTGGTCAGCTGGACGGCTGGACGGCTGGGCGTAGGCTGGTCGTCTGGGTCAGCTCAGGATCCTCTCCGGTTCCACTCTCCAAGAGCATGCTGAGCTTGTCTCCTAAGGCTTTCCTCTTGGACCGCGTAAGAGGTCCAGGTGGAATGACCGGTGCAATGACTGGCTCGATGTCCTCATCATTCCCTCCCTCTTGAAGTGCTTTGGTCTCCAAAGCAAAATCCTCACCTGCATCAAACAACTCTAAGTCAAAAATATTGAAAGTACTAGAGACGTTATACTCACCTGGAAGTTCGAGCTGGTAGGCGTTGTCGTTAATTTTCCGAAGGACGCGGAATGGACCATCTCCCTGGGGTGCAAGCTTGCTCTTCCGTCGCTGGGGAAATATCTCTGGTCGCAGATGTAACCAAACCTAATCTCCCTCCTTGAAAACCATGTGTCTGCGGCATTTGTTGGCATTCTTGACGTTATGGATGTTCCGTTGTTCCAGGTTTGCCTTGGTCTCTTCATGAAGCCGCTTGATGTAACCTGCCTTGGCTTCTCACTTCAATCTGACAGCGTTGCCCAACGGTATGGGTGTGAACTCGATAGGAGTGGTCAGGTTGAAGTCGTAGACAACTTCAAAAGGAGAACGCTTCGTGCTGGAATGTGTGGCCCTGTTGTAAGCAAACTCGACGTACGAAAGACATTCCAGCCAATTCTTCAGATTTCGGCCGATTGTTTCCCTCAAAGTCTGGGACAAGGTCCTGTTGACAACCTCGATCTGTCCGTCCGTCTGTGGATGGTATGTTATGGAGAACAGAAGGTTGGTGCCCAATTTCCACCACAAAGCTCGCCAGAAGTGGCTCAGGAACTTGGTGTCACGGTCTGATACGATCGTCCGGGGAATGCCGTGAAGTCGTACTATCTCCTTGAAGAACAGGTCAGCAATCTGGCTTGTGTCATTGGTCTTGTTGCAAGCGATGAAATGTGTCATCTTGGAAATCTGTTGACCACTACGAAGATGGAGTCCTTGTGGTTGATTTTCGGCAGGCCTAAGACGAACTCCATGGAGATATATGTCCAGGGCGCGGATGGAACTAGCAATGGCATGTAAGGACCCTGCGGATGCATCTTGGACTTAGCCCTTTTGCAGATCAGGCACCGGGCGCAGTGTGTCTCTACATCTCGTCGCTGATGAGGCCAATAGAAATGTTCCTTAAGCATGTTTAAGGTCTTGTCAATATCGAAGTGACCCATGAGGCCTCCGCTGTGGGCCTCTCTGAGAAGCAGCTCTCGAATCGATCCTCTTGGGATGCATAGTCGTTTGTCTTTAAAGAGGAATCCATCATGAAGAAAGAAGCAGCTGTAGTTGCCCTTGTCGTTCTCTAGGTAAGCTTGAGCGAAGTCGACATCGTCAGTGTACAACTCTTTGATCATCTCGAAGCCCATAACTTTTGACTCCATTACGTAAATGAGGCTGTATCGACGAGATAAGGCATCGGCGACAACGTTGTCCGTTCCTTTCTTATACTTGATGACGTATGGAAAGGTCTCGATGTACTCCAACCAACCGGCATGTCGTTTCTTCAGTGTAGATTGTCCGCGGAGGTGCTGGAGTGTCTGATGGTCACTGTGAATGACGCACTCCCGGGAAAGCAGATAATGCTGCCAAGTCTCTAAGGCACGGACGAGGGCATAGAGCTCCATATCGTACGTCGGATAGTTAAGTGCACCTCCACTTAACTTCTCACTGAAGTAGATGACAGGTCATGTAGGCGCGGGATAGGGTGCCGATACTTGATTGTAATGTTGTTGATGGCGCGGCAGTCGACGCACATCCTTCAGCTTCCGTCCTTCTTGGGTACTAGAAGAACCGGAACGGCACAAGGGCTGAGGCTTTCTCGAACGTAGCCTTGAACCATGAGGTCATGGACTTGTCGTTCTAACTCTTTAGCCTCCTCGGGGTTTACTCTATAGGCAGGACGGTTGGGTAACTGAGCTCCAGGAACAAAGTCTATGTGGTGCTCGATTCCTCGGATAGGTGGGAGGCCGGCTGGAATTTCGTCTGGAAAGACGTCGGCATACTTGTCCAACAGGGTGCGGATCTCGGCAGGCAGTGAAGACTCGGTGCCAGTAATGTGCAAGCTCTCTGTGTAGAGCATCAATACGACCTGGGTGTCCTGGGTGTAAGTGGCTTTCTGCATGTCTGCCACATTTATAAGAAAGTTCACCTTTCGCGCGTGTTGGTCTTTCGCCATCTTCGATTGCATCTCTTGAACGGCGTGTGCAGACATTGGGGCTAGGTTGTATCTACGCTTGTCGTGGACGAAAGAATAGAAGTTGGTTCGTCCGTTATGCGTAGTCTCTCTGTCAAATTGCCAAGGTCGTCCGAGCAGAAGATGTCCACCTGACATCGGGACGACATCGCAGGTGACCCGGTCCTGGTATCTGTCGATGCTGAAGGAGACCTTAACTTGGTCTGAGATGTACAATTCCGTCTTGTTGTTCAGCCATCGGAGCTTGTACGGTTTGGAATGCTTGGTCACAGGAAATCCCAGTTTCTATACCATGTATTTACTGGCGGCGTTAGTGCAGGACCCTCCGTCGATTATCAACGAGCACACTTTTCCAAGTATTGTGCATTTGGAGTGGAAAATATTTTATCGCTGCTCTTCTTCTTCTGGCTCGAATCTCGAGCTAAGAACGCGTCGGATCATAAGCATTTCACTGGAATCGGCATACTCAATGTCCTCGTCGGACTGGTTGTGCGTTGGAAATGCTTGCTCCTCTTGTTCGTCTTCGGATTCATAGTCACCGGAAGCAGTAAGTACCATTGTCCGTTGAGTGGGACATTCCCGGGACATGTGCCATCTGCCTTTACATTTGAAGCAGACGATCTCGCTGCTCCGCTGAGGCTAGGTAGGGGTCATGGTACGGGGCGGTTTTGGCGTTGAGGGAGCCGGTCTGGGGGCTGAACTGCTGGCCACGGCTTTGCCTTTAAGCAGTGGGTCAATGGGCTGAGTCGTCCTCTCGAAAGGCTTGGAACCAGTGTTCCACGTTGATATGATCCTGGTCAAGATCACAAACCCAAAACCGGCACAACAAGGGAGTATAAGGGATAAGCCTTGCACAACGAGCGTGAGCTCAAGTTGCCAAGGGATGTGGGGTGAAGCGGTCGCACAAAGGCTGCGGAATTCCTTTGATACACCGGACTTGCAGCACCAAAGATATGACGCACCAAGGATATAACGCACCAAGGTATTACAAAGGTTTCTTAGATGGGCCCAAGGATATTACGCACCAAGGGAGGATCTAAGAGAGAGTAGATATGACACACTACTCAGTGATCGAAACTCTTAAGAAAGAAAAGACTTTTTTATTAAAATTTTCGATGAGAAGTACAAATGGCCAAGCCATCTATATATAGAGAAGGAAAAAGAAAAAGGTAGAAGGCTTGCATGTTCGACACAAACTCCAAGAACATGCAAAGTCATGCAAGAAGGGAAGTAATGGAGATAACTCTCAACTCCCATCTGTCAACTACTTTATTTAATGCAAATGAGAGAAAAAAAACAGGTTGGGCCTAGAAATAGCAAATGGGCTTCAAGAAAGTGATCCTTCAAGATTCCATCCAAGCCCAGAATGAAAGTGAAGTGATGGGTATGGGTTGATGAAGTAATTAAGAACTTGTGGAAGTGCCTTGGTCTGGTTCTAGTCATTGGACCAAATGGAATGGTCCTTGGGTCTTGATCTTACCTCGGGTCAGGCCATGGACGAGGTCGGGTCATGGGATGGTCTGATGATGGTTGACGTCTGGTCGGGTCCTGGTCCTTGTACTGGTACAGAGTCGGGACGTCCGGGTACTGGATTGGGACGTTCGTGACGTGTTGCATGACGTCTGGCTTCATGATATGGACGTTTGTTGAGATGATTGGATGGACGTCCACAACCTCCTTTGGGCCACCTGTTTCAACTTTAATCAGGACATCCGTAAGTCCGTCTGTGCTGGGCAGGATCACATCATCCCCTCCCTCTTGAAAAAGATTTGCCCTCAAATCCGAACTATCGTGAAATTGGTTCAGGCCGGGCATTGACTGGTTTATGGCACTCTGTGGTTCCTATTGTACCTTTGCTGGTTGTTTTTCTTCATGAACATGATGTGACTGGACCGTTTCTTTGATTTGATCCACCGGTTCTACAATAAAACAACTTAACTCCTGATTGGTGGTAAGAGCTTCTGAAGATGGGCGTGGAGCTTTGTTCTTTTTCCAGCTATTCATCCAATCCATAAGCGCTTTCTTAAGTGGATCATCAAGGTCGTTCAAAGGCTTTGGCGTCTCCAGCTGTTGGTGAAGTTTGCTTGGTCGTGGAGGCTTGTTTTGCTTGAGTTGTTCCAAAGCTTCATCACCGTAATTTCTTTGTTGAATATGTCTTTCCTTTGAAGAAGGATAAGAACGCCACTCATATGTCTGGTGAAGCCATTCATCAACATAAGAATCTTGGCATTCACAGCTTCTTTTTGGAGACTCCATGGGGCGCCTTGTATGCACTTGATCAGATCACTCACGCCTAGGTGGTTCATGGAACTGATGTCGTTGAGGTACTCGCCTTTCATGAATTTGGTCAGGCCATCGACGTCTAGGTGGGGATTCAGGTGGATGATGTAGTTGATGGATATATCTCTGATCTGGATACAGCGGTCTGCCCCATTCTTGAACATCATCTCTCCAATGGTCTTGAAAAGAGTCGTGTCGAGCTCTTGGTATCTGTTCCCTGCGTAGTGTAAATGCTTCAACAAGACGATATGTTCTTTCTTCTGAATCGATCATTGTACTTAGCTTGTTGTGTTTCTCTGATACAACTTGATATGATCCTGGTCAAGATCACAAACCCAAAACCGGCACAACAAGGGAGTAGAAGGGATAAGCCTTGCACGACGAGCGTGAACTCAAGTTGCCAAGGGATGTGGCGTGAAGCGGTCACACAAAGGCTGCGGAATTCCTTTGATTCACCGGACTTGCAGCACCAAGGATATGACGCACCAAGGTACTACAAGGGTTTCTTAGATGGGCCCAAGGATATTACGCACCAAGCGAGGATCTAAGAGAGAGTAGATATGACACACTACTCAGTGATCGAAACTCTTAAGAAACAAAAGACTCTTTTTATTAAAATTTTCGATGAGAAGTACAAATGGCCAAGCCATCTATATACAGAGAAGGAAAAGGAAAAAGGTAGAAGGCTTGCATGTTCGGCACAAACTCCAAGAACATGCAAAGCCATGCAAGAAGGGAAGTAATGGAGATAACTCCAAACTCCCATCTGCCAACTACTTTATTTAATGCAAAGGAGAGAAGAAAAAATGGGTTGGGCCTAGAAATAGCAAATGGGCTTCAAGAAAGTGATCCTTCAAGATTTCATCCAAGCCCAGAATAATAGTGAAGTGATGGGTATGGGTTGATGAAGTAACCAATAACATGTGGAAGTGCCTTGGTCTGGTTCTAGTCATTGGACCAAATGAAATGGTCCTTGGGTCTTGATCGTAGCTCGGGTCAGGCCATGGACGAGGTCGGGTCATGGGATGGTCTGATGATGGTTGACGTCAGGTCGGGTCCTGGTCCTTGTACTGGTACAGAGTCAGGACGTCCGGGTACTGGATTTGGACGTTCGTGACGTGTTGCATGACGTATGGCTTCATGATATGGATGTGTGTTGAGATGATTGGATGGATGTCCACAACCTCCTTTGGCCCACCTATTTCAACTTTAATCAGGACATCCGTAAGTCCGTATGTGCTGGGCAGGATCACATCACACGTGTTCTTAGGTCGAGAAGGTGCGGCAAGTTTACGCTTATGGCACTTCTCAATCTGGACTGCTAGGTGGAACAGTTCGCCTAGGTCGTGGTATGGCTGCAATTCTATTTTTCTTGCAATTGACTCCTGCAAGCCGTCGATGAACTGGGCCATAAGACTCTCCTCGGACTCGTCTACATCGAGTCGGTTGCGTAGGTGCTCGAATTCATCGAAGTACTCGGTCACCGTTTGGCTTCCTTGTGTGAGACGTCGGAAACGTCGCTGAAGCTCGCGGTGGAAGTGGGGCGGAACGTATCATCGCCTCATCTGGGTGAGCTCAACCCATGAGGTCAAGGGACCCATACGAGCTTGTCTACGAGCGGTGACTTCTCGATCCCACCACGCCAGTGCGTGGTCTGTGAATTGCGTTGTTGCAAGGGTGACTTTATGGGGATCATCATAGTTGTAATACTCGAATAGAAGCTCCATTCGTCTCTCCCATTCTAAATATTCTTCGGGATCAAGTTTACCTGAAAAGGGAGGTGGGTTCATCTTAACCTCTGGATAGTGGACTGGTGGACGAGGTGGTGGTGGTGGTGGCTCATCGTAATACTGATATCGACCCATGGGTGGTCAATCCTGATGATAGGGAGGTGCGGCAGGTGTTGCGGTTGGTGCTGGTATGGGCTGCCCTAAGCGCTCGAGGTGAGTCGTGAAAGTTGACATCTGGGCAGTCAATGCTTGTTTGACTGGGATGCCCAGACGTGGACTCGTCATTCCCTGACATATTTTCTTTTCTGAGAAAATGAAATTTCTAGAAATGGAAAGTTTCTAAAAAGGAAACTTGCAGAATATGGAAACTTTCCTTAAATGGAAAATTCTCACAGATATTATTTTTATTTTATTAATAAATAAAAACACAAAAAGAAAATAAACCAGAAAAGGAAAAAATATCCTAAATAAAAAAATATTGCCTAAAACTAAAATGGAAACTAATAAATAGGAAAAATATCCTAAAATTTAATGCCTAAATACTAAAAAGGAAATTTCCTAAAGGGAAAGATCCAAAATTAATTGTCTTATCTAAGAAAAAGGAAAACTATATTCACTAAGAGAAAAATTTATTTATTTCCTAATCCTAAATGGAGATTTCTTAAAACTAATTAGGAAATTAAAATAGTGCCTAATAAAATCTAGGAAAACTTTCTAAACCAAATCCTAGTCTAGAAAACTTATGGAAACTATCTAATATGCTATCTAAATACTAGGAAAAATTTCCTAAAAACTAAGACTAAGAATCTAGACACTGGAATGAACCTAGCCAAACCAGGGGAGCAGGTTATGCTCGCGGATGACCTAACTACACGCAGGCTGGGGCGGCTACGCGGAACGCGAGGGACAGGCTCGGCAAGGCGTGGTACGCTGGCTAACCTAGGCTGGACGCGGGACGGTTTTAATGCTAGCAAGGTGGGACGCGAACTAGGACTGGTCTCGGCTGCTAAGCAAAACCTAACGAGGGATAAGGGCCGGGACACAACGCAACCGACGATGATACGCGGGGCAGGCACGACCGGGACGCTAGGGGAACTACACACGCGGAACGGTGTGCTAAGGATGCGGGAAGGGAAACACACGCTAGGATGCTACACTCGGACTGGACAAGAAAGACCTAAAACTAGCGAAGAAACAACAACACATGACGCACACAAGGACAACCGAACCCTAGGCCGCGGTTTGGACACAGGCTGCGGAGGCAACCAATGACTAGACCTACCTAGCTACAAGGACGGGGAACACAAAACCTAGACTTGCACTTGACAACTAAGGGAAACCTAACAAAGAACAAGCAACACACAATTCCTTATGGATTTCAAGTATGGTGAAGGTGTTCTAGGTGAGTTTCTAAAAGGTCCTAGATTGTTTTTTAAACAACCTAAACAATATTTTGTTTTCTTTTTCTTAAAAAAAAATTCTAGCAACAACAAGCAATGAAACAATCAAAACTTTTTTTTTGTTGATTTATGAAAACAAGAACAAGGAATGATAGAACATGATTTTTTTTTTTGTAGGATGTTTGTGGTATCTGACTTGATTCCTCTCTTTCTTACCGAGAACCTCAGGGGAAAGAGAAAGAAACACAATCGAAGCCAAAAACTGTTGCACAAAAACAAAGAAGAAATCGCCAAAAACAAAAGGATAGAATCAACCTAATGAGTAGGAGCTTTAAGCTCTGATACCAGATGATGCAAGAACTTAGGGTGGGCTGTCTCTCACCGAGAATCTCAGGTTGTTGGATATAAATTGATGGAAGTGAAAGGGTGGATCGAAGGGACCACACAAGCTGTGAAAGGGGCTTGTGATACTCCAAGAACTTCAACCAATAGGTTGAAGAACACACGGCTGCAGCAAAGGGGTTGCTGGCGGCTGTTTAGGACTTTAGACACTAGTCTTTTAGGTTTTGTCAAAATGCTTGTTATTTTATTAAGTGTAGACAAAAGGCTTATATAATGCCTTGTTACAACTTTAGGCTAAACTACAAGGTGTTTAACCTTACAAGGATTAAAACAACATGTAGTTCACTTATTGGCAATTAAATAAATATTGGGCCCTAATCAGTCAACATGACTTAAATCCAAATTAAACACTTAGTCTAAAAAATAGAAATAAGATAGAAAGCCCAATAACACTTAGGCATAGAATTCGAATGAAGACTTTTGAATGGAGTGGAATTTTGAACAAGTCTTCACCGCCTTGCGCACTAAAAGTATTGCCTCATTAAAACCTTCTTCGGAAAACCCAGTGGGATAAAACCGAAGATAGGAAAAACAGTACAATTTCCTAGCACGACTTTTGGTGTCTCTACCGAATGGTAATGGTAAAGACACTGGAGGAGGAAGAATCTCCTAGAAGAAACCTCCATGGTTCCTTGTCTAGCTGGAACGGGTCAAGACGTGGACCGGTCGTTGGTGCATTGAACGGACTGGTCTGGTCGGATGCGTGGGCACTGGTCAGCTGGACGGCTGGACGGCTGGGCGTAGGCTGGTCGTCTGGGTCAGCTCAGGATCCTCTCCGGTTCCACTCTCCAAGAGCATGCTGAGCTTGTCTCCTAAGGCTTTCCTCTTGGACCACGTAAGAGGTCTAGGTGGAATGACCGGTGCAATGACTGGCTCGATGTCCTCATCATTCCCTCCCTCTTGAAGTGTTTTGGTCTCCAAAGCAAAATCCTCACCTGCATCAAACAACTCTAAGTTAGAAATATTGAAAGTACTAGAGACGTTATACTCACCTGGAAGTTCGAGCTGGTAGGCGTAATCATGTAGACTTGGCCAAGAAAAAAAAAGAAAAAAAGTCAGAAAAATGAGCAAGGCCAGCTCTTGGTAGCTAAGCCTAGCTCTGGTCTGTTCGGAGTAGCTCAGCTCAGCTCAGGTCAGCTCAGGGTAGCTCAGATCAGCTCATGGTAGCTCAGGTCACCTCGGGTTAGCTAAGCTCAACTCAGACCGAGTGGCCAGGCGGGCGGTTGGGTAATTTCCACGTTGGAAACTAGAATGGGTACGTGCGGACGTACTGATGTGAGTGCAAGGACACGTACAGGCGAACCGGTGCTAGTGAACAATCCCGACCGCAGCCCAAGGCCTTCCCATTCCCTATATAAACCCCCATTATGCGTCATTTCTCATTTTATTCACGGTGAGAAAGACACCAAAACGCATAGAAACAAAAAAAAAAAACTTAAGGCTTTGTACTATAAAAAAAGTATCCGACCACAGTTCTAAGAAATTAGTCTAATCAAAGTATGTATCGCAGTAATGCACCGGTCGGTACAAGCGATTAACCAGTCAGTACTGTCAAAAGACCAGTATGTACGGTCAGTGTGCTTGATCCATATACTCGCAGGGTCTATGGACTAGTCAGTCGGTAGGCCGACTGGTAGATTACGATTACTAGGAATGGAGTGATCAGGTATGCATGTGGGCTATAGAATGACCAAACGGTTTGGCACGAGCGGTCGATGATGTGACCCAGTGTGCGAAGTGGGTTTATCCACTAGACCAACCGTCCAGAAAACTTAAAACACGCAAAAATTGATACTATGATAATGAGAAACGGTTACATAGATTCATGGTCTAATACGGCTAAGTGGTTTTAAAAAAGACGGTGATAAAGTGACAGGAAAGAATAAGGTTTAGGTACGAAAATAAGATAGGTGTGGTAATAGAAATGGATTATTATGATTTAGCCTATATGCATATATTATATTATAACAATTCTGGTTTGATACTTATCAGAGCAAGCAAGAAATCCCAAAGATATGGACGTGAAATCAAATGGATTAGAATTACATTATATAAACCGATAATTCACAACGTTCTAAATTTATAGAAAAAAAAACAAGCGAAAATCCTATATTATTATGCTAATAATAAGCTAAACAAGCCGAAACGATGTCATTGCGGTTGATCGGGCTCAGGAGGCGGAGATGGCCCAAACTCGAGGTTTGGGTAGACACCCGGCGGTCTCTCCCGGGGTTGAATCGAGAGCAACTGTGTTGAATCACCCACCACATCTGCCCACCCATAATGCGGCTCGGCCCTTCACCAAAACATGATCCCAAGCTCGATTAATAAAGCACACAAAAAATCACAAAATTTCTTACAATGTTAAAACGCTCGCTCTCTTACTCATAGTATGTTTCTTCGTCCACCACTATGTCCCAGCTTTCTCCTGTTGTACTTTTTCCGTATTTGTGAACCTTTCTGCGATCAAGGACCTTATATTATACCTTGATTGCTTCAAATGCCAATTTATGCTGGTCGAAAATGCAAGTGAGAAGGAAAAACAAACAATTGAGGCCTTAGTTATCAAAGTTCCTTACCCGTTTCCAAAGTGTTCCTCTCCCCACGTCCTTGACCAACCTAGAAACGAGTGAGATCTGGCTTAGGCGGGATTACAAACATAGTCAAAATTGAGAGAATTTAAGTAAGACAAAGAAGGAACCCACGGTCGCTGTTAGGTGATAAATGCCATGTCTCCCCCTGACGCGAACCTATCCCACCAAAAAATTTATCTTCCCACTTGTCTCCCCATTTGGTCCCCAACTCCGTCTCAGCCCACTTGTCTGTCCTGAATAGTTCACCAATAACAAAATCAAAACCATTAACAAAATATCTGTGATCTCAAGTCTCTCACAGATTTAATGTTCAATTGTTCAATCTGGGTCACTAGGATGCTTATAGCTCTTATACGTCTTTAGGAGCTAATCTATAAACCAGCATTTGAAAAGTATTAAAATAAAATATCGAAGTTAAAGAAAACCATTTGAGAACAGATCCTCTTCCATCATAATGTTCCCCCCACTTCTCCCACCATGACTGTTCATTCAGTCTACCATACTTATGTGCTCCTTTCTCTGTCCATCCTTTAGCATCGTACTTCTCCCACCTGGTTTTCATTAAATGATAGTTTTAGTCCAGCAGCATAAGCTTCTCCCTTATATAAAATAAGAGTAGACACTGCACAGTAATATTTACAAGTTATGATGTTATTGACCCCTACCATTTCTCGTACCAACCAGCATTTTCAGTTCCTGATTTAGCTTGCTTTTGTGCACTCCTTTCAATCCTCGCCAGATTACTGAAATTTGATAAGACTGTAAGAATCTAGGAACTTGAAAAATCTTGGCAAAGGGAATGTTAGAACATAGACCTCCACTCATCTTGATGAAGGACTTCTTGCCAAGTTTCCCACCAAGAGTCACCCTCTGCATTTTTACCAGATTTCTCCACGCCTACAAAAAGTTCACTCCGATGAGGTGAGGATTTGAAAGAGAAAAAACACAGAACTTAACACACCCATAGATCATAAGTAACGAAGCCCCAGGGAAAAAGGGGAGGTGGAAGGAAATGAAGTGCGTCAAAACAATTTTCAATGCGACGACAACACCAGTTGAACATCCCAATTGTACCAACTTTGAAGAAACGCTTGCAAGTTTCTACCACCTATCAAGACAGATATGATGCTTTCCAGAAAACAATAAGAAATGAACGATATCAAGTAGAGGAGGATAGGGAAAATACCTAATTCTTTGTATCCGGTCCAGTCACTTTTCTCCCACCACTGTCAAGGATACCAATAAATCCGATTAAACGCGTCCACCTGGGGCGATACTTCATGGGGTTACGAAGAATAACCTCAGGATTACTAAACCTCATAAGGTTTTCTCACAAAGCAAGCAATAATCAAGTATGGTAGTACAAATGGCAATAATGAGAAGAAAAGCCCAGGGAGTTTGCCAAATCTAATTCTAGAGAAACGATTTGTACCGTTTCTGTCCACTCAGAAGAGCCATCATGGGATCGACCACCCATCCTTGTCCACCTACATCTGTACCCATTTTCTCCGAGATCCTGTCCACTTTCTCTAAACCAAGTACTGCCATCTTCATTACTGCCAGACTCATTCACATTTTCATTCAACAAATCGATGCCCCAATCCTTTTCATTAGCAATCCCAGTGTCTACAGTTTCAATGACAATGTGAACAAAAAAAAACTGTCAGGACAGACAACTGAAACTTATTACACCAAAGTTATTACCCAAAAAGAAGTTAGTCACCTCTTTTAGGCGGAGTATCACGGGACTGAGGGCCAGTAAGCCTTGGAGTGCAACGAGGGTAGAACTTTTCTTGTTTGGACACAAACCGTGACCTGCCACAACCCCCGACTGATTATGACTCTCTTGTCATTTGAAAACAAAGAGACTAACATAAAACGATACAAAACTAAAAAAAAACTTCCTAAGTAGCAATAAAAGAAGAGACTGACAAAACGACTACGAAAATGGCATTTATTTTGATCTATAGGAGACTTTAACTACAAGCGACATTCATGAATAATATTAAATGGTTAGCAGAATTGAAATGAAGAGACTACTGCACATTTCTTAGAAGAATTCTGGGGGAAAACAAGCCAGAAGCATTAATCAATAGAACAGGAATCTTTAAAACCATAGTAATATTGAGCTTAGAGGAAGACATTTCGATTGGAAAAAACATAATTGGCATTGAAACAAAATTGAAATTAGAGAGCGAGATCAAGCCCATCTCTTCATTGCACAATCGAAAAAAAGACTTACTTGGGAGATGCAAATGGCATCGCGGAGGAAGATGCTTTGATTCCGGCTCCATGGGCGCTCGTCTTCTGGTCGAAACGCCGTTCCTCCGACTTCTCGCAAACCCCATAGCGCCGGATCGGTGCTAGTATATCTGCGCAGCAGCGAAATCGTTTCGGAGAACCGGTTTCATTACAATCAAACCATAGCAGCCTTCTTGTCCACTTTTTCAGGAGCAATTCATGATTACTTGTGCCTACGCCGAATCGACGGAGCCTGATATCGAGAAGAGAGACTGCGGAGCTAGCCCCCATTGTTTCACAGACGCGACATGGAAGCTGAAAACGAATAATGGAGAAAACTTAGGAGGCGAATTGCATGACTTTGGATCCGTGGAAGCTAGAGCTAAAGAGAGAGAGAGAGAGAGAGAGAGAGAGAGGGAGAGAGAGAGAGAGAAGTGATCAGTCTAGGAGACGAACAACCCCGAGACGAGATTTATATTCTGAGAAAAATGCTGTTTAATTAATTTACATTATTGCAAATAATTTTGGAGCATTTTTTAAAAAAAATAATAAGAATGAAATAAAATAGTCGTATTAATCAATACAGACGTTGGAATCATGAAATAAGAAAGTGGATAAATGCATACTGTAGTTAAAACTCAACATCCCAACTATTAAATTAAGTTGACCACAAAAAATATCATAACAAATCTTTTACATTTATTTATTTATATTCTACAATTTCTTACGTGTATTCACATCTTTTTCAAATCGGGACTTAGGTTTAGGTTTTTTAGCAAGGGTTTGACTTAGTTTTAGTTGATCTGTTACATCTAAATTATGTTAATTTGTAGGTTCATTTGAGCTAATGTGGATTGTTCCGTTTTTATATTTGATATTCTAATTGGTGGAGATGGATTGTCCATCCTTATTAAAAATTTTACTTAAATCAAAATCAGTCTGGTTTGAATAATAATGACATATTAATTCTTCTAAAAAATGAAGATCAGCAAAAAAAAATTTGAAAAAAGCTTAAGGAAAAGAGGAAAAGACCTAATCGATTTTGCAAAAAAAGAAAAATAGATTAAATATGACCGACCAAATTTCAATAGAAAATTTTTTATTACTATATTACCCAAAACAAATTGCAATCAAAACCAAAAATTACCTAAACCGAATTTACAAACTAAGTTATACGCAATCAAACCAAATTAATTGAGTTAACTATTTATATTAATTTATGTATTTTATATTTTGTAATTGGCTATGTGATTTAATTTCGGAATTATTTTATTTTTTATATTTTAAAAGTTTATTTAGTTTTAAAGTTATTAAATTAACTTTCATAAATATCTCACGAACATTTAGCAAAATTAATCAAATCTTGTCAAGATTGAATTAAAAGATTAGCAAAACTGAACCCATTTCATTGAACTGACCAAAATCTATTTTGAATCTAATTCGATTATCACAATATATTGTAAGAATCAAAATAAATTTATAGCTATCCATACCAATCTAAACCGAATCTTCTTTGGTTCCAATTTGGTTTCCAATTTCCCAAACTCAAATACCCCAAACCAACTGACATAATTCTCTAATGCTCTGGCCTAGTACAAAGTTTACATAGCTATATAGATTATTCACCATTTAAATTATAAGAAATCTATAAAAAAAAAGAGAAAAAAAAAAATCTTTGATCTTAATTAGGGCTGGGCACAGTTATTTGTTACCCGCCCGACCCATCCGACCCGTCCTGTACCCGGTCCGTCAAAGCAAGTACTCGTTTGAAACAAGCCGGGTATCAAGTCCAGTTAAAAATTACCCGCAAGTAACAAGCGGGATATCAAGTCTTCAAAAAAAAGTTAATATCCGGCCCGTTACCTGCCCCGTACCCGTTACTCGCAAGTACCTGCCAATTATCCATAAAATATCCGCAAAATACCCATAAATACCCGTAAAAACCCATTAAAACCCGCAAATACCCGCAAGTACCCGCAAGTACCCACAAGATTTGCATGTACCTGCAAGTACAAGCCAAGTACCAAGGCGGCTAAAAAAAGCGGGTATTTGTTTAGGCAAGTACCCGTTCGGAACAAGACAAGTATCAAGCCGAAAATAACATTACCCGTTCAAAACAAGGTAAGTAACAAGTCGCCTCAAAAAGACGTATACCCGCCCCGTGCCCAGCCCTAATCTTAATGAACTCATCCAAATGCGTCAAAAACTTGGCTAATCCACCGATGTAGTTGTCATCTTCACTAACTCAGATCAATTAGTTGCAAAAAAAATTGTCATTCGCCGATGTTTTATTAGACAAATCATGATCCAACTAAGTGTTTTTAATTCAGAGTATAATAAAAAGAGATTTATGAGTATATTCCTACCCTAATGATAGGTCCTCCACATCATCTTGAAAACAATAAAAGTCCGCTACAAATTAATTTGTACTAAATATTTTCATATATGGATGATTATGGCAAATAGAATTTCATAGTTTAAAGTGGATCAAACCGACCAACAATCATACACAATAAAGGAGATAGATTGGCTGACCAATGATTAGAGCATGATGTGTAGTACTATGGTTGAGCAAGTTTCAAATTATTGTTGGACCAAAATGTTATTAAGCACATCGGGCTTGAAACATGTTGATAATGTGAATATAAAATGGGCTTAAAAATTAGACCCATTAGGGAATAAGTGGAACTTAAGAAAGTCCCACATTGTTTAGAAGGAACTTTTTCCACTTGCATATATATGGAACAAAGTCACTAAGTGTCAAAGTGGTTTATGGGGAGAACCAAAGGATCCACACGCGCGCACCACCACCGCCGCTTGCTCGTGCTCTGGGCTTTGGGCTTTGGGCTTTGGGCTTTGGGCTTTGGGCTTTGGGAAAGTCTCGTCGTCGAGGAGTCCTATTTTTTGGCGACTGAAAATGATACGGATGGTTTCTTGCGTGAGTTTCTGGGATCGACCGATCTAAACCAGATCGATCGATCTCGTTTTACGTGAAATTCCAGGATCGACCGGTACATTCCGGATCGACCGGTACATTCCGGATCGACCGATCGCCTACAGGATCGATCGATCTGATTTTTGGATCGATCGATCGGGTTCAAAATCTCATCGTAATCCGCGAATATTCCAGTCAAAACGGTTATAACCGCTTGCGGAATTTTCGAGATTTCGTTGAAAGTCGAGATTTTTATCTCGAAAACCCCCTAATCACTTCTTCCCTATAAATAGAGAGCTAAAGCAATCATTCTGGGCATCCCCGAGAATCTGAAATATCCTGAGCAATTCTATATTCTTGAAAACCCTAAAATTCTTTGCTTTCTCTAATTTCACAGGAAAAGGTCCTGCTCTCTCTCATATTCGTTTCTATCTTTCAGAAACGATTCTTGCTCTTGAGTATATCGTAGATACTGTGTTCGCAGATTCCGAATTCGAGTGTTGCGAATCGGTCTATAAAAGGTTGTAACCTGGGATTCAAAAGGCGTATTAAAACCGTCACACTACGGGCGCTTTATTGAGTTAAGGAAAGAGACATCTCGCCTCCTTTCTGGATTTCATAAAAATCGTTTTATAAATCGTGTTTTTACAAATTGATTTCTCCTTATATCACAAATTATCAAATCGTATTTTCTTATCCGGTTTTATAGCTCCTACAGTCTTAACTCAATAAATCCGCTTCTAGCAAATAGCTACAATCGGATTTAAGAAAAACTATTTTCATTTTTATTAAATCAATTTGTAATCGTTTCTGCGAACGCTGAAAAGCGAGATTGCAAAACGAATATTATACGATTTTGAATCGTTTCTGCAGACGCTCAAAAGGCGAGTTTGCAAAACGATATCGAGCGATTTCATATCGGATCGATTGATCGTGATTTAAAGGATCAATCGATCTTGTGACGTCTCCGCGAACGCTACACAGCGAGATTGCGATTCGTTAGACTGATTTAAACAAACGTTTAAATCAAGTTTCTGACTATCGTTTCTTTTGTGAAACAGATGGCAACTAACGCTGCGAACACTCTCAACAACAGTGAGATTGCAATGATGGAGACGACTCAAGTCACTCCGAAAATGGCACTGGATACCAGTGGACTCCTTCCTGAAAAATTTGATGGGAATGGATTTAAGAATTGGCAACAGAAGATGGTCTTTTATTTGACATCTCTGAATTTGAACAAATTCCTCACGGAGGATAAGCCAATCACTCCTGATGGAGACCTGGATGTGCGTACGCTATCCAGTATTGATGCTTGGAAGCATTCAGACTTTCTGTGCAGAGGATGGATCCTTAGTCGTTTGGTAGACAACTTATACTCTGTCTACAACAATGACAAGAAATATCCCACAGCCAAGCATCTATGGATTGCTTTGGAAAGAAAGTACAATTCTGAAAATGCTGGTTTTCAGAGATATGATGTGGCTAAGCTTCTAGACTTTAATATGGTAGATTCAAAACCCATCATGGAACAAGTTGAACAGTTGCAGCTGATCAACGTCGAGATTGCATCAGAAGGTATGATTCTTCCTGAACAATTCGTCGTTGACTGCACCATTGAGAAGCTTCCACCAAGCTGGGTAGATTTCAAAAACTACCTTAAACACAAGCGAAAGCAGATGTCTCTGGAATCGCTGATCTCTAGGCTTCACAATGAAGCTGTGATTCGCCTCTCTAAGAATGAGGAAAAAGGGTATCAAGCATACCTAACCGAACAATTTAAGGCAAAAGGCAAAGGCAAAACAGAGGAAAAGACTAGCAAGTTCAAGAACTTCAAGTCCTCTGGCTCCACAAGCTTCAAGAAGCAAACTTCTTATGATAAGAAGTATCGTGGAAAGTGTCATCATTGTGGAAAGATGGGTCATAAGGCAGATGTTTGTCGCAGTAAGCCTAAACAAAAGCGACATCATCATGCAAACCTGACAGAGAAAGATATCTGCTGTGTTATCATTGACCAAGTCAACACCATTGAGGGAAATCCTCTAGATTGGTGGTACGACACAGGTGCTACGACCCACATATGCTTTGATAAGGACATGTTCAACACTTATCAAATATGCAATAATGATGAAGAAGTGCTGATGGGCAACACCCAAACATCCAAGGTTGCAGGACGTGGTAAAGTAATCCTGAAGCTGACTTCAGGACATCAGATTACTCTCACCAACGTGAAGCATGTTCCAGACATGAGGAAGAATTTGATCTCTGGCACTCTCCTCAGCAAGGCTGGATTCTGCGCCAACTTTCATTCTGATAAGTTGGTACTTAAGAAAAATGGGGTGTATTTGGGAAATGGCTTTGTTAAGAATGGATTGATCAAAATGAATGTATTGACAGTCGTTCCAAAAGTTGTAACAAACAATTCTATTAATAACAATGCTCCAGTTACTTATTTGGTCGAGTCTTTTGATATTTGACATGAACGGTTAGGACATGTGAATTATAAATCGTTAAACCGATTAATGAATTCAAACCTAATACCAAAATGCAAACAAAGTAAAGACAAATGTGAAGTTTGCGTACAAGCGAAACTTACAAAACAACCATCACCACAAGTCCAGAGAAATACTGAGCCTCTAGGATTAATCCACACAGATTTGTGCGATTTAAAGTACTTACCCACAAGAGGTGGTAAGAAGTATTTTGTGACCTTCATCGATGGCTGCAAAAAATACTGCTATATTTACTTGTTACAGAGCAAAAATGAAGCTCTAGATAAATTCAAGGAATATAAGCTAGAGGTTGAAAATCGACTCGAAAGAACTATTAAAATAGTTCGGAGTGATAGAGGTGGAGAATATGAAGGACAATTTGATGCATTTTGCAGAGAAAATGGAATCATTCATCAAACAACAGCTCCTTACTCACCTGAATCCAATGGAGTTGTGGAAAGAAAAAACCGAACTCTAAAGGAAATGATGAATGCCATGATGCAAGAATCAGGCGTAACCCAGAACATGTGGGGGGAAGCTCTTATGACTTCTAATTATATTCTTAATAAGATTCCTAACAAAGTGACGGGAAAAACACCATATGAATTATGGAAAGGAACGGTTCCCTCATACAAATACCTGAAAGTGTGGGGGTGCTTATCAAAAGTTGCAGTACCGCTTCCTAAAAAGGTCACAGTTGGACCAAAAACGGTTGATTGTATATTTATTGGATATGCACACAACAGTAGTGCTTATCGGTTTCTGGTTCACAAATCAGATATACCGGATATCCATGTAAATACAATAATGGAATCGCGAAATGCGTACTTCTTTGAAAATATTTTTCCTTGTAAGGATAAATTAACCCCTAAGCGGAATAGGGAAGAAAGAAACACAAGCGAAGCAAGCACTCCTGATGGAGAAGTTGCTGAAATTGAACTCAGGCGTAGTAAACGGGCTCGGAAGGAAAAAACCTTTGGTGACGATTTTCTAATGATCCTACTCACTGAAAACGAACCAAAGACCTTCGCTGAAGCAATGTCTACGCCAGACGCACCTTATTGGAAGGAAGCCGTCAAAAGTGAGTTCGATTCCATTATGCAAAACCATACGTTTTACATAACCGATTTACCGGAAGGGTTCAAAGCTCTCAGTTGTAAATGGATTTTTAAAACCAAATTGAAAACCGATGGCACAATTGATAAATACAAGGCAAGACTTGTAGTTCAAGGTTTCCGCCAAAAAGAAGGTTTAGACTTCTTTGATACATATTCTCCAGTGTCGAGAATAACTTCTATTAGAAATCTCGTAAGCATTGCAGCATTACGAAATCTGGAAATTCACCAGATGGATGTAAAAACTTCATTTTTAAACGGAGATTTAGAAGAAGAGATATATATGAAACAACCCGAAGGGTATGTTGTACCAGGACAAGAACATAAAGTATGTCGACTGGTGAAATCGCTGTATGGACTGAAACAAGCTCCAAAACAATGGCATGAAAAATTTGACAGCGTCATGATGTCCAATGGATTCAGCATAAATGAAAGTGATAAGTGCATTTATTCAAAGACTACGAAAAATGCTTATGTCATGCTATGTTTATATGTAGATGATATGCTTATCCTAGGCAGTAACCACGATATCATCAATCAGACTAAAACCATGTTGCATGGACAGTTTGATATGAAAGATTTGGGGTTGGCTGATGTAATTCTAGGGATTAAAATCACTAGACATCCTGGCGGATACATATTATCCCAAGAACATTATGCTGAAAAGGTGCTTGATAGATTTAAAGACTATTCAAGTGGAACCGCACAAACTCCTGTAGATACTACTCTTCATCTGACAAAAAATTCAGGTGAACCTGTATCACAGAATGAATATGCTCGAGTGATCGGAAGTCTAATGTACTTGACAAATTGTACAAGACCAGATCTAGCACACTCAGTGAATGTACTAAGTAGGTACACGAGCAATCCAGGACACACCCATTGGAAAGCTATAACCAGAGTATTAAATTACGTAAGGTTTACCAAAAATTATGGGTTGCACTATGGTTCAGAACCTGCAGTTTTGGAAGGATACAGTGATGCCAACTGGATATCCAACTCCAAAAACTCAAAATCAACAAGTGGTTATATATTTACACTTGGAGGTGCTGCGGTATCCTGGAAATCTTGCAAACAAACGCTTCTGGCTAGATCAACAATGGAATCAGAATTCATTGCATTAGACAAAGCCGCAGAAAAAGCCGAGCATCTTCGCAATTTCTTGGAAGATATACCGATGTGGGAAAAACCAGTGTCATCAATACGTATACACTGTGATAACCAATCGGCTATAGCTCGTGCAAACAATAATTTATACAATGGCAAGTCACGTCATATACGTAGACGACATAAGACCATTAGACAACTGATCTCAAGTGGTGTAATCTCACTCGATTACATAAAATCAGCTGATAATATAGCAGATCCTTTCACAAAAGGTCTGACACGAGATCAAGTTTTAAAATCATCAAGAGGAATGGGTTTAAAGCCTATGAACTAAAGATGAGGTTTGATGGTAACCCCACCTACATGTTTTGATAGGTTCAAAGGGACAACTAAGTCAAATTAAGTCTAAAATAAACACTGTGAAATATTTGTTTTTACCCAGTTCCTAAAGATGACAACAGTGTTATCTGCATTTATATAGGTTAAGCATTGGCTTTTAATGAATTCATATATTCTAACCCAATGAAGTGAAGCAGATCACTTCGGGAAAAAGAATAAAAATATGAAAGATCACCTTGTGAGTGTGAAATGGGGCCGTTTCTAGGAGAATAAATGAAAGGCTGTATTCTCCAAGTTCACTCATGAAAAAACAGGCTGTTCATGGCCAAAACGAACACAACAAGAGAACAAAAAGTTCTACGAGAAATATAACCGCGTTATATCTGTTGTCTCGGTTTACACTAGAAATCCGGATGGTTCAAGACATCATGTTCACCCCCTGGCCTTGTAAACCCGACAGTTATCAACTATGATTGGTTCAATGCTGAAAAATGCAACCAAATCAGATACGGTTATCTTTCGTTTATACTCAAGAAAGTCTTTCTTTTAGCTTTCTCGATCCTAAAGAGTCTTTCAAAGTCACCCTCAGTTTAGAGTCATTTCTATTCATGTGGGGGATTGTTGGACCAAAATGTTATTAAGCACATTGGGCTTGAAACATGTTGATAATGTGAATATGAAATGGGCTTAAAAATTAGACCCATTAGGGAATAAGTGGAACTTAAGAAAGTCCCACATTGCTTAGGAGGAACTTTTTCCACTTGCATATATATGGAACAAAGTCACTAAGTGTCAAAGTGGTTTATGGGGAGAACCAAAGGATCCACACGCGCGCACCACCACCACCGCCGCTCGCTCGCGCTCGTGCTCGTGCTCGTGCTCGTGCTCTGGGCTTTGGGCTTTGGGCTTTGGGCTTTGGGAATGTCTCGTCGTCGAGGAGTCCTATTTTTTGGCGACTGAAAATGAGATCGACCGATCCTTACTGGACCGATCGATCCATCCTCACGAACATTTCTAGGATCGATCGTTCCTCTTCTGGATCGATCGATCGCGTGCTACGGATGGATCGATCTCGTTTTACGTGAAATTCCAGGATCGACCGGTACATTCTGGATCGACCGATCGCCTACAGGATCGATCGATCTGATTTTTGGATCGATCGATCGGGTTCAAAATCTCATCGTAATCCGCGAATATTCCAGTCAAAACGGTTATAACCGCTTGCGGAATTTTTGGGATTTCGTTGAAAGTCGAGATTTTTATCTCGAAAACCCCCTAATCACTTCTTCCCTATAAATAGAGAGCTAAAGCAATCATTCTGGGCATCCCCGAGAATCCGGAATATCCTGAGCAATTCTATATTCTCGAAAACCCTAAAATTCTTTGCTTTCTCTAATTTCACAGGAAAAGGTCCTGCTCTCTCTCATATTCGTTTCTATCTTTCAGAAACGATTCTTGCTCTTGAGTATATCGTAGATACTGTGTTCGCAGATTCCGAATTCGAGTGTTGCGAATCGGTCTATAAAAGGTTGTATCCTGGGATTCAAAAGGCGTATTAAAACCGTCACACTACGGGCGCTTTATTGAGTTAAGGAAAGAGACATCTCGCCTCCTTTCTTGATTTCATAAAAATCGTTTTATAAATCGTGTTTTTACAAATTGATTTCTCCTTATATCACAAATTATCAAATCGTATTTTTTTATCCGGTTTTATAGCTCCTACAATTATCACTCACATATGTGGTGATAGGGAGATGCTTATATTTGCTAAAACTTAATCCTTTGGATTATGTCAGTGTAACACTTCAATTTTTGAAATATGGTGGTATATATATGGAGAGACTTTCAAAATTTGATTTGGCTAACAACATCATTAAAGTGAACTTATCTTTTTTTTTTGTTTTTCCAGAAAGAAATTTTATAATTAAATTTTTTGAGCAGGAGAAACTTAAGGATATGTAACTTACCAAGAAGTAATTTTTAGTATTATATCAGTGAAGTCAAAACACATAGAAAGATCATATGGTGATTGCAGGATCAATAAACAAATCTTTTTAACTTCCCAAAATAATGTATCAGCTGTTGGACAAGGGTGGGGTCCATGGACCGATAAAGGGTGTGGGGGCTCACAAATGGTGGTGGCCGAGGCATTACAAGTAGTATCAGAGCCCAACGCAAATGACTTTGGAGTCATGTGGGCTCACTCACACCAACATGGGTGATGATCTTGGTATCCAACAAGGACGTTTTGCTCTATGAGTTAGGTTGATTATAACACCCCAATTTCTGAAATATGATGGTGTATGTGGAAAAGCTTAAAAAATTATTTTGGCTACTTATATCACCAAAATGCATTTATTTCGGTCACTAATGCGTTGCTTTTTTTGACACATTCTAACTGTCTTTTTCAAGTCTTTATTGATTTTTAGTCCTTATTGAATGATTACATTTCAAAAAGTGGTTTTGGATAAATATTAGAATTTGTAGAGCAAACATGGTGGATGTTGAGAAAAGAGCCAGAAAATGTGTATGGAGCAGTTGCTCCATAAAAAAGGAGTCGGCCCAGATGAATAAACGACAATTGGATCGATCAGGCCAAAGATTCGAGCAGTTGTTCCATTTCTAATGAGCAAAAGAAGATGATTGTCTTACCTAATTTTGATTTAATCTTACCAAACCTCAGCCAACCGCCTTAGAGACCTACAATATATTACTTTTCTACTTTTCACTTAGAAGATAAACAATTATTATCAAGTTTTACTGAGACTTTTTACACCTTGTAAGATTTGGGATAAAGAATCTCTACAACCTTTGAAAAAAATTATTAACCCCCTTTTTAATTTATTATTCATCCATGAATTCTTCACCATCTCTTGTGGTGATTTATGCTTCCATGTCCGAGTGATTCTCCTTTTAGGTTTACGGAATTTGAGGGGATTTACGAGTCATTGAGCTAAACAGAGATATGTATTTATACTTTTATTTTCTTTATCTAAAGTTGATTTTAATGTCTTAACTAAACTGATCATTTAGTCTTTGAATCTAAGTTGGATATATTCATCAAAAATGTTATAAATTGCTTAAAATAACTTAGATGAATGATGTATCATCCACCAACGAAAGTTGATGTTGAGGCAAATCATGAACATATCAAACCAATTTGATAATGTTGTCTAGAATTTTAGGTTCAAAAGACAGTTTACAACTCTAGATTATTATATAAATTTATTAATGTCACGATAGTGGATCGGTATTAGATTGAAGTTTGAGTTCGAGACTTGTTTTTATTCATTGCCAAATAATTGTTTGGTTAGTGATACATAAATTCCAGAAAATCTCCCTTCACATAGTGTTTCGTATTTTGTTTGTTACTTTACATTCTCAAAACTACACTTTTTGTCTTAGCTTGATTTCACTCTAAAAAAATATAATGTGACACTGATCATTTGGAAATTATATATATATATATATATATATATACTATTAAGTATGATATGTCCTTGCAATCCAGTGTATATATATATATACATATATGATATAGAGATCTAAATCCAGTGTATCAGTCACTTATCTAGAATAAACTCTAGAGTTGAGTGTGTTTTAACTAAAACAATTAAATGATGGGTAATCTACCAAAAAATGGTTAATAATATTGTATGACTGAGGACAAGAGGAAAATCACATGATTATTACATGGTCAGTAAACAAATCTTTTGAGGCTCTCAAAAATAATGCAATGACAATCGAACGAGGATGGGATCTAAAATCCGAGAGAGAGCATAAAGATTGATGGACGGTAGTGGTCGGGGACGTGACTTGAAGTAACTTGAATTCCCGCATAATTTTACTCCACATAAACAGAGAATATATAATTTGTAGTCTCGAATATAAATTTAAAACTAAATCAAAAATTTATCTTATGGTATGTTTTTTCAATCACTATTGTTTAAAAAAGTCACTTATTGGGAAAAAAAGTTGGATGGTGAAGAATTTCAATTCTTTATCTAGGAGTAATAGCTAAATTAGTTTGTTAATTTGTATCAAAAGTATCACATATGACAATATATTTGTTCATTATAAATTATCAATAATTAAGGTGTGCTATAAATCAATTTGTAGCAAATATTTCATATATGATTTATATAAGTAAATGATTATGGAAAATCGAGTTTCGTAGTTGAAAATGGATCAAAACGATCGAAAGTTATGTACAAAAAAGGAGACATATTTGGTTACAAAAATAATACCGAGGAACATGAGAAAGAGAGAATAGAAAAAAGTAAATGAAGTGCCAATAGATCAAAATTTTGTGAAACTGACTACCCATAATATAGGGATGATTGAATGCATTTTGATCACAAAATTTAAGCCAGTTTAATGAAACAAAAATTTGCGCAATAAAAAGTGACAGTCTTGTAGAATTTAAATAAACATAAATTTAATAATTTTTAATGGAACAGAAAGAGAGAAAAAACAAAGGCAACTTAAGTGAGAAAAAGTGAGTTTTTGTAGGGATAATGAAAGATTATATATTTTCATCATTTAATGAGTATATTGCTTTTTCCAATATTACAATATTGCCACTCATCCGACTTGTTAATTTTTATGTATTCCATCGGTATATAATGCAATTACTCAATGTCTGATCTACATTTCAAACTGATCAGAAGTCATATACTAGTGGAAATTATGTGGTACAATGGTGATCATCTATGAAATTAATTATATATGTGAGGGATTTGAATATAATACCCTACATTGAGGATATTAAAGTCATTAGGATAAGTTAACAAAAAAAAAGTTATACACTATAAATTATATCATTGATATTTCTAATTTTTTTGTATGAAATAAGTTATCAGTTAAATTTTTTTTGTCTTTTTTACTAATCTATTTAACTATTACTAAAAAAGTTGCAATAGAAAATCCACAGTTGACTAAAATGACTTATTTTGGTAAAATTAAATAATTTTTAATTAGTTTTCAAATTATTCTATTATATACAAAATGGTTTATATATTCCAAGATTCAACATAGTTTTTATAGATTGATTCTAACTTTTCTAGCAAAAATATCAGCTACTTCATTTCCTTCTCTTTTGATTTACATAAAGTTGTAGTTGTTAGTTGGCCTGAATTAACCTTGTATCACAAGGCCAAATCTCCACATAATGTTACTAGCTAGAAACCCAACCTTTTAAGTTGTATGATAACCATTTGTAAAACTTTTATGTATGCTTTCAACGGGTTTGTCCTTGGATTGGTAGCTCATGGAATCCACAACTGTTTGTCATTTTCTATTTGTTGTGGATTGACCATCCAAAACATGACGGCTGGCCATGAGATACCCAAGACCCATCTATGAAAGAACATAGTATACCAGATTTCCACATGTTTATGCTTTTTTATCATTTTATTACTTTTTTTTTGCTCCAATCTTGTTCAGGCCTCGATATTATACTCTTAATGTTTATCGCCTCTAACCATGTTTTGAGCTCTATAATGGTTTTATTGACTATAGTTGTGGATTATCTATGGTTGTTAAAAAGAAGGTCATTTTTCATCTTATGTATTCTCCAACATATGAAAAAGAATTATGCTTTTTTTCTTCTTTAAAGTAACCATGAAGTAGGGCTGGGCACAGGTACTTGTTATCCGCCTGACACGTCCGACCCGTCCCGTACCCGGCCCGTCAAATCAAGTACTCGTTTGAAACAAGCCGAGTATCAAGCCCAGTTAAAAATTACCCGCAAGTAACAAGCCGGATATCAAGTCTTAAAAAAAAAGTTAATACCCGGCCCGTTACCTGCCCCGTACCCGTTACTCGCAAGTACCTGCCAATTATCCGTAAAATACCCGCAAAATACCCGTAAAATATATGCAAAATACCCGTAAATACCCGCAAAAACCCGTTAAACTCGCAAATACCCGCAAGTATCCGCAAGTACCCGCAAGATTTTCATGTACCCGCAAGTACAAGCCAAGTACCAAGGCGGCTAAAAAAAGCGGGTACTTGTTTAGGCAAGTACCCGTTCGGAGCAAGACAAGTATCAAGCCGAAAATAACATTACCCGTTCAAAACAAGGCAAGTATCAAGTCGCCTCAAAAAGACGTGTACCCGCCCCGTGCCCAACCCTACCATGAAGAGCTATTATAGAGGCCACATTGTCTTGTATTGAATTAGTTAGGTGATTATAATTTGGTAGTTTTGGAGTATATCAGGATCCATGGAGCTGTCAATTCAAACACAACTCATAAAAAAGGAAGTACGAGAGCAAAAAGAATTTTTGGAGAGAGAAGTTCAATAAGGAGGTTGAGCAAATAGGATCGCAGAAATTCCCGCTGGAAACGCTATAAAAGTTTAAAGTCTTTGATATTTTTAAACTATTGAGGTAAGAACATGACTTATTGCAATGCGATGTTGCAGTCTATAATTTTTGATATTTTGGCTTATTTGGATAATTATGGAAAGTTTATTCATTCATCTTTGAAGGTGATTATTTAAGGATTAAAGAACATTATTTCCATTTTTAGGATTTGGCATGATAGATTGTGTGTGGTGAGGTATTAGATTTGAAATAATTTTGGAAAAATGTAGTTTTGATTTTAAGAAGCAGTGATATGATGTTTCAAAACTTTTAAATATGAATCATATATAAAGTTAAATGAAAGTATAGATATTAGGTTATGTTTGCTTTTGATTATATCAACTTTCGAGGTTGTGTTGGCTTCTGGCTGTGAGAGAGCTCTGTAGTTGTGTGCTTTGGGCGACGAGGGATCTTTGGGGTCATGATGGTTTCAGCCTGTATAGGATCTTTGGGGTCAACTGTTTTTGGTCGTATATGTTGGCTTCAAGCTGTGAGGGTGGGGTCATCTGGTTTCATGCCATATTGGATCTTTGGGTTGTAAATGACCTTCAAAAATATGTATAAAGAACTGCTCTTGCTCAGATAAGGAGCAGTCGTTCCATCCAAAAGTAATCGATCCATGCAAACTTCAAACGATGGAGCAGCTGGTCCAAGTGACTTACAAACCAAAGGGATTTATGAAGCAAAAAGCACTGTCTGAAGAAGTTGATCCATTCTGGAGCGGTCGTTTCCAACTGGGAAAACGATCTAGATCTCCACGAAATATGGGATTCGTATCAGATGTGGCCCATTTTAAATACTCAACTTTTATACCCACCAATCTAAAGTTAAAGATCTATATGTCCATTGTGTAAAAGATACTGACTTATTTACACTCGAAAATAAAGTTTTAAATTTAATTTTTCATAAACTTGGTTAATGACTCGGTTTAGAATTTCGAAATCCAAATTAAAAAATGATTTATCCATTACAAAAAAAAATCCCAAATTAAAAATCATAAAATCTAAATCTAGATGAAGATTGAAAACCCAGAAAAAGATTTTGATCCGTTAGATCCGAGACCATCGCGTTTGTCTGGGTTCAGAGCGGAGGAAAACGATGATAATTATACTTCCGTCGTCGTCTCCACTCCACAATTTCAGATGCGGTTTCAAATCTCATGCTTCTTCTTCTTCCATTTTCCACCTCTTCCTCTTCTTCTTTGAAAAAAAAGAGAAATCCTTAAATCCAAAATCTGGGTTTCAAAATTGGAGATGAATCCCAGAAAACAGAGTTCTGTTGAAGAATTTAAAGTTAAAAAATTTGTAATTATGAAAAAAATATTAAAATTTGGAGAGAAAAAAAAAATTAAACGAACACAAACAGAGAGCTCTCCTGCATGCGAGAGAGTCACAAAAAAAATATATATGGGTTGCTGATTTCTTTAAACGTAACTGTGGTATATATGATTCAGAGGGGAGAGGAAAATCAAAGATTTTTTTTTTTAAAAAAAAAGATAAATTTCAGTTTTGTTTTTGTGAAAGTGAGGGAATACGAAAAAATATATTCTGGTAATCAAATTCAGTTTGGTTTGTAAAATTGTTCTTTGAATAACTGTTCATAATCAATAAATTTTTGCGATTTTTCCCCTTCACCAAATAGTTGTTTTAATTGCTTTACATTCTGTTAACTATTTTGTCTGTTAATTTGAATATAAAAAAACCATATTTTTGTTGTAACTTAGTTTCTCTCTCAAGAAAACATAATGTGACATATGGTATTTTGAAATTCGAGCTTTTTTTAGACGGTTGTGTATACTGCGCACTTACAGTAGGTATAGATATATAAAACCCAATGTATTAGTTAGCTATTTTTAAAATTGATAAGTGAAGCAGACACCCTACCCCCTTTAAGTGACAAACAAAGATGTACGGGTCAATTCCTTCAGAGTGACTTCACTCCATTCAGAACAAATAGTAAATCAAGGTAGGCCTATAACTATTTAGATAACAAGTCTGGTATACTGAGCCTGGTCTTAATGTGCCCCTGCTAAAAGAAAGGCGCAAACCACAATGGTCGAGAAAATCCTCTAGAGGAGAGTCGTCATTCAAAAAACTTTCTTTAGATATGAACGATATCATATAAATGCTCCTTTCAGGATGGCGATACATCATCCAAACAAGGATTAACTCTTTATCTTTTTTGTTTTTTATGAAGAATAAGCCAAGTCATCAGAGACAATATTTGGGGATAATTTTATACTACCCAATCCCGCAACAACATTTTACTATGGCCCCCGCTTAAAAACCACCAAATCCAACGGAAGAAAAACACATACAACGAATAACAAAGATTCAATACATTGCAAGACCGTCAAAATCATTGTGAATAAGAGTTCTAAAAAGGTCCAAAATGTTCTATGTTTGACTATCAATTCTAACGATAATTATAAATGATGGGACAAATCAGCGGAAGAAAATCATTACGAACAAAATCATGATATGGTTCTCGTATAAATAACACTTCCAAGAGAATCTCGAGGGAACACAGGTCATTAACCATAAGGTCTGAAGGTAAGTATTTTTCCAACTCGATTAGTATGTTATATCAAAATCCCAAGCAAGTCGCCTAATGGACGGTTCAAAACCACACTCGTTCATGACATTGTTCGTGTCACTATAACATACACATAAAACATGTAGGAATCCGTCCTTGGATGTGGCTCCTCAAACAACCGTCTCATATTTCCGGATTTAACATTTTTAGTGGATGGCCTCATTTGGACATAAAAAATCTTTAAAAAGAAAACCGCTTTTTTTTCTGAAGCCTTTAAAATTTTGTTACACGTGTATATGACCCATCCCTAAAAGAGATCTTTACCAAAGATGATCCATCCAAATTTACTCGGTTAATCGCACCTCATCCGCCAAAATATTTACTATTTTAATATTATTTCATTTCACCAAAACACATCAGATCGAGGTTGAGGTTGAGGTCATCAGTAGATACATCGTGTATCGAAAACTATAACCGGACACATTGCTATTTTTAAGTTTTTCTAAAGTGATTTCATATAGTTATTCTATATATTCATAATTTATTAGTATGTTCACCAGAAAAATATACGTGAGACTATATACGAAATCATTACTGTTTTGGGCTAATTTCAATTCTGATATAAACAAATTCTAAACAAGATACACACTAAAATAAAAAAACAAAATTCTTATATCAGATTTTCAACAATAAAAAGAAACTGTTATATTGTATGTCGTTTTTTATATATACGTTGATTTTTGATTCTTGATTCTTGATTCTTGAATTTGAGTCCTGACATCGACATCGCTATCTGATAATCCCACGTGGAAACTTGTGGATATGAGGACATGTAGTAAGAAAGTATAGACAAGACAAGTGATAGATTTTTGGCTTACGTGTTTTTGACTTAATTTTCAGTGGTGTGACAGGATTTCGCTTACCATTTGGAGCGCCTTGTAATGATGTGGCACCAAGAGATCATTGATTTCAGATAAGCGTAGAAAGTATGAGTTGTACAGCTTACGTGGCGTGTCTGCTTCTAGTGGCCTGAGAGAATGCCACGTGTAAAGGAGTGCTCGCAATTGCCACTGACCTATGAAACCAAACACCAATTTGCTCGGAGGCTGATGCTATGTTCTGGATAAGGTTTATGTCGGTTTTGCGCTTTAAATCTTTTTCTTTTTTTTTTTTGGAAAACGAGGATTTAACACTATTAAAATTTTGGTATTTTTCTAAGAGGAAAGGAAAATTTCAATACCAAAGAAAGTTAAATAAAATGAATTTTTGTAAATTGACCAGAAATTTTCTTTTCAGAAAAACAAAGTAAAACATAAATATTTTATCTTCTTTTCTCAAATTCTATATAATATTATAAATTATAAATCTAATTAAAAAATTAATTATAGCACGACATCTATTTTTTAAAAATATTGAAATTATATATATTTGTTTGACAACAATATACAAATAGTAACACATAACAGTTTTTCGTAAATTCGAAAAACTGGTTTCAAACATTAGGAGATGATCATACTTGAGACAAATGAACATAAAAATTATCATTACATTAGCAGAAATGATCTTTCCATTTGAACTTTTGACGCTCAAATTAGTAAGAACACAAACTGGACGGAAAGAGATAAATATAAAATGACATTTTTTGTGATACATATCTCTTCAGTCTGAAAGGGTATCAAAGAGAACTGAAAATCTGAATGGTATAAGACACAAAGTTTTAGATATAATTTTTTATCTCCAGAAATTCACTTTCTTTCATCGAATGCTCCAGAAGAATTTAAATTTAATTAGTTGATCTCAGGGTCGGGATACAGATCCTTCTTGGATTGACTCGCATTGTTTACCTCGTTTGGGCTCCACACCCATCTTTTCCTTCAAGCTTCTTCCAACGTGTACTTTTGACAGAATTGGCACTTTACCTCATTACCGTCAGCTACTATAATCATTCATGATAGCTGAAGGAGTTGGTACAATTCCATTTAATTTTCTACTACTCTGGTTTCACATTGCATGTGCTCTTCATATAGTTGAGCTTCATCAAGGCTGTACTGCAAAAGATGGCTCAACAATTGCCCCAATTCTGTAGTTTTCTCTGAGTGAAGAGGCATGAAATCGACATCTCCACTGATATCCTGAAAAAGATAGAAAACTGATAGGAGTGAATTTTATTTGTTTTTTATAGTTTCAACACAAAATCTAAATGTTTTGGTGTGATTTTATGTTTTAGAGCAAGTTTTTTTCGTACTTTAGGTACTTGAGGTACTTTAGGTACTTGAGGTTATCAAAGGTAAAAACACCCAAATGATGTAAAGAAGAGCGAAATAAAAGTATAATATGATCCAAATATGACTTTAACTTAAAAGAACCAATCAAGACTTTCAAACACCAAAAAGTGTAAATTTTAGTAACAAGACATATATATATATATATATATATATATATATATATATATAAAAGTTCAGTCATTTGAGTTAACTTTAAAATAAAAGTGGGTTCAAGTCATTTGATAACCTTATCGGAGAGATACATTCAATTTAGTGAAGATATGTCTGTCTAATTTTGAAAACAAATTATCTAACCCCGCCAAAAGATAAATCGGAGCACCTAATCCACTCCAAACAAAGGGATTCACCTTTGCTTTAGTCCATAAGTCCCAGGCTCGGCCAAAAGTTCTAAACCTGATCACAACCCATTCTTTGGCCGAGGGATGCACATGTTTTCGAAAAATTTCTCTTTTTGTCCATTTTTAATCCTAGTTGACCCAAAAACATATATACACATGTTTTAAGTCTCTAGTTTTGAAACCACCCATTATAATTCCATAAATAGCACCAAAAAACACTAGACTCATAACTTTTCATTATTTTTAGAAAATTTTCATTGTTTTCAAGAGCTTTTTAGGAGAAGATCATGTTTTGTATTTTACATATAAAGAAGATTTGAAAACCCCTTTGTCTCTTTTATTGATTTTGAACTATGCATTGATCTATTTCATCTATGTGATTGTCATCTGATAAAACACACTTTTCAATTCTGGGTATCAACCCTTAGTTGTGTAATATTTATGGTGTCAATCCAAATCAGGAGGTTATCGAGCAATAGAATTGCAAGTATAACTTTATTTAAACTAAACAATTAGGTTAATTTTTGGTTTTCTCCTAAATTAAATATTGAAATATAAATTAAAGAAAATATACTAATTAAGTAAATATAAGAAACATGAATGTTTACAAAACGGTTTAAACCACTTTTGTGGATTAAACCACTTGTAAATCCACTAAAGTATCTACAAATGTTTTTGGATACTTGAGTGGAGACGAGTGTTAAGAACGAGTTCTAGGCTTCAACACAAGGCTATCTGATCATACTTTCATAGGCCAGATCTATCCGAACACATGTTCTAGCTTTTCTAGCTTTTAAACAACTCCGATTAAGATATTCTGAGCCAAAGAAATCAAGTCCAAATGACCAGAATGAACTTTTCATTAAGACAACTAGACACAACATGGGAGTAAGGGATTAAGTGCTTTAAGCATCTTTCTATTCTATCTTAGAAATTCATTCCAACCGATCACCATCATATCGTTCAGAGATCTACTCGCAAAAGGTCTCTTCGGGATCGAGTAACTGGTAGGATATTTCTAAGGAAGGTATGTATGAAAATGTTTGTAAGCTTATTATGCTTTAACCATGGAATAGTAGAATCTCTCATGTACGGGTAAATCCACCATCGTGGTAAAAAACCCTTCATTAGCCACCAAATATATACGAATGCCTTCAAGTTTTGGGTACTTGGCAGCTAATGAACATTAATACTATATCTCTCTTTTTGTAGCTAGGTAACCCATCATCATGGTCGTTGAGACAGTTTTTTTAACCTACTGAGAGTGTTCAAGTAAACAACCGTCCAATCAAGGATTGTTCGTGTCTTATCATTCAAACTGGGGCCGTAACCATGAGCCGACATTAAGCATCAAAAAACACAATAAAATCATTGGAAAAAAGCTTTAAAGAATAATTGTTTTTCCTTTTTTAAAACATTTTCCATATCTAACCCGAAAGGTTAAGAGAATCTACTCACTAATCATTGTTGGAAAAGAGATCATATAGGTTGATGATTCGTTACTCATAAGATTGGAGTAGAGAATGAAAACCAAAACTAAATAATTGCAAATATAATAAAGACAAAAATAAAGAAGTACAAATGCTTAAATAAAAGTAAAAGAGTCGTGCAAGAAATTAAAACCCTAAAAAAGGACGAAAACCAAATGGTCTCCGCCTTCGAAACTAAAGGAAAGAATAAAGATAGATGGATCAGCCCTCCTGTAAAAATAAGGTCTAGGGTAATGTATTTATAGTAGAAAAGAGGTAAACTAGGTTAACTTAGAAAAAACCAAGTTTCGGCCTGGTTTTACTTCGTTGACATTTGTAAACGGATTGTCAACCATTGTCAGACACACGAAGTCTCTTGCACCATTCTCTTCATTTTCTTTGTTTCCTTCGTTCCTCTGTATCCATTCTTCTTTGATTGTCTTCCTTTTTTCTTCCTTTGCTTCCTTTTCTTTGACGATTCGTTCCTTGATACGAAATCTCCCTCTGGTACTCCATTCCATGCACAATCCTGCTTTTTATTGCTTCGGTTTATCTCCATTTCCAGTTTTGATGCACGAACACTTGTTTAATGCAGTATGTTCACAAATGCAGACCTAAAACGACCTAAAATGCATCCTTAATAGCTAAAATCCTAATCCAAGTACTAGTAAAATCCTAAGATATCAACTCTCCGGACTTGTCTCCCCAAGCAAACACAGAAGGAAAATACATCAAAAATAAAACACAAATTACCTAAACAAAGAAAGAAACTCTACTCTCTCAAGTGGTTGTCCTTTGTGGAATCAAACAAATACTCTCTCGTACATTACCATGGTCATCTCTTCTTCAATGGTGTATGAAAATAACATAGTCAAATAAAAAATAATTCCATACATTCACTAGGAGTTATCAAGGTGAGATATTGCTTAGTGGTAATCAATCAATCCTCGATCGGCTAAAGGCTGAGGAAAGGGTTTAGTAGAGATGTACTTTCCAAGGGCTTGTTCTTTGGGTGGCTAACTCTCAAAATCGTATGCTTGACATTATGAAAAGTTTACCTACTCGTCCCATCGGTCTGAGATGCTCTCATATTGATTAATCTACTTTCGTGGCAAAAACCACTTACACATCCACCAAAGTATTTACAAATGTCTTTGGATACTTGAGTGGAAACAAGCATTAAGAGCGGGTTTAAGCTCTAAAACAAGGCTATTTGATCATACTTTCGTAGGCCAGATCCAGCCGAGCCCATGTTCTAGCGTTTCTAGCTTTTAAACAAACTCCGGTTAATGTAGTCTGAGCAAAAGAAATTAAATCCAAGTGACCAGAATGAACTTATCATTAAGATAACTAGGCACAACATGGGAGTAAGAGAATAAGTGCTTTAAGAATCTTTCTATTCTATATTAGAACATCCTTCCAACCGATCACCATCAGACCTGTTCGGAGATCTACTCGCTGAAGCCCCCTTCCTGATTGGGTAATTGGTCATATATTTCTAAAGAGGGTATGTATGAACTCATGTTTGTAAGCTTATTATGTTCAGCCCACGGAAAGTAGAATCGCTCATGTACGGGTTAATCCCCGTCATGGTAAAAGCCTTTCATTAGCCACAATGTATCTACAAAGGTCTCAGAGTTTCATGTACTTGGAAGCTAATGATCACTAAGACTATATCTCTCTTTCTATAGCTAGGTAACCCATCATCATGGTCGTTGAGGCAGTTTTTTTAACCTAGCCTGTGCTGAGAGTGTTCAAGTACACAACCGTCCAATTAAGGATCACTCGTGCGTTATCATTCAAACTCGGGACGTAATCACAAGCCGACAATAAACATCTCAAGACACGATGAAATCATTAGATAAAAGCTTTAAACAATCATCGTTTTTCCTTTTTTAAAAACATCCTCCCTATCCAACCCGAATTTTTGAGGGAGTCTACTCACTAATCATTGATGGTAACGAGATCATATGGGTTGATGATTCGTTACACATAAGATTTGAGTAGAGAATCAAAACCAAAACTAACTAAGTGCAAGTAGTATAAAGACGAAAAAATAAAGAAGTATGAATGCTTAAATAAAAGTAAAAAGTCTTGCAAGAAATTAAAACCCTAAATAAGGACGGAGACCTTACAAAAAGGTCTCCGCCTTTGAAACTAAAGAAAAAATAAAGATAGATAGATCAGCCTCCCTCTCAAAATAAGGTCTAGAGTAATGTACTTATAGTGGAGAAAGAGGTAAACTAGGTTAACTTAGAAAAAACCAAGTTTCGACATGGTTTATATCTTCGTGCACTTTCCTTTTTTGAACTTCTCACTACAGGTTGGCACTCCGTTGTCAGACACCCGAAGTTTCTTGCGTGATTCTCTTTCTTTTCCTTTGTTTCCTTTCTTCTTTGATTTTATTCTTCTTTTCTTCCTTTAATTTATTTTCTTTGATGATTCGTCTCTTGATACAAAATCTCCCTCTGGTATCCATTCCATGCACAATTCTGCCTTTTTTTATTTTGGTTTAGCTTCATTTACGGTTTTGATGCACGAACACCGATTTAATGCAGTATGCACACAATACAGACCTAAAACACCCTAAAAATGCATCATAAATAGCTAAATTCCTAACTTAAATACAAGTAAAATTCTAAGATATTATTATCCACACATATTCTTGAGTAGTTCACTTGCCAAGTTATCAATTTTTAAAAGGAATTCATGGATTAATCGTTAGGTTGTTAGATTTGAATTTTTTTATAAAGTTCTTCATCCAAATTCATGCTACTATTGCTTACTTGATTGACCATCTAATTTCTGTTCATTATGTTAGTAAACTCATTGAAAGTGTTGTTTAATACCTAACCTAATTTGGGAACAAAGCAAACTTACTGAAGTAAAAATTGGTGGCTATTTTTGAAATTCATGACACATGTTTGGAGTTCGAAATCCAGCATCCCACAATATTAAAAAGGATATTAAAGCCAGTAAACTATGTTGACAAAAAAAACTTATATAATTTAACTGATCCTAGAACCCTGTGATTTCCATAATTCCTAGCTCTTTACTCCATTAATTTTACATCTTTAATTACTTGCCTTTGAGTTTATTTACTTGCTATTTTATCACTATTCACAGCTCACAATTAAAAACATTTATACTCTTCTTAGATTAATTCAGTAACCATAAATTGTTTAGTGTTAACTCTTGGTCTCTGTGGATCGATTCCATCTTTAGTTACCTTTTTGTTGTGCACTTATAGGAAGTAGAGCTGAATTAAAATTGACTCACATCAAATATTTGGCACCGTTGTTGAAAACCATTGGAGTTGCTTACGAGTTTCGGACTAGAGCTCAGTTTAGAGTATTCAATTTTCATTTTTACTTTTGATTTTTTTTTTTGTATTTCATTATTTTATATCTCTGTGTTTCAGATTATTTGTGTAAGAGATCAAATGTCCTCCAAAATGAACATAGAAGATATATACATAGGGATCTTCAAAACTGCATAATTGGAGTTCATTTCATTGGATGTTTTCTTCGCTTCACCAACCTATCTGCGATTCACCACCTCCTGGAGAGTTTAAGATAAGAATCAAACTCATAAATTTGGTGGAACAGCATTAATTTTGTAGCCTAGACGAAGAGCAGTCCATTGATCATATCAAAGAGATCGAAGAAATATGCTGAACAAGGAGATCTAATGGAGTATCTAAAGACTACTTGAAGTGAACATTGTTCTTATTCTGTTTGGTTGAGAAAGTCTACAGATGGATGAAGTCTCTTTTAGCTGGATTTACTACATGTGATAGAGCTTTCTTGAAGCACTTTTACCCGAAAGATCGATTGGAATGGATGAAAAGCAGAATCTTAGCATTTCGACATGTACCAAATAAATCATTCTATGAGGCTGCATAAAATTTCAATGAGTACAAGGGATATTGCCCTCACCATGTTTTGAGTGAGCCAAAATTGTTAAACATCTTTTATGACGCTTGTAGTGCAAAGATGGTAGGTAACACTACAAGTCAATGAACTTCATGAAAAATTATGTTTCTCAAGCCAACTTATTCATTGATAACTTGGCTGAAAGTGAAAAAAATTCAAGCGTGAAATATGTCAAATACGTGGGAGATATCAAGCAAAATTCAGATTTTTTTTTTTGAAAATCCTTGATCTAAAGACGATGGTTGCTCAACTTCTTAAAAATCAATCAAGGGTTGTGAACCTCTGTGAGAACGTGTGAGATTCCGGTGGTAAGGTTACTCAAGAGTATATTGTTGATGGTTCCAATAACAAGCAAAGAAAATTCAACTACATTGGTGGATTCGGAAATATCAAACAAAGCTGATTTCCAATGTTGACACTTCCAGCCGGGTTTTGAAACTCCTGAAAGAGAGTTGCCTTAAATCTATGATGAATCACCTCATGGAAAATTAACAACATACCATTGAAGAACATAAGCAAAACGTCCAGATATTCAAAATCTCGGTTTCAAGGTGGACGTCATGTATGATCATCTTAATAAGAACAACGAGGGTCTCCATGGAAAGTTAATTGATATCGCTAATAATGTTAAAAAGATCGAAGTATAAGTTTCTTAAAATGTAGAAGGTGTGAAGAATCAAGATGGTTTTGTTCCAAGAAAGGTTGAGACATATCCAAAATTCTGCAAAGTGATCTCAACTCAAAATAAAGATGTGGCTGAAGTATCCCTTGGAGATCAGTCTACCAATGAACACTCTATTGAATGGTTTGAAGATTACGTGTCAATCTCAAAAACACCACATCAAAGGAAGATACATAAGAATAGTTTGTCTTAGATTCTCTATGTGAAACAAGAGCTAATGTGATATAAAATCTGAAGTGAATCTTATGTCTACGACTACTAGCAAAGAAGTTGGAGATTTTTGAATATTGAGCCTCTTGAAATAACACTCAAGTTTTGAGATGCCTCTAGCACATTTCCATACGAGTTTGTGCGGATTTGATGATGCAAGTAGGAGGATGTCTTTTTACTGTTGATTGTAAGATCCGAGAAATGAAGAATTACTCTTTAGTTCCCTTGATTCATGGGACTCCTTTCCTCAAAACCATGGGTGTAATGTTTGATTTTCGCAAAAGACGAGTTTCTTTCTCTAAAAAACAGTCTTATATCCTACCGTTTCTACTATAGCCTGGTGTTCTACAACCATCAAAATGAAGTAAAAGCAAGTTTTGACCCTGGAGATGACAGTGAAAGGTCATCAGACGTTCATGAAAAAAACTCTTTACATCAGATCTCATGAAGTTGTCAAACCGACAAAAGCTGATTACGAAAGTGTTTCAAGCGATAAAATTTCGACTTTGATTTCTCAAGAGTAATAAAGATCTTACCTGGGAAGATTTTCAACTTGAGACACTTCTTAGTGCACCTCCAACAACTAACACTGATCTAAGTGATTTTTACATATTTTCCTTATGGTTTTCTATAATAATTCTAAGTGTTTAATCATGATTTATTTTTTGTTTTCAGAGGTAATATTTTTATTATAATTCGGCTATTTTATGTCTTACCATGTAACAAACATCAAAATATGCAAAACTTAGCAAAATAGGACCACAAATTTGATTTCAAGGCAGAATAACCAACCAAGACTTTAAATCACATGAAGTACAATTTCCAATAACATTGTATATCCAATATACAAGAAATTTGACCTCTAACGGAGCCTCTGTAGAAACTTTGTTTGGACAATTTTTGGTGTACATAGATATGTTTGAGTTAGATTCCATATGCAAGTGGTTTCCAGTTCTTTGCGTATGTGGTTGGAGGATACACCAGATTAAGTGAAGACATGTCTGTCTGGTTTTGGAGAGAAGTTTATGAAAAGGTGAAGCCTAACCTTGGCCAGGAGATGAGCGAGATGAAGTGAAACTGATCCTTTCCAGACTGAGGGATGAACCAGCCTCGTCCAGAAGCCCAAACCTTTGTTCCAAATCAAACCCTTGGCCGAGTTTTTGCACCATTTTCCAGGAATTTCCTTTTTTGCCCAACAATTAACCCTAACCGACTTAAATAGCTATATATATATACTGCTTTTTGCTCTTGGTTGTCAGATAAGCTTAAAAATACATCAAAGTCATGTCCCTAGACACTATATTATGTTTTGTTATTGCTTTTTGGATCTAAAAAGCTTGTAGTGAGGAGTTCTCGATTTTTATTCGCTATAAAAAATAATTATTTACCCTTATCTCTTTAATCCATCATTTTTAATTTTATTTATATCTATACATGCTGTATTCTCTGTTGTCTGAGTAGATATTTTTTTTTAAGTTGAATGAAATCGATGGTTGCATAAACATATTTTGTTTATGATTGTTTAATAGTTTATTGTAAGATCTTCATCTTTACTACACATTTAAAAATCTGACTTAAGGAGTTTTTTTCTTTTTTCTTTTTTGTTAACAATAAGATAATAAAATTAGCCGCATCTTTTCATCCAAGACGGTATTGTCGGGCAGATGTGCTGCACTGTTGATGCATTGATCCATGCACTTCGAGCAAGCTTGTCCGCCAATGTATTTTGTGTTTTTGGTATAGTTATTATCATTATCTCTTCAGACAGATTTTTGTAGTGACTCTATTCCTCCAGGTGGATTAGAAATGCTGGCCACTCCTCCGATGTGGTAATTATCTTTACCACATCATGACAATCTGTTGCAAAAATAATCTTAAACCTTTGATAATCAATCATAAATTTTAGTGCCCATATTAGTGTTTATATCTCAACATGTGAAGGAGATAGACTGGATATGATATTACGAGTTCCAAATAATTTCTCTTCTACTCCATTCCTTTGACAAACCCATCCTTGACCAGAAAATTTGTCCAATTCTTTCCATGATCCATCTATTTGACAATACCACATATCTCGTTGCAGTTTTTCAAACTCAAAGTGTGTTTGCGTATCTATTACTTCCATAGTTTGTGTACAAAATCTGTCCAATTGTGCTTCTTGCCACATTTTTTCTTTTGTCTCTACCTGCCTTAGAATTTCCTGGGATCGTTATACTTATTCTTAAAAAAACTTATCTTTTCCACAAAATCATATTATCCATGGAAAGTAACTGTCTAAAATATCCGCTGGCATCTTTGAAAATAAATAATTTAGATTTGAGAATATCAAAGCTGATGGAAAAATCCCTGGATTAGAGGGGACATTAGATAATACCCATGTTGAAGTGCGGGTGGGCATTCAACAGGACATGATTTGTTGATTTTACCTCGATACCACATTTTCCACATTGTAGGTCTGATGAGGCCCCTTACCGTGCTATCAACCAAAGCAGACCAGACCCGGACGTAGCCGTTCCTGTTGTACCGAATGGACCGATGATCCGAGCCAGAGCCAAAGCGTTAGGAACCAAGATCAACCGGTACGTCCAACAAAGGATTGAGCTTCTCCCAAGGAACCCCGAGCCACCCCAAGGACCAGACCAAGGACCGGACCTCAGCCTCACGGCCCAGCTATGGGAGATGCTCAGCCGTCGGACCCTAGACTCCTGTGTCCTTACCATCACCCTGGGATAAGGACATCAAAGACACTAAAAAATTGTATTCTTTTTCCTATCTTCGGTTTTGTCCCATTAGGTTTTCCGAAGGAGGTTTTAACGAGGAACCACCCATAGTGTTGATGAGGACATCACACCAGCTACTGCACCACGAGTACCACCAGGGCCTCTGACGCGTTCCAAGGCTCGAGCATTGGGAGAAAAGTTCAACCAGCTAATGGAGAGAGCTGACGTCCAGGAGGTCAAGGAGGACGGCCCATCCGGCCCATTAGCTGTTCCAGAGGCCCATTAAGATCTGTTCGTGTCAGCTAAGGAACATTGAAGGTTCCTACTCGAAGATTCTTCTACCTCCGGTGTCTTTACCATCACCATTCGGTAAAGATACCAAAAGACGTGCTAAGAAATTGTACTTTTTTTCCCATCTTCGGTTTTGTCCGACTGGATTTTCCGAAGAGGGTTTTAATGAGGAAACACTCTTAGTGCGCAAGAAGACGGATACTTGTTCAAAAATCCGCAATCTTTCACAAGTCTGAGTCATTTGGCCTGCCTGTCCTCATCAAGGCTTATCTATCTCATTTCTTTCTTATTATGTCTAAGTTATTTAGCCTTAAGCCCATTTCTATTTTTTAGCAAAGAGAACTACATGTTGTTTTTATTTACACTACTTGTTGTTTGGGTTAAACATCATGTTGTTTGCCCTAAGTTGTAACTAAAGGCCTATATAAGCCTCATCACTTGCAAATAATAAGACAACACGATTTTAATCAAAATTAAACCCTAGACTACTTGTCATTGACAGCAGCCCCTCTCCCTTTGGAGAGCTTGTCTCGTTCTTCTTTATCAAGAAGAATAACTCGATGTATCACAAGTCTTCCGCAGCTTGTGTGGTCCTTTCGATTCATTCTATTCATCCAATTCACTTCTGGAGATCTCGAGCTTCTCGACCAATAGTTTCACCACCACTACGCTTACATCATTTGGTATTAGAGCTTAAAGCTCCTAAATCATCAGGTTGATTCTATCCCTGTCTTTGGCAAAATTTTTTTTCGTTTTGTTGGACTTGTTTTGCTTTTGATTTTGTTTATTTCTCTTGTTCCCTGAGGTTTTCGGTAAGAAGGTAAAAGAAACAAGTCTCCTACCACAGAAATACAAAAACATACAAAAAAAAAGGTTCTATCATTCCTTGTCTTGTCTTTGCTATCTTATTTTTTTTTTAAAAAAATAGAAGAAATTTGCTTGTTATTGCTTGCTTGGTGTTATTTTTTTTTAATACAAAAGAACAAAATTAAAAAAAAATTGTTTAGGTTGTATAAAATCAAACTAGGGTTCTTAGAAACTCACCTAGAACACTTCCATCTCCAAACTTGTCATCCATAAGGATTTTGTGTGTTGCTTGTGTATTTGTTTAAGTTCCTTGTGTTCCTTTACCAAGCGCTGGCTAGTTAGGTGCCGAGCTAGGTTTCTTAGTCTTGGACCGTGTGTTGTGCCTAGCCCCAAAGCCGCGTCTAGTCCACCGTTCGCTAGTCCTAGGATTCCCTTAGCGGCTTAGTCCGTATGGTCCTTGCGTGAGTCTAGCTAGGTCCTTGTGTTAAAGTCCCGCGTCCACGTTTGTTGTCCTAGCTGTTAGTTTAGGATTCACGGTCTATTTTCGAGTCCCCAACCCACTAGTCGCAGGCCTTACCGGACCGCGCAACCCTCCCTAGCATTCCCGCATCCTAGCTTCTCATCGTCCCGCGTTCAACCCTTAGACCAATTGGCGTGAGTTCCCATACCGCATGTGTAGTGTTCTGCAAGTGCGTCCCTGTTGCTAGGGTTGCCTTGCGTTCACTAGTGTCCCGTGCATTAGCCTAGGTTCCTGACGTTTTAGGTTTGTCCATCGTCTCGCGACTAGCTTAAGGTAGCCCATCGCTAGTACCGTGTTCGTCCCTAGCAACCCACGTCCTCGTCCAGTGTCCCATTAGGTTCCATCCTGCCCAAACCGCGTCCTACCTAGCGCCCCGGTTGCTACCGTGACCGCACAGCTTTCCATAGCATTTTAGACATAAATTTAATTAGTTTCCATAGTTTTCTAGGCTAGACAAATAGTTTAGGAATTTTTCTAGATTTTCTTAGGTAGTTTTCCTAAAAATTTACTAGGACATTAGTAATTTTCTTTTAGTTTTAGGTAGCTCCAATTTAAGAATTAGGTAATTAATTAGTTTCCTTTTAGTTTAGTAAAATTTCCCTCCTATATCTAGGCAATATCTTCCATTTAAGATAGTTTCCTTTTTGTTAAAATTTTGTTTTCTTTAGCAATTAGGCAGTTTTTTTTCTTTTCTTTATTTATATTAGAAGAAAAAATAAAATAAAAATAATATATGTGGAATAGTTTCCTTTTTGTTAAAATTTTATTTTCTTTAGCAACTAGGCAGTTTTTTTTCTTTTATTTATTTATATTAGAAGAAAAAATAAAATAAAAATAATATATGTGGAACCTTTCCATAAAAGGAAAATTTCCACTTCTGCAAGTTTGCTTTTCGGGAAACTTTCTATTTTCGAAAATTTCCATTTCTTGGAAAAGAAAATATGACAGGGAGTGACGAGTCCACGTCTGGACAGAACAATGAAGCCATGATGCAGCTGCTGCAATCATTAACTGCCCAGATGTCAACCATAGCGACTCGTCTCGAGCGATTAGAGCAGCCCGCACCAGCACCTGCCGCACCTGCACCTCAGTACCGACATGATCGACCAGAGGCATCCCACCGTGGACTAGGAAGAGAGCAATACTATGATGAAGCAACGCCGCCCTTCAGACAACAAGTTGTTCATCCAGACGTCAAATTGAACCCACTGTCCTTTTCGAGAAATTTAGACCCCGAAGAATACTTAGACTGGGAGAGGAGGATGAATTTACTATTTGAATATTATAACTACGAAGACCCCCGTAGAGTTGCGTTGGCGACGACACAGTTCACTGACCATGCACTGGCATGGTGGGACCGCAAGATAGCAGCACTGGCATGGTGGGACCGCAAGATAGCAGCTCGCAGAAGAGCAAGAATGGGAGCTTTAACTTCATGGTTCGAGCTAACCCAGTTAATGAGACGACGCTATGTCCTCCCTCATTTTCACCGGGAACTCCAGAGAGGATACAGACGCCTTACCCAAGGCAGCAAAATGGTGTCAGAATACTTCGAGGACTTCGAGCACCTTCGGAACAGGCTCGAGATGGATGACTCGGAAGAAAGCCTTATGGCTCAGTTTATCAACGGTTTGCATGAATCGATCACACGAAATATCGAACTACAGCCTTATCATGATCTTGGTGAGTTATTTCATTTTTCTGTACAGATAGAGAAGAGTAACAAAAGGAAGTCCTCTACGCCGTCCAGACCAAAGAGCACTTGGAGTGCTGGCTCCAAACCATTTGACAGAACTTCCCCTACTAGTGATCCACGGCTCAGGAGCAAGGCAGTGGACAATAACTCGGGCCCTAAGGCCCCAACGACGGCACCAAGGCCCAGCACATCGACTTCTACTTCGAACCAGCCGCAGAAAAGCAGTGCCATTACATGCTTCAAATGTAAAGGAAGAGGGCACATGTCTCGTGAATGCCCTAACCAAAAGACTATGGTTTTGACTGCTTCCGGATATTACGACTCAGAGGATGAGCATGAGGAGGTCTCACCCACGGCTAATCAAATGTCTGATGGAGAAGTAAAATACGCTGCTTCGGAAGAAATGTTAATGATTAGGCGACTTCTAAGCTCGAGATTAGAGCAAGAGGAGATTGAGCAGCGAGAAAAAATCTTTCATTCAAAATGCACTATCCTTAGAAATGTGTTTCCCTCATTATAAATGGTGGCTCCTGCACCAATGCTTCTAGCAAGTATATGGTAGAAAAACTTGGGCTACCAGTGACCAAACATCCGAAACCCTACAGATTAAGATGGCTTAACAACAAGAAAGAACTGTACATCTCCGACCAGGTCCGAGTCTCATTCAGTATAGGGCGATATCAGGATTAAGTTTTGCGTGATGTCGTCTCAATGTCAGCTGGACATCTTCTGTTAGGACGACCTTGTCAATTCGATAAAGAGACTACGCATAATGGACTCACTAACTTCTACTCGTTCATCCATGATAAACATAGATATAATCTGGCACCTATGTCGCCACAAGAAGTGCACGTAATACAATCAAAGATGGCAAAGGACCAGAATGCCCGGAAATATAACTTCCTCGTCAACATTGCAGATATGAGAAAGGCGGTTAACAACAAGGGAACTCAGATCATTCTTATGCTTTACAGAGAGGTGTTAAATGCATCTGGCGCCGTCAGCAGCAGCCTACCCGCGGAGGTTCAGTCTTTGTCAGATAGATACTCAGATGTATTCCCATACGAGATCCCCCCAGGGTTGCCACTCATCAGAGGCATTGAACATCATATCGACCTTATCCCCGGAGCATAATTGCCGAACAAACCTGCCTACAAAGTTACTCTGGAGGAAGCCAAAGAACTAGAACGACAGGTTCAAGATCTCATAGCTCAAAGCTACGTCAGAGAAAGCCTTAGCCCTTGTGCAGTTCCAGTCCTCCTAGTGCCAAAAAAGGATAGAAGCTGGCAAATGTGCGTCGATTGTCGCGCCATCAACAATATAACTGTTAAGTATCGACATCCTGTTCCGCGCTAGACGACATGTTTGACGAACTAAGCGGAGATTCTATCTTCTACAAAATCGATTTGAAGGGTGGTTATCATCAAGTCAGAATGCGAGAAGGAGTTGAGTGGAAGACAATATTCAAGACTAAGCAGGGTCTCTACGAGTGGTTGGTAATGCCTTTCGGCCTGTCCAATGCACCAAGTACCTTCATGCGCCTCATGAATCAAGTTCTCCGGCCTCTCAGATTATTTGGAGCACCTGGAAATTATAATAGTGACACTTCAGAAAGAGCAGTTGTATGCGAACCTTAAAAAGTGTATTTTCTGCACAGATCAGGTTATCTTCCTTGGATTCGTCGTGAGTTCGCAGGGACTTCGAGTCGACGACAAAAATATTAAAGCTATTCAGGAATGGCCCACACCGACTAATGCCAGCCATGTTCGGAGTTTTCATGGGCTGGTGAGCTTCTACCGACGATTTGTAAGGGATTTCAGTACGATTGCCAGTCTGTTGACATCAAACATCAAAAAGAACCAGGAGTTCTTGTGGGGACCAGATCAAGAAAAGTCATTTCAGCTGTTAAAAGAGCGTCTCACACGCGCGCCTGTTCTTACACTACCGGATTTTGAGAAGACTTTCGAAGTCGAGTGTGACGCCTCATGTGTAGGCATTAGTCCTAACAAATGGTGGAAAACCAGTCGCCTATTTCAGTGAAAAATTAAGTGGAACGACTTTAAATTATCCTACCTACGACAAAGAGCTCTACGCATTGGTCCGAGCTTTGCAGACTTGGCAACACTATCTGTTCTCGAGAGAATGCGTCATACATACGGACTACCAGACACTTCAGCACCTTAAGGGTCAGACGACGCTGAAGAAAAGACATGCCCGATTGATGGGGTCATCCAAGCTACACCGACCAGATACTTGGAGGATGAAGACCAGACCACCCCTTATGTGTCCCACCGCATTATGACCAGGAGCAGAACCGCCCAAGGAGTCCAAGACAAGAGCAAAGGAGATCATGCCCAAGGAAGCCAAGTAGAAGCCGCCCTAGCCCATGCGTCCGGCCTTGGAGAGGAAGAGGAGATTGAAGACAGGAACCAGCCTCTTCATCATGTTCAGCTGAGTGTTTCTGACCAAGACACTCATGCACACAGCCTTAGGGATAAGGTCTTGTGTGTCCTTACTATCCAAGAGTAAGGGCACTTCTAAAGACCTTAGGTGATTAGGGTACTCTTTTCCTTTCTAAGTTTACCATAATGGGTTTTTGGAAAGGTTTTTAATGAGACCTGAAAATCTAAGGCATCAAGCCTAGTGTCCCATTGGTTTAATGTAGATATGTCCCTTTAAATCAATTAGGCTTGATTTTTATCCTAGGCAAATGTTTAGCCTTGCATTTCTTTAAAAGACTTAGTCATTTTGGGGTTGTTTAGTTTTGTTGACCACGGTCAACTAGGTCTTATGTGGTCTCAAGGTGTAGCCTGTAAAAGGCAGACTCATTCTATTTTCTAAGGCAGACACTTATGAACCCTAAACCCAAACTCGGCCACTTTGGTCTTTTCTTTCTCATTGTTGAGTGTGTCTCCAAGTGAGAATGAGTGTTCCTTGAAGATTGAGTGTGTCTCTCTTCTTGGAAAGGCTGTATCCAAACCAGACATAGCTTGGTGTGTTGCCTTCAAACCCCTTTTCAAATCGAGTAAAAACCCCATCTTTCATCCTAGCCGCTCCACCGTTCCACATCGCTAGTCGCTGACCGAGCCCGTCCGTACCATCCAGCCGTTCGTCCGTTCAGTCGCAAAGGTCGTCCTGCCGTTCGAGTCCTCACCCGCGGACCACCCTTCGTTCGTCGTACCGGTCGCTTGTTCACCCGCCATTCTCGTCCTTCGGCCGTAAGCCGCAACCTCACTCTCGCTCGTCCGACCAAACTTCCCTTTTCATCACCGCTTCTGCACCCTTCCGGCTACCCTACACGACCAGATGGCTATGTGTCGTAACATTTTGGTATCAGAGCCCAAGTTTCCTGAAGAAAGGTTGTTTATTTCCACCTTAGCACTTAGGGTTTTAACCTTGTTCTAGGCGTTTGTTAGGGTTTCTAGTAGCTTGCTTAGTACGGTTTGTTAGGGTTTGATAGTGTGTGAATTTTGTTTTCGGTGATAGGTTGTTTAGCTGGTTTGCGTGAATTTGTTTCCTGAGTTTAAAATCGCCATTGATGAACACCAAAGGAGGAAGAAGGAGTTAGGTGAGACCGGTTGTTTTTTTGGCAGTCCTGGTCGGTGACTCACCGTGTGGTCCTCACCGGCTGATGTCACTTTGTCCACCCCTTTGACCAGTTTAAATTTGAATGTTCTCTTGTTGTTGTTTTGGCGGTTTCTAGGATAATGCATGAGTTTCGAAAATGTGGAATGGTTAAGTAGTTTAGTGATTAGTTTAAAGTTTAAATTTAAGATTAACTAGGTCATTAGTGATTAATCTAGATTAATTAGCCTAAGTACTTTGACTTGTTGACTTTTTTTCTTGCAGGAACCCCGTGAGCTAGATGGCTGATCCAGCTCTAGCAGAGATCCTCACCAGCCTTCAAACTCAGCTCCAGCAGCTAGGAGACCGTCTGGGTCGAGTGGAGCATCCTCCCCCACAGCCAGCACCGGCACCTCCACCTCTACAACCAAGGGCGCCACCACCCTTATGGCCTGAGCAAGACATGGAAGGGTTGTCTGAAGAAGAGGCCTTTCCACCCCATTTCAGAAGGCCAAGGCACCGAGAAAGGAGGTTTCCCGAGGAGAGGGGACATCACCATCCACCTAGAGCCCACTCCCCACACCTCAAGCTCACGCCACCCACCTTTGCCGGCAAGGTTGACCCAGAAGCATACTTGGACTGGGAGAGAAGAATGGATCACATCTTTGAGGTCAATTGGTTTGAAGAACCCAAGAAGGTGGCTTATGCAGCAGCCCAACTCACTGATCATGCCCTGTCCTAGTGGGATCAAGACTCAGCCAAAAGAAGAAGAAGAGGAGAGGAACCGGTCAGATCATGGGAAATCATGAAGTTCATGATGAAGGGAAGGTACATTCCACCTATGTACCACATGGAGCTACAGAAGAAGTTCAGGAAGCTCAGCCAAGGCCAGAGGAGTGTAGAGGAGTACTTTGGAGAGTTTGAACACCTGAGGAACCGGCTTGGTTAGAAGACACTGAAGAGACTCTCATGGCACAATTCTTAGATGGTCTTCAAGAGAAGATTGCCAACAAGGTGGAGATGTATTCCTATAATGATCTCAATGAGTTATTGCATCTGTCCACCCAAGTTGAGAGTCAGCTCAAGAGGAAGACCAGGACCAGAGCAGTGGTCAACAACCCATGGAGAGCCTCTGCCCCAAACGCCAATCCGCAGGCTTCAAGTTCTCAACCAGCCTTCGTGAGGCAATCAGACCGTGGCAAAGATATAGCTCAGGATGTGAGAGCTCCATACAAACCCAGGGAGACCACCCCTGCCCCACGGCCAGACAACAGACCTGCCTCTACTGGTCCCAAAACCAGGGACATTATGTGCTTCAAATGCCGCGGCCGTGGACACTATGCTCGGGATTGCCCAAATCCTAGAGCTATGATCATCACACCATCTGGTGATTATGAGTCTCAAGATGAGATGGAGCCCCCTGAGGAAGCTGATGAAGAGGAGGAGGATGTAGCCTATCCTGAAGTGGGAGATCTCCTGGTCTCAAGAAGGGTCCTTAGCACCATCCAAGAGCCGGATAAGACAGCCCAAAGGGAGAACATCTTCCACACACGCTGCATGGTCAATGGTAAAGTATGCTCTCTGATAATTGATGGTGGATCTTGTGCTAATGTAGCTAGTACTTACATGGTTGAGAAGTTGAACTTGGTAGCTACTAAACATCCTAGACCCTATAGATTGAGATGGCTGAATGATAAAACCGAATTGAGGATTAGTGAACAGGTTAAGATTTCATTTAGCATAGGCAAGTATGTTGATGAAGTTCTTTGTGATGTAGTACCTATGCAAGCCACCCATATCTTGTTAGGCAGACCTTGGCAATTTGATAGGGAAGTTGTGCATGATGGTAGAACTAATAAGTACACCCTTATGCTTAATAAGAAACAGATTAGCTTAGCACCACTGTTGCCTGTTCAAGTTCATGAAATGCAAGTTAAGCTAGCTAAGGAGAAATGCATGTCTAAAACCAATTTCTTGATTACACCTAGTGATGTTAGGCGTTCTCTCTTTGATCCTACTTGTCAAGTTGTTTTGATTGTTTACAAGGATTTGATGAATTCTAGACATACTAATGTGGTCTTGCCAAGAGAAATCCGAGCTCTGCTTGACAGGTACAAGGATGTATTCCCTGAGGAGATACCAGCAGGCCTGCCACCCTTGAGAGGCATAGAGCATCAGATTGATTTCATCCCTGGTGCCCAACTTCCAAACCGGCCTGCATACCGAGTCAATCCCGCGGAGGCAAAGGAGCTTGAAGCTCAGGTCAGAGATCTCATGGCCAAGGGATATGTGAGGGAGAGCCTTAGCCCATGTGCCGTGCCTGTGCTCCTAGTGCCCAAGAAGGATGGTTCCTACAGGATGTGTGTTGATTGTAGAGCCATCAACAACATCACCATCAAATACCGCCATCCAATCCCAAGGCTAGATGACATGTTGGATGAGCTGAGTGGAGCAACCATCTTCTCTAAGGTGGATTTGAAGAGTGGGTATCATCAAGTGAGGATGAGGGAAGGGGATGAGTGGAAGACCGCTTTCAAGACCAAGCATGGCTTGTATGAGTGGCAAGTCATGCCATTCGGTCTCTCCAATGCCCCAAGTATCTTCATGCGCCTCATGCACCATATCCTTAGACCCTTTATGGGCAAGTTTTTAGTGGTTTATTTTGATGACATTCTGATATATAGCTCTTGTTTGACTGATCATGTGTTGCATTTAGAACAAGTCTTAGAGACTCTTAGGAAAGAACACATGTTTGCCAATTTGTCTAAATGCATCTTTTGCACATATGAGGTTGTTTTTCTTGGCTTTGTGGTTAGCTCACAGGGATTAAGAGTGGATGTGGAGAAGATAGAAGCCATACTTAGCTGGCCTAGACTGACTTCAATCAGCCAAGTCAGAAGCTTCCATGGGCTGGCCAGTTTCTATAGGCGTTTTGTGAAGGACTTCAGCACCTTGGCTGCACCACTGACCTCCTTGATTAAGAAGAACACCGGCTTTGAATTGGGAGAGTTGCAAGAGCGAGCCTTCCTGGAGCTTAAGTATCAGCTGACCCATGCGCCAATCCTTGCCCTGCCCAATTTCGAGAAAACCTTTGAAGTGGAGTGTGATGCCTCAGGAGTGGGCATAGGGGCGGTGCTAACTCAAGGAGGAAAACCAGTGGCCTATTTTAGTGAGAAGCTGACCGGTGCTACCTTGAACTACCCAGCTTATGACAAGGAGTTGTATGCACTGGTCAGGACAATGCAAACATAGCAGCACTACCTCTTAGCTAGAGAGTGTGTGATCCACACAGATCATGAGACCTTGCAGCATCTGAGGGGTCAGACCGTGTTGAAGAAGAGGCATGCTAGATGGCTGGAGTTTATAGAGACTTTCCCTTATGTGATCAAATACAAGAAGGGAAAGGAGAATGTAGTGGCGGATGCTTTGTCAAGGAGGCATGCCTTGATTTCTACCATGGATGCTAAGGTTTTGGGGTTTGGACATTTGAAGACTTTGTACCCAGAAGACCCAGACCTCAAGGCAGCCTATGAAGGACATGGAACAGGAACCTACATGCGCTTCTTCATTCATGATGGGTTCCTTTTCAAGGACAGACGTTTGTGCATTCCCCAAGGATCAATGAGGGAATTGTTAGTAGAGGAAGCTCATGGAGGTGGCCTTATGGGACATTTTGGAGTGGAGAAGACCCTGAGTGTTCTTAAGGAACATTTCTACTGGCCAAAGATGAAGAAGATGGTAGCCACTCAATGTGACAGGTGCATCACTTGCAAGAGAGCCAAAATCAAGACTCCACCCTCACGGCTTGTACATGCCCCTGCCAGTACCTACTCTTCCATGGGTAGACATCTCCATGGATTTTGTTCTGGGATTGCCCAAGATTCAACACAAGGACTCAGTGTTTGTAGTGGTGGACCGCTTCTCCAAGATGGCTCACTTCATCCCCTGCTCCAAGACCAATGATGCATCTCAGACCACGACCTTGTTCTTTAGGGAGGTGGTGAGACTTCATGGCATCCCAAGAACCATTGTGTCTGACCGTGACACCAAGTTCTTATCTCACTTCTGGAGGACCTTGTGGAAGAAGCTGGGTACTAAGCTTCTATTCTCTACCACCTGCCATCCTCAAACAGATGGACAGACTGAGGTGGTCAACCGCACCTTAGGAGCACTCTTGAGATCAACCGTGGGACGACACTTAACAACATGGGTGGAGAGCTTACCAGGTGGAGTTTGCCTACAATTCAGCCAAGCATTCTACCACAGGCATGTCACCCTTTGAAGCCGTGTATGGTCGCAATCCAGACACCCCTCTGACCTTGACACCCTTGCCACCAACCGAGACCGTGGACCTTGAAGGAGAGGCCAAAGCCGCAGCCATGAAGAAGATATTTGAGCAAGTGCACGGCAACATTGAGAAGAGGAATGACCAGGTCCGAACAAGGATCAACAAGAAGAGGAAGCAGCTGGTGTTCCAACCAGAAGACTGGGTGTGGTTACACCTAAGGCCAGAACGCTTCCCCAACAAGCGCAAGCACAAACTAGACTTCAGAGGAGACGGCCCATTCCAAGTGGTGGAACGCATCAACGACAATGCCTACAGACTCAAGCTGCCAGGTGAGTACAATGTATCTTCATCATTTAATGTGTCTGATCTATCTCCCTTTGATGCACAGGATGTTGGCTCTTTGGAGACCAAAGCACTTGAAGAGGGTGGGGATGATGGGGTCATCCAAGCTACACCGACCAGATACTTGGAGGATGAAGACCAGACCACCCCTTATGTGTCCCACCGCATTATGACCAGGAGCAGAACCGCCCAAGGAGTCCAAGACAAGAGCAAAGGAGATCATGCCCAAGGAAGCCAAGTAGAAGCCGCCCTAGCCCATGCGTCCGGCCTTGGAGAGGAAGAGGAGATTAAAGACAGGAACCAGCCTCTTGATCATGTTCAGCTGAGTGTTTCTGACCAAGACACTCATGCACACAGCTTTAGGGATAAGGTCTTGTGTGTCCTTACTATCCAAGAGTAAGGGCACTTCTAAAGACCTTAGGTGATTAGGGTACTCTTTTCCTTTCTAAGTTTACCATAATGGGTTCTTGGAAAGGTTTTTAATGAGACCTGAAAATCTAAGGCATCAAGCCTAGTGTCCCATTGGTTTAATGTGGATATGTCCCTTTAAATCAATTAGGTTTGATTTTTATCCTAGGCAAATGTTTAGCCTTGCATTTCTTTAAAAGACTTAGTCATTTTTGGGTTGTTTAGTTTTGTTGAACACGGTTAACTAGGTCTTATGTGGTCTCAAGGTGTAGCCTATAAAAGGCAGACTCATTCTATTTTCTAAGGCAGACACTTATGAACCCTAAACCCAAACTCGGCCACTTTGGTCTTTTCTTTCTCATTGTTGAGTGTGTCTCCAAGTGAGAATGAGTGTTCCTTGAAGATTGAGTGTGTCTCTCTTCTTGGAAAGGCTGTATCCAAACCAGACATAGCTTGGTGTGTTGCCTTCAAACCCCTTTTCAAATCTAGTAAAAACCCCATCTTTCATCCTAGCCGCTCCACCGTTCCACATCGCTAGTCGCTGACCGAGCCCGTCCGTACCATCCAACCGTTCGTCCGTTCAGTCGCAAAGGTCGTCCTGCCGTTCGAGTCCTCACCCGCGGACCACCCTTCGTTCGTCCTACCGGTCGCTTGTTCACCCGCCATTCTCGTCCTTCGGCCGTAAGCCGCAACCTCACTCTCGCTCGTCCGACCAAACTGCCCTTTTCATCACCGCTTCTGCACCCTTCCGGCTACCCCACACGACCAGATGGCTATGTGTCGTAACACCGATGGCTGGAGTTTATTGAAACATTTCCTTACGTCATCAAGTACAAGAATTGTGCAGATAATATCGTAGCTGACGCATTGTCCCGCAGATATAGCCTGATTTCGGTCATGGAGCCAAAGGTTATTGGATTTGAAATGTTCAAGGAACTTTATGCTGAATATCACGACTTTAAGGAAGCAATCAAAGAACATTGTCAAGGCAAATACAGTCGATTTTACTTGTTTGATAGATTTCTCTTCAAGGACAAGCGCCTCTGCATTCCCGGAGGATCAGTTCGAGAACATCTACTGAGGAAGGCACACAACAGCGGCTTGATGGGACTATTTGGTGTCGACAAAACACTGAGTATGCTCAAGGATCACTTATATTGGCCTCGTCAACATCGAGATGTGGAAGCCCATTGTGAGAAATGTCTAGTTTGCAAGAGGGCTAAGTCTAAGATGCATCTCTAAGGTCCCTACATGCCACTACAGGTTCCATCATCGCCATGGACAGACATTTCAATGGATTTTGTGCTAGGAATACCGCAGGTTAATCACAAGGACTCCATCCTAGTCGTGGTTGCTCGTTTCTCTAAGATGGCATACTTTATACCATGCAACAAGACGAACGATGCGATTCAGACGGCGAACTTATTCTTCTGAGAGATAGTCCGCCTGCACGACATTCCAAGGACAATTGTGTCCGACAGGGACACTAAATTCCTCAGTCATTTTTGGCGTGTTCTGTGGAAGAAGCTAGACACCAGTTTACTGTTCTCTACGGCGTATCACCCACAGACTGATGGTCAGACAGAGGTCGTCAACATGACCCTTTCATAGATGCTGCAAGCGACAATTGGTCATAATTTGAAGACTTGGTTAGAATGTCTTCCCTATGTTGAGTTCGCCTACAATAGAGCGACACATTCCGGGACGAAGAAGACACCCTTCGAGATAGTCTATGGCTTCAACCCCACTACCCCGATCGAGTTCCCACCTATACCACTGGGGTATGTTGTCAGCCTGGAGGGAGAAGCAAAAGCAGAGTATGTGAAGCGCCTACACCAGGAAGTCAAGGAGAATCTAGAACGGAAGAAAACTCAGACAGCCAAACATGCTAACAAGGGCAGAAGACACATGGTTTTTAAGGAAGGAGACTGGGTTTGGCTTCATCTGAGACCAGAACGGTTTCCCCAACGAAAAAAGGGCAAGCTAACACCGCGAGGAGATGGCCCATTTCGAGTTCTGCGTCGAATCAAAGACAATGAATATCAACTAGAACTCCTAGGTGAGTATAACGTTTCCACTACATTTAATGTTGCTGATTTAGAATTGTTTGGTGCAGGAGAGGAGTTCAATTTGGAGACCAAAGCACCTGAAGGGGGAGCAAATGATGAGGATATCACACCAGCTACTGCACCATGAGTACCACCAGGGCTTCTGACGCGTTCCAAGGCTCGAGCATTGGGAGACAAGTTCAACCAGCTAATGGAGAGAGCTGACGTCCAGGAGGTCAAGGAAGACGGCCCATCCGGCCCATTAGCTGTTCCAGAGGCCCATCAAGATCCGTTCGTGTCAGCTAAGGAACATTGGAGGTTCATACTCGAAGATTCTTCTACCTCTGGTGTCTTTACCATCACCATTCGGTAAAGACACAAAAAGACGTGTTAAGAAATTGTACTTTTTTCCCATATTTGGTTTTGTCACACTGGATTTTCCGAAGAGAGTTTTAATGAGGCAACACTCTTAGTGCGGAAGAAGACGGAGACTTGTTCACAAATCCGCAATCTTTCACAAGTCTGTTCCTAATCAAGGCTTATCTATCTTATTTCTTTCTTATTTAGACTAAGTATAAGTTTAAGACCTTAAGCCCAATATATTATGTCTAAGTTATTTGGCCTTAAGCCCATTTCTATTTTTCATCAAAGAGAACTACATGTTGCTTTTATTTACACTACTTGTTGTTTGGGTTAAACATCATGTTATTTGCCCTAAGTTGTAACTAAAGGCCTATATAAGCCTCATCACTTGCAAGTAATAAGAAAACACAATTTTAAGCAAAATTAAACCCAGGACTACTTGTCATTGATGGCAGCCCCTCTCCCCTTGGAGAGCTTGTCTCGTTCTTCTTTACCAAGAAGAACAACTCGGTGTATTACAAGTCTTCCGCAGCTTGTGTGATCCTTTCGATCCATTATATTCATCCAATTCGCTTCTGGAGGTCCGGAGCTTCTCGACCAATAGTTTCACCACCACTACGCTTACATCAAGTGTGCACTAGATCTTGGGCTTAATCATTTCTAGAAGCCCAACGGCCTTAGGCCATTTATTTCTCCAAGTCTAGAACTTGGGCTCGTGCCAAGCCCATTAAGGCCCGTGGCCCAAATTAGTTATTTGAACTTTTTGTTGTTTTTATTTTAACTTCTTGTTGTTTTATTTAAACTACATGTTGTTTTCTTTAAGGGCAGAAACCCTAGACTTAGGCATTATATAAACCAAGTCCATTCAATAAAAGACAGACTTTACACAGAAATCAAAAACCCTTGTTCACTTTAGCTTCTTGACGGCACCACCTAGCCCATCTAGACTGGTTACCGTGACTTCGGCCTTGACGGCCTGAGGTCCCCATTGGTGTATCATGGGCCATTCCACCACCCGTGTGGTCCAAATCGTTCCATCACCACGCTTGCAAGATCTATTCTCTCTCTGCCCAAGCGTATCGTTCCAAGTCTTCAGGCCTGCGGTCGAGTCTCTCCCCGGAACTGGTTCCATCGCCCGGCCCTGAGAACCTCCCTTGGTTTCCTCTCGCGTCCGTGGCTTACATCATCTGGTATCAGAGCTGAAAGCTCCTGAAGTGCTAGGTTGAATATATCCTTTTATAATATTCAATTGTTCTTTTATTATTCTTGAATTTCCTTCTGCTCTTGAGTTGTTTCCTCCTACTTCTTTGCAAGGTGAGGAGGCGCATAACTAGACAAAAAAACATACATAGAACCATTACCACAAAATCAAAACCAACCAGATTCTATCGGTTATTTACCTTTTAGTTTCTATTCGCTTAAGTAAAAAAAAAAGAAGAGGAAAAAGAATTTGATTGAAAAACGACATAGGGCTTAACTAGAAACACACGCCACACCCATCCCATATTGCTGTTTGCGTGTTTTTCACCCCTGTTTTGCGTGATTGTTACTCTTTCGAATTGAGAACTGCATTGCCTGAATCTCTATGATATTATCAGCTTGGACCCTCATAGGACCGAGTCTAGCAGTGTTTGTTCATAGGTCTTGTGCACGAATCCCAGTTGCTAGGGTTGACATTTGTGGCGCGCCTTGGAACCGAACCACGAACCGCGCCTCCAAGCACCTAGGGTCTTAGGCGATCTCCGCGTAATCACTAGAAATAAAATCGAATTAGGCTTGTTCCGAGCCCACCTAGCCATTTGTTCGCGATTTGAAGAAAATTACCTTAATCATTTAGGCTAGTTTTCCAAAAACCTATAGGGAGAATATTTCAAACTAGGGAAGTTTCCTCACTCACGCGCCTAACTTGCCATTTTAGAGTAGGAAGATTTCAGTGTAGGACAGCCTTTCTAAGCAGCCTAGGAATATTTCCCAAAACGTCTAGGAAGTTCCCAATTTTTGAATTAGAAATAATATAAACTTAGGAAAAATTCCATAAGAAGCCTAGGAAAATTTCCAAACTCGATTTAGGAAAGGGAATTAAGTCTAGAAAAAGCTTCCTTATTTAGTTTAGGAAAATATCCATTTCTAGATTAGAAAAGTTCCAATTTAGGAAAGTTTTCTTATTTAGTTTAGAAAATTTCCATTTCTAGTTTTGGAAAGATCCAATTAGTTTCTTTATTTAGTTTAGAAAACTTCTATTTCTAGACTAGGGATAATTTTCTTCTTAGGACTTTTCCCAACCCCCCGAGAGCACCCATGTCTAGCGGTTTGGATGCATCCGACCGACCCCAAGACTCAAACGTGTTGGAATGAAGAAGAAGTGATGAAATTATGGATGCCTTTAATTGTGATTAAATGGCGATTTATAACTGTGTCAAAGGGAGTGTCTAAGGCTTGTTTGTATTATAGAATTATATTATCCTTGTAAGCCATTTATATATAAGGCTATCCTTGTATCCAAACAAGCCTAGATTAGATTAGTATAAATACCTTACTCCCTTCACATTTTGTAAGTAAGAATTCATAATTCTCATTCTCTAATAAAATCATTCTTTTCTCTAATTCTCTAATTCTCTCTAATTCTCTCTAATCTCTCATTCTCTCATTCTACAAATCTCTAAAACTCATATTCTTTCATGGTATCAGAGCCAGGTTACATCAAATCTGGGAAATTTTCATCATTCTTTCATTAATTCAACAAGAATCCATCTTGTTCTTCATCTGTTTCTGGATAAATTTCGAACGTCATCTTGTAAATCAAATTGCGATCAATCCACGACTCCAATTGACAATCGGCTTTTTCTGGAGTGTACATCGGCGAATTCCGCATCCATAGACACCAAAATCGCATCATTTGGTTTAGGGAATCAAAAGATACGAATTTTCTTCTAGGAGGTGTTCGTGATCGCGTTCGTTTCGTACCCCTACATTCCCCAGGTCATATCTTCGTCAATTTTTCATCAAATCGTGATTTTCAAAAGCCTAAACTCAAGCCCCGTGAGTCTAGTTTCTGTTTAAAGAAAGCAGAACTCGATGTCATTGAGTTTAAAGGGTTTTCTTGAAGTTTTCCTGAGAGTCGTCCGAATTCATCTGTATCAAGATCCTTGTGATATATCTCTAATTCTTTCTTAGTTTTATTTAAAATTCTTGAACTGGAAAGTTTAATTAGTATCTTGTGAGGATTGTCACGAAATTTCAAGTCAATCAGAATAGTTTTAGTATTCAAGATTGATTTTCTTGAATTCCTTGTTCAGTTTAGTTAATCTTGGAATTGTATTAATTGAATTTCTTGAGAAATAAATTGATTCTAAACAATTATTTCGAATTTGATTGATTAAATCTGGTTAAGATTGACTGTTAGGTTATTTTAATCTGTTCATATCTTGTTGTAAGTGTTGGATAAAATCAGTTAGGTTGTTGGTAGTTACTTGAACTACAAGTAGTTATTAGTTACCTCTCTTGTCTTGCACTATATTCGAATTTTTCTTGCATTTATATTGCCTCCTTGTATAGTTCACACTAACCTGCAGGTACATACAAGAGTGTGTGCTTAGGAAGTGATCAATACAAACTCAGGCAACAAAGCGTGACCATTGACCACACGAGACCAAGCAACCTGTGCGTGACCAGTGACCTCGCGTGACCACATGAGACCAAGCCGGTTCTATACTCAATTTTACTTACCTGATTTACTGACCAATTTTACTTGCTAAGCATGGAGATTCAAACAACTCTTAGAGCTCCAGTCATTCTACATGGAGCAAATTATCTCTTATGGTCTAGGACCATGAAAACTACATTAGGTGGTAAAGGTCTATGGAACCACATTGCCACAAATGGCATTGGAGACAATGAAGTGGCTGAGGTGACTGATGCAGCACAAGCCAAATGGTACCAAGAAGATCAGTTGGTACTTTCTATATTACAAAATTCTCTTGCTAGTGATCTTTTAGAAGCTTATTCTTTTTGTGAAAATACAAAAAAACTTTGGGACACTTTGCTTAAGGTGTATGGTAATACTACTAATCTTTTGAGAATTTTTGAAGTGAAGAAAGCTTTAAATGAATTAAGGCAGGAGGATGCTGAATTCACAAAGCACTATGGCTCATTCAGAGCCTTGTGGGCTGAGCTAGAAATGCTAAGGCCAGCCACTATTGAACCACTTGTTCTCCTTGAAAGAAAAGAACAAGATAAGGTGTTTGAGTTACTTTTAACTCTTAATTCTACTTACTCAGATCTTATTAAGCATATTCTCAGGTCTGATAAGTTGCCTAGCTTGGAGGAAGTGTGTGCTCAAATTCAAAAGGAGCAAGGATCACAAGGATTGTTTGACAATAAAGCTGAACTAGTAGCTGCTCACAAAAGTTCTTTCAGGTCAACAAATGGTTTTAAGAAGAGGAGGCCATTTTGTGATCACTGCAAGAAGGAGGGACATGCAAAGAAAGATTGCTGGGAAATTCACCCTCACCTTAAACCATCTTTTGCCTCACGCCCACCACAACAACTGTCCATCCCCTCAGCTAGGCAAGCGCATGGTGTGGTGTCCTCAAAGGCGGCCTTATGTAGTCATTCTACTTCTCAATCAGGCGCCAGCAACACCATGTCACAAGCATCAGATTTTGTGACAAAATCAGACTTGGAAGCTCTCATTAAGGCAATAAAGGAGAGCAATGTGATGGGTAAAACTTTTCATACTTCTTTTCAAACTTCTTATACATCAAATGCTTCTAAATCTTTGGTTGTTGATTCTGTTGCTTCTCATCACATGATTAGTGATTTAGATTTGCTATAAAATGTAGAACCTGCCCTAGGGAATGTTCTTATTGCAAATGGAATTAAAGTACCAATCAAAGGAATAGGAAAATTGAAATTGTTTGATAAAGAATCTAAGGCATTTTATATGCCTTCATTTACCTCTAACTTGCTCTCAGTTAAAAGAGCTACTACTGACTTGAATTGTCATGCTATATTTGGTCCTAATGATTTTTATTTCCAGGATATTGAAACTAGAAGGTGCTTTGGACAAGGAACTACAAAAGATGACTTGTATGTGCTTGATAATATGGCTAGTTGTAATGTAGTAGAATCAACTTTAAAATCGCATGTTTTTAGCAATAATTCAGATTTGTGGCATGCTAGACTAGGACATCCTCATCCAAGAGCTCTTGAATTAATTGTGCCTGGTTTGAAAATGTCAAAAGATTTGTGTGATTCATGTATCCTTGGAAAACATTGTAAAACTGTTTTTGAAAAATCAATACATGAATATGAAAATTGTTTTGAATTGGTGCATTCTGATGTGTGGACATCCCCATTTCCATCTAGAGAAAACCATAAATATTTTGTGACATTTATTGATGAAAAGTCCAAGTATACATGGGTTACTCTTCTTAGTTCTAAAGATAGAGTGTATGATGCATTTTTAAATTTTCAAGCATATGTTGCTAATCAATACAATGCTAGAATCAAGTGTTTTAGAACAGATAATGGTGGGGAGTATACTAGTACCAGACTTAAGGATCATCTAGCTAAACATGGCATAGAACATCAGACAAGCTGCCCTTATACTCCACAGCAAAATGGAGTTGCTGAATGAAAGAACAGGCACCTAATGGAGGTTGTGAGAACTATAATGTTTCACATGAAGGTGCCTAAGCGATTTTGTGGGGATGCACTTGTAGCAGCCTGCTACTTAATCAACAGGACACCTAAAAAATCCTTGATGATTTATCCCCATTTGAGGTATTAAACAACACTAAACCCACTATTGATCATTTGAAAGTTTTTGGGTGTGTTTGCTTTGTGTTGATACCTAGGGAACAAAGGAACAAGCTTGAACCAAAAAGTGTAAAGGCTATGTTCATTGGATATTCCTCCACTCAAAAAGGATATAAATGTTATGACCCTGAGACTAGAAGGGTTCTGGTGTCTAGAGATGTGAAGTTCCAAGAAGACAAAAGTTTTTATGAGGAAGGGACTTGGGAACAATTTAAAGACATCTCATCAACAAGAACAGACCAAGCTGAATACTTGAGAAAACTTTTGGAGAGCATTGGAATAGGAGGTAGTCAGCATGTACCTCAGTCCACTGCACCAGTCAACAGCACCAGTCACGGCCAACAGCACCAGCCATGTCCTCACGCTTCTGATCCTCCTAGCCCAGCCGTGTCCAGCCGTGACTGCCCAGCCGTGTCTTCTCAGCCATCCCGCCCAACCGCGACTGCCCAGCCATCAAATTCATCTGTTGATTCTCCTGGCCTTCCTCTTCTTGAACATGGGGGGGGGAGAAGCTTCTACTCATGTCCAACAAGACTCAGTAGGAGATGTTTCCATTCCAGCCTCAGCTTCCACAAGATCAAGACCTACTCTCATTGAGATTTTGAGTGGAGAGGAAGAGGAGGCTCCACCTACTGTTTTAAGGAGAAGTACAAGACAAAGAAATCCACCTGTGTTCTACAATGGAAATATTGTACAACATCATGATCAGGGAGTTTGTAATATTGCATACTTACCTTCTACTCATGTTGCTTTTATTTCTAGTCTTGACAATGAACAGATCCCAAAGACATATGAAGAAGCTATGTCAATAAAGGAATGGAGGGAAGCTATTTCAGCTGAGAAACAAGCTATGGAGAAGAATGGTACATATGCCTCAGCCACATTACCAAAAGGGAAGAAGGCTGTAAGTTCTAAATGGATTTTTACTATTAAATACAAAAGCAATGGTGAAATTGATAGATATAAGGCTAGGCTGGTAGCTAGGGGTTTTACTCAGACATATGGAGAGGATTATAGGGATACATTTGCTCTTGTAGCTAAGCTTCATTCTGTCAATGTTGTACTTACTGTTGCTACTAATCTTGAGTGGGAATTGTGGCAAATGGATGTCAAGAATGCTTTCTTGCAAGGTGAACTAGAAGAAGAGGTTTATATGTCACCTCCACCAGGCCTAGAGGATGAGGTTGGAAGCGGTAATATACTGAGGCTAAGGAAGGCTATTTATGGCCTTAAACAATCTCCAAGAGCATGGTACCACAAGTTAAGTGTTACTTTAATGGATAAAGGCTTCAAAAGGTCTGAAGTGGAACATACTCTTTTCACATTAAAGAGTAAGGAAGGTATTATAGTAATTCTTATCTATGTAGATGATATAATCATATCTGGTAGTGATAATGTTGGTATTGCATCTACTAAAGATTACTTAAAGAGTGTCTTTGACATAAAGGATTTAGGTGAGCTTAAATACTTTCTAGGAATTGAAGTATGTAGATTTAAGGAAGGTCTCTTTCTCTCTCAAAGGAAGTATGTTGTAGATCTTCTAACATCCACAGGTATGATGAAAGCTAAACCAGCCAAAACACCCTTAGAGGAAGACTACAAAATCGCCACTAAGGGGGAGCTAGAGGAGGAAATTGATTTCCATGATCCTAAGCTCTATAGGAAAGTGGTTGGTAAGCTTATTTATCTAACCATTACAAGACCAGATTTATGTTTTGCTGTGAATCAGGTATCTCAACATATGCAAGGGCCAAAGATGAGACATTGGGACATGGCCATGCGGATTCTAAGATATCTCAAAGGCACACATGAACAAGGTATTTGGATGGGTAATAATAAAAACACAAATGTGGTTGGTTATTGTGATGCAGATTGGGCAGGAGATAGGGAAGATAGGAGGAGTACCACAGGCTATTGTACTTTCATAGGAGGAAACCTTGTGACTTGGAAAACCAAGAAACAAAAGGTGGTTTCATGCTCTAGTGCAGAATCTGAGTATAGAGCAATGAGGAAGCTCACTACTGAATGCATCTGGCTGAAACAAATTTTGAGTGACTTAGCCGTGGAGTGTGAGGAACCTATCACCATTCATTGTGACAATCAAGCCGCCATTCACATAGCCTCCAATTCAGTGTTTCATGAAAGGACCAAGCATATAGAAGTGGACTGCCACAAAGTAAGAGAAGCTATTGGGAAAGGTATCATTTTACCTTGCTATACAAGGAGTGAGGATCAGCTAGCTGACATATTCACCAAGGCAACATCTCTGAAAATTGGCACATCAATCTACCCAAGACTTGGCCTCATGTCCATTCCATACCCATGATCCCAACATGGAATGTTATACTCTTTTTCCCTAAGAAAAGGTTTTGTCCCAATTGGTTTTTCCTTCTCTAGGTTTTTAATGAGGTAATACTTCATGGTTGCAAGCTTAAGAATTTTATGTCTTAAGCTTGAGGGGGAGTGTTGGAATGAAGAAGAAGTGATGAAATTATGGATGCCTTTAATTGTGATTAAATGGCGATTTATAACTGTGTCAAAGGGAGTGTCTAAGGCTTGTTTGTATTATAGAATTATATTATCCTTGTAAGCCATTTATATATAAGGCTATCCTTGTATCCAAACAAGCCTAGATTAGATTAGTATAAATACCTTACTCCCTTCACATTTTGTAAGTAAGAATTCATAATTCTCATTCTCTAATAAAATCATTCTTTTCTCTAATTCTCTAATTCTCTCTAATTCTCTCTAATCTCTCATTCTCTCATTCTACAAATCTCTAAAACTCATATTCTTTCAAAACACAGTAATGCAGATGTTGAGCCAGGTCACAGCTCAAATTAACACTCTTGCCAACCGCACGGAGCGGTTAGAACAACCCGATCTCACGAGGAGACTGGACGTTCCAGAAGCGTCTCAACTCGGAGAGGGAAGAAGTGGAGCCACCACTACCAATGGACGGACCCAATACTTTGGTCCGTATGCTCGCAATCCTCGAGACAAAGAACCAACCGACTACCCAAACGATTCTGGCCCTGCATACCGGTACGACGGCGACCCCGGAGCGACCAATCGCCCTGCCCCCTACAAAGCCCCAGACATAAAACTTAACCCACCATCCTTTGCCGGAAGGGTCGACCCTGAGGCTTATCTAGACTGGGAACGACGGATGGAACTACTGTTCGACTACTATTGGTACAAACACCCAAGACGAGTAGCACTAGCAACAGCCCAGTTCACGGACCATGCCCTGACTTGGTGGGACCGTGAGGTCGCAGACCGGAGGAGAAGCCTGTTTGGACCACTCACATCATGGGAATAGCTCACGCATCTAATGCGTAAGAGATACGTTCCCCTTCACTTTCATCGTGAGCTTCAAAGACGGTTTACGCACCTGACCCAAGGCACTAAGACCGTGAGCGAGTATTTCGACGAATTTGAATACTTAAGAAACTGTCTCGAGATCACCGACTCCACATAGAGCCTGATGGCCCAATTCCTTGATGGGCTTCAAGAGAAAATCGCTCGAAAGATCGAGAGGCAGCCCTATCACGATCTAGGAGAACTCTTCCATCTCGCCAACCAAGTTGAAAAAGCCAACAAAAAGAAGACCACCGGGTACCAACGGCCCAAGCCCAACTGGACCAAGCCGTACAACCGGAATCCCGGCCCCAGTTCCGACCCTCGCTTCAAGACCCGGCCCAGCAATGCGCCCCGAACCACGACTGGACCAGGTCAGCTGAGCAAGGCCACCAGGAGCCGAGACATCACATGTTTCAAATGCAACGGACGCAGACATATGGCACTGAAAGATTATGAGATTAAGAAATTTGTAGAATGAGAGAATGAGAGATTAGAGAGATTTAGAGAGAAAAATGATTTTATTAAGAGAATGAGAATAATAGTTTCTAAGTTACAAATGAGAAAGGAGAGAGATATTTATACTAATATAGTCTAGGCTTGTTTGGATGCAAGGATTGCCTTATACATGAATGACTACAAGGATAACATAACACTAGAACAAAAACAGGCCTTAGACACTCCCCTTTGACTATGTAACACACGACTTTTATAGAAAGCTTCAACGACTTTCTAAATTCATCATTTCTTATTTATTCTAATACTCCCCCTCCAGCTTAAGACATGAAGAATGTCTAAGCTTGCAACCATGAAGTATTACCTCATTAAAAAACTAATGAAGGAAAACCCAATTGGGACAAAACCTTTTCTAGGGAAAAAGAGTATAACACTCCATGTTGAGATCATTGGTGTGGAATGTTCATAAGGCCAATACTTGGATAGGATGAGGTGCCATTCTTCAGAGTTGTTGCCTTGGTGAATACATCAGCTAATTGATCCTCACTCCTTGTATAGCATGGCAAGATGATACCTTTCCCAATAGCTTCTCTTACTTTGTAACAGTCTACTTCTATATGTTTGTTCTTTTCATGAAACACAGAGTTGGAGGCAATGTGTATAACAGCCTGATTGTCACAGTGAATGGTGATAGGTTCCTCATACTTCACGGCAAGATGCTCCAAAATTTGCCTCAGCCAAATGCATTCAGTTGTGAGCTTCCTCATTGCTCTATATTCTGATTCTGCACTAGAGAATGATACCACCTTTTGCTTCTTATTTTTCCAAGTCACAAGGTTTCCTACTATGAAGGTACAATAGCATGTGGTACTTCTTATATCCTCTCTATCTCCTGCCCAATCTGCATAACAATAGCCAACCACACTTGTGTTTTTATTGCAACCCATCCATATACTTTGTTCATATGTGCCCTATAGGTATCTTAAAATCCGGATAGCCATCTCTCAATGTCTCATCTTTGGACCTTGCATGTGTTCAGATACCTGATTCACAGCAAAACATAAATCTGGTCTTGTGATGGTTAGATAAATAAGCTTACCAACCACTTTCCTATAGAGCTTAGGATCATGAAAGTCAATTTCCTCCTATAGCTCCCCCTTAGTTGCGATTTTATAATCTTCTTCTAAGGGTGTTTTGGCTGGTTTAGCTTCCATCATACCTGTAGTGGTTAGTAAATCTACAACATATTTCCTTTGAGATAAAAAGAGCCTTTCCTTGAACCTACACACTTCAATTCCTAAGAAGTATTTAAGTTCTCCTAGATCCTTAATATCAAAGACAATCTTTAAGTAATCTTTAGTAGATGCAATACCAACACTAACACTACCAGATATGATTATATCATCTACATAAATAAGAATTACCACAATACCTTCCTTGCTTTTGAATGTAAAAAGAGTATGTTCAACTTCAGATCGTTTGAAGCCTCTATCCATTAATGTTACACTTAGCTTGTGGTACCAAGCTCTTGCAGATTTTTTAAGGCCATAAATAACCTTCCTTAGCCTAAGAGTATTGCCGCTTCCTACCTCCTCCTCTAGACCTGGTGGAGGTGACATGTATACCTCTTCTTCTAGCTTACCTTGTAAGAAAGCATTCTTAACATCCATTTGCCATAACTCTCACTCAAGGTTAGTAGCAAGTGAAAGAACAACATCAACAGAATGAAGCTTAGCTACAGGTGCAAAGGTATCCCTATAATCCTCACCATATGTCTGAGTAAAACCTCTAGCCGCCAACCTAGCTTTATATCTATCAACTTCACCATTGCTTTTGTATTTAAAGGTAAGGATCCATTTAGAACTTACAGCCCTTTTTCCTTTTGGTAATGTAGCTGAAGCATAGGTATCATTTCTTTCTATGGCTTGTTTCTCAGCTAGAATAGCTTCCTCCATTCCTTCTTGGTCATAGCTTCCTCATATGTCTTTGGAATCTGCTTCTTATCAAGACTAGAAATGAAAGCAACATGACTAGTAGGTAAGTAAGCAATATTACAAACTCCGTGATCATGATGAATAACAACATTCCCATTGTAGAACACTGCGATCAAAACGAAGCTGGTCTTGTGTTTCGTGACTAACCAATGCGTGTTACCAAGACCACGGGACTAAGGACGTGAAGCCGTGGAAGATGATTGGTCAGCACGCGCGGAAGACTCGAACAAGGACGGCTGGTCGGGACAAGAACGTGTGTTGATCACGCTGAAAGATCGGGACACACAGATAAGGGACACAGACAAGCTGGTCAGGATACCACTGGTCGGGACACACACGAAGGCTTGTGATCGGTACAGCTGGGCACTGGACTCGCACTCGAAGGCTTGTCTAAGGCTTGCAGGCGCGTGTCAAAGAGTTCCCAAAGAACTTGCAGTCCAAGTAACTATCAACAACTTATAACCAACTTCAACCACCTGCAACAAACTTTAACCAACTTTTGCAACAAGATTTAACTAACTACAACAACCTAATAACAGTTCTTGTCTTCTACTAACAGTAAGAATTAATCCAATTCGATTTATGATTAAATATCAATCCTAAAATTTCAAGATTCCATCTTTTAAAAGATTCAAAGATTAACAAGGAAATCAAGAAAATCAATATTGAAGTCTTAAACCTATTAGATTGAAACCATATTTCGTGGAGACCCTCATAAGATATTTATTTAACTTTCCAGATTCAAAGATTTAAAGAAAACTGAGAAAGGACTAGAATTTTATCACCAGGTTATTGCTAGGGGCGATTTTGGACGTCTCTGAAAGAAACTTCAAGAACTTCCTTCAAACTAAATGAAATTGAGTTCTGCTTTCTTTAAAAAAAAACTAGCCTCAAACAGCTTGAGGTTAAGATTTTTAAAAATACGATTTGATGGAGAATCGACGTCGGAATTACCTGGGAATCACGGAGGTTCGCGGCGTAGGCACTCGCGGAGGTCTGTTGCAAGAAAATTTGTAACTTTTGATTCCCTTGGTCATATGATGCAATTCCAAGTGGAGTGGCTTCAGAACTCGCCGACGTACAATCCAGAGAAAGAAGATTGTCAAAAAGAGTCGTGTTTTGGCCGTAATTTGAGTTGCAAGACGACAGTCGAAATAGAACAAGAAGAAGATTGAGAAGAAGATGATTTCTTCTTGATTCAATGAATGAATGATGAATTTTACCCAGATTCGATGCAACCTGGCTCTGATACCATGAGAGATTATGAGATTAAAAGATTTGTAAAATGATAGAATGAGAGATTAGAGAGATTTAGAGAGAAGAATGATTTTATTAAGAGAATGAGAATAATAGTTTCTAAGTTACAAATGAGAAAGGAGAGAGATATTTATACTAATCTAGTCTAGGCTTGTTTGGATAAAGGGATTGCCTTATACATGAATGGCTACAAGGATAACATAACACTAGAATACAAACAAGCCTTAGACACTCCCCTTTGACAATGTAAGACCCGACTTTTATAGAAAGCTTCAAGGGCTTTCTAAATTCATCATTTATTCTTCATTCCAACAGGCACTTGAATGTCCAAACCAACTTGTTATGATCTTAACACCATCAGGCGAGTACGAATCCTCAGACGAAGTCGAAGAAGAACCCATAGAGGACGCCGACCAAGCAGAGGACGACATCGAGTAACCTGATTCCGGAGAGGTCCTGATGTTCTGACGAGTCCTCAACATCATAGCTGGTCCTGACGAAATCTCCTAGCGTGAGAACGTCTTCTATACCAAGTGCACCGTGAAGGGCAAGGTATGTTCTCTTATAATAGAAGAAGGTTCCTGTACCAACATCGTCAGTCAATACATAGTTGACAAGCTCGGTCTAGAACAAAACCAAGCACCCGCAGCCCACGGGCTTAGGTGGCACAATCACAAGACCGAGATACGCATAACCGATCAGGTGACGGTTCCTTCAGCGTAGGCCGTTACATCGATCAGGTTCTATGCGACGTGGTCTCGATGCAAGCTGGTCACCTCCTTTTTAGGACATCCATGGCAGTTTGACATGGAAACCACACACAATGGGTGGACTAACCTGTACTCTTTCGTCCATGAAAAGCGCATGTACAACTTGGCACCACTCGCCCCACAACAAGTCCGCGAGATCCAATTAAGGACGGATCCAACAAAAAGACCCCAGAAGGAGAACTTCCTCGTGAACTCCAGGGTAATCCGTAAGACAGTAGGAAAGAGCAATACTGAAAGATTATGAGATTAAGAGATTTATAGATTTGTAGATTGAGAGAGAGGGAGAGAGATTAGAGAGATTAGAGAGAAAAGTGAGAATGATTATTATTGAGATTTTAGAAAAATGAATTTCTTGCTTACAAAGAAAGAGAGAGACAATTATTTATACTAAACTATTCTAGGCTTGTTTGGATACTAAGATAACCAAATACATGTTTGGCTACAAGGATAATATATCATTAATCACAAACAAGCCTAATCCACTCTTTTTGGACACATGGCGCCTACTTAGTGTCTAAAGCACACTTTCTTCATTTCTTCTCTTTGTATTCAGCATTCCAACACTCCCCCTCAAGCTTAAGTCATGAAGAATGGCTAAGCTTGCAACCATGAAGCATTACCTCATTAAAAACCTAAAGAAGGAAAACCCATTTGGGGCAAAACCTTTCTTAGGGAAAAAGAGTATAACACTCCATGATCAGGATCATTGTTGTGGAATGGACATGAGGCCAAGCCTTGGGTAGATAGAGCTGCCAGAGTTCAGTGTTGTAGCCTTGGTGAACACATCTGCTAGTTGATCCTCACTCCTTGTGTAGCAAGGTAAGATGATTCCATTTCCAATAGTGTCTCTCACCTTATGGCAATCCACTTTAATGTGCTTGGTTCTTTCATGTAACACGGAGTTGGAGGCAATATGTATGGCTGCTTGATTGTCACAATGGACTGTGATAGGAAACTTCAAGCTCAAGCCAAGAATGTCAAGGAGAAGTTGCTTCAGCCAGATGCATTCTGTAGTAAGCTTCCTCAAAGCCCTATATTCAGCTTCTGCACTAGAGCAAAATACAACCTTCTGCTTCTTAGTCTTCCAGATCACAAGATTACCTCCTATGAAGGTGCAGTAGCCGGTTGTACTCCTCCTATCTTCTCTGTCCCCTGCCCAATCTGCATTACAATAACCTACAATTTCTGTGTTTCCATTACAACCCATCCATATACCTTGTTCTTTGGTGCCTTTCAAGTATCTCAATATGCACATGATCATGTCCCAATGCCTTATCTTTGGGTCTTGCATATGTTGATAAACCTGATTTATATCTATACATAAGTCAGGTCTAGTGATGGTTAAGTATATGAGCTTACCAACCACTTTTCTATACAGCTTTGTATCATGAAACTCGTCATTTCCTAGCTCCCCCTCATGTTCTATCTTGTAACCTTCTTCTAAGGATGTCTTAGCTGGTTTAACTTCCATCATACCTATAGAGGTTAGTAAGTCCACAATATATTTTCTCCGAGATAAGAAGAGACATTCCTTGAACCTACACACTTCAATTCCTAAGAAGTATTTAAGTTCACCTAGATCTTTAATATCAAAGACACTTTTTAAATAAGCTTTAGTAGAATCAATGCCTACTTTATCGCTCCCTGATATGATTATGTCATCCACATAAACAAGTATAACCACAATACCTTTCTTACTCTGAAGTGTAAAGAGAGTGTGTTCAACTTCTGACCTTTTGAAACCTCTGTTCCTTAAAGTCAGATTCAGCTTATGATACCAAGCTCTTGGAGATTGTTTTAAGCCATAGATAGCCTTTCTTAACCTCAGTGTATTGCCGCCACATACTTGATCTTCTAGACATGGTGGTGGTGTCATGCACACTTCCTCTTCTAGCTCACCTTGTAAGAATGCATTCTTAACATCCATTTGCCACAACTCCCAATAATGGTTAGCAGCAAGAGACAAAACAATATTAACTGAATGTAATTTAGCCACAAGAGCAATGGTATCCTTATAATCTTCACCATAGGTTTGTGTGAATCCTCTAGCCACCAGTCTAGCTTTACTCCTTTCTATCTCACTATTGCTTTTATATTTAATGGTGAAAATCCATTTAGAACTTACAGCCTTTTTCCCTTTTGGAAGAGTGACTGGTGCATATGTTTGATTCTTCTCCATAGCTTGTCTTTCAGCTTGAATTGCTTCTCTCCACTCCTTTATCTCCATAGCTTCCTCATAGGTTGGAATCTGCTCTTTTTCAAGGCTAACAGTGAATGCAACATGAGAATCAGGTATATGAACTAGATTACACACTGACTGGTCATGATGAACTACTACATTGTTGTTGTAGTAGAAGTTGGGTGGGAATCTCTGTCTTGTACTTCTTCTAAGAACAACATGGGATTCTCCTTTTTCTTCTTGTTCTAGAGCATCCAAAAGATTTGGTTGAATTTTCCTTGGCCTTTTTGAAGCTGAGACTAAGATATTTCCTTCTGAATCCTCCTATTGATCATGTCTAGGTTCCTGGCCCCCTCATGACAAAAAGGAGGTATGTGGCCTGGTTGAATAGGAGGCCACGCTACGTCCCGGGAAGGAAGCCGTGCCTGCGACCTGGTTTACGGCCAGGAGGCCGGCGATAGAACCATGGACGTGCCTGGATCAGATGTGGCCACGGACGGGCCATGATCAGATGGTCCAAGAGCTGGAGCAGGCTGGGACATGCTTGGGTCGCGCCTGGAATGGACCTGGATCGTGCCTGGGTTATGGCTAGGTTGCGCCCGGATCGGACATGGACCGCGCCTGGGTGAACACGGCTCGGGTTGGGCTGGTCCTGATTCGGGCCTTGCCAAGATAGACTCCAATTGTTCTGGAGCTGGTCTTGGCACCTAGTGAGCTGGTGTTGGGCCAGGTTCTGGTGCTTTTGGAGGGACTATACCAATGCTTTCCAATATCATTCCTAGATTCTCAGATTGGTCATGTCTTGTTGTTGAGATGTCCTTGAATTCTTCCTAAGTTTTTTCTTCATAGAATCCTTTGGATTCTTGGAATTTAACATCTCTGGATACCAGGACTCTTCTAGTCTTTGGATTGTATAATTTATATCCCTTTTGTATAGGAGAATATCCAATGAACATGGTCTTGGTGCTCTTTGGTTCCAGCTTGTTCCTAAGTTCTCCTAGTGCTAAAACAAAACAAACACACCCAAATACTCTTAAGTGTTCAATATTAGGCTTAGTTTTGTTTAATACCTCAAAGGGAGACAAATCATCTAGAACTTTTGTTGGAGTTCTATTGATAAAGTAGCATACAGCTACTAGAGCGTCTCCCCAAAAACGTTTGGGGACCTTTGTGTGAAACATCATTGTTCTCACAACTTCCATCAAATGTTTGTTTTTCCTCTCAGCTACACCATTTTGTTGTGGAGTGTAGGGACAGCTTGTTTGATGTTCAATGCCATGCTTGGACAATGTTTCTGAAACTTGGTGCTAGTATATTCCCCTTCATTATCTGTTCTAAATCATTTAATCTTGACATTGTATTGATTAGTAACAAATATTTGAAAATTAAGAAATGCATCAAACAACCTATCCTTAGAACTAAGCAATGTAACCTAAGTATATTTAGATTTTTCATCAATAAATGTCATAAATTATTTTTAATTTTCTCTAAAAAGAAAGAGAGATATCCAAACATCAGAATGCACTAAATCAAAATAATTATCATATGAATGAATTGATTTCTCAAAAAAAGTCTTACAATGTTTCCCAAGAATACATGATTCACACAAGTCATTTTGCAATTTTATTCCAGGGATGATCAATTCTAAAGCTCTAGGATGAGGATGACCTAATCTAGCATGCCAAATCTGAGCTGTACCATTAACATTAACACTATTAGCAAACAGTTCTTGTAAGAGATGTATGGACAAATATTCAAGAACATACAAGTTATTCTTTGTTGTTCCTTGTCCAAATTTCCTACTTGTTTCAATATCCTGAATGTAGAAATCATTAGGACCAAATATAGCTTAATAATTAGGACCAAATATAGAAATCATTATGTCCAAAGATAAGGCATTTGGACATGATCATGCGCAAATTGAGATACTTGAAAGGCACTAAAGAACAAGGTATATGGATGGGTTGTAATGGAAACACAGAAGTTGTAAATTATTGTGATGCAGAATTGACAGGAGACAGAGAAGATAAGAGAAGCACAACCGGCTACTGCACCTTCATAGGAAGTAATCTTGTGACTTGGAAGACTAAGAAGCAGAAGATTGTATCTTGCTCTAGTGCAGAAGCTGAGTACAGGGCTATGAGGAAGCTTACTATAGAATGTATCTGGCTGAAGCAACTTCTCCTTGACATTCTTGGCGTGAGCTTGGAGTCTCCTATCACTGTCCATTGTGACAATCAAGCAGCTATACACGTTGCTTCTAACTCTGTGTATTATGAAAGAACAAAGCATATTGAGGTGGATTGCGATAAGGTGAGAGAATCTATTGGAAATGAAATCATCTTACCTTCCTACACAAGAAGTGAGGATCAACTAGCAGATGTGTTCAACAAGGCTACCACACTGAAGACTAGCGGCTTTATCTACCCAAGGCTTGGCCTCATGTCCATTCCACAACACTGATCCTGATCATGGAGTGTTATACTCTTTTTCCCTAGAAAATATTTTGTCCCAATTGAGTTTTCCTTCTTTATGTTTTTAATGAGGTAATGCTTCATGGTTGAAAGGTAGTCATTCTCCATGAATTAAGCTTGAGGGGAGAGTGTTGGAATGAAGAAGAATGATTAAGACAAAGTGAAGAAATGAAGAAAGTGTGCCTTAGATTCTAAGTAGGCGCCATGTGTTCAAAGGGAGTGTCTTAGGCTTGTATGTGATTAATGATATGTTATCCTTGTAGCCAAACATATATTAGGCTATCTTAGTATCCAAACAAGCCTAGACTAGATTAATATAAATAGCTATCTCTACTTTTATTTGTAAGCAAGAAATTTATTACTAAAATCTTAATAATAATCATTCTCACTTTTCTCTCAAATCTCTGTCTCTCTCAATCTACAAATCTCTAAATCTCTTAATCTCATAATCTTTCATTGAAGTGCAAATTTTGTTTGGAGAAGGTGCTTTTGTTTGACGCAGTCTCTCCATCAGTATGCTTTCGTTCAGAGAGGGTGCTCCTATTTGGAGTGGACGCTCCAATTCTTGCCTTAGACTTATAGCATAAATGTGTTCATCTCAAAGCATGTTATATATGGGCATTGAAGTGTAATTTATCATGCATTTCTATTGGTTTTAATAAATATAAGTGTTTTTGTATAATTTGATATTTTTAAAGACATTCTCGTATTTTTGTTATTTCATGTCATTCTAGGTAAAAACATTAACAATGAGCAAAAATAAGCAAATTAGGACAAAATGATGTTCTAAACGTGATTTCAAGACAAGAAAACTAGCCAAGAGTTCAAAATCTCATAAAGTGGAGTCTCAAAATCAAGACAAATCTGATGCATCATAAGTCTAACTTCAACTGGAGCCTTTAAAAGTTAATAAATATGAGAATAAGAGATTTAGAGATTGAAATAATGAAAATATTGAGAGATTAAGAGAGAGAGTGGGCGATTTTCAGAGAGTTTAGAGAGAATTAGAGTTTTATTAGAATGAGATTATAATTTTTTGCTTTCAAATGAGGAGAGAGATAATTATTTATACTAATATAGCCTAGGCTTGTTTGGATAAAAAAAAGCTTAATACATGTTTGTCTACAAGGATAACATATCATAACCACAAACAAGCCTAAGACACTACTTTAGGTAGCTTTAGATCATACAGCCTCATCCATCTTCCTTCATTTCTTCTTTATTCCAACACTCCCCCTCAAGCTTATGACATAGATAATGCCTAAGCTTGTAACCATGAAGCATTACCTCATTAAAAACCTAAATAAGGAAAACTCAATTGGTACAAAACCTTTTAGAGGGAAAAAGAGTATAATACTCAATGATCAGGATCAGTGTTGTGGAATTGACATGAGACAAAGTCTTGGATAGATAGAGCCGCCAGTCTTCAGTGTTGTGGCCTTGGTGAACACATTAGCAAGTTGATCTTCACTCATTGTGTAGTAAGGTAAGATGATTCCATTTCCAATAGCTTCTCTTACCTTATGGTAATCCACCTCAATATGCTTGGTTCTCTCATGAAATACAGAGTTTGAAGCTATGTGTATTGCTGCTTGATTGTCACAATGTACTGTGATTGGCGGTTCAATACTTACTCCAAGATCTTTCAATAGTTGCTTTCACCAGAAGCATTCAGTGGTAAGTTTCCTCATTGATCTATACTCAGCCTCAACACTTGAGCATGAAACAACCTTCTGTTTCTTAGTCTTCCAAGAGACTAGGTTCCCACCTATGAGTGTGCAATAACCGGTTGTGGACCTCCTGTCCTTTTTATCACCTGCCAAATCTGCATCACAATAACCAACTACATTGGTGTTTCCATTACTACCCATCCATATACTTAGATCATGTGTTCCTTTCAAATATCTCAAAAACCTATGAATCATCTCCCAGTGCCTTGTTTTTGGGTCTTGCATATGGTGAGACACTTGATTAACTGCAAAACACAAAACATATCTAGTGATAGTTAAATATAGTAGCTTACTAACAACCTTTCTATACAGCTTTGCTTCTTTAAAGCCGCCATCTTATAGCTGCCCCTGAGGTTCAACTTTGTAGCCTTCTTCTAATGGGATTTTAGCTGGTTTAGTTTCTAGCATTCCTGTAGAGGTTAGTAAGTCCAATACATACTTCATTTGACAAAGAAATATGTCTTCCTTAAACCTACATACTTCAATTCCTAAGAAGTATTTTAGTTCTCCTAAATCTTTAATATCAAAAATACTTTTTAAATACTCTTTAGTAGATGATATTCCCATTTTATCACTTCCAGATATGATTATATCATCAAATAAATGAGAATAACAACAATCTCATCCTTATACTTAAGTGTAAAAGGAGTGTGTTCTACTACTGACCTTTTGAAGCCTCTTCTTCTAACTCACTTTGCAAAAATGCATTCTTAACATCCATTTGCCATAATTTACAATCCAAGTTAGTAGCAAGAGTTAAAATAACATTCACTGAGTGTAATTTAGCTACATGGGAAAAAGTATCTCTACAGTCTTCACCATAAGTCTGTGTGAAACCTCTAGCTACCAACCTAGATTTGTACCTATCTATCTCACCATTGCTTTTATACTTAATGGTGAAAATCCAGTTAGAACATAAAGCTCTTTTTCCTTTTGGTAGAGTGGCTGGCGCATATGTTTGGTTCTTTTCCATAGCTTGTCTTTCAGCTTGAATAGCTTCTCTCCACTCCTTTATCTCCATTGCTTCCTCATAGCTTCTTGTAATATCCTCTTTATCAAGACTAAGGGTAAATGCAACATGATACTCAGGTATATGAACTAAATTACATACTCCCTGATCATGGTGAACTGTTGCATTGTTGTTGTAGTAGAAGTTAAATGGAAATCTCTGCCTTGTACTTCTTCTAAGGACAACAGCCGGTTCCCCTTGTGTTGTATTATCCTCTCCTTCCAATGCATCTACAAGATTAGGTTGAATATCCTTTTGTCTTTTTGAAGCTGAAACTAGTATTTCTTCTTCTGAGTCATCTTGATTATGTGTAGAAGGTTTCCCTCCCTCAGGATCAAGATGAGTTATTCTAGGCCGGGATGAGGCTGGAGCAGGATATGGATCGGTAGCTGGAGCGGGAGCTGGAACAGGAGCTGGATTAGGCCGGGATGAGGCTGAAGCGGGTGCTGGATCAGTTCGGGACGATGATGAAACCAAAGCCGGTTCATGCCGCACTTCTGGTTCTTGAGCTAAAGCTGGTACCGAAGGCCGTATAGTGATAGGTGTGGGACTGGAACTTATTGGTTCTAGGCGCGGCCGCCGTGTGGTAGTATTAGATGGATTGGCTGAAGGAGCCGGTTCTTGAGTGATTCCAAAGCTTTCTGGAAGTCTTCTTAGGATCTCAGCTTGGTCATATGTGTTCGAAGAGATGTCTTTGAACTGATCCCAGGTTCTTTGTTCATAGAAACCTTCGGTTTTTTGAAATTTAACATCTTAACCAGAACTCTTATAGTCTCAGGATTAAAGCATTTGTAGCCTTTTGTGTTGATTAGTATCCAATAAACATTACATTGGTACTCTTAGGATCTAACTTGTTCCTCTGTTCACCTGGTACTAAAAGAAAGCAAACAGACCCAAATACTCTTAGATGTTCAATACTAGGCTAAGTTTGATTGAGTACCTCAAATGGACACAGGTCATCTAGGACTTTAGTTGGAGTCCTATTGTTTAGGTAGCATGTTGTCATGAGAGCATCTCCCCAAAAGTGCTTGGGTACCTCCATGTGGTATATCATGGATCTCATTACCTCCATCAAGTGTCTATTCTTCCTTTCAGCTACTCCATTTTGTTGAAGCATGTAAGGAGAACCTAGAACCTGCTGTAGGAAATATGCTAATTGCTAATGGTACTAAAGCACATATCAAAGGCATAAAAAATCTAAAGCATTTTACATGTCATCTTTCACATATAACCTATTATCTGTTAAAAGAGCTACTACTGATTTGAACTGTCATGCTATATTTGGTTCTAATGAGTTTTTCTTTCAGGATATTGAAACTAGAATAGTTCTTGAAAAAGGAACTACTAGAAATGACTTGTATGTGCTTGAAGATCTTAAGATCAATGATACATTAAATCGTGTGTGGCTAGCTTAGGTGATAATTTGCAAGCTGACCTATGGCGTGCTAGATTAGGACATCTACATACTAGAGCTTTAGAGATGTTAATGCCTAGTATGAAGTTTGTAAATGAATTGTGTGAAGCATGCATTCTTGGTAAGCATTGTAAAAGAGTTTTTAAAACACCTGCACATATTTATGAGCATTGTTTTTATTTAGTTCACTCAGATGTTTGGACTTCACCAATTTTATCTAGGGAAAACCATAAGTATATTGTTACTTTTGTAGATGAAAAGTCTAAATATACTTTGGTGACCTTGATTAAATCCAAGGATAGGGTGTTAGAAGCTTTTATAAATTTTCAAACTCATGTGATTAACCAATACAATACCAAGATAATGTGTTTCAGATCAGATAATGATGGTGAATACACTAGACACAAAATTCAAGAACATCTTCAAAAGTATGGAATCACACACCAAACAAGTTGTCCTTACACTCTTCAACAAAATGGAGTAGCTGAAAGGAAGAATAGACACTTGATGGAGGTAATGAGATCCATGATGTTCCACATGGAGGTACCCAAGCACTTTTGGGGAGATGCTCTCATGACAACATGCTACCTAAACAATAGGACTCCAATTAAAGTCCTAGATAACTTGTGTCCATTTGAGGTACTCAATCAAACTTAGCCTAGTATTGAACATCTAAGAGTATTTGGGTCTGTTTGCTTTCTTTTAGTACCAGGTGAACAGAGAAACAAGTTAGATTCTAAGAGTACCAATGTAATGTTTATTAGATATTAATCAACACAAAAGGCTACAAATGCTTTAATCCTGAGACTATAAGAGTTTTGGTTTCTAAAGATGTTAAATTTCATAAAAACAAAGGTTTCTATGAACAAAGAACCTGGGATCAGTTCAAAGACATCTCTTCGAACACATATGACCAAGCTGAGATCCTAAGAAGACTTATAGAAAGCTTTGGAATCACTCAAGAACCAGCTCCTTCAGCCAATCCATCTAATACTACCACACGGCGGCCGCGCCTAGAACCAATAAGTTCCAGTCCCACACCTATCACTATATGGCCTTCGGTACCAGCTTTAGCTAAAGAACCAGAAGTGCGGCAAGAACCGGCTTAAGTTCCATCATCGTCCCGAACTGATCCAGCACCCGCTTCAGCCTCATCCCGGCCTAATCCAGCTCCCGTTCCAGCTGTTTAATGCTTTGATGAGTGCTTCCTGGTCTGATCATTTGACAAATTAAGCTTGAATAGTCATGGGATCAGAGCCGGTTTGAGCTTGGGAAGTACTGGCCCTTGAAGAAGACATGCTAGCACTAGGACCCTGGTTGTAGCACACGGCCGGGTATGGAGAGGAAGCGCCAGGGACTTGTGCTTGGTTTGAGCTTCCTTCTTGATAAGGCTTTGTTTTGTTCCTTAGCTGGCGTGGGTGAAGCTCAGGATGAAGTTTCCAGCAATCCTTTTTAGCATGGCCCAACTTCTTACATTGGTCACACGTGACCTTCTTCTTTCTTCAGTTTTGTATAAGTTCTTATGTGTAATAGCCATTTATTCTTTATGTCCAAATAGCCCATGAGAACATTGATATCTTTGTACTTTAGCACACATATTTTCAAGACTTGATAGTTTGTCCACCCTTAGTAGATGCTTTATCAAATCAGTGTCTGTAGAGTTAATGGTCATAAGTAGTCCAAATACATTGTCTTGCTCTCTCCTTTCATGGAGAAAAAGAGGATCAATTTTTGTAGGCCTGATCACGTCCATTTCAGCCCACAAAGCTCTAAACATACCATAGACTCACTATCTTCTTGCCTAAGTTCATTTAAGGACTTCTTTACATCAAAAATTCTCATGAAATATGAAGTGTTACCATAGACATTCTTGAGGGTGTCCCACAGGTCTTTGGCATTCTCACAGTAGGAGTAGGCTTCTAAGATTGATCCTCCAAGAGAGTTCTGTAGGATGGATAGAACAAGCTGGTCTTCTTGAAACTATTTCCCCAATTCGTTAGTGTCCTCCTTGTGTTGATCTTCTTGAGCTTCTCCTTCACAAGTTATCATAGGCGCTTGGCTGGTTAAAACATGAGGCCATAGGCCCCTACTGAATAGTGTGGTCTTAATTTTTCTTGACCACAGGAGATAGTTCTCTCCTTTTAGAATCACTGGAGCTTGAATAGTTTTAGCAAATTCCATGAATGAGTGTTTAGACCTTGTAAAAAAAATAGCAAACAACCGCCTTTAATGGCTTGATTAGCTCCTTATCTACTTAATAAATCACATTCATCCCAATTTTCAGACCAGACCAGAAATGATACCGATCAGAAATAAGAGATTATTCACTTTCAGCTGGCCATCAACAACCGCTCCAAGTGGTGGAGCACACGCGCGGAGTGATCCTTGGATGCTCACAGCTCCAACCGTTTCTAAATGCTTCCTAACTACTTGCCAAAAGTTATAACAGTTCTCTAATACTGAGAGAAAGATAATTCAGCAAGAAATATTGGTTTTAACTGCTTAACCAACTTCAAACAAAATTTTCCCTCCAATTTTCAAGAAACCAAATTTTTTAAATCACTTTCAAGAAAACTTTTTTGAAGCATAAAAAATTTTAGATTGAGCTGAGGCTTCATGGAACTCTCTACAAGTCCCTTATCTATCTTCTTAACATCCAAGATTTGAAAGAAATTAAGAAGTGATACGATTCTTGTTACCAAAAACCCAAATGTGTTGATATCTGATACGTCGAGGTAGATGGATCAAGAAAGCTTCGTAACTTGTTTAGGTTGAGTGCGGACCTCTCAAAACATCAACTAGACTTTTTCCACTTTAGGTTAGGATTTGTAATTACTTGATTTGATGAATATTTAAAGGAGATATGCTTGATTTAATGGCTGATAGCCCCGATGAACGTGATTGCGGAGCTAGTCGTGAAGAACTTTGGATTCTGATCTCCAAGTGAGATGAAACCGGTGCAGGGACGATCCGAAACTCTAGACTAATGATCCTTTTGTAGGAATGTGCAAGAAAGACACGATATCTTGCTGGAATTGGCGGTGAACCACCCTGTTCTTCTCGGCAGGTCTTGTTTTGAAGGTATGGTGAAGAAATAAAAGAACAATTCAAATTTCTGCAAAATTAAGATGAAATATTGATAAATTATTGCTCTGATACCATGAAAGAGTATGATAATAATAGATTTAGAGGTTGAAATAATGAAAAGATTGAGATATTAAGAGAGAGAGTGGGTGATTTTTAGAGAGAGTTTATAGAGAATTAGAGTTTTATTAGAATGAGATTATAATCTCTTGCTTACAAATGAGGAGAGAGATAGTTATTTATACTAATCTAGTCTAGGCTTGTTTGGATACCAAGATAGCTTAATACATGTTTGTCTACAAAGATAAAATATCATTAACCACAAACAAGCCTAAGACACTCGCTTAGGTAGCTTTAAGATCACACGGCCTCATCCATCTTCCTCCATTTCTTCTTCATTCCAAAAAAAAAGAATATTCTTCAAACTAATTTTTGTGGACACGAAGCCATGTAATTTAGCTTTCATATGAAAGTGGAATCAATTTGTTTGGAGCTATGGTTGAAGAGTTACATCTGTTTCGAGCTATAAGTTAGTGATTTGGCCCAAATTACTTTGGTTGGTCAGACCTCACCTTGGTAATGGGTATTTTTGACCACGTGATACCAAATCCTCTTTTTGTTGTAGTACTTAGGATGCCAATCCAAACATGGGTTATCAAGCACTAAGAATGCAGGATTTAACTTAATTCAAGCTAGATAAGAGAGGATTGTTGGTAGATTGTTGCCACTAAATCTAAGGCTAAAATTGACCTGATTTCAAAAAGAAAAGAAAATAAACTCAATTAACTAATGCTTCATAATCAAGCAAAGTAAATAAATCAAAAAGTAAAAAATTAAAAACTTAAAGATTTGGTTTGTGAAGATGTGTTAAAAGTCAGATGTCTGGGGTTCAAGTGAAGTTGGAATTTCAAGAAGAAGAGACTGTTCTTTAGGTGTTCGACTCGTCCTGATGGTCTGAGACGTACTCATGTTAATTAATCCACCTTTGTAGAAAAACATTTCGTGGAAAAAACGATTTGCACATCCACTGAAATATCTACAAATTTCTTAAGGTACTTAAGTGGAGACGAGCATTATGAACGGGTTCTAAGCTTTAAAACAAGGCTAGATGATCAAAAACCGCTAACTCTAAGATAAATTTTTATGGCATGTCATTTCTCTTTATAATTCCTCGTCTTTGGCATGCATCGTTGAATATCATGGGCCACCAAATATCTGCTTGCATAGCCTTAGACAATATCTTTTAAGTGGCAAAATACCTAACATAATTCCAACCATGACATGGGAAAAGAATACATGGAATCTCTTCCTCCGAAATACATAACCTGAAAAATCTATCAGAATATTGCTTATACAAATAAGGCTTATGCCATAAGTTTTGCCTAACATCTCATAAGAATTTCTTCCTCTTTCCCAGACAAAATCCGCATATTCCTTCTATGCAGCTAGATAGTTCATTATGTTTCCAAACCAAGAAAAGTCGGGGTATCATTCTTTTCTAATTGAAGTGCAAATTTTTTTTGGAGCAGGTGCTTCGGTTTCGCGCAGTTTCTCCATCAGTATGCTTTCGTTCAGAGTAGGTGCTCCTATTTGGAGTGGACGCTCCAATTCTTCGCTTAGACTTATAGCATAAATGTGTTAATCTGAAAGGCTGTTATATATGGGCAATGATAAGTGTAATTTATCATGCATTTTCATTGGTTTTTATAATAAATATAAGTGTTTTGGTGTAATTTGATATTTTTAGAGGCTGTTTCTTGTATTTTTGTTATTTCATGTTTTTCTTGGTAAAAACAAAAAAATGAGCAAAAGGAAGCAAATTAGGACAAAATGATGTTCTAAACGTGATTTCAAGACAAGAAAACTAGCCAAGACTTCAAAATCTCATAAAGTGGAGTCTCAACTTAAAGACAGATCTGATGTATCATAAGTCTAACTCAACTGCACCCTTTAAAAGAACATTTGATGAGGACATCGAGCCAGCCACTGCACCTGTCATTCCACCTGGACCCCTTACGTGGTCCAAGCAGAAAGCGTTAGGAGACAAGCTGAGCATGCTATTGGAGAGTGGAACCGGAGAAGACCCTGAGCTGACCCAGACGACCAGTCCACGACCAGCCGTCCAGGCGAGCAGACCGGCTCACGCACCCGACCAGACCGGCCTGGTCCTTGCACCCACGACCGGACCCCCATTCCAGCTAGAGAAGGAACATGGAGGTCCCTTCTAGAAGACTCTTCCTCCTCCGGTGTCTTTACCATTACCATTTGGTAGAGACACAAAAAGTCGTTCTAGGAAATTGTACTCTTTTTCCTATCTTCGGTTTTGTCCCTTTGGGTTTTCCGAAGAAGGTTTTAATGAGGCAATACTCTTAGAGCGCAAGGCGTTGAAGACTTGTTCACAATTCCATCTCATTCACAAGACTTCAGGCGAATTCTCAGCCTAAGTGTTGTTGGGATTTTTCTCTTTTGTTTCGATTTCTTTTAGTTTAAGTGTTATGTTTGGGTCTAAGTCATGTTGACTAATTATGGCCCAGTATCTATTTTAATTGCCAATAAGTGAACTACATGTTGTTTTAATCTCTTAAAGGTTAAACGTCTTGTAGTTTACCCTAAAATTGTAACAAGGCATTATATAAGCATTCTTGTTTTCACTTAATGAAATAACAAGCATTGTTTGATAAAAAAAAACCTAAGACCCTTAGTCTAAACACTGCCGCCAGCAATCCTTGCTGCAGCCGTCGAGTTCAACCTCCATTGGTTGAAGTTCTTTGAGTATCACAAGCCCTTTTCACAGCTTGTGTGGTCCCTTCGATACACCCCTTCACTTCCGTCGAATTCTGTCCCATTATCCTGAGTTTCTCGGTGAAAAGACAGCCCACCCAATACATCATCTGGTATCAGAGCTTAAAGCTCCTGCTCATCAGGTTGATTCTATCCTTTTGTTCTTTGCGATTTTTCATTGTTTTTGTTCAACCGTTTTTGGCTTTTGATTGTGTTTCTTCTCTTTCCCCTGAGGTTCTCGGTAAGAAGGAGGAGACTCAAGTCACATACCACCACCCCCACCTCGACCAGCAACTCATTATCTGGAAGTCAAGATGAACCCACCTCCATTCTCGGGCAAATTAGACCCCGAAGAATACCTCGACTGGGAGAGACGCATGGAGCTTATCTTCGAGTACTATAACTACGACGATCCCCGAAAGGTCATCTTTGTGACAGCGCAGTTCACAGACCATGCACTGGCATGGTGGGATAGAGAAGTCACCACCCGTAGACGAGCTCGTATGGGTTCCGTAACTTCATGGGTCGAGTTGACCCAGATCATAAGGCGACGATACGTTCCGCCCCTTCCACCGCGAGCTTCAGCGACGTGTCCGACATCTCACTCAAGAAAGCAAGACGGTTTCCGAATACTTCGATGAATTCGAGCACCTCCGCAACTGACTCGATGTAGACGAGTCTGAGGAGAGCCTTATCGCCCAATTCATTGACGGCTTGCAGGAGTCAATTGCCAGAAAGATTGAGTTGCAGCCTTAACATGACCTAGGCGAGCTGTTCCACCTAGCAGTCCAGATCGAGAAGTGCCACAAACGGAAGCTTGCCGCACCTTCTCGACCTAAGAACATGTGGAACACTGGTTCCAAGCCTTTCGAGAGGACGACTCAGCCCATCGACCCATGGCTCAAAGGCACAGCTGTCGCCTCCAGCTCAGCCCCCAGACCGGCTCCTTCAGCCTCTAGACCACCCAGTACCACGACCCCTTCCCAGCCTCAGCAGAGCAGCGAGATCAACTGCTTTAAATGCAAAGGCAGAGGACACATGTCTCGGGATTATCCCACACAACGGACAATGGTACTCACTGCTTCCGGAGATTATGAATCCGAAGATGAACGAGAGGAGCAAGCATTTCCGACCCATCAGTCCGACGAGGACATTGAGTATGCCGATTCCGGAGAAATGCTTATGATCAGACGTGTTCTTAGCTTACGATTCGAGCCAGAGGAAGAAGAACAACGTGAAAACATTTTCCATTCCAAATGCACCATACTTGGGAAAGTGTGCTCATTGATCATCGACGGAGGATCCTGTACAAATGCCGTTAGTAAGTATATGGTGGAGAAACTAGGATTGCCTGTGACCAAGCATCCCAAGCCCTACAAGCTCCGATGGCTGAACAACAAGACGGAGTTGTACATCTCAGACCAAATGAAGGTCTCTTTCAGCATCGGCAGATACCAGGATCAGGTCACCTGTGACGTCGTCCCGATGTCAGCTGGACATCTTCTGCTCGGACAACCTTGGCAATTCGACCGAGAGACTACGCACAACGGAAGAACCAACTTCTACTCTTTCGTCCACGACAAGCGTAGATACAACTTATCCCCAATGTCTGCACATGCCGTCCAAGAGATGTAATCAAAGATGGCGAAAGATCAACACGCCCGAAAAGAGAATTTTCTATTAAACGTGGCAGACATGCGGAAAGCCACTTGCATTGCAGACACTCAAGTCGTATTGATGCTCTACAGAGAGAGTCTACACACGGCTGGCACTGAGCCTTCCCTACCTGCCGAGATCCGCGCTCTACTGGACAAGTATTCGGACGTCTTCCCAGACAAGATCCCAGCCGGCCTCCCACCTATCCGAGGGATCGAGCACCACATTGACTTTGTGCCCGGAGCTCAATTACCTAACCGTCCAGCCTACAGAGTAAACCCCGAGGAGGCTAAAGAATTAGAACGACAAGTCCAGGACCTCATGGCTCAAGGATACGTCCGTGAGAGCCTCAGCCCTTGTGCCGTTCCGGTTTTTTGGTACCCAAGAAGGACAGAAGTTGGAGGATGTGCGTTGACTGCCACGCCATCAACAACATCACTATTAAGTACCGGCACCCGATTCCACGACTGGACGACATGCTAGACGAGCTCATCGGAGCCGCAGTCTTCTCCAAAATTGATCTGAAGAGTGGATACCATCAAGTGAGGATGCGAGAGGGAGATGAATGGAAGACTGCCTTCAAGACTAAGCAAGGTCTTTATGAGTGGCTAGTGATGCCATTTGGGCTATCAAATGCGCCCAGTACCTTCATGCGACTTATGAACGAGGTTCTTCGCCCGTTCATCGGCAAGTTCGTAGTGGTCTACTTCGACGATATTCTCGTCTACAGCACGACCTACCGAGACCACCTGGAGCACTTAGAAGCCGTGATCACCACCCTGCAGAGGGCGCAGCTGTACGCCAACCTCAAGAAATGTACATTCTGCACCGACCAAGTTGTTTTCCTTGGTTCGTCGTCAGTCCCCAGGGACTTTGGGTGGACGACGAGAAGATAAAGGCCATACAGGATTGGCCCACACCGACGACCGCCAGTCAGGTCCGCAGATTTCATGGACTCGCCAGCTTCTACTGACGGTTCGTCTGAGACTTCAGCACGATGCTGGTCCGTTGACCTCGACGATCAAGAAGAACCAGGACTTTCGTTGGGTATCCGAGCAAGAGAAGGCCTTCCAGCTCCTCAAGGAACGCCTTACACATGCCCCAGTCCTCTGGCTACCAGACTTCACGCATACATTCGAGGTCGAGTGTGATGCTTCAGGCGTAGGCATTGGAGCCGTCCTTACCCAAGGCGGGCGACCAGTCGCCTAATTCAGTGAGAATTTAAGTGGAGCTGCACTTAACTATCCGACCTACGACAAGGAACTCTATGCCCTTGTCCGTGCCTTAGAGACTTGGCAGCATTATCTGCTTGCCCGAGAGTGCGTCATTCACACCGATCATCAGAAGCTCTAGCACCTCCGTGGACAGTCCACATTGAAGAAACGATATGCCCGTTGGTTGGAATTCATTGAGACCTTTCCGTACATCACCAAGTACAAGAAAGACGCAGACAACGTCGTCGCTGACGCCTTATCTCGTCGATACAGCCTTATATCCGTCATGGAGTCTAAACGAGATGATCAAGGAGCTGTACGCCGACGATGTCAACTTCGCCCAGGCTCACCTAGGGCACGACAAAGGCAACTACAGCCGTTTCTTCCTGCACGACGGATTCCTCTTCAAACACAAACGACTATGCATTCTGAGAAGATCGATCCGAGAGCTGCTTCTCAGAGAGGAACACGGCGGAGGCCTTATGGGCCACTTCAGAATTGACAAGACTTTAAGCATGCTTAAGGAGCATTTCTATTGGCCTCATCAGCGCCGAGATGTCGAGGCGCACTGCTCCCGGTGCCTTATTTGCAAATGGGCTAAGTCCAAGATGCATCCGCAGGGCCCTTACATGCCATTGCCAGTCCCATCCGCGCCTTGGACATATATATCCATGGATTTCATCCTAGGTCTGCCGAAATTGCACATTAAGAACTCCATCTTCGTCATGGTCGACAGATTCTCTAAGATGGCACACTTCATCGCTTGCAACAAGACCAACGACGCAAGCCAGATCGCCGACCTGTTCTTCAAGGAGATAGTCAGACTTCGCGGCATTCCCCGGACGATCGTTTCTGACCGTGATACCAAGTTCCTGAGCCACTTCTGGCGAGCTCTTTGGCAAAAATTGGGCACCAACCTACTGTTGTTACAAGCCAGGGCCATTGAGCTCAAGAGACAATCGAGGGGGGGTGTGTAGGCCGATGACTTGGCCGGTACGGACGGTTCTCGGCGAGGGTGAACTGGTCGCGGCTTGTAAGGGCGAGTGAGCGAACGGCTACGAACCAGGAACGGCTAGACGGGACTTGGCTTGGAGGCGTGACCTCGAATAGCCTTCTTGAGGTTCAGGGCCAAGCGACCAAGAACTGGTCCTGAGCGAGAAGGAAGGACAAGCTCGGTGAAGGAACAATGAAGTGAAAGAAGGCTGGGACGGTAGTGGACAACAAGCGATGGAACGGCTGAACCAAGGAACTAAGAAGCGGCTTAGGAAATGAGATAGGGATTTGTGGGCGATTTGAACAGGGGGATAGAAAGCAACACACCAAGCTATGACTGGCTTGGATACAGCCTTTCCAAGAAGAGAGACACACTCAATCTTCAAGGAACACTCACTCTCACTTGGAGACACACTCAACAATGAAAGAGAGAAATGACCAAGCGGCCGAGGCTAGGAATAGGGTTCATAATTGTCTGCCTTAGAAATTAGAGTGAGTTTGCCTTTTATAGGCTACATGCTTAAGACATAAAACCTAGTTGACCGTGGTCAACAAAACATTCAAAACCCCAAAATAACGGCTAAGTCCTAATGAAAATGCAAAGGCTAAAATGTGCCTAAGATAGAGATCAAGCCTAATTGATTTAAGGGACATATCCACATTAAATCAATGGGACACTAGGCTTGATGCCTTAGATTTTCAGGTCTCATTAAAAAGCTTTCCAAGAACCCATTATGGTAAACTTGGAAAGGAAAAGAGTACCCTAATCACCTAAGGTCTTTAGAAGTGCCCTTACTCATGGATAGTAAGGACACACAAGACCTTATCCCTAAGGCTGTGTGCATGAGTGTCTTGGTCAGAAACACTCAGCTGAACATGATCAGGAGGCCGGTTCCTGTCTTCAATCTCCTCTCCCTCTCCAAGGCCGGTTGCATGAGCTAGAGCGGTTTCCACTTGGTGTCCTTGGGCATGATCTCCTTTGCTCCTGTCTTGGACTCCTTGGGCGGCTCTGCTCCGGGTCATAATACGGTGGGGCACATAAGGAATGGTCTGGCCTTCATCCTCTAAGTATCTGGTCGGTGTAGCTTGGATGACCCCATCAACTGTTCTCTACAGCCTATCATCAACAGACGGACGGACAGACTGAGGTTGTCAACCGGACATTGTCCCAGACTTTGAGGGCAACAATCGGTCGCAATCTGAAGAATTGGCTGGAGTGCCTTCCGTACGTCGAGTTTGCCTACAACAGAGCTACGCATTCCGGCACAAAGCGTTCACCTTTTGAAGTTGTCTACGGCTTCAACCCGACAACTCCAATCGAGTTCACACCCATCCCGTTAGACGACGCCATCAGTTTGGAGGGCGAAGCCAAAGCTGACTACATCAAGCGGCTTCATGAGGAGACCAAGGCAAACCTGGAACAACGGAATATCCAAAACGTCAAGAATACCAACAAGGGCCGCCGACACATGGCCTTCAAGGGGGGAGATTGGGTTTGGCTACACCTGCGCCCAGAGAGATTTCCCCAGCGACGGAAGAGCAAGCTTGCACCCCGGGGAGATGGTCCATTCCGCGTCCTTCGGAGAATCAACGACAACGCCTACCAGTTCTAACTTCCTGGTGAGTATAACGTCTCTAGTACTTTCAAGCCAGCCACTGCACCTGTCATTCCACCTGGACCCCTTACGTGGTCCAAGCAGAAAGCGTTAGGAGACAAGCTGAGCATGCTATTGGAGAGTGGAACCGGAGAAAACCCTGAGCTGACCCAGACGACCAGTCCACGACCAGCCGTCCAGGCGAGCAGACCGGCTCACGCACCCGACCAGACCGGCCTGGTCCTTGCACCCACGACCGGACCCCCATTCCAGCTAGAGAAGGAACATGGAGGTCCCTTCTAGAAGACTCTTCCTCCTCCGGGGTCTTTACCATTACCATTTGGTAGAGACACCAAAAGTCGTTCTAGGAAATTGTACTCTTTTTCCTATCTTCGGTTTTGTCCCATTGGGTTTTCCGAAGAAGGTTTTAATGAGGCAATACTCTTAGAGCGCAAGGCGTTGAAGACTTGTTCACAATTCCATCTCATTCACAAGACTTCAGGCGAATTCTCAGCCTAAGTGTTGTTGGGCTTTTTCTCTTTTGTTTTGATTTCTTTTAGTTTAAGTGTTATGTTTGGGTCTAAGTCATGTTGACTAATTATGGCCCAGTATTTATTTTAATTGCCAATAAGTGAACTACATGTTGTTTTAATCTCTTAAAGGTTAAACGCCTTGTAGTTTACCCTAAAGTTGTAACAAGGCATTATATAAGCCTTCTTGTTTTCACTTAATGAAATAACAAGCAATTTTGATTTAAAAAAACCTAAGACCCTTAGTCTAAACACTGCCGCCAGCAATCCTTGCTGCAGCCGTCGACTTCAGCCTCCATTGGTTGATGTTCTTGGAGTATCACAAGCCCCTTTCACAGCTTGTGTGGTCCTTTCGATCCACCCCTTCACTTCCGTCGAATTCTGTCCCATTATCATGAGTTTCTCGGTGAAAAGACAGCCCACCTAAGTTCTTACATCAACATTCTTCAAACTAATTTTGGTGGACACAAAGCCATGTGATTTAGCTTTCTATGAAAGTGGAATCAATTTGTTTGGAGCTATGGTTGAAGAGTTATATCTGTTTCAAGCAATAAGTTAGTGATTTGGCCCAAATCAGTTTGGTTTGTTCATACCTCATCTTGGTAATGGGTATTTTCGGCCACGGGATACCAATCTCCTTTTTGTTATCGTACTTAAGATGTCAATCCAAATCATGGATTTTTAAGCACTAAGAAGGTAGGATTTAACTTAATTCAAACAAGATAAGAGAGGATGTTTTGTACATTGTTGTCACTAAATCTAAGCCTAAAACAGACCTGATTAAAAAAAGAATAGAAAATAAACTCAATTAACAAATGCTTCTTAATTAAGGAAAGTAAATTCAGAATATAGTAAAACAATTAAAACTTAAAGATTTGGTTTGTAAATATTTGTTAAAAGTCTGATGTTCGGGGTTCAAGTGAAGTTGAAATTTCAAGGAGAAGAGAGTGTTCTTTAGGTGTTTGACTCGTCTTGATGGTCTGAGATGCATTCATGTTAATTAACCCACTTTTGTGGCAAAAATATTTCATGGAAAAATCACTTGCACATCCACCAAAGTATCTACAAATTTCTTAAGGTACTTGAGTGGAGATGAGCATTAAGATCTAGGTTCTAAAACAAGGCTATCTGATCATACTTTCGTAGGCCAGATCCAACCGTACCCATGTTATAGCGTTTCTAGCTTTAAAAAATCTTTGGTTAAGGTAGTTTGAGCCAAAGTAATCAAGTCAGAGTGACCAAAATGAACACTGGTTAAGGTAGTTTGACCCAAAATAATCAAGTCAAAATGACCAAAATGAACTTGTCATTAAGACTACTAAACACGCCATGAGCGTGTAGAATATTGCAGATTGTGAGTACTATTAATCCTTCCTAGGACATCCACTCGAACTCTCACCCCTTGAACCGAGTGGAAGTATACTCGCTAGTTTTCACGAGGGGTAATATCATATTGATTTATGTAGTCCATTTTTTTACTTAACGGTTTCCATCGGATCAAAAGAAGATTAACAAGATAATTAAAGTAATAGCAAAATTGATGAAAATAAGTAATATATAAAATACTTAATGTAAAATTTTCAACATAATAACTTTTAAAAACAAATAATGAACCTCATGACCAAAAGCATGTCTTCCGCTCTAAAACCTAAAACGTCATTAATTAAAGATGATAAATTCAGCCCCTCCTTTAATTAGGGATGGGGCAATGTACTTAAAATAGAGAAAAAGGAAAGTAGATTAGGGTTTTCAGAAATGGATCTTCTCTCAGTCTTTGCTACTTCCTTTATTGATTTCTTCCTTATTCGACTCTCTTCACTCTGGGTTGGCAAACTTTTGGCAGTAACCTGTAGTTCCTCGCTTTGTCCTCTGCTTCAGTTACTCTTTCCTCTACATGCGCCCCTTTTTAGTCCTTTTTTCTCAAATTATCCTCCTTTCTTCTAGTGATCCGTCTCAGCACCGATTCATGCAATGCTTATGCAAATGCGTCATATATGATCCTAATATGTAAGAATGCCAGACAAAAGAGCCATAAAAACAGTTCAAAACTAAGAAAAAGCCGAGACATCAACTCCCCCGGTCTTACCCTTTGTGTGTCTTCAATTAAATCAAAGGTGGCCCAAAGTAGTGATTGTTTTCTTTTAAGAAAAAAAACTAATTCAGCCTCTGTATGTCTAGGAAAGGAAAAAAATGCAAGTCCCCAAATGTTCACCCTATGTAATTCCAAGGTCGTACTCCTTTGTACTTTACCATAGCCGTCGGTTCTCAACAATATGTGAAACGAGGTCGATCTAATCAATACTAAATCCTAAAATCATTAAAAATAGGGTGTGTTCTCTCCTAGGAAAATCAGTCATATTCTTGCTTGGTGAGGGTAGGGAGGTGTTTGGGTACGCATAAAGCAAATGTTTTAGGTGTCTGATTCACAAAAAAAGGTATACACATCATCATGAATAGGATAAGCAAGGAACAACTTATGCATACAAGAGAATCACCTCTAGTTCTCCATATTTTGCTGGTTTATTTATACTCTTACTCCTATCATTACATTCTCTTCTCCCTTCTTTCTTTTTTATTTTTTTCGGTGAAAACTTTAGGGAAACACTATGGGTTACTAACCCGTTTCTGACTTCCTGTCTCTTTGCCTTTTTTATTTCTAATAGCTCTCTATTTTCTTGAGGTTACTAACCTGTTTCAATTTTCCTTTTTTTGTCCTTTCCTCTAATCCTTTGTCCTGAACATATAGGAGAATCCCTTGTTGTCCCCTATTTTAGGCTATTTTGCACGTGAGAAACATGTAGCAAAGTGGCCTCACTGCAATCAAAAGAATTTAGAGAAAGGTTTTTGATATGGGTTTTTAGGTTGCAAGGTATGATAGGTATTCGGTTTTGAAAAGAGGGTGGTAAAAAATTGGTAAAAACCAAATCAAATACATTAGAAATACACCTCAAACCCTAAAAGAAAAAATTTAACGATTCAATTAAAGTTCAAGTTCATGAGATTGATTTGAAAAGATGAGTTAGTCGTAAAACTAGTATGTATTTCAATCATGAAAAATCCAGCTATGGTGTTTCCAAATTTTCCAAAGTCTTTTCAAAAATAGCAGGTAACCAAAAGAGGGTGATACAATAGAACCAAAACTAAACATCCTTTGGCTTAAGTACTAATGCAACCTATACTAACACAAATATGTTGTTTTTTATATCTATGCATAATGAACAAATATAGAAGAATATAAAATCAAAAGAAGAAAAATATGTTAGTAACTAGTTCCCTTCCCCACACTTACTTCACACCGTCTCAGTGGGAACAAGTTTAGGAGAAGGAAGTAAAATTTAAAATGAAAATTCTGATCTAGCATACGTATGTATATACAAGGGGTGTAGAAGATGTACCTATTTTGTGTCCGACGGGGACTGATCAGCTTCAGAGAATGAGGCGGAGGGATTGCCTGTCCCAGGGCAATTTTACTCCTTTTGCTTTCTTGAGGAGCTACGTGGTGGCTGCATGTTCTTTCCATAGACATCTTGGCATCCAAGTTTCTCCTTTATCTCCTTCATCTCCCCTTTGATGTCGCGCATGGCTTTGCCTATTTTTTTTATGCTTCGCTCTCGGTAATGACAGAGGGGTTGTAAAAGGCCTATGTGGTGATGCACTTCTTGGAGAGTACGGTTGGCGACAGGGTCGCAGTAGGGGAAAAACTTGTAGCATAAGGCTCCATAGACCTGCTCTTCCTTGATGAGGACATCGAACAGACTACCGTCCTAGAAGTACTGCCCAAACCGCTGACATGAGCCAAGGCCCGAGCCTTGGAGCACAAGTTCAACAAACAAGAAAGGCGAGCAGGGGAACACGCACCAGCCCACGACCAGGTCCATCACGGCCAAATAGACCCGACCCCTGACCCAGCCCACGGACTGGCCCACCAAGGCACGTTTGCAACAAACCCGGAACCATGGAGGTTTTTTTTGTTGAAGATTCTTCCAGCTCGGGTGTCTTCACCATTACCATCTGGAGAAGATACCAAAAGCCGTGCTAAGACATTGTACTCTTTTTCATACCTTTGGTTTTGTTCCACTGGGTTTTCGAAGAAGGTTTTAATGAGGCAATACTCTTAGTGCGCATGGCGACCAAGGCGCATTCTCAAGACCAACCGAACCCATGTTATAGTGTTTCTAGCTTTAAAAAAACTCTGGGTAAGGTAGTTTGAGCCAAAGTAATCAAGTCAAAGTGAGCAAAATGAACTTGTCGTTAAGACTACTAAACACGGCATGAACGTGTAGAATATTGCAGATTGTGAGTACTATTAATCCTTCCTAGGACATCTACTCGAACTCTCACCCCTTGAACAGAGGGGAAGTATACTCGCTACTTTTCATGAGGGATAATATCATATTGATTTATGTAGTCCTTTTTTTTACTTAACGGTTTCCATCGGATAAAAAAAGATTAACAACATAATTGAAATAATAGCAAAATTGATGAAAATAAGTAATGCATAAAATACTTAAATGTAAGATTTTCAACATAATAACTTTTAAAAAAAAATAATGAACCTCATGACCAAAAGCATGTCTTTCGCTCTAAAACCTAAAACGTCATTAATAAAAGATGATAAATTCAGCCCCTCCTTTAATTAGGCATGGGGCAATGTACGTAAAATAGAGAAAAAGGAAAGTAGATTAGGGTTTTCAGAAATGGATCTTCTCTCAGTCTTTGCTACTTCCTTTATTGATTTCTTCCTTATTTGACTCTCTTCACTCTGGGTTAGCAAACTTTTGACAGTAACCTGTAGCCCCTCGCTTTGTCCTCTGTTCAGCTACTCTTTCCTCTGCATGCGCCACTTTTTAGTCCTTTTTCTCAAATTCTCCTCCTTTCTTCTAGTGTCCCGTCTCAGCACCGATTCATGCAATGCTTATGCAAATGCATCATATATGATCCTAATATGTAAGAATGCCAGACAATAGAGCCATAAAACAGTTCAAAACTAAGAAAAAGCTGAGACATCAACTCCCCCGGTCTTACCCTTTGTGTGTCTTCAATTAAATCATAGGTGGCCCAAAGTAGTGACTGTTTTCTTTTAAGAAAAAAACTGATTCAGCCTCTGTATGTCTAAGAAAGGAAAAAAATGCAAAGTCCTCAAATGTTCACCCTATGTAATTCCAAGGTCGTACTCCTTCGTACTTTACCATAGCCTTCGCTTCTCAACAATATGTGGAACGAGGTCGGTCTAATCAATACTAAATCCTACAATCGTTAAAAATAGGGTGTGTTCTCTCCTAGGAAAATAAGACATGTTTTTGCTTGGTGATGGTAGGTAGGTGTTTGGGTATGTATAAAGCAAAGTTTTAGGTGGCTGATTCTCAAAAAGCAAGGAACAACTTATGCATACAAGAGAATCACCTCTAGTTCTCCATTTTTTCCTGATATATTTCTATCCTTACTCCGATCATTATATTCTCTTCTCCCTTCTCTCTTTTATATTTTGTTAGGTGAAAACTTTAGGGAAGCACTACAGGTTACTAACCCTTTTCTGACTTCCTGTCTCTTTGCCTTTTTTTATTTCTAATAACTCTGTATTTTCTTGAGGTTACTAAACTGTTTCCATTTTCCTTTTTTTGTCCTTTCCTCTAATCCTTTGTCCTGAACATATAGGAGAATCCCTTTCGTCCCCTATTTTAGGCTATTTTGCACGTGAGCAACATGTAGCAAAGTGGCCTCACTGAAATCAAAAGGATTTACAGAAAGGTTTTTGATATGGGGTTTTATGTTGCAAGGTAGGATAAGTATTCGGTTTTGAAAAGAGGGCGGTAAAAACCAAATGAAATCCACCAGTAATACACATAAAACCCTAAAAGAAAAAAATTTAACAATTCATTTAAAGTTCAAGTTCATGAGATTGATTTGAAAAGATGAGTTAGTCCCAAAACTAGTATGTATTTCAACCGTGAAAAATCCAGCTGTGGTGTTTCCAAATTTTCCAAAGTCTTTTCGAAAATAGCGGGTAACCAAAAGAGGGTGATACATTAGAACCAAAACAAAACATCCTTTGGCTTAAGTAGTAATGCAATCTGTACTAATACTAATATGTTGTTTTTATATGTATGCCTAATGAATGAATATAGAAGAAAATAAACTCAAAAGAAGAAAAATATGTTAGTAACTAGTTCCCTTCCCCACACTTATTTCACACCGTCTCGGTGGGAACAAGTGTAAGAGAAGGAAGTAAGATTTAAAATGAATATTGTGATCTAGCATACATATGTATATACAAGGTGATGTGGTCCTGGTAAGGGTGGACGCACGAATCCAAGACCGGCAACAGGGTGAGCCGTAGGCGGAAGTCTTGAAATGGCAATATAGAGGTTTAGACGTGATCTAAGATGAAAGATCAGTGAGAAAGAGAGGGTAGCGAATGAGGTAGATAATGAAACAAAAGGTGGAATGGATACGAATCGGAAGCGGTTGGTGAGATGGGTAAAAATGGATCGAAGGGTGAGATTCCAAAGGAGTGGAAAACTTTGAATCACCAAACTTGCCTGATCAGGATATGACACATCAGATCAAACAAGGGTTTCTCAATCTAGCAAACTAGATATTACACACTAGAAAGGGAATTGAGAGAATGAGATCAAACAAGAATATTTTCAAAACAAGAAAATTCTTATTAAAATTCGATCTGTCTGACTACAATGGCTAGGGCCAAATATATACACTTCGAAATGAAATTCAAATCTGCATGGTCAAGATACTTTGCATGATTGGCACAGAAAACCAAACATTTATGACAAAGATCAAACAGAAAACAAGATAGTCAAACCGTGTATTCACACGCCAAAGAAGATGGGCCGGACCATGAAGAAATGCCATCAAAATATGTCTAAGGCCTTATGGGCTTGTTCCTTTTAAAGATACACCAGGCCCCATTAAAAACCCTTGTGAGAAAACCCAAGGACAAATTAAAATGGACTTAGAAAAGGTGAGAAAAAGAATGGGTCAGGAATAACCCAATAGAGTCTTAGAGAGCCTTGGTCCGAGATCGGGTCATGGGACAAGGTGGAAAGGTCCATGACGCCGGGACAGGGCTGATCGAGGTGTTGGTCGAGTGACGGGTCGTTGGGTCGAGGCGGGCTGTAGATCTGGTCGAAGCGCGGGTCGAGGCTCTTGTTGAGGCGCCGGTCGAAGTCCTAGTCGAAGCTTGGGTCACTGGTTGGTCGTCCGTTCGTCCTTGCTCTTGTCCTTGGACACGTTCTGGGCCAACCTCCATGCACTCGTCCGGGTACACACGACCCTCGTTCTCGTTTGCATCCGGCTTCTCGTCCTGACCATCATCCGTCCCATCGACCCGTGGGTCCAGTCTAGCGTCCAGACTCACATCATCCCCTCTCACTTGAAGAGGATTTGTCCTCAAATCCGGACCATCTGCACAAAAAGGAATCAAGTCAGTAATATTAAAACTTGAGCTTACAGAATACTTACCTTGCAAGTCAAGCTGATAGACATTGTCATTGATGCGCTTGACCACTGTGAACGGTCCATCCACCCTTGGCATAAGCTTGGAACGGCGTTCCTCAGGGAACCGATCCTTACGTAGATAGATCCAAACCTGGTCTCCTGGTTTAAAAGTAAGCTTCCTTCGGTGCTTGTCAACGGCTTGGCCATATTTCCGGGTCTTGGCCTCAATAATTGCTCGGGCCTTCTCATGAATCTGTTTTACCAAACGAGCCTTCTGTTCTCCATCAAGACTAGCACACTCACTCAAAGGTAAAGGCATTAGATCCAAAGGTCAAATATGACTAAAGCCATAAACAATCTGAAATGGTGAATGCTTAGATGCGGAATGAACCGAATGATTGTATGCAAATTCTACATGAGGCAAATGTTCTTCCCAAGTTCTAAGGTTTTTACCTACAAATGCACGCAATAAAGAACTTAGAGTCCTATTAACAACCTCAGTTTGGCTGTCACTTTCAGGATGACATGTGGTAGAAAAACACAATTTTGTGCCTAATTTAGACCATAAAATGCGCCCAAAATGACTTAAAAACTTGGTCTCCTTATCAGACACAATAGTCCTAGGCATACCATACAACCTAACTACTTATTTAAAGAACAGGTTAGCTACATGTAATGCATCATCTGTTTTCCTACATGCTATAAAATGGGACATTTTGGAAAACTTATCAACAACAACAAAAATACTATCCTTCCCATTTCGTGTCGTAGGCAGACCTAAAATGAAATCCATAGAAAAATCAACCCAAGGGTGTTCCGGGATGGGTAAGGGATGATACAAACCGTTGGGCTGAGTTGTGGACTTAGCCTGTTTACACTTAGCACACCGGTTGCATATTCTTTCAACATCCTTCCTCATGTGTGGCCAATAGAAGTGTTCTCTCATCACGGCTAAGGTCTTAGACACGCCAAAGTATCCCATGAGTCCACCAGCATGGGCCTCACGGACAAACAGTTCTCTCATGGAACAAGATGGGATGCATAAGCGGTTTTCAAAGAACAAATACCCATCTTGCACATAATAATGTCCTGTAGGATTCTTAAGACAAGACTTATAGATTTCTCCATAGTCTGGGTCAGCTTCATACAGTTCCTTCATATGTTCAAATCCCATAAGTTTAACTTCCAAAGTAGATAGAAGGACATACCTGCGTGACAAGGCGTCAGCTACAAAATTCTCTTTACCTTGCTTGTATTTTATGACATATGGAAACGTTTCTATGAACTCCATCCACTTGGCATGGCGCTTGTTAAGCTTATGTTGGCTTTTAAGATGCTTGAGCGAGTCATGGTCCGTGTGTATCACAAATTCCTTGGCCCACAAGTAATGTTGCCAAGTTTGTAATGATCGAACAAGAGCATACAACTCCTTATCATACGTGGGGTAGTTCAGTGTAGCTCCTCCAAGTTTCTCACTGAAGTAGGCTATGGGCTTACGGTCTTGCATAAGAACTGCTCCTATCCCAACACCTGAAGCATCACACTCAATTTCAAAGGTGTTAGAAAAATTAGGCAAGGCTAATAAAGGCGCATTGGTGAGCTTGTCCTTAAGCTGCTGGAATGCCTCCTCCTGCTCCTTTTCCCATTTGAATTCCACGTCTTTCTTGATCACCTCAGTCAAAGGTGCTGCCAAAGTGCTAAATTCCTTTACAAAACGCCTATAAAATCCTGCCAGGCCATGGAAGCTGCGGACTTCCCCCACGGTCTTTGGACTAGGCCAGTCACGTATAGCTCGAACCTTCTCTTCATCCACTTGCACACCTGCAGCACTTGCTACAAAGCCTAGGAAAACAATGTTATCTGTCCCAAAAGTGCATTTCTTCATATTAGCATAAAGCCTCTCTTTCCTCAGCACTTCTAAAACAAGTTTAAGATGTTGAACATGTTCTTCCAGGGTCTTACTATATACTAAGATGTCATCAAAGTATACAACTACAAAGTGTCCTATGAATTCCCTAAGAACATGATTCATAAGTCTCATAAACGTATTAGAGGCATTGGTTAAGCCAAAGGGCATGACTAACCATTCATATAGACCATGCTTAGTTTTAAAAGCGGTTTTCCACTCATCACCCTCTTTTATCCTAATTTGGTGATAACCACTTCTAAGGTCTATTTTTGAGAACAACCTAGATCCATGAAGTTCATCAAGCATGTCATCTAGCCTAGGTATGGGGTGGCGATATTTTACCGTGATGTTGTTGATTGCCCTGCAATCAACACACATGCGCCAAGTCCCATCCTTTTTAGGGACAAGGAGGACTGGCACGACACACAGACTCATGCTTTCACGGATGTGTCCCTTGGCCATAAGCTCATCGACCTGTCTTTGTAATTCTTTGGTTTCCACCGGGTTGGTACGATAGGCTGGCTCCAGGAACAAGATCAATTTAATGTTCTATTCCACGAATGGGTGGCAACCCATTGGGACATTCTTCTGGAAAAACGTCCTGAAACCCCTACAAAAGGTCACTCAAAATGCTCGGGAGAACCAGCTCTTGGTTAGTAGATACAAGTACATGCTCCTTATAAATAAACATAAGAACCGGAACTTTAAGACTAAGACTATGTTTAACATCACTAGCCTTAATATAAAAATTGGTTTTAGACTTAGCCTCCTTAGACTTGGTAGCTTCTTTCTTTTGTTTTTTAAGATGCAATTGGTCTAAGTATACTTCATGGGGTGACATAGGTATTAAAGTGGTCTTACGGCCTTTGAAGGTAAAGTGATGGCGGTTGGTGTAGCAATCATGGGTCACCTTTCTGTCCGATTGCCACGGTCTTCCCAAGAGGATATGGCCTGTTTCCATAGGCAAAATATCACACAGGACCTCGTACTTGTATTTGTCTATCTCAATCGGCACCTTGATCTAGTGGGTCACTTTCAATTCGCCTGAATCATTAAGCCACTGGAGGGGGTACGGCTTTGGATGGGGCAGCTCCTCAAGACCTAAGTTCCTGACCATAGACTCACTAGCAACATTAGTACAACTACCACCATCAATTATCAAGCTACATACCTTTCCTTGGATTAGGCATCGTGAATGGAAAAGGTTTTCTCTTTGGTTTGGTTCATCCGCCTTAGATTGGACGCTCAGGGACCTTCTTGCCACATGAGTTGACCAGAGACGGGTGGTTCTTCTTCCCCACTGGTCAAGGGGTCATGGTCCTCTTCTTCTTCGGACTGGACCTCTCCATTCTACATGATGATCATGGTCCGCTTGTTGGTACATTCATTTGCATAGTGTCCTAGACCTTGGCACTTGAAACACCGAATATCCCGGGTCCGGGTAGGACGTTCCTTGGCTTTGGTCTTATCGGACCTAGGTGGTAGAGGGTGTGAAGTCATTCTAGACACGGCCGGCTTAGCATCATAGGCGCGGTTGGTTTAAACTCCTTGTTGAAAGTTAACTTGGAACCTACGGTACATGCGCCATAAGACCAAGTGTTAGTTTTTCTTTTAAGATGTTGCTCTATAAGCAATGGCTTGTGTAACATCTCCTCCAATTCCACATAATGTTGCATCTGCAGCCGGTCTTGTATCTCCTGGTTGAGTCCACTCATAAAGCAGGACATGATGGCTTCTCGGTCTTCAGTTACTCCGGCTCGGATCAAAAGCATCTCCATCTCCTTGAAGTAATCATCTACACTCTTGTTGGCTTGCTGTAGATGCCTAAGTCTCTGATGAAGGTCTCTGTGGAAATGATTAGGAACAAAACGCCGACGCATGAGGAACTTGAGTTCTTCCCAGGTTTCAATGGGGTACTCTCCATTGCGTCTTCTAGAAGTAACTACCTGATCCCACCAGCTTAGGGCATAGTCATAGAACTCTGTAACAGCCAAGTTAACTTTGTTAGTTTCACTATAAAATTGGCAGTTAAACAGAAGCTCTATTTTGGTTTCCCAATCAAGATAGATAATGGGGTCATTGTGGCCGTGAAAGGGAGGAATCTTCAGTTTGAGGTTGTTGAATTGATCCGGCTGAGGAGGTAGGTTTGGAACCCTATGGTGACGCCTTGGTCGATCATGTGCACTGTGGTCTGATCCTCCGGAATTGTAGAACCTGACCTTTCCTTCATCTTCAACATAGGTCCTACGGCCTAAGCTTCCTGCATTTGAAGCATCCTCCGGTGGTTCAGGCGTGAGACCACGTACACGTCTAGGCGGGATAGGGTTTCTTGTTCGTGGTTGTCATCCATTTGGTAAAACCCTATGGATCTTCTCACGGATGCCATCACGAATACCAAGCTGAATGGTTTGAAATCGCTCATCTATGGTCTGGTTGAGTCTGGATGCTAGATCCTCAAACAAACGGTTGAACCGGTTTGCTTCAGACTCTTCTTTGTCGTTTCTTGCCATTTAAACACTTAAAACAAGTTAAATATTCATGGGAATAAGATAAAACACTAAGATAACACACGGTTTATCAGAATATGAATGGTCACTTAAGAAGATCAATGGTTTCTTATAGAATAAACGATGAACAACGCGAAGGGTGTGGGACTCGGCCTGATGTCTGCTCTGATACCACTTGACGTGGTCCTGGTAAGGGTGGACGCACGAATCCAAGACCGGCAACAGGGTGAGCCGTAGGCGGAAGTCTTGAAATGGTAAGATAGAGGTTTAGGCGTGATCTAAGATGGAAGATCAATGAGAAAGAGAGGGTAGCGAATGAGGTAGAGAATGAAACGAAAGGTGGAATGGATACGAATCAGAAGCGGTTGGTGAGATGGGTAAAAATGGATCGAAGGGTGAGATTCCAAAGGAGTGGAAAACTTTGAATCACCAAACTTGCCTGATCAGGATATGACACACCGGATCAAACAAGGGTTTCTCAATCTAGCAAACAAGATATTACACACTAGAAAGGGAATTGAGAGAATGAAATCAAACAAGAATATTTTCAAAACAAGAAAATTCTTATTAAAATTCGATCTGTCTGACTACAATGGCCACGGCCAAATATATTTACTTCGAAATGAAATTCAAATCTGCATGGTCAAGATACTTTGCATGATTGGCACAGAAAACCAAATATTTATGACAAAGACGAAACAGAAAACAAGACAGTCAAACCGTGTATTCACACGCCAAAGAAGATGGGCCGGACCATAAAGAAATGCCATTAAAATATGTCTAAGGCCTTATGGGCTTGTTCCTTTTAAAGATACACCAGGCCCCATTAAAAACCCATGTGACAAAAACCCAAAGGGAAAAACCTCACATGGGAAAAGGGAACCAAGTGGACCCTTAATCCCAATCACATAAGCCCAAGGACAAATTAAAATGGACTTAGAAAATGTGAGAAAAAGAATGGGTCAGGAATAACCCAATGGAGTCTTGGAGAGCCTTCGTCCGAGATCGGGTCATGGGACCAGGTGGAACGGTCCATGGCGCCGGGACAGGGCTGATCGAGGTGTTCGTCGAGTGACGGGTCGTTGGGTCGAGGCGGGCTGTAGACCTGGTCGAAGCGCGGGTCGAGGCTCTGGTTGAGGCGCCGGTCGAAGTCCTGGTCGAAGCGTGGGTCACTGGTTGGTCGTCCGTTCGTCCTTGCTCGTGTCCTTGTGGCCACGTTCTGGGCCAACCTCCATGCACTCGTCCGGGTACACACGGCCCTCATTCTCGTTTGCATCCGGCTTCTCGTCCTGGCCATCATCCGTCCCATTGACCCGTGGGACAAGTCTAGCGTCCAGGCTCACATCACAAGGGGTGCAGAAAAGGTACCTATTTTGTGTCCGACGGGGACTGACCAGCTTCTGAGAATGAGGCCGAGGGATTGCCTGTCCCAGGGGAATTTTACTTCTTTTGCTTTCTCGAGGAGCTACGTGGTGGCTGCATGTTCTGTCCATAGACATATTGGCATCCAAGTTTCTCCTTTATCTCCTTCATCTCCCCTTTGATGGCGCGGATGGCCTCACCCATTTTTTTTATGCTTCGCTCTTGGTAATGACAGAGGAGTTGTAAATGCCTAATTGGTGATGCACTTCTTGGAGATCACGCCTGGCGACAGGCTCGCAGTAGGGTGAAAACTTGTAGCGTAAGGATCGATAGACCTGCTCCTCCTTGATGAGGACATCGGACCGACTACCATCCCAGAAGTACCACCGAACCACTGACACGAGCCAAGTCCCGAGCCTTGGAGCACAAGTTCAATGAACTGGCAAGGCGAGCAGGCGAACTTACAGCCCACGACAAGGTCCATCACGGCCCACTAGACGGCCCCTGACCCAGCCAACGGAGCAGCCCACCAAGCTCGTTTGCAATGCACCCGGAACCCTGGAGGTTCCTACTTGAATATTCTTCACCATTACCATTCGGTGAAGGCACCAAAAACCGTGCGAAGACATTGTACTCTTTTTCCTAACTTCTGTTTTGACCCACTGGATTTTCCGAAGAAGGTTTTAATGAGGCAACACTCTTAGTACGCATGGCGACCATGATCCGTTCTCAAGCCCAACCGAACCCTTGTTATAGCATTTCTAGCTTTAAAAAAACTCTGGTTAAGTTAGTTTGAGCCGAAGTAATCAAGTCAAAGTGACCAAAATGAACTCGTCACTAAGACTACTAAACACGACATGAGCGTGTAAAATATTGCAGATTATGAGTACTATTAATCCTTCCTAGGACATCCACTCGAACTCTTACCCCTTGAACCGAGGGGAAGTCTACTCGCTAGTTTTCATGAGGGATACTATCAAAATTGATTTATGTAGTCCTTTTTATTACTTAACAATTTCCATCGGATCAAAAGAAGATTAACAAGATGATTGAAATAATAGCAAAATTGATAAAAACAAGTAATGCATAAAATACTTAATGTAAATTTTTGAACACAGTAATTTTTAAAAACAAATAAAGAACATCATTACCAAAAGCATGAATTTTGCTCTAAAACCTAAAACGTCATTAATAGAAGATGATAAATTCAGCCCCTTCTTTAATTAGGCATGGGGCAATGTACTTAAAATAGAGAGAAAGGAAAGTAGATTAGGGTTTTCGGAAATGGATATTCTCTCAGTCTTTGCTACTTCCTTTATTGATTTCTTTCTTATTCAACTCTCTTCACTCTGGGTTGGCAAACTTTTGGCAGTAACCCTCGCTTTGTCCTGTGCTTTAGCTACTATTTCCTCTGCATGCGCTCTTTTTTAGTCCTTTTTTCTCAAATTCTCCTCCTTTCTTCTCGTGTCTCGTCTCATCACCGATTCATGCAATGCTTATGCAAATGCGTCATATATTATCCTTATATGCAAGAATGCCAAACAAAAGAGCCCTAAAAACATTTCAAAACCTAAGGAAAAGCCGAGATTTCATCTCCCCTGGTCTTACCCTTTGTGTGTCTTAAATTAAATCAAAGGTGGCCCAAAGTAGTGATTGTTTTCTTTTAAGAAAAAAAATTTATTCAGCCATTGTATGTCTAGGAAAGGGAAAATATTGCAAGTCCCTAAATGTTCACCCTATGTAATTCCAAGGTCGTACTCCTTCGTAATTTACCATAGCCTTCGGTTCTCAACAATACTAAATCGTACAATCGTTAAAAAATAGGGTGTGTTCTCTCCTAGGAAAATCAGTCTTGTTCTTTCTTGGTAAGGGTAGGGAGATGTTTGGGTATGCCTAAAGCAATTTTTTTAGGTGGCTGATTGTCAAAAAAATGTATACACATCATCATGAATAGGATAAGCAAGGAACAACTCATGCATACAAGATAATCACCTCTAGTTCTCCACTTTTTTCCTGATTTATTTCTACCCTTACTCCTATCATTATATTCTCTTCTCCCTTCTCTATTTTCTGTTTTTTTCGGTGAAAACATTAGGCAAGCACTACGGATTACTAACCCATTTCTGACTTAACTCTCTACTTTCTTGAGGTTACTAACCTGTTTCCATTTTCCTTTTTTTGTCCTTTCCTCTAATCCTTTGTCCTAAACATATAGGGAAATTCCTTGTTGTCCCCTATCTTAGGCTATTTTGCACGAAAGCACATGTAGCAAAGTGGCCTCACTGAAATCAAAAGGATTTAGAGATAGGTTTTTGAAAGGGATTTTTATGTTGCAAGGTAGGATAGGTATTCAGTTTAGAAAAGAGGGTGGTAAAAATTTGGTAAAAACTTAATGAAATCACCCAGAAATACACATCAAACCCTAAAAGGAAAAATTTAACGATTCATATAAAGTTCAAGTTCATGAGATTGATTTGAAAAGATGAGTTAGTCCCAAAACTAGTATGTATTTAAACCGTGAAAAATCCAGCTATGGTGTTTCCAAATTTTCCAAAGTCTTTTCGAAAATAGCGGGTAACCATAAGAAGGTGATACATTAAAACCAAAACTAAACATCCTTTGGCTTAAGTACTAATGCAACCTATACTAACACAAATATGTTGTTTTTCATATATATGCATCATGAATGAATAAAGAAGAAAATAAACTCAAAAGAATAAAAATATGTTAGTAACTAGTTCCCTTCCCCACACTTATTTTAAACAGTCTCGGTGGGAACAAGTGTAAGAGAAGGAAGTAAAATTTAAAATGAAAATTCTGATCTAGCATACGTATGTATATACAAGGGGTGCAAAAGAGATACCTATTTTATGTCTGACGGGGACTGATCAGCTTCAGAGAATGTAGCGGAGGGATTGCCTTTTGCTTTCTCGAGGAGCTACGTGGTGGCTGCATGATCTGTCCATAGACATATTGTCATTCAAGTTTCTCCTTTATCTTATTCATCTCCCCTTTGATGGCGCGGATGGCTTTGCCTATTTTTTTGATGCTTTGCTCTTGGTAATGACAAAGGCGTTGTAAAAGGCCAATGACAAAGGCAAGCAGGCGAACATGCACCAGTCCACGACCAGGTCCATCAAGGCCCACCAGACCCGGCCTCTGACCCCGCCCACGGACCGGCCCACCAAGGCCTGTTTGCAGCACACCCAGAATCCTGAAGGTTTATGCTTGAAGATTCTTCCTGCTTGGGTGTCTTCACCATTACAATCCGATGAAGCCACCAAAAGCCATGCTAAGACATTGTACTCTTTTTCCTACCTTCGGTTTTGTCCCACTGGGTTTTCTAAAGAAGATTTTAATGTGGCAATACTTTTAGTACGCATGGCGACCAAAGCCCGTTCTCAATCCTAACATCTTCCACGTGTCCAAGTCGACTTCGGCCCTGTCCTTATGGGGCTTATCTATTCTATTTCTTGTTTTTAGACTAAGTGTGGAATCCAGCCCTTAAGCCCAATTGCTTAGTGAGGCGATTTGTACTAGGCCCAAACCTTTGTGCTTAAGCCTTGGCCTAGGCTCATTTCTCTATTTTAAATTGTCTGCTGTTTTTATTTAGACTTCTTGTTGTTTTGGGGTAACATCATGTTGTTTACCATAAATTTTAAACCAAAGGCCTATATAAGCATTATTACTTGCAATGAATAAGATAACTTGAAGTTTAAATAAAAACCCTAAGACTCCTGTCTAAGAAACTTGGTGCCTCTTTCTCCCATTGGTGAGCTTGCTGTGAGCTTCCTCCTTTCCAGGTTAAAACTATATTGGTGTATCACAAGTCTTCAGTAGCTTGTGTGGTCCTTTCCCTCCATCTATCCTCCATCAAACCGTGGTCCTAAACCTCGAGTTTTTCGGTTGAATACGACCCTGCCACTACGCTTGTATCATCTGGTATCAGAGCTGAAAAGCTCCTAAGTACTAGGTTGAATCTATCCTCACTATCTCTGATTTTTTCCTTTCCATTGTTTTTTGAGTTTTCCTACTATTGAGTTTTTCTTCTTCTTCTTCCCTGCATGGAAAAGAGGCGAAGGACAAGTCACAAAAAAGGAAGAAAATCATCATAGAAACCACCACCACAAAGCCAAAATTAACCAGGTTTTATCTATCCTTGTTATTTAAATTTTAATTAAAAAAACAAACAAACAAAGATTGTTGCTTGTTGTCTTGTTTGATTTATATTTCATAAGAACAAAACCATAAAAAGAGTTAAGGTGTTTAACAAAATTTAGGATCAATAGAAACCCACTTAGAGCACTTGTTTTACTTGAGAAATCGTGGACCTAGCCCTCCTAGTGCCCACGCGTGTGTTGATAGGGGTTTGGTTGAGTTCTTGTTTTGTTTGGCTTGGTAGGATTTGAGTTTCTCGTCCTAGCAGGTGAGAGTCAATCTCGTTGGTGCGAGTCGCGTCCTAGTCTAGGTGGCCAAGCAGCTTGTTAGGTCTAGGCAACTGTTCCCGTTCCTTAGCCCCATCCCATTAGGACTAGACTCCCACCGAGTCTAGAGCTACGGAGTTCTAGTTGGTCATAGGACCTAGAACGAGTTTTTGTACCGCGCCCGAACCAGCACCACCTAACGCCTTACGCGTAGCAACCCACACCCAGCACGGCGCCAGTCCGAGCCACAGACCCGTGCCTCCTGCGAGTTCTACACCTAAAACCTGCCAACATAGAACTAGGAATCCTTCCATTTAGGTTTTAGGCCATTTTCCTTAGAATTCTAGATACTAGGATATTTTCCAATTCTAGATTCTAGCAATTTATGAAATTCCCCATCAGCATTTTAGCCATTAAGTTAGATTTTCATAAGTTTTTTCAAGTCTTAGGAAATTTTTCTTTAGCTTAGTTAGAATTTTTAAGGCATAATTCAAACTTCCTTTTTAGGTATAGGAAATCTTTGGCCTTTAGAAAATTTAGCAATATATAACCTTTTTCCTTTTCTTTTAGTATTTCCATTAATCTTTTAGGAAAATTTTCCTTTGTTCGAAGGTTTCCATTCTTGGAACTTTACTTTTTGAAATTTGTTCCTTTTTCCGAAAATTTTTGTTTTTGGAACTTTCCTTTTCGAATTTTTTTTCCTTTTCCGGAAATTTCTATTTTTTGGAAATTTTCCTTTTTCGAACACTTTCCTTTTTCGGAAATTTTCATTTTTCTTGAAAATGAAAGTTATATCGGGAAGTGAAGGATCATCGTCAGGAGCAGACAACCAAGCTATGATGCAGCTACAACAGAACTTGACGGCTCAGACATGGAGCTCCTCGAGCAGCCTGCCCGACCACCCGGACGACCCGACGCACCAGACGTGCCCACGAGAACAACGAGCTGAGGATCCACAACCGTTCCGGCACCACCCACCCATCCAGACTTTAAGCTTAACCCGCCTCTTTTGCGGGAAAATTGGACCCCAAAGAGTACCTCAACTGGGAGAGATGAATGTAATTACTCTTTGACTATTACAACAACGATGACTCGAGACGAGTGGCCCTAGCAACGGCCTAGTTCACGGACCATGCTCTGGCATGGTCGGACCGAGAGGTCATAGCCCAACGCTGAGGGCGTTTTGATCCTTTAACTTTGTGGGACAAATTAACCCACCTAATGAGGAGACGATACATCCCTCCACATTTCCACCGAGAAATCCAAAGGAGATTCAGACGCCTGACCCAAAGAAGCAAGACGGTGGCAGAATACTTTGATGAATTCAAACATCTACCGAACCGACTAGAGATGGAAGAATCTAAGGAGAGCCTCATGGCACAATTCCTAGATAGCTTGCAGGAGCCCATTGCCCGTAAGTTTGAGCGTCAGACTTATCACGACCTATGCGAGTTGTTCCACCTCGCGGTCTAGATTGAAAAGAGTAACCAACGCAAGACCACCGCACCGCCCACACCAAGGACTATGTGGGGCACCAGCCAAAAACGATACGACCAAGCCACGACCAACAATGACCCGCAATTCAAGGGAAAGTCCTATACCAACCCGGCTCCTAAGGTCCCTCCGGTGGCCCCAAGACCCGCCGCCCCTACCTCCACAAACCAGCCACAACGGAGCAGCGAGATCACTTGTTTCAAATGCAAGGGACGAGGGCACATGTCCCGCGAATGTCCAAACCAACGAACCATGGTCTTAACGGCTTTAGGAGATTAATAATTAGAGGACGAGACCAAGGAACCCACGCCTACACCCGACCAATTCGAAGACGCCGATTCCGGAGACTTACTGATGATCCGTCGTGTTTTTAGCTCTAGACTAGAACAATACGCGATCGAGCAACGTGAAAACATCTTCCACTCCAAGTGCACTATTCTCGGAATGGTGTGTTACCTAATCATACACGTCGGATCCTGCACCACTGCCGCCAGCATGTATATTATCAAAAATCTTGCGCTAGCCACGACCAAGCACCCGCAACCCTACCGTCTCAGGTGGCTTAACAACAAGACCGAGCTCTTCATCTCCGATCAAGTTAAAGTGTTTTTCAGCATTGGACGATATCAAGATCAAGTTTTATGCGATGTAATCCCGATGTAAGCTGGACATCTTCTCTTGGGACGACCCTGGCAGTTCGACCGGGAGGTAGCACACAATGGACGGACCAACTTCTATTCCTTCGTCCATGACAAGGGCCGGTTCAACTTATCTCCGATGTCACCACAAGAAGTGACGTGATCCTCACAAGGGAGATCACTCATCCAAGACCAAGCAACAGGGTGAGAAGGCGGAAGACTTGAACATGTTGATGGAGGTTATGAACCGGTTGATTAAATTGATGGAACGGACGGTGAGATCTCCAAAATGATGAGAAATCTTGGAATACCAACTTTTCTTCAATACGGATATGACAAACCAAATGAAGAACAATGATTTCAAAAATTAGCAAGCTAGATACTACACACTAACAACGGATTTGTGAGACATAAATGACCGCATAAAGAATACTTTTCAAAGGAAAAAATATTTATAAAATTTGATGAAATGAAAGCTTACACGAATGGCCAAGGCCGAGTTTAAATAGCACACCCACCCATAAATGTAGTCAAAGTGCAAACCCCTTGCATGACAAGCACAAAAACTCATGCAAGTAAAAACTAATTTAAAACAAACTTTATAAAAGTTTTTGACCAAAGCTGGCAGGAAGAGATCATGGGCCGACCAAGAAGAAATGCAACCAAACTCAAGTTAAAGGCGTTATGAAGTTGATCCTCTTAATAATGCACCAGACCCCATTAAAAACCCATGTGAAGAAAACCCAATGGGAAAAACCTCACATGGGAAAAGGGAACCAAGTGAACCTTTAACCCCAAGTTCATAAACCCACTAACGAATTTGAATTGAACTTATATGGGTTGAGAAAAAAAAATGGCTAAGAATAACCCAATAGAAGTTTATAGAGCCTTGGTCCGGGAACGGGTCATAGAGACAGGTGGAATTATCCATGGTTCCGGATCCGGGTTGGTCGAGGCGCGGGCCGAGGCTCTGGTAGAGGTGCCGGTCTTTGGGTCGAGGCTGGTCGAGGCGCAGGTCGAGGCTCTGGTCGTTGCGCGAGGCTCTTGGTCAAAGTCAGGGTCGATGTCGTCCTCGAGGCCAAGGTCGATGCTGTTCTCGTGGCCATGGTCAAGGCCATGCTCGGGGTCATGTTCGAGGCCACGCTCGGGGCCATGGTCAAGGCCACGCTCGGGGCCATGGTCGAGGCCAACCTCAGGGCCATGATCAAGCACCCAAAATTCTGAAGCTTCTGTGCGATCGGCCGTTTGTTTAGCTGCCTTGGCGTCTAGGCACACATCATCCCCCTTTTATTAACAAGGATTTGACCTCAAATCCAAGTTATCTGCAAAAAAACAAATCAAGTCAGTAATATTAATACTCAAACTCAGAGAATACTTACCTTACAAATCCAGTTGGTAGGCATTGTCATTGATGCGCTTAGTGACCGTAAACAGTCCATCCATCCGGGGCATCAGCTTTGATTGGCTCTCTTCAGGGAACTTGTCTTTGCGCAAATAGATCCAAACTTGGTCACCCGGTTGAAAGGTAACCTTCTTCCTGTGTTTGTTAACGGCCTGGCTATACTGCCTTGTCGTGGCCTCATTGTTGGTGTTGGAATGAAGAAGAAATGATGAAGTATGGAAGCCTTTAATGCATATTAAATGGCGATTTATTTCTATGTCAAAGGGAGTGTCTAAGGCTTGTTCGCATTCTAGATTATGTTATCCTTGTAGTCATTTATGTATAAGGCTATCCTTGTATCCAAACAAGCCTAGACTAGATTAGTATAAATACCTTACTCCCTTCACATTGTAGACAAGAATTCATAATTCTCTTTTTCTAATAAATCATTCTTTTCTCTAATTCTCTAATTCTCTCTAATCTCTCATTCTCTCATTCTACAAATCTCTTAATCTAATATTCTTTCATGGTATCAGAGACAGGTTGCATCAAATCTGGGTAAATCTCTTCATTCTTACATTGATTTAACAAGAATCCATCTTGTTCTTCATCAATTTCTGGATCAATTTCGAACGTCATCTTGTAATTCAAATTCCGGCCAAACCACGACTCCTTTTGTAAATATTCTTTCTCTGGATTGTGCATCGGCGAATTCCGAAGCCACGGCCGTTTTAATCGCATCATTTCTCCTAGGGAATCAAAACTTACGAATTTTCTTGCAAAGGTTCTTCGCAACCACCTCCGCTGCGAACCCCTGCATTTCCCAGGTCATCTCGACGTTAACTCTTCATCAAATCGTGATTTTGCAAAATCTAAACTCAAGCTCTTCGAGTCTAGTTTCTGTTTAAAGAAAGCAGAACTCAGTTCCATTGAGTTTGAAGGATGTTCTTGAAGATTTCCTCAGATACGTCTAAAATCACCTGTATCAAGATTCTGGTGATATAATTCTATCTCTTTCTCAGTTTTCTTTAATTTTTTGAATCTGGAAAGTTTAATAAGTGTCTTGTGAGGGTCTCCACGAAATCTCAGTTCAATTCAGTAGGTCTAAGACTCCAAGATTGATTTTCTTGAATTTGTTAATCTTTGAAAAGTTTCTTTAAAATTGATTTCTTGAATTTTAGGATTGTTTTAATTGATAAAATTAGAAATTTGATTGTTAATAATTGTTAAGGTCGGTTATTAGCTGTCTTAATCTGTTAAAATCTGGTTATAAGAATTGGTTAGGGGTAGTTGCAAGTAGTTCCAAGTGGATAAGGTCTGTTACAAGATATTTTGTTCACTTTTTCTTCTTTCTTGCACATCACGCATATTGCTTTGCACACAAAGTATTTGTATTTTTTGTCTTGCACTCACAGATGCAGGGTAACTAGTTAGTTCACAGCCAATTTGATTGTGAATCGTGAACTAATTTCAACAAGGCCGTGAAGGATTGTTGGTCGTACCAGCTTTGGTACCAGCTTGCTTCCGACCAAGTCTCGCATTCCGACCAAGCGAATTCCGACCAAGCAAATACTTGACTAGGCCCTGTCTCGGCCACATACCTGTTCTCTAGTCATCCCACTACTGGCTATCAAAGGTCCTGTTTTTCCTCGACCAGCCGGTCCAAACGTCCCGACCATCGCCTCGTCCTTGGTATTGCCCATGTCCCAATCTTCTAGTGACCAATATATTCTATCATGGAGATTCAAACATCTCTTAGAGCTCCAGTTATTCTGCATGGAGCAAATTATCTCTTGTGGTCTAGGACCAAGAAAACCACATTAGGTGGTAAAGGTCTTTGGAACCACATTGCCACAAATGGCATTGAAGACAATGAAGTGGCTGAAGTGAGTGATGCAGCTCAAGCCAAATGGTACCAAGAAGATCAGTTTGTATTTTCTATACTACAAAATTCTCTTGCTAGTGATCTTTTAGAAGCTTATTCTTTTTGTGAAAATGCAAAAGATCTTTGGTACACTTTGCTTAAGGTGTATGGAAACACCACTAACCTTTTGAGAATTTTTGAAGTGAAAAAGGCTTTGAATGATTTAAGACAGGAGGATGCTGAATTCACAAAACACTATGGCACATTCAGAGCTTTGTGGGCTGAGCTAGAAATACTAAGGCCAGCCACCATTGAACCACTTGTTCTCCTTGAAAGGAAAGAACAAGATAAGGTGTTTGGATTACTTTTAACACTTAATTCTACTTACTCAGACCTTATTAAGCATATTCTCAGGTCTGATAAGTTTCCTAGCTTGGAGGAAGTTTGTGCTCAAATACAAAAGGAGCAAGGATCACATGGATTGTTTGGCAACAAAGTTGAATTGGTTGCTGCTCACAAGAGTTTCTTCAAACCACCAAATGATTCTAGGAAGAGGAGACAATTTTGTGACCATTGCAAGAGAAATGACCATGCAAAGAAGGATTGCTGGGTAATTCATCCTCATCTGAAACCATCCTGGGCCTCACGGCCACAACAACCCACGACCATGACCAGCACAAGCCAAGCTCACGGCATTGGGTCATCAAGGTCGGTTGGCAGCAGCGGTTCACTTCCACTCTCAGCCTCCACTACTACCATGCCACAAGCATCAGAATTTGTGACAAAATCAGACTTGGAAGCTCTTATCAAAGCAATCAAAGATAGCAATGTGATGGGTAAAACTTTTCATGCTTCTTTTCAAACTTTTTTTTACTTCTAATGCTCCTAAATCTTTGGTGGTTGATTCTGGTGCTTCTCATCACATGATTAGTGATTTAGAATTTCTAGAGAATGTAGAACCTGCCTTAGGTAATGTTCTTATTGCTAATGGAATTAAAGTACCAATCATATGAAAATTGAAGTTGTTTGATAAAGAATCTAAAGCATTTTATATGCCCTCTTTTACCTCTAACTTGCTCTCAGTTAAAAGAGCTACTACTGATCTCAATTGTCATGCAATATTTGGTCCTAATGATTTCTATTTTCAGGATTTTTAAACTAGAAGATGTTTTGGAGAAGGAACCACAAAAGATGACTTGTATGTACTTGATAATATGGCTAGTATTAGTGAATTGGAATCGGCTTTTCAGGACTATACATTTAGTTCTGATTCTGATTTGTGGCATGCTAGACTAGGACATCCTCATCCAAGAGCACTTGAATTAATTGTGCCTGATTTGAAAATGCCTAAAGAGTTATGTGATGCTTGTATTCTTGGGAAACATTGTAAAACAGTCTTTGAAAAATCTATGCATAAATATGAAAATTGTTTTGAATTGGTGCATTCTGATGTTTGGACATCTCCATTTCCATCTAGAGAAAACCATAAATATTTTGTGACATTTATTGATGAAAAGTCCAAATATACATGGGTTACTTTACTTAGTTCTAAAGATAGGGTTTATGATGCATTTCTAAACTTTCAAGCATATGTTACTAACCAATACAATGCAAGAATTAAATGCGTTAGAACAGATAATGGAGGAGAATACACTAGTACAATACTTCAGGAACATCTAGCTAAACATGGCATTGAGCACCAGACAAGTTGTCCTTACACTCCACAACAAAATGGAGTAGCTGAAAGGAAAAATAGACATTTAATGGAAGTTGTGAGAACAATGATGTTCCACATGAAAGTACCCAAACGTTTTTGGGAGGATACCCTTGTAGCTGCATGCTACTTGATTAATAGGACTCCTGCAAAAGTCCTAGATGACCTGTCTTCATTTGAGGTCTAAACAAAACTAGACCTACTATTGATCACTTAAGAGTTTTTGGTTGTGTTTGTTTTGTATTAATTCCAAGGGAACAAAGGAACAAGCTGGAACCAAAGAGTACCAAAGCTATGTTCATTGGATATTCATCTACTCAGAAAGGGTACAAATGTTATGACCCAGAGACTAGAAGAGTCTTGGTGTCTAGAGATGTAAAGTTCCAAGAAGAAAAAAGTTTTTATGAAGAAGGAACTTGGGAGCAATTTAAAGACATCTCATCAACAAGAACAGATCAAGCTGAATACTTGAGGAAACTCTTGGAAAGTATTGGACTAGGGGGTGGCCAGCACACAGTCTCATCACATCAGCCACCTGCCCCAGTACCACATAGCCGCGACAACTCAGTCCCGGCTGTTCCACATGATTGCCCCGGCCCTGGCCCTTCCGGCTCTTGAACATGGGGGGGAGAAGCTTCTACTCATGTCCAACAACACTCAGCAGGAGATCATTCCATTCTAGTCTCAGGTTCCAAAAGATCAAGACCTACTCTTATTGAAGTTTTGAGTGAAGAATATTAATCTAATCAAGAAACTCCACCTACTGTTTTAAGAAGGAGCACAAGACAAAGAAATCCACCAGTTTTCTACAATGGAAATATTGTGGTTCATCATTACCAGGGAGTTTGTAATATTGCACACTTACCTTCTAATCATGTTGCTTTTATTTCTAGTCTTGATAATGAGCAGATTCCAAAGACATATGAAGAAGCTATGTCTAAAAAGGAATGGAGGGAAGCTATCTCAGCTGAGAAACAAGCTATGGAGAGGAATAGTACATATGCTTTAGCTATTTTACCAAAAGGAAAGAAGGTTGTAAGTTCTAAATGGATTTTTACCATTAAATACAAAAGCAATGGTGAAATTGATAGGTATAAAGCTAGGTTGGTAGCTAGGGATTTTACTCAGACATATGGTGAGGATTATAGGGATACATTTGCTCTGTAGCTAAACTTCATTCTGTCAATGTTGTGCTTACTGTTGCTACTAATCTTGAGTGGGAGTTATGGCAAATGGATGTCAAGAATGCTTTCTTGCAAGGTGAACTAGAAGAAGAGGTTTACATGTCACCACCACCTGGCCTAGAAGATGAGGTTGGAAGCGGTAATATCCTAAGGCTAAGGAAGGCTATTTATGGCCTTAGACAATCTCCAAGAGCTTGGTACCGCAAACTACGTATAACCTTAATGGATAAAGGCTTCAAAAGATCTGAAGTGGAACATACTCTTTTCACATTAAAGAGTAAGGAAGGTATTGTGGTAATTCTTATCTCTGTAGATGATATAATCATATCTGGTAGTGATAGTGTTGGTATTGCTTCTACTAAAAATTACTTAAAGAGTGTCTTTGATATAAAGGATTTAGGAGAACTTAAATACTTCTTAGGAATTGAAGTATGTAGGTTTAAGGAAGGTCTCTTTCTTTCTCAAAGGAAGTATGTTGTAGATCTACTAACATCTAGAGGTATGATGGAAGCTAAGCCAGCCAAAACACCCTTAGAAGAATAATAAAATCGCAACTAAGGGGGAGCTAGAGGAGGAAATTGATTTTCATGATCCTAAGCTTTATAGGAAAGTGGTTGGTAAGCTTAGTTATTTAACCATCACTAGACCAGATTTATGTTTTGCTGTGACTCAGGTATCACAACACATGCAAGGACCAAAGATGAGACATTGGGAGATGGCCATGCGAGTTCTAAGATACCTAAAGGGCACACATGAACAAGGTATATGGATGGGTAACAATAAAAACACAAATGTGGACAAGAATTCATAATTCTCTTTTTGTAATAAATCATTATTTTCTCTAATTCTCTAATTCTCTATAATCTCTAATTCTCTCATTCTACAAATCTATTAATCTCATATTCTTTCAGTTGGCTCGAGCTGTCTCATGGAGTTGTTTCATCAATCGAGCCTTCTGTTCTCCATCAGTACTAGCACACTCGCTCAAAGGTAAAAACATTATGTATAAAGGAGAAATAGGACTAAAACCGTAAACAATCTGAAGTGGTGAGTGCTTAGATGCGGAATGAGCCAAATGGTTATAGGCAAATTCAACATGAGGTAAATGGTCTTCCCAAGTCCTAAGGTTATTTCCACAAATGCACGCAACAGTGCTCCTAAAGTCTTATTAACCACTTCGGTTTACCCATGACTTTTAGGATGACATGTTGTTGAAAAACACAACTTAGTGCCTAACTTAGACCATAGGATGCGTCAAAAATGACTTAAGAATTTAGTATCCCTATCAGTAACAATAGTCTTAGGCATGCCATGTAATCCAACAACATCTTTAAAGAAAAGATTAGCTACATGTAATGCATCATCAGTCTTTCTACAAGCAATGAAATGTGACATTTTGAGAAGCGGTCTACCACAAAAAATATACTATCCTTACCATTACGAGTCCTAGGAAATCCTAATATGAAGTCCATAGACAAATCTACCCATGAATGCTCAGGAATTGGTAAAGGAAGATACAAACCGTTTAGCTGAGTCGTATACTTAGCCATCTTAGACTTAGCACAACGGCTACAAATCCGCTCAACGTCTTTCCTCATGTGAGGCCAGTGGAAGTGTTCACGCATCACAGCCAGAGTTTTTGACATGCCAAAGTGTCCCATAAGGCCACCAGTGTGAGCTTCATGGACGAACAACTCTCTCATGGAACAAGATGGAACACATAAGCGCCTTTCATAAAATAGGAACCCATCTTGTATGAAGTAATGACCTGTAGGATTCTTAGAGCAAGACTTATAGATTTCTCCATAGTCAGGGTCAGTTTCATAAAGCTCTTTCATATGTTCAAATCCTATTAAGTTAACTTCTAAAGTTGATAAGAAAGCATACCTGCGAGATAGGGCATCGGCCACTACATTATCTTTACCTTGCTTCTACTTAATGACATATGGAAATGTCTCAGTCAATTCAATCTAGTTATCATGGCGTTTGTTCAGCTTGTGTTGTCTCTTGAGATGATTGAGTGAATCATGAACGGACAAGAGCATAAAGCTCCTTATCATACGTCGGGTAGTTCAAGGTGGTCCCTCCAATTTTCTCACTGAAATAGGTTATGGGCTTGCAGTCTTGGATGAGAACAGTTCCTATTCCTATCCTTGAAGCATCACACTCAATTTCAAATGTATTAGAAAAATTAGGAAGTACCAAGAGTGGAGTGTGGGTGAGTTTGTCCTTAAGCGTTTGGAACACTTCCTCTTGTTCCTTCTCCCACTTGAAGCCCACATCTTTCTTGATCACTTCAGTCACAGGTGCGGTCAGGGTACTGATGTCTTTGACAAAACGCCTAGAAAACCCGGCCAAGCCATGAAACCTATGAACTTCTCCCACGGTCTTTGGGCTAGGCCAGTCACGGATTGCTCGGACCTTCTTTTCATCGACCCTTACACCTGCAGCACTTACTACAAAGCCTAGAAAAAAGGTTATTCGATACAAAAAGTATATTTCTTCATATTAGCATACAACCTTTCTTTTCTAAGAACTTCTAGAACCAACTTCAAATGATGGACATGATCATCTAGTTCTATAAACTCTCTAAGCACATAGTTCATTAATCTCATAAAGGTACCAGGCACATTGGTTAGTCCAAATGGCATTACTAACCATTCATATAGGCCACGTTTAGTTTTAAAAGCGGTTTTCCACTCATCACCTTCCTTCATCCGGATTTGGTGACAGCCATTCTTAAAGTTAATTTTAGAAAACAAGCTAGATCCATATAATTCATCTAACATATCATCTAGCCTAGGATGAGAAGGCAGAAGAATTGAAAATTTTGATGGAGGTTATAAAACGGTTGATGAAATTGATAGAACGGACCAAGCAACACGGTGAGAAGACGGAAGACTTAAAAATGTTATTGGATGTTATGAACCGGTTGATGAAATTGATGGAACGAACGGTGAGAACTCCAAAATGATGAGAAATCTTATAACACCAACTTGTCTTAAATCTGGATATGACACACCAAATGAAGAACAAGGATTTCACAAATTAGCAAGCTAGATACTACACACTAACAAGGGATTTGTGAGAGATAAATGACCAAACAAAGAATACTTTTCAAAGGAAAAAATTCTTTATAAAATTTAATGAAAGGAAAGCTTACACAAATGGCCAAGGCCGAGTTTAAATAGCACACCCACCCATAAATGTAGTCAAAGTTCAAACCCCTTGCATGACTAGCACAAAAACTCATGCAAGTAGACACTAATTTAAAACAAACATGAATGACAATTTATAGAAGTTTTTGACCAAAGCTGCAGGAAAGAGATCATGTGCCGGCCAAGAAGAAATGCCAACAAACTCAAGTTAAAGGCCTTATGAACTTGATCCTCTTAAGAATGCACCAGGCCCCATTAAAAACTCATGCGAAGAAAACCCAATGGGAAAAACCTCACATAGGAAAGGGAACCAAGTGAACCCTTAATCTCAAGTTCATAAACCCATTAACGAATTTGAATTGGACTTAGATGGGTTGAGAAAAGAAATGGGCTAAGAATAACCCAATAGAATTTTGTAGAGCCTTGGTCCGGGAATGGGTCATGGGGCCAGGTGGAAAGATCCATGGTTCCGGATCGGGGTCGGTAGAGGCACAAGTCTAGGCTCTGGTCATGGCGCAAGGTTCTTGGTCAAAGTCAGGGTCTATGCCGTCCTCGAGGCCAATGTCGATGTTGTCCTCATGTCCATGGTCGAGGCACGCTTGGGGCCATGTTCGAAGCCACGCTCGGGGCCATGGTCGAGGCCACGGTCGGGGCCATGATCAAGGCAAACCTCAGGGAAATTGTCAAGGGCCCGAAATTCTTTAGCCTTCATGCGATCATCCGGTTGTTTAGCTGGCTTAGCTTCTAGGATCACAGCAAAAGTCCAAGACATGCAGACTAAAATTGCTAAGGATCAGCATGCTCGGAAGGAGAACTTTCTTATCAACATCGCGGACGTCCGCAAAGCCGTCCAGACCGATGAGACGCAAGTCGTCATACTGCTATACTAAGAGCTACTAAGCGCAGCTGGCGCTGTTAGAGAAGTACGCTGACGTCTTCTCCAGCGAGATTCCACCAGGACTGCCGCCAATCAAAGGGATCAAGCACCACATTGAGTTCATTCCAGGAGCCCAACTGCCAAACTGACCTGCCTTCTGTGTGAATCCCGAAGAAGCCAAAGAACTAGAGAATCAGATTTAAGACCTAATGGCGCAAGGATACGGGATAGAGAGCCTCAGCCCATGCGCCATCCCAGTCCTCCACGTGCCCATGAAGGACGGAAGCTGGAGGATGTGTGTCGACTGTCGCGCCATTAACAACATTACCATCAAGTATAGACATCCTATTCCTTGCCTGGACGACATGTTAGATGAGCTCAACAGAGCGGTCATATTTTCCAATATCGACCTTAAGAGCGGATACCATCAAGTTTGGATGCGAGAAGGGGATGAATGGAAGACCGCATTTAAAACCAAGCAAGGACTGTATGAATGGCTCGTGATGCCTTTCGGGTTGTCTAACGCCTCAAGCACCTTCATGCAATTGATGAACCACATCCTCAGACCGTTCATCGGCATATTCATGGTAGTCTACTTCGATGACATTCTCGTCTACAGCAAGATTTACGAAACTCATTTGGACCATCTAGAGACTGTAATCATGACACTTCAAAAGTAACAGATTTATGTCAACCTCACAGGGACTTAAAGTTTACGAAGAGAAAATACGGGCCATCCAGGAGTGGCCCATGCCAGCAAACACCATCCAGGTCCGGAGTTTCCACGGATTGGTTAGTTTCTAATGCCGCTTTGGGCGAGACTTAAGCACAATCGCCAGCCCTTTGACCTCTACGATCAAGAAGAACCAGGAGTTCAAATGGGGCCCAGAGCAAGAGAAGTCATTCAAGCTTTTGAAGGAATACCTTAAACACGCCCCACATTGACGGATTTTACTAAGACCTTTGAGGTTGAGTGTGATGCTTTGGGAGTCGGCATAGGCGCAGTCTTGACGCAAGGATGCAGGCCGGTCGCCTACTTCAGCGAGAAATTAAACGGAGTCATCCTGAACTGACCTACCTACGACAAAGAGCTCTACGCTTTGGTTTGTGCCTTGGAAACAAGGCAACACTACTTGCTAGCTAGGGAGTGTGTCATGTATACGGATCACGAGACCCTTTAACACTTCAAAGGCCAGACCGCACTGAAGAAGAGGCACGCCCGTTGGCTTGAGTTTATCGAGACGTTTTTTACGTAATCAAGTACAAAAATGAGAGAACAATGTTTTCGCCGACGCGTTGTCCCGGAGACATACTCTTATCTCCGTTATGGAGTCTAAGGTCATGGGTTTTAAAATGATCAAGGCACTGTATCCGGACGACGAGGACTTCAAGGAAGCCTTTCAAGAACACAGGAAGGGCACCTACGGACAGTTCTACCCATTTGACGGATTCCTCTTCAAGGAGAAACGGCTCTGTATCCCCCGAGGATCCGTTCGCGAGTTGCTTCTACGGGAAGCTCATTCGGGCGGCTTAATGGGCCACTTTGGTGTCGATAACACATTGGCCATGCTTAAGAAAAACTTCTACTGGACTCATCAACGATGAGATGTGGAGGCCCACTGCACCTGGTGTCTAGTCTGTAAACGGGCCAAGTCAAAGATGCATCCGAAGGCCTCTACATGCCACTACCGATCCTTTCTGCCCCTGGACGGACATCTTGATGGATTCCTTACTAGGACTGCCCAAAATCAACCACAAATACTCTGTCCTTGTCGTGGTCGCCAGCAAGACAGTCGATATATTCTTCTGCAAAGTAGTCAGATTGCACGGCATCCCAAGGACGATTGTCTCGGACCGGGATACCAAATTCCCCAGTCATTTTTGGCGAGCACTATAGAGGAAGCTAGGGATGAACTTGTTGTTCTCGACCGCGTACCATCCCCAGACCGATGGGTAGACCGAGGTGGTCAACCAGACTCTATCCACTATGATACAAGCAACGATCGGACGCAACCTGAAGAATTGGCTCGAGTGTGTTCCTTACGTGGAGTTCGCTTACGATAGTTCCGTCCATTCCAAGATTCAAATGTCTCCGTTCGAGGTCGTGTATTGTTTCAGTCAGCCTACGCCCATGGAATTCACGCCACTACCCCCAGGAGACACCATTAGCATGGATGGCGAAGCCGAGGCAGAATATGTGAAGAGACTGCATCAGAAGGTCAAAGACAATCTTGAGAAGCGCACGGAACAATATGTCAAGCACGCCAACAAGGGACGCCGACACGTGGTGTTTGAAGAAGGCGACTGGCTTTGGCTTCACCTACAGCCCAAACGTTTCCCCAGAATTGGAAGAGCAAGCTTAAACCCCAAGGAGACGGCCCGTTCAGAGTCCTCCGACGAATCAACGACAATGCCTACAAGTTGGAACTCCCAGGTGAGTTCAATGTGTCTACTACTTTCAATGTTGTTGACTTAGAGTTGTTTAATGCAGGTGAGGAGTTTGTTTTGGAGATCAAATCTCTTCAAAAGGGAAGGAATGATGAGGACATCGGACTGACTACCGTCCCAGAAATACCGCCCGAACCACTGACACGAGCCAAGGCCCGAGCCTTGGAGCATAAGTTCAACAAACTGGCTAGGTGAGAAGGAGAACACGCACCAGCCCACGACCAGGTCCATCACGGCCCACCAGACCCGGCCCCTGACCCAGTCTAGAGACCGGCCCACCAAGGCCTGTTCGCAGCACACGCGAAACCCTGGAGGTTCCTGCTTGAAGATTCTTCCAGCTCGGGTGTCATCACCATCACCATCAGGAGAAGGCACCAAAAGCCGTGCTAAGACATTGTACGATTTTTCCTGCTTTCGTTTTTGTCCCACTGGTTTTTCTGAAGAAGGTTTTAATGAGGCAACACTCTTAGTGCGCATGGCTACCAAGCCCCGTTCTCTAGCTCAACATCTTCCACGGGCCAAAGTTGACTTTGGCCCTGTCCTTATGGGGCTTATCTATTCTAATTTTTATTTTTACACTAAGTGTGGAATTCAGGCCTTAAGCCCAATTACTTAGTTAGGTGATTTGTCTTGGGCCCAATCCTTTGTGTTTAAGCCTTGGCCTAGGCCCATTTCTCTATTTTAAACTATCTGCTGTTTTTATTTAGAATTCTTGTTGTTTTGGGGAAACATCATGTTGTTTATCCTAAGTTGTAAACCAAAGGCCTATATAAGCCTTATTACTTGCAATGAATAAGATAACTCGAATTTTAAACAAAAACCCAAAGACTCCTGTCTAAGAAAATCGGTGCCTCTCTCTCTCCCTTTGGTGAGCTTGCCGTGAGCTTTCTCCTTTCCAGGTTGAAGCTACCTTGGTGTATCACAAGTCTTCCGCAGCTTATGTGGTCCTTTCACTCCATCTCTCCTCCATCAAACCGTGGTCCTAAACCTCGAGCTTCCGATTGAATACCACCTTGACATTACGCTTGTATCACTCTTCTTGCTCCAATTCCTCTGGAAGTGTGAAGGAAAATCCAGAGTTACTCTGTGTTTTCTTATCCCGTTTCACCTTTAAGAAAGGTGTCGGAGGGGCTCCCATCATGTATAGCTCATCACGTGGAGGGAGGAACATCACTTCCTTCCTATTAGTCATTGTGGTAAGGCTCTGGTTAGGAAGAATAATCCTCTGGTTGATCTCGCTACTGAGCTAGAATCAGTAGACGTATTTCCCATTTATCATCCCACAGAGAAACTAGGAATTTGAGAGGTTTAGTTCATCAATGAACTGGGGAGCGATGGCCATGTTATCAGGGATGTGGAGTTCTTGTTCTTTGAAGATAGCGGTCAGAATAGCTCTTACGCTTAGTTGGGCGAGCTTGTTGAAACATGGTTGAATTCCTACATTCTCTCCATGGGCATTGAACGTGATTATTCCCATGTCATGCTCATCTCCGAGGTCTTTGTTTAGATGGATCTCCAGTGAAACTCGCATGTTATGCTCTGTTCGCTGACATGGGATAGGAGTGGTAGTGTCCCCAATATAATGTTCTGTAATAGCTGGAGGACGTCGTCCAGGATTCTCAGTTTCCCCAGCAGCTTCATATCTACACACTTTATGGCATATAAGTTGATTTATGTAAGTGTGTACTGGTACTCCTCCTGACTATGTTTGGTAGCCAGTACCCGTACTGCTTTGTGTTTATTCTCCTTTCATATAATCTGAGGTATGTCTCCTTTGTTTTCTGTTGTATATGCCCCTCATTCTCTTATATGTCCTCGTCCATGGGATCTTCCTGGACGGCCACTGCTTTTCCTTTTCTTATCCTTTCTAAGAATTCCCTGTCCTCTCTCTCTTTTCTTTTCTCGTCCGCTCTCCTTGAATGGCTACTGATTGTTTCTCGCACCGGCTGTTGAGAGTCGTGACTGGAGTCACTGATTTTGCCGGACCTGCCCGATGCTTCAATTTTGTCTTCATGGTTTGAACCTTGCGTCGAGAAGCGGGGTTCTTTGTTCTCACCATTTTTCTTTTTACTATTGTAATCAATTACCCAAAGAATTAGTTAAATCGCGGTTCATATTAGCCATTGTCACTGAAGATTGGCACGAATTGAGTTCTGAAAATAGAGTAAACAAAGGCATTCATATCTTGTAGATCACTTACTAAGGTTGCAAACCATTTTATCTGAATTTGCATGTAAGCTTTTAGGAAGAATTGTTACCTCAGCTTTGTTGAATTGAGCCAAATATTGAAAGAAAAGAAGTCGAATGTTCTTTAAATAAGGGGTTAATTGGAAGTTGAGAAGATTGTTTCTTTTACAAACGGAAGAAAGTTGAAAAGATTTGATAACTCAAAATTTTTTAGGAGATACACTATATTTTCTCAAATCTAATAAAATTTGCTGTAAGTGAAGGGATTTGTTGTGAGAATACATGGTTTTTTTAAGGAGACTCGCATCAAAGCCTAAATAAAAATTAAATTAAAACAAGAAACAAATTAAGTAAGAAAAAGGATAATCATGGGAATGTCTCCCAAACGCGCTTGTTTAACGTCATAAGCTCAGTGTAGCTAATGTTCTCAGAATTGTTGAGGGTCATGGAGGTTCACAGTCGTTCTTCCTCCAATAGCTTCCCTTGCCATTTATGGTTTTCCTCTTTGACCATTCACCGTAAATTCCTTTCCCATCTTGCTAATGAGATCTATCACTTCGTATGGCTGGATTTCCTTGATCATGAGTTGTGCAGACCACTTAGAGTTAAGATTTCTTGGGAATATTCTGAGGCGTGAGTTGATCAGTAGGACCTGGTCACCCGATTCGAAGTCTCTCGAGAGAATTTTTCTAACATGGAATGCTTTGGGCTTCTCATTTTATATCTTCGAGTTCTCACAAGCTTCCAATCTAATCTCGTAGAGGTCAGCTAGTTGTATTAACCACTTATTTTGTGTTGTATTCAGTTCATAGTTCAAGAGTTGGTTGTCCACATTGCCTTGTAGTCTATCTCAGCTGGCAAACGGTATGCCTTTTCGTAGAGTAGCGTAAAAGGTGTCGTTCCAATTGTCGATTTAAATGTGGTTCTGTAGGCCCATAGTGCTTCATCAAACTTGATTGTCCAGTATTTTTGGGTTGATCCCACCGTCTTCTCTAAGATGGCCTGATTTTCCTATTTGATACTTCGACTTGCCCATTTATCTGAGGGTGATAAGGTGTAGCTACTTTGTGTGTTACTCCATGCTTATTTAAAACGCTTTCAAAGACCTTATTGATAAAGTGTGTTACACCATCGCTTATTGCTGCTCTTGGCACTTCAAACATAGGGAATATCACTGTTTTAAACACTTTTAACATCACTTTCACGTTGTTTATTGAGTTTTCTATCACTTCTACCCACTTGGATACATAATCTACGGCCACTAAGATGTGTTGGTTTCTATATGAAGGTGGGAATGGTCCCATAAAGTCAATCCCCCATACGTCAAAAATTTTGTCAACGAAGATCGGGTTCTGTGGTATCTTGTTCCTTATGCAGATCAAAATGCCCTACACAAGCTCCTTCGTGACATTGGGTTAGATAAGATGAAACTTCTTCTTCTGAAGCGCTCTTTCGATAGATGTTGTCCTTGCATAGCTTGTAGTTAAATGGTTTGTCTAAGTAGTATGGGTCTAAGTCTAGTGGTTCCTTCTCACAAGACAAATAATTCACTACGTCCGCGTACCAAGATAATCTTTCCTCCACCACTTCTAGTTCTTCCAGTCTTATGCAAATGTGATTGCAGTTCTTGATAATTTAAAGGTTCATCAGCTGCTCTTCAAGCAAAGTGTCGTAAATGGGTATTCTTTCTCTATTATTTAGTCTTGATAGGTGGTCAGCAATGCTGTTTTCAGCACCCTTTTTGTACTTGATCTCCATATCGAATTATTGGAGCAGAAGAATCCATCATAGAAGTCGGCTTGGTGTCCTTTGCAAATAGGTGTCGTAAGGCTGCGTGGTCCGTGTGCATGATTACTTTTAAACAGACTAGGTAAGATCTAAACTTTTTGAATGTGAATACAATGGCTAGAAGTTCCTTTTCCATGATTTTGTATCTGACCTAGGTTTCATCTAGCGTGTGGCTAGCATAGTATGTAACATGCAAACTCTAGTCCTTGCTCTGTTCAAGCACTGCCTCTACTGTGTAGTCACTCGCGTCACAGATAATGGGAGTTCCCAATATGGTTCTCCGTATGATGGGCGCATTGACCAGCTTGTGTTTTATCTTCTAGAAGGCCTATAAGTAATCCATGTTGAAGTCGGAATTTTTCTATTTGCATAGTAGCTGAGTGAGCGGTCATACGATCCTTGAGAAGTCTTAGATGAATCATCTATAGAAAGTAACATGTACAAAGAAGCTCCGCACACCCTTCACCATTGTTGGTGAATTTAACCCCTTTATCACCTCAACCATAGCTTTATCGATTTCTATTCCTGTCTCCGAGATCTTGTGTCCCAACACTATCCCTTCTCTCACAATGAAGTGATATTTCTCCTAGTTGAGAACAGGGTTGGTTTCATCACACCACTTTCGTACCTGAAAAAGGTTAGACAAACAAGAAGCAAACGCGTCTCCATATACAGAAAAATTGTCCATAAGTTGCTGATGCATTGCAAAGTCCAAAGAGCATGTGCCTATATGCGAAGGTATCATAGGGGCACATAATGGTTATCTTTTCCTGGTCATTTTGGTGAATGTAGATTTGAAAGAATCCTAAGTACCCATCTAAGAAACAGTATTAGAAATAGTTTGCTAATCTCTCTAGAATATGGTCTATAAATGGTAATAGGAAGTGATATTTCCTAGTTGAGGCGTTCACCTTCCAATAGTCAATATAAATTCTATGTCTGGTTATTGTTCTGGTGGGTATTAGTTCATTTTCATCATTGGTGATCACGGTTACTCCATCCATTTTAGGCACGATATGGACAGGGAAAACCCACGTACTATCTGATATAATATAGATAATTCTTGTGTCTAGTATGTTGATGATCTCCTTCTGCACTACATCTCGCAGGTTTGGGTTGAACCTCCATAGATATTCGACGAAAGTCCTTGATTCCACCTCCAGATGGATCCTATTGGTGTATAGACTTGGAGATATACCTCTCAGCTAGTGAGTACCCTATGACCTTCTTATGTTTTCTTAGTTCAGCTAAAAGGATTTTGGTTTCATCTCCTATCATTGAGTCGCTGAAAATCACAAGGTATGTTGAGTTTGATCCTAAGAACTCATATTAAGCCGATCTTTCAGCTCGATGTGTGGGGCTCTCAGTTTGTTCCAGTCTTCATCTTCGTCCGGTACTTATTCCTTTTCTTCATTCGTCTCAGCAGTATAGGTGTTCTCCTCTATTCCTCTCTTCCTTCGTCTCAGCACATCTTGTTCAAATCAAGCATACTTTCATGTTCTCTGCTTATTGGGTCCATCAACCAAAATTTACCTTGTTTTACTGACAGTACCTGTTGTAAGAGATCTTATGTGGCTATCTTCTCCAGGAGTTCTTCAGCTAATTCATTAAGTTTCTGCACTCACAGTGCTCTTCCTTTTATTGTTGGCTTCCGCATTACCTTGTTAATGTTAAACATAAAGGTTTCACCTCATTTATACAACTTGATCTTTATTTCCATAACATCTGTTGAGGCTTCTGTGGTTGCTAAAAATGGTCGTCCAAAAATGAGGGGTCCTTTGGTTTTTCATCCATTTCCAGCACTAAAAAATATGTGGCGACTTCAAAATCTCCTGCCAAAACGGGTAGATCTTCAAGCAGGCCTACTGAATGTCTTACTTGTTGGAATGAAGAAGAAATGATGAAGAAAGAAGGTCTTTAACTCTTGTATTAAAGGCGTGTGGTCTAAGTTGTGTTTTAGTATTATGTTATCCTTGTAGCCATTCATGTATAAGGCAATCCTTGTATCCAAACAAGCCTAGACTAGATTAGTATAAATATCTATCTCTCTCCTCATTTATAACTTAGAAACTATTATTTTCATTTTCTTAATACAATCATTCTTCTCTAATCTCTCATTCTCTCTTTCTCTAATTCTACAAATCTCTTAATCTCATATTCTTTCATGGTATCAGAGCCAGGTTACAACAATCTGGGTAAAATTCATCATTAAATCTTTGAATGAAGAAGAAATCATCTTCATCACAATTTGTTTTCATTCCTATTTCGTCTGTAAAATTTGATCGCAAATTCCGGCCACACCACGGAAGCTTTTGACGATCTATTTTTTTCTGGAATGTTCTTCTGCGAGTTCTGAAGCTAGGCCAATTGGATTTGCATCATTTGACCAAGGGAATCAAAAGTTAAGATTTTTCTTGCATCGGACATCCGCGATTGCCTCTGCTGCAAACCTCCGTGTTTCTCTGATAATTCTGTTGTCCAAATCGTGATTTTCCAAATCCTTAAATTAAGCACATCGAGTCTAATTTCTGTTTAACGAAAGCAGAACTCAAATTCCCTTACGTTTGAAGGATGTTCTTGAAGTTTTTCCTCAAGACGTCAGAAATTGCCTCTCACAAGAATCTGGTGATAAAATTCTTATCATTTCTCAGTTTTCTTTAAATATTTGTATCTGGAAAGTTAGATACCCATCTTGTGAGGGTCTCCACGAAGTTTGGTTTCAATCAGAAAGTTAGATACCCATCTTGTGAGGGTCTCCACGAAGTCTTCAAGATTGATTTTCTTGATTCTTTTATCAAACTTTGAAATTCTGAAAAATGAGGGAAACTTGAATTTTTGGATTGGTTTATTTGTAAAATTCTATTTTTGTTGGTGGATCATCTTTGGTTGTGAAGATAAGGACTGTTAGAAGTTGATCTTGTTGGTTGTAGTTGGTTAAATTCTGTTGCAGGAGTTGGTTTAAGTTGGTTGAAGGGGGTTAGGTTCTTGGCCTGATTAGTAAGGAAGTCACTCGCGCCCACACGCAGGATCAAACACGTGCCCATACCCTTGGCCTATCTACTGCGTGCTGGCTAGCCCTTGTCCTGTGTTCCTGCTCCAGACCAGCATTCCTGGTACTTCGTCCGAACACGGCCCACATACTTGACCAAGCACTCGCAACCTCTCTCATTCCAAACCCGCGGCCTTCGTACACGGTCTCACAGCCTGTCCCGCGTCCCGACTAGCTGTCCCGCGTCCTGACCAGCTCATCCCGACCATTTTTGTCCCAACGAGCTACATCCAGTCTATTTGAAAAGTATGGAAATACAATCCACATTCAGAGCCCCTGTCATTCTACATGGAGCAAACTATCTGTTATGGTCTAGGACCATGAAAACCACATTGGGGGGTAAAGGCCTTTGAAATCATATTTCAACCAATGTTCTTGAAGAAAATGAAGTTGCCGAAGTTAGTGAGACTGTGGCTGCTCAAGCCAAATGGTACCAAGAAGACCAGTTGGTACTCTCTATACTTCAAAACTCTCTTGCTAGTGATCTTTTAGAGGTTTATTCATTTTGTGAGAATGTTAAGGAACTTTGGGACACTTTGCAAAAGGTGTATTAAAACACCACTAACCTCTTAAGAAATTTTGAGGTGAAAAAGTCTTTGAATGAACTGAAACAGGAGGATATAGAATTCACAAAGCACTATGACTCATTTAGAGCATTGTGGGCTGAGCTAGAGATGCTAAAGTCAGCCACCATTGACCCAATTGTTCTCCTTGAAAGGAAAGAACAAGATAAGGTGTTAGAGTTACTATTAACTCTTAACACTACTTACTCAGATCTTATTAAGCATATTCTCAGGTATGATAAGCTTCCTAACTTGGAAGATGTTTTTGCTCAAATCCAAAAGGAGCAAGGATCCCATGGACTATTTGGCAACAAGGCTGAATTGGTGGCTGCACACAAGAGTTTCTTCAAACCAACAACAACAAATGAACCTAGGAAGAAGAGACAAACTTGTGACCATTGCAAAAGGAGTGACCATACAAAGAAGGAGTGTTGGGTACTCCACCCTGAGCTGAATCCAAGCTGGTCTCTTGAGAGACAACAACACACATCCGGCCACACTCAGCTGCAAGCTGCCGGCCATGGCGTGTACCAGCTCCGTGCTTCTTCAAAGGCGTGTACCAGCTTCCATTGTCACTCAGCCCCAACTAGTTCCATGTCTTCAGCATCTGAATTTGTGATAAAATCAGATATAGAAGCTCTTCTCAAAGCAATTAAGGATGGTAATGTGTTGGGTAAAACTTTTCATGCTTCTTTTCAAACTTCTTTTATTTCTAATGCCTCTAAATCATTGGTTGTTGATTCTGGTGCTTCTCATCATATGATTAGTGATCTAGGATTGCTAGAAAATATAGAACCTGCCTTAGGTAATGTTTTCATTGCTAATTGAATTAAAATACCAACTAAAGGCATAGGAAAACTTAAGTTGTTTGATAAAGAATCTAAAGCCTTTTACATGCCATCTTTTACTTCTAATTTGCTTTCAGTTAAAAGAGCTACTACTGATTTAAATTGTCAAGCTATCTTTGGTCTTAATGATTTCTACTTTCAGGATATTGATGTTGGAATGAAGAAGAAGTGATGAAATTATGGATGCCTTTAATTGTGATTAAATGGCGATTTATAACTGTGTCAAAGGGAGTGTCTAAGGCTTGTTTGTATTATAGAATTATATTATCCTTGTAAGCCATTTATATATAATGCTATCCTTGTATCCAAACAAGCCAAGATTAGATTAGTATAAATACCTTACTCCCTTCACATTTTGTAAGTAAGATTTCATAATTCTCATTCTCTAATAAAATCATTCTTTTCTCTAATTCTCTAATTCTCTCTAATTCTCTCTAATCTCTCATTCTCTCATTCTACAAATCTCTAAAACTCATATTCTTTCATGGTATCAGAGCCAGGTTACATCAAATCTGGGAAACTTTCATCATTCTTTCATTGATTTCACAAGAATTCTTCTTGTTCTTCATCTGTTTCTGGATCAGTTTCGAACGTCTTTTTGCAAATCAAATTCCGATCAATCCACGACTCCAATTGACGATCGGCTTTCTCCGGAGTGTGCATCGGCGAATTCCGCATCCATAGCCACCAAGATCGCATCATTTGGCCTAGGGAATCAAACGTTACGAATTTTCTTCCAAAAGGTGTTCGTGATCGCGTTCTTTTCGAACCTCTACATTCCCCAGGTCATATCGACGTCAATATTTCGTCAAATTGTGAATTTCAAAAGCCTAAACTCAAGCCCCTTGAGTCTAGTTTCTGTTTAAAGAAAGCAGAACTCGATTCCATTGCGTTTTAAAGGTTTTCTTGAAGTTTTACTGAAAGTCGTTCGAAAATTCCTGCATCAAGATTCTGGTGATATAATTCTAATTCTTTTTAGGGATTTAATTCGAATTTTCTTTAATTGAATCTTGATAAAGTCAAATTTAATATTCTCAAATTGTTACAATTCTTGTTTGTTGAGTTGTTAGGATCAGTTACAGGTGGTTTTAGGTAGTTAGTGTTGGTTAAAATTAGTTACAAGCTGTTGAACTTACTTGCAGTACAAGTAAATTGGTTAAATTTCACTTGCCTTGGTATATTGGTATATTGCCTTGCCTTGTATTTCGGTTGTGGCCTGCACACTCGTCCAAACTCGACCAAGGCGTGCACATTCTGACCAAGGGGTGAACATTCCATTCGGACACTTCTTGTTCCGACCAAGGCAGGATTGTATCTTTCAACATTGTGATCATTCCGTCCATCTCACTTGTACCAGACCGAGGCATACACATTCACCAACAACCCACTGATCGTTCGACCACTACTTGTCCAGTGTCTCCATCCGTGACCAAGACACCAATCCGTGACCAGCATTCCGTGGTCTTCCCACCCAATTGACCAAGCGTGGTATCACGATTTTTTTTTGTTGTTTTTGTGAATTACTGACCTATTTTACCTATTAAGTATGGAAATTCAGGCATCCCTTAGAGCTCCAGTCATTCTACATGGAGCAAATTATCTCTTATGGTCTAGGACCATGAAAACCACTTTAGGTGGTAAAGGTCTTTGGAACCACATTGCCACAAATGGCATTGAGGACAATGAAGTGGCTGAAGTGAGTGATGCAGCTCAAGCCAAATGGTACCAAGAAGATCAGTTGGTACTTTTCATTTTACAAAATTCTCTAGCTAGTGATCTTTTAGAAGCTTATTCTTTTTGTGAAAATGCAAAAGATCTATGAGACACTTTGCTTAAGGTGTATGGTAACACTACTAACCTTTTGAGAATTTTTGAAGTGAAGAAAGCTTTGAATGAATTAAGGCAGGAGGATGCTGAATTCACAAAGCACTATGGCTCATTCAGAGCTTTGTGGGCTGAGCTAGACATGCTAAGGCCAGCCACTATTGAACCACTTGTACTCCTTGAAAGAAAGGAACAAGATAAGGTGTTTGGGTTACTTTTAACTCTTAATTCTACTTACTCAGATCTTATTAAGCATATTCTCAGGTCTGATAAGTTGCCTAGCTTGGAGGAAGTGTGTGCTCAAATTCAAAAGGAGCAAGGATCACATGGATTGTTTGGCAACAAAGCTGAACTAGTAGCTGCTCACAAAAGTTTCTTCAGACCAACAAATGCATCTAAGAAGAGGAGGCCATTTTGTGATCATTGCAAGAAGGAGGGACATGCAAAGAAGGACTGCTGGGAACTTCACCCTCATCTTAAACCTTCTTGGGCTTTACGCCCACCACAGCAGCCGGCCATCTCCTCAGCTAGGCAAGCTCACGGTTTGGTGTCCTCAAAGGCGGCCGTATGTAGCCATCCTCCTTCTCAACCAGGCGCCAACAACACCATGTCACAAGCATCAGATTTTGTGACAAAATCAGACTTGGAAGCTCTCATTAAGGCAATAAAAGAGAGCAATGTGATGGGTAAAACTTTTCATGCTTCTTTTCAAACTTGTTTTACTTCTAATGCTCCTAAATCTTTGGTGGTTGATTCTGGTGCTTCTCATCACATGATTAGTGATTTAGAATTGCTAGAGAATGTAGAACCTGCCTTAGGTAATGTGCTGATTGCTAATGGAGTTAAAGTACCAATCAAAGGCATAGGAAAATTGAAGTTGTTTGATAAAGAATCTAAAGCATTTTATATGCCCTCTTTTACCTCTAATTTGCTTTCAGTTAAAAGAGCTACTACTGATCTGAATTGTCATGCAATATTTGGTCCTAATGATTTCTATTTTCAGGATATTGAAACTAGAAGCTGCTTTGGACAAGGAACTACAAAAGATGATTTGTATGTACTTGATGATATGACTAGTTGTAATGCATTAGAATCAGTGTTTCAGGCGCATGGTTTTAGTACTGATTCAGATTTATGGCATGCTAGACTAGGACATCCTCATCCAAGAGCTCTTGAATTAATTGTGCCTGGTTTAAAAATGTCAAAAGAATTGTGTGATTCATGTATTCTTGGAAAGCATTGTAAAACAGTTTTTGAAAAATCAATACATGAATATGAAAATTGTTTTGAATTGGTGCATTCTGATGTGTGGACATCCCCATTTCCATCTAGAGAAAACCATAAATATTTTGTGACATTTATTGATGAAAAGTCCAAATATACATGGGTTACTCTCCTTAGTTCTAAAGATAGGGTGTATGATGCATTCTTAAATTTTCCAGTATATGTGACTAATGAATACAATGCAAGAATTAAGTGCTTTAGAACAGATAATGGTGGGGAGTACACAAGTACCAGACTTAAGGAACATCTAGCAAAGCATGGTATTGAGCATCAGACAAGCTGCCCTTATACTCCCCAGCAAAATGGAGTTGCTGAAAGAAAGAATAGACATTTAATGGAAGTTGTGAGAACAATGATGTTCCACATGAAAGTACCCAAACGTTTTTGGGGAGATGCCCTTGTAGCTGCATGCTACTTGATTAATAGGACTCCTACAAAAGTCCTAGATGACCTGTCTCCATTTGAGGTACTAAACAAAACTAGACCTACTATTGATCACTTAAGAGTTTTTGGTTGTGTTTGTTTTGTATTAGTTCCAAGGGAGCAAAGGAACAAGCTGAAACCAAAGAGTACCAAAGCTATGTTCATTGGATATTCATCTACTCAAAAAGGGTACAAATGTTATGACCCAGAGACTAGAAGAGTCTTGGTGTCTAGAGATGTAAAGTTCCAAGAAGAAAAAAGGCTTTTATGAAGAAGGAACTTGGGAGCAATTTAAAGACATCTCATCAACAAGAAGTGATCAAGCAGAATACTTGAGGAAACTCTTGGAGAGTATAGGAATAGGAGGTGGCCAGCAAACAACCTCATTACCTAAGTCACCTGTCCCAGTAGCAAACAGCCGCGGCAACTCAGTTCCGGCTGACCAACCTGCTTGTACCGGTCCCGGCCCGTCCAGTTCGGCGGATACATCCGGACCAGCCGCGTCCTCTCAGCCTTTATCTCGGCCAACAACTCTTGATTCTCCTGGGCTTCCTCCTCTTGAACATGGGGGGGGAGAAGCATCTACTCATGTCCAACAAGACTCAGCAGGAGATGATTCCATTCTAGCTTCAGCTTCCAAAAGATCACGACCTACTCTCATTGAAGTTTTGAGTGAAGAAGAGGAGGCTCCACCTACAGTTTTAAGGAGGAGCACAAGACAAAGAAATCCTCCAGTTTTCTACAATGGAAATGCTGTAGTTCATCATGACCAGGGAGTTTGTAATATTGCACACTTACCTTCTACTCATGTTGCTTTCATTTCTAGTCTTGACAATGAGCAGATCCCAAAGACATATGAAGAAGCTATGTCTATAAAGGAATGGAGGGAAGCTATTTTAGCTGAGAAACAAGCCATGGAGAGGAATGGTACATATGCTTCAGCCATTTTACCAAAAGGGAAGAAGGCTGTAAGTTCTAAGTGGATTTTTACCATTAAATACAAAAGCAATGGTGAAATTGATAGATATAAAGCTAGGTTGGTAGCTAGGGGTTTTACTCAGACTTATGGTGAGGATTATAGGGATACATTTGCTCCTGTTGCTAAGCTACATTCTGTCAATGTTGTGCTTACTGTTGCTACTAATCTTGAGTGGGAATTGTGGCAAATGGATGTCAAGAATGCTTTCTTGCAAGGTGAACTAGAAGAAGAGGTTTACATGTCACCTCCACCTGGCCTAGAAGATGAGTTAGGAAGCGGCAATATTCTAAGGCTAAGGAAGGCTATTTATGGCCTTAAGCAATCTCCAAGAGCATGGTACCACAAATTAAGTGTTACTTTAATGGATAAAGGCTTCAAAAGGTCTGAAGTGGAACATACTCTTTTTACATTTAAGAGTAAGGAAGGTATCATAGTAATTCTTATCTATGTAGATGATATAATCATATCTGGTAGTGATAGTATTGGTATTGCATCTACTAAAAATTACTTAAAGAGTGTTTTTGACATAAAGGATCTAGGAGAACTTAAATACTTCTTAGGAATTGAAGTATGTAGGTTTAAGGAAGGTCTTTTTCTTTCTCAAAGGAAATATGTTGTAGATCTACTAACATCCACAGATATGATGGAAGCTAAGCCAGCCAAAACACCCTTAGAAGAAGGTTATAAAATCACAACTAAGGGGGAGTTAGAGGAGGAAATTGATTTTCATGATCCTAAGCTCTATAGGAAAGTGGTTGGTAAGCTTATTTATTTAACCATCACAAGACCAGATTTATGTTTTGCTGTGAATCAGGTATCTCAACACATGCAAGGGCCAAAGATGAGGCATTGGGACATGGCCATGCGGATTCTAAGATATCTCAAAGGCACACATGAACAAGGTATTTGGATGGGTAATAATAAAAATACAAATGTGGTTGGTTATTGTGATGCAGATTGGGCAGGAGATAGGGAAGATAGGAGAAGTACCACAGGTTATTGTACTTTCATAGGAGGAAACCTTGTGACTTGGAAAACCAAGAAGCAAAAGGTGGTTTCATGCTCTAGTGCAGAATCTGAGTATAGAGCAATGAGGAAGCTCACTACTGAATGCATCTGGCTGAAACAAATTCTGAGTGACTTAGCCGTGGAGTGTGAGGAACCTATCACCATTCATTGTGACAATCAAGCCGCCATTCACATAGCCTCCAATTCAGTATTTCATGAAAGGACCAAGCATATAGAAGTGGACTGCCACAAAGTAAGAGAAGCTATTGGGAAAGGTATTATTTTACCTTGCTATACAAGGAGTGAGGATCAGCTAGCTGACATATTCACCAAGGCTACATCTCTGAAAGTTGGTACATCAATCTACCCAAGACTTGGCCTCATGTCCATTCCATACCCATGATCCCAACATGGAGTGTTATACTCTTTTTCCCTAAGAAAAGGTTTTGTCCCAATTGGGTTTTCCTTCTCTAGGTTTTTAATGAGGTAATACTTCATGGTTGCAAGCTTAAGAATTTTATGTCTTAAGCTTGAGGGGGAGTGTTGGAATGAAGAAGAAGTGATGAAATTATGGATGCCTTTAATTGTGATTAAATGGCGATTTATAACTGTGTCAAAGGGAGTGTCTAAGGCTTGTTTGTATTATAGAATTATATTATCCTTGTAAGCCATTTATATATAATGCTATCCTTGTATCCAAACAAGCCTAGATTAGATTAGTATAAATACCTTACTCCCTTCACATTTTGTAAGTAAGATTTCATAATTCTCATTCTCTAATAAAATCATTCTTTTCTCTAATTCTCTAATTCTCTCTAATTCTCTCTAATCTCTCATTCTACAAATCTCTAAAACTCATATTCTTTCAATTGAGACTAGTAGGAGATTTGGATAAGGAACTATAAGAAATGATTTGTATGTGCTTGAAGATATTACTAATGCAAGGGGGATAGATTCGGTTGCTAGTACTAATTCTTTTAGTAATGATTCTGAACTTTGGCATGCTAAATTAGGACATTTTCATCCTACAGCACTAGAACTAATTGTTCCTGATTTAAAAATGCCAAAGGATATGTGTGATTCTTGTATACTTGGAAAACATTGCAAAACAGTTTTTGAGAAATCTTTGCATACTTATGATAACTGTTTTGAGTATGTACATTATGATGTTTGGACATCTTCATTCCCATCTAGAGAAAACCACAAGTATTTTGTGACATTTATTGATGAAAAGTCCAAATACACTTGAGTCACTTTGCTTAGTTCTAAGGATAGAGTATTTGATGCATTTCTAAATTTTTAAGCATATGTTACTAACCAATACAATGCAAGTATTAAATGCTTTAGAACAGATAATGGAGGAGAATACACTAGCACCAGACTTCAAAAACACTTGGCTAAGCATGACATTGAACATCAAACCAGCTGTCCTTACACTCCACAGTGTGGCTGAAAGGAAGAATAGGTATTTGATGGAAGTTGTGAGAACAATGATGTTCCACATGAAAGTTCCCAAAAGATTTTGGGGGGATGCTCTAGTTGCTGCATGCTACTTGATTAATAGGACTTCTACAAAAATCCTAGATGACTTGTCTCCATTTGAAGTACTAAACAAAACTAGACCTAACATTGACCATTTAAGATTTTTTGGTTGTGTTTGTTTTGTATTAGTTCCAAGAGAGAAAAGGAACAAGCTAGAACCGAAGAGTACCAAAGGAATGTTCATTGGGTATTCCTCTACCCAGAAAGTATACAAATGCTATGATCCAGAGACTAGAAGAGTCTTAGTATCTAGAGATGTCAAATTCCAAGAATCAAAAGGGTTTTATGAAGAAGGAACTTGGGATCAATTCAAAGACATCTCCACAACAAGATCAGACCAAGCTGAGAACAAGAGGAGGCTCTTGGAGAGCATTAGAATAGTGTCTCCACCTTTTCAGCCCACGGTCACTGCTCCTCAGCCTGTACCAGCGGCGCCTAGCCCCATCCCAGCCCCTGCTCTGATACGGCCAGCCGGGCCGCGGCCATCAACCCCGGCCGGTCCTTCCAATCTACGTCTTCCATTCAGCTCTCCTGGCCTTCCTCCTCTTGAACATGGGGGGGTGGAGAGAAGCATCTACTCATGTCCTTCAAGACTCAGCAGAAGATGAACCAATTCTAGTCCTAGCTTCGAACAGATCAAGAGATGTGCCCACTCTTATTGAAGTTTTAGGTGAAGAAGAGGAGCCTATTCAAGAAACTCCACCTACAGTGTTAAGAAAGAGCACAAGACAAAGGAATCCACCAGTCTTCTACAATGGGAATGCTTGGTTCATCATTATCAGGGATTTTGTAACATTTCTCACTTACCTAATAACCATGTTGCATTCATTTCAATTCTTGATAAGGAACAGATTCCAAAGACATAAGAGGAAGCTATGACCAAGAAGGAATGAAAGGAAGCTAATTTAGCTGAGAAACAAGCCATGGAAAGGAATGATACCTATGCTCCAGCCACTTTACCTAAAGAAAAAAGGGTTGTAAGTTCTAAGTGGATTTTTACTATTACATACAAAAGCAATGGTGAAATTTATAGATACAAAGCTAGGTTGGTGGCTAAAGGATTTACTCAGACTTATGGTGAAGATTATAGGGATACCTTTGTACCTGTAGCTAAGCTTCATTCTGTTAATGTTTTTCTCTCACTTGCTACTAACCTTGATTGGGAATTATGGAAAATGGATGTTAAGAATGCATTCTTACAAGGTGAATTAGAAGAAGAGATATACATGTCACCTTTACCATGTCAGAGGAAGAGGTAAGGGCCAGCAACATACTCAGGCTGAGGAAGGCCATATATGGCCTTAAACAATCTCCAAGAGCTTAGTACCACAAGCTAAGTGTAACCTTTGATTGATAGAGGCTTCAAAAGATCTGAAGTTGAACATACTCTTTTTACACTAAAGAGTAAGGAATGTATTGTGGTAATTCTCATTTATGTAGATGATATAATCATATCTGGTAGTGATAGTGTTGGTATTGCACCTACAAAAGAATAGTTGAAGAGTGTCTTTGATATTAAGGATCTAAGAGAACTTAAATACTTCTTAGAAATTGAAGTGTGTAGGTTCAAGGAAGGTTTCTTCTTATCTCAAAAAAAAATATGTTGTAGAAAGAGCACAAGACAAAGGAATCCACCAGTCTTCTACAATGGGAAAGCTTGGTTCATCATTATCAGGGATTTTGTAACATTTCTCACTTACCTAATAACCATTTTGCATTTATTTTAATTCTTGATAAGGAACAGATTCCAAAGACATATGAGGAAGCTATGACCAAGAAGGAATGAAAGGAAGCTAATTTAGCTGAGAAACAAGCCATGGAAAGGAATGATACCTATGCTCCAGCCACTTTACCTAAAGAAAAAAGGGTTGTAAGTTCTAAGTGGATTTTTACTATTACATACAAAAGCAATGGTGAAATTTTTAGATACAAAGCTAGGTTGGTGGCTAAAGGATTTACTCAGACTTATGGTGAAGATTATAGGGATACCTTTGTACCTGTAGCTAAGCTTCATTCTGTTAATGTTTTTCTCTCACTTGCTACTAACCTTGATTGGGAATTATGGAAAATGGATGTTAAGAATGTATTCTTACAAGGTGAATTAGAAGAAGAGATATACATGTCACCTTTACCATGTCTAGAGGAAGAGGTAGGGGCCGACAACATACTCAGGCTGAGGAAGGCCATATATGGCCTTAAACAATCTCCAAGAGCTTAGTACCACAAGCTAAGTGTAACCTTTGATTGATAGAGGCTTCAAAAGATCTGAAGTTGAACATACTCTTTTTACACTAAAGAGTAAGGAATGTATTGTGGTAATTCTCATTTATGTAGATGATATAATCATATCTGGTAGTGATAGTGTTGGTATTGCACCTACAAAAGAATAGTTGAAGAGTGTCTTTGATATTAAGGATCTAAGAGAACTTAAATACTTCTTAGAAATTGAAGTGTGTAGGTTCAAGGAAGGTTTCTTCTTATCTCAAAAAAAAATATGTTGTAGAAAGAGCACAAGACAAAGGAATCCACCAGTCTTCTACAATGGGAAAGCTTGGTTCATCATTATCAGGGATTTTGTAACATTTCTCACTTACCTAATAACCATTTTGCATTCATTTCAATTCTTGATAAGGAACAGATTCCAAAGACATATGAGGAAGCTATGACCAAGTTTTATGTTTTGTTGTGAATCAGATATCTCAACACATGTAAGGTCCAAATATGAGACACTGGGAGATGACAAACCAAATTCTGAGATATCTAAAAGACACTCATGAACAAGGTATATGGATGGGTTGCAATAGAAACACAAATGTGGTTGGTTATTGTGATGCAGATTGGGCAGGAGATAGGGAGGATAGAAGAAGTACCACAGGCTATTGTACTTTCATAGGAGGGAACCTTGTGACTTGGAAAACCAAGAAGCAAAAGATAGTGTCATGCCCTAGTGCAGAATCATAATATAGAGCCATGAGGAAGCTTACAACTGAATGCATTTGGCTGAAGCAACTCTTTAAAGACTTAGCCGTGAGCTTTGATGATCCTACCACCATCCATTATGACAATAAGGTTACTATACATATTGCCTCCAACTCTGTGTTTCATGAAATGACCAAGCATATATAAGTAGACTGCCATAAAGTAAGAGAAGTCATTGGAAAAGGAATCATCTTGTCTTGCTATACAAGGATTGAAGATCAACTAGCTGATCTGTTCATCAAGGCAATAACTTTGAAGAATGGCGCCTCCATTTATCTAAGGCTTGGCCTTATCACCATTCCACAACGATGATCCCAACATGGAGTCTTATACTCTTTTTCCCTAGAAAAGGTTTTGTCCCAATAGGGTTTTCCTTCTTTAGGTTTTTAATGAGGTAATGCTTCATGGTTGCAATCTTAAGCATTCTCCATGTCTTAAGCTTGAGGGGGAGTGTTGGAATGAAGAATAAATGATGAAGGAAGAAGGCCTTTAACTCTTGTAGTAAAGGTGTGTGGTCTAAGTCTAAGGGGAGTGTCTAAGTCTTGTTTGTGTTTTAGTATTATGTTATCTTTGTAGCCATTCATGTATAAGGTAATCCTTGTATCCAAACAAGCCTAGACTAGATTAGTATAAATATTTATCTCTCTCCTCATTTGTAACTTAGAAACTATTATTCTCATTTTCTTAATACAATTATTCTTCTCTAATCTCTCTAATATCTCATTCTCTCATTCTCTAATTCTATAAATCTCTTAATCTCATATTTTTTCATTACTGAATGATCGGCTAGGACTAACGATATGCAGTTTTCTTTGAACCTGTGGAAACCCAACTTTGTTGTTAATAATGGTATTAAGTTGACACTAGCGCCCAAATCGCACAGGCATTGCGTGAAAGTTAACGATCCTAGTGCACATGGTAGAGTAAAGCTTCCTGGGTCTGCAACCTTTTCTTTGATAACCTTACGTTGGATGATGGCGCTGCACTCATGGGTGAGTTCTACTATTCCTTTCATTTCCTCAGTATTCTCTCGCACAACATCCTTCAAATATTTTGATCATTTTGGTACCATATAAAATGCTTCAAGTAGGGGAAAACTCAGTTTAACCATGCTCATATGCTCGTCAAAGAGTGCTTTGTTCTTATCCCTCAAGTGTTTCTTGAATCTCCCAGGGAATGGAGTTTTTGGCTCATATGGAGGTGGGTTTAATTGGTCTTTCTCGTTTAGTTCTGTTGGTGTCCTGCTTCTAGGTTTGTATTTGGCGGTTTCCTCTGTTTCATCTTTTCTTTTTTCAGTATCCTCGTCGGGTTTTGATCTTGCGCCTCCCCCTAATTAGTTCTCGAAATGTCCTCATTCAGGTCTCTAATGTCCAGATTCTTTCCCCTACGTAGTGTGACAACATTGACTAATTTTTGGGGGTGTTCTTTTGTTGTGAAGGTTTTGTAGAGGTTGCTTATTTAGAATGTTGAGCTTCTTTTAAATAGGCATGTGCAGATAGTCCTTCAAATTTGGAATGCAGGTCACCATACATGTTGTCCATTTTTTTTGTTGATATTTCTTTATTCTTGCGTCTAGCTCCATTGCATGTTTGCATTTTCCTTCAAGGAGTTGCTTCAATATTGATGTAAGATCGTTAGTTGCTGATGTTTGGTGTGGTTGTGATGCTTGAGACTGGTATCCTATAGATGTCGGACGATGTTGTGGTGCATGGTTATTATGCAAACAACACTGTTTATCATTATTAGGAACTGGATAGAAACATAAGTTTCACAGTGTGTTCTTAGATTTAATTTGACTTAGTTGTCCCTTTAAACCTAAAAAGTATAGGTGGGGTTACCGCCAAATTTCATCGTTAAATCATAGGTTTTAAACTCAATCCTTTCGATGATTTTAGTATTTGATCTTGGGTCAGACTTTTCGTAAAAGGATATGCTATATTATCAGCTGATTTGATGTAATCTAACAAAATTACAACATTTGAACTCCACATCAGAATATCTTCCAGAAAATTTTGAAGATTCTCTGCTTCTTCTACTTTTTTGTACAACACAATGAACTCAGATTCCATTGTTGACATAGCCATCACTGTTTGTTTTGAAGGTTTCCAGGATACTGCAACATCCCCAAGTTTAAATACATATCCACTTGTGGACTTCAAGTTTTTGGAATCTGATATCCAATTAGCATCAGTATATTCTTCTAACACGATAGGTTCTGAACCGTAATGCAGTTCATAATTTTTGGTAAAGCGTAGTAATTTAATACTCTAGTTATCGCTTTCCAATGGATGTGCCATGGATCGCTTGTGTACCTACTTAGTACATTTACCGAGTGAGCTAAATCTGGTCTAATACATTTAGTCAAGTACATTAGACTTCTGATTACTCGAGCATACTCATTTTGTGGTATCCACAATTGTTGTGGAGGTTCCAATTGAATAGTAATTGAATCTATCAAGTACCTTTTCAGCGAAATGCTGTTGGAATAATATTTATTCTCCAGGATGTCTAGTGATTTTAATTCCGAGAATTATATCAGCTAGTCCCATATTCTTCATTTCAAACTGTCCATGTAATATGGTTTTAGTCTGATTTATAATGTTGTTGTCACTTCCAACGATAAGCATATCATCTACGTATAAGCATAACATAACATATGCATATTTCGTAGTTTTGAAGTACATACATTTATCGCATTCATTTATGTGGAACCCATTTCACATCATAACTTGGTCAAATTTCTCATGCTACTGCTTTGGAGCTTGTTTAAATATGTACAACAATTTTGCAAGTCCACAGACCTTGTCTTCTTGTCCAGGAATAACAAACCCTTCATGTTGTTTCATGTATATTTCTTCTTCAAGATCTCCATTAAGAAAAGCAGTTTTTACATTCATCTGGTGAATTTCCAGATTTTGTATTGTTGTGATGCATATGATAGTTCTTATAGAAGTTATTCTCGTCACAGGAGAATACGTGTCAAAGAAGTCTAGACCTTCTTTCTGATGAAATCTTTGGACCACAAGTCTGGCTTTATACTTGTCAATAGTCCCATCGGTTTTTAATTTGGTCTTAAAGATTCATTTACAACCTAGAGCTTTGAACTCTTCTGGTAAATCTATTATGTAAAACGTATGGTTTGCATAATTGAATTGAATTCACTGTTGACTGCTTCCTTCCAATAAGGAGCATCAGGTGTAGACATCGCTTCCGCAAAAGTATTTGGTTCATTTTCTGTGAGTAAAATCATCAGAAAATCATCACCAAATTTTTTCTCCTTTTGAGCTCTTTTGCTACGTCTGAGTTCAATTTTAGCATTTTGTCCATTGTCTAGACCAATGGCAGAAGTGTTTGCTTCACCTACATCTCTTTCTTTCCTAGTCAGTTTAGGGTGTAATTTATCCTTACATAGAAAAATATCTTCGAAAAAGATGTATTTCATGATTATAATTGTATTTACATGGATATATAGAATATCTGATTTGTGAACCATAAACCGATAAGCACTACTATGGTGCGCATATTTGATGAAAATACAATCAACTGTTTTTGGAACAGGTACTGCCATTTTTGCTAGGCACTCTCACACTTTCATGTATTTGTATAAAGGGACTATACCTTTCCACAGTTCATACGGAGTTTTTCTCGTTACTTTGTATGAGATTTTATTTAGAATATAATTTGACGTCATTAAAGCTTCCCCCCCACATGACTGTCGTTACATTCATTTTGATCACCACATTTTTCTAAAGTACCAACTTATCGGCGTGAAAGTTGATGCTAAATCTAGCCTTGCTCAGGAGAGTACCACAAATTAGGTTATTCTTTATGTTGGGCACATGTCTCACATTTGTGAGGGTGATCTCATATCCTGAATTCAACTTCAGTATCACCTTTCCATGTCCAAATACCTTGGATGAATGTATGTCGCCCATCATGATTTTCTCATCTTTGTGGCACTGTTGATAGGTATTGAACATTGTCTTATCTTTGCAGATGTGGGCCATTGCACCGGTATCATACCACCAGTCCAATGGGTTTCCCTCCACTGAATTGACTTCATTAGTCACAACACTACAGAGATCTGCTTCACTGAGGTTTGCAACACATGCCCGTGATGTAAGAACTTAGGTGGGCTGTCTTTTCACCGAGAATCTTAGGTTAATGGACAGAATTTGATGGAAGTGAAGGGGTGGATCGAAGGCACCACACAAGCTGTGAAAGGGGTTTGTGATACTCCAAGAACTTCAACCAACAAGGTTGAAGAACACGGCTGCAAGCAAGAGTTGCTGGCAGCTACTTTTAGACTAAGGGTCTTTAGGTTTTTGTTAAAATACTTGTTATTTCATTAAGTGTAAACAAGAAGGCTTATCTAATGCCTTGTTATAATTTTAGGGTAAACTACAAAGCGTTTAACCTTTCAGAGATTAAAACAACATGTAGTTTACTTATTAGCAATTAAAATAAATATTGGGCTCTAATTAGTTAACATGACTTAACCCCAATTTAAACACTTAGTCTAAAAGAAACAGAAATAAGATAGAAAGCCCAATAATACTTAGGCTCAGAATTTGCCTGAAGACTTGTGAATGAAATGGATTTGTGAACAAGTCTTCAACGCCTTGCGCACTAAGAGTATTGCCTCAATAAAACATTCTTCGGAAAACCCAATGGGACAAAACCGAAGATAGGAAAAATAGTACAATTTCCTAGAACGACTTTTGGTGTCTTTACCGAATGATAATGGTAAAGACACCGGAGGAGGAAGAGTCTTTTAGAAGGAACCTCCATGGTGCAAGCTGGAATGGAGTTCCGGACGTTGGTGCAAGAACTGGACCGGTCTGGTCGGATGCGTGAGCCGGGCTGGACGTCTGGACGGCTGGTCGTGGGCTGGTCGTCTGGGTCAGCTCAGAGTCTTCTTCGGTTCTACTCTCTAATAGCATGCTGAACTCGTCTCCTAAAGCTTTCCTCTTGGACCGCGTGAGTGGTCCAGGTGGAATGACCGGTGCAATGACTGGCTCGATGTCCTCATCATTCCCTCCCTCTTGAAGTGCTTTGGTACCCAAAGCAAAATCCTCACCTGCATCAAACAACTCTAAGTCAGAAACATTGAAAGTACTAGAGACGTTATACTCACTTGGAAGTTCGAGCTGATAGGCGTTGTCGTTGATTCTCTGAAGGACGCGGAAGGGACCATCTCCCCGTGGTGCAAGCTTGCTCTTCCGTCGCTGGAGAAATCTCTCTGGGCGCAGGTGTAGCCAAACCCAATCTCCCTCCTTGAAGACCATGTGTCGGCGGCCGTTGTTGGCATTCTTGACGTTCTGGATATTCTGTTGCTCCAGATTGGCCTTGGTCTCCTCATGAAGCCGCTTGATGTAGTCTGCCTTGGCTTCTCCCTCCAAACTGATGGCGTCTCCCAACGGAATGGGTGTAAACTCGATGGGAGTTATCGGGTTGAAGCCGTAGACAACTTAAAAAGGTGAACGCTTTGTGCCGGAATGCGTGACTCTGTTGTAGGCAAACTCGACGTACGGGAGGCATTCCAGCCAATTCTTCAGATTACAGCCGATTGTTTCCCTCAAAGTCTGGGACAAGGTCCTGTTGACAACCTCGGTCTGTCCGTCCGTCTGTGGATGATATGCTGTAGTGAACAGAAGGTTGGTGCCTAATTTTCGCCACAAAGCTCGCTAGAAGTGGCTCAAGAACTTGGTGTCACGGTCTGAAATGATCGTCCGGGGAATACCGTGAAGTCGGACTATCTCCTTGAAGAACAGGTCGGCGATCTGGCTTGCGTCATTGGTCTTGTTGCAAGCGATGAAGTGTGCCATCATGGAAAATCTATCGACCACGACAAAGATGGAGTCCTTGTTGTGTAATTTCGGCAGGCCTAGGACGAAATCCATGGAGATATCTGTCCAAGGTGCGGATGGGACTGGCAGTGGCATGTAAGGACCCTGCGGATGTATCTTGGACTTAGCCTTTTTGCAGATAAGGCATCGGGCGCAGTATGTCTCGACATCTCGGCGCTGATGAGGCCAATAGAAGTGCTCCTTAAGCATGCTTAAGTTCTTGTCAATGTCGAAGTGGCCCATGAGGCCTCCGCCGTGTGCCTCCCTGAGAAGCAGCTCTTGGATCGATCCTCTCGGAATGCAGAATTGTTTGTCTTTGAAGAGGAATCCGTCATGTAGGAAAAAACGGCTGTAGTTGCCTTTGCCGTGCTGTAGGTGAGCCTGGGCGAAGTCGACATCGTCGGCGTACAGCTCCTTTATAATCTCGAAGCCTAAAACTTTGGACTACATGACAGATATGAGGCTGTATCGGCGAGATAACGCTTCATCGACAACGTTGTCCGTACCTTTCTTGTAATTGATGACGTACGAAAAGGTCTCGATGAATTCCAACCAACGGGAATGGCGTTTATTCAGCATGGACTGTCCACGGAGGTGCTGGAGCGTCTGATGATCGGTGTGAATGACACACTCATGGGCAAGCAGATAATGCTGCCAGGTTACTAGGGCACGAACAAGGGCATAGAGTTCCTTTTCGTAGGTCAGATAGTTAAGTGCAGCTCCACTTAACTTCTCACTGAAGTAGGCGACTGGTCGTCCGCCATGGGTAAGGACGGCTCCAATTCCAACGCCTGAAGCATCACACTCGACCTCGAATGTCTGCGTGAAGTCTGGTAGCATGAGGACTGAGGCGTGTGTAAGGCGTTCCTTGAGTAGCTGGAAGGCCTTGTCTTGCTCGGGTCCCCAACGGAAGTCATGGTTCTTCTTGATCGTCGAGGTTAACGGACCAGCTATCGTGCTGAAGTCTCGGACGAACCGTCGGTAGAAGCTGGCGAGTCCTTGAAAGCTGCGGACCTGACTGGCGGTCGTCGGTGTGGGCCAATCCTGTATGGCCTTGATCTTTTCGTCGTCCACCCAAAGTCCCTGGGAACTTACGACGAAACCATGGAAAACAACTTGGTCGGTGCAGAATATACATTTCTTGAGGTTGGCGTACAACTGCTCTCTCTGCAGGGTGGTGATCACGGCCTCTAAGTGCTCCAGGTGGTCTCGATAGGTCGTGTTGTAGACGAGAATGTCGTCGAAGTAGACCACTACGAACTTGCCGATGAACGGGCGAAGAACCTCATTCATAAGTCGCATGAAGGTACTGGGCGTGTTTGATAGGCCAAATGGCATTACCAGCCACTCATAAAGACCATGCTTGGTCTTGATGGCAGTTTTCCATTCATCTCCCTCTCGCATCCTCACTTGATGGTATCCACTTTTCAGATCGATTTTGGAGAAGACTGTGGCTCCGCTGAGCTCGTCTAGCATGTCATCCAGTCGTGGGATCGGGTGCTGGTACTTAATAGTGATGTTGTTGATGGTGCGGCAGTCGACGCACATCCTCCAACTTCCGTCCTTCTTGGGTACCAAAAGAACCGGAACGGCACAAGGGTTGAGGCTCTCACGAACGTATCTTTGAGCCATGAGGTCCTGGACTTGTCGTTCTAATTCTTTAGCCTCCTCGGGGTTTACTCTCGTCTGGGAAGATGTCCGTATACTTGTCTAATAGGGCGCGGATCTCGGCAGGTAAGGGAGGCTCAGTTCCAGCCGTGTGTAAACTCTCTCTGTAGAGCATCAAGACGACCTGAGTGCCTGCGGTGTAAGTGGCTTTCCGCATGTCTGCCACATTTATCAGAAAATTCTTCTTTCTGGCGTGTTGATCTTTCGCCATCTTTGACTGCATCTCTTGGATAGCGTGTGCAGACATTGGGGCTAAGTTGTATCTACGCTTGTCGTGGATGAACGAGTAGAAGTTGGTTCGTCCGTTGTGCGTAGTCTCTCGGTCGAATTGCCAAGGTCATCCGAGCAGAAGATGTCCAGCTGACAACGGGACGACGTCGCAGGTGACCTGGACCTGGTATCTGACGATACTGAAAGAGACCTTTACTTGGTCCGAGATGTATAACTCCGTCTTGTTGTTCAGCCATCGGAGCTTGTAGGGCTTGGGATGCTTGGTCACGGGCAATCCCAGTTTCTCCACCATGTATTTACTGGCGGCATTTGTACAGGATCCTCCGTCGATGATAAACGAGCACACTTTCCCAAGTATGGTGCATTTGGAATGGAAAATGTTTTCTCGTTGTTCTTCTTCCTCTGGCTCGAATCTCGAGCTAAGAACGCGTCGGATCATAAGCATTTCTCCGGAATCGGCATACTCAATGTCCTCATCGGACTGATGGGTCGAAAATGCTTGCTCCTCTTGTTCGTCTTCGGAATCATAATCTCCGGAAGCAGTGAGTACCATTGTCCGTTAGGTGGGACAATCCCGGGACATGTGTCCTCTGCCTTTACATTTGAAGCAGACGATCTCGCCGCTCTGCTGAGGCTGGGAAGGGGTCGTGGTGCTGGGTGGTCTAGAGGCTGAAGGGGCCGGTCTGGGGGCTGAGATGGAGGCGACGGCTTTGCCTTTGAGCCGTGGGTCAATGGGTTGAGTCATCCTCTCGAAAGGCTTGGTACCAGCGCTCCACATGTTCTTGGGTCGAGAAGGTGTGGCAAGCTTCCACTTATGGCACTTCTCAATCTGGACTGCTAGGTGGAACAGCTCGCCTAGGTCGTGGTAAGGCTGCAACTCAATCTTTCTGGCAATTAACTCCTTCAAGCCGTCAACGAATTGGGCCATAAGGCTCTCCTCAGACTTGTCTACATCGAGTCGGTTGCGGAGGTGCTCGAATTCATTGAAGTATTCGGACACCGTCTTGCTTTCTTGAGTGAGACGTCGGAAACGTCGCTGAAGCTCGCGGTGGAAGTGGGGCGGCACGTATCGTCGCCTCATGATCTGGGTCAGCTCGACCCATGAAGTCACAGAACCCATACGAGCTTGTCTACGGGCGGTGACATCTCGATCCCACCATGCTAGTGCATGGTCTGTGAATTTCTCTGTCGCAAAGATGACCTTTCGGGGATCGTCGTAGTTGTAGTACTCGAAGATAAGTTCCATGCGTCTCTCCAAGTCTAGGTATTCTTCGGCATCAAGTTTGCCCGAGAAGGGAGGTGGATTCATCTTGACCTCCGGATAGTGAGCTGCTGGATGAGGTGGGGGTGGTTGTGGCTCATCGTTGTAGTATTGATATCGACCCATGGGTGGTCGATCCTGATGATAGGGAGGCGAGGCAGGTGCTGCAGTGGGCGGTGCGGGTTGTCCTAACCGCTCGAGGTGGGTCGAGAAGGTAGACATCTGGGCAGTCAAAGCTTGCAATAGCTGAATCATTGTTTGGTTGGCTTGCCCTGACGTAGACTCGTCTTGCCTTACATATTTTCTTTTCCGAGAAAAGGAAATTTCTAGAAATAGAAAGTTTTCCGAAAAGGAAACTTGCACATTATAGTAACTTTCCTTAATTGGAAAATTTCCACAGATTTTATTTTTATTTTTATATAATAAAGAAACTAATTAAACGCAAAAAGAAACAATTAAGAAAGAAAAAAAATATCCTGAGAAAAAAATATTACCTAAAAAAACTAAAAATAGAAACTAAGAAATAGAAAAATATCCTAAAATTTAAAGGGAATCTAATTTAATGCCTATTTTCCTAAATGTAAACTTCCTAAAAACTAAAAGGAAACTAATTTAATTGCCTAAGAAAAATCTAGGAAACTTCCTAAGACAATCTAGAAAACTTCCTAAACTAATTTCCAGTCTAGAAAATTTATGGAAACTAACTAATATGCTATCTAAAGACTAGGGAAAATTTCCTAAAAACTAAGACTAAGAACCTAGACACCAAACTAACCTCGTAAACCTAGCCGCCTAAGACTAAACTCGGACTGCTCACGGAAAACCTAAGCTAGACACGGCAGGGACAGGCGGCTATCCTAGCTACACGGACCCTAAGACTGGACTAGCGAACAAGACACAGACACACTAAACCTAGTGGGACGCGGGACGGGTTGAATGCTAGCGGGGTGGGTCGCGACACGCTAAAACCTAACGAGGGATAAGGGGCATGACCGGGATGCTAGAAAACTACACACGCTGAACGGGAAGGAAACACACGCTAGGATGCTACACTCAGACAAACCTAAAGCGGGACGCGGGACGGTTGGATCCTAGGACTAGACGCATGCGGGACAGGTACTTGACACTCACGGGATAAGACGCGACTTAGACTAACAAACACACGGACCAACGAACTATGCACACACAAGCGGGTACACCTAGGACTAGACGTGGCTACTCACGGCTTGGAGCTAAGGATGCGGAACACAAAACTTAGCCTAACACTCACAACTAAAGGAAACCTAGCAAAGAACAAGCAACACACAACTCCTTATGGATTTTCAAGAATGGTGAAAGTGTTCTAGGTGAGTTTCTAAAAGGTCATATATTGTTTTTAAACAACCTAAACAATACTTTGTTTGTTTTTCTTTAAAAAAACAATTTCTAGCAACAAATAAACAATGAAACAAACAAAATTCTTCTATTTTTTTTTTGAATTATGAAAACAAGAAAAAAAGGATTGATAGAACCTGAGTTTTTTTTTTTTGTATTTTGTTTGTAGGATGGTTGTGGTATGTAACTTGATTCCTCTCCTTCTTACCGAGAACCTCAGGGGAAAGAGAAAGAAACACAATCAAAAGCCAAAAAAACTGTTGAACAAAAACAATGAAAAATTGCCAAAAACAAAAGGATAGAATCAACCTGATGAGCAGGAGCTTTAAGCTCTGATACCAAATGATGTAAGAACTTAGGTGGGCTGTCTTTTCACCGAGAATTCGATGAAAGTGAAGGGGTGGATCGAAAGGACCACACAAGCTGTGAAAGGGGCTTGTGATACTCCAAGAACTTCAACCAACAAGGTTGAAGAACACGGCTGCAAGCAAGAGTTGCTGGCGGCTACTTTTAGACTAAGGGTCTTTAGGTTTTTGTCAAAATAGTTGTTATTTCATTAAATGTAAACAAGAAGGCTTATATAATGCCTTGTTACAACTTTAAGGTAAACTCCAAGGCGTTTAACCTTTCAGAGATTAAAACAACATCTAGTTCACTTATTGGTAATTAAAATAAATACTGGGTCCTAATTAGTCAACATGACTTAAACCCAATTTAAACACTTATTCTAAAAGAAACAGAAATAAGATAGAAAGCTCAATAATACTTAGGCTCAGAATTCGCCTGAAGACTTGTGAATGAAATGGATTTGTGAACAAGTCTTCAACGCCTTGCGCACTAAGAGTATTGCCTCATTAAAACCTTCTTCGGAAAACCCAATGGGACAAAACCGAAGATAGGAAAAAGAGTACAATTTCCTAGAACGACTTTTGGTGTCTTTACCGAATGGTAATGGTAAAGACACCGAAGGAGGAAGAGTCTTCTAGAAAGAACCTCCATGGTGCAAGCTGGAATGGAGGTCCGGACGTGGGTGCAAGGACTGGACCGGTCTGGTCGTGACGTGGTCCTGGTAAAGGTGGACGCACGGATCCAATATCGGCAACAGGGTGAGCCAGGGGCGGAAGACTTGAAATGGCACGATGGAGGTTTTTGGCGTGATGATGATGGAAGATCAGTAGGAATGAAAGAATGGCAAATGGGATAATTAAATGAAACAAATGTTGAGATGGATTAAGTTTGGAACGGTTGATGAAATGGTGAGAGAATGGATCGAATGGTGAGATTCCAAAGATGTGGAAACCTTTGAATCACCAAACTTGTTTTGATCAGGATATGACACACCGGAACAAGGTTTTCTCAATCTAGCAAACTAGATATAACGCACTAGTAAGGGGATTGAGAGAATGAGATCAAACAAGAATATTTTCAAACTGGAAAATTATTATTAAAATTCGATCTGTCTGAGTACAATGGCCACGGTCAAACATATACACTTCGAAAAGAAATTCAAATCTGCATGGTCAAGATGCTTTGCATGATTGGCACAGAAAACCAATCATTTATGACAAAGACCAAACAGAAAACAAGACAGCCAAATCGTGTATTCACACGCAAAAGAAGATGGGCCGGGCCGTGATGGGTCACCTTTAATTCCCCTGAGTCATTAAGCCACTGGAGGGGGTACGGCTTTGGGTGGGGCAGCTCCTTAAGACCTAGTTTCCTGACCATGGACTCACTAGCAACATTAGTACTGCTACCACCATCAATTATCAAACTACATACCTTTCCTTGGATTAGGCAGCGTGAGTGAAAAAGGTTTTCCCTTTGTTCCGGTTCATCTGCCTTAGATTGGACACTTAGGGACCTTCTCGCTACAAGAAGTTGACCAGAAACCGGTGGTTCTTCTTCCCCACTGGTCAAGGGGTCAAGGTTCTCTTCCTCTTCAGACTGGACCTCTCCATTTTCCATGATAATCATGGTCCGCTTGTTGGTGCACTCGTTTGCATAGTGCCCTAGACCTTGGCACTTGAAACACCGAATCTCCCGGGTTCTGGTGGTTCGCTCCTCGGCCTTGTGCTTATCCGGCCTAGGTGGGAATGGGTTGGAAGTTGTCCTAGACACGGCCGGCCTGGATTCAAAGGTGCGGGTTGGTTTAAAGTCCTTGTTGAAAGTTAACTTGGGACCCACGGTTCCTGCACCATAAAACCGAGTGTTAGTCCTCCATTTAAGCTGTTGCTCTATAAGCAAAGCCTTGTGTAGCATCTCCTCCAGTTCCACATAATGTTGCATCTCCAGCCGGTCTTGTATCTCCTGGTTGAGTCCACTCATGAAGCGCGACATGGTGGCTTCACGGTCTTCGGTTACTCCGGCTCGGATCAAGAGCATCTCCATCTCTTTGAAGTAATCATCTACACTCTTGTTGCCTTGTTGTAGATGCCTTAGTCTTTGATGGAGGTCTCTGTGGAAATGGTTGGGAACAAAGCGCCGTCTCATGAGGAACTTGAGTTCTTCCCATGTCTCAATGGGATACTCTCCATTGCGTCTGCTAGAAGTAACCACCTGATCCCACCAGCTTAGGGCATAGTCATAAAACTCTATAACAGCCAAATTAACTTTGTTAATCTCACTATAAAATTAGCAATTAAAAACGAGTTCTATTTTAGTTTCCCAATCAAGACAAATAATGGGATCATTGTGGCCATTGAAGGGTGGAATCTTCAGCTTGAGATTGTTGAATTGATCCGGCTGAGGAGGTAGGTTTGGGACCTTATGGTGACGTCTTGGTCGATCATGTGACCTACAGAATTGTAGAACCGAGTCGCTCCTTCATCACCAACAAAGGTCCTACGACCTAAGCTTCCTGCGTCCGAGGCATGCTCCTGCGGTTCAGGCGTGAGACCTCGTACACGTCTAGGAGGGATAGGGTTTCTTAGTCGTGGTTGTCGTCCATTTGGTAAAACCCTATGGATCTCCTCACGGATGCCATCACGGATGCCAAGTTGGATTGTTTGAAACCGCTCTTCTATGGTCCGGTTGAGTCTGGTTGCTAACTCATCAAATAGGCGGTTGAACCGGTTTGCTTCAGACTCCTCTTCATTGTCTCCTGCCATGTAAACACTTTAAACAAGTTAAATGTTCACGGAAATAAGTTTAAACAATAAGATTTCACACGATTTTTCAGAAGATGAATGGTCACTTAAGAAGTTCAATGGTTTCTTAATAGATAATCGATGAATAATAAGAAAGGGTGAAGGGCTCAGCCTGATGTCTGCTCTGATACCACTTGACGTGGTCCTGGTAAGGGTGGACGCACGGATCCAAGACCTGCAACAGGGTGAGCCAGGGGCGGAAGACTTGAAATGGCACGATGGAGGTTTTTGGCGTGATGAAAATGGAAGATCAGTAGGAATGAAAGAATGGCAAATGGGATAATAAAATGAAACGAATGCTGAGATGGATTCAGTTTGGAACGGTTGATGAAATGGTGAGAGAATGGATCGAATGGTGAGATTCCAAAGGGGTGGAAAACTTTGAATCACCAAACTTGTTTTTATCAGGATATGACACACCGGATCCAAAACAAGGTTTTCTCAATCTAGCAAACTAGATATAACGTACTAGTAAGGGGATTGAGAGAATGAGATCAAACAAGAATATTTTCAAACAGGAAAATTCTTATTAAAATTCGATCTGTCTGAGTACAATGGCCACGGCCAAACATATACACTTCGAAAAAAAATTCAAATCTGCGTGGTCAAGATGCTTTGCATGATTGGCACAGAAAACCAAGCATTTATGACAAAGACCAAACAGAAAACAAGACAGACAAACCGTGTATTCACACGCAAAAGAAGATGGGTCGGGCCGTGAAGAAATGCCATCAAAATATGTCAAGGCCTTATGGGCTTGTTCCTTTTAAAGATGCACCAGGCCCCATTAAAAACTCATGTGAGAAAAAACCAAAGGGAAAAACCTCACATGGGAAAAGGGAACCGAGTGTACCCTTAATCCCAATCACATAAACCCAAAGACAAATTAAAATGGACTTAGAAAAGATGAGAAAAAGAATGGGTCAGGAATAACCCAATAGAGTCTTGGAGAGCCTTGGTCCGGGATAGGGTCATGGGACCAGGTGGAACGGTCCATGACGTCGGGACAGGGCTGGTCGAAGTGTTGGTCGAGTGACGGGTCGTTGGGTCGATGCGGGCTGTAGACCTGGTCGAAGCGCGGGTCGAGACTCTGGTCGAGGCGCTGGTTGAAGTCCTGGTCGAGGCTTGGGTCACTGGTTGGTCGTCCGTTCGTCCTTGCTCACGTCCTTGGCCACGTCCTGGACCAACCTCCATGCACTCGTCCGGGTACGCACGGCCCTCGTTCTCGTTTGCATCCGGCTTCTCGTCCTGGCCATCGTCTGTTCCATTGACCAGTTGGTCCGGTCTAGCGTCCAGGCTCACATCAGGTCGGATGTGTGAGCCGGGATGGACGTTTGGACGGCTGGTCGTGGGCTGGTCGTCTGGGTTAGGTCGGGGTCTTCTCCGGTTTCACTCTACAATAGCATGCTGAGCTTGTCTCCTAAAGCTTTCCTCTTGGACCGCGTAAGGGGTCCAGGTAGAATGACCGGTGCAATGACTGGCTCGATTTCCTCATCAGTCTGCCTTATGACCCAACTTCCCACAGTTGTGACACTTTCCACTGAACTTCTTTGCACTATAAATATGCTTCTTGAAACTCGTGGAGCTAGTGGCTCTGGAGTTCTTGAACTTTTAATTATTTTCTCCCATTTTGCTCTTACCCTTTGCCTTAAGCTGTTCAGCAAGGTAAACTTGATACCTTCTCTCTTCATTCTTGGAGAGGAGAATCTTTGCCTCATTGTAAAGTCTTGAGATCATCGATTTAAGCGACATTTCTTTTGCTTGTGTTTCAAGTAATTCTTGAAATCCACCAGCACGGTGGTTACTGCTCAATGGTGCAGTCAACGATGAAAGCTTCAGAAAGGATCATTCCTTCAGCTGTGATTTCATTGTTGATCAACTACAATTACTCAACTTGATCCATTATAGACCTTGAGTCCACCATTTTGAAATAAAGAAGCTTTGCCACAGTATATCTCTGAAAACCAGCATTTTTAGACTTGTACTTCCTTTCCAAACCTATCCAAAGATGCTTAACAATGAGGTATTATTTTTCATTGTTGTAGACAGAGTACAGGTTGTCCACCAGTCGGCTTAGGATCTAACCTCTGCACAGAAAGTCTGAGTGCTTCCAAGCCTCTAGTGTGGCTAACATGCGCACATGTGTTTCTCCTTCTTTGGGAGTTTCAGGCTTGTCCTCCTTGAGGAGCATGGTCAGGTTCAGAGATGTCAAGTAGAAGTACATCTTCTGTTGCCAGTTCTTGAAGCCATTCCCGTCAAAGTTCTTGTGAAGTAGCACATTTGTGTTGACCGGCACAAGGATGATTTGAGCTGCCACCATTAGTGCAACCTCAGCATTGTTACTTGTGTTTGCCATCTATTAACACTGTTAAACCTTGACTTAGAATCTCATTTTTAATATGTTTTCAGATGCATTTCTAATACATGTGGACACTTTGTAATATTATTTTTTTTCTTCCTCATGCATTTACACTCCCGATCGATCTGAAGGGGATCGATCGATCGCTTTTAGATCGATCGGTTGCTATGAAGCAAGGATCGATCAGAGTTGTATGCTGCGATCGATCTATCTCACGTGGATCGATCAATCCTGATAGCTTACGGTGTCTTGCGATTGATTTTATCTGACATTCGATCGATCGGTCGCCTACCCGATTAACAGCATTGATCTTGCAAAATCGATCGATCGATCGGTCGCATGACCCGCAATACCGGTTTCTGTTACAATTTAGATGATTTCTCTCGAACGACCTACAAGGATCGATCGATCTGAGACCCAGATCGATCGATTCGGTCAAAAAATCTTGAACCAAATTATTCTATTTTTTTCAACATTTAAAATAATTATACTTATTTTGCAAATTCGATTTTTCTCACAACAAATTCGTGTAGAATGCGAATTTTATTGAGTTACGACTGTAGAACCTTATAAAAACTGAATTTTAGAAATATCAATTTGCAATAAAATTTATTTCTTGAAATTAAAATAAACTATTAAATTCACATATTAATATTGAGATATATATATATATATATATATATATGTACAAACATTAATATTGTCATTTATGTGGGCATAACTTATTTCAGCAAATAATTATAGCATTTACATAATTCAACAATATTAAATTATATACTTAAGTATAACATTTTGACCATAAAAAATAAATTCAAGAAAGACTAACATAATTATTAGCAAGAACATAAAAACTAACAATATTTAATTTTATTCTTTGACCAAGAATTAACCTTACAGACATGATTTTTGGATTCAATATTAACAATGACATTTTCATGACAATCATTTTAATATTGACAACTAAATAAGAACATGAATTAATTTTAAAAAAAAAATCATAAGAACAAAAACAAAAAAATATTGGAGGCGGGATGATCCCTTTCCTTAACTCAATAAAATGTCCGCAATGAATGCATTCTTTGAGTCCCTGGATACAACCAAATATTAAGACAAACATGTTTTATTCATGTTTGAATCTACGAGCTATTTATCTACTATATACACAAGACCAAAAATCTACTTCTGAAAGAGAGAATTAGAAGAGGGAGAAAGTACGAACCTGTTAAACTTTGTGAATTCCTGAGCTACCATCACTTAACACCAACAACCAAGAAGATATTTCAAGAGAGATTCAACACTTAGAAACTTCTCAAATAATATCTAAAATGTATCTAATGGTGTTTTCTTTGCTTTAGAATGAATGAATTATTTTTTCCTTTTAGGTAGCTTGGTATTTATAGGGGATGAATGACTTGGTGGTCAAGTAGATTTAAAGGACAAATTTATTTGGTTTTTAATACCAAAATTTATAAGTTACAAAAATCTTTGACCTCCATCTAAATAAATTCTTATTCACATTTTAACTATATATTATGTCCACATACTTATTAATATATTGGTCCAAAAATGCTTTGATTCACCGGGACCATGGACCCCGTCCGTATGGAGAATGAGCCAACAACGCTACTGGCACCTCGAGACAGCCGAGACCCATTTGGTTTTGAGGCATTTGACGAGAGCCTCCCTACATGTGAACTAATGTATGATGAAGCCGACTATATTGAGGAGAAAAGTCCAAGATAAGGTCATAAAGAAGTAAGGGAAGTTAATAACTAAAATGCAGAAGTTTCTGAAGAAGCTAGAGCCATTCCTCCCCTACACCACCTCGAGCGATGAAGAAGAGGATCCCAAGATGAGCTTTGAGCACTTCCCTTATCATGGACCACGACAGTCCTTGGCAGTACCAACGGATGGAGCCCATGGTGGCCAACTAGGAGGCACGACAAGGCCCCAATTCAATTAAAAGAAGAGATGCCATGGTCTAAGTTCCTCCGACAAATCCACAGCATAAAAAGGTACCAGTCCACCAACCATTGTACATATCTCTTTTAATTCTTTGCATGTTATATTTCTTTTACTCTCACCCTCACGGCTTAGGATTCACAAAGACGGTAAAGTTTAAGTCCGGGGGAGGTAACTAGTAGCTAATACTATGTTTAGTTGTTTTGTTTAATATTTGCTTTGAGTCTTATGCATTGCATTGTTAAATAGTTATTTCCATTGAAAAAGCCAAAAAAATTGTAAAACTTGAAAAACAAATTAATAAAATTTCAAAAAAGAACCATTTATATTTGTTTCATTTGATTATAGGATTGAGTCTTAGTGCATATAGGTTGCATTTGCATAGGAGACAATGATTTTTGTAGCCTTAAATAGAATCAGGTTTAGCCACCAATTTGAGTAAGATAGCTTTTACCAAAATCAAAAAAAATGAAAAATTCATGCTTTGATCTCTCGGCTTACTTTTCTAAGTTTAGATGAAATTGCTTGACTAGATGCTAACTCTATAAAATTATCTCACTTTATGGGTTTGTAATGCATGAACAATAGACTTACATAAGTACTTGGATTACCCTTCTTTGTATACCATTCCTTTTGATAGTCCAAGTAGCTACCGTCAACTCTACGGTAGTTCCAAATCCTTCATTTAAACCATTTGTTTTTAAGCCCACATTGTTCTTAATTGAGTGAGGTCTCTTTTGTGCATACATATGTAAAACCCATGAAAATGGGGATAACAAGGAGACGCCTTCTTTGGAGCTAGCCTCGTTTTATGGTTAACAACACCTAGGTGGGAATATGGTTAGAAATGTGATCACCGTTTTAGAAGGGGTATACATGGGAAATCAGGGCTAAGAAAGGGGAACAAGCGTCTGTAAAAAAGGGAAAATAAAGGTAAGAACACTATTGGGTATTCAAAGAAAAGAAAAATAACTCTAGCTCTAAGTGTCTAAGTAAAAGAAAGATCCATGAGAGAAAGCAAAATTTTAAGTCGAAAGATTAGATGGATGGATCCAGGAGAAAAGTTAAAGGAAAAAGAAAAGAAGTACCCCTAGTTTGAAAAATTTAAAAGATCAAGGAAGAGTGAAATAGATTTTTTTCAAGATATTAAGATGGCTTCATCCTTGCAACAAGCGCAAAAATGGAAATGAGTGTAGTAGAAGAATGCAACTCTTTGCATTCATCAAGTGTCCCTATCTTTCTTGATTTTATCACATGTTTTTCATTTTACTCTCCTTAGAGAGAAGCCACATATTTATACTAAACCACCTTGAAACACTTCTTTCAGTTTTTTTCCTCTTAGGCAAATGGTTTGTGATTGCTTACCCATCTATGAGAATCCAGTATGAATTTTAGTAAAGGTTAAAGAGTTAGTAAAAATTATTGCATATTGAGATCTAAACTTAGGCTAAATAGCAAAACAACGACTTGCAATACGTATGGAGAAGTACAAAATATAGATTTGGTTTGTTGCTACTTACTGCTCATCTTGGTTACGTCTCACATATTTATTCTGGCTTATGAGTCCCAATATTCACACGCATTTCATTTAGGATTGTTGAATGCTTGAGGACAAGCAAAAAGCAAGTCCATGGGAATGATGTGATCCACATTTCAATTGTTTCTGTATGCATTTTCATTCATGTTTCCACCTCTTTCTAGTCCATTTATAGCATTTAGAGTCTAGGGATTACCATCATAGCATTTGCATTAGCATATCTCACTTTTTCAGGACTATGGGCTAATGGTGCAAAGTTGGGGTTAAAATATAAGATGCGCACAGTGCAAGACAAATATTATCAATATAATCAAAATGTGCAAAACTCGGGTTCCACAAGACCAAGGTGCGTCTCCTCCTCGTCCATACCAGCAGCCGTCACTTTCCCTCTTTTATCTTCACTATTCAGGATCAAGGTGCCAATTGAAATAGGCAAATACAAGGACGAGGTCTTGTATGATATTTTGCCTATGGAAGCAGGCCATATACTCTTGGAAAGACTGTGGCAATCAGACAGAAAGGTGACTCATGATGGCTATACCAACCGCCACGACTTCACATTGAAAGGCCGTAAGACCACCCTGATTCCTATGTCACCTCATGAGGTATATTTAGACCAACTACATCTTAAGAATCAAAAGAAAGAAGCTAGCAAGTCTAAGGTGCTGAAATCTAAAACCAACTTTTATATTAAGGCTAGTGAGATCAAGCGTAGTCTTAGCCTTAAAACCCCGATCCTTATGCTAATATATAAGGATCATGTGCTTGTATCTACTAACCAAGAGCCGATACTCCCGAGCAGTTTGAAAGATCTTTTGCAGGGGTTCCAGGACGTGTTTCCAAAAGAGCGTCCCAATGGTTTGCCACCCATTTGTGGGATAGAACACCAGATTGATCTGGTCCCTGGGGCTACCTTACCTAACCGGTCAGCCTATCGTACCAACCCAGTGGAGACCAAGGAATTGCAAAGACAGGTCGACGAGCTCATGGCCAAGGGACACATCCGTGAAAGCATGAGCCCGTGTGTTGTGCCTGTCCTCCTTGTCCCTAAAAAAGATAGGACTTGGCGCATGTGTGTTGATTGCAGGGCAATCAACAACATCACGGTAAAGTATCGCCACCCTATCCCTAGGTTAGATGACATTCTTGATGAACTACATGGATCTAAGATATTCTCTAAAATAGACCTTAGAAGTGGTTATCACCAAATAAGGATGAAAGAGGGTGATGAGTGGAAAACCGCTTTTAAAATTAAGCATGGTCTATATGAATGGTTAGTCATGCCCATTGGCTTAACCAATGCCCCTATTACATTTATGAGACTTATGAACCATGTGCTTAGGGAATTTATAGGACATATTGTAGTTGTGTATTTTGATGACATCTTAGTATATAGCAAAACCTTGGAAGATCATGCGCATCATCTTAAACTTGTTTCAGAAGTGCTTAGGAAAGAAAGGTTTTATGCTAATATGAAGAAATACACTTTTGGAACAGAAACATTGTTTTTCTAGGTTTTGTAGTAAGTGTTGCAGGTGTACAAGTGGATGAGGAGAAAGTCCGAGCCATACGTGATTGGCCTAGTCCAAAGACCGTGGGGGAAGTCCGCAGTTTTCACGGTCTAGCAGGATTCTATAGGCGCTTTGTTAAAGACTTTAGCACGTTGGCAGCACCTTTGACTGAGGTTATCAAGAAGGATGTGGGTTTCAAATGGGAGAAGGAGCAGGAATTGGCGTTCCAGATGATTAAGGACAAGCTTACTAATGTACCTTTATTGGCATTGCCTAATTTTTCTAACACTTTTGAGATTGAGTGTGATGCCTCAGGTGTTGGGATAGAAGCTGTTCTTATGCAAGACCGTAAGCCCATTGCCTACTTCAGTGAAAAGCTTGGAGGTGCCACACTGAACTACCCAACATATGACAAAGAGTTGTATGCTCTTGTCCGATCATTACAAACTTGGCAACATTACTTGTGGCCCAAGGAGTTTATGATACATACGGACCATGAGTCACTCAAGCATCTCAAGAGCCAACATAAGCTCAACAAACTTCATGCTAAGTAGATGGAATTCATATAAACATTTCCATATGTCATAAAATATAAGCAAGGCAAATAGAATGTGGTAGCTGATGCCTTGTCACGCAGGTATGCTCTTCTATCTACTTTAGAAGTAAAACTTAGGGAATTTGAACATATGAAAGAATTGTATGATACTGACCCAGACTATGGAGAAATCTATACATTTTGTCTTAAGAATCCCACAGGACGCTGTTTTGAGCAAGAAGGATACTTGTTCTATGAAAACCACATATATGTTACATCTTGTTCCATGAGGGAGTTGTTTGTCTGTGAGGCCCATGCTGGTGGACTCATGGGATACTTTGGCGTGTCTAAGACCTTAGCCGTGATGCGTGATGCGTGAACACTTTTACTGGCCACACATGAGGAAAGATGTGGAGAGGATATGCAGCCGGTGTGTTAAGTGCAAGCAGGCTAAGTCCACAACTCAGCTCAATGGTTTGTATCATCCCTTACCCATTCCGGAACATCCTTGGGTAGACTTTTCCATGGATTTTATCTTAGGACTGCCTAGAACACGTAATGGGAAAGATAGAATTTTTTTTGTTGTTGATAGGTTTTCCAAGATGTCGAATGTAGGAAAACGGATGATGCCTTGCATATAGCTAATCTATTCTTTAAGGAAGTAGTTAGGTTGCATGGCATGCCTAAGACTATTGTGTCTGATAGGGACACTAAGTTTTTGAGTCATTTTTGGCGCACCTTATGGTCTAAGTTAGGTACCAAGTTGTGTTTTTCCGCTACCTGCCACCCTGAGAGTGACGGCCAAACAGAAGTTGTCAATAGAACCTTAGGATCCCTATTGTGTGCATTTGTTGGAAAGAATCTTAGAACTTGGGAAGATCATTTGCCACATGTAGGATTTGCATACAATCATTATGTTCATTCAGCATCTAAGCATTCACCATTTCAGATTGTTTATGGTTTTAGTCCTATCTCACCTTTGGATCTAATGCCTTTACCCTTGAATGAATGTGCTAGTCTTGATGGAGAACAGAAGGCTCGTTTGGTTAAACAAATACATGAAAAGGCCTGAGCCAATATTGAGGCCAAAACCAAAAAGTATGGCCAGACCGCTGACAAGCACCAGAGGAAATTTGTATTCAAGCCAGGAGACCAGGTCTGGATCTACCTATGCAAGGACCGGTTCTCTGAAGAACGCCATTCCAAGCTGATACCTAGGGTGGACGGACCGTTCACAGTGGTCAAGCGCATCAATGACAATGCCTACCAGCTTGACTTGCAAGGTAAGTATTCTGTAAGTTCAAGTTTCAATATTGCTGACTTGATTTCTTTTTGTGCAGATGGACCGGATTTGAGGTCAAATCCTCTTTAAGAGGAAGGGGAGGATGTGAGCATGGACGCTGGTTCGAACCAGCCGGACCACGGAACGGACGCTGACCCGGACGGACACAATCATGCTGGCCCGTACGATGTATCGAACGAAGGTCTGGGCAAAGACCTTGAACATCTGGACGTGTGCATGGAGGTTGGCCCCAGACGTATGCATGAACGAACGGACAATCGAACGTGGATTGATCCGGACGAGCGCATCATTGACCCACGGGACGATGAGGACGACCCAACCTCGACCGAAGTCCCGACGAGTATGACGACCCGACCAACGACTCGATCCTTGACCAGGACCTCGACCAGCGCCTCAACCATGTCCTCGACCCGCGCCTCGACCAAGGCCTCAACCAGCACCCCAACCACGGCTTCGAACAGCACCGACCCGTCGATCCGCCCTTCGACCAAAACTTCGACTAGCCTTGACCCGGAGCAAGGACCGTTCCACCTGGTCCCATGACCCGTTCCCGGACCAAGGCGCTTCAAAATTCAATTGGCTTATTCCTAACCCATTTCTTTCCTTATTCTTTCTAAGTCCATTTTTTTTTGTCTTTGGGCTTATGTGATTGGGATTAAGGGTCCACTTGGTTCCCTTTTCCCATGTGAGGTTTTTCCCATTGGGTTTTCTCACATGGGTTTTTAATGGGGTCTGATGCATTCTTAAAAGGATCAAGTCCATAAGTCCTTTGACAACATGTAATGGCATTTCTGTTCTGGGCCCGGCCCATCTTCTTTGTTGGCATGTGTTTTAATTTCTTTGACAGCCTTGTAATCTGTTCAGTCATGGTTCTTAAATGCTTGGTTGTTTGTGCCAATCATGCAAGAACTTGTTGACCATGCATTTCGAATTCTGTCTTTGGCGTGTATATCTTTTTGGCTGTGGCCATTGTAAGAACTTAATCGATTTTGAATTAAGAACTTTTCTTTCTAAAGTGTTCTTGATCGATTCAGTCTTGTAAAATCCTTGTGAATGATTGGTGTGTCATATCCACTCGTGATCAAGTTTGGTTGTCCAAAAATCTATCACATTTTTGGATCTTTACCATTTGATCCATTCCATCTATCAATCCCCCTTCCTATCAACCGCTTCACTCTCAGTTCATTCGACATATCACCTTCACCCATTCCATCATAAACCTCCTATCCAACCAATTCAAGTCTTCCGCCTTGGTTCACCCTGTCGCCGGTCTTGGATTCGTGTGTTCCTCCCTACCAGGACCACGTCAAGTTCATGAGTGGGTAGTTCAGTGTGACACCTCCAACTTTTCACTGAAGTAGGCAATGGGCTTACGGTCTTGCATAAGAACAGCTCATATCCCAACACCTGAGGCATCACACTCAATCTCAAAAGTGTTAGAAAAATTAGGTAAGGCCAATAAAGGTGCATTAGTAAGCTTGTCCTTAATCAGCTGGAACGCCTCCTCCTGCCATTTGAAACCCACATCCTTCTTGATCACCTCAGTCAAAGGTGCTGTCAACGTGCTAAAGTCTTTAACAAAATGCCTATAAAATCTTGCTAGACCGTGAAAACTGCGGACTTCCCCCACGGTCTTTGGACTAGGACAATCACGTATGGCTCGGACTTTCTCCTCATCCACTTGTACACCTGCAGCACTTACTACAAAACCTAGAAAAACAATGTTATCTATTCCAAAAGTGCATTTCTTCATATTAGCATAAAGCCTTTCTTTCCTAAGAACTTATAAAACAAGTTTAAGATGATGCACATGATCTTCCAAGGTTTTGCTATATACTAAGATGTCATCAAAATACACAACTACAAAATGTCATATAAATTCCCTAAGCACATGGTTCATAAGTCTCATAAACGTACTAGGGGCATTGGTTAAGTCAAAGGACATGACTAACCATTCATATAGACCATGCTTAATTTTAAAAGCGGTTTTCCACTCATCACCCTCTTTTATCCTTATTTGGTGATAACCACTTCTAAGGTCTATTTTAGAGAATATCTTAGATCCATGTAGTTCATCAAGCATGTCATCTAACCTAGGGATAGGGTGGCAATACTTTACCGTGACAGGGCAATCAACACACATGCGCCAACTCCCATCCTTTTTAGGGACAGGGAGGACAGGCACGGCACACGGGCTCATGCTTTCATGGATGTGTCCCTTGGCCATGAGCTCGTCGACCTGCCTTTGAAATTCCTTGGTCTCCACTGGGTTGGTACGATAGGCTGGCCGGTTAGGTAAGGTAGCCCCAGGGACCAGATCAATCTGGTGTTCTATCCCACGAATGGGTGGCAAACCATTGGGACACTCTTCTGGAAACACGTCCTGGAACCCCTGCAAAAGATCTTTCAAACTGCTCGGGAGTACCGTCTCTTGGTTAGTAGATACAAGCACATGATCCTTATATATTAGCATAAGGACCGTGGTTTTAAGGCTAAGACTACGCTTGATCTCACTAGCCTTAATATAAAATTTGGTTTTAGATTTCAGCACCTTAGACTTTCTAGCTTCTTTCTTTTGATTCTTAAGTTGTAATTGGTCTAAATATACCTCATGAGGTGACATAGGAATCAGGGTGGTCTTACGGCCTTTGAATGTGAAGTGGTGGCGGTTGGTGTAGCCATCATGGGTCACCTTTCTGTCTGATTGCCACGGTCTTCCCAAAAGTATATGGCCTGCTTCCATAGGCAAAATGTCATACAGGACCTCGTCCTTGTATTTGCCTATTTCAACAGCAAAGAAAAAATGCAGAAGAGACAATTCTTAACAATAAGCTACCTACCTCCTCTTTGCCTCACCTATAAAAAGGAGAAAGTTAAGATCAAGAAAAATATCTGAATATTTTAGTATATCTCTAAGACAAAAACTTTTTACATTTCCTAATAAGTTTGTAACTGAAAACCTTTTATCTTTATCGATGTATTATTCATTCTAATCTCTAGTTTTTGCTCCTTCTAGTTTCCAATTTTGCCTTTAGTTTCATTATTTTAATTTCCTCACACTCATAAACTTTCAAGAATTTTATACCGATATTTGGAGCTTCATGACCATGTGTGAGTAGATCCTACTTGGATCAAAGATATGATAGTTAGCTAAGGTTAGAGTATTTGTGGGGATTCAGGACATGATTCATTTGTGACACATCTTCTTGTTTCTTTTGTAAGAAGATGGTGAAAAGAACATTCTTTCCTCCTTTTCTAGGACTGCTCAACTCGCTCTAAGTTGGTGTTTGGTTGTGTAGCAAGTCAAGAAACAAGCTAATTACGCCCAACCTATGAATATAGTTTGTTGAGCCAATTAGTTGCTAAAAGGAGCTGTCCTACTATCACTTGAGAACCAAGGTGGAGCAACAAGCGACAGCTGAGCCCCCTAACCTAGCAAAGGCGAATAAAATCTCTGCCATAAAAATGGATTGGTTCGGTAGAGAAACCATGGCAAGGAAATAGCTTGTTTCCACATTAATAAGGCCTAAGGAATAAACAAATAACTCCTAACTAAAGCTAACCCATGTACTATAATGCAAGATCCATTTCTAAGTACATTAAATACCTTCATACTCCTTTTTGGTCTATGCTTATTTACATTCTTGCTTATTTAAATTCTAATCCATTTATATTTCTGCTTATTTACATTATTGTTTACTCATTGCTTATTACATAACCTATATAAAGTTTAATATAAATAAGAGAATTAAAACTAACTCATCTAAATTGGTTTAGGCTAAACTATCTAGTGCATTTTCCATGACATAAAAAGTAATCTTGACAAAACAATTTCTTTTGGTTTCAATCCTCAACTACTACAATCATATTATTGTACACTTGCAACTTCTAAAATTGCATGAAAAATACAGCTTATAAATATTGAAACTTTATCTCACAATACCTTTCACCCAAATATTTATTATGATTAAGAGTTACAAATAAGAAATAGAAGTAAACCATTTTTAAATGAAAAATATATAGAAATTACTTCATACTTTCTAAACGAAATCTTAAAATAAATTTATGTTATTTCTAGGCTTTTCCGGTTGGTCCAAACTCGGCTGGGTTATGTCCAAGAATAGCTTGAATGTGTTCAATCGGAAATGTACATCTTTTTATTTTATATATTTATGTCTAAAGCTGATGCTTTTCATCATAGTATTGACTGGGCTTTGAGCTTTTAAAATGTTTACACGACCGAAAATTATACTGATTTGTAGATGACGTCATAGATTTGACGTATATTTTTGGAAAACTAAGAGCAAATTTACAAAAAACTAATTTCCTTGGAAGGTTCTGTAAATGATATGAATCACTCTCTGCCCAGGTGTGTTGGATTATAATTTCTAAACGCTGCCATATTAGCCAATTCCTAGACTTGATTAAAGCTTTTATTCCGTTCTTTGCACATTAACATGATGGCACCCTTTGATCCGTTCGTTCACCACTGCATATTATTTAATCACCGTTCCAAGATATTGATTGGAACCACGTGATAGCATACACTCTAGATAACTTAGCCATAAAATATTGAAAGAATCAGTTGACTTCCCTTTCTTTTAGGATCTGGCTCTTTACCCATTATTATTTCACGTTGCATTTTTCAGTCACTTCTTTCTTCCTTTCCTTTTCCCTTTTATTTTTATTTTTTTATTTTTTGACAGTACTTGCTTTGATAACGGTACCGTCTGGGTTTTGCACAGACAGATATCACACAATTAAACATACTATTATATACATAAACAAAAGCAGGCCAGTTCTTGTTTAGGAAGAGTTGTAGAAAAGAAATCGATCCACAAAGTTTAATCTTTATAATCTTAAACAAATATACTATAAAGTTATGAGCTACTAGATTTAGACGATAAATGTTAAAGTTGTAACTGAAAACCACTGTATGCGGGAGAAAATATTGTCTCTATTAAACATTAAAAGTCATCTTGATTTTTAGATAAAAATAACAAAGTGACAAAATAACAAAATATGGTTCAATTTTATTATAAATTAATGTGTATTCAGAAAACACTGTAGGTTGTTGACTTGTTTTTAAAATTTATTTGATTTTTTTAATTTATCAATAATGTATATATTAAACTATTATATGTTTTGTTGTTAAATTCTCCTATATAAGCATACATAAAGGTTCAGAATCATTTGTAGCTCAACCATCTGTTAGATTAAGCTTGAAGATAGGAATAAGTTAAAATGTTTATGAGTAGATAAACATACCACCTAAAGAGATAAACATATTTATGAGTAGATAAATATGTTGAGATATGCTTTGGTGAGATATCTATTAGATTGCTCCTAAAGTTTAGGAACAGTTTTTAGTATAAATACAGCATATGTTGATGAGTTTTAGGTGTGTGAGTTGAGAGAAAAAGAGAGAAACTTTGTAATATTGAAGAGTTTAGTTTTGAGCATATTTTCTAAACTAATAAACAGAGTTTCAGAGATTTCCATTGAGTTTATCACAAAATATACACTTTTGCTAAACCTTCTCTTATTCTATAATTGGTATCAGAGCTCAATCAAATAGAATGGGAGATTTGGTTGTTGCAAAACCGAATGAAATCACAAGCAGCACATCATCATCCATTCAGTGTCCAATGCTTCATGGTTCAAACTATACAGTTTGGGCGATTAGGATGACCATGGCATTGAAGGTACACAAAGTATGGGAAACAATCGATCCTGGTACAACCGATGGAGACAAGAACAACATGGCGATAGCGTTGTTATTCCAGTCAATACCTGATGCATTAACATTGCAATACGGAAATCTTACCACGTCTAAAGCTGTGTGGGAGGCAATAAAGCTAAGGCATGTTGGAGCAGAACGTGTTAGAGAAGCACGCCTACAGACCCTGATCAGCGAATTTGAGAAGATAAAGATGAAGGAGACTGAATCTATTGATGAGTTCGCTGGAAGGATTACTTCAATCTCGTCAAAGGCGATGACACTAGGAGAAATCATCGATGAACCAAAACTTGTTCGAAAATTCTTAAGCGGGGTGCCGAAAAAGAAATATATACATATTGTTGCATCCCTCGAACAAGTGTTGGATCTCAAGGTTACTAGTTTTGAAGATATCGTCGGGCGAATAAAAGCATATGAAGAGCGAGTATGCGATGATGAAACAGAAGAAACATCAAACAAGCTAATGTTCACAAACATCGGACAACATACACCGCAAACTAACAATCCATATTTTGGAAATCAAAGAGGAAGAGGACGCGGAGGACGCACCAATGGTCGTGGAACCTGGGGTCGAGGACAAGGTTTCAGACAGGGAAGAGATCTGTCCAGAGTTGTGTGTTTTAGATGCGATAAACCAGGGCATTATGCTCAGAACTGCCCCGACAGACTTCTAAAATTGCAAGAAGTTATAGACGATAAAGCAGATGACACTGAGACACAAGAAGCCGATGGTTTAATGATGCATGAGGTCGTTTTTCTGAATGAAGATAAAGTAGTACCGAAAAACTACGAACCAAACGTTGAAGATGATACCTGGTACCTTGACAACGGAGCATCAAATCATATGACAGGAAACTCATCATATTTCACAAAGATAGACAAGACGATCACCGGAAAAGTGCGTTTTGGTGATGATTCAAAGGTAGATATTAAAGGAAAAGGTTCGATCTCGTTCATCGACAAAAACGGTGAAAACAGAGTAATGGGAGAAGTCTATTTCATTCCTGATCTAAGAAGTAATATAATCAGCTTAGGACAAGCAACAGAGTCTGGTTGCGATGTTCGTATGAAAGAAGACTATCTTACCCTACATGATCAAGACGGCAAGTTGCTTATCAGGGCGAAGAGATCACGCAACAGGTTGTACAAAGTACGCATGGGAGTGAAAGACGTCAAGTGTCTACAGAGCAAGATAATGAGTGAATCCACAAAGTGGCATGCTCGAATGGGACACACTAATACCGAGAGTATGCGGAGCATGATTGATCGAAAACTTGTGGTGGGACTACCAAAATTGCGTGTCGAAAAGGAGGTGTGCTCAGCGTGTTTACTTGGCAAGCAAACCCGACAACAATTTCCCCAAACCACGAAATACAGAGCAACCCGTAGTCTTGAACTCGTTCATGGAGATTTGTGTGGACCAATAACACCACCAACACCATCTGGAAACAAATATATTTTTGTCTTAGTTGATGACTACTCAAGATATATGTGGACATTGTTCTTAAAAGAAAAAGGCGAAGCGTTTTCGAAATTTTCTCGATTTAAGATCATGGTGGAGCAAGAAACAAGGGAGAAAATCAAAACATTTCGCACTGATAGAGGAGGAGAATTTTGTTCACATGAATTCAATCAATTCTGCGAGACGTCTGGAATTGAGAGACATTTGACAGCTCCGTATACGCCGCAGCAAAACGGTGTAGTCGAAAGAAGAAACAGAACGCTAATGGACATGACTAGGACCATCATGAAACACAAAAGCATGCCGAACTATTTTTGGGGCGAAGCTACAAGACATTCTACATATATAATCAATCGGGTAGCATCAAGAGCTCTTAACGACAAAACTCCATACGAGATGCTCCGACAAAGGAAACCAAACATAGAGCACTTAAGGGTTTTCGGATGCCTAGCTTTCGCAAAGACAGAATCAACACTTCTAAGAAAGCTTGATGACAGATCAAGAATGCTAATTCATCTTGGGACAGAACCAGGCTCAAAGGCGTATCGTCTTTATGATCCAATAAGCCACAAAACAATAGTAAGTCGGAATGTATGTTTTGATGAAGATAAAGGATGGATTTGGACTGCGGACAATGAGAGGATGCTACAACGACCTGAGAGCTTTACCATCTCCGCAGGAGAATTTGGAGTTCAAGAAATAGCACGGGAAAGTGAAACAGAACTCACATGTGCTGATGATCCTAGCGATGCGATAACTCAAGATGAGGTTATTGATGTTACAGAAATCGATACAGAGAATGAGTGCAACCCTCCAGAACTAAGAAGATCTTCAAGAGAAAGAAAGTTACCAAAACATTTAGAAGATTATGTGTTGTTGGCTGATGAAGAAAGTGTTCGACTTCTTCTTGTTATAAATGAAGAACCATGGAACTATGAGGAAGCAAAGGAATCAAAAGAGTGGGTCGAAGCATGTAAGGAGGAGATTACTTCTATCATCAAAAACAACACATGGGGAGATCCAATTGATCTCCCATTCGGAGCAAAGGCGATAGGTTTAAAATGGGTTTTCAAGGTGAAGAAGAACTCCGATGGAAGTGTAAACAAATATAAAGCTAGACTGGTTGCGAAAGGGTATGTGCAGAGACAAGGGATTGACTTCGATGAAGTCTTCGCACCAGTAGCCAGGATGGAAACAATACGGTTTATACTTGCGTTAGCAGCCTACCATGGATGGGAAGTGCATCATATGGATGTGAAGACAGCATTCCTCCATGGAGAATTAGAAGAAATCGTCTATGTAAATCAGCCTGAGGGGTTTCAGATCGAAGGAAATGAGAAGAAAGTATACAAACTAAACAAAGCTCTTTATGGATTAAAACAAGCACCCAGAGCTTGGAATAACAAACTTGATTCAATTTTAAAAGAATTAAACTTCAATCGGTGTGTCAAGGAACCGTCTGTGTATCAGAAACAAGGTAAAAAGTTTGTTCTGTTTGTGGCAGTATATGTAGATGACCTTCTCGTGGTGAGCTCAAATCTGGAAGAAACACTTAAATTCAAGAAAGAAATGTCAAGGAAGTTCGACATGAGTGATCTTGGTGTACTAACCTATTATCTTGGCATTGAAGTCATACAAAGCTCAGCAGGAATTCTACTCAAACAAGAAAGGTATACAATTAAAATCCTTGAAGAAGCTGGAATGGGAGACTGTAATGCAACAAAGATACCCATGGAGTCTGACCTGAAACTTTGTAAGGCTGAGAAGGAAGTGGGAATTGATGCGACAAACTACAGGAAAGTAATTGGATGCCTCCGATACTTAGTGCACACACGACCTGATATTTCTTATTCTGTTGGAGTCTTAAGCCGATATATGCAAGATCCAAAGGAGAGTCATGGAGCCGCAATGAAACAAGTATTAAGGTACTTACGAGGAACTACTTCTATGGGTGTTGTCTTTGGTCGATCTCAAGTACAAGAAAGAGTCAAATTAGTTGGCTACAGTGATAGTAGTCATAATATTGACCCTGATGATGGTAAAAGCACGACGGGATATGTGTTCTACATTGGAGAGAGTCCAATCACTTGGTGTTCACGGAAACAAGAAGTAGTTGCATTATCCTCGTGTGAGGCTGAATACATGGCGGCAACGGAGACTGCTAAACAAGCAATTTGGTTACAAGAATTATATGAAGAAGTTATGAAAGAGAAGTGTGAGAAGGTTATCATACGCATTGATAACAAATCTGCAATCGCGCTTACAAAGAACCCGGTCTTTCATGGGAAAAGCAAACATATTCATACTCGGTTTCATTTCATACGAGAATGTGTGGAAAAGAAGTTGATTGAGGTTGAATATGTACCAGGAAACGAGCAAAAGGCGGATGTGTTGACAAAGCCACTTGGGAGAGTAAGATTCGTCGAGATGAGGAGTGCCTTGGGAGTCAAGACAATTCAGAGTTCAAATTCAAGCTTAAGGGGGACAATGTTAGATTAAGCTTGAAGATAGGAATAAGTTAAAATGTTTATGAGTAGATAAACATACCACCTAAAGAGATAAACATATTTATGAGTAGATAAATATGTTGAGATATGCTTTGGTGAGATATCTATTAGATTGCTCCTAAAGTTTAGGAACAGTTTTTAGTATAAATACAGCATATGTTGATGAGTTTTAGGTGTGTGAGTTGAGAGAAAAAGAGAGAAACTTTGTAATATTGAAGAGTTTAGTTTTGAGCATATTTTCTAAACTAATAAACAGAGTTTCAGAGATTTCCATTGAATTTATCACAAAATATACACTTTTGCTAAACCTTCTCTTATTCTATACCATCTACACAAAAAAAAATTATTTCTTTTTAAAAATCTCTCTACAACTTATCGAAGAGGTAATCTTTTTAAATGGTCAATTAGTTAAGATAATAACTTTTTTTATATATCATATGTAGATATTATTAGATCCTAAGTTTATGTATTCTTTTTTGTAGTAAATCATTATTCCAAATCAATAATATCAATCTTTCTAATGAATAAAATAACTATAAATTACAAACCTATATTTTATTTTTAGTTTTGTGTAAAGAAAAAATATGAAATCAGTTTAGCTTTGTTTTGTAGTAACGTGTTAATTTTGATGATAAAATGAAAGAATGAGTATAAGAATACTATATTTTAAAAATATTTATGGAAGTTTTTCCATATACATAAGCTTGTAACACCGAATTGTCACAGACACTTGAAGAACATTAATTTAATAATATGTAACAATTTTAATTAGTAAATTATTTGTTAAGATTATAGCACTGAAGTTTATATATGAAAAAAGTAAATTATTTGGGTTAACTAATATAAAATAAATAATTAGTTTTTAGTTAGATGTGTTAATTTAGTTTTTACATTTAATAACTACAATATCAAATTAATTTGATAAAAATACAGACTGTTAAAAAACATGTAATTGTATATAAATATTAAATAATGGTGGTGGTTTGCTTGAAATTCATGTTTCTGAGATAAAATAAAAATAAAAAATATATTGTTTTAACTCTCATGATGATATATGTCCGTCAAGTGAGTTTACACATAATACATTCAAAATCTCTGGTGGAAGAGGTAAACAGGGTGGGAGACGTGGGAGTAGTTCACAATCTAGTGATAGACGTAGAAGTAATTCCCATAGATCTGGTGGAAATTCAAGAGCAAATGTTAAAAGTGGTTTAAGAGAAAGTCGTCAAAGACAATCATTTAACACAACTATGTAAGATACTATCACTGGTTTTAGAGAGTTCTAACAAAAAAGTTCGCAACAATTTCTTTTTGGTGCATTTGACCAATATGGTTACGATGAATGGAAATAAATAGAAGTGTTATTTTTTGATCTGCAAGTTCCAAAACACATAAGCTAAAATTTTAACGTAATTATTTAACTGATATAGCTACAAGCACCAATGAGGATAAGCTACAACTGCTAGGAGCTATGATTGGTGTTTCACAGAACAACAAAGATATTCTAAAAAATTGGGTTTAAACTAATCATTTCATAGTCAACATTCTGAAAGACTATTATCTGGCTGTCCATCTTTAGTTGGCAACAATTACAGTGGGAAAAGTTTACATGGTTTTTGGGGTCTTGGTTTTCAACAATGAGACAAAGCAAAATACTCAACAATGAGACAGTGGAAGGTACCGTCTGGCTTCAGCAGTGGGACACACCACCAAATATTCAATAGTGGGATACACCACCAAATGCTCAGTAGTGGAGCACACCGCCAAATGCCTCAGTAGTAGGGCACAATGCTAAATGCCTCAGTAGTGGGGCACACCACCAAATGCCTCAGTAATGGGACACACCTTCAAATGCTCAACAATAGAGCACACCGTCAAATGCTCAGTCGTGGGACACACTGTAAAATGCTCAATAGCGGCTGGTGCTGATTGTTCTAGGGCTGGTGTTGGCGCTTGGTGAGGAGTAGCTAGGCTAGGTGCTGGTACTGTAGGATGGACTTTGCCAATGATTTCTAAGATCTTTCTTAGATTCTAAGTTTGATCATGTCTTGTTGTTGAAATGTCCTTGAATTCTTTCCAAGTTCCTTCTTCATAGGATCATTTGGACTCTTGGAATTTGACATCTCTGGATACTAGGACTCTTCTAGTTTCTGGGTTGTAGCATTTGTATCCCTTTTGTGTAAGAGAATACCCAATGAACATGGCCTTGGTGCTTCTTGGTTCCATCTTGTTTCTAATTTTTCCTGGTACTAAAACAAAACAAACACACCTAAATACTTTTAAATGTTCAATATTAGGCGTAGTTTTGTTTAATACATCAAAAGGAGACAAATCACCTAGAACTTTAGTTGGAGTTCTATTGATTAAGTAGCATGCAGCTACTAGAGCATCACCCCAAAATCGTTTGGGGACCTTCTTGTGGAAGATCATTGTTCTCACAACTTCCATCAAATGTCTGTTCTTCCTTGCAGCTACTCCATTTTGTTGTGGAGTGTATGGACAGCTTGTTTGATGTTCAATGCCATGTTTGGCCAAGTGTTGCTGAAACTGGGTACTAGTATATTCCCCTCCATTATCTGTTCTAAAGCATTTAATCTTGGCATTGTATAGATTAGTAACAAATGTCTGAAAATTAAAAAATGCATCAAACACCCTATCCTTAGAACTATGCAATGTAACCCAAGTATACTTTGCTTTTTCATCAATAAAGGTCAAAAAATATTTTTGGTTTTCTCTAGAAGAAAAGGGAGATGTCCAAATATCAAAATGCACCAAATCAAAACAATTATTATATGAATGAATTGATTTTTCAAACTGTCCTACAATGTTTCCCAAGAATGCATGATTCACACAAATTATTATGTACTTTAACTCTAGGCATTATCAATTCTAAAGCTTTAGGAAGATGATGACCTAATCTAGCATGCAAAGTTCAGCTGTAACATGGACAAAACTTCAAGAACATACAAGTCATTCTTTGTTGTTTTTTGTCCAAATTTCCTACTTGTTTCAATATCCTGAAAGTATAAATCATTAGGACCAAATATAGCTTGACAATTAAGATCTGTAGTAGCTCTTTAATAGACAACAAGTTAGATATGAAAGATGGCAAATAAAAGGCTTTAGATTCTTTATCAAACAATTTAAGCTTCACAGTTCCTTCAATTGGCACATTGATTCCATTAGCTATTACCACACTACCTAAGGCAGGTTCTAAGTTTTCTAGCAAACCTAAATCACTTATCATGTGATGAGAAGCTCCAAAATCAATAATCAAAGGTTTAGAAGCAATAGATGTTTGAAAAGAACCATGAAGTGATTTACCCAACACATTACCAGAGCTAAATGCTTTGAAGAGAGCTTCCAAGTCTGATTTCTTCACAAACTCAGATGGAGAAGCATGGACCGGATTGTTGACCAATGTAGAGGTGGTTGTGTGCACCAGTTTGGAGGAGTTAGTGGTGCTTGTTGATGAAGTTTTGGACCTGTTAATGAAACAGTTTGGCTTCAACTGAAGCCCCCCAACACTCCTTGATGTTACCGGTTCTCTTGCAGTGATCACACACGGTTCTCCTCTTCTTGGATTCAGCTGGCGCCTTGAAAAAGCTCTTGTGGGCAACCACCAGTTCTTCCTTGTTTCCAAACAGCTGAAGAGACCCTTGCTCCTTCTGAATCTTAGCACAGACATCCTCTAAACTAGGAAGCTTATCCTCCCTAAGAATATGCTTAATTAAATCAATATAGTTAGTGTTTAATATCAAAAGTAACCCAAACACCTTATCTAGTTCTCTCTTTTTATGGAGAGTAATGTGATCAATTGTGGCAGGCCTTAGCATCTCTAGATCTGCTCATAATGCTCTAAAAGATACATAATGCTTTATGAACTCAACATCCTCCTATCTAAGCTCATTCAAAGATTTATTTATCTCAAAAATTCTCATGAGGTTAGTAGTATTTCCATATACATTTTTTAAAGTTTCCCAAATATCTATAGCATTTTCAAAATATAAATATGCTTCTAATAGAGATCCAAAAAAGGAGTTTTGAAGTATAGAAAGTACCATCTGGTCTTTCTGAAACCATTTTCTTTGATCATCTTGATCATATGAGTCATCCCCTTCAATGGCTAGAACAGGTGCTTTTGTAACATGACTCCATAAGCCTTTGCTGCACAACGTTGTCCTCATGGTTCTTTACCTGATGAGATAATTCGTCCCATGAAGCATAAATGGAGCCTTTATATTTGTTTTGTACTCCATCAGGCTTTGTTTTAAAACCTATTTATATTTTTAAAAAAAACCAAGAAGGAACCAAAACAGGACACACACGCCTGACCAGCACAGGGAGGTGGCACGTCTAACAACCTGCAACTATGAGCAACAACTTCCAACAGCCTAACAACCTTTGGTCAAAAAACTTCAAAACGTTTTAGCAGTATAACTAGCAAAGATTCAGTGATAAAAATTGTTCAAACTGCCTAATTCAATTAAGAATCAACTTTGCCTCCAAAATTTTTAAAAAAACTTAATTCAAGTACTTTAAAAGAAAATATTTCTTGAAGTTTAAAACTCTTTGTATTGAGATAAAAATTCTTGAGACCCTCCAAAAAATCCTTAAATAAGTATTTAACGTCCAAGATTAACAAAAGATTAAGAAAGATTGAGGTTTTTAACTCAAATACCCTGAATTGTTTGAATATGGACCTGTTGAAGAAACTTGATCAAGAAAGCTTCTTAACGTGAAAAAGGGAAAAACTGACCTTCTGAATAATCATATAGACTCTTTTTACATGAGTTTAGGCTTTGAAATCACTTGATGTGATGAAAAATTGAAGAAGATATGCTCGTTGCAAACTCGGAGACTCGTGGTGGATGCGATCGCGACACCACCGGAAGAGATCGTTTGTAACTTTCGACTCAGGTTACCAAATTGGATGAAATCACAGGAGAAATACTCAGAAATCAAAAGAATAAAAACCCTTGATGAATAAAATTGCAAGAAATCCCGATTTCTTGCCAGAAAAATCGATCAAACCCTGTGAGGAGCCGTGACAGTGCTCTTTTTGAAGGTAAGAAGAAATCGCGAGTAAAGGTTAGAGATTCTGCGGAATTTTTATGCCAGATTGATGTAACATGGCTCTGATACCATGAAATATTATGAGATTAAGATATTTAGAGATTTTTAGATTGAGAGAGAGAGAGAGATTATAGAGAAAAGTGAGAATGATTATTATTGAGATTTTAGAAAACTGAATTTCTTGCTTACAAAGAAAGAGAGAGATAGCTATTTATACTAATCTAGTCTAGGCTTGTTTGGATACTAAGATAGCTTAATACATGATTGGCTACAAGGATAACATATCATTAATCACAAACAAGCCTAAGCCACTCCATTTGGACACATAGCACCTACTTAGAGTCTAAGGCACATTTTCTTCATTTTTTCTCTTTATCTTCATCATTCTTCGTCATTTCAACAAGCCTCACTCATTCTCGGGTTCTTGTATTGCCTAACTTTAATACAAAATTTGAGATGGAATGTGATACATCAAGAACATGAATTGGAGCTGTACTCGGCCAATGAGGCAAGCCCGTGTTGTTCTTTAGTGAAAATCTCAATGGAGCATCCCTAAATTATCCCACCTATGACAAATAATTTTTTGCCCTGGTAACATCACTCAAAACTTGGCAACATTACCATTTATATAAAGATTTTTTTATTCATATAGATCATGAGACACTCAAATATTTGAGAGGATACACTACACTCAAGAAAAGGTACGCTACATGGCTAGAGTTCATAGAGACATTTTCCTATGTGAAAGGACAACATTGTAGCTGATGCATTATCAAGGAAATATACTCTAATTGCCACTATAGCGTCCAAGATTATAGGTTTTGAACACATCAAAGGCTTATATGGAGATGACCCCGACTTTGGAGAAGTCTACCATCAGTGCTTGAGAGGCGCCATAAGATCCTTCTACAAGCAAGACGATTTCCTTTTCAAGGACCAGAAGCTTTGCATTCCCCAAGGATCCATGCATGAGTTGATCATACAAGAGGCACACAGAAGAGGACTCATGGGACACTTCAGAGTTGACAAAACTCTTAGCATAATCGTGGAGTACTTCTTATTGCCACATTTCAAGAGAGATGTGGAATGCTTTTGTGCCAAATTCATCGTTTTCCTTAGAGAAAAATCTTGGTTACATCCACACGGTTTAAATATTTGTTTAACTAATCTTAACATGTCTAGCATAGATATTTTCATGGACTTTGTCTTAGGATTACCAAAAATCAAGAAAAAATATTCAATATTTGTTGTGGTCGACCGATTTTCAAAAATGGTGCACTTCATTCCTTGCAACAAGACTAATGATGGTACATAAATAACTGATATATTCTTCAAAGAGATAGTAAAGCATCATGTCATACCAATGACCATTGTCTCCGACCAAGATAATAAGTTCCTTATCCACTTTTGGTGAACCTTATAGAGGAAGCTAGGAACCAAGCTTCTCTACTCGACAACATGTCACCAGAAGGATGGGCAAACCAAAGTTATCAACAAAATGCTTTCAACTTTGCAGAGAGTTATACTCTGTAAAAATCTCAAAAATTGGGTTGATTGTCTTCATTTCATTGAATTTACTTATAATTGTGTATCCACTCTGCTATTAACATTATCCTTTTGAAATTGTATATGGTTTTAAGCCACTTACACCGTTACATTTGCAAGCTATTCCTCATAATGAGGAGATGATTAAACAATATGGAAAGACCAAAGCGGATATGATCCAGAAGTTACACCAAACAGTCAAGAAGAACCTAGATAAAAAGATCGAGCAGAACCGGAAGCATGCCAACCAAGGTCTTTTCCTTGCTGAAGGCCGAAAATGTTGCTGAAATATGTTAAAGTCATCCGAGAGGTTCTCCCTATTGCGAGAATTGCAATATACACATCGGTGACTTAGTCGTATGGAGTCTGCAGGCGAAAGAACGTTTGGACAGACACGAGGAATTCACATGTGATTTCTCAAACCTGGCTGTGATTGGATTGACATGTTTCTGAGTCTCATGCTATGGAATATATAATTCACATCATAGTGGATTTTCATCTTCCCAGCACAGTCTTATCAGCGAATGTCATTGGGGAGAACTGAAGTTGCATCAGGACTTCGTAGCAATCCTCATATGAGGCGTCATGTGTGTGCTCTATTGTGTCTTTGTTCCCTTTATTAGAGCTCTCTTCTCCGCCTTCTCCCAAGCTTTCTACTTTTGCTGAGTCTTCTTCACTAGCATCCATGTATTGGTACGCAGGCACTGATGCTGAAGAATCTTCCTCCTCTTCGCGTGCTTCTTGCGCCCTTGTCATCGGGTTTCCCGCTCTGGTTTGCAAACCAGTTATGCGGCTAGGTTTCACCATATCTTAATCTGGAATCATAACCACTTAAATTTGCGTTATTATTCGGGTTATGAGAATGAGATTTTCCTCTTCTCTCCGAGGTAAGAGAGAAAGAATTCAACATGCAAGCATGATAGATGTTTATTACGCCTTAATCAAGTGGTTCTCTGCTCTATGAACAACCTACTACAGAATACCATTTTCGAAAAGAAAACAGCTGCGCCGAGGTTTGTAAATCAAGAGCAGTCGAACAATACATGAATTTACCTCTTGAAGCTGAGTCGAAATTACGCAAAGAGAGATCAAGAACCGCAATAGAGAAAGAGTTTAAAATATATTTTTGAGAACAAGAAGACATATGAGATTTCGGTTTTGCTCTTTAAAAAGCTTTTATTGAATTGAAAAGTAAAAATGGATGAGAGAGGTGAAGGTGTTAAAAACAAAGTAAGTGGACTTTCTGTGACTCCAGTTTACCCTAACAGAGTAACAAATTAGTTTAAACCGGTTCGTACCAGGTTAACTTACCCGAACATGGGACAGTTACGCTACGGGTTAGTAATCCGTTGTCCCAAGTGATTGATTTATCTCCTCTTTTTTGTCCTTTTTTTATTTTTCCATGGGTACTCTTGCTTTTTCCTTGTCAATCTACATATCTACATGTTGTGAAGTAAAATAAAAAAATCGAAACCTAATTTAAAATTAAACAAAATAAATAAGGAAAAGGGATATTCATTGGAATGCCTTCCAAGAGCACTTGTTTAATATCTCAATCTTGACATTTTCTTTTTCTTTTTTAATGGTAGATTGTATTCTAGTGGAGAGCATTTGCTCTTTTCTCCAGAAATTGGTCTGTTTGGTGTGGTGCCAGCTTTCGTCTAGTACATCTTCCACCAATTTTTCTCCATGATGACATCACTCAATAGAACTTCACTTTCTTTATTTCAAACGGGCCAAGCCATTGGTACTTTTGCTTGTCAGACAAAGTCATTTTTTTATTTGAAAGTATTTGTTCATCTCCTGGTTCGAGCTTTCGTTTTGGTTTTCCTGACACCTTTTGCTTATTCCACTTATCACCCAGATTATCTTGGTCTGTATGCACGTCCTTTGCTCATGAGTCTTTGGGTTGCGCGGTAGAGTGAAGCGTCTATCCCGTATCCAAGAATCTCTCGTTTCTAGTGTGGCTTGTACACACATTCTCCAACTCCATATAAGCTTCATCCTTGTTCTTTATTGGTCCATGTTTATCCTGCTTGATGGTTATGGCGCTAGGTGGAGGATCTCCAGTGGTTGTTTCTTCAACTGGATCATGTCTGGACATGTCTCCTTTTTATTGGCAATGAAGCTTTGAGCGTTGATTGTCGGTTTTTTGACGAACTTATTGACGTTGAATATGAGGATCTTTCTGCCGATTCTTAAGTATATCTTCCCACTAATGACATCAATAAGGGCTTCCTTGGTGGCTAAGAATGGGCGACCCAAGATGAAGAGATCTGCTGGTTCTTCGTTCATCTGTAGTATTACAAATTCAGTGGCAATTTTGAATTTTCTTACCACAATGGATATGTCTTCTATCATACCAACAAGATGCCTCATCGAATGGTCAGCAAAGACAAGAGATATGCGGCTCTCTCTGAAGTTTTACAACCCAAGCTTCTTGGCGATGGATAACAGTATCAAGTTGATACTCACTCCGGTATCACACAGATATCTAGAAAAGGTGATCGTCCTTATAGTGCACTGTAGTGTGAAGCTTCCTTGATTTTATGAGTTAACTTTGATGATCACTATCTTTGTAATTGACTGCATTCTTGGGTTATTTCCTTTCTTCTTAGTTTATTTTTTTTCTTTGACAACATCCTTTAAATACTTGCTCCATGTAGGTACCATCCAGAATGCATTGATTAAGGGTAAGGTGATCTTGGCTTCAAACAATTGCTTTTCAAATAGAGGTGGGTTATATTAATCCTATGGATTCCCGATGTTTGTGCTCCGGTAAGAGAGGTTGTTGTTTCTGTATTTTGTGTTGTAGCCTTTGTTGAATCCTTGTCCACCAATATAATTGAACTTTACTGTCGGTATAATGTAAGTTGGTGTTGTCATCGGGGATGTACTATGGTTCACTGACAAAGTTAACCTGACGTCTTGTAATTTGGAGGACTCTATCCAGTTTTTCATTTAGTGCTTGATTTCGCTTTTTGTTTCTGAGTCCTGCTCTGAGTTGTTAAGTGGAGTGCGATCATAGAATTCTCCATATTTCCCATCAGTTGTAGCTAGATTTTCAACCAGTTAGAGTCCTCTGTCTGTTTTGGCCTAAGAAGTTCCCGTTTGAAGCAATATCGAGGAGCATTCTGATTTTAGATAGTACTACTATATAGAGTGTGTTGAGAGTGATTCATGCGAGAAACCATGATGCAGGCATTGAACTGTGTATCACTTAAAGCGTTTTCATGCTTCACTAAAAGTTTCAGTTGAGTATTGGGTGAATCCAGAGATTTTATTGCGCAGCCTTGCAATGCTTGTAGTTGAGAAGAACTTGGTTAAGAACATCTTCTTTCAGTCGCTCTATGTATTAATGATGTTCGGAGAAACGTTCTTATGCCATATATGTGCCTTATCTCCAAGGAAAAGGGAAAAAAGCGCAATTTGAATGCGTCTTCGGAAATTCTGTTGATCTTCACGGTGGAGCATAACATGTCGAACTTGTCCAGATGATCAAGAGGATTTTCCATGGATAAATTGTGAAACTTGTTGCTTTGGACCATGGTGATGAGACTAGCTTTGATTTTGAAATTATTGTTGTCGATCGGCGGTGGTCTTATCCCAGTTCTGGTCTATGAGTGATTGGTTCGTCGTAGGCTAAGATCATGCATGCTGCTCGAGGGTCTTCAGCTTGTTGCGCATGAGAGTTTCCGTTGGTTATGCGGTGATCAGCATTCTCTATTGTAGCTGTTGCAGGGTGGTTTTCACGTACTTGGATTACTCTTGTGGTTGATCGTCCTAGTCGGTGAGGGTTGTCAACTTGTGGATAAAGGTTTATGGAACCTCTGCTTCGTGTTTGCATACACCTGAAAACAAAGAGTTGGTAAGAACAATACCTATCTCAAGCAAAATAAAACTAAATGTTGAAAGAGAATCCCAGATTTGGCAACGCCACCAATTTGGTATAGTGGTCTAAGGATACCAAATCCCCTTGTTGTTGTAGTACATGGGAGTGTCAATCCAAACCTGGTATCTTTCAAGCATGTAGGATGCAAGTTTTTATCTAATTTAGACTGATAAATGATTATGGGCTGGTAACCTAGTGTCACTAAACTAAGACCAATAGATGAAATTAACCAAATATAACTAAAGCCAAAAGAATAATAGCGTATGGGTTTTTTTTTGTTTTCAAGTTTAAAAGTACATTTTGGATTTGGTAATTAGTCGAATGTTTCTAGAGAAGATATGTTGAACTCATGTTTACAAGCTTATTATTCACAACCACAGTAGAAGAATCGCTCATGTACAGGCTTATCCACTTTTCTGACATAAACCCTTTCAGTGACCACCTTGTGTCAACAAATGTCTTTGGGTACTAGGAAGCCAATGAGCATTAAGATCGTATTCTTACTATCTGTAACGCGGTAACCCATCATCAACTGTCGTTGAGGCAGATTTTGAACTTCGGCCGTGCTTAGAATGTTTAAGTACAAAACTGTCCAATCAAGGATCTATCATGCCTTATCATTCAAACTTGGGCCTTAAATACAAACCGACATTAAGCATCTCAAGACACAATGCAATCATTGGATAAAAGCTTAAAACAATCATTGTTTATTTCCCTTAAAACATCCTCCCTACCCAACAAAAAGGTTTGAGGGAGTCTACTCTAATCATTACGGACAACATAATCATATAGTTTGATGATTTGTTAAACATAAGAGTGAAATAGATAAACATAAACTAAAACTAAAGTGCAAGTAAATAATAGTGCAAATAAAATAAAGTACAAATAAAGTAAAGTGTAAGTAAATTAAAAGATGAAAGGTAAAGAAGTGCAAGTATCAAATTAAACGAAAATAGTAAAAACTAATAAATCCAAACTAAAAATTAAAATATAAACTAAGTGGAGTTTTGAATCGGAGTCTTCTCTCTCAAGATCTCTCTGTCTTCTCTTCTCTCCTCTCCTAAGGTAAAACGGTGATATTTATACATATAGGCAAGATAAAAGGGGTTAGTCCTTGATTGGCGCCGCTTATTTGGTTATGAAAAGTTGTTGTCACTCTACAATTGGTTGGTAAATCGTTGTGCCGAACTTCTTTCATTCATCTCCCAGTTATCTCTTTCCTTTCTTCGGCTCCTTCCTGATTTTCTTATTTTTCTTCTCATGCACTTCCTTTCCTATGAAGCTTCTTTTTCCTCTTATTTATGCACTTCATTTTCTCTGAAAATTTTCCTCTTGATTCCCAAATCTCCTCCGATTTATGATCTCCCACACAACTTCGCTTTTTTGCTCCAGTTTAGCTCTATTTACAGTTCTTGACACATAAATACCTGTTTATGCAATATATACACCAATTGCAGTCCTAAACATCCTAACATGCATCCTAAATGGACTAAATATTATCCTAAAAACAATTAAAATCCTAAGATATCAAGAACAACAACACTACAAAGATTATGGACAAGTCTCGACATGCGAGACACGCCCACAAGGAGACCCACAAGATGAGATTTTGTTCCTTGCAAGACATAAAGGACATACCATACTCAAGACCTCTACTTTAAGTAAAACAATGCGCTCCAATGATTAAAAGAACCTTCACCAATAAAAAACATCGCCAACACTTAGCCTTTGGAACGCAAAAGTGAGTAAGTTTTTTATTTCATTTATTTGATATCTCCTAACTAATCTTTGTATTTCTTGTCCAATTTATTATTTCTCTTTTTAGTTTAGAAGTCAAATCAATTAGTTAGAAAATGCATTGTCTGGCCATTTAGGTATTTATTTATTTATTTTCATGTAATTTGCTTGAAGTCCCCTAGAAGGACATAGCTGTTTGGACTCCTATATTAAGTCCTCTCACAGCTTTTTATTTTTAACAACTTTGATGAAATAAATAGAACCGAGTCTTTGCCATTGCAAAACACCCATTTTAAAGTCTTTTAAGTGTTGTGAGTAGCAAGCTTGAGAGCACTTATCTACTCACAAACTTCTCTCCAAAGAGTTTTTGGCATCATTTGATCCATCATCACTTCCATTTCTTATTCAAGTCCCAAGAGTGTTGAACAACCAGCAGGGTAGAATTAGCTTCGGGTTACCAATTCATTTTGCTCTTTATCACCTATCGTATCGCCCATCCGCAATAGGTTCCCAACCCGTTTTGTGTATCACCGTACGCACAAACCTTCACATTCTTCCTCATCCGCCCTCATGAGATTTTTGGTTTGGATCTTGCCTCACTGGAAAAAAGTCACAACAACTTAAAGCAATAGGTATGTTCATCATATAAGGAAACACACAAGAAAATCAAAGTGATTGAGAAGATGAAAATGTTTTATCATTCTTATTTATGCTATAAAAAAAATTGTATCTATTTTTGTATGTTATGCAATTTTTCAATGTAAGGTGAAATATAGCTAATGATGTTTTTATCTTATGGTTATAAAATTTCATGATTTTTTATATGCCAATTACGTTAACAAGACATTCAAAATCTAAGAAACAAAGAGATAATTAAATTGTGGAATTTGGAAAATGAGCAATCTTCGCAGTTAGTAATTAAACCAAGTTTGAGTTATTATGATCAAAATTTTCAAAGAGATTCAGTATAAACTGATAGGTTAGGGATGGATAAATATTTGGCGTCGACTACAACAAGATGATGTTAGTTGTCTTCAGTTACTATGAATGTTACTTTCATGTTTCACAAAATTATGTAACACTTACAAATCAATTACTGGCTACAACCAACATAAAATATAAGAATTGAAGAAAGTGTAGTTATGTTTTTACAATATGTGTACACAATAAAGTTCAAAGAGATGTTGATTTAAGGTTTTGATGAAACAGGAGACTGTAAAGAGGAAATGTAGTGAAATTTTGATGGCGACTGAACAACTTACTTGTGATTATATTAGAACTCTTACAAGATAATAATTACCACAAATTCATGAAAGACTTTGAGTATACTGAGTAAACTACCCATTTTTAGTGGATGTGTTGGATCTATGGATGAAATATGAAACTCATGTTTACGTCAAAGTGAAACTTGAATTACAAGGAATGTATTGGAATCGACATGATAATGGATCTTTGAACATCACAATAATAATTGATTTTAATATGTTATTTGCATATATTTGGAATGGAGCTCTAGGATCATGTCATGACACAGTTGTTCTGGCCATGGCTATAGAAAGCGATAATTTGTTCCCTATGCCTCTTTTTAAAATGTATTACCTCGTTGATTATGGATATCCTAACAAAAAAAAGATTTTTGACTCCCGATAGATTATCATGTAATAGAGTTATGAGGAATATATGTCATAGTTCAACTTTGATCCTCGAAAGAAATAAAGAATAAATCATCACTAACATTATGCTTCTTTATGTTATGTTATTGAAATAATTTTTGGAGTTTGGATGAAGAAATGGATAATTCTTTATGATTTTCCAAGTTACAACATTGACATACAAAAGATTATGAAAATAGCTATATTGAGATTACATAATTTCTTCAAAATTTTAAATTTCTTAGATGCAGATTTTGTAGAAATGATGACAGAGATGAGAATAAAAGCACATAATTGGAACATGATTTAGGTGATACAGAAACATTAAATATAACAAATGCACTAGATGGGAAATATATGGTACAAATAAGATATTGTCAAATACGTTATGAAAATATTTAAATACTTGATCATTTTTTGAGCAATTCTGGCCAAAACAATTTATCACATACTTAAACCACATGAATAAAATCAAAGAAAATAACATTCATTAAACCAGAAAAAAGATTAAAGTATCTTTAATGAAACAAAACAAAAAAAATTCAATTTCCTTTTTTTCAAAAATTCAATCCAGATAAGCCTTTGTAATTTATAGGACGTATTCTTACTTTTTATGAAAGTCTTCCAAAAAATTTAAAATATCAAACTTTTACATTTATTATTGTCTAAAAGTTAGATGTTCAGGCCACTTAATAATATTATTGGTTTTTTAATAACTTACTAAAACATTAAGAAACCTATCCAAAATATTCAGTTCAGAAAGATCTTCCTAATGTTCAGTAAGCATTTTACTAGTTTACTTAGACCTTCCAAAAACCTCAAGAGATCTTATTCTTATATTTATCTTTTTCTAAAAGTTAGATGTTTATGTCACTTACTAGTATTGTCGGTATATCTTAGTTCAGAAAAACTTTTCTAATATTCAGAAAGCATTTTTACTAGTTTATGATGGCCTTCCAGAAACCTTAAAATATCAAATTCTTACACTTTTCTTTGCCTAAAAGTTAAATATTCAAGCCACTTACTAGTATTATTGGTATAGTGAGAAGAACTTATCCAAAAATTCAATTTATAAAGGTTTTCCTAATATTCCGAAAGCATTTTACTAGTTTAAGAAGGTCTTTAGGAAACCTTAAAGATCATTTTTTTTACATTTATCTTTGAATAAAAGTTAAATGTCAGACCACTTGTTAGTATTGTTGGTATATCTTAAATTGGGAAGGTCATCCTAATTTTAAAATAACATATTTACTAGTTTAGGATGACCTTTCAGAAACCTTAAGATATCAAATTCTTACATTTATCTTTATCTAAAAGCTAGATGTTCAAACCACTAACTAGTATTAATGGTATATTAAAAAACTTACTAAAATTTTAAGAACATTATCTGAAAATTCAATTCAGAAAAATCTTACTATTTTAGGACTTCCAAACACCTTAAAATAACAATTACTACATTTATATATACCTAAAATGTAGATGTTAATAACACTTGCTAATATTGTTTGGATATTATGCACGAAAATTGAGTTGAACTTGTGACAAATAGTACATTTTGTATGTTTTCGAATATATACAAAAGTTTTCATTTATGTTTTCGAAAGGATTTTCTAAATATGTCGTATGGTTTCCTAAAGTTGAGTTATAGTAAAAACTTACACAAAATTTTTCTATTTATACATTTTTGTAGTACCCTCCTAAACGTGTACTAAAGTGTAATAGAGTTTCCTAAATTTGAATTGTACAAATAACCACAAATTCAAATTTATACGTTTTTATGAAACCCTTCCCGAATGTGTATGGAGGTTTTGTAAAATTTAGGAAGAGATTTTCTTTAAAAAAAAATTAAAATAAAAAATTGTGAAATTTTGCCTTTTAATTTCGTTTTTCTATTTATTTTTAATATTATAATTATTGTAGTAATAAAAATATATTTTAAATAAAAAAAAATTATTGTAAAAAAGAATGATATAATTATATTTTGAACTTTTTAATAAATATTATACTGGTGATTTTTACCCTTGTGATCTATTTATGTCACAAAAAATTTATTTGGTCTATTGGAGGGTATTTCTTTAATATATTTCTGTGTTTTATTATACATGTGCTTAAAAAAATATTATAAATTTTTTTCAGTTTGTAAAAATATTTATTTATAATTTTTTTTCTGCGAATTTTATAATATTTTTACCATTCAAATATTTGTTATGGACTACGCATCATTTTTGTTACCATCCACACTTTATTATAAACCATTTTTTGTTTAACCGCTCATGTTTTGGAATATGCGTTTTTCTTTACATGCCATATAGTATAATTATGGATTAATAGATTTTGACATATGTTATTAAAGATTTAAATTATGACACGTAAAAATAAAATAATGTTAAGTAGTATATTTTTCACTTATTTAGATTTTAAAAGGATAAAATAACAAAAGTTAATAAATAATGGTTCTTAAGAGGAAAACTGTACATTAAATCGATTTGGATATCCAAATTGAAGGTATAGAATTTACATGAACAAATTGAGACACTTGCATTTGAGCACCTTGTTCTAGCTTATCCATCCTTTTGTTTTATGTGCAGGGAATCAGTGAGATAGCAAATGTTTTGAAAGACTTTTTGCATATCTGAAACTCTTTTAGATTAATTGAGAAACCAGACCAGTTCAGTGGTTTAGATACCATTTTCACTATTTTCGAACAGTTTGCTACAAAATTATTTATGTTTGTTAAAATGTAATCATATATGATGAGGACATCATCCCAGCTACTGTACCGGTTATATTATCAGGATCTCTAACATGATCAAAGAGTAAGATGTTAGGAGACAAGCTCAGCATGCTGCTGGAGAGTGGAGCCCGTCAAGAACTCAAGCCGACCGATCCCGGTCCATGCACGGTCAATCCCAACCCCTTCAAGCTGGACAAGGAGCAATGGAGGTTTCTTTTCGAATATTCTTCTTCCTCCGGTGTCTTTACCATTACCATCCAGTAAAGACGCCAAAAGTCATGCTAGGAAATTGTACTCTGTTTTCTATCTTCGGTTTTATCCCATTGGGTTTTCCGAAAAAGGTTTTAACGAGACAATATTCTTAATGCACAAGACGGTGAAAACTTGTTCACGATTTTACACCATTCACAGGTATCTACCAAATTCTCCTAAGTCTTTATTTGGGCTTTCTATCTTTTTATTTATGTTCTATAGACTAAGTATGTTACTTGAGCTTATTGTTGATTACTTAAGCCCATATTCTTTAAAAAAAATTCCACCAATAAGTGGACAACATGTTGTTTAAAGAGGCTAAGCATTTGGGCTATTCATTAATAAAAATAACCATCAATTATGAATTAAAACAAAATTCCTAAGACTTGTCTTGCTGTCCTTGGCGCCACCTCCAACCTCCCTTGGTTACCATTGCCGTGTTCTTCAACCTTTTTGGTTGAAGTTCTTGGAGTATCACAAGTCCATTCCACATCTTGTGTAATCCCATCGATCCACCTTTCGTTTTCATCTCTTCTGTTTCGCAACCTGAGCTTCTCAGTGAAAGACAGCCCACCAACGATCTTACATCATCTGGTATCAGAGCTTAAACTTCCTGAACATCTGGTTGAACCTATCCTTTTGTTATTTGTCGATTAATTTGTTTGAACTTGTTTTGCTTCTGATTTTCTTTTTTTTCTCTTCTTTCAATGAGGTTCTCGGTTAAGGGTGAAGGAATCAAGTCTCTTACTACAAAAAACATATATCCAGGTTCTATCAATCTTTGTCTCTATTTTTTCTTTTTTTTTTAAAAAAAAAGAAGAGCTTAGGTAATTAGGTTGCTTGTTGCTTTTTTTTTAATTTTAAAGACATAAAAAAATTTTCCATTAGGTTAATTATGATTTCATTCTTTTTGGTTATTGGCCCATTTGTAATCTCAATAATTATAAGTCCTAGACTTAACGCATTATATAAGACTAAGTTATGAATAATAATAATACAAATTTTTTAAAAAATTAAACCTAGACTTGTGTCTTACAAAACTCGGCACCACCCTCTTCTAAGAGAGTTGCCGTGAGCTTCCAACCTTGTGGTTGAAGCTTTCTTTGGAGTATCACAAGACCCTTTCACAGCTTGTGTGGTCCCTTCGATCCACCCATCGTTTCCCTCTCTTCTGTCCAGCAACCTAAGCTTCTTGGTGAAAGACAGCCCACCAACGTTTTTACATCAACTCCACATCTTGTGTGGTCCCATCGATCCACCTTTCGTTTCCATCTCTTATGTCTAGCAACTTGAACTTCTCGGTGAAGGACAGCCCACCAACGATCATACATCAGTATACACCATATCCCAAATCAGCATCTCCAGCTCCACATATAACGGTGAGAGACTGTTCCATATATTTCTTATCCCCATCTAAATGTCCACTCCCTCATAGTTGTTGTATGTACCTTGGTTTTGAAATTCATCTCTGTCTTTCCAAAAACCATCCATGTAACACCATCTACCATTTTGAATCAGATTAGAGACCCTTGTAAATCCCCCGATGGCTGATCATGTGATAAACCATTAATTCTAGATAATTAAGACTTTTCCCATAACAATGACCATGTCTCAGTAAACTTAAGAATTTCTCTGGGATCCCAATCAATATTATTAAATATTTTATCATTCTTACTCTTCCATAGATACCACAATATCCATGGTAACTGTTAATTTAAATTTTCTGAAGGAAGCATTCCTGAGCTGGATAGAAGTAATGAGAGAGCCCATTGATTTAATGTTTGAGGGCATCCAAATAGCACATGGTTTATGGTTTCTTCATCTGCCCCCACTACGTACATTGTACATCGCAATTAATCCTTCTCGACCTTAAATTTGCTAAACAATCAGATAAGATTTGCGAAATAAAGTATTTTAATTTCGGGAAATATTTTTTCCAGAACTTTAAAAATCATTCACAAGTATCTGGCCTCAAGCAAGCACTAATTGGCATGCTTAAAATAAGTTTGCGTCCTCCAGCTCAATTGTTGCATTCACCAATTGAGTGTTTCACGTTTCTTTTACTGGGTCAATCAAATGATTAATTTTATAAGAAAGATAATAATTATAGGTTTTATATGTTTATAACCTCAGGCGAAAGGCTGAGATCAAAAGATCATTCCATACAGAGATAGATGATCATGTTCCAACCTGTATGATAAGTCTTTTGATTATCAAAGATCAACCCAATACAATAGTCCTTCAACCATTGGATCAAGAGTGTGGTCTAATCGGGTTTAAAAGTTCCATTTTGAAAGTATCTACCTTTAAATACCTTAGCGGAAAGGAAATTTGGTTTGTCAATTAACTACCATAATTGTTTAGCCAACACAGACTTGTTAAAATTATCGAGTGTGAGAAATCCAATCCCACCATTACTTTTATCCTGACATAATTTATTTCAAGACATCTAACTCATGCATTTATGGTTTCCACCCGTATTCCACCAAAATGGGCTATTACCCTTAGAATTTGTCGACAACAATCTAGGTAGACAAAAACATGATATGACATGTGTGAGTAACGCAGTTGTTACATATTTAGTTAAAACCTTTTTGCCTCTATTTGATAGAAATTTTCATGTCCTTCATTAGATTTTCAAGCATGCCTTGAAGAAAGCTAAAAATCTGCGTTTCAGCCCTTTCTAGATTCTATGGGATTCCCAAATACGTTCTCGTACCTCTTGTACTGAAATACCTAATATTCTATTTACTTTCTCTGAGTTGAAACCTCAATCAATCTAAACACCGCTTCATAATTCATAAAGAGTTGTAAAATAATCGTACATTCTTCTTTATTAGCTTTACAAAAGAATAAACTATCATTTGCAAATAATAGATTTGGTGGATGGCACACTCGTGCAACCTTTTATCCCGTTAACAGTTTCTCCTTCTCTACTTTCTGAATATTCAAGTTAAGTACTTTCGTACAAAGAATAAAGAGGTAGAGTGATAAAAGGTCTCCCTGTCGAATTCCTCTTTTTTGACAACAATATAAATCATAAAATTAATGAATGTTGAATAAACATATCGGGAGAGACGTGCTGATGTGGGTCATATATGAGGGAAGCTTCCTTGCACCACACTCTAATTTGTCTGCCATCATGTTGTTAGCTCGGGGGATGTGTATAATGCTGACATTTTGAAAATTGGTTTTGTACCTGTAAAATTCTTCAAGATGTGCAGAGAAAGAAGGCCAATCATTCGGCGCCTAGAACATTTTGAGCACATCAGAGCAGTCAGTGACAAAAATAATGTCGAGTCACTGTAAATCTTTCATGAACTCCATCGCTCAGATAAGGATCTCCAGCTCAGCATATAATAGAGAGAGGCTGGATCAAATATTTCAAGCTCCAATCAGTCGTTCCTTCATCTTGTGGTGATTTGTCTATATTTTAAAAATTTTGTCATTCCTGCTTTTCTTCAAATACCAAATTATCCATAAATATAAAACTTGTGAATTCCTATTTTTTGAATGATTAGTCAACGTGGTTACCCATGTAATAAAAATGCATATTGTACACCTCATCATCTTTTTAATCCGTTGCTGAGAAAAAAAAACATTTTAAAATATATTTCCAATTAATACCGACTTCACTCGAGCATGTCTCACTCATATTTATTTTTACTGCCACAATTTTTCAATACAAGATGGATTTTTTTCAACCGTGAAACATCTTCTAAACAATCAATATATTATCCAAAAGAATATCTCTGACACAAAGGTTGATTATGTCTTCGAAATAAAGTCCAACAATATGCATTTGAGCCTTTGTTACCAAAAAAAGTTATGTCAAAAAAATATTTGTCAAATTAATCATTGAGTCAAATTCCCTTGTACGCAAAAATTCATTCACATGTTAAAGAATGTCAGTCTTAATGATTGGCCAAGATAGTTGGAAAACTAAAGCCGTCATTTTATTTGATCCAATTCTTTTTTATGATCCATCATAAATAAGGCATGATGCACCTCCTCCTGGGTTGCCAATGATTAAGTATACAGTTCATGTGTTATGTAATTATTGAAGGGATCTCTTGTAAAAATTCATCAAATTTCATTGGAGATGTGAAGGTAAATAAATCCTTAAAATAGTTAACTGCAACATTTTTAACTCCTGAATCCGTTGTCCTCCACCATATTAAGTAGCCCATTGATCCAATTCTAGCTCGACGTTATTTAGTCAAAGCATGATAAAATTTAGTATTATAATCACCTGTTATATGCAACATGTTCTTGCTCTTTTATTGCTAAAATAATTCTTGAACCTTTTAAACTTCTTTTAGTTTCCATGTAATCTCTAAAACTTCTTCTTGTGAACCTCTTCATATGCTCTATGTAAGTCAATTATTCATTCTTTACCATAAGGTAAATTATTTTTGTAACGTATAAAAAATTCATGTTGACAGTTCCGAATTTTAGAAACAAATTCGTTATTAATTCTTCCTTGAGATGATCCCCATCCTCTTGAAATAGTTCTATTATGCCATCCTGTAAAATCCATGAAGTCCAAATGAAATTGACTCCGCTTTCTGTCCAATCCTCTATCGATGTGACCAGTGGTTTGTAATTTACTCAACATAGTAGAAAGAGAATTAAGTATGCTAGTCTTCATTCGCTATTGCTATATAGTGATGAGACCTAACAATTTAACCACTTTTTCATCTCTTTCAAGACAACGTATTTCCCAACGATGGGAACCCCAAATAACCACAGCTTCCGTATCATATCATTAAAAAGCACAAAATAGATGCATATTGTAAAAACTATAAAATATATTTAAAATTTAAAATGTGTGAATTAAAATAATATTGATATATAGACATATTTTGTGACTATATAGTATTAACTTTATGATAGTTAATCCATTAAAATTTAAGAAACCTTTTAAGACTAAAACTTCATCTCAAATGCTCTTTTATATAGAAATAAAATCCACTATACCCCAAACTAATCTATATATCCCTAATCTGTTTAATGTGATGTGTATAGAAAAAAATTTCCTGCTGTAAAAATGCTCAAAATTATTGAAAAAAAAGACTAAAACAAAAAACATTGTTTTTCTCGATGCTTCTCGGTTTGTGTCGCATTTTTGTCATACGGAGCTATTTTCTCTCAGCTTCTCCTCCTCTTCCACCCCAACACGAGCATCTCCACAGAAGGATCTCGAGCTCGTTTCTTTCACCGTTGAACTCTCCATCGCCGCCATTGCATTTCTTCTACCGTTGAGCTTCTACGAGCTGCAAAATCCAAGTACATTGTATTTTTCATTTCAATTGGATTGAATTTGATTTGATTATGCAAATTGGGTTTTAATCATGTTTTATGGGTCATTTAGGACTATATATTAAAAATAAATGTATTGCAATGGTTGAAGCGTAGTAAATTATAAATAGAAAAGAAGGAATTCTAATTTGAGTTTTTGTGACAAAACAACTAGGTAAAAATAGTATTACTAAAAAATATAGTATAACTAATAAAACTGGTATTACTAAATGATGTTGCATCTTTTTTTTTGTCAACATAGTTGGAGGTTTTTTTTTTGTCCGTAGTCTAGTGGTTTTAATATCCCTTTTAATATTGTGGGATGCTGGGTTCAAACCCAAGACATATGTTATAAATTTTAGAGGTGACCACCATTATGCCACATGATTCCAACAAGTTGCATCTCAAAGAATTAAGAAAAAATCATTATTTTTATATGCATGTTGGATTTTTTTATAATGGTTATGCGTCTATTATGACTTCAATTTTTGTAATTAAAGAATTGTACTAGATTGCAGTAGTTTTTTAAAATCATATAACTTGGTATAACTGAGTAAAGTAAAACTGTGGATAACTAGTATGTGGGTAACTAGTACTACTGACCAATTTTTGTATTGTTTTAGCAGGATATATGGAGCAATAATGGTATCATACATTTTAAATACAAAGTTCACATGTATAATTTATTGTTGAAGAAATTCTGTCGATGGTATAATCTAAGATATGCAAGAAGGTTGGATTAAATTAAAGTACAATCAAATTGAAATTGAGTTACATTCCACTAATGGTGGGATGTGGGAAACAGTTTACTATTTCTCATGATAAATGTTTTAGTGGTTATCTAATGTCCACTGATAAAGAGAATCATAAATGTACTTTCTATGTGGAACTGTCTGAGCAACTTTTGAGAGTTGTCAAAAGAAGTTCTTTTGGTATGAATTATGACAATTGCATTCAAAGGATGATAAAATCTTATGTAATGTCATTATTTGTATGTAGGCAATGAACAAGCTAAACAACAATATGAGGCCATGGAAGAGGATTCTTATGAATATGTGGATAGCGATATGGATAAATGGAAATGCGTAATGAATATCTTCATCTTCCACCTATTAAAAAAGCTAGTCAGTTTCTAGAGGTATATGAAGAAAGTTTGGGTGTGGCTGTACATCAAAAAAATTTCCAAATAGAAAAACAGTGCAAGAAATGATGGATAGAATCGCATTTGTGAATTATTCTGGGTATGTTATAAAAAATCAGATAAGATGTAATTAGTGCTAAAATGTCATAAAGGAATCTGTAAATAGAGTTCACAAGCTGCAAACATTAGAAAGACATATATTTGCTGATTAGAAGGTATACCAAGATGCATACATGCTCTGAGACTAGTTAAAATAAAAGTAATATGAAGAGGAAAGGCACACCACAATTATTTGCAACTCTTTCAAATAACGATTATTCAGGAAAAATGGAAACCCTGATTCCTAAAATTATCATATATCTTGATGGTAGTCCAGAAGAGAGCACAAAATGATGTATTATTGTTTGTACATGTTAGAGAAAATCAATCTATTACATTACAAATATGAAAATGGATTAGAACAACAAATTCAAGTACCTATTCATCGCTTTGGGAGATAGCCACTACAAGAAAACATGAATTTGGCGACTACATTTAGCGACTATATATTTAGTCGCCAAAATTTACGACTATTTAGCTACAATAAAGTGACTTTTTTACGACTACGAACGTTTAGTCATAATTGAGTTGCTATTTTGCTACTATATATAAAAGTCGGTAAAGTAGTCATAAATTAGCGACTAGTTTACCACTATATATCAGACTGTAGACAATAGTCAGCCATTAGTCGCTAATTTGGCGACTAATATGCGACCAAATATCAGATAGATGAAAATAGTCAGTTATTAGTCGCTAATTTGACGACTAATATACGACTAATTATCATACGAGAGACAATATTCAACTATTAGTCGCTAATTTAGTAACTAATTATATTTAGGAAAATAGTCAGCCATTAGTCGTTAAATTGATGACTAATATGCAACTACTTAGCGACTGTATTCAAATAAATTTATAATCTACAAAAGAAAATTTTCCATTGGCTAATACTAAGAAATTAGAATTGCAATCTCCACCATTGATAGATTCAATCCAATAGATCAATTTTTTCTTTCTATTATCTCTTCTTCTCTTTTGTGTTTCATTCTCCTTGCTTTTTTTTTTAGCTTTTTGGGACAATTAATTTTATCGATATGTTTCTGCGAAGGGAAATCAACTGAAAATCCTCCTTTTCATCTTCCTTCGATTTCATGTCTTATATATTCTAATTTTAATATCCACTTTAACATTATGGAATATTAAATTTAATTCTAGATATAAGTAATTAATTTTTAAAAAAATCATTAATGTATCACGTAATTTCCACGTATATTTAATATACCAATATTTAACAAGATGAACAAAAATATAAAATTGTTTTTTCTTTTTTAAAAAAAAACTGTTATTACGTGTTGCCAACAGTTATTAACCTCATCAATTAAATGTCAGAGGTTAAACCGTTCAACGCACTTATTAATCCTTTAAGAAAAAATTTAAAATAGTCAAGTCATTTTAAAACTACGTCGTATCGTTAGGCTCTCCCCCATAGATCACAAAACTCACTGTCATCTCCGCTGGGCTTCGACTTCCGGAGTTAGGGGAAAAATGGATTTCTGAAATCCCTCGAGAGATTTTAGCCTCAAATTTTTTTCAAATCCCGCCATTTTCCATTCCCCTTTTTTCCCCCGAGAAGATACCCAACCTTCCAGAAACCTTTATTGACCAATTTCATTCTCTTCTGCTCTCTCCGAACAAACGAGACCTCCAATCATGCCTTCCATACAAACCCCACCGGGGAGGATCCTGCAGCTTGAGATGGAGAATTTCAAGTCTTACAAGGGTCACCAGTTAGTAGGTCCGTTCAAGGATTTCACGGCGATTATTGGTCCCAATGCTGCTGGCAAATCCAACCTGATGGACGCAATTAGCTTTGTGCTCGGAGTTCGCACCGGTCAACTTCGTGGTTCTCAGCTTAAGGATCTAATTTACGCCTTCGATGATCGAGAGAGGGAACAGAGAGGTCGGAAAGCGTTTGTTCGCCTCGTGTATCTCCTGGACGATGGGTTGGAACTCCATTTTACTCGTACGATTACCAGCGCTGGTGGTAGTGAGTACCGCATCGACAATAGGGTTGTGAATTGGGAAGAGTACAATGGAAAGCTGCGATCTCTTGGCATACTGGCTAAGGCTCGCAATTTCTTGGTGTTTCAGGTTGGTTGATTCGTCCTAATTTTGAGAATTTAACACTTGATTCGTTTTTCTATATTCTGTAGTTTGTTTTTGCTTTTTTGTTTTGTTTCTATGGATAAACTCATGTGGTTTAATGTCAATATCTTGTCTTGTGGCTTGGTTCTGACAAAAGACTTTTCAACCCTAATTGTAGGGTGATGTTAAATCGGTTGCTTCCAAGAATTCAAAAGAACTCACTGGACTTCTCGAGCAGATTTCTGGCTCCGATGAGCTTAAGAAAGAGTATGAAGAATTAGAAGAAAAGAAGGCCAGTGCTGAATAAAAAGCAGCACTTATATATCAGAAGAAGAAAACAATTGGGGCCGAGAAGAAGCTGAAGAAAGCACAAAAGGAAGAAGCTGAGAAGCATCTAAAGCTGCAAGACGAATTGGTAATTACGTGAATTTGTTGTTGTTTCTCTAGTGGAGTAGTGTGTATTTATTTAGTTTGTGAAACTATACTTCTTGCCCTCTTTTTAATATGTCTTCATGCCTTGCAGAAAGCTCTTAAGAGACAACACTTCCTATGGCAGTTATATAACATTGAAAATGATATCGAGAAGGCAAATGAAGATGTTGATGCTGAAAAGAGCAATCGTAAAGATGTCATGGGAAAGCTGGAGAAGTTTGAACATGAAGCTGGTAAGAGAAAGGTAGAACAAGCGAAGTATTTGAAAGAGATTGCTCAACGTGAAAAGAAGATTGCTGAGAGAAGCTCGAAGCTTGGAAGATACGTGTGTATACCTTGGAAGTCCATAATAAACAGGTTATTTTTTACACTAGAGTAATTTATATATTTACCTTGCCTGTCAACAGCAACCTGAGCTTCTGAGACTGAAGGAGGAGATAGCTCGCATCAATTAAAAAATCGAGAGCAATCGAAAGGAGGTGGATAAGAGGAAAAAAGAAAAAGGGAAGCATTCCAAAGAAATTGAAGAGATGCAGAAGAGCATTAAGGATCTGAATGAGAAAACGTACGAATTAAACGAGAGAAGACAAGATAGCAGCGGGAAACTCCCAATGCTTGACAGTCAACTGCAAGACAAACTTCCAATGCTTGACAGTCAACTGCAAGACTATTTTCGAATGTGAGTTTGAAAGAAATAAAGATTTTTTTCTCTCTCTCTCTTTTAGTCAGGAACATTGCCATTTCCCAACTGTCCTGATTTTAATCATTTTTCACCAAATGCATTCTCTATCTTTCCTATTTGATCTTCTCGCTTGAGTTTTTGTGGTGACATGAATACTACATGGGTTTACTTGTTGCTTCACATTCTCTTCTTTTAAGTTTAATTAGTTTGTTTTATGGAAATTTAAGAAATCAAACCAATTCAAATTAAATTTTACCAATACCAATATGAACCAATACCAAATATTATTTTTTAAAAACAAAAGTCACCAAATAGTCATAAAAAAATCACCATACAGTCGCTAAATAGTGGTTAAATAGTCGTAATATAGTCGCCAAACTTATACGACTAAACTATGACTACTTATATAGATTAGTCGGAAACTAATAGTGTGTAGTCGTAAATATTTACGACTAAATTATGACTACATTTATGACTACATGATTTAGTCGTAAAATAGTCTCTAATTAGTGACTACATTTACGACTACGTGATTTAGCGACTAAGAATTTACGACTACAACTATTAGTCGTAATGTAGTCGTAACTTACCATTTAGCGACTATTTGGTGACTATTGTTGCAGTCGCCAAATCTATGTTTTTTTTTGTAGTGAGCGTTGAAGGGTTTTAAGTCATGAGGAAAGTGATAACTATGGATGTAACTTTTTCAATAACATATATGGTGGTGTACTAGTATTTACCACAGCTCAAGATCCTAATCGTTATCATGAGAATAATGCAAGTTGGTACTCGTTTTTTAGATGCTGAAAACTACAGTAGTGGACTCTTTTGTAATAGTATTTATGAGTGAAAAATATGTGCCTCATCGGTGTCACAGCTACTTTGTATTCGAGCGCTTACCATGGGTATTGTATATGACATTTGTCCTAAAATATGAAAGGTCATGCTAGAAACGCCAACAAAGACATAGTCGAATGAAGATTCATGGAGTACAGTAGGCTTTACACATTGGCTGAAGTTCTACATTTATTTTTGTTAACTAATCTTACATGTACCTAGTTCTACATTTATTTTTGTATAACTAACATTAGTTGTAACTAGTTCTACATTTATTTTTGTATAACTAACCTTAGTTGTACTGTGTTCTACATTTATTTTTGTATAACTAACATTAAATATACTTTGTTCTTCATAAGTTCGTGAAAGGGAAAACCCTTTCATTTCACTTTTCTTGAACTTCAACTTGCACATCCTATGACAATTTTCTTCTGCGCCTAAACAAGGTTTTAGGAACTTTATGGAATGGCTCCAAATGCTAAAAACTATACAAGACACACAATACAGATATATTTATAGTTAGCTTCAGTTCTAATAAGTAATAAGAATGAATAATACCGCAAATAAAATTTACCTCTATAGGAATACAGAAACCTAGAATTAGCCATAACACATATTCTTTTCCTTCTCAGTGCATATCGTTCGAAGTAGAAGCATCCACATGCCTATAAGCCTGCGGATTTTGTCTTTTGCATGTGAAAAATATGTTTCAACTCAGGATGCTTCTCAAACCAATTCCTTTCCATATCGTTGAGCGGGGGATTTAACATATCTAGAGTTTTCAACGCTGCATAGATGAAACACTTCGTGGATATCTTTATTTTCTTCTTGTACTCACTACGAGGGAAGTACATTCTCATAGGTAGTATTGCTCTCGTTTCCTCCACGTAATCCTGCAATAAACATGAAACAAGTTTTTACCTAGTTATACGAGTTTTACATTAAACAAAAAAATCAAACAGTTTTTACCTACTTATATCAGTTTTACATAAAAAATCTTTTAAAGTTTACAAATAAACTCAAAGATTATTTACTCAATAGCAACCACATATCAAAATTATTCATTGCTTGTTTCAATCTCAAACAATTCCAACTCAACCAACATAGTTTGCTCATAACTAAAATAACTAGTTTTTCTTAGTTCTACTAGTTTTTTCTAGTAGTTCTATAAGTTTTTCCTAGTAGTTCTGGTCTCCCTAGTTCTACTAGTTTCTCCTAGTTCTACCAAATTAATTATTCTTACTCCAAACCTTTCAAGTTACAAATCGAAGATAACTTCTTATTTTTGAGTTTATAGCATCATTCATGGTTTGGCTGCTACTTCCATCATCTTTATCCATCGTCTTTATTTCCTTATTCTTCATTTGATTGGACTTCTCCTTCTTCAATCAGCTCCCGGACTTCTCCTTCTTTGTCAATTGACTCTTGGCTGGATCCTTCATCTTCATTACGATGAAATTCTCCTTCTTCTTCATTCTGATGAAATTGTCTTTCTTCTTCATTCGGCTAAAATTATCCTTCTTCTTCAGTCGGCTGAACTTCTCCTCCTTCATTCGCATGAACTTTCTTCTTTACATTTTGCTGGATTTCTTAAACTTCTTGTACATTCCGCTGAACTTTGTCAACAACAGTCTGAGTTGGGATCTTCTTCTTAGTCCATCTCGTCTTTGACAGCATATTCTTTAGACTTAGGTGGCCTCATGAAAAATTATAGACAATTAAGACTAAATTCATCTCGTCTTTGAGATTTGTCATATAGAATGAGGAGAATATGAGACAAAAAATCATTAATACTAAAACATTTGAGGGCGATTTCGAGGTAGCACCATAATGGCTAGATCATTGTAGTCTCAACTGAAAAGATAGGGCCTCTGCCTCTGCCTGATCCAAGCCTCTGCTATTCTTCCTATCATGTTTCTCAAGCTCCTCCCACTCCCTTACGGAAATCACCATGGTTAAAAGTTCCAATGTTTCCTTCTGGCAATGTTAACACCTGTTTTCGAAGTTGTAGATGGAGAAGCGTCAATTCAGATCCCATAAGAGGTTTTGCCAGTTCCAAGCCCTCTGTGGGAAAGCTTTGTTCTTGGGTATTTTATTAGTGATGTGCCAAATATTGGTACTATACATGCTACAAAAAATCTCTTATGTTCTTCTCCGGCCAGCAGATTGAAAAATTAATTTGTAGTTTATTAAGAAAAAAACTGTTCAATTTCAGATTGAAAATGCTCAGATTATATCTCAACTGATTAGAAGGCGGTATGCACATATCTCTGATGTTCTGATAGTGGTCAATGAATGGTTGCCATCTACGGCGATGACTTTACTAAATTTCTCAAGTATGTCTTTGTAGATTGACATGAAATCAGTCCTTAGTCATTTATACTAGCAAAAGAGCCTCAAATTCCTTGCAGGAACCACTGGGAAGTTTGTAAAGCTTCATCATAATACGGAGCTATGTGTGAGATTGGATATGGCCTTTATTCTTGTGGAGCACGGGCCATAACCAATGCACATTTCTGTGGCTGCCTCATAGATGTTCTAATTGTTAGAGTTGGGGTTATAAAGGTACTGATTGCAAGCATCGTAATGTGACTATTCTGCAAAAATCAAAAGATATTGACCTCTATGCCGCTTCCTCACCTAATCCTTTTGTATCATCCATCAGCACATTACACTGAGACATTACAAGCATCAAAATCAAGTCCTTCACTGTTGAAAGTTGATCAAGTTTCAACAGGATCGATCGATCCAAGTGCGATTGATTGATCGTACACATTCTGTACATGTAGTTGATCCTAAAATCTTATGTAAATATGGATCGATCGATCGAAATGTGGATCAATCAATCACATAGATGCAAAACATTTATTTTCCATGAAACATTGTGTAGTTTGGTGAAAAGTTATATTTTGTCACCAATGGTCGTTTGTAAAACTATTTATACATGATTCACATAAGAGTGTATTTTTTATACGCAAACAAATTTCTTTCTTTCATTCCAAAATTTATACATGGTATCAGAGTTTTTTCGGTTGAATGGACCAAAAACAGAAAGTGTTAAAATGAAGAGACAATGCCAGGCTCTTCACACCAAGTGACTCCCATATTTGATGGGGAGAAGTATGACTTCTGGAGCATTAAGATGGCAACAATCTTCAGGATAAGAAAAATCTGGGATGTTGTGGAAGGAGGTCTTCCAAACCGTCTTGCCCAAAATGATCACAGTCCTAAATCAGCTATCAAGAAGACAGTTGGAAGAAGCATACACAAATGATATGACGGCTTTGTAAATTTTGCAAACTGTCGTTACTGATCAATTTTTCTCACGCATTGCATCTGCAACAATATCAATGGAGGCATGGGATGCATTGAAGGGTGAGTATAAACTTTCCCCTCAAGTCAGATTGGTTACATTCCAAATATTACGAAGGGAGTACGAAAATCTAAGGATGGTTGATAATGAACACATCAAGACATTCACTGATAAGTTAATTTTGTTGGAAAACCAATTAACCTATCATGGTGAAAAGAAGACTTATTATCAACTCATAGAAGATATTCATCTTTCTCTCAACAAAGTTCGATAGCATTGTAAGCGTCATGGAGCAAACTCTCGACTTAACTTCACTGATGATGACAGAGCTAATCAGCATTTTAAAAGCACATGTAGCAAGAGTGATTGCAAGAGAATAAATAACAAATGAAGGAGCATTCAATGTTCAAGCAAGAAGAAAGAGTTCCGGTTTCAAGAAAACAACACCAAAAACAGTTCTTATCAAATCAAGAAGTGGTGTGAGTTTTGCAAGCATAACAACCCCACACTGAGTGAGTGTTGGAGGAAACCGAAGAAAGACGATCATGGCAAGAACCAGAGAAGTAACAATGAGTGTTACAAATATGGTAAGATCGGCCACTATGCAAATTTGTGTCACTCAAAGCAAAATGAATGAGCACACGTAAGTCTCGGAGATGAAGACTGGGGAGAAGAATTGTAGGAGGGCTTCTATATTTGTGTGCATCAAGACCTGATGTGATGTATGCATGCTCTTATCTTGCAAGATATATGTCATCACTGTGTATGAAGCACTATCAAGAAGCAAAAGTAGTTTTAAGAAATATCAAAGGAACATCTGACTATGGAGTATTCTTTAACATAGTAGAAATACCAAGGCTAATAGGCTATTCAGATAGCGGTTGGGGAGGTTCTATTGAAGACAAGAAAAGCACTTCAGGTTATGCTTTTACTCTTGGAACAACCATGTTTTGTTGGCAGTCAGGTAAGAAGTAATCGGTATCTTAATCAACTGCAGGGGCAGAGTATATTATCGTGTGTGCAGCCACTAATTAAGCTGTGTGGCTGAAGAGACTATTGGAGGAGTTTTGTTTAAGTTTGAAGAAGGTGTTCTCATCTACTGTGATAATAAGTCAGCAATAGCAATTGGAAAGAATCTAGTGCAACATAGGAGAACTAAACACATAGAGATCAAATATCACTATGTGCACGAGGCTGAACAGAAGGGGCTCATTCAATTGAAATATTGCAAAGGAGAAGATCAACTCGCTGATACCTTCACTAAGGCATTAAGTGTTTCAAGGTTTAAAGATCTCATAAGATAACTTGGAGTAAGAAAAAAAACTCAATCAAGGGGCAGTGTTGAACGTTGATCGAGTTTCAACAGGATCGATTGATGTACACTGGATCAATCGATCCTGTACATGCAGTCGATCTTAAAATCTTACGCAAATATGGATCGATCGATCGAAATATGGATCGATCAATCGAAATGTGGATCGATCAATCTAAATATGGATCGATCGATCCCATAGTTACAAAAAGTTATTTTCCATGAAACATTGTGTAGTCTGGTGAAGAATTATATTTAATCACCAATAGTCGTTTGTAAAACTAAGGCATTAAGTGTTTCAAGGTTTAAAGATCTCATAAGATAACTTGGAGTAAGAAAAAAAACTCAATCAAGGGGCAGTGTTGAACGTTGATCGAGTTTCTACAGGATCGATTGATGTACACTGGATCAATCGATCATGTACATGCAGTCGATCTTAAAATCTTACGTAAATATGGATCGATCGATCGAAATATGGATCGAAATATGGATCGATCAATCGAAATGTGGATCGATCAATCGAAATATGGATCGATCGATCCCATAGTCACAAAAAGTTATTTTCCATAAAGCATTGTGTAGTTTGGTGAAGAATTATATTTAATCACCAATAGTCGTTTGTAAAACTATATATACATACATTTGTGCAAATTAAATCACATAAGAATATGTTTTTTATAAACAAACAAATTTATTTCTTACATTCCAAAAGTTCTACATTCACTTTTTTCTCCATTCCTACGAGTTAACACATTAGCCACTAAATTAACGTTTCTCGGGTGGTAAGTAACCTTTTGATCATAATCCGCGACCATCTTTATCAAACTTCTTTTTTTTAGGTGTACTTCTAACGGAGTGAAGTTGTACATTAAACTCTAATGATCATTGAACAGTTGAACATTTTCCCTATAAAAATACGACAGTCAAATCTTTATGGCAAACATAATCGGTGCCATCTCCAAGTCATAGTAGAATAATTTTCTCCATGCTCTATCAATTGTCAAGATACATAAGCGATTATACCGTCTTCCAACATAAGGACACACCAAGCCCCACCGTTGACACGTCTGTAAATACGACATAGGTCATTCTCGACTTGTAGTACTTACATTGGCATACTAATCAACCTCTCCTTCAATCCCGGAACGATACTCACATTATGCCGTCCATTTTAATTTCGCGTTGTTACCATCAAACGAGTCAACGTTTTAGCCAAGTTTGCAAAATAAATTACAAACCACCACTATCAAACTCTTAATCCCAATAAGTTCTTTTTGATTAGAATTTATATGCTGAGAATGACATTTGTTTACGGTTTGTTTGCCTCTTATCTTGGATGGTGCAAGACATAGGAATCGCACATTTAAATCTTATAATTTAGAACGCTGCTAAACAACACACTGCCAAATGTTTTGTTATTAGTATTGTATACGTTATATTGTTATTAGTATTGTATACGTTATATTTTTCTGTTCCATTTCGGGTTAAATACTTACAACCATTATTATTTTCATGTTGTAAAAATAACACCTTTACGCAAATACTATTAGAAAACTTGGTTTCAAAATATCGGTCGCTTTAAAACATAATTAACTATTTATATTGAGACAATGATGAGGTCCTCAGGAGCAGCTAAAAATACTGCTTACTAAGAGTCCAAACAAACCAAGACGCCAAGGAGTACCACATGGAATCAAAGGAGCTGAACCACATCAAATCCTTGAAGATTTACTGACCAATGCAGCCTAAGAATAATTGTATTCAAAAGATATATCCTCCGGACCAAACAAAATCAGAATATAGTCAAGTCATATCCATTCGGATAGACCATCATCCATTAAACCCACCCAAGAAGACCCATTACCTTTGTATAGGCTACTGGTTGCCTTCCTTAAAATTAAAGTAGCTCAAATGCCTAATCATGATGCATCAGATTCAACTTCCAGCATTTTATAAAAATCAGCAAGTATTAATACTAGTGCAATAATAAGACTGTTTTCAAGCTTGGTTAATGTGTCTTATTGACCTTTCCCCCATGCAAAATGTCACATTTAAATTTCCGACGGAATTTCTGACAAAAATAAATCTGTCGAAAATTTCCAAGAGATTTTTGATAGATTTTTTTTTTTTAAAATTATTTTATGTTAGAAATCTCTCAGAAATTTCTAAGGTATTTCCAACTAAAATTAAATTTTCAATATTTTTTATATTTTTCTTCATTTCCGTAGAAATGAAAATTTTTATTTATTTTTAAATTTCTGTCAGAATCCTTCTAAAATTTCTGAGAGATTTTCAACGGATATAAAATGAAAAAATGAAATTTTACTTACTTTGAAATTCAAAAATACTAAAAAAAAAATCCCTCCATCTCTACGATTTTTTTCCTCCTACATTCTCTCTTTTCTCTTCTCTTCTCTTCTCTCTTTATTTTCTCTATTTTTTTTCTTTATCTATTTCTCTCTTTCTCTCCTTCCCAACTTTTTTTCATTCTCTTTTCTCTTCTCTATCTCTTTTTACTCCCTTCTCTCTTTTCCATCCGTGGGGTTTTTTTTCTTCTCCTCCTTCTAATTCCTTGGATCAATACTTAAAAATGTATAAATTTCTTATCTTAAGAGATATCTAAAGCAATAAACAATTTCCATGACAAAAACAAAATAACAACTAAATTAGTAAAAAGATTGAGAAATTGTTTCACAATCTAGAATCTCAAAGTCCAAATAAGATGCCAAGTCCAAAGGTGCAATAACACATATAAAGGACAAACACATGGCAACGAAACAACCAGGTTGACCGGTTATTGTCAAGATTGTTCAAAGTGACCAAATGGATATGGGAATGATGGGAGACACGAAAAAAAGCTTATACGGTTGAGGGATAATGGAAGCTTATATGGTTGAGGGATAATGGATATGATTGATGGAATATAGATATAATCGTTGCAACTTGCTTGGTTTAGCCGTTTAACATCTGGATGCTCGGGGTTGATTAAGATATGTTCAAATCCATTAAGCATGATCATTAAGTTTTAGAGAAAATTAATGGTGTATAATTATGAGACAATAAAGGAACAATAGAAAGTTTTGATTGAAGGGAACTGAGTCTAAATTGGGAATCACTCCAAAAATCTTATTGATCTCATGGTGCCAAGAGAATGTGGTGGTAGCAGAAGAAGGCAAGATGGAAGATGGAAGATGGTGATATGGTGATTTGAGTCTCTAAATCAGTAGGATTTGATTGATTCTCTCAATTCTTGGAGAACTAGACTTGCTTGAATCACACAAACAAAACTAACTCTATAATCTAAACAATAAAATGAATCTCTCAAATGAAACTAAAGACAAATTTTTTTAACAAAGACACTCTTTGGATATAAATAAAACAAACTTTATATCCTACTTTGATGATTAAAATGTGTTTTTACAATGAGACTAATGTCAGCTTATATTGGCTTATTTCAACAGTCTACTCCAAGAAAGGAAAGAATACACAAAATTAAGTACAAATGATCATAGAGTTGGCTCATTGGTAAGATATAGCCATTAGGCTTTGATTGTACTTTGATCAATATAGGCTTGAGATTCCTTGTATCAGGATAGCTTGGGGAGATATAAATGAAGTTTTGGAACCTTCTGGAATGTGTAGAATACCTCCAAGTCGTGTGCAAGTAGACGCGAAAAGAACTGTTGGAGTTTTAATACAAATGACTCCATATATGGTAAGTATGAGCAAGAGAAAATATGCCTGATTCTCGGGATGCTGGTGCATGGTAAGATGATAGCAGACTCTTCTGGATGGTGGGATGTGTCTCCATAATTGATTTTTTTATGAATCCAATTTGCTGCGCGCTTTTGATAGGTTAAGTTTTGCAAAACAAGTTTGTTTAAAACTTGGTTCATCCTGGTTCGATTGAAATTCTTCAAGTAGTCGCTGGTCTTCTTCGGGTTAATTGTAGGTCCTCTGACTTGAAAGTTGAATATATTCTTCATGTGGAATGCTTTGAACCAACTCTTCTTCTCTATGATTTCTGGATGGGTTTATTTTCTGGAACAAGTCTATTTGTAGCTTGAATCCTTCTAGTAGTTTTGATACGCTCCAAGAAAGACACATATAACTTTTGGATGCTTGGGTTGGTTCTCTCCTAGGATCTTTGTCAGCTTTTTGGTTTTTTCTCCATGGTCTTTGGATGGTGTTGACTTGATATCCTCATCATACACTCTATCTTGAAAAGGTTTTGACCTCAAAATTATATAATCTGCCCAGGAGAAAACAAATTAGCTTTCATTCTTCTTTGATATAGAGTCTTACCTTAATATTGTGAAGGTTTGGTGGTATGTGGTGCATCATGTGGCTCTCATTTGAGCAGATAAGATAGGATGACGTCTCTGCTCTGTTATTGTGGGATGGTGGTTATGTTTTTCTCCTTGAACTGATAATTAGTTGGAACATTATCTCCTTTAATATCCTTGGTTTTGTTCACCATTGATGGTGATGTCTGCTTGTTCGGAACTTGGCCTAGCAGCAAGTTGTCTTCTGGTGTAATTCTCATGTGCTTTGCTCCTTTAGTTCCTGCATTAAAATTGACACTTTGGAAAAGAAACAAGTGCATCATGGATTCTTTACAAGAGTATAAACTTGTTAAACTTTTGTCTTAGATGTAACATATTCTTTTTTCTAGCTGTAGTTTAAAGTAAGAAGTGATATTTGTTGAGTCCTCTCTTTCAGTTCTAGTAAGTTCATTGGCAAATCTCTTGAATCTTGTGAAACAAACATAGTGAAAGAATAACTTACTTGAAGAACAAATATGATTTTTTTTATATTCAACTTAGTGGAGTGAATTGATATTTGATCTGGAGGTTTCTCCTTGAGGCTCCCTTTGTTCTCATCACCTTTGACTCCTAAATCCCCTTTTGGTTTCTTCTTTAAAGCTTCTTTTGCCTTGTTGCTTCTGGTATAGTTTGTACCTGAAATAAATCTCAAAAGCAAGAACAAGTGCATTGTATCTGTGTTTAAAATTATATGGATAGATTGTGTAAAACTTAAACTTACAGTAATTGCATTTACAAGTTGGATGATGAATTACTCTTTGCTTGCTTGTGGTAACAGTACCTCAGATTCCTCATCTTCTTCTTTCTCAGTCATTTTTAAATAAGTGAGATGGGTTATCTGCTTTTCTTGTAAGTTTTCACTTCGCTTGTATATCCTTCCTCTTGTCTTATTCTTGGATCAATTTTTTTGACAAAGACAAGTGCATAAGTCTAGAATTGGAAATTGAAATATCAGATTGAATCAGACTACCATCTCTTTAAGACATTTCTGATTTTAGATCTTGTGATGGAACCTTTAGTAATTTCTTAGCTGGGCAGGTTGTAGCAAAGTGTCATCTCTTATGACATTTATAACACGTCTGATCTTTAGAATTTACAAAGTTAGAAAACTTATCTTGGGTGGGTATTTCTGGGTTATTTTGCAATGTATTAGAACTAGAGGTATTGATCTATTATAGCGGTTATTTTGTACTTTGTTTTTGTTCTGCTTTTTTATCCTTTATGTTGTAGTTTTTCTTGACTTGTTGCCACCATTCTTGTAATCCTGGTGGAATAATGAATGTGGTTCTTGGCTCTAGTTGAACCTCATTTGCTTGAGGAGTCTTCTTATCCTCTGGTTGCTTTGGTAAGGTGCTTGTTAACACTTTCTTGGACTTTGAGGTGTAAGTAGTTTGCGATTTTGATGTGGACTTCATTCTCCCTTGTGTGGCCTGAAGCTTTTCTACAAATTACTTATGCATTTGTGACTTGAGGTTTTTTCTAATCTAGCACTGACTTTTTGTAGATGGTTGAAGTGCTTTCCTTTTTCCACCATGCATAAGACTTTTCTGTAAATGCTGAGACAGCTCCTAGTAGCTTCTTCTCTTTTGAGATTCTGTTAATTTGTAACCACTCCTCCATATTTTTTTCTCATTGCAAGTTCACTCCAGAGTCTTTGCTAGTTCCTGAAAAGACTAAGTAGTCTCTTAGTTCTATTGGCAGCTTTTTGGTACTGGTTGGTTTAGATTGAGCTCTCTTTGTGCTAGTGTGTTTATACTGAGATGGTACTCTGTATGGAGTAACACCATAACTAATTGGCTTCTCTGTTTTCTTGGGAGGTTGATAATCTTTATCTCTGAATCTTTTTTAAACCATGGTGTATTTGAGCAGCTTCTATGGCAATTTGCCGGTTCTGGTGCCATCTCATCCTCATGTGGCTCTTCTTCACTTTCAGAACTAGAGTAATCTTCATTCCATAGATCTTCTCCATACTCAGCTTCTTCCTTGAAGTCAGTCTCCTCTTCTTCTATACTGATTTTAGAATTAGTCTCTCTTTCCCATGGATTATAATCGGATTATCCTCTTTCACTCCATGAGTGGTTTTCTTCTTTGCCCCAATCAACTTTTGAAGAATTAAACTCTGCGGCTACATCTTTATCCTCAGATGACTCCATTGTTGTTTCTCAGAAAATGCTTTGCACAAGTAAAGTAGAAGATGTAATAATTTAATTAACAAAATGTGATAAGGGAATAACGAGGTTATGGAAAAGTTTCTTGTTTCTTTTTTTTTTTACTATAAACTTTAGGAAATTTGACAGAAACAGTTAATCAAAATTTTCAATTAATGCAATAAATAAATTGCGAATAAAATCAAACAAGATTTGAATGAAACTAGCGCAATGATATAATTTTCTCCTTCTGTTTTCAACAATGCAAACACAAATAAATTATGGAAATTTAGTGATGGAAAAATTGACAGTTTCTGAATGAAATGAACAAATGCCATAAACAGGGACTGACTCTTCTTATGGGATTTTCTTTTTTTTTTGATGAATCGAGACTGCAGCAAAATAAACGTGATTATTATGGCTTTTTCTCTATGGATGCAAATGAAACAATTCTAACAACTTAACTCATTTTTGTGATTTTTGATTGATAGACAAACAACTAGGATAAACTAAATCGAAGCAAACAATTTTTTATGGTTTTTGGTTCTAAAGAAAGAAATTAAAACAAAAAAATAGAAAAAAAAAATAATTCAAGCAAATATTTATGGATTTTCTAGTTTATAAAATAAATCAAACAAGAAAAATTACAAATGAAATCAAACACATCTTTTTATGTTTTTTTGTTTATGAATGTAAATGATATAACAAAACATAAATGACATAAGGTTAGATGAATACAATCTGATGGATAGGAGTTTTTCACGCTCTAACAGCAGATGATGTAAGATTGGGAATCATTCCAACAATCTTAGTGATCTCACAGTGCCAAGAGACTAAGCTGTTGCGGAGACGACACGTGCAAGGTGTTGGTAAACCGGTGCGGATGAATGTGGTGGTAGCGGAAAAATCTGAGATGGAAGTTGGTCATATGGTTATTGACTCTCTTAATCCGTGGGCATTGATTGACTCTCTCAATCCTTGGAGAACTAAACTAGCTTGAATCACACAAACAAACCTAACTCTATAATATAAAGAATCATATGAATCTCTCAAATGAAACTAAAGATAAACTTTTTTAAAAAAAGACACTCTTTGGATAAAAATAAAACAAAATTTATATTATACTTTGATGATTGAAAGGTTTTTTTACAATGAATATAATGGTCAGATTATATAGGCTGAATTCTATTAGCTAGAAAGAAAAGAGAATACACGAAATTAAGTACAAAGGATCACAGAGTTGGCTCCTTGGTGAGATATAGCCGTTAGGCTTTAATTGTGCCTTGATCAAGATAGGCTCGAGATTCTTTGTATCTGGACAGCTTAGGGAGATGTAAATGATATCTTGGAACCTTCTGAAATGTGTGGAATGCCTCCAAGTCGTGTGCAATTAGAAGAGGGAAGATGACGTGATCCTTAGTGGAAAGAGTCACTCATCTAAGATCGGCCAACATGATAGGGTGTGCGGTTTGAGAGATGCAGAAGACGAACAGTCAGTTTCTGAGTGATTAAGATCGAATCAAATGATGGGAACAAGGGATAGAGTGAAAAAGATGGTCGGACGGACAACATGGGAAATAGATGGAACGAATGGGACAAGATCAAGGCTGTAGATACGCCTTGAACAACCCAACTCCTTTCGGCTGGACATGACACACCTATCCAAAGAAGGATTTTGTGAGCTTGGCAATCTGGATATTACGCACCAGAAAGGGAACTTAGAAGACAAGCAGATATTACACGCTACTTGAGATTGATTGAAAATTTGAAGTTTTCTAAGAAGAAACTTCGATAAAAGTTCGATAAAGGTTTACAAATGGCCAAGGCCAGGTTTAAATAAATAAACCAAAAAGATTCAAAAGGTTGGTCAAATAGCTTGCATAATTGGCACAGAAAACCAAGAAATGCAAGACCAAAGACCAGATAAGTTTCTAGGCGGTCAAATTGAATTAAAAACACACGCCTAAATAAGAAGAAATGGGCCGGGCCAAATGTTGAATTAAAACAAGTTATGGTCCTTAAATTAATGGACTACAAGTGTTTATCCAGACCTCATTAAAAACCTTGGTGAGACCAATGGGACAAAAACCTACCAAGAAAAAGAGCACCAAGATAAGCACTTTTCCCATAAACTTTTTTAAAAAAACTTTGGATCAAAATTACCAACTTTGATTGATTTGGGCCTGGCAAAGCTTGATTCATGTAGGCGCCAATAATTTTTTGAAGCGCCTTAGTATTTGATCGTGTCATTGGGCTGGTTGCAAAAGCCCAAGGATCTGGTGTCTTGTTCGCTAGCTGGTCCGGGCCGGTTTGGGTTCTTGAAGGAGCTGGGTTGGTGCGCTCTAAGTCTTAGGCCAAGTCTTGGTCCTTGACGAGCTCCTGGTCTTCACGTTGGTCGAGGCCGGTCGGACGTGGATTGGTGGTGCGGTCGAGGCACGGCCCGGGGCTGGTCGAGAGCGGGTCGGTGGCACGGTCGTGGCACAAACGCTGGCCGTTCTTCGGGTTGTCCTTCCGTTCGTCTGGAAGGCATTAGATCCATTGGAGAAATAGGATTAAACCCATAAAAAATTTGGAATGGTGACTATTTAGAACATGTGGCAAATGATCCTTCCAAGTCCTAAGGTTCTTTCCAACCAACGGTCGTAAGAGAGATCCTAAGGTCCTATTGACCACTTCAGTCTGTCCGTCACTTTCAGGATGACTTGTCGTAGAAAAACAAAGCTTAGTCCCTAATTTAGACCAAAGGGTCCTCCAAAAATGACTTAAGAACTTAGTATCTCTATCAAATACTATGAACATAGGCATGCAATGTAAACGGACAATCTCTCTAAACAAAAGGTTAGCAACATGTAAAGCATCATCAGATTTGTTACATGCAATAAAATGTGATATTTTTTGAAAAATGATCTACTACCACAAAAATACTATCCTTGCCACTACGAGTCCTAGGAAGCCCTAATATGAAATCCATCAACAAATCTACCCAATGATGCAAAGGAATAGGCAAATGAGTATACAAACTGTTAGGTTGAGTCATAGACTTAGCTATTTTACACTTAGCACATCGTTGGCAGATTCTCTAAACGTCCCTTTTCATGTGCGGCCAGTGGAAATGCTCTCTCAAGATGGCCATCGTCTTATCTATTCCAAAATCACCTATGAGTCCACCTGAATGTGCTTCTCTGACAAATAATTCACGCAAGGAACAATTTGGGACACATAACTTATTCTCATAAAAGAGAAAGCCATCTAGTTGTAAGTAATGACCTACATGAATCTTAGAATATGACTTATAGATTTCTCCATAGTCAGGGTCATTTTTATACAATTCCTTAATATGATCAAAATCCATAAGCTTAACTTCCAAAGTAGATAGTAACGTGTATCTGCAAGAAAGGGCGTCGGGCACAATATTTTCTTTCCCTTTTTTATATTTGATAACATATAGGAAAGTTTCAATGAACTCCATCCATTTTGCATGACGCTTATTCAACTTATGTTGGCTCTTGAGATGCTTGTAAGCTCAAGGCCACTTCATCATGCCCATTAGCAGAATAAGAGTCAGTCCTTGAGTACGTTAAGGGTCATTCAAAGTAGTTTAAGAGTCAGTCTTGTTTTTAGTCAGTCTTGCTTGTTTTTCTACTGTAATTAACTTGTTTTGACTTGTACAAACTTGTTTTTTTATAAAAGCAAGCCGTCGAGTCTAATAAATCATTTTTGCCAAAAGTCGTTTGAATTACTTAAAAGAGTGAATCTCTTTTGTTCTACGTGAATAACCCAGTTGTTTGGTGCGTTTATCCAATTAATGATCAACTCATTCGGACACTAAGTGAATCAATCACTTAGGTCTGCTTAAGGATCTTCTTATTTAGATATTAAGAGTTAGTAACTCTTTAAGACTGCTTAAGAATCTGTCATTTGCTAATATTTCATAGTGTATTCTTTGGGGATCGCATCATTTAGTATCAGGGCACACTCTGAAAAAAATTTGGTATCGATTTATGATTCATCTTCTTGCCTTTTCATTCTTTCTAATCATCTTTCTTTTTGAAACACTTTCTTTTCTGTTTATCTGTTTGCTAGTTGAGCCGGCCTCAATCATATATCAAAAAAAAACACAAAAAAAAGTTTATATAAAAAAGATCTACAATGGAGGACTTGGTTAATAAATTAGCCACAAAAATCTTGCAATCTTTCTATAGTTATATTCTTTATCAAAAGGATAACACACTGAAATAGAAAGGGTTTGTTCACATAGAACTCTTGAGAAATTCATTGAGTGACCACCAAAGAAGTCAAACACTTGAGAGAAACACTTGTGAGGACTTGTATTACTTGATTTAGTTTCTTTGATTTCAGGGCAATGGAAAGAACGAATGATGAAAAAGAGACTAATATGGGAGCAAATTTGTCCAGCATCCAAATGAAATCCCTTATTGGTGAGATGAGGTGTTTGATGGCTGCACAAGTGGAGGAGTTAAACACAACCATGGACTGAATCCAAGAAGACCTAATAGCAAATATCCAACTCGCGCCAGGAAGGAGGGTTAGGACCGCCCAACCAAATGAAGAGGAGTACTACCAGAACTTATCAGTCGTGAGCCTAAGAGACAATAAGAGGAGCCAGGAACCTAGACCGCGTGGTGGAGGTAACATGCAAAGGACAGATGACAATCTACGGGGATTTAAACTTAAGATCCCTTCCTTTTATGGTAGAAACAACCCTTATGCTTATTTGGAGTGAGAAAAAAAGATTGAACTTGTATTTGATTCTCAAAACTTCTCTGAACTTAAGAAGGTAAGGTTTGCTGCTACTCAATGTAATGGTTATGCTATTAACTGGTGGGATCAAGTTGTGATAGTTAGGAGAAGAACAGGCAAAGGCCCTATAGCAATGTGGGATGAGGGTTTGTTTTAATTCACTACAACTGGGAACTTCACCAAAAACTCAGATGCATTACCCAGAGAAGAAAAAGTGTTGAGGACTACTTTTAGGAAATGGAGTCACTCATGCTCAAAGCCGATATTGATGAATATCAAGACGGGAGAATTGCTAGGTTTCTAACTGGCCTCAACAGGGACATCCAAGAATGCTTGAAGATACAAGAATATGATGATATCGAGGAGATGTTGTTCAAGGCCATTCTGATCGAGCAACAAAACAAGAGGATAAGCTTTGCAAAGCCAGCTTATGCATCCAAATCCAAAGCACCCATTTAAGACAAAGGTAATTTTCCAGCCAATCTTACTTCTGATTTTAAAAATAACCCAGTTATTAGTGATTTTAAGAAAAAGGATATGGCTTATACCACTAGAGCCAGGTAAATCCGGTGTTATAAGTGCCAAGGACTGGAGAATTATGCAAGAGATTGCATTAACCAGAAGGTGATTATTTTCCTAGACAATGGTGAGATTGAATGAGAAGAAGAAACGCTAGATCACAATTCAGACTTGGACGCTGAGGAGGAGCAGCTAGACTATGCGGCCTTTGGTGAGTTGCTCGTGACCAGAAGACTTTGATTGTACAAACAAAACCAAAAAAGCGTGACCAAAAGAAGAACCTATTTCATACCCGATGTGTGGTTCAAGGGAAGTTTTGCAGTCTGATCGTGGGTGGAAGAAGTTGTAACAACGTGGCTAGTGAGATTTTGGTACGTAAACTTGGACTTCAGGTTCAAAAACATCCACGGCCTTGAAAGATTATGAGATTAAGAGATTTAGAGATTTGTAGATTGAGAGAGAGATATAGAGATTAGAGAGAAAAGTGAGAATGATTATTATTGAGAATTTTAGAAAAAATGAATTTCTTAATTACAAAAGAAGAGAGAGATAGCTATTTATACTAATCTAGTCTAGGCTTGTTTGGATACTAAGATAGCCAAATAAATGTTTGGCTACTATAACATATCATTAATCACAAACAAGCCTAAGCCACTTCCTTTAGACACATGGCGCCTACTTAGAGTCTAAGGCACACTTTCTTCATTTCTTCTCTTTGTCTTCATCATCCTTCTTCATTCCAAAACTCCCCCTCCAGCTTAAGTCATGGAGAATGCCTAAGCTTGCAGCCATAAAGCATTATCTCATTAAAAACCTAAGAAAAGAAAACCTAATTGGGACAAAACCTTTTCTATGGAAAAAGAGTATAACACTCCATGATCAGGATCAGTGTTGTGGAATGAACATGAGGCCAAGTCTTGGGTAGATAGAGCCGCCAGTCTTCAGTGTTGTAGCCTTGATGAACACATCAGCTAGTTGATCTTCACTACTTGTGTAGCAAGGTAAGATGGTTTCATTTCCAATAGCTTCTCTCACCTTATGGCAATCTACCTCAATATGCTTAATTATTTCATGAAACACAGAGTTAGAAGCAATGTGTATAGCTGCTTGATTGTCACAATGGACAGTGATAGGAGGCTCCAAGCTCACGCCTAGAATATCAAGGAGGAGTTGCTTCAGCCAGATGCATTCTGTTGTAAGCTTCCTCATAGCCCTGTATTCAGCTTCTGCACTAGAGCAAGATACAACCTTCTGCTTTTTAGTCTTCCAAGTCACAAGATTACCTCCTATAAAAGTGAAGTAGCCGGTTGTGCTTCTCCTATCTTTTTTGTCTCCTGTCCAATCTGCATCACAATAACCTACAACTTCTGTGTTTCCATTACAACCCATCCATATACCTTGTTCTTTAGTGCCTTTCAAGTATCTCAATATGCGCATAATCATATCCCAATGCCTTATCTTTGGGTCTTGTATATGTTGAGACACCTGATTCACAGCAAAACATAAGTCAGGTCTAGTGATGGTTAAGTATATAAGCTTACCAACCACTTTTCTATACAGCTTTGCATCATGAAACTTGTCATTTTCTAGTTCCCCCTCAGGTTCTATCTTGTAGCTTTCTTCTAGGGGTTTCTTAGCTGGTTTAGCTTCCATCATGTCTGTAGAGGTTTGTAAAACCACAATATATTTTCTCTGAGATAAGAAGAGGTCTTCCTTGAACCTACACACTTCAATTCCTAAGAAGTATTTAAGTTCACCTAGATCTTCAATAAGCTTTAGTAGAATCAATGTCTACTTTATCACTCCCTGATATGATTATGTCATCCACATAAATGAGTATAACCACAATACCTTCCCTACTCTGAAGTGTAAAGAGAGTGTTTTCAACTTCTGACCTTTTGAAGCCTCTGTCCCTTAAGGTCACACTCAGCTTATGATACCAAGCTGATGTGATCCTGACCAAGGACGGATGCACAAACGACCATCAGCCAAAACCATGGATGACCACCAACGTCCTTATCATGTCCTTTGGAATTCAATAAGTGGCTAAGTGGTCCCATATGTGTACTCTTTTTCCCTGTCTTTGGGTTTTTCCCACTGGGTTTACCAAAGATAGGTTTTTAATGAGGCCATTGGCCCACTTCTCATTCAGCCCATTTGAATTCTATGCCCACTCCTTCCTTGTCTTTTGTCATCAAAAATTAGTTAGGAGTTAGGAGTTGAGAGTTATCTTTATTGCTTTTAATTCTAGTTTGCTTGCATGTTCTTGGAAGTTGTTCCAAGCATGCAAGTCTTGCCTTTTTCCCTTCTATAAGTAGCACCCATTTTCTCATTTGTACTCATCATAGATTTTAATGAAAGTTTCTACTACTCTTAAATTTTTGATCACTTGTTGGTGTGTAATATTCAACTTATCCTAAGCCCCCTTAGTGTGTAATATCCAAGGCTAGTTTAAGATATCCTTGTTTTCCTTTGGTGCGTCATATCCTTAGGAATTCAAGCCGGTAAATCAAAAGCCTTCCGCAACCTCTGTGTGATCTATCGCTCCACATCTCTTGACAACTTAAGCTCACGTTCGTTGTGCAAGGCTTATCCCTTTGCAAAACTTCCTAGTGTGCCGATTTTGGGCTTGAGTCCTTCCGAGGATCTCATCATTTGGTATCAGAGCAACACACAAGCTAAGTTTTCTTTTCCCTTCTTTTCATTTAATTTTCGTTTTATTTAATAAAAAAAATTGTTTTAATTTTTTTAAGATCTGTCTCATGTCTACATTTTAGTTCCTTCCAAAGAATTTTTGACTGGTTGTTTTTGTGTTTTCTTTTCAGGAAGGATGCTTGATCCAGATAAAATTGCAGAACATATCACAGCCAGATTTGAGCAATGGACGAAATCTTTTGTTGCCGATTTTTCCAAGGAGATGAAGGAAGCACTTAAGGACGTCATAAAGAAACATTCTAAGAGATCAACCAAACGTCCATCCAAAGCTAAAGCAACACATCAGGAGCTTATGGAATTTGGAGAACCCAAGTATGATAATTATGATGGAAATTATCTCTTGATCAAAGATGAACCAATCATTCCCTCTTTCCTTTGTGAAAATCGCAACAAGCACTGTAAAGAATTTGGTGTGATTAATAATATTTCTAAGTTGTTTGTTCTTGTTACTCCTGATGAAGAAAAACGATTTGGCTTGGAAAATGTGAAAGAATTTTGTGTTTCAAAATCTGTTTATGATAACATAATTCTGTCATTTAAGAAATCTAATTTTGAGAAATTGTCTAGGCAAAAGATTTTCTGTTTGATTAAGTGAATAATTCCAATTTTTCTTTGAGTCTTGACCTGTTTCGAAAAACGTTTGGAATCGAATTAGACGAAACCGACAAAGATTTTGTTGAACGTATTTCTAAGTTGCCACATTTCAATCTTTTCGCTAGCAAAAGTACATCTTTGCTTACTCTGTCCTTAAAAGAAATTTTATGTGATAATAAGTGTCCAAATGCTAAACTGGTCAAAGATTTCAAATACCTTTTAAGCCTTAATTTGACAGATATGATTCGCTTGTTCTTGTCAAAAGAGTCAAATACAGGTTTTAAGGCTGCAAAGAAACACCAAAGAAGAACTCAAAAGAGAGAGGAAGATAAAAGGTTCAAGCCACCTGATTTGGACCAAGATACACGTCAAGACATCAGCCTCTTCAACCTGATCAAACAAGCACCACCAGAAGATTATTCGGATTTGAGGGCAAATCCTCTTCAAGAGGGAGGGGATGATGTGATCCTGACCAAGACGGACGCACAAACGACCATCAGCCAAAACCATGGATGACCACAAACATCCTTATCATGTTCTTTGGAATTCAATAAGTGGCTAAGTGGTCCAATGTGTGCTCTTTTTCCCTGTCTTTGGGTTTGTCCCACTGGATTTACCAAATATAGGTTTTTAATGAGACTATTGGCCCAGTTCTCATTCAGCCCATTTATTAAATTCTAGGCCCACTCATTCCTTCTCTTTTGTCATCAAAAAGTAGTTGGGAGTTAGGATTGGAAGTTATCTTTATTGCTTTTAATTCTAGTTTGCTTGCATATTCTTGCATGTTCTTGGAAGTTGTTCCAAGCATGCAAGCTTTGCCTTTTTCCCTTCTATAAGTAGCAACCCATTTTCTTATTTGTACTCATCAAAGATTTTAATGAAAGTTTGTACTACTTCTAAATTTTTGATCACTTGTTGGTGTGTAATATCCAACTTATCTTAAGCCCCCTTTGTGTGTAATATCCAAGGCTAGTTTAAGAGATCCTTGTTTTCCTTTGGTGTGTCATATCCTTAGGAATTCAAGCCGGTAAATCAAAGGCCTTCCGCAACCTTTGTGTGACCTATCGCTTCCTTGTGTGCCGATTTTGGGCTTTAGTCCTTCCGAGGATCTCATCAAAAGCTCTTGGAGATTGTTTTAAGCCATAGATAGCATTTTTTAACCTTAGTGTATTGCCGCCACCTATTGATCTTCTAGACCTGGTGGTGGTATCATGTACACTATCTCTTATAGCTCACCTTGTAAGAATGCATTCTTAAAATCCATTTTCCATAATTCTCAATCAAGTTTAGCAGCAAGAGACAAAATAACATTAATTGAGTGTAATTTAGCTACATGAGCAAAACATCCCTATAATCTTCACCATAATTTTGTGTGAATCCTCTAGCCACCAACCTAGCTTTATACCTATCAATCTCACCATTGCTTTTATATTTAATGGTGAAGATCCATTTATAACTTACAGTCTTTTTTCGTTTTGGAAGAGTAGCTGACGCATAGGTTTGATTCTTCTACATAGCTTGTCTTTCAGCTTGAGTTGATTCTCTCTACTTATTTATCTCTATTGCTTCCTCATAGGTCTTTGGAATCTGCTCTTTATCAAGACTAACAGTAAATGCAACATGAGAATCAGGTATATAAACTAGATTACACATTCCCTGATCATGGTGAACTATTGAATTGTTTTAGTAGTAGAAGTTGGGTGGAAATCTCTGCCTTGTACTTCTTCTAAGAACAAGAGCTGGTTCCCCTTTTTTCTTCACCTTCTAGAGCATCTACAAGATTATATTGAATGTCCATTCGCCTTTTAGAAGCTGTGACTAGAATTTCTCCTTCTGAATCCTCCTCTTAATCATGTCTAGATTCCTGGCCCCCCTCATGACCAAGAGGGGGTGTTTGGACCAGTTGAATAGGAGATTGATTCAAGCTGCGCCGGAATTGGAGTTGGTGCCAGCAATTTCCGCGCCTGACCACGTGATATAGGCCGGGATGATGATGGAGCCATGGATAGAGCATCAGCTGGTGCTGGTACATCCTGTGTATTAGCTGGACCATGGGCTGGAGCAGGCCGGGACGAGCCTGAGACCAGTTCTTGCCAAGAGAATGATGGTTCTGGGTCGTGCCTGGGTGAACACGGCTCGGGATGGGCTGGTCCTGATTTGGGCCATGCCAGTACAAGAACTGAAGCTTGTCCTTGAGCTGGTCCTGGAGCTTGATGAGGAGGAGCTGGATTATAGCATTTGTATCCTTTTTAAATAGGAGAATACCCAATAACATGGCCTTAATGCTTTTGGTTCCAGTTTGTTCTTAAGTTCTCATGGTACTAAAACAAAACAAACACACCCAAAAACTCTTAAATGTTCAATATAAGGCTTAGTTTTGTTTAATACCTCAAAAGGAGAAAAATTATCTAGAACTTTAGTTGGAGTTCTATTGATAAAGTAGCATGCAGCTACTAGTGCATCTCCCCAAAATCGTTTGGGGACCTTCTTGTGGAACATCATTGTTCTCACAACTTCCATCGAATGTCTGTTCTTCCTTTCAGCTACTCCATTTTGTTGTGGAGTGTATGGACAGCTTGTTTGATGTTCAATGTCATGCTTGGCCAAGTGTTGCTGAAACTTGGTGCTAGAGTATGCCCCTCCATCATCTGTTCTAAAGCATTTAATCTTGGCATTGTATTGGTTAGTAACAAATGTTTGAAAATTAAGAAATACATCAAACACCCTATCCTTGGAACTAAGCAATGTAACCTAAGTATACTTAGATTTTTCATCAATAAAGGTCACAAAATATTTTTGGTTTTCTCTTGAAGGAAAGGGAGATGTCCAAACATCAGAATGCATCAAATCAAAGCAATTTTAAATGAATGAATTGATTTCTCAAAAACAGTCTTACAATGTTTCCCAAGAATACATAATTCACACATATTATTTTGCAATTTAATTCCAGGGATTATCAACTCTAAAGCTCTATGATGAGGATGACTTAATCTAGCATCCAATGTTCAGCTGTGACATTGACATCTACACTATTAACATACAGTTTTTGTAAGGAATGCATGGACAAGTCTTCAAACACATACAAGTCATTCTTTTTTTACCTCAAAAATTCTTAAGAGGTTAGTGGTATTGTCATATACTGTTTGCAAAGTCTCCCAAAGTTCCTTAGTATTAGAGCAATAAGAGTATGCTTCCAAAAGAGAACTAGCAAAGGAGTTTGGAAGTATAGAGAGTACCATTTGATCTTGCTGAAATCATAGGGCCTGATCAGCTTTTTCAGCCTGAGCCTGCTCATCAATCACTTGAAGACCCGGTTGAAGAATATGGCTCCATAAGCCTTTATTGCACAAAGTTGTCCTCATAGTTCTGGACCATTGGAGATAATTTGCTCCCTGAAGCATAACAAGGGTCTTTGTATTCGCTTGGAGCTCCATCAGACACGTTTATAAAGCCTGCAAAGAAGAGGAGACCAAGGAAGAACCACACGCGCTATACTAGTGCAAGGTAGGCACATTTAACAACCTACAGACAAAGAAACCGCTTCCCAACTACCAACCAACTGATTTACCAGCACTAAAATCTTCAATACAAGATGATTCAACAATTAAAATTGGTCGTAAAAGCCTAACAAACTTTAAATTCTTGTTTCCCTCCAATTTCAAAAAAAAAATAAAATAGAATTTTAACAACTTTCAAAAAAATATTTATTGAAGTCTAAAACTCTTTGGATTGAGATGAAACTTTTTGAGACCATCCAAAAGATTCTTAAATAAGTTTTGATCGTCCAATATTTACAAAAGATTAAGAAAGATTGAGGTTTTTAATACAAATACCCCGAATAGGTCGAATTTAGACCTGTTGAAGAAGATTAATCAAGAAAGCTTTCTAAACGTGAAAAGGGGAAAATCGGACCTCTCGAATCATCAACTAGACTCATTTTACGTAAGTTTAGGCTTCTTTAATCACGTGGTTTTATGAAGAATAGAATGAGATATGACCTTTTCAATTCGCAGGACTTGCAGCGGAGGCGATCGCGATACCGCCGGAGGAGATCGTTTGTAACTTTCAACTCAGGCCACCAAATTTGATGAAACCACCGAGGAAATGCTCAGTAGTCGCCGGGGAACAACCCTTGAAGAAGAATAAGGCAAGAACACTCGATTTCTTTCCAGAAACCTTGAGGAAAACATGACTTATCCGCGACTAGTTTGGTTTCAAGACTGAGATGAAATCGTGTGCAAAGAGAAGAGATTTTGCAAAACTTTTATGCCAGATTGATGAAATCTGGATCTGATACCATGAAAGATCATGAGATTATGAGATTTAGATATTTGTAGATTGAGAGAGAGAGAGATAAGAGAGAAAAGTGAGAATGATTATTATTGAGAATTTTATAAAAATGAATTTCTTACTTATAACGGAAGAGAGAGATAGCTATTTATACTAATCTAGTCTAGGCTTGTTTGGATACTAAGATAGTATAACATATCATTAATCACAAACAAGTCCAAGCCACTTCCTTTGGACACATGTCGCCTACTTAGAGTCTAAGACACACTTTCTTCATTTCTTCTCTTTGTCTTCATCATTATTCTTCATTCCAACAGGCCTTACTCTGTACAATGGCTTAATGAGGGATGCAAAATAAGGGTAAGCAAACATGAGGACGAAGTCTTGTGTGACGTCTTGCCAATGGAGGCCAGTCACATCCTGCTTAGACGATCTTGGCAATATGATAAGATGGCAATCCATGATGGATACACCAATAGACACTTGTTCACTCATCAAGGAAAAAAAGTTATCATGGCGCCACTTACTCCCCTAGAGGTACACCAAGATAAGATGTTACTCAAGCAAAAGAGGACACAAGAAAAAGGAAAACAGGACATGGCCACAAGCTCCAATAACTCAATCGACAAGTTTAAAAAATCCAGCTTCTATGCTAAGGCAGGAGATATTAAAAATGCTTTGTTTATCAAACAATCTTTGATCTTACTTGTTTTTAAGGAATCACTAATATCTTTTTCTGAACTTGCACTGGAGAATCCAATTGAGATTAAGTCTGTTTTGCAGGAATTTGAAGACGTGTTTCCTAGAGAGTCCATCTGAACTGCCGCCATTGAAAGGTATTGAACACCAAATCGATGTCCTTCCCGGAGCTTCTCTACCTAACCGACCAGCCTACCAAACCAATCCAACCGAGACCAAAGAACTTTAAAGGCAGATTGGAGAGCTGATGGATAAAGGACTCATCAGAGAAAGCATGGCCGATGCGCAGTTCCAGTCCTATTGGTGCCAAAGAAGGATCAGAGTTAGAGGATGTGTGTAGATTGCAGAGAGGTCAATAATATAACGGTTAAGTACAGGCATCCTATCCCTCGAATTGATGATATGCTTGATGAGTTATATTGGTCTAGTATATTTCTAAGATATATCTTAAGAGCGGTTATCATCAAATAAGGATGAAGGAAGGGGACGAATGGAAAATGGCTTTTAAGACTAAGTTAAGTTTGTATGAATGGTTAGTCATGCCATTTAGCTTACCAAACGAACCTAGCATGTTTATGAGGCTGATGAACCATGTTCTTAGGAATTTCATATTCGAATGTGTTGTTGTTTACTTTGGAGATATCTTAGTTTACAGCAAGAGTTTGAAAGAACATGTTGCACATCTTACGTCAGTCTTCTAAGTCTTTAGAAACAAAAAAAAACTCTATGCCAATCTTAAGAAAATGTAATTTTGCAACAGATAATCGTGTGTTTCACGGCTTTGTTGTAGGGTCTGATGGCATTCGAGTTGATGAAAAAAAGATCAAGGCCATCCGGAATTGGCCAAGCCCAACGACCGTGGGAGAGGTCAAGAGTTTTCACGGTATAACCGACATTTATTAGAGATTTTTTAAGGATTTTTGTACATTGGCTGCCTCCTTGACCAAAGTAATCAATAAGAACATTGGGTTCAAGTGGAACAAGCTCAAGAAGATTCCTTTCAAGACTTGAAAGAAAGCTCACTCACGCCCTTCTGCTTGGTTTACCTGATTTTTTAAGACATTTGAAATAGAGAGTGATGCCTCAGGCGTTGGTATAGGCACTTTTTCATGCAGGAAGGAAAACCCATTGCTTATTTCAGAAAGAAGCTTGGAGGCATCACACTCATTACCCAACTTACGACAAAGAGTTTTATGTCTTGGTTAGGGCCTTGCAAACGTGGCAACACTATCTTTGGCCAAAGGAATTTGTGGTGTACAGAGACCATCTGAATCTAAATCACTTTAAAGGACAGCACAAGCTCAACAAATGACATGAATGATGGGTAGAGATTATCAAAACATTTCCTTACGTCATTAAGTATAAGAAAGGTAATAACATAGTTGTTGATGCATTATCTAGAAGGTATACTCTTATAACCACTCTTGATTCTAGGTTGTTTGGCTTTGAACAAAAAAAAAATTCTATGAAACTGATGCCGAGTTCAAATAGCCATATGTTGCTTGTGTTACGGCCGTCTTTGGAAAGTATTAGCGGTTCGATGGTTATTTGTTCTATGCAAACCGTTTGTGTGTGCCTAATTGCTCTTTAATTTTGTTGCTTGTTAAGGATGCACATGGATGAGGCCTGATGGGACATTTTGGCATGGCCAAAACTCTTAAGGTGGTCCAAGAAAATTTATTTCGGCTGAACCTGAACAAGGACGTTGAGAAGGAAGGTATGTAGACATTATCTTACTTGTAAACGGTCTAAGGCCACGACCCAAATCACTGGTTTGTACTCGCCTTTACCCATCCTTATTCATCTTTGGTGTGATCTCTCAATGGATTTTGTTTTAGGATTGTCCATGTCTAAGGCTGGACGAGATTCTATATTTGTTGTGGTAGATAGGTTTTAAAAAATTGCTCATTTTATTTCATGTCATAAATCCGATGATGTTGTGCATGTAGCTGATTTGTTCTTTAGGAAGATTGTTTGTTTGCATGACATCCATATAACCATCGTGTCTGACAGGGATTCTAAGTTCTTGAGTTATTTTTGGAAAACCCTATGGTCTAAGTTATGAACAAAGTTGTAATTTTCAACTATTTGTCATCCGCAAACTGATGACAAAACCGAAGTAGTTAATAGAACTCTGTCCACCATGTTTGCCTCATTTGAGTTTGCTTATAATCAGTCAGTACATTCAGCTACTAAGTTTTCTCCATTTCAAATTGTTTATGGATTTAACAATTTGTAAACGTTGGATTTAATCTCTTTACTTTTCAGTGAAAGAACTAGTGTAAATGGAGAAAAGAAGGCTGAATTGATTAAGAAGCTTCATAAGAAGGCACGCAGAACATTGAAACAAAGATTATGCAGTATGCTAAGAGCGCTAACAAGAACAGACACAAGTTAGTCTTTCAGAAAGGAGACAAAGTCTTGATCTACTTGAGGAAGGAACGTTTTCCCAAAAAAAAATTCCAAGCTTAAACCAAGGGTTGATGATCCATTCACGGTCACAAGGAGGATTAATGATAATGATTACCAAATTTATCTACAAGGAAGGTATGATGTCACTTCTAGTTTTAATGCATCTAATTTAATTCTTCTTTTTGCAGATGAGACGGATCTGAGGGCAAATCCTTTTGAAGGGGAAATGAATGATGTGATCGTGACCAGCTTGGATGATGAGTGGCCTGAACCTGATCTTGGACATGACGTTGAAGCAGTTCAGATGGATGAAGAAGCTGCGGCTACTGATGATGTGGACGATGCATTGCGCGCCCAAAGGAATCCATAATGTGGTCCAGAGTTCAGAGGTTCAGTCAAGCCTTACGAAATCTTGTAATCAGTCCAAGTCTCGACCAATGGCCACTTTGAAGCAGAACGTGTTCAAGATAGACGTGAACGTACTTCACGTTCAGGTGAAAGACAAAGCCATTTGGACGAACACAACCTCAGCTTAAGGCCACTTCACTCACGCCTATTAGCAGACTAAGGGTCAGTCATGGAGTAGTTAAGGGTCATTCAAAGTAGTTTAAGAGTCAGTCTTGTTTTAGTCATTCTTGCTTGATTTTCCGTAGTTATTAAAATTGATTTGACTTGTAAAAACTTGCTATTACAAAAGAAAGCTATCGATTCTAATAAATTATTTTTTGCTAAAATTCGTTTGAATTACTTAGAGAGTAAATTTCTTTTGTTCTTTGTGAAAAACCTAGTTGCTTGGTGTGTTCAGCCAATCAACGACCCATTCATTCAGATACAAAGTGAGTAATTCACTTTGGACTGCTTAAGGTTCTTCTTATTCGGATACTAAGAGTTAGTAACTCTTTCAGACTTCTTAAGAATTTATCCTTTGCCATTTTTTCAGAGTGCATTCCTTAGAGATTGCATTAAAAAAAAATAAAAAAAGGAAAAATATTTTGCTTGTGTGTCTATCATCTCTTTGGTTATCCAAATTTGATGACAGATCTTTTTGAACGAGAAATGAATGATGTGATCATGAAAATTAAGATGGACTAATTAAGCAAATTTATGAAGTTTTTAATATGGAGAGCAACAAAAATCGATTTTATTCGTTATATATCAAGTCCAGCATGTTTTAAGCCTGTTACAAGTCCATAAAGAGCCCAAAATCATCATTTTATTTGTTGGCCAGAAGGAGTGACGAAAATAGAGTTAAAGGAGATCAAGAGTTATTACATAAATATTTATGTACCTAGTTTTTAGTTTAGTCTTATGTTATTTTAAAGCACTTAATTATTATAGTTTTTAGTAATAGAAATCCTATAAATAAGTTATAACAATCATGAAATAATATGAAAGAAGTGTTTTAGTTTTGGAAATTTTGAGAATGATTCTCATTTATTTGTTAATGGTGTGTGATATCAATTGATTGATCATGGTGTTTAATATCTATTGATCAAACCCTCTTCGGATACAAGTTGTGTCATCTATGAGGACTGTTGAAGTTAAAATATCAAGGGCCTTCCGCATCTCTTGTGCGATTATTTGATCCACATTATTATCATTTAACAACCTTAGAGTACCAATTCTTTTGGAGAATCCACGGTATTATCCTTTCTCATATGGTATCATAGTACACTAAATATCTGTGGAATAACTTTTGACCTCTTTTGACTCTATTTTTATCACTCCTTTTGGGCTAAACATAAAATGATAATTTTTTGCTCTTTTTGGACTTGTAACAGGATTCAAACATGGTGGACTTGATAGCTGACATATCCAATGGATTTCTGATTTCTTTTCTTGACCAAAAATTTATAAACAAGCCCATTTTTTGTTGTTTTCCATGACCACATCATTTATTTCCTCTTTAAAAAGATTTTTCCTCAAATCTGGATAACGAAAGAGATGATAGACACAAACAAAAATTTTGTTTTTTATTCTTTTTTCAAAAAAAAAAATTTGCTAACAAAAATAGATAATAAAAAGTAAAAATATAATAGAAGATGAACGGTAGAAAAATGATAACACCAAACTTAAAATGTTGCTCTGATACCAAATGATAAGATCTTCCCAAGGAGTCAACACACTAAGTTTGTAAAAAGATAATTCTTGACTTCTAAGGAGTGACTAAAATCAAAGAAACAAGGCGGTTGATTGAATGATTGCCACAAGAGGCGCCTAAATACTCTTGATATTCCAAATTCTTAAACAGTCCTAAGAAGCTATGAAATATTAGTATCTGAATAAGAAGATCCTCAAACAGTCCTAAGCGAATCTCACATTCAGTATCCGAATGAGTGGGTTTGATCAATGGAATCACACCATAATCGAACAAACGAGAATCTCTCTCAAAGTTTTAAAAATAATAAACTTTCTTTTTATTTTATTTCATGATGATTATAACTTATTTATCGGATTCCTAGTGCTAAAAACTTGAATAAATAAGTGCTTTGAAATAATATAAGACTAAACTAAAAACTAGACACATAAGTATTTATGGAATAACTTTTGGTCTCTTTTAACTCCATTTTCAACACACTTTTTGGGCTAAAACTAATATGATTATTTTGGACTCTTCTTGGATTTGTAATAGGCTTAAAACATGCTGGAATCGATAGTTAACATATCCAATGGATTTCTGATTTTTTTCTTGACCAAATCTTCATAAACAAGTCTATTTTTTGTTGCTTTGGATGATCACATCAATATTGATCTAAAATAAATTAATTATATTATTTTATTTTTGTAGATATCACTAACAAACAAATAAATAGACAAAAGGTTAAAACATAAAACAAAAGTGCTAGTTACTTGAACATTTTTCTAAATATTAGATCTGCATATTTTCTATAAACAAGTATTTAGTTCTTCCAGTTTTTATTGGTAAAATAATATGTTGTAAAATAATTTGGTAAATTTTAATAAATACAAACAATTATAATCATGTACAAATTTAGCATTTATAAATGGTAATAGGAAAATCAATGAATATTTTAATCATCAAAAAAAAATTAATCATTGATTGAAAATTTTAAGATTTCAATATTTAAAATTTTATAATTTTAATAAAAAGATTTTTCATCTTACCCTAACATCTAGCAAAACTAATTTTCGGTTTCGGGTAGTGCACTAATTTTGTTGATTTTACTATTTAATTATTCTTTTGAATGGTCTAGTAGCAAGTGGGGGAAAGGATTTTAACCACACTAATTTCAGTAACTGTATAGACATGTTTTTTAACCTATGTAGCCAAAGCACATGCGCAATTCACGATACTCGAAACAATTGAATCCACCGACTAGTGAGTTGCTATCAACCTTTAAAAAAAGATTTTTACAGAATAATAATTTGTCAGACGACAACAATAGATTAATTAAGATGAATAGATCAAGTAACACGACGACGTCAAAACAAACAAGCCCAAAGGTGGAGAAAAAAAAAAGGCAGCCAACGAAACCACATGGGAAACAGATCCGCCCGGAGCCTCACCAATTTCCACCGACACTAATTTTCCCTTAATATATTAACTGTTTTGTTTTAGTCGATTCAAAATATAAAATAAATATTACCGGTAACAAAATAACGATAAAAGATTTTAATATGGTTAGAGACCGTAAAGAATATGTAAGGGATACTATTATATAGAACATATTTATTTTATGTCGAGTTTTCCCGCTTGTTTGGTTAGTAACCATTCAAACGGTGCATCATTTATAATCATTGTGGATGATTAAATGTAGGAGCACAATGTTTTTCCTTTTTACTCTTGGACACCTTTACAACCTTGACAATCCATGTATTGCATGAATCACATAGATCAATTTGATTTGGTCATTTAAAGTTTAAACCACTTACTTACCTACTCAGCTTGCACACTAATAAGAAAATGAAAAAGGACGTAGAAAAAAACACTGTGTACCTATCCTAAAGACATATATTGTTTGTTCATATATTATTATTTTTCTTTATCCCTCTGGTTTAATATATATATATATATTAATTTCTTATTTATCCTACATATTCATATATTATTTTGAATAATATTTAAGTATTTCTTTCAAGTCAAACATAACTAGTTTGTATCTGGTGAAAGTTATTCGGAATTGATACCATCATAATTTAATATATATCAAGGAATGACTCAAAACATACTTACTAAATAAAATATTGAAAGTTACATATGTTATGTCAAATTCTGGATAGATGATTCATATTCGTCAAATTTGTTTCATTAATTTGTAAAACCGAAAGTTTATTTGAAAGAAAGTGTGTTATGTTTCTCTTGAATGCTCTTTTAATTTTGTGCGGATCAGGTTTTTTTCTAATATGTATTTTTAGTTTATTTGATTTATTTATCATTCAATCTAAATTTAGTTTTAATCATATATTTCAAATATCTTTTAAAATTTTAATATATTTTAAAATTAGTATACTTATTTTATCAGCATATCTCCAATAAAACTAATGTAATAAATATAATTGATGTCAATATTGAGTCGACTTCTTTTGCAAATATAACATACTATATTTAGCATATTTTGTAAGACAATATGTAATGAAACAGAAAGTCCATTAATAACATATATTTATGAAGAAACGGACAGTGTATATTTTTTTGTTCTTACAAATGTTTCGAATATAAAAATCAAAATTTAGTCCAATTAGCACGGTACATTAAAATCTAAAAGCTAATTATTAATATTATCATATTTTGTAAATTATTGTTATAATTTACAACTAAGACATGTATATAATCGAATTTGAATCAATATAAACTTAAAAACTATAACAAATTACTAAATTACAAACTCTATTCTAAAATAGCATTAATTATTGCTAACAATTACATAAAACAAATAATCAATAAAAATAATTTAGATAACAAAGATTTGAACTGTGATTGTAAAAGAGTAAATGTAGTTTTTTGTTAATTTAGTTTAATGGTTTTAATATATGTGATAAATTTCAGATATAATTATTATTGTGACATATACTTTCTATGGATCGATGCAGTTTTATAAAGAAATTAATTTATACTAAGAATAATTTGTTTATTTTCTTGAAAATTAAGAATTTGGTTCTTTTATTTTATAAGTCAACGCAGTAAATTCATTATTTTGCACTTTTATTAGTAATTTTAAAATTTTCAAATATATATATATATACTTTTTGTTGGGCCAAGTTTAGGTAGGAACCCCTCTCCCTCTCCCTCTCGACGCACTTAAATTTACATAACTCAGCGTGTCCACTCATATCACTGACTCCCTCTCTCTCTTTCTTTCTCTCTCTTAATCCCGGTTACTCTTTACTCCCTCTCTCTTCTTCATAAGAAACGCTGTTGCTCACGTTCCCTCATTAAAAATGATGGCCGCAGGCACCGCTCTTTTGCTCTGCCTCTCATTCTTCGCCGCGGTCACCGCTGAGAGTCCATACCGATTCTTCGACTGGAATGTAACATACGGTGACGTTTACCCACTTGGTGTTCGTCAACAGGTCTTCAATTCCACATTATTAACTCTTGTTATTTTAAAAACTTCGTCAGAAAGAAAAGAAAACTCTTTTGTTCCATCTATCTACGTGCAGAGTTTTTACTAATCTAAAATAAAATATATCTTCCAGTTCTAAAGAAAACAAGATATATCTTCCTAATGATATTTTTCATATATAAAATGTATCATTTTCGGTAATGATTGGCTTGATAGTGCTAATGAATAGTTTATGGAATAAGTTACTATTTCATTTCTTTGTTCTTTTTTCGGTAAACAATAAGTTAGTAGTTCTTTTGTAAAACATGTAATTTCTGCCTGGATCGCTTTATTGGCTGGTTGACAAAAAGTTTACTATTTCTTTATACATCTTTTGTTACCATGATGTTTAGATCCGGTGAACTGAATGAATCGAGGATACTAATTTATTTTTTTTTCCTTTAATTTGTATGAATAATAGGGAATATTGATTAATGGACAATTTCCGGGACCCGACATTCACAGTGTGACAAATGACAATCTCATCATTAACGTACACAACAGCTTAGACGAGCCCTTCTTAATCTCATGGTAACGATTCTTTCCACCTTTTTGGGAATGACAACTTTATCCTCTTCACTTTCTCTGGTTTTACGGTAATGACTAGTAGAAATTGAAGGTTATATATGGAATTTATGATACAAAAAAATACTCTAAGAACACTTTTGGTCCACGTTTTCTTCTTTTTGAGTAGCTACTTTTTTGTCATCTTAATGTTTGAATTTTTTTGAGAAAACTGTAAACCAAATTAAAAGTTGTAATTTGTTAGACTTCATTAGATAATTTCTACTGTCACTTAGGTCTTTGTAATAGTAGGTCAATTTAGGGGTTTAGATATGTAATTACTAAATGTAAAATCACGGGTAGAATATTCATGGCACAGAGCGACATTTGCTAAATTGACATAAAAAGATTAAAGGACGAATTTGGCAACGCCGCTTTTTCATTGAATGTGATAAAATAGAATAAATATTTGAGGAAAACCGTGCTATTACGAAAGCAAAGCATGTGAAAGTGATAAATGTAGTCATGCCGTCATGGGGAACCGCATCTGTAACAATTAACGTAAAATCTATTAGGGCTACTAAAACAGTTTGCTAATTAATCAAAAATAACACTAATTGAGGGATTTACCTTTACCATTATAAGAGGCAATTTTTTTTTTTTTTTGTCTTTTTCTCTTGTCAATAATGTGATTTTACCTAAAAGCAAAATGATTCTATTATAAACTACCATGGGTAGATGTTGTTCTGATAGTGATAATGATATGATTATATGTTGCATAATAATGGTAACAAAATAATTTTATTGACCACATTTTGCCACCTGTCTCCCCAATTCATTAGCTATTTAGCTCCCGGACCAGCCCTTTCGGTGAAACCTGTCGGTGGCATTAGAATGTCGTTGAAGTTACGTTGTCTTTTAGAAGGGCCCTACCCATATCCACTAATTAGTCCATCTTCATGACATCATTTTTTCTAAATTTTTTAAGTTTCATCAGCAAAATTTAACGAATTTTTGGTAATTACGTATACAGTTTATTAGGTAGTATTTACATAGTCATTAATAGGATTAATCTTGATAAAATCTTTCCATAGCAATTTTGTAAATAAATAATGTATATGTTTAAGAAAGAGATAACACATTGATTAATAAACGATTATGTTTTTAATCGATTATGTTTTCAGTTGATCCAAACGATTATGTTTTCAATTTGTATGAAAATAAAGATTATGGTTTCAATATAATTTTATAATAGTATTCTATATAGATATACGCTTTTAATACGTGCTTGCTTTCTAAATTTTATTAAATTTTATTGGAAATTTTATTATAGTATTCTATATTGTCCATTGATCCAAACGATTTTGTTTTCAATTTGTATGAAAAACGATGATGTTTTCAATATGATTTTATTATAGTATTATATACATATATATATTCGTTTTCAATAAACATAGAAGTGAATATATAGAAGTGAATCCTTAAAAGTATTTAGGAAATAGGTACATATTGAAAACATATATATATATATATATATATATATGTATGTATAGAATACTATAATAAAATCATATTGAAAACATCATGCAATTTATAATGTAATATTATATTTCCTTTTTCAAAAATACATATTTTTTAAAAATATGTTCTTTTTCCATGATAGATTTTTGAAATTTTTGAAATTTTTTTATTAATTAATAATGAAAAAAATGTAAAATTTTTAATTTTTGAATTTATTGAATTACTATTGATTTAAAATTATTGAAAATTGTTAACCATAGAAAACTATGCATTTTATATTTAATTTTTTTTTTTTTTCTTAATATTGATGAAAAGCTGAAAAAGTGATAAATTTAAAACAGAGGGGATATAAATTTGCCTCTCATCAAATAAATATACTTTTACAAAAGAAAAATCATCTAATAAATAACATGATATTAGTTAGAAACCCACACAAAACCCCGAATAGTAGATGTTATTTTCTAAATAAATTGGAAATGACATTCTAAAATTTGGCTATAAATTATTTCGTACATAAGCTCTTATGTATATTCGTTATTATTTAATTGTTGAAAAAATGGATAAAACAGGAACGGAGTACAGAACAGAAGAAATTCTTATGTTGATGGAATGTACGGAACGACCTGTCCAATTCCACCAAGGACCAACTATACATACATTTTGCAAGTGAAAGACCAAATTGGAAGCTTCTATTACTTCCCATCCCTTGCCTTTCACAAGGCGGCTGGTGGGTTCGGAGGCATTAGAATCCTTAGCCGTCCTGGAATTCCAGTTCCATTCGCTGACCCTGCAGGAGATTACACTGTCCTCATTGGAGATTGGTACAAATCTAATCACACGGTAAGTTTGTGTGAAACGAAAATAATTTCTTATGATAACACTTAAGTATGAACTTGCTCTTCTTATATAAAGTTGGATATGGTTAACGAGTTAAACATGAGCGTGACATATAGAATAAATTATAAATTATTAGATTTATGTGTAATTGTTAATTTAGATTGTGATATGTGTTAATATAAATTAATATAAATATTTTTCATTTAACTTTTGTTAATTATTTAGAACCCAAAAATAATAATAAACATTTATTAATTTTATATATAAAATTCATAACACCTGGAAGTAGAAAAATAGCAATATTTATATACATGGCTTTTTATGATTAAGTAATGCAAATTCTATATTATAGACTAAAATTTAATTATATGGATCGTAGTTACATAAGTTATCAATTTCAAATGTTATACTTTTTTTCTATATATTTTTTACATGCCTATTACATATGTCCTACTCTAATATAATAAATTTTGACTACTTCATGCAAATGTTTTTATTTAATGATCAAAGTATTTATTATTACGAATAATAAATTTCCTCTAATGTTTTATCTATTGCTCAGGATTTGAAGGCTCGTCTTGACAGAGGAAGGAAGCTACCTTCGCCTGATGGTATTCTTATCAATGGCCGAAGCAATGGTGCTACCTTAAACGTTGAGCAAGGTGTGTTGCATTTGATATTTGTCTATTTCCTATCTTTTGCTCATTCAACACGTTTATTAATATCCTCTTTTTTGAGGATGTAATATAGGAAAAACATACAGGTTGAGGATATCAAATGTTGGATTACAAAATTCTCTAAACTTCAGAATCCAAAACCATAGGATGAAGCTTGTGGAAGTCGAAGGGACGCACACAATGCAAACCATGTTTTCTTCACTTGATGTTCATGTTGGCCAGTCTTACTCTGTTCTCATTACTGCTGACCAATCTCCACGTGACTACTACGTGGTTGCTTCGTCTCGATTCACCGATAAAACCGTAACAACCATGGGTGTTCTCCGCTACAGTGGCTCTTCTACCTCAGCTTCTGGTCCAATCCCCGGTGGTCCCACCATTCAGATCGATTGGTCCTTGAATCAAGCACGTTCCATCAGGTATAGTCTTTCATGCAAATGTGGCTAAGTATTTGAAGCTCCATATAGATAATTTAGGAGATCTAATGGTTATGAATTTGGTTTATGGTTTTTCTTAGAACTAACTTGACAGCCAGTGGACCAAGACCAAACCCACAAGGCTCATACCATTATGGTCTAATACCGCTCATTAGGACTATTGTGTTCGGTAGTTCAGCCGGTCAGATAAATGGGAAGCAAAGATACGGTATCAATAGTGTCTCATTTGTGCCTGCGGATACACCACTAAAACTTGCCGACTTCTTCAAGATAAGCGGCGTGTATAAAATCAACAGCATCTCGGACAAACCTACAGGTGGAGGTCTATATATTGACACCTCTGTTTTGCAAGTGGACTATCGAACATTTATCGAGATTGTGTTCGAGAACAAAGAGGAAATCGTCCAAAGTTATCATCTCAATGGTTACTCCTTCTGGGTTGTTGGGTATATTTTACCTTCACACCCTTCAAATGATATATATTTTTATTAGTTTAAGTTTAACTAAGTCTGTTGTGATCGAATAAAATATAGGATGGATGGTGGACAGTGGAACACAGGGAGCAGAAATAGTTACAATCTACGTGATGCAGTTTCGCGTTCAACTGTCCAAGTGAGGCATTCTTCTTCCCTCTTCTTTCTCATTCGAACACTTTTTTTGTTGTTGTTATAGTACAACAAATTATCTGTATTTGGGGATTCAGGTGTACCCAAAATCATGGACAGCCATTTACATTGCTTTGGACAACGTGGGAATGTGGAACCTAAGATCAGAGTTGTGGGCAAGACAATACTTGGGACAACAGCTCTACCTGCGTGTCTTCACGACATCGATGTCTCTGAGAGATGAGTACCCTATACCAAAGAACTCGCGTTTGTGCGGCCGGGCAAAAGGACGACATACTAGGCCGTTGTAAGAAAAATGTAAGAGCTTACGTGAAAATCGTACGGATACAAGTATAAGTTATATGTTATCTTGCCAAGACTTGTGAGGTTATAATGAGAGAGGATGTAGTAATAATAGAGTTTTAAGCGATCTTAGCTCGAGATCTCAAATGTTTGTCAAAATTCTTATTTTCTTTCCATGCATTTGTTATTGATGTTATTTATTATAATTTTCTGATTTGTTTGATTTACTTGAGTCAGATCATGCATCTCGATTAATATGTTTTTTAGGTGACAGTAATTAAAAGTACCCATTTGGATCAATGTAATATATTTAACAAAAAAGTTTATGAGTGTGGTAAAATAACTTGGGTAATGTAGTTGATAATGAAACTTATTATTGTTGTTAAAGATTTGATTCCCAACTGATAATACTGATCAAATTTATCGATTAGTGACATATTATACTTGACTTGGGAAGCGGTGTTCGTTTCACACCAGCATTCATTATTGCTGAGAAGGATTGTGTAGGGTGTTGTGATTGGTTATTTGTGTATGATCCAGCTTTTGGTCCACGTTTGCGCGAACATGATATTTTACTAATATTTTCAGTTTTAAAAATTAGTAATATGACTTAAATAATTGAAAAATTGATGTTATCTTATTTCATTTCATGAATAATAAATATTTTATATTAGAATACAATAATATGATTTATTTTTTTAATTTAGAGATTAAGTAGAATTTAGAGAACAAATAAACTTTTCAAACAAATAAATCTATAAACATTATAGAACATGAATTTATGTGTTTATAATGGAGATCACATAAATAATTTATAATACTTCTTTTTGATGTCTATTATGAAAAATATATTTTCAAGCGCATAAGATGCTGTATATTTACCAAAAAAACCGAAGGAAAAAACCATAGTTAAAGAAAAAAGTGCAGTGTGTAGTAACTCCCTCATGAATTCATCACTTGAGATCTTTAAGGTAATACAATCCAATATAATTCTTAAAAATAGCATTTTGGTAAATGTGTCTACCAAATCTTCCTTTAAATAAATTTGTAGAAAATTTACAGCACCATTCTTCTATAGTACATGAATCTTGTTGATGATTCATTTTGATGATTAGATTTGATTATTTTGATATCATTAATATATTACAAAAGCTTTGGAGAAGTGATAGAATTTCACTTTTTGAATCAACATTCTCCTTTTTAGGTATCTATCTTCTATGTGTTCTTTACTTTATAATATCTTCTATGTGTTCTTTACTTCATTGTTATAACTTTGTCATTAAAAAATTCAATGGGATAAAACCATGATAAAAAAGAGTACAGCCACTCGCATCATATATTTCTCATCCTGGAAACAAAAACTTCAGGATAGCATTCCGATCATAGATATAATTTGATCCCATATAATATATATGGTCATTGGACTTCTAATCCATAACTCTTTTCAAATAGACTTGGTATATATAGACTTCGAGTCCAAATTTTATTTCACACACAAACTTATTAAAATTTATTTATGCACACGAGTTATTCATGTTTTATTATTATGACTTTACATCTTGTCATACGGAATCACATATGTGAAGAGATATAGTATATTAGTCAAAAGATTAATACATAGACATTTAAGTATATTCTTCAAAAAACATTTAAGTATGGTACTTCATGACCAAACATATCTGAGAATTCTTTATGTAAAATCCTTTAAAGATCTTTCGTGATAACATATCTTCCATTAAATGTTCAATTTTGAATAAATAAAGACAATGTTGTTTTTTTCAAAATTATGATTTGTGTCACGTCTTCAGGAGTTTTGATTAAAGATCCTATTAATCAATCTGTTTTGATAAATACACATAAGTGATGAGAACATCGATCCAGTTCCCGCACCAGAAGTATCCCCATGATCATTGACACGTGCCAAGACCAGAGCTCTCGGGAATAAGTTTAACTAGCTTGTGGAGCGAGCAAGCGACCAAAAATCCAAGCCAGAAAGCTCACCAGATGTTACCAAATTCCTGAAACACTTTTGGCAATCACTACGGAGGAAAATGGGGACAAATCTACTGTTCTCTACTGCGTACCATCCCCAAACAGATGGACAGACTGAGATGGTCAACATGATCTTGTCTATATTGCTGAGATTGCCGATCGGTCGCAACCTGAAGAATTGGCTCGAGTGTTTACCTTACGTAGAATTTGCCTAAAACCAAGCCACCCATTCTGATACAAAGATGACTATGTTCGAGGTGGTGTACGGCTTCAATCCGATTACACCTATGGAATTCATGCCAATTCCGCCAGGAGATGCCGTTAGCTTGGAGGTAGAAGCCAAAGCTGCGTATGTCAAGCGTCTGCATCAGAAGGTCAAAAAAACATGGAGAAGCGGACAGATCTGTACACCAAACACGCCAACAAGGGCAGAATAAACATGGTGTTTAAAGAGGGAGATTGGGTATGGCTTCATTTGCGCATAGAGGTTTCCAAAAAGAAAGAAGAGAAAGCTTGCACCCCGAGGAGATGGCTCATTCAGTGTTGTAAAAAGAATCAACGACAACGTCTACCAGCTAGAGCTCCCAGGTGAATTCAATGTTTCTACTACTTTCAATATTGCTGACTTAGAGTTGTTTATTGAAGGTGAGGAGTTCGCTTTGGAGACCAAAGCTCTTCAAAAGAGAGAGATTGATGAGGACATCGATCCAGTTCCCGCACCAGAAGTACCCCCAGACCATTGACGCGTGCCAAAGCCAGAGCTCTCAAGAATAAGTTCAACCAGCTCGTGGAGCGAGCAAGCAACCATGAGTCCAAGACAGAAAGCCCACCAGACGTTGTAGAGGCCCAACAAGGCCCATTTTAGCCAGATAAGGAACAGTAAAAGTTCCTAATGAAGGAATATGAGAGTAAGAGATTTAGAGATTGAAAGAATGAAAAGATTGAGAGATTAAGAGAGAGAGTGGGCGATTTTAAGAGAGAGTTTAGAGAGAATTAGAGTTTTATTATAATGAGATTATAATCTCTTGCTTACAAATGAAGAGAGAGATAACTATTTATACTAATCTAGTCTAGGCTTGTTTGGATACAAAGATAACTTAATATATGTTTGGCTACAAGGATAACATATCATTAACCACAAACAAGCCTAATACACTCCCATAGGTAGCTTTAGATCACACGGCCTCATCCATCTTCTTTCATTTCTTCTTCATTCCAACACTCCCCCTCAAGCTTAAGACATGGAGAATGACTAAGCTTGCAACCATGAAGCATTACCTCATTAAAAACCTAAATAAAGAAAACCTAATTGGTATAAAACTTTTTCTAGAGAAAAATAGTATAATACTCCATGATCAGGATCAGTGTTGAGGAATTGACATGAGGCCAAGTCTTGGATAGGTAGAGTCGCCAGTCTTCAGTGTTGTGGCCTTGGTGAACACATCAGCAAGTTGATCTTCACTTATTGTGTCGCAAGGTAAGATGATTCCATTTCCAATAGCTTCTTTTACCTTATGGCAATCCACCTCAATATGCTTGGTTCTCTCATGAAACACAAAGTTTGAAACTATGTGTATTGCTGTTTGATTGCCACAATGTACTGTGATTGGCGCCTTAATACTTACTCCAAGGTCTTGTAATAGTTGCTTTAACCAGATACATTTAGTGGTAAGTTTCCTCATTGCTCTATGCTCAGCCTCAACACTTGAGTATAAAACAACCTTCTGTTTCTTAGTCTTCCAAGTGACAAGGTTCCCACCTATGGGTTTGCAATAACCGGTTGTGGACCTCCTGTCCTTTCTATCACCTGCGCAATCTGCATCAAAATAACCAACTACATTGGTGTTTCCATTACTACCCATCCATATACCTTGATCATGTGTTCCTTTCAAGTATCTCAAAATCCTATGAATCATTTCTCAATGCCTTGTTTTTGGTTCTTGAATATGCTGAGACACTTGATTAATTGCAAAACACAAATCAGGTCTAGTGATAGTTAAATATATTAGCTTACCAACAATCTTTCTATACAGCTTTGCTTCTTTAAAGCCACCATCTTCTAGCTCCCCCTGAGGTTCTACTTTGTAGCCTTCTTCTAATGAGGTTTTGGCTGGCTTAGATTCTAGCATTCCTGTAGAGGTTAGTAAGTCCAATACATACTTCCTTTGACAAAGAAATAGGCTTTCCTTAAACCTACATACTTCAATTCATAAGAAGTATTTTTGTTCTCCTAAATCTTTAATATCAAACATACTTTTTAAATACTTTTTTATTAGATGCTATTTCCATTCTATCACTTCCATATATGATTATATCATGAACATAAATGAGAATAACAACAATCCCATCCTTACTCTTAAGTGTAAAAAGAGTATGTTCTAATTCTGACCTTTTGAAGCCTCTGTCCCTTACAGTCACATTTAGCTTATGGTACCAAGCTCTAGGAAATTTTTTTAAGCCATATATAGCTTTCCTTAGCCTCAGTGTGTTACCGGTTCCAACTTGATCTTCTAGACCTGGTGGAGGTGTCATATATACCTCTTCTTCTAACTCACCTTGCAAAAATGCATTCTTAACATTCATTTATCATAATTCTCAATCCAAGTTAGTAGCAAGAGTTAAAACAACATCCAATGAGTGTAATTTAGCTACAGGGACAAACATATCTCTATAGTCTTCACCATAAGTCTGTGTGAAACCTCTAGCCACCAATCTAGCTTTGTACCTATCTATCTCACCATTTATTTTATACTTAATGGCAAAAATCCATTTAGAACTTACAACTCTTTTTCCTTTTGGTAGAGTGGCTGACACATAGGTTTGGTTCTTTTCCATAGCTTGTCTTTCAGCTTGAATAGTTTCTCTCCACTCCTTTATCTCCATACTTTCCTCATAGCTTCTTGGAATCTGCTCTTTATCAAGACTAAGGGTAAATGCAACATGAGACTCATATATATGAACAAAATTACATACTCCCTGATCATGGTGAACTATTGCATTATTGTTGTAGTGAAGTTAGGTGGAAATCTCTGCCTTGTACTTCTTCTAAGGACAATAACTGATTCCCTTTGTGTTGTATTGTCCTCTCCTTCCAAGGTATCTACAATATTATGTTGAATATCCTTTTGTCTTTTTGAAGCTGAAACTAGGATTTTTTCTTCTGAGTCATCTTGATTATGTGTAGAAGGTTGTGGATGTTTTCCTAGATAAAATAGGTGAAGTCCAAACATCTGAGTGAACTACATCAAAACAATGCTCATAAATGTGTTTAGATGTTTTAAAACTGTTTTACAATGCTTACCAAGAATGCATGCCTCACACAATTCATTTTCAAACTTCATACTACGCATTAACAACTCTAATGCTCTAGTATGTAGATGTATAATCTAGCATGCCATAGGTCAGCTTACACATTATCACCTAAACTAGCTACACAAGATTTTAATACATTATTGGTCTTGAGATCTTCAAGCACATACAAGTCATTTCTAGTAGTTCATTTTCCAAGAACTCTTCTAGTTTTAATATCCTGAAAGAAAAACTCATTAGAACCAAATATAGCATGAAAATTAAAATCAGTAGTAGCTATGTTAACAGATAATATGTTAGATGTGAAAGATGACATGTAAAATGCTTTAGATTCTTTATCAAACAACTTTAGCTTCCCTAAGCCTTTGATAGGTAATTTAGTACCATTAGTAATTAACACATTTCCTAAGGCAGGTTCTAGGTTCTTTATCAATTCTAGATCACTAATCATATGATGAGAAGCTCCTGAATCTACAATCAAAGGTTTAGCATCATTAGAAGTTTGAAAAGAAACATGAAGAGATTTACCAATCATTTTACCAGTGTATAATGCTTTGATGAGTGCTTCCAGGTCTGATATTTTGACATATTCAGCTTGATTAGTCATGGAAGCAGAGCCAATTTGAGCTTGGGAAGGACCGGTCCTTGAAGAAGATGCGCCAGCACTAGGACCCTGGTTGTAGCACACGGCCGGGTATGGAGAGGAAGTGCCAGGGACTTGAGCTTGGTTTGAGCTTCCTCCTTGATAAGGCTTTGTTTTGTTCTTTTGCTGGCGTGGGTGAAGCTCATGATGAAGTATCCAGCAATCCTTTTTAGCATGGCCCAACTTCTTACAATGGTCACACGTGACCTTTTTCTCTTCTTCAGCTTTGTAGAAGCTCTTATGTGCAATAACAATTTCTTCTTTATGTCCAAATAGCCCATGAGAACCTTGTTTTCTTTTTATTTAGCACACACATCTTCAAGACTTGGTAGTTTGTCCTCCCTTAGTAGATGCTTTATCAAATCAGTGTATGTACAGTTAATGGTCATAAGGAGTTCAAATACCTTGTCTTGCTCTCTCCTTTCATGGAGATTAAGAGGATCAATTTTTGTAAGCCTGAGCATGTCCAATTCAGCCCAAAAAGCTCTAAACATACCATAGTGTTTGGTAAACTCACTATCTTCTTGCCTAAGTTCATTTAAGGACTTCTTTACTTCAAAAATTCTCATGAGATTAGAAGTGTTACCATAGACATTCTTGAGGGTGTCCCACAGGTCCTTGGCATTCCACAGTAGGAGTAGGCTTCTAAGAGTGATCCTCCAAGATAGTTCTGTAGGATGGAGATATCAACCTGGTCTTCTTGAAACCATTTCCCCAATTCGTTAGTGTCCTCCTTGTGTTGATCTTCTTGAGCTTCTCCTTCACAAGTTACCATATGTGCTTGGCTGGTTAAGACATGAGGCCATAGGCCCCTGCTGCATAGTGTGGTCTTAATTTTTCTTGACCACATGAGATAGTTCCCTCCTTTTAGAATCACTGGAGCTTGAATAGTTTTAGGAAACTCCATGAATGAGTGTTTTCACCTTGAAAAAAAAATAGCAAACAACTGCCTTTTATGGCTTGATTAGCTCCTTATCCACTTAATAAAGCACCTTCTTCCCAACTTTCAGACCAGAACAAAAATGATACCAATCAGAAATAAGAGATTATTCACTTTCAGCTAGCCAGCTACAACCCCTCCAAGGGGGAAGCACACGCGCGAGTGAGCCTTGGATGCTAACAGCTCCAACTGCTTCCTAACTACTTGACAACAGTTATAATAGTTCTCTAATTCTCAGAAAAAGATGATTGAGCAATAAATATTAGTTTTAACTGCTTAACCAACTTCAAACAAACTTTCCCTCCAATTTTCAAGAAACCAGATTTTTTAAACCACTTTCAAGAAAACCTTTCTTGAAGCCTAAAATATTTTAGATTGAGCTGAGACTTCTTGGAACTCTCTACAAGTCCTTTATCTAGCTTCCTAACGTCCAAGATTTGAAATAAATCAAGAATAGATACAATTCTTGTTACCAAAACCCCAAAGGAGTCGATATCCGACATGTCGAGGTAGATGGATCAAGAAAGCTTCAAAACTTGTTCAGGTTGAGTGTGTACCTCCCGAAAAATCAATTAGACTCGTTCCTCTCGATGTTAGGCTTTGTAATTACTTGATTTGATGAAGTTTTGAAGGAGATATGCTTGCTTCAATGGCGGATAGTCCCGATGAACGTGATTGCGGAGCTGGTCATGAAGAACTTTGGATTCTGATCTCCAAATGAGATGAAACCGGTGCAGGGACAATAAGAAACTCTAGAATAATGATCCTTTTGTAAGAATTTGCAAGAAAGACTCGTGATGTTGCTTGAATTGGCGGAGCAACACCATGTTCTTCTCGGCAGATCTGGTTTTGAAGGTATGGTGAAGAAATCGAAGAATAACTCGAATTTCTGGACAATTAAGATGAAAGATTGATGAATTATTGCTACTATACCATGAAATTATATGAGAGTAAGAGATTTAGAGATTGAAAGAATGAAAAGATTAAGAAATTAAGAGAGAGTGGGCGATTCTCAGAGAGAGTTTAGAGAGAATTAGAGTTTTACTAGAATGAGATTATAATTTCTTGTTTAAAAATTAGGAGAGAGATAGCTATTTATACTATTCTAGTCTAGGATTGTTTGGATACAAAGATAGCTTAATACATGTTTGACTACAAGGATAACATATCATTAACCACAAACAAGCCTAAGACACTCCCATAGGTAGCTTTAGATCACACGGCCTTATCCATCTTCCTTCATTTCTTCTTCATTCCAACACCTACTTGAAGACTCTTCTACCTCCGGTGTCTTTACCATTACCAATCATTAAAAACACCAAAAGATATGCTAAGGAATTGTACTATTTTTCTTATCTTCGGTTTTGTCCCAATGGGTTTTTCGAATAAAGATTTAACGAGGCAACACCTTTAGTGTGCACAACGATGAAGACTTGCTCCTTAACATTCATCTTCCACAAGTCTTCAAGGCGTTCTATCTTGCATCCTTCTAGGCATCATTTTTATATTAAAATAAGACTAAATATAACTTTTAGGCCTTGAGCCCATTTTTCATATTTAGTTGTTTTAGCCTTAGCCCAAGTCTTAATGTTTTATTCTTGGTCTAAGCTCATTTATTCTCTGGCAAATTAAACTACATGAAATTTTTATTTACATAAACTTTTGTTTGGGTTAAACATCATGTTGTTTATCCTAAGTTGTAACCAATGCCTATATATGCCTCATTTCTTCTCACAAATGGAACAACACTATTTTAAACACAAAACAACCCTAAGATTGTCTTCTTGCCGGCGCCTCTCTCTCCTTTTAGTGAGCTTTTCATTACTTTTTCCTTATAGGTTGAAGTTTCCTTGGTGTATCACAAGCCTTCTGCAGCTTTTATGGTCCTTTCGATCCATTCTCTTCACCCAATTTGCTTCTGGAGGTCTCGAGCTTTTCGACGAATATTTGCTCCACCACTACGTTTTTATCATCTGGTATCAGAGCTCAAAAACTCCTAAGTATCAGGTTGAGTCTATCCCTTTTATTGTTTTCCGATTTTCCTCTTTCTTGTTCTTTAAGTTTTCCATTTTGATTTGTTGTTCTTCTTCTTCTTCCCTGCAAGGTGACAAGCGAGGAATAACATCACAAAATCACAAAAAAACCCAGATTCTATCCATCCTTGTTTTTTTTTTAATTTAGAAACAAAATATATATATAAAAATCAATTGCTTGTTTTTATTGTTTTGTTTGATTTTTCTTTATAAAACAAAATTATAAGAACTTAAGTTGCTTAAAAAGAACTTTAGATCAATATAGACTCACCTAAAGCACTTATTCATCTTGAGAAATCGTGGGTTCAGCCTTGCTTGTATCCCACACTTGTGTTTTGTATGAGTTGCTTGTTTGTTATTCATACTGTGCTTGCTTAGACTCGAGTTTCTCGTTCTAGCAAGCGTTTTGAGTCAATCTCATTGGTGCGAGTCACATCATAGTTTTGTTGTTTGTCACGGCTTAACCGCGTCTGCTTGCTAGGTTTAAGGCGTTTTTTTGCGTGCGTATAACTGTCCTAGGGTTTGCGAGTCTTATGTCTAGGTTGTGTTGGCTGCGTGCATTGTCTAAATCCTAGCCGAGTCCTTGTCTGCGTGTTGTGGTTGCATCTTGAGTCGTAGTCTTGTTGAGTCACCTAGGTTAGTTGTTCGTGAGTAGTGTTCTGCTTTGAGTAGCGTGTCTTCTTTGCTTGCGAGTCTAGTCTTAGATGGTTGCTTGTTGAGTCATGTATTAGCTCTAGTCATTTTTGTTCGCGTCTAGGTAGGTCCGCGGCTGCATTTGGCAGTTTCCTTGTTCTTGGATTCAGCTTAGTGACAAGGTTCATTCTTACCTTCTTAGTTTACTTAGTATTTAGAAGATTCCTTTTCTTAGACTAGGCATTAATTTAGAACTTCCATATTTAGTTTTGATTCCTATGATTTTTCCTTTTAGAATATAAATATTATTTGGTGCATTTAGAGTCTAGGATTTAATTTTCCTTTTCTCAAGTCTCGTATATTTATTTAGTTGCATATTTCCATTTCTAGGTTTAGTGTTTCAAAGGTTTAGATTTACATATAGAATTCTTTTTTTTAGGACTTGCATTTATTTTGTTTCCTTTTTTGTTATTTTTTTCGAAACTTTTTCTTATCAAAACTTTTCCTTATCTTGTCCTATTTTGCAAGTTTCCATTTTTGCTAGCTGCTCGACGTAGAGCTCATATAGGTACTTTGACCTCATGGATCAAGCTAACCCAATTGATGAGGAGGCGCTATGTCCTTCCTCATTTTTACCGTGAACTTCAGAAAAGATTCAGACACGTTACCTAAGGTAGTAAGACTGGCAGAGTACTTTGATGATTTCGAGCATTTTCAGAATAGACTCGAGATGGAAGAGTCGGAGGAGAGCATTATGGCTCAATTTATAGATGGTTTACATGAACTAATCGCACGTAAGATCAACCGCCAACCATAAGAGTAACCAGCGTAAGGAATCAATACTCTCTAGACCAAAGGATAACTGGAGTGCTGGCTCTAAGCGATATGATAGAAACACATACTAGTAGTCAACGGTTCAATGGCAAAGCAATCAGCAACCCGACACCTAAGGCCACTTCTGTTGCACCAAAACCTGCAATGTCTACTTCAACGAACTAATCTCAAAGGAGCAGCGAAATCACCTATTTTAAATGCAAAGGATGAGGACATAGGTCTAGAAAATTCCCAAAGCAGAGGACAATGGTATTGAATGCGTAAAGATATTATGAGTTAGAAGACGAACAAGAAGAAGTTGCACTTGTATCTAATCAACAGTCTGACGAAGAAGTAGAATATGCTGATTCCGTAGAACTCCTAATGATCAAACGAGTTCTTAGCTCAAGATTTGAACCGGAAGAGATTGAACAGTGAGAAAACATCTTTCACTCCAAGTGTATTATCCTCGAAAGGTATGCTCATTGATTATCGATAGTGGCTCCAGCAACAACTCTGCCAGAAAATATGGTCGAAAAACTTGGACTAACTGTAACCAAGAATCCAAAGCGCTACAGACTGAGATGACTCAACAACAAAATCGAGCTATACATCTCCAATCGAGTCAAAGTTTCATTCAGTATAGGGAGGTACCAAGATCAGGTGACATGCGATGTAGATAAAATGTCAGCTGGACATCTTTTGTTGGGACGAACTTGGCAATTCGATAGAGAAACCACACATAATAGACGGACTAAATTCTACTAATTTTTCCATAAAAATCGCACCAATGTCTTCACAAGAAGTGCTCGACATGCAATCCAAAAGGGCAAAGGATCAGCATGCACAAAAAGAGAATTTCCTCATCAATTTTGTAGACGTAAGAAAAGCAGTTTGGACAGAGGAAACACAAGTCGTCCTATTGATCTACAAGAAATTATTAAGCGTTGCTGGCGCACAGGACAGTTTTCCAGAGGAGGTTAGGACACTATTAAAGAGGTACGCTGATGTATTCCCTGATGAGATTCTAGCAGGTCTACCGCCGATCAGAGGCATTGAGCACAACATCGACTTCATCCCAAGAGCTCAATTTCCAAACCGACCTGTCTACAGAGTTAATCCCGAGGAAGCTAAAGAGCTGGAGAAGCAGTTTCATGATCTTATAGCTCAAGGCTACGTCAGAAAAAGCCTAGTCCATGTGCCGTTCTGATCCTTTTAGTACCAAAGAAGTACGGAAGTTGGAGGATGTGCGTAGACTGTCGCACCATCAACACAATAACAATTAATTATCGACATCTTATACTGCGTCTTGATGACATACTTGACGAGATGAGTGGAGCAGTAATATTTTCAAAGATATATCTAAAGCGGATATCATCAATTTTGAATGCGGGAAAGAGATGGATGGAAGACTGCGTTCAAAACTAAGTAGGGTCTGTATGAGTGGTTAGTGATGCCATTTTGACTGTCCAATGCTCCAAGTACGTTCATGCGCCTAATAAACCATGTTCTAAGGCCTTTCATCAGTAAGTTCGTGGAAGTGTATTTCAACGACATACTTGTCTACAACACGACTTACACAGACCATTTGGAGCATCTAGAAATGATAATTTTGACACTTTAAAAAGAGCAGCTGTATGCCAACCTCAAGAACTGCATCTTCTGCATGGACCAAGTCGTCTTCCTAGGATCTGTCATGAGTTTGAAAGGATTTAGAGTGGATGACGATAAAATAAAGGCCATTCAGGATTGGCCTACACCGACTAACGCCAATCTGGTCAGGAGCTTCCACGGCTTGGCCAGTTTACACCGTCGGTTTGTGAGAAACTTTAGTACGATTGCCAGTCCCTTGACATCGACGATTAAAAAGAACCAAAAGTTCAAATGGGGACCATAACAAAAGAAGTCTTTCAAATTAATGAATGAGCGCCTCAAAAACGCCTCAGTTCTAACTTTACCGGATTTAAACAAGATTTTTGAAATCGAGTGTGATGCATCAGGAGTGGCATAGGAGCAGTCCTGACTCAAGGAGGAAAATTTGTTGCATATTTCAGCGAGAAATTAAGTGGAGCAGCCTTAAATTATTTTACTTATGATAAGGATCTCTATGCGCTGGTCCGTACTATGGAAACATGGCAGCATTGCCTACTTGCCAGGAAGTGCGTGATTCATATAGACCACCAGATACTTCAACACCTTAAGGGACAAATGATGCTGAAGAAACGACATGCACATTGACTTGAATTTATTGAGACATTTCCCTACGTCATTTAAGTACAAGAAAGGAGATGATAATGTTATAGTAGACTTATTGTCTCAGAGATACAACCTCATTTTGGTAATGGAGTCTACAGTTATGAGATTTGAGGTGGTCAATGATCTATAAGTTGAAGACGAAGGCTTCAAGGAGGCTTTCAAAGAGCATTTCTATTGGCCATATCAATGTCGAGAAGTGGAGGCACATTGCAAAAAATGTATGGTCTGCAAGACGGCCAAATCAAAGATGCATCCACAAGGCATGTATATGCCACTGTCGATCCCTACTACCCAGTGGACCGTCATTTTGATGAAATTTGTGCTGAGTCTATCCAAAATCAACCACAAAGATTCCATCCTTGTTGTACTAGATCGGTTCTCCGAGATGGTATATTTTATAGCATGCAACAAGGCTAATGAAGCTACTCATACTACTCATACTACCGAATTATTTTTCAAGGAGATTGTCAGACTGCACGGCATTCCGATGACGATTATTTTAAACATATATACCAAGTTTCTCAGTCACTTTCGACAATCACTATGGAGGAAGATAGAGACGAATCTGCTGTTCTCTACTGCGTACCACCCCCAAAGAGATGGGGCAGACTTAGATGGTCAACAGGACATTGTCTACACTAATAAGAGCGAACATCAACCGCAATGTGAAGAATTGGCTCGAGTGTCTACCCTATGTAGTATTCGCCCACAATCGAGCCACCATTCTGCTACAATGATAACTTTGTTCGAGGTGGTGTACGGCTTCAATTCCGATTACACCTATGAAATTCATGCCAATTCCACCAGGAGATGTCATTAGCTTGGAAGGAGAAGCCAAGGCCGCATATATAAAGTGTCTGCATCAGAAAGTCAAAGAAAACTTGGAGAAGCGGACAGATGAGTACACTAAACACGCCCACAAGGACAGAAGAAACGTGGTGTTTAAAGAGAGAAATTGGGTATGGCTTCATCTGCGACCAGAGAGGTTTCCACAATAAAGGAAGAGCAAGCTTCCACCCCGAGGAGACGACCCATTCAGAGTTATCAGAAGAATCAACGACAACGCCTACCAGCTGGAGCTCCCAGGTGAGTTCAATGTTTCTACTACTTTCAATGTTGCCGACTTATAGTTGTTAATGTAGTTCAGAAGTTCAGTTTGGAGACCAAATCTCTTCAAGAGGGAGGGAATGATGAGGACATCGATCCAGTTTCCGTACCATAAGTACCCCCAGGACCATTGACGCGTGCCAAAGCCAGAACTCTCAAGAATAATTTCAACCAGTTTGTGGAGCGAGCAAGCGACCTCGATTCAAAGACAGAAAGCCCACCAGACATTTCAGAGGCCCAACAAGGCCCATTTAAGCCGGATAAGAAATATTGGAGGTTCCTACTCGAAGACTCTTTTACCTCTGGTATCTATACCATTACCATTCGGTAAAAACACTAAAAAACATGCTAAGAGATTGTACTCTTTTTCTTATATTTGGTTTTGTCCCACTTAGTTTTCCGAAGAAGTTTTTAATCAGACAACACCCTTAGTATGGACGAAGATGAAGACTTATTCCCTGACATCCATCTTCAACAAGTCTTAGCGCTCTATCTTGTATCCTTCTAGGCGCCATTTTTATATCAAAATTAGAATAAATATAATTTTTAGGCCTTAAGCTTATTCCTCATGTTGTTTTGATCTTAGCCCAAGTCTTTATGTTTTATTCTTGGTCTAAGCCCATTTATTTTCTAACAACTTAGAATACATGCTATTTTTATTAATATTAATTATTGTTTGAGTTAAACATCATGTTGTTTACCCTAAGTTGTAACCAAGGCCTATATAAGCCTCATTCTTTCTCATTAATGGAACAAGACGATTTTAAACACAAAAACAACCCTAAGACTATGTCTTCTTGCTGGCGCCACTCTCTCCCTTTGGTGAGCTTGCTGTGACTTTTTTCTTCTAGGTTGAAGTTTTTTTGGTGTATAACAAGCCTTTCGCAGTTTGTGTGGTCCTTTCGATCTATTTTCTTCATCCAATTTGCTTCTAGAGGTCTCGAGCTTTTCTGCCAATAGCTGCTCCACCACTATGCTTGTATCAATCAGTATATTGGTTAACCTTAATTATTATATTCACTTATATCCCATGAAAATCTCGATCGAAAAGTTAGAGTTCCCGGGAACATAATTTTGCTATCATAATTCCTTTCGTGATTGTATTCTTTTGGGATATCATTCAAAGATGTTCACATAAGTTTCATCATTAAGTGGGTCGTATAAGTCATGTCCTTTTTAGGCTAATAAGAAACTTGCAAATAGTTGCATCTACCACCTCAGATTATGTATTTTCATAATATATTCATCTTTCTATCACAAAGCCACTAGACCAAGTATATTTCTCTTTTAAGAGATTATAATTATGTGTTAATTGCTTTTTTCTAATTTGGCTAATCATTTCATAGTGTATAATTTTCAATAGACTTTGTTTTATGATTCTCTTTTGCATTCATCATATCAGTCACTTGTATGTCAATATATATTAGACGTTGATTTGCTGATGGTTCTATTTTATTTCACACATGATATACCATATTGATAGTTGTTCATTGTCTCAAGTACATGAATTTTTTTATGTCATGATAAAGTTTCTTTTCAAAATTATTCAAAAATCATTATTACTTCACTACAAGAAAAACTGTATATAACAATGAGTCAGCTACAAAATCGTTGTGGCTAAAGTTTTATATCCACAAAACGGCCACGATTTTTAAATTTTCAAATGTGTGAATATTATGTGGTTTTTCAAGACTATATAGCTACAAACTAAATTTTGTAGCTATTCGAAGAAACTAAGCTATGATTGATCACACACAAATTGTGGAACATACTCTTTTCACATTAAAAAGTAAGGAAGGTATTGTGGTAATCCTTATCTATGTAGATGATATTATCATATCTGGTAATGATAATGTTGGTATTGCATCTACTAAAGATTACTTAAAGAGTGTCTTTGATATAAAGGATTTAGGAGAACTTACATACTTCTTAGGAATTGAAGTATGTAGATTTAAGGAAGGTCTTTTTCTCTCTCAAAGGAAGTATATTGTAAATTTACTAACATCCACAGGTATGATGGAAGCTAAGCCAGCCAAAACACCCTTAGAAGAAGACTATAAAATCGCAACTAAGGGGGAGCTAGAGGAGGAAATTGATTTTCATGATCCTAAACTCTATAGGAAAGTGGTTGGTAAGCTTATCTATTTAACCATCACTAGACCAGATTTATGTTTTGCTGTGAATCAGGTATCACAACACATGCAAGGACCAAAGATGAGACATTGGGAGATGGTCATGCGAATTCTAAGATACCTAAAAGGCACACATGAACAAGGTATATGGATGGGTAACAATGAAAACACAAATGTGGTTGGTTATTGTGATGCAGATTGGGCAGGAGATAGGGAAGATAGGAGAAGTACCACAGGTTATTGTACTTTCATAGGAGGAAACCTTGTGACTTGGAAAACCAAGAAGCAAAAGGTGGTTTCATGCTCTAGTGCAGAATCAGAATATAGAGCAATGAGGAAGCTCACCACTCACTGTGACAATCAGGCTGCCATACACATAGCCTCCAATTCTGTGTTTCATGAAAGGACCAAGCATATAGAAGTAGACTGCCACAAAGTAAGAGAGGCTATTGGGAAAGTTATCATCTTACCTTGCTATACAAGGAGTGAGGATCAACTAGCTGATGTATTTACCAAGGAAACATCTCTTAAAATTGGCGCCTCTATCCATCCAAGACTTGGCCTCATGTCCATTCCACACCAATGATCCCAACATGGAGTGTTATACTCTTTTTCCCTAGAAAAGGTTTTGTCCCAATTGGGTTTTTCCTTCTCTAGGTTTTTAATGAGGTAATGCTTCATGGTTGCAAGCTTAAGCATTTTATGTCTTAAGCTTGAGGGGGAGTGTTGGAATAAAGAAGAAGTGATGAAAATATGGATGCCTTTAATTCTTATTAAATGGCGATTTATATCTGTGTAAAAGAGAGTGTCTAAGGCTTGTTTGTATTATAGAATTATGTTATCCTTGTAGCCATTTATGTATAAGGCTAACCTTGTACCCAAATAAGCCTAGACTATATTAGTATAAATACCTTACTCCCTTCACATTTTGTAAGTAAGAATTCATAATTCTCATTTTCTAATAAAATCATTCTTTTCTCTTATTCTCTAATTCTGTCTAATCTCTCATTCTCTCATTCTACAAATCTCTAAATCTCATATTCTTTCATAAGGCTCTCCTCGGACTCGTCTACATCGAGTCGGTTGCACTGGTGCTCGAATTCATCAAAGTATTTGGACACCGTCTTGCTTCCTTGAGTGAGACGTCGGAAACGACGCTGAGCTCACGGTGAAATTGGGGCGGGATATATCGTCGCCTCATAATCTGGGTGAGCTCGATCCATGAGGTCACGGAACCCATACGAGCTCGTCTACGAGCGGTGACTTCTCGATCCCACCATGCCAGTGCATGGTCTGTGAATTGCGATGTCGCAAGAGTGACTTTACGGGGATCATCGTAGTTGTAATACTCGAAGAGAAGCTCCATCCGTGTCTCCCAGTCAAAGTATTCTTCGGGATCAAGTTTACCTGAAAAGGGAGGTGGGTTCATCTTAACCTCCGGATAGTGGGCTGTTGGACAAGGCGGCGGTGGTGGTGGCTCGTCGTAGTACTGATATCAACCCATGGGTGGTCGATCCTGATGATAGGGAGGCGCAGCAGGTGCTGCGGTGGGTGCTGGTGTTGGCTGCCCTAACCGCTCGAGGTGAGTCGAGAAGGTAGACATCTGTGCAGTCAATGCTTGCAATAGTTGCATCACTGTTTGATTGGACTGCCCTAACGTGGACTCGTCTTGCCCTGACATATTTCCTTTTCCGAGAAAAAAGAAATTTCTAGAAATGAAAAGTTTTCCGAAAAGGAAACTTGCAAATTATGGAATCTTTCCTTAATTGGAAAGTTTCCACAAATAATATTTTTTTATATACAATAAATAAACTAACTAAACACAAAAGGAAACAATTAAGAAAGGAAAATATCCTAAGTGTAGAAAATGAAACCTAAAAGAAATGGAAAATATCATACAAAAATATTACCTGAAAACTAAAATGGAAACTAATAAATGATAAGATATCTTAAAATTTAATGACTAATCTAAAAAAAGGAAAAACTATATTACCTAGAGAAAAATCTATTTATTACCTAATCCTAAATGAAAATTTCCTAAAAACTAAAGGAAACTAAATTAATGCCTAATAAGAATCTTGAAAACTTCCTAATACTATCTAGAAAAAAATTCCTAAACTAATTTTGTTGCCTAGAAAACTTTGGAAACTATCTAAATACTAGGCAAAAACTTCCTAAAAACTAAAACTAAGAATCTAGACACTGGAATGAACCTAGCCAAACCTAACCGCCTAATGGGAACTATGCTCGCGGTGGACAGGCGGCTGCTATGTGGATGGCTCGACAAGGCGCGGTACGGGACAGACTATGCTAGCTGGACGCGGTACGGCTAAGCGAGCGGTACAGTAAGGAACGCGGAACGGCCGAGTAGGGCTTCCTGGACCTAGACGCGGATTGGTTTCTCACGGTTTCGACACTGGTTGCAGACACAACCAGAGAACTAGACCTGGGACTCACGCGACCTAGCTAAGAGGACCTAGACACAGACACAAGCTGATTTAATCTAGCCTAGGCGTTAATGCGGAACTCACAGCTAGGGGCTATACACAGGACTAAACAAGAAGACCTAACCCTAGCAAGAAACACGGGACGCGGCTGGTACTAGGACACACACGCAGGACACGCTAAGGAAACTACACACGCTAGGACTAGATGCGACCAAGAACTAAACCTAGAACGCTAGGACACGCTAGGACACACACGCGGACACAAGCAACTAAGCAAGTGTGACTCGAAGGCTCGTGAACTAAGCAATCCAGGCGCGGGACATGCCAAGACCGGGACGCTAAGGACACTAAACTCGCAGACGAATATGCTAAGGATGCTCACGCACACCGGCTGGGAGATAAGGATGCGTGACTCAAACCCTGACCTAGCATTCGACAACTAAAGGAAACCTAGCAAAGAACAAGGAACACACAACTCCTTATGGATTTCAAGTATGGTGAAGGTGTTCTAGGTGAGTTTCTAAAAGGTCCTAGATTGTTTTTAAACAACCTAAATAATATTTTGTTTTCTTTTCTTAAAAAAAAATTTCTAACAACAAATAAACAATGAAACAACAAAATTCTTCTATTTTTTTTTTTTTTTGAATTATGAAAACAAGAACAAGTAATGATAGAACCTGATTTTTTTTGTGTTTTTTTTTGTAGGATGTTTGTGGTATGTGACTTGATTCCTCTCCTTCTTACCGAGAACCTCAGGGGAAAGAGAAAGAAACACAATCAAAAGCCAAAAGTATTGCAAAACAAAGAAAAATCGCCAAAAACAAAAGGATATAATCAACCTGATGAGCAGGAGCTTTTGGCTCTGATACCAGATGATGTAAGAACTTAGGTGGGCTGTCTTTTCACCGAGAATATCAGGTTAATGGACAAAATCCGATGGAAATGAAGGGGTGGATCGAAGGGACCACACAAGCTATGAAAGGGGCTTGTGATACTTCAAGAACTTAAACCAACAAGGTTGAAGAACACGGCTGCAAGCAATGGAGTTGCTGGCGGCTACATTAGACTAGGGTCTTTAGGTTTTTGTCAAAATGCTTGTTATTTCATTAACTGTAAAAAGAAGGCTTATATAATGCCTTGTTACAACTTTAGGGTAAACTACAAGGCATTTAACCTTTCAAGGATTAAAACAACATGTAGTTCACTTATTGGCAATTAAATAAATATTGGGCCCTAATTAGTCAACATGACTTAAACCCAACTAAAACACTTAGTCTAAAAAGAAACAGAAAATAAGGTAGAAAACCCAACAATACTTAGGCATAGAATTCGCCTGAAGACTTGTGAATGAAATGGAAATTGTGAACAAGTCTTCATCGCCTTGCGCACTAAGAGTATTGCCTCATTGAACCTTCTTCGGAAAACCCAATGGGATAAAACCGAAGATAGAAAAAGAGTACAATTTCTTAGCACGACTTTTGATGTCTCTACCGAATGGTAATGGTAACGACACCGGAGGAGGAAGAGTCTTCTAGAAAGAACCTCCATGGTTCCTTGTCTAGCTGGAATGGGTGTCCGGTCGTTGGTGAAGGGACCAGACCGGTCTGGTCGGATGCGTGAGCCGGTCTGGATGTCTGGTCGGCTGGTCGTGGGCTGGTCGTCTGGGTCACTTCAGGGTCTTCTCCGGTTCCACTCTCCAAGAGCATGCTGAGCTTGTCTCTTAAGGCTTTCCTCTTGGACCGCGTAAGAGGTCCAGGTGGAATGACCGGTGCAATGGCTGGCTCGATGTCCTCATCACCTTTGCACCAAGAAATCTAACATGTCCAGTATCATTCCTAACTATCCATCCAATTCCAGAGCCTATGGTTCCTTTATTCTAAGAGCCATCTACATTGAATAGAAAGTTACCTCCTGTTGGAGGATTCCATTTGTTGTTTCCTTCCTTCTTCTTCCTGCTTTGCTCACGTTCTTTGCTTGACTGGTTTTGCTGTGGTTCCATGATAGCGGGAGAATTGGCTTATAACCATTCGGCTGCATTCTCTCTGGCTGGTAGAGTGACATCTAATTGATGTTGGGGTGGACTTTCAAAAATATGTTCATTCCTTGCTTTCCACAACTTCCACATGATCCAGTGCCAATAAACTTATATATCCCGTGTGTTTTGCCCCATAAGCATCTTGCAACATTCGCGTAGATCGAGTTTTCCGCTTCTGGTGCAAAGAGAAACAAAAACTCTGTAGATGCCCAGGTTGCTCTTGCAAATGGGCATGTGAAGAAGATATGATTGTTGTCCTCTTTCACTGCTCCACATCGTTGACAATCAGATGTCCTGGTTAATCTGCCTCTCCCTGTTTGATACCATTGGCGATAGTGTTAGTTAGTATGCGCCAGAAAAGGTGCCTTTTTTGGCAAATCTCTGTAAATAGCTTCTCGAGATCGAGCTTGTTGACTTGTAAGAAATGCTACTTAAATAAAAACCTTTTGCACCATATCCCACTCGTTCGAATCCACATTCTTGAAATTAGAAATTACCGCCCATTGAGGGTTGAAATCTTGACGAGCCACTGTAGGTATGGGTTGTGAGTATGAGTCCACAATCCATGGTTCCTCTAACATCTTGATGTTGTCGCCATTTCCTATATTTCTTTGATTTCTTTCTTTGAGTAGGCTTTGTGTTCGCTGAATACTGTGCCAGGCATATGAGGGTCTGCTTCCCATGGTAGCCGTTAACACCAAACCTTTGCTGAAATATCTACCTTTAAACATCCGATCAAGCAAACTCTCAGGTTTTGTTGCTAAGCGCCAGAGTTGTTTTCCGACCATAGCTCTGTTAAAACCTTCAAAATCTTTAAAACCTAATCCCCCATCTGTCTCCAATGAATACTCTTATCTGTTGATTGGTTGCGCCACCAGAACTTGGAGATTATGGAGTTTATTGAATTGCACATCCTTTTTGGGAGTAGCAAGCAAGACATAGAGTATGTTGGGAGAGCCTGCACCACTGCTTTGATGAGAACTTCCTTTCCTGATAAGGATAACTATTGTGTTTTCCACGAATTCAACTTCTTATCAATCCTTTGCTCCAAGAATCTCAGCGAGAGCTGTTTAAACCCTGTAATGGTTTCCAGTAAGCCAAGGTATGAACCTTTCCCTCCTGAGTTTTGGTTTCCTGACAGCAATCTTAGATCATTCATCCTATTTTGATCCACATGATGACCAAAAGTTATACTTGATTTAGCCAGATTTATTTTCTGTCTAGAAGCTTCGCTATACTCCAACAGGATATTAGTGATTGTTTCAACTTGGTCTCTCTGCACTTTGCAGAAGAACAGTAAATCATCGGCGAAAAATAAATGGGTGATCCGAGTACTTTGATTTACGATTTTTATCCCATTTATCAATCCTTCCTTCTCAGCTAGCTTGATTCTTTTTCCCAATATTTCCGCACACAGAATTAATAGGAAATGTGATAGAGGGTGTCCCTGTCTCAGTCCCCTAGACGGTGAAATCTTTCCATAGGCTTTCCCGTTTATTAGTGTTAAGATTCACCATTGGAGAATAGAAAAATTTCACCGAATCCTTGTGTCCAAACACACAAGTTTTTTATATAGAGAGTTTACAATCATTGTGTCCAAACACACCCTATTAGGCACCCCTTATGCCTGTTTGGCTACAGATTTAGAAGCTCCTTCATACTCTTGCTTTGGTTTAGAGTATCTACCACGCTTCATACTCTGTCTTTGTCTTAGATTATCTACTTCTTTTCTTCTTCATTTTAACACTCCCCCTCAAGTTTAAGCATGGGTGAATGGTTGAACTTGCAAAGATGAAGAGACTTTTCTCCTTCTTCTCTTCAGTCCCTTTCAAGCTTGATTTTTAATGTTCATAGAAACCAAGCTTGGAACCTTAAAGAACTTCCTCATTAAAAACCTTAGTATGAAAAACCCTTTGGGACAAAACCAATACTAAGGGAAAAAGAGTGAAGTCTTCTTAGCTTGGGATTGACCACTGAATTTATGAGCTTTAAATATATCATAGAGAGCTTCATAGACTCCTTATAAAAGCCTTGTTGAAATCGCATGTGAATGGCTGCTTTGAAGCTTCTTCTAAGTCTGGTCCATTTCTCCCCCTTTCTTTTGACTCCTTTTCTTTAAGAGGTGATTTTGATCCAGCTTTCCTTAAAGTCTTCAATTTAAACCTGTTTCACATACCCATATACATGCATGTATCAATTCTCACAAGATAAATCAATGCATTATAATGTAAGATTGATTTTAAGTTCCCTTTTATAAGAGTGGATGACAATATTTGGATGGTATGATCTAGACCAGTCTGGTTCTCTAAGGACTTTACATTAAAGTCTTCCCTTATATGTTTTGAATTTCCCTTTGACCAGCTTCATTTTGCTTTACCTTCTACTTTAAATAAGCCTAACTTAAGAGAATAAGATTGTAAAATTAAGCTTGAGTAAAGTGAGCACACTTATCTCCTAATACATTTTCCCACCATGTTTCCAGTAATTGATGTAGGGTAAGTCATGCTTATGACTGTTTTTCATCACTTCCTGATCTAAAACATCAGAGCAACTCAAAAATAAAGATTAGTATTCCAAAACTTGAATAAGATCAAGTCTGGTATCAAGCATAGTATCTAGCCAAATTCTCAACCTAAAATCATAGAGTTGAAGAAATTATCCTAGATAGAACCTTTGATAAGAGAATTAGGCAACATACTTCTTGTGTTCCCTTGGTTTTTGCAGACAGCTTGAAAGCCCTTGAATGCGCCAGAAAACTATTTGAATATCCTTGTTTGTGTCTTCAAAGCCTTTGTATGCACCAGACATCTCCTTGAATATCCTTGTTTGTGCCTTGAAAACCTTTGAATGCACCAGACACATTCACCTTCAATGCCCTTGTTTGCACCAGACCCACTTCTTGGATGTCCTTGTTTGTTCCAGACACACCCTGAAAATGATTGTCCTTGTTTGCACCTCCAGCTCTAGCTTTTAGCTCGTCCATTCCAAGCTAGGCACAACCGTAAGCTCGACACTAGAAGCTTGGCATGACCACAATCCACCACTAGCACGACCACCATCCAGCACCACTTTGGAACATCTTCCTCGCATGAACCGCACCAACTTGGAACTCTCCAGCTCCATGCTCCAACTTGTGCCAGTGAATGCCTTTGGATGCTCATTTTCTCTCCCCCCACAAGTTTGACACTAGAAATGAGAGTCAAGTTTGGAAGAATGAGCATACATAGTTTTTATGGCTTAACTTGGTCTTCTTTATCATTTAAATATAAAGAAGAGGATTGTAAGTATCTGGTAGAATAGAAAATGTCTAGAGAATAGAAGATTTAAAGTATTAAAGAATATGAGATTTGAAGAATAAAAATATAAGATTTTAAGTAGAATATATGAGATTGATGAAGAATGATGAAGAATAATGGAGAATAATGGAGAATTATGATGAATGTCAAGGTATTTTTAGATTCAACTAGGTTCTAAATGCAATGCATAATCTTCCTAGGTTCTCTATTATCCTATGAACATTTCTAGATAAGAAATTTAATCAATCAAGGAATAAGTAAAAGGTTTAGAGATATCCTTTGCAAAGACTTTGATAAGTCTTTATGAATTTCCTCCTTTGTGATTGATTATGATCTGAACTTGCAGCATATGTACTCTGTTGATTTTCACTTCAAGCACACACCAAATGACACTTGACTCCATGGGAGAGCTGATTCATCACATTCCACCAGTCTTTCCTCTCCACTCTTTGTGGTGGCTGTTCTTGGTGGCAATTGGTTTTAACTTCTTCTCCATGTATTGTTCCATTTTCACTTCTTCTTTTTTGCCTTTGTTAGACAATCAAGCAAAACATCGACTCCCATCTTAAGCCTTTGAACCTGTTTAGAATAGGCAGATTCTAAACAAAAGATAGTGAGTGAAAGAGAGTGATTAAGAGTAACCAAACTTAATTTTAAACACTGCCTAAGGATTTTTGGATTCAACATGCCTTCTTAAACTTATTGTTCTAAGTAAAAGACAAGATTATCTTCCCTTAGGATCAATGCAATTCATGAAAAAATGATTCAGCTAGCTAAACTAGATTCAAAATGTCCCATTTTAACAACTTTTAAATACATGAACAAAATTCAATAGAATTCATGATTTTCTAACCACCTAGATACCAGATTTCCTATAATTCCAAGTCACACAACCATTAATGTAATCAACAAAATATAGTTGGGTAAGAGTTTAGAAATATCCCCATTCTCTTTCATCTTTAATGTAGTTGTCTCTAGCTCTTCCTCTTTTGTCCTAGCCTTTGCACTTATTCTTGTTGCAGCCTAGGGTCTGCTAAACACTTTCCAACTGTAGAAAAACTTCTTAACCTCCTAAACAACAGCGTAAAAACGTCACCAACAACTTTCTTTAACTGCCACTAACAGTTTTAACTTCAACTTCTTCTAACAAACATAACTGTCTATAACCACTTCTTGACCAGATTGTAACCACATTTTAACTGTCCTCTAACAGCTTCTAAACTGATTAAAAACCTCTTACTACTAACAAAAACCATTTTAGGTAGTTAATAATTGGTTATAACAGCTGAGAAACAAGTCTAACCTCCTTATACAAGAATTTAATATTTTTAGAATCTGACTAGTTCACAAGAAAATGAATCTTGAAGCCTAAAACTTGTCAGATTGTAATGAAACTTCTTCGAACCCTCCAAAAGACTCTTATCTAACTTCTTAACATCCAAGATTTGAAAAATAATGAGAATGGATAAGATTTGTATCACCAATACCCCAAAGGGGTCGAAACTGGACATGTGTAGGGAAAACGATCAAGAACTTTCTTCAAAATTAGGAGAATTGAGTTCTGATTTATTTAAAAAGTAACTAGATTCGTTGGGTATGATTTTAAGATTTGAAAAATCACGATTTGGTGAAAATTTGACGACGGAACACTAAGAGAAACGCGGAGGTTCGCGGCAGAGGCAATCGCGGAGATCCGATGCAAGAAAAATCGTATCTTCTGATTCCCGTGGTCAAATGATGCAAATCTATTTGGCGTGGCTTCGCAACTTACCGGAGAACAATCCAGAAAAAAGCAGATTGTCAAAAGATGCTGTGGTTTAGCTGGAATTCGCGATCAAAGTTGATGGACGAATTCGGAATGAAAAACGATTTGGGATGAAGATGATCTCTACTTGATTCAATGATTCAATTATGAATTTTATCTCAGATTGTTGTAACCTGTCTCTGATACCATGTTAGAAAGATAGATTAAGATTCACCATTGGAGACTAGAGAGAGTTTTAGAGAAAAAAGAATGAGAGAAAAGAATTTTATTAATAATGAAAAGAATTAATCTACTTGCTTACAAATGAAAAGTACAAATGTTTATATAGAGAGTTTACAATCCTTGTTTCCAAACACACCATATTAGGCGCCACTTATGCCTGTTTGGCTACAGGTTTATAAGCTCCTTTATTGATAGAGATTTATTTATCTCCACGAGTTTCACTTGAGGTTACTATCAAGTACCCTCAAGAGTTTACCCGATTTAGTGACTGCAAGTGCACAGTTATGCCTCTTGTAGTATAAACGGGATCGATCCTCAGGGAAGGTTTCTAACACAATAGATTATAGGAATTCTATTCTAAGCTAAGAGATTCAAAGTTCAAAGGTGACTGAAACGGTAGAAATTTTAATTGTGTTTTGAACAAATTAATTAAGACGACGAATGAATTGAATAAAGAAATTATTAATTGGGGAAACAATCCAACCATGGATTAGGCGTTAGAATGAATAAGGATGAGATCGAGATATCAATTCAAATCATAGATGTGTAATTTGCATTTCCAGACAATGAGACTATGAACAGGTTAATACATTCCCATGTAAAAACCCCTATGCTTAGAACTAGATTTGATCAATTCCCATTGCAAACCCTAAAACTAAACAAGTATTAAGACTCATCTCAATATTTATCAAATTCTCTAGACAATTCCGCCGACTAGAATCATAAGATTCACTATTCAGATTATCCTATGAATTCACTATCCCTTTCCCAAGGTTTGAATTCGATAAACCCTAGATTAACTCTTCCAAGATCAACCTAGCATTGAACATATTTAATAGTGATGGATTACACAATCCTAGACCTAAATATCATCTCATGATCTCAATTCCCCTAATCATCTATCCTATCCAAGGTTGAATTTAAGAATCTACTCAGACATAACAAAAATTGCAGGTAAAACAATTAAAGGTGAAGAGAACATAATTGAATTGCAGAGATTGAATAATACAAGAATTCTTAAGAAAATAAAACAATAATTGTCTTACTAAACACCATAGATTGTTGAAGAAATCACTAGGGTTCTCTATCACTTTTTTCTCTCTGGAGGCTGAATAAAATGTGCCCCTTAATTTTCCTTCAAACAATCTATTTATAGGTTCCCAAAAACCTAATTTATTAGACTAAAACAATATAAAAATAATGTGTTACTTACGGGATCGATTGATCGGATGAAGGGATCGATCGATCCTTGAATCCGTTGTAGACATTTTTTGGCTGGTAGATCGATCGATCTTGACGGATATCGATCGATCTAACCTTGCTCGATCGTTCTTCTCTCTTTCTGGTCGGTCTTGGAAATTCACGCAATCACGATCACATAATCGATCGATCGATCGTTTCTGGCTGAGATCGATCGATCTCTTCACATAGGGAGGTGTATATGTTTAATCGCCATTTGAGTCCGTTCATCCTATTGACACATTCTGATCATTCTCGCATAGTTGCATCAGCTACCTGTGACTTCATAAACTCCGAAAACATTCATAACTTGCTTTGAATCCTCTGAAAAATAAAAATTGGAAAACATCCTAGAGTTCTAATGCATATGAACCTAAATATATCCTAAAATGTAAAATCTGATGGTCAATTCATGCAAGTTATGTACAAAATGATCTATTAAAATTGCTAAAATGTGGGTTTATCAACTCCCCCAGACTTGTCTTTTTGCTGGTCCTCAAGCAAATGACTAGGAATAGGAAAGATAATAAACCTCCTGGAACTCAGAGCCAAGTCACATTGGTCAAATATTATGTTCAACTTCAAAGCTAATAGTTCTCGAATGCAAAGTGTGCAAGTTTACTTAAAAATTTAGCCATGCCCATTACAAATCACTCAGATCAAACTCAATCTACACAATGCATTCAGAAACTCGTGAATCATGTTAGATACTTTCATTGAACTCATTTGGCTAAGGGTAAGGTCAAGAGATAAAAATAATCTCTTCTTCCATAGGTCTTGTAAGCTAAACGTAGGGATCTCTCAGAAATGGAATGAACTTTAGAAGAATGCTAAAGGTAAGCTTCAATAGATGCATACAAGACTAGATTCTCATCTACCCAAAGTATACTCACTGAAAATCTATACAAAAGAAAATATTATTCCCCATAATGATCCTAATTCTACCCTTAGAAAGGTATTGCTAACTTTTATACTGCCTTTTAGATCAGTCATAAAATCTTCATTCAACTTTTCTTTCTAGGAGAGGGGTGTTAATTCTAATCTGTCTAGCGGGTTTGGATTCTTTTTAGCTGGTCGTGGGTTCGACTCCCACTGTGGTCACCTTTTTTTTTTTTTACTTGAACCTTTTTCTACTCCAAAAATTTTTATCACTACTTTTACTACCCTTTACTAAACTTTTATCTTTTTATTTTTCTTGCATCCATTTCTCTCCTAAAGTTTTTATTCCCATAGCTTGTCTATTTCAAAACTCATTGGTTACCCATTCCTTTCTTATTTTTAAGTATCTACCTAATCCTAGTTGGTCCAAAAAGTGTGAACCAAAACTACATGAGAGGCTAATCCTGTCGGTTCCTACCTAACACGTTCTAACAAGTTCATTCCGAAATAGGCCTAAAACACTCACTAAATATAATGTGGTTTGAACAGACGTTAGGCTTAAGGTAGGATAGTCTACTAGGATTACAAAGAGTGGTAAAAAAAAGGTAAAAGAAATCCAAGTATGTGTAGGTAAAATCCATGAGTTAAAATCCGGTAATCTAACCTGATAATTTTAAATCTATGTTATATTCCAATAGATAAGATGCGATATCAAATCGAACATGCTTCAACTAAGAGTGATCTAAAAATAAAAAATTCCAGGCATGGATCAATCTTATGTTTCAGCAAGCAATTTATGCATCAAATAACCGATAACTCATCAATCGAAGCTAATAAAACGAGCAATAGGTTATATTAAGCCAATTTCATCATGGTTCCTTATGCTCATGCAATGCATAACTAAATAAATGAGAACAATAAATCCTAAAAACAAAAATGAATGCAAACACAAATATCCTCCCCCAGACTTATTTTACACTGTCCCGGTGTAAAAATAAAACCAAAGGAAGAAACAAAAGAAAGTAAAAATGATGAAAAGTACAAAGGAAAACAAAAGAAAGAAAAATTACGAAGTCAATGATCCTCGGGGCTCACGCTGCGACTCTGTCCCGGTCCGCGTCTGCGCCTGGGTAGTCTAGCCTCGGAGTCTGACTCTGTGTCCTCTGTATCAGCTCCTGTCCTGTGTCCAGCAACATCAGGAATGTTCGCAGCTTCGGAAGACTCGCCTGTCTCCCTGGTCTGTGGTCCTCTAAAGCAGGAAGGTGGCTGTGGGCATTTGGTCCGAGCTATCGCCTCCCACATCCGTCTCATCATTGAGTGGGACCTCCTGCGTTACTGCACCACCCAATCTCGAAACTCAGCCTCTGTAGCACCGGAGGAGTATGGTGGTAGGTCATACTCTCCGGATTAGGGAGGGAGTGCATATGTCTCCTCAGAGGCCTCCTGGGTCTGAGGCGGATAGTAGTCGGGGACTCTATCGTCCTCCTGATGGGGCTGTGAACCTTACGCTCTGGATGAGCTATCTCGTCGTCGCGACCCAGTTCTACGCTTATGTAGTCGCTCAGGTGGAATGGTGAACTCCAGATTCGCCCTAGAGCTCAGGGCTGTTAAGTCGCGGAGGGGGAGCTTGCATAACTAGGTAGCTCCTGTGCGATCCTGGAACTGATAGATGTACCCCGGCTTAAGTATCCCACTGTTCCGGAAGTACTGCTCGTCGAAGAGTGCGATCTTGTGCTCGCTGGGTGTGGAGCCAAGATCAATCCCATGATGCATAAAGAGGGGAGTCAGGAGGCTCCCAATCCGCTAATCCTTCTTGTTCACCGTGTTGAGGCCGCGAACTTTCTTGGAGACGAGGTTCTCCGAAAAGATAACATCCAGGTTGGTGTGTAGCGTTGTCGGGGGAGGGCTTGTGTAAATGGCGTGAGAAGATGAGGGAAGTCTGAAGTGAAGTAGCATAAGCTCGTCCTTTCTCACCGCTCCGGACTTTTCATTGGCAAACAGGATGTTGCCAAGGATCTTCGCAACCACCCGAACCACGGGATTCCGGATGTGAGTCAGCTTAGATGACCTGGACTCATAGCCTCCTAGGCCAATCAGATTTCACAGCTCAACGGCCTGTGGGAAATCTGAGGACCAGCTGCACAGCTCGTGGATCCTGTCGAACCCATAGAGGTCACAGAGATCTCGAAGGAAAATCTCGTAAAGAACCCCGCTGGAGAAATAGGAGAGGGTCCCCTAGCTGGCGGCAGGGATGGCTCCATCCTGATATCGGATTTCGGCAGACGCGAGGAACTGGCGTACCAACTCCAGAAAGAGTGGATAGGTCTGGTACGCTATGGTGTCAAGTCTGACCCTATGCAGCATGGCTCAGACCTCCTCTCTGATACCCATCCGCTCAAGAGTCCTCTCGCAGAAGAAACGTGTGGGCGCCATCTCGATACGCAGCAGCCCGTTGTAGAATGTGCAGTGGTGGTGCGTCCAAGCCTCTCCATGGCGGTAGTTCTGATACCGCAAGTCCCTCTGCATCTCCGCATAGTAGTGTGCGGGATCAGCTCTGTCCTCCAGTCCTGCTTGTCGCCCGGATAAAATGGGGTGTTATCCTGGCGAGGCCACAGATGTGATGTAGTCGCCGGGATGTCTGAGTCGGGTCCTTGGGATGAGCTGGATGCGGTGGCCCTGCCTCGTCTCTTTCGTGTCTGGTCACCTCTAGCCATATCTGCATAATTAGAAACCAAATCATGCTAATAAGCAATTGAGCTGATTGAAAATAACATGCGATCGATCGTGGTGGAGAAAGATTGAGCGATCCTAACATCGATCGATCGATCTCAAAAAGGATCGATCGATCCGTAAGTGTTACAGTAAACATTCAAAGTACCTTGATCTATCGATCCAAATTTTGATCGGTTGATCCTAATCTGTTACGGGTTTTTAACATGTTTGCTGGATAAAACACGATCGATCGATCCAAATCAGGGACTGATCAATCGCGAACCCGACTTCGAACTCAAATCCCGAATTTCGCTAAATCTTGCCAAATTACTGAATCATGCACGGGTTTTGTGTGAAACACCCTAAAAAATCCCTATTCAACATCTATTTCTCCTACAACATCCTAAAATTTAAGATTTTGTCGATTTTTCCTATTTGAACCGAAATCAAAAAGTCAAGATTGAGAGTCATACCTTTGCAGATCGAGTGTGAAAGTTATGGAATCGTGTAGAACTCAAAAAACTGAGTGGATTAGACCCATAAAACACTCAAATCGATGGTGAATCAAAGATTTTAGGAAGAATTTAAAAATGTTAGGGTTTGAGGGTGATTTTTCGCGAGAGAGATGATCTGTTTTGATCGTGTATCGGGTTTATATCGTGTATCGGGTTTATAAAGGTGTTTTCGGTTTAATTTAAGTGAAATCGAAACCCGGTTTACTTACCTGGAGTGGAGATCGATCGATCCGTTGATAGATCGATCGATTGCAAATTTTCTCGGCTTAATTCGATCGATCGGGCGATCGATCGGGCGATCGATCGGGCGATCGATCGGGCGATCTATCGGTCTTCTTTCGGTAAGTCGATCTTGGCTGGTCACGGGATTTTGGAAGTTTTAAGAGATCGATCGATCTTCTGTGGATCGGTCGATCTGTTTTCTCGGAGAAGTTTTTCCTTTTAATCGATTGATCGGTCCAAACTGGTATGATCGATCCAAGATATTGCCGCAAAATTCAGCCTTATTGGGATCGATCGATCGATTAGTGAAGATCGATCGATCCTGTTTTTGTGATGGTGCCTGCAAAATTTAAAGCTAAATTAGTAGAGCTAAATCATAAATAACTAAAATAGAAGTATGTGCAGTAAAAAACGTGGGTTGCCTTCCAAGAGCGCTTGTTTAACGTTACTAAGCTTGACGACCTGGCGTTTGAATTTTTGCAGAGATTTAGAGAGAGAAACTTGTAGGTTCTCGCTCCTGTCTTCGGTTGCTAGGTAAGGTTTGCACCTCTGCCCATTGACTGTGAACTCTCCTCTAGACTTGTTCCAAAGTACTACTGCTCCATAGGGTCTGACTTATTTGATTGTAAATGGTCCAGACCATCTTGACTTTAGCTTTCCCAGGAAAAGTTTCAGTCTGGAGTTGAAAAGCAGGACTTGGTCTCCTTCTTTGAACTCTCGTCTCAGGATTCTTTTATCATGGAAGGCTTTGGTCTTCTCTTTGTAGATTTTTGAGCTCTGATATGCTGCTTGCCTTGTTTCCTCAAGTTCTTCTAAGTCAATCAAGCGTTTTTATGAAGCTGTCTTGATGTCAAAGTTAAGCAGCTTGATACCCCATAATATCTTGTACTTCAGTTCTACCGGCAGATGACAACTCTTTCCATACAGCAGGTTGAATGGAGTGGTGCCGATGGGGGTTTTGTAGGCAGTTCTATATGCCCATAGAGCATCATCAAGCTTACTTGCCCAATCCTTCCTTGATTTTCCGACAGTCTTCTCAAGGATTTCTTTGATCTGCCTGTTCGAAACCTCCACTTGCCCATATATCTGTGGGTGGTAAGGTGTAGCCACTTTATGCTTGACCCCATGTTTCTTCAGAAAATTTTCAAAAATCTTGTTGATGAAGTGGCTGCCTCCATCACTGATCACAACTCTTGGGACTCCAAATCGAGGAAAATTATGCTCTTGAATTAACTTGATAACCACCTTCGCATAATTGGTAGGACTTGCAACAGATTCTACCCACTTGGAGACATAATCAACTGCCACTAAAATGTATTTGTTGTTGTAGGAAGATGGGAAAGGTGCCATGAAGTCAATCCCCCACACATCAAATATCTCAACATCAAGAATGGGATTCAGTGGCATTTCATTTCTTCTGCTCATGTTGCCTTTTCGCTGACATGCATACACTTAGCGATATGTTCATGAGCATCCTTGAACATCGTGGGCCACCAGAACTCTTCCTGTAGTATCTTTTGGACAGTCTTGAAAGTAGCAAAGTGTCCACCATATTTCCTCCTCAGGGATACATCTTCAAAAAAGATGATCTTTGCACTGCTTGTAGAGAAATAACTCGTCCCAGTAGTATTGTTGGATATCTCGAAAGAATTTCTTCTTGTTGTAGCCTTGGAGCTCTGGAGGTGGGATTCCGCATGACAAGTAGTTCACAAAGTCTGGATACCATGAAAGACTTAGCTCAACTGCATTGGTCTCTAGGAGATTGTTTAGCTCGCTGTCTACAATCTGGAGCATCTGAATTGTATGAATCTGCTCTTCAGGTAGTGAGTCATTGATAGGCAGAATCTCCGGAATCCTCATTCTAGACAGATGATCATCAACTCCATTTTCTATCACTTTCTTTTCCTTGATTTCCAAGTCGAACTCATGCAGAAGTAATATTCATCTCAACAGTCTAGGTTTTGCATCCTTTCTCCCAATTCAGCACTAGGTTCGTCTCCTCGCATCTTTTAAGTATTTTGCACAAATTCGAAAGACACACAGCAAAAGAAGAACTATACACAGAGAAATCATCCATGAATACTTCCATTATCTCCTCAATCATTTCAGAGAAAATAGACATTACGCATCTTTGAAAAGTCGCAGGAGCGTTACATAGTCCAAATGACATTCTCCTGTAAGCGAAGGTACCATAAGGACAAGTAAATATCGTCTTTTCCTGATCCTGAGGATGGATGGGTATTTGAAAGAATCCAGAATACACATCTAGAAAACAGTAGTATGAATGATTGGCTAATCTTTCTAACATTTGATCAATGAATGGCAATGGAAAATGATCTTTCCTAGTCGATGCATTCAGTTTTCTATAGTCTATGCACATCCTATGACCAGTGATAGTTCTTGTAGATATCAGTTCATCTTTCTCATTTCTAATCACAGTAACACCTCCTTTTTCGGAAGTACATGCACATGCGATACCCAATTACTATCTGAAATGGGATAAATGATTCATGCTTCTAGTAATTTCAAGATTTCTTTTTACTACCTCCTGTAAGTTTGGATTCAGTCTCCTCTGATGTTCTATTGATGACTTAGAGTCATCTTCTAAATATATTCGATGCATGCATAATGATGGGAAAATTCCTTTGATGTCTCCTAAAGAGTAACCTAAGGCTTTCCTATACTTTTTCAGCTCTTGAAATAACATAGACGTTTCATCATTAGACAGAGTGGCACTAACAATCACTAAGTAAGTAGAGTTTGTTCCAAGAAAAGCATACCTTAGCCCTGGTGGTAGTGGTTTGAGTTTCATCTTTGGTGCATTCTCCTCACTTCAATCGTCTATACTGCTAGTCTTACCATTGCTAGCTTCTGGAACTTCCAACTTTGATTTAATCTCTCCTTTCAGTGGCTTATGAGAGTCTAGGATCCGCTCATACTGCTCCACTTCTTCGTTGATCTTTATTGAATTTGCAGACTCCTTGGTAAGAGCTAATTGAAGAGAGTTTTTAACAGCTAACTCCTCCAGATACTCTTCAACCATATCCTCCAGCATCTCAATGTAAAAGACCTTCTTCTCTATGGTAGGCTTCTTCATGACCTCCAGTATATCAAACTTTAATACTGAGGATCTCAAGTTCAGGTCGATAATCCCTTTTTTCACATCAATAATAGCTCCAGCTGTGGCTAAGAATGGACGCCCAAGAATGATTGGGTATGTAGGTTCATCATCCATTTCTAGTACCACAAAATCGGTGGGAATTATGCAGTTTCCTACCTTCAGAGGCAAGTCTTCTAGGATACCAATAGGATACCGGATAGACTTGTCTGCCAACACTAGTGAGATTCTAGTCTTCTTAAAGTCTGTCAACCCTTGACACAGTCTGTGGCATTAGACTAACACTTGCTCCCAAATCAACCAGACATTTCTCAAATCTTAGAGGTCCAATAGAGTAAGGCAATGTAAAGCTTCCAGGATCCTTGAGCTTCCTATGCAGGTTGTTCTGAATTATTGCGCTGCACTCATGATTAGTTTGTACCATAGCTTCCTCCAGTGCTTTCTTCTTGGTCACTATGTCTTTAAGAAGCTTGTTGTAGATCGGACAGTCTAGAACAAGATCCATTAGTGGCATTGTGACTTGAACTGTTCCCAGCAGCTTTTTAAACTTCTCAAACTGCTTGTCTAGGATTTGTTTCTTGAATCTTCCAGGGAATGGAAGTTTTGGCTCATAAGGTGGGAGCACAACATCAGCTATCTCCCCAGTAGCTTTGCTTCTGTTAGCTTTAGCATTCACAGCGATGCTCTTTTCTGCAGGAGAATCTTCTTCAACCTATTCACCAGCTATCTCCTCTGCTGCTGTCTTAGTATGTGTGTCATCCAACTCAGGTTTCTTCCCTAGTGCTCCTCTACTTGGCAATTCCTTTCCACTTCTCAATGTTATGACCTTGCAGTACTCCTTAGGATTAGGTTCAGGATGTCCAGGTAGAACCCCTTTTCTATTGCTTCTTGAGGATGAAGCCACTTGAGCAATTTGATTCTCTAGTCCTTTCACATGCGTCGCGAGTCCTTCAAACTTGGAGTTTAGATCATTGTAACAAGATTTCATCTCAGCTATCTCTTTCTTTGTTCCTCCTTGTCCTTCCAGCATATGCTTCAGCATGTTCTTCACTTCATCATCCTGAGGAGGTTGATTCGAGTTGCTTCCCCTCTGTTGGAAGTTTTGCTGAGTTGTGGTCTTGGCACATAGCTGCTGTTTGAAGGGACTTGATTGCCAAAGTTCGAGTATCCTCTGGATTATTTGTTTGCTTGCCCTTGATAGCTGCCCTGGTTATTGTAGTTATTCCTCTGGAAATTCCCTTGACCTTGTTGGTTGAAAAGTCTAGGTTGGAAACTGTTTTGCCCTTGCTGGTTCTGTTGCTTGGACTGATAGCTCTGACTCTGATTTTGATATCCTTGTCCTTGCTGCTTCAGGATCGGAGGGTATACTTGATCTTGTGGATTCTCCACATTCTGGTTCCTGTAGGATAGGTTGTTGTTATAAGGCTTATACTGATAGTTTTCCTGATTTTCTACATAGCTAACTTCTTCAGGGTTCCCTTCCAAGGCCTCCATTGTAGGGTCTTGATAGTCTGGTTGGTAGGCATCTTGTTGATCCACAAAGTGGACTTGTCTCTGGTTCAAGTGCAGAACCTTGTCCAGCCTATTAAGCTTTTCGTTAATCTCCTTAAGCTTCTGATCCTCCAGCTTCACACCTCTTGATGACCTATAATAGTCCTCACTGTAGCATTGGTTGCTTTGAGCTTGGTTCTCGATCAGCTGCTCTCCTTGGTTAACATCCAAATTAGCGAAACTTCCATAGCTTGCTGTGTCAAGAGCTATTCTGAACTTCTCATGGACTCCTCCATGAAAGATTCCCACAAATGCATCTTTCTCTACCCCATGTTGAGGGCATGCTCTGGTGTATCCTTTCAATCTGTCCCAGGCTTCATAGAATGACTCATTTGGTCCCTGTCGGAAGGTAGTGATATCATTCCTGATTTTGGCTGTCTTATGCTTGGGAAAGAACTTGTTAGTAAATTCTCTCTTGCATAAATCCCATGTGGAGACCAGCTTTGAAGGCACATTGTGTTCCCACTGAGCAGCTCTGTATCCCAAAGAGAATGGGAATAACATCATCTTGTTTGCGTCTTGAGGAACACCATTGATCTTGACTGTCCTGCAGATCCTCTCAAAATCATCTAGATGATGATGTGGGTTCTCACTAGGTAGACCATAGAACTTGGAGCCTTGCACCATATTGATTAAACTCGTCTTGAGTTCATAATTGTTGTTGGCAACTGTTGGCGTAGGGATGCCAAGGCTGATAGTCCTTTCACCAGGCTCGTCAAATGCTCCAATTAGCTTGCGAGGAGTTCTCACGTCAACTTGTGGAATAGGTAATGCACCAATTCCACGCCCTTGGTGTTCTTCTTGTTGGAAGTGTTGAGCTTTTCCTCTAGGCAACTACTTCCGCAGGCTAGAATCATAAGATTCACTATTCAGATTATCCTATGAATTCACTATCCCTTTCCAAAGGTGTGAATTCGATAAACCCTAGATTAACTCTTCCAAGATCAACCTAGTATTAAACATATCTAATAGTGATGGATTACACAATCCTAGACCTAAATATCATCTCATGATCTCAATTTCCCTAATCATCTATCATATGGTTGAATTTAAGAATCTACTCAGAAGAAATTGCAGGTAAAACAATTAAAGGTGAAGAGAACATAATTGAATTGCAGAGATTGAATAATACAAGAATTCTAAAGAAAATAAAACAATAATTGTCTTACTAAACACCATAGATTGTTGAAGAAATTACAAGGATTCTCTATCACTTTTTATCTCTGGAGGTTGAATAAAACATGCCCCTTAGTTTTCCTTCAAACAACCTATTTATAGGTTCCCAAAAACCAAATTTATTAGACTAAAACGACATAAAAATAATGAGTTATTTACGGGATCGATCGATCGGACGAAGGGATCGATCGATCCTTGAATCCGTCGTAGACATTTTTGGGCTGGTAGATCGATCGATTTTGACGGATATCGATCGATTTAACCTTGCTCGATCGTTTTTCTCTCTTTCTGGTCGGTCTTGGAAATTCACGCAATCATGATCACATAATCGATCGATCGATCGTTTCTGGCTGAGATCGATCGATCTCTTCACATAGGGAGGTGTATAGGTTTAATCGCCATTTGAGTCCGTTCATCCTATTGACACATTCTGATCATTCTCGCATAGTTGCATCAGCTACCCGTGACTTCATAAACTCCGAAAACATTTCTAACTTGCTTTGAATCCTCTGAAAAAATAAAAAGTGGAAAACATCCTCGAGTTTTAATGCATATGAACCTAAATGTATCCTAAAATGTAAAATCTAATGGTCAATTCATGCAAGTTATGTACAAAATGATCTATTAAAATTGCTAAAATGTGGGTTTATCATTCATACTCTTCCTTTTGTTTAGAGTATCTACCACACTTCATACTCTCTCTTTGTCTTAGAGTATCTACTTCTTTTCTTCTTCATTCTAACAATTGGACCCTCAAAAGATGTTGAAGTAATGCATGTCATTGTTCTATCTATCCATTTTTTGCAGAAACCAAGTCTTCTTAATGTGTCTTTAATGAATTGCCACTCCACCTTGTAAAAAGCCTCCATCATGTCGGTCTTCATTGCCATATAATCCTCTGCCACTCCTTTCTTTGTTCTCAGCGCATGCAGAAATTCAAGGACGATGAGTATGTTATCGGTGATTAACTTTCCTTCAACAAAAGCTGTTTGGTTCTCAGCAATTAGAGTGGGAAGCACATTTTTCAACCGCATGGATAATACTTTGGAGACTATCTTATAGAGGAAGTTACACAAGCTTATTGGTCAAAAGTCTCCCATTCTTTGAGGTCTATGGGTCTTTGGTATCAAACAAATGCTTGTGCAGTTCATTCACGCATCAGAAATCCTTTCTCCATAAACTCAAATACCATTTTGCTAATGTCATGACCAACCACTTCCCAGTTATCTTGGAAGAAAGCCTCAGATAAACCATCTGGTACTGGATATCTATTTGGATTAAGGCCAAACACTGCCGCTTTAACCTCGCTTGCCAAAATGCGATCTGTTAGCTGCTGATTTTGAGCTTCCGACACTACATGCATGAGGCCTAAGAACATTGGTGACTCTCTAACATGGCTAGAGTTGACAAGTTCAGAAGTGTATAATCTATTAAAGTGTTGAACAGCCAACTTCCCCATGCCCTTGTCAGAATACACCTCTTTGCTTGATACCTAATCTATAAGCATGTTGATTCTGTTCCATGCTTTTGTCTCCTTCGTTTCCGCATGATAATATTTAGTGTTCTTATCTCCTGCATGTAGCTACTGAACTCGGCTTAGTACTCTCCAATAGATCTCTTCTTCTTTATATGCGATTTGTGGGTCCCTTCGGAGCTTATTAAGCTCCTCCAAACAAAGATTTTCCTGGTGAGTGAGACTATCTATTTGCGATTTGAGTTGCTGAATGGCATTCTTAGAGTTGGAGTGATGGCTCTTCTTCCATAAGAAGATACTTCAAATACATTTAGAAATTTTCTGAACAATATCCTCATTCTCAGCTTCAGCTTCTAATTGAATATCCTGCCTTTTAAAATCCCAGCCTAGTGTGACCGCCTCAGAGAATCCCTCCTTGCCTTTCCATCTCATGTCGTATCGGAATGTCTTTGGTTTCTTTAGATCCTCCCCATCTAAAAAAACAGCAAATGGGGCTATGATCTAATCCTATATGCGGCATATGATTTGATCTTGTCTTTAAAAGAAGATCCATCCATTCAGAATTACACAGTACTCTGTCTAACTTGTAGTGTACCAATTCCTAACCCCTTCTCCAAAACCAGGAAAGGGGATTGCCGCTAAAAGACGTTTATCGCAATCCACATATGCCTATGAAGGAGGCAAATGGGTCAAAGGAGGATTCGGTCCTTGGTTTCCCTCCTCGCTTGTTTTCTGGACCGATAAGTTCATTAAAGTCTCCCAAGAGCAGCCATGGTTCATTTCTTCTTAAGCCCTTGGACATTAGATGATCCCAAAGTTTCTGTCTGCCTCCTTGGACTGGATTCCCATAAATTCCAGTTAAAAACATTATTTTTCCTCTACATCTGATCTTGGCATCAATTACCCTTGAATTTGCTTCCACAACTACCAGTGTTACTTCTTTTTTCCAAATCATTGCCAAATCTCCACTTATTCCAGTTGGCTCGACCGTGATGATGTCGTGAAAGGATAACTGCTCGCATAAGAACTCCAATCTGTTTCTCCTATTTTTAGTCTCGCTTAGGAAAATCAACCATTGATCATGCTGACTACACAGATCCTATAGGTGTCGAACTGTCAATACATTTCCAATGCCTTGACAGTTCTAAGCGAGTGTCTTCATATGGACTTTGGTGGTTTCTGGATAGCCACTAACTGTTTTGCCACTGGAGTTCTTTGTGATGTTGGGAATCTAGATGTGGAAGAAAGGAGTTATCGAACATCAGATGCATAAGCTTGCCCTTGTGCTGGTCCTTGACTTGAGCTACTAACTGAAATTTGGCCATGTGACTCGTTCAAATGAGAATATTGATTGATGGGGCTGCTGCTGTCTTTTGCATCATGCTTTGCACGCTTTCTTGATTGATTTCTTTCTGCGCTTGTCTTGCGCTTCTTGTTGGACGTGACCCCTGCATTCGCTGCCTTTGATGCCCCTTGATCCTCTACTATTCTGCCAGAACTTATCATTCTTTCTGTTGATTGGAGTAGAGGTTATGTAATCCTTTGAGATGCCAGACGACGAGGCTCCTCTTCATATGTATTCACTTCCGTTGCATCTCCTTTCACCGATTCAATCGACTGTCCACTCGGTAAACTTAAGTTACTTTATTTTGGTGACTGGTTTGAAGCCGGATTACGTTGGTCAATATCCTCTTGTGCTTTTTCGACTTCTTTTACATACGGATGGTTCATACTGGCTCCAACATTATCTACATCGAAATTCTGCACGATTGGCAAATTCTGTTTCAGCCTCCACACAGTAACTTCTTTGTCTTTGCCTTCATCTTTACTCTGAGCCACTTCTTTACCCTTTGAAATTCCATATAGGGAAGTACGTGCTTCTTCTTGAGTCTGCATTTTCTCAGAGTGAGAGCGTATTTGGGATTGTCTTGAATTAGGCTGACTAGTATCGCGATAATCATGAAAAGTAATTCCCTTCTCTTTTGGTTTTGCGGGATAATCCATTTCCGGGAGTTGCTTGGTATCCGAAGCGAACTTTCAATGGTACTGATCATGAGTCATTCTTTTACACTTTAAGCATAGTTTTTGTAGCTTCTCATATTCAAACTCAATCACTATCACTTCACCCACATTGAAGCTAATTGGTAGCTTAAAGGTAATTGGATCATCGACTTGAATCCATATTCTCGCTCGAACATACTCCATTGAGTCTGGTGATCTCGCATGAAGGACCACTTCCTCCGAAACCTCACCTATCATGCCACCAATTTTATGAATTATTTGCTTGGTCACAAAACTTACAGGAATATTGCGAATGTTTACCCAGAAGAGAATTTGCTTCAGGAAATTTGAGGATGATTGCTCAGAACCCCTTGCTCCTATGACCATCCACCCATTTACATACTATAGGGCTTTACCAAGGATCCTTTTCAGTTCACTTTCCCAATCAAAGTAGAAATGAAGTGTGTCTTGTCCTATTGTTCTTGCTCTCACATGCTTTTCAATATCCCAGATCTTAGCAAGGGCAGACACAAGGACTGAGGGCTTGACAGAATGAGTGTTGAGAATTTGGACTACTATACTAGATTCTAGCTCCTCAACTATTGCTCTAATTTTCGGGACGTTGATAACGACAGCCACTTTAGATTTACAAGTTCCTGGTGCATCAATTTCATGATCAAATCATCTTCCTTTCTTTTACATCCCTTACTCATTTTGTCTGTCAATTCTTTTTCTATCCACCTATCCAGTAGATTCCTCTATTCAATTCCAGGGTCTAATCGAGAAACAAATGAGTAATATAAACCCTGATGAAACTATAATGAACTTAAATCACTTACGATCCGTCTACTATGGAAGGGAATACAATCACTTTCTAGATCCTCATAGTATTAATGTATTTTTTCGAGTTGCAAAACCCAAACCTTGTTAGGTTATACAATTCGTATGTAATTCCAAGATTGTTTTAGGTAATATCGCTACCGCTGCACTTTCAGTCACAGCAAGATGAAAGAATCCACGAAAGTGAGACTATACAACATACTGTGCACGAGGGCTTATATCTCTTTTCGGGTAAAATATTATTATTCAGTAATACTCCTCGCCCAAGGGTAATCACATGCAAATCTGATCGTAAAATGATCTAGATGATTAAAAGATAAGTCACTCAGAAGGAAAAAGAAGGAGATAAACTCTCAGATGAGGAATATGAAGGATTATAGGTTCTGGAGGAGACATGATTTTTGGGGTTATTAAACAATACCACCATAGATCGAAAGGAAATGAAAGGAGGAAAAAGAATCTGAAAGAAAATGATGGATTCGCTATCTCGAGCGAACGGAATCTAGCATATCCTCTCCGTTCGCTTCTTTTTCGTCTTGAGAGAAAAAGAGGACAAAAGACAATCTTCTTTCTATATCTCTTATTCTCATGCTTTTTGTTTCAGCTTTTTTCTATTTACACACATATTATAAGCCTTAGTTCTAAGTTAATGGGAATAAAATTTGGATTGACAACCTTTTAATTTCATGTTGCATCGCATAAGAAAATATTTATCTATGTATGATTACGTTTTTGGCTACTAATTAAAATAGCAATGCTATTACGTCTATACTCCTATAATATGTCTTATTCTCTTGTATGTACAATGTAAGAATTTTTTTTTTTAATATATGTAATTTAGTAAATGGTAATCACAGCTTATTGATCGATTCCATTAAAGTTAGGATATTCGTTGCTGTCTCTAAGCACCAATCGATTGTGTGCTCTATCACTTTGTTGGGGTTTCATCTAATTTTATTGTTTTAGTAAATAATCGTGCCTGTCTAGTTAACGTAGTATAGCTGTTTTTGTTTTAGTCTATTTTGATTAAGGAGATGACAATATTTTGGATTTGCGTGTCATGTAGGAGAACTTTTATATGTGATTTTGTAAAAAAAACTAGAAAGTGCTGATAAAAGATGGAAATTAAAGCATGGATTCTGTAGAGGTAGTAGCGTCAGGATCCTGGTCCATAATTAGAGATATGTTTTTATTTATTAGAGAATGAAATGCGTGAAAATATTTGTGAAGAAAATTTTTTCCATAATTAAAAAATACTCCTCATTATTTGTATTGTGTTAGTGTTGGACCAATATATTAATAAGCATATAAATTTATAATATATAGTTAAAATATGAATGAAATTTTGGTTAAAGAGAGATCAAAGATTTTTGTAACTTACAAATTTTGGTATTAAAAACTAAATAAATTTGTCCTAAAATCTACTTGACCACCAAGCCGTTCTTCCCCTATAAATATCAAACTACCTAGAAAGAAAAAATAATCCCTTTATCCAAAAGCAAAGAAAACACCAATAGACACAATTTATATATATTTTTTGAGAAGTTTCTAATTGTTGGAAATCTCTTGAAATATCCTCTTGGTTGTTGGTGCTATTTGCGGCTAACTTAAGAATTCAAAAGAATTAACAGGTTCCTACTTTCTCCCTCTCCTACTTCTCTCTTTCAGAAGTATCTTGAGTATATAGTAGAAATTAGCTCGTAGATTCAAACATGAATGAATCATGTTTGTCTTAATATTTGGTTGTATCATGAGATTCAAATAATGCATGAAAATCATCTCATTGCGGGCATTTTATTGAATTAAGGAAAGGGATCATCCCGCCTTCAAATATTTTTTTGTTCTTATGATTCTAAAAACAAAATTATTTTCATGTTTTTATTGTTTATTTTTGTCATTAAGTCATCTTAATCTTATTCATTATTTAGTTGTCAATATTAAAAATGATTGTCATGAAATCATGCATTTTTAATATTGAATATAATAATTATATTTATATGATTAATATATATGTGTAAAATATGAAACTATAATTATTGGTCATATAATAAATAAAATATTGCTAGGTTTTATGTTCTTGCTAATAATTATGAAGATTAATCTTAAAATTGGTAATATGAGTAATTACATTGTCAATATTGAATTTATTATTCATGGTCATAATGTTAGATTTAATTATATAATTTAATATTGTTGAATTATGTATATGCTATAATTATTTTACTAAAATAAATTATGCCCACATAAATGTCAATGTTGAGGTTGCACAAATGGTGGCAACTCAAACCACCCTTGTGCCAGTCAACACAAATGGGTTACTTTCCGAGAAGTTTAACGGGAATGGCTTCAAGAACTCGCAACAAAATATGTACTTTTACTTGACATTTCTGAACCTGACCAAGTTCCTCAAGGAGGACAAGCCTGAAACTCCCGAAGAAGGAGAGACAGATGTGCGCACATTAGCCACATTAGAGGCTTGGAAGCACTCAGACTTTCTGTGCAGGGGTTGGATCCTAAGCCGATTGGTGGATAATCTGTACTATTTCTACAACAATGACAAAGACTACCCCACTGCCAAACATCTTTGGATAGCTTTGGAAAGAAAGTACAAGTCTAAAAATATTGTTTTTAAGAGATATGCTGTGGCAAAGCTTCTCGGCTTTAAAATGGTGGACTCAAGGTCTATAATAGATCAAGTTGAGCAATTGCAGTTGATCAACAACGAAATCACAGCTGAAGGAATGATCTTTCCTAAGGCTTTCATCGTTGACTGCACCATTTAGAAGTTACCGCCAAGCTGGGTGGATTTCACCAGACGGATGTAAAAACAATTTTTCTTAATGGAGATCTTGAAGAAGAAATACACATGAAACAACCTGAAGGGTTTGTTATTCCTGGACAAGAAGACAAGGTCTGTAGACTTGTAAAATCACTGTACAGACTTAAACAAGATCCAAAGCAGTGACATGAGAAATTTGACAAAGTTATGATGTTAAATGAAATCCGCATAAATAAATGCGATAAATGTATATACTTCAAAACTACAAAATATGCATACATTATGTTATGCTTATACGTAGATAATATGTTTATCATTGGAAGTGACAACAACATTATAAATCATACTAAAACCATGTTACATGGACAATTTGAAATGAAGGATATGCGACTAGCTAATGTAATTCTCAGAATTAAAATCACTAGATATCTTGGAGGATATATATTATCTCAGCACCATTACGCTGAAAAGGTACTTGATAGATTCAAGAACTATTCAACTGGAACCTCCACAACACCTGTGGATACCACACTTCACCTAACGAAAAATTCAGGTGCAAACGGTATCACAAAATGAGTATGCTCGAGTAATTGAAAGTTTAATGTACTTGACTAATTTTACTAGACCAAATATAGCTCACTCGGTAAAATGTACTAAGTAGGTACACGAACAATCTAGGGCACATCAATTGGAAAGCGATAACTAGAGTATTAAATTACTTACGCTTTACCAAAAATTATTGACTGCATTACGGTTCAAAACATGCCGTGTTGGAAGGATATACTGAGCTAATTGGATATCAGATTCCAAAAACTCGAAGTCCACAAGTGGATATGTGTTTACTTTTGGGGGTGCTGCAGTATCCTAGAAATCTTCAAAACAAACAGTGTTGGCTAGGTCAACAATGGAATCTGAGTTCATTGCATTGGACAAAGCAACAGAAGAAGCAGAACATCTTCGAAATTTTCTGGAAGATATTTTGATGTAGGAAAAACTAGTGTCATCAATTCGGATACACTGCAATAACCAATCGGCTATAGCTCATGCTAACAATAGCTTGTACAATAGCAAGTCACGTCACATATGTAGACGACATAAGACAATTAGACAATTGATCTCAAATGGTATAATTTTGCTAGACTAATCAAATCAGCTGATAATGTAGCAGATCCTTTTACGAAAGGTCTGACCCGAGATCAAATATTGAAATTATCAATAAGAATGAGCTTAAAGCCTATGATTTAACGATGAAATTTGGCGGTAATCCCACCTGTACTTTCTAGGTTCAAAGGAACAACTAAGTCACATTAAGTCTGAGAACACACTGTGAAACTTATGTTTATACCCAGTTCCTAATAATGATAAACAATGTTGTCTGCATAATAGAGGGTAAGCGTAAGCTTTTAATGATTTCATCATATTTATTTCAATGAAGTAAAGCAGATTACTTCGAAATATAATACGAGAATCACCTGTTGAGTGTGAAATAGGGCTGTTTCTAGGAAAATAAGGGAATATTGTAGTCTCCAAATTCACTCAAGAAATACCAGGCATGTTCAAGGCCAAAATGAACACAACGAGAGAGCGAAAATTCTACTATAAAATATAATTGTTATATCTATTGTGTCAGTTTACACTATAAATCCGGATGGTTCAAGACATCGTGTTCACCAACTGGGCTTGTAAACTCGATAGATTATAACAGTGATTGGTTTAACGCTGAAAAATGCAACCTTTTCATATACAATTATTTTTTGTATATACTCAAGAAAGTCTTCTTTTAGCATACATCTATCCTAAAAAGGTTTGTTCAAAAACATCCTCAATGTTTTAGAGTCAATTATATTCATGTGAGAGATTGTTGGACCAATATATTAATAATCATGTGTACTTATAAAAATATAAATAATCCCTTCATCCAAAATAAAAAAAACACTATTAGACACAATTTAGACATTCTTTGAGAAGTTTCTAATTGTTGAAGCTCTCTTGAAATATCTTCTTGGTTGTTGGTGCTAGTTGCTGGTAGCTTAAGAATTCACAAGAATCAACAGGTTCCTACTTTCTCCCTCTCCTACTTCTCTCTTTCAGAAGCACCTTGAGTATATAGTAGAAATTAGCTCGTAGATTCAAACATGAATGAAACATGTTTGTCTTAATATTTAGTTGTATCATGAGATTCAAAGAATGTATGAAACCGTCTCATTGCGGACATTTTATTGAGTTAAAGAAATTGATCATCTCACCTCTAAATGTTTTTTTTTTTGTTCTTATGATTCTAAAAACAAAAATTTGTTCATGTTTTTATAGTTTATATTTTGTCATTAAGTCTTGTTAATCTTATTCATTATTTAATTGTCAATATTAAAAATTATTGTCATGGAATCATGCATTGTTAATATTGAATCTAATAATCATATTTATAAGAGTAATATATATATATATATACATGTGAAATATGAAACTATAATTCTTGGTCATATAAATAAATTAAATATTGTTAGCTTTTATGTTCTTGCTAATAATTATGATGGTCAATCTTAAAATTGGTAATCTGAGTAATTACATTGTCAATATTGAATTTATTATTCATGGTCAAAATGTTATATTTAATTATATAATTTAATATTGTTGAATTATGTATATGCTATAATTATTTTCCTAAAATAAGTTATGCCCACATAAATGTCAATATTAATGTTTGTATATATATGTCTATATTAATATATATATATATATGTTTAATAGTTTATTTCAATTTCAAAAAATAAATTGTAATGCAAATTTATATTTTTAAAATCCGATTTTATAAGGTTCAACAGTTATATCATCTAATATGTTATATTTTAATGTTACTTATTTTCAGATTAATTCATCATCAGCTCCAAATCAAAGTAACTCTAGCAAAGAGAAATATGACAAGTGGAAGATGAACAAGAAGAGTTGCGGCTCCGGCTAGTCGACCTAATCGAAAAAAAAAAACAGCTGGAGCAAGTGAAACTAGATCTAAACCAAGTAAAATGAAACGAATACTCCCCACAAAGTCTAATGTATGGGAGCTTTTTACAAGAACACAGGAGAATCAAAACAAATGTATCTGCAATTATTGTCAAAATGAATTTTCATGTTTAAGCACATCAGGGACTTCAAATATACATAAGCATCTTATAATATGCAAGAAATTCCAAATGTGGAGAGCTGGTTAAGCTGAGACTCAGCCGGTTATTAGTGAAGAAAGATAATTAAAGAATGCAAAAGTGCATGATCATATTTTCAGAGAAGCATCGAATGAGATGCTTATGCAAAGATAGTTGTGATTATCTTTCAATGAAAATGTGGCTTGGCAACACTTTTTTTTACTATGTCTCGTTATCTACTAGTTTATGTGTCTAACTTTCTTTTATTTCAGTATATATATTAATGAGAACCTGTCCAAAACTATTTCATAGAAGACATCAACCAAAGATTTCGTTGAGACGTGTGTGGAGAAGAAAACTGTTCTAAAGAAATGATTCATAGCTAACATTTGGGTCGCTCTGACAACATGTAACATATTATACATCAAAGATCATTCATTATTATATTTTTCATATAAGAATTTGATTCATTACTTATTTGTTAATGTATATATATATATATATATATATGTGTTTGTGTGTTTTCAGGTGCAAGTTATATGATTATGACAATGCATTACATTGATGCATATTGACGGTTGAAGAAGCTGATCATATGATTTAAACATGTAGCAGATCAAAAAAGTTAGACAATCGCAAATGTTCTCTTAGAATGCTTAGCTGATTGGGGAACAGAGAATGTCTTTTGTATAACTATGGATAATGCAAAAACCAATAGTTCGGCCTTGAAGAAGTTTCAAAGCAAGTTCTCGTTATTGACTCATGACTCCTTAGTATTGGATGGAGAATTTACTTAACATCAATCATATCAGTCAATTGAAAATATAAATTTGGTGGATGATGGTTTATGTTATAAGAGAATAAATCACAATTGCAAACAGAAGCTAAATAAGATAGGAGTAAAAAGATAAAATGGTTGAATTGGAAACATATATGACGGAAATTGTTGAAACTCCTGATTTTCTGAGAGTAGAATGTTATGTTCTCTTGTGGTGGAGGCGAAGTAGTTTCATATATCTTTTTTTTTATCAAAGATTGTTCAGGATTTACTTGCAATGCAAGTTTCATATGTTTCATATGAAAAATACTTTTAGCACTATTGGTAGGATCATTGACCTATATAGGAGCTGTATAACTCATTATATGGTTGAGGTTCTGAAGTGTATACAGCAGTGGCTGAAATAAGACATTCTGTTAAATCAAGAGTGTTTACAAATGCATGAATTTTTGCTTAGATTGAAAAAGAGGATAAGCTTGAAGAGATATAATTTTTTTCTTTTAAATTCTATGTTTATGTCTTTTTCTTTGCTTACAATCTGTTTCTATTAAATTTTGCTGACTTTGACACTCCAACCAATCAAAATGATTAAATTAATTTGCTTCTCTCAACTAAAAAGTAATTTGTGTTGAAATGAAGAAGAAAAGAAGTGGATACTCTAAGACAAAGAGAGAGTATGAAATGTCTCTAAACCAAAGAGAGAGTATAAAGGAGCTTCTACACCTGTAGCCAAACATGCATAAGTGGTGCCTAATAGGGTGTGTTTGGACACAAGGATTGTAAACTCTCTATATAAACACTTGTACTCTTCATTTGTAAGCAAAAATATTAATTCTTTCATTATTAATAAAAAATTTATTTCTCTCATTCTGTTTTCTCTAAAACTATCTCTATTCTCCAATGATGAATCTAAATCTCTCATTCTAACATGGTACCAGAGCCATGTTAAAACAATCTCGGATAAAATTCATCATTGAATCTTTGAGTCAACTTCATCCTGAATCCGGTTTTCATTCTGATTTCGTCCATCAACTTTGATCGCGAATTAGGGACACACCACAGCATATTTTGACGATCTGTTTATTTTGAATTGTTCTCCGGCGAGTTCTGAAGCCACGCCAATTAGATTTGCATATTTTGACCACTGAAATTAGAAGATACAAATTTTTTTTGCATTGAACCTCCGCGATTGCCTCCGCCACAAACATCCGTGTTTCTCTGAGCGTTCCGTCCTCAAATATTCACCAAATCATGATTTTGCAAAGCCTAAACTCAATAGATATGAGTCTATATGATGTTTAAGGAGGTACGCACTCACAATAATCAGTTTTTGAAGCCTTCTTGATTGTTTTCCCTCGACGTGTCCAGTTTTGACCCCTTTGGGGTATTGGTGATGACAATCTTATCCCTTATCATTCTTTTTTGAATCTTGGATGTTAAGAAGTTAGATAAGAGTCATGTGGAGTGTTCCAAGAATTTTCATTACAATCTGAAAAGTTTTAGGCTTCAAGATTCATTTTCTTGTGAACTAGTCAGATTCTGAAAATATTGAATTCTGGTATAAGGAGGTTAGACTTGTTGCTCAGCTGTTATTACCAATTATTAACTACCTAAAACGTTTTTTGTTAGTATTTAAGAGGTTGTTAATCATTTTAGAAGTTGTTAGAAGACAGTTAAAATGCGGTTACAATCTGGTCAAGAATTGGTTATAGACAGTTATGTTTGTTAGAAGAAGTTGGAGTTAATAACTCTTAGTGGCAGTTAAAAAAAGTTGTTGGGGACGTTTTTAGGTTGTTTTTTAGGAGGTTAAGAAGTTTTTCTGCAGTTGGAAAATGGTTAGGAAACCCTACGCTGCAACAAGAAAAAGTGCAAAGGCTAGGACAAAATATGAAGAGCTAGAGACAACTACATTAAAGATGAAAGAGAATGGGGAATGCACCATAATCAGTTTCTAAAATCAAATGCAAAGACCTAGTATCAAAGTCTTATGAATCCAGACTATTTCTAAACTCTAATCCAACTATATGTTATTGATTACATTGATGGTTGTTTGAGTTAGAACCATAGGAAATCTGGTATCTAGGTGGTTAGTAAATCATGAATTTTATTGAATTGTGTTCATGTATTTAGAAATTGTTAAAATGGGACATTTTGAACCTAGTTTAGCTAGCTGAATCATTTGTTCATGAATTGCATTGACCTAGAGGAAGAGACCTTGTGTTTTACTTAGAACAATGTGTTTAAGAAGGCATTTTGAATCCAAAAGTCCTTAGACAGTGTTTAAAATTAAGTTTGGTTACTCTTAATCACTCTCTTTTGCTCACTATCTTTTGTTTAGAATCTGCCTATTCTCAACAGGTTCAAAGGCTTAAGATAGGAGTTGATGTTTTGCTTGATTGTCTAACAAAGGCAAAAGAAAGCAAGTGAAAAAGGCACAACACATGGAGAAGAAGTTAGAACCAATTGCCACCAAGAACAGCCACCACAAGTAGTGGAGAGGAAAGACTGGTAGAATGTGATGAATCAGCTCTCCCATGGAGTCAAGTGTCATTTGATGTGTGCTTGAAGTGAAAATCAACAGAGCACACATGCTGCAAGTTCAGATCATAATCAATCACAAAGGAGGAATACTCACAAAGACTTAGTATCAAAGTCTTTGCAAAGGCTATCTCTAAACCTTTTACTTATTCTTTGATTGATTATATTTCTCATCTAGAAATGTTCATAGGATGATAGAGAACCTAGGAAGACTATGCATTGCTTTTAGAACATATTTGAATCCAAAAATCACCATGACATTTATCATAATTCTCTCATATCAATTTTTAATTATTCTTCATCAATCTCATCTATTCTACTTAAAATCTTATACTTTTAATCTCCAAATCTCATATTCTTCATATTCTTCAATACTTCAAATCTCTTCATTCTCAAGACATTTTCTATTCTACCAGATACTTACAATCTTCTTCTTTATGTTTAAAGGATAAAGAAGACCAAGAGATGATATCAAATAGTACATATGGAAACAATTATGAATGCTCATTCTTCCAAACTTGACTCTTAATCCTAGAGTCAAGCTTGGGGGGGGGGAAATAAAATGAGCATCCAAAGGCATTCAAAAGTTTTCTAAGGCGCAAACAAGGATATCCCAAGAAGGAGATGTGTGGTGCATACAAAAGCTTTTAAGGCACAAACAAGGACATTCAAAGAGTTGTCTGGCACATTCAAAGGCTTCCAAGCTGTCTGCCAAAACCAAGTGAGCACAAGAAGTGTGGTTCTCAGCCTAATTCTCTCATCAAATGTTCTATCTAGGATAAGTTCTTTAACTCTATGATTTTAGGTCGAGAATTTGGCTAGATATTATACTTGATACCAGACTTGATCTTATTCAAGTTCTGGAATACTAATCTTTATTTTTGAGTTGCTATGTTGTTTTGGATCAGGAAGTGATGAAAAACAGTCATAAGTATGACTTACCCTACATTAATTAGTGAAAGCATGGTGGGAGAGTGAATTAGGAGACAAGTTTGCTCACTCTACTAAAGCTTAATTCTATAATTTTATTCTCTGGAGTTAGGCTTATTGAAAGTAGCAGGTGAAGCAAAATGAAGCTGGTCAAAGGGAAATTCATAACATATAAGGGAAGAGAACCATGTGATCATGATGAATCCAGGAGAGAACCATGTGATCATGATGAATCCAAAGACCTTAATGTGAAGTTCTTAGAATACCAGACAGGTCTAGATCATATCATCCAAATCGCCATCTAATATTATAAAAGGGAAGTTAAAATCATTCTTACATTATAATGCATTGGTTTATCTTGTGAGAATTGATACATGCATGTATATGTCTACGCGAAACAGGTTTAAATTGAAGACTTTAAGGAAAGTTGGATCAATATCACCTTTTAAAGACAAGGAGCCAAAAGAAAGGGGGATAAATGGACCTGACTTAGAAGAAGCTTCAAGGCAGCCATTTACAAGGGATAATCAACAAGGTCTTGTTCAAGGATCTATGGAGCTCACTATGGTGGATTAAAAGCTCACAGATTCAATGGGCAATCCCTAAGCTAAGAAGACTTCACTCTTTTTCCCTTAGTATTGGTTTTGTCCCAAAGGGTTTTTCATACTAAGTTTTTTAATGAGGAACTTCTTTAAGGTTCCAAGCTTGATTTCTATGAACATTAAAAATCAAGCTTGAAAGGGAGTGAAGAGAAGAAAGAGGAAAGTCTCTTCATCTTTGCAAGTTCAACCATTCACCCATGCTTAAACTTGAGGGGGAGTGTTGAAATGAAGAAGAAAATAAGTAGATACTCTAAGACAAAGAGAGAGTATGAAGTGTGGTAGATACTCTAAACCAAAGGGAGAGTATGAAAGAGCTTCTAAACCTGTAGCCAAACATGCATAAGTGGTGCCTAATAGGGTGTGTTTGGACACAAGGATTGTAAACTATCTATATAAACACTTGTACTCTTCATTTGTAAGCAAGAAGATTAATTCTTTCATTATTAATAAAAAAATTCTTTCTATCATTCTCTTTTTTCTAAAACTATCTTTATTCTCCAACGGTGAATCTAAATCTCTCATTCTAACAATTTGGTTCTCTATTTCATATTTGTAGCTTAATTTTTGTATAATTTTGTTTCACTCTAGTACCAATTATTATTTTATGTGATAGAACTATGGAGAAGATGTTTTATATTTTATTTTGGTTCTCTTTTTATTTGATTTATAGTCTTATAGATATTCTAATTCAATTTGAAACTCGTTTTTTAATTTAAGAATGTCTGGAGTTCCTGTTTTTTCATTTGTACATGTCTGTTATTTCGAAACAAACTTTAAATTCAGAAAATCGTTTGTGGCTTTATTTTTAATGAATGGATGTGTTTTGCATAGTTTTACTTTGTGTTGTTTTATAATTTTAGTTCGGGCTTAGTTGAGTACTTTGGATCCAACCCAGAATATATTTGAATATTGTCCGGCTTTTAATGGAAGTAACTAGAACCGATCTAAACCTAAAGTGTCCTGAACCGAACATGATCTAGAAATACATAAAACCAGAATGAAACCTATATGTCTAAATTGGAAAACCTATGAATCCAAAAAACTCGAACAAAATCTGAATGGACCCCTGCCCAAGGCTAACTTGAATTATCAAAATATTCTAAAATTTGTATTAGATAGCCAAATGTTTTTTATAAATTATCACTGACTATTCAAAATCCTAAACCCCAAACACAAACCTTAAAACCATGAACTATATACAAAAAAATCTATCTACTATAACATATCCAAAAAATAAGATTCACCATTTATGAAAAGAATTCTAATTTTTCAAATCTAATATTTTTCTAACTTTAACCTCTCAAACTTTTAATCTGAACCTCAAATCTCTATAGCTGAAACTCTAAATTATAAATTATAAACCCTAAATTATGAACTCTTAATTATATAAATTAAATGGTGGTTATCTCCAAAATTATCACACATGTCCGGGTTCGAACCCATCACCACACGATGTTGAAGAGGATATAAAAACAACTAGACCAAATTGACAAAAAAAATTAAATCATGATGCATAAAACCAAAATATAACTATTATATATTAGTGAGAATCATATGGCATATATGGCACAATGGTGGTTACCTCTGAAATTCATTACACATGTCTGTGGTTCGAACTCAACACTCTACAATGTTAAAAGAGATTGATAAAAAATCATTATATATATATACATATATTAAACCAAAATTTTAAAAGAAGAAGAAGATTGATAAAAAATCATTATATATATATACATATAAATAGTAAAACTGTATAACTTTTAATTAAAATAGTAAAACTGTATATATTATGTACTAGTAAAACTATATAATTTTTAGTATAAATTCAATAAACTGTATACTTTTTTGTATAAATGGTATAACTGGGTATTACTGTTTGTTGTTTGTTGCAGGATTCCATGAGAGATTATGAGGTGATATCTCCTTTGGCTTATCCTCCGAAATGTCTGCATTGAAAAGAAGAATGAAGCTTGGTTTGCTGTGAATGGCGTTTCCATCCGGTATGGTTTAAGGGAATACGAACTGACATCGGGGTTCAACTCCGTAACTATCCGCAAAATTAGAAAGAAAAGGTTAGCATGAGATTTATCAAGAAGTACTTTGGAGCAGGGGAAACTGTCCGATATGTGGGCGTCAAGGCAAAGCTTTTAGAGATGGAGTCTTTAACGGATCATCTGAAGATGTTGGTTATATAGTTCTTGTATGGTATCGTCGGTGGGTAGACAAAGACCGAGAAAGATGCTCCGTCAGTGGAGCCATTCTTTATGAGAGTTGTGGATGATCTGCAACTATGCTATTCATTTTCTTGGGGAAGACTGTCCTTTGAGCACATGCTTCAGGAGATTGCACACACAATAAACCATTTTTGAGAGGATGCGAAAGAGATTGTCTTGTAGCTGATTTCCAATTTTTGTATTCTGATGGAGGTAAATTTTTCTTTGTGCTCTAAGTCATTGTTTTTACTTCTTATAATTTAAGACAACTCTAACTTTTAGTGTTTTGCGTGATTTTTGTAGCAGTTGACATTTGAGGTCATAAAGTATTACTGAGTAAAACTAACGAGGTTAGTTGTACAACTACTGTATTACTAATTAAAACAAAATGAATTAGTTGTGCAACTAAAATATTACTGATTAAAACTAGTAAGGTTAGTTGTGCAACTAAAATTTATAACAAATATTTAAAGTAGAACAAATATAATGATAAACCAGTTTTATAACATCAAATCAAAATACAACCAATTTTACTAGCTTTTCCCAAGCTTTTTGTTTAAGGCTTTTATCTCCTTAAAATAATTGTTCAAGCTGACGTTCCAAGCTTCGGATCTTTGAATTTTGGGAATCAACCTTCTTCTTCACCTTGCCAAACTTTTTTACGATGAAATTCATCATCCTAAAAATAAAAATCTATGAGTTATAAGGTATATTAATAATTTAAAAGATAAATGAGCAATGATTTTATAACCTTAAACTGATTGCAAATTAAATATTTATTTTCGGTATTGGTTTTGGTTTCAGTTGTATCAACTATGAAGATTTGTCCACCACATGGACAAACTTTCAGAATTCCTTCGTCACTATCGGCCATAAAGTGAAGCATGTCGTAATACTTCTTCAACCTCTTCTCGTCATTGTAGCTAGGATCCATGGGATGAGAAGAAAGAGAGAGACAGAAAACACGCAGAGAGAGAGAGAGAAAGAGAAAGAGAGAGAGAACGTGCAGAGAGAGAGAGATTTATTTTTTGATTTTGGTTGAACATGAAAGAAGGAAATTCGGTTTGGGTAAAAAATTTAAAATTTTTTACATTTGAGCGGGAAAAATTTTACAGGTGGGCAACAAAAAAATTGCACTTAGTTATACTGAAGATTGTAGTTGTACTAAAATGCATATAGTTGTATTTCTGGGTTTTTTAATTTTAATTAGTTTTATCATGCTAACTCTTATGTTTTGCAATTTTACAGTTGATTACTGTCTACTGACTTACAATTCTGAGTGTTTTATGCATTCGAATGTTGATAATTTGACTACTGACTTACAGTTGATTACTGTCTACTGACTTACAATTCTGAGTGTTTTCATCTAACCCAACATTCTTGTATATCTTATCTACCATCGAAAAATTTATATTTTCCATTGATAACTTAATCATTAAACTATACATGCGACCTCCACATCTATAATGTATGATGACGTTGTTGCTCATTGTCACCTGCCAAAACAATACAAAATTTCAATCAATATTATTATTATCCCCAGTTATACTAGTTTTAATATATTCGCAGTAATACTATTTGAATCAGTATATTGCTCATTGTAATACAATGTTTATTAGTTCTACTATTTTTAATAGTTTTCTAATTTCCTCTTTGTTTTACTAGTTTTACTACTTTTACTAGTTTTACTAATTTTACTTGTATTCGGGATTTCAATATCTCCTCTCATTGTTATCCAAGTGGATGAGATATTATTGCCCTTTTATGCATTTTCCTTTCAATTCAGATGATGTACCTCACTTTATGGTAATCAAACTTTTCCTGATCCTCTCTGTTGTCTTCTTTTTTCTGAGTATCATATTTCTATGCTTTGATTTCTGGGTTCTCTCAATTGTGTTTATCTTCTTATGTATAAATTAATGGAGCTTTGCGCACAGAGGCTGTTCCAGATCTCACTTTACTACCTAAGGAAGAACCCATGACATGTATTACTACTTCGCTTTGTTCGAGCAAAACAAACCAGAAATAAAGAAGCAAACAATAAATAATTAGATTTTGTGTGTTTTGGTATTGGTTTAGTCATTTGTTAGTCTCTGAGTCAAATTAGAACGAGCATTGAGGAGTATTTTTCGTTCAACTCTGTTAGTTGCAGATTTGTAGTCAGTCAGTTCATGTAAGGATTTATAAGCCATCTGCTTTCGATGAAATAAGATTAAAGTTTCCAAAATCAATTGTTTGTGAGTGTTGTTTACCTTTTCCAAGTGGTAACAAATCTCTGCAATTTCTTGCTATTGGATACAGGAGAAGAAGCCACAGCTTCAAACATAATTGAGATATGGGAGATGATAAGATGAAATTTCCCGAATTTGATGGGCATTGGGATCACTGGAGTCAAATTATGGAGAATTTCCTTCGACCAAAGGATTGTGGATTCTGATCGAGAAGGGTTTTGACGAACCACCAAACACAATGATTCTTACACCGGAACAGCACCGCCTACTCGATGATCCCAAAACCAACGATCCCAAGGTCAAACACTACCTCTATCAATCAATTGATAGAACAACGTTTGAGTAGATTCTGGACAGAAAATCCTCAAAGGTGATTTGGGAGTCGATGTAGAAAAAATTTGGGGGGAATGAAAGAGTAAAGAAATCATTGTTGCAAAAGTTTCAAAGAGATTTTTAATGCCTTGAAATGAAGGAATCTGATAAGGTAAAAGAATACTTCATGCGTCTTTTGGCTATAACAAATCAGATGAGAAGCAATGGAGAAATCTTGTCTGATTCAAAGGTTGTGGAGAAGATTCTCAAAAGGTTGAGTGAAAATTTTATGTATGTGGTGGTGTGAATTGAAGTATCAAAGGAGATTGAGAGCATCTCAATTGATGAACTGCAAAGTTCTTTTGTGGTCCATGAACAAAAATTCAAAAAACCAGACAAAGGATATGAGCAAGTACCTAGTGTTACTCAAGGGAGAGGAAGTAACACAAAAGGAAGAGTCTTCAATGGAGGAGGAAAAGAACGTGGTCGAGGCAGATCATTTGTCAATAAGAGCACTGTCGAATGTTACAAGTGTCATCGACTTGGACATTTTCAAAATGAATATCCACAATGGGAAGATGCAAATTATGCAGAATTTTAGGAAAAAGAAGAGATGTTGCTAATGGGATATGCAGACAAGGATGAAAGGGACATCAAAGAAAATGCAAATTTGTTGTTGATGACATACACAAGAGGGTAAGAAAGTGTGAGAAAAGGGCTTGGTTCCTTGATTCAGGCTGCTCAAATCACATAAGTGGAGACAAAAGTTTGTTCATAGAGATTCATGAAAGCTTCAAGTATACAGTCAAGCTTGGAAAAAAACATGAGAACGGAAGTTATTGGAAAAGAGAATGTGAAGCTGGAATTGAGTGACATGGTATGCAACATAAGTGAAGTCTACTATGTACGTTAACTCAAAACTAACTTGCTGAGCATTGGTCAAATTCAGGAGAAAAATCGGACAATCATCATATAAAAAGGAAGGTACAAGATCTATCATGAGGAGAAAGGACTGGTAGCAGAAAGCAAGATGAGCATAAATAGGATGTTCATGCTGGTTGATCAAAACAGATGAAAAGAAAAAGAAGAACAAAGATGTTTGCAAACAACTTCAGAAGTTGAAGCTAAGTTGTGGAACGAACGTTATGGCCACTTAAGCCACCGAGAAATGAAGACGTTGCAGAGTAAAGGCATGGTACGTGGTCTACCTGTTTTCAAATCACAGAATTTTACATGCTAATACTGTTTAGTGGGGAAGCAGACTAGGAAACTGATTCCTAAGAGTACTTGGAGAGCAAAAGAAATTCTAGAATTAATTGATATATGCCGTCTGATTAATCCAGTCTCCACAAGTGAAAAGAAATATATGATGTGCTTTATTAATGATTACAGAAGGAAATCATGGGTATATCTCGTGAAAGAAAAATCAGAAGCTTTTGTTCATTTCAAAATTTTCAAAGTAAACTGGAGAATGAAACATGAAACATGAAACATTTTAAAAGTAAACTGAAGAATTTACTTCAAATGAATTCTCAAATTTCTGTAAAACTGTGTAATTATCTAAATATAACGAGTAAAATTGTATAATATTATAAGTAGAACTAGTAAAACTGTATAATTGTTTAACTAGACCTAGTAAAAATGTATAATTGTTTAAGTAGAACTAATAATACTGTAAAAATATTTACGTAGAACTAGTAAAATTGAAAAATTGTTTACATAGAACTAGTAAAACTGTATAATTTTTTAATTAAACTAGGAAAACTGTATATATTATGTACATAGAACTAGTAAAACTATATAATTTTAGTATAAATTCAATAAACTGTATACTTTTTGTATAAATGGTATAACTGGGTATTACTGTTTGTTGTTTGTTGCAGGATTCCATGAGAGATTGTGAGGCGATACCTCCTTTGGCAATGCACTTTTATCCCAACTAATACCATAAAAAGATCAAGATCTCAACGAGGTGTTTCAATTATGAAACATTGGAAACTCTCGAGAAGTTACAGCCTCCGATGAGCAAAAAGGATCAGATGTGGTTTGAAAGGCACCATCAGTTCAAACATATATTTCACATGCCAAAGGACAAGAACCACAAGGTTCAGGGCATGTGGATGCTTATCCTCCGAAATGTCTGCATTGAAAAGAAGAATGAAGCTTGGTTTGCTGTGAATGGCGTTTCCATACGGTATGGTTTAAGGGAAGACGAACTGACATCGGGGTTCAACTCTGTAACTATCCGCTAAATTAGAAGGAAAAGGTTAGCATGAGATTTATCGAGAAGTATTTGGAGCGGGGGAAACTGTCCGATATGTGGGCGTTAAGGCGAAACTTTTAGAGATGGAGTCTTTAACGGATCGTCTGAAGATGTTGGTTAAATAGTTCTTGTATGGCATCGTCGGTGGGTAGACAAAGACCGAGAAAGATGCTCCGTCACTGGAGCCATACTTTATGAGAGTTGTGGATGATCTGCAACTATGCCATTCATTTTCTTGGGGGAGACTGTCCTTTGAGCACAAGCTTCAGGAGATTGCACACACAATAGACCATTTTTGAGGGGATGTGAAAGAGAATGTCTTGTAGCCGATTCCCGGTTTTTGTATTCTGATGGAGGTAAATTTTTCTTTGTGCTCTAAATCATTGTTTTCACTTCTTATAATTTAAGACAACTCGAACTTTCAGTGTTTTGCGTGTTTTTTTTGTAACAGTTGACATTTGAGGTCATAAAGTATTACTGAACAAAACTAGCGAGGTTAATTGTACAACTATTGTATTACTAATTAAAACAAAATCAATTACTTGTGCAACTAAAGTATTACTGATTAAAACTAGCAAGGTTAGTTGTGCAACTAAAAATTATAACAAATATTTAAAGTAGAACAAATATAATGATAACCAATTTTATAACATCAAATCAAAATACAACCAATTTTACTAGTTTTTCCCAAGCTTTTCGTTTAAGGCTTTTATCTCCTTAAAAGTTTGTTCAAGCTGACGTTCCAAGCTTCGGATCTTTGAATTTTGGGAATCAACCTTCTTCTTCACCTTACCAATCTTTTTTACGATGCAATTCATCATCCTAAAAATAAAAATCTATGAGTTATAAGGTATATTAATAATTTAAAAGATAAAGGAGCAATGATTTTATAACCTTAAACTGATTGCAAATTAAATATTTATTTCTGGTATTGGTTTCGGTTTCAGTTGTATCAACAATGACGATTTGTCCACCACATGGAGAAACTTTCAGAATCTCTTTGTCACTATCGGCCATAAAGTGAAGCATGTCGTAATACTTCTTCAACCTCTTCTTGTCATTGTAGCTAGGATCCATGGGATGAGAGAGAGAGAAAGAGAGAGACAGAGAACATGCAGAGAGAGAGAGAAGGAGAGACAGAACATGCAGAGAGAGAAAGAGATATTTTTGATTTTGGTTCAACATGAAAGAAAGAAATTCTGTTTGGGTGAAAAATTTTAAAATTTTTAACATTTTTGGGCGGGAAATATTTCACAGGTGGGCACAAAAAAAATTGCGCTTAGTTATACTGAAGATTGTAGTTGTACAAAAATGTATATATTTGTATTTTTGGAGTTTTTAATTTTAATTAGTTTTATCTTGCTAAATCTTATGTTTTGTCAATTTTACAGTTGATTATTATCGACTAGCTTACAATTCTGAGTGTTTTATGCATTCAAATGTTGATAACTTGATTATAATTGATAAAATGGAATAAGAAAATGTGAAGAGTATGTTGTCTATATTGTTTTATAATAACAAACCAATAAAAAATAATTTTATTATTTTATTCTTAATTTGTTTGTAACATCAATTGTGATATTTATAATACCAATTTGTCTATAATATTTGCTAATATAACATTTTACCATTTCTACCAGGTATATTATTTATACTAGTTATACAGTTGTACCAGTTATACCAGTTGTATCAATTGTGCCAGTTATACCAGTTGAACCAATTATACAATTATACGAGTTATACCAGTTTAGTTATCCAAATTAAAATATAGAACTAGTAAAACTAACAATAGTTGTCCAAATAAAATTTAATTAGTAAAACTAAACAATACTTATCATAAATAAAAATGTAAACTAGTAAATATAACGTTAGTTGTCCAAAAAAGTAGAACTAGTAAAACTAACGATAGTTTTCCAAAAAAGTAGAACTACATTTACAAAAACCCAATTTTACATAGTTTTATAACACACAAATTCTCAAATGACCCCAAATAACAATCAATGGACTCTTTGTCTTGGACACCTTGTATTTTTGGTATTTGGACGTCGTTCTCCAGCTGATAGAAACCTTTTAACTTTCTTTCTACCATTCTTTTTGATGATATCCGAAGGTATGATTTGCAATTTTTTGATGTAATCTGGGACTTCCCACTCTGACATATCCAACACTACATAAATTAGCTTGTAAAACGCCAATGACCATAGCTCCGACCAATAGTATTTTGAGCATAAATCATGTAATTGGATATCACAAACCTCTATCTTTGTGCCTTTTGATATCAATAAAAACGGCTAATGCATGCACAAATAAATACTTTTGAATATCGAACACCCTGCAACTGCAATTTTTTGAAATTAAATTCACCTAATATGGCTTTTCATCACTACCAATGACATTGTACTCCAACTCATAACTATTTAGCTTGGTCGTAATTAATCTCAGCAATAGACTATGTGTCGTTCATATAGTTTTCCACTAATGGCACCAAATTTTTGTTCTACTGATCCAGAAGCGGCATCTTTCCTATGATCATTCAACCATTTGGAAATTTTTCTAAAGATCGTGTCAACCATAGGGAGATAGAGTAATTCTGTGCGGTTTTGAAAACATTGTTCAAAGACTCCACACAATTGTTTGTTTCTATGTTGTATTTATCTCATGGAAAACAACACTTTGCCCATTTTTCTTTTACAATAGTCTCCTTCAAATACTTGGCCACAGAAGGAAATCTCATCTTAAAAGTACTATAAGCATAGTTGAAGTCAGCCACTATGTAAACCCTACTGCACTTCATGAATTTCCATGCGACCACATCTTGTTGACGTTTGTAGCATGACCTTTTAAATTTTGTGACAAATGCCATATACAATACACATGATGAGCGTTCAGATACACTGTAAATATTGCACCGATGAGGCTTGAATTTCTGTCGGTTATAAAAACTGTTTCATACGAGTCCGGTACTATTGTTTTCAAAATTTCAAACACCAGTACCAACTTGCATTATTTTCACCATCGAAAACACTTAATCTATGGGATAATGATGACAATTAGGATCTTGAGCTGTTGCAAACACAAGTACACCACCATATCGTTTTTTGAAGAAAGTTGCATCCACACTTATCACTTTCCTCATGACTTGAAACTCTTCATTGCTAGCTCTCAAAGCGATGAATAAGTACTTGAATTTTTGTTGTCTTCATAAATTTTCACACTTGTAATTATATCAGGATTGATCTTCTCCAACATGTATGCATCTTGGTGTAGCTTCTAATCGAGAAAATATATGTCTTCCCTATTCTTGCAGCTCGTAAACCCCATTTACAACTTTCTTGACGATTTTAGCACTAATCTGCTCTTATCTGACTTCTTTGTGACATACCCAAAACATTTCACAAATGCAGTTTATTCACCAATTATTCAACTGCCTTTTTATTAGGAAATTATTGATGAATATCCACACCCACCCCGTCTTCCCATTCCTCAATAAACTGACTTGATTTTAAAGTAGGTGTAAGCTGAAGATATTCATGACGCATATCCGACCTACCAATACTGTTATCTACATATTCATCGTCCTCTTACTCCACGGCCTCATCCTCCAGAACCTCATCCTCCACGGCCTCATCTAGTTGTTTATCTTCTTTATTGCCTACATACATAGTTAGGACATTATCATTATAGTTCATACCAAAAGAACTTTCTTTGCCTACTCTCGAAAGTTTTTAAGTTACATTTGATATACTAATAACTTCCACACATAACATACATCTACGATTCTCTTTATCAATTGAGATTATATAAACGCAAAGATCCTAATCATTACAAATATTAAATTGTTCCTCACATCCTACCAGCAATAAAATGTAACTTAATTTCAATTTCACAGCACTTTCATCTAACCCAGCACTCTTGTATATCTTATCTACCATCGATAAAGTTATATCTTCCATTGATAACTTAATCATTAAACTATACATGCGACCTCCACATCTAAAATGTATGATGACGTTGTTACTCGTTGTCACCTGCCAAAACAATACAAAATTTCAATCATTATTACTATTATCCCCAGTAATACTAGCTCTAATTTATTCGCAGTAATACTATTTGAATCAGTATATTGCTCATTGTAATACAATGTTTATTAGTTCTACTAGTTTTACTATTTTAATAGTTTTCTAATTTCCTCTTAGTTTTACTACTTTTACTAGTTTTACTAATTTTACTTGTACTCGTGATTTCAATATCTCCTCTCATTGTTTTCCAAGTGGATGAGATATTATTGCCCATTTCTGCATTTTCCTTTAAATTTCTGATGATGTACCTCGCCTTATGGTAATCAAACGTTTCCTGATCCTCTCTGTTGTCTTCTTTTTTTGTGAGTATCATATTTTTGTGCTTTGATTTCTGGGTTCTCTCACTTGTGTTTATCTTCTTAGGTAGAAATTAATGGAGCTTCGCACACAGAGGCTGTTCCAGATCTCACTTTACTACCTAAGGAAGAACCCATGACATGTATTACTACTTCGCTTTGTTCGAGCAAAACAAACCAGAAATAAAGAAGCAAACAATAAATAATTAGATTTTGGGTGTTTTGGTATTGGTTTAGTCATTTGTTAGTCTCTGAGTCAAATTAGAACGAGTCTTGAGGAGTATTTTTTGTTCAACTCTGTTAATTGCAGATTTGTAATCAGTCTGTTCATGTAAGGCTTTATAAGCCATCTGCTTTCTATGAAATAAGATTAAAGTTTCCAAAATCAATTGTTTGTGAGTCTTGTTTACCTTTTCCAAGTGGTATCAGAGCTCTGCAATTTCTTGCTATTGGATACAGGAGAAGAAGCCGCAGCTTCAAAAATAATTAAAGATGGGAGATGATAAGATGAAATTTCCCGAATTTGATGGGCATTGGGATCACTGGAGTGAAATTATGGAGAATTTCCTTCGACCAAAGGATTGTAGATTCTGATCGACAAGGGTTTTGACGAACCACTAAACACAATGATTCTTACACCGGAACAGCGCCACCTACTCGATAGTCCCAAAACCAACGATCACAAGGTCAAACACTACCTGATATGATCCTGATCGAGGCTGGACTTATGGACGTCCAGAGATCATTAAGTCGCATTACCAAGTCCCAAACCAGCAAGCTTGTGGATATTCAGGAGGTTATCTGAAGACCATCCAGATCAAAATGCGACCAAAATCAAGGATGGACATGACTGCACCCACCTAAGCCGGTATGATATATTTAATCCAAGCTATTTGAATTAAATAAAGGGGAGAGTTGTATATCTTATTACTCTTATTCCTTAGTGAGTTTTTGTCCCATTGGGTTTTTCTCACTAAGGTTTTGATGAGGCTTGGATATACATCTTGGATGAACCTTTGTTTAAGGCCCATAGCATTTTGTTGGATTAAATTTATTATTTTCGGCCTGGCCCATTTTTTATCTTTTCTTTCTTCTCTTTTCCATTAAATAAAGTAGTTGGCAGATGGGAGTTGGGAGTTATTTACCTTTTCCCTTTTCCTTCTCTATATATTGATGGCTTGGCCATTTGTAGTTGACATCGAAAATTTTAATAAAAATAGTCTTTTCTTTCTTAAGAGTTTCGATCATTGAGTAGTGTGTCATATCTACTCTCTCCTAGGCCCTCTTTTGGTGCGTAATATCCTTGGGCCCGTCTAGGAAACCCTTGTTGAACCTTGGTGCGTCATATCCTTGGTTCATCAAGTCTGGTAATTCAAAGGTCTTCCGCAGCCTTTGTGCGACCCTTCGCTCCACATCCCTTATCAACTTGAGCTTACGCTCGTTGCACAAGGCTTATCCCTCATACTCCCTTGTTGTGCCGGTTCTAGGTTTGTGATCTTGACCAAGATCTTATCAAGTGGTATCAGAGCAACACTACAAGCTGAGTAACTTCTATCCTTTTCCTTTTAGATTTTCGTTTAAGTTTTTAAGTCATTTGATAAATTTGTGTTGAATTTCGTTTTTTTAGAACATTTGATCTGGCCAAATTTTTGTGTTTTCAATGGCAGGTACCGAAGAAGAATCAGAAGAGACGTCACGCCAAACTCGCCTTATAGAACAACTGACAACACACATGGAACATATGATGAACGCCCGGTTCCAAAACATGCAAGCTGGGTTAAAGACTGGTATGCGTGAGAGTCTGCGTGAGGAACTTCAGCAGCTGCTCTCTGAACATCGACCAGAACGACGACGTGCGCTGTTTCCAGAACAGCCCAGGCAAGATCATCAGAGACTAAGCCCTGAAAGGCGTGACCACGTTTCAGGAAGGCATGGTGCCCCCTCTTCAAGAGGTAGCCGTGAACGCCATGAATACTATGGTGATGAAGCCACTTCCCAATTCTACCATAGCAGTGATTCAAACCGCAACTATCCTAGACATCAAAGGCGTATTAACGAGCCCAGACCACCACGTCACGACCACTTCAACGGTCTTAAGCTCAAGATTCCATCCTTTCATGGGAAGAATGATCCAGCCGCATATCTGGAGTGGGAGCAAAAGATTGAGTTGGTATTCGATTGCCAATCTTATTCCGAGGGCAATAAAGTCAAAGTTGCAACCACCGAGTACTACGACTACGCATTGAGTTGGTGGGATTAATTAGTCACATCCCGAAGAAGGAATTTAGAATATCCCGTTGATTCCTGGCAAGAAATGAAGAGGGTCATCCAGTCGACCCACTTATGGAGTCAGCGCCAACTACGTAAAGTCTTCTTATAACCACGACGTCAAGCCCACTTATCCTCAGGAAGCCAAGATATTCACGCCTAAGGATGAAGCCCGACCTTTCACAACCACCCAAGACAAAGGCAAGACCATTGAGCGCTCTGCCCGAACTCGCGACATCAAATGTTTCAAGTGCCATGGTATGGGTCATTATGCCAGTGAATGTTCCAACAAAAAGGTGATAATCCTCATGGAAAATGGTGAAGTGGAAACTGAAGATGATGAACCAAAAGATGACATTCCCTCGGATGACGGTGAAGAGCGACCAGTCTGTGGTCAATTACTAGTGGCTAGACGATCTCTAAGTGTCCAGCCCAAGATGAATGAACAAGAGCAGCGAGAGAACTTGTTTCATACAAGATGCATGGTGCAAGGCAAAATTTGTAGCCTTATTATTGATGGAAGAAGCTGCACCAACGTTGCTAGTGAAGAAATGGTGAAGAAGCTTGGACTGAGCGTCATGAAACACCCTAAGCCCTATCCACTTCAATGGCTGAACAACTCTGAAGAAATGAGAGTCACTAGTCAAGTGATGGTCCCATTGTCCATTGGGAAATATGAGGATGAAATTTTTTGTGACGTTCTACCAATGGAAGCTAGTCACATACTTCTTGGAAGGCCATGGCAATCAGACCGCAAGGTAATCCATGATGTCTTTACTAATCGCCATTGTTTTGAGTTTAAAGGCAGGAAGATTACCTTGATCCCTATGACGCCTCAAGAAGTTTATCAAGACCAGTTGCATTTGAACCCACGCAAGCAACAAAAAGATAAGGTCAATGGTCAAAAGGGTAAAAGAAATTTATTCATCAAAGCTGGAATTGCGGATTTGAGGTCAAATCCTTTTGAAGAGGGAGGGGATGATATGATCCTGACCGAGGCTGGACTTATGGACATCCAAAGATCATTAAGTCAAATGACCAAGTCTCAAACCAGCAAGCTTGAGGATATTCTAGGAGGTTACCTGAAGACCATCTGGACCAAAATGCGACCAAAATCAAGGATGGACATGACTGCACCCACCTAAGCCGGTATGATAAATTTAATCCAAGCTATTTGAATTAAATAAAAGGGAGAGTTGTATATCTTAGTACTCTTTTTCCTTAGTGAGTTTTTGTCCCATTGGGTTTTTCTCAATAAGGTTTTGATGAGGCTTGGATATACATCTTGCATGAACCTTTGTTTAAGGCCCATAGCATTTTGTTGGATTAAATTTATTATTTTTGGCCCGGCCCATTTTTTATCTTTTCTTTCTTCTCTTTTGCATTAAATAAAGTATTGGCAGATGGGAGTTGGGAGTTATTTCCTTTACTTCCCCTCTTGCATGGCTTTGCATGTTCTTGGAGTTTGTTCCGAACATGCAAGCCTTCTACCTTTTACGTTTTCCTTCTCTATATATTGATGGCTTGGCCATTTGTAGTTGACATCAAAAATTTTAATAAAGAGAGTATTTTCTTTCTTAAGAGTTTCGATCACTGAGTAGTGTGTCATATCTACTCTCTCCTAGACCCTCCCTTGGTGCGTAATATCCTTGGGCCCATCTAGGAAACCCTTGTTGAACCTTGGTGCGTCATAACTTTGGTTCATCAAGTCCGGTAAATCAAAGGTCTTCCGACCCTTCGCTCCACATCCCTTGGCAACTTGAGCTTACGCTCGTTGCACAAGGCTTATCCCTCATACTCCCTTGTAGTGCCGGTTCTGGCTTTGTGATCTTGACCAAGATCTTATCACTACCTCTATCAATCAATTGATAGAACAACGTTTGAGTAGATGCTGAACAGAAAATCCTCAAAGGTGATTTAGGAGTCGATAAAGAAAAAATTTGGGGGAAGTGAAAGAGTAAAGAAATCACTGTTGCAAAAGTTACAAAGAGATTTTGAATGGCTTGAAATGAAGGAATCTGATAAGGTAGAAGAATACTTCATGCGTCTTTTGGCTATAACAAATCAGATGAGAAGCAATGGAGAAATCTTGTCTGATTCTAAGGTTGTGGAGAAGATTCTCAAAAGGTTGAATGAAAATTTTATGTATGTGGTGGTGTCAATTAAAGTATCAAAGGAGATTGAGAGCATCTCAATTGATGAACTGTAAAGTTCTTTTGTGGTCCATGAATAAAAATTCAAAAAAAAAAGACAAAGGATATGAGCAAGTACCTAGTGTTACTCAAGGGAGAGGAAGTAACACAAAAGGAAAAGTCTTCAATGGAAGAGGAAAAGGACGTGGTAGAGGCAGATCATTTTTCAACAAGAGCACTATGGAATGTTACAAGTGCAATCGACTTGGACATTTTCAGAATGAATGTTCACAATGGGAAGAAGCAAATTATGCAGAATTTGAGGAAAAGGAAGAGATGTTGCTAATGGAATATGCAGACAAGGATGAAAGGGACATCAAAGAAAATGCAAATTTGTGGTTGATGACATACACAAGAGGGCAAGAAAGTGTGAGAAAAAAGGCTTGGTTCCTTGATTCAGGCTGTTCAAATCACATAAGTGGATACAAAAGTTTGTTCTTAGAGATTGCTGAAAGCTTCAAGTATACAGTCAAGCTTGGAAAAAACATGAGAATGGAAGTTATTTGAAAAGGAAATGTGAAGCTGGAATTGAGTGACATGGTTTGCAACATAAGTGAAGTCTACTATGTATGTTAACTCAAAAATAACTTGCTGAGCATTGGTCAACTTCAGGAGAAAAATCTGATAATCATCATACAAAAAGGAAGGTACAAGATCTATCATGAGGAGAAAGGACTGGTAGCAGAAAACAAGATGAGTATAAATAGGATGTTTATGCTGGTTGTTCAAAACAGATGAAATGAAAAAGAAGAACAAAGATGTTTGCAAACAACTTCAGAAGTTGAAGCTAAGATGTGGAATGAACGTTATGGCCACTTAAGCCACCGAGGAATGAAGACCTTGCAGAGTAAATGCATGGTACGTGGTCTACCTGTTTTCAAATCACAGAATTTACATGCTAATACTGTTTAGTGGGGAAGCAGCCTAGGAAACCGATTCCTTATAGTATTTGGAGAGCAAAAGAAATTCTAGAATTAATGCATTTTGATATATGCGGTCTGATAAATCCAGTCTCCACAAGTGAAAAAAATATGTGATGTGCTTCATTGATGATTACAGCAGGAAATCATGGGTATATCTCATGAAAGAAAAATCAGAAGCTTTTGTTCATTTCAAAATTTTCAAAAGTAAAGTGGAGAATGAAACATGAAAGAAGATAAAATGTCTGAGGACTGACAGAAAAGGAGAATTTAATTCAAATGAATTCTCAAATTTCTGTAAGGAGCAAGGGATATGAAGACAGCTGAAAACTGCCTATACTCCACAGCATCATGAGATAGCAGAAATGACAAATCGAACAGTTATGAATATGGTGAGATCAATGCTTTCTGCAAGGAATATTTCAAAGATGCTCTGGTCAGATGCACTGTTATGAACATTCTATATTCTTAATTGATGTCCCACAGTTGCTGTAAAGAATATGACACCACAAGAAGCATGGAGTGGAGTAAAACTAAGTGTTGGAACATTTTCACGTTTGGTGAAGTCTCAGTCACGTACACATCTCAGATGAAAAATGAGGTAAGCTTGGCGATAAAAGCACAGCTGGAGTTTTTGTTGGGTTTTCTGAGGAATCCAATGGCTATAGGATGTATGATCCCGTTATATAGAAGATTATGATAAGCAAGGACATTGTTTTTGAAGAAACAAAAGCCTGGAACTGGGAAAAGGATCAGGAAAATGTTGAGTTAACCTAGAATGATGATGATGAGATTTGGGAGGATAGTGAAACTGAAGCTAGTGTGGAAGGAGAACCCGGTTATGAAGAGAATGCTCAGTTTAAACATCAGAATGATGAAGACGAGAACAATGAATCCAAGCTCAAACTGAACAAAGCCTTCCAACTATAACAACAAGGGTTACGAGACCTCCACGATATTTAAATAATAATGTTTCAGGATGTGGAATCATTGAAGAAGATGAGGTTAACATGGTTGAAATAAATGCAGAGGATCCAACAACTTTTGAAGAAGCAATGAAAGTATGAACTGGAGAGAAGCTATGTATGAAGAAATAAAATCGATAATCAAAAATCAGACTTGGATAATAACAAGTCTACCAGATGAAGCCAAATGCATTGGAGTGAAGTGGATCTATAAAACCAAGTTAATTCAACATGGAGAGGTGACTAAATATAAAGCTCGACTGGTGGCAAAGGGATACTTTTAGGAACTTGGCATTGAATACACAGAGGTATATGGTCCTGTTGCTCAAATGGATACAATCATAACCATTATAGCTACAACAGCTCAGAAGGGATGGGACATCTACCAATTAGATGTGAAGTCAGTGTTTATGTATGGTATTCTACTAGGGGATGTTTTCATTCAACAACCAAAATGATATGTAGTTGAAGGAGATGAAGACAAAGTCTACAAACTCCATAAGCATTGTATGGTCTGAAACAAGCACCAAAGGCTTGGCTTAGTCGGACAGAAGAGTATTTTTTAAGGGAAGGATTCAAGAAATCACACAATGAAGAAACCTTGTTTCTTAAGACCAACACACAAGGTGATGTTTTGATCGTGAGCATATTGAGAGTAGAAAGAGTACATCAGGCTATGTTTTACATATAGATGGAGCAGCAGTAGCATGGCTTTCAAAGAAGCAGCTGATTGTTACTCTTTCTACAACTGAGGCAGAGTATGTAGCAGCATCATTTTGTCCTTGTCAAGTTGTTTGTTCTTAAGAGTATTGCAGGAATTGGTGTATGAAATACAGAGGAGTACAGCTACTCTATGTGACAACACCTCAACTATCTAGCTGTCTAAGAATCAATTTTTTCATGGGAGGTACAAGCATATTGGAGTCCGGTTTTATTTTCTATATGAACTGGTAAATGAAGCATATAGGTGCTTATTTGGCTAGTTTAACTTAACATTCTGCATAAATTGACACTATTCGTTCACTCATTTAGCTCTAACTTAGAATAATTTGTCTCATTTATGCATTTTAGTGCTTAGGACCATGAATTTACTTGGTTTGTTGAGCTATTTTTAGGTGTTTTGGACCCTTTTGAATGGAGTTTGTAGAATGGATGTTAGAAAAGATGAAGAATATTCAGTGTAGAAGGATTCAAAGGGCTGAGAGAACACAGGAGACACAAACATCAACCACTATTGTTGATCTTGAGGCTGATAAAAGGCGTATCCGCATATCCAAATCCCTACGACAAAAAGATCGACGATGTGCCTGATGTCGTGCCTGATGTTTTTGTGCGATATAAATTAATTTTTCTTTTAAACCAGTTGGGTTTAGGTTAACCTATTTTAGTTTAATTTACGTATAAATACTAAACCTAAGGGTTCTAAAAGGAGCTTTGTTTTTTCATCCTTTATAATTGTAAGCAAAAAGGCGGCTGAGAGAATTGGGAGATTGGGAATTTTCTCTTTGAACTTCTTTGTAAATCGTTGAAGACAATTTGGTTAATCCTTTATCCTTAATCTCTTTTCTTTTCTTTTATGTTTAAATTTATCATGAGTTTTTATTTGCTTTTCAATAATCATGTGTGAGTAGTCATCTGAATGGTTTAGGGATTGGTAGATTAAGGATTGAATGATGATTGATTTATGCAAAAGTTATTTGAACATTTTTTTATGATTATTATTAATGCTAGGTTTAGTTTGAGAGAGTAAATCTAGATCCTAGGACATTCATTGTCTGAGAGGTATCGATGGAATTCAGAAACAAGTCATTAAAGATCTTTTATTCTCTAGTCATTGATAGATGATGTCAGAGTGATTAGTGAGCCAATTGAACCAATTTTTATGCTTTTAATGCTTGTTGAAGATTAAACTTACGAATGAGAGTTTAGTAAGGCTGTTGTTTTACATAGTGATCATATGCATGAGAGTATGGTAGTCAAGCTAGTTCATAGCTCTATGTGGTACTTAATGAAGTCTTGTTGCATGATCTTTCAATCATTATTTCCTTGATCAATGTATTTCCTGAAAACCGTTCGCTTATTATATTTTAAAAGTTTCAAGTGCTTAGTTTCTGCTAGATTTAATCACTCTTCCAAATTATTTTTTACGTATTTTAAATTTATTCATTGCTATTACTGTTTGGAATCAAATCACCAGTTTTGATACTCTCTAGATTATGTCAAATGATTGTAATCCTATTATGTTATTTTAGATTCTCTGTGGATCGATCCTCAAGTACCTGCAATAGACAATTGTAGGTGTTTGTTGAATATTTATTTGACGCAAAAACAAACATCATCAAATTGGAGTCGTTGCCGGGTACTCTAAGCAATTACTCATTAGGATTTTGATTTACTTTGAGACTAGAGTTTGTTACTAAACGTTTATGGATTTTGCTTATCTTTTGTGTCTCTTGCAGGTGCATGCAACAAAAGAGTCAACAAGGTGATATTCTTGATTGCATTCCAGAACTAGGTGCGACTTAGAGAGCAAACAAGAGGGCAGCTAGAGAGCGATGAGGTAAAGAGCAGGAAGATCGTTTGAGACATCTGGTCATAAAAAACCAAGGCAACAATCATCCGTCTTGGTGTACAAGGAATTGGAATTTAACCTCAAGTTCAGGTAATATGAAAACCAGTTGCTAGACCGATAGGGGCATTTAATTAGCCAAATTTAAGAGAACTCCAAACTGGTATTCCTACTCTAGTCATTGCTGCTAACAACTTTGACGTGAAGTCAAGTCTGATTGCTATGGATCAGAATCAGAGATACAATTGTTTGCCTTTGGAAGATCCTTTGAATCAATTGGATCAATTAGAAAGGTTGTGTAGGACTGTGAAGATGAATGGTGTCCCTGAGGATGCTATTAAGATGATTTTGTTTCCTTTCTCACTTGGAAACAAAGCTTCACAATGAGAGAAGAATGTACCATCAGAACTGGTTGCTACTTGGGAAAGTGTGAAGAAAGAGTTTGTTAAAAAATTATATTTCAAGCAAAAGACTGCTAATCTGAGAAATGACATCACTATTTTAAAGCAAGGGAGCCATGAGAATATCTATGAAGTATGGGACAGACTTAAGGATTACACTAGAAAGTGTCCTAATCACGGAGTGTCAAAAGAAACCTCTTAGAAATCTTCCACAGAGGGGCGTTTGAACAATATATGGGGGCTTTGGATACAGTTAGTTATGGATGCTTTGCTAACTTGACAGTGGAACAACGAGAGAAACTGATTTAGAATCTGGATCAAAGTGAAGCTTGCTATGGAGGATATTATGACAGAAGCATGAGGGATCAAGACTTGAATAGTCAAAGGTATAATGAGCTTAATGACAAGATTGATAAGTTGAGCAATGTGTTCTTAGTGAATCAAAAGGCTATCAACTATATTGGAGAGGTTGATGTGGATCAAGAAGGATATCAAGAGGGATTTTGTGATGGTATTCAGGAGTGCAAGAGGATATTAACTATCTGGGAAACCAAAACAACTACCAAGGAGGATACCAAAATCATTCATTCAACCAAAACTATAAAAACAATAATCTCTCATACAGAAACAACGAGAGTACCTCAAGGAAATCAGTTCCAATCAAGACCTTATGGTAGCTCTTCTCAGCCTACCAATGCGCCTTGGAAGTTTCAAGGAAGGACTCAAGGACCATCTCCAGCAAATGTGTACCCAAGCGAAATGAAGTTTTGACCTCAAGTGCAGCAAAAGCATAATGTGTACCCTCAAGCTTAAGCTAGTAAGAAATATTATATGAGGAGTATGATGAGACAAATCATGGAAGGACAAGCTAGAGCGCAAGTTGAGTTGACAGAGAGGATTGAGAAGTTTGAGCGCAAGATTGATTCAAACCATGAAAAGACACAAGCTAAGTTTAAAGACATTTATTCTTATTTGAAAACCCTGAATAATCAGATAACTCAAGTCGTCTCTACATAGTCAAAGACTATCTGGATCACTGTCTAGAAAACCTGAGACTAATCCTAAAGCTTAATGTAAAGCAATCACCCTAAGGAGTGGGAAATAGTTAACTTCAAGAGAGGATGAAAATAGTAAAGGCACTGAGGGGGCTGATGTAGAGGATAATGTTTTTCACTTGTAAGTGGTCAAGTAGAAGAGAGTAAGGAATTTAGGGAACCTCATAACCTGGTGAAGGAAAAGGATGAGGGTAATTTATCAGTTAAGAGCAGCTTACCACCACCATATGAGTCCAAGTTACCATTTCCAGGATGTTTTAAGTAACAAATGTTAGCTAAGAAGAGAGGGAACTTTTTGGCGCTTATAGATGGTGTACATGTTACTATGCCATTGATGGATGTGATTAAGAACAATCCCACTTAATCATGTTTCTTAAAGGACATGGTTATCAATAAGAAAAAGATGAAAGAAGTGATGGTAATGGTTAGCTATGACTGCAGTACAATAATCAAGAGAACCTTCCCTGAAAAACTTGTAGATCCGGGTATCTTCACTTTACCCTGCGCCCTTGGACCACTTCGCTTCCCTAAGAACTTATACGATCTTGGTTCAAATGTGACCCTTATGCCTCTAACTATTGCAAAGAAGATTGAGATCACCAAATTTTAGAAGAGTCGGATTTCACTAGTACTGGTGGATCGCTCAGTGCGCATGCCGTTTGGAGTTATTGAAGACACCTCTGAGAGTAGGAGATTATGATGTTCGAACAATTTTGTGGTGTTGGAGATGGATGAAGAACCGGTTGATCCACTGATTGTGGGCAGACCATTTCGTGCCACTGCTGAATCGCTCATTGATTGCTGGAAGGGGAGAATCGGTCTCCAATTAGGTGATACAATTGTCAATTTTGATATCAAGAGGATATCTTGCCACCTTCAAGACAGTCATGCGAGTGTTGCAGACAGGATTTTGGTGGCCTACACTGTTCAGAGATGCGCATGAATTCATTTTTAAATATGATGATTTTCAACGCCAAGACAACATTGGGAAAAGACAGGAGATGCCTCAGAATTTTATTTTAGAATTTGAATTTTTTTAATGTTTAGGGTATATATTTAATGAGATCCTCTCCTTCATCTTACAACAATCTCTACATTTTGGTAGCTGTGGAGTATGTATTTAAATAGGTTTATGCAATTGCAAGTCCTACCAATGATGCCAAGGCAGTTGTTAAGCTGTTTAAGTCAATAATCTTCCCAAGATCTGGTGTGCCACAAATAATGATAAGTGATGAATGGACTCATTTCAACAATAAAGTTTTTGAGAGCCTTATGCGCAAGTATGGTGTAAAACACAAGGTGGCTATTCCCTATTATCTATATACTTCAGGGCAAGTTAAGGTTTCTAACAGGCAGATTAAGTATATACTGAGAAAGACAGCTCAAAGGGCTCCAAAGGACTGATCCATAATGTTAGATGATGCACTATGGGCATACCGCATTGCGTTTAAGACACCTTTGGGTACAACACCTTTGAACATGTTGTATGGAAAAGCCTGCCACCTTCCAGATGAGCTCGAGTACAAGGCTATTTGGACAACCATGTTTATGAATTTTGATCTGAAATCAGCATCATAGAAGAGCTTGATTCAATTGGAAGAGTTAGATGAGATGCATCGTAACGCTGATGAAAGCTCTAAGATCTATAAAGAAAAAGCAAAAGCTTTTCATGATAAGAAGATAGTGCAGAGAGATTTTAAAGAAGGGGATCAAGTGCTATTGCTCAATTCCAAACTGAAACTTTTTTCACGAAAGCTTAAGTCAAGATGGTCAGGCCCTTTAGTTGTCAAGGGGTTGAATCCCATGGAACTGTCACCTTTCAAAATGCATCAAGAGAAGAATTCACAGTAAATGGTCAGCTCATCAAGGCGTATCTAGCAGATTCAAAGGATGTGTCAGTGGAGAAGATTCCACTGTCCGATCCTATGACCGCATAAAAAGCGGTGCACCACGACAAGCTTGAGAAGTGAAACAAGTGCGTTTGGGAGGCATGTTATCCATGTACATATATCCTTTTTACCTTTGTTTTTCTTATTTTATTATTTTTAGTTTCAATATTTGCGGATGTTGATGATCACAGAGAATGGAGAAAAGAATTTGCTGGAATGAAGAATAAATGATGAAATATGAAAGCCTTTAATTCATGTTAAAAGGCGAATTGTTTCTATGTCAAAGGGAGTATCTAAGGCTTGTTTGTATTAAAGGATTATGTTATCCTTGTATGTCATTTATGTATAAGGCTATCCTTGTATCCAAACAAGCCTAGACTAGATAAGTATAAATACCTTACTCCCTTCTCATTTTGTAACTAAGTATTCATAATTCTCATTCTCTTAATAAAATCATTTTTTTCTCTAATTCTCTCTAATCTCTCATTCTCTCATTCTACAAATCTCTTAAACTAATATTCTTTCATGTTATCAGAGCCAGGTTGCATCAAATCTGGGTTAATTTCATCATTCATTCATTGATTCAAGAAGAATTCATCTTGTTCTTCATCTTCTTCTGGATCAATTTCGAACGTCATCTTGTAACTCAAATGCCAGCCAAAACACGACTTTTTTTGACGATCTGCTTTCACTGGATTGTACATCGACGAGTTCTGAAGACTCGCCAATTTGAATCGCATCATTTGACCCAAGGAATCAAAAGTTACGATTTTTCTTGCAAAGGACCTTCGCGAGTGCCTCTGCCGCGTACCTCTGTGTTTCCCAGGTCATTCCGACGTCGATTCTTCATCAAATCGTGTTTTTATAAATCCTAAACTCAAGCTCTTCGAGTCTAGTTTCCGTGTAAAGAAAGCAGAGCTTCATTCTGTTAAGATAGAAGGATTGTCTTGAAGGTTTCCTCAGAGGTATCCAAAATCGACCTTATCAAGATCCTGGTTATATAACTCTAATTCTTTCTTAGTTTTCTTTGATTCTTTGATTCTGGAAAATTAAATAAGTATCTTGTGAAGGTCTTCTCGAAATTTAGGTTCAATCTAATAGGTTTAAGACTTCAAGATTGATTTTCTTGATTTCATTGTTAATCTTTGAAAGTTTAAATTGAAATCTTGAAGTTTAGGATTGTTTTTTTTTTGTTAATCCATAAATTCGATTTTTTTTTAATTGTTTCGAATTTTGGTTGTTGATAAGTGATAAGGTCTGTTATTAGGTGGTGGTTAAGTTGTTAAAATCTTGTTGCATATTGGTTATAATCTGTTAAAGTTTGTTGGAGGTTGTTAAAAGTTGTTGTGCTTTACTTGAATTACAAGAATTAATTCTTATTACTCACGCTTTCTTGTGTAGCATTCATACTCTCATGGCAAGATAAGCTTGCACACTTATCTTGTACACGCACACATAGCACATACACTTGCTTGAGTCTTGCAGGTTGCTCTCTTCCAGACATGCTTTGCTTCCGACAAACGGATGTACCGAGGATTGTGATCGTGCCGCATACACGATTGTAAAGAAGTCCATCCGTGCTGAAGTGTGTTGAAGTGCGAGTGTTGTGTACCGGCCTAAGCGAATTCTGTGACTTGCTGTGATCCTGTTAATCACTCGTCTCGACAAGGCCATCATCAGTCTGACCAAGCGAATCCCTGACCAATCAAATACTCGACCAAGCCGTGTCTCGGCCACCTAGTTCTCTATTTGTCCCGCGATCGGCTAGCAAAGGTATCAGGTCTTGGTATCTCACAAATTTTGTGTGACTATATCCGCTTGTTTTGTTGGTATCAGGTCTTGTTCATTCCGACCAATCGGCCCAACGCCCCGATCATCGTGTGATCAGTCTTGTCCTTGGTACTACTCGCGTCCCAACCACATTAGGTGGTGAAGGTCTTTGGAACCACATTGCCACAAATGGCATTGAAGACAATGAAGTGGCTGAAGTGAGTGAGGCTGTAGCTACTCAAGCCAAATGGTACCAAGAAGATCAGTTGGTACTTTCTATACTACAAAATTCTCTTGCTAGTGATCTTTTAGAAGCTTATTCTTTTTGTAAAAATGCAAAAGATCTTTGGGACACTAACCTTTTGGAAATTTTTGAAGTGAAGAAGGCTTTGAATGAATTGAGGCAGGAGGATGTTGAATTCACAAAGCACTATGGCTCATTCAGAGCTTTGTGGGCTGAGCTAGAAATGCTAAGGCCAGCCACCATTGAACCGCTTGTTCTCCTTGAAAGGAAAAAACAAGATAAGGTGTTTGGGTTACTTTTAACACTTAATTCTACTTACTCAGATCTTATTAAGCATATTATCAGGTCTGATAAGTTGCCTAGCTTGGATGAAGTTTGTGCTCAAATTCAAAAGGAGCAAGGATCACATGGATTGTTTGGCAACAAAGCTGATTCCAGGAAGAAGAGACAATTTTGTGAATATTGCAAGAGGAATGGACATGCAAAGAAGGATTGCTGGGTACTTCACCCTCACCAGAAGCCCTCTTGGGCCTCACGGCTTCAACAAACCTCGGCCATGCCCACGGCCAGCCAAGCTCACGGCATTGTGCCATCCAAGGCGGTTGTAAGCAGCGGTCCACTCTCTCATTCAGCATCCACTAGTATCATGTCACAAGCATCAGATTTTGTGACAAAATCAGACTTGAAAGCTCTTATCAAGGCAATAAAGGATAGCAATGTGATGGGTAAAACTTTTCATGCTTCTTTTCAAACTTCTTTTAATTCAAATGCTCATAAATCTTTGGTGGTTGATTCTGGTGCTTCTCATCGCATGATTAGTGATTTAGAATTGCTAGAGAATGTAGAACCTGCCCTATGGAATGTTTTCATTGCTAATGGAATTAAAATACCAATCAAAGGCATAGGAAAATTGAAGTTGTTTGATAAAGAATCTAAAGCATTTTATATGCTCTCTTTTACCTCTAACTTGCTCTCAGTTAAAAGAGCTACTACTGATTTGAATTGTCATGCTATATTTGGTCCTAATGATTTCTATTTTCAGGATATTGAAACTAGAAGATGTTTTGGACAAGAAACCACAAGAGATGACTTGTATGTACTTGATAACATGGCTAGTGTTAGTGAATTGGAATCGGTTTTTCAGGCTAATGCATTTAGTAATGATTCTGATTTGTGGCATGCTAGACTAGGACATCCTCATCCAAGAGCACTTGAATTAATTGTTCCTGGTTTGAAAATGCCAAAAGAGTTGTGTGATTCTTGTATTCTTGGGAAACATTATAAAACAGTTTTTGAAAAATCTATGCATAAATATGAAAATTATTTTGAATTGGTGCATTCTGATGTTTGGACATCTCTATTTCTATCTAGAGAAAACCATAAATATTTTGTGACATTTATTGATGAAAAGTCCAAATATACAAGGGTTACTTTACTTAGTTTTAAAGATAGGGTTTATGATGCATTTTTAAACTTTCAAGCATATGTTACTAATCAATACAATGCAAGAATTAAATGCTCTAGAACAGATAATGGAGGAAAATACACTAGTACCAGACTACAGGAACACCTAGCCAAACATGGCATTGAGCATCAAACAAGCTGTCCTTACACTCCACAGCAAAATGGAGTAGCTTAAAGGAAGAACAGACACTAAATGGAAGTTGTGAGAACTATGATGTTCCACATGAAAGTACCCAAACGGTTTTGGAGGGATGATCTTGTAGCAGCATGCTATTTGATTAACAGGACTCCTACAAAAGTCCTTGAAGACTTGTCTCCATTTGAGGTACTAAACAAAACTAGACCCACTATTGATCACTTGAAAGTTTTTGGTTGTGTTTGTTTTGTATAAGTACCAAGGGAGCAAAGGAACAAGCTGGATCCAAAGAGTATCAAAGCTATGTTCATTGGGTATTCTTCTACACAGAAAGGATACAAATGTTATGACCCAAAGACTAGAAGAGTCTTGGTGTCTAGAGATGTAAAGTTCCAAGAAGAAAAAGGCTTTTATGAAGAAGGAACTTGGGAGCAATTTAAGGACATCTCATCAACAAGATCAGACCAAGCTGAATACTTGAGGTAGCTCTTGGAAAGTATTGGAATAGTAGGTGGTTCTTCTCCTCAGCACACGGCCTCCTCACCTCAGTCACCTGCCCCAGCAGCAAGCGATCCTAGACCTGCAGAACCGGCCGGCCCTTCCTGCTCAGCCGGCCCTTCCTGCCCAGTCGGCTCGTCTCGGCCTTCCTCCTCTTTTGAATCTCCTGGTCTTCCTCCTCTTGAACATGGGGGGAGAAGCTTCTACTCATGTCCAACAAGACTCAGCAGGAGATGATTCAATTCTAGTTTCAGCTTCCAAAAGATCAAGAGATATACATACTCTTGTTGAAGTTTTGAGTGAATAAGAGGAATCTAATCAAGAAGCTCCACGTACAGTTTTAAGAAGGAGCACAAGACAAAGGAATCCACCAGTTTTCTACAATGGAAATGTTGTGGTTCATCATGATCAGGGAGTTTGTAATATTGCTCAGTTACCTTATAATCATGTTGTTTTTATTTCTAGTCTTGATAATGAGCAGATTCCAAAGACATATGAAGAAGCTATGTCCAAAAAAGAATGAAGGGAAGCTATCTTAGCTGAGAAACAAGCCATGGAGAGGAATGTTACTTATGCTTCAGCCACTCTACCAAAAGAAAAAAAGGCTGTAAGTTTTAAATGAATTTTTACCATTAAATACAAATGCAATGGTGAAATTGATAGATATAAAGCTAGGTTGGTGGCTAGGGGTTTTACTCAGACATATGGTGAGGATTATAGGGATATATTTGCACCTGTAGCTAAGCTGCATTCTGTCAATGTTGTTCTTACTGTTGCTACTAACCTTGAGTGGGAGTTGTGGCAAATGAATGTCAAGAATGCTTTCTTACAAAGTGAACTAGAAGAAGAGGTTTACATGTCACCACCACCTGGCCTAGAAGATAAGGTTGGAAGCGGTAATATACTAAGGCTAAGGAAGGCTATTTATGGCTTTAAACAATCTCCAAGAGCTTGGTACCACAAACTAAGTGTAACCTTAATGGATAAAGGCTTCAAAAGATCTGAAGTGGAACATACTCTTTTTACATTAAAGAGTAAGGAAGGTATTGTGGTAATTCTTATCTATGTAGATGATATAATCATATCTGGTAGTGATAGTGTTGGTATTGCATCTACTAAAGATTGCTTAAAGAGTGTCTTTGATATCAAGGATTTAGGAGAACTTAAATACTTCTTGAGAATTGAAGTATGTAGGTTTAAGGAAGGTCTCTTTCTCTCCCAGAGGAAGTATGTTGTAAATTTACTAACCTCCACAGGTATGATGGAAGCTAAGCCAGCCAAAACACCCTTAGAAGAAGACTATAAAATCGCAACTAAAGGGGAGCTAGAGGAGGAAATTGATTTTCATGATCCTAAGCTCTATAGGAAAGTGGTTGGTAAGCTTTTTTATTTAACCATCACAAGACCAGATTTATGTTATGTTTAACCATCAGGTATCTCAACACATGCAAGGGCCAAAGATGAGGCATTGGGACATGGCCATGCGAATTTTAAGATACCTAAAGGGCACACATGAACAAGGTATTTGGATGGGTAACAATAAAAACACAAATGTGGTTGGTTATTGTGTTGCAGATTGGGCAGGAGATAGGGAAGATAGGAGAAGTACCACAGGCTATTGTACTTTCATAAGAGGAAATCTTGTGACTTGGAAAACCAAGAAGCAAAAGGTGGTTTCATGCTCTAGTGCAGAATCAGAATATAGAGCAATGAAGAAGCTTACTACTGAATGCATCTGGCTGAAACAACTCTTGGAAGATTTAGCTGTGAAGTGTGAGGATCCTATCACCATCAACTGTGACAATCAGGCTGCCATACACATAGCCTCCAATTCAGTGTTTCATGAAAGGACCAAGCATATAGAAATGAACTGCCACAAAGTAAGAGAGGCTATTGGGAAAGATATCATCTTACCTTGCTATACAAGGAGTGAGGACCAACTAGCTGATGTATTCACCAAGGCAACATCTCTGAAAATTGGCGCCTCAATCTATCCAAGACTTGGCCTCATGACCATTCCACACCAATGATCCCAACATAGAGTGTTATACTCTTTTTCCCTAGAAAAGGTTTTGTCCCAATTGCGTTTTCCTTCTCTAGGTTTTTAATAAGGTAATACTTTATGGTTGCAAGCTTAAGCATTTTTCATGTCTTAAGCTTGAGGGGGAGTGTTGGAATGAAGAAGAAATGATGAAATATGAAAGCCTTTAATTCATGTTAAAAGGCGAATTGTTTCTATGTCAAAGTGAGTATCTAAGGTTTGTTTGTATTAAAGGATTATGTTATTCTTGTAAGCCATTTATGTATAAGGCTATCCTTGTATCCAGACAAGCCTAGACTATATTAGTATAAATACCTTACTCCCTTCTCATTTTGTAACTAAGTATTCATAATTCTCATTCCCTTAATAAAATCATTATTTTCTCTAATTCTGTCTAATCTCTCATTCTCTCATTCTACAAATCTCTTAAACTCATATTCTTTCATAATTGACATTAATAAGATGTAAGCTTCAAAATATATAATGTATAAGTACTAAATTATCAACCATCGTGATCGATGGAGCTGTCGATGATTTAGTCAATGCCTACCTTGGGAAGAGAAGTTGAGTTTCATTTGAACGGTAAGTAAGTAGATTTTTTTATTCTTTAGTTAATTCAGTGGGTTTAACTTGGTGAAATATTCAATTTTCCCTTTTCAAAAATACCCCTTAGCCGCGAATCCCAAAATCATTACCATTCTTCTTCTTCTTCCTTAAAACCGCCACCTTCAAACCTTAGACACCCATTCTATTTTCATTCCTAAAATCGAATTGCTTTTGTGCATCACGCTAATTTCCTTATTTCTTCAAGAAAATTTATGGGTTTTCACATTCTTATTATCAACAAAGCAATATATTAACCCTAAAACTCCATTGTTGTGATTTGAACTTAATTTGAGATTTTTGTTGGAAAATCTAAAATCAATTGACTTGGTTAGAGATTATGCTTGTTTTAGACTAGTTATACATTGGATAACTTGTTTAAAACATGATTTTACATTGCAATTGGAGCATTTCAGAATATTGATGTAAATTTTGTGAGGAAGATGAAAAAAATCGCGATTTGTGTGAAATTTATGAAAAGGAGTGTGCTAAATGTATAATTATTATTCTATTGATGGCATGAAATCAAAATGAATAATTTTTGTGTTGCTAGTGTATTTAGTCGATTTATGGGTTGACGGTTCAAATAAATTTTATGAATGACTTTGTATGGTTGCTAGTTGGGTTTATAGTGATTGATGAAATGAAATGTTGATTGCATTAGGTGGATTACTAAAAATTTATTATGTTCTGAAAGAATAATAGATTTAGGTTCACCATTGATCAAGAGAATAGAGAGAGAATTTTAGTGCCAAAGAATGAGAGAAAGAATATTTTTTTTTATTCTTAATGATGAGGGAATCATTTCTCTTAGTAACAAATGTGAAGGGAGATAGTTATTTATACTATTCTAGTCTAGGCTTGTTTGGATACAAGGATTGCCTTATACATGAATGGCTACAAGGATAACATAACACTATAACACAAACAAGCCTTAGACACTCTCCTTTGACATTCACACTTCACGCCTTTATACATGAATTAAAGGCTTTCATCTTTCATCATTTCTTCTTCATTCCAACACTCCCCCTCAAGCTTAAGACATGGAAAATGCCTAAGCTTGCAACCATGAAACATTACCTCATTAAAAACCTAGAGAAGGAAAACCCAATTGGGACAAAACCTTTTCTAGGGAAAAATAGTATAATACTCCATGTTGGGATCATTGGTGTAGAATGGACTGTTTTGAAGCTTCTTATAAGTCTGGTCCATTTCTCCCCCTTTCTTTTGACTCCATGTCTTTAAGAGGTGATTTTGATCCAGCTTTCTCAAAGCTTTCAAGTTTAACCTGTTTCATATACACATATACATGCATATATCAATTCTCACAAGATAAACCAATCATTATAATATAAGAATGATTTTTAACTTCCCTTTTTATAAATGTAGATGGCGATTTGGATGATATGATCTAGACCAGTCTGGTTCTCAAAAGACTCCATATTAAGGTCTTTGGATTCATCATGATTACATGGTTCTCTTATGGATTCATCATGATCACATGGTTCTCTTCCCTTATATGTTTTGGATCCACTTTGGCTAGCTTCATTTTGGCTTCACTTTCTACTTTCAATAAGCCTAACTCAAGAGAATAAGATTGTAGAACTAGGTTTGAGTAGAGTGATCACACTTATCTCCTAATACACTTTCCCACCATGCTTCCACTAAATGATGTAGGGTAAGTCATGCTTATGATTGTTTTCCATCACTTCCTGATCTAAAACATCATAGCAACTCAAAAATAAAGATTAGTATTCCAGAACTTGAATAAGATCAAGTCTGGTATCAAGTATATAATAGATTTAGGTTCACCATTGATCAAGAGCATAGAGAGAGAATTTTAGTGACAAAGAATGAGAGAAAGAATATTTTGTTTATTCTTAATGATGAGAGAATCATTTCTCTTAGTAACAAATGTGAAGGGAGATAGTTATTTATACTATTCTAGTCTAGGCTTGTTTAGATACAAGGATTGCCTTATACATGAATGGCTACAAGGATAACATAACACTAGAACACAAACAAGCCTTAGACACTCCCCTTTGACATTCACACTTCACGCCTTTATAGATGAATTAAAGGCTTTCATCTTTCATCATTTCTTATTCATTCCAACATGTTCCACATGTCATTCACATCTTCTTTTTTCAACCCATAGGGACAATGGCTTCAAGAGATGCGACATCAGAGAGGGCTAGAAAGCATCCAATGACTTTCTCTGAAAAATCAGAGCAATAGGAGTAACGTGACAAGACCAGAATCTCGCCAATTTAAAAACACTGCAGAGGAAAGGGCCAATATGCAGCAGCTGAACAACACCGCTTTCCCAAGAACAAGATTCCTAGATACGGCCACATTGAGAAAGATGGTATGCTAGACGAAGTGATGGAAATCCTCAGGAAATTCAATTACCCAGATCTTGCAAGGTAATTTTTTTCCACTGTGGAGCTGAAATACCGCAGCAAGAGGCAGCCTGATCCAGACCATATAATGCTTACTTTCAAGGTCAACAAGCAGTACTATGAGGTCAGTATCAAAAATATTTGTAGCATATATGGATTTGAGCATAATTCGCAGGCCATGTTTGACAAATTCTCTAATGTAGATGAATTCTGGGACTTAGTCGCTTCAGGAAAGACAAGTGGCAGCCCCAAGATGAGCCTGATTCGTTACCCACCGCTAAGGATTGTGGCTAAATTTCTTCCAACACCTTCAATGCCAGAAAGGAGAGTGCTACACTCAAGATGGGGGAGTTCGTGTTGCTGTTCTCTGGTGTTCATGACAAGCTGCTCAACGACGATGGTAACACTTTAAACTATTCCATCAGAGGCGTCTGATGAAGAGCTGCTCGAGTGGAGAACATCAGAAGAAGAGCGATATCAAGAGGAGGATATCAGTACGACTTATGAGCAAGAGAGTAGCGATGAAGATGACGATGAAGACGGTGACGAGGACGATGAGGAGGTAGAGAAGAACGCCTCCACTCCATGAGTAAGTTACTAAAGCACACTCTTTTGTATATATTGTGTTATCTATGTATTTTTCCATTTTGCATTGAAGATTCCTTATTTGGTTTTATTTTCTCACCGAGATATTGAAAAGTAAGTCAGGGGAGGGAGCCACGTTCTAACCTTATTTTAGTGATTTTTTTTCCTGCTTTTTGCATTGCATCATGAAAACTTAGGATTGCATTAGTCTAGTTTCATGTAGAATTGCATTTGAATATGCATAGGGAACAATGATAGAATCACCTATTATAAGCCTATTGCTCAACTTGCTATGTTCAATGCCCAAGTTATTATTTGTTTGATGCATAAATTGCTTGTCGGAAGGTAAGATTGATCCATGCTTGAAATTCTTGATTTTAGTTTGGTCTTAGTTGAAGCATGTTTTGATTTAATGCCATCCATTATCTATTTGAACCTAATATGGATTTGCAATTATCATGCCATGCACTGCATATGGACTCATGGATTTACATATACATACTTGGATCTCTTTTATCATTTTTACCACCCTTTATGATCCAAGTAGCCGGTTTAAATCGGCTTCTACCCTTAACCTAACTTCTGTTCAAATCATGTCATTTATTAGTGAGTGATTCATGCCTTATTTTCTAAATGAACTTGCTAGAAAGTTTTAAGTAGGAACCGACAAGATTAGTCCCTTATGTAGTCTTGGTTCACGTTTATGTATGGGCTTTGAAAGAATGGAATTGTTTATGTATAGGCTTTGAAGGAATGGAATTGAGAAAAGAAGAAATGGTTGAAATGAAGTGTTTGTTAAAAAGGGAATCCTATGAGAGAAAGGGAGTGTAAAAAGTAAGAAAACAGTATAGTATTTGGGATTTGGAGGTTTCAATTTAAAAAGGGTTCTTTGTAAGCAAAAATAAAAGTAAGACTATCAAAAGAAATCATTCTAAAGCAGACCCCAATGGTGAGTGAATCCAAGCCCCCAGACTTGTACATGTTTTAGCCTTTTTCCTAGAAAGAAAGACATGCAAGGAATGGATGGTGGAAGTTATTGAGTTGATCTTAAAGACATTAAAGAAGTGGCAAAACCTTGAAAATGGTAGTATTATGATCATTCTCGGGTTTAGACATAGCTTGGGAGTAATTTTTAAAAGTTGTGTATTTAGATAGATGAGAATCTAGTCTTATATGCATCTATTGTGGCTTACTTTTACCATTATTTTAAAGTTCATTTCATTCATTGAGAGATCTCCACATTGAGCAATAATAAACAGATGGATGAAGAGATCACTTTTATCTCTTAACCTTTCCCTCAGCCAAATGAGTTCATTGAAAGCACATAGTGTGATTCACGGTTTGAGAAACTAATGAATGCTAAAAGGGATGTTTGATTTCATTGCATTGTGTAGATGAAGGTTTATTCTAAGTTGAGTTGTGATGAGTATGACTAAAATTTTTAAGTAGACTTGCTTAACATTGCATCCTATAACTATAAACTTGGATGTTAAGATTAGTATTTGACCATTATGGCTTTGGCTTTGAGTTCCCAAAAATTTCAACTTATGTTCTTAGTTTGCGGATTGTTTGCTAGAGGACAAGCAAAAGTCAAGTCCGGGGGAGTTGATATAGGCGCATACTAGGCTAGTTTACTTTACCATTCTGCATAATTTGACACCATTCATTCACTCATTTAAATCTAACTTAGAATAGCTTATCTCATTAGGTAATTTAGTGCTTAGGACCAAGCATTTGCATACTTTGTTTGTTTTGAGCTGTTTTTAGGTGCTTAGGAGCCTTTTGAAAGAAATTTTTGGAATAGACAAGAGAAGAGATGAACGGAATTCAGTGGAGAAGGATTCAAAGGGTTGAGAGAACACAGGAGACACGAACATCGACCACCATGGTCGTTGTTAAGGCTGATAAAAGGTGCACCCGCGTATCTAAATCCCTGCGACAAAAATATCAACTATCTGCCTGATCTCGTGCCTGATGTTTTTGCGCGACGAAACTTTATTTTTATTTTAAACTAGTTCAGTTTAAGTTAACCTATTTTGGTTTAATTTAATTATAAATACTAAACCTAAGGGTTGAAAGAATGATAGATTTGGATTCACCATTGATCAAAAAAATAGAGAGAGAGTTTTAGAGGCAAGAGAATGAGAGAAAGAATTTTATTAATAATGAGAGAATTATTTATCTTACTTACAAATGAAGAGTACATGCATTTATATAGAGAATTTACAATCCTTGTGTCCAAACACTCTTTATTAGAAGCCTAATGCCCTTGTTTGGCTATAGGTTTAGAAGCTAGTTCATACTCTCCCTTTGGTTTAGAGTATTTACTCACTTCTTCTTTTTAACACTTCATACTCTCTTCTTTGTCTTAAACTACTTCTTCTCTTCTTCATTTCAACACTCCCCCTCAAGTTTAAGCATGGGTGAATGGTTGAACTTCCAAAGATGAAGAGAATTCCCCCTTCTTCCTCTTAACTCCCTTTCAAGCTTGATTAATGTTCACAGAAACCAAGCTTGTAACCTTAAAGAACTTCCTCATTAAAAACCTTAGTATGGAAAACCCTTTGGGACAAAATCAATACTAAGGAAAAAGAGTGAAGTCTTCTTAGATTAGGGATTGGCCATTGAATCTGTGAGCTTTAAATCCACCATAGTGAGCTCCATAGATTCTTGAAAAGACCTTGTTGAAATCGCATGTGAATGGCTGTTTTGAAGCTTCTTCTAAGTCTGGTCCATTTCTTCCCCTTTCTTTTGACTCCTTGTCTTTAAGAGGTGATTTTGTTCCAGCTTTCCGTAAAGTCTTCAATTTAAACATGTTTCACATACACATATACATGCATGTATCAATTCTCACAAGATAACCAATGCATTATAATGTAACAATGATTTTAACTTCCTTTTTTATAAGAGTGGATGGCGATTTGGATGATATGGTCTAGACCAGTCTGGTTCTCTAAGGACTCCACATTAAGGTCTTTGGATTCATCATGATCACATGATTCTCTTCTGGATTCATCATGATCACATGATTCTCTTCTGGATTCATCATGATCACATGATTCTCTTCCCTTATATGTTTTGGATCCACTTTGACTAGCTTCATTTTGATTCACTTTCTACTTTCAATAAGCCTAACTCAAGAGAATAAGATTGTAGAGTTAAGCTTGAGTAGAGTGAGCACACTTATCTCCTAATACACTTTTCCACCATGCTTCCCCTAATTGATGTAGTGTAAGTCATGCTTATTACTGTTTTCATCACTTCCTGATCTAAAATATCATAGCAACTCAAAAATGAAGATTGGTATTCCAGAACTTGAGTAATATCAAGTCTGGTATCAAATATAATATCTAGCCAAATTCTCAACCTAAAATCATATAGTTAAAGAATTTATCCTAGATAGAACCTTTGATGAGAGAATTTTGTTCTGAGGTGATTCATCACTTTCCACCAGCTTACTCCTTCTCCATGAGACTTGGTAGCTTTATGAACATTGGTTATATCCTCAGTTGATGACAGAAGATTTGGATGACCTTGCGCCAACTTGTGCCAGCTTCATGCGCCTTTTCTTTTTCCACTGAATGCTCTTTTTCTTTCCCCCCACAAGCTTGACACTAAGGATAAGAGTCAAGTTTGGAAAAATGAGCATACACAGAATGAATGTCTTAAATTGGTCATGTTTATCCTTTAAACATAAAGGAGAAGATTGTATGTATCTTGAGAATAAGAGAATCAGAGTATTGGAGATTAAAAATATAAGATTTTAAGTAGAATAGATGAGACTTAAGAGAATGATGAAGAATAATAGAGAATTATGATGAATGTCAAGGTGAATTTTGGATCCATCTAGGTTCTAAATACAATGAATAGTCTTCCTAGGTTCTCTTTCATCCTATGAACATTTCTATATGAGAAATTTGAATCAATCAAGGAATAAGTAGAAGGTTTAGAGATAGTCTTTGCAAAGACTTTGATAAGTCTTTGTGAGTTTTCTCCCTTGTGATTGATTATGATATGAACTTGCAGCATGTGTACTCTGTTGATTTTCACTTCAAGCACACACCAAGGACACCTTACTCCATGGGAGAGCTGATTCATCACATTCCACCAGTCTTTCCTCTCCACTTCTTGTGGTGGCTGTGCTTGGTGGCCATTGGTTCTAACTTCTTCTCCATGTGCTGTGTTTTTTTCACTTGCTTTCTTTTGCCTTTGTTGGACAATTAGACAAAACATCAACTCCCATCTTAAAGCTTTGACCTGTTGAGAATAGACAGATTCTTGACCAGCTTGATGCACAATCGCTTTCTTTTTCAATTCTTCTTCCCTTGCCAAGACACGTTCCAAATTCCTCAAGTTCATGATTTCTTATGTTTTCGGTTTAGACTGTGCAAGAGAGAACTGAGGGGCCAATGGATTCAATCTCCGCTGACCAAGATACTTGTCGCTGTAGCTTCCTATTTTTGCAGACTCAATAATTCCAACTTTGGATTCAAGGCAAGGATTGTATGAAGATGTCGAACCTAGCGACTTATTATCTGAATAAGCTAGAGCAGAAGTATGAAGTGTTGCTATTCATGAAACACGTGTTTCCCAAATTCTGCAATCCTTTTAAGCCTCTCTTCTCTCTTTTCCGAAAACCACTCGAGGATTCACAAGCATCATCTTCGAAAGGGTCTTTCCGAAAGAGGCTTAACATGGAACCGTTGGAGTGACCATTCGAAAAGGTCCCTTCACCAAGCATAATATTCGTAGCATCTGATCTCGTACGCTCTACAGGTACAGGAAATAACTCATATCCCGCCGAGCTCATGTCATATTGAGAAGACGCAGACCCATCAACTTCAAGAAGAATATCCTGGTCCATTTGAAGGCACGATTCCTCCAAGGTTTTTTTTCAGATGAAGGATCCAAGAGTACGCTTTTCTTCTTCTCGAAGCAATCCCAGATGCGAGCCTTTTCTTTTGATACACGTCTTGCAGAACAAACAATCTCATATAGTTGACGTCCAGAAGCCTGTTTTCTCGTGAGAAACTCTGGTTAGATTCACGACCCCTTTTATGCCATTTCCTCTTCTCCAGTAAACTCTGGTTGCTAAAGACGCTAAAACCCCGAGTCCGGAACAAATGGGAAGTTGGATCTAAGAACAAATGTGTCTTTGTATGTTTCTTCACGACTTTTGAGTCTTTTTCAGTGATGAGGACGGAATAACCCAAACATCCATAGTAAAAATCTGCTAAGCTTTTCGTGTACATGTCAACAATATCTTGCTGCACTTGCTCTGGTTTAATGTTCACTGTCATAATCGGTTTCACAACCGATTCACCATCCGTCTTATCTAAACCACCATTCTTGATGATACCTGTTGGCTTCTTCGCTCTTTGGTCTGAATCTGAGTTGTTTCCTTCGCTTGGTAACTATAAATCATCATGAGTGTCCGAGGAACAGAAGCTAACTGCATTTGATGGAGAAGCGATTGCATTTCTGAAGTCAGAACTTGTTGGAGCTGCTTCCTCAACAGTGTCAACAACTGCAGACTGGACGCCGTTTGTTTCCACAAAGCCAGTTTCAGAGCTTACAAATTCATTAGAATGATAACAAGTAGTGGCCAAGTAATTAGACACCATTTGATTGTTTTCACAGACAATCTTTAGATCCAAAAACTCAATCTCATCAAACTCAATAGAAGCCAACTCGGTCTTATCCACTGTTGGAATCGCAGGGATGTGCATCACCTCGGGCAAATCTCAATGACTTCAGACAAAGGTACATGAGTGAATCCAAGTAACAGATCCTCAAGATAATTCCTTACTCATCATATAAATCTCACACTTGAGCGAATAATCCAGATTCTTCACGTTGAACTGAAGGTTATCATCAAAGACAGGGTTTCTGCCTCCACCATTGATGATCTTTGTGGACAAGGAGTTCTCAAGATGGCTTGTGAGACAAAGCTTAACATACACATCTTGCTTATGATAGATGCAGATGTTATGGATGTCTCGGTTCTCAAAGCTTCATTGACACAAGACCTTTTGTTCTTCTCGTTACAACTCTCGTTGTTTTTGCTCCATTGACATCATTCAAGCGGATTGATTCTTTGAGAGTCCCATCTGCCATATCACTTGCTCTAGCTTCATGGGTGCACTTTTGGAAGGAGATTCATCATCCTCTTTAAGCTGCTTAATCTTGTCCTCTTCTTCTTTGGTAGTGAGTAGTTTCTTGCCAACCACGTCAACAACCTAACTTCCTTCAACTAACTTCAACCAACTCCTGCAACAGGTTTTAACCAACTCCAACCAACAAGATCAACTTCTAACAGTTTTTATATTCAAAACCAAGATAAAAAATACAATTTTCGAATTTTATTACTAAACCAATCCAAAATTTCAAGTTTCCCTCATTTTTAAGAATTTCAAAGTTTGATAGAGAAATCAAGAAAATCAATCTTTAAGACTTACAACTATCAGATTGAAACCAAATTTCTTGGAGACCATCAAAAGATACTTATTTAACTTTCCAGATTCAAAGATTTAAAGAAAAATTAGAAGAGATTAGAATTTTATCATCAGATTCTTGTGAGAGGCGATTTTTGACGTCTCTGAGAAAAACTTCAATAACTTCCTTCAAACATAAGTGAATTAAGTTCTTCTTTCTTTAAACAGAAACTAGACTCGAAGGGCTTGAGCTTAGGATTTGGAAAAACGCGATTTGATGAAGATTCGACGATGGAATAACCTGGGAAACACGGCGTTTTGTGGCGGAGGCACTCGCGGAGGTCCAATGCAAGAAAATTCGTAACTTTTGATTCCCTGTGTCAAATGATGCATTTACAATTTTCGTGGCTTCATAACTCGCCGAAGAACAATCCAAAAAAAGAAGATTGTCAAAATCTGTCGTGGTTTGGCCGGAATTCGCAATCAAAGTCGACGTTCGAAATATAACTGAAAGGAGATTGTGAAGAAGATGTTTTCTTCTTGATTCAATGAATGAATGATGATTTTTACCCAGATTTGATATAACCTGACTCTGATACCATAAAAGAATGATAAATTTAAATTCACCATTGATCAAGAGAATAGGAAGAGAGTTTTAGAGGCAAGAGAACGAGAGAAAATATTTTATTAATAATGAGAGAATTATTTCTCTTACTTACAAATGAAGAGTACATGTGTTTATATAGAGAATTTACAATCCTTGTGTCCAAAGACTCTTTATTAGAAGCCTAATGCCCTTGTTTGGCTATAGGTTTAGAAACTCATTTATACTATCCCTTTGGTTTAGAATATCTACTCACTTCTTTTTAACACTTCATACTCTCTTCTTTGTCTTAAATTACTTCTTCTCTTCTTCATTTCAACAAGGGTTTGTGAAAGGAGCTTTTTTACATCTTTATCTATGTAAGCAAAAAGGCGGCTGAGAGAATTGGGAGATTGGGGACTGTCTATTTAAACCTCTTTGTAACCCATTGAAGACAGTTTTGGCTAATCCTTTATCTCTATTCTATTATCTTTTCCTTTATATTTCATTTTATCATCAATTTGATTTGCTTTTCAATAATCATGTGTTAGTAGTAATGTGAATGGTTTAAGGATTGGAAGATTAAGGATTCAATGATGATTGATTTAAGCAAAAGTTATTATAATCTTCTTTATGATTATGAATAATGCTAGGCTTAGATTGAGAGAGTGAATCTAGATCCTAGGATATTCATCGCCTGAGAGGTGTCGATGGAATTCAGAAGCAGGTCATTAAAGTGTTTTTCTTCTCTAGCCATTGATAGATGATGTTACAGAGATTAGTGATCCAATCGAACAGATTTTTAATGCTTTTAATGCTAGTTGACCCTGAGCACGACCCAGCATGACCCATGCACGACCAAGCCCAGTCCAAGAACAACCCAGCACTATCCAGACATGACCAGGCCCAGCCCGAGATGTCTATCTAAGAGAGCTTCCACTCCTTTCAAGCAACAAGCAACTTACCATATTCAGGCTCTCTCCTATTAATGAAACAGTGTACTCTGATCTTTGAGAGGCAGCACCAAAACGCCACACCTCAGCAAGAAGTCTACGCCCTAAGGGATAAACCATGGGGAGCCGCCAAGGTAAGCATTAAATTTCCTTTTATTTGATTATTGGGCTAATATCTTGTTTCCTTTTCTATGTCCGTTTTGTTTCCTTTTAGTCTTTTTATTTAAGTAAGTAAGGCATTTATCTCGCCATTTCATTTAATAGGAAATTTGGTTTCCTTTTCTTGTAATCTGTTTCAAAGACCCCAATAAAGGCATAGCTGACGGACTCCTTATAAAGTCCCACTACAGCCTTGTTATCTTATTCACACAAGAAATAAAGAAATCGAGTTTTTCCGTAGCAAACCAAAGACCCTATCCTCCGAGTTTTGTGAGAAGCAATCTCCGAGCAGCCGACTTATCAAGCCTCCTTTTCACTGAAGCTTGTGGCGTCGTACGATCCACCCATCCATCCGCTTCCCGTGTTCTAGTGTCAAAGTACTTGTTGTGCCCAGGAAGAGAGCGTTGAAAAACCAGCTTCCTTCACCACGTGACCTGCCTTGAGACTGGGTGTAACTGAGTCTTACAGCATCTTGGTATCAAAGCTAAAAGCTCCTAATCCAGGTTATATCAATCTAGTCTTTTAGTACTTTATTTGCTTAGTTCCTTTAACAAGTCTTGGGAGGAAAAAACCATAAAAAGTTGTCCTTGTTATTAGTTTTCTTTCCTATTAGTCTTTAGTTTGTTTTTCCTCTATAAAAAAAAACGGGAGAAACCATCGATACTTAACTTACTTTCCCATGATTTCCAGAACTTTAAACCATAAAACCGAAAAAAAAAAATTAGTGTTAGAGTCGGCAGATTAAGCTTCCAAATTAAAAAAAAGGGAAAATTTTAGTGTTATTCCAATTTGTTAAGCAGTTTTCATTCTTGTTTAAGTAATTTTCCATTCTTGTTTAGTCAGTTTCCATCATTGTTTAGGCAGTTTTCCTTTTTTCTGAAGTCATTACCATCTCAGAAAGTAAACTTTCCATTTGTTTGCAAACGATCGTTCCTCTTTATTTTTATTTGCCTTTTTTCTGTTGAAGAACCCATTAAGCACTTGGTCCTTTAAGGGAAGTACATGTACACCTACCATGGGTGACACCGAACTTCAAATGACCATGCAGACACACTTGGACGCCTTGACCGGACTCAGGGACTGCCTGAACCAAACAAAACAGTGTCTACCCGAACCAACCGGGAGGAGTACATAAGAGGCAATTGCCTCTGCTACGCCAGAACCAACCCCTTCAGCCTCCGGGAGAAGACACCACCGATGATGACGAGCCTAGTGTTGAAGAGGATGGCGAACTGCGCCCTCCTGCCCCCGACCCGAGACATAGAAGACGTGAGAGATAAGGAGGTCAAGACTTAGGGAAGGAGGAGGACTACAAACACCCTCCGGGCCGAGACCTTAAACTACAGGCCCCAACCTTTTATGGAAAGGTAGACTCGAACGCCTACATTGACTGGGAGAAGAGGATGGAGTACATCTTTGAGTACTGAGGTAGCCGAGAGGAGGAGGCTGAGACACGGTCAGCTCTACCTTTGGTACGACATGGGAACCCAACTCCATAAGAGGTTTGTTCCTACATAACTTATAAAATTGTTTCATAAAGTAATCTCAGGGAAGCCGGACAATTGAGGACTACTTTGAGGAGTTTGAAAAAATCAAGAATCGTCTTGAATTCCAAGATTTAGAGGAGACCTTGATGGTTCAGTTCTTGGATGGGCTCTAGGACCGCATAGCTATGAAAGTGGAGAGGCAGACCTATGCCCACTTTAACGATCTGCTGCATTATGCCATCCATGCGGTACAACACATCAAGAGAAAGTAATCCAGCACCGTCTGAGGGAGGACTACCTGGAACCCGCCCCCTCCATAGGACCTAGACAAAGGCAAGGGACCAGAAGGGACTTCGCGGTTCCCCAAGTTCTCAACCTCAGAGGAACTGTGACATCACTTGCTATAAATGTCAGAGGAAAGGGCACTATGCACGAGAACGCCCCAATCAAAGGTTCATGCTAATCAACGACCAAGGGGAATACGAGACTGAGGAGGAAGCTGAGGAGGAACTGTCTGGTTCCAAAGAAGAAGTGACCAACTATCCAGAGGTGGGAGAGATCCTGGTCACCAGGCGAGCCCTCAGCGCAATGTTTGACCCAGAGACCATGCAAAGAGAAAACATCTTTCACAGCTGGTGCATCATTGAATCCAAGGTATGCAGCTTGATCATTGATGGCGGTTCTTTCACTAACGTGGCTAGCAAGTATCTTGTTGACAAGCTAGGTCTCAAAAGAACCAAGCACCCGCATCCTTAAAAACTTAAATGGCTCAACGATAAGACTGAACTCAAGATTGCGGAGCAAGTCATGGTGACGTGTGATGTAGTACCAATGCAAGCAGGGCACCTTCTCTTAGAAATACCCTGGTAATTCGACAAGGAGACCCTCTGATAAACCCATATTTTAGTAGTTTTAATCGATCATTTTGTGCATAACTCACATGAATTGACCATTAGATTTCATATTTTAGGACACATTTAGGCTCATATGCAATAAAATACTAGGATGTTTTCCACTTTTTATTTTTCAGAGGATACAAATCAAGATAAGAAGGTTTTCTAGAGTTAATGAAGACAATGGTGGCTAGTGCAACGATTCGGGAATGATGAGGACATATCACTGGGAAGAACGAGTTTAAATCAAGATTAAATCCTTATGATCCTTTGAATAGAAGAGATCGATCGATCCTTGCATTCAGCGATCGATCGATCGTCTATCCGTTTGATTCTGTGTCAACTTCCAAGACCGGCTAGAAGAGCAAGCGAACGATCAAACAAGTTTAGATCGATCGATATCCGTCAAGATCGATCGATCTACCAGCCCAAAATGTCTACGATGGATTACATGATTGATCGATCCCTTCATCCGATCGATCGATCCTTGTAAATATTCTATTTTTTATGTTGTTTCTGTCAAATAAATCAGGTTTTGAAAACCTATAAATAGGTTATTTAAGGAAAACCTAGGGATCACGTTTTTATTCAGCCACCGAGAGAGAAAACTCTGACATGAACCCTAGGTCTTCCTTGAACAATTCATGGTGTTTAATAAGACATTTCTAGAATTATTTCACTAAGGATTCTTGTATTCTTTCATCCTGCAATCTAATTATGTTTTTCTCATCTTTTATTGTTTTCTCTACAATCTCTATTATGTCTGAGCAGATTTATAAATTGAGCCATGGATAGGATAGATGATTAGGGGAATTAAGATCATGAGATGATATTTAGGTCTATAATTGTGTAATCGATCACTATTAGATTTGTTTATTGCTAGGTTGATCTCGGGAGAGTGAATTTAGGGTTTATAGAATTCACCCCTTGGGAAAGGGATAGTGAATTCATAGGATAGTCTAACTAGTGAGTCTTATGATTCTAGCTTGCGGAAGTAGTTTTTTAGGACTTTTGATGAAAATTGAGATAAATGTTAAAACATGTTTAGATTTAGGCTTTGCAATGGGAATTGATCAAATCTAGTTCTAAGCATAGGGGTTTCTACAAGAGAATGTATTAATCTATTCATAATCTCATTGTCAGGAAATATAAATTACACATTCATGATTCATAGTCTCGTCTTGATCTTACCATTAGTGATTCTAATGCCTAATCCATGGTTGAATTGCTTCGTTTATTAGCTTATTCTTAGTTTAATTCAATCGCTACTTTATTTACTTTGCTATTAATTAGTTTAACGTTCTATCGGTTCCAACTTAATCAATTCTAAATCTCTTAGCTTAGATAAAAATTCTCATAGTTTATTGAGTTATAAGTCTTTCCTGAGGATCAATTCCGTTTATATTACAAGAGGCAATAACTGTGCTCTTGCAGTCACTAACTCGGGTAAACTCTTGAAGATATTTTTTGGTAATCTCAGGTGAAACTCATAGAGATAAATAAATCTCTGTCACCATCCACCACGGTCGTACCAACATGTACACGTTCACACATGAGAACCGTAAGCACCACCTAGCCCCTCTCACACCCCAAGAAGAAAATGAGATGCAAAGCGCCATGTCCAAGGGCACCAGGTAAGTAAGACCAGCTTATACGCCACCACAAGACATGTTATTAAGGCTATTAGTTCCAAAACATATGTGCTACTAATTGTCTTTAGAGAAAGCTTTCTCTCAGGTCTAGAAGAAACCGTGTTGCCCAAGGAAGTGCAGCATCTTCTAGACAGGTTCAAATATGTTTTCCATAGGATATTCAACCTGGTCTACTCCCCATTAGAGGAATTGAACACCAGATCGACCTCATCTCTGTAGCACATCTACCCATTCGACCTGCCTATAGGGTCAATCCAAGGGAAGCCGAGGAACTCGAAGCTCAAGTGCAAGACCTGATGTTTAAGGGATAGATCCGAGAGAGTCTTAGTCTGTGTACTGTCCCAGTCTTGCTGGTGCCTAAGAAACAAGGGACATGGAGGATGTGTGTGGATTGTAGAGCTATCAACAATATCACCATCAAATACATACACCCCATTCCAAGGCTAGACAATATGTTAGATGAGCTAAATGGAGCCACTATTTTCTCCAAGATAGATCTAAAGAGTGGGTACCACCAAGTTAGGATGAAGGAATGTGATGAATGGAACACTGCCTACAAAACCAAGAGAGGCCTCTATGAGTGGTTGGTGATGCCTTTTGGACTCACCAATGCTCCTAGTACATTCATGCGCCTCATGAACCATGTCTTAAGGGCATTCATCTGTAATTTTTTAGTAGTTTACTTCGATAATATCTCTTGGAATGATGAAGAAATGATGAAGGAAGAAGGCCTTTAATTCTAGATTAAAGGCGTGTGGTCTAAGTCATCTAAGGGGAGTGTCTAAGGCTTGTTTGTGTTTTAGTATTATGTTATCCTTGTAGCCATTCATGTATAAGGCAATCATTGTATCCAAACAAGCCTAGACTAGAATAGTATAAATAGCTATCTCTCTCCTCATTTGTAAACTATTATTCTCATTTTCTTAATACAATCATTCTTCTTTCACTCTAATCTCTCATTCTCTTATTCTCTAATTCTAAAAATCTCTTAATCTTATATTCTTTCATGGTATCAGAGCCCGATTACAACAATCTGGGATACAGAACTGTTGCTGGATCATCATTGGTTGTGAAGGTAAGAACTGTTAGAAGTTTATCTTGTTGGTTAAATTCTGTTGCAGGAGTTGGTTGGAGTTGGTTGAAGGGGTTCTTGACTTAGCAGTGTTCTACGCGGCCTGGTACAAACCTTGTTCCAAACGGGCCTGAGAACCAGCCATTCCAAGCTCGTTTCCACGCGGCCTTCACTGTCCCGTGTCCACGTTCCAAGCTGTTCCCGACCAGAACCAGCCATTCCTTACATTGTCCGAACCAGGCCTTCACTTGTGCAGGAGTTGCACACGTCCGTTCTTCCGATCAACAAGCTGTGGTACCCACAGACGATCAGCTTACGAACCATTCCCGACCGAGAGGTCCAGCCTGACCGTGTCCTGTATGGACAATCTGAGTTTCCATTTTTCTAAAGCATGGAGATTCAAACTACATTCAGAGCCCCTGTCATTTTACATGGAGCAAACTATCTCTTATGGTCTAGGACCATGAAAACCACATTGGGTGGTAAAGGCCTTTGGAATCATATTTCACCCAATGGTCTTGAAGAAAATGAAGTTGCTGAAGTTAATGAGGCTGTGGCTGCTCAAGCTAAATGGTACCAAGAAGATCAATTGGTACTCTCTATACTTCAAAACTCTCTTGCTAGTGATCTCTTAGAGGATTATTCATTTTTTGAGAATGCTAAGGAACTTTGGGACACTTTGCAAAAGGTGTATTGAAACACCACTAACTTCTTAAGAAATTTTGAGGTGAAAAATTCTTTGAATGAATTAAAGTAGGAGGATACAGAATTAACAAAGCACTATGGCTCATTCAGAGCATTGTGGGCTGAGCTAGAGATGCTAAGGCCAGCCACAATTGACCCATTTGTTCTCCTAGAAAGGAAAGAACAAGATAAGGTGTTTGAGTTACTATGAACTCTTAACAAAACTTACCCAGATCTTATTAAGCACATTCTCAGGTCTGAGAAGCTTCTTAACTTGGAAGATGTTTGTGCTCAAATCCAAAAGGACCAAGGATCCCATGGACTGTTTGGTAATAAGGCTGAATTGGTGGCTGCACACAAGAGTTTCTTCTAACCAACAACAACAAATGAACCTAGGAAGAAGACACCAACTTGTGACCATTGCATAAGGAGTGGCCATACTTAAAAGGAGTGTTGGATACTCCATCCTGAGCTGAAGCCAAGCTGGGCTCTTGAGAGACAACAGCCCACAGCCGGCCACACTCAGCTGCAAGCAGCCGGCCATGGCATGTACAAGCTCCCAGCTTCTTCAAAGGTGTGTACCAGCTCCCATTTTCACTCAGCCCCAACAGAGTTCCATGTCTTCAGCATCTGAATTTGTGACAAAATCAGATCTAGAAGCTCTTCTCAAAGCAATTAAGGATGGTAATGTTTTGGGTAAAACTTTTCATGCTTCTTTTCAAACTTCTTTTACTCCTAATGCCTCTAAATCATTGGTTGTTGATTATGGTGCTTCTCATCATATGATTAGTGATCTAGGATTGCTAGAGAATTTAGAACCTGCCTTAGGTAATGTTGTCATTGCTAATGGAATCAATGTACAAATTAAAGGAATAGGAAAGCTTAAATTGTTTGATAAAGAATCTAAAGCCTTTTACATACCATCATTTACATCAAATTTGCTTTCAGTTAAAAGAGCCACTACTGATTTAAATTATCAAGCTATCTTTGGTCCTAATGATGTCTACTTTCAGGATAGTGAGACTAGTAGGAGATTTGGACAGGGAACTACAAGGAATGACTCGTATGTACTTGAAGATATGACAAATGCAAGAGGGGTAGAACCGGTTGCTAGTACTAGCTCTTTTAGTGATGATTCTGATCTTTGGCATGCTAGATTAGGACATCCTCATCCTAGTGCACTAGAACTAATTGTTCCTGGTTTAAAAATGCCAAAAGATATGTGTGATTCTTGTATACTTGGAAAACATTGCAAAACTGTTTTTGAGAAATTTTTGCATACTTATGATAATTGTTTTGAGTTGGTGCATTCTGATGTTTTGACATGTCTATTCCCATCTAGAGAAAACCACAAGTATTTTGTGACATTTATTGAATAAAAGTCCAAATATACTTGGGTCACTTTGCTTAGTTCTAAAGATAGAGTATTTGATGCATTTCCAAATTTTCAAGCATATGTTACTAACTGATACAATGCAAGTATTAAATGCTTTAGAACAAATAATGGAGGGGAATACACTAGCACCAGGCTTCAACAACACTTAGCCAAGCATAGCATTGAACATCAAACCATTTGTCCTTACACTCCACAACAAAATGGAGTGGCTGAAAGGAAGAATAGGCATTTGATGGAAGTTGTGAGAACAATGATGTTCCACATGAAAGTTTCCAAAAGATTTTGGGAGGATGCTCTTGTAGCTGCATGCTACTTGATTAATAGGACTCCTACAAAATTCTTAGATGACTTGTCTCCATTTGAGGTACTAAACAAAATTAGACCTAACATTGACCACTTAAGAATTTTTGGTTGTGTTTGTTTTGTATTAGTTCCAAAAGAGCAAATGAACAAGTTGGAACCAAAGAGTACAAAAGCTATGTTCATTGGGTATTCCTCCATCCAGAAAGGATACAAATGTTATGATACAGAGGCTAGAAGAGTCTTAGTATCCAGAGATGTCAAATTCCAAGAATCAAAAGGTTTTTATAAAGAAGGAACTTGGGATCAATTCAAAGACATCTCCACAACAAGATCAGACCAAGCTGAGAACTTGAGGATGCTCTTGGAGAGCATTGACATAGTTTATCGTCCTCCTCAGCCCACGTTCACTGCTCCTTAGCCTGTACCAGCAGCGTCCAGTCCCAGCCCAGCCACTGTACCGGCACAGCCAGCTGAAACGAGGTCATCCCCATCCACTCCAACCGGTTATTCTCCTAGTCTTCCTCCTCTTGAACATGGGGGGGGGGAAAGCATCTATTCATGTCCAACAAAACTCAGAAGGAGATGAATCAATTCTAGTCTCAGCTTCCAAAAGATCAAAAGATGTGTCCACTCTCATTGAAGCTTTAGGTAAAGAGTAGGAGTCTATCCAAGAAGCTTCACCAACAGTGTTAAGAAGGAGCACAAGACAGAGGAATCCACCAGTCTTCTACAATGGAAATGTTGTGGTTCATCATGATCAGGGAGTTTGTAACTTTGCTTACTTACCTACTAACCATGTTGCATTCACTTCAAGTCTTGATAATGAACAGATTCCAAAGACATATGAGGAAGCTATGACTAATAAGGAATGGAGGGAAGCTATCTTAGCTGAGAAACAAGCCATGGAAATGAATGGTACCTATGCTCCACCCACTTTACCTAAAGGAAAAAAGTGTCCCATGAGCCCTCCTCCATGTGCTTCCCTAAGGATTAACTCTCGCATTGAACCTTGGGGAATGCAGAGCCTCTTCTCCCTGAAAAGAAAACCTTCATGCTTGAAGAAGGACCCTAATGCACCTCTGGCACATTGGCTGTAAAGGTCTCCAAAGTCGGGGTCCTCTTGGTACTGGCCTTTGAGGTGCTTAAACCCCATGAATTTGGCCTCCATAGTAGTGATTAAGGCTTGTCTTCTCGAGAGGGCATCAGCTACTATATTGTCCTTTCCTTTCTTGTATTTGATGAAATATGGGAAAGTCTCCACGAATTCTAACCATCTAGTATGGCGCTTCTTTAATGTGGTTTGTCCTTTTAAGTACTTCTGGGTCTCATGATCTGTATGAATGGCAAACTCTTTAGATATAAGGTAGTGTTGTCAAGTCTCTAGCGACCTTACCAGGGCATACAACTCTTTATCATAGGTAGGATAGTTTATGTAGGCTCCTTGAAGCTTCTCAGTAAAGAATTCTACTGGACGTTCTCCTTGGCTTAGTACAGCTCTGATTCCTGTTCCTGAAGCATCACATTCAACATCAAATGTTTTATCAAAGTTAGGTAAAAAACGTACAGGGGCATGGGTGAGGCGGTCCTTGAGTTCCTTAAAGGCTTGTTCTTGCGCGTCTGCCCACTTGAAGGCAATGTCGTTCTTGATAACTGAGGTGAGAGGGGCGGCTACCATGCTGGAAAACTTGATAGAGCGTCAGTAAAAACTAGACAAGCCATGAAAACTCCTCACTTGCCCAATGGTAGTAGGCGTGGGCCACTCCTGGATGGGTTTGATCTTCTCTTCATCAAGCGTTAATCCCTGAGAACTTACGACAAATCCTAGAAACACCAATTTGTCAGTGCAAAACACACATTTCTTTAGGTTTGCATACAAGCCTTCCAAGCGCAATAGTTCTAGGACCTTTTCTAGATGAATCATGTGGTCATTAAGACATGTGCTATAAACCAGGATATTGAAAGAATTTGAGATTAAAAGATTTGTAGAATTAGAGAATAAGAGAATGAGAAATTCAAAAGAATAGAGAGAAAGAAGAATGATTGTATTATGAAAATGAGAATAATAGTTTTCTAAGTTACAAATGAGGAGAGAGATAGCTATTTATATTATTCTAGTCTAGGCTTGAATACAAGGATTGCCTTATACATGAATGACTACAACGATAACATAATTCTAAAACACAAGCAAGCCTTAGACACTCCCCTTAGATGATTTAGACCACACGCCTTTAATCTAGAATTAAAGGCCTTCTTATTTCATTATTTTTTCTTCGTTCCAACACTCTCCCTCAAGCTTAAGACATGGAGAATTCCTAAGCTTGCAACCATGAAGTATTACATCATTAAAAACCTAAAGAAGGAAAACCCAATTGGGACAAAACATTTTCTAGGGAAAAAGAGTATAACACTCCATTTTGGGATAATTGTTGTGGATTGGTCATAAGGCCAAGCCTTGGATAGATGGAGGAGCCATTCTTCAAAGTTGTTGCCTTGGTGAACACATCAGCTAGTTGATCTTCACTCCTTATATAGCAAGGCAAGATGATTTCTTTTCAAATAGCTTATGTTACTTTGTGGCAGTCTACTTCTATATGCTTGGTCCTTTCATGAAACACAGAGTTGGAGGCAATGTGTATAGCAGCCTGATTGTCATAATTAATGGTGATAGGATCATCAAAGCTCATGGCCAAGTCTTCAAGGAGTTGCTTCAGCAAAATGCATTCAGTTGTAAGCTTCCTCATAGCTCTATATTCTGATTCTGCTCTAGAGCATGACACCACCTTTTGCTTCTTGGTTTTCCAAGTCACAAGGTTTCCTCCTATGAAAGTACAATAGCCTGTGGGAATGATGAGGACATGAGACTTGACTTACAACCCACGGTCGCGGTTCCCGTCCTTAGGAGGTCCACCTTGACGCGATTTGACTCTAAATACTTGAGAAAAGGCTTCAACCAGGATATGGAGGTCCTGCTCACCCAGATAGCCTTGGAGACAAGCCAAGGCAGAAAGGGACGGCTACCCGAGGAGCCAGGCGCAAGCCAGGTACGATCGGACCTCAACCCAAGTCCTCCCCGAGCACGACCCAGGCACGACCAGGCCCCGACCCAGGCACAACCGGGCCCCAACACAAGTCCTCCCCAAGCACGATCCTCCATGACCCAGGCACGACCAGGCCCAGTCCAAGAATAACCCGACATGACCCAGACACGACCAGGCCCAGCCCGAGAGGTTTATTTAAGAGAGCTTCCACTCCTATCAAGCAACATGCACCTTACCATATTCAGTCTCTCTCCTATTAATGAAATGGTGCACTATGATCCTTGAGGGCAGCACCAAAACGCCACACCTCAACAATAATTCTACGCCCTAAGGGATAAACCAAGGGGAGCCGCCAAGGTAAGCATTAAGTTTCCTTTTATTTGATTATTGGACTAATCTCTTGTTTCCTTTTCTATGTCCGTTTTGTTTCCTTTTAGTCTTTTATTTAAGTAGAGTAAGTCATTTGTCTCTCCATCCCATTTAATCAGCAATTAGGTTTCCTCTTATTTTAATTTGTTTCAAAAATCCGTAGAAGGGCATAGCTGATGGACTCCTTATAAAGACCCACTGCAGCCTTGTTATTTTATTCACACATGAAATAAAGAAACCGAGTTTTGTCCTAGCAAACCAAAGACCCTAGCCTCCGAGTTTTGTGAGAAGCAATCTTCGAGCAGCCAACTTATCAAGCCTCCTTTCCACAGAGGTTTGTGACGTCATACGATCCACCCCTCCATCTAAGCCGCTTCTCATGTTCTATTGTCAAAGTACTTGGTGTCCCCAGGAAGACAGCACTGAACAACCAGCTTCCTTCACCACGTGACCTGCCGTGAGTCTGGGTGTAACCGAGTCTTACATCATTAATAAGGCTGTTGTTTTACATAGTGATCAGTTGCATGAGAGTGTGGTGGTGAATCTATTTTATAGCTCTATGTGGTACTTAATGAAGTATTGTTGCATGATCTTTCAATCATTGTTTCCTTGAACAATGTTTTTCCTGAAAACCATTCGTTTATTTATATTTTAAATCAAGTATCAAGTGCTCAGTTTCTGTTAGATTTAATCACTCTTCCAAATTGTCTTTTACATATTTTAAATTTATTCATTGCTATTACTGTTATGAATCAAATCACCAAATTTCAATACTCTCTAGATTAGGTCAAATTATTGTAATCCTATTGTGTTATTTTATATTCTCTGTGGATCTATTTTCATGTACTTACAATAGACAATTGTAGGTGTTTGTTGAAAATTTATTTGACGCAAAAAACAAAACAGCATCAGAAGGAATGATACATCTAGAGCATTGTGAATCTAAGAAGCAAGTTGTAGATATTTTTCCAAAACCGCTGAAGCGTGAAGTATTTGAAGCTTTGAAAAGCAAGCTTGGAATTTTCCTCTTTCACAGATAAACTAAGCTCTAGATCGAGCTCATTTTAGGGAGGATTTGTTCGAGCAAGACTAATCGGAAATAAAGAAGCAAACTGAAATAATTAGATTGTGAATGTTTTGGTATTGATTTAGTCATTTTTTAGTTTCTGAGTCCAAAGGATTAATTTTTGTTCAACTCTATTAGTTGCAGATTGTAGTCAGTCATGCTTTATAAGCCATCTGCTTTCTTTGAAATAAGATTAAAGTGTCCAAAAATAATTGTTTTCTCTCTAGGTGGCTGAATAAAAAATGTGCCCCTAGGTTTTCCTTAAACAACATATTTGTAGGTTCTATAAACCTGATTTATTTTACAAAATGACACAAAAATGAGTTATTTATGAGGATCGATCGATCAGACGAAGGGAACGATCGATACTGAAATCCGTCGTAGACATTTTGGGCTGGTATATCGATCGATCTTGACGGATATCGATCGATCTAAACTAGTTCGATCGTTCTCTTCTTCCTCTAGTCGGTCTTGAAGATTGACGCAGAATTGGGTAGATAAACGATCGATCGATCGCTGAATGCAAGATCGATCGATCTCTTCACTTCAAAGGGTAGTGCAGGTTTGATCATCATTTGAGCTCATTCCTCCGAGCGACACGTTCTTCTCATTCTCGCATCATTGCACTAGCTACCGGTGTCTTCACAAACTCCGAAAAATATTCCTAACTTGCTTTGTATCCTCTGAAAAACAAAAGATGGAAAACATCCTAGAATTCTAATGCATATGAGCCTAAATGTATCCTAAAATATGAAATCTAATGGTTAACTAATGCAAGTTATGTACAAAATGATTTATTGAAACTGCCAAAATGTGGGTTTATCAACTCCCCCAGACTTGTCTTTTTGCTTGTCCTTAAGCAAATGACTAGAAATAGGAAAGATAATAAACCTCCTGGAACTCAGAGCCAAGCTACATTGGTCAAATATCCTGCTCAACATCAAAGCTAATAATTCTCAAATGCAAAGTGTGCAAGTTTACGTAAAAATTTTAGCCATGTCCATCACAAATCATCTCAGATCAAACTCAATCTACACAATGCATTCAGATCAACCAACTCTTTTAACATTCATTAAACTTGAAACTCGTGAATCATGCTAGACACTTTCAATGAACTCATTTGGCTAAGGGTAAGGTCAAGAGATAAAAATGATCTATTCTTCCATAGGTTTTGAAAGTTAAATGTATGGATCTCTCAAAATGGAATGAACTTTAGAAGAATGCTAAAGGTAAGCTCCAATAAATGCATACAAGACTAGATTCTCATCTAACCGAAGTATATTAATCACTGAAAATATATACCCAAGCAAATATTATTCGCTAGAATGATCCTAATTCTACCCTTAGAAAGGTATTGCTAACTTTTATACCGCCTTTAAGATCAGTCATAAAATCTTCATTCAACTTTTCTTTCTAGGAGAGGGGTTAAATCTAATTTGTCTAGCTTGTAGCTGGTTCTTCCCATTTTTTTTTACTTCTTTTGCAATAACCTTTTTTGCAGTCATACAAATTTTATCACTCTTTCAACTACCCTTTCCTATACCTTTGTCGCTTTCTTTTTCTTATGTCTCTTTCTCTCATAAAGTGTTTACCTTTATTAGCTTTCTTTTCTATTTCAAAACCCATTGTTACCCATTCTTTTCTACCTTTCAAGTATCTACCTAATCCTAGTTGGCTCAAAAAGAGTGAATCAAAACTACATGAGAAGCTAATCCTGTCGTTTCCTACCTAACACGTTCTACCAAGTTCATTCCAAAAAGGCCTAAAGCACTCACTAAAAGATAATGTGGTTTGAACAAACGTCAGGCTCAAGGTGGGATAGTCTACTCGGATCACAAAGAGTGATAAAAAGATAAAAGAAATCCAAGTATGTATAGGTAAAATCCATGAGTTCAAATCCGATTGTCTAACCTAATAATTTTATATCCATATTATGTTCCAATAAATAAGAGATGACATCAAATCAAGCATGTTTCAACTAAGGATAATCTAAAGACAAAAATTCTAGGCATGGATCAATCTTATGTTTCAAAGAGAAATTTATGCATCAAATAACCGATAAATCATCAATTGAAGCTAATAAAATGAGCAATGGACTATATTAAGACAATTTCATCATTGTTTTTATGCAAATGCAATGCAAAACTAAATGAATAATGAAAAATAAGTCATGAAAACAAAAGTGAATGCAAACACAAATATCCTCCCCCAGACTTATTTTACACAGTCCCAGTGTAAAAATAAAACTAAAGGAAGATACAGAATAAAGTACAAATGGTGGAAAGTACAAAGGAAAACAAAAGAAAGAAAGGTTACTAAATCAATGGTCCTCGGAGCTCATGCTTCGACTATGTCCTACATCACGTCTGCGTCTGGGTAATCGAGCCTCGAAATCTTACTCCGTGTCCTCTGTGTCAGCTCCTTTCCTGTGTCCAGCAACATCAGAAATATTGTCTGCAGCTCCGGAAGGCTCACCTGTCTCCCTGGTCTGTGACCCTTTGAAGCAAGAAGGTGGTTGTGGGCATCTGGTCCGCGTTATAGCTTCCCACATCCGTCTCATCATTGAATGGGACCTCCTGTGAGACTCCACTACCAAATTTCGGAACTCAGCCTCAGTAGCACCGGAGGAATATGGTGGAAGGTAATATTCTCCCGAATATGGAGGAAGAGCATACGCGTCCCCATACGTCTCCTGTGACTGTGGCAGATAGTAGTTGGGGACTCTGTCGTCCTCCTGGTGGGGCTGAGATGCATATGCTCTGGATGAACTGCCCCGTTGTTGCGATCCTGTGCTAGGCTGATGCAGGCGCTCCGGTGGGATGGTGAACTCCAAATTCGCCCTAGAGCTCAGGGCAGTAAAGTCGCAGAGAGGGATCTTGCAGAACTGGGTGGCTCCTCCGCGATCATGGAACTAGTAGATGTAGCCTGGCTTAAGGATACTACTGTTCCGGAAGTACTGCTCGTCGAAGATGGTGATCTTGTGCTCGCTGGACGTGGAGCCAAGATCAATGCCATGGTGCATAAACAAAGGAGTCATGAGGCTCCCAATCCGCTCGACCTTCTTGTTGACAGTGTTGAGGCCACAAGCTTTCTTGGAAACGAGGTTCTCTGCAAAGATTGCACCGAGGTTGGTGTGCAGCATGGTCGATGAAGGACTAGTGTTGATGGCATGTGCAGACGAAGGGAGTCCGAAATGAAGTAACATCAGCTCATCCTTCCTCACAGCTTCGGACTCTTCCTTGGAAAACAAGATGTTGCCAAGTATCTTCGCCACTACTCGAACCACAGGGTTCAGAATGTGGGTCAACTTGGCTGACCTGGACTCATAGGCTCCCGGGCCAATCATATTCCACAGTTCAACGGCCTGTGGGAAATCAGAGGGCCACCTGCACAGCTCCTGAGTTCTATCGAATCCGTAGACTTCGCATAGTTCACGGAGGGAAATCTCGTATAAGACCCCGCTGGAGAAGTACAATAGTGTCCCCTCCCTAGAAGCTGAAATGGCTCCATCTTGATAGCGGAGCTCAGCGGAGGCAAGGAACTGGCGTACCAACTCCGGGAATAGTGGGTACGTCTAGTACGCTATAGTGTCTAGTCCAAGCCTCTGCAGCATGGCTCGGACCTCCTCTCGAATACTCATCCACTCCAGGGTCCTCTCACATACGAAACGGGTGAACGCCATCTCGATGCGCAGCAGCCCGTTGTAGAACGTACAGTGTTGATGCGTCCACGCCTCTCCATGGCGGTAGTTGTGATACCGCAAGTCTCTTTGCATCTCCTGCATAGTGGTGTGGGGGATCAACTCGGTCCTCCAATCATGCTCATCCCCCGGATAGAAAGGTGTGTTATCTGGGTGAGGCCACGGATATGATGTGGTCTCCGAAACATCTGAGTCGGGTCTCCGAGATGAAGTGGATGCGGTACACCTGCCCCGTTAATTACGTGTCTGATCATCTCTAGCCATATCTGCAAAATGTGTAAACAATTCCGAAGTCAAGTAACAGATAATGTAAAACATATGATTAATCGATTCGTGTCCAGATCGATCGTTCTAACAGCGATCGATCGCGAAGTATTATGGTCAAATGTGAATTAAATCGATCGATCAATCTCTCATTCCCTCGATCGATCCTATTCTAATACGAGATTGACGACTTTAAACAAGCAAAGGTTGATCGATCTATCCTAATAAAGATTGATCGATCGCTAAAGGTAGCTAACTTTCCTAAATCATGCATGGGTTATGTTCCAAACAACCTAAAAAACTTCTAATTATTATCCATTTCATCTAAAACCTCCTAAAATTCGGGATTTGGTCGATTTTCCACAATGTTACTGAAATGAAAAATAGAGATTTTGGAGTTATACCTGAAAGAATATGAGTTTTAGAGATTTGTAGAATGAGAGAATGAGAGATTAGAGAGAATTAGAGAATTAGAGAAAAGAATGATTTTATTAGAGAATGAGAATTATGAATTCTTACTTACAAAATGTGAAGGGAGTAAGGTATTTATACTAATCTAATCTAGGCTTGTTTGGATACAAGGATAGCCTTATATATAAATGGCTTACAAGGATAATATAATTCTATAATACAAACAAGCCTTAGACACTCCCTTTGACACAGTTATAAATCGCCATTTAATCACAATTAAAGGCATCCATAATTTCATCACTTCTTCTTCATTCCAACACTCCCCCTCAAGCTTAAGACATAAAATTCTTAAGCTTGCAACCATGAAGTATTACCTCATTAAAAACCTAGAGAAGGAAAACCCAATTGGGACAAAACCTTTTCTTAGGGAAAAAGAGTATAACATTCCATGTTGGGATCATGGGTATGGAATGGACATGAGGCCAAGTCTTGGGTAGATTGATGTGCCAATTTTCAGAGATGTTGCCTTGGTGAATATGTCAGCTAGCTGATCCTCACTCCTTGTATAGCAAGGTAAAATGATACCTTTTCCAATAGCTTCTCTTACTTTGTGGCAGTCCACTTCTATATGCTTGGTCCTTTCATGAAACACTGAATTGGAGGCTATGTGAATGGCGGCTTGATTGTCACAATGAATGGTGATAGGTTCCTCACACTCCACGGCTAAGTCACTCAAAATTTGTTTCAGCCAGATGCATTCAGTAGTGAGCTTCCTCATTGCTCTATACTCAGATTCTGCACTAGAGCATGAAACCACCTTTTGTTTCTTGGTTTTCCAAGTCACAAGGTTTCCTCCTATGAAAGTACAATAGCCTGTGGTACTCCTCCTATCTTCCCTATCTCCTGCCCAATCTGCATCACAATAACCAACCACATTTGTGTTTTTATTATTACCCATCCAAATACCTTGTTCATGTGTGCCTTTGAGATATCTTAGAATCCGCATGGCCATGTCCCAATGTCTCATCTTTGGCCCTTGCATATGTTGAGATACCTGATTCACAGCAAAACATAAATCTGGTCTTGTAATGGTTAGATAAATAAGCTTACCAACCACTTTCCTATAGAGCTTAGGATCATGGAAATCAATTTCCTCCTCTAGCTCCCCCTTAGTGGCGATTTTGTAGTCTTCCTCTAAGGGTGTTTTGACTGGTTTAGCTTTCATCATACCTGTGGATGTTAGAAGATCTACAACATACTTCCTTTGAGAGAGAAAGAGACCTTCCTTAAATCTACATACTTCAATTCCTAGAAAGTATTTTATCTCACCTAAATCCTTTATGTCAAAGACACTCTTTAAGTAATCTTTAGTAGATGCAATACCAACACTATCACTACCAGATATGATTATATCATCTACATAGATAAGAATTACTATAATACCTTCCTTACTCTTTAATGTGAAAAGAGTATGTTCCACTTCAGACCTTTTGAAGCCTTTATCCATTAAAGTAACACTTAACTTGTGGTACCATGCTCTTGGAGATTGTTTAAGGCCATAAATAGCCTTCCTTAGCCTCAGTATATTACCGCTTCCAACCTCATCCTCTAGGCCTGGTGGAGGTGACATATAAACCTCTTCTTCTAGTTCACCTTGCAAGAAAGCATTCTTGACATCCATTTGCCACAATTCCCACTCAAGATTAGTAGCAACAGTAAGTACAACATTGACAGAATGAAGCTTAGCTACAGGAGCAAATGTATCCCTATAATCCTCTCCATATGTCTGAGTAAAACCCCTAGCTACCAGCCTAGCCTTATATCTATCAATTTCACCATTGCTTTTGTATTTAATAGTAAAAATCCATTTAGAACTTACAGCCTTCTTCCCTTTTGGTAATGTGGCTGAGGCATATGTACCATTCTTCTCCATAGCTTGTTTCTCAGCTGAAATAGATTCCCTCCATTCCTTTATTGACATAGCTTCTTCATATGTCTTTGGGATCTGTTCATTGTCAAGACTAGAAATAAAAGCAACATGAGTAGAAGGTAAGTATGCAATATTACAAACTCCCTGATCATGATGTTGTACAATATTTCCATTGTAGAACACAGGTGGATTTCTTTGTCTTGTACTTCTCCTTAAAACATTAGGTGGAGCATCCTCTTCCTCTCCACTCAAAATCTCAATGAGAGTAGGTCTTGATCTTGTGGAAGCTGAGGCTGGAATGGAAACATCTCCTACTGAGTCTTGTTGGACATGAGTAGAAGCTTCTCCTCCCCCATGTTCAAGAAGAGGAAGGCCAGGAGAATCAACAGATGGATTTGATGGCTGGGCAGTCGCGGTTGGGCGGGATGGCTGAGAAGACACGGCTGGGCAGTCACGGCTGGACACGGCTGGGCTAGGAGGATCAGAAGCATGAGGACACGGCTGGTGCTGTTGGCCGTGACTGGTGCTGTTGACTGGTGCAGTGGACTGAGGTACATGCTGACTACCTCTTATTCCAATGCTCTCCAAAAGTTTTCTCAAGTATTCAGCTTGGTCTGTTCTTGTTGATGAGATGTCTTTAAATTGTTCCCAAGTCCCTTCCTCATAAAAACTTTTGTCTTCTTGGAACTTCACATCTCTAGACACCAGAACCCTTCTAGTCTCAGGGTCATAACATTTATATCCTTTTTGAGTGGAGGAATATCCAATGAACATAGCCTTTACACTTTTTGGTTCAAGCTTGTTCCTTTGTTCCCTAGGTATCAACACAAAGCAAACACACCCAAAAACTTTCAAATGATCAATAGTGGGTTTAGTGTTGTTTAATACCTCAAATGGGGATAAATCATCAAGGACTTTTGTAGGTGTCCTGTTGATTAAGTAGCAGGCTGCTACAAGTGCATCCCCCCAAAATCGCTTAGGCACCTTCATGTGAAACATTATAGTTCTCACAACCTCCATTAGGTGCCTGTTCTTTCTTTCAGCAACTCCATTTTGCTGTGGAATATAAGGGCAGCTTGTCTGATGTTCTATGCCATGTTTAGCTAGATGATCCTTAAGTCTGGTACTAGTATACTCCCCACCATTATCTGTTCTAAAACACTTGATTCTAGCATTGTATTGATTAGTAACATATGCTTGAAAATTTAAAAATGCATCATACACTCTATCTTTAGAACTAAGAAGAGTAACCCATGTATACTTGGACTTTTCATCAATAAATGTCACAAAATATTTATGGTTTTCTCTAGATGGAAATGGGGATGTCCACACATCAGAATGCACCAATTCAAAACAATTTTCATATTCATGTATTGATTTTTCAAAAACAGTTTTACAATGTTTTCCAAGGATACATGAATCACACAAATCTTTTGACATTTTTAAACCAGGCACAATTAATTCAAGAGCTCTTGGATGAGGATGTCCTAGTCTAGCATGCCACAAATCTGAATTATTTCTAAAAACATGCGATTTTAAAGTTGATTCTACTACATTACAACTAGCCATATTATCAAGCACATACAAGTCATCTTTTGTAGTTCCTTGTCCAAAGCACCTTCTAGTTTCAATATCCTGGAAATAAAAATCATTAGGACCAAATATAGCATGACAATTCAAGTCAGTAGTAGCTCTTTTAACTGAGAGCAAGTTAGAGGTAAATGAAGGCATATAAAATGCCTTAGATTCTTTATCAAACAATTTCAATTTTCCTATTCCTTTGATTAGTACTTTAATTCCATTTGCAATAAGAACATTCCCTAGGGCAGGTTCTACATTTTCTAGCAAATCTAAATCACTAATCATGTGATGAGAAGCACCAGAATCAACAACCAAAGATTTAGAAGCATTTGATGTATAAGAAGTTTGAAAAGAAGCATGAAAAGTTTTACCCATCGCATGGTGTGACATGGTGTTGCTGGCGCCTGATTGAGAAGTAGAATGACTACATAAGGCCGCCTTTGAGGACACCACACCATGCGCTTGCCTAGCTGAGGGGATGGACAGTTGTTGTGGTGGGCGTGAGGCAAAAGATGGTTTAAGGTGAGGGTGAATTTCCCATCAATCTTTCTTTGCATGTCCCTCCTTCTTGCAGTGATCACAAAATGGCCTCCTCTTCTTAAAACCATTTGTTGACCTGAAAGAACTTTTGTGAGCAGCTACTAGTTCAGCTTTATTGCCAAACAATCCATGTGATCCTTGCTCCTTTTGAATTTGAGCACACACTTCCTCCAAGCTAGGCAACTTATCAGACCTGAGAATATGCTTAATAAGATCTGAGTAAGTAGAATTAAGAGTTAAAAGTAACCCAAACACCTTATCTTGTTCTTTTCTTTCAAGGAGAACAAGTGGTTCAATAGTGGCTGGCCTTAGCATTTCTAGCTCAGCCCACAAGGCTCTGAATGAGCCATAGTGCTTTGTGAATTCAGCATCCTCCTGCCTTAATTCATTTAAAGCTTTCTTCACTTCAAAAATTCTCAAAAGATTAGTAGTATTACCATACACCTTAAGCAAAGTGTCCCAAAGTTCTTTTGCATTTTCACAAAAAGAATAAGCTTCTAAGAGATCACTAGCAAGAGAATTTTGTAATATAGAAAGTACCAACTGATCTTCTTGGTACCATTTGGCTTGTGCTGCATCAGTCACCTCAGCCACTTCATTGTCTCCAATGCCATTTGTGGCAATGTGGTTCCATAGACCTTTACCACCTAATGTAGTTTTCATGGTCCTAGACCATAAGAGATAATTTGCTCCATGTAGAATGACTGGAGCTCTAAGAGTTGTTTGAATCTCCATGCTTAGCAAGTAAAATTGGTCAGTAAATCAGGTAAGTAAAATTGAGTATAGAACCGGCTTGGTCTCGTGTGGTCACGCGAGGTCACTGGTCATGCACAGGTTGCTTGGTCTCGTGTGGTCAATGGTCACGCTTTGTTGCCTGAGTTTGTATTGATCACTTCCTAAGCACACACTCTTGTATGTACCTGCAGGTTAGTGTGAACTATACAAGGAGGCAATATAAATGCAAGAAAAATTCGAATATAGTGCAAGACAAGAGAGGTAACTAATAACTACTTGTAGTTCAAGTAACTACCAACAACCTAACTGATTTTAACCAACACTTACAACAAGATATGAACAGATTAAAACAACCTAACAGTCAATCTTAACCAGATTTAATCAATCAAATTCGAAATAATTGTTTAGAATCAATTTATTTCTCAAGAAATTCAATTAATACAATTCCAAGATTAACTAAACTGAACAAGGAATTCAAGAAAATCAATCTTGAATACGAAAACTATTCTGATTGACTTGAAATTTCGTGACAATCCTCACAAGATACTAATTAAACTTTCCAGTTCAAGAATTTTAAAGAAAACTAAGAAAGAATTAGAGATATATCACAAGGATCTTGATACAGATGAATTCGGACGACTCTCAGGAAAACTTCAAGAAAACCCTTTAAACTCAATGAAATCGAGTTCTGCTTTCTTTAAACAGAAACTAGACTCACGGGGCTTGATTTTAGATTTTTGAAAATCACGATTTGATGAAAAATTTACGAAGATATGACCTGGGGAATGTAGGGGTACAAAACGAACGCGATCACGAACACCTCTTAGAAGAAAATTCGTATCTTTTGATTCCCTGAACCAAATGATGCGATTTTGGTGTCTATGGATGCGGAATTCGCCGATGTAAACTCCAGAAAAAGCCGATCGTCAATTGGAGTCGTGGATTGATCGCATTTTGATTTACAAGATGACGTTCGAAATTTATCCAGAAACAGATGAAGAACAAGATGGATTCTTGTTGAATTAATGAAAGAATGATGAAAATTTCCCAGATTTGATGTAACCTGGCTCTGATACCATGAAAGAATATGAGTTTTAGAGATTTGTAGAATGAGAGAATGAGAGATTAGAGAGAATTAGAGAATTAGAGAAAAGAATGATTTTATTAGAGAATGAGAATTATGAATTCTTACTTACAAAATGTGAAGGGAGTAAGGTATTTATACTAATCTAATCTAGGCTTGTTTGGATACAAGGATAGCCTTATATATAAATGGCTTACAAGGATAATATAATTCTATAATACAAACAAGCCTTAGACACTCCCTTTGACACAGTTATAAATAGCCATTTAATCACAATTAAAGGCATCCATAATTTCATCACTTCTTCTTCATTCCAACAATACCTATGTATATCGAGTGAGATGATGATATAATCGAGGAAAGCTCTAAAAATTGATCAATAAGGACTCAAAAATCACTCGAATCCGTTAGGAATTGAAGAAGTTATGGTTGATTTAAAAAAAATTTGGTTTGGGAGTGTGTTCGTCGTGAGGGAGAGAAAGAGGGAGTAAAAGTGTTGTTTTTTTTATTTGTTTTGGGCAATATGAGGTTTATAGTAGATGTTTTTCCGGTTCAATTCGAGTAAAACCAAACCGGTGAACTTACGTGGAGGGCGATCGATCGATCCTCAGTTAGACAGATCGATCGCGTGATTGATTGATCTTATGCGGGTGGATCGATCTTGTTGAATGACGGCTTTTTTACTTTTGGGTTGATCAATCGATCTGTGGTGGGACCGATCGATCTTGTTCTACGCATAAAAATTCTTCAACCTTAGATTGACCAATCTTGTGCATTCGATCGATCTTGGTTAAGTCCGCAAAAATTCGGATTGATCGCGATCGATCAATCGACTATGCCATCGATCTATCTTGTTGCTAATTAACTGTCCATCAAGCAAAACAAAAACTAGATCAGCAAAACTAAGTTCTAAACTACAAAAAATCATAAATATTTACATAAAGATACATGGGTTGCCTCCCTAGAGCGCTTGTTTAACATCACTAAGCTTGACGACCTGGGATTTGAGTTTATGCAGGGAGAGGTTCTGAGAGACAAAACTTGCAGGTTCTCACTCTTGTCTTTGGTTGCCAAGTAATGTTTGCATCTCTGCCCATTGACTGTGAATTCTCCTCCAGACTTATTCCAAAGGACCACCGCTCCATAGGGTCTGACTTCTTTAATAACAAATAGTCCTGACCATCTTGATTTTAAATTTTCCGGAAAGAGTTTCATTCTGGAGTTGAATAGCAGGACTTGGTCTCCTTCTTTGAAATCTAGTCTTAGGATCCTTTTGTCATAGAAGGCCTTTGTTTTCTCCTTATAGATCCTTGAGCTCTGGTACGCTGCTTGCCTTGTCTCCTCAAGTTCTTCCATATCAATCATGCGTTTTTCAAAGTTGAGTAACTTCGTAGCCCACAATACTTACCGGGAGATGACAGCCTTTTCCATACAGCATATTGAATGGGGTGGTGCCAATGGGGGTCTTGTAGGCAGTTCTATATGCCCATAGAGCATCATCAAGCTTAGATGCCCAATCCTTTCTGGATTTTCCAACTGTCTTCTCAAGGATTTCTTTAATCTGCTTGTTCGATACTTCCACCTATCCAGATGTCTGAGGGTGATAAGGTGTAGCCACTTTATGCCTGACTCCATGTTTCTTCCGCAAAATTTCAAAGACTTTGTTGATGAAATAGCTTCCTCCGTCACTGATCACAACTCTTGGGACCCCAAATCGAGGAAAAATTATGCTCTTGAACAGCTTGATAACCACCTTCGCATCATTAGTAGGACTGGCAACAGCTTCCACCCACTTAGAGACATAATCAACTGCCACTAAGATGTATTTGTTGTTGTAAAAGGATGGGAATGGTCTCATGAAGTCAATCCCACACACATCAAATATCTCAACCTCAAAAATGGGATTCTAGGACATCTCATTTTTCCTGCTCATGTTGCCTTTTCGCTGACATGCATCACACCTAGTAATATGGTCATGAGCATCTTTAAACATCGTAGGCCACCATAACCCAGCCTGCAGTATCTTCTGGACAGTCTTGAAAGTAGCAAAATGTCCACCATATTCAGAACCATGACAATGTGTCAAGATTCCTACAATTTCTTCCTCATGAATACATCTTCGAAAAAGATGGTCCTTGCACTGCTTGTATATGTATGGCTCATCCCAGTAGTATTGTTGTACATCTTGGAAAAACTTCTTCTTGTTGTACCCTTGAAGCTCTGGAGGTGGAATTCCGCAGGACAGGTAGTTTACAAAGTCTGCATGCCAAGGAAGACTCAACTCTACGACATTAGTCTCTAAAAGGTTGTCCAACTCGTTGTCTACAATCTGAAGCATCTGAATTGTGTGAATCTGCTCTTCAGGCAACGAGTCATTGATAGGCAGAGTCTCTGGAATCCTCATTCGAGATAGATGGTCAGCAACTCCATTTTCTATTCCTTTCTTGTCTTTGATTTCCAAGTCGAACTCTTGCAGATGTAGTATCTACCTCAAAAGTCTCGGTTTTGCATCCTTCTTAGCCAGTAAGTGTCTCAATGCAGCATGATATGTGTGTACTATCACTTTAGAGCCAACCAGATATGTTAGAAACTTCTCAAACGCATACACAATCGCTAGTAGCTCCTTCTCAGTTGTAGCATACTTCGTTTGTGCATCGTCTAGTGTTCTGCTGGCGTAATAGATCATATTCAGCTTCTTATCTTACTTCTGTCCCAAGACTGCTCCTACAGCATAATCGCTTGCATCACACATCACCTGAAAGGGAAGATCCCAGTCTGGTGGTTGCACTATTGGAGCACTTGTCAAGGCTTCTTTCAGCTTCAAAAAAGTTGTCATGCACTCCTCATCAAACATAAACTATGTATCCTTGCACAGAAGTCTTGTGAGTGGTCTGGCAATGCTAGAGAAATCTTTAATAAATCTTTTGTAGAAACCAGCATGCCCGAGAAAACTTATAATTTCTTTGAAAGATTTCGGAGGTGTGAGTCTGGTTATGACATCAATCTTAGCTCTGTCCACTTTTATCCTAGCTTCTGAAATCTTTTGTCCAAGTACAATTCCCTCCTTGACCATGAAGTGACATTTCTCCCAATTCAAAACTAGGTTTGTCTCCTCACATCGTTTTAGTACCCTGCATAAATTCAAAAGACAGACAGCAAAAGAAGAATCATACACAGAGAAATCATCCATGAATACTTCCATTATCTCCTCAATCATTTAAGAGAAAATAGACATTACGCATCTTTGAAAAGTCGCAGGTGCGTTACATAATCCATATGGCATCCTCTTCTAAGCAAATGTACCATAAGGACAACTAAATGTCGTCTTTTCCTGATCCTGAGGATGAATGGGTATTTGAAAGAATCCAGAATACCCATCAAGAAAACAGTAGTACAAATGATTAGCCAATCTCTCTAACATCTGATCAATGAATGGTAATGGAAAATGATCTTTCCTAGTTGATGCATTCAATTTTCTATAGTCAACGCACATCCTATGACCGATGATAGTTCTAGTGGAGATCAATTCGTACTTCTTATTTTTAATCACAGTAATATCCCCTTTTTGGAACTACATGCACAGGGGAGACTCAATTGCTATCTGAAATGAGATAAATGATTCCTGCTCCTAGCAATTTCAAGATTTCTTTTTTAACTACCTCTTGTAAATTTGGATTCAATCTTCGTTGATGTTCAATTGACGACTTAGAATCATCTTCTAAATATATTTCTATGCATGCACAATGATGGAGAAATTCCTTTGATATCTCCTTAAGAGTAACCTAAGGCTTACCTATACTTTTTAAGTTCATCCAACAACATAGACATTTCATTATCATACAGAGAAGCACTAACTATCACTGGGTAAGTAGAGTTTGTTCCAAGAAAAGCATACCTTAGCCCCGGTGGTAGTGGTTTGAGTTCCAGCTTTGGTGCATTTTCCTCGCTCCAATCGTCAGTACTGCTAGTCGTACCAGTGCTAGCTTTTGGAACTTCCAACTTCGATATAATCTCTCCTTTCAGCGGCTTGTGAGAATCCAGAATCCGCTCATACAGCTCCACTTCCTCGTTAGTCCTGATCGATTTTGCAGACTCCTTGGTAAGATCTAATTGAAGGGAGTCCTCAACAACTAACTCCTCCAGATACTCGTCTTCCATATCCTCCAGTATCTCAATGTAGAAAACTTTCTTTTCTATCGTTGACTTCTTCATGACTTCAAGTATGTCAAATTTTAGTACAGAGGACCCTAAATTCAGATCAATAATCCCCTTCTTCACATTGATAATTGCTCAATCTGTGGCTAGGAATGGACGTCCAAGGATGATTGGGTCTGTAGGTTCGTCATCCATTTCTAATACCACAAAATCGGTAGGGATTATGCAGTCTCTTACCTTCAGAGGAAAGTATTCTAGAATACCAATGGGATACCGAATAGACATGTATGCCAGCACCAGTGAGATCCTGGTCTTCTTGAAGTCTGTCAGTCCTAATTTCTTCGACACAGTCAGTGGCATCAGACTAACACTTGTTCCCAAATCAACTAGATATTTCTCAAAGCTTAGAGGTCCAATAGAGCAAGGCGATGTAAACTTCCAGGATCCTTGAGACTCCTAGGCCAATTGTTCTGAATTATCGCGCTGCTCTCATGATTGATTTGTACCATAGCTTCCTTCAGTGCTTTCTTCTTGGTCACTATGTCTTTAATAAGCTTGTTGTTGATTGGACAGTGTAGAACAAGATCCATGAGGGGCATTGTGACTTAGAACTGTTCCCAGCAGCTTCTTGAACTTCTCGAACTCCATCTCTAGGATTTGTTTCTTAAACCTTCCAGGGAATGGAAGTTTTGGCTCATAAGGTGGGAACACAAAGTCAGTTGTCTCCCCTGTAGCTTTGCCTCTGTAAGCTTTAACATTCACAGCGATGCCTTTTTCCGCATGAGTTTATTCTTCAGCCTCTTCACCAGCTATATCCTCTGCCGCTGTCTCAGTAGGTGTGTCATCCAATCCAGATTTCTTCCCTGTTGCTCATCCACTTGACAATTCCTTTCCACTTCTCAATGTATGGCTTTTCAGTACTCCTTGGGATTGGGTTCAGAGTGTCCAGGTAGAACCCTTTTTCCATTGCTTCTTGAGGATGAAACCACCTGAGCAATCTGATTTTCCAGTCCTTTTACATGCGTCGCCAGTCCTTCAAACTTGAAGTTCAGATCATTGTAACAAGCTTTCATCTCAGGAATCTCTTTCTTTGTTCCCCTTTGTCCTTCCAGCAGCTGCTTCAGCATGTTCTTCACTTCATCATCCTGAGGAGGTTGATTTGAATTGCCTCCCCTCTTCTGGAAGTTACTGAGTTGTGTTTAAAGGGGCTTGATTGCCAAAGTTTGAGTATCCTTTGGATTGATTATTCGCTTGTCCTTGATAGCTCTCTTAGTTGTTTTAGTTGTTCCTCTGGAAGTTCCCTTGACCTTGTTGGTTGAAAGGTCTAGGTTGGAAACTGCTTTGTCCTTGCTGGTTCGGTTTTTTGGACTGATAACTCTGACCCTGATTCTGATACCCATGTACATGCTGCTTCAGGATCAGTGGATAGACCTGATCTTGTGGATTCTCCACATTCTGGATCCTGTAGGACAGGTTTTTGTTACAAGGCTTATATTGATAGCCTCCCTGATTTCCCACATAGCTATCTTCTTCAGGGTTTCCTTCCAAGGTCTCCATTGTAGGGTCATGATAGTCTGGTTGGTAGGCATCTTGTTGATCCACAAAGTCGACTTGTCTCTGGTTCAAGTGCAGAACCTTGTCCAGCCTATCCAGCTTTTTGTTGATCTCCTTAAGATTCTGATCCTCCAGCTTCACACTCCTTGATGACCTATCATAGTCTTCATTATAACACTGGTTACTTTGAGCTAGGTTCTCAATCAGCTGCTCTCCTTGGTTAACATCCAAGTTAGCAAAACTCTCATAGCTCGCTGTATCTAGAGCTATTCTGAACTTCTCATGAACTCCTCCATGAAAAATTCCCAGCAATGCATCTTTTTCTACCCCATGATGAGGACATGCTCTTGTGTATCCCTTCAGACGATACCAGGCTTCATAGAATGACTCATTTCGTCCCTGTCGGAAGGTAGTGATGTCATTCCTTATTTTAGTTGTGTTCTGCTTGGGAAAGAATTTATTAGTGAATTCTTTCTTGCACAAAGCCCATGTAGAGACCAATTCTGAAGGCACATTATGTTCCCATTGAGCTGCTTTGTCTCCTAAAGAGAATGGGAATAGCATCATCTTAATTTGAACCAGAGACAAGTCCATTTCCTCCTCTAGTCGGTCTTGAAGATTGACACAGAATTGGGTAGATAAACGATCGATTGATCGCTTAATGCAAGATCGATCGATCTCTTCACTTCAAAGGGTAGTGCAGGTTTGATCATCATTTGAGCCCATTCATCCAAGCGACACGTTATTTTCATTCTCGCATTGTTGCACTAGCTACCGGTGTCTTCACAAACTCCGAAAAACATTCCTAACTTGCTTTGTATCCTCTAATGCATATGAGCCTAAATGTGTCATAAAATATGAAATCTAATGGTTAAATCATGCAAGTTATGTACAAAATGATTTATTAAAACTGCCAAAATGTGGATTTATCAGGCATCATTACCTCTATCTATATAAAATTGCTCTATCATGTACCTTGATTTAACCGTATATTTCTCATTCTTTGTAAAATGCCATCCGTTTGTGTCCAGATTTTTGGCATGACTCAGTGCTACAGACTGAATAAGAATCATATCCTCATAAACAATAGTTGCTTCGAGCAATCGTTTATTCCAAGCTTTAGAATCAGTGTCAATTAATATTGGACAATAAAAAGAATATAGGTAGCTGTTGAATTTGCATATTGCTGATCTCGGGTGAGAGGCAGGGATCCAATGATCATTGCATACGTAAATGTCTGAACATGTTCTAACACTGTTGATTAGATATTTTTTAACCAGAGATCTAGCTGAAATAATACTTCTCCATCTATAATAAGGAATGTCTGATCTTATTGGAATTTCAGAAGTACCAATTTTTGAAAACCCGTGAAAATAATTAATTTGGTTAATCCATAAAGTGTCATAGCTGTTTGCTAGCAAAGCAAAATCATAGACTGCCCTAAACCTAAGCCACCTTCCTTTTTACTTCTACACAACTTATTCAATGATAATTAGCGCATTCCTTTATTATTTTCACTCGCACTCAAACAAAAAAAATCAGCTGTTACGCTCGTTAATTTTTTAGCAACAATAATTGGTAATAAAAAACAGGACAGTACATGAGTTGGTAATGCTGTTAAAACTTATTTAATTAGCATTAAAGGGTTTCAAATCATGAGGAAAGTGATAATTGTCGGTGCAACGTTTTTCATGAACAGATATGGCGGTATACTAGTGTTTGCCACATCTCAAGATCCTAATCGTCTCCATTATTTTATAGTGTTTACTATACTTGATGGTGAAAATAAAACAAGTTGGTACTGCTTTATCAAGATGGGAAAATCCGTAGTAGTGAACTCTTCCAAAAAGGTATTATGAGTGACAGAAATCCAAGCCTCATCAATGCCATAACATATGTGTATGTGAGCGCTCATCATAGATATTGTATATGGTATTTGTCACAAAATGTGAAACTCATACTAAAAACGTCAACAAAGACGTAGTCTCATGAAAATTCATAAAGTGCATTAGACTTTACACAGTGGCTGAGTTGAACTGTGCTTATTAGTGCTATTAAAACTATATATTATTTTGCGGCGAAGTATCTAGAGGACACTGTTGGAATGAAGAAGAAATGAGAAATTTATGGAAGCCTTTTATTATAAATAAATGGCGATTTGTTTTTATGTGAATGGGAGAGTCTAAGGCTTGTTTGTATTATAGAATTATGTTATCTTTGTAAGCCATTTAAGTATAAGGCTATCCTTGTATCCAAACAAGCCTAGACTAAGTGTAGTATAAATACCTTACTCTCTTCACATTTTGTAAGTAAGAATTCATAATTCTCATTCTCTAATAAAATCATTCTTTTCTCTAATTCTCTAATTCTCTCTAATTCTCTCTAATCTTTCATTCTCTCATTCTACAAATCTCTAAAACTCATATTCTTTCATGATATCAGAGCCAGGTTACATCAAATCTGGGAAATTTTCATCATTCTTTCATTGATTTAACAAGAATTCATCTTGTTCTTCATCTGTTTCTGGATCAAGTTCGAACGTCATCTTGCAAATCAAATTTCGATCAATCCACGACTCCAATTGACGATCGGCTTTCTCTGGAGTGTGCATCGGCGGATTCCGCATCCATAGCCACCAAAATCGTATCATTTGGCCCAGGGAATCAAAAGATACGAATTTTCTTCCAAAAGGTGTTCGTGATCGCGTTCGTTTCGAACCTCTACATTCCCCAGGTCATCTCGACGTCAATATTTCATCAAATCGTGAATTTCAAAAGCCTAAACTCAAGCCCCTTGAGTTTAGTATCTGTTTAAAGAAAGCAGAACTTGATTCCATTGCGTTTTAAAGGTTTGCTTGAAGTTTTACTGAAAGACGTTCGAAAATACCTGTCTCAAGATTCTGGTGATATAATTCTAATTCTTTCTCAGTTTTCTTTAATTCTTTGAATCTGGAAAGTTTTATTAGTATCTTGTGAGGGTTCCTTCGAAATTTCAAGTCAATCCAATAGGTTTAGGGTTTCAAGATTGATTTTCTTGAATTGCTTGTTCAGTTTTGGAAGTCTTAAAATTTGATTCCTTGAATTCATCAAATTTTCTAGGGTTTAAATTCGAATTTTCTTTAATTGAATCTTGATAAAGTCAAATTTAATATTCTCAAATTGTTACAATTCTGGTTAATTGAGTTGTTAGGATCAGTTACAGGTGGTTTTAGGTAGTTAGTGGTGGTTACACTTGAATTGTGATATTGGCGCAAATTTTTTTTTAAGGAGGAGGACATATATTCTTCTCCTTGCTTACTAATTCCTGTTCTTGCAAGTTGTATTGAGTAATTGTACAGGAATTAAATCGTGTCCAGACCAAGCTGAGTGTTTACAACTTGACAAGCACACTTGTTTACATACCTGATCACGAGTGGGAGCTGAAGTTTACGTGTGTTCCACGGTTGCTTGTGGGAGCGCTTGTGGGAGACTTGAAACTTGTGATCAGTTTAACCGAGAGTGTGACCAAGGATTCAAGTGCGTGACCACGCCCACCAAGATACCAAGTCGCGACCAGCGAGTGGTTTTGTCCACACCAAGCCGGCTTACTGACCAATTCAGACCTCGCCAAAGTTTGTTTTGGAATCACAATTTGTGACCTGAATTACTGATCATTTTTTTTTTAAAACATGGAAATACAGACATCTCTTAGAGCTCCAGTCATTCTACATGGAGCCAATTATCTCCTATGGTCAAGGACCATGAAAACCACATTAGGTGGTAAAGGTCTTTGGAACCACATTGCCACAAATGGAATTGAAGACAATGAAGTGGCTGAAGTGACTGATGCAGCACAAGCCAAATGGTACCAAGAAGATCAGTTGGTACTTTCTATTTTACAAAATTCTCTTGCTAGTGATCTTTTAGAAGCTTATTCTTTTTGTGAAAATGCAAAAGATCTTTGGGACACTTTGCTTAAAGTGTATGGTAACACTACTAACCTTTTGAGAATTTTTGAAGTGAAGAAAGCTTTGAATGAATTAAGGCAGGAGGATGCTGAATTCACAAAGCACTATGGCTCATTCAGAGCTTTGTGGGCTGAGCTAGACATGCTAAGGCCAGCCACTATTGAACCACTTGTACTCCTTGAAAGAAAGGAACAAGATAAGGTGTTTGGGTTACTTTTAACTCTTAATTCTACTTACTCAGATCTTGTTAAGCATATTCTCAGGTCTGATAAGTTGCCTAGCTTGGAGGAAGTGTGTGCTCAAATTCAAAAGGAGCAAGGATCACATGGATTGTTTGGCAACAAAGCTGAACTAGTAGCTGCTCACAAAAGTTTCTTCAGGCCAACAAATGCATCTAAGAAGAGGAGGCCATTTTGTGATCATTGCAAGAAGGAGGGACATGCAAAGAAGGATTGCTGGGAACTTCACCCTCATCTTAAGCCTTCTTGGGCTTCACGTCCACCACAGCAGCCGGTCATCTCCTCAGCCAGGCAAGCCTACGGTTTGGTGTCCTCCAAGGCAGCCGTCTGTAGCCATTCTCCTTACCAACCAGGCGCCAACAACAACACCATGTCACAAGCATCAGATTTTGTGACAAAATCAGATTTGGAAGCCCTCATTAAGGCAATAAAGGAGAGCAATGTGATGGGTAAAACTTTTCATGCTTCTTTTCAAACATCTTATACATCTAATACTCCTAAATCCTTGGTTGTTGATTCTGGTGCTTCTCATCACATGATTAGTGATCTAGATTTGCTAGAAAATGTAGAACCTGCCCTAGGGAATGTTCTTATTGCAAATGGAATTAAAGTACCAATCAAAGGCATAGGAAAATTGAAATTGTTTGATAAAGAATCTAAGGCATTTTATATGCCTTCATTTACCTCCAACTTGCTCTCAGTTAAAAGAGCTACTACTGATTTGAATTGTCATGCTATATTTGGCCCAAATGATTTTTATTTTCAGGATATTGAAACTAGAAGGTGTTTTGGACAAGGAACCACAAAAGATGACTTGTATGTGCTTGATAATATGGCTAGTTGTAATGCATTAGAATCAGTGTTTCAGGCGCATGGTTTTAGTACTGATTCAGATTTGTGGCATGCTAGACTAGGACATCCTCATCCAAGAGCACTTGAATTAATTGTGCCTGGTTTAAAAATGTCAAAAGAATTGTGTGATTCATGTATTCTTGGAAAGCATTGTAAAACAGTTTTTGAAAAATCAATACATAAATATGAAAATTGTTTTGAATTGGTGCATTCTGATGTGTGGACATCCCCATTTCCATCTAGAGAAAATCATAAATATTTTGTGACATTTATTGATGAAAAGTCCAAATATACATGGGTTACTCTCCTTAGTTCCAAAGATAGAGTGTATGATGCATTCATAAATTTTCAAGCATATGTGACTAATCAATACAATGCAAGAATTAAGTGCTTTAGAACAGATAATGGTGGGGAGTACACAAGTACCAGACTTCAGGAACATCTAGCTAAGCATGGCATTGAGCATCAGACAAGCTGCCCTTATACTCCACAGCAAAATGGAGTTGCTGAAAGAAAGAACAGGCACCTAATGGAGGTTGTGAGAACTATAATGTTCCACATGAAGGTGCCTAAGCGATTTTGAGGGGATGCACTTGTAGCAGCATGCTACTTAATCAACAGGACACCTACAAAAGTCCTTGATGATCTATCCCCATTTGAGGTATTAAACAACACTAAACCCACCATTGATCATTTAAAAGTTTTTGGGTGTGTTTGCTTTGTGTTAATTCCTAGGGAACAAAGGAACAAGCTTGAACCAAAGAGTGTAAAGGCTATGTTCATTGGATATTCCTCCACTCAAAAAGGATACAAATGTTATGACCCTGAGACTAGAAGGGTCATGGTGTCTAGAGATGTGAAGTTCCAAGAAGACAAAAGTTTTTTTGAAGAAGGAACTTGGGAACAATTTAAAGACATCTCATCCACAAGAACAGACCAAGCTGAATACTTAAGGAAACTTTTGGAGAGCATTGGAATAGGAGGTAGTCAGCATACACCTCAGTCAAATGTCCCAGCAGGTAATCCAAGCCCCTCAGTCACGGCTCCTCAGAATCACCCTCACGGCTTTACAGATCCGGGTCTATCCGGCATGGCGGATACCTCTGGCCCAGCCGCTTCCTCACAACCTATGTCACGGCCAACTCTTGGTTCACCTGGGCTTCCTCCTCTTGAACATGGGGGGGGAGAAGCATCTACTCATGTCCAACAAGACTCAGCAGGAGATGATTCCATTCTAGCTTCAGCATCCAAAAGATCAAGACCTACTCTCGTTGAGATCTTGAGTGAAGAGGAAGAGGATGCTCCACCTACTGTTCTAAGAAGAAGTACAAGACAAAGAAATCCACCAGTCTTCTACAATGGAAATGTTGTAGTACATCATGATCAGGGAGTTTGTAATATTGCACACTTACCCTCTACTCATGTTGCTTTTATTTCTAGTCTTGACAATGAGCAGATTCCAAAGACATATGAAGAAGCTATGTCTATAAAGGAATGGAGGGAAGCTATCTCAGCTGAGAAACAAGCTATGGAGAAGAATGGTACATATGCCCCAGCCACATTACCAAAAGGAAAGAAGGCTAATGCTTTCTTGCAAGGTGAACTAGAAGAAGAGGTTTACATGTCACCTCCACCTGGCCTAGAGGATGAGGTAGGAACCGGTAATATACTGAGACTAAGGAAGGCTATTTATGGCCTTAAACAATCTCCAAGAGCATGGTACCACAAATTAAGTGTTACTTTGATGGATAAAGGCTTCAAAAGGTCTGAAGTGGAACATACTCTTTTTACATTAAAGAGTAAGGAAGGTATTATAGTAATTCTTATTTATGTAGATGATATAATCATATCTGGTAGTGATAGTGTTGGTATTGCATCTACTAAAGATTACTTAAAGAGTGTCTTTGACATAAAGGATTTAGGTGAACTTAAATACTTTCTAGGAATTGAAGTATGTAGGTTTAAGGAAGGTCTCTTTCTTTCTCAAAGGAAATATGTTGTAGATCTTCTAACATCCACAGGTATGATGGAAGCTAAGCCAGCCAAAACACCCTTAGAGGAAGGTTATAAAATCGCCACTAAGGGGGAGCTAGAGGAGGAAATTGATTTTCATGATCCTAAGCTCTATAGGAAAGTGGTTGGTAAGCTTATTTATCTAACCATTACAAGACCAGATTTATGTTTTGCTGTGAATCAGGTATCTCAACATATGCAAGGGCCAAAAATGAGGCATTGGGACATGGCCATGCGGATTCTAAGATATCTCAAAGGCACACATGAACAAGGTATTTGGATGGGTAATAATAAAAACACAAATGTGGTTGGTTATTGTGATGCAGATTGGGCAGGAGATAGGGAAGATAGGAGGAGTACTACTGGCTATTGTACTTTCATAGGTGGTAACCTTGTGACTTGGAAAACCAAGAAGCAAAAGGTTGTTTCATGCTCTAGTGCAGAATCAGAATATAGAGCAATGAGGAAGCTCACTACTGAATGCATCTGGCTGAAACAAATTTTGGGAGATTTAGCTGTGAAGTGTGAGGAGCCTATCACCATTCATTGTGACAACCAATCCGCCATTCACATAGCCTCAGATTCAGTGTTTCATGAAAGGACTAAGCACATAGAAGTGGACTGCCACAAAGTAAGGGAAGCTATTGTGAAAGGTATCATCTTACCTTGCTATACAAGGAGTGAGGATCAATTGGCTGATATATTCACCAAGGCAGCATCTCTGAAAGTTGGTACATCAATCTATCCAAGACTTGGTCTCATGTCCATTCCATACCCATGATCCCAACATAAAGTATTATACTCTTTTTCCCTAAGAAAAGGTTTTGTCCCAATTGGGTTTTCCTTTTCTAGGTTTTTAATGAGGTAATACTTCATGGTTACAAGCTTAAATATTTTATGTCTTAAGCTTGAGGGGGAGTGTTGGAATGAAGAAGAAATGAGAAATTTATGGAAGCCTTTTATTATAAATAAATGGCGATTTGTTTTTATGTGAATGGGAGAGTCTAAGGCTTGTTTGTATTATAGAATTATGTTATCTTTGTAAGCCATTTAAGTATAAGGCTATCCTTGTATCCAAACAAGCCTAGACTAAGTGTAGTATAAATACCTTACTCTCTTCACATTTTGTAAGTAAGAATTCATAATTCTCATTCTCTAATAAAATCATTCTTTTCTCTAATTCTCTAATTCTCTCTAATTCTCTCTAATCTCTCATTCTCTCATTCTACAAATCTCTAAAACTCATATTCTTTCAGACACTACTGTGAAAGAAAACTGGACAATGTGTTGTTTTCCATGAAATAGATACAACATAGACACAAGCAACTATATGGAATCTTTAAACAATGTTTTTAAGACCGCGAAAAAGGTATTCTTTGATAGCTATGCTTTACACCATCACTAAAAAAATTCAAATGGATTAATGATCATAGGAAAGTGACCATTTTTGGATCAGTTAAACGTAAAATGGTGCCTTTAGTGGAGAACTATATGCACGATACATGATCTACTGCTGAAAAAAATATTCAATGGAGCTAAACACTTTCGAGTTTGAATATAATGTCGTCAATAATGATGGAAAGCCTTATTCAGTAGACTTACTCTCGAAAATATGCAGTTGAAGGTTGTTCGATATTAGAAGGTATCCTTTTGTGAATGCAATGGCCGTTTTCATTGAATTCAAAAAGGCATGAAGATAGAAGTCAGATATCCAGTTACATGATTTGAGCTTAAATTCTTATTGGTCGGAGCTGTAAGCATTGACATATTACAAGACAATTTATGTAGTGTTGGATATGTTTGAGTGGAATGTCCTATATTATATCAAAGAACTGTATATCATACCACTGGGTCTTATTAAAAAGAAGAGAAGAAAGAAAGTAAAGAGGTTTTCATCGGCTGAGAAAAGGCGTCCAAATATGAAAAACAAATAAAAGACAGTCAAGACAAGGACTCAAATGGTTGTTATTTAAAAAACCTAGTAGTGTTTGATTTGATTTGGAAAACTTTGTAAAACTGGTTTTTCATTTTGTAATACTAATAATTATGTGAACATTTTGTAATACTAATAATTATCTGAATACTGGATAATATTGGTAAACTGATATATTACTAATGAAATTTGAAAATTTTGAAATTATATTTTATAATTTTATTGGTTTTTTAACAAAGAATATAGATAACCTGACATCATAAATCTTACAAATAAATTATATAAGCGTATATTAAGTAAGAAAATATAAAATTATCTCCAAAAACCCTGAAAATTTAAAAATCCTGAAAATAAAATAAAAATCTTGAGAACTCAGAAATTCCAAACACTCAGAAATCACATAAATTCAAAAATCATAAAAATCCTAAAACCCAAAAACTTAAAAATTCCGAGTTTTTGGGATTTACGAGATTTCGAAAATTGCGAGTTTTCAGGATTTACGGATTTTTGGGATTTCTAGATTTTTTGAGTTTTTGGGTTTAAGAAATTTTTGAATTTTTGACTTTCAAAATCCTTAACCCAAAAACTCAAAATCCCGAAATTGAAACTCATACGTCCATTCAAATCAGGTTGTGAAAGATTTTCTGCTTCCTTTCATTGCCTTTTTCACTTCATATATCCAATTTCTAGGTTTATGGTTGGTTAATTATTGAAGATAATAAAATTAAATAATTTAGTGATGTGATTGTTTCTCATTTCTTCTTACATAATTTATAGGGATTGAGAGTTATAACTTCTTCTCAAGTGTTTTTGTTGGATTTTGAATAAGTCTATTAAGATTAAGTCATTGTTTGTTTTGGTGTGGAGTCGTAGAGTCGATTAATAAGGCTAAATTTTAAGAATTGAGTCAAGTTGATTAGTTTGAATTAGTTTGTTGTAGTGTCCTATTTTTTTCTGTTTCAGTTTGCTTGTAAGGCTATTTAAAGCCAACTCTATCGCATTCCAAATATCAGAGAATTATTCAAGAAGCATTATAGTCTCTATTTCAATATTCCTATATGTTTTACATATTGGTATCTTAGCTTTTTCAAAAGAGATCTGATCGAGTGAAACACGGGTTGTTGTGAGTTAAACACGACTGATTGTGAGTGAATTGGTGCAAGAGATGGCATCTGAATAAAAGGAATATTGGAGTGCCACATGTGTGCAAAGTTTCATGGAGATAATGACTATTGGAGTCTACTAATGGAGAACCTGTTACAATCAAAGAAATATTGGAGTGTGATTAATTCAGGTTATCAGGAAACTGGATTCGGTGAAGTGATGCTCGCAGAACAGAAAAAATCATTTATGAGGCAAAAGGAGACAACAATGCAGCTATGACACTCAATGGATGTCAAATATCAAGGGAATGATAGAGTGAAACATGCTCAATTGCAAAGACTTCAAAGAGTCTTTGAGATGTTGGAGATGAATACGGGAGAGTCGGTGACAGATTACTGTGGAAGAGTCACGGTCACGACGAATGATATGCGAAACTATGGAAAAGAGATGCAGGATGTGAAGATTGTCTAACAAATTCTGCGAACACTGATGGAGAATTTTAACTATGTGGTGTGATAAATTGAAGAATCAAAGGACACTGATCAAATGACCGTTGATGAGTTACACGGCTAATTGATGGTATATGATCAGAAGATACGACACAAGAAAGGAGATGAACAAGTGCTGAAGGTTGAAAATAATCAATCACAATATTGGATGTCGAAGAAAAAGAAGAAACTATGGAAGAGAAGGTAGCAGTGTACCAAGAGGAAGAGGAGGCAGATCAGGCTTTAACAAAGCCAACATTGAGTGTTTTAAGTCTTACAAACTGGGGCATTTTCAATATGAATGCCCAACTGCAGAGAGGAGAGTAAACTATGTTGAGGTTGGTGATAGAGAACCACTACTTCTTATGGCATATGCTGATGCACAAGAAAATGATAGTGAATGATTATTGTTTCTGGATTTTGGTTGCTCCAATCACATGGCTTGAAACTAAGATTGGTTCATAGATCTGAATGAGGGTTTTAGAAGTGTGGTAAGGCTTGGGAACAACTCAAAGTTGAAAATGATGGGAAAGAAGATGTTAAACTCGAGATTCATGGAGTGACTCAAATTTTTAGTAATATTTTATTTTTTCAGAATTAATTAATAACTTATTAAGTGGCCAACTACAAGATAAAGGTGTCGACATTCTTATTAGCAAAGGAAAGTGTAAGATTTTCATTCTCGAAAAGGCTTAATCGCAAGTGCCAGAATTAACACAAACTACATGTTCAGTGTGTCTGCAACCATGAAAGCCAATTTGATAAAGTGTTTGAAGATCAAAGAATATGAGATGGTGTGCCTCTGGCACAAATACTATGGACACTTGAATAATACATCCATTCATAACCTGCATGACAAACAATTGGTGAAAGGGCTACCAAAATTGACAGAAGCATCAAAAGTTTGTGGAGTATGCAATATTGAAAAGCAACATCATGAAGTTATGTCCAAAAAAATTCAATGGCGGGCAACAGAAAGGGTGAAGCTCATTCATACATCTTCTTCCTGGGAACAACACCTTTCAACATGATGTATGAAAAAGCTTTTCATCTGCTGGTCAAGCTCGAGTATAAATCCATTTGGGAAACTAAGTTCTTGAACTTTGATATCAAACCTGCATCTGAGAGACGTTTGATTCAATTAAAAGAATTTGATGAAATGTGTCGTGATGCTTATGAGAGCTCCAAATTCGATAAGGAAAAAGAAAAGGCTTTTCATGATAAGAATATAGTGAGGAGAGAGTTCAAGGAATGTGATCAAGAGTTATGGTTTAGTTCGAAATTGAAGCACTTTCCAGGAAAACTTAAATCGAGATGGTCAGGCAAATTAAAGCTTACTTGGCTGATTAAAAGGACGCGTTTGCGGAGAAGATTCCGTTTTTCGATCCTATCTCTGCATAAAAAGCAGTCCATCACGTCAAACTTGAGATGTAAAATAAACGCATTTGGGAGGCAATCCCATTTTATCCTTGCACATATTTCTTCTTGTAGTTTTCTTTATTTATGTTCTTAGTTTCGGTGTTTTATAGTTGCTGATGACTACAAGGATGGAGAAAGGATTGGACATGAACAAGAAGTGAGTTCGAAATTCTGTCAAGTGAGAGTATAAAACATCGACCAAGGTGATATATAGCATGACTGATGAAATTTTCCTGAGTTACGGCTAAAATACATCGACTAAGGTGATCAATAGCATGCCTGATGAAACTGTTCTGAGTTACGGTCAAAATTCATCGACCAAGGTGGTCGATGGTAAGGTCAATTTTAATTAAAAATTGGGCAGGTTTAGTCTGGTTTTACAAAACCACTACCCGAGCTTTTACAAGACCACTTCCTTTTTCTCACGCCATTTGAAGCTTTTCTTCAAAACCACTACCCAAATTTTTTTCTCTTCAAAATTCGATCCCTGTTTTTCAAATTGTGCCTATTAGGTTAATTAATCACCAATTACTGCTTCTTCATATCCTATTCATCAACAAAGCAGAGGTATGAACCCTAAAATTCCATTGTTGTGATTTTGAAGCTCAATTTTTGATTTTTGCTAGAGAATCTGAAATTGAAGGCTTTGGGTAGAGATTATGCTTGATTTAGGCTAGTTATTCATTGGGTAACTTGTTTGGGACACGATTTCATATTGCAATTGGATAATTTTCTTAATTTTGATGAATGTGTGTGGTAAAGATGAGCAAAAAGCGAAAATTCTGTTGAAACTGAAAGGATAGATGGGTTAAATGTGGAAATTTCATGCTCTTGTTGATTTTGATTGTGATTGGAGTTGATTGTTGAATGCTTCTTTCTGATAATGCAAATCACTAGTTTTGTAGTTGTGGAATCCAAGAAATTTTATAACAAGCTTTGCATGTTAGCTAGTTGAGCTGAAGAATATTGTTGCACAACAAATGGTGAACAAATTGATTGATTTTTCTGAGATTGTTTTCTTCCCATTTCAACCACATGATTTCTCTTTCAATTTAAAGGAACAATTCCTCCAAAAGATGCGACATCTAAGAAAGCTGGAAAACACCCAATGACCTCCTCTGACAAATCACCAAAAAAAAAGAGCGATGGGGACACTAAGGAGGCAGATGATGGCACCTCCACTCCATGAGAAAGTTACCAGAGAAATCTTTTTTTATATAGTTTTCTTTGCTTTTTTCTTTTTTGTCTGGAAGTCTTTTTCCTTGGTTTTACTTTCTCACCGATACGGTGAGAAGTAAGTCCGGGGGAGGAGACCGAGTTACTAATCTTCTTCAAGTTGTTTTGTTTTCTTTTTTTTTTGCATTACATATTCATAAAACCATAATATATATATATATATATATATATATATATAATTTGCATTTGTTTAGTGTTCATGTAGGAATGCATTACACTTGCATAGGAAACAATGATGAAAATGTATTCAATAAGCCTATTGATCAACTTGTTAGGTTCAATGTCCAAGTTATTAGTTGTTTGATGCATAAATTTCTTGTTGAAAAGTAAGATTGATCCATCTTTTGAATTTTTGACTTTAGCTTGGCTTTAGTTGAAACATGTTTTGATTTTATGTCATCCCATACATATGGAACCTAATATGAATTTGTATTTATCATGCTTTGAACTCATGGATTTTTCATATACATACTTGGATTTATTTTACCATTTTACCATTTTTGTGATCCAAGTAGCCGGTTTAAACTGGTTCCCATACCCTTAGCCTAATTTCAATTCAAACCAATTATTTGTAGAACGTGTTAGGTAGGAGCCCACAAGATTAGCTTTTCATGTAGTTTTGGCTCATACTTTTTGGGTCAAATAAGACTAGGTGAGAGTTTAATAAGGTGTATGGGAATGTTTATGTATGGATTTTGAAACAAAGAAAAAGGTTAAGATTGAAAGGAAGTGATTGTAAAGGGAATCTAGCAGAGAAAGGGTTTATGAAAGGAGAGAAAACAGTCTAGTAAAAGGTGTTGGAAGTTTGAAAAAGGTTTTTGTAAGCAAAAAGAAAGGAAAAGTGATCAAAAGAAATCAAATGAAAGTATAACCCAATTGTAAGTGAGTCCAAACCCGTTGGACTTGTATAAGTTTTAACCCCTCTCCTAGAAATAAAGACATGCAAGAAATAAGTTGTGAAAGATGTTGAGTTGATCTTAAGGATGGAAAAGATGTGGCAAAGCATTGAAAAGGGTAGTGTTAGGATCATTCTCGGGCTTAGAAATAGTTAAGGTGTAAGGTTTGAGAGTTGTGTATTAGGGTAGATGAGATTATAATCTTGTATGCATCTATTGGAGCTTACCTTTAGCATTTTTATAACTTTATTCCATTTATAGAAAGATCCGTACATTGATCATAATAAACCTATCGATGAATAAATCACTTTTATCTTCTAAACTTTCCCATGACCATATGAGTTCATTGAATGTGTATCGTATGATTCACGGTTTGAAGATAAGTGAATGTTAAAAGGGATGGTGGATTTGAATGCATTGTGTAGATTGAGGTTTGATTTGAATTGAGTGTGATGAGTGTAGCTAAGATTTTTAAGTAGACTTGCTCATCTTGCATCCTAGAACTACAAACTGGACATCGACGTTAACATTTGAGCATATGGCTTTGGCTTTGAGTTCCCAAAAACTCACATACTTTCTCGGTTTGCTGAACGTTTGCTTGATGACAAGCAAAAGGCAAGTCCGGGAGAGTTGATATATGTGCATATTTACCTAGTTCACCTTGGTATTTTGCGTACTTTGACATCATTTATTCACTTATTCGACATCAATTTAGAATAGTTGTTTTATTCATGTATTTTAGTATTAGGATCATGCACATTGCTTATACGGGTTGTTTTTAGCGCCTTTTAGGTGCGTTAGAGCTTTTCAAATGGAAATTCATGTAATGGATGGAAAAGAGAAGCGAAAGATGCATGAAGAATAACTGAAATGGCTAAGGAGATCAATGAGACAAGAATATCGACTTCAAAGGCTGGTGTTGCGACTGATGAAAGGCGTGCCCGCGTACCAGTTTCTCTGTGAAAAAAACATCGATCAAGTGGCTGATGCCTTGGTCGATATTTGCGCGGGATGGATGGATAAATTTAAATTAACCTGGTTCAGTCTAGGTAAACTGCAATTAGTTTTATTTTTAGTATAAATTCGAGATTTTATGTTTATGAAACAACAAGCTTTTAATTTTTGAAACTAAGGAGGCTAAGGATTTGGGTTTAGATTCTCTTGGAACACTTTACTACCCATTTTAAGAATCATTTGGCTAATCTCTTCTTTTCATTATGTTTACTATCATTTATAATTTATTCTGTTTTTCTATGATTATGAGTGAGTAGTCAACTTGAATTGTTTTAAAACTGGTAGATTAGGGGTTCAATTAATGATTGATTCATGCTAGGGTTGCTAGATCCTTCTTAATGATTTAGTTTAATGCAATATTTGACTTGAGAAATTTGAATCCAAGTCTTAGGAAATTTACCGCCCATAAGGTGTTTGATGAAATTTCTGAACAAAATCATTTAAGAGCTTTTCTTCTCTAACCATTGAGAGATGATGTTAGAGTGATTAGTGAGCCAATTGAACCTGATTTTAATGTTTGTTGATGATTGATCTTTCAAATGAGAGTTTTGTAAGATCTATTGTTTATATAGTGATCATTTACAAGAGAGTGTGATGGTCAAGCCTTGTTCATGCTCTAGGGTGTGTTTAATGAAGTCCTTGCTGAATAATTTATCAAGTATTGTTCTCTTGATCAATGTCATTCTATAAAACCGTTCGTTTAAGAGTATAGTTTATCAAGTTTGAAGTGATTTCCTTAGTTTACTTTGTCATTTATAGTTAGATAATATTAGTAACTCAAATTAACCAATTTCAATTCTCTCTTGATTAAGTTAAATTATTGCAATCCTGGTGTATTATTCAAGATTCTCTGCGGAATGAACCTCACGTAATTGAAATAAATAATTGTAGGTGTTTGTTGAAAAATATATTTGATACAAAAACCAGTGCATCATTGTTGAACATAATTTGTTTCACATCCTTGTAGAGCCCAAGTCGCTTCAGTGTCATCACATATGTATCTTGTGGGTTCCATCGCAACATCTAACAACCCTTGTAGTAGTAGGAATCAGTTTGATCATACTGCTCATCCGAGTTCAACGAAATCTGTTTTTATGTGAGCTCAAAGCGTAGACCCTTGGGGCATAGCCATGGTGCAGTATTGGGTAGAGCAGGAGCTGAGTTGCATCCAGCTTAGGCCTTAGCTTTGTTAGCGGGATGGTTTGGGTAACATAATTGAGTTTTCGGAGCCATTGTCTGCAAAATAGCAAACACCAAGAGGGAATGAATTCATCTTCATAGAAGTAAAGCACAAAATTTATGTGAATCAAGAGAAGTTGTTTCAGTTGAATTCACAAAGCCAGTTTTTCACACAATTTAACCCAAATTTCATCACCAATTCCACATGCAAGCAAGATTTTTCTTTACCATTGATACAATAGCTTGAAGTCAGTTTTTCATGCCTTAAATTAAGTCACAAATTGATGTAAGACTCGGAGTTCACCTTGTCTTAAACACACAAATTCAGGAACTAAGGCTGGAGCAGAAGATGAGTGTTGGTAGAGATGAGGGTGAAAGGGGCGATTGACTATCTCAATCTAGTGGGTTGATTGACTCAATCAATCAATGATGAACCAAGAATTTTTGAATAGAAACAGAAGTGCATCTCACACTTAAGAATCTAAAGACAAGAACAAACTCAAAGAACTCTTTGAAGAGAAAACAATTTTCTGTATTAACTTAGATTGAAGAGTGCTTTTTACAACAGATGAAATGAGCTTTATATAGAGCTCTTACAGGTGTATACAATGACGTCTAGAAGGTGTAAAACAATAAAGAAATCAAATAATTGAATATAGTAGCTGTTTTGGACAATAAAGAGCAAATCGGTCATTAATATCAAAAGTGAAGCTTCTCTTGTACCTGGATGGCTTAAGGGGATAGGTGAGCTTCTCTGAAATATTATGGTCGTCATAGAAGTTTCCCAAAAATCAGAATTAAAGAATATTTACCTGTTGGAAAGTAATGGCAGCACCAAGTGTGAAAGCGGTCATATAAGGAAAGTAAAGCACAAATAGATCCGTCTGATCTTGTGTATGCTCGTTCATGGTAAGATGATATAAGAATCTTCTGGATGGTTAGATTTTTATCATGAATGCTTAAATATCTCACCTGGTCGCCAAGAATAGGTTTGAAGCTTCTTAAACTCGTGAGCTTCGAAATAAGGCAAGTCAAAGATCTCTTGGTTTAGAAGTTGAATAACTTTTAAAACATAATTGATTTTGGCATGATTTTAACTCGCCATGCACCTTAATGGCTTAAGTTTCCATAAAATTTGGTTAAAAACTTGGTTCCGCCTGGTTCAATTGGAATCCTTCCATTAGTAACCACTGGTCTCCATCCAGTTCATTGGAAAACCTATGTATTGAAAGTTGAATATCTTCTTCATGCGGCAATATTTTGAACCAATTCTTCTTCTCCATGATCCCTTGATGAGATGAGTTTATGGAACAGGTTGGTTCGTAGGTTAAATCTTCTTGGATTGGTCAATATGCTCCAAGAAAGACACATATGTCTTTGATACGTCCAGTTTGGTTCTCTTGTGGTCTTGTGGGCTTGTGAATGAGGAGAGACTGGGAACAAGCCTTATTCGCCATAAAAATTAGAGGTGTTGCCTCGTTAAAACCTCTTTCGGAAAACTCATTGGGTCAAAACCGAGAGTAGGAAAAAGAGTACAGTTCTCTAACATGTTTTTTAAGTGTCGTAGGCAACCTTTCAGTGGAATCTCCATGCTCCTTGGTTGGTCTTGACTTGATGTACTCATCACAAATCCAACCACACACAACCCAGAAACACAAGTGAGGCCCTAGAATAATTCTTGGTTAACAGAATGGGAAAAACAAGATACCAACACTCACATATGTTCCGAACGACGTGATTGTAAAAGTGAAATTGCGAGACCTTAGTTTTTTATTTTCAGAGATGATGTATGATATGTAAAGAGAGTGAAAATTCATTCATGTAGGCTCCAAAATCCCTCAAATCAGTTTAAAATCAAGAAATTTGTGCTTTGTTGAAATTATTTTTGGAGAAATCGATTTCAAGGGAAAATGAAGCACAATAGAGTAGAATAAGATGTGTGTTTTAAAGGGAAATAAAGCCGATTTTAGCGTCGAGAGACAGAACAGCTGCATAGGGTCAAACCTTTTTCTTGGTAAAAGGTCCAGACCATCTCGATCGTAATTTTTTGGGAAACAGCTTGAGTCGGGAGTAGGAAAAAAAATACACTTCTCTAACATGTCTTTTAAGTGTCTTAGGCAAACTTCCGGTGGAATCTCCATTCTCCTTGGTTGGTCTTGAATTGATGTCTTCATCATTCTCTCTCTCTTGAAAAGGTTTTGACCTTGAAACTAAGTAATCTGCACCAACAGAAATCAAGTTAGCTTTCATTATCCTTTGAGAGTTTAGAGTCTTACCTTGGTATTGTTGTGGCTTGGTGGCATATGGTGCATCAGAGGGATCTCCTTTAAGCAGATAAGATAGGATCACGCCTCTTCTTTGGTCTGGTGTAAATTCTTTGCTTTTTACCTCCTTAATACCTGGAATTATCTCAACACTTTTGGACAAGAAACAAGTGCATCATGGTTCTTTACAAAAGCATAAACTTGTCAAGTATAATTCCTTAGCACTAGTTATAGCAAAGTTTAAATATAATTGTGGTCTAAAAAAACTTGTTTCCTCATTCTCTTGTATGTTTAACAAGCTCTTTAACACAGCTGTAGCATCATGAGAAACAAATGAGGTCAAAGAGAGACTTACCTGCCTTACACCTTCAATGTTCTTAGCTTGGTCTGGTGGTTTCTCTTTGATGCTTTCCTTTCTTTTATTACTTTGATCAGCCTCAGATTGGACTTTAATAGCTGATACTGGTGCTATTCCAATCTTTGGTTCCTTTGTTTGCTCAGATATGGCAAGGGCGTGTACCTTCTCTTCCTTGTGGTCCATTTCTACATTGATATTCATAACATCTGGCTCTGGTCTTTGTCATTTGGGATGGCAATAGCTTGTAACATTTCTTCTTTTTCCATCTCTTCTAGCCCTGTATCAAATCCTTTTGACGCAGACAAGTGCATTATACTAGAATTGAAAATTGAAAGCTCAGAATAGAATGTACTATCACTTTCTCTAAATTTCTCTGTTTTCTCTTCTATTATAGTTTCCTTCAACAATTTCTTAGGTGGAAATTTTACAGCAAAGTGTCCTTTATTATGCATTTATAACATGTCTGATCTTTAGAATTTTCAAGGTTAGAAGACTTTCTTTGGGTGGGTGTGCTTTGTGACTTTGGTAAGGTATAAGAACTAGATGCGGCTGTTTGGGATGCAACTTTAGATTCTTCTTTTTCTCATAGGCTTAACTTTAGGACTTAGCTTTTGTTTTGTTGTTTCCTCCATCAGTCGTAGATTCTTCTTAATAAGTAGCCTCGTTTTTTGTTGTTCTGGTGTAAGTATGAATGTAGATGATGTAGACGTCACTCTCGTGGGTGTGCCATGGTACTTCTCTACAAAAATTTTCTGCATCCGTGCCTTGAGATCTGTCCAATCTAGCACTGGTTTTTTGTAGTTGGTTAGATCACTTTCCTTTAACTACCATTCATAAGCCTTTTTTGCGAAGGCTGAGACAGCTTGTACTAGCTTCTTTTCCATATTTTTTCCCCATTGCAAGTAAACTTCCGGATCTTTATTAGTTCCTGAAAAGACTAGGGACCTACTTATTTTCTTGACTTGCTTCTCTGGACTGATTGGCTTTGAGTAATCTTGTACATGGTATGGAACAACTCCATAGCTGTTGGACTTCTATGCCTTCTTGGGAGGTTGATGTTGAAATGAAGAAGAAAAGAAGTAGATATTCTAAGATAAAGAGAGAGTATGAAGTATGGTAGATACTCTAAACCAAAGGGAGAGTATGAAGGAGCTCTTAACCTTTAGCCAAACAGCTATAACTGGCACCTAATTGGAGTGTTTGGACACAAAGATTGTAAACTCTATATAAACACTTGTACTCTTAATTTGTAAGCAAGAAGATTAATTCTTTCATTATTAATAAAAATCATTTCTCTCATTCTCTTTTCTCTAAAACTCTCTCTATTCTCCAATGTTGAATATAAATCTCTCATTATAACATGGTATCAGAGACAGATTACAACAATTTGGGATAAAATTCATCATTGAATCAAGAAGAGATCATCTTCATCACAATCCGTTTTTCATTCCTATTTTGTCCGTCAAATTTGATCGCGAATTCCAGCCAAACCACGACAACTTTGAAGATATTATTTTTCTGGATTGTTATTCAGAGAGTCCTTAAGCCACGCCAATTAGATTTGCATCATTTGGCCACAGGAATCAAAAGATACGATTTTTCTTGCATCGGACCGCCGCGATTGCCTCCGCCGCGAACCTCCGTGTTTCTCTGAGCGTTCCGTCGTCAAATCTTCATCAAATCATGATTTTCAAAATCCTAAAATCAATCTCATCGAGCCTAGTTGCTGTGTAAAGAAATCAGAACTCAATTCCCTTAAGTTTTGAAGCCTTCTTGATCATTTTTCCTTGACGTGTCCAGTTTCGACCCCTTTGGGGTATTGGTGATAAATATCTTATCTATTATCATTATTTTTCGAATCTTGGATGTTAAAAAGTTAGATAAGAGTCTTTTAGAGGGTTACAAGAAGTTTTATTACAATCTGAAAACTTTTAGGCTTCAAGATTCTTGTGAACTAGTCAGATTCTAAAAATATTTAATTTTGTTATAAGGAAGTTAGACTTGCTGCTCAGCTGTTATAACCAATTATTAACTATCTAAAATGGTTTTTTTAGTAGTTAAGAGGTTGTTAATAAGTTTAGAAGTTTTTAGAAGACAGTTAAAAGGCGGTTACAATCTGGTCAAGAAGTGGTTATAGACAGTTATGTTTGTTAGAAGAAGTTGGAGTTAAAAACTGTTAGTGGCAGTTAAAGAAAGTTGTTGGGGAAGCTTTTAGGCTGTTGTTTAGGAGGTTAAGAAGTTTTTGTGCAGTTGTAAAGTGGTTAGGAGACCCTAGGCTGCAACAAGAAAAAGTGCAAAGGCTAGGACAAAAGAGGAAGAGCTAGAGGCAACTACATTAAAGATGAAAGAGGACGGGGAATGCACCAAAATCAGTTTCTAAAATCAAATGGAAAGACCTAGTATCAAAGTCTTATGCATCCAGGCTATTCCTAAACTATTATCTAACTATATTTTGTTGATTACATTGATGGTTGTGTGAGTTAGAACCATAGGAAATCTGGTATCTAGGTGGTTAGTAAATCATGAATTCTGTTGAATTGTGTTCATGTATTTAGAAATTGTTAAAATGGGACATTTTGAACCTAATTTAGCTAGTTGAATCGTTTGTTCATGAATTGCATTGATCTTAGAGGAAGAGAACCTTGTCTTTTACTTAGAACAATAAGTTTAAGAAGGCATGTTGAATCTAAAAGTCCTTGGGCAGTGTTTAAAATTAAGTTTGGTTACTCTTAATCACTCTCTTTCACTCACAATCTTTTGTTTAGAATCTGCCTATTCTCAACAGGTTCAAAGGCTTAAGATGGGAGTTGATGTTTTGCTTGATTGTCTAACAAAGGCAAAATAAAGCAAGTAGAAAAGGCACATCACATGGAGAAGTTAGAACCAATTGCCACCAAGGACAGCTACCACAAGGAGTGGAGAGGAAAGACTGGTGGAATGTGATGAATCAGCTCTCCCATGGAGTAATGTGTTCTTTGGTGTGTGCTTGAAGTGAAAATCAACAGAGCACACATGCTGCAAGTTCAAATCATAATCAATCTCAAAGGAGGCATACTCACAAAGACTTAGTATCAAAGTCTTAGCAAAGACTATCTGTAAACCCTTTTACTTATTGCTTGATTGATTAAATTTCTCATCTAGAAATGTTCATAGGATGAAAGAGAACCTAGGAAGACTATGCATTGCATTTAGAACCTAGGAAGACTATGCATTGCATTTAGAACCTAGTTGAATCCAAAAATCACCTTGATATTTATCATAATTCTCTCATATTAATTCTTCATAATTATTCATCAATCTCATCAATTCTAATTAAAATCTTATACTTTTAATCTCCAAATCTCATATTCTTCGTATTCTTCAATACTTCAAATCTCTTAATTCTCAAGACATTTTGTATTCTACCAGATACTTACAATCTTCTTCATTATGTTTAAAGGATAAAGAAGACCAAGAGATGATGTCAAACAGTACATATGGAAACAATTTATGAATGCTCATTCTTCCAAACTTTACTCTTAATTCTAATGTCAAGCTTGTGGGGGGAAATAAAATGAGCATCCAAAGGCTTTCATGAAAGCATTCATGTCGCAAACAAGGACAATCATTCAAGGTGTCTGGCACAAACAAGGACATCCAAGAAGTGGTTCTGGTGCAAACAAGGGAATTTAAGGTGTCTGGTGCATTCAAAAGTTTTCTAAGGCACAAACAAGGATATCCCAAGAAGTAGATGTCTGGTGCATACAAAAGCTTTCAAGGCACAAACAAGGACATTCAAAGAGTTATCTGGCATATTCAAAGGCTTCCAAGCTGTCTGCCAAAACCAATTGAGCACAAGAAGTGTGTTGCTCAGCCTAATTCTCTCATGAAAGGTTCTATCTAGGATAAGTTCTTTAACTCTATGATTTTAGGTTGAGAATTTGGCTAGATATTATACTTGATACCAGACTTGATCTTATTCAAGTTCTGGAATACTAATCTTTATTTTTGAGTTGCTATGATGTTTTAGATCAGGAAGTGATGAAAAACAGTCATAAGCATGACTTAGCCTACATCAATTAGTGGAAGCATGGTAGGAGAGTGAATTAGGAGACAAGTTTGCTCACTCTACTCAAGTTTAATTCTACAATCGTATTCTCTTGAGTTAGGCTTATTGAAAGTATAAAGTGAAGCAAAATGAAGCTGGTCAAAGGGAAATTCAAAACATATAAGGGAAGAGAACCATGTGATATTGATGAATCCAGAAGAGAACCATATGATCATGATGAATCCAAAGACCTTAATGTGAAGTTCTTAGAAAACCAGACTGGTCTAGATCATATCATCCAAATCGCCATCTACTATTATAAAAGGGAAGTTAAAATCATTCTTACATTATAATGCATTGGTTTATCTTGTGATAAGTAATACATGCATGTATATGTGTATGTGAAACAGGTTTAATTTGAAGACTTTAAGGAAAGCTGGATCAAAACCACCTCTTAATGACAAGGAGTAAAAAAAAAGGGGGAGAAATGGACCAGACTTAGAAGAAGCTTCAAAGCAGCCATTCACATGGGATAATCAACAAGGTCTTCTTCAAGGATCTATGGAGCTCACTATGGTGGATTTAAAGCTCACAGATTCAATGGTCAATCCCTAAGCTAAGAAGACTTCACTCTTTTCCCTTAGTATTGGTTTTGTCCCAAAGGGTTTTCCATACTAAGGTTTTTAATGAGGAAGTTCTTTAAGGTTCCAAGCTTGGTTTCTATGAACATTAAAAATCAAGCTTGAAAGGGAGTGAAGAGAAGAAGGAGGAAAGTCTCTTCATCTTTGCAAGTTCAACCATTCACCCATGCTTAAACTTGAGGGGGAGTGTTGAAATGAAGAAGAAAAGAAGTAGATACTCTAAGACAAAGAGAGAGTATGAAGTATGGTAGATACTCTAAACCAAAGGGAGAGTATGAAGGAGCTTCTAAACCTGTAGCCAAACAGCTATAAGTGGCTCCTAATTGGAGTGTTTGGACACAAGGATTGTAAACTCTCTATATAAACATTTGTACTCTTAATTTGTAAGCAAGAAGATTAATTCTTTCATTATTAATAAAAATCATTTCTCTCATTCTTTTTTCTCTAAAACTCTCTCTATTCTCCAATGGTGAATCTAAATCTCTCATTCTAACAGTTGATAATCTTCATGCTCAAAGTATGGTATTTCACACTTTGGTCTTTCTTCAACATAAGACTCTTCTATGTATGCCTTATCTCCTAGCAGTGATTCTTCTACATCAAAGTCTCCAAGTTGAGATTCATCGCCATATATTTCTCCAGCTTCACTCGCTTGGTCTTCCTCCTCTTCATGATCTTCTTCAAGGTTTGAACCTTCTCTTTCATACTCAGCTTCTTCTCTAGTCCAGTCCATGGAGCTTGTATCATCTTGATACCGATCTGGTGGTTCTGGCTCAGGATCTTCATCATTTGGATTCTCCTCATAGTCATCTTCTGTCCACTGATCATCTTCATATTGATCTTCTTCTTCTTCACAATACTCCATTTGTTAATCTGCAACTCTCGTGGCTTGCACAAGTAAAGTAGAAGATGTATTAAATCGAGGTCTATCACAAAAGGAAGTTTAGCAAAACAAATAAAATAGAATAGAAAAAATTCTTGATTTTTAAGTTGATACTTCTTTCCTTTTTCAGAATAACTAAATATACAAACTTTATTAAATACACAGTTTTAGCCAAGGAATTCGAAATGCAATAATGGCAAAATAAAAACAATGCAAATGATTTCTTTTTTTTTTTGTTCTAGTATGCAATCAATTGAAAGCAAACAATGATTTAGATAACAACTAAATGAATGCGAGTGACAGATGAGTACTATAACTTTCGTTTATGAAAGCAAATGAAACTGAATTATATTTTTTTGTTTAAATAGTGAAGCAAATCAATGAAAATGTTGACAAAAAAAATCAATGAAAATAGACAACAAATGAATTCAACCAAATATTTAAGGATTTTCCCATTTATAAATAAGAACAAAATCAAGAACAGAACACAAACAAAATCAAATAATATTTTTATGGGTTTATAATTTATAGAATGCACATTTTATAGCTTTTATTTTTTAATTCAATGTAAATAATTCTAACAACTTAACACTTTTTATATAAAGGAATAATTTTTTTAATTTTTTTTATGGATTTAGGTTTTAAGGAAAAAAATTAAAATAAAAATAAAGACAATGAATTCAAGCAAATATTTATGGATTTACTGGTTTATAATCAAGAACAAAACAAGAACAATGAATGAAACGATTTTTGTGGGTTTTCAATTTTATAGAAACATAAACATAAACAAGACATAAATTAAAAGATAAAAGTTGGATGAACACAACCTGGAAGATAGGAGATTTAAGCTATGATACCAGATGATGTAAGACTCGGAGTCCACCTTGTCTTAAACACACAGATTAAGGAACTAAGGCTGGAGCGGAAGATGAGTGTTGGTAGAGATCAGGGTGAAAGGAGCCATTGACTCTCTCAATCTCATGAGTTGATTGACTCACTCAATCAATGATGAACCAAAAATGTTTGAATCACTAAACAATCTTAATCCACTGATCAATAGAAACAGAAGTGCTTCTCACACTTAAGAATCTAAAGACAAGAACAAACTCAAAGAACTTCTTTGAAGAGAAAACGATTTCCTGTATTAACTTAGATTGAAGGGTGCTTTGTAAAATGGATGAAATGAGCTTTATACAGAGCTCTTACATGGATACAATGACGTCCTAGAAGGTGTAAAAAAAGAAAGAAATCAAATAATTGAATAAAATAGCTGTTTTGGACAATATTGAGCAAATCGATCATTAATATGAAAAGTGAAGCTTCTCTTGTATCTGAACGTTTTAAGAGGATATGTTAGCTTCACTGGAATATTCTGGTCTTCATAGAGGTTTGCCAAAAATCAGAAGAAAAGAATATCTAACCGTTGGAAAATTATGGCAGCAGCAAGTGTGAAAGCAACCATATAAGGAAAGTGTGAGCACAAAGAGATCTGCCTGTTCTTGTGTATTCTGGTGCATGGTAAGATGATCGAAGAATCTTTTGGATGTTTAGATTTCCATAACAAGTTGGTATAAAACTTAGTTCCTCCTGGTTAAATTGGAATCCTTCAATTAGTACCCACTAGTCTCCATCCAGTTCATTGGAAAACCTATGTATTGAAAGTTGAATATCTTCTTCATGCGGCAAGCTTTTGAACCAATTCTTCTTCTCCATGATCCCTTGATGAATTTAGTTTCTGGAACAGGTTGGTTTGTAGCTTAATCCTCCTGGATTGGTTGATATGCTCCAAGAAAGACACATATGTCTTTGATACGTCCAGTTTGGCTCTCTTGTAGGCTTGTGGGCTTGTGAATGAGAAGATACTGGGAACAAGCCTTATTGGCCATACACATTAGAGGCATTGCGTCGTAAATATCTCTTTTATAAAATCCATTGAGACAAAACTGAGAGTAGGAAAAATAGTACAATTCTCAAACATGTCTTTTAAGTGTCTTAGGCAACATCGGTGGAATCTCCATGCTCCTTCATTGGTCTTGACTTGATGTCCTCATCAAAAATCCAACCACACACAACCCAGAAGCACAAGTGAGGCCCTAGAATAATTCTAGGTTAACAGAATGGGAAAAAGTAGACACCAACACTCACATATATTCCAAACGGCATGACTGTAATAGTTTATTTGCGAGACCTTAGTTTTTTCGGTTCTCAGAGATGATGTAAGATATGGAAAGAGGGTGAAAATTCATTCAATTTATGCTCCAAAATCCCTCAAATCAGTTTAAAATCAAGAAATTTGTGATTTGTTGAAATTCTTTCGGGAGAAATCGATTTCAAGGAAAAATGAAGCACAATAGAGTAGAATAAGATGTGTGTTTTTAAAGGGAAATAAAGCCGATTTTAGCGTCCAGAGACAGAGCAGCTGCATAGGGTCAAACCTTTTTGATGGTAAATGGTCCAGACCATCTCGATCGTAATTGTTTGGGAAGCAGCTTGAGTTGGGAGTTAAACAACAACACTGATTGTTTGACGTCAAAACATCGTGAGAATATTCTTGTCGAGGTAAACTTTGGTTCTCTCCTTTTAGATTCTCGAGTTATCATAGGTCAGATGCCTGATATCTTCTAGCTCGTGAAGCTGCATCGATCGCCTCTCAAATGCAGTTTTAATTTCAAAATTCAGCTTCGCTGTCCACTTTTTTAGGGATGGTAGGAAATTGCAACTTTCTGCTTCACGCTATTCTTCTTCAACGCATATCACCATTCTAGGCATACCAAATATTGGAAAAAAAACAAACATCTTTACCATCATATTTTCATCGTTGGTAGGGTTATCCAATGCTTAAACCCACTTGGATACATGGTCAATCGCGACCAAGAAGTATAGTTCCCAAAAGAAAATGGGAAAGACCAATGAAATTGATTCCCCTCAGATTGAATACCTCTCGTTCCTCCTGCTAATGTTTTTGTGTTTTTGGCATTAATCACAATTACAGATGCAATTTTGTGCATCTTTGAATATTGTCGGCCATCAATAGTCTATTTGTAGAGCATTAAACACTGTCTTGAAGTAGCAAAGTATCCAGCATAGTTCGATCCATGGCAATAAAACAGAATGCCCGAATTTCTTTTACATAGACACATCTTCTGATAACTCCATCTGAATAGTGCTTGTACAAATATGGCTCATCCAAAAAATAATGCATAATGTCTCTCAAAAATTTCTTCTTCTTGTAGCCCACAAACTTTCAGGTTCATTTTATGCAGCCAATTAGTTTCCTATATCTCCAAACCAGGGGAATCCTAGGTATTTTCCTTGACTAATCAAATTGCAAAAGTCTTATAGAGTGAGTGCTACACTGCTTATAAATGTGTTCATCAGGGAAATTATCGTCCTTCATCATGGACAGATGTGTTTACAACACCATTTTTTTATCCCTTTCTTGTCCTTGATCTCCAAACTGAACTTTTGCGACAAAAGAGTCCATCATAAGAGTCTCGATTTGGAATCTTTCTTCGGTAGCAAGTACTTCAGTGCAGTGTGATCTCTATGGACAATCACTTTCGATCCAACAAGATAATATTTTTGATTTTTCAACACTTAAGTCACATTGTAGTACTTAAGATATGAATTCGCTCTGGTGGTTTATATAATCACTAATAACACAAGTTTTCACTTAATCTAGACGAAATCAAGTTGATACTGGATTGATAACCATTTGTCGAGTTTGACCTAATTTCGGAAACTAACTAAATATGAATTAAGCAATAAATAGACGATGAATAGCAGAACTTTGTATAATAAAATGAGCATGATGTAAATTAAATTATGAAATCTTTTTATGATTTTTCAAAAGAATAAATAAGTATTTGGATTCAGGTAATTGGTTGGATGGTTTAAAATATTACATTAACTCATATTTATAAGCTCATTAAGTTCAGTCCACCGGTGAAATAACCTTAATTTATTGTTAAACTATTTCATGGTATAAACTACTTCATTAGCCACTCAATCAAGCATCAAACTTCTGTTTTGTGATTTGATGGGTAATGAGCATTAATACATTCTTTCTAAATAACTAAGCAACCCGATGTCAATTCCTGTTGATCAAATTTATCAAAGCCTGTCCTTAGAATGTTTAAGCAGGACAAACATCCGGTTAGAGTATGTTTGGACTTATGAATCAGACTCAAGTGGCCAAAATGAATCTGTCATTATGTGTCTCTAGGCAGGGTGGAAACAAAAATTTAGAGCTTTAAACAATCATTGTTTTTAATTAAAACATCCTACATGCCTAACCCAAAAGCTATAGGGAACTCACTAATCTCCATGAATATAAAAATATATTTGTTGATGATTCACTAATCATTTGATTGTAAAAGAAGTTAAAATTTGAAAATCGTAAACAATAACTTTCGGAATGATAAGAACAGATTTAAGAAAATAAAACTACTGAATAAATTGTTAATTCTTATGAAGAAATCAAAAATCTTGCAAGAAAAAAAATAAAACTATAAAAAACCTAGAATAAAAACGACTAGAAGAAAATTTAAGGCTACCTCTAACTAGGTAAAATAATATGGGTTTTATAGGTAAACAAGAAAAGGGAACAAGGTCAACCCTAGGACAGTTGGCGTTGACCCGTCAGACTTATTAAAATGCTTGGTCATCTCTTTGCAATTGGTTAGCAACCTGTTGAATGCTCTAGACAGCTTCTTTCTATTTCTCATGTCTTCTTCGACCCTATTGAGCACAGATTTGGTTTTTAGTCCATTTTTGCTCCGATTTCCAGTACTATCACACCATCACCTAATAATGCAGTATGTATGAAAAATGCAATCCCAAACACAATAATTTACAATTAAAATGATAGAAATATGATGCATATTATGGTATAAATCCTAGTAAAATCATGAGATATCAATGTGAAGGTCTCGAAGGTCATATCTTTGTAGCAATATGAACATAGTTTTGCTTTAAAAGTAAGTAGAAGTCCTTGTTCTTGAGCCTTTCAAAGTACATCATCTTTTTTGAATAATCATTCAAAGCTGCAACTGTTTCTAAGAATGGAGAACCAAGTATAACTTGATTTCTCTTTGATCCTTGCCATTCCATAAGCTGAAAATAGACAGGTACTTGACTTCCACCAATTGAGACTGATATTTCCAACAACTTCAGAATGACCTGAGCAAGATCCAACAAATGCATAAGGACTCGAGCAAGATCCATCAACAAGCTCTATGCAAATCCTTGGTGTCTTCATAGTTTGTTTGAGACCAAGATCTTAGCCAGCTCCAATGACATAAGATTAGCATTAGCACTTGTATCACAATCTCTCATTGCATATCCATTGACTTAAATGTCCACCATAAATCTCCATGGATCAATGATTTTCTTCAAAATTTTGATTATTTCTTCAATGATCCAGGGAGATTTATGGTGGACATTTATGTCAAGGGATAGGCAATTAGAGAATGCATATGTGATACTGGTGCTAATGTTAATCTTATGCCATTGGAGCTGGCTAGATATTTTGGTCTCGAATATGAAGACACCAAGAATTTGCATAGAGCTTGTATAGAAACTCCTTCAATAGTTGTAGAAGCAGAGAAATTCTCTTTCTTCTTTGCTGAAACAACATTGTAGAATTTTTTTGTTTTTTTCATTCTGCTTCTTAACAGCTTCAGTTGTTTGAGCAAGTTGAACATCCATCATCTGGACATGAGTAGCTATGGACTCATCCCTGTTGTCGAGGCTACTGAACATATGATCCATCTTCTCATTAAATATTTGGCTTATTGTCTATAAATCTTCATAAACTGCTATTGTTGCCTCCAAACCCATTTTGATATGAGACGTTAGGTTGATTGTAAGTAGATGTAGGCTTCAATTGATAGAATCATTTAGGGTAGAGAGGTTGCTTAGGTTGGTATTGAGTACTTTGTTGGGTTTTTGCTGAGGATGGAATTGATCTTGAGGATTTTCAACATTTGGATTTTGGTACCACATATTTTGGTTTAGGAATGACTGGAATCCTTGGTTGAATCACCAATTTAGTTAGCTTTTTCTTGATTTTTCTCTGTTTATTCTCTATTGAACTCCATGTTTTGGTCTCCAATAGTTTTGATTGTTCTAACTCATTTTTGGTTTTTAAATAGCTGAGAAAACATGTTCCTTAACTCTAAAATCTTAGCTGATTCAAGTTAGAATTTGTGGTCTTCACATTCCTCATGTAGTCTGGACTATTATTAACATCACTTGCTGCAAAATTTTCAATCAGCTGCTTTGCTTCATGGACCTATTTTTTCATAAAGCTCACATTGTTTAATCGTTGTCTAATTAATAATTTCTAAACCATATTATAACCCAAGATCACAATTTTAATATAACTTATAATATTTTATTTATATTAAAAATCATTGTAATCAATATTTCGTTGATTTAAAATATTTTATATTTCTTATGAAACAACATATGTTTATATATAGATTTTATTTGTAATTTTAATGTTTTTATAATTAAATTTCAAATTAAAAATAATAATAACTATAAAAGAACTAAAATATAATAATATGTATATTTAATCAGTCTCATATTAAAGGTAACTAATAATAATTTAATTATTTGCTTTTATAATATTTTCTTAAAAGCAAATAATATAACTTTATAAATCCTTATTTCACATGCACAAAATACAAAAACAGACTATTTAACATGAAATTTGAGCTTTTCATGAGTAATGGTTTATGTGGTTTATTTGAGTTTTAACCAAGCTATTATAATATTTTATTCCTTTAAAGTTTTTTGTTACAAAAAATAATATTAATTTATTTATTTTAATTTATAATATTTTCTTAAGAATATAGTTAAAATATATGAAAAATTAATTTGTGAATATATTTAATTATATAATTTATAATATAATTGGTCTATTAAGTTATTTAGTTATATGTATCATTTGGTTTAATACTTATAGAATACATGTATAAAATATTATTTTATTTATTTTATTTTTAACTAAAATTGAAGGAAAAATTTAATTTATTATATTTTAATAATAATTACGAATTTATTTAGTTATTTTAAATATTAAAATAATATTGAAAATTTTAAAATTTGAACAATTGTTATAGAATATATTATTGATAATATGTAAAATTAAGGTTAGTTTTATATAATAATTGTGTTTAAATACGATATATATAAATAAAAAACATAATTTGCTCTATACCTCTTAACAGTTTGGGCGGTCTCCCAGAGACGCGTCGCATTCTAGGATTTCTAAGCATGAGATATTGGTTTTATAAATATAAGAATAAATTGGTGTATTTTGCCGGTCTTTGCGTTCAAAAGTGGCTGCGCAGGAAGTGGGGACATGTTTGTTGTCATCTTCCTAAATAATTTTATTTTTGTTTCACTGACTGATACCAAAAACTTTTTTTCTTAAATGAATTTATGTACTCCTAATCGTAGCCAAAGTATATAAATAGAAAAGGTTGAATTTTTGTATAACCACTGTTAAAACACAATATTTATTAATATTAACACACTTTTCTAATAAAAAAATTACTGAACTACAAAGTACATAATTTACATGAGATTCAGAGTTGTGGTATATATACAATTCTATTATTACGGGAAAATTATATTTTCAAAATTTTAAAGTTATTTTGGAAAAAAATGTTAAGGTTCCATTATATGATCTGTTTTTTAAAATAATAACAATTATAAATTACAAACTTTTTGAAATTTTGTAGTTTAGTAGTTCTTAAATTTTTAAAATGATTTCTAAAATAACACAATTTGTGATAGTTAAACAAAAATTTCAAATGTTTTTTTAATCATTTTTGTGAATTATGTATTTTTAAAAAAATCTAAAATTAATATTATTTTTTCATATTTTAGTCCGTCGGATTTCAATCCATTAAAATCCAATTCATTTTTATTTTATTATTTTTTCTTTCTTTTTGATTCTGCTACATGTATGTTAATCATACATGTGTCATCGTCCCGTGATCCTGTCCAGTCTGACTGAGCATCAAAGCCTTAACATCAAAGCGTATGGTTCGATCTAGAAACACTATGGAAGGAAACCTATCATCTGGTCCAAGATAGTAGAACATAATATAGGGATAAGTAAGCAATCTGAACAGCCCTAGTAATCCAAGACTAAGTATATATATGCAACTGCCTATAAATCATACTTAACATGAATGATGTATTGGTTGCTATGTAATATTACCTATGTTAAGGTTCGCGTTATATATACATTCTATTATTTCATGTAAAAACATATGTATTGAATGTTAACATTCAATGTTAGCTATGTTAACGTTGTGCTGTTGTAATGATGTGATAAAAGACTTATAAGATAATTTTGATGGATTAGGATTTAATTTGGTATTACTTGAAATGCATATTGTTTGCTGGTTGCCATTTTTCGAGGGCTTACTATGGTTGGCGTGATTATGACTTTGTGCGGCGGCGTATTGCAGATGGTAGGGTTACCGCTTGTAGTGTGGAAGAATGACGAGCCATTAATTGGTTACTGACCAGCAAAAATAACCGCTTATGACCTCGTTGGGATATTGTGTATATATATATATATATATTAGGTTGTGTGAGTTAATTTTAAGCGTAAATTATACTAGAATATGATAAACTCGTATATTTGATTTTGTGAATTTCCTTTGGGCTGATCCTTTATGAGCAATTTTGATTGCTCAACCTTTATTTTTTCTTGGAGGTAATAAGATAGAAAAATCAAAGTCGTTTCATATTGATATATTTTAGATATACTGAGATCATACAATAGAAAAAGGCATGCTGTACCCTTATATCGCCTGATCTACTAATGGACTTAGTCAAGGTGTCACATTTTTATATTATCTTCATATTTAATTGGACAACAATTTCGCTTTTAATGTCTTATTTGATATTGCTGGTGTGTAAATCCCAGCCCAGAAATTTAGGGCCAATAATTCATGATTCGGAGGAACATGGAGAGGTGAAATGCAGAACTGAAGTGTAAGTGCATGAGACGAAGTTGAGCCGCAAGCACAGATTCACACGGAGTAAATGAAGCGGTCAAACCAAAATGGTCGGAACCAATGTGTTTTGATTTGTAATGTTTGAATCCAACAAACAAAAACCAATAAATACAAAATCAATAAGAGTAAATAGAAACATTAAACATGATTTAGAGTTATAAAGATAACGACCACAACTTCTCTACACATTTAACTTATTCTTTTTACTAAAATCTATTTATTATCTTGTCTTGTTTCCTGTATAAAGTTACGAAATCATAAATATTATAAACCATTAGTTCACTTTCTTTTCGTTTTACTGTGTTTACTTCATTTTAAAAAGACTAATTTTCTAATAAACCCCTTGTATAAAAATAGCATTAATTTATTTTGAAGAGATAATTGAATCAACTCGTATTCCATTTTTTTGGTGTTAATCGAATCCCATTGTGATCCATTAATTGAATTTTGGGAAATTGTTTACATTTTAAAGCGTATCTAACTATCGAAACGAAGAAGCCAGTTCACCTACTAAAATCACGTTTTAAAAACAACGCAACTTCTGTCACCCGTCAAAACAAAACAAATATAAGCAACCAACCAACCATCCAAATAAAATATATAATAAACAGTTAAAAAATGATGACTCTCTAAAGTATGCTACGACTTAGCCTTCCTATTTAATCACACCATTACTTGCATTGGTAGAAGATATCCGAATACACAAGTACTAAATAATGGACCTCTTCTTGATTATTGCCGCGGTGGTAGCGGCCGCAGCCTTCTTTCTCCTCCGGAGCTCCACCAGGAAATCTCTCCGGCTGCCTCCGGGTCCAAAAGGTCTTCCTATTATTGGAAACCTCCACCAGATGGAGAAATTCAACCCCCAACACTTCCTTTTCCGTCTCTCCAAGCTCTACGGTCCAATTTTCACAATGAAAATCGGAGGACGCCGCCTTGCAGTGATCTCCTCGGCTGAGCTAGCCAAGGAGCTCCTCAAGATCCAAGACCTCAATTTCACCGCTCGTCCTCTCCTGAAGGGGCAACAAACGATGTCGTATCAAGGCCGTGAGCTTGGTTTCGGACAGTACACAGCGTACTACCGTGAGATGAGGAAGATGTGTATGGTTAACCTCTTCAGCCCAAATCGCGTCGCAAGTTTTCGACCCGTTAGAGAAGAAGAGTGCCAACGGATGATGGACAAGATCTACAAAGCCGCTGACCAATCTGAGACCGTTGATCTAAGTGAGCTTCTCTTGTCCTTCACCAACTGTGTCGTCTGTAGACAAGCTTTTGGGAAGCGCTACAACGAGTACGGAACCGAGATGAAGAGATTCATAAACATCTTGTACGAGACTCAAGCTCTTTTGGGCACTCTGTTTTTCTCCGACCTTTTCCCTTATTTCGGATTCCTTGACAACATCACTGGTCTTAGTGCGCGTCTCAGGAGAGCTTTCAAGGAGCTTGACACTTACCTTCAAGAACTCCTTGACGAGACTCTTGACCCTAACCGCCCTAAACAAGAGACAGAGAGCTTCATTTATCTTTTGATGCAGATCTACAAAGATCAACCTTTCTCCGTCAAATTTACCCACGAAAATGTCAAGGCCATGATATTGGTTCGTAAATCACTCAATAACCCTTAATGCTATTTTTTAATTTACTCTTCGTTAAACTCTTATTAATTCCTTTTCGATTAGTTCAGCCTCTTTGGTTCAAATTCGGTTTGGTTTTGGCTAAAGAATTAATTTTAAATAACTTTGCTTCTATTTCGTCAGGATATTGTTGTACCTGGAACTGACACGGCGGCTGCAGTGGTAGTATGGGCCATGACTTACCTTATAAAGTACCCTGAAGCAATGAAGAAAGCTCAAGCTGAAGTGAGGAATGTGGTAGGTGACAAAGGATACGTCTCCGAAGAAGACATCCCTAATCTCCCTTATTTGAAGGCCGTCATCAAGGAGTCTCTTCGTCTCGAACCAGTCATTCCAATTCTTTTACATAGAGAAACCATAGCAGACGCAAAGATCGGTGGCTATGATATTCCAGCGAAGACCATCATTCAGGTGAACGCGTGGGCGGTTTCTCGTGACACAGCCGCCTGGGGAGACAACCCAAACGAGTTCATACCAGAGAGGTTCATGAACGAGAAGAAAGGAGTGGACTTCAAGGGACAAGATTTTGAGCTCCTACCTTTCGGGTCGGGCCGACGAATGTGCCCCGCTATGCATCTTGGAGTCGCTATGGTAGAGATACCTTTTGCTAACCTTCTCTACCGATTCGACTGGAGCCTACCTAAAGGGATTAAACCTGAGGACATAAAGATGGACGTCATGACCGGACTCGCTATGCATAAGAAAGAGCACCTAGTCCTTGCACCAAGGACGCACATATGATCAGGCTCGATGGGGTGTGCAGAGCTATAGATTAAGAGAATTCTGCTAGTAGATATGGCTATCAATGGTTGTTTGTTTTTCAATGTACGGCAAAATTTTCCTTTTATTGTGTCATGACTCTATTTTTGGCACTGTTTTCAGTTTAACAAATAAATGTATTCCTGTTTTTGAACTAGAAAACAATGTACCCCTATGTTTAATATTCCTTCGATTTCAGAACAATAAATTTAATGCTAAATTTACAAACATATGACGATAGTATTGTTACCCTCTATTGCAATATAATTGCTTTTATGTTGAATTTAGAATCATATCACAATAGTAATTGTTACTTTTCAATCATTATATTTGTCTTATGAAATATTAATAATAACATACACGTATTTCCAATTTTCATTAATAGTTACCTATTTTCAATCTCTTTACTTTAACTGATCTCGGTATTTAAATTATTCGCATAACATATCTATGAAACAAAAATAATAATCGTTAGAATCAAGCTTACTGAGATGAGGTGAAATAAGTAGATGTTAGTATTTATAAAGCTTAGTGAGATGAGGTGAAATAAGTAGATGTTAGTATTTATAAATGACTTAGACCATCTGAATTGTGATACTCTTTAAGTATTATCTAATTAAAAACATAAAAAATAAAAGTTACCAAACATTTGGTTAAAAAAAAATCTCAGTAGAAAGAAACTTTAGAGATTATCTCAAGAAACCCTCTATCATGTGTTATAATATTTAATTAATAATATAATATATTAAAAATTAATAAAATTAAATAAAAATCATTAAAATATTATTATTTTTAGAAACTTAAAGGATATCATTAATAGTTATGCTCTTAAGAATGTGTTATATGCGATACATTAAAATCCTTTTTAGTCGTTATTATTACTTATGACTAACATAAATATAAATTACTTTCTAGAAAAAATCATAATTTTTTTTTTTATTTTATGTTTTAATATATATTATACGTTTAATATATTTTTTGTTTTATGTTTTAATATATATTAAACGTTTAATATATTTTGAAAATATTATACATTTGGAGAAATTTAAAAACTATTATTTTTGTATTGTCATTTTAATATTACTATCACTTATTTGCCAGTTTTATAAATACAACTACAATTTAAAATAACAAAATTAACCTTTATTTTACATGAAGGTGTTTCTGTTGTTTCTAACATTTGACGTATATTAAAGAAAAAGTGTAACATGACCAAAAACAACATTCACATCGACCAAACCACTATGGAAGACACATTTATCAAGCTATTTACCTCTTGGTCAAGACCTGAAGATGCCTAGAAACCTACCAAACCATATCACTTGCCATCCTATCAGTCTTATAATGAAGTTTTAATAAAGCTCAATCCCCATGCGGTCCAATTCAGGAGTGATACATATAAAATTTTTGGTGTTTTTAAAGATTAAAGAGCAAAAAAAACATAACTCACAATCAGCTTGAATCACCTGATGTTTACCAACATTTATAAAAAGCAAAAAAATATTTATACGTTGAGAGAAATCCTTGGTCAGCTAGATTTACGTTTACAGATCAAGAAAAAATAAGCCTTTGAAATGTGCCGCCCTCGGTCAAGGGTTGAGTCGTGACCGAGGCTGGAGTGTTCTGGCTGCGGCTGGAGTTTTGTGACTTGAAAAGGGAGGCTCCCTTGGTCTGGAGAGTATTTAGTGTAGTCCGCTTCGCCTCCTAGACGACGCTGGGTTTTGTTTTTTTTCAATAGTTTTGTTTGGTCGCTAGATGGCCAAGTATTCACTAAATCTTGTATATCTCTCCAATCAAAGTTGCAAATGACTTTATTACACTTGAATATGATCATAGAATTGATAACTAGTAATTTGATCATAATAATTGAGAAGCACAAAAGTGTTGCATCTTAAAGCTTGAACTAATATTAGGTGAGCTATGCATTTGTAACCAAAAATCTTAACCTAATCCAATGCATGCATATTCATATCTTACAATAACCAACAAAAATGGAAAGGTTATATAATTGTATTTAGAGTTTTGAAACTTAATCAATAAACCCTAATTATCGTTTATACATGTTTATGTATACATTCCATGGCTTAACACCTTTTTCTTATTGCATTCAAATAGTTTCTTAATGCTTTCATTTACTTTCCTGCATCAAAAATCTTTTTGGTTTGATCCAGCTTAACTTAAGTCTTCTAGGTTAAAAGTGTGATGTCATAGTCTTTACTAGATGGACATCCTAAATATTACATCATTTATTGTGCACTTGCTGCTGTGGTTTGTTGAGCACTTGCAACTGTGGTTTGTTGTGCACTTGCAGAGCGGTTAATCCTGGACTCAGAAATATTCTCTGGTTTCTCCTTAGTCTAGAGCGGGTACTCACACAAAAAATCGGTCGCTCCATTGACTCATTTGCTTCCATAGCGGATGCTAAAAAATCTAAAGCAGTCATTCAATCATCTTGCCTTCATCGAGGACTCCAAAATCATATGTATGATTATTTGGGTTAGGCCGTGGGTACCAATTTTGAAAACTGCCCCAAATTCTTATGTATGATAATTGAGTCAAACCATGGGTACTGGTTCTGAAACGACCGGGATCCTTATGACTAATGATTTGGGTCAAGTTGTTGGACCGGTTTCTCAAACCCGGCCAAAATATTATTTAGGTCGAGCTATGTTACGTACTAGTCAGAATCTTTTTGTATGATTATTTGGGTCCAGCTGGGAGACTGATTTCGAAAACCGGCTAGAATCTTTTTGTCTGAATATTAAGGTCAAAGTGTTAGTACTCATTCCAGAAACCGGTTGTAATCCCTATATTTGATTATTTGTGTCAAGCCGTGGGTAACGACTCCAAAAATCAGCCAGAATCCTTATGTCTAAATATTGGGTGAAGTCGTTGTTACTGGTTCCAAAAACTAGCTGAAATCCTTCTGTCTAATTATTTGAATCAAGCCTTTGGTATCGGTTTCGAAAATCGGCCTTAATCATTGTCTGATTATTTAAGTTAAATTGTGAGTACCGATTCCGAAAACTGGCTGGAATCCTTATTTTGTTTAATTACGTAAAGCAATAGGTACCAATTTTAAAAATCGGTCAAAATTTGTATGTCTACCAATTCCAAAAACTGACCATATGTCTAATTATTTGAGTCAAGTCATGGATAGCGATACCGAAAACCGAACTGAAAACTTATGTATGATTATTTGGATCAAGCTGTGAGTCCAGTTGCAAAAATTGGCCGATATCGTTATGTCTAATTATTTAGGCCAAGCCATGGGTCCCAGTTGCGAAAACCAGCCGAAATTCTTATGTATGATTATTTTGTGTCAAGGTGTTGGTACTGATTCTAAAAATCGGCTATAATGTATAAGTCTGATTATTTGGATCCAATCGTGCATATTGACTCCGAAACCAGCTTAAATACTTATTTCTTAATATTTGGATCAAGCCGTTGGTATCAAATCCAAAAAATGGCTGGAATCCGTGTCTAATTATTTGGGTCAAAGCGTTGGTACCGGTTTCAAAAACCGGCCAGAATCTTTGTCTGATTTTTTGGGTCAACCCATGGGTACCGATTCTAAAAACCGTCGAAACCGTGGGTGTCAATTCCAAAAACCGGTTGAACCCCTTATGTCTATTTATGTGGGTCAAACTGTGGGTACCGATTCTGAAAACCGACCAGATTCCTTATGTCTAAATATTTGGGTATTTGGTCTGAAAACCGGCCAAAATCTTTATGTCTAAATACTTGGATCAAGCCACTGGTACTGATTCTGAAAATCAGCTGGAATTCTTTTGCCTGGCCAGTTTCCATCCCGTAGGGGAAGAATGACAAGAAAAGAATTTGACATGCAAAAAAAAAAACAGCGAAGACTTTTAAACGTACCTTAATTTAAAGCCCAAGTCAGCATGAATATAAATTTCTCGAATAAAAAACAATTTCATCGAAAGATGCCAAATCAATAGAAGCTTAGTATTAACAAAGTGGGATACCAGATCACATACAACATATGAAAAGCAGATACAAATTCTTAAATTAAGGGGCTCGAGGATTACCTTACGTTTTGTATCGTAGAACACAACAGCAACAAAAAATTGTTTCATTCCCTGAAAGCAGATACATGCGTTCCAGATGTCAAAGTAGAATAGTGGCTTAACAAAAATTTGACATATAGGTCGAAATCATGCTAAGAAATTGCGCAATCAAACTTCTCAACTACAATACAAAGAAACGATAACTAGATGTCCTTTGAATGAAGAACAAAAACATTGAGAAAATAGATATCCTAACAAGAAGAAGAAGAGACTATTTCTATTGAATGTAGTGCGCCAACATATCGATAAAAACATCTACATAATATTGGCTAGCAGCAACTAACAAGTTAATTTCCAATATGATACAAAAGTTCTCTTGAGTTACATAGTGAAACGAAACCTGAATACAGTTGCTGCTACAAGAAAGATATATACAACCCTATAGATATAATAGTGATTTCACTGTCTCAAAATAATTGTTACTTAATGATTCTATTGAGCATGTGGGTTAGAGCATATGAGAATAAAAAAAATAAGCAAACCGTACTCTTACTAACCTAGTGGTTCTAGTGAGCCAAAAAACTAATTATCACTTAGCTCCAGGAGCTTTGAGTTATGCAGGTTGGCTAGCTCTGTGTCACAATTCAAAAGAAATAGAAAACTCAGAAGTTCGTACACACATATATCTGTATTTCTCATCAATGTCTAAGCAAGGACTAAGATCCACATGTGAAGATTAGATGTTGATTTACATCTCTAGATAATCCATGCATGTAGATCAAAATTAATAAAAGCTGAAAAATCTTAAATGTTCTGGGCAAAATTAAACTTGGAAAAATCTATGTACCTGAATAATGCAGGACTTAGCCATCCATACCCTTCTCCATTGCAGGGTATAACCGCCATCTGCAAAACCTCAAAATATCATAGAGTTTCGCGTATCAATAAAAATAGTGTCAATCTTTAAAAATTTACCTATGTTAAAGTGAAAGTCGAAACCATCTATTCTTATTGGATTTGAAATAAGAGTTTCAGGTCATTATTGAAAGATTTATAGATTTGGAGATTGAGAGAGAAAGATATTAGAGAGAAAAGTCAGAATGAATATTATTGAGAATTTTAGAAAAATAAATTTCTTGCTTACAAAGGAAGAGAGAGATAGCTATTTATAGTAATCTTATCTAAGCTTCTTTGGATACTAAGATAGCCTAATACATGTTTGGCTACAAGAATAACATATCATTAATCTCATACAAGCCTAAGTCATTCCCTTTGGTAGATTAGACACATGGCGCCTTCTCCTTAGAGTCAAAGGTACTCTTTCTTTATTTTTTCTTCATTCCAACACTACCCTTCAAGCTTAAGTCATGGAGAATGCTTAAGCTTGCAACCATGAAGCATTACCTCATTAAAAACCTAAAGAATGAAAACTTAATTGGGACAAAACCTTTTTTAGGGAAAAAGAGTATAAGATTCCATGATCAGGATCAGTGTTGTGGAATGGACATGAGACCAAGCATTGGGTAGATAGAGCCGCCTGTCTTCAGTGTTGTAGCCTTGGTGAATACATCTGCTAGTTGATCTTCACTCATTGTGTAGCCAGGTAAGATGATTCCATTTTCAATAGCTTCTCCCACCTTATGGCAATCCACCTCAATATGCTTGGTTCTTCCATGAAACACAGAGTTAGATGCAATGTTTATGGCTGCTTGATTGTTACAATGTGCAGTGATAGGAGACTCCAAGCTCAAGCCAAGAATGTCAAGGAGGAGTTGCTTCAGCAAGATGCATTTTGTAGTAAGCTCCCTCATAGCCCTGTATTCAGCTTCTGCGCTAGAGCAAGAAACAACCTTCTGCTTCTTAGTCTTCCAAGTCACAAGATGACCTCTTATGAAGGTGCAGTAGCCAGTTTTGCTTCTCCTATCTTCTTTGTGTCCATGATCAGGATCAGTGTTGTGGAATGGACATGAGACCAAGCATTGGGTAGATAGAGCCGCCTGTCTTCAGTGTTGTAGCCTTGGTGAATACATCTGCTAGTTGATCTTCACTCATTGTGTAGCCAGGTAAGATGATTCCATTTTCAATAGCTTCTCCCACCTTATGGCAATCCACCTCAATATGCTTGGTTCTTCCATGAAACACAGAGTTAGATGCAATGTTTATGGCTGCTTGATTGTTACAATGTGCAGTGATAGGAGACTCCAAGCTCAAGCCAAGAATGTCAAGGAGGAGTTGCTTCAGCAAGATGCATTTTGTAGTAAGCTCCCTCATAGCCCTGTATTCAGCTTCTGCGCTAGAGCAAGAAACAACCTTCTGCTTCTTAGTCTTCCAAGTCACAAGATTACCTCTTATGAAGGTGCAGTAGCCAGTTTTGCTTCTCCTATCTTCTTTGTGTCCTGCCCAATCTGCATCACAGTAACCTACAACTTCTTTGCTTCCATTACAGCTCATCCATATACCTTGTTCTTTAGTGCCTTTCAAGTATCTCAAGATGCGCAGAATCATGTCCCAATGTCTTATCTTTGTGTCTCGCATATGTTGAGACACCTTATTCACAACAAAACATAAGTCAGGTCTAGTGATGGTTAAGTATATAAGCTTACCAACCAATTTTCTATACAGCTTTGTATCATGAAACTCGTCATTTCCTAGCTCCCCATCAGGTTCTATCTTGTAACCTTCTATTAGAGGTGTCTTAGCTGGTTTAGCTTCCATCATAGCTGTAGAAGTTAGTAAGTCCACAATATATTTTCTCTGAGATAAGAAGAGACCTTCCTTGAACCTACATACTTCAATTCCTAATAAGTATTTAAGTTCACCTAGATCCTTAATATCAAATACATTCTTTAAATAAGCTTTAGAAGAATCAATGCCTACTTTTTCACTCCCTGATATGATTATGTCATCCACATAAATGAGTATAACCACAATACCTTCCTTACTCTGAAGTGTAAATAGAGTGTGTTCAACTTCTGACCTTTTGAAGCCTCTGTCCCTTAAGGTCACATTCACCTTATGGTACCAAGCTCTTGGGTATTGTTTTAAGCCATAGATAGCCTTTTTTAACCTTAGTGTATTGCCGCCACCTACTTGATCTCTAGACCTGGTGGTGGTGTCATGTACACTTTCTCTTTTAGCTCACCTTGTAAGAATGAATTCTTATTATCCATTTGCCATGATTCCCAACCAAGGTTAGCATCAAGAGACAAAACAACATTAACTGAGTATAATTTAACTACAGGAGCAAAAGTATCCCTATAATCTTCACCATAAGTTTGTGTGAATCCTCTAGCCACCAACTAGCTTTATACGTATATATCTCACCATTGCTTTTATATTTAATGGTGAAGATCAATTTAGAACTTACAGTCTTTTTCCCTTTTGGAAGAGTAGCTGGCGCATAGGTTTGATTCTTCTCCATAGCTTGTCTTTCAGCTTGAATTGCTCCTCTCCACTCCTTTATCTCCATTGCTTCCTCATAGGTCCTTGGAATCTGCTCTTTATTAAGACTAATAGTAAATACAACATGAGAACCATATATATGAAATAGATTACACACTCCCTGATCATGGTGAACTACTGCATTATTGTTGTAGTATAAGTTGGGTGAAAATCTCTGCCTTGTACTTCTTCTAAGAACAACAACTGGTTCCCCTTTTTCTTCTCCTTCTAGAGCATCTACAAGATTAGGTTGAATGTCCCTTGGCCTTTTAGAAGCTGATACTAGAATTTTTCCTTCTGAATCTCCTCTTGATCATGTCTAGAAGAGTCCTCTTGAATTCCTCTCAAGTTCCCTCTTCATAAAATCCTTTGGATTCTTGGAATTTGACATCTCTGGATACTATGACTCTTATTGTCTCTGTATTGTAGCATTTGTATCCCTTTTGTGTAGGAGAATACCCAATAAACATGGCCTTAATGCTCTTTGATTCCATCTTGTTCCTAAGTTCTCCTGGTACTAAAACAAAACAAACACACCCAGAAACTCTTAAATGTTCAATATTAGGCTTGTTTTTGTTTAATACCCCAAAAGGAGACAAATCATCTATAATTTTAGTTGGATTTCTATTGATTAAGTAGCATGCATCTACTAGTGCATCTCCCCAAAATCGTTTGGGGACCTTCTTGTGGAACATCATTGTTCTCACAACTTCCATCAAATGTCTGTTCTTCCTTTCAGCTACTCCATTTTGTTGTGCAGTGTAGGGACAACTTGTTTGATGTTCAATGCCATGCTTGGCCAAGTGTTGGTGAAACTTGGTGCTATTGTATTACCCTCCATTATCTGTTCTAAAGCATTTAATCTTGGTATTATATTGGTTAGTAACAAATGTCTGAAAATTAAGAAATGCATCAAACACCATATCCTTGGAACTAAGAAATGTAACCCAAGTATACTTAGATTTTTCATCAATAAAGTTTACAAAATATTTTTGGTTTTCTGTTGAAGGAAAGGGAGATGTCCAAACATCAGAATGCACTAAATAAAAGCAATTATTATATGAATGAGTTTATTTTCTCAAAAACAGTCTTACAATGTTTTCCAAGAATGCATGATTCACACAAATCATTTTGCAATTTAATTACAGGAATTATCAACTCTAAAGCTCTAGGATGAGGATGACCTAACCTAGCATGCCAGAGTTCAGCTGTGACATTGATATCTACACTATCAGCACACGTTTCTTGTAAGGAATGCATGGACAAGTCTTCAAGCACATACAAGTCATTTTTTGTTGTTCCCTGTCCAAATTTCCTACTTGTTTCAATATCCTGAAAGTAGAAATTATTAGGATCAAATATAGCTTGACAATTAAGATCAGTAGTAGCTCTCTTGATAGACAACAAGTTACATGTGAAATATGACATATAAAAGACTTTAGATTCTGTATCAAACAATGTAAGCTTTCCAATTCCTTTAATTGGCACATTGATTCCATTAGCTACTACCACACTACCTAAGACATGCCTCTAAGTATTCTAGCAAACCTAAATCACTTATCATGTGATCAGAAGCTCCATAATCAACAATCAAAGGTTTAGAAGCAATGTATGTTTGAAAAGAAGCATGAAGAGATTTACCTAACACATTACCAGAGCTAAAGACTTTGAAGAGAGCTTCCAAGTCTGATTTCTTGACAAACTCAGATGAAGGAGTGATGAGAGGAACTGAGGTCATATGTCCTTGAGTCGAATTATAATGCAAAGGAGAGGCGATTGTATGCACCAGGTTTGATGAAGGTTTGGACCTGTCAATGAACCAAATTGGCTTCAACTCAGGATAAAGAACCCAACACTCCTTCTTGATATAAACGGTTCTCTTGCAGTGATCACACACAGCTCTCTTCTTCTTGGATTCAGCTGAAGCCGGCTTGAAGAAACTTTTGTAGGCAACCACCGTGTCTTCCTTGTTTCCAAACAACTGAAGAGACCCTTGTTCCTTCTGAATCTTATCACAGACATCCTTTAAGCTAGGAAGCTTGTCCTCCTTAAGAATGTGCTTAATCAAAGTGTAGTTAGTGTTTAAAGTCAAGAGCAACCCAAACACCTTATATTGTTCTCTCCTTTCATAAAGAGTAATAGTATCCATTGTGGTTGGCCTTAGCATCTCTAGCTCTGGTCATACTGCTCTAAAGGATCCATAATGCTTTGTAAACTCAACATCCTCCTGTCTAAGATCATTCAAAGCTTTCTTTACCTCAAAAATCCTCATGAGGTTAGTAGTATTTCCATATATAGTTTTTAAAGTTTCCCAAAGGTCTTTAGCATTTTCACAATATGAATATGCTTCTAAGAGGGATCCAACAAGGGAGGTTTGGAGTCTAGAATGAAAGAATATGAGATTAAGAGATTTAAAGAATTATAGAATGAGAGAATTAGAGATTAGAGAAGAAAGATTGTATTAAGAAAATGAGATTAATAGTTTCTAAGTTACAAATGAGGAGAGAGATAGTTATTTATACTAATCTAGTCTAGGTTTGTTTGGATACAAGGATTGCCTTATACATGAATGACTACAAGGATAATATAATACTAAAACACAAACAAGCCTTAGACACTCCCCTTAGACTTAGACTACACACGCCTTTAATACAAGTGTTAAAGGCCTTCTTCCTTCATCATTTCTTCTTCATTCCAAAACTCCCCCTCAAAGACATGGAGAATGCCTAAGCTTGCAACCATGAAGCATTACCTCATTAAAAACCTAAAGAAGGAAAACCCAATTGGGACAAAACCTTTTCTAGGAAAAAAGTATAACACTCCATGTTGGGATCATTGTTGTGGAATGGTCATAAGGCCTAGCCTTGGATAGATTGAGGCACCATTCATCAAAGTTGTTGCCTTGGTGAACACATCAGCTAGTTGATCCTCACTCCTTGTATAACAAGGCAAGATGATTCCTTTCCCAATAGTTTCTCTTACTTTGTGGCAGTCTACTTCTATATGCTTGGTCCTTTTATGAAACACAGAGTTGGAGGCAATGTGTATAGCAGCCTGATTGTCACAATGGATGGTGATATGTTCATCACACCTCACGGCTAAATCCTCAAGAATTTGCTTCAGCCAAATGCATTCAGTTGTAAGCTTCCTCATGGCTCTATATTCTGATTCTTCTCTAGAGCATAACACCATCTTTTGCTTCTTGGTTTTCCAAGTCACAATGTTCCCTCCTATGAAAGTACAATAGCCTCTGGTACTTCTTTTATCCTCCCTATCTCCTGCCCAATCTGCATCACAATAACCAACAACATTTGTGTTTCTATTGCAACCCATCCATATACCTTGTTCATGAGTGCCTTTTAGATATCTCAAAATTTGGTTTTCCATCTCCCAATGTCTCATCTTTGGACATTGCATGTGTTGAGATACCTGATTCGCAGCAAAACATAAATCTGGTCTAGTGATGGTTAGATAAATAAGCTTACCAACCACTTTCCTATAAAGTTTAGATCATGAAAATCAATTTCCTCATCTAGCTCCCCCTTAGTTCCGATTTTATAATCTTCTTCTAAGGGTGTTTTGTCTGATTAGCTTCCATCATACCTGTAGAGGTTAATAAATCTACAACATATTTTCTTTGAGATAATAAGAGACATTCCTTGAACCTACACACTTCAATTCCTAAGTCCTATTTAAGTTCACATAAGTCCTTAATATCAAAGACACTCTTCAAATATTCTTTTGTAGATGCAATGCCAACACTATCACTACCAGATATAATTATATCATCTACATAAATGAGAATTACCACAATACCTTCCTTACTCTTTAGTGTAAAAAGAGTATGTGCAACTTCAGATCTTTTGAAGCCTCTATCCATCAAGGTTACGCTTAGCTTGTGGTACCAAGCTCTTGGAGATTGTTTAAGGCCATAGATGGCCTTCATCAGCCTGAGTATGTTTCCGGCCCCTACCTCTTCCTCTAGACCTGGTGGAGGTGACATGTATACCTCTTTTTCTAATTCACCTTGTAAGAATGCATTCTTAACATCCATTTGCCATAATTTCCAATAAAGGTTAGTAGCAAGTGAAAGAACAACATTAACAGAGTAAAGCTTAGCTACAGGTGCAAAAGTATCCCTATAATCTTCACCATAAATCTGAGTAAATCCTCTAGCCACCAACCTAGCTTTATATCTATCAATTTCAACATTGCTTTTGTATTTAATGGTAAAACTTACAGCCCTTTTTCCTTTAGGTAAAGTGGCTGGGGCATAGGTACCATTCTTTTCCATGGCTTGTTTCTCAGCTAGGATAGCTTCCCTCCATTCCTTCTTAGTCATAGCTTCCTCATATTTCTTTGGAATCTGTTCCTTGTCAAGACTTGAAATGAATGCAACATGGTTAGTAGGTAAGTGAGCAATGTTACAAACTCCCTGATCATGATGAACCACAACATTCCCATTATAGAATACTGGTGGATTACTTTTTCTTGTGCTATTTCTTAACACTGTAGGTGGAGCTTCTTGAATAGGCTCCTCTTCTTCACCTAAAACTTTAATAATAGTAAGCACATCTCTTGATCTTTTGGAAGTTGAGACTATAATTGATTCATTTCCTGCTGAGTCTTGTTGGACATGAATAGGTGCTTCTCCCCCCCCCCCCCATGTTCAAAAGGAGGAAGGCCATGAGAGCTGAAGGAAAGATCAGGACACAGATAGGATGATCCGGCTGGGGGGGAAGGCCGCGGCCCATCCGGCTGTGCCGGTGCCGTGGCTGTGCTGGGGCTGGGCGCCGCTTGAGCAGGTAGCTGAGACACGGTGACCGTGGGATAAGGATGAGGAGATACTATGCCAATGCTCTCCAAGAGTCTCCTAAAGTTCTCAGCTTGGTCTGATCTTGTTGTGGAGATGTCTTTGAATTGATCCCAAGTTCCTTCTTCATAGAACCCTTTTGATTCTTGGAATTTGACATATCTGGATAGTAAGACTCTTCTAGTCTCTAAATCATAGCATTTGTATCCTTTCTGGTTAGAGGAATATCCAATGAACATAGCTTTGTTACTCTTTGGTTCCAGCTTGTTCCTTTGCTCTCTTGGAACTAATACAAAACAAACACAACCAAAAACTCTTAAGTGGTCAATGTTAGGTCTAGTTTTGTTTAATACCTCAAATGGAGACAAGTCATCTAGTAATTTTGTAGGAGTCCTATTAATCAAGTAGCATGCAGCTACAAGAGCATCCCCCCCAAAATCTTTTGGGAACTTTCATGTGGAACATCATTGTTCTCACAACTTCCATCAAATGCCTATTATTCCTTTCAGCCACTCTATTTTGTTGTGGAGTGTAAGGACAGCTGGTTTGATGTTTAATGCCATGCTTGGCCAAGTATTGTTGAAGTCTGGTGCTAGTGTATTCTCCTTCATTATCTGTTCTAAAGCATTTAATAATTGCATTGTATTGGTTAGTAACATATGCTTGAAAATTTAGAAATGCATCAAATACTCTATCTTTAGAACTAAGCAAAGTGACCCAAGTATATTTGGACTTTTCATCAATAAATGTCACAAAATACTTGTGATTTTCTCTAGATAGGAATGGAGATGTCCAAACATCAGAATGTACCAACTCAAAACAATTATCATAAGTATGCAAAGATTTCTCAAAAACTGTATTGCAATGTTTTCCAAGTATACAAGAATCACACATAACCTTTGGCATTTTTAAACCATGAACAATTAGTTATAGTGCTCTAGGATGAGGATGTCCTAATCTAGCATGCCAAAGATCAGAATCATTACTAAAAGAACTAGTACTAGCAACCGACTCTAACCCCCTTTTATTAGTCATATCTTCAAGCACATACAAGTCATTTCTTGTAGTTCATTGTCCAAATCTCCTACTAGTCTCAATATCCTGAAACTAGAAATCATTAGGATCAAATATAGCTCGATAATTTAAATCATTAGTAGCTCTTTCCATTAAAAGCAGATTAGAAGTAAAAGATGACATGTAAAAGGCTTTAAATTCTTTATCAAACAACTTAAGTTTTCCTATGCCTTTAATTGATACTTTAATTCCATTAACAATGACAACATTATCTAAGACAGTTTCTATATTCTATAGCAATCCTAGATCACTAATCATATGATGAGAAGCACCAAAATCCACAACCAATGATTTGGAGGCATTAGGAGTGAAAGAAGTTTGAAAAGAAGCATGAAAAGTTTTACCCAACATTACCATCCTTAATTGCTTTGAGAAGAGCTTCTAGATCTGATTTTGTCACAAATTCAGATGCTGAAGACATGGAACTAGTTGGGGCTGAGTGACAATGGGAGCTGGTACACGCCTTTGAAGAAGCAGAGAGCTGGTACATGCCATGGCCGGCAGCTTGCAGCTGATTCTGGCCGGCTGTGTGCTGTTGTCTCTCAAGAGCCCAGCTTGGGTTTAGCTCAGGGTGGAGTACCCAGCACTCCTTCTTCGTATGGCCACTCCTTTTAAAATGGTCACAAGTTTTTCTCCTCTTCCTAGGTTCATTTGTTGTTGTTGGTTTGAAGAAACTCTTGTGTGCAGCCACCAATTCAGCCTTGTTGCCAAATAGTCCATGGGATCCTTGCTCCTTTTGGATTTGAGCACAAACATCTTCCAAGCTAGGAAGCTAATAAGACCTGAGAATATGCTTAATAAGATCTTAGTAAGTAGTGTTAAGATTTAATAGTAACACAAACACCTTATCTTGTTCTTTCCTTTTAAGAAGAACAATTGGGTCAATGGTGGCTGGCCTTAGCATCTCTAGCTCAGCCCACAATGCTCTAAATGAGCCATAGTGCTTTGTGAATTATACATCCTCCTGTTTCAATTCATTCAAAGACTTTTTCACCTCAAAAATTCTTAAGAGGTTAGTGGTGTTTCCATACACCTTTTGCAAAGTGTCCTAAAGTTCCTTAGCATTCTCAGAAAATGAATAAGCCTCTAAGAGATCACTAGCAAGAGAGTTTTGAAGTATTGAGAGTACCAACTGGTCTTCTTCGTACCATTTGGCTTGAGCAGTCACAGCCTTACTAACTTCAGCAACTTCATTTTCTTCAAGACCATTGGTTGAAATATGATTCCAAAGGCCTTTACCACCCATTGTGGTTTTAATGGTCCTAGACCATAAGAGATAGTTTGCTAAATGTAGAATGACAGGAGCTCTGAATGTGGTTTGCACTTCCATCATGCTTCACAATTGATCTGGATGAAGCTTTTGGCTGGTCGGGATGAGCTGGTCGGGACGCTGGACGGTTGGTCGGAACACGTTCGCGTACGTGAGCGGTGGAAAGTGGGACATTTTGATAGCGTGTACTCGTGGTCTTGGGCGCGTTTGTGGACCGCGTTCGGACAAGGTACCAGGAATGCTAGTCTGGATCAGGAACACGGGACACGGGACATGGAAACAGAGGCCGGTCGGACACGAGACAGTGCCGGCCACGTGGACACGAGCTTAGATCTTGGGCGCGTGTGGAACAACCCGGCCGCGTGGAACAAGAACCTCTTCAACAACCTTCAACCAACTCAACCAACTCCTGCAACAAAATTTAACCAACTCCAACCAACAAGATCAACTTCTAACTGTCCTTATCTTCTCAACCAAAGATGATCCACCAACAAAAATCTAATTTTACAAATAAACCAATCCAAAAATTCAAGTTTCCCTCATTTTTTAGAATTTCAAAGTTTGATAAAAGAATCAAGAAAATCAATCTTGAAGACTTAAACCCTTCTGATTGAAACTAAACTTTGTGGAGACTCTCAAAATATACTTATCTAAATTTGCAGATTACAAGATTCAAAGAAAACTGAGAAAGGATAAGAATTTCATCACCAGGTTCTTGTGAGAGGCGATTTCTGACGTCTTGAGGAAAAACTTCAAGAAATTCCTTCAAACATAAAGAAATTGAGTTCTGCTTTCTTTAAACAGAAACTATACTAGATGGGATTGATTTTACGATTTGGAAAATCACGATTTGGTGAAGATGTGACGACGGAATGATCAGAGAAACACGGAGGTTTGCGGCAGAGGCAATGTCAAAGGTCTGATACACGAAAAATTATAACTTTTATTTCTGATGGTCAAATGATGCAAGTCCAATTGGCGTGGCTTTAGAACTCGCCGAAGAACATTCCAGAAAAAACAGATTGTCAAAAGCTGCCGCAGTTTGTCGGAATTCGCGATCAAAGTTGACGGACGAAATAGGAATGAAAACAGATTGTGATGAAGATGATTTCTTCTTGATTCAAAGATTTAATGATGAATTTTACCCATATTGTTGTGACCTGGCTCTGATACCATCAATGAATATGAGATTAAGAGATTTGTAGAATTAGAGAATGAGAGATTAGAGAAGAAAGATTGTATTAAGAAAATGAGAATAATAGTTTCTAAGTTACAAATGAGGAGAGAGATAGTTATTTATACTAATCTAGTCTAGGCTTGTTTAATTACAAGGATTGCCTTATACATAAATGGCTACAAGGATAATATAATACTAAAACACAAACAAGCCTTAGACACTTCCCTTAGACTTAGACTACACACACTTTTAATACAAGTGATAAAGGCCTTCTTCCTTCATAATTTCTTCTTCATTCCAACATAGAAAGTACCATCTGGTCTTCTTGAAACCATTTTTTTGATCATCTTGATCATCTGTGTCAGCCCCTTCAATGACTAGAACAGGCGCTTTTGTAACATGACTCTATAAGCCTTTGCTGCACAAGGTTGTCCTCATGGTTCTTGACAAGAGGAGGTAGTTCGTCCCTTGAAGCATAACTGGAGCCTTTATATTTGTTTGGTACTCCATCAGACTCTGTTTTAAAGCCTGCAAGAAGAGAAGACCAAGAAGGAAACAAAAGAAGATACACGCGCTGGACCAACGCAAGGAGGTGACATGTCTAACAACCTTCAACCGTGAGAAAAAACTTCCAACAGCCTAACAACCCTTGGTCAAACAACTTTAACAGCCTTTTACAGCTTAACTAGCAATGATCCAGTGATTAAAATTTGTTTAAACTTCCTAATCAAATTAAGAACCAACTTTCCCTCCATTTTTTTTTTTTAAAAATAGAGTTTTAATAATTTTCAGGAAAATCTTTCTTGAAGTCTAGAACTGTTTGGATTAAGATGAAACTTCTTGAGATCCTACAAAAGATCCTTAATATCTTCTGATCGTTCATGATTTGAAAAATATTGTGAAAGAATCGGGTTTATACCACCAAAACCCCAAAGAGGTCAATTATGGAAACGTCGGAGTAAACTGATCAAGAAAGCTTCAAAACTTGAGAAAGGGAAGAGCGAACCTCCTAAATCATCAACCAGACTCGTTCTAATTGAGTTTAGGCTTTGGATTTGCTCAAGTTTATGAATATTTGAAGAAGTTATGCTCGTTACAAACCCAGAAACTCGCGGAGGAGACAATTGCAAAGCCACCAGAGGAGAACTTGGATAACTTTTTACTCAGGCCACCAAATTGGATGAAACCACCGGGGAAATGCTCAGAATTCTCCGGAGAACAACCCTTTATGAAGACTATGACAAGAAACCTCGAGTTCTTGCCGGAAAACTTGATGATCACACGATGATGCAGACTTGATTTTTAGGCTGCGTGAAGATCGTGTGCAAGAAAGTAAGATTCTGCGGAATTTTATGCCAGATTTAAGTAACCTGGCTCTGATACCATGAAAGATTAAGAGATTAAGAGATTTAGAGATTTGGAGATTGAGAGAGAGAGATTAGAGAGAAAAGTGAGAATGAATATTATTGAGAATTTTAGAAAAATAAATTTCTTGCTTACAAAAGAAGAGATATATAGGTATTTATACTAATCTTATCTAGGCTTGTTTGGATACTATGATACACTAATAAATTTTTTGGCTACAAGAATAACATATCATTAATCCCAAACAAGCCTAAGTCAATCCCTTTGATAGCTTAGACACATGGGGTCTTCTTCTTAAAGTCAAAGATACTTTTTCTTCATTTATTCTTCATTCCAACAATTATCTTTCGTTATAAGCTTTATTTTATCAGATCACTGTGCTAAGCAAAAATGAAAGAATATATAAGACCTTCATAAATCTTCAAGGAGACATGGTGCACTCTCTAGCAGACGCATGAAATCATGTTTCAGAGTTGGAGACAAATCTGTTAATTCGAGTCAGCTGTGTTTGTATCAAAAGCTCAGCCTGATAGAGAAAGCAAAACAAATATGGGGAAAAACAAAATTAGCAATTTCAAAATTTATTTGATAGTTTGTGTTATTTATGTGTTTAAAGAAATCAACCTTTACAATTGCAGGTTGCTGTTCCTAAAACTTAACTTCATCTTGTTTCATCTTCTTAGGATCAAGATTTAGCTCGCTTTTGACAGGCAAAGAGATTCTTAAGAGATTCATTACCGGTTTTGCAAACTGGAATCTCTGCGTATTCTGCTGCTTTAATGAAAACTTCCATAACTTTGCTTGGAGTTAAAAAGGGTTTCGAGCTATTATCTAGAATACCCCTAAAACTAAAAATGATTTCTGAAATATCCCCTTACATAATTTATTTTTATAATGAATTATTTTTTAATCAAAAAAGTAGTAAATGACTTAAAACCCACCTAAGTTTTACATATTTACAAGTTAAACCTGGATTTTATCCACCCATCCAAGTTTGGTGGATTATCCACAGGGTCATAAAAAAAAGCATAAAGAAAAAAAAGATTTTTAAAAAAAATATCTTCCTCTTGTCGATGGAAAAAAATGGAACTCTCCTCGTCCAGACTCTCCTGCTTTGCCTCTTAGTTCCCGATCCGAATTCGACTCCATTCTACTCGCTCATCTCGATGGTCCGACGAATCCGGAAAAGGAAAGAACGTGGGTCCGAAAAGAGGAAAAGGGGAACAAATCATGTATGGAAAAGAGGAAGAAGAAGATAAACAGAGCGCACAACAACCGCACCCAGAGCAACTTCATGGAGGTAAAACTATGTGTTGTTTATGTAGAACTTGTAAAACTAGGTAAAACTATATGATATATATGTATAACTTGGTAAAACTATGTTGATTACGTAGAACTGATAAAACTAAGTAAAACTATATGATAATATGTATAACTTAGTAAAACTGGTAAAACTAGGTAAAACTATATGATATAATGTGTTGTTTACGCAGAACTGGTAAAACTAGTTAAAACAAAAAATAACTAAGTAAAATTATTGATAATTTGTATCAGAAAAAACTTGGGAATAACTGTTTGTTGTTTGTTGCAGGAATTAATGGACGATCCGGATTGAATGAACGATCTCTATTTACTGTGGTTTTACAAAAAATAATAATTCTAATTTACCTTAAAAGAAGTAGAACTTGGTACAACTACCAATAGTTTTACCAAAAAAAAAGAAGTATAACTTGGTATAACTAATGCTAGTTTTACCCAATAAGAAATATAATTTAGTACAACTACAACAGTTTTATACTACAATAATTTTATCCATAAAGAAGTATAACTACAAATAAAAGCAAACACAAATAAAAACAAATATAAGGTTTAAATGTTCAAAAAAGCTACATTGTAGTTTATTGAAAGCAAAATACAACATTTTTTTACAATGCATCTTTTCATTTAAGGTTTTAATCTCCTTAAACACTTGTTCAATCTGAAGTTCCAATCTTCTAATCTTCGATTTTTGGGAATCAACCTCCTTGTTTAGTTTATCGATCTCTTTTTCGACACCATCAAACCAATCTTTTTTACGATGTGATTCATCATCCTGGAAATATTGGAATATATGAGTTATAAAGCATTAATAATTTTCTAAAATACAAAGATTCAAACCTCAAACTTATTGCAGATAAAGTATTTCTTTCTGGGACCGGATTCAGTTTCAGTTGTATCGACGACGACGATTTGTCCACTACATGGACAAACTTTCGGTATCTCATCGTCACTATCGGCCATATTGTACAACATTTCATAATGCTTCCTCCACCTCTTCTCATCTTCGTAGCTAGGGTCCATAGTATGATAGAATGAGAGATAAGATGAAAGTTCAAAGTTTGGAAAGAAAAAGGTGCGAAAGGAGAGAGAAGAAGTTTGGAGAGAAGAAAGGACTAAAAAAAGGAGGGTTCGATGGGTTCGATAATATCGAAGTTTGGAGAGAAGAAAAGAGGCATGGAGCGAAAAGCAAAAAAAAAAATGAAAAGGCCCGCCAAAAACTGTGTAAAGGCGCCAAAAAAGTTTGAGGCGCCAAATTTTTTTAAATTAGTTATACTGAAGATATTAGTTTTACTAAAACTGCAAATAGTTGTACTTTAGAAAGTTTTCATATTAATTAGTTTTACCTAACTAAAAATTTTGTTTTTATAGTTTTACAGTTGACTAAAGTTCATTAACATAGAATTAAAAATGTTTTATGCATTTATTTTTCTGAAACTAGATTTAGAAAACTTTTTTTAACATAGCTTCTATTCTTTATAAAAAGAAATCAAAAGTATTAGGAGATTATTGTCTATATTCTTGTATACTTTAAACCAATTGTTTATAATTTTTTGTTATACTCTAATATATGTTTATGACATTATTTGAGTTGTTTATAATGAAATGTCAATTTGCCTATATTCGTTGATTATATTTTATTTTAAAATTATTAATTTTACTAGTTTTACCAATTCTACCAATTAAATAGATCTTCAATGAGGTCTCATCCTCCATTGGTTTTTGTCGATCTAATTGCTGTTTTCCTTTTTATATGTTACCAATTGTACAATTTTTTTGAAAAATTTCAGAAACTACTAGTATTACATAATGAAAAATCACTTTTATATAGTTATACAAAATCAAATCACACTCAAAAACGTCTAAATAAAATAAAATAAAATCACAAACCAAAATGCATCAGAAAAACGTTTCATGCAACGCTTGTCACTCAAACCAGTGATCCTGTACTCCTAGTTTGAGGGGCGGACTTTTAAATTAAAGTCAGCAACTCAAACCAGGAGTACAAGATCACTGGATTGAATGACAAGCATTGCAGGGAAGCATTTGTTTCTGATGCATTTTTGTGTACTCATATTGTTCTTTAGCTTATTCCTTTGCTCACTTTCGAAGCTTGCTCGGTTTCATCCATGATAGCCAAACCTTCTATATACAAAATACACCTACGATAATCTTTATCAACGGAGGTTAGCTAAACACAAAGATCTTCATCATCAGAAATATTAAACGGTTCCTCATATCACACCAGCAATGGAATGTAACTCAATTTTTAATTTGACTGCACTTTCATATAACCCAACCTTCTTTCATATCTTAGCTTCAATATTCGAAAAAGTTATATCCTCCATTGATGACTTCAACATTAAACTATACATGCACCATTTGCATTTAAAATGTAAGATGATCTTGTTGCTCATATTATCCTGCCAAAACAATATAAAAATTAAATCACTACAAATAGTTAACCATAGTTTTACTAGTTTTACGAGCTATCTACAGTTTTACTAGTTTAACGAGTTATCTATAGTTTTACTAATTTTACCAGTTTTACTAGTTTTACCAGTTGTACCAGTTTCACCAGTTATACCAAGTTCTCCTATCGCGAAAACAGATAACCGGGGAAAATGACTGTTGATTCCGACGATTTACAGATTACTACAATTCAATTACATGCATAATCCTAATCGACCTAAAAATATTAAAACTATTCGAGTCGAGTTCATTTAATCCAATTTGATTATCAAAAACCCTAATACATGGATTTAAAAGAGGATCAAAATCCCAAAATTGGAGCAGCGGTCGAATCGAATGAAGAGGATGAGAAGCTAAGAGGAGGAGAGAACTCGATTCGATTCGATCAAGGAGGAGAGAAATCGACCGGGTGGAGGCGAGAAGGAGGAGAGGGTCTCGTCGGTGGAGTGTACGGTCGATGGAGAAGGTACTCATCGATGGAGAAGAGTTCGAGGGTTCTAGGGAGTGCCTCAGATTTTTTTAATTTTTTTAATTGTTTTCTTTATTATTTTTCAAGAGTAATACATGAATTCAACAAATCATTAAATAGAAAGGGGTATGTAGATAAAAAGAGGATATAAAAGATAAAATTGTAATGATGGAGTGTATTTGAGAAAAATACTCAAGGGTTTCATTAGTCTCCAGTTTGTCTGTATCTCTCTCTCTCTCGTAATAATAAGCCTTTCCAAAAAAAAATCCCCTGGATGGCTTTCCTCTTTTTGTGAGCTTGATCAGATATTTTATTATTCCAAAATAAAAAACTAACACAATTGCAAACAAAGGAAAACTCAATTCCGAGTTATGAACCAGGCAGATAACAATTTACATTAGCCTTCTTACAGGCATACTTAATGAATAGTCAAATTCGACGGAATCCCTTACACCGATGTCATCCCCATGAAACTCCTCATCTATATCATCGTTTAACTCTTTCTACATCGTCCATGTACTCAGCATCCTCCCCATGGTGGTAAATGGACATTTTTTAGTTGATAAATAGGCACCTGCAATGTAGAGAAGCACCTTTGTCACTGAGCCCTCAAAGCAAGGGACTACAAAAGCTAAAATAGTCGAATCCAGTGTACCAAGAAGCTTAATATTCCTACCCACAACGATGAACAATAACGTATAAAGACACCATCTTAGATAAGACTATGGGAGACCATAATAAAGGCGCTTAAAAACTACGATCAAACATTGCGAGCACTCTGCACAAAGATTAAGGATTTAAAATTGTAACTTCATCCCACGCTTAATGAACCAAACGCCCCCTAATTCAGCTCTGACAAACTAAAAGTTCATAAAGATACAGAGTGTATCAAATTTCTACTCCTTCTTAATAGTAACAAAAATATGTTCAATTCCATGATAAGTTTTTGTTGGAATGAAGAAGAATGATAAAGAAAAAGACAAGAAATGAAGAAAGTGTGTGTTAGACTCTAAGTAGGCGCCATGTGTCTAAAGAGAGTGGTTTATGCTTGTTTGTGATTAATAATATATTATCCTTGTAGCCAAACATGTATTAGTCTATCTTAGTATCCAAACAAGCCTAAACTAGATTATTATATATAGCTATCTCTCTTTCTTTGTAAGCAAGAAATTTATTTTTCTAAAATCTCAATAATAATATTTTCTCACTTTTCTCTCTAATCTCTCTCTCTCTCTCAATCTACAAATCTCTAAATCTCTTAATCGCATAATCTTTCATGGTATCAGAGCCAGGTTATATCAATCTGGCATAAGAATTCTGCAATTTATCTCATCTTTACATGCGATTCTTTCGTAACCTTCAAAACCGGACCATCACGGGGGGGGGGGGATCGAGGTTTCTTCAAGGTTTCCGGCAAGAACTCGGGATTTCTTGCCATAATCTAGGTGGTTCTCCGGCGAATACTGTGCATTTCCCCGGTGGTTTCATCCAATTTGGTGGCCTCAGTCGAAAGTTACAAAAAATCTCCTCCAGTGGTGTCGCGATCGCATCCGGCGCGAGTCTACGGGTTTGCAATGAGCATATCTTCTTCAATTATTCATCAAATCAAGTGATTTTAAGGCCTAACTCAAGTAAAACGAGTCTAGTGGATGATTCAGGAGGTACGCTTTGCCCTTTTTCACGTTTAGGAGATTTCTTGTTCAAGTTCCTTCAACAGGTCCAAATTCAACATATTCGGGGTATTTGTGTTAAAAACCTCAATCTTTGTTAATATTTTGCGAATCTTGGACAATCAAAACTTAGTTAATGATCTTGTGGAGGGCATCAAGAAGTTAAATCTAAATTCCAAGTGTTTTAGATTTCAAGAAAGGTTTTCTTGAAAGTTACTAGAAAGGTTTTCTTTGCTAGTTAGATTTTTAAAACTGTTTGAAGTTGTTTGACCAAGGTTTGTTAGGCTGTTGGAAGTTGTTGCTCACGGTTGCAGGTTGTTAGACGCGTCACCTCTTGTGTTGGTCAAGCGCATATGTCCTGTTTCGGTTCCTTCTTGGTTTTAGCTTCTTGCATGTTTTTAAACAGAGCCTGATGGAGTTCCAGACGAATATAAAGGCTCCAGTTATGCTTCATGGGACGAATTATCTCCTCTAGTCAAGAACCATGAGGACAACCTTGTGCAGAAAAGGCTTATGGAGTCATGTTACAAAAGCGCCTGTTCTAGCCATTGAAAGGGCTGACTCAGATGATCAAGATGATCAAAACAAATGGTTTCAGGAAGAACAGATGGTACTTTCTATACTCCCAAAATCCCTTGTTGGATCTCTATTAGAAGCATATTCATATTGTGAAAATGATAAAGGTCTTTGGGAAACTTTAAAAACTGTATATGGAAATACTACTCACCTCATGAGAATTTTTGAGGTAAAGAAAACTTTGAATGATCTTAGAAAAGAGGATGTTGAGTTCACAAAGCATAATGGATCCTTTAGAGCATTATGGGCAGAGCTAGAGATGTTAAGGCCAGCCACAATTGATCCCATTACTCTCCATTAAAGGAGAGAACAAGATAATGTGTTTGGGTTATTAATGACTTTAAACACTAACTATATTGATTTGATTAAGCATATTCTTATGGAGGACAAGCTTCCTAGTTTAGAGGATGTATGTGCTAAGATTCAGAAGGAGCAAGGGTCTCTTCAGCTGTTTGGAAAGAAGGAAGAACCAGTGGTTGCCCACAAGAGCTTTTTCACGGCACCAGCTGAATCCAAGAAGAAGATAATTGTGTGTGATCACTACAAGAGAACCGGTCACACCAAGAAAGAGTGTTGGGTGCTTCATCCTGAGTTGAAGCCAAGTTGGTTCATTGACAGGTCCAAAACTTCATCAACAAGCGCCACTAGCTCCTCCAACCTGGTGCAAACAATCTCCTATACATTGGTCAACAATCCGGTTCATGCTTGAAACAAGTAGGAAATTTGGACAAGGAACAACAAAAAATGACTTGTATGTACTTGAAGATTTGTCCATGCATCCCTTAGAAGAACCGTGTGCTAATAGTGTAAATGTCAATGTTACAACTGAGCTTTAGCATGCTAGATTAGGCCATCCTCATCCTAGAGCTTTAGAATTGATAATCCCTGGAATTAAATTACAAAATTATTTGTGTGAATCATGCATTCTTGGGAAACATTGTAAGACTGTTTTTTTGAGAAATAAATTCATTCATATAATTATTGTTTTCATTTGGTGCATTCTGATGTTTGGAAATCTCCCTTTCCTTCTACAGAAAATATTTTGTGACCTTTATTGATGAAAAATCAAAGTATACTTGGGTTACATTGTTTAGTTCTAAGGATAGGGTGTTTGATGCATTTCTAAATTTTCATACATTTGTTACTAACCAATACAATGCCAAGATTAAATGCTTTAGAACAGATAATGGAGGGGAATATACTAGTACCAAGTTTCAACAACACTTGGCCAAACATGGCATTGAACATCAAACAAGTTGTCCGTACACTCCACAACAAAATGGAGTAGCTGAAAGGAAGAACATACATTTGATGGAAGTTGTGAGAACAATGATGTTCCACAAGAAGGTCCCCAAACGATTTTGGGGAGATGCTCTAGTAGTTGCATTCTACTTAATCAATAGAACTCCAACTAAAGTTCTAGATGATTTGTCTCCCTTTAAGGTATTATACAAAACTAAGCCTAATATTGAACACTTAAGAGTATTTGGGTGTGTTTGTTTTGTTTTAGTACTAGGAGAACTTAAGAACAGACTGGAACCAAAAAGAACCAAGGCCATATTCATTGGGTATTCTCCTACACAAAAAGATACAAATGCTACAACCCAGAGACTAGAAGAATCCTAGTATCCAGAAATGTCAAATTTCAAGAGTCCAAAGAATTTTATGAAAAAGGAACTTTGGAATAATTCAAGGACATTTCAACAACAAGACATGACCAAACTGAGAATCTAAGAAGGATTTTAGAAAACATTGGCATAGTCCCTCCTACAGCAGCAGCACCTGTCCCAGCTCCTCCTCACCAAGCGCCAGGACCAGCCCCATAACAATCAGACCCTGTACTAGCACGTCCCAAACCAGGACCAGCCCAGCCCGAGCCGCGTTCACCCAGGCATGGCCCATGTACTACCCAGGCACGACCCAAGCAATTTAGAACAAAACAAAACCTAAGATTTCTTTGTCTAAGACCCTAGGCGCCGCCAAGCTCATCTTGTAGTAGCCGTGTTCTTCAACCAATTCTTGTTTGAAGTTCTTGGAGTATCAGAAGCCCTTTCACAGCTTGTGTGATCCCATCGATCTACCTCTCGCTTCCATCTTTTCTGTCCAGCAACATGATCTTCTCGGAGAAAAGACAGCCACCCACACAGTTCCTACATCAATAACACAAATATTTATACCTTCTTCATCATCATCTAAAAGGAAAAAAAGTGAGAAACCGATGATAAAAGAATGGTGAGTTAGAAACCCAGAGTTGCGTCTCCCAACAATTAGAAATACCAAGGAAGATGTAACCAGATTCACAAGTAGAAGATTGCAAAGGAGGAACAGTGATTAGAGGTTGTCAAACCAAAATGGATCTATTATTTCTTGCCATTTTGTGTTATATCTTCCATAGCCTACAAACATCTGGTAATAAGTGGTGGAATCATTAATGTTTGTAGTAGTAGTACCAATGTTAGTACATTATATGCAGTAGTGCCTGTAAATTGTAGACATATTTACTTTCACCAACACAAAACCTTAAACATTCATAACTCCACCACTAAGCTAGCCATCTTAATCGCTAGAGTTCGTTTACCATGAATAATGCATGTAGCAAGACGCTCATGCCATTTTTAGTTGAATTTAAAAAGTTTATTGTCTGGAAAATGAATCTTTTGATGATTTGAAATCATAAGTATGGAACAGGCTTTAAGAAGTTATTGGAAGGATTGTGGTAAAGATATGATACTCATGTTTTAGAGTATGTAGTTTGCAGGTTGTAGTAAAGAACACGACTAATGAGGTTTTGTGAGTTCCCGTGTTTTCAAAACCTCTTTTTGTGCTTAGGTCTGAGTTTTTTATGATAAACAAAGATCCAAGTCCGGGGGAGTTGATGTGTTATGTTTATTGAGTCGTTTCAAGTCTAAAGATGACGTAGGATTAGATTTAGTGGCTCTGGAGACAGTTTGGTCGAAGTTAGCAAAAATCGAAGTATTTGTGGAACAACTGCTCCAGAAGGGAGTAACAGAGACAAAACAGGAGTGCTTGCTCCTATTTGACCAGAAGAAAAGGAAACTTCTGAGTGTACCTAGTTTTATATTTGAGAATTCCCAAAAGTCGCCCAGCCGCAGTATATCTGCTAAAGGTGGTATCAGAGCATAGTTTCATCATGTTCATATGGGACTCAATATGGAAGATTCAACATGTTCATATAGGCTAGGAAGGGTTTGATTTAGCGGTTCAGCCAGTTAGTGGCCTAAACGACGTGATGCATTGACAGCGGCCTAGTGAGACAGGTTGGGGTCTCACAGGCATGAAAAAATGTCCTTCCGCTGTTCTTTTAATTGATGATTCTGATCTTCAGATGATATGAAGAAGTCTTTGCATCGAGATGGTTCTAGTTGAACCACTCTGTTTTCGATGATAAAAACCCGTTGCCAGTTCTCTCCCTTCCCCTGATATTCTCGTTAACTCGGATGATTACACTCATATGGCTCAGTTTGGAATGAAGGTTTATTCTTGACTGATTTTTTATTTCGTCACGTTTTACTTTGTATGCGTTGATCGTAACCATTCCCTTTTTATTTAGTTCTTTTCATCGCCAAACAAGATGTATGTGCCTACAATGCTGAGATTGTTTGCTACAGGCATCGATCGGAGGATGCAACCGCTAAAGCCCATTCGTGGAAGGATAAGCTTGAGGAATCTAAAGAGTTATATGTGGCAAAAATTGAAAAATGGTCAACGCACGCTTTGATAATGATCGAGCTCACCAAATTTGTCGATCTTATGGAAGAGACCAAGGCGCGGCAAGCAGAAGAATTGGTGGTTTTGAAGAGAAAAAGAGGACTCAAGACCGAAGATGTGTTGAGCAGTAGAAGAAGAACAAAGAAAAAGAAGAAAGCTGCATGGAGCTAACCCATTGTGAAGCAAAAAGCTAAGACTTGGGGTTTTAATGAGTTTCACGAGCCAGCGCCAGATGTATAAGGTTGACCATGTACCCTCCCTTGTTCACTTATAAAAAAACCAAATGTTTTACCTAGCTAGAAGACGAGATCATATCATATCTATCTCATATATTTTACTCGACTTTTATTCTAAATTTTCATAGTTTTATCTTGCTCACTTTTGATTTGTTTTTGTAATACTTTAGTTGAGAATTTCTTCAAAAATTTTATTTTCATATCCTGTTCTTATTATTTAGCAAACTATTTACGATTTTAAATTCTTAACCTTTTTTACAATCCAACGATTAGTGAATCATCAATAATAATTCCCATGGATATTATTGAGTAGTTCCCTATTGTCCTTGGGGTTAGGTAGGTTAAAATGTTTTAAACAAAAATGATAATTGTTTAAAGCTCCACCCCTTTGTTCCCTTCGTGCTTAGAGGCGTCTAATAAGCTCAAACAATTCTTGACTAGATGTTTTCCGAGCTTGAACACTCTCTGCACGAGCTTTTCTATACTCGCTCAACGGATGTTAACTTTAGGTTACTTAGCTATCCGAAAAGAACACAATATTAATGCTCGTTGATCATCAAATTTCAAAACAGAAGTTTGGTGTTTGATTAGGTGGCTGATAAAGTGATTTTTACCACAGAAGTAGATAAACTATAAATTTGAATTCTTCCATATGTGCTGAACTTAATGAGATAATAAACAAAAGTTAATATGATCTTTTTAAAACATATAACCAATTACATAAGCTCAAAGACTTATTTACCTTTAAAACTCATAAAAACCGATTTCATACCTTTACTTTGCCTCTTGCTTATCTCATTAAAATTTGTTATGCAGTTTATGAATAGTTCACTGCTCATATATTTTCTGTAATATTATGTCAAAATCGATTACCTGTTATTAAATCATTATTAACCTGATTTCACCTAAATTAAATAAAAACTTGTGATTTTAGTGTTTGAATAAAGGCCAGAGTAGATTGATATTATATGTACTACAATGCCAGTTAAGTGTTATAGAAATCATACTTATCAATTGGCGTCGTTGTCTTTTTGAAATTGTTTTTCATCATTAGAATTTTGTTTTTATTTGAGATTTGACACTTTATTATTTTCATCATGGTTCCCACATCTCAGCTTTACTTGTCTTTTATATTCAGTATATGCACCTTCGTAGCAGAGGCTCAACAAAGCTTCATCCATAAGTTGAAGATCCCATTGCCTTGAACGAGACTATACAAGGACACCAAGCATGTGAAAACCAAGAACACATCAAACATTTGGGGGACCAACCAGAACCTCCTCCAGTTTATACCATGGAACACAACGAACAACCACAAAATTTTGGTGATCATAACCCACTACTGGTTCACAATCCTCGCCAATCAAGAATAATCAGGGCCTACGATGAACCTAATATTTATGGCCACCAAACTAGGATAAGACCACCTCCAATCAAGAACAATAATTTCAAAATCAAGGCGAGTCTTATAAGCATGGTGCAAGACAATAAGTTCAATGGTTTATCAATGAAACACCCTCATGACTACTTTGACCAGTTATTTATGCTTTGCTCCACAGTGAAAATCAACGACAAGATGAAATCACAAAGATGCTCAAGAAAGTAAATGAAGGACAAGTGCCATTGATATCAAGAATAAGATGAAAGAGATCCACATAAAAGTGGACAGCATGTATGGAGATCTCAACTCAAAAATTGAGCACCTTGCAACCTAAGTAAGATCCTCATAATCTTCTTTTTCCAAACAGCCAATGTGCACACTCCTGCAAAAACCAGAGACCAATTCCAAAGAGTATGTCAATGCCATCAAATTAAGAAGTGGGAAAGTGTTACCAACTCCTGTCCTAAAACAGGATGTTTCAGGTCCAAGTGAGGGGGTGGCAATACACCCTAAGGAGGATACAGAGGATAATGAGAAATGAAAACCGGAGCTGAGACAGTTGAAGTTGACAAAATGCTACCAACTCAACCTATTGCCAAAACACCCTTTTGTTCCACGTCCTTATAATCCAAAATTCTCTTTTCTGTGGAGATTCAAAAAAAAATTGCTACAAGCCTTATCGGACAAGCAAATGTCAGATTTAAAGGTCACGCTTATTGGAATGAAGAAGAATGATGAAGAAAAAGAGAAGAAATGAAGAAAGTGTGCCTTAGACTCTAAGTATGCACCATGTGTCCAAAAGTAGTACTTAGGCTTGTTTGTGATTTATGATATGTTTCCTTATAGACAAACATGAATTAGACTATCTTAGTATCCGACTAGATTAGTATAAATAGCTATCTCTCTCTTCCTTTGTAAGCAAGAAATTCATTTTTCTAAAATCTCAATAATAATTATTCACTTTTCTCTCTAATCTCTCTCTCTCTAATCTCTCTCTCTCTCAATCTACAAATCTCTAAATCTCTTTAATCATAATCTTTCATGGAAAATCTCTTTTCTTTTACTCACGATCTTCTCGTGCCTTCAAAACTACCACTGTCGCGGTTCTGGTCGTGGTTTGATCGATTGTTCCGGCAATAACTCAGGATTTCTTGACATATTCTTCATCTAAGGTGGTTATCCGGTGAATTCTGTGCACTTCCCCGGTGGTTTCATCCAGTTTGGTGGCCTGAGTCAAAAGTTACAAACAACCTCCTCTGGTAGTGTCGCGATCGCATCCACCGCGAGTCTCCGGTTTGCAACGAGCATATCTTCTTCAATTCTTCATCAAATCAAGTGATTTCAAAGCCTAAACTCAATTAAAACGATTCTAGTTAATGATTCAGGAGGTAATCTTTGCCCCTTGTCACATTTAGAAGCTTTCTTGATCTTTGTGTTAAAAACCTCAATCTTTCTTAATGTTTTGCGAATCTTGGACATTCAAAAGTTATTTAAGGATCTTGTGGAGGGTCACAAGACGTTTTATCTTAATCCAAATAGTTTTAGACTTCAAGAAAGGTTTTCTTAAAAGTTACTAAAATCCTGTTTTTTAAAAAATTTTGGAGACAAAGTTGGTTCTTAATTTTTATCACGAGGGTTGTTACGCTGTTGGAAGTTGCTCACGGTTGCAGGTTGTTAGACGTTCCACCTCTTTTGTTGGTCCAGCGAGTGTGTATTGTTTGTTCCCTCTTGGTCTTATCTTCTTGCAGGTTTTAAAGCAGAGCCTGATGGGGTACCAGACGAATATAAAGGCTCCAGTTATGCTTCAAGGGATGAATTACCTCCTCTGGTCAAGAACCATGAGAACAACCTTGTGCAACAAAGGCTTATGGAGTCATGTTATGAAAGCACCTGTTCTAGCCATTGAAAGGGCTGACTCAGATAATCAAGATGGTCAAAACAAATGGTTTCATGAAGACCAGATGGTACTTTTTATATTCCAAAACTCCCTTGCAGGATCTCTCTTAGAAGCATATTCATATTGTAAAAATGCTAAAGACCTTTGGGAAACTTTAAAAACTGTATATGGAAATATTACTAACCTCATGAGAATTTTTGAGGTAAAGAAAGCTTTGAATGATCTTATACAGAAGGATGTTGTGTTCACAAAGTATTATGGACCTGTCAGATGAATCCAAGAAGAAGAGAACCGTGTGTGATCACTGCAAGAGAACCGGTCATACCAAGAAGAAGTGTTAGGTGCTTCATCCTGAGTTGAAGCCAAGCTGGTTCATTGACATGTCCAAAACCTCATCAAAAAGCGCCACTAGCTATTCCAACCTGGTGCAAACAACCGCCTCTACATTGGTCAATAATCCGGTCCAAGTTTCTCCATATGAGTTTGTGAAGAAATCAGACTTGGAAGCTCTCTTCAAAGCCTTTAGCTTTGGTAATGTGTTGGGTAAATCACTTCATGCTTCTTTTCAAACATCCATTGCTTCTAAACCTTTAATTGTTGATTTTGGAGCTTCTCATCACATGATAAGTGATTTAGGGTTGCTAGAAAACTTAGTGCATGCCTTAGGTAGTTTGGTAATAGCTAATAGAATCACTTTCCCAATTAAAGGATTGGGAAGCTTAAATTGTTTGATAAAGAATCTAAAACCTTTTATATGCCATCTTTCACATCTAACTTGTTGTCTAAAAGAGCTACTACAGATCTTAATTTTCAAGCTATTTTTGGTCATAATGATTTCTAATTTCAGGATATTGAAACAAGTAGGAAATTTGGATAAAGAACAACAAAGAATGACTTGTATGTGCTTGAAGATTTGGCAATTCATCCCTTACAAGAACCGTGTGCTAATAATGTAGATGTCAATATTACAGCTGAGCTTTGGCATGCTAGATTAGGTCATCCTCATCCTAGAGCTTTAGAATTGATAATCCCTGGAATTAAATTACCAAATGATTTGGTTGAATCATGCATTCTTGGGAAACATTATAATACTGTTTTTGAGAAATCAATTTATTTATATAATATTTTTTTTTGATTTGGTGTATTCTGATGTTTGGACATCTCTCTTTCCTTCTAGAGAAAACCAAAAATATTTTGTTACCTTTATTGATAAAAAATAAAGTATACTTGGGTTACATTGCTTAGTTCTAAGGATAGGGTGTTTGATGCATTTCTTAATTTTCAGAAACTTATTACTAATCAATACAATGCCAAAATGCTTTAGAACAGATAATGGAGGGGAATATACTAGTACCAAATTTCAACAATACTTGGCCAATCATGTCATTGAACATCAAATAAGTTGTCCCTATACTCTACAGTAAAATGGAGTACTTGAAAGGAAGAATAGACATTTGATGGAAGTTGTGCGAACAATACTGTTCCACAAGATGGTCCCCAAACGATTTTGGGGAGATGCTCTAGTAGCTGCATGCTACTTAATCAATAGAACTCCAACTAAAGTTCTAGATGATTTGTCTCCCTTTGAGGTATTAAACAAAACTAAGCCTAATATTGAACACATAAGAGTATTTGGGTGAGTTTGTTTTGTTTTAGTACCAGGAGAACTTAGTAACAAGCTGGAACCAAAGAGCACCAAGGCCATGTTCATTAGATATTCTCCTACACAAAATGGATACAAATGCTACAATCCAGAGACTAGAAGAGTCCTAGTATCCAGATATATCAAATTCCAAGAGTCCAAAGGATTTTATGAAGAAGGAACTTGAGAAGAATTCCAAGACATTTCAACAACAATACATGACCAAGCTGAGAATCTAAGAAGGATCTTAGAAAACATTGACATAGTCCCTCCTAAGGCACTAGTACCTGGCCGAGCTCCTCCTCACCAAGCGCCAGGACCAGCTCCAGAACAATCAGATCATGTACTGGCACGGCCCGAACCAGGACCAGCCCAGCCCGCGCTGTGTTCACCCAAGGCACGACCCAGGTCCAACCCAGGCACGACCCAAGCACGACCCAACACCAATGTCCTCTCGGCAAGAACCGGCCTCAACCTCGTCTTTGCATGCTCCAGCTCGTGGCCCATCCATAGCTCCATCCATGGCTCCATCCTCCTCCCGGCTTCGAACAAGGTCACATGCGCGGGAAGTCCCAGCATCAACCCCGGCGTGGCCTTCTCTCCAACAAGGCCAATCACCTCCTCTTGGTCATGAGGGGGGCCAGGAATCTAGACATGATCAAGAGGAGGATTAAGAAGGAGATATTATAGTCTCAGCTTTAAAAAGGCCAAGGGATATCCAACCTAACCTTGTGGATGCTTAAGAAGGTGAATAAAAAGGGGAACCAACTGTTGTTCTTAGAAGAAGTACATGGCAGAGATTCCCACCCAACTTCTACTACAACAACAATGCAATAGTTCACCATGATCAGATAGTGTGTAATCTAGTTCATATACCTGATTCTCATGTTGTATTTACTGGTAGCTTTGATAAAAAGCTGATTCCAAAGACCTATGAGGAAGAAAAGGAGATAAAGGAGTGGAGAGAAGCAATTCAAGCTGAAAGACAAGCTATGGAGACGAATCAAACCTATGCGCCAGCTACTCTTCCAAAAGGGAAAAAGGCTGTACGTTCTAAATTGATCTTCACCATTAAATATAAAAGTAATGGTGAGATAGATAGGTATAAAGCTAGGTTGGTGGCTAGAGGATTCATACAAACTTATGGTGACGATTATAGGGATACCTTTGCTCATGTAGCTAAATTACACTTAGTTAATGTTGTTTTATCTCTTGCTGCTAACCTTGATTGGGAGTTATGGCAAATGGATGTTAAGAATGCACTCTTACAGGGTGAGCTACAAGAGGAAGTGTACATGATACCACCACCAGGTCTAGAAGATCAAGTAGGTGGCGGCAATACACTGAGATTAATAAAGGCTATACACTGAGATTATACTCATTTATCTGAATGACATAATCATATCAGTGAGTGATAAAGTAGGCATTGATTATACTAAAGCTTATTTAAAGAGTATCTTTGATATTAAGGATCTAGGTGAACTTAAATGCTTCTTAGGAATTAAAGTGTGTAGGTTTAAGGAAGGTCTCTTCTTATCTCAAAGAAAATATACTGTGGACTTACTGACATCTACAGGTATGATGGAAGCTAAACCAGCTAAGACACCCCTAGAAGAAGGTTACAAGATAGAACCGAAGGGGGAGCTAGGAAATGATAAGTTCCATGATACAAAGTTGTATAGAAAAGTGGTTAGTAAGCTAATATACTTAACCATCACTAGACCTGACTTATGTTTTGCTGTGAATCATGTGTCTCAACATATGCAAGGCCCAAAGATAAGGCATTGGGACATGATCATCTGCATATAGAGATACTTGAAAGGCACTAAAGAACAAGGTATATGGATTTGTAGTAATGGAATCACAGAAGTTGTAGATTATTGTGATGCAGATTGGGCAGGAGACAAAGAAAATAGGAGAAGCATGATGCAAGAACCATGTGGGTGGCTGTCTTTTCACCGAGAAGCTCAGGTTGCTTGACGGAAAAGATGGAAGTGAGAGGTGGATCGATGGGACCACACAAGCTGTGAAAGGGCTTGTGATACTCCAAGAACTTCAACCAGTAATTGTTTGAAGAACACAGCTACTCCAAGGAAGCTTGGAGGCGCCTAGGTTGTTAGACAAGAAAGTCTTAGATTTTTGTTTTGTTCTAAATTGCTTGCTATTTTTATTAATGAATTGTCCAAAGGCTTATATAATGCTTTGTTACAACTTAGGCTAATCAACATGATGTTTAGCCCTTTAAGAATAAAAAAAACAACATGAAATTTGCTTATTGGTGAATTTAAAGGGGACTTTGGGCCTAAGTAGCCAACATGACTCATAAGCCCAAATAACATACTTAGTCTAAAAATATTATTAAAAATAGAAAAGCCCAGTAAACACTTAGGCGAAATATATGATGACTTGTGAATGGTGTAGAGTTGTGAACAAGTCTTCACCGTCTTTCGCACTAAGAGTATTGTCTCATTAAAACCTGATGAAAGCTTAGTGGTGGTCAACTGTTGATCGAGAAACTCGAGACCTTCAGAAGCGAGTTGGATGAAAGGGGTGGATTGAAAGGACCACACAAGCTGCGGAAGACTTGTGATACACCAAGTTGTTCTTCTTGAACAAGAAGAACGAAGGCAAACTCTCCAAAGGGGATTGGCAGCCGTCAAAAACAAGTAGACTAAGGTTTTTTTTCTTTAAAATTCGAGTTGTATTATGACTTATATAGGCCTTTTAGTTACAACCTAGGGTAAACAACATGATGTTTACCCTAAACAACAAGTAGTGAAATAAAAAAACAACATGAAGTTCTTTTTGCTGTAGAAGAAAATGGTCTTAAGGCCAAATAACTTAAACATAAAAATATGGACTTAAGGCCCTAAACTTATACCTAGTATAAATAATGAAGAAATGAGATAGAGAAGCCTTGTTGATGAGATAAGGCCGAATTCAACTAGGACTTGTGAAGGGTGGCGGATTGTGTGAAAAAGTCTTCGTCATCTTGCGCACTAAGAGGGTTGCCTCATTAAAACCTTCTACGGAAAACCCAGTGGGACAAAACCGAAGATAGAAAAAATAGTACAATTTCTTAGCACGTCTTTTGGTGTCTTTACCGAAAGGTGATGGTAAAGACACCGGAGGTGGAAGAGTCTTCGAGTAGGAACCTCTAATGATCCTTAGCTGAATCAAACGGGTCTTGATGAACTCTTGAGCCGTCTGGTGGGTCTACATCCGTGGTATCTGCTTTCTCCATTAGCTGGTTGAACTTGTCTCCCAAGGCTCGAGCTTTGGAACGTGTCAGTGGTCCTGGTGGGACTCGTGGTGCAGTCGTTGGTACAATGTCCTCATCATTCCCTCCCTCTTCAGGTGTTTTGGTCTCCAAAGCAAAGTCTTCCCCTGCATCAAACAACTCCAAGTCAGCAACATTAAATGTAGTGGAAACATTATACTCATCTGGGAGTTCCAGTTGATAAGCATTGTCGTTGATGCGCCGCAGGACTCTGAACGGGCCATCTCCTTGTGGTGCTAGTTTGCTCTTGCGCCGTTGGGGAAAACGTTTGGGTCGCAGATGTAACCAGACCAAATCTCCTTCTTTAAAGACCACGCGCCTCCTGCCCTTGTTGGTGTGGTTTGCTGTCTGAGAGTTCCTCCGTTCCAGATTCTTCTTGACTTCCTGGTGCAAGCGCTTGACATACTCAGCTTTGGCTTCTCCCTCCAAGCTGACAACCTCCCCAAGTGGAATGGGTGCGAATTTGATTGGGATAGTAGGTTGAAGCCGTAAACGATCTCGAATGGTGTCTTCTTAGTTCCGGAATGGATTGCTCTGTTGTAGGAAAACTCGACATAGGGGAGGCATTCGAGCCAGTTCTTCAAGTTACGACCAATTGTCGCTCGCAGCATCTGGGAAAGTGTCCTGTTGACGACCTTGGTCTGACGATCCGTCTGTGGGTGATATGTTGTAGAGAAGAGTAAGTTGGTGTCAAGTTTCTTCCACAGTACTCGCCAGAAATGACTGAGGAACTTAGTGTCCCTGTTGGACACAATGGTCCTGGGGATGCCGTGCAAGCGGACTATCTCTCGGAAAAATAAATTCGCCGTCTGAATTGCATCGTTCGTCTTGTTGCATGGTATGAAGTGTGCCATTTTAGAGAAACGATCTACTACGACGAGGATGGAGTCCTTGTGATGAACTTGTGGTAAGCCGAGCACGAAATCTATTGAAATATCCGTGCAAGGTGACGACGGGACCGGTAGTGGCATGTATGGGCCTTGGAGGTGCATCTTAGACTTAGACCGTTTGTAGACAAGGAATTTCTCGCAATGGGCTTCCACATCTCGGCGTTGACGCGGCCAATAAAAGTGTTCCTTGAGCATACTCAAGGTCTTGGCAACACCAAAATGCCCCATTAAACCGCCGCCATGGGCCTCTCTCATAAGAAGTTCACGAACTGATCCTCCGGGAATGCAAAGACGCTTGTCCTTGAAGAGAAATCCATCAAACAAGTAGAAGCGGCTGTACTTGCCCTGACCATGTTCCTTGAAAGCTTCCTGGAAGTCGTGATCTTCAGCATAGAGGTCTTTGAGCATTTCAAAACCCATAACCTTTGACTCCATGACCGAAATAAGGCTGTGTCTGCGGGATAATGCATCAGCTACGACATTGTTTGCACCTTTCTTGTACTTGATGACGTACGGGAATGACTCGATAAACTCCAACCATCGAGCGTGCGTTTTCTTGAGCGTCGTCTGACCCTTGAGGTGTTGGAGTGTCTGGTGGTCCGTGTGTATGACGCATTCTCTCGAGAGCAGGTAATGTTGCCAGGTTTGCAAAGCTCGGACCAATGCGTAGAGCTCCTTGTCGTACGTAGGGTAGTTTAACGCTGCTCCGCGTATTTTTTCACTAAAGTAGGCAATTGGTTTTCCACCCTGTGTCAGGACTGCTCCAATGCCTACACCTGAAGCGTCACACTCTACTTCAAAAGTCTTATCAAAATTCGGCAGTGTAAGGACAGGTGCGCGTGTGAGACGCTCCTTCAACAACTGAAATGACTTTTCTTGTTCCGGACCCCACTTGAAATCTTGGTTCTTCTTGATGGTCGCTGTCAATGGGCTGGCAATCGTACTGAAATCTCGTACAAATTGTCGGTAGAAGCTTGCTAGCCCATGAAAACTCCGAACTTGACAGTGATGTTGTTAATGGCGCGACAGTCGACGCACATCCGCCAGCATCCATCCTTCTTCAGCACAAGGAGAACTGGAACTGCACAGGGGCTAAGGCTTTCTCTGACGTATCCTTGAGCTATGAGATCTTGAACCTGTCGTTCGAGTTCTTTGGCTTCTTCTGGAGTAACCTTGTAAGCTAGTTTGTTCGGCAGCTGGCTCCTATAATGAGGTCGATATGATGCTCAATGCCTCTGAGAGGTGGCAACCCTGGGGGATCTCGTCTGGGAAGACATCCGAGTATTTATCCAATAGGGACTGGACATCTGCGGGTAAGGTGTTGCTGGTGGCCTCGGATGCGCTCAAGACCTCCTGGTATAGCATGAGCACGAGTTGAGTGCCTGTGGTGCGAACCGCCTTCCTCATATCTTCTATGTTGACGAGGAAGTTTTCTTTCTGTGCATGCTGGTCTTTGGCCATTTTGGATTGCATCCCGTGTACTTCTTATGGAGACATAGGTGCTAGGTTGTACCTATGTTTATCATGGACAAAGGCGTAGAAGTTGGTACGTCCATTATGCGTAGTCTCCTTATCGAACTGACAGGGTCGTCCCAATAGGAGATGTCTGGCTGACATGGGAACGACGTCGCACAAAACTTGGTCTTGATATCGTCCTATGCTGAAAGAAACTCGGACCTGATCGGAGATATATAGCTCTGTCTTGTTGTTAAGCAACGAAGTCTGTATGGTTTTGTTTGCTTGGTCCTGGTAGCCCAAGTTTCTCTACCATGTACTTGCTAGCAGCATTGGTGCAGGAACAACCGTCGATGATGAGGGAACACACCTTTCCGAGGATGGTGCATTTTGAGTGAAAAATATTCTCACGCTGCTCGATCTCTTCTTGCTCTAGTCTCGAGTTGAGAACTCTCCCGAGTCAGCGTATTCTACTTCTCCCTCAGACATGGGGTCTGCCGTGGGAGGATCCTCCTTTTGCTCGTCTGCGGAGTCGGAATCTCCGGAAGCAGTCTAAACCATAGTCCTTTGGTTGGGGCATTCACGAGATATGTGCCCCCTCCCTTTACATTTGAAGCATGTAATGGCGCTGCTCTTCTGGGGTTGACTTGTGTGAGAATTCGGTGGGCTAGGTCTTGAAGTCGTCGGTTGTGCCTTGGTAGGCACATTTCTGTCCACAGCCTTGCTCCTCTGCCGTGGGTCACCAGTGGGGGTAGCGCGGTCAAATGGCTTGGGGCCTGTACCCCAAGTGCTCTTTGGTTGGATTGGCGCTGAGGACTTGTGTCGGTTGCTCTTCTCAATCTGAACCGCTAGATGGAAAAGCTCACCAAAGTCGTGATAAGGCTGCAGCTCGATCTTTCGTGCTATTGACACATGTAATCCGTTGATAAACTGAGCCATGAGGCTTTCTTACGAGTCATCCATTTCGAGCCTTTTCCGTAGGTGCTCGAATTCGTCAAAGTACTCAGATACCGATTTGCTGTCTTGGGTAAGGCGTCTGAATCGTCTCTGGAGTTCTCGGTGAAAATGAGGTGGTACATAGCGTCGTCTCATCGGCTGGGTCAGCTCGTACCAAAAAGTTAGAGCTCCCATTCGTGCTCTCCTGCGAGTGGCTATCTCGCGATCCCACCATGCCAGTGCGTGGTCGGTGAACTTGGCTGTTGCTAATGCAACTCTACGGGGATCATCCTAGTTATAGTATTCGAAGAGTAGTTCCATTCTCCGTTCCCAGTATAGGTGTTCTTCGGGATCTAGCTTTCCCGGGAAGGGGGGTTGTAATGCTTGTACCTTAGGAACGACCATTCTGTACAACCGCTCGTACATCCGCAGTCTGTACTACACGGTCAACCAGCCTACCGTCCGCTTGACAGCCGTACGCCCGTCGTGCACCGCCCGTTATTTCCGTAGGATGATGGGATTCCACTATGATGAATTATTAATAATTGTGCATGCATGCATGAGTGGAGAAGGACAGATGGCAAATTTCACTATGATGAATTATTTATTGTTTAAGCTTGCATGAGTGGAGGAGGACAGCTGGCGGTTTCCACTTTGCATGCAAAGTGAGTGGATTTCATGCATTGGTCCATTCAGCATGAAGAACACTTGGCAAAATCCACTATCTCCACCCTTTGGCTATAAATAGCACTCCCTGGCCTCACTTAAACCATTTCCCATCCTTTTCCAAGCTGTAGAAGTTTAGAGAGAAGTTAGAGAATTCTTTAGAGAGAGAGAGAGGGAGTCTTGGCCGTAAGCTAGGAGAGAGGAGGAGGCTGTCCGTGAGCTGCCTAGTCCGTTCATTAGGAGCATTGCCCTGTGAGTTGGATTTTTCCTTTTTGCAAGAATGTGGTTAATGAGTTCGGTTTTATTTTAAAAAGGTTTTCAAATCATTTTCAAAATATTTTTCAGTCGGTTATCAAAAAGGTTTTTAAATCGGTTTTCAAAGGTTTTCAAATCGTTTTCAAAGGTTTTAAAATCGGTTTTCAAAGGTTGCATGCATGGTTTTCAATCAGCTTGGATTTTAAAATCCAAGCATAGTATTTATAAAATTATTATGGGTATTTATAAGTAAGGTTTCAAAGTATTTTCTTAAAAATTCATGCATGCAAGTTTTTTTTAAAGGATTTCCATTGATTCTTTTATATCTTAAGTGTTTTGGTTTTAAAAGGATTTTAAGAAGTTTTATGAAAGTATTATGCATGTTAAAGGGAGGTTTAGATTTCGTGATGCATGATTAAATTATTGTGAAGTATATTTCTGGCAATGCATTTAAGTATGATTTATGAGCTTGGATTGATGAGTTACCATTTGAGTTGCATGCTTAATCATTTGTTCTATGTTAATTGTTTGAACAGATGTTTGCATGTTCTTGTTTGATTGAGTTGTTGAGTTAGGTCTAAGGATGCCACTAGTAGAACCTTAGGTTTAGTTTAGGTCTTATTTGATTGGCTGTACATGTTCTTGTTTGATTATTGTACAGTTAGTCAAATAAATAGGCCTAGACTGGACCAAGGGCGATACGAAATGGTGTCTGGTTTAGGAGGTCATGTATTATGATTAGTCGCATGAATGATAAGTTATGGTTGAGTTTGGTTAAGTGAATCCATTAGTATACCCTAAATCTAGTTCGGGTTCTATTTGGTCGGCTGTGCATGTTCTTGTTTGATTGTTGCACAGTTGATTAAATAAACGGACCTGGACCGGATCAAAGGTATTGCGAAGTGGTTTCATGGTTAAGTGGTTGTGTGGTTATCATGGGATTGAGTTGTGGGGATTTTGTGACTTAGCTATTCCGTGTGCATGCGAGGAATGACTTGCCACCATCCTGTGAGCGACTTGCCAGGCTAGTGCCCGTCTTCGTAGGTGCCTTGTAGTCTTGGTGACTAAGGACCTGACCGGGGCAGTGAGTACCGTCCAACTTTGTAGGTGCCTTGTAGCCTGTGTGGCTAAGGATCTGACCGGGACGGGAAGGGAATAGGCTAAGGTCACGGCGCACATGGGTAGATTAGAAGCAAGCTTGGTTAAGCTGTCTGTTGAGTCTAGACTTGTGTTTGGTCTAGGAGTCGTTGAGTTCTGGTGATGAGTAAGACTATGTGCGTTTATTTCCATGTGATCGTTATGCTTGTTGTTCCTTGTGTGCATGCTCTCATCGGGTTGGGGTTAGTTTTTATTATGTATTTTACATCCGCTCACTCAGCATATAGCTGACCGAACTCATTCTTGCAGATCCCGCAAGTTGGTTGAAAGAAAGACGTGACGGTTCCGGTGTTGATTTCTCCCCCATTTCCCTTGTCTTAGAGTATGTATCCGGTTGTAAGATTTTTCGGCACTCATGTGTACTTACAACCGTTATATCGGTTTAGATCGGGTTGTTGTATTCGGTTTTAGTTATATGGGATTTTAGTTGTTGTATCTTTGGGATTTTTTTTTTTAATTAAGTATTTGTTCGGTTTTATCGTAAGCTTGTTTCTTCCCTTTTTATGTTCTGAAGTCTCGGCCGAGCATACCCGACCATGATATCCGGTCTTGGTTCAGAAACCTCGACCGTGAAGGAGTCTTAATCGCGGTTCGGATCTTGTGAGTTCGGGCTTTCGGACTATGTTCGAGAGAACGGACGAGCGGGATTTGGACCTATCGTAGCATCTCCGGTCTACTATGGACGGGGGTGTTACAAGAGGTGGTATCAGAGCATGGTTTTCGAGTCACTAGGACTTAAGCACTTTTCGAAAAGAAAATTTTTTGGGAATGAGGTTTAAGAAACTGGAACATTCGTCTTTCCTTAATGAGTTTGTAACAAGCTTCTGTTTTGCAGATGGATCCATACAGGGTAGGGACGAGGCAAGGTTTGAGACGGTTGTATCGTGGCCCAAGACCAGTGCCAAGAGAAGAGCCAGAGCTGATTGTGATTTCATCTGATACGAAGCCTGCCCTAGCAGAGACAGACTCAGTTGAGATAGACCCTGAGGAAGACCCAATAGAAGAGGATCTAGTAGAAGAAAATCCAGAGGAACGATCATCTGATGAACCTCGACGAGAATCGGTTGGGGAAATCCGCAATACACCCAGACAGGTTGCCTTAGAGGATCCAGCTCAGGTAGCAATCCCATCAGCACTGACGGAAGGAGATGATGCTTCCACAAACCAAGAAATAAGGACTGGACCAAGCTACTATGAGATTCTGCTCCGGATGCGGGTGTTGGAGATGGACAGATTCGCAGGCAGTACAAATACCTTGGAAGCAGACGGATGGCTACAGAGACTGGAGCTGAACCTGCAAGCAGTGCAGTGCCCGGACGAATACCGCAGAGACGTCGCGATATACTACTTGGAGAAGGACGCGGAAGACTGGTGGTATAGAGTGGAGAAGGAAAACGAGATAAGTAACCACCCTGAAGCCTCCTGGGTACAGTTCTGCAGCGAGTTTCTCCATGAGTTTTTCCCTCTTCAAGCCAGGGAAAGACTAATGGATCAGTACCATTCGTTGGCCCAGCTAGGACGCACCGTGAGGGAATATGAGGCAGAGTTTAACCGACTTCGACAGATCACCCGCTACGAACTAAACGATGAAAATCGGACGGTACAGTTGTTCTTGAGTGGTTTGAGGCCTGAGTTGCGGATCCGACTAGAGAAGGTACCGATTATGGACCTGTCGACCTTAGTACGAGTAGCAGAGAATGTGGAGCGAACACTAGTTGCGGAGCAAGTTTAGAGGGCACAACAAGGCATGAGGACATTGAACACTTTGGAACAAACCCGGAAGTGCACACACAACCGACCCATGGGACGATCGGAGGAGCCGGTCCTGATATGCGAGAGATGCGGATTTGAGGGCCATCAGATTGGCACATGTAGGACTTTCATGATGGATCACACCATCATTATGTGTACTACTTGCGGGGAGATGGGTCACCATTATGGGATTTGTCCGAGGGGTCAGAGCTCGCGTCCGCCACGGCCACCGAGAGGAAGAAAGCGCCATTAGATACAACCGGCCTGCATCCTTCTGTCCTATACCCTAAATTCTGGTATGTTGGGCTTAATCTTTGGGACTGCGTATGTTTGGATGATTGGCTTATGTTATACTAATCAAGTCAGGTTTGAGTTTTGGAAGGTCAATCGTGCATGTTCTTGTTTGATTGTTGCACGGTTGATCGACTTTGGCTTGGGCTGAGACCGGTTAGTATAACTGAGTCAATGTTTGCTTATGCATGTTCATGATTCATTGTGTATGTTATTTGCATATTGTGGGATTGTTATGTATTAAGTAAGTATGAGTGATTAAGTGTGTAGATTTCTAGGCTATTTTAGGCTTTGCTATAAGTGCTTATGTTTGGATAGCTAGGCCTGGGTATTTTGATTCATGTCATTAGCATTCAGGTCGGGTTTGAGTTTTAGGAGATGGGTCGTGCATGTTCTTGTTTGATTGTTGCACGATCTATCGAATTTAACTCAGACTTAGATTTGGGTGGCATGATAGAGTCAATGGTCAGTCGTGCATGTTCTTGTTTGATTGTTGCAAGACAAATCGGATTACCCTCGCCATGAACCTGAATTACATGAATATAGCTTAGTCGGATCTGCTGCTGTTAGAATTGTTGATTTAGGCGTGGCTAGCCTATAGCCTTGTTAGCATAGTTTATAAGTTAAATGTAGGGTGTTCTCAGATTTCCCTAGTCATGGTTAAGTGTGATGCTCTTCTGTAAGTTAGTAATCTCATGTTAGAGAGAATCCTTTGAGGGAGTCTTCGGTGAGTAGCTGCCTAATTAGGTTTCCCAAAAAAAAAAAAAAAAAAAAAAAAACGTAACCCTTAAACCTTTTCGGGTTGTTGCCAAGTGTGCTGAGGAAGCTGTGTGAGTTGTTGCTGTCGTAAGTGACCAAGTTCGGTAAGGGAAGCATTGTGAATGTTAAATCAGAAGTGAGCTATGGCCTGAAGAAAAGATGAAGGAAGTTAAGGAAACGGATGCAAATCGAGCAAGACTATACCAAGGAAAGATCAAGCTGGACAAACCAATCATGATGGAGTTGATGTGAGCCTCGGAACGCCCAGACAAGACGACCAGACGGATGAACAGGATATCCAACGGACGAACGTTCGGATAGAAATGTCGAACGCACGGATGTTTGCCAGACGTTCCGGAAATACCCAACGCAGACATCCCAGACGTACGACATGGATGAACCACGGACGACCACTAGTGTCTGACCAAGGCCATTGGAGTCTGATAACTAGTCTAGGCGGAGCAAGAAGAAAGAAATGTTATTGTTGAATCTCGGTTAGTGGAACCATTAGCATACCCTAGATCTAGCTCGGGTTCTATTTGGTCAGCTGCGCATGTTCTTGTTTGATTGTTGCACAGTTGGTCAAATAAATGGACCTTGGCTAGATTAAAGTTATTGCGAAGTGGTAACACGGCTAGTAATGATGGTAACATAAGTATTTACGGAACTATTGCCAAGAAGAACCAGTCCATGCAGATGGAGTTCCAAATCTACCGAAGGACGGAAACACATAAGGAAGGATTAATTTGAAACTTGGAGGAACCAAGGAAGGTTTCCGAATTCAAGATTCCGGAACATAGATCATCGAGTAACAAACCTTTGGGAGGCATTTCGAGCTATGCACCAAGGAAGTAAGAGTTGAGTTAGTGAATTCGGGGACGAATTCCTATAAGGAGGGGAGAATGTAATGCCCCGTACCTTAGGAACGACCATTCTGTACAACCGCTCGTACATCCGCAGTCCGTACTACACGGTCGACCAGCCGACCGTCCGCTTGACAGCCGTACGCCCGTCGTACACCGCCCGTTATTTCCGCAGGATGATGGGATTCCACTTTGATGAATTATTAATAATTGTGCATGCATGCATGAGTGGAGAAGGACAGATGGCAAATTTCACTATGATGAATTATTTATTGTTTAAGCTTGCATGAGTGGAGGAGGACAGCTGGTGGTTTCCACTTTGCATGCATAGTGAGTGGATTTCATGCATTGGTCCATTCAGCATGAAGAACACTTGGCAAAATCCACTATCTCCACCCTTTGGCTATAAATAGCACTCCCTGGCCTCACTTAAACCATTTCCCATCCTTTTCCAAGCTGTAGAAGTTTAGAGAGAAGTTAGAGAATTCTTTAGAAAGAGAGAGGGACTCTTGGCCGTGAGCTAGGAGAGAGGAGGAGGCTGTCCGTGAGCTGCCTAGTCCGTTCATTAGGAGCATTGCCCTGTGAGTTGGATTTTTCCTTTTTGCAAGAATGTGGTTAATGAGTTCGGTTTTATTTTAAAAAGGTTTTCAAATCATTTTCAAAAGGTTTTTCAGTCGGTTATCAAAAAGGTTTTTAAATCGGTTTTCAAAGGTTTTCAAATCGTTTTCAAAGGTTTTAAAATCGATTTTCAAAGGTTGCATGCATGGTTTTCAATCAGCTTGGATTTTAAAATCCAAACATAGTATTTATAAAATTATTATGGGTATTTATAAGTAAGTTTTCAAAGTATTTTCTTAAAAATTCATGGATGCAAGTTTTTTTTAAAGGATTTCCATTGATTCTTTTATATCTTAAGTGTTTTGGTTTTAAAAGGATTTTAAGAAGTTTTATGAAAGTATTATGCATGTTAAAGGGAGGTTTAGATTTCGTGATGCATGATTAAATTATTGTGAAGTATATTTCTGGCATTGCATTTAAGTATGATTTTATGAGCTTGGATTGATGAGTTACCATTTGAGTTGCATGCTTAATCATTTGTTCTACGTTAATGGTTTGATCAGATGTTTGCATGTTCTTGTTTGATTGAGTTGTTGAGTTAGGTCTAAGGATGCCACTAGTAGAACCTTAGGTTTAGTTTAGGTCTTATTTGATTGGCTGTACATGTTCTTGTTTGATTGTTCTACTGTTAGTCAAATAAATAGGCCTAGACTGGACCGAGGGCGATACGAAATGGTGTCTGGTTTAGGAGGTCATGTATTATGATTAGTCGCATGCATGATAAGTTATGGTTGAGTTTGGTTAAGTGAATCCATTAGTATACCATAAATCTAGTTCGGGTTCTATTTGGTCGGCTGTGCATGTTTTTGTTTGATTGTTGCACAGTTGATTAAATAAATGGACCTGGACCGGATCAAAGGTATTGCGAAGTGGTTTCATGGTTAAGTGGTTGTGTGGTTATCATGATATTGAGTTGTGGGGATTTTGTGACTTAGCTATTTTGTGTGCATGCGAAGGATGACTTGCCACCATCCTGTGAGTGACTTGCCAGGCTAGTGCCCGTCTTCGTAGGTGCCTTGTAGTCTTAGTGACTAAGGACCTGACCGGGGCAGTGAGTACCGTCCATCTTCGTATGTGCCTTGTAGACCGTGTGGCTAAGGACCTGACCGGGACGGTAAAGGAATAGGCTAAGGTCACGGCGCGCATGGGTAGATTACAAGCAAGCTTGGTTAAGCTGTCTGTTGAGTCTAGAATTGTGTTTGGTCTAGGAGTTCTGGTGATGAGTAAGACTATGTGCGTTTATTTCCATGTGATCGTTATGCTTGTTGTTCCTTGTGTGCATGCTCTCATCGGGTTGGGGTTAGTTTTTATTATGTATTTTACATCCGCTCACTCAGCATATAGCTGATCGAACTCATTCTTGCAGATCCCGCAAGTTGGTTGAAAGAAAGACGTGACGGTTCCGGTGTAGATTTCTCCCCCATTTCCCTTGTTTTAGAGTATGTATCCGGTTGTAAGATTTTTCGGCACTCATGTGTACTTACAACCGTTATATCGGTTTAGATCGGGTTGTTGTATTCGGTTTTAGTTATGTGGGATCTTAGTTGTTGTATCTTAGTTGTTCGATTTTATCGTAAGCTTGTTTCTTCCCTTTAAAGATTTTATGTTCTGAAGTCTTGGCCGAGCATACCCGACCATGATATCCGGTCTTGGTTCAGAAACCTCGACCGTGAAGGAGTCTTAATCGGGGTTCAGATCTTGTGAGTTCGGGCTTTCGGACTATATTCGAGAGAACGGACGAGCGGGATTCGGACCTATCGTAGCATCTCCGGTCTACTAGGGACGGGGGTGTTACAGGGGTAGGTTGAGCTTGATGTCGGGGTGGACGGCTGGCTGCCTGGGCGGTGGCAGTGGCTCGTCATAGTAGTGGTCTCTTCCTAGGCCACGGTGGGATGCTTCGGCTCGGTCATACCGGTAGGTGCTGGTGCTGGCTGCTCCAAACGCTCAAGACGAGTCATGAAGTTTGACATCTGGGCAGTCAATGTTTGCAATAGTTGCATCATTGTTTATTGGGCTGTCCAGACGTGGAATCGTCCTGCCCTGACATATTTTCTTATCCGAGAAAAGGAAATTTTCAGAAATGAAAAGTTTCCCGAAAGGGAAACTTGCAGATTATGAGAACTTTCCTTAAATGGAAATCCCACAGATATTTATATTTTTATTTATGGATAATTAATTAAACTAAGTAAACACAAAAGAGAAACACTCAATAAAAGGAAATTTTTCTAAGTCTAGAAAGGAAACCTAAAAATATGGAAAATATCCTAAAGATATATTTCATAAACTAACAAGGAAACTAACATATGGGGGAAATCCTACAAATTAATGCCTAATCCTAAATGAAAACTAAATAATTACCTAATAAAATCTAGGAAATTTGCTATTACTATCTAGAAATTTTCCTAAACTAATTTATTGCACTAGGGAAACTTAAGGAAACTATCTAAATACTAAGGAAGACTTCCTAAAACTAAAACTAAGAATCTAGACCTAAACTATCCTATACAACCCTAGCCGCCTCGTTCACAGAGACCTAACCTAGTCGCGGAGCTAGGACTAAGAAACCCTAACGGTCGCTAACGGGGACAGAGTCTAGCTCGAGCGCGGGACGTGTAGCCTACCTAGCGAGCCGAACTCGCGGTACGGGGCTAAGGCTGACTTGCTATCCTAGCGACTATTCACAGAAAACACCTAGACCTAATCGCCCAGACTCGCAAACAAGACCGAGGAACAAAACCGATGACAAGTGCAACCTAGCTAGGTACAAGACGCGGACAACTAGGGTGGAACAGTCGGGACGTGAGCGAGCTAGCGAGCAGACAACACTAAACCCGACCTCGACCTGAGCCTATGCACAAGCGAGTGGCTATCCTAGACGCGGGACACACTGACGCGAACAATAACCCTAGACGCGGGACACTCGGACGCGACAAGAGAACCTAGAGCTAGGACGCGACACGCTACCTAGGACACTGACGGGACACAACTAGAAAACCTAGCAAACTAATCGCGGGACACACCTAGACTCGGGCACACTAAGACTCGAATGCGGCTGGAAGACAAGAACCCTAGCTTTGAGTCCTAAGCAACAAGCAAGCAACACAAACCTTATGGACTCACGATTTTTAATGAGAAACAAGTGCTCTAGGTGAGTTTTCTAAAAGCCCTAATTTGTTTTTAACAACTTAAACAATATATATTTGTTTTTCTTTTCTTTAAAAAAAAAAATCTAGCAATAATTAAACAATGAAACAAACAATTCTCTTCTATGTTTTTTTTTTGTAAATATGAAAAACAAAGAAAAGGATTGATAGAACCTGATTTTTTTTTATTTTTTTTTTTGTAGGATGTTTTTGTGGTAGATGAATTGATTCCTTTCCTTCTTACCAAGAACCTCAGGGGAAAGAAAAAGAAACACAATCAAAAGCCAAAAAACTGTTGAACAAAGACAATGAAAAATCGCAAAACAAGAGGATATAATCAACCTGATGTTTAAGAGCTTTTAGGCTCTGATACCAGATGATGAAAGCTTAGTGGTGGTGCAACTGTTGATCGAGAAACTCGTGACCTTCAGAAGCGAGTTGGATGAAAGGGGTGGATTGAAAGGACCACACAAGCTGCGGAAGACTTGTGATACACCAAGTTGTTCTTCTTGAACAAGAAGAACGAAGACAAGCTCTCCAAAGGGGATTGGCAGCCGTCAAGAACAAGTAGACTAGGGTTTTTTTTATTTAAAATTCGAGTTGTATTATGACTTGTAAGAGATGAGGCTTGTATAGGCCTTTTAGTTACAACATGATGTTTACCCTAAACAACAAGTAGTGTAAATAAAAAACAACATGAAGTTTTGCTGTAGAAGGAAATGGGCTTAAGGCCAAATAACTTAAACATAAAAATATGGGCTTAAGGCCCTGAACTTATACTTAGTCTAAATAATGAAGAAATGAGATAGATAAGCCTTGTTGATGAGATACGATCGAATTCGACTAAGACTTGTGAAGGGTGGCGGATTGTGTGAACAAGTCTTCGTCGTCTTGCGCACTAAGAGGGTTGCCTCATTAAAACATTCTCCGGAAAACCCAGTGGGAAAAAACCGAAGATAGGAAAAAGAGTACAATTTCTTAGCACGTCTTTTGGTGTCTTTACCGAATGGTGATGATAAAGACACCGGAGGTGGAAGAGTCTTCGAGTAGGAACCTCCAATGCTCCTTAGCTGAATCAAACGGGTCTTGATGAAATCCTGAGCCGTCTGGTGGGTCTTCATCCGTGGTATCTGCTTTCTCCATTAGCTGGGTGAACTTGTCTCCCAAGGCTCGAGGTTTGGAACGTGTCAGTGGTCCTGGTGGGACTCGTGGTGCAGTCGTTGGTACGATGTCCTCATCAAAACCTTCTTTGGAAAATCCAGTGGGACACAACCGAAGATAGGAAAAATATTACAATTTCCTAGCACGACTTTGGTATCTTTACCGAATGGTAATGGTAAAGACATCGGAGGAAGAAGAATCTTCGAGATGGAACCTCCATTGTTTTTTGTCCGGCTTGAAGGGTTCAGAGCTGCATGTATCGGGTCTAGTACGACCAGGTGGTTTGATTGGCCCTGGCACGGATGAGTTGGCTGGTCCTGGCACGGACAAGTTGGTTGGTCCAGGCACAGTCAGCTCGATCAGTCCGGTTCCACTCTCCAATAGCAGGCTGAGCTTATCTCCTAAAGCCTTTCTCTTGGACCGTGTGAGAGGTCCTGGTGGGATGACCGGTGCAGTAGCTGGGACGATGTCCTCATCATTCCCTCCCTCTTGAAGTGTTTTCGTCTCCAAAGCAAACTCCTCACCTGCATTAAACAACGTTAAGTCAGAAACATTAAACGTACTAGACACGTTATACTCACCTGGAAGTTCGAGCTTGTAGACATTATCGTTGATTCTCCGTAGGACGCGGAATGGACCATCTTCCCGGGGTGCAAGCTTGCTTTTTCGTCACTGGGGAAACCTCTTTGTTGCAGATGTAGCCAAACTTAATCTTTCTCCTTGAACACTATGTGCCGGCGGCCCTTGTTGGCATTCTTGGTGTTCTATATGTTTCGTTGCTCCAGATTTGCCTTGGTCTCTTCATGTAGATGCTTGATGTATTCCGCATTTGCTTCTCCCTCTAAACGGATGGTGTCGCCCAGGGGAATTGGTGTGAACTCAATCGGCGTGGTATGGTTGAAGCCGTAGGCGTGTAGCCCTGTTGTAAGCAAACTCAACATACGGAAGGCACTCCAACCAGTTCTTCAGATTGTTTCCAATCGTAACTCTCAGTGTCTGTGATTAGGTTCTATTGGCCACCTCTGTCTGTCCGTCTGTCTGTGGATGATACGTAGTAGAAAATAAGAGGTTGGTCTTGCGCCACAATGCTCCTCAAAAGTGACTGAGGAACTTGGTGTCTTTGTCTGACACAATCGTCCTGCGTATGTCGCGCAGTCGTACTATCTCCTTGAAGAATAAGTCGGCAGTCTAGCTGGCATCATTGGTCTTGTTATAGGTGATGAAATAGGCCATCTAGGAAAAACGGTCAACAACTACGAAGATGGAGTCTTTGTGTTTGATTTTCGGCAGTCCTAGTACAAAGTCCATGGAGATGTCTGTCCAGGGCGCATAAGGAACTGGTAATGACATGTAAGGACCTTGCGGATGCATCTTGGATTTAGCTTGTTTGTAGATAAGGCACTTAACACAATGAGCCTCTATATCTCGTCGCTAGTGGGGTCAGTAGAAATGCTCCTTAAGCATGCTTAATGTCTTGTCGATTCAGAAATGACCCATTAAACCTCCTCCTTGGGCCTCTCTCTGAAGTAGCTCTCGAATCGATCCTCTCGAAATGCAGATATACTTGTCCTTAAAAAGGAATCCGTCAAACAAATAGAAGTTGTTGTAAGTGTCCTTGTCGTGCTCCTGGTATGCCTGAGTGAAGTCGGCATCTTCAGCATACATCTCTTTGATCATTTTGAATCCCATAAATTTTGATTCCATCACGGAGATGAGACTATATTTTCGGGATAAGGCGTCAGCCACAACGTTGTCCGTTCCCTTTTTGTACTTTATGACGTAGGGAAAGGTCTCAATATACTCTAGCCAAAGAGCATGTCTCTTCTTACGTGTAGATTGTCCTCTAAGGTTCTGGAGTGTCTGATGGTTGGATTGAATCACACACTTCCTGGCAAGTAGATAGTGCTGCCAAGTCTCTAAGGCGCGGACCAATGCATAGAGCTCCATGTCGTAGGTCGGATAATTAAGAGCGACTCCACTTAACTTCTCGCTGAAGTAGGCGACAGGTCTTCCACCTTGGATCAGGATTGCTCCTATGCCAATTCCTAAAGCATCGCATTCAACCTCGAAGTTCTGGTTGAAGTCGGGATGGACTAAGACTGTAGCGTGGGCAAGGCGTTCCTTTAACAGCTTAAATGACTTGTCCTGATCAGAACCCCAACGAACCGGCGATCATGCTGAAGTCTCGGACAAACCGTCGGTAGAAGCTGGCGAGTCCATGGAAGCTCCAGACCTGGCTGTCAGTCGTCGGTGTGGGCCACTCCTGTATGGCTTTGATCTTCTCGTTGTCCACTCGGAGCCCCCGTGAACTCACGACGAATCCAAGGAAGACGACTTGGTCTGTGCAGAATGTACATTTCTTGAGGTTTGCGTACAACTGCTCTCTCTGGAAGGTGGTGATAACGGCCTTTAATGCTCCAAATGATCTGAGTAGGTCGTACTATAAACGAGAATGTTGTCAAAGTAGACTACAACAAACTTGCCAATGAACGGTCGAAGAACTTGGATAATAATGCGCATGAATGTGCTTAGGGCTTTGGATAGGCCAAACGACATTACTAGCCACTCATAAAGACCCTGCTTGGACATGAGCGCAGTCTTCCATTCGTCTCCTTCTCGCATCCTGACTTGATGGTATCCGCTTTTAAGGTCAATTTTAGAGAAGACTGCGGCTCCGCTTAATTCGTCTAGCATGTCGTCCAGGCGCAAAATGGGGTGTTGGTACTTGATCGTGATGTTGTTGATGGCACGACAGTCGACGCACATCCTCCAGCTCCCGTCCTTCTTTGGTACAAGTAAGGCAGGGACGAAACAGGGACTTAGGCTCTCTCTGACGTAACCTTGAGCCATAAGGTTCTGGACTTGCCGTTCTAGTTCTTTACCCTCCTCGAGATTGACTCGGTATGCAGGTCGGTTAGGTAGTTGAGCTCCGGGAATGAAGTCGATGTGGTGCTCAATGCCTCGAATGGGTGGGAGGCCGGCTGGGATCTTGTCTAGGAACACGTCAGCATATCTCTCTAACAAGGCTCGAACCTCGGCGGGTAAGGTGGTCTCGGTGCTAGACGTGTGTAGGCTCTCTCTGTAGAGCATCAAGACGAGTTAGGTGTCCTTGGTACGGGTGGCTTTCCTCATGTGTGCCACATTGAGTAGAAAATTTTCTTTGCGGGCATGTTGGTCTTTCGCCATCTTGGACTGCATTTCTTAAACGGTGTGTGGAGACATTGATGCCAAGTTGAATCTACGCTTTTTATGGACAAATGAGTAGAAGTTGGTCCGTCCATTGTTTGTAGTCTCTCGGTCAAATTGCCACGGTCGTCCTAGGAGGAGATGTCCAGCTGACATCGGGACGACATCGCAGGTGACCTGGCCCTGGTATCTGCCGATGCTGAATACGGCTTTTACTTGATCTGAAATGTATAGTTACGTCTTGTTGTTCAGCCATCACAATTTATAAGGCTTAGGATGCTTGGTCACAGGCAATCCTAGCTTTTCCACCTTGTATTTGCTCGTGGTGTTGGTGCAGGACCCTCCGTCTATAATCAACGAGCACAATTTCCCAAAGATTGTACATTTGGAGTGAAAAATGTTTTTTCGCTGTTCTACCTCTTCCGACTCAAACCTCGAGCTGAGAACTCGTCTGATCATAAGCATCTCTCCAAAGTCGGCGTAGGGGCTGTCTTCTCGTGCTCATACTCGAACTCGTAGTCTCCTAAGGCAGTCAGTAATATTGCCCGTTGAGTGGAAAATTCTCGGGACACATGTCCTTTTTCTTTGCACTTGAAGCATACGATCTCGCTGCTCCGCTGGGGCTGGGTCGGAGTGGTCGTGGAGGTGGTCGACTTTGGGGCAGCTGGGGCAGCCCTGGGAGTCGAGCTGCTGACCACGACTTTGCCCTTGAGGCGTGGGTCAATGGGCTGGACCATTGGAGCTGGTGCTCAAGGTGCTCTTAGGCGTAGAAGGTGCAGCTAGCTTTCGTTTATGGCACTTCTCTATCTAGACTGCTAGGTAGAACAATTCGGCTAGATCATGGTAGGGCTGTATCTCGATATTCCGGGCGATGAACTCGTGTAATCCGTTGATGAATTGGGCCATTAAGCTTTCTTCGGATTCGTCTACGTCAAGTTGGTTGCGTAGGTGCTCGAATTCATCGAAATATTCTGAACCGTCTTACTACCTTGAGTAAGGCGTCTAAATCGTCTCTGAAGTTCACAGTGGAAATGAGGTGGCACGTAGAGTCTCCTCATGATCAGGGTGAGTTCGACCCATGAGGTTAAGGTACCCGACCAATTGAAGGTTGTCGAAAAACTGCTGGTTTCTGTCGGTTATAAATTCATTGGTAAACAAACAGACAAAAACCGACCACCAACTTAATACGATGGAAACCAACAAACAGTATAAAAACCGACGGATTCCAAAGGTTTCATAAATTGATGGATTCCGATGGTTATCCTGAAGGTTTGGAAAACCGACGGTGATGTGAACCGGCTGAATCCAACGGTTGATGTAACCGACAATTTACTATGGACACCCCTACCGACGGCTACCGACCGACAAATACCGACAGATAATTATTCTGAATTTTTTTTTAATTAAAAGATAATATATATTATATATTAATTAAATTTAATAAATATATATATTTTTAAAGAAATATAAAAAGTTAATTAAATTCTAATTTAAATTATTGTCGTCAAGGAAAAAGAAACAAAATTTAAAAACTAATAAAATATGGCGGGGTGTGGAGTTGTTACGGAAAAACTATGTTATCTGCTCTTGCATTTGACGGAAGACATCTCTTTCTTCTTCCCATGCCTTCATATCTTCTTCCCGCTGCCTTCTATCTTCTTCCCATTGTGCCGTCAAAAGGTTAACCTGCGCCTGTAGTTCCGAGAACTCCCAATTTCTTGCATCGAGTTCTACTCTTATACCTGATTCTCCAAAATAGGAAAATGACAAACCCAAGGATGTTAAACCGTGTTGTGGAATCCCATAGAGACGATCTCTGTTTTTTGGAGTAACTGCAATAAAAAATAAAAATATTAGACTTACAAATAATAATAATAAATAAATGAAATTGTTATAAAATTTGCTCACTTCATGTACAAATTCGTTTATCTTTTCCACAGGGACTTCAGTGAAAAAAGGTATGTCGACTGATTCTTGGGAAAGGAGAAACTCTTCACTGTGCATCCACACCGTCTCAAAAATCTCCCTAGCAGTGAGGTCATTGATAACACCAGTGTGTCTGTTAGTGTGAGCATATACTAGGGATATAATCAATGAATGAGGTTGTTGAAAAAATAAAATTTTGTAACTATTGTAATTAATAATAAAAATAAGAAATATAACTATTTAATTACTTACATGTTGGAGGGTCTTTGATGCCTTGCTCTTTGCTTCAAAATTATGGGTCTTAGGACCTTTTCCCTTGCGGTTAATTCAGCAGTTAGTGGAATTGGTTGCACAAAGGGTCTGAAATGATGATGACATCCAATATTGAAGAGTGATCGCCATAGGTCGGGATTGTCAACAACCTCTCTAGGCACTTTATCCTTCTCGCTCTAGCTTTCCACTCGTTCATCTTCTTTGAGTATACCTCAGAAGCTTTGGCGTAGAAAGCTTCTCTAACGAGCGACGTAATTCTAAGATCCCAATTGAACTCTTGCTGAAAAACAAAATAATAACCAACAATTTTTGTAATTACATTTAATTTACAATTTGGATAAACTAAATATTTGTACCGCAAATTGACAAAACTAAATTTCTTTTTCAGTACTAGGCATCACGGAAAATATCAGATAAGTACATCTTAGCATCGTATTTATCATTTTGTTGATGCATTTAGAAATACCATTGTGGCAAAATTGAAACCTTGAAAAAAAACAAGTTAATATATATATTAACTAACCATAAAATAAATGTGATGATTAAGATATAAGACAAACCAAGTGGCCCCATCACAACAATATGGGTCAAATACTTGCAATAGTTCCCGTTCCGGTTGGGTAAGAAACTACTCGAGGCTTAAAATTGCAGGAGAAGAAGTTGTCATTTGCTCGGGTGATGGTGGTTGCGTCTCTGAACCGAGAGGGATCTAAGACAGAGTAGAAGCACTCGATCGAATCCTACCACCATGTTCCTTGGATGAATGTAAATACCCAAAATATGACCTCTAATATATATTCTCAGTGGTTTTAGAATTTTATAATAATTAGGACTGCAAAATATAGAGTTAATAACCCCATGCAAGTTCGTTACTATTCTGAATCCAAGTTGATAATTCTTACGAAGAGGAAGAAAATGAGGTTTCCGATATAATAGAATCATAGAAGAAAAATAGATACAGTGATTATGAGTTTACAAAAAGGTTATGCGAAGATGTGAAAAGTTCAAGTTAATTCGGTTTTGGTTTGGGCTAGGCTAATGAACCATAATAAATGAGGAATTTTTACATCCCCAAAGAATATGAACATTCATTTTTTCTAATTTTTCGGAACCCAGTGCAAACCAAAACCGAATAAACTCGAAACTTTTCACATCATCGTCTAAAATTTTCCTATGATCATTATAACTATATCTATTTTTCTTTTATCGTTTTATTATATGAACATCATCTTTTTCTTCCTCTTCTTAATTGATTACCAACTTAGATTTTCCAAGTATCCATCTTCCGACGGGTTATTAATACTATATTTTTCAGTCAAATATTATAAAATCATAAAACCACCAAAAATATATAATTGAATTTTTAACAATATATATATATATATATATATATATATATTTTAATTTTAAAATATGAAATTCAATTGAAATTGGAAAAAGTTAATTAATTTCAAGAAATCTAATTAAAATTTTATGTAATTTTTTTAAAATATTTTAAAATGGTGTAGAATGTTTAAATGCTTAAAAATAATTAATATTCGAACGAAATCTTGACAGTGTGAAGAAAATTATATTTACTATATATACTATTATTTTAACAAAAAATGGATTAAGTACCTACAATTTAATAAATAGTACAAAAGAATAAATATTGTATCAATTTTTTTGAAAAACTGTAAAAATTATAGAATTAATTTATATTTACAATAAATATTTAATAAAACTATTTCATAAAATACTAATTTTTTATTCATTTAAAATTCTTATAAATATTTCAAAAGGTAGTAAATACTTTTGTAAATTTTTGTAAAATACATAAATTATTTTTAAAATTAATATAAATATCCATAAAATAATGTAATTTTTTTTTGAAAAAATATTAATTTTTGTACAATATCTAAATTATTTTTAAATTATTTCTAAACATCATAATTTCAATACAATATCTAATTTTAGTTATTCTCCAAATGTTTTGTAGCTTTTTATTTCTAACTATTTTCAATATTTTTAAAAATTATTTACAAAATAATTAAACCAAATACATTTATGTAGGTGGGTTGGTGATTGACGGCAGCGGCGATGGATGGCGGTGACACAGAAGGGAGAAGGACGGCACAGCGACGGCGTTGCCCGACGGCGGTGCTTCACTTGGCGGCAGCAGCAGTAAAAATATTGTTGAAAAAACTTTTGGAAAGTTTAGAGATCTGTAAAGAGAGATGGGGATGTTTACCTTCACTCGGAAGCGACGGTGGAAGGCTTGGGCTGGGAATGTTTCACTCGACGGCGACGGCAGCGAGAAGGATTTGGAGAAGGGATAAGTGCAAATGTAGAAAAAAATATTTAGGTTTAGAGAGTTGAGGGGAGTTACTCCCGAATTTATGTGGGGAATAAACAATTTCTTATTTTTAACGGGTTCTCACAGTAACCATGGAAACCGACGAAAGTGTTTAACCGACAGAAACCGACGGTATGCAAAAAAAAACCAAAATGTCCACCTCTCCTGGGTTTTGAACACATGTTCTTTTTAGCTTGTAACATGTTATAAGCATATATATTTAACACTAACTTTTAAAAATAATTAAATCATTCGGTTTTCGTCGAATATGACTTAAGTAAAAAAATAGCTGAAGTTGAAAATCCATCTCTAAAATTTATGTTCTAACAGGCATTAATTGAAATTTTTGTGAATACATATAACTGGAATACCATTAATTCAGAGTAAACAGTTACTTTAAAAAAATTAAATATCCAAAAACTAAATAATTTATATAAAATATGATATTAATTAATACAGTGAAATTTTCCAATACTATTCCATATCTTTGGATGAATCGGCCGAATTAAAATTAAATATGAACCATTATAAAATTCTTCATGTACTCCCTCTGAATCCGTGTTGACAATATCATCACTAATATAAGAAACGGTAGTAACAAGATCAATTTCGTCTAACTCATTAACATGCTCCATATGAAAAGTAGCCGATGGTTGAAGTAGATCGTACTCTGAAACCCCACATATTTTGCTGTCACTGTTATCGAAGGATATGAACGATATGTAACTCGTGTATAAGAAATGTAGCATACCTAAACAGCAGTATGATTAGTGTTCAATTATAATAAAAACATAAGACATTAATAACATAACATATATAAATTTCACCTGGTCAGCTTATCATGCTAGAATGGACGTATCATATTTAAGCAGTCAACGGTTTGAGTTTATTCAAAAATGACAACGAAGTTGTCTACCCAAACTCCAAGACAAACAAATGAATCATACCAGTCACACATAAACACAACATACGTCAAGTTAAACATTTCTGGATAGTGGACTTCCATGTTGAAATGAAGAAGAAAAGAAGTAGATACTCTAAGACAAATAGAGAGTATGAAGTGTGGTAGATACTCTAACCAAAGGGAGAGTATGATGGAGCTTCTAAACCTGTAGCCAAACAGGCATAAGTGGTGCCTAATAGGATGTGTTTGGACACAAGAATTGTAAACTCTCTATATAAACACTTGTCCTCTTCAATTGTAAGCAAGAAGATTAATTCTTTCATTATTAATAAAAAATCCTTTCTCTCATCCTCTTTTCTCTAAAACTCTCTTTATTCTCCAATGGTCAATCTAATTCTCTCATTCTAACATGGTATCAGAGCCAGATTACAACAATCTGGAATAAAATTCATCATTGAATCATTGAATCATCTTCATCCCGAATCCGGTTTTCATTCTGATTTCGTCCATCTATATTTATCGCGAATTTCGGCAAAACCACAGCAGATTTTGACGATCTGTTTTTTTCTGGATTGTTCTCCGACGAGTCCTGAAGCCATGCCAATTGGATTTGAATCTTTTAACTACGGGAATCAAAAGATACAATTTTTCTTGTATCGGACCTCCGCGATTATCTCCGCTGCTAACCTCCGTTTTTCTCTGAGCGTTATGTCGTCAAATCTTCACCAAATCGTGATTTTCCAAAGCCTAAACTCAATAGAAATGAGTCTATATGATGTTGAAGCAGTTTCACACTCACCCTAATCAGTTTTTGAAGCCTTCTTGATTGTTTTCCCTTGTACTCTTAATTTGTAAGCAAGAAGATTAATTCTTTCATTATTAATAATAAATCATTTCTTTCATTCTCTTTTCTCTAAAAATCTCTCTATTCTACAATGGTGAATCTTAATCTCTCAATATTTCATGGTATCAGAGCCAGGTTACAACAATCTGGGATAAAATTCATCATTGAATCATTGAATCAAGAAGAGATCATCTTCATCACAATTCGTTTTTCATTCTTATTTTGTCCGTCAACTTTGATCAAAAATTCCAGCCAAACCATGGCATATTTTGACAATCTGTTTTTTTCGGGATTGTTCCCGGCGAGTCATGAAGCCACACCAATTGGTTTTGCATCATTTGACCATGGGAATCAAAAGATACAATTTTTATAGCATCGGACCTCTGCGATTGCTTTCGCCGCGAACCTCCGTGTTTCTCTGAGCGTTACGTCGTAAAACTTCACAAAATCCTGAATTTCCAAATCCTAAAATAAATCCCAACGAGTCTAGTTGATTTTTAAATAAAGCAGAACTCAATTATCTTAAGTTTGAAGCCTTCTTGATCGTTTTCCCTCGACGTATCCTATTTCGACTCTTTTGGGGTATTGGTGATAAAATCTTATCCCTTCTTATTCTTTTTCAAATCTTGGATGTTAATAAATTTGATATACGTCTTGTGGAGGGTTCCAAGAAGTTTCATTACAATCTGATAATTTTTAGGCATCAAGATTCATTTTCTTGTGAACTAGTCAGATTCTGGAAATATTGAATTCTGGTATAAGGATGTTAGACTTGTTTCTCAGCTGTTATAACCAATTATTAACTACCTAAAATGGTTATTGTTAGTATTTAAGAGGTTTTTAATCAGTTTAGAAGCTTTTAGAAGACAGTTAATAGGCGGTTACAATATGGTCAAGAAGTGGTTATATACGGTTATGTTTGTTAGAAGAAGTTGGAGGTAAAAACTGTTAGTGGCAGTTAAAGAAAGTTATTGGGGATGCTTTTTTAGGAGGTTGAGAAGTTTTTCTGAAGTTGGAAAGTGGTTAGGAGACCCTAGGCTACAACAAAAAAAAATGCAAAGGCTAGGACAAAAGAGGAAGAGCTAGAGACAACTACATTAAAGATGAAAGAGAATGGGGAATGCACCAGAATCAGTTTCTAAAATCAAATGCAAAGACCTAGTATCAAAGTCTTATACATTCAAACTATTTCTAAACTCTTATCCAACTATATTTTGTTGATTACATTGATGGTTGTGTGACTTAGAATCATAGGAAATCTTGTATCTAGGTGGTTAGTAAATCATGAATTCTATTGAATTGTGTTCATGTATTTAGAAATTGTTAAAATTAGATATTTTGAACCTAGTTTAGCTAGTTGAATCATTTGTTCATGAATTGCATTGATCCTAGAGGAATAGAACTTGTCTGTTACTTAGAACAATAAGTTTAAGAAGGCATGTTGAATCCAAATGTCCTTAGACAGTGTTTAAAATTAAGTTTGGTTACTCTTAATCACTCTCTTTCACTCACTATCTTTTGTTTAGAATCTGCCTATTCTCAATAGGTTCAAAGACTTAAGATGGGAGTTGATGTTTTGCTTGATTGTCTAACAAAGGCAAAAGAAAGCAAGTGAAAAAGGCACAACACATGGAGAAGAAGTTAGAACCAATTGCCACCAAGGACTGCCACCACAAGGAGTGGAGAGGAAAGACTGGTGTGCTTGAAGTGAAAATCAACAGAGCACACATGCTGCAAGTACAGATCATAATCAATCACAAAGGAGGAATACTCACAAAGACTTGGTATCAAAGTCTTTGCAAATGCTATCTCTAAACATTTTACTTATTCTTTGATTGATTAAATTTCTCATATAAAAATGTTCATAGGATGAAAGAGAACATAGGAAGACTATGCATTGCATTTAGAACCTATTTGAATCCAAAAATCACCTTGACATTTATCATAGTTCTCTCATATTAATTATTCATCATTCTTCATAAATCTCATCTATTCTACTTAAAATCTTATACTTTTAATCTCCAAATCTCATATTCTTCATATTCTTCAATACTTCAAATCTCTTAATTCTCAAGATATTTCTATTTTACCATATACTTACAATCTTATTCTTTATGTTTAAAGGATAAAGAAGACCAAGAGATGATGTCAAAGAGTACATATGGAAACAATATATGAATGCTTATTCTTCAAAACTTGACTCTTAATCCTAGTGTCAAGCTTGTGGGGGAGGGAAATAAAATGAGCATCCAAAGGCATTCAAAAGTTTTCTAAGGCACAAACAAGGATATCTCAAGGAGATGTCTGGTGCATACAAAAGATTTCAAGGCACAAACAAGGACATTCAAAGAGTTGTCTGGCACATTCAAAGGCTTCCAAGCTGTCTGCCAAAACCAAATGAGCACAAGAAGTGTCTTGCTCAGCCTAATTATCTCATCACAGGTTCTATCTAGGATAAGTTCTTTAACTCTATGATTTACGTTAAGAATTTGGCTAGATATTATACTTGATACCAGACTTGATCTTATTCAAGTTCTGGAATACTAATTTTTATTTTTGAGTTGCTATGATGTTTTAGATCAGGAAGTGATGAAAAAAGTCACAAGCATGACTTACCCTACATCAATTAGTGAAAGCATGGTGGGAGAGTGAATTAGGAGACAAGTTTGCTCACTCTACTAAAGCATAATTCTACAATCTTATTCTATTGAGTTAGGCTTATTGAAAGTAGAAGGTGAAGCAAAATGAAGCTGGTCAAAGGGAAATTCAAAACATATAAGGGAAGAGAACCATGTGATCATGATGTATCCAGAAGAAAACCATGTGATCATGATGAATCCAAAGACCTTAATGTGAAGTTCTTAGAAAACCAGATTGGTCTAGATCATATCATCCAAATCGCCATCCACTCTTATAAAAGGGAAGTTAAAATCATTATTACATTATAATGCATTGGTTTATCTTGTGAGAATTGATACATGCATGTATATGTCTATGTGAAACATGTTTAAATTGAAGACTTTAAGGATTGATGGATCAAAATCATCTTTTAAAAACAAGGAGTCAAAAGAAAGGGGGAGAAATAGACCAGACTTAGAAGAAGCTTCAAGATTGAAAGGGAGTGAAAAGAAGAAGGAGGAAAGTCTCTTCATCTTTGCAAGTTCAACCATTCACCCATGCTTAAACTTGAGGGGCAGTGTTGAAATGAAGAAGAAAATAAGTAGATACTCTAAGACAAAGAGAGAGTATGAAGTGTGGTAGATACTCTAAACCAAATATAGAGTATGAAGGAGCTACTAAACCTGTAGCCAAACAGGCATAAGTGGTGCCTAATAGGGTGTGTTTGGACACAAGGATTATAAACTCTCTATATGAAAACTTGTACTCTTCATTTGTACTCTTCATTTGTAAACTTGTACTCTCCAATGGTGCATCTAAATCTCTCATTCTTTCATTCCAGTATTTCGTTGAGAACCCCATAGTAGATTAGGTCACCAGCTTTTGTTGACATCCCATAGTATGATGTGGGTCGCGTGCATCCATCTCCTTGAATTCTAAACATGTAAGCCCTTTAATTTGTGATGTGCTAACGATAAATTTTTATGGGTTTTATGCAAGGTTTTTAAACTGGAAGAACTAAACAAAACAAGAATTAAAAGATTGGATTGATAGAACCTAGATTAGAAGCCTTTAGCTATGATACCAAAATGATGTAAGATTGGGACCTCTCCCAACTTACACTGCAACACTCGGTGGACAGGAGCTGGTTGTGCAACTCTCTCCCGGAACACCTATTCTCACGGATTTAGTAACACGACTGGGTAATGGGGAAGTGAATGACGCCACAAAACTATATGGAAGGGAGTCTTGATAAGTCGGTTGTTCAGGGCTTTGCTTCTCGCAAGGCTCGGAGAATTCAAGGGAATTTGCTAAGGAAAACTCGGTTCTTTTTATTTCATAAGTTATAAAGATACATGGCTGCAAGGGGACTTTATATAGAGTCCATCAGTTGTACCCTTCTAGGGGTATTGAAGCAAATTACATAGAATTTTTAAAACCTAGTTGCCTAATTAAAAGGGGTGGTGAACATGCGCCTTATTTCTACTAAAAATGAAGGACAAAAAATCATAAAATAAAACAAATGAAAGGATTAGACAAATATTAGATAATTAAACTTAAGGACTTACCTTGGCGGCTAGGGCAGGCACGGATAGCTTCTAGGGCTTCTTAAAGTGTGGCGTTTTGAGCTGGCCCTTAAGTGGCAAAGTGCACCTTTTCATTTAAGGGGAGGAGTCCAAATATGATAAGTTGTTTGTTGCTTGAAAGGAGAGGGAGCTCGCTTGGGAGGATCAGGGCCGGATGTGCTTGGGTCATGTCGGGGAGGGCCTGGGCTGTGCTTTGGCGTGTTTGGTCCGTGCCTAAGTCTGGTTCCGATCGTGCCAGTTCTTCCCTGCACTCGGGTGCGGCTTTGGGGACCTTGTTCACGCCTGGTGCTCCGAACAAACCATCCTCCATGCGTTCAGAGAGTTCACCAGGTCCTTGGCTTGCCTCTCGGCCTATCTTGGTGAGCAGAACCTCCACGGCTTGGTTGAAGCTTTACCTTAGGTCTCTAACCCCAGACCTAATCCTTGGTGACCTTCTAAGGACGGGGACCGTGATGGCGAGTTCTGACTCGGTGCTTGGGTCCTCATCAATCAACCTCCCGCTTCTCAATAAGTAACGTGCATATATTTGTTGGGGTATGTTTCTGGTTTCCTGAAAATAATTTCCCATTGGTCGTTTAGATTTAGATGCTTCTGATGATCATATTTGAGCAGCCAGGTTCTCTATCTTGGAATTCAGATCTCCATACATGTTATCAACTTTTCTGTAGATTTCCTCGATCTTGTTGTTGATGTCAATAACACTCTTGCATTGTCCTTCTAGCACTTGCTTGAGCTTCTTTTGTGATCTCGTCTTCACGGGTAGCAGGTGGGTGGTGTTGATAGTTGGAGTTGTTGTTCTGTGAGATAAGGGCTTGGGATAGTAGTTTCTTGGTGGTGGTTTGCTTTGCTGGTTTATGTTTTGAGTTGTCCCACTAGGTTGGTAACCCATTACGGCACGGTATCTTGGCTGAAAGGAATTGGTGATGGCATGTTGGGTGGGTTATTTTGGGGTGGTTTGTATTGTTCTTGCGGGTTTTCAACATTTATGTTCTTGTATGATAGGTTAGTATTGGTATTGCAAATTTATGAAGTTGGAGTTGTAACCCTTGTTGAACTCTTGTCTGCCAATGTAATTGAATTCTGATGTGCTACCTGACTGAAGCTGTTTTGAGTCATCTTGCATGTTTTGAGTCATCTTGCATGTTTGGCGCCGTTTCATCGGTTTTAGTAAGTCATTGTAATTCAGCAACGGGTTGGTAAACTATTGCGTCAAACTTCTTTACTTCTTCTTTTCTTCTTTGGCGATTTCCTTTTTTCTTTCTCCTCTTCTTCCTTTTCTCTCGCGATTTCCTTCCTTTTCTTCTCCTGCACTTCCTTTTCTCTGATGATGTTCTTCCTCTTTTCTTTATGTGCTTTGTCTTATCTGAAGATTCTCCCATTGATGCGCAAAAATCCTCCGGTTCATGATTTCGCACCTAACTTTGCCTTTTTGCTCTGGTTTAGTTCCATTTTCAGTTTTCGACACATGAACACTTGTTTATGCAATATGTACACAAAATACAGTCCTAAACACCCTAAAATGCATCTTAATCAAACTAAATACTATCCAAAAACTAATAAAATCCTAAGATATCAATTCCCTCAGACTTTCCTTTTCCTTGTCCTTAAGCAAACGTAGAATGGAAAGATATCGACTCTCTAAACATAAAAAAGTGAAGACACTAAGATACTAGGACACAAAGACAAAAAAAAATATTAAAATACTAATACACTGTTGCACTATTTTTTATAAACGGCTATCCTTTGGTATATAGAACGAATATTTTGTACTTTACCATGGTCATGACGTTCTCAGATATCTATGTAATCAATTGAAACAAGTCATTAACAATCTCTTACATTTAATAGAAAGTATTTATAGTGTGCTCTCGCTTAGGAGAAATCAATATATTCTCGATCAGCTAAGGGTGAAAACAAAAAGGGGTAAGTATAGGCTTACCTTTCTGGGATTAGTTTTTTTTGCGGTGGCTATCTCTCAAAAATAGTATGCTTGACATAATGCAAAATACTCCACGCAAGGAACAATTGATGCATACTGGAGACTCAACATCATTCCTATCTCATTAAGTCATGAATCCTAGTACCACCCATTTTGTCCTATTATTCTAATCCCAAAGGCCTTTCAAAACTTGGATATTTAGATCCTTTAAGGTTCGATTTCTTTTTCTTGCTCCATTCATTTTATATAATTTTTTATTGGGAGATTCCGTAGTATATCTTTCCTAAAACCTTACACTAGGATCTTTCATTTTTCTCCATTACTCGTAGGTTTAGTTTTCTTTTTCTTTTACCATGGGTTACTAACCCGTTCTCAAACTTTCTTTTTCTCACTTCTTTCTCTGTCTTTTTGTCACTTCGGGTTACTAACTCGTTTTCAGTTTCTTCCCCCTTCTTAGAAATGCGAGTTACTAATCCTTTTTTGTTCCCCTATCTAAGTGAAATTGCTCCCAAAATTTCTTCTCAATGATCTAACTATATATGAAGATGAAACCTCTTGTTGTTTCTTGTCTTTGACCATTTTGTACATTAACCACATTTCACAAAAAAATGAATCACTCAAAGAAAAGCGTTTTGGTTTAAAAGAATGGTTGAGATTTATGGTGGGATACTTATTCGGATTCAAGAGAGTGGTAAAAATTGTGGAAGAAACCGAATGGGAAAAATTTAAAACACGAGCAAAGCATATCAAACCCCTACACAATAAAAAACTAATTATTCAATTAGATTCAAGTTCATGGGATTATTCCTACAGTGACTAATTGAGCTCCAAAGATAATAGCTTTTCAAAAAGTGAGAATTTCTAAACATGATATTTCCGTTATTCAATGTTTTCAAAGGTGATGAACAGTCATGAAAGAGCAAAGTGTTATCCTATTTTAAACCTAATGCATAAAATTCTAATAATGTAATTCTTTTTTTTATGACTCTATTCTAAAACTAGGACTCTATTCAAAAACTTAATAAAAATAAAACATGACTCAAGAAATAAAAACGAAATTAGGAACGTGATCCCACCCCCTGACTAATTTCACATTATCTCAGTGTGAATGAGAAAGTGGTATGGATCAAAAAGAACAAAAAAATAAATAAATGCAATAAATTAGGTAGAGTTGTGTGTGTTTTACCTAGGAATAGGCGTCATCTGGAGACTTGTCGTCTGGAGACTCATTGTCTGACGGTGGTACTCGGTGTTTGCGCGTGCTGGAGGCAGCACCGGTTTGGCAGCTCATCCTTCGTCCCAGGTCTCGGATGTCATTCTTTATCTGCTGAAATATACAGATAATGTTTTTGATGCTGTGTTGTTAATACTTGCATAATGTCTATAGGAAGTTGATATGTCCATGAGCTGCACGCACGGGCTTGCTATCGATCGGGTAAGTGTACATCATGAAATTGAAGCATTTTCTTCTTGACGTTGCTTCCCCTGCTTTTGATTGCCCTATTTTCCCGGGAACTCACCTGGTTGGAAGGAGGGTTTCTCAGTAACTAGGACGCACAAGCAGGAGTACAAAAATGATGATTCCTCAATGCTTAGTTTTGTGGTGTGCTCTGGTGCTGTAGTAGCACTCTTTCTCGGATATTCATAAATATGTGTATTAGCACTGTTGTCATTCATAGATTGTCGCTATGTCTTTCCACTAACAAGTTGGTTGAGCAGATCATAAGATTGGGCTGAATGCTTTTTGCAAAACACAACATTTCTTCTCCCGTGCCTCTCTTTCATTGCCATCTGTGAAAAGACTGTTGCCACCAAAATGTTGTGGACATATTGTATGGCGGGGTGACTGATGCACGAAAGATCGACATATGTTTGGGTAGTAGCCTTCGTTAGAGACGCTATGCCAGATGCCATCTAAGTTACTGAACTTGAGACCATCGAATGAGAGGTCTCTTCCTTGTTGAAGGAAGGAAATTTTGCTGATCTATGTTAATGTTATCCAATAGGTTTTCCCTTTTGTGGGGAATTCAATATACCCATCGGTGACTTGGTCGTATGGCATCTGCTGGCGGAAGAAGGTTTGGAGAGATGCGAGGAATTCACATGTGAGTTCTCGGAATCCTGGCTGCGCCTGGAATTGCAGGTTCTCGAGTCTCATGCTTGAAAATATGGAATGCACATCATTGTGGATCTTCATCTCTCGCAGCACAGTCTCATCGGCAAATGTCATTAGGGAGAACTGAAGTTGCATCAGCGCGGCATAGTTATCCACGTATGAGACGTGATGCATGGGCTTTGTGTCGCCTCTGTTTCCTTCATCAGAGCTCTCTTGTCCACCTTCTCCCGATCTTTCTATTTCTGCTTTGTATTCTTCACTAGTATCCATGTATTGGTACCCATGCTCCAATACTGGAGAATATTCCTTCTCTTTGCGCTGTTCTATCACCGATGTCATTAGGTTTCTTGCTCTGTTTTCCGAACTAGATACATGGCTTGGTTTAACCATATCTTAACTGCAATCACAACCACTTAAATTTGCATTCGTTTCCGGGTTGTGAGAAATAATTCAACATGCAAGCATGATATAGGTTTATTATGCCTTAATGAAGCGATTCTCTGCTCAATGGACAACCTACTACAAATTACCAATTTTGTCAAAAAAAACATCGCCGAAGTTTCTAAATTAATAATATTTTAACAACACATGAATTTACCTCTTGAAGCTGATTTTTGAATTATAAATTATGCAAAGAGAGATAAAAAAAACCACGATAGTGAAAGAATTTAAAAGAATTTTGAGAAGAAAAAGACAAAGATAAAATTTTGGTTTTGCTCTTTGACAAGTTTTTACTGAAGCAAAAAGGATAAACGACTGGGAGAGGTGAAGGGGTTAAAAAGAAAGTGCGAAAATCGTGTGTGACTCCGGTTTACCATAGTATAGTAATAAATTAGGTGAAACCAGTTCATACTCGGTTAACTTACACGAGTTTACGACAGTTACGCTACGAGTTTGTAACCCGTTACCCCAAACGTTTGATTCTTCTCCTCTTTCATTTCTCCCTTTTTTATTTCTCCATGGATACAATCGTTTTTTCCTTGTCTTCTACATATCTACCTGTTGTGAAATAAAAAAAAATATATCAAAGCCTAAATAAAAATTAAACAAAATAAAGGAAAAGGGATAGTCATAGGAATTACTCCCAAAAGCGCTTGTTTAATATCTCAAGGTCAACATTCCCTTATCTTTTTTAAAGGTATATTTTATTTCGGATGAGAGCATTCACACCTTTCTCCAGAACTTGGTATGTGCGGTGTGGTTCCAGCTTTTGTCCAGTATTAGTACATCGTCCACAAATTTTTTTCCATAGTGATATCACTCCATAGAACTGTACTTTCTTTATTCCAAACGAGCCAAGCCATAGGTTTTCTAATATACCAACAGGATTTCTCACCAAGTGGTCAGCGAGTACAAGGGATATACGGCTCTCTATAAAGTTTTGGAACCCTAGCATCTTGACGATAGATAACATAATTAAGTTGATACTCTCTCCAAGATCACACGGACATCTGAAAAAGGTGATTGTCCTTATCGTGCACTGTAGCTTAAATCTTCCTGGATCATTTTTCTTGTTTTTGATGATCTTTATCTTGATTTTAAAGTTTTTGTTGTCGATCGGTGGTGGTCTTGTCCCAGTTCTGGTTCTATGAGTGATTTGTTCGTCGTAGGCTCCAATCACGCATGCTAGTCGAGGGTCTTGAGCTTGTTGTACATGAGGATTTCCTTTGTTGATGGGGTGATCAGTGTTCTCCATTGTAGCTGTTGGAGGGTCCGTGTCTTGAATTTTGCGTACTCTTGTGGTTGATCTTTCTAGGTGATGAGGGTTGTCAACTTGTGGATGTAGGTTTGTGGAATCTCTGCTTCGTGTTTGCATATACTTGAAAACAGAGAGTTTTTAAAAACAGTGCCTAATATCAAACAAAAACTAAAACTAAATGTTGAAAGAAAGTCCTAGATTTGGCAACGGCGCCAATTTTTGTAGTTGCTTCTTTTTGACTGCATGATACAAAATCCCTTTGTTGTTGTAGTACTCGGGGTTTCAATCCAAACCTGGTGTCTTTCAAGCACCTAGGATACAATTTTCTATCTAATTTAGGCTAATAAGTGATTATGGGTTGGTAACCTAGTGTCACTAAACTAAAGGCATTAAAGGAAAATGATGAAATTTAACTAAAGCAAAAGGAAATAAAGGCGGTTTAGTTTGTTTGTTTTAAGTTTAAAAACTCCATTCAGAATTGGGTAATTGGTCGGATGTTTCTAGGGAAGATATGCTGTACTCATGTTTACAAGCTTATTATTCCCAACCATGATAGAAGAATCACTTATGTACAGGCTAATCCACTTTTGTGACATAAACCCCTTCAGTGACCACCTAGTATCTACAAATGACTTTGGATAATAGGCAACTAATGAGCATTAAGATCATATTCTTACTATCTGTAGCACGGTAACCCTTCATCAACCGTCGTTGAGGCAGGTTATGAACCTCGTCCGTGCTGAGATTGTTCAAGTACACAACTGTCAATTCAAGGATCGTACGTGCCTTATCATTCAAACCCACGCCATAATCACAAGCTGATATTAAGCATCTCAAGACAAGATGGAATCATTAGATAAAAGCTTTAAACAATCCTTGTTTATTTCCCTTAAAACATCCTTCCCACCCAACCCAAAGGGTTGAGGAAGTCTACTCCCTAATCATTACGAACAACATAACCATATAGTTTGATAATTTGTTGAACATAATAATGAATTAATGAAGCGTGAAAACTAATGTACAAGTAAATTAAAGTGTAAATAAAGTAAAATACAAGTAAATTAAAAAACGAAAAGTGAAGAAGTGCAAGTACTAAATTAAACGAAAAGAGTAAAAAATATTCAAGCGAAACTAAAAAAATAAAAAATAAACTAAGTGGAGTTTTATTTTGTATTGGAGTCTTTTCTTCTTCTAAGGTACAACGGTAATATCTATACCAATAGGCAAGGTAAAAAGGGTTAGCCCTAGTTTGGCGCCGCTTCATCAGTTATGGTAAGTCATTGTCACTCCGCAACGGGTTGGTAATCCGTTGGGACAAACTTCTTTCCTTCTTCTTTTCATCTCTCTCGATTTTCTCTTTCCTTTCTTCGCTTCTTCCTTTTCTCTCCCGATTTCCTTCATTTTCTTCTCATGCGCTTCCTTTTTTCTGGTGATCTTTTTCTGTTTTCTTTTTATGCTTCCTTTTCAATGAAGATTCTCTCTTTGATGCGCAAATCTCCTCCAGTTCATTATTTTGCACACAAATTTGCCTTTTTGCTCTGGTTTCGCTCCATTTTTGGTTCTCGACACATGAACACCTGTTTATTTTATATTTACACTAAATGCAGTCCTAAGAACCCTAAAATGCATAAAAAACAAACTAAATCCTATCTTAAAAACCAGTAAAATCCTAAGATATCACCTAGAATACAGGTTTGTACTTAATCTAGGCAGATAAAAATAGTATGGGTTGGTAGCCTGGTGTCGCTAAATCAGACTAATCCAAACCAGTAAAATAAATAGCTATATCTAAGAAATCTAACTAAAGATATGAGAAAAACGCAGTTTGTTTTGTTTGTTAAGACTTAAGGACCCCTCGGGATCGGATAATTTGGTCAGATTTTCCAAGGAAGTTTTATTTGAACTCATGTTTATAAGCTTATTACTTTCGACCCACGCTAGAAAGAAACTCTGATGTATAGTTAATCCACTTTCGTGATAGAAACCACTTCATCACTCATCGACCAATTACCAGACGTTCGCCATGTGGTTCAACGAGTAAAAGCATTAAGAGCGTGTTCTCTCCGTTTGTAGCAAGGTAACCCAAATTCAACATTCATTGATTAGCTTTAACCAGGCCCGTGACTTGAGTGTTCAAGAATGACAAACATCCTGATCAGGATCGCTTATGTCTTATGATTCAAGCTTGAGCATTTGCTATGGAGCCTAATATTAAGAACTTCAGGGACACGATGGGAGTTGTGCATCGAAGCTTTAAACAATCATCGCTTTTTTTTAAAAAACATCCTCCCTATTACCCAACCTGAAAGGTTGAGGGAGTTTACTCACTAATCGTATATGATAACAAAATCATATTAATGGAAGAAATGTTAACCATAAGATTGGAATAGACAACTAATTTTAATCTAAGTGCAAGTAAATTAAAGAAGATAAGTAATGAATGCTTAAATAAAATAAAATAGTCCTGCAAGAAATTAAAACTACAACTAAAGGTTCTTCTTTTTAGCTCTCTACGCCCCCTTTTCTGTGAGAACAATAGGGGGTATATAGATCGATAAAGAATAGACTTTTCCCTAGGAGTAAGAACACAGCTTCATCGGTTTTGACAATTTTTTGGCTGTGCACAATAGGTTAGCAACCCGTTGTGTATATTGTTGTAGTCTTTTTCCTTAACCTCTTGATTCTCTGTGTCCTTTCTTCTTTGATTTTCCTCTTCTTTTTTTTTTCTTTTCTTCATGTTCTCTGATGATTCGTCCTCTGGTACACAATCTCCCTCCGATACTAAATTCTACGCACAATCCCGTCTTTTTGCTTTGGTTTTGCTCCATTTCCGGTTTTGATACACGAACATCTGTTTATGCAATATGAATGCAAAATGCAGTCCTAAAACACCCTAAAATGCATCTTAAATATATCCTAAATCCTAGTAAAATGTAAGAAATCAGTCTTGAGAACCATTTTAGGGCTGCTCTTTTAAGGTGCTCGACAAAAAGCATGCAGAAACTAGCATCTTTTTCTCTTTTCTTGAAGTTGTCTAGACTCATTGCTATACTGAAAACCGTTATCTGAGCTTTCGGACATGTCACGCCTTCGTCGAATGGGATTCTGATTTTTCTTGGATCTGTGATAAGAATGTCCCATGGATTCATCACTCTAATTGTTAATTTGATAATCATTGATCTCAAATGACTCATTAATGAGGACACATGACCAACCCTAGAAAAGGACCCAACAATTCCCACTATGAGGCAATCACCAACGACAAGATCCATCAGCCGTGACTTATGAGAAAACTTAAACCAAAATATGGAGGCCTTACTTAGTACATTGGAACGAGACCATGGGCTGGAACCACATGTAGGAAGGAACATGACTCAAGGACCCGGTGAAGTCACGGCTTGAACTGAGTATTCTTTAAGTATCAATAGCAAAGAACTACTCACAAATGATCGAAGATTCTATGAGTATCAAAGATAACTTTTTATTAGAAAATTCGATAAAAAAAAAACAACAAGTGTGCACACGGCCGAGTTTAAGGGCGGTGGGCAAAGGCAGTAGTCAAGAAATCATACCCATGCATGATTGGCACTGACTCCAATACACGCCTTGACCACAAATTACAAGTAGTCAAGTACAAACTCCAAGAATTTCACGCCAAACAAAAAGAAAGTAAGGGAAAATGAGTCGGGCCTAAAAAAGTACAAATGTCCAAATCCAATTCAAAATGTAATTGGCCTTAATTGTTTGCACCTTTGGGATTTGATGCAAGAACTGTGGGGTGGGTTGTCTTTAACCGAGAAGCTCAGGTTGCTGGACAGAAAAGATTGAACTGAAGGGTGGATCGAAGGGACCACACAAGCTGTGAAAGGGAATAAAAGAAAAAAGAAACTATCCTAAAAGCCAAATATTGCATAAATCTAAAAAAGAAAACTAACTAATGGAAGATATCCTAAAAATTTATGGCTTAATTAACTAAAAAGGAAACTGTACTTAAACAAAAGGGAAAATTAATTAACTACTAATTTCTTAAAAGGCAACTATCCTAAACAAAAAAGAAAATCTAATTATGCCTATGAATTTTAAGAAAACTACCTAAGGGATTTTAGGAAACTTCCTAATCTAATTCATATCCTAGAAAATTATAGAAACTAATTAACTATATGCCTAAACAAAAGAGGAAAACTACCTAAAAACTAAGGCAATGAATCTAAACACTTAGGAGGTTTTGCAAACCTAACCGCCTAAGGATGGCTCGGTTGCTAGGGATACTACGCGGGCACTAGGGAATGGGCACTTGGCGCGGTACTACGCAGATGGGTGGTGCGGCACGGGACAGGCTGGCACGGTACAGGCACTAGGGAAGACCTAGCTAGCTAAGCGCGAAGGAGTCTAGTCTACACGGGAACCTAACTGGGTGGGATCCTAGACGCAGACTGGGGTAGAACACACAGGGACTTGGAGCTAGGTTGGGCTCGGTACAGTACATGACAAAGGCTCTGGGCGCGGTCACTCATGGACCAAGGAAGGGTGCTAAGCGCGGTACGCGGGTGAACTTACCTAGCGTGGGACCTAGGTTTAACACAAACAAGACAACACAAGGACCTAACTAGACCTAAACGGTAAGACTTAGACCTAGAACTCGACTCAAACAAGGAAGCTAAGGTGCTAACCTAGCTAACAAACAACACTGGCGTGTGGACCAAGCACTTGGACACACAATTTCTCAAGGTGAATGAGTGGTCTAGGTGATTTTCTAAAGCCCTAATTTGGTTAAGCAACCTAAACACTTTCTTTTCATTTTTTGTCTTAAAAAAAATTTAAACAACAAACAAATAAATAAACAAGCAAATTTTCTTCTACTTTTTTTAAACAAAAAAAACCAAGAACTTAAGGGGAAAGAGAAAGAAACACAATCAAAAGCCAAAAACTATTGCGACAAAAACAAGAATAAATCGCCAAAAAAAAAAGAGGATAGATTCAACCTGATGTTGAGGAGCTTTAAGCTCTGATACCAGATGATGCAAGAACCGTGGGGTGGGCTGTCTTTCACTGAGACGCTCAGGTTGCTGTACAGAAAGGATGGAAGTGAAGGATGGATCGAAGGGACCACACAAGCTGTGAAAGGGGCTTATGATACTCCAAGAACTTCAACCAAAGAGGCTCAAGAACGCGGCTGCTACCAAAGGTTGGAGGTGGCACAGGACTTAGACAATAGTCTTAGGTTTTTGTTTAAAAAGTTTGTTGTCTTATAAATGAGTAGACAAGAGACTTATAATGCCTCATTACAAATTAGGCTAAACAGCATGATGTTTAGCCTCTCAAGGAATTAAAAAAGCAAGTAGTTTACTTTATGATAATTAAAAAAATAGACTTGGGCCTAATTAGTAAAAACATGACTCCAAAAGCCCAAATAACACACTTAGCATAGAAATAGAAATAAGGATAGGAAAAGCCCAATAACCTTTAGGTCAGAAATCGATGAGGACTTGTGAATGAAATGGAATTGTGAACAAGCATTCATTGTCTTGCGCACTAAGAGTATTGCCTCATTGAAACCTTCTTCAGAAAACCGAGTGGGACAAAACCGAAGATAGGAAAAAGAGTACAATTTCTTAGCACGACTTTTGGTGTCTCTACCGGATGGTAATGGTAAAGACACCGGAAGAATAAAAATCTTCTGGAAGGAACCTCCATTATTCCTTGTCCGGTTGGAATGGGTCGGATGGTCTTGGCTCGGGCTTGGTCTGGTCGGATGGTCCGTGTTTGGACGTTACGGGGTCGGATGGTCCAGACGGCACCCTCGGATCCAGCTGGGTCGGCACAGTCGGTCCAGTCTCCAATAGCATGCTGAGCTTGTCTCCTAAAGCCTTCCTCTTGGACCGTGTGAGTGGTCCTGGTGGGATAACTTGTGCAGTGGCTGGCTCGATGTCCTCATCATTCCCTCCCTCTTGAAGTTGTTTGATGCAGGTGAGGAGTACGCTTTAGAGACCACCTTCGTCTATCCGTCAGTCTGTGGATGGTACGCGGTAGAAAAAAAGAGGTTGGTCCCTAACTTGCGCCACAAGGCTCACCAAAAGTGGCTGAGGAACTTAGTGTCGCGGTCAGACACAATCGTCCTGGGAATGCCGTGCAGTCGTACTATCTCTTTGAAGAACAGGTCGGCAGTCTGGCTTGCGTCGTTGGTCTTGTTGCAAGCGATGAAATGCGACATCTTGCAAAATCGGTCGACCACTACGAAGATGGAGTCCTTGTCGTTGATTTTCGGCAGGCCTAGTACAAAATCTATGGAGATGTCTGTCCAGGTAGCCGAAAGGACTGGTAGGGGCATGTAAGGACCATGTGGATGCATCTTGGATTTTGCTAGTTTACATATAAGGCACTTAGCACAGTAAGCCACTACATCTTGTCGCTAGTGGGGCCAGTAGAAATGCTCCGTAAGCATGCTTAATGTCTTGCCAATGCTAAAATGAACCATTAGACCTCCTCTGTGGACGTCTCTCAAAATCAGCTCTCGAATCCATCTTCTCGGAATGCAGAGACGCTTTTCCTTAAAAAGGAATCCGTCAAAAAAATAGAATCGGATGTAGGTGCCCTTGTTGTGCTCCGGGTAGGCCTGAGTGAAGTCTGCGTCGTCAGCGTACAGCTCTTTGATCATCTCGAAACCTATAACCTTTGACTCCATCACGAAAATGAGGTTGTATCTGCGGGATAGGGCATCAGCCACAATGTTTTCTGTTCCCTTCTTGTACTTGATTGTGTAGGGAAAGGTCTCGATATACTCCAACCAACGAGCATTGTCTCTTCTTCAGCGTGGATTGTGCTCTGAGGTGCTAGAGTGTCTGATGGTCGGTGTGAATTCAGCTGCTTGAAAGACTTGTCCTGGTCGGGTCCCCAACGAAAGTCTTGGTTCTTTTTTTATCGTCGAGTTCAATGGACCAGCTATCGAGCTGAAGTCTCGGACGAACCGTCGGTAGAAGCTGGCGACTCCATGGAAGCTACGGACCTGGCTGGCGGTCGTTGGTGTGATCCACTCCCGTATGGCCTTTATCTTCTCGTTGTCCTCCCGGAGTCCCTGGGAACTCTCGACGAATCCAAGAAAGACGACTTGGTATGTGCAGAATGTACATTTCTTGAGATTTGCGTATAATTTCTCTCTCTGAAGGGTGGTAATGACGGCCTTAATGTGCTTCAGATGGTCTGAGTAGGTCATACTATAGACGAAAATACCGTCGAAGTAGACTACTACAAACTTGTCAATGAATGGCCGAAGGACTTGGTTCATAAGGCGCATGAATGTACTTGGGGCGTTGGATAAGCCGAATGGCATTACTAGCCACTTATAAAGACCCTGCTTGGTATTGAACGCAGTCTTCCATTAATCTCCTTCTCGCATCCTTACTTGATGATATCCACTTTTAAGATCAATTATGGAGAAGACCGCGGCTCCGCTTAATTCGTCTAGCATGTTTTCCAGGCGCGGAATGGGGTGCTGGTAATTGATTGTGATGTTGTTGATGGCGCGACAGTCGACACACATCCTCCAGCTACCATTCTTCTTTGGTACAAGTAGGACCGGGACAACACATAGACTGAGGCTCTCTCGGACGTAACCTTGAGCCATAAGATCCCGGAATTGCCGTTTTAATTCTTTAGCCTCCTTGGGGTTAACTCTGTATACAGGACAGTTGGGCAGCTGTGCTCCGGGAACAAAGTCGATGTGGTGCTCAATCCCTCGGATAGGTGGGAGGCCGGCTGGAATTTTATCCGAGAACACATCGGCATATCTCTCTAGTAGTGCTCGGACCTCTACAGGTAAGGGGGTCTCGGTGCTGGACCTGTGTAGACTCTCTCTGTAGAGAATCAGGACGAGTTGGGTACCCTTGGTACGGGTGGCTTTACGCATGTCTGCCACATTGATTAAAAAATTCTCCTTGCAGTCATGTTGATCTTTCGCCATCTTAGATTGCAAATCTTGAACGGTGTGTGCAGACATTGGTGCTAAATTGTATCTACGCTTATCGTGGACAAATGAGTAGAAGTTGGTCCGTCCGTTGTGCGTAGTCTCTCGGTTTAATTGCCATGGTCATCCTAGGAGGAGATGTGCAGCTGACATCGAGATGACATCACAGGTTACCTGGTCATGGTATCTTCCGATGCTGAATGAGACTTTAACTTGGTCCAAAATGTATAACTCTGTCTTGTTGTTCAGCCATCGTAATTTATAAGGCTTAGGATGCTTGGTCACATGCAATCCTAGTTTCTCTACCATGTATTTGCTCGTGGCGTTGGTGCAGGACCCTCTATCTATAATCAATGAACACACTTTTCTAAGTATTGTACATTTTGAGTGGAAAATGTTCTCTTGTTGTTCTTCCTCTTCTGGCTGGAATGTGAAGCTGAGAACTCGTCTGATCAGAAGCATCTCTCTGGAGTCGGCGTACTCAATCTCCTCGTCAGATTGTTGCTGGGCCGTTGGTGCTGGCTCCTCTTGCTCGTCCTCGGACTCGTAGTCTCCTGAAGCAGTGAGTACCATTGTCCGTTGAGTGGGACATTCTCGGGACATGTGTCCTCTTCCTTTACACTTAAGTCATACGATCTCGCTGCTCCGCTGAGGCTGGATCGTGGTGGTCATGGAACTGGTCGGCTTTGGGGCAGATGGGGCAGTACTGGGAGCCGAACTGCTGGCCACGACTTTTCCCTTGTGACGCAGGTCGAGAAGGTGCAGCTATTTTTCGTTTATGGCACTTCTCATCTGAACTTCTAGGTGGAATAACTCGCCTAGATCATGGTATGGCTGTAGCTCGATCTTTCTGGCGATGGACTCGTGCAAGCCGTCGATAAATTGGGCCATTAGACTCTTCTTGGACTCGTCTACGTTGAGTCGGTTGTGGAGGTGCTCAAATTCATCGAAGTATACGGACACTATCTTGCTGCCTTGGGTAAGGCGTATGAACCGTCACTGAAGCTCGCGGTGGAAGTGAGGTGGGACGTAGCGTCTCCTCTTAATTTGGGTGAGTTCGACCCATGAGGTCAAGGCACCCATCCGAGCTCTCCTGCGAGCTGTTACTTCTGGATCCCACCACGCCAGTGCATGGTCAGTGAACTGCGCTGTTGCTAGGGCGACTTTACGGGGATCATCGTAGTTATAGTACTCGAAGAGGATTTCCATTCTTCTCTCCAAGTCTACGTACTCCTCGGGATTAATCTTTCCCGAAAAGGGAGGCGGGTTCATCTTTACTTTGGGGTAGTGCACATGTGGTCGAGGTGGTGACATGGGCTCTTCATAGTACTGATGACGGCCCATTCCTTGGTGGGCCGTCTCTGGTCGGTCATGTGGGAATGGAGGTGGTGCGGGACTAGGTGTAGGTGTAGGATGATCCGAACGCCCGAGACGCGTCACTATGGTCGACATCTGCGTAGCAAAGCTTTCAGAAGCTGGAATATTGCTTGACTTTTATGTCCCGATGTCGACTCATCACTTCTTGACATATTTCATTTTCCGGGAAAAGAAAATTTTTGAAATTGGAAAGTTTCCCGAAAAATAAACTTGCAAAAACAAAATTTTCCTTAAATGGAAATTTTCCACAGATATGATTTTTATGTTTTTTATTATTTAAAATAAAAGGCAACTAACTAATTGCGAAAAAGGAAATAAAAGAAAAATGAAACTATCCTAAAAGCCAAATATTGCCTAAATCTAAAGAGGAAAACTAACTAAATGGAAGATATCCTAAAAATTTATGGCTTAATTAACTAAAAGGAAACTATACTTAAACAAAAGAGAAAATCAATCAATTCATAATTTCCTAAAAGGCAACTATCCTAAACAAAAAAGAAAATTTAATTATGTCTATAAATTTTAGGAAAACTACATAAGGGATTTTAGGAAACTTCCTAAACTAATTCATAGCCTAGAAAATTATAGAAACTAATTAATTATATGCCTAAACAAAAGAGGAAAACTACCTAAAAACTAAGGCAATGAATCTAGACACTTGGGAGGTTCTGCAAACCTAGCCGCCTAAGGATGGCTCGGTTGCTAGGGATACTAAGCGGGCACTAGGGAATGGGCACAGTACTACGCAGATGGGTGGTGAGGCACAGACAGGCTGGTGCGGTACAGGGCACTAGGGAAGACCTAGCTAGCTAAGCGCGAAGGAGCCTAGTCTACACGGGAACCTAACTCGGTGGGATTCTAGACCCGCACTGGGGTAGAACACGTGGAGACTTGGAGCTAGGTTGGGCGCGGTACAGGACGGGACAGGGCTCTGGGCGCGGTTACTCACGGACTAAAGAGGGGTGCTAAGCGCGGGACGCGGGTGAACAAACCTAGCTAGGGACCTAGGCTTAACACACGCAAGACCACAAAAGGACCTAACTAGATCTAAACCGCGAGACTTAGACATAAAACTAGACTCAGACAAGGAAGCTAAGGGACTAAGGTGCTAACCTATCTAACAAACCACACTGGCGTGTGGACCAAGCACTTAGACACACAATTTTTCAAGGTGAATGAGTGTTCTAGGTGAGTTTCTAAAGCCCTAATTTGTTTTAAAATTAATCTAAACAACAAACAAGCAAATTTCTTCTACTTTTTTTTAAGAAGAAAACAAAGAAAGGATTGATAGAACCTGTTTTTTTCTTGTGTGTGGTATGTGACTTGATTCCTCCTTCTTCTTACCGAGAACCTCATGGGAAAGAGAAAGAAACACAATCAAAAGCCAAAAAATATTGAAACAAAAACAAGAATAAATCGCAAAAAACATAAGGATATATTAAACCTGATTTTCAGGAGCTTTAAGCTCTGATACCAGATGATGCAAGAACCGTGGGGTGGGCTGTCTTTCACCGAGAAGCTCAGGTTGCTGGACCGAAAGGATGAAAGTAAAGGGTGGATCGAAAGGACCACACAAGCTGTAAAAGGGGCTTGTGATACTCCAAGAACCTAAACCAAAAAGGCTGAAGAACACGGATGCTACCAAAGGTTGGAGGCCACACAGGACTTTGACAATAGTCTTAGGTTTTTGTTTAAAATGCTTATTGTCTTATTAATGAGTAGATAAGAGGCTTATATAATGTCTCATTACAACTTAGGCTAAACAGCATGATGTTTAGCCTCTCAAGGAAATAAAACAAAAACTAGTTTACTTAATGACAATTAAAAAAATAGACTTGGGCCTAATTAGTCAACATGACTCCCAAAGCCCAAATAACACAATTAGTCTAGAAATATAATTAAAGATAGGAAAAGCCCAATAACACTTAGGGCCTAATTAGTCAACATGACTCTCAAAGCCCAAATAACACAATTAGTCTAGAAATATAATTAAAGATAGGAAAAGACCAATAACACTTAGGCCAGAAATCGATGAGGACTTGTGAATGAAATGGAATTGTGAACAATTCTTCATCGTCTTGCGCACTAAAAGTATTGCCTCATTAAAACCTTTTTCGGAAAACCTAGTGGGACAAAACCGAAGATAGAAAAAAGAGTACAATTTCTTAGCAAGACTTTTGGTGTCTCTACCGGATGGTAAAGGTAAAGGAAAACGAATCTTCTAGAAGAAACCTCCATTGTTCCTTGTCTTGTTGGAATGGGGCGGATGGTCTTGGCTCAAGCTCGGTCTGGTCAGATGGTCCGTGGTTGAATGGTCTGTGGTCGGATGGTCCGGACGTCACCCTCGAATCCAGCTGGTTCGGCACGGTCGGTCCAGTATCCAATAGCATGTTGAGCTTGTTTCCTAAAGCCTTCCTCTTGGACCTTGTGACTGGTCCTGGTGGGATGACTGGTGAAGTGGCTGACTCGATGTCTTCATCAGGATTTCTTTCAAAGCCTCAGTAAAAACCTTGGTGGCAAAACCCACTGGGAAAAAACCAACCAAAGGAAAAAAAAAGCGCTTGAAAGAAAACCCTTCACAAGCACTTAATTCAAATAACATGAATTAGATTGGTCAAACCTTGAGAAGTGAAGCTTTGAACTGAATCTACAGTGAGAAGCACTTGCTGAAGTGATTTGGTTAGTGATAGGGTCATGGAACCAGTCAGTAGCACCTCGGGTCCGTGGTTGGGGCATGGTTAAGGCGCGGTCAAGAACGGGTCAAGATACGGGCCGATAAGTGGTCGAGGTTGGGGCCGGGTCTTGGTCGATGTCAGGGCATATGGTCGGGACCAGGTTACGGTCATGGGTTGACGTCTGGGTCATCCAGAACCTTAAGTCCGGTCGATATCGCATCATCCTCATCCTCGATTGCAGATGCGCTCCACGTCTCTTCTCATTTGCGGCCAGTAAAAGTGATCCTTCAGAGTGGACATGGTCTTTGATATTCCAAAATGACCCATAAGACCACCTGAATGTGCTTCCCTGACAAAGAGTTCACGAAGCAAACATCAAGGAACACATAATTGGTTATCAAAGAAAAGGTATCAATCCTGCTTAAAGAAGTGTCCTACAGGGGAACGGTCACAAGACTCACAGATTTCTCCATAGTCTGGGTCAATGGCATACAATCCTTTAATATGATCAAATCCCACTAATTTAACTTCAAAAATGGACAAGAGAACATACCTACAAGATAGAGGATTAGCCACAATGTTGTCCTTACTTTGCTTATATTTAATAACATAGGGAAATGTTTCTATGAATTTGATCTATTTAGTGTGCTGTTTGTTGAGCTTCTGCTAGCCCTTAAGATGCTTCAAAGACTCATGATCAGTGTGAATGATGAATTCCTTGGGCCAAAGGTTGTGTTGCCAGGTTTGAAGGACTCGAACAAGGACATAAATCTCTTTATTATATGTTGGATAGTTTAGCGTAACCCTGCCGAGTTTTTCACTAAAATAGGCCACTGGTTTGTAGTATTGCATGAGGACTGCTCTAATACCTATACATGAGGCATCACACTAAATTTCAAAGGCATTAGCAAAGTTAGACAAAACCAAAAGTGGTGCGTTAGTCAACTTATCCTTAAGAGTCTGAAAAGCCTCCTATTTTTCACATTCCCATTTAAAACCAATGTCTTTCTTAATTATCCCAGTCAATGGAGTGGCCAAAGTACTAAAATCCTTGAGAAATCGCTGATAAAACCCTGCTAAGCCGTGAAAACTCCTTCACTCACAGTTTTAGGACTAGGCAATTCACAAATAGTCTTGATGATGTAAGACTGGAGTCCACCAATTCTTAAACACACAGATTCATAGACTAAGGCTGGAGTGGAAGATGGGTGTTGGTAGAGATGAGGATGAATGGTTGTTGATTGATTCCACAAACATTGATTTGGTCAAGAAAACTTGAATCCACAAGCTGCTTGAACCAGGATGGAATGAAGGCACCACAGAGACTATGGAAAGGTCTCTGATACAGCAACAGTCTTCCTTAGGTGATTCACACACACAAGGAACAGAGCAAGAGATGCACAAGGTGACGGCTTGAGCAGTGAAGAAACTTCGTCAGTTTTATTAATCAAAAAGGTCTAAAAAATTTATAAGGCTGCAGGGGAATCTTATATAGGGGTTCTTCAGCTATTTTGACCTAATATGGTCGACCCAAACATTAGGAAAAAAGCATAAAAATAACAGGACTTTTAAAGGAAAACTACAAAGCATTCAAAATACAAGAAAACGAAAGTTTGCCAAAATAAAAATAAAACATTATATGCGAACCACGTCCTTGCTGGGGCTTGAAATATGGTTCCTTTAAATTCTAAAGACCACTGAGATACTCTGGATTACCTGCACAAATTCATAAGAAATTAAAGATACCTGATAGGGCCTCGAGTGGGCTGGTTTTAAGGCTAGAGTGGTACAAGCTGGTTTTTGTCCGTTCAGCTTAAATTCTTTGATGAATCCTTCCTCTTGAAGCTTCTTAATGTCTAAAATGTTGAGATATTCATAATCCTCTTCTCGCTCCATATGTTCTTTACTGGTTAAGCAGCTTGTTTTGATGATATCTTGAAGCTCTGATGTGATCTCCGTGATATTCTTGATTTTCTAAAGTCCATTTCCTGCAAAATAAATAGTACTACCTTGGTTGGTTCAAGGATGAGCTTTCTTGATGATCAGAAGTGCAAAATCTCTCATGAAGTCCAAAATGGGTGCATTGGAGGTCAGCCAACTTGTAAGTTGTATATCTTCTTCATGTGGTATATTTTTGATGAAGACATCGAACCAGATACTGCACCGGTCATCCCACCAGAACCTCTCACACAGTCCAAGAGGAAGGCTTTAGGAGAAAAGCTTAACATGCTATTGGAGAGTGGTGCTGGACAGGAACTCGGACCAACCGCGCCTAGCCCTGGACCGACCGCACCGACCGCGCCAGGACTAGGTCCATGTGACCCCGACCCCTTCAAGCCGGACAAGGAACAATGGAGATTCCTTCTCGAAGATTCTTCTTCCTCCAATGTCTTTACCATTACCATCCGGTAGAGATACCAAAAGTCGTGCTAGGAAATTGTACTATTTTCTTATCTTCGGTTTTGTCCCACTGGGTTTTCCGAATAAGGTTTTAATGAGGCAATACTCTTAGTGAACAAGGCGGTGAAGACTTGTCACAACTCCACACCATTCACAAGTCATCACCGATTTCTGGCCTAAGTGTTAACTGGGCTTTTCTATCTTTAGTTATATTTTTAGACTAAGTATGTTATTTGGACTTATGAGTCATGTTGGCTACTTAGGCCAACATTCCATTATAATTTTGCCATTAAGTAAACTTTTTGTTGTTTTTATTCATTAAGAGACCAAACATCATGTTCTTTAGCCTAAGTTGTAACAAATCATTATATAAGCCTTTGAACAATTCAATAATAGAAGAACAAGCAATTTAGAACACAACAAAACCTAAGACTTCTTGTCTAAAACCCCTAGGCACCGCCACCAAGCTTCCTTGGAGAGCAGTGGCGTTCTTCAACCTGTCCTGGTTGAAGTTCTTGGAGTATCACAAGCCCTTTCACAGCTTTTGTTGTCCCATTGATCCACCTTTCGCTTCCATCTCTTCTGTCCAGTAACCTGAGCTTCTCGGTGAAAGGACAGCCACCCACGGTTCTTACATCATCTGGTATTAGAGCTTAAAGCTCCTAAAACATCAGGTTGATTATATCCTTGTTTGTTTAACAATTTTTCTTTGTTTTTGTTGCAATTGTTTTTGGCTTTTGATTTTGCTTCATTCTCTTTTTCCCTGAGGATGTCGGTAAAATGGTGAAGGAAACAAGTCTCCTACCAAAATACAAAAAACAAATTAGGTTCTATCAATCCTTGTCTTTGTTTCATATATTAAAAAAAAAGAGTTTAAGCTATTCAGTTGTTTGTTTCTAGTTTAATCTTGACAAAAAAAAGAAGTGTTTAGGTTGCTTTCAAAACAAATTTAGGGTTTTTAGAAAACTCAAGCACTTGTTCTTTTTGAAAAAAATTAAAAATCGTGTGCCAAGAACTTGGACTACACGCGAGTGCCTTGCTTGCTTGCTAGCTAGATTCCAGCCTTAGCCTTTGTTCCTTAGTTCCCTGTACCGTGTAGTTTAGGTTCCAACTTTGTAGCTTAGGTTCGCGTCCTTGTTTGTCGAACCGCGCCTGCCCGTGTAGCCTAGGTCCCCATCCCGTGTAGCCTAGGATCCCCCTCCGTGTAGCTTAACCCTAGGTTTCTCAAATCACTAGTGTTAGGTCCCTCTTACCGCCTAGTTCTAGCTCCCCTAGCCCGTGTAGTTAGAGTTCCTTCGCGTTCTGCTAGTCTAGGTTCCCGCGTACCGAGCTTAGTCACCCCACCGGGCCCGAGCCAGTATCAAGCCTCTCTAGGTCCCGCACACCTTCCCCAGTCCGCGCCGTCAAGCCTCCTAGTCCTGCGCCGCCTAGAGTCTTTAGGGTTAGGTCTGCAAAACATTCTTAGTATATAGGTTCATAACAAATAGTATTACGAAATTTTCCCAAACAATTTAGGCATAGAAATAATTAGTTCCCATTTTTCCTTAGGCTAGACATCACTTTAGGAAGTTTTCCAAAAACCTCATAGGAAATTTTCCTAAAACCTTTAGGCATTAATTAGATTTTTTCTTTTAGTTTAGGATAGTTTCCTTTTAGGAATTATACATTAAATAGATTTTTTTTTTGTTTTGGATAGTTTTCCTTTTATACCTTAGGCATTAATTAGATTTCCTTTTAATTTAGGATAGTTTTTCCTTTTTAGATTTATGCAATAATTTTTTTAGGATATTTTCCTTTTCCTTTTTATTTTCCTTAATTTGTTGCATTTAGTTAGTTTCCTTTTAATAAATAATAAGATAAAAATAATATATGATGAACCTTTCCATAAAAAGAAAGTTTCCATTTCTGTAAGTTTCATTATCGGGAAAGTTTACATTTTTGAAAATTTTCTTTTCTCGAAAAAGGAAATATATCAGGGAGTGATGAGTTAACGTCAGGTCAGAACAGTCTAGCCATGATGCAGCTTCTGCAATCGTTGACTGCACATATGTCGACCATAGCAACACGCCTCGAGCGATTAGAGCAGCATGCGCCTGCTTCAGGCCCCACGCCACCCCTAACACCATCGTACCAACCTGCCATACCAGAGGCGTCCCACCAAGGAATGGGCCAACATCAGTACTATGACGAGCCCATGTCACCACCTTGACAGCCCATGCACCACCCCAAAGTAAAGATTAACCCGCTTTCCTTTTCAAGAAAGGTTGATCCCGAGGAGTACTTAGATTGGGACAGGATGATGGAATTACTCTTCAATTACTATAACTACGACAATCCCTGTAGAGTCACCTTAGCAACGACTCAGTTCACTGATCACACACTGGCGTGGTGGGATCGAGAAGTAACAGCTCGCAATGGAGCTCGGATGGGTACTTTGACCTCATGGGTCGAACTCACCCAGATCATGAGGAGACGATATGTCCCACCTCATTTCCACCGTGAACTTCAGAGATGATTCAGACGCCTTACCCAAGGCAACAAGACGGTGTCAGAATATTTCGATGAATTCGAGCACCTACGCAACCGACTTGACGTAGACGTGTCCGAAAAAAGTCTAGTGGCATAATTCATCGACGGATTACACGAATCCATCCCCCGGATGGTCGAGCTACAGCCTTACCATGATCTAGGAAAACTATTCCACTTAGCGGTCCAGATAGAAAAGTAAACAAACGAAAATTAGCTGCACCTTTTAGGCCTAAATGCACATGGAGCACAGGCTCCAAGTCGTTTGAACGGACGGCCCCGAGCAGTGACCCTCACCTCAAGGGAAAAGCTGTGGCAGCAGCCCGGCTCCCAGAGCCGCCCCAACTACCTCAAAGCCGACCACTTCCACGACCACTCGGACCCAGCCCCAGCGGAGCAGCGAGATTATATGTTTCAAGTGCAAAGGAAGAGGACACATATCCGGAGAATGTCCCACTCAATGGACAATGGTATTGACTGCCTCAAGAGACTACGAGTCCTAGGATGAGCACGAGGAGGCAGCCCCTACGACCCATCAACAGTCTGACGAAGAATGTCAAGTCCAAGATCTTATGGCTCAAGTTTACGTTATAGAGAGCCTTAGTCCCTGTGCCATCCCAGTCCTACTTGTGCCGAAGAAGGACGGGAGCTAGAGAATGTGTATCGACTTTCGCACCATCAACAACATCACAATCAAGTACCGATATCCCATCCCGCGCCTGGACGATATGCTAGATGAATTAAGCGGAACCGCGGTTTTCTCCAAGATTGACCTTAAAAGCGAATACTATCAAGTCATGATGAGATGAATGGAAGATTACGTTCAATAACAAGCAGGGTCTTTATGAGTGGCTAGTAATGTTGTTCGGCCTATTCAACGCCCCCAGCACATTCATGCGCCTTATGAACCAAGTCCTATGACCGTTCATTGGAAAGTTTGTAGTGTCTACTTTGACGATATTCTAGTCTATAGTACGACCTACTCGGATCATTTGGAGCACCTAAAGGCTGTTATCACCACCCTCCAGAGAGAGCAGTTGTACGCAAACCTCCAGAAATGTACATTGTGCACAGACCAAATCGTCTTCCTTGGATTTGTCTTCAGTTCACAGGGACTCAGAGTGGACGACGAGAAGATCAAGGCCATCCATGAGTGGTCAACGCCGACGAATGCCAGCCAAGTCCGTAGCTTCCACGGACTCGCCATCTTCTACAGACGATTCGTCCGAGACTTCAGCACGATCGCCGGTCCGTTGACCTCTACGATAAAGAAGAACCAAAAATTTTGTTGGGGACCCGATCAGGACAAGTCCTTTAAGCTGTTAAAGGAACGCCTCACCAACGCCCCAGTCCTAGTCCTGCCCGACTTTAACCAAACTTTCGAGGTCGAATGTGATGCCTCAGGGATCGGCATAGGAGCAATCCTGACCCAAGGCGGGAGACCCGTCGCCTATTTTAGCTAGAAGTTAAGTGGAGCCGCTCTTAAATATCCTACCTATGATAAGGAGCTCTATGCATTGGTCCGAGCCTTAGAGACTTGGCAGCACTATCTACTTGCCAGGGAGTGCATGATTCATACCGACCATCAGACACTCCAACATCTTACAGGGCAGTCAACGCTTAAGAAGAGGCACGCTCATTGGTTGGAGTATATCGAGACCTTCCCCTACGTCATTAAGTACAAAAAGGGAATGGACAACGTTGTAGCTGACGCGTTATCCAGAAGATACAGTCTCATCTCCATGATGGAATTAAAAGTTGTGAGATTCAAGATGATCAAAGAGCAGTGTGCTGAAGACCCCGACTTCATTGAGGTCTACCGGGAGCTTGACAAGGGAACCTACAGCAATTTCTACTTGTTTGACGGATTCCTTTTTAAAGACAAGCATCTCTGCATTCCGAGAGGATCGATTCGAGAGCTACTTTTGAGAGAGGCCCACAGAGGAGGTTTAATGGGTCATTTCGGAATAGACAAGACATTGAGCATGGTTAAGGAGCATTTTTACTGGCCCCACCAGCGACGAGATGTAGAAGCCCATTGTGCTAAGTAACTTATTTGGAAAAGGGCTAAATCCAAGATGCATCCGCAAGGCCCTTACATGTCGTTACCAGTTTCTTTTGCGCCATGTACAGACATCTCCATGGACTTCGTGCTAGGACTGCCGAAAATCAACCACAAGGACTCCATCTTTGTAGTGGTTGACCATTTTTCCAAGATGGAAAACTTCATCGCTTGTAACAAGATCAATGACGCAAGCCAGACTGCCAACCTATTTTTCAAGGAGATAGTACGACTGCACGACATTCCCAAGGCGATTATGTCAAACAGAGATACCAGGTACCTCAGTCACTTTTGGCGAGCATTATGGCGCAAGCTAGGGACCAATCTCTTGTTTTCTACCGCGTATCATCTACATACAAACGGACAGACAGAGGTGGTCAACAGGACCTTATCACAGAAGCTGAGAGCAACGATAGAAATGAATCTAAAGAACTAGTTAGAATGCCTTCCATATGTCGAGTTTGCCTACAACAGGGCTACATACTCTGGAACGAAGCGGTCTCTAATTGAAGTTGTCTACGGCTTCAACCCTAACACGCCAATTGAGTTTACACCCATTCCTTTGGGATACACCATCAGTCTAAAGGGAGAAGCAAATGTCGACTATATCAAATGACTAGATGAATATACCAAGGCAAATCTGGAGCAACGAAACATCCAGAACACAATGAATGCCAACAAGGGCCGCTGGCACATGGTGTTCAAGGAGGGAGATTGGGTTTGGCTATATCTGCGACCAGAGAGGTTTCCCCAGCGACGAAAAAGTAAGCTGGCACCCTGGGGGGATGGTCCGTTCCACGTCTTACGGAGAAACAATGACAACGCCAACCAGCTCGAACTTCCAGGTGAGTATAATGTGTCTAGTATGTTTAATGTTTCTGACTTAGAGTTGTTTGATGCAGGTGAGGAGTTCGCTTTGGAGACCAAATCACTTCAAGAGGGAGGGAATGGTAAGGACATCGAACCAGCTACTGCACCGGTCATCCCACCAGGACCTCTCACACGGTCAAAGAGGAAGGCTTTAGGAGACAAGCTCAGCATGCTATTGGAGAGTGGAACCGTACAGGAACTCAGACCGACCATGCCTAGCCCTGGGCCGACCGCACCGACCACGCCAGGACCAGGTCCATGCGACCCCGGCCCCTTCAAGCCGGACAAGGAACAATGGAGGTTCCTTCTCAAAAATTCTTCTTCCTCCGGTGTCTTTAACATTACCATCCAGTAGAGACAGCAAAAGTCTTGCTAGGAAATTGTATTCTTTTTCTTATTTTCAGTTTTGTTCCACTGGGTTTTCCGATGAATGTTTTAATATGGCAATACTCTTAGTGCGCAAGACGGTGAAGACTTGTTCACAACTCCACACCATTCACAAGTCATCATCGATTTCTGGCCTAAGTGTTTACTGGGCTTTTCTATCTTTAATTATATTTCTAGACTAAGTATGTTGTTTGGGCTTATGTGTCATGTTTGTTACTTAGGCCCAAAGTCCATTTCAATTTTGCCATTAAGTAAACTTCTTGTTGTTTTTATTCATTAAGAGGCTAAACATCATGTTGTTTAGCCTAAGTTGTTACAAAACATTATATTAGAATTTGAACCATTCATTAATAAAAGAATAAGCTATTTAGAACAAAAGAAAACCTAAGACTTCTTATCCAAAACCCCTAGGCGCCGCCACCAAGCTTCCTTGGAGAACAGCCGTGTTCTTCAACCTGCCCTAGTTAAAATACTTGGAGTATCACAATCCCTTTCACAGCTTTTTTGGTCCCATCGATCCACGTTTCGCTTCCATCTCTTCTGTCCAACAACATGAGCTTCTCGGTGAATGGACAGTCATCCACGGTTTTTACATCAGCTTTTGATCTTATTCTTATTTTCTATGGTTCCTTGATGAGTTAATTCTATCACAAGTTGATTCGTAGCTTAACTCCTTGTGGTTGGGGATATATGATCCAAGGAAGACACCTATGTCCTTAGTACGCTCGGGTTGGATTTATACAATGATTTTAGTCAAATTATTGGTGTCTTATCCATACTCATTGATGAGTGATGACTTGATGTCCTCATCATACTCTCCCTCTTGGAAAGGTTTCAACCTCAAAACTGTATAACCTGCACCAAGAGAAAGCAAATTAGCTTTCATTCTTCTTTGAGAGTTTAGTGTTTTACCTTGATATGTTTGCAGCTTGGTAAGGTTAGGCACGTCTGGTGGCTCTCCCTTGAATAGGTTAGATAGGATTACTCCTATACTCTGGTCTGGGTGATCATTTTCTCCTTTGGTGGACTTGCTAGTAGTTATCACCATTGGGGCCTTGGTTCTTTGGTCCTGAACCTTGGTTGATAGCAAGTTATCTTCTGGTAAAAACTCATTGTGCATTGCTCCTTTAGTTCCTGCATTTGAATTGACGCTTTGGGCAAGAAACAAGTGCATCATGGATTCTTTAGAATAAGATAAATTTATTGAATCTTGTTCATTAACACTAGTTACAACAAATTTTTCTTCTACTTGCGGTTTTAGACAGCTTGTCTCCTCATGATCTTGTATGTTTACAAAATTCTTTAACACAATTGTGGTATCACGAGAAACAAATGGAGTTGAAGAGAGACTTATCCGCCTAACACCTTCAGTGTTCTTAGCTTGGTTTGGTGGTTTTTCTTTAATGCTTTCTTCTCTTCTAATATTATGACAGGCGAGTGTAAGTAGCTCAAATACAGATTGTTCATAATCCTAATCTTGACATGTTAATACATCATGAATTTTTGAATGCATCTCTTCCAGACCTACGTCTTCCCCAACTTCTTTTGGATAGGACAAGTGCATTAAGGCAGTTATTGAATAAAGAGAATTATGTTGAGTTATGCTTTCACTTATCTTAGAAAGGGCATGATCAACTCTGTTTTTGGTTTCCACTTGTTGCTTGGTTCTGGGTTAAACTCATAATCTGGTTCATTCTTTTGAGCTCTCACAACAATTGTTTTAAGTTCACTTCTGAGATTTTGTTCTTCAGAGAACTTATGGTTTGATCCTATTCTTTTTGCATCAATAGAAAACACGTGAGTTCCACTAAATATAAAGGGTTATAGATACTTACCTTGATCAAGTCGGATGTATGATTTCATAATGATTTCTTTTGACACTATAGGATGGGTAGTATCTTGCATTGGTATCTTCTTTAGATGGCCTCCTCACTTTTCATACCTAAACTTATTACAGCATTCTTTGACAAAGACAAGTGTAACATACTAGCATTTGCAATGTTAGAATCAGTCTCAACAGAGTTTTCAGTATCCTTAAGGCTATTCATTTTCAGTCCTAGAGATTTATCATTTTCTAATCTCTTGGTCGACATAATTTAGCAATGTGCCCTATGCCGTGACACCTATAACAGATTACTTCAGTTAAGCTTAAAGAAATAGAAGACTTACCTTGTAACTGTTGGTCCAATGGCTCAAGCTTTGGTGGACTTAGCTCTGATTGATTCTTCCTCTCTTACTTGGCGTCCCTTGGCAAGAGAATGGCATTAGCATATTCAATTCGTCCCCCTTATGTCATGTATCTGTCTCAACACTTTTTGTAAAGGGCAAGTGAATTATACCAGTCATCGGGTCATCATAAACAGATGGAGACAATTGGACTTGTACCTTATTAGTTTTAGAGGCTGAAACAATCTCTTGTTTCTTGTTTACTTGCAGATCACAACAATTCTTTTGATCTGAATCCTCTTTGTACCTAGAACTTTCTCAACTCGTGCAGAGAAAATCAAGTGTTTGCCTCTCTATTCTTACTTGGTGTCCCTTGGCAAGGGAATGGCATCAGCATATTCAATTCGTCCCCCTTATGACCTGTATCTGTCTCAACACTTTTGGGAAAGGGCAAGTGAATTATACCAGTCATGGGGTCATCATAAACAGATGGAGACAATTGAACTTGTACCTTATTAGTTTTAGAGGCTGAAACAATCTCTTGTTTCTTGTTTACCTGCAGATCACAACAATTCTATTGATCTGAATCCTCTTTGATACCTAGACCTTTCTCAACTCTTACAGAGACAATCAAGTGTTTGCCTCACTAAGAAGTTGTTGAATATCTTTAAGATCTGTTGAGAGACTTACATTGGCCTGGACTGGATCTGGTGTATTCTTCTTTTAATATGTGACTAATGTTGATTTATATTCTGGTACTGCTCGCCCATTGGTCTCTCCTAGACCTGTATTAAATCCTTGGCGTGGTGCTGCTTGGTATTGGGGCTTTGCTTTAATGTTGTTGCGGTTTTGATACTTCTTCACAAACTTCCTATACATCCTTCCTTTAAGTTCTCCCCAATCTAGTACTTTTTGGAATGAAGAAGATGATGAAGGAAGAAGGCCTTTATCACTTGTATTAAATGTGTGTGTAGTCTAAGTCAAAGGAGAGTGTCTAAGGCTCGTTTGTGTTCTAGTATTATGTTATCCTTGTAGCATTCATGTATAAGGCAATCCTTGTATCCAAACAAGCCTAGATTGAATTAGTATAAATAACTATATATCTCTTCATTTGGGACTTAGAAAACTATTATTCTTATTTTCTTAATACAATCATTCTTCTATAATCTCTCATTCTCTCATTCTCTAATTTTACAAATCTCTATAATCTCATATTCTTTCTTATTATCAGAGCCAGGTTACAACAATCTGGGTAAAATTCATCATTAAATCTTTGAATCAAGAAAAAATCATCTTCATCACAATCTGTTTTCATTGCTATTTTGTTCGTCAAATTTGATCGCAAATTCCGGCCAAACCACGGCAGTTTTGACAATCTGTTTTTTCTGGAATATTTTAGACGAGTTATAAAGCCACGCCAATTGGATTTGCATTGCCTCCGCAGCAAACCTCTGTGTTTCTCTAATCATTCCGTCGTCAAATCTTTACCAAATCGTGATTTTCCAGATCCTAAAATCAAGCCCATCGAGTCTTGTTTCTGTTTAAAGAAAGAAGAACGCAATTCCCTTACGTTTGAAGGAAGTTCTTGAAGTGTTTCTCAAGACGTCAGAAATTGCCTTTCACAAAAATCTGGTGATAAAATTCTTATCTTTTGTCAGTTTTCTTTAAAAAATTTAGTCTGGAAAGTTAGAAAAGCATCTTGTGAGGGTCTCCACGAAGTTTGGTTTCAATCAGAAGGGTTTAAGTCTTCAAGATTGATTTTCTTTATTCTTTTATCAAACTTTGAAATTTTGAAAAAAGGAGAGAAACTTGAGTTTTTGGATTGGTTTAATTGTAAAATTCGATTTTTGTTGGTGGATATTCTTTGGTTGTGAAGATAAGGACTGTTAGAAGTTGATCTTATTGGTTGGAGTTGGTTAAATTCTGTTGCATTAGTTGGTTGAGTTGGTTGAAGGTTGTTGAAGAGGTTCTTGTTCCACGCGGCCGGGTTGTTCCACGCGCCCAAGATCTAAGCTTGTGTCCATGCGGCCTGCACTGTCCCATGTCCGACTGGCCCAGGTGGTTGTCATGTGTCCTGTGTTCCTGCTTCAGCATTCCCGTGTATCTTGTCCAAACGCGGCCACATACGTGCCCAAGACCACTAGTACACGCGATCAAGGCATCCCACATTCCACAGCTCACGTACGCGAATGTGTCCCGACCAATCGTCCAGCGTCCCGACCAGTTCATCCCGACCATTGACAAGCTTCATCCAGATAAATTGTGAAGCATGGAAGTGCAAACCACATTCAGAGCTCCTGTCATTTTACATGGAGCAAACTATCTCTTATGGTCTAGGCCCATGAAAACCATATTGGATGGTAAAGGCCCTTGGAATCATATTTCAACCAGTTGTCATGAAGAAAATAAAGTTGCTGAAATTAGTGAGGTTGTAGCTGATCAAGCCAAATGGTACCAAGAAGACCAGTTGGTAATCTTTATACTTCAAAACTCTCTTTCTAGTGATCTCTTAGAGGTTTATTCATTTTGTGAGAATGCTAAGGAACTTTGGGATACTTTGCAAAAGGTGTACGGAAACACCACTAACCTCTTAAGAATTTTTGAGGTGAAAAATTCTTTGAATAAATTGAAACATGAAGATGTAGAATTCACAAAGCACTATGGCTCATTTAGAGCATTGTGGGCTGAGCTAGAGATGCTAAGGCCATCAACCATTGACCCAATTGTTTTCCTTGAAAGGAAAGAACAATATGAGGTGTTTGGGTTAGTATTAACTCTTAAAACTACTTAATCAGATCTTATTAAACATATTCTCAGGTCTGATAAGCTTTCTAGCTTGAAAGATTTTTGTGCTCAAATCCAAAAGGAGCAAGGATCCCATAGACTATTTGGCAACAAGGCTGAATTGGTGGCTGCACACAAGAGTTTCTTCAAACCAACAACAACAAATGAACCTGGGAAGAGGAGACAAAACTTGTGAGCATTGCAAAAGGAGTAGCCATACAAAGAAGGAGTGTTGGGTACTCCACCTGACCTAAAGCCAAGCTGGGCTCTTGAGAGACAACAGCACACAGCCGGCCACACTCAGCTGCAAGATGCTGGCCATGGCGTATACCAGCTCCCTGCTTCCTTAAAGGCGTGTACCAGCTCCCATTGTCACTCAGCCCCAACTAGTTCTATGTCTTCAGCATCTGAATTTGTGACAAAATCAGATCTAGAAGCTCTTCTCAAAGCAATTAAAGATGGTAATATGTTGGGTAAAACTTTTCATGTTTCTTTTCAAATTTGTTTTACTCCTAATGCCTCTAAATCATTGGTTGTTGATTCTGGTGTTTCTCATCATATGATTAGTGATCTAGGATTGCTAGAGAATATAGAACCTGCCTTAGGTAATGTTGTCATTGCTAATAAAATTTAAATACCAATTAAAGGCATAAGAAAACTTAAGTTGATTGATAAAAAATCTAAAGTCTTTTACATGCCATCTTTTACTTCTAATTTGCTTTCAGTTAAAAGAGCTACTACTGATTTAAATTGTCAAGCTATCTTTGGTCCTAATGATTTCTACTTTCAGGATATTGAGACTGGTAGGAGATTTGGTCAAGGAACTACAAGAAATGACTTGTATGTGCTTAAAAATATGACTAATGCAAGGGGGTTAGAGCCGGTTGCTATTACTAGTTCTTTTAGTAATGATTCTGATCTTTGGCATGCTAGATTAGGACATCCTCATCCTAGAGCACTAGAACTAATTGTTCCTGGTTTAAAAATATCAAAGGATATGTGTGATTCTTGTATACTTGGAAAACATTGCAAAACAGTTTTTGAGAAATCTTTGCATACTTATGATAGTTGTTTTGAGTTGGTACATTCTGATGATTGGACATCTCCATTTCCATCTAGAGAAAACCATAAGTATTTTGTGACATTTATTGATGAAAAGTCCAAATATACTTGGGTCACTTTGCTTAGTTCTAAAGATAGAGTATTTGATGCATTTCTAAATTTTCAAGCATATGTTACTAACCAATACAATGTAAGTATTAAATGCTTTAGAAAAAATAATGGAGGAGAATACACTAGCACCAGACTTCAACAACACTTGGTCAAGCATATGGCATTGAACATCAAAACAGCTGTCCTTACACTCCACAACAAAATGGAATGGCCGAAAGGAAAAATAGGCATTTGATGGAAGTTATGAGAACAATGATGTTCTACACGAAAGTTCCCAAAAGATTTTTGGGGGATGCTCTTGTAGCTGCATGCTACTTTATTAATAGGACTACTACAAAAGTCCTAGATGACTTTTCTCCATTTGACCTAACATTGACCACTTAAGATTTTTTGGTTGTGTCTATTTTGTATTAGTTCCAAGAGAGCAAAGGAACAAGCTGGAACCAAAGAGTGCCAAATCTATGTTCATTCGGTATTCCTCTAACTAGAAAGGATACAAATTCTATGATCCATAGACTAGAAGAGTCTTAGTATCTAGAGATGTCAAACTCCAAGAATCAAAAGGGTTCTATGAAGAAGGAACTTGAGATCAATTCAAAGACATCTCCACAACAAGATCAGACCAAGCTGAGAACTTGAGGAGACTCTTGGAGAGCATTGGCATAGTCTCTCCTCATCCTCAGCCCACGGTCACCGTGTCTCAGCAACCTGCACAAGCGGCGCCCAGCCCCAGCACAGCAACGGCACCGGCACAGCCGGATGGGTCGCGGCCATCCACCCCAGCCAGATCATCCTATCCGCGGTCTGATCTTCCCTTCAGCTCTCCTGGCCTTCCTCCTCTGGAACAAGGGGGGGGGGGGAAAGCATCTACTCATGTCCAACAAGACTCAGCAGGAGATGAATCAATTCTAGTATCAGCTTCCAAAAGATCAAGAGATGTTCCTACTCTTATTGAAGTTTTAGGTGAAGAAGAGGAGCTTATTCAAGAAGCTCCACCTATAGTGTTAAGAAAGAGCACAAGACAAAGGAATCCACCAGTCTTCTACAATGGGAATGCTGTGGTTCATCATGATCAGGAAGTTTGTAACATTGCTCACTTACCTACTAACCATGTTGCATTCATTTCAAGTCTTGATAAGGAACAGATTTTAAAAACATATGAGGAAGCTATGACTAAGAAGGAATGGAGGGAAGCTATCCTAGCTGAGAAACAAGTCATGGAAAGGAATGGGAAAAAAGGCTGTAAGTTCTAAGTGGTTTTTACCAGTAAATACAAAAGCAATGGTGAAATTGATAGATATAAAGCTAGGTTGGTGGCTAGAAGATTTACTCAGACTTATGGTGAAGATTATAGGGATATCTTTGCACCTGTAGCTAAGCTTCACTCTGTTAATGTTGTTATTTCACTTGCTACTAACCTTGATTGGGAATTATGGCAAATGGATGTTAAGAATGCATTTTTACAAGGTGAATTAGAAGAAGAGGTATACATGTCACCTCCACCAGGTCTAGAGGAAGAGGTAGGGGCCGGCAACATACTCAGGCTGAGAAAGGCCATCTATGGCATTAAAAAATCTCCAAGAGCTTGGTACCACAAGCTAAGTGTAACCTTGATGGATAGAGGCTTCAAAAGATTTGAAGTTGAACATACTCTTTTTACACTAAAGAGTAAGGAAGGTATTGTGGTAATTCTCATTTATGTAGATGATATAATCATAGCTGGTAGTGATAGTGTTGGCATTGCATCTACAAAAGAATATTAGAAGAGTGTCTTTGATATTATGGACTTAGGAGAACTTAAATACTTTTTAGGAATTGAAGTGTGTAGGTTCAAGGAAGGTTTCTTCTTATCTCAAATGAAATATGTTGTAGATTTATTAACCTCTACAGGTGTGATGGAAGCTAAACCAGCCAAAACACTCTTAGATGAAGATTATAAAATTGGAACTAAGGAGGAGCTAGAGGAGGAAATTAATTTTCATGATCCTAAGCTCTATAGGAATGTGGTTGGTAAGCTTATTTATCTAACCATCACTAGACCAGAGTTATGTTTTGTTGTGAATCAGGTATCTCAACACATGCAAGGTCCAAAGATGAGACATTGGGAGATGGTAAACCGAATTTTTAGATATCTAAAAGGCACTCATGAACAAGATATATGGATGGGTTGCAATGGAAACACAAATGTGGTTGGTTATTTTGATGCAGATTGGTCAGGAGATAGGGAGGATAGAAGAAGTAGCATAGGCTATTGTACTTTCATAGGAGGGAACCTTGTGAGTTGGAAAACCAAGAAGCAAAAATGTTGTGTCATGCTCTAGTGCAAAATCAGAATATAGAGCCATGAGGAAGCTTACAACTGAATGCATTTGGCTGAAGCAAATTCTGGAGGATTTAGCCGTGAGGTGTGATGAACCTATCACCATCCATTGTGACAATCAGGCTGCTATACACATTGCCTCCAACTCTGTGTTTCATGAAAGGACCAAGCATATAGAAGTAGACTGCCACAAAGTAAGACAAGTCATTGGGAAAAGAATCATCTTGCCTTGCTATACAAGGAGTGAGGATCAACTAGCTGATGTGTTCACCAAGGCAACAACTTTGAAGAATGGCGCCTCCATCTATCCAAGGCTTGGCCTTTTGACCATTTACAATAATGATCCCAACATGGAGTGTTATACTCTTTTTCCCTAGAAAATGTTTTGTCCCAATTGGGTTTTCCTTCTTTAGGTTTTTAATTAGGTAATGCTTCATGGTTGCAAGCTTAGGCATTCTCTATGACTTAAGCTTGAGGGGGAGTGTTGGAATGAAGAAGAAATGATGAAGGAAGAAAGCCTTAATCACTTGTATTAAAGGCGTGTGTAGTCTAAGTCTAAGGGGAGTGTCTAAGGCTTGTTTGTGTTCTAGTATTATGTTATCATTGTAGCCATTCATGTATAAGACAATCCTTGTATCCAAACAAGCATAGACTAGATTAGTATAAAATCATTCTTCTCTAATCTCTCATTCTCTCATTCTCTAATTCTATAAATCTTTTAATCTCATATTCTTTCAGTATTGGCTTGTTGTAAAAGCCTGGAGTACACTCCCTTAGCCACCATTTGTAAGTATCTCCAGTGAGCGCATCAACATCATAAGATAGCTTCTATTCTATGGGAATATTGTTGGACCTCAGCCATTGCTTCATGTTGGTCTCCCATTAAAGATAGTCTTCAGGATTATGGTTATAACCTGAAAAGCTTAAAGACTTGGTGTTGGTAACTCTTTTTTTGTAGCTTTTCTTCCTTAATTCGACTGATGTTGAGTGTTTTGGCACTTGGTATGGGATCACTCCATTCCATGATTCCTTTGAATTGGGACATCTCTTCATGCTGGAATAGTGGTCGGGTGATTCTGGACCAACACCATAAATGAACTTTGGATGGTCAAAATTTTCTTCATGGTAACTTCTGGTTTGGGCTTCTTCTTCATCATACCATGGTATATTTGAGCAGCTTCTATGGTAATCTGGAGGTTATGGTTCCATCTCTTCCTCATGTGGCTCTTCTTCACTTTCGAAACTAGAGTAATCTTCTTTCCATAGTTCTTCCCCATACTCAGCCAAGTTGGTGCTTAAATCATGATTATTATCACTATCTTGGCTCCAATCGGTTTGTGAGAGAATATAATCACTCGAGGTATCTGGTTCTTCTTCTAATGATTCCATGATGGTCTCTTTCGGTTTACTAGTTTCAATATGCAAATAAAAGCAAAAAGGAAATAATAATTATATAGTTTCTGGTTTATGGAAAATCAAAAGAAATAAGAAAATTCTGAAAAACTTTAATTTTTCTTTATTTAATATCTAGACAAGAATTAAGGAAAGCTTTTTTGTAACTATAAACTTTAAAGAAACTTGACAAATAATTAATGGAAATTTTCAAGCAATGTAAACAATTCTTATGTATTTTTGATTTCAGGAAAACAAATCAAGGGCAGTAAACAACAAATAAATTCAACCAATATTAATGAATCAGATGATGAGAAAATTCGACAATGCTTAATGGAATGAACAAATGCAATAAACAAGGATTAACTCTTCTTATGATTTAAATTCAAAGGAAATAATTCTAACAATATAACACTTTTTATTTTTATTTTTTGACTGGTAGACAAACACTATGGTAACTAAGTCAAAACAATTATATTTTTATGGTTTTAAATTTTAAGGAAAATGACAATAAAAGATAATGAATTTAAGCAAATATTTATAGATTTTCTGGTTTATAATCAAGAACAAATAATGAAACCAACTAAAACAACCTAAGCATGAATTTTTTTTATGGTTTTTCTTAGTATGAAAACAAATAAACAAGATGCAAAGACAAATACACTAGAAAGAAACAAAAGCAATTTTTTATGACTTTTTTGGTTTTATGGAATGAAGTAGATATAAATCAAACTAACAAGTAAACATGAATGATTATTATGGATTTTCAATTTATAGAAAGAAACAAAAAATAGCAAACAAAAACGAAATCAAAAAAATATTTTTATGGTTTTTAATTTATAGATGAAAAGAAACAAGACATAAATCAAAAGATGAAATGTTTGATGAACACAAGCTGGGAGATAGGAGCCTTAAGCTCTGATACCAGATGATGTAAGACTGAAGTCCAACAAGTCTTAAACACACAGATTCAGGGACTAAGGCTGGAGTGGGAGATGGGTGTTCGTAGAGATGAGCATGAATGGTTGTTGTTTGATTCCACAAACAGCGATTTGGTCAAGAAGACTAGAATCCACAAGCTGCTTGAACCAGGATGGAATGAAGGCATCACAGATACTATGGAAGGGTCTCTGATTCAGAAAGACTCGTCCTTAGGGTGATTCACACACACAAAGAACAGAGAAAGAGATGTACAACGCGACGACTTGAGCAATGAAGAAACTTCGTCAGTTTTATTAATCAAAAAGGTCTGAAATTTTACAAGGCTGAAGAGGAACCTTATAAGGGGGTTCTTCAGCTATTTTGACCTAATATGGTCGACCCAAACAGTAAGAAAAAGACTCAAAACAATAGGAAGGAAAACTACAAATCATTCAAAATACAAGAAAATGAAAGTTTGCCAAAATAAAAGTAAAACATTCTATGCTAACCATGTCCTTGATGGGGCTTGAAACATGTTCCCTTTAAACTCTAAAGACCACTGAGATACTCTGGATTACCTGCACAAACTCATAAGAAGTTAAAGATACCTGATAGGGCCTCTAGAGGGCTGGTTTTAAGGCCAGAATGGTCTAAGCTGGTTTTTGTCCGTTCAGATTAAAGTCCTTGATGAATCCTTACTCTTGAAGCTTCTTCATGTGTAAAATGTTGAGATATTCATGTTTTCTCGCGAGCATAGCTCCATAATCCTCTTCTTGCTCCATTTGTTTTTTATTGGCTAACCAGCTTGTTTTGATGATATCTTGAAGATCTGATTTGATCTCCGTGATATTCTTGACGTTATGAACTCCATTTCCTGCCAAATAAATATTATTGCCTTTTTTGGTTCAAGGCTGAGCTTTCTTGATGCTCAGAAGTGCAAAATCTCTCATGAAGTCCAAAACGGGTGCATTGGAGGTCAGCCAATTTGTAAGTTGTATATCTTCTTCATGCGGTAATATTTTCATCTGATTCTTCTTCTCTGTGGTTCCTTGATGAGTTAAGTTTCTACCACAAGTTTATTCGTAGCTTAACTTTTCGTGGTTGGGGAGATATATCCAAGGAAAACATCTATGTCCTTAGTACGCTTGGGTTGGTTCTATACAAGGGTTTTAGTCAGCTTATTGGTGTCTTCTCCATGCTCATTGATGGGTGATGACTTGACGTCCTCATCACTTAACCTTCTCCTCGTCGACTCTTAATCCATCTGCACTTATAACAAAACCTACAAACACAAGGTTATCCATACACAAGGTACATTTCTTCAAGTTAGCATATAATTTTTTTTTTCTAAGTGTTTCCTTAACAAGCTTCAAGTGCTGAATGTGTTCATCAAGAGACTTACTATAAACCAAAATATCATCAAAATAAACTACTACAAAGTATCCTATGAACTCTCTAAGCACATAATTCATAAATCTCATAAACGTACTAGGTGTGTTATTTAGGCGGAAGGGCATAACTAACCATTCACATAGCCCGTGTTTAGTTTTAAAAGCGGTCTTCCACTCATCACCCTCCTTTATACGGATTTGGTGATAACCACTTTTCAAGTCAATTTTCAACAATATACTAGACCCATGTAACTAGTCAAACATATTGTCTAGCCTAGGGATCAGATGTCGATACTTTAACGTGATGTTGTTAACCGCATGGCAGTCAACACACATGCACCATGATCCGTCTTTCTTTCGGACAAGCAGCACTGGCACGTCACAAGGGCTCATGCTCTCACGGATGTGTCCTTTCCTCATCAACTCGTCCCCTTGCTTCTGAAGTTCCTTTGTTTCTACCAGGTTTGTGCGATAGGCGGGATGGTTTGGCAATGTGGCTCCAGGAAAGAATTCGATCTGATGTTCAATACCAAGTATAGGTGGCAAACCATCAGGACTCTCTTCTGGAAAGATGTCCTTAAATTCCTGAAAAAGGTTACACATCTTGCTCGGAAGCTCCAGCTCAAAGTCAGTAGCCGTTAGATAAGCCTTTTAAATATAGTCATTAAAATAGGAGACTTCACGGTCAAGGTTTGTCTAAACTCTCCAAAGTTAAAAAGGAAATTTGATTTCGGCTTAGATATTTTAACCTTATCAGACTCCTTCTTTTGTTGTTTAAGGTAAAACAGATTTTGATAAACTTCTTATGGTGACATTGGAATTAGGGTCACCTTTCGGCCACTGAAGACAAAGTGGTGCCGGTTAGTGAATCCATCATGGATAACTCTGCGATCCGACTGCCACGATCTTCCTAAGAGGATGTGACCAGCCTCCATTGGCAAAACATCACACTTAACTTCATCATGATACTTTCTGATTTCAATTGGAACGGTCACTTGGTGAGTAACACGCAATCCATCAGACTCGTTAACCCACTGCAATGGGTAAGGATTTGGGTGCTTGCTCGTCTCAAGGCATAGTTTCTGCACCATAGTCTCACTAGCAACGTTATTACAGCTACCATCTTCAATAATCAAACTACATTCCATTCCATTAACAAGGTAACATGAATGGAACAAGTTCTCTCGTTGTTCTTGTTCATCAGTCTTGAATTGAACACTCAGGGATCGACGGGCCACCAATAGTTTTCCAGGAACAGGTGGTTCTACTCCTTCCTATGGGTCAGTTTCATTCTTAAGGTGTGCTTTTTCCTCATCTTCGGTTTGCACTTCTCCATTGTCAAGGATCACCAAAACCTTCTTGTTAATGCACTCAATCGGCCAAGACCTTAACTCTTGAAACATCTAATTTCTCGTGTCTGGGCAGGTCGGTCTATGGCTTTTCCTCTGTCTGGACGATTAGCAATTTTATTGGTCACGGCCTTAGAAGTCGATGGGTTGTAGTTAATTGGTCGATTGGGTTTGTAATCACGCATATAAGATGGCTTGCTTCCCAAGGTACCTGGATCAGAAAAAGAACGCAAATTAGGTTTTCGCTTTAACTGTTGTTCAATAAGGATAGTTTTATCCAACATCTCTTCTAATTCCGCATAATGTTTCATTTCTAATCGTTCCTGGATGTCTCGGTTGAGATCACCCAAGAACCGGGACATGGTTGCCTCTCGGTCCTCAGTAAAACCAGCTCGTATCATAAGCGTCTCTATTTCTTGGAAATAGTCTTCTACACAACAGCTGCCTTTGGTAAGTTTCCTCAACCGTTGGTGAATATCACAGTGAAAAATGGCTTGGCACAAATCGTTTACGCATGATGATCTTAAGTTCCTGCCAAATATTTATAGGATATTCTTCATTGTGTCGCCTTGAAGTTACCATTTTATCCCACCAACTCAGGGCTAATAATAAAATTCTGTAACTGCCACATTAACCTTGTTAGTTTTAAAATAATATTGGTAATTAAACACAAGCTCTATTTTTTGTTCCCATTCTAACTAGGCAGTTGGGTCATTTTTCCCGTGAAAAGGAGGGATCATAAGTTTTAAATGGCTGATTTTGTCTGGTTCGTTAGAAGGTGGTCTTGGATCACGCCCACGCCTTGACCTTCGGTTGTTGTTGTGTACCGAATCACTACTTAGGTAGTAATGGGTGGCGGCTTCATCTCCATAATATTCAAAGCGCTCACGGCTTCTTCCAGAAGAGTCTTGTTCACGCCGTTTTGGAGTCTGTTCCTGATTGATTTGTCTCGGTTGCTGAGGGATTAGTTGCTGTCTTCTCCCTGGTCGTGGTTCAGGAACTATTTGTCGGATTTCCTCACGCAGGTCATTTCTTAGACTGGTGAAAAGAAGCCAGATAAAAAGTTCTTTGCACACAGATTTAAAAGTACGGTAAGAACCAATAGTTAAACTAGTGCTTAATAATCTAATTTCATCAACAACTATCAAGAACTCTAGATCCAATTCAGGAGACCAATAGTCACTAACAAAACAATTCAAAATACTAACGGTCAACTAGCGAATTTAAACAGAAACAAATCGATTTAGCCACACAGTTTAAAACACATAAATTATAAAAAAAAAGGATAGATCACAGCTTGTTGGTTCTCTGATACCACTCTATGTGATCCATGTGAGGATCACAACCCAGGACCTTTAACAGGATGGAGGATTCGTAAAATGGAGATGAATAGTTGTGATAATAAGGATGAACGGATGATTGAAAGTTGCAGAAGCGACTGAATGATGTATGAGACAAATGAACAAACAACAAGTTTGTCAAGGAACTTGATGAAACCGGCTTGAACACCAAGAAGGATATCGCACACCAACTTAGGATCAAGGATTTCGCAGAAAGTCCAATGGATATTACATACCAAAGAGGGTTTCCATGAGAATGAATAACAAAGAACTACTCACAAATGATAGAGGATTCTCTAAGTATCAAAGATAACTTTTTATTAGAAAATTAAATAAAAAAAACTACAAGTGTGCACACGGCCGAGTTTAAATAGAAAGCTAGGGGCGATGGTCAAGGGTAGTAGTCAAGAAGTCGGACCCAGGCATGATTGGCATTGAATCCAATAAACCCCTTGACCACAAATAACAAGTAGTCAATTACAAATTCCAAGAATTTCATGCCAAACACAAAGAAAGAAAAGGAAAAATGAGTCGGGCCTAAAGAAAGAACAAATGTCCAAATCCAATTCAAAATGCTATGGACCTTAAATTTTTGCACCTTTGGGATTTCTTTCAATGCCTCGGTAAAAACTTTGGTGGAAAAACACATTGGGACAAAAACCAACCAAAGGAAAAAAAGAACTCTTGAAAGAAAACCATTCACAAGCACTTAATTAAAATATCAAGAATTAGATTGGTCAAACCTTGAGAAGTGAAGGTTTGAACTGAATCTTGAGTGAGATAGGCACTAAGCACTTGCTGAAGTGATTTGGATCGTGATCGGGTCATGGAACCAGTCAGTAGCACCATCGGGTCCATAGGGCATGGTCAAGGCCGGTCGAGGCGCGGTCAAGAATGGGTCGAGACACGGGCCGATGAGTGGTCGAGATTGGGGCCGGGTCTTGGTCGATGTCAGGGCCCATGGTTGGGACCAGGTTGCGGTCAAGGGTCGATTGTGGGTCGACATCTGGGTCATCCAGAACCTCAAGTCCGGTCGATATCGCATCACAAGGTATGAATTTAATTTAAATATTCTTTAGATATCTTGACTAATCTTTTGTTTCTTGTCCAGATTTTTATTTTCTTATTTTAGATTTGAATCTTTAAGTTTAATGGCATTGTATCACCAATTAAGTTTAGCATTGAGGTTTCTTTTTTCTTGTAATTTGCTTCAAGTCCCCTAAAAGAATATAGCTGATGGACTCCTTATGAAATCCCCTTGCAGTTTTGTTTATTTTTTAGCCTTGATGAAATAAAGAAACTGAGTTATTGCCTAAAAACCGCCTAAATCTTTGAGTGTTTGTGAGAAGCAAAGCTTAAGAGCAAGTCCGACTTATCAAATTCCCGTTCCATAGGGTTTTGTGGTGTCCTCTTTCCCCTTGTTCCATATGTTCCACTCTTTTGTCTGAGTTCTATCAGTGTTGTACGACCCGTAGGCTTGGTACCCATCGGCCTATTGGTGCAAACCTATCGACCATACTTAGGATTGTGAAAGGGAGAGCTTAAAAGCCAACTTTTATCACTTTATCCCCATCCTTGTATGAATCCAGCTTGGATCTTACAATATCTGGTAACAGAGCTTCGAAAGCTCCTATCTACCAGATTGTGTTTATCCCACCCTTTATCTTTTTCAATTCGGTTTTCATTTTGTTTCAAAAAAAAAAAAACGAAAATAATAAAAATATTGTTTCTTGTTTTGTTTAACTTGTTTCCTTATACTTAAAACTCATAAAAAAAAAACTTGTTTCAGTTTAAGAATATTTCCTTCTTTCAAAAATATTTTGCATTTTTTTGTTTATTGCCTAACTCACCAAGAGCCCCATTATACGCTTGATCCCCACTGCTCTTGTATACACATAACATAAGCCATGGGAGACAAAAGCAAGCAAGCCAACATACAATGGCTACTAGACACCATGAGAGATCTTACCGAGCGCTTGGACCAGATGGAGCAACAGCTGCCCCTATCCGAGACCAGGAATCCTCGCCCAGATGGTGATGCCTAGTAGTTGGATTTTTTCGACCGCGAAATACCAAATCTCCATGTTGTTGTAGTACTTGGTGTGTCAATCCTAACCTGGTGTCTTTCAAGCACCTAAGATACAAGTTTCTATCTAATTTAGGCTAATAAGTGATTTTGGGTTGGTAACCTGGTGTCACTAAACTAAAAAAAATAAAGGAAAATGACTAAATATAACTAAGGCAAAAGGAAATAAAAGCGGTTTGGTTTGTTTGTTTTCAAGTTTAAATGTACCATTCGAAATTGGATAATTGGTCGGATGTTTCTAGACAAGATATCTTGAACTCATGTTTACAAGCTTATTATTCTCAACCATGGTAAAAGAATTGCTCATGTAAAGGCTAATCCACTTTCATGACATAAACCTCTTCAATGACTCTCTAGTATCTACAAAGATCTTTTGGTACTAAGTAGCCAATGAGTCTTAAGATCGTATTTTATTATCTGTTCCACGGTAACCCATCATCAACTGTCGTTGAGACAGGTTTTAAACCTAGCCCGTGCTGAGTGTTCAAGTACACAACTTTCCAATCAAGGATCGCTCGTGCCTTACCATTCAAACTCGGGCCGTAACCACAACCTGACATTAAGCATCTCAAAACACGATGAAATCATTGGATAAAAATTTTAAAAAATCTTTGTTTCCTTCCCATAAAACATTCTTCCTACCCAACCCGAAGGGTTGAGAGCGTCTACTCACTAATCACTACGAACAACATAATCATATGGCTTGATGATTTGTTGAACATAAGAATGAAGTAGCTAAGCGTGAATTAAACTAAAGTACAAGTAAATTAAAGTGCAAATAAAGTAAAGTGCATATAAATAAAAAGATAAAAAAAGTAAAGAAGTTCAAGTATTAAACTAAACGAAAAGAGTAAAAACTACTAAAGAGAAACTAAAAAATAAAATGTAAACTAAGCGGAGTTTTCTTTTATATTGTAGTCTTCTCTCTCGAGATCTTTATCTTCTCCTAAGCTATAACTGTGATATTTATACAGATAGGCAAGGTAAAAAGGGTTGGCCCTATTTTGGCGCCGCTTCATCGGTTGTGGTAAGTCATTGTCACTCCGCAACGGGTTGGTAAACCGTTGTGTCAAACTTATTTCCTTCTTCTTTTCTTCTCTCCCGATTTCCTCTTCTCGTTATTTGCTTCTTCATTTTCTATCCTGATTTCCTTCCTTTTTTCTCCAGCACTTTCTTTTCTCTGATAATATTCTTCCTCTTTTCTTTTTGAGCTTCCTTTTTTTCTGGAGATTCTCCCATTGATGCGCAAATTACGTCCAGTTCATGTTCTTGCACACAAATTTGCCTTTTTGCTCTAGTTTTTCTCCAATTCTAGTTCTCGACACACGATCACTTGTTTATGCATTATTTACACCAAATGCAGTCCTAACCACCCTAAAATACATTATAAAAAAACTAAATCATAAAAACTAGTAAAATCTTAAGATATCAATTCCCCCATAATTGCCTTTTGCATATCCTCAAGCAAACCTAAAATGGAAACACATCGCCTCGCTAAACACAAAAAAAAAAAGTTAAGACACTAATAAAAAAAAAGCTAAAGTACTAGTACACTATTACACTATTTCTCATAAATGGTTGTCATTCGTTATATAGAACGAATACTCTTTCGTACTTTACCATGGTCATCACGTTCTCAACTATCTATGGAGCCAACAATAATCAAGTCAATAACAATCCCTTACATTCATTAGCAGGTACTTAGAGTGCACTTTTGCTTAGGGGAGATCAATCTATTCTCGATCGATTGAGGGTGAAAATAAAAAGGGCTAAGTATATGTGTACATTTCTGGAATTAGTTCTTTTGCGGCGGTTATCTCTCAGAAATTGTATGTTTGACATTATGCAAAATAGCCATAAGTTAAAATTAATTGATGTATATATGAGATTTATCATTATTCATATCTCACTGAGTCCTGAATCCTATTACAATCTATTTTGTCCTACATTTTCTAATTAGACCTTTCTAAACTTGGGTATTTAGATCATATAAGGCTTTTTTTTCTCTCGCCCCTTCCTTTTATATAAATTTTTTTCTTACTGGGAGATTCCTTAGTATATCTTTCCTAATTCATTCTAACACTAGGACCTTTCCTTTTTTTCCCTTATTCGTAGGTTCAGTTTCCCTTTTCTTTTACCGCGGGTTACTAACCCATTCCCAAACTTTACGTTTCTCACTTCTTTCTTTCTTTTTTTTTTACTTCAGATTACTAACCCGATTTCAATCTCTCCCCCCTTCTTCGAATTACGAGTTACTACGTTTTTGTTTCCCTACCTAAGTGGAATTGCTTCCAAAACTTCATCTCAGTGATCTAACTATCTATGAAAATGAGATGTCTTGTCGTTCCTTGTCTTTGTCCATTTTGCACATCTACCACATCTCACAAAAAGACTTTACTTAAAAAAATTTTGGTTAAAAATAATGGTTGGGATTTAGGGTGGGATAGTTATTCGGTTTCAAGAGAATAGTAAAAATGGTAGAAAAAAACCAAAAAGAAAAAAAAATAAAACCAACAGAAAAGGATACCAAATCCCTAGGAGAGAAAAACTAATGATTCAATTAGGTTCTATCTTTGTAATTTTGCTGCATTCTTGGGTTATTTTTTTGCTTCTTAGTTCATTTTCTTTTTCTTTGATAGTGTCTTTCATATACTTGCTCCATTTGGGTACCATCCAGAATATGTCAATCAAGAGTAAGGTAATCTTAGCTTCGGACAATTGCTTTTCAAAAAGATCTTTGTACTTAGCCTGTAGTTCCTTCTTTAATATCCCTAGGAAGGGTAATTTTAGCTTGCAAGGTGATACAGTAAGTGGTGATTGGGCTGCATTCATGGTTGGGGATCTTAGGTTGATTTCACCGTTAGCAACTTTTAAGCATTTGTCCTCAGTCTTGTTGTCTTTTTTAGATTTATTACCACACCCTGACCTTCTCTTGAAACGTCCCATTTTAGGGTTGGAGTTCACAATTATTTTCCACTTCGTAAAGAGATAGCATGCGCATACTCCTTAAGGGGTGTTTCTGGTTATCCCAGAAGTGTGCCCATTGGCATGGTAGATGTAGATGCTTATGAAGATAGGATTTGTGCAGCAAGGTGGTCGATCATTGAGTTCACATCTCCATACATGTTGTTGACTTTCATATGGATCTCCTTTTATCTTTATGTTGATGTCAATGGCACCTTTGGTTTTGTCTGTGTAGCACTTGTTTCAGCATCTTTGTGATTTTGTCTTCATAGGTGGTGTTGAGAGGTTGTTGGTGAGGGCTGGTTTGATAAGAAAAGGAGTTGTTGCTTGGGTAGTAAGGTTTGGTGTAGTAGCTTCTGGGTGATTGGTATCTGGGTGGAAAGGTGCTTGTGGTTGGTACATGATGTGATCCTAGGAAGGATCAATCCTAAAATCGGCACAACAAGGCGATCAATCCTAAAATCGGCACAACAAGGCGATGAAGAACGGGATAATACTTGCACAACGAGCGTGAGCACAAATTGCCAAGGGATATGGAACGATGGATCGCATAAAGGTTCCGGAAAGCCTTTGATATACCAGCTTATGATCGTTTGGATATGACGCACCAAAGAGCATAAGGATTTCTCAGATTGGACGATCGGATATTACACACCGAAAGTGGGTCTGAGAGAATAACATATATTACACACTGTTCAAATGTTCAAAAAATTTTAAGAGAAAATAAACTTCTTGAATAAAAATTTGATGGTTTACAAGAATGACCAAGGTCAAGCTTAAATAGAGAAAGGGAATGCATTCCATGCTCAACACAAGTTCCAAGAGCATGCAAGAACATGCAGAAAATCGAAAAAGGGGAAAGGCTTGCATGCTCGGAACAAACTTAAGAACATGCAGACAAATGCAAGCAACAATAAATTAAATGCATTAAATAGATAACTTCTCAACCACCAACTAACAACAACTTTTGATGGCTTAAAAGGAGATGGTTTAGGCCTGGATTTGGAATGATAATAGGCTGATGAAAGTGGACCCAACAATTTTAAATGGACCGGGTGAGTATGTTCGCGGACGTTCGTGGTTAGTTTTGAATCGTCTGTGGATTTTTCTGTCTAGTCATCCTGAGTATTCATCCGGACGTACGTTGGGTCATCCATGTTGTGTTAGTCCGGATTATCCTTGGGGCCTACCATTGGTCATTTACGTGATCGTCCGTGTGTCCGTGCTATCTGTTCGTTGGGTCATCTGGCTGGTCATCCGTTGGGTTGTCTGGGACGTTTGTCATAAGCCTTAGGTCGACCGGTCCAAGCTCCGCGTCATCCTGTTAGTCCATTTTTAGTTCTAGATCATCATGTTTGCTCTTTTCAAGATCTGGATCATCCACTCCCAGCTTCAGGTCATCCTGATCCTTCTTAAACCTGGTGAGGATCGCATCATCCCCTCCAACTTGAAAAGGATTTGTGCTCAAATCCAAATAATCTTGAAGTTGTTGCAAACCTGGTGGATTTTCTTATGGACGGTCTTCAGGGTAAATGTCCGACCGTAGTTGCCAAGCATTCTCATCTTCAGATTCTAATTCTCTAATTTCCAGAAGTTCATGGTGTGTTGTCTTAGCTATGGATGGACGTTTGGTTGGACTTTTAGGCTGGTTCTTTAACTCGTCCATAAGCGCTTCCTTATTCTCCTTTGAAAAATCGACAACAAAAGAGTTCTTACATTGCTCTATTCGTAATTTCCACAAAATCTTTTGGATCAAGCATCATTTTTCTTGTGTTGCTCTGATACCACCTGACGTGATCCTTGGGTGAAGGAACCACTCATCCATGATCGGCCAACAGGTTTGGAACGCGAAAGAGACTTGAGCGGAAGATGATTGAACGAATATAAAGAGAATTGAAACCAAAAACGGGAAAAGGGACGAGAATAGAGATGAATGGGCGGATGATAGTTCAAAAAAAATCCAAGGGGATCGAATGGAACAAGGCCAAGGCCGTGGGAGAACCTTGACAACCTGGCTTCCTTCAGGTGGATATGACACACCGGCCAAGAGGAAGGGTTTTGCGGATTGGCTAACTGTATATTACACACCAGGAAAGGATCCACAAGATCAAGTAAATATGACACACTACTTGGAGAATGATCAAAAAATTATAAGTCTCAAAGAGAAATTTCAATAAAAATTTGATGAAACTCTTTCAAAGTAATATTGAAACAGGAGAGAGAGAGAGAGAGAGAGAGATCGGTGGTCAAAATTGCCTTGCATGTTTGGCAAAAATTCCAAGACATGCAAGACCAAAGACAAAACAAAATACTAGGTGGTCAAAATATAATCAATGCTCAGGGAAAAGGGAAGGATAATGGATTGTGCTGGGCCAAAGATAAGATAAATTCTGATCCAAAAAATAGGTTATAGGCCTTAAGCAAATAGACATGCAAGTTTCAATCCATGCCTCATCAAAAACCTTGGTGAAAAAGAACCCATTGGGACAAAAATCCACTAAGGAAAAGAGTGCTAAGATGAACACCTTTATCATTCACTTAATTAAAATTACTTTGAATCAGAATTAGCAAATCTGGATGATCCTGATTTGGAAGTGTTTGAATCATGAAGGTGCCAAATTGCTTGTTGGACATGGGTCGGGATCATTGGTCGTTGGTTGGTTAAAATCAGGTTGATGTCTGGTCGGAGCCTGGTGGGTGCACACCGAGGGCTGGGTCAAGAATTGGTACGGGTCGGGGTCTTGGAACGTCTGTGGGTCAAGACTGGTTGACGTTGGATTGCTAGCATGGTCAGGGGGCGGGGCAGTACCACGGTCTCTGTCCAAGGATCCAAGGTCGTTGGTTGGGAGCGTTCTTGGATCGATCTGTGTGGTCGTCCGTGATCGAACCAAGAATGTTGGTCTTGACCTGGATCACATTAGTGCATCGAGTTGATAACCCGTTGTATTCGGGTTTTTGGTATTGAAGGAGTTGGTGGTGGATTGTTGGGTGGGCTGCTTTTATAGTGGGTAGTATTGATCTTGAGGATTCTCGATGTTGGTGCTCTGGTAAGAAAGGTTGTTGTTTCTGTATTTTATGTTGTAACCGTAGTTGTTGCCTTTGTTGAATCCTTGTCCACTGATATAGTTGAACTATGCTATCTCGTTAGATTGGAAGTTGGTGTTTTCATCGGAGATGCACTTTGGTTCACTAACAAAGCTAACTTGATGTCTTGTGGCCTGGATGATTTAATCCAATTTCTCATTAAGTGCTTTGATTTCACTTTTCGCTTTTTTTTGCATTCTTCTGTCTACGTCTCGGCTTAAGAAGTTTCAGTTTGAAGCAGTATCGAGGAGCATTCTGATTTTAGGTAGTACCTGTCTATAAAGTGTGTTGAGTAATGATTCACGCGAAAATTATGATGTGGGCATTGAGCTGTGTACCATTTAAAGCATTCCCATGTTGGGTGAATCCGGAGATTTCATTGTGCAGCCTTGTAGTGCATGTATTTGAGAAGAACATGGTTTATAATATCTTGTTGTAGTCGCTCCATGTTGTAATGGTGTTCAGAAGAAGGTTATTTTGCTAGATATGTGTCTTGTCTCCTAAGGAAAAGGGAAAATGCACAATTTAAATGTGTCTTATGAAATTAGTTGATCTTCACAGTGGAGCAAAACATGTTAAAATGGTCCAGATGATCAAGAGGACCTTCAATGGATAAACCGTGAAACTTGTTGCTTTGACCATGGTGATGAGACTTCATTTGATTTTGAAGTTGTGGTTGTCGATCGGCGATGGTCTTATCCTAGTTCTGGTTCCAATTGTGATTGGTTCGTCATAGGCTCAGATCACGCGTGCTGGTCGAGGGTCTTTAGCTTGTTGTGCATGAGGGTTTATGTTGTTGATGGGGTGATCAGTGTTCTCCATTGTAGCTGTTGGAGGGCCGATATCAATGTACTCTTGTAGTTGATCTTTTAAGTCAGTGAGGTTGTCAACTTGTAAATGAAGGTTTGTGGAACCTGTTCTTCGTGTTTGCATACACCTAAAAATAGAGAGTTGTTAAGAATAGCTCATAATCTCAAACAAAAAAATAAAACTAAATGTTAAAAGAAAATCACAAATTTGGCAACAAATTCCCTTGTTGTTGTAATATTGGGGTGTCAATCCAAATGTGGTGTGTTTCAAGCACAAAGGATGCAAGTTTCTATAAGTGATTATGGATTGGTAACCAGGTGTCAGTAAACTAAAGGCATTAAAAGAAAATGATTACATCCAACTATGGCAAAAGGAAACAAAAGCGGTTTGATTTGTCTATTTCAAGTTTAAAAGTATCATTTGAAATAGTTTCTAAGGTAGATATGTAGAACTCATGTTTACAAGCATATTATTCTTAACAATGGTAGAAGAATCGATAATGTACAGGACTATCCACTTTCTTGACAGAAACCCTTTCAATGACCACCTAGTATCTACAAATGTCTTTGGGTACTAGGCAGTCAATGATCATTAATATAGTATTCTTACTATATGTAGCGCGGTAACCCATCATCAACTGTCATTGAGGCAGGTTTTGACTCTCCCTCATACTGAGAGTGTTCAAATACACAATGGTCCAATCAAGGATCGCTCGTGCCTTATCGTTTATACTCGGGCCGTAACCACGAGCCGACATTAAGCATTTTAAGAAACGATGAAATCATTGGATAAAATTTTTAAACAATCCTTATTTCTTTCCCTTAAAACATCATCCTTATCCAACACGAAGGGTTGAAGGAGTCTACTCGCTAATCATTATGAACAACATAATCATATGGTTTGATGATTTGTTGAACATAAGAATGAAGTAGAAAATTGTGAATTAAATTAAAGTGCAAATAAAGTAAAGTGCAAGAAACTTAAAAGACATAAAATAAAGAATATTAAATTAAACTAAAAGAGTACAAACTAATTAAGCGAAACTAAAAAATTAAATCTAAATTAAGTGGCATTTTCTTTTGTATCATAGTCTACTCTCTCGAGATCTCTCGCTTTCCTAAGGTACAGTCGTGATATTTATACAAATAAAAAGTGTAAAATGGGTTAGATCTAGTTTGCGCTGCTTCATCGGTTGTGGTAAGTCGCTGTCACTCTGCAACAGGTTGGTAAACCGTTGCGCCAAACTTCTTTCCTTCTTGTTTTTTTCTCTCCCGATTTCCTATTCCCTTTCTTTGCGTCTTCCTTTTCTCTCTCGATTTTCTTCCTTTCTTCTCATGCGCTTTCTTTTCTCTGATGATATGTTTCCTCTTTTCTTTTTGAGATTCCTTTTCTCTGAAGATTCTCCCATTAATGTGCAAATCTCCTCTGGTTCATGATTTCACTCACAAATTTGCCTTTTTGCTCCGTTTTAGCTCCTTTTCCGGTTCTTAACACACGAATACCTATTTATTCAATATGTACACCAAATTGAGTCCTAAACACCATAAAATGCATCATAAATAAACTAAATCATATCATAAAAACCAGTAAAATACTAAGATATCAATGCACTCGAAGGAAGCCGTCCAAACCACGCCAACACCGGCACCCCTCAGATGATGACGACACTGACAGAAACATGCTGAGTCTTGAAGATGATGGAGAATTACCCCCATATGACCCTGATCTGCTACCCAGGAGGCAAGAGAGGCATAAAGGCCAGCAGATAGAGAGAGGGATGGGAGAACCGAAGAGGCTGAACCCCAACAAGGACGTTGAGACATCAAGCTTGTGGCCCTACTGTTCACTGGCAAGGTCATTGTCGAGGCTTGCATCTATTGGGAAAGGGGGATGAAACACTTCTTCAACTATTACCAATACAAAGGTGTCCTTGGCGGCTTCTTAGGTTTTGGTAAACACCGTCACTTAGTGGGACATAGAAGTCTGGGAGTAGAGGAGGCTGAGGCGTGGGCAAGTCTAGGCTTGGGATGACATACAAACACAACTCCAGAAGAGGTTTGTTCCATCATATTATTATAGGGACTTACAAAAATGTTTTATGAAACTGTCTCACGAAACCCAGACGGTAGAGGACTATTTTGAGGAGTTTGAAGTCATCATGAACCGCCTTGAAGTACACAACTCCGATGAGACTTTAATAGCTCAATTCTTGGATGGACTCCAATATCGCATAGCCCAAAAGATCGAGAGGCAAAATTATGAAAACTTTAGGGTCGACAAAACCTTAAACGTGGTTGTCAAGCAATTCTTCTGGCCGCACTTGAAAAGGGACGTGGACCATCTTTGGGTCAAATGCGTTGTGTGGCTTAGAGAAAAATCTAGGTTACATCCGCATGGTTTATTCATGCCCTTCCCTATTTCTAACAGGAATTTGATATATATTTTCATGGATTTTGTCTAAGGGTTAATAAATGTCAAGAACAAGGACTAATTTTGTTGTGGTGGACCGGTTCTCAAAGATAACCCACTTCATCCCATGCAATAAGGCCAACGATGCCACTCAAAATGCCGACTTGTTCTTTAATGAGGTGGTGAATTATCATGATGTTCCAAAGACCATCATTTCAGACCGCGACACCAAATTCTTTAGCCATTTTTGGCAGACCTCGTGGAAAACGCTAGGAACCAAACTTCTCTTTTCAACAACTTGTCATCCACAGATCAATGGGTAAACTGTATCAACCGTATGCTTTCCACCTTGATAAGAGCCACCGTTGGTAAAAATCTAAAGAATTGGGTTGATTGACTTTCTTTCATAGAATTTAATTATAATCGTGTGTCACACGCTTCTGCTAAATTATAACCTTTTGAATTTGTATATGATTTTACCTAACATCCCATCGGACCTACAAGTTATACCCGCTAAGGAACAGATGGTTAGCCAAGATGGAGAAATAAAGGCCGATCTAATCAAGAAGCTGCACCAGACGGTCAAGGAGAACTTGGAGAAGAAGAAGCAAACTAAGAAGTACGCTGATAAAGGGACAAAAAAGCTCACTTTTGAACCAGGAGACTGGGTCTGACTACAAATGGGACTGAATGGTTTCTGACCCAAAAAAGTCCAAGCTGGCGCCAAGAGGAGAGGCCCTTTCAAAGTCATCAAGAAGATCAACGCTAATGCTTACCAAACTAAACTACCCGGTGAGCTTAATATATCACCTACGTTCATTGTCAATAATTTTTTTCCCTTTAATGCAGGGGAAGCAATTCTGAGGACATAATCTTATCAATAAGGTAGGGAATGATGAGGAAATAGGACCGATCCAAGAAATGGCCCCTACAGTTCCCACATTGAGGCGATCACCAAGGACAAGACCCGACACCCAAGACTTAAAACAAAGCTTTAACCAAAGCATGAAGGCCTTATTCGGTACTTTGGAACAAGACCATGGGCCGGAAGCACATGAAGGACAGGACATGACTCAAGGACCCGAGAAAGTCACAACTTGCACCAAGGGTCGTCCAGCCTACTCCGAGGGTCTTCGGCTTGTATCAAGAGTTGTCTTGAGGTTTAACATGAAGAGTCGCCCCTTTTCTCATGTCACAAGTGACTTACCATAGGCAGCATTTCAGCCTTAAGTGAAACGGTGCGCACCATGGGATATGCCTCACCAAAACACCACACTTCAAGCCAAGGTATGAATTTTATTTAAATATTCGTTGAATATCTTGACAAATCTTTTGATTCTTGTCAAGACTTTTATTTTCTTATTTTAGATTTGAATATTAAGTTTAATGGAATTGTATCACCAATTAATTTAGGCATCCATTTTTTTCTTTGTAATTTGCTTCAAGTCCTTTAAAATGGCCTAGCTGATGAATCTTTATAAAGTCTACCTGCAGCCTGGTTTATTTTTTTAACCTTGATAAAATAAAGAATCCGAGTTTTTGTCGTTGCTAAACAAATTTCTTAAGTCTTTCGAATGTTTATGAGAAGCAAAGCTTAAGAGAAAGTCTGACTTATCAAAGCCATATTCCATAGGGTTTTGTGGCGTCTTTTTCCCCCTTTTTTCATACGTTTCACCCCTTTGTTTGAATTCTATCGGTGTTGTACGACCCGTAGGCTTTGAAACCCATCGGCCCATTGGGAAAACCCGTCGGCCATACTTAGGATTGTGAAATAGAGTGCTTAACAGCCAAATTTCATCACCATGTCCCCGTCAAGAGGTATATGAAACATAATGTATAATGCTATCTTAAAACGATCCAAAGGAAATAAGGCGGTGGAACCTTTAAATGAAAACAAAATGACCAGAACTTCATAAATTAGCCTAAACATGGGGTATTGTGGGTCTCTTGAAAAATCATAAGGCCAAATGCTTTCTTATATCTATGTTAATAGAAGCCAACACTCTTTGGCAATAGAATGAACACATAAATGGTTACGGAATACCTCTTGATAAACCAGTTTCTATAACTTAGATATTACACACTAAGCAAACAAAATGTCAACAAAGAAACAAAAAAAATCACTCACAAAGAAAAATTATATTAATAAAAAGTTGGTTGTGTTAAGAAATAAAAGCAAAAAAAAGTTTTACATAAATATGTGCTAAAGTCGGTAAAATATGGTAAAACAATACAATAATAATTGCCTTAAAAATAACATAAGACCAATAACTGAAAACAATAGAAAAAATAGAGTTGAATAACTCTCGACCTCCACTTAACTCTTGATCTTCAGTTTTTGTCATCTGCTTATGTCAGAAAATAAAGTGATGACTTTGGGCTCTTATTGGACTTGTAACATCTTTAAAATGGGCTGGACTTGATAGTCAACATCATGGATGAATTTTTGAATGCTCACAATGTCCAGAACTTCATAAATTAGCCTAAACATTTGTTATTGTGGGTCTTTTGAAAAATCATAAAGCCAAATGCTTTCTTGATCTCTTTGACATGATAATTTGTCATTGGCCTTGCTGATTTACTCATTGGATCATCGAGAAGAAGTATGGTCATTTGAAGTTGATCAGATAACGTAAGTAGCTTGCTTTGGTGGGATAGAAGTCTGCATCGACCATCTTCCAATCCAGCTCGAACCAATTGTGATTTGGCACGACCAGTATGTTCTTCACAGCTGCTTGGTTGAGTGAAAATACCTCCACTTGTTGATTTGAAGCAGAAATCATCCTTGTCAAGCTGGTGCTTCATAAGGGGCTTGGTCTTTCCATCTGGATAGAGAGACGAGACAGTCAGGATCATATCGTCCTTTTCTTCTTGAAAAAGATTTGTCCTTAAAACAAACTCTCCTACATCAAAAGAAAAAAGGATAAACACAAATTAAAATATCAAGCAAACAAACATGTAAAAAATAGCAAAGTAATGTTTTATAATGGAACTTCCTTGGCCTATTGAAGTCGTTTTCCTCAATTAATTTCAGTTCCAAACGTCAGACTGGTAAGTCTCTTGTTGGCTCTCCTTGCTTGCTTCCTTTTGAGACTGATCCTAGTTCAAGTATTCCTTTGGTCCATGATCAACTTGCAGAAACTCGGATCATCTTTGCTCTAGAAATATACTCTTGAACCTGTTTATCTTGTTCTTTCACAAATACTAGAGAAACCAAATCATATGGGCAAAAGAAACAATCAAACAGTTTCTCCTTTCATAGGACATGTAAACCATGATTCAAGTTCTTGAAACTCCTTTCATAAATTTTATAAAAGAGCAATACAGGATTAAAACACCAAGTATCACAACAATTCTCAACTACTCTCAAAACAAGCAAAACTTTTGTAGGAATAAAATGATCTTCACAAACTTAGAAAATCTGTTATCAAATACATGATCATTCAAATCTGTTTCGCAAAGTTCATTGATTGGATTTGAAATACACAAAACGGTTTCAAGCAATTGTTTTAATTAAGAATTTTTTTTAACAATTGCTAGTTTTGCTTTAGTTCTAAAGGTCCAAACGTTTTCTTACTCAAATAATTTCTTAAAGAAGAGTGAAGGTCACGATATTCATCAAAAAGAAAACATTTTTGCATAAAGAACTTCTCAAGTGTGAGTGTTTCAATAGTTGGAATCATTTTTTCAAAAACAGATTTTGAAACACAAAACTCTTTGACTTGATCCAAACCAAAACGTTTTTCATCTTAAGCAGAAACCAACACAAACAATTTAGGCTTTGTCTTAACCAAATCAAGTTCCTTACAATGCTTTCTTGGGTAGTCAAAAGGATATGAAATAAGGACCATTTCTGGCACAGAGCTGGTCGGCTACTCCAACACATCAATATATGGTAATCTTCTTTGTGCTACTTCTGCTGAGTTTTCTTCTAGGACCTGTGAAAAAAAAAAACATGGCTACTCGGCTACACCGGTTTAAAACTGGTAAGTTCATCACAAGCTTATTTACTTTGAAGCACAAAATCAGATTAATAAGAAGACAGGAAACACTTAGCTTTCAAAGACTTTTGAGAAAGGAAATATGTTTCACGGTTTTAGTCACAGTTTGGTCTTTCTTTTTGCTAAGTATTATTTATCTTGATGAGCTTCCAGTGCAGATAAAGGAACTAGGTGATCTTCTTACCCTTTAACATAAATCAGTACCAGATGGTGAGTTCTCTATAAGTAACTTGGCGATCATATTGCCTTTATCTCCCTAAAAGAATGTGGCTGGCTTCCATGGGAAAACGTCACAAAAAAAAACTTACTTTTCATAGTTCCCAATGGATAAAGACAACAATATCTGTCTGGTCTCATTCATTTCTCCATTATTTGTCAACTATTGAAGCTTGTAAGGTTGTAGATGCTTCTTAGTATCCAAACAAAGCTTCTTCATCATTGTTGAACTCGCTACATTGGTACAGCTGCCTCCATCAATGGTTAGGCTCCACACTTTATTCTGAACTAGGCATCTTGAATAGAACAAACACTCTTGCTGATCAATCTCCTCATCTTGATTTTTTTCACTTGAGTTCTCCTAGTCACCAACAACTCTCCTTTAGAATATAGCAAAGAATCAGACTCCTCTCCTTCTGTTGCTTTGGTTAAGTCCTCAGCATTTTCCAAGATACTAGTTGATCTCCTTAATGTCTCTTTTGGACAGATTTCTTCATCAACCTGAGAATGACAGTCCAGTTTACTTGGTTTCTCCAGTTTAAAACTAGTTAGTTCTAGACAAGAATTTTCAAGAATGATTTTAGGTTGAGTTGAGATACCACTTCTGAAGATGGGCGTTTTCGCTCTTGGTTTTCTGCTTCCACTCCTGAAAATGGGTGTTTGGTAGTGCTCTACCTATTGTTCGTCTCCACAGCCATAAACGCTTTCAAAATTTGCTTCTCCAAATCGTCATAATGCTTTTGTCTACTCAACTGGTTTTGAAGCTGTCTAGCTTGCTTAGAAGTCCTTTGCTCCTGATGGCTGTAGTAGTCATGATATGCTTCATCTGTGGGTGATCTCTTCTCCAATTACGCCTCTCATGTGGTCTGCTTGGTTGTTCCGTCTCCTGCACATAATCATACTTGTCAGATACCAATTTGTTCTTATTTCTTAAAAACAGTTGCTTCTTTTCCAAGAAGGCTTTAGTTGATGAATTAAAAATCCCTTGTTATGGCATCTGCTCTTGGCTACTTTCCCTTTTAGTTTAAACATTTTGTTCTTGCAATTACTTAACAAACAGGTTAAAAATAAAAGCTCTCACAAGGTGTTTTTTCTCAAAGCATTTATCTCTCAAACAAATGATTCTCTAGTGAATTTTTAAGTTCCAATGGAACTAACAACTAATCTCAATGTGGTTTTTTTCTCCAAGAATCATTTGGCAAATTAAGAGAGAAAAGAAGAGAAGATAGATAGATTGCAAGATTTTTGTGGCTAGTTGATTAACCAAGTCTTATTTTTACATCTTTTATAATTTTTCTTTTCATTTCTTTCTTTTGATCTATAATTGAGTCTGACTCAACTAGCAAGCAGATATATAGAAAAGATTGTGTTTTGAAAAGAAGAAGATGAAGAGGTGAGAAGATGAAGAGATAGAGTATTGAATTTGGAAGTGTTGCCTGATACTATTTGATAAGAATCTCCCAAAGATTGGTCACTCTGAGTTGGTAATTTGATAATACTTAATCTCAAATGGCTCGTGTAAACCCAACAAGGGGTATATTTTAAACCTGCAACAAGGTGTAACTGGAGGAACAAGATGATTGTACTAAAAAGGAGAAGTAGGAAGATTCCCCAACAAGGGGTTTTTAATTGATCAACTAAAGCCTTGTTGGAAAACAAGGAACCGGTTTTAAGAAATAAGAACAAATTGGTCTTTCACATGTTTGATTATGTGCAGGAGAATGCACAACCAAGGAGATCACATGAGAAGCCTAATTGGAAAAGAAGATCGCCCTGAAGCATATCATGACTACTACAGCCATGAGGAGTAATGGACTTCTAAGTAAGCTAGACAGCTTCAGAACCAGTTGAGAAGACAAAAGCTTTATGACGATTTGGAGAAGCAGATGCTGAAAGCGTTTATGGCTGTGAAGAAGAACCATAGGAAGAGCACCACCACACGCCCATCTTCAGGAGTGGAAGCAGAAAACCAAGAGTAAAAATGTCCTAAGGTTGATAAGATTAAGGTATTCTCAACTCAACCTGAAGTCATTCCTGAAAAATCTTGTCTAGAACTAACTAGTTTCAAACCGGAGAAACTGAGTAGACTGGTGCTTCAAACCAAACAGGCTTGTGATGAACTTTAAACCGGTGCGGCCGAGTAGCCATGTTTATTTTCCATAGGTCCTAGAATAAAATTCAGTAGAAGGAGCACAAAAAAGATTACCACATAATGATGTGTTGGAGAAGCCAACCAGCTTTGTGTCATAACTGGTCCTTATGTCATATCCTTATACCCAAGAAAGCACTGTAAAGAACTTGATTTTAGGACAAATCCTTAATTGTATTAGTTTCTGCTCAAGATGAAAAACATTTTGTTTTGGAACAATTAAAAGAGTTTTGTGTTTAAAATCTGTTTTTGACAAAATGATTCCAACTTTTGAAACACTCCCACTCGAAAAGTTTTTTATGCAAACATGTTTTCTTTTTGATGAAGCAGAATTATCATTTGTTAAAAAACAATTTAAGTTAAAAGAATTACTTGAAAATGTTTTTGGTGTTTCAAATCCGTTCAATGAACTTTGCAAAACAGATTTGAATGATCCTATTTTTAATAACAGTTTTTCTAAGTTCATGAAGATCATTTCTTTTTGTAAAGCAGATTTGCTTATTTTAAGAGCAGTTGAAAATTCATGTGATACTTGGTGTTTTAATCTTGTATTGGTCTTTAATAATTATTCTGAAAGGAGTTTGAAAAATTTGAATCATGATTTAGATGTCCTAAGAAAGGAGAAACTGTTTGATTGTCTCTTTTAACCATATGATTTGGTTTTTCTAGTCTTTATGAAAGCACATGACAAACAGGTTCAAAAATTTGTTCTAGAGCAAAGATGAGCCAAGTTTTTGCTAAGCAATTTGATCATTAACCAAAGGAGCATTTGAATCAGGATCAGTCTCAAAACGAAGCAAGCAAGGAGAGCCAACAAAATACTTATCAATCTGAAGTTTGGAACTGGAAGTGCTTGAGGCAAACGACTTTAATATCCCAAGGAAGTTCCATTCTAAAACTTAACTTTGACACTTTTTGATGAAAGAACGGGAATCACTCCACAATCTTATCCCAAAAGGTGACCATGAACTGATCAATAAAGCTTGTGGAAGGTGGAACGAGGGTAGAGATGGGGTGGTGAATGGTCGATTGACTCGCTTAATCTGGTAGTTTGATTGACTCTCTCATTCCCTGGAGAACTAGACTCGTCTCACAAACAAACCTAATTCTATAATCTAAAGAATCAAATGAATCTCTCAAATGAAACTAAAAAACTTTTTAAACAAAGACACTCTTTGGATAAAAATAAAACAAACTTTATATTCTACTTTGATGATTGAAAGGTGATTTTACAATGAGTCTAATGTGCAGCTTACATAGGCTGACTACAGACGTCCTACTAGCTATGAAGGAAAGAGAATACATAAAATTAAGTTTAAAGAATCATAGAGTTGGCTCCTTTGGGAAAATATTGCCATTTAAGCTTTAATTGTGCCTTGATCAAGGTAGGCTCGATATTCCTTGTATCTGGACAGCTTGGGGAGATATAAATTACGTCTAGGAACCTTATGGCAAGTGTAGAATGCCTCCAAATCGTGTGTGAGTAGAAGGGGAAAAAGCTATAGGATTTTAATGCGGATGGCTCCAAACATGGTAAGTAGGAGCAAGGGAGAATCTGCTTGATTATATGGATTCTGGTGCATGCTAAGATGATAGAAGAATCTTCTTGATGGTTATATGTGTATCATGAATGCTTTAATATCTCTCTTGGTCGCCAAGTATAGGTTTGAAACTTCTTAAACCCGTGAGCTTCCAAATAAGGCAAGTCGAAGATCTCTTGGTATAGAAGTTGAATAACTTTTAAACCATAAATGATTTTGGAATGATTCCAACTCTCCGTGCACCTATGATGGGTTAGGTTTCCATAACAAGTTGGTTTACAACTTCGTTCCTCCTGGTTCAATTGGAATCCTTCAATTAGTAACCACTGGTCTTTTTCCAGTTCATTGGAAAACCTCTGTATTAAAAGTTGAATATCATCTTCATGCGGCAATATTTTGAACCAATTATTCTTCTACATGATCCCTTGATGAGTTTATTTTCTGGAACAAGGTTATTCGTAGCTTAACTCCTCGTGGTTTGGTTGATATTCTCCAAGAAAGATACATACGTCTTTGATACGTCCAGTTTGGTTCTCTTGTGGCCTTGTGGGCTTGTGAATGAGGAGAGAATGGGAACAAGCCTTATTTGACATGCACATTAGAGGTACTGCCTCGTTAAAACCTCTTTCGTAAAACCCATTGGGAGAAAACTAAAAATAGGAAAAAGAGTACAATCTCTAACATGTCTTTTAAGTGTCTTAGGCAACTTTTTGGTGGAATCTCCATGCTCCTTGGTTGGTCTTGACTTGATTTCCTCATCATTCTCTCTCTCTTGAAAAGGTTCTGACTTCGAAACTAAGTAATCTGCACCAAGATAAAGCATGTTAGCTTTCATTCTCCTTTGAGAGTTTAGAGTCTTACCTTGGTATTGTTGTGGCTTTGTGGCATGTGGTGCATTAGGAGGCTCTCCTTTAAGAAGATAAGATAGGATCACGCCTCTTATTTGGTTTGGTGTAAATTATTTGCTTTTTACCTCCTTAATACCTGAAATGATCTCAACACTTTGGACAAGAAACAAGTGTATCATGGGTTCTTTAATAAAGCATAAACTTGTCAAATCTGATTCCTTAGCACTAGTTATAGCAAAGTTTAATTCTAATTGTGGTTTAAAACAACTTATTTCCTCATTCTCTTGTATGTTTAACAAACTCTTTAACATAACTGTAGCATCATGAGAAATAAATAAGGTCAAAGAGAGACTTACATGCCTTACACCTTCAATGTTATTAGCTTGGTCTTGTGGTTTCTCTTTGAGGCTTTCATTTCTTTTATTACTTTGATCAGCCTCGGATTGGACTGTAATAGCTGATACTGGTGCTATTCCATTCTCTGGTTCCTTTGTTGGCTCAGATATGGCAAGGGCGTGTACCTTCTCTTCCTTGTCTTCTCTTTGGTCCATTTCCACATTGATCTCCATAACATATAGCTCTGGTCTTTGATCATTTGGGATGGCAATAGCTTGTAACTTTTCTTCTTTGTCTATCTCTTCTAGCCTTGTATCAAATCCTTTTGACGCAGACAAGTGCATTATATTAGAATTGAAAATTGAAAGCTCAGAATGATGTGTACTATCACTTTCTCTAAATTTCTCTATTTTCTCTTCCATTGAAGTTTCTTTCAACAATTTCTTGAGTGGAAAATTTACAGAAAAGTATCCTCTCTTATGACATATATAACATGTCTCATCTTTAGAATTTACAAAGTTAGAAGACTTACCTTGGGTGGGTGTGCCTTGTGACTTTGGTAAGTCATTAGAATTAGATGCGGCTGCTTGGAATTTAACTTTAGGTTCTTCTTTTCTCATTGGCTGAACTTCAGGACTTAGATTTTGCTTTGTTGTTTCCTCCATCAGTTGTAGGGTCTTCTTAATATTTAGCCACAGCTCTTGTTTTTCTGGTGTAAGTATGAAGGCAGGTGATGTAGACGTCATTCTCGTGGGTGTGGCTTGATGCTTCTCTACAAATTCTTTATGCATATGTGCCTTGAGGTCTCTCTAATCTAGCGTTGGCTCATTGTAGATGGTTGGAGCACTTTCTTTTAGCCACCATTCATAAGCCTTTTTTGTGAAGGCTGAGACAGCTTGTACTAGCTTCTTCTCCCCTGGGATTTTGTTGGTTTGTAACCACTCCTCCATATTTTCTTTCCACTGCAAGTACACTTCAGGGTCTTTACTAATTCCTGAAAAGACTAGGAACCTACTTCTTTTCTTGACTTGCTTCATTGGACTGACTGGCCTTGAGTAAGCTTGTACTTTTTACGGAACAACTCCATAGCTGTTGGACTTCTCTGCCTTCTTGGGAGGTTGATAATGTTCATAATAATTCTCCTCTGAATCTTCTTCGTACCATGGTGTATTTGAAGTGTGTTGAACAGGGTCTGGTGGTTCAGGCTCAGGTTCCTCTATGCCTGGTTCATAACCATAATCTTCTTCATACTCAGACATTGAATCACCCATGTAGGCATTGTACTCCTCATTAAAACTCTGGTCAGATTCATTCTCTTGATACCAAGTCTCTTCTTCGTATAGGATTTGATCTTCTTGCTCCCAATTGTCTTCAAATGAAAGAAATTCTTCTTCTATGTCTTCCATTGTAGTACCTTGCAAATAATATTAAAGGGATGATTTAATTTTGTAACAGACCTAAAAGGAAACAAGATTTCCGACAAAGACAAAAAGGAAACCAAAATTTTTTTTGGGAAAAAACTTTAAACAAGCAACTTTAACTCTTTTTTTTTACTATAAACTTTTTTAAAAAAATAGACAGAAATAATTAATGGAAAACTTCAAACAATGCAACTATCAAATTGACAATTCTTATAACTTTTTTTATATATTTAATATCTAGACAAGAATTAAGAAAAACTTTTTTTGTAACTATAATCTGTAAAGAAACTTGACAAATAATTAATGAAAATTTTCAAACAATGAAAACAATTCGTAGGGATTTTTGATTTAAGGAAAACAAATCAAGGACAGTAAAAAACAAATAAATTTAAACCAATATTTATGAATCAGATGATGCAAAAATAGACATTGCTTAATGGAATGAAACAAGATAAATCAAACTATCAAGTAAACAAGAATGATTATTATGGGTTTTTAATTTATAGAATGAAACAAATAAATACAAACAAAATCAAACAATTATTTTTTATGGATTTTTAATTTATAGATGAAACATAAACAAGATATAAATTAAAAGATAAAGGTTGGATGAACACAACCTGGAAGATAGGAGCTTTAAGCTCTGATATCAGATGATTTAAGAACGAGAATCACTCCACAATCTTATCCCAAAAGGTGTTCATGAACTGATCAATAAAGCTTGCGGAAGGTGGCACGAGGGTAGAGATGGGGTGGTGAATGGTCAATTGACTCTCTCAATCTCGTGGGTTGATTGACTCTCTTAATCCCTGGAGAACTAGAATCTCTTTAATCTCACAAACAAACCTAACTCTATAATCTAAAGAATCAAAGAATCTCTAAAATGAAACTAAAAAACTTTTAAAACAAAGACACTCTTTGGATAAAAATAAAACAAACTTTATATTCTACTTTGATGATTGAAATGTGATTTTACAATGAGTCTAATGTTCAGCTTATATAGGCTGACTACAGACGTCCTACTAGCTATGAAGGAAAGAGAATACATAAAATTAAGTTTAAAAAATCATAGAGTTGGCTCCTTTGGGAAAATATTGTCATTTAGGCTTTAATTGTGCCTTGATCAAGGTAGGCTCGATATTCCTTGTATCTGGACAGCTTGGGGAGATATAAATGACGTCTAGGAACCTTATGGAAAGTGTAGAATGCCTCCAAATCGTGTGTGAATAGAAGGGGAAAGAGCTATAGGATCATTAATGCGGATGGCTCCAAACATAGTAAGTAGGAGCAAGGGAGAATCTGCTTGATTATATGGATTCTGGTGCATGCTAAGATGATAGAAGAATCTTCTTGATGGTTATATCTGTATCATGAATGCTTTAATATCTCTCTTGGTCGCCAAGTATAGGTTTGAAGCTTCTTAAACCCGTGAGCTTCCAAATAAGACAAGTCGAAGATCTCTTGGTTTAGAAGTTGAATAACTTTTAAACCATAAATGATTTTGGAATGATTCCAACTCTCCGTGCACCTATGATGGGTTAGGTTTCCATAACAAGTTGGTTACAACTTGGTTCGTCCTGGTTCAATTGGAATCCTTCAATTAGTAACCACTGGTCTCTTTACGCTTCATTGGAAAATCTTTGTATTAAAAGTTGAATATCTTCTTCATACGGCAAGCTTTTGAACCAATTCTTCTTCTCCATGATCCCTTGATGAGTTGAGTTTCTGGAACAAGTTGATTCATAGCTTAAATCCTCGTGGTTTGGTTGATATTCTCCAAGAAAGACACCTATGTCTTTGATACATCAAGTTTGGTTCTCTTGTGGCCTTGTGGTCTTGTGAATGAGGAGAGATTAAGAACAAGCCTTATTTGACATGCACATTAGAGGTGTTGCTTCGTTAAAACCTCTTTCGAAAAACCCATTGGGTCAAAATCAAAAGTAGGAAAAAGAGTACAATTCTCTAACATGTCTTTTAAGTGTCTTAGACAACCTTTCGGTGGAATCTCTATGCTCCTTGGTTGGTCTTGACTTGATGTCCTCATCACATTTTTTGCTTGATATTTTTCTTTGTGTTTAACCTGTTTCCTTTTGATGTAGGAGAGTTCAATTTGAGGACAAATACTTTTCACACAGAATGGGATGATATTATCCTGACCAGCTCGTCTCTCAATCCAGATGCCCAGACTAAGCCCCTTAGGAAGCACCAATTTGAAAAGGATGATTTCGACTTCAAATCAATAAGTGGAGGTGTTTTACCCGACCAAGCAGCTATGAAGAACATTCAGGCTGTGCCAAATCAAACTTAGTTTGAGCTGGATTGGAAGATGGTCGAAGCAGCCTTCTACCCTGCCAAAGCAAGCTACTTAGACCACCTGAGCAACTGCAAATGACCATACTTCTTCTCGATGATCCAATGATTACTCAGCAAGGCCAATGACAAGTTATAATGTCAAAGAGATCAAGAAATAATTTTTCTTATGATTTGTCAAGAGACCCATAACCAGACATGGTTGGGCTAATTTATGAAGTTCTAGACATGGTGAACATTCAAAATTCCATCCATAATGTTAACCAGTCCATTATGAAAATTTTACATTCTAAAAGAGCCCAAAATCATCACTTTCTTTTGTTGGCCAACATAAGTGATGAAAATTGAAGATCAAGAGTCAAATGGAAGCTAAGAGTTATTCAACTCTATTTATTTTCTTGTTTTTAGTTAGTGGTCTTATGTTATTTTCAAGACAATTAATATTTTCTTGTTTTTACTATATTTTCACTAGACTTTAGCACAAGTATTTCTGTAAATACTTTTGTCTGTTTATTTGTAAACACAACCAACTTTTTATTAATAAAATTCTTCTTTGAGAGTGATTCTCTTTGTTTTTTTGTGAACATTTTGATTTCCTAGTGTGTAATATCAAAACCGGTTGATCAAGAGGTTATCTGCAACCTTTTGTATGGCTATTTATCACCAAAGAATGTTGGTTTGTGTTGAAATAGATCTTGTGGTGAGCTTTAACATACTTGTTATTGGTTCTAAACAATTCTTCATTTGCATGATCCACCGCCTTAATTTCCTTTGGATTGTATTAAGATAGCACCATGCATTAGGTTTGATATACCAATTATAGGGTCTGTACGAGCCATTTGAGATCAGGGATTATCAATTACCACTGTTGATTGAAGGGTCTTGGGTTGACTGTCTAAATCATCATAAGTTTGGCCAGTATCACATCACTACAAGGATTCGTCACTTTAAACAGTTCAAGAGTATATCAAACTCAACACTTGAACTGTTTAAATACAAAACAACACACTTTGATGGTAGAATGGCCACACAAGAGTCTGTGGATATACTCTTGATAAACCCGTTTGAATTATTAGATGTAACTCACTACGAAATTGAAAGGTTCCATAGGAACAAAGAAAATCACTCTCAAAGGTTTGGAAATATTTGATAAAAATATGAATTCTTAAATGAGATTACAAGAGTACTTATAGAAAATATGTGTGATAAAAACTAGATAAAATAATTATTTGAAACTATAAAATACATTATTAAGAAAATGACTAAGACTAAACTAAAAACAGACACATAAATGTGTGTGGAACAAATCTTGATTTTTTTTTACTTCAATTTTTATCATTCTTTTCAACCAGAAAATAAAGTTATTATTTTGAAATTTTCTTAGATTGTAACATCATCAAAACGGGTTGGACCTGATATATAACATATCCAATGGATTTTTAATTGCTCTTTATGTCCAGAACTTCATAAATTAGCTCAAATGAGTGCATCTTAATCTGCATGAGTCATGAGTTGCCAATAATCAGCATGAGGTCTTTCATGCTTATTTTTTTGCTTTCCATGATCATATTAATCTGAGATTCTAATCCTAGTGATTTTTGATGTGAAAGGCGTCTTATGAGTCTCTTCTAGTACACGATCTGTCTTTAATGCTTGGCTGATGGCCTTGTGGACTTGTGATCGGACAGCTCTTTTTTGTTGGTAAGAAAGGCTCGTAGTTCGTCGATATCGCTATGGCGGCTTCTCCTACCTGGCTCACTGCATTCTAATCGCCCCATCCTTCTCATTTCTTGGGCTTGTTGTTCTAATCGCGAGAATTTTGGGCTTGTTTTTCTGCTCTCAATTCTTCCATCTTCCCAGAAAATAGGCTGTTAACTTTTTTCCTGCTCATCTGCCTTCTTATGGATCATAGCTAACATCTCTTCTACTTTGGTCATCGGTGTTGTACTTGCTCCTTCAGCTAAGTCATCGACTTGATGCTCAGCGTAGTTGTTAACTCCATCAATGTTTGCTTAATCATCAACCATCTCTTCAGATCTTGTGTTATTTAGCTCTCAAGCATCAAATTATTTCATGTTTCCATATACATAGCCAAATTGTGGGAGTCAAAATTTGTGCAACTAAATTTAGAAACTAAATTTAGGGCTCCGAAAACACTAGGTTATGAAACACTAAGACAAAAAAAAATCTGAAGGCATTTTTTAATTAAAAATGTGATTTCGATAAGCTTTTTTGTTACAAAATCTTTGAGTTGTTCAAGTTAAACTCATAAACAACAATGCTAGATAATATGTTAAGTGATTTTTTGGTTCAAGAATTTATTCCTTCATTCCAATTATTGTTTCCTTTCATATAGTGATTGCTTAACGCTTTGGTAAATATATTTCCAAAGATTTCCTTTCATTTCTCTTTTTCGTGTAAATCTTCATTTTAATTGTATAGAATTCTTCCTTTTTCTATAGATTTATTCCTTTGTGCCTCGGACGCCTCTTGGAATGATATTTTAAGAAAACTCCTAGGATAAACATGTGAATTGGACAGAGCCAATGTGATGAATGTCCTTTCTCCTTGACCTAATTGGATTTGGCTCGGCAGGGCTTGAAAATTTGAAGTTAGACCAAGTAAAATGATTTAGCTTGGCATTGGAGAATGGCTCGACACCTCAAGGGAATGGGCTCAGTGATGCAAGAACCAAGGGGTGGGATGTCTTTCACCGAGAAACTCAGGTTTTTGGACAGATATTGATGGGAAGAAGTGTGGATCGAAGGGACCACACAAGCTGTGAAAAGGGCTTGTGATACTCCAAGAACTTCAGCCAAAACTAGGCTGAAGGGTGGCGGCTACAAGGGGGCTTGGTGGCGCCTTATAGGTTTTAGACACTAGTCTTATGTTTTGTCAAAATGCTTGTTATTATTATTGCTCCTAACTTAGGTTTATATAATGTCTCAAGTATAGGGCTTATAATTATTCAGATTACAAATGGGCCAATAACCAAAGAGAATAAAAACATAATTAAAATTGGGCTTAAGGCCACATTTAACTGAAACATAAAATAACATATAAAAAATGGGTTTAAGGCTTAAGTAAATAAGACAGGATAAAGATGAAATTTCTGGCTGAGTTAAAGGACTTGTGAAGCATAGTAGTTGGTGAACAAGCCCTCATCTTCATGCACACTAGAGGTGTTGTCTCGTTATAACCTTATTCGGAAAACCCAGTGGGACAAAACGGAAGATAAGGAAAAAGAGTACAATTCTCTAGCATGTCTTTAGGAATATGTGATTCCTTATATCTGGAAATTTTGGGCATGAATAAGTGATTCCTTGAAACCTTCTTCAATGTTGAGAATGCCTCCAAATCGTGCACAAGTAGAAATGGTAAGAATGCAGATGGCTCCAAATATGGTAAGTGAAAACAAGAGAGAATTCGCATGATTCTCTGGATTCTGGTGCATGATAATATGATAGATGGCTCTTCTGAATCCTTAGATGCCTCTCCTGGCTGCCAAGTGTAGTTCCGAAGGCTACTAAACCGATCTGGTCTAGCATTTCCCTTAAATGGAACCAAGTAGACATGTTGTTGAATTATAGTGATAAATTGGGCCTCCTTTGGATTCTTCTTGGTTTCTTTGGCTTGATGAAACCTTGAGGGATCCATTAACATTCTACAAGTGGTCGGAGGTCGAGATTGTGAGTGAGTTGGACTGCGCAGCTTCATCTTTGACCAAATCGCGGATGGTACTCCGAAACCGATTTGCCGACTTGTATCCTCTATAACTTCCAATTCAGAATCCGGTTTGAAGAGATTCAAAATTTCTGTGACTCCTTGATGAATTAAGATTCTGGGACAGGTCGTTTTGTGGCTTAACTCCTCTTGGTTGGGCCGATATGATCCAAGGAAGATACCTATGTCTTTGGTATGCTCAGATTGGTTCTCCCCAAGGGTTTTGGTCAGCTCCTTAGTGACTTCTCTATGCTCCTGGGTTGTTAGTGACTTGATGTCCTCATCATTCTCTCCCTTTTGAAAAATTTTTGACCTCGAAACTGTATAATCTGTACCAAGAGAAAGCAAGTTAACTTTCATTCTGTTTTGAGAGTCTAGTGTCTTACCTTGGTATTGTGGTGGTTTCGTAGGATGTGGTGCATCAGGTGGCTCTCATTTGACAAGATGAGATAGGATGACGCCTCTGTTTTGTCCTGGTGGGATGGTGGTGATTTCGTTCTCTTTGAACTGATAAGTAGTTTGAACATCATTTCCTTTGGTAGCCTGAGTTTCTTGGCGTGGTGCTACTGGTCTCTTTTGCTCAAAACGTTCCAAACGATCGACAAATATCGCCAACTGCGTTAATAAGATCTGCAGTTGCATCATTACGTTGTTTTGGCTCGACGACTCCTCATCACTTCCTGACATATTTCATTTTCCGAGAAAAGGAAAATTTTGAAAATAGAAAGTTCCCAAAAAGGAAACTTACAAAAATGGAAACTTTCTTTTTTTATGGAATCCAAAGATATAATTGTTTATATTTATATTAAATAAAAGGAAACTAACTATTTGCAAAAAGGAAAAGAAAAGAAAAAGGAAACTATCATAAAAGACAAATATTACCTAAATCTAAAAAGGAAAACTAACTAAAAGGAAGATATCCTAAAAATAAATATCGCATAAAACTAAAAAGGAAACTAACTAAATGGAAAAGATCCTAAAAATTTATTGCCTAGTTAACTAAAAGGAAATTATACTTAAACTAAAAGAAATCTAATTATCGCCTAATTTCTAAAGGGGAAAACTATCATAAACTAAAAGGAAAAATTGCCTAAAGTAAATCCTAGCCTAGAGAAATTTGACAACTAATTAATTTTATGTCTAAATTATGTGGAGAAATTTCCTAAAACTAGATGCTATGAACCTAGACACTAATGCAAATATGCAAACAATAAAGCAACGTGAAGGATGCTGTAGCATGCAGCGTATTCAAATAACCAAGGTGATTATAATTAAGTGCAGCAAACATGAATGCAAGACTAGGCGTGAAACAAAACAAGGAACCATGCAGCAAGGACACATGCAACGTGAATGAAGACGGCAAAGTTAATTAACAAGACAAATTCAACATGCAACGTGAAGATGCATACAAGTGCATGCAATCATGATTATTATTAACGTTAATATAATGCAAGCAAACGACCTAGTGCAAAACCCTAGTGCAGAACACAAGCAAGCTACCAATGAAGCAATTAGAAGAGACGCAAGAGTGTGTTAGTTAATTTAATTATGAAACAAAAGTGTGAGGTGCAGCAATGTGGTGGAGCGATTTAGAAAGGTGAGTTTTTTTGTCTTAAAAAAAATTAAACAACAAACAAGCAAGCAAATTTCTTTTACTTTTTTAAAAAATATGAAAACAAATAAAACGACTGATAGAACCTGATTTTTTTGTAGTTTTTTCTCTGGTGTTTGTGGTATGTGACTTGATTCCTTCTCCTTCTTACCGAGAACCTCAGTGGAAAAAGAAAGAAACACAATCAAAGCCAAAAACTATTGAAGCAAAAACAAAGAAAAATCGTCAAAAACAAGGATAAAATCAACCTGATGAGCAGGAGCTTTAAGCTATGATACCAGATGATGCAAGAACTAAGGGGTGGGCTGTCTTTAACCGAGAAACTCAGGTTGCTGGACAAAAATCGATGGGAAGAAGGGTGGATCGAAGGGACCACACAAGTTGTGAAAGGGGCTTGTGATACTCCAAGAACTTCAGCTAAAACTAGGCTGAAGGGCGGCGACTACAAGGGGGCTTGGTGGCGCCTTATAGGTTTTAGACACTAGTCTTATGTTTTGTCAAAATGCTTGTTATTATTATTACTCCCAACTTAGGCTTATATAATGCCTTAAGTATGAGGCTTATAATTATTCAGATTACAAATGGGTCAATAACCAAAAAGAATAAAAACATAATTAAAATTGGGCTTAAAGCCAAATTTAACTAAAACATAAAATAACATATAAAAGATGGGTTTAAGGCTTAAGTAAATAAGACATAGGATAAGGATAGGTATGGCCACGACCAGAATGACATTTCTGGCTGAGTTAGAGGACTTGTGAAGCATAGTACAAGTCGTCGTCTTCATGCACACTAGAGGTGTTGCCTTGTTAAAACCTTATTCGGAAAATCCAGTGGGACAAAACCGAAGATAAGGAAAAAGAGTACAATTCTCTAGCATGTCTTTAGGAATATGTGATTCCTTATATCTGGAAAGCTTGGGCATGAATAAGTGTTGCATTGAAACCTTCTTCAATGTTGAGAATGCCTACAAATCGTGCACAAGTAGAAATGGTAAGAATGCAGATGGCTCCAAATATGGTAAGTGAAAACAAGAGAGAATTCGCATGATTCTCTGGATTCTGGTGCATGATAATATGATAGATGGCTCTCCTGAATCCTTAGATGCCTCTCCTGGTTGCCAAGTGTAGCTCGGAAGGCTACTAAACCGATCCGGTCTAGCATTTCCCTTAAATGGAACCAAGTAGACATGTTGTTGAATTATAGTGATAAATTGGGTCTCCTTTAGATTCTTCTTGGTTTCTTTGGCTTGATGAAACCTTGAGGGATCCATTAACATTCTCCAAGTGCTCGGAGGTCTAGATTGTGAGTGAGTTAGACTGTGCAGCTCTATCTTTGGCCCAATCGCGGATGGTATTGTGAAACCGGTTTACCGACTTGTATCCTCTATAACTTTTAATTCAGAATCCGGTTTGAAGCGATTCAAATTGTTTGTGACTCCTTGATGAGTTAAGATTCTGGGACAGGTCGTTTCGTGACTTAACTCCTCCTGTTTGGGCCGATATGATCCAAGTAAGATACCTATGTCTTTGGTCTGCTCAGATTGGTTCTCCCTAAGGGTTTTGGTCAGCTCCTTGGTGACTTCTCTATGCTCCTGGGTTGTTAGTGACTTGATGTTCTCATCACTCACCCTTTGGTGGATTTGACTCAGCCACTAGGATAATATGGCTTGGCCACTAGAAGGATTTGGATTGGCCACTTGGAGATTGACTCGATCACTTAGAGATTGACTCGGCCACTTAGAGATTAGCTCAGAGATTGGAGATTGGCTCGACCATGAGACTTGGCCATGGCTTGGCCAAAAATTTGGCTGGAATGCGGCCCGATCGAGCTATTTTCATTTCTTCTATGGCTTGAATTCAGTTAGGCACAACTTGATATTGGACTGAATGTGGCTCGGCAGAGCCGGATAGGTTTGGTGACGGCTTGGCTGAGCCGTTTTTACGTCTTCCACTGCTCGAATTTGGTTAGTCACATGAATGATTATGGCTTCAATTTGGCTAGGCACAGCTCCATTCTACTAGACATTCAGCTCAACATTGGCTTGGCTGAGCTGAATTCTTCTCAAAGTGGCTCAGACATGGCTTGATTGAGCCAAATTGTGTTGTTATTGCTTAGTAATGGCATGGCTGAGCCGTCTTGGTTTGGTCTTGACTTGTTTGATTCCATACATTCATCTTTGGTTTAACTCGTATCTTTGTCTTCTACCATCACCACCAGCATCCATATGACCATTAATACTATCAGCGACCACCACAAGTCAATACTCCAGTTTATGATCAAATCCCAATCACTCTCAAAAAGAACAAAATTAATGTTATGATGCAAGAGTACATAGAGTCTCAAAAACAGAATTCAATGCAAAATTGGATCATATGAAGCATGTTTTTGATGGAAAATATGACTTCCTCTCAGCCCAAGTTCAAAGTATTGAACAAAGGATGAGAAATTAAAGTTGAAGAAAAGAAGATAAGAGAAGCTAAAACCGTGGAGTCAACTTAACAGCCATTAAGAACAACCATCTCACTACAAAGGAGATATAAAATCTTAAGAATTACAAGCTTAGACAAAAATATTTTCAGCACTTACAAGCATCTTAGTACCATTCCAGTCAAGACTCACAACACTATGAAAGAGTTCAGAGAAATCGGATTCCTAGGAAGATATGCCTACTCAGCAATACACATATTGACAAAGGGACAAATGCAAGTAGAAAGAAACTCTTTAAGCTTTTTGTTTCACTAATGTGAGGTATCATGAACTCTTTGGAATATATTTGGGATTAGGATACAAATTTGATGACCTATTGGTATTATTGGTTTTAACATGTTTTAGTTATGGATTTCAATATGTTTTTAAGGATTTTACAGCAATACCATAATAATTAATTTTTTGAATATTATAGTTTTAGAGTTATTTCAGGTTAAGATAGCAAAAAAAGACATTAACAGTAGTAAAAGAGGATCAAACCATGAAGGCTCAAGTATTTGGGATTAATGTTTTACCACAGTTCAACCGTCTGCAGTATTATCACGGACACTCAAATTGGTTCAAAGTGGAAGATGGTGCCATACAGATGGCTCATGGAAAGAAAGCGAGTTGTTTCAGGACAAACAAACGAACCCTGAAATCTGTTTTTAATAAATTGAAGATAGGTGAGGGTTTCAATGGCGTTAGTTCTTCAGATTGGTGAAGACGCAGTTCCAGACGGTGAAGATTATGTGCCTCCGATGGAAAACGCGACTGAAGACAATGTTTCTTCTGATGATGACGAAGATCGAGTGGAGTGAACTGAGTTTTTCATCAAGAAATCTGTAGCTGAATTTATCGATGAACCTCCAGCTCGTCATAACGTGCATCTAGATAGCGACAATGATGAAGAAGAAAATGTTGGAGTGAGAGGCCCTAACCATATCTGACGTATGGCAGATTATATCAAGGCCAGGTTTTCTATAAAGGTATGAGTGTTTTGAACATATTAGCTTTGTTTTCTTTGGTTTTTAAAATAGTTTGAGTAGATTTGACAATTATGGTTTGTATTTTGAGGAACTAATCAAAAGTCATTAAACTTGAATTGCTTAAGATTGAGCATGAGTGAGACACATCTATGCCATTTTGAACGCTAAGCATTGAAGGAAAACAGAACTGAAACCATTCATTTGGAATGTTGCATGGAGTTATAATGAAGCTGAATTTAATGAAAACATGGGCAGGTTGAAGTGCTATGATATGGGTGTATATGAGGACGTTAAGAAGACAAAACCGAAAAATTGGTGTATGACCAGGCTATTGTGAAGACGTGGAGCGCAACTCAACATAATAGTTTAGAACTTCAGCGTCAAAGCAAGAGAAAACCAGTGGTGCCTATGTTAAAAATCATTCTTAGACTTGCAATGATACATATTTCTAACATAAACTTTAAATCTACTAATCACAAAGAAATGCACACTGTATTTGACTAAAATGTAAAAATGGTTGAATTGGAGTATGAAAAAGCTTCAACTTGCAAGATCCATCAAATCACTAATGAAACATACGAAACAAAAATTAATAGGAACTTTATCGGATTAATATAGAAAAAAAAATTTATAATTCTTTGTCGACATATTTATTGCATTATTTTTGTTAAAAAAAGTTATTCCATTGTTGGATAAATAAAACGTTTGTATTGTATTGAATCAAAATTGAAAACGAAAAACTCTAAAAATCATTCTCAGACTTGTAATGGTACATATTTCTAATATAAACTTTAAATATACTGATCACAGAGGAATGCACACTGTATTTAACTAAAATGTAAAATGCTTGAATCGGAGTATAAAAAAGCTTCAACTTGCAAGATCCATCAAATCATTAATGAAACATACAAAACAAAAATTAGTGGGAACTTTATCGGAATAATATAGAAAAATGAATTTATAATTCTTTATCGACATATTAATTGCATTATTTTTGTTAAAAAGTTATTCCATAGTTGGATAAATAAAACATTTGTATTTTATAAAATGAATCAAAATTGAAAACGAAAAAAATTATAATAACAATACATAAAAAAGATTTTAGTCATGAGAAAAATATTAAAATAAAAATACTGTCGAAAAGAAAAAAAAAATGGAAAGATAAATGATTTGACACGACACGTTGAGTTTGCCCTAAAGGATGAACCACAATCACGCCTCCGCCTCCTTCCTTTATCCTTTATATATAAATACCCAGGAAACGTCTCTGGCTTTGCTGCTATCTCTCGTTCATTCATCGGCGCAAGCGTTCCTCTTCCGCTCTCAAACACTTAGATAATCGTAACTTTTGTTCTTCACCATCTTTTACAAGGTAATTTTTGATTCCGTCTCGTGGTGATATTCCTTTGCGATTACGATTTATTCAATATTAATTAATTAATCATCTATTCATTTGATCCGATTGTTTTTCGAAAAATCTGAGAGTATAGATTCTTAAGATTTCTATATCTACTCATCAATTTGATTGCCCATGGTTGTTTTTAAGAAATTTGGATTGGAATCAATTGAGTTGATTGTTTCGTTGTGGGGGTGTGATTTGATTTTTGTAGGTCAATAATATATCTGATTCGATGATTCTGTACTAGGTTTTCATATTGTATATCTCGAAAATTTCTTTGTTTTGTGTTATTGGTTTGAGATGTTTTTTGTTCTTCAAAAAATTAGGATTTTTCCGATTAGATCTCCGGCTTAATCTTGTACTGTTTGAGATTAGCTTTACTGGATTTTGTTTTTATTGCGTTGTTCTTTGAAACTGAAATGTTAAAGACTTAAAGTATTTGTTTTTCATAATAAGAGAATGAAATAACCACTTTGCATCATTGTCTCGTTAATGGTTTTGTACCTTTGTTTCTTCATTCAGGGCTGACTCTTTGTCTTTATTATGTTTTGAAGGAAGTGGGCAGTGTAAGCTGCTGAGGATCTACAGTTTGTCAAAAGTGGAGAGTGAAGAATCTTTTATGTCTGAACAGGCTTCTCTCTTTCAATCATCTATACGGCTTTTAGGAGAGTACTGTCCTATATCTAGGAAAAAGTCCACTCATAAAAGTTTGCGTCTTGGATCTTTCGAGGCTTACAACAACACGAGCAGTTGGGGTGTTCAGTTTATGCAACCTTTCCTGTTTCACTGCCTCTTCTGACATTCCCTGTCCTATCGTGTCCTTGCTGTTTTTATTCGTCAAATCAAAATGGCTTTGCAAAACATTGGTGCTTCCAACCGCGATGATGCCTTCTACAGGTACAAGATGCCGAGGATGATGACCAAGATCGAAGGTAGAGGCAATGGTATCAAGACTAATGTTGTTAACATGGTTGAGATCGCTAAGGCCTTGGGGAGACCTGCTGCTTACACTACGAAGTATTTTGGTTGTGAGCTCGGTGCGCAGTCCAAATTCGATGAGAAGACTGGAACCTCGTTGGTGAATGGAGCTCATGACACTTCCAAGCTTGCGGGACTTCTAGAGAACTTCATCAAAAAGTATGTTCAGTGTTATGGATGCGGGAATCCTGAAACCGAGATACTGATTACGAAAACGCAGATGCTCCAGCTAAAATGTGCGGCTTGTGGGTTTATCTCGGATGTCGATATGAGGGACAAGCTTACAGCGTTTATTCTGAAGCATCCTCCAGAGCAAAAGAAGTCGTCTAAGGACAAGAAGTCTATGAGGAGAGCTGAGAAAGAAAGGCTGAAGGAAGGTGAAGCAGCGGATGAGGAGATGAAGAAACTCAAGAAGGAGGCTGCTACTAAGAAGAAAGCGACCGGTAGTTCGAAAGAGAAAGTTTTGAAGAAGAAAGATCATTCCCCACCTCCGAGCCAATCTGATGAAAATGAACAAGCAGACAGCGAAGAAGATGACGATGATGTCCAGTGGCAAACAGATACATCCCGGGAGGCTGCTGAAAAACGAATGAAAGAACAGCTCAGTGCTGCAACAGCAGATATGGTGATGCTGACTACGATTGAAGAGAAAAAGCCAGCAGTTGTGGAGAAGAAGTCGTCTGAAGTGCCGCCATCGATGTTGCATGAGAACGGCAATAGCAAGATCCCTGAAAATGCTCATGAAAAGCTTGTGAGTGAGATAAAAGAGCTTCTGAGAAACGGTTCAACTCCTTCTCAACTCAAAACCGCCATAGCTTCAAACTCCGCTACTCCTCAGGAAAAGATGGACGCCCTGTTCTCTGCTCTTTTTGGTGGCGAAGGAAAGGGATTCGCTAAAGAAGTGGTCAAGAAGAAGAAATATCTCGTGGCGATGATGATGATGCAGGAAGATGCTGGTGCTCCTCAGCAGATGGTTTTGCTTAACGGAATAGAATCTTTCTGCATGAAGGCGAACACAGAGGCTGCCAAAGAAGTTGCTCTTGTTATCAAAGGTCTTTATGATGAAGACCTTTTGGAGGAAGATGTGATTATCGAATGGTACAAGAAAAGCATCAAAACCTCCCCCGTGATGAAGAACGTGACTCCTTTCATCGAGTGGCTCCAGAACGCTGAGTCTGAGTCAGAAGAAGAGTGATACTGTTTTCTTTTACTTAAGTGTGGTTTAAAGTTGGGTTTGTGTCTGTCTGTCTAGTTCACTGCAAGTCTTGAATAAGGAAAGAGGACAGTGGCTAAGGTTTCTTAACGTAAGAAACTGTCATTGGTCTCTCTGTTGTTTAGTCTCTTTAGATGATCTCGCCATTCTGTTTTAAAGTTTCTGACGGTTTGCTTATGTTTTGTCTCTTGGTATTTGTAGTGGTTTAGACGTATGTTATATTATTTGGTTTAATGACTATTTTTCTAACAGGCTACTCTGAAAGCAGTTGTGGATATGAATGTAGAATAGTAGGTCTATGTGTCATAGGCTAAACATGTATGTAAGCCGGACAAAGGGAAATGAGACTGAGATGACTGTTTCTCAAAAAAAAAAGTGATTCACACTAACATGGAAAATAGAGTTTATTCTTAGTATGTCACATCATCAATTTCCATCTTAAAATTATCACACATTTAATAAATATTAGTCTTGTTTAAAATATGAAGACATCTTTTATCAAAAAAGAATTTTAATGATGTCACATTATTTATTTATGGTTTATAATTGTGATATAGGATTAATTATTTAATTTTATATTATTTATTTGTGTTTATTATACTTTGTGCCATTTACACTTCAATTCTTATAATACCTAACATCTTTTAATATAAAGTTTAAAATAAAATTTAAAAATCATTTATTTATATTCTAATTTAATATTTTAGTTTTATTTATACAATTTAGAAAAATTTACATTTAAATACATCAAAATTCATAATTTCACCATTGAAAAATCAGATTATTGTTATGACTGAACTTATGATAAAACAAAATGTAGAATTAGTGCTAATAAATCATAGATAAACCTTTGTAAAAATAAAATATAAAGTTTTTATGATAATTAATTTAAAATAATTAATAAGAATTAGTTCAAATATAACATAATTTTTGAAAAATATTGCTTAGTTTGATATTTTTTAATTTTAAATTTTTATAATTGGAAAATAAAATTACTTTCTAAGTGAACTATAGAGAAAAGCAAAAAAATATATATTTTTGGTAAACAGAAGTCAGTGATTAAGCCGATGAAGTTTCGTTCAACTATGGAATGCTTGCATGAGCTTTTAGAAACTCAAATTTGATCTCTAATTTGTTTAAAAAACGTGCGAGAAAACATATTCTGAGAGGCAAGTTTTGATATTCCGAAATGTTTTTATATTTAAGCCAAAATTTTATGAGAAAAATGGGTAAAGTTTTATAATAAATTCTATAATGCTCAAGTCAAAGAACATACATCAAGAATGGCCAAAGAAATGGAAACATGAGTAAGAAAATGAAAGTTAACTTTAAATCAGGCCAAATTTATTATATGGTTCAATATTTGGGTTAGAGAAAGAGAGAGAGAGAGAGAGAGAGAGAGTTATTTTGAGTGCATCTTAGAAATACATCGGACCTTTATTGATGAAGATCGATGTTTTCAATAATTTATGTAACATGGTTAACGTTTCAATTTATCGTGTTGATGACAGAGAAAAAGATCAATACCCAATGAATGAACACCCAACTCTGTCTTTAGAAAAAAGAATACGTATTGGTTGTTTTTTAACATAAATTTTGAACCCTTTTAAAGTTATTACAATTTTTATTATATAAAATTTAAGAGTTTCATAGGGATACTGAGTTGAAGAACAAATTTATGGATGGTCGGATTGGGACGGATTGTGCTTAGTTATGAGCATCCAATATATAACCAGTCATAGGGTGTTTGGCTGAAGATCGATGTTTTCAGTAATTGATGAATTATGGTCAATGGTTCAATTTATTATGTTGATGAGAGATGAAAATAAAAAGATAATAAGTATATTTTTAAAATATATCGAATGTTCTTTTTACAATATTAAATATATTTTTGTTAATTTAGTTTAATATTTTTAATATTTTCTTTTAACATTATGGAATGTTAAGTTCAAATCTCATACATGTGTCATGAATTTCAGAGATCACCACCATTGTGCTACACAAATCCGACTACAACATCAAATGTTAATGAAAGAAAATTAATATTGGTTGTTCCACCACATAATATATAAAGTTATTTCACTCTATTATTTTGAAATTTAATAGTTTTCATAGAGATACTGATTTGAAAAGAAGTATTTATGGATAGTTGAATTATGATAGATTGTAGAGCATCCAATATAATTTGTTATAGGATATTTTTAGCTTAAGTAATTTATTCCCTAAACTTTGACTAGACCAAGTAGTATCTACGGTGTATATCATATATTGGAGAATGTCATATCTTTCGTAATCAAATGATTTTTCGTGCTTGTTTAATTATATTTAATATAATTTTTCTTGATCAAATGTAAACAACTCCAACCAAGCTTAGATATTTGACTATATAAAATTTGTCCATGAGTATGAATATATAAAACTATGATATTTAACAAAATTTATGACTCAAAAATAGAGCTTAAGTATTTTTTTTTCTATAGCTCCGTTCTAAGCTTCTTCGTTTGGTGGTTTTCTCCGCTCCTTACCAGCTCGTGAAAGGACCTCCCTCACCCTTCTCCTTATATGTTAAGTGCTTTATGATGGGATATGGGTTTCGAAGTTGTATCAGGAGAAGTTGTATCCGGAGACGTAGACGAATACTCCTTCTCTGTGGCACTGTGGTGTGGTTTATGGTAAGCAATCACCTGTGACAGCTCCATGGTGGATCCTAGAAAGAGAAAGATTAAGAGATTTAAAGATTTGTAGATTGAAAAAAAGAGAGATTAGAGAGAAAATGAGAATAATTATAAGATTTTAGAAAAATGAATTTCTTAAGAAGAGAGATAACTATTTATATTAAACTAGTCTAGGCTTGTTTGGATACTAAGATAGCATAATACATGTTTGGCTATAATGATAACATATCATTAATCACAAACAAGTCTAAGCCACTCCCTTTGGACACATGGTGCCTACTTAGAGTCTAAGGCACACTTTCTTCATTTATTCTCTTTGTTTCATCATTTTTCTTTATTCCAACACTCTCCCTCAAGCTTAAGTCATAAAGAATAGCTAAGCTTGCAACCATGAAGTTTTACCTCATTAAAAAAAACTAAAGAAGGAAAACCCAATTGGGATCAATTGTGGAAGGCCTTAACATCTCCAACTCTGCCCATAATGCTCTAAAGGATCCATAATGCTTTGTGAACTCAGCATCCTCCTGTCTAAGATCATTCAAAGCTTTCTTTACCTCAAAAATTCTCATGAGGTTAGTAGTATTGCCATATACATTTTTTAAAATTTCCCAATCATCTTTAGCATTTTCACAATATGAATATTCTTCTAAGAGAGATCCATCTAGGAAGTTTTGGAGTATAGAAAGTACCATCTGGTCTTCTTGAAACCATTTATTTTGATCATCTTGATCATCTGAATCATTCCCTTCAATAGCTAGAACAGGCGCCTTTGTTATATGACTCCATAACCCTTTGCTACACAAGGTGGTCCTTATGGTTCTTGACCATAGTAAATAATTCTTCCCTTGAAGCAAAAAAGGGGCTTTCAAATGCGCTTGTAACTCCATAAGACCTGTTCTATAACCTGCAAGAAAGAAGACTCCAAGAACACAACACACACGCTACACTACTTGCACTAGTGGTGCGTCCCAACAGAATTGAAAGAAGGTGTAACCGCCAAAAAATCACTGGTCAACAATTTGAACAGACTTATACTGCTTAAATAAAAATATCCAGTGAACAAAATTTGCTAAAACTGCCTAACCAAGTCAACAACAACCTTTCCCACATTTTTTAAAAAACAGAATTTTAACAATAATCAAGAAAACCTTTCTTGAAGTCTTAAACTCTTTGCAATGAGATGAAACTTCTTGAGACCTTCAAAAAGATCCTAAAATAATTTTTGATCGTACAAGATTTGCAAAATATTAAGAAAGATTAAAGTTTTTAACACGAATACCATAAATAGGTCAAAATCTGGACTGTTGAAGAAGATTGATCAAGAAAGTTTTTAAACGTGAAAAAGGCAAAGCAGACCTCCTGATTCATCAACTAGACTCGTTTTAATTGAGTTTAGGCTTTGAAATCACTTGATTTGATGAAGAATTGAAGGAGATATGCTCGTTGCAAACCCGTAGTCTCGCGGCGAAGACGATCGCGACACCACCGTATGAGGACTTGGATAACTTTTGACTCAGGCCACCAAATTGAATGAAACCACCGGGGAAATACTCAGAACTCACCGGATGACAATCCTTGATAAAGAAAATGGCAAGAAATTTCTAGCTCTTGCCAGAAAACTCGATCAAACCACGACCAGAATCGCGGCTTTGCTAGTTTTGAAGGTGCGGGAAGATCGTGAGAAAAGCCCATCAATGCTGTGTGGGCAAGTGAGAAGGAGCTGGAGAAGCAGGCCGTGGACGTGGATAAGCAGCTCATGGACGTGGAGAAGCAGCCCATGAACATGGATTTGGACCAGGCTCACAGAGGATCAAATCAGGTGGCCCATGAAATAAAAGATCCAACCAACGCGGCCCTAGAAGAAAACTCAAGCCAAGCGGCCCAAACCCAAGAAGTCATGGATGTGTGGGTTGGCCCAATAAACAAATCCAGAGCAGAGACCCAAAGAAAACTCATTCTACAAGTGGCTTGGGCCTGGCTAAGAAGAAAAAAGAAGCCCAAAGAGAGTAAACCAATTGAGCTGGTTTAATTGTTTTAATTTGTAATTAGATGACTTAAATTGAACCAAAACACTTAAATTAGACCAATTATGATTAGGGTTAGTAAGCTAAACCATTTTGGTTTAGTAATTTAGAGTTTTCAGCCTTTAAAAGGCATTTTCTGCCCCCTTATACATGAACCTACGAATTTTGAGAGATAAGCTTTCAAGCTTTTGTAGCTTTCAAGCTTTTGTAGCTTTCAAGCTTTTGTATTATTCTTTTGTGCTTTCTCTGTTCAGCCTATGAACATTGACCATCACCTGGTGTATGTGCTATAATCTGAATCCTTTAACTATAGACAGGTTGATCCTTAGTTTTGGAGATTCAAATCATCCTTTTGGTCAGCCATAACCTTAAGGAGAAGTCCACCCACGTTTTTGGAGAGCTAGTAGCCTCCAATCCCATCTCCACCCTCTTTCAAGTGATCCAGAGATTCATCATCTATCCATGGACGCACCACATGGCCTTGGCGTCTGGGGTCCAGGGGAGATTCGGCGGAGGCATGTTTCGCTCAAGGGCCGTGGAAATGTCTTTTGTCAAAAATCTGACGGGATTCTGTCACGGCTTATAGAAGGTGGTTGTTCTCATCGGGTTGGTGGGATGTGTCGTTGTTGGAGGTGGCTGTGGCGGTGGCGGTGGTGGCTGTCTTCACCTGAAGATGGTGGTTCCTCTAGTTGTGTGCTCAGCTTGTCTTCGGCAGTGGCTACATCGATCGGATTGAAGGTGAGGTTTTGCGTGGTGGTGACGGTCATGAGCGTGCTGAAACGGCATTGACTGGCAGAAGAAAGTGACCATGTGAGCTAACTCCGATGGAAGTCGGCGCTATTGGACACATAAGACTCCCCGTGTTTATTCGCTACTCCGGGAGAATTGAGGATCGGATTCAAGGTGGTGAATGGTCTCAAATGGCGGAGTTGTACATCCCATTCTGTTCATGTCCGTTACGCCGGAGAGGGTGACCTCCGTCTCGTGTCCGCCGGTGGTGAGCGAATTAGGGTTTTGAGTCTCTTTTCCCAGTCACAATTGCATTTTTCTTTCAACCTAGTGTTTTTCATTTAGCGTTTTACCTGTCTTTTTAAGTTTAGCATTTAGGTTTAGGTCTGGATTTTACTTAGTTATAGTCTAGCCCATTACCGGCCCATAGTCAATCTTTTATTCAGTCCACCTTCTTGTGACCCATGTTTCAAAGCCTAAATTTGGGACTATTAATATAAATTAAATTTTTTAAATAAAAATATAGATTTTAAAATTTTGACATTTGATAGATATAATTTTCTAAAATATATGTTTTTAATAAAGACTCGATATATTAACCTCTAAAACGGGGTCGAACTGACAGAGGAAACTATTGGAAAGCCGTTGGAATTGGTTGTTTTCACAGTCTGCCTTCATTGCTGCAACATCTGCATTTAGTGCTAATATCTCGCTATTTCCTGAATCAAGTTCGGTCCTAATACCAGAAGCACAATAATAGGAGGATAATGAACCCGATTAAATCAAACCGTGTTGAGGTATACCGTAAAGACGACATTTATGTTTCACAGTTACCTTAAATATAAAGTAACACATACATATATAAAATGTGAAAAAATATTGTACTAACAATTATAAAATTTTTTTGAAAACCTTACAAATTTCATAGGCGAATTCATTAAGTTTCTCCACCAAAATTTCAGTACACAGAGTTCCCTTCACTGTATCTTGGGATTGGAGAAACTAATCAATCCGCATCATCACAGTATGAGAAATCTCACGAGCAATCGGGTCATCGATTACACTAGTGCGTCTGTTGGTGTGAGCATCAATGAGGGACCGAAGCAACAAAGGATGTTCCACATCTATGTTGTTGCCGGGAAGCCTTACTCGTTGCTCTGAGATTATGTGTCGCTGGACCTTTTCCCCTTCCTGTTGCTCTTGTGGTTACTCGAATTAGTTGCGGATAGAGTCTTAGCTTTTGACGAGATCCAATAACGAATGATAATGCATAGATCAGTATTCCGGCCATCTCTTTGGGCACTTGATTGTGCCTCCATTTGTCCTTCGAGTACGCCTCAGTAACTTTAGCATATAAAGCTTGTCTCACGATAGCCGTGATTTTTGGTTCCCAAGTGGACTCTTGCTGTATCAATCAAATAGTAGTGAATATAAGCTATTAAAATTAAATAAAATTAAAATACATAAATTTACCGCAAATTGACGAAACTAAATTTTCTTGTCCTCTAGAGGCATCGCGGCAAAAGTGTGATAAGAACGTACTACCAAAAAATTTAGCATTTTGTTGTTAACAGATTTCAAAATCTCATTGTGAGAATATTGAAACAATTAAATTATTTTGAAAAACTCAATATTAGTCGCACAAATTATAAATTTAATAAATCTAATGTAATTTCAATTAACAGTTACCATGTGATTCTCGGTGGTCCCGATGGGCAATTTGGATCGAGTACAATCAATCGGTCTCATATTGGTTGTGCAACGAAGTCGGTGATGCTCATAACCGTTGGAGCTGAAGCCTTCATACATTATTTATGCCCAAAATTAATAGACCATCAAAATAATCATAAAGATCAATGAAAATGCTTATTTAGGTTATCTATCAGGTAAGTACAATGTTAGTTCAAGTTTTAGTTTTAGCATCTCTGACTTAGTCCATTTCATTGCAGATGAATCGGATTTGTGGGCAAATCCTTTTAAAGGAGGAGAGGATGATGTGATCAATGAGCTTGAACCAGAGGAAGAGGCCGAGGAGAAACTTGGACCAGAGAAGGAGGCCGAGGAGGACCTTGAAGCTAAGCCAGATGAAGCACTTGAGGTTCCAGCCAGCACTATGACTAGGTCATAGACCAAGAAGTTCTTTATGTCACTTATCTCTTTGCTTAGCTCAGTTGAATACCACATGGGCCTTTTGAAGGAAGAAGCAAAACACACTACCTTAGTGTGTTTGCACGCTTATGATGGATCCAAGGCCTTGGGGATAACGTCCTAAGACCTTTCTCCAACCAAGCCAAGCTCATTTCACCTTTCATATATGGCGCTAGGGCTGGGAAAATAAACCAAACCCAAAACCCAAATCCAAACCCAAACCAAAGTACCCAGTTTGGTTTGGTTATGTTCTTCTGAAAAACTCGATCGGTTCTTGAATTTTGGTAATTCGGGTTTCGAGTTCGGGTTTGTGATGTGACCCAGGACGAAGAGGAAGATTTGAGGACAATCGTGACAGACGTGGAGCACGACCGAGGCACGAACGGCACAACCACAACAGACGTGGAGCACGACCGAGGCACAAACGGCACGACCGCAACAGATTATGGACACGACCCACGCACGAACAAAGATCTCGTCCCGGTTGAGGTTCTGGATGAACCGAACGTTGACCCACGTACATACCAAGAAGACGACCGTGCCTCGACAAAGTCCCGACCAGGCCACGACCGCGCCTCAACCAAGTCCCGACCAGGCCACGACCGCGTGTCGACCAAGTCTCGACCAGGCCCCGACCGCGCCTCGAACAGACTTGATCCAGAACCAAACATGGACCCGATGGTTCTCCCATACGGTCCCATGAATAGGACGCGTTCCAAGGCTCTTCAACAAGTGGTCAAAACTTTGCTTAGTCAAGACCTTAATCAAACCTTCACTTCTATAGGTTTGACCAATTTGATTCATGCTATTTGAATTAAGTATTTGTGAAGGGATCTCTTTCAAGTGCTCTTTTTCCTTCGGTTGATTTTTGTCCCAATGGGTTTTGCCACCAAGGTTTTTGACTGAGGCTTTGAAAGAGGTTTTATATGTGCAATACTTAAGGCCAATAGCTTGGATTGAATTTGGACTTTATTTTTGGCCCAGCCCATTATTTAAAATTCCTGTCTTAGGCGTGTTTTACTTGGGAATTGTAATCAAAATGATGTAAATGTGGTCAAGGCATGTGTGGGGATTTGAGCTCATCATGCAAGGTTCTGACCACCCTTGACCACCGACTTTCTCTGTCTTTTTAAGCTCGACCGGATGCACATTGTAAACCTTTTTCTTTGATGGAGTTTTCTAATTAAAAAAGTTGCTTTGCTTCTTAGATTATTCGATCACTGTGAGTAGTCTCTGACTAGTCTCCTCGTAGAAACTCCTGCTGGTGCGTAATATCCTTAGGCCTTTCTACAAAACCCTTGGTTCAAGGTGATTCGTAGCAAGCCACTATCACCGTGACCTCCACATGAAGCTTAGACAGTTGACCCATGGCAACCGCAGCGTGGAAGAGTATTTTCAAGAGATGGAAACTCTCTTGATTAGAGCTTGTGTGACAGAAGATCGTGATGCCACTATGTCACGGTTCCTTATGGGATTGAACCGTGATATTCAAGATAACCTTAAAATAAAACATGATGTGGACATTGAAGAAATGCTCCACAAATATATTCTCATTGAACTTCAAATTAAAAGAAGACCTAACTCTCATTCAGGTTTTGGAGCAGGTACATGGAATAGCAGGCCGTGTTATAACCGCGAGTATAAGCCAACTAAGCCGGTGGACGTTAGGCCAACCGCCTCCAAACCTGAACTATACAATCCACGTGTGGACAAAGGCAAGGCTATTGACCGGCCAAGTAGGACAGGAGACATTCGTTGTTTCAAATGTCAAGGAGTTGGCCACTATGCCAATGAATGCATCAAAAAAAAGATCATGGTTCTTTTAGACAATGGCGAGTACGTGACCGATGAATAGGAAGAACCAGAGCCAGATGAACGTGTTGAGTCACTGGTCCCTGGACAACTCTTAGTAGCATGAAGATCCCTTAGTCTACACTTTAAACCAGATGAGCAAGAATATAGGGAAAATTTATTCCATTCACGTTGCCTAGTTAGAGAGAAGGTATGTAGTCTAATTATTGACGGTGGTAGTTGTACTAACGTTGCTAGTGAGACTAAGGTGCAGAAACTAGGACTTGAGTTGAGCAAGCACCCAAAGCCTTATCCATTGCAATGGCTGAATGAAACTGGTAAATTGCGTGTTACTCACCAAGTGATCGTTCCAATTGAAACTGGAAAGTATAATGATGAGGTCAAGTGTGATGTCTTACCAATGGAAACAGGGCATATCCTTTTGGGTAGACCTTGGCAGTCGGATCGCAGAGTTACCCATGATGGGTTCACTAACCGGCACCATTTTAATTTCAAAGGACGAAAGTTTACCTTGGTGTCTATGTCACCACAAGAGGTCTACCAAGACCACATCTTAGGCAACAAAAGAAGGAGATTGGACAAGCTAAAATGCCTAAGTAAAAATCCAATTTCCTTATTAATCCTGGAGAGGTTAAACGTAGTTTGACTGTGAAGTCTTCTGTTCTTATGTTTATTTTTAAAGAAAACTATCTAACGGTTACTGACCATGAGCCGGAACTTCCGAGCAAGGTGTGTCATCTCTTGCAGGAGTATGAAGATGTTTTTCTAGAAGAAAACCCTGATGGGCTACCTCTCATACATGTGATAGAACACCTGATTGATTTCTTCCCTGGAGCTCCATTACCAAACCGTCCCGCTTATCGCACAAATCCAGTCGAAAACAAGGAGATCCAAAGGCAAGTGGACAAACTGATGAGAAAAGGATTCATCCGTGAAAGCATGAGCCCTTGTGTCGTGCCAGTGGTCGTTGTCCCAAAGAAAGATCGGACATGGCGAATGTGCATTATCTGTCGTGCGGTTAATAACATCACGGTAAATTATCGTCAGCCAATTCCTAGGCTAGATGACATGTTAGATGAATTACATGGATCTAGTGTGTTTTCAATAATTGACTTGAAAAGTGGTTATCACCAAATCCGTATGAAGGAGGGTGATGAGTGGAAGACCGCTTTTAAAACTAAACATGGGCTTTATGAATGGTTAGTTATTGAAAGAATATGAGTTTAAGAGATTTGTAGAATGAGAGAATGAGAGATTAGAGATATTTAGAGAGAATAATGATTTTATTAAGAGAATGAGAATAATAGTTTCTAAGTTACAAATGAGGAGAGAGATAGTTATTTATACTAATCTAGTCTAGGCTTTTTTGGATACAAGGATTGCCTTATACATGAATGGCTACAAGGATAACATAATACTAGAATACAAACAAGCCTTAGACACTACCCTTAGACTTAGTCAACCCACACCTTTAATCAACTATTAAAGGATTTCTTCTTTTATCATTTCATCTTCATTCCAACACTCCCCCTCAAGCTTAAGACATGGGGAATGCCTAAGCTTGAAACAATGAAGCATTACCTCATTAAAAACCTAAAGAATGAAAACTTAATTGGGACAAAACATTTTCTAGGGACAAATAGTATAACACTCCATGTTTGGATCATTGTTGTTGAATGATCATAAGGCCAAGCCTTGGATAGATGGAGGCGACATTCTCCAGAGTTGTTGCCTTGGTGAACACATCAGCTAGTTTATCCTCACTCCTTGTATAACAAGGCAAGATGATTCATTTCCCAATAGCTTCTCTTACTTTGTGGCAGTCTAGTTCTATATGCTTGGTCCTTTTATAAAACACAGAGTTGGAGGCAATATGTATAGCAGTCTGATTGTCACAATGGATGGTGATAGGTTCTTCACATCTCATGGCTAAGTCTTCTAACATTTGCTTCAGCCAAATGCATTTAGTTGTAAGCTTCCTCATGAGTTTATATTATGATTCTGCACTAGAGCATAATACCACCTTTTGCTTCTTGGTTTTCCATATCACAAGGTTCCCTCCTATGAAAGTACAATAGCATGTGGTACTTCTTCTATCCTCCCTATCTTCTGCCTAATCTGCATCACAATAACCAACCACATTTGTGTTTCTATTTGTGTTTCTATTGCAACCCATCCAATGTCTCATCTTAGGACCTTGCATGTGTTGAGATACCTGATTCACAGCAAAACATAAATCTGGTCTAGTAATGGTTAGATAAATAAGCTTACCAACCATTTTCCTATAGAGCTTAAAATCATGAAAATCAATTTCCTCCTCTAGCTCCCCCTTAGTTCCGATCTTATAATCTTCTTCTACGGGTGTTTTGGCTGGTTTAGTTTCCATCATACCTGTAGAGGTTAGTAAATCTACAACATATTTTCTTTGAGATAAGAAAATACCTTCCTTGAACCTACACACCTCAATTCCTAAGAAGTATTTAAGTTCTCCTAGATCCTTAATATCAAAGACACTCTTCAAGTATTCTTTTGTAGATGCAATACCAACACTATCACTACCAGATATGATTATATCATCTACATAAATGAGAATTACGACAATACCTTCCTTACTCTTTAGTGTATAAAGAGTATGTTCAACTTCAGATATTTTGAAACCTCTATCCATCAAGGTTACACTTAGCTTATGGTACCAAACTCTTGGAGATTGTTTAAGGACATAGATGGCCTTCCTCAGCCTGAGTGTGTTGCGGGCTCCTACCTCTTCCTCTAGACCTGGTGGAGGTGACATGTATACCTCTTCTTCTAGTTTACCTTGTAAGAATGCATTCTTAACATCCATTTGCCATAACTCCCAATCAAGGTTAGTAGCAAATGAAACAACAACATTAACAGATGAAGCTTAGCTACAGGTGCAAATGTATCCCTATAATCTTCACCATATATCTGAGTAAAACCTCTAGCCACCAACCTAACTTTATATCTATCAATTTCACCATTGCTTTTGTATTTAATGGTAAAAATCCACTTAGAACTTATAGCCATTTTTACTTTAGGTAAGGTGGATGAAGCATACGTACCATTTCTTTCCATGGCTTGTTTCTCAGCTAGGATAGCTTCCCTCCATTCTTTCTTAGTCATAGCTTCCTCATGTCTTTGGAATTTGTTCCTTATCAAGACTAGAAATGAAAGCAACATGATTAGTAGGTAAGTGAGCAATATTACAAACTCCTTGGTCATGATGAACCACAACATTCCTATTGTAGAATATTGGTGGTTTTCTTTGTCTTATGCTCCTTCTTAGGACTGTAGGTGGAACTTCTTGGATAGGATCCTCCTCTTCACCTAAAACTTCAATAAGAGTATGTACATTTCTTGATCTTTTGGAAGCTGAGACTATAATTGATTCATCTCCTACTGAGTCTTGTTGTACATGCGTAGATGCCTCTCCCCCCCATGTTCAAGAGGAGGAAGGCTAGGAGAACATAAGGTACCATGCTGCGGAATGGAAAGGCCGACCGGGGTGGATGGCCATGGCCCGGCTGGCTGTACCGCGGCTCGATGGCTGGGGCTGGACACGGCTGGTACAGGCTGAGGAACAGTGACCGCGAGCTGATGAGGTGAAACTATGCCAATACGCTCCAAGAGCCTCTTCAAGTTCTCAGCTTGGTCTGATCTTGTTGTGGAGATGTCCTTGAATTGATCTCAAGTTCCTTCTTCATAGAAACCTTTGGGTTCTTGGAATTTGACATCTCTGGATACCAAGATTCTTCTAGTATCTGGATCATAACATTTGTATCCTTTCTAGATAGAAGAATACCCAATGAACATAGCTTTGGTATTCTTTGGGTCCAGCTAATTCTTTTGCTTCTTTGGAACTAATACAAAACAAACACAACCAAACACTCTTAAGTGGTCAATATTAGGTCTAGTTTTTTTAGTACCTCAAATGGAGACAAGTCATCTAGGACTTTTGTAGGAGTCCTATTAATCAAGTAATATGCAGCTACAAGAGCATCTCCCCAAAATCTTTTGGGAACTTTCATGTGGAACATCATTGTTCTCACAACTTTTATCAAATGCCTATTATTCCTTTTAGCCCCTCCATTTTGGTGTGGAGTGTAAGGACAGCTGGTTTGATGTTCAATGCCATGCTTGGCCAAGTGTTGTTGAAGTCTGGTGCTAGTGTATTCTCCTCTATTATCTGTTCTAAAGCATTTAATACTTGCATTGTATTGATTAGTAACATATGCTTGAAAATTTATAAATGCATCAAATACTCTATATTTAGAATTAAGCAAAGTGACCCAAGTATATTTGGACTTTTAATCAATAAATGTCACAAAATTGGTTTTCTCTAGATAGGAATGGAGATGTCCAAACATCAGAATGCACCAAATCAAAACAATTATCATAAGTATGCAAAGATTTCTCAAAAACAGTTTTGCAATGCTTTCCAAGTATACAAGAATCACACATATCCTTTGGCATTTTTAAACCAGGAAGTGCTCTAGGATGAGGATGTCCTAATCTAGCATGCCAAAGATCAGAATCATTACTATAAGAACTAGCATTAACATATGCTTCTAACCCAATAGCTTTAGTCATATCTTCAAGCACATACAAATCATCTCTTGTGGTTACTTTTCCAAATCTTCTACTATTCTCAATATCCTAAAAGTAGAAATCATTAGGACCAAAGATAGCTTGACAATTTAAATCAGTAGTAGCTCTTTTAACTGAAAGCAAATTAAAAGTAAAATAAGGCATGTAAAAGGTTTTTGATTTTTTATCAAATAAATTAAGTTTTCCTATGCCTTTAATTGGTACTTTAATTTCATTAGCAATGACAACATTACCTAAGGCAGGTTCTATATTCTCTAGCAATCCTAGATCACTAATCATATGGTGAGAAGCACCAGAATCAACAACCAATGATTTAGATGTATTAGGAGTGAAAGAAGTTTGAAAAGAAGAATGAAAAGTTGTACCCAACATATTTACATCATTAATTGCTTTGATAAGAGCTTCTAAATCTTATTTTGTCACAAATTCAGATGCTGAAGACATGAAACTAGTTGGAGCTAAGTGAAGAAAGGAGCTGGTACACGCCTTTGAAGGAACCGGCGTTTGGTACATGCCATGGCCGTGAGCTTGTAGTTGCGTGTGGCTGGCTGTGGGTTGTTGTGGCCGAGGAGCCCAGCTTGGCTTCAGCTCAGGATGGAGTACCCAACACTCCTTCTTTGTATGTCCACTCCTTTTGCAATGGTCACAAGTTTGTCTCCTCTTCCTAGATTCATTTGTTGTTGCTGATTTGAAGAAGCTCTTGTGTGCAGCCACCAATTCAGTTTTGTTGCCAAATAGTCCATGGGATCCTTGCTCCTTTTGGATTTGAGCACAAACATCTTCCAAGCTAGGAAGCTTATCAGACCTGAGAATATACTAAATAAGATTTGAGTAAGTAGTGTTAAAAGTTAATAGTAACCCAAACACCTTATCTTGTTCTTTCCTTTCAAGGAGAACAATTGGATCAATAGTGGCTGGCCTTAACATCTCTAGCTCAGCCCACAATGCTCTAGATGAGCCATGATGCTTTGTGAATTCTGCATCCTCCTGCTTTAATTCATTCAAAGCCTTTTTCACCTCAAAAATTCTTAAGAGGTTAGTGGTGTTTTCATACACCTTTTGCAAAGTGTCCCAAAGTTCCTTAGCATTGTCACAAAAGGAATAAGCCTCTAAGAGATCACTAGCAAGAGAGTTTTGAAGTATATAGAGTACCAACTGATCTTCTTGGTACCATTTGGCTTGAGCAGCCACAGCCTCACTAACTTCAGCAACTTCATTTTCTTCAAGGCCATTTGTATAAATGTTATTCCAAAGACCTTTACCACCCAATGTAGTTTTCATGGTCCTAGACCATAAGAGATAATTTGCTCCATGTAAAATAACTGGAGCTCTGAATATAGCTTGAATTTCCATGATTTTAGAGGCTGAGCAGGCTTGAGTTGGTCGGACTGAACTGGTCGGATGATCTGGTCGGGACTTAGGACAGCCGGTCGAAACATGGAACGGCTGGTCGGGTGTGTTCGCGTGCGTGAGCTAAGGACAGATGAGCCGGTCGCGTGCGTGAGCTCTTCTACCAGGGTCACAAAAAGCTGATCTCGTGCACTCGTGATCTTGGGACACAGTCACGGGACACGAAAACGGAACAAGGGACATGGTAATGCACGGTCGAGACATGGAAGCAGGTCATGCCTAAAGATGTGGACGCAGGCAAGATGAGGACGTGGGCACGAGGTCATGTGGGACGATGAGGAATGCTGATCTGGTCTGGTCTGGAGCAGCACACAGGGACGCCAGGGACACGTAATAAAGACCAGAAAACAGCCAGGCGCGTGCTCAATCCTTCCTCCAGGCCGCGTGTAGTTTCTTGCCAACCAAGACAACTACCTAACTTCCTTCGACTAACTTCAACCAATTTCTGCAAAAAATTTTAACCAACTCCAACCAACAAGATCAACTTATAACAGTCCTTATCCAAGCGTACAAGGTCAACAAGCACAAATTTCGAATTTTATTAATAAACCAATCCAAATATTCAAGTTTCCCTCATTTAAAGTTTGATAAGGAAATCAAGAAAATCAATCTTCAAGACTTAAACCTCTTAGATTGAAATCAAAATTTATGGAGACCCTCACAAGATATTTATCTAACTTTACAGATTCAAATATTTGAAGAAAACTAAGAAAGGATAAGAATTTTATCACCAGATTCTTGTGAGAGGATATTTCTGACGTCTTGAAGAAAAACTTCAGGAAGTTCCTTCAAGCGTAAGAGAATTAAGTTCTGCATTCTTTAAACAGAAACTAGACTCTAGGGGCTTGATTTTAGGATTTGTAAAATCACGATTTGGTGAAGATTAGACGAAGGAATGAATAGATGAACACAAAGGTTTGCGGTGGAGGCATTCGCCGAGGTCCGATGCAAGCAAATTCGTATCTTTCGATTCACGTGGCCAAATTATGTAAATCCAATTGGCGTGGCTTCAGAACTCCCCTAGGAATAATCCAAAAAAATCAGATTGTCAAAATCTGCCGTGGTGTGGCCGGAATTTGCGATCAAAGTTGACAGACGAAATAGAACTGAAAGCAGATTGTGATGAAGAAGATTTCTTCTTGATTCAAGGATTGAATGATGAATTTTACCCAGATTTGATGTAACCTGGCTCTGATACCAGGAAAGAATATGAGATTAAAAGATTTGTAGAATGAGAGAATGAGAGATTAGAGAGATTTAGAGAGAAAAATAATTTTATTAAGAGAATGAGAATAATAGTTTCTAAGTTACAAATGAGGAGAGAGATAGTTATTTATACTAATCTAGTCTAGGCTTGTTTGGATACAAGGATTGCCTTATACATGAATGACTACAAGGATAACATAATACTAGAACACAAACAAGCTTTAGACACTCTCCTTAGACTTAGTCAACCCACATCTTTAATCAACTATTAAAGGCTTTCTTTTTTCATCATTTCTTCTTCATTCGTAAAATTATGCCTTTTGGTTTAACTAATGCACCTAGCAGGTTTATGAGACTTATGAACCATGTGGTTAGAAAATTCATATGACATTTTGTTGTTGTTTATTTTAATGATATCTTGTTTTATAGTAAGTCTTTAGAAGACCATGTTCAACATTTGAAAGTGGTGATGGAAACCCTAAGAAAAGAAAGGTTATATGTTAATTTTAAAAAGTGTACTTTTTGTACATATAAACCTGTGTTTTTAGGATTTGTTATAAGTGCAGAAGTAATAAAGGATAAGGTCAAGGCAATTCGCGAATGGCCTAGTCCCAAGACCGTCAGTGAAGTTAGAAGTTTTCACGGCTTGGCAGGGTTCTATAGGCGGTTTGTCAAGAACTTTAGTACCTTGGCCACCCCATTGACTGAGATCATCAAAAAGGAGATTGGCTTTAAGTGGGAGCGTGAACAAGAAGAAGCCTTCCAGACTCCTAAAGAAAAACTGACCAATGACCCTCTTTTGGTGTTACCTAATTTTGCTAACGTTTATGAAATTGAGTGTGATGCCTCAGGAATAGGGATTGGAGTCGTTCTCATGCAGGACCAGAAGCCAGTAGCTTATTTTAGTGAGAAACTCAGTGGAGCCACACTTAACTATCTAACGTATGATAAGGAGTTTTATTCTCTTGTCTGCGCCCTTCAGACCTGGCAACACTACTTATGAACCAAGGAATTTATCATTAATACCGATCATGAGTCCTTGAAACACTGAAAAGGTCAACGGAAGCTCAATAGACGTCACACCAAGTGGATTGACTTCATAAAAACATTTCCTTATGTTATTAAATACAAGCAAGGTAAGTAAAATATTGTGGCTGACGCTCTGTCCCGAAGGTATGCTCTCTTGTCCACTCTTGAAGTAAAATTAATGGGATTTGATCACATTAAAGAATTGTATGCTACTGACCCAGACTATGGAGAAATCTATGAGTCTTTTAATCATTCTACTATAGGTTATTTCTATAAGCAGTATGGATATCTTTTCTTTGAAAACCGGCTGTGCATTCTCGGATGTTCCCTATGTGAGCTCTTTGTCAGAGAAGCACATTCAGGAGGTCTTATGTGTCATTTTGGAATATCCAAGACCTTGGCTGTTATGAAGGATCATTTTTATTTGCCACGGATGAGAAGAGATGTGGATGAATCGGTAATAGATGCCCTACCTGTAAAATGGCTAATTTTACGACTAAGCCACACGGTTTGTATACCCCCTTGCATATTCCTTACCATCTTTGGATTGATTTATCCATGGATTTTATTCTTGGCCTACCTAGGACTAGGACCAGAAAGGATTCTATATTTGTTGTGGTAGATAGATTTTTGAAAATGTCTCATTTCATAGCATGTACTAAGACTGATGATGCATCTCATATTGCTAGCTTGTTCTTTAGGGAGATAGTGAGACTTTATGGTATGCCTAGGTCTATTGTATCTGATAGGGATACAAAATTTCTTAGCTTTTTTTTAAAGATCTTGTTGTCTAAACTTGGTACTAAACTTTGCTTTTCAACGATTTGTCACCCTGAAAGTGATGGTCAGACCGAAATAGTTAACAGGACGCTAGGATCATTATTTAGGTCATTTGTTAAAAAGAATATAAAGACATGGGAGAAAATTCTGCCTCATGTAGAATTTGCATATAATCATTAGATGCATTTTGCTTCTAAGTTTTCCCATTTTCAAGTTGTTTGTGGATTTAATCATCTTTCTCCTTTGGACTTACTACCTTTGCTTTTAAGTGAAAGAACTAATCTAGATGGAGAACAGAAGGCTGAGCTGGTAAGAAGATTGCATAAGGAAGCCTGAGACAATATAGAAGCCAAGACCAAGAAATATGCAGAAGGGGCTAATAAAAACCGAAAAAGTTGGTTTTCAAACCAGGGGATCAAGTTTGGATCCATCTAAGAAAGGAACGCTTTCTACATGAAAGGTGGTCCAAATTGTTGCCTCGGATGGACGACCCTTTCACCGTTACTAAGCGTATCAATGACAACGCATATGAACTGGATTTGCGAGGTAAGTATACGATCAGTACTAGTTTTAATAGTACTGACTTGTTTCCTTATGTTTCAGATGATTTGGATTTGAAGACAAATCCTCTTCAAGAGGACGGGGATGATGTGACCAAGGACGAAGAGGAGGATTTGAGGACAACCGTGACGGACGTGGAGCACGACCGAGGCACGAACGACACAATTGCAACGAACGTGGAGTATGACTGAGGCACGAACAGCACGACCGCAACAGATGATGGACACGACCCAGGCACGAACGTAGATCTTGTCTCGGTTGAGGTTCTGGACCAACCGGACGTTAACCCACGTACATACCAAGAAGACGACCGTACCTCGACTAAGTCCCGACCAGGCCTCTTATTCCTTCGGTTTGTTTTTGTCCCAATGGGTTTTGCCACCAAATTTTTTTACTGAGGCTTTAAAAGAGGTTCTAGATGTGTAATACTTAGGCCCATAGTTTGTATTGAATTTGGACTTTATTTTTGGCCCAGCCCATTATTTTAAATTTTTGTCTTAGGCGTGTTTTATTTGGGAATTGTAATCAAAATGATGTAAATATGGTTAAGGCGTGTGTGGGGATTTGAGCTCATCATGCAAGGTTCTGACCACCTTTGACCACCTGGTGCGACCTGGAACGATCAAGACTCTCATGAGACGCAAGAAGACCTAAGCTCAACAGAAGAAAAGAGTGGGGAGGAAGGTTCTTAGAGCAAGGAAGAAAAGGAGAACCGGACCGGACCGGCAGGCGCAAATCACAGGTGCTTGACCGACCCAACCGGCGTGAATCACATACGCTCGACAGGCCCGACCAGCAAGGATCAAGGTTACCTCTCCAGCACGAACCAAGGTGGTACGGCCGAAGAACCCGGCGAGAACAAAGGCGGCACGAACGAGGAACCTGGCGCAGTTCCGGAAGGCCCAACCGACATGACCGGCACGGTTCGGAGAAGCACGACTGGCACGGCAGGCGCGGAATGAAGAGGAACTTCCGGCGCGGTTCACAGCACCATAGACGACATGACCCAGGCTCGACCCAAGAACCTGCAAAACAAAGATGAAGTAAATGAAGAACAAGGGTTCAGTATAAGGCCAGAAGAAGAAATAGATTGTATGGCCCTAGCCCAGACCCAAGAAGATAAAGATTTATGGCTTGGCCCATTAACAAGATCCAGGAGCAAAGGACGAAGAAATGCCCTTTATGCCTTAGAGAAATTTGCTGGATCAAGGGAGGTAGAGAATAAAATTAAACCAACCAATTGGTTTAATTTGTTTATTTGTTTGTAATTAGTCATTAAAATTAAACCATGAAGTTAGTTAGGATAGATTAAACAAGATATATCATTCTAGTATATTTTTTTTAGGATTATATTATACTAGATAGAATATTCTATTCTAGGCATCATCTTAGGTTTTTCTGCCTATAAAAAGGCATTTACCCCCATTGTAAATGACAAACATACGATTTTTAATATTAAACCTAAAGAACTTTTGTTTGTTCTTCCTCTTTGCTTTCTCTGTTCAGCCTAAGAACATTAAATCCTAATCACTAAAGGGTAGAGTAATCTACTGTGATCTTCCATAGCTTTAAAGTAGGGTGAACCTGTGCTATTGGAATTGTCAGACCATTCTCTAAAGGCCACCACTAACCCTAATAACAAGCCGCCACCAACAAGGAAAGCTAGTAGCCTCCTATATCACCAAAACCACCTCCTTCAAGTCGATCATATAGTTTTAAAACAACCAGGGCCGCACCAAATGGTATCAGAGCCTCTTGAAGGCTAGGGTTTGTTGAAATCACTTTGATTTCAAACCATATCACCCCACCATCAATTTATTTTCATTTTTTTGTTTCATGAACAATTCTTCTTTTTTTATCTTTTGTAAGTTAGTTGAGCCTCTCCTGAATTACAAAATGATCCAAAAAAATGATCTATAAAAAAAAAAACCGAAATCAGAAAAAAAGAAAAAAAAAACAGAAGAGAAACCTTGCTAGGAGAAAGTTGATCAGCTGACAAAAAATTTTTGCAATCTTTCTATCTTAAGTTATAGTAGGTTATAGCTCTAGATCTTAGGTGATTGGGTTTTGATCTATTCTGAACTTTTGGGAATAACAAGAGGATTAACTACTGAGAGACCACAAAAAAAAGTGAGAGAGAGATTTTTATCTAACAGTTTGTTAAGTTGTTTCAGGAGAAGGATCCACATGATCCCATAGGTTTGATCGATTGCAGATGGAGGACATGATGGACGAGATTATCAGAAGGCTTCAAGCCACCTTTAAAGATAAATCTAAGCAAGCTAATGAATTTTTCTATGATGTTGATCCCCTTGCAGGTCGACCAGTTTACGGAGGAAGACCAACCAGAGGAGGAGGGCACTTTGGGAGAGGCGTCAGACTGAGAGCTAGACAAGGTGTCAGGCTCAGAGGAGAAGAAGAAGGATCACAAGACTACTCAAATGATAGTGGTGTGGGCTCTCAAGCTGCAGGAGACCAACGCCAATACCACCATGATCCTAGACCAGATAACAACCTTAGAGGACTCAAACTTAGAATTACATCCTTCTCAGGAAAGAATAATCTTGATAATTACCTAGAATGGGAAAAGAAGATTGAGATAGTTTTCAGCTGTCAAAACTATTCTGAAGAGAAGAATGTGAAGATAGCAGCAACCAAATTCGATGGTTATGCCGTCAATTTGTGGGAACAGATTGCCACAACCAGAAGGCGCAATGGCGAACCTCAAATCACTTTTTGGTTTGAGATGAAAACAATGATGAGGAAAATATTTGTTCCAATTCACTATGGGAGGGATCTACATCAAAAACTAAGAAGATTAAAACAAGGTTCTAAGAGTGTGGAGGACTATCATCAGGAGATAGAAATTCTAATGGTCAAGGCTGAGATTGATGAGACAATGAAAGCTACCATGGCCAGATTTCAAGGAGGCCTCAATAGAGAAATCAAAGATCGATTGGAACTACAAGAGTATGAGGATATGAATGAATTACTACATAAGGCAATTCTCATTGAACAACAAAACAAAAGGAGAAGTAACTCAAGGACACCGTTCTTATCATCCTCTAAGCCACCATATGGTAAAGAAGAAAGAGGAGGGGGATCAATGTTTAAAACGCCTACAAAGGCCATGGAACACACGCCATCAAGCTCCACCACACGTGAGGACAAGGGCAAAGGACTACCAACCACAACACCTTCAGCAACAAGGAACAGAAACATTAAATGCTTCAGGTGCCAAGGATTTGGTCACTATGATAATGAATGTTCTAACAAAAAAGTTATGCTTATCTTAGACAATGGAGATATGACATCAGAACATGACCAATCAGACAAAGAGAGAGTAGCTTACCCTGTCCAAGGACAACTATTGGTGACTAGGAGAACCTTGAGCGCACAACCTAAGGTGCAGGAACAAAGGGAGAACTTGTTCCATACTCGATGCCTCATTCAGGAGAAGGTATCTAGCTTGATCATAGAAGGAGGAAGTTGTACCAACGTGGCCAGCCAAGACCTTGTGGATGGGCTTAACTTAGCTATCCACAAACATCCTAAACCATATAAGCTGCAATGGCTCAATGAGGAAAGAGAGATGAAAGTGACAGAACAAGTGGAAATACCCTTAAACATTGGCAAATATCAAGATAAGAATACATGTGACATGTTACCCATGGAAGCCAGTCACAGATTATTGGGAAGACCTTGGCAATATGACAAGAGAGCGATCCATGACGGATTTACCAATAGACACTCTTTCAACCACAAAGGAAAACAACTCAGATTAGTGCCGCTCATACCCCCAGGAGGTGCACCATGATCAGCTCCACTTAAAGCAGAGGAGAGAAGAAACAAAGGCAGTAAACAAGGAGGTTCACATCGAGAGCCATGCTAAGGTAAGTCACTATAGTCTTTTTGCTACTCCTAGTGATGTCAAGCATGCCTTAAATGATCAACAATGCATGATGTTGCTAGTTTGCAAAGAATTGTTAATTAATAGTACTAACTTGACTCCGGAAATGCCGAGAGAGATTGAGATTCTTTTGCAAGAATACAGGGATGTTTTTTCAGAAGATCAATCAGTACGATTACCTCCTTTCATAGGTATAGAACACCAAATTGACTTGTACCAGGCGTCACTCTTTCAAATAGGCCGGCATATAGGACCAATCCTATGGAGACAAAGAAACTTCAGAAACAAGTCAATTAGCTCTTGGAAAAGGGGCACATCTGTGAGAGCTTGATCTCATGTGCAGTACCGGTTCTGCTTGTACCCAAGAAGGATGGAAGTTGGCGCATGTGTGTTGATTGCAGGGCCATAAACAAAATCACAGTTAAGTATTGACACCTTATCCCTTGCTTGGATGATATGCTTGATGAGTTATATGGATCATGCATATTTTCTAAAATTGATTTGAAAAGTGGATACCACCAGATTAGAATGAAAGAAGGTGATGAATGGAAAACTGCTTTTAAGACTAAATTTGGATTGTATGAGTGGTTAGTTATGCTTTTTGGCTTATCAATGCACCTAGTACTTTCATGAGATTAATTAACCATGTCTTAAAAGCTTACATTGGACGTTTTGTAGTGGTATACTTTGATGATATCTTGATTTATAGTAAGACCATGAAAGAATACCTTGATCACCTTAGACATGTCTTGGATGTTTTGATAAAGGAAAACTTGTATGCAAACAGAAAGAAATGTTCTTTTGGAACAGATAACTATGTATTTTTAGGTTTTGTTGTTACTTCTCAAGGTATACAGGTCGACAAAGAGAAAGTGAAGGCTATTAGGGAGTGGCCCACGCCTAAAAACATTCGAGAGGTGAGAAGTTTCCATAGACTTGCTGAATTTTATCGAAGATTTGTGAAGGACTTCAGCACTATTGCAGCACCACTCACAAAAGTGGTCAAAAAATCCGTAGGATTCACTTGGGGACCGGCCCAAGCAGAGGCATTTGAGCTGCTGAAAGGGAAGTTGACCAATGCTCATTAACTTGTACTACCAGACTTTTCTAAAAAAATTGAAACTGAATGTGATGCATCTGGAGTTGGAATTGGTGCTGTTTTAATGCAGGAAAGGAGACCCATAGCCTTTTTCAGTGAGAAGCTAGAACAACAGAAGTTGAATAAAAGGCATGCACGATGGGTTGAATTCATTGAGACCTTTTCTTATGTTATTCATTACAAGCAAGGTAAGGAGAACATTGTAGCAGATGCTCTTTCAAGGAGGTATGCTCTCTTATCATCTATGGAAACGAAACTACTAGGTTTTGAACATCTAAATTCTTGTTACGCTAATGATCCTGACTTTGGAGAACTGTACAAGGAAACTAGCAATCATGCCCAGGGACGTTTTTATCAATTCAAGGGATTCTTGTTTTGTGATAGCCAAATTTGTATACCATGTAGGACAGTCAGGGAGTTGTACGTTAGGGAAGCTCATGGGGGCGGCTTAATGGGACACTTTGGTGTCGCCAAAACTTTATCGACATTACAAGAGCACTTCTACTGGCCCAGCATGAAGAAGGACATGGAGAAGGTCTGCTCCAACTGTGTCGAATGCAAGCAAGCTAAGTCCAAGGTACAACCCAAAGGTTTGTATACCCCCGTTACCTATTCCTGATCGGCCTTGGGTAGATATTTCTATGGACTTTGTATTAGGATTGCCTATAACTAGGAAAGGAAGTGACAATATCTTTGTAATAGTTGATAGGTTTTCTAAAATGACTCATTTAATATCTTGTCATAAAACAGATGATGCAGTTTTAGTAGCTGACTTGTTCTTTAGGGAGGTTGTTAGATTACATGGAACGCCTAGGACAATTGTATCAGACAGGGATTCTAAATTTCTTAGTCACTTTTGGAGGACCCTTTGGGGAAAGCTAGGTACTAGGTTGTTGTTTTCCACAACTTGTCACCCTCAAACTGATGGCCAAACAGAGTCAGTAAATAGAACCCTATCTACCCTTTTAAGAGCCATAATTAAAAAGAACATTAGGACTTGGGAGGATTGTTTACCTCATATCGAATTTGCTTACACTAGATCAGTGCATTCAGCTATGAAACTCACCCCTTTTCAGGTTGTGTATGGTTTTAACCCATTGTCCCTTTAGATTTAATTGCTTTGCCTTTGAAATAACAGACTAACCTTGATGACCAAAAGAAAGCCGAGTTTGAGTCTTTGCATGAGCAGGTTAAGAAAAATATTGAATAAAGAACTAAAATGTATGCCAGAAAGAAGAACAAAGGCCGAAAGGAAATGATACTAGAATCTGGTGATCTCGTGTGGATTCATTTAAAGAATGACAGATTTCCAAGTGAAAGAAAGTCAAAGTTGATGCCCATAGTGGATGGACCATTCCTAGTCCTGAAAAGAATCAGCTACAATGTTTATCAGATAGATCTTCAAGGTAAGTATGCTATAAATTCTACCTTTAATGTGTCTTATTTAATTCCTTTTGTGGCAGATAAATTGGATTTGAGGTCAAATCTTTTTAAAGGAGGATGGGATGGTGCGACCTGGAACAATCAAGACTCTCATGAGACGCAAGAAGACCTGAGCTCAACAAGAAGAGAGTGGGAAAGAAGGTTCCCAGACCGAGGAAGAAAAGGAGAACCGGACAGGACCGGCCGGAGCGAATCACGTGTGCTTGACCGACCTAACCGGTGTGAATCACGGCCGCTTGACCGGCCCGACCAGCATGGATCAAGGTTGCCTCTCCAGCACAGACCAAGGTGGCACGGCCGAAGAACCCGGCGAGAACCAAGGCGTCACAAATGAGGAACATGGCATGGTTCAGGAAGGCCCGACCGGCACAACCGGCGCGGTTCAGGGAAGCACCACCGACACAGCCGGCGCAGGAAGAGGAGGAACATCCGACCCGGTTCACGGCACTACAGATGGCACAGCCCAGGCTCGACCCAAGAACCTGCAAAACAAAGATGAAGTAAAGAATCAGCTACAATGCTTATCAGATAGATCTCCAAGGTAAGTATGCTATAAATTCTACCTTTAATGTGTCTTATTTAATTAGTTTTGTGGCAGTTAAATTGGATTTGAGGTCAAATCCTTTTAAAGGAGGAGGAGATGGTGCGACCTGGAACAATCAAGATTCTCATGAGACGCAAGAGGACCTGAGCTCAACAAGAAGAGAGTGGGAAGGAAGGTTCCCAGAGCGAGGAAGAAAAGGAGAACCGGACCGGACCGGCCGGAGCGAATAACAGACGCTTGACCGACCTAACCGGTGTGAATCACGGCCGCTTGACCAGCCCGAACAGCAAGGATTAAGGTTGCCTCTCCAGCACGGACCAAGGTGGCACGGCCAAAGAACCAGGCGAGAACCAAGGCGGCACGAACGAGGAACATGGCATGGTTTAGGAAGGCCTGACCGGCACAACCGGCGCGGTTCAGGGAAGCACGACCGACACAGCCGGCGCGGGACGAAGAGGAACATCCGACGCGGTTCACGACACCACAGACGGCACAGCCCAGACTCGACCCAAGAACCTGCAAAACAAAGATGAAGTAAACCATATTTATGGCTTGGCCCATTAACAAGATCCATGAGCAAAGCACAAAGAAAAGCCATTTATCTCTTAGAGAAAATCTCTGGATCAAGGGAGGGAGAAAATAAAATTAAACCAACCAATTAGTTTAATTTATTTATTGGTTTGTAATTAATCATTAAACTTAAATCAGAGAGTTAGTTATGATAAATTAAACAAGATATATCATTCTGGTATATTCTTTGAGGATTATATTAGACTAGATAGAATATTCTATTATAGGCATAATCTTGTTAGTATTTTCTGCCTATAAAAAGGCATTCACCCCCATTGTAAATGACACACACACAATTTTTAATATTAAACCTAAAGAACTTTTGTTTGTTCTTTCTCTTTGCTTTCTCTGTTCAGCCTAAGAACATTAAATCATAATCACTAAAGGGTAGAGTAACAAGCCGCCGCTAACCCTAGTAACAATGTTCTTGTTAGAATTTTCTGCCTATAAAAAGGCATTCACCCCCATTGTAAATGACACACACGATTTTTAATATTAAACCTAAAGAACTTTTGCTTGTTCTTCCTCTTTGCTTTCTCTGGTCAGCCTAAGAACATTGAATCCTAATCACTAAAGGGTAGAGTAATCTACTTTGATCTTCCATAGCTCCAAAGCAGAGTGAACATGTGCTATTGGAATTGTTAGACCATTCTCTAAAGGCCACCACCAACCCTAATAACAAGCCGCCGCCAACAAGGAGAGCTAGTAGCCTCCTCTATCGCCAAAACCACCTCCTTTAAGTCGATCCTTTGATTTTAAAACAACCAGGGCTGCACCACCACCGCCCTTCTCTGTCTTTTTAAGCTCGGCCGGCTGCACATTGTAAACCTTTTTCTCTCATCGAGTTTTCTAATTAAAAAAGTTTTTTTGCTTCTTAGTATTCGATCATTGTGAGTAGTCTCTGACTAGTCTCCTTGTAGAAACTCCCTCTGGTGTGTAATATCCTTAGGCCTTTCTACAAAACTCTTGGTTCAAGACGGTGTGTCATATCTTCTTTGTTCCAAGCCGACTTCACCAAGCCGTTGCCTTAAATTGGTGTAGAATTCCCCTTTCAATTCTCAACCTCCCATCATATCCGCCTTCCCTAGTGTCATGACCACTTAAAATCTCATTCTTCCATTTTTCTTTCACCTCGGACAAACCTGTTGCTGATCGTGGGTTGTGAACCTCCCTAGGTTCACATCAGTTTGGTATGAATGTGGTACATCTAAAAAAGATCGGTTCCTAAACCTAAGTAGTTTGGGTTTCGGGTTCGATTCGGCTAACTCGAATTAAACCCAAGTAAATCAAATATTATATTTTATTAGGATTTTTCTTTTTTCCTTCTTCCGGTTTTCTTCGATCGGGATTTTTCAGTTTGGGTAGTTCAACTAGGAACGGAACCCAATAAGTATATGGGTATAAAATGGGACTTAAAATATAGTACTAGAACCGAACTAAACCCGATATGTACTGAAACAAACCCACACCGAACCCGAACCGAAACAGAGAATTATCCGAATGGTTCCTAGACCTCTAAATCTGAAATACTCGATATCCGATATACTCGAACGGAATCTGAACCAAAACCCAAATGCCCAGGCCTGTTTGGCGCCAACTTCAAGCTCAAGTGTCATATTTGACCAGAAAAATGAGGGGTCATTCAAATGTTATTTTATATTGAATTTATGTTATTTTGACTCAATGATTCGCTTATTTAAAGGCCAAAAACTTTCCAAAATAAGATCATCTTTTTTTTGTCAATTTGACATTTTAAAAAGTGGATCTCTTTTGTTATTCTGGAACAAACTTGTTGCTTGGTGAGTCATATCCAATCAACACCCTTTTCAGTCGTTTGTATGTGTCATATCATAGGACTAAAGAGGTATAGAATATCAAGAGTCTTCTGCTACTTTTGTGTGACCTAACGATCCACCCACTTGGCCGTGAAGTTAGTAACTTATAAACCAAGCCTATCCCCGTCTCGCCAACTTATAGAGTTTCTTTCTTGGGAAGATTACATCACATTTAAACACATGTATCGAACTTAAACATAAAAGTCAAATTGATCAACTGTTGTGGCATCAACAACTTTATCTAGCAACCTAAAATTCTAAACTGTTTTTTGAACCTAGAATAACAGGTTTGATTTGTTCACAATTCGCCTTTACATCAACTGTCATTGACTAAGGATAAATCGCTCATCTACACTCTTTATAACAACCTATTACGTCTTTGCTGAATGTATTAAAACTAGAATCTGATATTAAGTGATAAATTCAATCAACATTAAGATCAATTTAGATGAAGAGAATCGATTGATAAAGCCTTATCTATGTTTAGTTTATTTACTCATGAATCTCTTCGAAACCCTTAACCTAACTAGAGAACTACTAAGACATAGAAACAAAACACAACAAGATATGTATAAGAATCCATGAATGAAATAGATACATAAACAAAAGAGGTTCATAAATCTTCTCAAAGATTGTAGAGATTCTTCCTCCTAATCTCACAAAATGCTAAAACTCTTTGAATGTTGTGTAAAGCTCTTTATAAAAAATGATGTCCCTCAATAGAAAATGTAGAAAATTATTATATTCTAGGTCTACAAGACAACTGGCTAAGATTTTGTAGATTAGGTCTGTAAATTGAAATTTTTTCACTTTTTACTGATCAGGTCGGCAGCTACTGCTCCATAGACTGGAGTGCACCTGGAGCAACCTCTTTGCTTTTTGGGTTGTTCCATCTCGCCTGTAACTTGTTGAATGGTGATCAAGGGATCAATCGTTCCCGTATACGGATCGATCGATCCTTCACACCATAAAATTTGCAAGAAGTTACGAGATCGATCAATCCTGTGTAAGATCGATCGATCCCTTAAAAACAGAGTCTAAAGTCATGTCTTTTGGTGAAGAAGTGTGTTTCTTCACATGTGTCTGTCTACAATCTATTTAAACAATGTTTGTACAACATTTATGAAGTATGTGTGTTATTTTCAACAACACTAAGTGTTATTCTCACAAAAGTTAAAAACAAATAATCAAAAACTCAGAAGAGAGAAACAGAGTAACATTGTCTTTCTGCAATAACTAACATGGTATCAGAGCTAGGTGAGGCAACAATTCACCAAGTCATTCCAACTTTCAATGGAGAGGCTTATGGTTTTTGGAATATCAAGATGAAGACTTACTTAAAAACCAGAAAGCTATGGACAGTGGTGGAGGAAGGAGTTCCAGAGGAACCAATTCCTGGAGATCACAGTCCAAAAACTGTTATATCTAGAACTTGGTGGGAGGAAGCATGTACTAAAGATATGATGGCACTTCATATCCTTCAAACTGCAGTCTCAGACACAATATTTCTGAGAATTGCACCTGCAATAAGTGCAGAAGAAGCATGAAATATCTTGGAAATATAGTTTCCAAGGAAGTTCTCAAGTGAGAATGATCAATCTTCAGACCCTGCAAGGAGAATATGAGAATCTGAAGATGGAAGATAGTGGAAGCATAATTGATTTCACTACTAAGTTGGTTAATCTGAGTAACCAACTAAAGATTCGTGGTGAAGAGAATACGGATTACCTGCTGGTGCAAAAGATCCTCATCTCCTTACCAGAGAAATTTGACAGCATTGTGGTTGTACTTGAACAGAAAAGAGATCTCTCAACAGTTTCTGTAACAGAGATAGTGAGAACTCTAAAGGCGCATGAGAAGCGTTTGAGTTTCAGAGAAGAACATACCAATGAGGGTGCTTTCTATGGAGAGAAGTTTGTTTCAAAAGGAGGAAACAAACAGAAGCACAAACGTCATGAGAAGACCAAAAAATGGTGTGGCTTGTGTAAGAAAGACAATCACAATGAGGTAGATTGTTGGAAGAAGAAAAACAGAAACAATTCACAAATGATTGTGAAGAATGAGAGAAAGTGTTATGTATGTGACAAACCTGGTCACATAGCCAAATATTGCAGACTCAAAAGAAATGATCAAGCATATTTGAGTCTAGAAGAAACTGAAGAAGATGCAAAAGCAAGTCATATGCTATTCAGTGCCATAGAAGAAGAAAAATCTGCAAAAATAAGTGATCAAACATGGCTTATTGACAGCGGTTGCACAAACCACATGTCAAATGAAGAAAGATATTTCATCAACTTAGATTGCAGTAATAAGACAAATATCAGAGTGGGTAATGGTCAGTTGATCATGTCAGAAGGAAGAGGAGACATTCAAGTACCCATAAACAGAGGAGTACACACGATAAAAGAAGTTTTTCTAGTACCATGTCTAGCAAGAAACTTGCTCAGTGTTTCTCAAATGATATCAAATGGTTATCGAGTTACATTTGAAGATGACAAATGTAACATTCAATATGCAAAAGGAATGAAAATTCTGGAGATAAAAATGAAGAACAAAATCTTTCCAATCAAATGGAAACCTGTAAAAGAAGAAACTCATAGGGCTGTTGCAGAGAAAAAAAGAGAAATCTGATATGTGGCACAAGAGGCTTGGTCATGTGAGTCATGACAAGATAGAGATGATGGAGAAGGAGGAATCAGTGGAGGATTTTCCCAAGTTCAGAGTGAATAAAAATATTTGCAAGTCATGTGAATTGGGAAAACAATCAAGGAGGAATTTTCCAAAGATATCTCAGAGCAAAACATGCAATGCTCTAAACCTTATACATTCTGATGTTTGACCAATGCAAACAAAATCAATGAATGGAAGTATATATTTTCTGACATTCATTGATGATTACTCAAGAATAATATGGGTGTACTTCATGAAGGATAAGAGTGAAATATTAACAAAGTTCAGGATCTTCAAGTCATATGTGGAGAATCAATATGGAAATCACATCAAGAGAATAAGATCTAATGGAGGAGGAGAATCCATCTCAAAGAAATTCAACAAAGTCTGTCAAGAGAAAGGGATTAAGCACGAAGTAACAACACCATACTCTCCTCAATAGAATAGTGTTGCAGAGAGGAAGAATCGGTCCCTCATGGAAATGGCACGAACTTTGCTAAAGGAAAAACAATTGCCAATTCAGTTTTGGGCAGAAGCAGTGGCAACATCTGTTTATCTGCAAAATAGAGTACCAACAAAGGCATTAGAGAAAGGAGTAACTCCATTGGAAGTATGGAGCATAAGCAAACCAAGTGTGAAACAGAAAATATTTGGATGTGTATGCTATGTACATATTCCAGTTGATAAGAGAAGAAAACTTGATGATAAGGCAAAAGAGGGGATATTCATTGGCTACAGCAATGAATCAAAAGGATACAGAGTTTATCTACTTGAAAACAAGAAGGTTGAAGTGTCAAGAGATGTCACATTTGACGAAGACAAAGCTTGGAATTGAGAGAAGAAAAAATCTCAGAAGGTAATGATCTCACCACTTCAAATCAAAACCAGAGAATATCAAAGAAATCATGAAAGAGTTTTTGACTTAAACTCACAAGTTAATAATGTGAGTGAAGCGTTTGATCGATTACATATCTCAAACAGAGGAAGGCAAGAGAATGTAGAGACATCAGTTGGTCCAAGGGGATTGAGATCAATCAATGATCTAATGCAACAAACATAAGTTGTTGCAGATATGGCACAAATCCAAGAAATGTGTCTAATGATGGCTGAAGAACCACAAGCTCTCGAGGAAGCCTTGAACAACAGAGAATGAGTTAAGACAATGGAAGAAGAGTTAAGAATGATCAAGAAGAACAACACTTGGAAAGAAGTAGAAAAACCAAATAACAAAAATGTCATAAGTGTTAAATGGATCTTTCGCTTAAAAACAAATGCAAATGGTTAAACAATCAAGCACAAGGCTAGATTGGTAGCCAGAGGGTTCACACAAGAGTATGGAGTAGATTATCTAGAAACATTTGTTCATGTTTCAAGATATGATACCATAAGAACTATTATGGCAATTGCAACACAAATCAAATGGAAGTTATTCCAAATGGATGTGAAGAATACATTTCTGAATGGAGATCTTGAAGAAGAGATCTATATAGAGCAACCACCTGGCTTTATAAAAAAAGGAGAAGAAGAGAAAGTTCTCAAACTTCACAAAGCACTATATGGGCTTAAACAAGCACCTAGAGCATGGTATGCACGAATTGATGGCTACTTTACATCAAATGTTCTTGTAAGGAGTTTCAATGATCCTGCATTATATGTGAAGAAGGATTTAAGAAGCATTTTGGTGGTGAGTCTATATGTGAATGATATAATCATCACATGGAGCAACTTGGAGAAGATTAATGAATTTAAGGAAGAGATGAAGAGTGAATTTGAAATAACTGATCTGGGAGAACCCATTTATTTTCTGGGTATGGAGATTATTCAAAATGAAGATGGCATCTTTCTGCATCAGGAGAAGTATGCAAAGAAGCTGTTAAGAAAATTTGGGATGGAAGATTGCAAGAGTGTGTCTACACCATTGGATCCTCACATCAAATCAAAAGAAAAAGAATTAAAAGAGGACTATGAATATGTTACTAGATACAGAAGCATGATTGGAGGAATCCTTTATCTGTGTGCTTCTAGACCTGACATCATGTATGCGAGTTCATACATTTATCGCTACATGAGTGCACCATTGAAGAAACATCTTCAAGAAGTCAAACGTGTTCTAAGGTATATCAAAGGTACTTTGGCATATGGTATTAAATTCAGTAAAGTGCAAGAACCATAGTTGGTGGCATTTTCATACAGTGATTGGGGAGGATCAAAAGAAGATAGGAAGAGCACAAGTGGGTATGCCTTCACGCTTGGTTTAGGAGTATTTTGTTGGAACTCAAGCAAACAGAAGATTGTGACTGCAGAAGCTGAGTATATTGCGGTTTGTTCTGCTGCAAACCAAACAATATGGTTGCAAAGACTTTTCAAAGAAATGGGGTTTGAATCAGAAGAAGGAGTGAAGATCTTTTGTGATAACAAGTCAGTAATCGCAATAGGGAAGATTCCTGTTCAACATCGCAAAACAAATCACATTGAAATCAAGTATCACTTTGTTAGAGAAGCAGAAAAAAGAGAAGAAGATCAAGCTTGAGTATTGTCCAAGAGAAATTCAAATTGCTGATATTTTCACAAAATCTTTAAGTGTTACAACGTTTGAAGCATTACGTGAAGAACTTGGTGTGAAGACTATTGATCAAGGAGGAGTGTTGAATGGTGATCAAGGGATCGATCGTTCCCGTATACGGATCGATCAATCCTTCACACCATGAAATTTGCAAGAAGTTACGGGATCGATCGATCCTGTGTAAGATCGATCGATCCCATAAAAAACAGAGTCTAAAGTCATGTCTGTTGGTGAAGAAGTGTGTTTCTTCACATGTGTATGTCTACAATCTATTTAAACAATGTTTGTACGAGATTTATGAAGTATGTGTGTTATTTTCAACAACACTAAGTGTTATTCTCACAAAAGTTGAGAACAAATAATCATAAACTCAGAAGAAATAAACAGAATAACATATGTTCTTGTTGTCCGTTCATAACAAGTCATTGCCTTTCTGCAATGGCTAACAGAACTACTCCTTTGTGTGTGAATTTTGGTTCTCTTTACTCTATTTTGACACTATTTGTTCTAAATGATTTACAAGCTTCAATCTTCATTCAAAGCGTCCTTTAGACCTAAATCATGATTTGATAAAGACTAAAACAACTCGACGGCTCGAAAACAACCGTTAAAATCCATCAAAAATGCATTATATCAATTATATTACGTTAAAATGTTTTTGAAATTAGATTTCCAATGGATATCAATTGAAGATTGAATCAAATCCACAATAAAGCATATAAGATCTCTTTTGATCCACTGCATCAGAATCCCTCAAGTTCCATTTTCATCTCCGATCTTCTCGTAATTGCAAAAAGGATTTGAAGATCGCCTCGGATTGTCGAATCCCACCAAATCAGGAACACCGAATGAACACCATGGATACCACAAAGCAAAGACCGATTGAGATCCCAATTAACAATATGTGTATCGAACTGAATCAGGAGCACCAAATAAACACCATGGAAACCACAAAACAAACACCCAATGAGATCTCGATCATCGATTTGCATATTGAATCTAAATTGCTATTTCGATCGTAGTTGTCACGATCGAGTGATTTATGTTTATGTTTAGGTTCAAGATTCTCTCAAAACCACCTAATTGTAAAAAATGGTTTATTTTTGTTCTTATAATAATTTTACATTCGATACTCAAATACTCCATATATACATGTAGATAAGACGATCTTCTTGTGCATGTCGTATCCAAAGGAAATGAATATATGCTCATAATTACTAGAAATAATAATATTCTCTAGCGTGGGCCTTTTCAAATGATTCCAAATAAGAAAGAAACACAAATCACCTCAAATTTCTTATGATTATTATATCTTCATCGTGCCCTCAGTATCTCCCCAACTTGATCGCCCAACCATTTTTCATCATTGTTTTTAAAATGCATACACGTACGTATATATTTGTGTATATTATTGAGCATTAATTCATTTTGAGATGTTGTTTTTTGGTAAAGTGTTAATAAGATATATAACGCCCAATGAAAAGTAGTTTCGATTCATATATTAATCAAACTTAACGTAGTAGGACCGTCTCGCCTGGTTAATAATGACATATTATCCGATTTCCACATTTTTGCTTTATATAAACTTTCAATAGAAATCATTTCACCAATTAGTAGAAGAAATATTCAAACTTGTAGTACTTTTCAATTTTGCTGCAATGACTCGATGTCCATTGACATTTATCAAAGAAAAGAAAGTTGACCATTCTCCTCTAACATGTAAGCTTAGTGAGCACTGTCTACTTCCACTGTTTCATTTTTTTAAAAATATCATTTCTAAATTTCATTAATAAATCGTTACAAAAGGATTTAAGCAGGTTACCTAACCAAACTTACAAAACACCGTATGGGCAATGACTTACAAGAACCCTAAGCCTAAAAAAACAACAATTTTTAGATATTTGGCTCACGAGTGGCTATTAAAATATATGGTCCATATTTCATGCAGATGAACTTTCGAATTTATTTTGTATTCAAACGCTGCTTTACATTTGAAACAGAATACCCATTAAAAAAACAAATTGCGTTACCAACATAATCATGTTTGAGATAATGACGTGCGGCAGATGTGTAAGGAAGTAGGATACTAATATTGGATACGTTATAAATTACAAGAATATTTAACTTGTTGCTTAATCTTGGATTAATATGTAATTCAGTCCGGACCGGTATCTCCCAAGATTATAAAAAATAGGTTACACCTGATACTTAAGAAGTAGGAAGTGATTTCTCATCCCAGACACAACCTCAAAGACAACACTGGTTTCTCTTTCGGTTCTAAGCGTTTACACGATTTAAAATATGTATAAAGCAAGTACAAATAAATTTTAAAATAAAGTTACACCGAGTTAATAAAGTTACACTATTATTTTAACCTAAAAACTAACTTTTACATAGTTTGACTTTTAATATATGGCAAAATGGGTACAAAAGTGGTTCTAATAGATGAGTATTTTGTTATATATCTCGACAATCTAATTTGGTCTTACAGAAGAATTGATTAATAAATGGTGAAAATTCAAACTTTCTGTGGAAAAAAATATACTAAGTTGACTTATTTTGGCATTTCATTGATAAAATCGCCTTATCTTAAAGTTTACTGAATTCAGAAAATTTGAAGAAATATTACCCGCTAGAAAAATATATATAAATAATTTTTGATGAGTTTGCTAATATTATATATCTCCCTATATACCTATAATCTTTTCATAAAAGTTTCCATTAATAATACGAACAAGCAGAAAATTAGTGTACGTTTGAGTTCTGGTATAGCACAACTTCGTGCCCTCTACGGAAGCTACGTTAAGTTGATGTATGAGTGTATAACCCGAGAGTTTTATCTATTTTAGACTATTCAAAAAAAAAAAATTTTTAGAGAATATTAATTTTTGTACCAGTGACTTAGTACTACTCACATCATTCACATAATAACACTGTATATATACAATAGTAGCTACTGAAAAGATGCATAACGTTTATCCATTTTAAAAGCCTAATCTGAATAATAATCACATGATATGTGTTTCTAAACTGAAATATATAGTAAGAAAAAATCCAAGATTTGTTATAGAAAAAACCATCATATTCCTCACAAAAGATTATAATCTACACTTTTTGGGATATACAAATAGATAGCTATCATAACAATAATGTCCGTGCATATTTGTCAAAATAATCTGGTATTATGGTAATGACTAACTATGAGCCATAATTACTTAAAACAAAAACAAAACAAAAAAACAAATCACATGAATTTTTTTTAATAAGAATATCTCATTTTAGCTGGTTGGCTATGTAATTTGCTTGTTATTTATAAGAAAAAAATAATAATATTTGGTAAAGAAAAGGGTGTAAATTTGTTTACAAAAAAAAAGAAAAGAAAAAAGGATGGAATTTAGCTAGTTATTAAAAGCAGTCTAAACATTAATCAGACTATAAAAAACCTGTTGTAATAGGGGCGAGATTGTCAAAGTAACGATTGAACAAAACACATTACACGTGTGAACTGTCCTTTGTACCAACGAATCAAATCCGAATTAGATTCTCATGAAGACCTAAGAGCCAAATATGTAACGTATAAACATTTACATATATACTTTCAGACCTATAAAAATATATATACATATATACTTACAACATGTGGAGAATCATATACCCATTATGGGTCATCGTAACGTGTAGCCAGAGTATAATCACTACAAATGAGAATTAACATTTTGATGGAATATATCATTCATGAAGAAAAATCTGATAGTTCTATCTCAGTGACTACAACCTGACTTTAGGAGATTTAACATTGTATGATATGGTTTAATTATAAAAATCAATAATTGTAGAATAATGTATACTATATGATGTTCAATTATTGGAATCTGTAGGGCAGATCCATGGATCAACTGTTGTTGTTGTAGTAGTAGTACCTGAAGAGCCTTTGATCGGAGCCGATGAAGAATAGTCTTGTCCCTTTTCCGTCTTGCGATCAAATTCCGAGAACTGCCTCATCATCATCAGCTGGTGGTTATCATCAGCCGTTGGATTGTGATTTCGATTTTGCTGTAATGCTCCAAGATTCACCGAGTCAAGAACGTGAAGAGAGGAAATTGCTTGGTTATCATGATGGTGATGATGTTGATGAGATAATAGAGATTGAAATGTAGAAACTTGGTGACTCTGAGGGAGGGGTATATCAGGAAGAGTTTGAAAGTTTGTTGAAGTAGAAGTTTGACTATTATATTCGTTGAGCATAGAAGAAGATGATGAAGGGATCAAAGTTTGATGATACTGAGTTTTTTGAGGGATTGGACGAAAAGGGTTGAAAGTAAGAGGATGATCGGAGGATGGAGATCGGAAAATATCGAAACGGCGAGTAGTGGAAGAGAAAGGGTGGGAGAAAGGAGAAGCGGGGACGCCGGTAAATTCTTGAACCATAGCTCTGAAGTTAGAAGTGTCGGTGGTTAAAACAGTGGTTGGTGCTCTTCTTGACGCTCTTGTTCGTTTTCTAGGGTTTCTGGAGGAGGAAGACGGAGGCGGGGGAGGAGGAGGCTGCAGCGGTGGTGGAGGAGGGAGGATATGTGTTTGGTTGAGAATATTTTCATCGGAGATGAGATTGTTGACGAAGTTTAGATAAGTAGAGGCGGAAGAGGAAGAAGAGAGGGTTGTTGGGCCACCGTAGAAGGCGGAGGAGGAGAAGGGAGGGAGGAAAAAAGAGGAATGATCTGCTGTAGCACCTGTTGGTGAAGACTCGTGGTCATCGCTTGAAGATTGTAAGCTTTCACTGTTACCTGAATCCATATGGACATGGAATAAACAAGAACATAAGAGAAGAAGAAGAAGAAGAAGAAGAAGAAGAAGAAGAAGAAGAAGATATCGTGTTTTGTGAATCTAGGGTTTTTAGATTTGATGCGTCTTGGAAAGAAGAAAGAGAAGAGAGAGGAAAAAGGGTATTTACTTAAAGAGGTTGAAGAAGGAAAGGAGGAAAGAGGTATGGCGTCGCCATTGATAGATAGAGAGAGGAGGCGGTGGCTGGCTAAGAGTCAAACTCAATCTGAAAGCGAAAACGAGAGAGAGAGAGAGAGAGAGAGAGAGAGAGAGAGAGAGAGAGAGAGAGAGAGAGAGAGAGAGAGTTGTTCTTTAGTGGGGATGTGATGAATGTGAATGGATAGATAAGTTGATTTTTACATCATATATATATTACACAAAGAAAATAAAAAATATATATATATATTTGTTTAGTACTTTTGGTCCAATAAAAAAATGCTATATATCTTGCTAAACTTATTTTGTAACAAGACCCACACAGTGTACACAAAGAATCTACTCTGAGAGTAGTTCACTAGTTAGTGCTACACACGTAGGATTAAAGCGTCTTCCAAGCTGTCGACTTTTGTACAATTTTTCTTTGTAAGCACCAAATGTTCGAGTTTGTTAGTCGAGTTTTGTACAATTTTTCTAATATGTGGAGTTTTGTACAATTATTCTTTATAATTACGGGTAGAAAAAGGCGAAAATATCAAGCAGTTTTCACGAAACAGTGAAACGTGAATAAGGTGTACGTACCATTCCAAGTGATAAGCAAACAAGTTCCCCTGCAAGCAATGATGTTGCGGTGAACTTCTCATTCTTAGTGCTCTCTAAAGCGTGTGGAAATTTTTTCCATCACATGGCTCACCTCCATCGTTATGCAAAATGGTAATGATTACTTGTCGTATCCATAGCCACTGAGACAGAACAACATTGTTTTACCAGGCAGTGTGCAACCAATATGATGTGTAAATAGGTGCGTTGAATTTTAGCTCCGTTACAAAAAAAACTTTATCAACTCGAGATTGTTGCTTAACATACATCGTGAAAGCTAGCAACGTTAGTCTTTGGTAAATCCATTAAAATCGACTGCTTTTAGTCTTATTGGCAAAGAATCTGCACTTTTGTAATTTCCCAAGGTCTTAAATACAAATGAAAGAAAAGAGCAAAAAATCAAAAGAATCAAAAAACATATATAAATTTGGAATATTGGTGACATAAACTTCGCCCGGGAGATATTTCTTAAGAGGAGACAACAAAAATGTGGTGGATAACTGAAGAGAAGAACGTTCAAAGGTTGAACAAAAAACCTCGTGACAAATAATATTTTTCAGTGATTTTTGTATTTTTATTATTTGTCATGATCTGGTGTTAAACAAATATAATTCGTCTATATTAAGTATTTTCAATTGATTATAGTTGATTTATTGATATGGACCATGTTTGTAAAGATTATTCAACGATAATTTGCATCTACAAGAAAACCGACTATTTTTGATAGAGAAAACCATCAAAAATGGGTAACAAGAACGGTTTTCTGATGCATTTACTCTAAATCGACGAAATCTTTTGATAGATTCTGACATATTATATTTGAATATATGTATATATATATGGCGAAATTTGAAAATTTCTTGTGGAGATCTTATGGGTGGTTCTTCTTAGACGATAAGATGGTTCCGAGACGAGGTCTTCATCACTTGGCACATCACCAAATATTTCTTCTTCTTCTTCCACGAGATTTTGATCTAGACTACCTAAGGTCTTCCTAAATGGCCAAGATCATATCATGATGTCTTCTTGACTATGCTTTCACGTTTTAAACTAACTTGCATGCAAGAGAGACCAGAAATGTATCAAATTAAACTCAAATGGTACAATCCAAGTTTATTTCAACCAAGTGCACCTTGAATTACCTAACTCAGAACACCAAATCAAAAATTAACCCATTGTGAAGATTGAAGACCAAGACATAATTCGGACGTGAGTTATCGTACGTTGGTACTTGACACATGACTTTAAGTGTCTGCTAATGCGAATGTCTATCATACTCAAGCTTTATTTCTAGAAATGACAGCGTTTTAATAAATTTGACATAGCCTTCGTCCCATGAGATATCTTTATGGGAAAAATAGTTAGAAAAATCTTCAACTTTCACATTTCGGCCATTTAAAACAAAAAACTTTGGCATAGACAATTTGAAATTGCAAATTGGGATTGATCTTTGTTTTAAATCTCAAACTTTTGTTGATTCAACTTAATTAGTTTTGCTATTAAATTGTTTGATGTAACATCTAAATGGTGTTAAACTTTGTTACTAAAATAATCATCAACTTTCTAATTTTGATTAGAAAAACATCAACTTTCTTGAAGACCTATAAATTCTCAATTTATATTGACTTTTTATTTTTAATCTCATACTTGTGTTGCTAAGCTAAATCAGTCTTATCACCAATATAACAGTTAAAAGGTATTCAATTCTGTTATAAATTCTTCTTGTTTTCTTATTCCTATTGGGATGAATTGTAATCAATTTAGGAAAAGAGGAACAAAACACAAAAAAATCGATTTTGTTGGAATTTAGGAGAACCAAATTTCTAGGGTTATGAAAATCAATTTTAAAGTTTTAGGAGGAATAGATAATGATATAATTTATTTATTGATTAATGGTTAATTCTTGATTAAGGTCATGAGACCTTCGAGATGGGAGAAAAGTATGAAGGTATAAGAGAGATAAATTTTTTATAAAAAACAGATTTTGGTTAAATCCAAAAGAAAATCAGTATGTGTGAACAAAAGCAGAGTTTTATGTGATGGAGAACTAATTATCATTTACATGAGCTTTAGAACATAATTTATCACATTTAACTATTATGTCAATTAATTTAACGATAGGACTAATTCGTCTAAGTCAATATAAAATGAGATTAAAAAAATTCAATATAAGTTTGAGAATTATATATCTTTGAGAAAGTTGATGTTTTTTTTCTGACCAAATTTGGAAATTTAATGATTAATTTAGCTTTTTAACCTAGTTTTAGTAACCAAGTTTTAAATCCATTAAAACGTTCTATCAAATAACTTAATAAGGTGACTAATTTGGCTGAGTCAATGAAAATTTAAAATTAAAAAACAGAGATCAACCATAAATTGGGGCTTTAAATGTACCGCCTGCTTTTTTTTTTTTTGACAACAATAGAACAAAAAATTTAAAATATTTTGGTTAACCATTCTGGGCGAATAGAACATACACCATCTCTACTTGGAATTCTATTGCACTTCTTGCTAGGTTGTCTGCTCGTGTGTTTGTTTCCCTTGGACTATAAATGATCCTTGTAGTTTTGAAGTTGCTTGTACACCTGTTGATCTCGTCCAAATGAATTGCAAAGGCTGGTCACTCCTCCGGTGAAGACACCATCTTCACGACATCGCAACAATCGGTGATGAAAACAACTTTCAGTCTCTGATATGTGAGCATACACTCCATTGTCCATATAAGTGCTTCTAGCTCTGCATGCAGTGGGGACTGGCTTGGTCGAATATTCCTAGCTCCTATCAGTATATCTTCCGTCCCCCTCTTCGTGCAAACCCATCCTTGACCTGAAAATTTATCTATCTCTTTTCAAGATCCATCCACTTGACACTTCCACATATCTGGCTGAACGACCTCTATGCGAGGAACTATTACCGAGATATGATTTAAGTCTATCTCCTGAGCTTCTTCCCATATTTTTTCTTCTGATTCCGCAAGCATAAGAATATCTGGGGGCTTCCTCATTATATTCTTATAAACTTTGTCATTCCTACTTTTCCATAAATACCAAATTATCCATGGAAAATATCCTTGTGGATTATCCTTAGAAAGATTATTAACTAAATAATCTAAATTCGAGAATATTGATGATTTTGGAAAATTATCCGGATGTGAGGGGATTTTAGAGAGAGCCCACGTTTGAATTGTCGGAGGACATTCAAAAAGTACATGATTAATAGTTTCCTCCTCCGCTCCACATAAACCGCATAGGGTATCACATCTGATTCCCCGAGACCTTAAATTCTTGGTTACGGAAACACTGACTGCTTGCCATATAAAATGTTGTATCTTCGGAGGGCACTTAAGTCTCCATACTGATGCCTGAAGTGACGTAATTGTCGGACCATAAATAATCTCGTCCATATCTTTATCTGGATATAATGTTTCAATCTTATATCCCGATTTAACCGAATATTTTCCATTCTTTGTAAAATGTCATCCATTCGAGTCTGGTCTTCCAAATCGACTCACTGCCAGTGACTGAATAATGTTGACATCCTCAGGAATAATAGTGGCTTCCAGAAGAGGCATGTTCTATGTATTCGTCTGAATGTCAATTAAATCTTTAACCTTAAAAGGTATCTGGATAAACAGGGAATTTGCAAGTTGCTGATCTTGGGCGAGGGGCTGGAATCCAAGTATCATTCCAAACAGAAATACTTGAACCTGTTCCAACCCTTTTGATTAGTCCTTTTCTAACCAAAAATCGAGCAGTGATTATACTTTTCAAACCATAGGATGGAGAGTATGATCGTGAACTTTCCAATGGGTCCGAATTCCGAAAATATCTTCTTTTGAACACATTTGAGAATAATGATTCCGGTGAATCCATTAATCTCCACAGCTGTTTTGCTAACATGGCTGTGTTAAAATCCTCTATATTTTTGAAACCGAGGCCGCCCTCTTTTTTATGACGACATAACTTTTTCCATGCTATCCAATGCATGCCCCTATTAATTCCACTCGAGCTCCACCAAAACTGAGCTATCGCACTTGTAAGTTTCTTGGTCACATTTTTAGGCAACCTATAACAAGACATTACATAAATGAGTAGTGCCGCTAACACTGATTTAATCAAGATCTCTTTACCTCCCCTAGATAAAAACCTCAAAGTCCACCCATTAACCCTTTCTTGTAATCGATCGTTAATGAATCCAAACACTTGTGCCTTCGGTCCTCCAAGGCTTTCTGGTATCCCTAAATATGTACCCATTCCACCCATTGTAGTGATACCTAGAATTTGTCTGATCTCTTCTTTTACCATCTCAGTAACCTTGTGTCCAAATTTTACAGATGATTTACCAAAATTAATTTGCTGACCCGAAACCATCTCATAGTTTTTTAGAATGCGAAAGATAACTTGACATTCTTCCTTTTTAGCTTGACAGAAAAATAAACTATCATCCGCAAACAGAAGATGAGTGATCGACGGACTTGATCTAGCTATCCGTAATCCTGTTAATTGTTTTTCCCTTTCTGCTTTTTTGATTTTTGCAATCAATGCTTCCGTACACAAGATAAATAGATAGGGAGATAAGGGATCTCCCTGTCTTAGTCCCCTTTCCGGAATAATACATCGCCGAGGTTGTCCATTAATCAACACTTTATATTTTACTGATGTTATGCACCGCATCATCCACGAAATCCATATTGATGAAAACCCCATTTTTCGTAGGAGTTTTTTAATAAATACCCATTCCACCCTGTCATAAGCTTTACTCATATATCTGTCTTTATAGCCATATACTTATTTTGACAACCTCGATTTGTCCTTAATGCATGAAACATCTCCTGGGCAATAAGGATATTATCTGAAATCAATCTGCCTGAAACAAAACGCTTATTGAGTTTCAGAAATTAATTCCTGTAAATATCTTCGTAAACGTTGACATAACACTTTGGAGATGATCTTGTATCCCACATTGCATAAACTAATAGGCCATAATTCCGTCATTCTACTAGGACGGGCTGTCTTAGGAATTAAACAAATATTTGTCCAGTTTAACCTTTGATCGAAGCAACTAGTCGTCAAAAACTCATTAACAAACTTCAAAACATCCCCTTTTATTATTGGCCAAGACTGTTGATAGAACAAAGCGGTCATACCATCTGGTCCTGGTGCTTTTTCTGGGTGCATCATAAATAATGCTTTTCTAACCTCCTTTTCCATAGCCAATACTGTAAGCATATCATTTATTTGATCCGTAATAAAAACCGGGACATCCCTAGGAATTCCTCCATCTCTAGCGGAGATGTCGAAGTAAATAATTCCGAGAAGTAGTTAACTGCCACCGCCTCCAATTCAGTATCTCTAGTGACCCATTCCTCCTGATTAGTATATAACCCCACAATCCTATTTTGTGCTCTCCGCTGCTTAGTTAATGCATGATAGAACTTAGTATTTCTATCTCCCAACTTATTCCACAAATTCCTACTTTTTTGTTGCCAAAATAATTCTTCATCCTTATAAGCTTCTTTTAATTTTTGAGCCACTTCTCTAACCTCCGCTTCCGTTCTACTTCTGTCATTCTGAACGTCCTCTAAAGCTATTTGTAAATCATTAACCTTTCCTTTGCCATACGTCAAATTATGCTTCCTCCATACTGAAATTTCATGTCTGCAATTTCGGATTTTTTCCACCAAATTCTCTGGGTTACCATTATGAAGTTTCTCCCATCCCCTAGATATAGATTCCATCAATCCTTCTTTCCCTATCCACCTTTTGTTGAATCTAAATTGAGTCTTTTTCTTTTCTATTTTTTCCCCAATCGTAGCAACAATCGGTCTTTGGTCAGAACCCACCATCCCAAGATACTCAACAAATGAAAAAGGATAGGCATTGTGCCAATCATCATTTGCCAATACTCTATCTAGTCAACACCATACGTTTTGTTTATTCCGAATACCTCTCCACGATAATGTATTTCCTTTGGACGGAAATTCCGATAAACCACAATTTGCTATCATATTATTGAATGAGATGAATGTCGATGCATGCCGTAACGGACCACCATCCTTTTCATGATTTCCTGTGATCTCATTTAGATCTCCTATTATAAACCATGGTGCTTTTCTTGACAGACTGAATCTAGTTAGTCTTTCTCATACTTGATCTTTTAACTTCTGTATTGGATCACTATATATGAAAGACATACAGACTTTCGTTCATTCTATTGTTGCTTCAATATCAATTATTCTGTTGCTTGAGGATACAATATTAACATTAAATGTGTTGTTATAAAGCAGAGCTAGACCTCCATTTGTACCTACTGGTTCCACTGTGTGCAAATGATCATATCCAAAGTGACCCTGAAATTGTTGCACAAAAGAAAACCCTTGTTTTGTTTCTGATAAAAACAAAAAAATATGGTTTATGCTTGGACCAAATTTCCCTCAAATAACTAATAGTCCACTTACTACATAAGACAATTCCAACTTAAAATCCGCATCAATTAATATATATCTTTATATTTTTTATCTCTCTTATATGACAACCTCCAAATCGAAATATAATCTCTGGATAATGTTTTCCAATAACCCCAATGTAAACCAAATGTTGAACCAATTTTTCAGATCTGTTCCTCTTTTAATTAAAACAAACCAAACAAACCAAATATTTCCAAACCCGGTAATTGTAAATCCATGAAATACAATTACCATGTAGCGCCTCCACTGGTCTTGTATTAAATTTTCCGTAATGATTGGATCTCCGTTATACTGTACAATCCTTTTCTTTTTCCGAAAATTAACTATTGATTCATGTTGGACGAGACTACCGATTTGCTGGATAAAATATCGTCTGTTATTATTAATATTTCCATTTTCCAGATGATTCCATATGTGAAGACTCTGATTGCATCTTGTTTTTGTGTGTTTAATTGATTGATCCTCATACCAAAATATACCAACGTTGACCGATTTCTTTATCACCTTAATCACACACTCCTGTAAGACCTTCTAACACCACCGAGCCTTTTTGAAAGCCTCATCATTCCTTTGGGAAACCATATTCCGTACCAAATAACACCCGATCATGAAATAAATCTTTTTCCTTTTTCCTACTTGCGTTATTTTCATATTGTGATATAAACTCCAAAACAACTTGAAACTCTGCTCTATCTTCCAACCCCAGCAATCCCATACTCTCCTTTTTGCAATACTGCAAATTAATAAATTTAGTCTAAATTCAGCACCTCTTTTTGAATTCAGACTATCTTCCCCCCTCCACCGTATTAGCACTATAACTTTATATAAAATACCACTACTTCTTCTCAAAAGGAACCACCAACTAACCAAATACCAAAAGTTTCGTAACTAATCACTATTTAACCCTTTCTTACATTGCATCGTCCAAAATTCGAAATTGTAATATGAATCCCATACATACTCTATTCCACAAAACCAAAATTTCAGTGGCAGAATTATACTTACACTTCTTAATAAAACAACTTTTCCATAAAACCTCAGCATTCTCAAAGATTCAGAACGAAAGATATTTCTCCTTTCCATAACTCTAGTTCCCTTCTCCTATCCATTGACTGAAAATAGGAAAATCTAACTATCCTATTAATACAATTCCTCAACCAAACATATCCACTGGACAAAACCAGAATATTATATCGCTTATACCAGACACTAAAACCATTGTTGACGACAAGATCATGTTCCAAACTCCTATTGTTTTCCTTAAAACCCTTGTGTACCATTATATAACTTCCTAGTCCATCTTTTTGACCATTCCTCCTATACGATGGATTAATATACGTTTTATCTCCCATTTCTTGTTTGGTAGCCAACAAAGAGGTATATAATATTTGATCAGACGAAACACCAACATTCCTTACTATGAAACATGACAGTCTTCCCTCAGCTAACATCCATCTAAGAGAAATTTGATTATCATAATCATATTCCGTATTCACCAGATTTAAACCAGGAAAATCAAAAACATAGAAGACAAGAAATCTACAAGGAAGACCTCCATGACAACAAGTCCTTTTTATTAACCAAACTAATACCAATTCAAGCTGTAAAGAAAACGCCATATCCCTAAACCCACTCATCAATTTGCAGTAACTTACCCGTCCTAGCTCGAGGACAAGCTATCTCGGAAACCCCTTCCCCTTCGTTACCGTTCCTTCCGTTACATTTCATCTCACCCATTGCTCCTTTTCTTGGGGATACCCTACCATGATTCCTCAAATGCCACAGTTGCCACTTCCATATCTTATTATTCAATCTCAGGAACCAAGAGTATTGAAAGTGAAAACATAAAACCCTTATCACCTCATTCAAATAGTCATAACCAATAAAGCCGAATATCTCCTTTGAAGACATTCCATGAATTTCACTACTCCTGATTGGTTCCCCCAACGTACATGTCCTCCGAAATGGGAATCTACCCATTAATGGATACCAATATCGTATCTTCATTCGCCATACCCCTTTTGATTTCCTCTCCAAAATCCTTTTGTTTTCCCTCAATATATTCCAAGTTTCGATCGTGTAATCAAAACCGTCATCCCTATGTCGTAATCGTGTTACATCGTCCTCTATATCTCTTATGATGACCCACCACTCCATAATCTTACTGGTTCGCAGCTACCATCGCACTCCTCCCGGCGAGAACATCCGTGAGCAGGGATCCCAATTTTACAAATCCTAGAAACCCAAACTATTTGTATCCAAGAATCGAGATCCAAACCCCTTGTCTTATATACCCACGTATCCGTAATCAGATTCCAAAAGAAATACCAGATAAACCCAACCTCAAAACAAATACCTTGAGAATCCAACTTAAGAACCACATATGTGATTTGAAAATCGATCATTAGTTCCTCCTCCTCACCTCGTCATAGTCGCCCAAATCGCCATCGCCAAGCGTTTTTTTTTTTGTTCTACCGCCTGCTTTGAGTAGCCAAAATATTAAAGGGAAAATAATGTATATTTTCGAAAAAAGGTAACCGACAAAGTGAAATTTCTATTTTCAAAACCAGTGTTCAGCAATTTTCAAAAGTAGTACCGACAAAGTAAATCTTCTACAATTACCCAAAATTCCTCACAAAATACTACTCAAAATTCAAGCTATTATTTCAAACCATAAAAACACTTCATATCCAATACATCAAAATCGTTACACTTAAAGAACTTCAGACCTTTACCAAGAGAGTCTTCTACGATAATAGTCTTTATCTAACACATAACCTAAATAAGAACAGTATCTTTTATGAGTATATTCTAATAGACTCTAAGTCAATTAAAATTACCCATTATCTAGATAAAAGTTCGATTCTTAGGTCACAATATATATCAAAGAAAAATTATGCCAATAACAAAATTTATTGAATTGCTGATTAATTCTCATTAGAATTAAAAGAAAAATCATAATTACAAATGTTCTTAGGATGTTTCAACTATGTTTCTGATTTCCTACTAAACATTAAAAAAAACTATTCAACCCTCATTCCAACGATTACAAAAAATCATAAACCTTGGCTATGTACCCATACTAGTTTAGTACGCCAAGTTAAACAAAAAATCAAAATCTTACCATGTTTGTCAATCTCAAACTAAAAACTGATATGGTAGTAGAAACAAATGTCTATGAAATAGGTTATGGAGACATACTAAAACAAAAACTAACACAAACCACTCTAGAGTCTATAGTTAGATTTCATTTCGCTGTCTGGACAGGATCTCAGAAAATAATATTCTACCGTTTAAAAAAAAGTTCTTTCTATAATTAATTGCATTACAAAATTCTAAGATGATTTAATAAAAAAAAAATTTTATTACACGTCGACTGTAAATCAGCAAAAGAAATTAAAAGATGTCAAAATTTAGTTTCAAAATTTTTTTTCCAGATGGCAAGCTATTTTATTAGTTTTCAATACATTAAAGGAGAAAACAATTTTTACCTGATTTCCTAACAAGAGAATATTTACATGGAAAATCAACAGAAAATTAACAAACTATTCAAGATTAGTGAATCAAACGACAAAAAAACAATGACCGCATCAGACTATACCAAGCACTAGCCCCATCTTCAGGGAAAAACTCTCCCTATTAAAAACCAGTTCTTAGATTTCGCTGAATTTCTACCACTGTCCTATTCAAAAGCAGTATCAACCGGCAAAGATAAATCTTTCACAATTATTAAAAATCCTTCTCAAAATACTACTCAAAAGTTAAGCTACTATTCCAAACTACAAAACAACACCTCATGACTACCCAATACACCAAAATCGTTACACTTAAAAAACTCTAGATCTTTACCAAGAGAGTCTTCTATGATGATAGCCTTTACGTAACAAATAACCTAAACAAGAACCGTACCTTTTATGAGTATATTCTACTCTTAGTCAATCGAAATTATCCATTATCCATATAAAACCAACCTCATCTCCTACTCAACTTGCAAAATCCTTAAAATTTTCTCTATCCAAGATCTAGGCTTTATCCATCACCATACCACAAAACCACTTTCAACCTCTGGCTACCATATCCAAGTTTATACCTACGTCGACTAACAAAACGCCTTTTTTGTTCCTTTTACCTCAGACCTTATGAACACTCCTGGTTTATATCCTTTGAACGCAACTGCCTAAAATCTATCCCAGACTGGTTCAACGAATGTTGATACTGGTTTGGACCTTCTTATCCAATTTACCCAGATAACATACTAAAAACGTCTCTCCCTTACTACCAAAAACATTTACCTCAACAATCCATTGGTCCATTATCCAAAATCTCTTTCCACATAGACATGGACATCCCTTGGATTTTTTCATGATATTTTAACAAAACCACTTTAACCCCTGGCTACCATATCCAAGGCTATACCTACGTCGACTACCAAAACGCCTTTTTGTTCCTTTTACCTCGTACCTTATGATCACTCATCGTTTATATCCTTTGAAGACAAGCCTAAAATCTGTCCCAGACTGGTTCAACGAATAGTGATACTGGTTTGGACCTTCCTACACAATTTACCCATATAACATACTAAAAACTTATCTCCTTTACTACCAAAAACATTTACCTCAACAATCCATTGGTGCATTATCCAAAATCTCTTTCCACATAGACATGGGAATCCCTTGGATTTTTTCATGACATTTAACCTCACACTTCATTTACCAATATGCTATATTCTCTTATTCGAAAAGTTCTTGTCAAATGGTGGGATATGTACAACCTTACATGATGTTTCTTATCCAAAATTCAACACTTATTCGAGGTCTAACACCAAATCCATACAACTATAAAATTCGTTTTAAAATCTATCCCACTGGTCAAACTTGACCAACTTAGTCAAAAATATATACAACAACCTTCCTCACCAAAAACATTAAAACACACTCCTCATCCAGCCCAGCTCACTCAACAAGTTCCTCGACTTCCAAACGATAAGCTTAAAAAAGTTCTTGCAGTAATTCAACAACATATGAACTCTTATGACGATGCGGATATTATGGAAGATTATGATTCATTCGGCGGTCCATTAGCTCAGTATCTGTAAAAAAGGTAATAATTATGTATTTTTTTGTGCACTCTGTATATTATGTAACTCTTTGTATTATTTTCCTTTTATTACTTGACCTATTTAAAAAAATCTAAAGAGTATATTGCTGTTATTAAAAAATTCGCAAAAACAAACAACAAAGCACAAAGACACAACAAAGATGGACACCTCCAAAACTTATGGCAGCACAGAGACATAACATCCAGACTCATGCAACAATGATGGACCCCTCAAAAACTAATGGCCAAAACAAGATTCATGCAACAAAGACAATACAATCAAAACTCATGCAACAAATACACCTTCATTGCTATATATATACCCTCTTGGGATTCAGAAGGGGGACATAAGCAATTTTCAGCAACCTTCTTTCTCTAAAATTCTCTAAAAACCTCTCTAAGTTTTCAAGTTTGTAATCTACTTTTCAAAAATCTTATTTTGATCAAATTTTGTAATTTCATCAAAAAATCAATAATATCTTTAAGTTTTACTCATTTCTAAAATTTTATTTTATTTGAAAAACCTTAACTTATCAAAAAAATAAGTTTTAAGCATCAAATAGAAAATACAGAAAAAGAAAACTAAAATGGTATCAAGCCAAAATTCTGTTTTCAACTTATGTGTTTTTTTCAAACTTTTTATTTAGAAAAAATCGAACGATTACCCTGTTTTCAACCTAATTTGCCAGTTAGGTTCAAACCCTTCTCCCAAAGCACTGTTACTGTAGGTGTTCCAGGCAACAAATCCTATAGTCAGACCATAAGACCATTGTTAAGCTGCAGTTGTGTTGGCGAAGAAACCGGTTAGTACCCTCTAACTTAAAGTTTAAATTTAGCATGAATCATAGAGTCGTCTATTAAAAATTCTAATTCTAAAAATACAGGATCTGCATCTCATAATACAATTAATTCAAAAGATTTTATGTCAAAATAAATTATTTTAAAAATGAAATATCAAAAAACTAATTACCTCATATTAACCAAAAAAACATATATCGAATTGGTATTTTTGATTTTAAAACAGCTTATGCAATAAAGGAACATGAACACACCGAAATAAAACTATTATCTTCAATTGCTCTAGATAAATATAAAAAACAAAAAGGATTTAATTATATTCACTTTGGACTTTTTCAAATAGCAATTAAAATACTATGGAGAACTGATATTGATTCACTAATATTAATGTTACTAAGAGATATAACTTTATTAAAATTTAAAGATTCAGTATTAGGAGCAGTACAATCAAACTTATGTAATAGAGCAGTTTACTTTAATTGCGCACCTAACTTTCAAGTAAGTTAACATGATCCAATAATGTTCATTTCAGTATAAAATTTCAAAATGAAAGACATGGATATTTATTATTTTATCGAATTTACTTTAAACAATCAACATTTGAATTTAATTCTAGATGTTAACTACATGATGATAAAGGAGAAACCACAATATTATCAATTCATAGTAAAGATACACCAACTGCTACCTACGTACTTCAACAATTAAAATAGAACACAATAACTATTCCAGACTAATGAAAAATAAATATTACTCAACCTCCTAAAAAATTTAAACAAAAAAATATTTCAAGAATTATTGAACAAAATGATGTAAAATTATTATTACAATTCAACTCATTTAGAGAACCTATACCACAAAAAATAAGTTCTTATCCCTACATAACTTCATTTGAATATCGTACTTGTCAATCTAGTGCACATTCGGAAATAGAAAGTGTAAATCAGAATATTAAACAAGACAATTCAATTAAATTCAAAGCACCTATAACTGAACCAGAATAAGATATGTATCCCACATCTCCTACACCATCATATTTTAAATCTATAAATATAATAAATAAAGTCTTTGAGATTAATTAACAATATCTTAAAAAAGACTTTTATTCAATTGAAAATAAAGAAAAAATGGTATTTCAAAACGTTTTCTAAAGAATAAATAACTAATTTTAAAGATATTTGATAGGAAATTATGACAATAAAAGAAATAAGTATTCTTTTCATCATATGGTTTGAAATTACACTACTGAACATAATATTGATTATCCATTCAAATCTATAAATACAAGTTCAACTTTAAGTCAAATACGAGACCAAAAAGATGGTAACAAAGTTAAATTTGTCCATACACCATTAAAAGACTTAAAGCTAAATATAACAAATCGGCAATTTATTGTCACTCTCTTTAAAACTGGAGCTATTAGAGAAGATAAAAAACCAGTAGTTGTAAGCGATATCAAACCTATATATCAAAAAAATAATTATCAGAGCCAAATACTCTATACAATTTCTAAACAAGTAGATCACATAGATAATAAACTAAACCTCAACGAATCTAAAAGTATAGATTAATATAAAAAAAAATATTGAACATCATTTTTCAGCTACTTCTACGCTAATATATAAACTAATAATAGACAAGTAAAATTCTCAGAAAATGAAATTTAAAAATCAATAGCATCAAGATTAGAAAAATTAGATAAACATAAAGGAATAAAAAATATACAATAATGATAATGAATTTATTCAATCATCCACACAATTAGAAAATGAAAATCAAGAAGTAAATCGTATTAAAAATTAAAATGATGATATCTAATAAACCTAATTACAAAAGACATTTCCCACCTGATTTACTATTTGAAGAACACCATAAATATTCCAACAACCTATATACTAATGACGGTATATACGAGTGGAACATAGGTGGACGTTCAAAATACAAAATAATGAATTTAAATCAAGAAATGAGTAAGGCCTCAATAGCGTACAAAGCTAAAGGTAATATTGATAAGCAAACATGTATCATTTTAATTACTGGATTTAGTGGAGCATTCAAATATTGGTGGGATAGTTCATTAGGTTTAGTTATGCAAGATTTAATTATTAATCATGTTGAAACAGTAAGAGTAGACAATAATGATGGCATTTATGAAGAACAAGAAAAACAAAATGCTGTAGAAGTATTAATTCAAACTATAATTGTGCATTTTATAGGAAATTCAATAAAAGAATCAGAAAGTAAAAAATAATATTAACAAACTTAAGATGTCCAACATTAGGCGATTTTAAAGGTAAAAAGATATATTTATAACCAAATTTTATTCTTAGGTCATAACATATATCAAAGAAGAATTACGCCAATAGCAAGATCTATAGAATTTGCTGCTAAATTATCAGATGAATTAAAAGAAAAATCACAATTACAAAGATTCTTAGGATGTTTCAACTATGTTTATGATTTTCTACATAACCTTAGAAAAACTATTCAACCCTTATTTCAACGATTACAAAAAATCATAAACCTTGGACAAGTACCCATACTAGTTAGTACTCCAAGTTATACATAAAGTCAAAACCTTATCGTGTTTGTCAATCCCAAACCTAGAAGCTGATATGAAAGTAGATATTGATACCTCTATACTAGTGACGGTATAGAGGTATATTGATACCTCTATACCTCTATACTAGTACAACCTATATACTAGTGACGGTATATACGAGTGGAACATAGGTGGACGTTCAAAATACAAAATAATGAATTTAAATCAAGAAATGAGTAAGGCCTCAATAGCGTACAAAGCTAAAGGTAATATTGATAAGCAAACATGTATCATTTTAATTACTGGATTTAGTGGAGCATTCAAATATTGGTGGGATAGTTCATTAGGTTTAGTTATGCAAGATTTAATTATTAATCACGTTGAAACAGTAAGAGTAGACAATAATGATGGCATTTATGAAGAACAAGAAAAACAAAATGCTGTAGAAGTATTAATTCAAACTATAATTGTGCATTTTATAGGAAATTCAATAGAAGAATCAGAAAGTAAAAAATAATATTAACAAACTTAAGATGTCCAACATTAGGCGATTTTAAAGGTAAAAAGATATATTTATAACCAAATTTTATTCTTAGGTCATAACATATATCAAAGAAGAATTACGCCAATAGCAAGATCTATAGAATTTGCTGCTAAATTATCAGATGAATTAAAAGAAAAATCACAATTACAAAGATTCTTAGGATGTTTCAACTATGTTTATGATTTTCTACATAACCTTAGAAAAACTATTCAACCCTTATTCCAACGATTACAAAAAATCATAAACCTTGGACAAGTACCCATACTAGTTAGTACTCCAAGTTATACATAAAGTCAAAACCTTATCGTGTTTGTCAATCCCAAACCTTATCGAAGCATACTAAAACAAAAACTTCCACAAGCCACTCTAGAGTCTATAGTTAGATTCCATTCCGGTGTCTGGTCAGTACCTTAGAAAAACTATTCTACCGAAAAGAAGTTTTATAGTTAATTTCATTACAAAATTCCCAAACGATTTAATAAACAAAAAAAAAATTATCGCGTTAACTGAAAATCAGCAAAAAAAAATTTACAAAAGGATGTCAAAATTTAGTTTTATAACAAATTTTTGCCAGATGGCAAACTATTATATCTTCGATTTTGATATTCAATACATTAAGGGAGAAAATAATTATTTACCTGATTTCCTAACAACATAATACTTACAGGGAAAATCTACCGATGATCAACCAACTATTCAAGATGAGTGAATCAAACAATAAAAAACTGATGACCGCATCCGACTATATCAAGAATCAGCCTCATCTTCAGGGCAAACCTCTCCTTATTCAAAACCAGTACTCAGCTTTTGCTGAATTTATACCACTATCCTATTCAAATGAAGTGGCAACCAACAAAGGTAAATCTTCCACAATTACCCAAAATCTTTCTCAAAATACTACTCAAATTCAAGCTACTATTCCAAACCAAAAAAGCAACACCTCATGACTACCCAAGATACCAAAACCGTTACACTTAAAGAACTCCAAACCTTTACTAAGAGAGTTTTCTACGATGATAACCTTTACCTAATTGATAACCTAAACAACAACCATACATTTTATGAACATATTCTAGTAGACTCTAAGTCAATAAAAATTACCCACTATAAAGATAAAACCAACCCTAACCTCATCTCCTACTCAACTTGGATAATCCTTAAAATCGGCTCTATCCAAGATCTATATTTTATCCATCACCATACTACAAAGCCATTTTCAACTCCTAACTACCATTTCCAAGGCAATACCTACGTCAACTACCAAAACACATTTTCCGTACCTTTTACCCTTGAAATTATGACCAGTCCTTGTTTATATCCTTTGACCACAACTACCAAAAATATGTCTCAGGCTGGTTCAATGAATGGTGGTACTGGTTCGGACCTTCGAACTCAATTTACCCCGATAACATACTCAAAACTTCTCTCCCTTACTACCAAAAACATTTACCTTAACAATCTCTTTTCACATAGACACGGGCATCCTTTGGATTTGTTCATGACATTTTAACCTCTCACATCATTACCTATATGCCATATTCTCTTATTCAAGAATTCCTTGTCAAATTATGGAATAAGTAAAACCTTACCCGGTGTTATCTATCCAACATTCAACACTTCTTGGAAGTCCATCACCAAGTTCGTGCAACTATAAAAGTCGTTTCAGAATCTATACCACTGGTCACATATGACCAACTTAGTCAAAAATCTACACAACAACCATCCCCACAAAAAACAGCAAAATACATTCCTCAATCCAGTCCAGCTCATTCAACAAGTTCCTCGACTTCCAAACTATAAGCTTAAAAATATTCTCGCAGTAATTCAACAACATATGGACTCTTCTGAAGATGAGGATATTATGCAAGATGATGATCACTTTGGTGGACCATTATCTATAAAAAAATGGGTAATAATATTTTTGTGCACTCTGTATACTAATTAACTCTTTGTATTACTTTTCTTTTTATTACTTTTCAACCTATTTACTAATAATCTAAGAAGTATATTTCTATTATAAAAAAAATTCACGAAGACAAACAACAAAGCACAAAGACACAACAAAGATGGACCCCTCTAAAACTGATGGCAGCACAGAGACATAACATCCAGACTCTGAAACAAAGATTGACCCCTCCAGAACTGATGTCCAAACAAAATTCATGCAACAAAGACGGTCCAATAAAATTCATACAACAAATATCTCTTCCTTACTATAAATACCACCTTTGGGATTCAGAAGACACAAGTAATTTTCAGTAACCATCTTTCTCTAAAATTCTCAAGAAACCTCTCTAAGTTTTCAAGTTTGTAATATACTTTTCAAAAATCTTATTTTGATCAAATTTTGTGATTCCATAAAAAATCAATAAAATATAAAAGTTTTACTCATTCTAAAATTTTGGTTTATTAGCAAAACCTTTAAAATTATCAAAAATAAATTTTAAGCATCAAATAGAAAATACATAAAATAAAATTAAAATGGTATCAGGCAAAAATCCTTTTTCAATTTATGTATTTTTTGCAATCATTTTATTTAAAAAAGTTTGAACGATTACCTTCTTTTCAATTTAAACACAAATTAGGTTCCTACCCTTTTCCCAAAGCAATGTCACTGTAAGTGTTACAGGCAACAAGTCCTAGAGTCATGTCTTAAGACCGTTGGTAAGCCGCATTTGTGTCGACGAAGAAACCGGTTAGTACCCTCTAATTTAAATTTTAAACTTAGCATAAAATCATGACATCATCTATTAAATTTTTTTATAAATCTAAACATACAAGATCTGCATCTCATAATACAATTAATTCAAGAAAATTATGTCAAAAATAACTTCATTTACAATGAAATATCAAAAAACCAATGACCTTATATTAACCCGGAAAACATATATCGAATTCGTACTTTTGCTTTTAAAAGTACTTATGCAATAAAGGAACATGAACTGATTCCCCATTAATATCACATAGTGTTGGCAAACCTTATTTTTGTAAAATGAATTTGAAGAAATAAAACTATTATCTCCAATTGCTCTAGATAAATATAAAAAATGATTTAATTATATTCACTTTGGACTTGTTCAAATAGCAATTAAACCATTGTCGAGAACTTGTATTGATTCATGAATATTAATGCTATTTAGAGATAAAACATTATTAAAATTCGAAGATTCTCTCTTAGGAGCAGTACAATCAAACGGATGTAATGGAGCAATTTACTTTAATTGTGAACCTATATTTCAATTAAGTTTACATGATCCAACAATATTCAACATGTTAGTATTAAATGTTCATTTACTCAAAATAAAATTTTAAAATGAAAGACATGGATATTTATTACTTTATCAAATTTACTTTAAACAATCATCATCTGAATTTAATCCTAAATTTTTATTACATGATGGTAAAGGAGAAACAAAAATATTATAAGTTCATTAAATACACCAACTGCTACCTACGTACCTCATAAATTAAAATGAAACGCAATAAATATTCCAGACTAATGGAAAATAAATATTAATCAACCTCCTAGAAACTTTGAACAAAAAAATATTTCAAGAATTATTAAACAAAATGATGTAAAAATATTATTACAATTCAGCTCATTTAGAAAATCTCTACCACTAAGAATAAGTTCAAATCACTCAACCTTTTTCGAATATCGTACTGGTCAATCTAGTGCAGATTCGGAAACAGAAAGTGTAAATCAGATTATATTAAACAAGGCAATTCAATTAAACTTAAAGCACCTATAGCTGAACCAGAACAAGATATGTATCCCAAATCTCCTATACCATCAGATTTTAAATCTATAAATATAATAAATAAAAACTTTGAGATTAATAAACAATATCTTAAAGAAGACTTTTATTCAAATAAAAATAAAGAAAAAATAAAATGGTATTTCAAACCGTTTTCTAAAGAACAAACAACTAATTTCAGAGAAATTTGGTATAAAATTATGACAATAAAAGAAATTACTATTCTATTTTTCATATGGTTTGAAATTTACACTACTAAATTAATATTGATTATCCATAAATCAATAAATACAAATTCAAGATTAAGTCAAATATGAGAACAAACAGATGGTAACAAAGTTAATTATATTCATCCACCATAAAAGAACTAAAAGATAAGTACAACAAATCGGCAAATTATTGTCACTCCCTTTAAAACAGGAGCTAATAAAGAAGATAAAAAACCAGTAGTTGTAAGCAATATCAAACCTATATATCAACAAAATAATATTCAAAGCCAACTACTATTTACAATTTCTAAACAGATAGATCACATAGATAATAAACTAAACCTCAACAAATCCAAATATACAGATCAATATAATCAAAATATTAAACATCCTTTTTCAACTACTTTTACGCTAATATTTAAACAAACAACTAGACAAGTAAAGTTTCTAGAAAATGAAAATTTAAAGTCAATAGCATCAAGATTAGACAAATTAGATAAAGGTAAAGGAATAAACAATATTGAAAAAAATGATAATGAATCTATTCAATCATCCACACAATTAGAAAATGAAATTCAAAAAGTAAATCATATTAAAAATAAAATGATTAGATCATATAAACCATATTGCAAAAGACATTCCTCATTTGACTTACTATTTGAAGAACACCATAAATATTCCAACAACATATATACTGGTTACGGTATATACGAGTGGAACATAGATAGACGTTCATAATACGAAATAATAAATTTAATTCAAGAAATAATTACGGCCTCAATAGCCTATAAAGCTAAAGGTAATATTAATAAGCAAGCATCTATCGTATTAATTACTGGATTTAATAGAGAATTATTAATCACGTTGAAACAGTAAGAATAGAAAATAATGATGAATTTTATGAAGAACAAGAAAAACAAAATAGTGTAGAAGTATTAATTCATAATATAACTTTTCATTTTATTGGAAATCTAATAAAATAATTAGAATGTAAAAAAAATGTATTAACAAATTCAATATTAGGTCATAATATATATCAAAGAACAATTACGTCAGTAGCTAGATTTATCGAATTGATTAATAAATTCCCAGATGAATTAAAAGAAAAAACATAATTACAAGATGTTTCAACTATGTTTCTGATTTCCTACCAAACCTTAGAAAAACTATTCAACCATTATTCCAACAATTACAAAAAATCATAAACCTTGTGCAAGTACTCATACTAGTTAGTACGCTAAGTTAAACAAAAAGTCAAAACCCAACCGTTTTTGTCAATCCCAAACCCAGAAGCTGATATGATAGTAGAAAATTGATGTCTCTGGAATAGGTTACAGAGGCATACTAAAACAAAAACTTCCACAAACCACTCTAGAGTCTAGTTAGATTCCATTCGTGGTGTCTAGTCAGAACCTCAGAAAAACTATTCTACCGTTAAAAAATAAGTTATTTTTGTAGTTAATTGCATTACAAAATTCTAAGACAATTTAATAAACAAAAAAATTATTACGCGCTGACTGTAAATCAGCAAAAAGAATTTAACAAAAGGATGTCAAAAATTTATTTTTGAAGCAAATTTTTGCCATATGACAAGCTATTTTATCAGTTTTCAATTTTGATATTCAATACATTAAAGAGAAAATAATTCATTAGATGATTTTCTAACAAGAGAATATTTATAGGAAAAGTCAACCAATAATCAACCAACTATTCAGGATGAGTGAATCAAATAAAAATAAAAACGATAACCGCATCAGACTATATCAAGAGCCCCATATTCAGGAGAAATCTCTCCCTATTCAAAACCAGTTCTCAGCTCTTGCTGAATTTTCACCACTATCCTATTCAAAAGTAGTAGCAACTGACATAGGTAAATATTCCACAATTAACCAAAATATTTCTCAAAATAAGACTCAAAAGTCAAGCTACTATTTCTATCCACAAAAGCAACACCTCATGACTAACCAATACACCAAAACCGTTACACTTAAAAAACTCCAAACCTTTACCAAGAAAGTCTTTTACTATGATAGTCTTTACCTAACATATAACCTAAACAAGAACCGTACCTTTTATGAGTATATTCTAGTAGAGTTTAAGTCAGTCGAAATTATCCATTATCCAGATAAAACAAACCCTAACCTCATCTCCTATTCAACTTGAAAAATCCTTTAAATCGGCTCTATCCAAGATATAGGCTTTATCCATCACCATATATCCTTAGACCACAACTGCCCAAAATCTGTCCCAGGCTGGTTCAACGAATGGTGGTACTGGTTTTGACCTTTCGACCCAATTTACCCAGATAACATACTCAAAAATTCTCTCCTTTACTACCAAAACATTTACCTCAACAACCCATTAGTCCATTATCCAAAATCTATTTCCACATAGACATGGGCATCCCTTGGATTTGTTCATGGCATTTGAACCTCACACTTCATTTACTCGATATGCCATATTCTCTTATTCCAGAAGTTCTTTTCAAATGATGGGATATGTACAACCTTACCCGATGTTTCTAATCCAAAATTCAGCACTTCTTCGAAGTCCATCACCAAATCTGTACAGCAATAAAAGTTGTTTCAAAATCTTTCTCACTGATCACACCTGACCAACTTAGTCAAAAATCTATACAACAACCTTCCCCACCAAAAACAGGAAAACACACTCCTCAATCTAGCCCAGCTCATTCAAAAAATTCTTCGACTTCCATGGATCAGTAGCATATTACCCATGAATTATTTGGTATTTGTGGAAAATTAAGAATGATATACTATTCAATAACTTGGACAGAAATCCACAACAAATTTTTAGTATGGCAGAAACAGAAAGGAAATCATGGCATAATGCATAAAAGAGGAAGACAGTAAAACGACACTCACAACCAACTCCAAAAGTTGGCATGGTCCTTATATATGTGGGAACGTCAGGTAGACGAGTCATGGAAGGAGACAGATTAATTTTATGGCCAAGGATGAATCTGCATAAAAGATGGGAATGAAGAAATATTACTTAGAGCTAGAAATTTCCGATGTAGTCATTTGCCTTTACATGCAGAACTGGAATCTCAAACTTGGGCAATGGAATGTATGATTGCGCTTAATCGTTTACGTGTTGATTTTGCTACTGGCTGCACAGAGATACTTAAGCTGGAGGCCTCGCCATAAGAATGGCCCGCATTTGCAGTACATTTAAAAGAACTCACCAGATGTAAAGCCTCATTCCAAAATATATAATTCATGCAAATCCCCAGACGTTCAAACATCAAGACATATACTTTAGCACAAAGGGTAAGATGCCTTCAGTTCCCAACAAGATACATCGACTCAAAACCACCAGATCGGTTTAATGTGAGGGTGTAGTTATTTGTAATAAAATTGTTGTAAAAAAAAAGATAGGTCAGGTTGGATGAACACATCCTGGTTTTTGGTTTTAGTGCTTAAATGATGTAAATTCCAAGGAGATAATCACTTGAACTGAACATTTGTGAATAAAAAAATCTTAGGTAGCTTGATGGAAAGTTGGATGGATGAGATGGATCAAGGAGCACCACACAAAGTATACATGATTGTGATAAGTTTAGGACACCTCCAATGGAGGTTATTAGTGGAGTTTTTTATTATTAAAAGAAAATAAAAATAAATAAGTGAAGAATGGATTCTTAGACAAGGTTTTTAATTTTTTTTTAAGAAACTCCCTAAACACTTGCCACTTTCACATTGACTACTTTAAAAAATAATAATTATTAAATTAAATTATATTATTTATTTTTTTGTTTTTTTAAGAAACTTGTTGAGTTTCTTACCACTAGAGGTGCTCTCAGAACCCTACTGATTGTCGGAATCATGTGGCATAATGGTAGTCACCTCTGAAATTCATGACACATATCTGATGTTCGAACCCAGCATCCCTCAATGTTATGAGGGATATTAAAACTATTAGGCTATGTTGACAAAAAAAAAAATAGAGATGAAAGCACAAAACTTTAAAGTAAACTGAATTGTTTATTTAATTTAAAGAACTGAAATAATAAAAAGTACATAAGGTGTGAACTATTATGGCTCAAATATAAACTATAGTAGACGGATCAAACACATAAAAGAAGAACAAATATTACAAAATAGATAACAGAACATAAATAGATTAATTTTGGACCGATTATAGCCGTTGAAAGTAACTAGCTCGCCTAATTAGGAAATGTATTAGGCGTCTTGTATCTTGTTAAAATAATGATGAAATCATGTGAGGAGAGTCTTTGATCCATTTAGTCTCCCAAAAGGCCAAAATTGTGTGCCATCAAAATAGGAATGAGTCATTGACGCTTATATTAAGGGCTTTTATGTCCAACTTAGGAAAGTAAGAGTATGACTGGATCCTTTTGATCTTCTAGGTAAAGGTGGGCACGTAGACGTCTAAGAGCATCCGCAACGGTAGCTCATCCTGCGTCTCATCTCTTAAAACTAACTAAAAAAAAAAAAAAACTCATGAAACGTCTCAGTACAAATAAATTCTTGAGACGTCTCAACTTGGGTTTCTTTTTTTTTTTCCTTTTTTTCTTTCTTCTTCTTTCCTTCTTCTTCTTTTTTCTTTTAGCAGTGAATCCTCTATAAATCCTCTATTGATTTATAACTTTCTTTATTTTTCCCCAATTCCTAGGTTTTGTTTATTTGACTTGATCTTTCTCAGGTTGGATTTGTTTCTAAACTCTGAAATTGAATAGTTTGAATCCAACAACAACGGCAACGACCATTGACTCCAACTACACTGGTAACAACAACTAAATCCAACGGCAATGGCAACGGCAATAGCAACGACAACGGCAACGGCAACGGCAATGACAATTAAATCCAACGGAAATTGTGCATTTATGATTTGATTTTATTCTTTTTCAAAAAAAAATTAATCAAATTATTTTTTAATTTTTTAGAAACCCATATGAGTTTTATCATTGCATACAAAAATTTGTGAAGTTTCTATTTGTGTCTCAAATAATAAATTATTATTATTTTTATTATTAAAAAATAGTTATGAGACTCTTGTGAGTTTTATTGATGCTGATGGTCTAAGGGAAAGATCTCCTGATCGTCAAACCTAGATTTACAATAAGCTAAATAATGACAGTTCTCAAACTACCAGGTTTAAGTTTCTCCTGGTTTATTTTTATTTACTCCAAACCGATAAGAGTCGAGTTTTAGGTGGTATAGACTCCTGGATGGATCACATGGCATATATATGGGACTGAGCTCAAGACAGAAAAATAAGTGAGTGTATTTGCTATGGAAAATCATGCCGATCAAGTCCTATATGATGTTGTATTAATGCATGGAAGGCAATAGAAGCCAGATCTACTGAGCAACGAGCTGACTTGTTTACAAAGCCATTAGCGCACATCAAATTCAACGAGATGCACAACATAATTGGTGTTGAAGACATCCTTAATTCAAACTTGGAAATTAGAGGGGTGAATGTTAGATAATTACCAAGTTAGGATAAGACTTGGAACTCAAGTTCTTAATCAAGTAGGATTAGGAGAAGGAGAAATTCAAGGTTATATATTAGATTTGATATTATTAAACTAAATTAGAAACACATTATGATTAAGAGTAGCTTTCTTACAAATAAAGAGTCTACCGAAAGATGTTCCATAAGAACTTGAAAAACAGTTTAGGTTTTGAATAATTTCCTAAACATAAACATAATAAGAAAAATTGTTTTTATATCTTGATCGAATTCTTCATAGTACATGTCCATTGGAAAATATTAGCACACATGGCATATATATGGGACTGAGCTCAAGACAGAAAAATAAGTGAGTGTATTTGCTATGGAAAATCATGCCGATCAAGTCCTATATGATGTTGTATTAATGCATGGAAGGCAATAGAAGCCAGATCTACTGAGCAACGAGCTGACTTGTTTACAAAGCCATTAGCGCACATCAAATTCAACGAGATGCACAACATAATTGGTGTTGAAGACATCCTTAATTCAAACTTGGAAATTAGAGGGGTGAATGTTAGATAATTACCAAGTTAGGATAAGACTTGGAACTCAAGTTCTTAATCAAGTAGGATTAGGAGAAGGAGAAATTCAAGGTTATATATTAGATTTGATATTATTAAACTAAATTAGAAACACATTATGATTAAGAGTAGCTTTCTTACAAATAAAGAGTCTACCGAAAGATGTTCCATAAGAACTTGAAAAACAGTTTAGGTTTTGAATAATTTCCTAAACATAAACATAATAAGAAAAATTGTTTTTATATCTTGATCGAATTCTTCATAGTACATGTCCATTGGAAAATATTAGCACACAGTCACGATTCATCCATTCCTTACGGCAGAAAACTTGTTTTGTCCAATCACTAGCAAAGGCCCAATATCATCGAGAACTCTCTCCTCCTCGTTTTCCAAGTTAGCTTCCTATGTGTCCTCAATAAAAACAGGGTTATCGTGATTATAAAAGTCCATGCTAATTATGATTTGGAGAACTTGCTAGTCGGTGTCTTTATTAACCACAATGAAAAAAGATTACTTGCAAATTTCAAGTGTTAATTTGGTACTATTTCACCCTCACTAGAATTGGTAGGATGCGAGAAAGATTCATTCTCACTGTTGCAATTCATAGTGAATTCAGAGGATGGTAGTTCTCAAACTTTGTTACTACTTGCGCTCGATTATTACCAATTGCTCTTAGCTTATTTTTGAAATTATAGACCATTGGTTTGACTCTCAAATCCATGTTGGATAAAACAAAAGAAGAATTCTGCAACTACGGACGGACTCCCCCAATGAATTGAAATACATCTGTTCATCAGACTCTATTAACATGTTTCTGGTCAACAAATATAAAAATTATGTTGCATGTTCATCAGCAGATTTGCACCCTCCTCAAATCTTTTTAAAGGAAGAGGGGATGGTGCGACCAGGAACGAGCAAGACCTCCTTGCGACATCAGAGGACTTGGATTCAACTGAGGAGGAGAGTGGAGAAGATAAAGAAGATTGGACCAGACCGCCAAGTCCAAGTCCCAGACGTAGAACCAACCCTGACCAACCTGGCACGGGACAAGGGCTGCCCTCGAACCACGGCACCATACGCGGCCCAACCGCATGTCACGGCACAAGACCCGGACCTGGACATGACTTGCTACCCAACACTGACCTGGCCCCCGACCTATCTTCTGACCTTCAAGCAAGCCCGACCGCGGATCATGGCACAACACGCGGCATGGAACATGGCGCAAGATCAGCCGCAAAACCCGGAGTTGAACGTTGCTTCAATCACATCCTTCAACCAGATGGATCCGGGACAGGACATGGCCCGTCCGCGTTCCACGGCACCAAACGCGGCCCGTCCGTGAACCATGGAACTCGACTTGACCCTGACCACGAGTTACGACCCAATCTTGACCCACGCCCCATCAAGAAACATCCACAGCCCAAGGACCTGCAAGACAAAGAAGAATTAAAAGAACAATGGGCTGATGGAAGTTTAAGAAAAGGAGAAGAATGCATGGCCCAAGTCCAAACCCAAGAAGACAAGGAATTAGGACTTGGCCCAGTAACAAGATCAAGGAGTCAAGCCCAAGCCCATGACCAAGAAGAAAAGGAATTATAGCTTGGCTCATTAACAAGATCAAGGAGCAAAGCCCAAAAAAGACCCTTCATGCCTTAATAAAAATCAAATTGGAAGGAGAAGGAGAGTCTAAACTTAAACCAACCAATTGGTTTAATTTATTGGTTTGTAAATAATCACTTAATTTAAACCAGATTTATAGATTAGACTAATATATCTGTTGGCATAGATTTATGAATTAATTAGTTAGGATTTATATTGTTAGGATAAGTTAGTTAGGATATTCCTTTTGTGGAATAATTCTTGTTAGGGTTTTTCGCCTTTAAAAAGGCATTCACCCCCCCCCTTGTATCAGACACATCGAATTTTATAAAAGAACTTAAAGCACTTTTGCTTCTTGCTTTCTCTGTTCAGCCTAAAAACATTGATCATTCATTCACTTAAGAGTAGAGTAATCTGCTGTGAAATTTCATAGCTCTGAGCAGGGTGAACCTGTGCTAGTAGAATCAAAACCATCGCTATTCACATCTAATTGGAGAGCTAGTAGCCTCCAACCCTTTCACCATTCAAGCCGCTGCCAAGGAGAGTTAGTAACCTCCTCAAATTGTCATCACATCTTCCTTCAAGTCGATCCTTTGGTTTTAAAACAACCAGGGCCGCGACAAGTGGTATCAGATCCTCTTGAAGGTTAGGGTTTTTGAAATCATTTGATTTCAGATCCATATCACCCCCATCATCGATTTCTTTTCATTTTTTTTTTCATAAACAAATTCTTATCTTTCTATCTTTTGTAAGTCAGCTGAACCTTTCCTGAATTACAAAAAGATCTAAAGAAAATGATCTATATATATATATAAAAAAGTTCAAAAATTCTGAAAAAAAGTATATAGGAGAAGAGAAACCCTACTAGGAAACGGTTAATCAGCTGACGAAAAAAAATCTTGCAATATTTCTATTTTAAAGTTTAAATAGGATTAGCTTTAGATCTTAGGTGATTGGGCTTTGATCTAATCTGAAATTTTTGGAGTAGCAAGAGGGAAACCTATTGAGGGATTACTAAGAAAAGTGAAAGAGATAGTTTTTAAATTAATAGTTTGTTAAGTTATTTCAGGGAGAATGGAGAATCCAAATGAAGAAACCCGTAGAGGAGAGGGAACCACATGACCTCATAGGTTTGATCAGTTGCAGATGGAGGTCATGATGGATGAGATAACTAGAAGGCTTCAAGTTACCTTTGAAAACAGAGCTAATCAAGCTAATGAATTTTTCTATGGAGTTGATCCCCTTGCAGGTAGACCAGCTCGTGGAAGAAGGCCAAACCAAGGAGGAGGGCGCTTTGGGAGAGGCGCAAGGGTGAGAGTCAGGCAAGGAACTAGGCTAGATGACGAGGAAATCGAGGAGTACTCGGATGGAAGTAGAGATCAACACCACCACCAGGAGCCGAGACCAGACAACAGCCTAGGAGGGCTTAACTTCGAATTCCCCCTTTTTCAGGAAAGAATGATCCAGATGCCTATCTAGAATGGGAAAAGAAAATTGAAATAGTTTTCAGCTGCCAAAACTATTCTGAGGAAAAGAAGGTATGATAGCAGCAACAAAATTCAATGGGTATGCCATCAACTGGTGGGAACAGATTGCAACTACCAGACGACGCAATGGAGAGCCCCAGATCACATCTTGGTATGAGATGAAAACCATGATGAGGAAGAGATTTGTGCCAATCCACTATGGAATAGACCTGCATCAGAAACTAAGGAGACTAACCAAAGAAACAAGGAGTGTGGAGGACTATCACCAAGAGATGGAGAGTCTCATAATTAAGTCTGAAATAGATGAGATTATGGAGGCTATTATGACACGATTTCAAGGAGGTCTTATTAGAGATTCAGGATCGATTGGAGTTGCAGGAGTATGAGGACATGGATGAACTGCTCCACAAAGCCATCCTTATTGAACAACAAAACAAAAGAAGGAGCAATAATAGGAACCCCTATGTTTCAACCTCTAAACCGCCTTACAACAGGGATGATAGGTAGGGAGGATCGTCCTTCAAAACACCAGTCAAGACCAAGGAAGGTACTACCCTCCCTACCTCACGTGATGACAAGGGTAAGGGAATTGCTGTTCAAATGCCTCCACCCACAAGGACCAGAAACATCAAGTGTTTTAGATGTCAATGATTTGCATACTATGCCAATGAATGTTCAAACAAAAGGGTTATGCTTCTCTTAGATAATGGAGAGTTGACATCAGAAGATGACCAATCATATATCGAAAGTGAAGTTCATCCTGTTCAAGGACAACTACTGGTTATTAGGAGAACCTTAAGTGCACAACCTAAGGTGTATGAAAAAACGTGGCCAGCGAAACACTTGTGGACCGGCTCAACTTGATCACTCACAAACATCCTAGACCATATCAGCTATAATGGCTTAATGAGGAAGGTGAAATGAAAGTTACAGAACAAGTGGAAATACCTTTGAGCATTGGCAAATACCAAGATCAGATCACTTGTGATGTGTTGCCCATGGAAGGTAGTCACATACTATTGGGAAGACCTTGGCAATATGACAAGAGAGCAATCTATGACGGTTTTACCAATAGGCATTCCTTCAACCACCAAGGCAAACAACTAACTCTAGTGCCACTCACGCCCCAGGAAGTGCACCACGACCAAATGCAGATGAAACAGAGAAGAGAAGAGGCAAGGAAGCTACACAAGGAGACTCACGTCAAGGAACTTGCTAAGGTTAGTCACTACAGCCTTTTTGCTACTCCTAGTGATGTTAAACACGCTTTAAATAATCAACAATTTATGATGTTGCTAGTTTGTAAGGAATTACTAACTGTAGTACTAACCTGACTCCGGAAATACCGAGAGAAATTGAGTTTCTATTGCAAGAGTACAGAGATGTGTTTCCAGAATACCAACCAGTAGGACTACCTCCTTTCAAAGGTATAGAACACCAGATTGACTTTGTACCAGAAGTCACTCTTCCAAACATACCAACTTACAGGACCAACCCTGTGGAGACAAAGGAACTTCAACAACAGGTCAATGAGCTCTTGGAGAAAGGACATATCCGCGAGAGCTTAAGTCCTTGTGCAGTACTTGTTTTGCTTGTTCCTAAGAAAGATGGTAGCTGGCGCATGTGTATAGATTGCAGAGCCATAAACAACATCACAGTTAAGTACAGACACCCTATCACTCGTTTGGATGATATGCTTGATGAGTTATATGGATCTTGCATCTTTTCTAAGATAGACTTGAAAAGTGGTTATCATCAGATAAGAATGAAAGAAGGAGATGAATGGAAAACTGCTTTTAAAACAAAATTAGGATTGTATGAATGGTTAGTTATGCCTTTTGGACTTACTAATGCACCTAGTATTTTTATGAGATTAATGAATCATGTTTTAAGGGCATTCATTGGACGGTTTGTAGTGGTCTATTTTGATGATATTTTGATTTACAGTAAGAACATGACAGAGCATCTTGATCACCTTAGACACGTCTTAGATGTTTTAAGAAAGGAAAACATGTATGCAAACAGAAAGAAATGCTCTTTTGGAACAGATAACCTAGTCTTTTTAGGTTTTGTTGTTACTTCTCACAGTATCCAGGTAGATGAGGAGAAAGTGAAGGCAATCAGGGAGTGGCCCACGCCTAAAAACATAGGAGAAGTGAGAAGTTTCCATGGACTTGCTGGATTCTATAGAAGATTTGTGAAAGACTTCAGTACCATTGCAGCTTCACTTACAAAAGTCATTAAGAAAACTGTGGGATTCACTTGGGGACCAACACAGGCAGAAGCATTCGAATTGCTGAAAGGGAAGTTGACTAATGCCCCTTTACTTGTATTGCCAGACTTTTCGAAAACTTTTGAGATTGAATGTGATGCTTCAGAAATTGGAATTGGTGCTATATTGATGAAGGAAAGGAGACCCATAGCATATTTTAGTGAGAAGTTAGGAGGAACGATTCTTAATTATCCTACCTATGACAAAGAGCTTTATGCTCTAGTGAGGGCCCTACAAATGTGGCAACATTACCTCTGGCCTAAAGAGTTTGCAATTCACACAGATTATGAATCTCTCAAACACCTCAAGGGACAACAGAAGCTGAACAAAAGACATGCACGATGGATGAAATTTATTGAAACTTTTCCTTATGTCATCCATTACAAACAAGGTAAGGAAAACATTGTAGGAGATGCTCTCTCAAGGAGGTATGCTCTTTTATCTTCGATGGAAACAAAATTATTGGGTTTTGAGCATCTTAAAACTTGTTATACTAATGATCCTGACTTTGGAGAGTTGTTTAAGGACACTGACATTCATGCCCAGGGACGATTTTATCAATTCAAAGGATTTTTGTTCCGAGATAATCGACTTTGTGTACCATGTGGAACCATCAGAGAATTATATGTTAGAGAAGCACATGGAGGTGGTTTAATGGGACACTTTGGTGTTGTTAAGACATTGGCTACATTACAAGAGTATCTGTACTGGCCCAGCATGAAAAAGGACGTGGAGAATGTGTGCTCAAAGTGCGTCGAGTGCAAACAAGCTAAATCCAAGGTACAGTCCACAGGTTTGTATACTCCATTACCTATACCTGTTCACCTTTGGGTAGATATCTCCATGGACTTTGTTTTAGGGCTACCTCGAACTAGGAAAGGAAGGGACAATATCTTTGTGGTGGTTGATAGGTTTTCTACAATGGCCCATTTCATACCTTGTCATAAAACAGATGATGCAGTCTTGGTGGCTGACTTGTTCTTTAGGGAAGTTGTTAGATTACATGGAATGCCTAGGACAATTGTGTCAGATAGGGATACTAAATTCCTTAGTCATTTCTGGAGAACCCTTTGGGGAAAGTTGGACACTAAGTTATTATTTTCCACAACTTGTCATCCACAAACTGATGGTCAAACAGAGTCAGTAAATAGAACCTTATCTACCATTTTAGGGGCTATTATTAAAAAGAACATTAAAACTTGGGAGGATTGTTTACCCCATGTTGAATTTGCCTACAATAGATCAATACATTCAGCTACAAAACTAACCCCTTTTCAAGTAGTGTACGGTTTTAATCCATTATCCCCTTTAGATTTACTTGTTTTACCTTTAAAAGAACATACTAACCTTAATTACAAAAAGAAAGCCGAGTTTGTTAAATCTTTGCATGAACAGGTTAAGAAAAATATTGATGAAAGAACTAAAATGTACACTAGGAAGAAAAACAAAAGTCGAAAGGAATTAGTGCTGGAACCTGGAGATCTCATTTGGATTCATCTAAGAAAGGATAGATTTCCAAATGAGAGAAAATCAAAATCAATGCCAAGAGTAGATGGACCATTTTCAGTCCTACGAAGAATCAACAATAATGCTTACAAAATAGACCTACAAGGTAAGTATTCTATAAGTTATACTTTTAATGTTTCTGACTTAATTCCTTTTGTTGCAGATGAATTGGATTTGAGGTCAAATCCTTTTAAAGGAAGAGGGGATGGTGCGACCAGGACCGAGCAAGACCTCCTTGCGACATCAGAGGACTTGGATTCAACTGAGGAGGAGAAAGGAGAAGATAAAGAAGATTGGACCAGGCCGCCAAGTCCAAGTCCCAGACGTAGAACCAACCCTGACCAACCTGGCGCGGGACAAGGGCTGCCCTCGAACCACGGCACCATACGCGGCCCAACCGCATGTCACGGCACAAGACCCGAACCTGGACATGACTTGCTACCCAACACTGACCTGGCCCCCGACTTATCTCCTGACCTTGAAGCAAGCCCGACCGCGGATCATGGCACAACACGCCGCATGGAAAACGGCGCAAGATCAGCCGCAAAACCCGAAGTTGAACGTGGCTTCGACCACGTCCTTCAACCAGATGGATCCGGGACAGGACATGGCCCGTCCGCATTCCACGACACCAAACGCGGCCCATCCGTGACCCATGGAACTCGACTTGACCCCGACCACGAGTTACGACCCAATCTTGACCCACGCCCCATCAAGAAACATCCACAGCCCAAGGACCTACAAGACAAAGAAGAATTAAAAGAACAATGGGCTAATGGAAGTTTAAGAAAAGGAGAAGAATGTATGGCCCAAGTCCAAACCCAAGAAGAAAATGAATTAGGACTTGACTCAGTAACAAGATCAAGGAGTCAAGCCCAAGCCCAGGACCAAGAAGAAAAGGAACTATGGCTTGACCCATTAACAAGATCAAGGAGCAAAGCCCAAAGAAATGCCCTTCATGCCTTAATAAAAATCAAATTATAAGGAGAAGAAAAGTCTAAAATTAAACCAACCAATTGGTTTAATTTACTGGTTTGTAAATAATCACTTAATTTAAACCAGATTTATTGATTAGACTAATAAATATGTTGGCATAGATTTAGGAATTAATTAGATAGGATTTATATTGTTAGGATAAGTTAGTTAGGATATTCATTTTGTGAAATAATTCTTATTAGGGTTTTCTGCCTTTAAAATGACATTCACCCCCCCCCCTTGTATCAGACACATCAAATTTTATAAAAGAACTTAAAGCACTTTTGCTTCTTACTTTCTCTGGTCAGCTTAAGAACATTGATCCTTCATTCACTTAAAAGTAGAGTAATCTGCTGTGAAATTTCATAGCTCTGAGCAGGGTGAACCTGTGCTAGTGGAATCAAAAACATCGCCATTCACATCTAATTGGAGAGCTAGTAGCCTCCAACCCTTTCACCATTCAAGCCGCTGCCAATGAGAGTTAGTAATCTCCTCAAATTGTCATCTCATCTTTCTTTAAGTCGATCTTTTGGTTTTAAAATAACCAGGGCCGCACTAGATATGCTAGAACTTATGCAGCGGAATGATAGAGATTACACAAGTTGGCCATCGCTTTCTCTTGTGTAATCAGTTTGATGACTGTGAAAGATGAAATGAGATTGAGCAAGCTACCATTTCCTCTCTTGTTGGATTGATTGATGGAAATGTCGGTGGATCATTTAGCGGCACCCAAGGGTGCGAAAACAGCTGTGATTAGAAAAGAAAATATGTTTATGGAGATTGCTCACATAAAACAAGAGAAAAGTTTAGAAGACAAACTTCTGATATCAGTTTCTTTTATAAATTCAATGGTGAATAAAATGATAAATTAGTGTGAAATTTTATACACTCAAACAAATGGCCTAAATAATTTTAAAGAAGAAACAAATAAAGCAACATTAATGTAAAAATCAAAATAAATATACATTCAATCAATGGTTATATTGATGTGGTTTTGTGTAATAGTCCAAATTCTCGCACAAGTCTATCGGCCCAACAAAATCTATTTCCTTTAAAGAAAAATTTAGTATCTGCTTATAAATACCCAGCCTCCCTTCTTATTGCAAAACTTCTTATAGTAGTGAACTCTGCAGAAATTTCGCCAGACTTTGTTGTTGTTGAACCGTCGCCACTACCACTTTCTGAGAACAGTCCACAACCGAGCGGAGTCGAAGGTAAGCCAAAATCTGGGTTTTGGTCGTTTTCTTCTTTAAACGTTTAGTAAAACCTATATTCTCTCCTAACCGTTTTAAATTTCAGAAAACCAAGACCATCATCAGATATCTAACACCGAGACAAATCTGGTGCTTCAAGATCCATCGTCGTCGCAGTCGCTGTCACGTGCGCCCACACGCTGCCGCAAGTCCTTGTCATGAGCAGTCTTCATATCTACTAGGGTGGATAAAATAATCGGACCCAAAAATCCAAATCAACCCTGATCCGAAAAGTAGTACCGAACCGAATTTAAAATCGACAAAAAATCGAATGGGTCCTAAACTCTTATATTCAGAAAAACGAACTCAAATCTTAACCGAACGAGAACCGAATAGATATCCAAAATATCTGAAATACAATTATATTTTCAAATATATTAATAATATTAAGGATTATAATAATCCAAAATCCAAATTATAATTATAAATTCAAATTTATTAGTTCATTTAAGATTAAAATAATCAAACATTCAAAAAATTAAAAATATCTAAAAGTTTTAAGTTATATTTGTCAAAATTTAACCAATTTTATTTATTTATTTTTTAATTTTTTAAAACATATTATAGATACTCGGATCCGAGTCAGAATCCGGGTGGAACCGAACCGAACCCGAACCAAAATAAAAATAGCCAAACGGTTCCTTTTCTCTAAACCTAAAAAACCGAAAACTCAAATTACCCAAACCGAAATCGAACTGGTAACCAAACGTCCATCATGCCTAACCTCCACGCACCGCAGTGACCATCTGCCATCAGATCTGCCAATGTTGATGCCGTCAACTTTTCTGGTAAGCCGTTGGTGTAGGTAATCGAGTCTGGTTTAGGTTGACCGAATATCATGTTTGGTCAATTTGGTTTGATAAATTAATTAGGTCTGGTTTGGGTAATTGAATTTGACTTTACCGTTGACCATTAACCTTGACTGTAGACCGTTAACCTTGACCGTAGACCGTTAATTTTAACCTTAGATCTTAACCTTGACTTTCTGTTGATTTTGACTAGTTGACCAGTTATCTATTTTTTGCCGTCTGAAGGCTGTTCTCATTCAATTTCTGCTCTGATTTCAGATTTATTCTGTTTGAGCAGCTGAAGTTCATAAACCGCATTCATATGATTCATAAGGTGAAGGCTATTCCGCAAACTGTTTAACTTAGTCTAGGACTTCCCTTACAGATAGTTTAGTACCTAAATGTGATATGTCTCAATGATCAAGTCTAGTTAGTTTGTTTGTTAAATTGGACATAGAGATATGTTATTTACCCATTGGTTTCTCCACATGTTATTGATGATAATTGATTGATATATTTGTATATATTATATATTCGAGTATGTGATGATAATGCAGGGGTACATAGACAAACTTATATACTAGCAACGCTTTTGTGTGAGGGAGCATGGACAACCTAAGTCGATATGTTGCTCGGGGTCCTAAGATCGATAAAACATCTTAGGGACAGTGTGTTTGGACACTTATTCCATTCATTAGCGATCATTAAATCAGAAATAATGTATTACATACTTTGTAATATGTATAGACCAATGTGTTATATAACTTAACATTTGTAAATATAAAACTTTTACATTAAAGATAAACCTTTAACCTAGAAAACTAAATTTTAAAACGTAAAAGAACAAAAATAAACCTAATCCTAAAATTATTAAACCTAAATTCAAACCAAAATTTAATTTTTGAATCCTAATATTAAACTATAAATCCAAAATATAGAATTACATAGTCTATAATATATATAGACCAATGTGTGTGAGAATCATGTAGAATAATGGTGGCTACCTCAAAAATTCAGCATATATCTGAGGTTTATACCCAGTACCCCGCAATGATAAAAAGAATATTAAAATCACTAAACTAAATAAATATATACCAATGTGTTATAACTCAATATTTATAAATCTAAAACTTATATACTAAACATATATTTAAGTACATATTTGACTAGAAAAATAATATTGATTTTATTTATTACCAAAATTCAAAAGCAATAAATGAACGGAGAATATGATTTTTTGCATAAAATAAATTAAAAAAACAAAAGAAAGAGAAATACAGAGAAGAGGTTGAGAGAGAGAAACATAGATGGGGTAAGTCAGCAAACACTAAAAGAGAAAGAGACTGAGAGAGTTGCTGAGTCTGCAATGAAAATGTCGTATAAAATCATAATAATTTGTATTATATCATGACATTTAGATTACATAACTATATATATTTTATTTTTATTTTTTGTACTGTTATTCTGTCTTATTTCCCTATATTTTAAATTACAAACAAAACGAAAAGTAATTCTGTTATAAATAGATTAAAAGTCAAAAAAATATGTAACTAGATAAGGTCAAAAACAAATGTGTTGGAACCACTATTATTATACAGAGACACTATGTTATATAAACGATCAATTGTAAAACGTATCTTTTTCACATTATTTTTCTCGATTACATAATATAGTAAACAAATTCTCGCTTTTTTCTTTATTTTCCGTATATTTTTCTGCAAATATAAATTTTTCGTCTTTATGTATATCTATCTATATGATAAATTATATATATTATCATAATATGTAATCTGATCATTTTATGATATGGCTAAATACATGCTTATAATATATTTTTTTTTTTATAATGGTCGGTTTGCCGCCTATATTATAATTTCTTACTTTTCTAATGGTTTTTTTTAAATGCACCATTTTTCACTTAATAGTAAAGTGGATGGTTTATCCTTTCATTATTCGTTTACCATTCTCATATCATGGTTGCCAAATCCCAAATGCATCATGAACATTTATTTACTGTTAATATATATTGGAATTGGACGACTGAACTGCCACATATTTATTTACTGTTTTAATGTGAATGATTCTATCACCATAATATTGCTGTTAAATGTCTTTTTATATTATAGTTATTATATAAGGAGGTTCAGTCACATGTATGTAAAGCTTTTGTCTGAAATTTACTAAACTTAATTGACTGTTTATTCAAAAATAATTTGGATTAATTTTGTTTTCAAATCTTTATCTTTGTTACCAACAATCACAAAGAAATATTTTTAAAAAATTACTTTTTTCAACAATTATGAACAGTGTTTTTTTTTGTCAATTTAGCCTAGTGGCTTTAATTTCCCTCATAATATTGAGAGGTGTTGGATTCGAACTCCAGACTTATGTCATGAATTTCAGAGTTAACCACCATTATGGTACATGATTCCGACGAACAGTGTTTCTAATCTATAAATATACTTTTGTTTCATTCATTTATTTCACACTACGATTTCATTTCCTCTCATATATTTTTTAAATAAATTTTAAAAATATTATTTGTAATAAAGATGTTTTGTTTATTATAGATTTTAAGTGCGGTTGTAACTTTTGTTTTGATTTATGGTTTCTCCATTAGAGAATTTATTCTTGAAGAGTTCACCATAACTATCATCTTACTTTTTTATGCACTATTTTCTGTAATTGCTTAGTTATTTATGTAAACAGTTTGTTTTAATCCAAAATATTATTATCTTTCGAATAAACTTTTGCGATTTTATTTTTAATAAATCTAATGAATTAATATTGAGAAGTTAAGTTTGTGGCTCTCAAAATAATTGGAGTGAACTAGGACCACCGATGTAGAGCTTTTTCCAGAGATGAAAAAGTTAACTGAAACAATTAAAAATGGAAACAAATCGCCTCTTAAAAATAAGGCATAAGCGATAATTTTCCAAATGAAACATCATGATGAAAATGTGATGTATAACTATACGCATATAAAAGACCCAATATAGTTATGTCAAGATCTGAAAATAAGAGTTAAAAAACAAAAGAAATTAAATATTTCTCACGCTGTAAAAGAGAAGAAAAACCTAAAGTTTCAAGATTTTTCAAAAAGTCAAAGGCTATAATTATGGTATTCTGAAGATAGTTTCACAATTGAAATATTATTGTAATCTTGTAACCGAACCAGAAATGTTCGACAAGATATACCTCACTTTTCACAAATTTAATCACAGGTATGGACAAATTTATAACCCAAAAGGGAGGGAATCTAACAAATGAGTTTGATCTCAATAACATTCCAAGAGGAAAGAAATCCAAGTGGATATCACCCAGAAGCGTGAGAATGTATGTTATAAATGTGGATCCAAAGGACATTGGTCCCGTGTATGTCGTACCCTCCACATCTTTGTTAGTTGCATTACGAGTCCACAAAAGTCAAAGGAAAAGAATTGAACCTCACATAACATTTTGAAGGTACATCATACCTTGATGAGCCCGTTCTTGAAGAGAATTGAAATGTTTGTAGTGAGACTATTGAATAGTCTCCACTAATACCATCATTACTATGTTTTTAGTTTTTTTTTTTTTTTAAATGTTGTTTTTAACAAAAATCTAATGTAGTTATTGTATATTTTTCTATGAATAAATTTCACCTTCTATTTGTTACTGTTTATGTTAAATACATAAATGGATCACAACATAAATGGAACAATATTAAAGAAAATGACTCCAGATATTTCTCTGATATAAAAGATATTAGAACAACTCACATTATTCTGAAATGAAAGTGATATTTCTCTAATATAAAACCGATAGAAATCATTGTCAATACAATTAGGTCATGTAGACTTGATTGAAAGAACTGCTAAAACCAATTTTACGTTGCCTAATGGAACAAAATATTCCATAAATAATGCTTTGCATTTTTCAGATTCTAAAAGAAACTTGTTGAGTTTTTAAAATATAGACTTTTACGGATATAATACTCAGTATGCAACTGGGGATAGAAAAAAGTATATGTATGTAACTTCTGATAAATATGGCCAAAGGCCAAAGACATATATTAGAAAAGTTCCCAGAATTTCTTTTGGGTTGCATCATACCTTTATAGTTTCAGTCGGATCAAATTGAATTGAATCTAGTGAACAAACAAAATCTATAATATATCACATTAATCGCCTCGGCCACACACCACAATGATGCGTAGAATCATTGAGAGTTCACATGGTCATTTACTGAAAATCCATAAGATATATCAGGGGGAAAATGCATGATCTCTTTGGAACTTGGTTATACGGCCATCGCCAACCAAAATTGATTAAGGATCACCAAAGTTCCTAAAAGAATTCAAGACGATATTTGTGGAACAATACATCCATCTTGTGAATCATTCAACTATTTTATGATATTATTGACGCATCCAGTAGATCTTCACATGTTTGTCTATTATCATCTTGAAATATGGTATTTGTGAGATTTCTAACTCATATAATTAAATGATGATCTCAGTTGAATATTTTGTAGCTCATGTTCATATGCAAAATAGTTTGGTTAAATCATTAATTAAGCGTTTATAACTGATTGTAATGCTCATGAGATCAAAACTTCCAACCTGTGTTTGGAGACATGCCATTTTACATGCAGAAGCACTCAATTCATAAGACCACAAGTATTCCCCAATACAATTAGAATTTGGTCGAGAACCAAATATTTTTCATCTAAAATTTTTTGGTTGTGCAGTGTATGTGCATGTAGCACAACTACAATGTACAAATATATGACCATATAGAAGGTTATAAATATATGTTGGCTGTGATTCTCCATCAATTATATGATACCTATAATCATGATTGGTGATATCTTTACACAAAGTTTTGTTAATTGTCATTTACATTTTGATGAAATTGTATTCCTTGTTCCATGAGAGAATATAAACATATAGAAATGATATCAATTGAAATATATCATCTTTGTTACACCTTGATTCTCTTACTTAAGAGTTTATACTAGAAGTTTGGCGAATTATGTATTTGCAAAATATAAAAACTCAGCTATTTCATTCATTTGCAGATACCGAAACGGTAACTAAATCTCATATATCAGTTACAAATGCTCATGCTTGTATTAAAATACCACATGAACATAGATAAATAGGATTTTAACTCCTAAATTACAATTATAATACGATAAAGAGGACGAGGAGACAATTCCGGTTTGACAAAAGATGGATTGGGAAGGAAGGATTCACGTAATCTATAAACAAGGGATGGAATATGCAAACGAGAGGACTTGGGGGAAACTTTGTTGATAAAATACGCAATTGCAGACATGAGATCTCAGTGTGGAGGAAAAATACCGTACCATCTGGAAAGGATAAGATAAATGATTTGCAAAAATCTCTGGAAGATGTTTAAAATGTTAATAGTAGGACTGAGAATGAGGTACAAGAAGATGTTAAAAAACTTCAAGAAGCATATAAGGATAAAGAAGCATTTTGGCAACAAAAGAGTAGAAATATGTGGCATAGTTTAGGAGATAGGAACACAAAATCTTATCATGCATTGACAAGGTAAAGGAGGGACCAAAATAGGATTGTCAGTTTATTCGATGCACAAGATGCATGAGTTTCTACGGACGCAGAGTCTGAGAGGGTGGCAGTCAATTACTTAACAAAATTATTTGGATCTATTGTCACAGCAGAATTCAATGAGTTTTTACAGGAGGTACCCACTTTGATCACAAACCAGATGAATGAGCAGTTTACGGCAATGGCAACGAAAGAAGAAGTACGAAAAGCCCTATTTATGATGCATCTGGAAAAAGCGCCAGGACTAGATGGAATGACATCATTATTTTACCAGCAAGCATGGCCAATAATTAAAAAGGATCTTCTGGAATTAGTTAATGTTTTCTTGAGGACGAATTGGTTTGATGAGAGGCTAAATTGGACTTCATTCCAAAGACGGGGCACCCAAGTCGGATGATGAAATTAAGACCAATCAGTATATGCAATGTAGGTTACAAAATAATCTCAAAGGTTTTATGTCAAAGATTAAAACAGTTTTTACCGAGATAAATCTCTGAAACACAATCAGCATTCGTTTCGGGAAGATTAATCTCAGATAAAATCTTGATTGCTCAAGAAATGTTTCGTGGTCTACGAACAAACAAAAGTTGCCAAAATAAATATATGGCTATAAAGACGGATATGAGTAAAGCATATGATAGAGTTCAATAGTCTTTCATGCAAAAGTTCTTACAGAAGATGGGTTTTTCCCAACAATGGATTACATGGATGATGTGATTGATTACCTCAGTCAAATATAATGTATTGATAAACGACCAGCCAAAGGGTTGCATCATTCCTGGTAGGGGACTATGGAAAGGTGATCCCTTGTCTCCGTACTTATTTATCCTTTGTACAGAAACGTTAATCGCTAATTTACGAAAGGCAGAACGGGAAAAGATTTTAACAGGATTAAGGATCACACGATCAATTCTGCCCATTACACACCTTCTCTTTGCGAATGATAGTCTTTTCTTATGTCAAGCTAGGAGAGAGGAATGCCAAACCATCTTCTGGATCCTTAGGAACTACGAATCAGTTTTAGGCCAGCAAATAAGTTTTGAGAAATCATCACTACAATTCAGACATAATGTTAGTGAATTGGTAAAAAAGGAAATGAAGCAAATACTATGAATCACTAGAATGGGTGGAATGGGCACATATTTGAGGATACCGGAGAATCTGGGCGGCTTAAAAGCTCAAGTATATAGCTTCATAAATTACAGAATTCATAATAGAGTGAATGGATGGACCCTAAAGTTTCTGTCAAAAGGTGGTAAACATGTCTTAGCTAAATCGGTATTAACGGTATTACCTACTTATATAATTTCTTGCTATAGATTGCCCAAGATGGTATCAAAGAAGCTGACACAAGAAATATCAAATTTTTGGTGGAGTTTGGACGGTTCTAGTGGCGGGATGCATTGGATGTCGGAAAAAACTATGATCTCACAAGAAGGGGAGAGGAATCGGTTTTAGAAACATTGAAGATTTCAATACAGAAATGTTGGCAAAACAGCTATGGAGGTTGATAGAAGCACCAGATTCATTATTTACGAGAGTTTTTAAGGGGCGGTATTTCTGTAAGTCAAATCCATTGGTTCCAATGAAGTCGTACTCCCCATCTTATGGGTGGCTGAGCATCATCTCAGCTAGATCTTTGGTAAGCAAATGACTAATCAAAATGGTTGGTACATGTTCCAGCATCTCCATATGAAATGAGCCTTGGATCCCAGCCCTTCGCCCAAGATCAGCAACTTGAAAATTTCCTATTTATCCTAACTCTTTCAAGGTTAGTGATTTAATAGACATTCATACCATGTCTTGGAATACACCTCTGCTGGAAGCAACTATTGTTCCCAAGGATGTACGTATTATACAATCTTTGGCAATAAGTAGGTTTGGTAGACCGGATTCCTATGGTTGACATTTTACAAAAAAAAATAGAAAATATACGGTGAAGTCAGGTTACTGGGCAGCACAGAGATTTCCCAATAAAAGTCAAAAAAAATATTTATATGGTCCAAATATTATGGCATTCCAGGCCATGGTATAGAGGATTAAATGCCCTCCAAAGATACAACACTTCATGTGGCAAACACTCTTAGGATGTGTATCCGTTGTTACAAAATTGAAATCATGGGGAATTAATTGTGAATTATACTGCGGAAGATGTGGGACGGAAGAAGAATCGATAAATCATGTTCTATTTGAATGTCCACCAGCTTTACAGATATGGGCGTTATCAAAGATTCCATCGCATCCAGATTTTTTTCCAACCAAATCGGTGTTTTCAAATTTTGATTATTTATTCTCAAGGATCTCAAAAGAAAATCCAGAAGGATATTTCCCATGGATTCTATGGTACATATGGAAAAGTAGGAATGACAAAGTCTTTACGAAAATAGATAAGGATATTAGGGGAATTCTCACGATAGCAAAAACTGAAGGAAGGATTTGGTATGAAGCCCAAGTAACAGAAGGATTCAATAATATTTTGGTATCAGTTCCTTGTGTTGGAATGAAGAAGAATGATCAAGACAATTCAAGAGAACATGAAGAATGTGTGCCTTTGTGTAAGTAGGCGACATGTGTCCAAAGGGAGTGGCTTAGACTTGTTTGTGATTAATGATATGTTATCCTTGTAACCAAACATGTATTAGGCTATCTTAGTATCCAAACAAGCCTAGACTATTTTAGTATAAATAGTTAACTCTCTCTTCCTTTGTAAGCAAGAAATTCATTTTTCTAAAATCTCAATAATATTCATTCTTACTTTCTCTCTTTAATCTTTTTTTCTCTCAATCTTCAAACCTCTAAATCTCTTAAACTCGTAATATTTCATGGTATCAGAGCCATGTTACATCATTCTGGCATAAGAATTCCGCAAATCTTCTTCATTCTTCACGTAATCTCTATGCACCTTCGAAACCAGACCCATCGCGGGTGGTTCGCAGTTTGATCGATCTTTCCGGAGAGAATTCGAACTTTCTTGCAATTTTCTTCTTCGAGGATTTTTCTCTGGTGAGTTCTGAGAATTTGTACGGTGGTTTCACTCAATTTGATGGCCTGAATCAAAAGTTGTCCACGGTCAAGTCTGGTGGTGTCGCGGTTAGCCTCGCCGCGAGATGACAAGTTTTCACCAAGCATATCTCCTTCAATTCTTCTTAAAATCAGGTGATTCCAAAGCCTAATATCAAGTAAAACAAGTCTAGTTGATGAATCAGGAGGTCCACTTTGCCCCTTTTTACGTTTCGAAGATTGTTTGATCAATCTTTCTAAGTGTGTCCAGTTTTGACCTGTTTGTAGTATTTGTGTTAAGACCTTATATTTTTTTAATATATTTTAAATCCCGGATGTTCTTAACTTATTTTAGAATCTTAATGAGGGTTTCAAGAAGTTTTATTTTATTCTAAAAAATTTTAGTCTTCAAGAAAGGTTTTCTTGATTGTTACTAACAAACTGTTTTTTTTAAAAAACATTTGTGGCAGCAGTGGATTTTAATTTTTTAACAATTCTATTAACAGATTCTTTTCTAGTTAGACTGTTAATATTGTTAGTAGTTGTTTGGTCAAGGAGGGTTAGATTGTTAGAGGTTGTTACAGGCGGTTGGAAGTTGGTTGAACTTGTTGAACGCGCCTTGGCCACTAACCGTTTGGACAGGCACATGGTCTGGTCTAGTATTGGTTGTTTGTTTTATTATTTTTGCAGGTGTTGAGTAAAGTCTAATGGAGTATCAGACCAACATCAAGCTCCAGTGATTCTTCATGGGACAAATTACCTCATATGGTCTAGAACCATAAGGACAACCTTGTGTAGCAAGGGGTTATGGTCTCATGTTACAAGGCGCCTGTCATAGCCATTGAAGAAGATGACTCAGATGATTAAGATGATCATAACAAATGGTTCCAGGAAGACCAGATGGTACTTTCTATTCTCCAAAATTCCCTAGCTGGATCTCTTTTAGAAGCATATTCATATTGTGAAAATGCTAAAGATCTTTGGGAAACTTTGAAAAATGTATATGGCAATACTACTAACCTCATGAGAATGAGGTCAAAAAATCTTTGAATGATCTTAGACAGGAGGATGCTGAGTTCACAAAGCATTATGGATCCTTCAGAGCTTTATGGGCAGAGCTAGAGATGCTAAGGCCTGCCAAAATTGATCCTATTACTCTCCATGAAATGAGAGAACAAGATAAGGTGTTTGGGTTATTTTTGACTTTGAACACTAACTATGTTGATTTGATTAAGCACATTCTTAGGGAGGACAAGCTTCCTAGTTTGTAGAATGTATGTGCCAAGATTCAGAAGGAGCAAGGGTCTCTCCAACTATTTGGAATTAAAGATGAACCAGTGGTTGCCCACAAAAGCTTCTTCAAGGCGCCAGCTGAGTCCAAGAAAGAGAGGACTGTGTGTGATCACTGCAAGAGAACCGACCACACAAAGAAGGAGTGCTGGGTGCTTCATTCAGAATTAAAGCCAAGTTGGTTCATTGACAGGTCCAAAGTCCCTTCTACAAGCGGCCTTAGCTCCTCCTACTTAGTACATACAAGCGCTTCTACATTGACAACCAATCCGGCCTCTTCATCTGAGTTTGTGAAGAAATCAGATTTGAAAGCTCTCTTCAAAGCTTTTAGCTATGGTAATGTGTTGGTTAAATCTCTCCATGCTTCTTTTCAAACATATATAGCTTCTAAACCTTTAATTGTTGATTCTGGAGCTTCTCATCACATGATAAGTGATTTAGGGTTGCTAGAAAACTTAGAGCCTGCCTTAGGTAGTGTGGTAATTGCTAATGGAATCAATGTGCCAATTAAAGGGATTGGGAAGCTAAAATTGTTTGATAAAGAATCTAAAGCCTTTTATTTGCCATCTTTCACATCTAACTTGTTGTCTATTAAGAGAGCTACCATAGATCTTAATTTTCAAGCTATATTTGGTCCTAATGATTTCTACTTTCAGGATATTGAAACAAGTAGGAAGTTTGGCCAAGGAATAATAAAGAATGACTTGTATGTGCTTGAAGATTTGTCCATGCATTCCTTACATGAACCGTGTGCTAATAGTGTCAATATTAATGTTTCAGCTGAACTTTGGCATGCTAGATTAGACCATCCTAATCCTAGAGCTTTGGAATTAATAATACCTGAAATTAATATTCAAAATAATATATGTGAATCATGTATTCTTGGGAAATATTGTAAGACTGTTTTTGAGAAATTAATTCATTCATATGATAATTATTTTGATTTAGTGCATTCTGATGTTTGGACATCTCCCTTTCGTTCTAGAGAAAACAAAAAATATTTTGTGACCTTTATTGATGAAAATTTTAAATATACTTGGGTTGCATTGCTTAGTTCTAAGGATAGGGTGTTTGATGCATTTTTAAATTTTCATACATTTGTTACTAATCAATACAATGCCAAGATTAAATTTTTTTAGAGCAGATAATGGAGGAGAATATACTAGCACCAAGTTTCAACAACACTTGGCCAAACATGGCATTGAACATCAAACAAGCTGTCCCTACATTCCACAACAAAATGGAGTAGTAGCTGAGAGGAAAAACAGACATTTTGTGAGAACCATGATGTTCCACAAGAAGGTTCCCAAACATTTTTTGGGAGATGCTCCTGTGGCTGCATGTTACTTAATCAATAGAACTCCAACAAAAGTTCTAGATAATTTGTCTCTCTTTGAGGTATTAAACAAAACTAAGCCTACTATTGATCACTTAAGAGTATTTGGTATGTTTGTTTTGTTTTAGTACCAGGAGAACTTAGGAACAAGCTGGAACCAAAGAGCACCAAGGCCATGTTCATTGGGTATTCTCCAACAAAAAAGGGTTACAAATGCTACAATCCAGAGACTAGAAGAGTTCTTGTATCCAGAGATGTTAAATTACAAGAATCAAAAGGATTCTATGAAGAAGGAAGTTGGGAATAATTCAAGGACATCCCAACAACAAGGCATGACCAAGCTGAAAATCTAAGAATGATATTGGAAAGCATATGTATAATCTCTCCACAAGCATCTGGCTCAGGGACAGCTCATCAATTACCAGGGTCAGCTCACCAAGTACCAGGGCCAGTTCAAGTGCCAGAGCTAGCTCACCAAGCGCCAGGGTCAGTTCTTCATTCGCCCGACCCGATTCACCAATCTTCCGGACGAGGACCAGCCGAGATCGGCCCATGCTCGCCAAGGACCAGTCGTGATCCAGGATCGATACCTGATCGATCCAAGCATGACTCAGGCACGTCCATGGTCCATCCCCGGTACAATCCAAGCATGTCCCAACCAGCTGTTGGACCATCCGATCCTGGCACTTCCATGGTCCACCCGGTGTCTCGACCACGTACCAGGTCGCAAACACAGCTTCATCTCCGGGACGTGGAGCGGCCGTCATGAAAATCTGGACATGTGCCACCCGTTGATCATGAGGGGGGCCAGGAACCTAGACATGATCAAGAAGAGGATTCAGAAGCACATATCTTAGTCTCAGCTTCAAAAAGGCCAAGGGATATTCAACCGAATCTTGGGGATGCTCTAGAAAAAGAAGGGAAAGGGAAATCATCGATTCTTAGAAGAAGTACAAAGCAAAGATTTCCACCCAACTTCTACTACAACAACAATGCAGTAGTTCATCATGATCATGGAGTGTGTAATCTAGTTCATGTACCTGATTCTCATGTTGCATTCACTGTTACTCTTGATAAAGAGCATATTTCAAAGACCTATGAGAAAGCTATGGAGATAAAGGAGTGGAGAGAAGCAATTCAAGCTGAAAGACAAGCCATAGAGAAGAATCAAACCTATGCACCAGCTACTCTTCCAAAATGGAAAAGGCTGTAAGTTCTAAATAAATTTTTACCATTAAATATAAAAGCAATGGTGAGATAGATATGAATACAACTAGTATGGTAGCTAGAGGATTCACACAAACTTATAGTGCAGATTATAGGAATACCTTTGCTCCTGTGGCTAAATTACATTCAGTTAATGTTGTTTTGTCTCTTGCTGCTAACCTTGATTGGGAGTTATAACAGATGGATGTTAAGAATGCATTCTTACAAGGTGAGATAGAAGAGAAAGTATACATGACACCACCACCAGGTCTAGAAGATCAAGTAGGTGGCGACAATACACTGATGTTAAGAAAGGCTATCTATGGCTTAAAACAATCTCCAAGAGCTTGGTATCATAAGTTGAATGTGACCTTAAGTGACAGAGGCTTCAAAAGTTCAGAAGTTGAACACACTCTCTTTAAACTTCAAAGTAATGAATGTATTGTGGTTATACTCATTTATGTTGATGACATAATCATATTAGGGAGTGATAAAGTAGGAATTGATTCTACTAAAGCATATTTAAAGAGTGTATTTGATATTAAGGATCTAGGTGAACTTAAATACTTCTTAGGAATTGAAGTGTGTAGGTTTAAGGAAGATCTTTTCTTATCTCAGAGAAAATTCATTGTGGACTTGCTAACCTCTACATATATGATGGAAGCTAAACCAGCTAAGAAACCTCTAGAAGAAGGTAACAAGATAGAACCTGAGGGGGAGCTTTGAGATGGTGTGTTCCATGATACAAAACTATATAGAAAAGTGGTTGGTAAGCTCATTTATTTAACCATCACTAGACCTGACTTTTGTTTTGCTGTGAATCAGGTGTCTTAACACATGCAAAACCCAAAGATAAAGCATTGATCATGCGCATATTGAGATACTTGAAAGGCACTAAAGAACAAGGTATATGAATGGGTTTTAATGGAAACACAGAATTTGTAGGTTATTATGATGCAGATTGGGCATGAGATAGAGAAGACAGGAGGAGTATAACCGGCTACTGCACTTTTATAAGAGGAAATTTTGTTACTTGGAAGACCAAGAAGCAAAAGGTGGTATCTTGCTCTAGTGCAGAAGCTGAATATAGGATCATGAGGAAACTTACCACAGAATGCATCTGGCTGAAGCAACTCCTCCTAGACATACTTGGCGTGAACTTGAAGTCACCTATCACTGTCCATTGTGACAATCAAGCAGCTATACACATTGCATCTAACTATGTGTTTCATGAAAGAACCAAGTATATTTAGGTGGATTGCCATAAGGTGAGGGAAGCTATTATAAATGGATTATCTTACCTTGCCACACAAGGAGTGAAGTCCAACTAGCAGATGTGTTCACCAAGACTACTACCCTGAAGACTGGCGGCTCTATCTACCCACGGCTTGGTCTCATGTCCATTCCTCAACACTGATTCTGGTCATGAAGTGTTATACTCTTTTTTCCCTAAAAGAGGTTTTATCCCAATTGGGATTTCCTTATTTAGGTTTTTAATGAGGTAATACTTCATGGTTGCAAGCTTAGACATTCTCCATGACTTAAGCTTGAGGAGGAGTGTTAGAATGAAGAAGAATAATGAAGAAGAATAATGAAGATAATTCAACAGAAAATGAAGAATGTGTGCCTTTGTGTAAGTAGGCGCCATGTGTCCAAAGGGAGTGGCTTAGGCTTGTTTGTGATTAATGATATGTTATCCTTGTAACCAAAAATGTATTAGGCTATCTTAGTATCCAAACAAGTCTAGCCTAGTTTAGTATAAATAGTTAACTTTCTCTCTCTTTGTAAGCAAGAAATTCATTTTTCAAAAATCTCAATAATACTTATTCTTACTTTCTCTCTTTAATCTCTTTCTCTCTCAATCTTCAAACCTCTAAATCTCTTAAACTCTTAATCTTTCACCTCGATCTGAGCCTATAGCACAAGATACTTGGTGGTGTCAAGTGGATGGATCATAGAAAGAGTCCGATAAATTCTCTGGACAAGGTTGGGTTTATAGTAAGGTGGGATGAGAGAATATTATAATGGGAGCTCAGAATATCCTTTGTGGCCAATTTCTTTTACATGTGGAGTTGGAATCTCTTCTTTGGGCAATGAATTGTATGATTGCAGCTCAGAGATTGAAGGTGGTCTTCACAACAGATTGTTTAAACGTAGTAAAGATGGTTTCATCACTAGAGGAGTGGCCAGCATTTGCAGTCCAACTGGAAGAATTCAAGATATCAACAATTAACTTCGAGATTATAAGAATATAACACATTCCACGAGAAACAAACATGAGAGCAGACATGCTAGAAAGAGGAGAAAGATTTACAACATCATAGATGGTTTACATCAATTCATTTCCACCAGCGTGGATGCAATGATTTTTAATTTATTTTTCTAAATTTTTAATTTGTTAACCAAAAAAAATTACAACTATAATACTTAAGATATCAATTCATTTAGAAGGTTCTATCGAACACTAGGAATGCAATTTTTCATTTAAGTTAGGTGAAATTATGTTGGTAATGGGTTGTTAACCCGTTGTTGATTTAACCTAATTTGTAGAATTTAAACTAAGTTCGAAACAAAACAATGAATAATTGATAAAAGGAGGACTAAATAAATAAGACAAACAAGGAATAAACTTAAAGTATGAAATTGGTTTTATGAGTTTTCAAGAATAAATAAGTCTTTGGACTTAGGTAATTGGTTCGATGTTTTAAGAAAATTATATTAACGCATGTTTATAAGCTCATTAAGTTCAGTCCACTAATGAAAAAAAAACCTAATTTATGGTTAATCCATTTCCATAGCAGAGACCACTTCATTAGTCACCGATCTAGTACCAAACTTCTGTCTTGAGATATGATGCTAATAAGCATAAAAACTGTGTTCTTTCTAAATAATTAAGCAATCCGAAGTCAACCCTCAATGAGCGGATTTAGAATAGTCTGTGCAGAGAGTATTCAAGCGTACAAACATACGGTCAAGAATTGTTTGGACTTATGAATCAGACTCAAGTGGTCAAAATGAACATGTCATTAAGCGCCACAAAGCATGATGTAAGATAAAGTAGAGCTTTTAAACAATCATTGTTTTCCTTGAAACATTCTAGCCTACCGAACCCATAGAATTGGAACTACTCATCAATCTCCATGAATATAGAAATCATATTGGTTGAATTTTAGAACTACTCATCAATCTCCATGAACTAATCATGGGAGTAGAAATCTTGAATTTGCAAGAATGGTTAAAAATCGAAAAACTTGTAAACAACTTGTAGAAATAACAAGAACAAAATATAAAAATATACTACTGAATAAACTCTTAAAAAAATTATTACAGAAAATAATTTTTTTGCAAGAAAAAAATAAAATTATGAAAGGTAATGGTGGCTACTATAAATTAAAGACTAAAAAATAATGCATAACTTAAAAAATAAAAGATGCCTCTCTATGTAAATTATTAGGGTTTTTATAGATAAACAAGGAGGAAAAAATAAGGAAAACCCTAGACAGCTAGCGCTGACTCATAAAAATTATAAAAACGCCAGGTTATCTTTTTGCAACGGGTTGGCAATCCGTTTTCGTCTAGGATTGCAGCTTCCTTTTATTTCTATTTTTCTTGTCCGACTCTTTTGAGCATAGCTTCCGTTTTTAGTACATTATTGCTTCAGTTTCCTGTACTTTCACGCTATTGTCTGATAATGCAACATGTATGCAAAATACAAATCTAAACACACTAAATGATTAAAATTAGGGAAATATGATGCAAAACCTAGTCTAAATACTAGTAAAATAATGAGATATCAACTCCTCCAAACTTGTGATTTGCTTTTCCTCAAGCAAACACACAAGGAAAAGAACCTCAAAAGAAAAATGTACAAACGTGAAGTGTCAAACTAAGGAGGAAATGCAAGCCCTGAAAACGATTACCTTCACGTTATCAAAGAAATTTTTTTGTAATTTACCATAGCCATTCAATGTTAACAATCTATGAATCTAACATGATCAAATTCAAAGCAACTCCTTACATTCATTAGCAAGTATTTAGGTGCAGTCTCACTTAGGGGAAATCAATCAAATCATGATCGGTCAAGGGGTGAAGAGAGGGTCTGATGGAAAGTGAAAAAGGTGTATTATTGGCTTAAAGTTTCTTAGGTGTCTATCATGAAAGAATGAGAGATTGAAAGAGACTAAGGCACAAATTCGCCAGAATAAGAAAGAGAGAGTTTGAGAGATTAGAGAGAATAGAGAGAGTGAAATTTTATTAGAAAAATGAGATTATGATCTCTTAGGTAACAAGTGAGGAGAGAGAGACATATTTATACTAACTTAGTCTAGGCCTGTTTGGCTACAAGTCTTGTTTATTTCAACACTCCTCCTCAAGCTTAAGTCATGAAGAATGGCTAAGCTTGGATCATGAAGCATTACCTCATTAAAAACCTAAAGAAGGAAAACCCAGTAAGACAAAACCATTTCTAAGAAAAGAGTATAACACTCAATGATCAGAATCAGTGTTGTGTAAGAGAAGTAAGTCCAAGTCTTGTATAGATTGAATCGCCAACTTTGAGTGTAGTAGCTTTGGTGAACACATCAACTAGTTGATCTGAGCACTTTGTGTAACAAGGTAGAATAATTCCTTTCTCAATAGCTTCCCTCACTTTATGGCAATCCACCTCAATGTGCTTGGTTCTCTCATTAAACACAGAGTTTGAAGCTATGTGTATTGCTGCTTGATTGTCACAATGCACTGTGATTGGCGCCTCTATGGTCACTCCAAGATCTTGTAATTTGCTTCAACCAGAGACATTCAGTGGTAAGCTTCCTCATTGCTCTATACTCAGCTTCAGCACTTGATCATGAGAGAACCTTCTGCTTCTTAGTCTTCCAAGTTACTAAGTTCCCACCTATAAGTGTGCAGTAACCAGTTGTGGACCTCTTGTCCTTTCTATCAACTGCCCAATCTGCATCACAATAGCCAGTTACATTTTTGTTTCCATTACTACCCATCCATATACCTTCTTCATGTGTGCTTCTTAAGTATCTCAAAATCCTATGAATCATCTCCCAATACTTTGTCTTTGGGTCTTGCATATGTTGAGATACCTGATTAACTGCAAAACACAAATCAGGTCTAGTGAGGTTAAATATATCAGCATACCAACAACCTTTCTATACAGCTTTGCTTCCTTAAACTCGCCATCTTCTAGCTCTCCTGAGATTCTACTTTGTAGCCTTCTTCTAGTGGGGTTTTGGTTGGTTTAGCTTCTAGCATTCCTGTAGAGGTTAGTAAATCCAATACATACTTTCTTTGTGAAAGAAATAAACCTTCCTTAAACTTACATACTTCAATTCCTAAGAAGTATTTAAGTTTTCCTAGGTCTTTAATATCAAACACACTTTTTAAATACTTTTTTGTAGATCATATACCTACTTTATCACTTCTAGAGATGATTATATCATCAACATAAATGATAATAACAATGATTACATCCTTACTCTGAAGTGTAAATAAGGTGTGTTCTACTTCTGACCTTTTGAAGCCTCTGTCCCTTAGGGTCACATTCAGCTTATGGTACCAAGCTATAGGTGATTGTTTTAAACTAAAAATAGATTTCTTTAACCTCAGTGTGTTGCCGGTTCCATTTTGCTCTTCTAAACCTGGTAGTGGTGTCATATACACCTCTTCTTCTAATTCACCTTGCAAGAATGCATTCTTAACATTCATTTTCCATAATTCCCAATCCAAGTTAGTGGCAAGTGATAATACAACATTAACAGAGTGCAATTTAGCTACAGGGGCAAAAGTATATCTATAGTCTTTACCATAAGTCTGTATGAATCCTCTAGCCACCAACCTAACTTTGTATATATCTATCTCACCATTGCTTTTATACTTAATGGTGAATATCCATTTAGAACTTATAGCCTTTTTTATTTTTGTTAATGTGGCTGGCGCATATGTCTGGTTCTTCTCCATAGCTTGGCATTCAGTTTGAACAGCTTCTCTCCACTCCTTAATAGCCATTGCTTCCTCATAGCTTCTTGGAATCTGCTCTTTATCAAAACTTAGGGTAAATGCAACATGAGAAACATGTATATGAACTTAATTGCATACTCCCTGATCATGGTGAACTACTGCATTATGATTGTAGTAGAAATTGGGTGGAAATCTCTGCCTTGTGATTTTAGTATTGTCCTCTTCTTCTAATGATTTTACAAATTTAGTTTGAATATCCCTTTGTATTTTTGAATCTGAAACAAGTCTAGGTTCATCATCTAAGTCTTGTGAATCATATTGATCATGTGTAGATGTTTCTCCCCCCTCATGATCAAGAGGATAAACTTCAGCATCCAAGGGCCGTGAGTGTGCCTGCATTGGAGGCGCTTGTGGCACTTGTTGTAGAGCAGGTAGTGGGCTTGGTGCCTGTTGTGGAGGTATCTGTGAGCTTGGCGCCGGTTGTGGCACTTGTTGAGGATCAGGCTGTGGGCTAGGAACCGGTTGTGTAGTTGGTGGATTAGCTTGGTTTAAAGGTGAAGTGATACTAAATCTTTCTAGGATCCTTCTTAGGTTCTCAGCTTGATCAGAAGTGTTTGAGGTGATGTCTTTGAACTGATCATAGGTTCCTTCTTCATAAACCTTTGGTTTCATGGAATTTGACATCCCTAGATATCAGGACTCTTCTAGTCTATGGATTGTAGCATTTGTAGCCTTTTTGAATTGATGAGTAACCAATAAACATTGCTTTGGTACTCTTTGCTTCTAATTTGTTCCTTTGTTCACCTGGTACTAAGACAAAGCAAATACATCCAAATACTCTTAGATGTTCAAGTATAGGCTTTGTTTGATTTAGTACCTCAAATGAAGACAAGTCATCTAGAACTTTAGTAGGAGTCCTATTGATTAGATAGTATGCTGTCATAAATGCATCTCCCCAAAATCGCTTGGGCATTTTCATGTAGAAATATCATGGATCTCACCACTTCCATCAAATGTCTGTTATTCCTTTCATCTACTCTATTTTGTTGAGGAGTGTAGGGACAGCTTGTTTGGTGTGTGATTCCATAATTTTGCAAGATGTCCTTGAAACTTGTGGCTAGTGTATTCACCACCATTATCTGATCTAAAATACTTTATCTTGGCATTGTATTGGTTAGTCACATAAGTTTGAAAGTTGATGAAAGCTTCTAGCACCCTATCTTTAGATTTAATTAAGGTAACCCATGTATACTTAGACTTGTCATCTATAAAAGTAACAAAATACTTATGGTTTTCCCTAGACAAGATAGGAGAGGTCCAAACATCAGAATGTACTAAATCAAAACAATGCTTATAAGTGTGTGTAGATTTTTGAAAAATAGTTTTACAATGCATACCTAAAATGCAAGCTTCACACAATTCATTTTGAAACTTCATGCTAGGCATTAACAATTCTAAAGCTGTAGCATGTGGGTGTCTTAATCTAGCATGCCATAGATCAGCTTGCACACTACTATCTATACTAGCAACACACAATTTTGATGCATCACTCAATTGAAGATCTTCAAGCACATACAAGTCATTCCTAGTAGTTTCTTTTCTTAGAACTCTTCTAGTTTCAATATCCTGAAAAAATAAGTGGCAGATCTTTTAACATATAATAGATTAGATGTGAAAGATGCCATATAAAATGCTTTATATTCTTTATCAAACAACTTTAACTTTACTATCCCTTTGATAAGAAGAAGGACCGGCTTGGTAGGAAGAAGGATCGCCAGTGCCAGCTTGGTGTGAGCTCCTGGCTTGGTAGTGACCATAACCGCCAGCTTGGTTGGAGCTCCCAGCTTGAAAGTTCCTCATTCTGGCCCTTGACTGCTGTGGGTTGAGTTCAGGGTGAATAATTCAGCACTCCTTCTTTGAATGACCCATCCTTTTACAGTGGTCACATATTACCTTCTTCTTCTTCTTCTCTTCAGGTTTGTAACGTCGATTCTTCATCAAATCGCATTTTTTCTAAATCCTAAAATCAAGCCCTTTGAGTCTAGTTTCTGTTTAAAGAAAGAAAAACTTAATTATATTTAGTTTGAAGGATTTTCTTGAATTTTTACTTTGAGATGTCCAAAATTGCCCCTAACAAGATCCTGGTGATAAAATTCTAATCCTTTCTCAGTTTTCTTTAATTCTTTGAATCTGGAAAGTTAAATAAGTTTCTTGTGAGGGTTTCCACAAAATTTAGGTTTAATCTAATAGGTTTAAGACTTCAAGATTGATTTTCTTGATTTCCTTGTTAATCTTTGAAAGTTAAAAAAAAGTAGAATCTTGAAATTTAGGATTGTATAAATCATATAAGTAGATTTTTTAATTGATTCTTTTTTTAATAATAGATAAGAACTGTTATTAGGAGGTTAGAATTAGTTGAATCTTGTTGCAAGAGTTGGTCAAAGTTTGTTGCAGGTTTTTGAAGTTGGTTGCAATCTGTTGGAGGTTACTTGAACTGCAAGTTTCATTTTGTTCTTGCCACGCGCCTGTTCTTGTCCACGCCTCTGGTCACACCTCCGGTCACGGCTCTTGTCACGCGCCATTCCACGCCTCAGCCGGTGTTCTTGTTCAAGTGCAGCAGCACGCAAAGACTGATCGATCACGTGAATTAGCATATCAGCCTCATCATCGTACCGCGTCCCGACCAAGTGTTATTCCCGACCAGCTTGCAAACTGTGTCCCGACCAAGTCACAGTCTGTGACCTTCAAGTCCGAGAAGAGGCAATTGTGTGACCTGTCCAAGAGCTTGGTACTCGTCAAGTACACACGATCGTTCAAACTCACGATCATCCCGACCAGCGACCGTTCCGACAGGCCAGTCTCTCGTCCCGACCAGCGACCGTCTTCTTCAGCAACGACAATTATCCAAGTTTCTTTCTCTGTGCCGTGCCCTACTACAAGCTACACACGTGACCAGAACAACCTTGGTAACATATACAGGTACTTGGTAGGCCTTGGTAACACGGAACCATCGTCCCATCTTTGTCATGACCTGACCAGCCGCAGGCTACAGAATCATTCTGACCCGACCAGCTCTACCTATTCAAGTGCAATCCATCTTCTATCTCATGGAACTTCAAGCTACATTCAGAGCTCCAGTCATTCTTCATGGGGCAAATTACCTTTTGTGGTCTAGGACCATAAAAACCACATTGGGTGGTAAAGACCTTTGGAATCACATTTCTACAAATTGCCTTGAAGAAAATGAAGTGGCTGAAGTTAGTGAGGCTGTGACTGCCAAGCCAAATGGTATCAAGAAGACCAATTGGTACTCTCTATACTTCAAAATTCTCTTGCTAGTGATCTTTTAGAGGCTTATTCCTTTTGTGAGAATGCAAAAGATCTTTGAGACACTTTTCAAAAGGTGTATGGAAACACCACTAACCTTTTAAGAATATTTGAAGTGAAGAAGACTTTGAATGAATTAAGGCAGGAGGATGCAGAATTCACAAAGCATTATGGCTCATTCAGAGCATTGTGGGCTGAGCTAGAAATGCTAAGACCAGCCACCATTGACCCAATTGTTCTACTTACTCAGATTTTATTAAGCATATTCTCAGGTCTGATAAGCTTCCTAGCTTGGAAGATGTTTGTGCTCAAATCCAAAAGGAGCAAGGATCTCATGGTTTATTTGGAAAACAAGGCTGAATTGGTGACTGCACACAAAAACTTCTTCAAATCAGCATCAACAAAAATCTAGGAAGAGGAGATAAATATATGACCATTGCAAGAGGAATGGCCATACAAAAAAAGATTGCTGGGTTCTCCATCCTCAGCTGAAGCCAAGATGGGCTTCTCGGCCACAGCAACCCACGGCCAGCCTCAATCAAGCTCACCGTCTTATGACCGCGCCTTCAAAGGTGTGTGGTAGCAGCTCATTTCTTCACTCAGCCTCCACTAGTGCCATGTCTCCAGCATATGATTTTGTGACAAAATCAGACTTAGAAGCTCTTATCAAGGCAATAAAGGATAGCAATGTGATGGGTAAAACTTTTCATGCTTCTTTTCAAACTTATTTTACTCTTAATGCCACTAAATCATTGGTAGTTGATTCTGGTGCTTCTCATCACATGATTAGTGATCTAGGATTGCTAGAGAATGTATAACCTGCCCTATGTAATGTTCTCATTGCTAATGGAATTAAAATACCAATTAAAGGCATAGGAAAATTGAAGTTGTTTGATAAAGAATCTAAAGCCTTTTACATGCCTTCCTTTACTTCTAATTTTCTTTCAGTTAAAAGAGCTACTACTTATTTAAATTGTCAAGCTATATTTGGCCTCAATGATTTTTATTTTCAGGATATTGAGACTAGTAGAAGATTTGGACAAGGAACCACAAGAAATGACTCGTATGTGCTTGAAAATATGACTAGTGTTAGTGAGTTAGAGGCGGCCTTTCAAGCTGGTTCATTTAGTACTGATTCTGATCTTTGGCATGCTAGATTAGGACATCCTCATCCTAGAGCACTTGAGTTGATTGTTCCTGGTTTGAAAATGCGAAAGGATTTGTGTGATTCTTGTATATCCTGAAAGCATTGTAAAACAGTTTTTGAAAAATCTATGCATACTTATAATAATTGTTTTGAGTTGGTGCATTCTGATTTTTGGACATCTCCATTCCCATCTAGAGAAAACCATAAGTATTTTGTGACATTTATTGATGAAAAGTCCAAATATATTTGGGTTACTTTACTTAGCTCTAAAGATAGAGTATTTGATGCATTCTTAAATTTTCAAGCATATGTTACTAATCAATACAATGCAAGTATTAAATGTTTTAGAACAGATAATGAAGGAGAATACACTAGCACGAGACTATAACAATATTTAGCCAAACATGGCATTGAACATCAAACCAGCTGTCCTTACACTCCACAAGAAAATGGACTGGCTGAAAGGAAGAATATGTGCCTGGTGCATTCAGTTCTCCTGGCCTTCCTCCTCTTGAACATAGGGGAGGAGAGACATCTACTCATGTCCAACAAGACTCAGCAGGACAAGAATCAATTTTGGTCTCAGCTTCCAAAAGATCAAGAGAAGTGCCTACTTCTATTGAAGTTTTAGGTGAAGAGGAGGATCCTATTCAAGAGGCTCCACCTACTGTCCTAAGAAGGAGCACAAGACAAAGGAAACCACCAGTTTTCTATAATGGGAATGTTGTTATTCATCATGATCAGGGAGTTTGTAATATTGCTCACTTACCTACTAATAATGTTGCTTTCATTTATAGTCTTGATAAGGAGCAGATTCCAAAGAACTATGAGGAAACTATGACCAAGAAGGAATGGAGGAAAGCTATTCTAGCTGAGAAACAAGCCATGGAAAGGAATAGTACCTATGCTTCAGCTACTTTGTCAAAAGGAAAAAGGGTTGTAAGTTCTAAATGGATTTTTACCATTAAATACAAAAGCAATGGTAAAATTGATAGATATAAAGCTAGGGGTTTTACTCAGACATATGGTGAGGATTATAGGGATACCTTTGCACCTGTAGCTAAGCTTCATTCTGTTAATGTTGTTCTTTCACTTGCTACTAACCTTGAGTGGGAGTTATGGCAAATGGATGTTAAGAATGCTTTTTTGCAAGGTGAGCTAGAAGAAGAGGTATACATGTCACCACCACCAGGTCTAGAGGAGGAGGTTGGAAGCGGCAATACTCTTAGGCTGAGGAAGGCTATCTATGGCCTTAAACAATCTCCAAGAGCTTGGTTCCACAAGCTAAGTGTAACATTAATGGATAGAGGCTTTAAAAGATCTGAAGTTGAACATACTCTTTTTACACTCAAAAGCAAGGAAGGTATTGTGGTAATTCTTATTTATGTAGATGATATAATCTATCTGGTAGTGATAGTGTTGGTATTGAAAGATTATGAGATTAAGAGATTTGTAGAATGAGAGAATGAGAGATTAGAGAAAATTAGAGAAAATAATGATTTTATTAAGAGAATGAAAATTATGAATTCTTAGTTACAATATGTGAAGGGAGTAAAGTATTTATACTAATCTAGTCTAGACTTGTTTGGATACAAGGATAGCCTTGTAATTGAATGGCTACAAGGATAACATAATACTAGAACACAAACAAGCCTTAGACACTCCCTTTTGACATATTCATTCACGCTTTTATACATAGAGTTAAAGGCTTCCACCTTTCTTCATTTCTTCTTCATTCCAACACTCCCCCTCAAGCTTAAGACATGGAAAATATCTAAGCTTGCAACCATGAAGCATTACCTCATTAAAAACCTAGAGAAGGAAAACCCAATTGGGACAAAACCTTTTCTAGGGAAAAAGAGTATAACACTCCATGTTGGGATCATTGGTGTGGAATGGTCATAAGGCCAAGTCTTGGATAGATTGAGGCGCCAATTTTCAGAGATTTTGCCTTGGTGAATACATCAGCTAGTTGGTCCTCACTCCTTGTATAGCAAGGCAAGATGATACATTTTCCAATAGCCTCTCTTACTTTGTGGCAGTCCACTTCTATATGCTTGGTCCTTTCATGAAACACTAAGTTGGAGGCTATGTGTATGGCAGCCTGATTGTCACAGTGAATGGTGATAGGGTCCTCACACTTCACGGCTAAATCTTCCAAGAGTTACTTCAGCCAGATGCATTCAGTTGTAAGCTTCCTCATTGCTCTATATTCAGATTCTGCACTAGAGCATGATACCATATTTTGCTTCTTGGTTTTCCAAGTCACAAGATTTCCTCCTATGAAAGTACAATAGCCTGTGGTACTTCTCCTATCTTATCTATCTCCTGCCCAATCTGCATCACAATAACCAACCACATTTGTGTTTTTATTGTTACCCATCCATATACCTTGTTCATATGTGCCATTTATGTATCTTAGAATTCGCATGGCCATGTCCCAATGCCTCATTTTTGGTCCTTGCATGTGTTGGGATACCTGATTCACAGAAAAACATAAATCTGGTCTTGTGATGGTTAAATAAATAATCTTACCAACCACTTTCCTATAGAGCTTAGGATCATGAAAATCAATTTCCTCATCTAGCTCCCCCTTAGTTGTGATTTTATAGTCTTCTTCTAAGGGTGTTTTGGCTGGTCTAGCTTCCATCATACATGTAGAAGTTAGTAAATCTACAACATACTTCCTTTGGGATAAAAAAAGACCTTCCTTAAACCTATACACTTCCAAGAAGTATTTAAGTTCTCCTAAATCCTTTATATCAAAGACACTCTTTAAGTAATCTTTAGTAGATGCAATACCAACACTATCACTACCAGATATGATTATATCATCTACATAGATAAGAATTACCACAATACCTTCCTTACTCTTTAGTGTAAAAAGAGTATGTTCAACTTCAGATCTTTTGAAGCCTCTATCCATTAAGGTTACACTTAGCTTGTGGTACCAAGCTCTTGGAGATTGTTTAAGGTCATAAATAGTCTTCCTTAGTCTTATTATATTACCGCTTCCAACCTCATCCTCTAGGCCAGGTGGTAGTGACATGTAAACCTCTTCTTCTAGCTCACATTGTAAGAAAGCATTCTTGACATCCATTTGCCACAACTCCCACTCAAGGTTAGTAGAAACAGTAAGAACAACATTAACGGAATGAAGCTTAGCTACAGGTGAAAATGTAACCCTATAATCCTCACCATATGTCTGAGTCAAACCCCTAGCCACCAACCTAGCTTTATATCTATCAATTTCACCATTGCTTTTGTATTTAATGGTAAAAATCCATTTAGAACTGACAGCCCTTTTTCCTTTTGGTAGAGTAGCTGAAGCATAAGTACCATTCCTCTCCATGGCTTGTTTCTCAGCTAAGATAGCTTCCCTCCATTCCTTTTTGGACATAGCTTCTTCATATGTCTTTGGAATCTGCTCATTATCAAGACTAGAAATAAAAGCAACATGATTAGAAGGTAAGTGAGCAATATTACAAACTCCCTGATCATGATGAACCACAACATTTTCATTGTAGAAAACTGGTGGATTCCTTTGTCTTGTACTCCTTCTTAAAACTGTAGGTGGAGCTTCTTGATTAGATTCCTCTTCTTCACTCAAGACTTCAACATGAGTAGGCATATCTCTTGATCTTTTAGAAGCTGAGACTAGAATTGAATCATCTCCTGCTGAGTCTTGTTGGACATGAGTAGAAGCTTCTCCCCCCATGTTCAAGAGGAGGAAGACCAGGAGAGCTGAAAGATGTAGTGAAAGGCCATGAAGGACCAGCTGGACCGGAAGGACCGGCTGGAGTGACAGGTCGTGGTTCCGCGGTTCTATGGCCGCCTACTCCTGGGGCAGGTGACAGAGGTGAGGTGGTCGTGTGCTGAGGAGAAGGGCCGCCTACTATTCCAATACTTTCCAAAAGCTTCCTCAAGTATTCAGCTTGGTCTGATCTTGTTGATGAGATGTCCTTAAATTGCTCCCAAGTTTCTTCTTCATAAAAACATTTTTCTTCTTGGAACTTTACATCTCTAGACACCAAGACTCTTCTAGTCTCTAGGTCACAACATTTGTATTCTTTCTGAGTAGAAGAATACCCAATGAACATAGCTTTGGTACTCTTTAGATCCAGCTTGTTCCTTTGCTCCCTTGGTACTAATACAAAACAAACACAACCAAAAACTCTCAAGTGATCAATATTGGGTCTAGTTTTTTTTAATACCTCAAATGGAGACAAGTCATCTAGGACTTTTGTAGGAGTCATGTTAATCAAGTAGCATGCTGCTACAAGTGCATTCCCCCCCAAAATCGTTTGGGTACTTTCATATGGAACATCATAGTTCTCACAACTTCCATTAAATGCCTATTCTTCCTTTCGGCTACTCCATTTTGTTGTGGAATGTAAAGACAGCTTGTTTGATGCTCAATGCCATGCTTGGATAGATCTTCTTGAAGTCTGGTACTAGTTTATTCTCCTCCATTATCTGTTCTAAAGCATTTAATTCTTGCATTGTATTGATTAGTAACATATGCTTGAAAGTTTAAGAATGCATCATATACTCTATCTTTAGAGCTAAGTAAAGTAACCCATGTATATTTGGACTTTTCATCAATAAATGTCACAAAATATTTATGGTTTTCTCTAGATGGAAATGGAGATCTCCAAACATCAGAATGCACCAATTCAAAACAATTTTCATATGTATGCATAGATTTTTCAAAAACTGTTTTATAATGTTTCCCAAGAATACAAGAATCACACAACTCCTTTGGCATTTTCAAACCAGGAACAATTAATTCAAGTGCTCTTGGATGAGGATGTCTTAATATAGCATGCCACAGATCAGAATCAGTACTAAATGCATTAGCCTGAAAAACCGATTCTAATTCACTAACACTAGTCATGTTTTCAAGCACATACAAGTCATCTCTTGTGGTTCCTTGTCCAAAACATCTTCTAGTTTCAATATCCTGAAAATAGAAATCATTAGGACCAAATATAGCATGACAATTCAAATTAGTAGTAGCTCTTTTAACTGAGAGCAAGTTAGAGGTAAAACAGGGCATATAAAATGCTTTAGATTCTTTATCAAACAACTTCAATTTTCTTATATCTTTGATTGGTACTTTAATTCCATTAGCAATGAGAACATTACCTAGGGCAGGTTCTACATTCTCTAGCAATTCTAAATCACTAATCATGTGATGAGAAGCACCAGAATCAACCACCAAAGATTTAGGAGCATTAGAAGTAAAAGAAGTTTGAAAAGAAGCATGAAAAGTTTTACCCATCACATTGCTATCCTTTATTGCCTTGATAAGAGTTTCCAAGTCTCATTTTGTCACAAAGTCTGATCCTTGTAACATGGTACTAGTGGAATCTGAATGTGAAAGGGAACCGCTGCTGCCAACCGCCTTGGATGGCAACATGCCGTGAGCTTGACTGGCTGTGGCCATGGCCGCGGGTTGCTGAAGCCGTTAGGCCCAAGAGGGCTTCTGGTGAGGATGAAGTACCCAGAAATCCTTCTTTGAATGGACATTCCTCTTGCAATGGTCACAAAATTGTCTCCTCTTCCTAGAATCATTTGCTGGTTTGAAGAAACTTTTGTGAGCAGCTACCAATTCAGCTTTGTTGCCAAACAATCCATGGGATCCTTGTTCCTTTTGAATTTGAGCACAAACATCCTCCAAGCTAGGCAACTTGTCAGACCTGAGAATATGCTTAATAAGATCTGAGTAAGTAGAATTAAGTGTTAAAAGTAACCCAAACACCTTATCTTGTTCTTTTCTTTCAAGGAGGACAAGTGGTTCAATGGTGGCTGGCCTTAGCATTTCTAGCTCAGCCCACAAAGCTCTGAATGAGCCATAGTACTTTGGGAATTCAGCATCCTCCTGCCTTAATTCATTCAAAGCCTTCTTCATTTCAAAAATTCTCAAAAGGTTAAGTGGTGTTTCCATACACCTTAAGCAAAGTGTCCCAAAGGTCTTTTGCATTTTTACAAAAGGAATAAGCTTCTAAAAGATCACTATCAAGAGAATTTTGTAGTATAGAAAGTACCAACTGATCTTCTTGGTACCATTTGGCTTGAGTAGCAACAGCATCACTCACTTCAGCCACTTCATTGTCTTCAATGCCATTTGTAGCAATCTGGTTCCAAAGACGTTTACCACCTAATGTGGTTTTCATGGTCCTAGACCACAAGAGATAATTTGCTCCATGAAGAATAACTGGAGCTCTAACAGAGGTTTGAATCTCCATGATAGATTGCACTTGTCACACTTAGCTAGTCGGATAAGGGTGATCACAAGATGGTCGGGACGCAGGTAGTAGCCGGTCGGGACGAACTAGACACACGGATATGGTCACACGGAGCTTTCAAGATACCAAGAGCTGCTAGCTGATCACGAGATGGATAGAGAACTTTCGGAATCGTGACATGGCTTGGTCGAGAACTAGCTTGGTCGGATTCTTGATGACCTTGTCGAGAACAATTTGCCACGAACACTTGATGCGTGAATGTGCACGAGACCACAGCCGTGACCAGGTAAATGGATAAGGACTGTCATATACTTGAAGCTTGATAAGATAAACTTGAAGCTTGCAGTTCAAGTAACCTTCAAAGGTTGAAACCAATCTTTAACAACCTGTAACAAACTAAACCAACTTTTGCAATAAGATTCAACTAATCCTAACCACTTAATAACAGATCTTATCTATTATTAACAATCAAATTTCATATAAAATTTGAATTCTAACAATTAAAATCAATCCTAAATTTCAAGAAATCAATTTTAAAACTTTTCAAAGATTAACAAAGAATTCAAGAAAATCAATCTTGGAGTCTTAAACCTGTTGGATTGAACAGAAATTTCGTGGAGACCCTTACAAGACACTCATTAAACTTTCCAGATTTAAAGAATTAAATAAAACTGAGAAACAATTAAAATTATATCACCAATATCTTGATATAGGTGATTTTAGACGTCTCTGAGAAAACCTTCAATAAAATCCTCCAAACTGAATGGAATTGAGTTTTGCTTTCTTTAAACAGAAACTAGATTCTAACGGCTTGAGCTTAGGATTAAGAATAATACGATTTGATGAAGAATCGATGTCGGGGTGACCTGGTAAACTTAGAGGTTCGCGGCGGAGGCGTTCGCGAAGGACCTTTGCAAGAAAATTCGTAACTTTTGATTCCCTGGGTCAAATGATGCAATTCAAACGGGCGTGTCTTCAGAACTCGCCGTTGAACAATCCAGAGAAAGAAGATCGTCAAAAAGAGTCGTGTTTGGGCCGTAATTTGAGTTACAAGATGACATTCGGAATTGATCCAGAAGATGATGAAGAACAAGATGGATTCTTGTTGAATCAATGAAAGAATGATGAAATTTACCCAGATTTGATGCAACCTGGCTCTGATACCATGAAAGATTATGAGATTAAAAGATTTGTAGAATGAGAGAATGAGAGATTAGAGAGAATTAGAGAAAATAATGATTTTATAAAGAGAATGAGAATTATGAATTCTTAGTTACAATATGTGAAGGGAGTAAGATATTTATACTAATCTACTCTAGGCTTGTTTGGATACAAGGATAGCCTTATAATTGAATGGCTACAAGGATAACATAATAATAGAACACAAACAAGCCTTAAACGTTCCCCTTTGACATATTCATTCACGCCTTTATACATAGAGTTAAAGGCTTCCATCTTTCTTCATTTCTTCTTCATTCCAACAGGTATTGCATCTACTAAATATTACTTAAAGAGTGTCTTTGATATTAAGGATCTAGGATAACTAAAATACGTCTATGAATTGAAGTGTGTAGGTTCAAGGAAGGTCTCTTTTTATCTCAAAAGAAATATGCTGTAGATTTACTAACCTCTACATGTATGATGGAAGCTAAACCAGCCAAAACACCATTAGAAGAAGATTATAAAATCGCAACTAAGGGGGAGCTAGAGGAGGAAATTGATTTTCATGATCCTAAGCTTTATAGGAAAGTGGTTGGTAAGTTTATTTATCTAACCATCACAAGACCAGATTTATGTTTTGTTGTGAATCAGGTATCCCAACATATGCAAGGTCCAAAGATGAGACATTGGCAGATGGCTATGCGGATTTTGAGATTCTTAAAAGGCACACATGAACAAGGTATATAGATGAGTTGCAATAAAAACACAAAAGTGGTTGGTTATTGTGATGCAGATTAGGCAGGAGATAGGGAGGATAAGAGAAGTACCACAGGCTATTGTACTTTAATAGGAGGGAACCTTGTGACTTGAAAAACCAAGAAGCAAAATGTGGTATCATGCTCTAGTGCAGAATCAGAATATAGAGCAATGAGGAAGCTTACAACTGAATGCATTTGGCTGAAGCAACTTTTGGAAAACCTGGCCGTGAAGTATGAAGAACCTATCACAATCCATTGTGACAATCAGGCTTCCATACACATGGCCTCTAACTCTGTTTGAAAGGACCAAGCATATAGAAGTATACTGCCACAAAGTAAGAGAAGCTATTGGGAAATGTATCATCTTGCCTTGCTATACAAGGAGTGAGGATCAATTAGCTGATGTATTCACCAAGAAAACAACTCTGAAGAATGACGCCTCCATCTATCCAAGGCTTGGCCTTATGACCATTCCACACTATTGATCCTAACATGGAGTGTTATACTCTTTTTCCCTAGAAAAGGTTTTGTCCCAATTGGGTTTTCCTTCTTTAGGTTTTTAATGAGGTAATACTTCATGGTTACAAGCTTAAACATTCTTCATGTCTTAAGCTTGAGGAGGAGTGTTGGAATGAAGAAGAAATGATGCATTTAGAAAGCCCTTCATGCTTTCCTATAATAGCCGTGTGTTACATAGTCAAAGGAGGAGTGTCTAAGGCTTGTTTGTGTTATAGTGTTATGTTATCCTTGTAGCCATTCATGTATAAGGCAATCCTTGTACCCAAACAAGTCTAGACTAGATTAGTATAAATATCTCTCTCTCTTTCTCATTTGTAACTTAGAAACTATGATCCACATTCTCTTAATAAAATCATTCTACTCTCTAAATCTTTCTAATCTCTCATTCTCTCATTCTATAAATCTCTTAATCTCATAATCTTTCATTAACTACCTAACAGATTAGTTAAATAATCTGCCCCCTTATTTTTTTTTTTGAAAAGAAAAAAAAATTAGATTTCAAGAAAGTGGTTCTTGAAGATCAAAAATTGATCCAAAGACTTCCTAATACCCTCCCAAGGATTTAATCTAACCCTTTTTGGTTCTAAAACAGATTCTTTTCAGGTAAAGAACTCAAAATTTCTTTGAAAAAATTAAGAACACCTTGAATCTAAAATAGAAAGGTAATGGACTTCTTGAAATGAAGAGTATGATCTTTCTTGTGAAGATGTGAAGCAAGATGAGGCTAGAATCACCAGGTTTTGTAAGGTTGAAGGTCGCGACAATGGTGGCTTTAGCAAGAGTTCAAGAGTTTCTTTGATCAGGTGAGAATATTAAGATGGATTAAGATCGGTGGGTTCTTCTGGCTTGGATGGAGCGATCGGCGACTTCTAATGGTGTGTATGAACAAGAACACACCTCCTGATGATCAAGGGATGATGATCCTCCTACAATCGCCAGGGATGAACAAGAATGAAGTAGTATAGGGATTTGAAGGTGATAGAAAGATTATATTGAAAAGATTAAGAGATTATGACTAAGAATTGCTCTTATACCATGAAAGAATGAGAGACTGAAAGAGATTAAGGCATAATTTCGCCAGATAAGAGAGAGAGAGCTTGAGAGATTAGAGAATAGAGAGAATTAAATTTTATTAGAAAATTGAGATTATGATCTCTTAGGTAGCAAGTGCGGAGAGAGAGACCTATTTATACTAACTTAGTCTAGGCCAGTTTGGCTACAAGATTAGACTAATGCATGTTTTGTTACAAGGATAGCCTAACTTAAGTGACAAACACTCTCCTTCCCTTTTTAACCTCGGCGCCAATATTCACTTAAGTTCCTCTTGTCTCTTCTTCATTTCAACATATAACTCAAAATGGTATGCTTTGACATTATGCAAAATAACTCAATTTATGCAAAATGGCTCACGCAAAGAACAATTTATGCATACAGGGGCTTATCTCTATTTTCTACCTCATTGAGTCAGAAATTCTAAATCTACCCTTTTATTAACTCAAAACTCTCACAAATTTTCAAATAGGCTAATTCAGATTTTTTATTTTTTTATGACTCTGAATATGAAATACTTGAGACCGACTAAGGGAGATTCTCTCAAACAATACATGTTCGTGTTACTTAGTATGGAGCTCACCATATTATGATTCTTTTTATCTTCTTTTATACCCTCACAATGGCTTGGTAACCTATTTCCCGAAACTTTTCTCTCTTACTCTTAAAACACTCACATTTCCCGTTTTTTGACTATTTACCGAAAAAATATCTTCTTAACTTACTAGCTAATGACATTTCTAGCTAATCGTAGAAATGAAACCCTTGTCTTTCTTTGTCTTTGATCATTTTACACATAAACTACATTTTAGAAAAAAACCTCACTCAAAGAAAATAGTTTGGGTTTCAAAGATTAATTTGGAATTCAAGGAATGAAATTCATTTGGCTAAAAGAGAGTGGCAAAATGATGAGAAAACCGAATGGAGCAATTTAAAACCACAAGTTATGTATTCAGGCCCCTAAGTAAGAGAATTAATGATTCAATTAAGTTCAAATATTCATGGAATTACTTCAAAATTGACAATGTAAGTTCCAAAACATATGATATTTTCAAAAGTGAGACTTTCCAGCTATGGTATTGTCATTTTTCAATGTTCTCAAGAATGATTAATAACCAATTTAAAGAGCAATGCACTTAATCCTAAGTTGAAATTTGACAAATTTAGTTAAGTTATTCTAAATGTGTATACAAAGATGACCCTACCAAACTAGATGCATTTTCTTAATAAAAATAGATGTTAATGATGCATGACTCAAATAAAACAAATCACATAAAATGAAGTTAGCAACTAGGTCCTTTCCCCAGACTTTGTCTCCCAAGAACGCTTACCTAACGTTTCAAGCTCAAAGTTGCCTTTCTCGTTTAGAAGCTGGATGGATCGTGGAAAGAGATTTATTTTTCTTCTCCAGTGACATTATCCGCTAGATACAACTTCAATCTTTGCCAGTTAACCGTGAATTTTCACCTATCCTTTGTGAGCCCTTGTATACCTTTTCGTGTTCTGCTATGTGCTCCTGTTTCCTTCTGGTCAGTTTTTTTCTTTCTTTGCATGTTCCAACGCCTGTACGTGGTTCGCTATCTGTATGAGGATAGGCTCGGACTGGCTGTGCATTTTTGGTCCTTGCAACTTTTGACATGAGCTTGTTTGGGAGAGGTTTGAGTTCTATCTTCAAAGCTCTAAGTTCACTCCAGCCAATTTTTAGCTCAGCTTCTTCATTGCTGATTTTCTCTATTTTTATGCCCTTTGTTTCCATGGCATTCAAATCTTACGTCAACTCAAAGAAAACCGTTTTTCCTTTGTATACATTAAGCGAGTCCAACAGCTTCTCATTCCCTTGCTATAAGCATTTAGAAACGCATACTTTCCTTGCTTGAGCGTCATGAGTTTTCCTAGGGGTTCTCAAGCTTATATCTCTTCAATGAGCTCATCAGCCAGTGAATAAAGTTCTTCAATGTAGAAGACTTGTCCTTTAATTGTTGGTTGTCTAATTTCATAACATTATTAATGTCGAATTTCAAAACCTTGTTAATGTTGAATTTCAAAACCTCATTTCAGAGTGGCAGGTCTATATTTCCTTGCTTAACATTAATCTGAGTTCCATCACTAGCTAGGAATGGACGACCAAAAAATGAAAAGGTCTTTAGTCCTTCGTCATACTCTTCCATCCTCTTTTGCCAACAAATTCTCTTTCCATCCACCGTCTATAAACCTTCATCTTTAAACCTCTACAATCCTATTTCACCATCCGCTGCCTAAGCCGCCCATACATCTGCTTCCACAACCTGTTGTCGAGACTGGGATTGTGGTCCTTCTCCTAAGGGTCACATCAAGTGGGATCAGAGCGACCAACAGGCTTTGTTTCTCCTTTCTCTTCAAAATCTTTATGATTTATTTAAAGTAGCTAAATTGATCTGATCCGTTCGAAACTGTTATTTGATTGTTAGTCTAGTTTGTTTCTTTAGTGGCTTTTAGGTTTTGATTCAGATCTAGGAATCTTGTTTGTGTTAGCGCGGCTTTAACCTTAGGATCTACGTAAATCTTGTTATAACTTTGTCTGAATCTGTTTGCAAAAGAACTTTTATTATGGCTAGTGTTTTTGGCAATGGCAGGTGATGAGTCATCTTTGGGGGAAGACACTCACCAAACCCGTCTATTGGATGCACTCACCACACGCATGAATCAGATGATGATTGCGAGGTTTACTGCTATGCAAGCAGGACTGAGAGATGGTCTGCATGAGGAGATCTGGCAAATGGTACCTGACCGCGACCAGAAAGAAGACACCAACTATTTCCAAAACTACCAAGACAAATCAACCATGAACAAACTCCAAAAAGGCGTAAGCAAGCTTCTTCTAGGAGAAACCGTGAATGTTTTGAATATTATGGAGATGAAGCCGATAGCCATTACTATCTAAGTATTTATTCTGTCCATAACAACAACAGAAGATCAAGACGTGGGCGTGAACCAAGACTGCCTCCTGTACAACCAGACAATATCAGCCACTTGAAACTAATGATTCCTCCCTTCCATGTGAAAAATAACCCAACCGCCTACTTGGAGTGGGAAAAAAACATAGACGTTGTGTTTAATTGCCAATATTACTCTGAAACTAACAAGTTTAATGTGGCCATTACATAATTCTATAATTATGCTTTAAGCTGGTGGGACCAAATGGTGACTTCAAGGCGACGCAATGGAGAGTATCCTATTAATAATTGGCAGGAGCTTAAGGTCATCATGTGTAAATGTTTTGTGCCCAATCATTTTCACCGAGATCTTCACCAACAGTTGAGGAAACTTACCCAAGGCAACTGTTGTGTGGAAGATTACTTTCAGGAGATGGAAACTTTGTTGGTAAGAGCCGGTGTCACTGAGGACCGGGAGACAACCATGTCACGGTTCTTGGGTGGTCTCAACCGAGATATCCAGGACCGATTATAAATGCAACATTATGCAGAATTGGAAGAGATGTTGCAAATAGCTATCCTTATTGAGCAACAGATAAAGCGAAAACCTAAATTGCATCCTTTCTTTGTTCCATGTACCATGGGAAAAAAGCCGACATATTTGTGTGACTTCAAACCGAACCAACCAAGCGAGTACCAACCTACGACTTCTAAGACCGTGACCAATCAGAAAGCCAACCAGACAAAAAAGAGGAAGGCAATAGAATGTCCCACTCGGACACGAGAAATTAGATGCTTTAAGTGTCAAGGACTTGGTCACTACACGAATTAGTGTGTCAATAAGAAGGTTATGATTGTACTTGACAACGGGGAGGTACAGACCGAAGATGAGGAAGAAGTAGGTCTTAAGGATGAATCTGACCCAGACGAAGGAATAGAACCGCATGTCTCTGGACAGCTCTTAGTGGCCAGACGATCACTAATCGTGCAGTCCAAGAAAGATGAACAAGAGCAAAGGGAAAATATGTTCCATACCAGATGCATTGTTAAAAACAAGGTATGTAGTCTCATTATAATGGAGGTAGCTGTACTAATGTGGCTAGTGAGACTATGGTGCAGAAACTAGGGCTTGAGATGACTAAACACCCAAAATTATATCCTTTACAATGGTTAAACAAGTCTGGAGAACTGCTTGTGACCCATCAGGCTGTTGTGCCTTTAGAGATTAGCAAATATAAAGATGAAATTATGTGTGATGTCTTGCCTATGGAAGCCGGCCACATATTACTTGGGAGACCTTGGCAGTCAGACCGCAAAGTCACCTATGATGGCTTCAATAACGGACATCACTTCATATTTATTGGCTGCAAAACAACTATGATCCCTATGACTCCACATGAAGTCTACCTAGACCAGCTTCATCTTAAACAACAGAAAAAAAGAAGGAAGGTAAATTTAATGTCCAAAAGGGTAAGGTTAACTTCTTTATCAAGGCAAATGAGGTAAAAAAGAACTTGGATCAAAAGACCCCTATTATAATGATAGTATATAAAGATTATTGTCTGACTTCTACTAATCTTAAGCTGGACATACCGAGCAGTCTTAATAATGTTTTGCAGGAGTTTCAAGATGTATTTCCTGAAGAATGCCCAAAAGGATTACCTCCTGTCCATGGAATAGAGCATCAAATTGACTTTGTTTCAGGCGCTGTCTTAACTAACCGGCCTGCCTATAAGACCAATCCTACTGAGACTAAGGAACTCCAACGACAAGTAGAAGAACTTATGCGCAAGGGACATATCCATGAAAGTCTTAGTCCGTGTGCAGTATTTGTCCTCTTAGTCCCAAAAAAAAATGGAAAATAGAGAATGTGTGTTGACTGTAGAGCAATCAACAACATCACAGTGAAATACAAACATCCCATACCTAGGCTTGATGACATGTTGGATGAGCTGCATGGTGCAAGTATATTCTCAAAGATATACCTCAGGAGTGGTTACAACCAAATTCGCATGAAAGAGGACGATGAATGGAAGACCGCTTTCAAAACTAAGCAAGGACTCTATGAAAGGCTTGTGATGCCTTTCGGCTTGACAAATGCACCCCGCACGTTCATGAGGTTAATGAATCATATCATTTGGAATTATATAGGTCATTTTGTCGTAGTATATTTTGATGATATTATAGAGCCTAGATGAACATGTTTTGCATGTTAAATCGGTTTTAGAGGTGCTTAGGAGAGAACGGTTGTTTGCTAACCTAGAAAAATGCACTTTTTGTTCAGATAACGTGGTGTTTTAAGGTTTTGTTGTGAGTTCAGGAGTTAGTGTGGATAAAGAAAAAGTGAAGGCTATCCGGGTTTGGACAGTGCTTAAAAACGTGAGTGAGGTCCGCAGCTTCAATGGCTTGGTTGGATTTTATTGGCGATTTGTTAAAGACTTTAGTACCGTAGCCGCACCCTTAACAGAAATAATCAAAAAGGAAGTGGGATTTAAGTGGGAACAACCGCAGGAGCAAGCCTTTGAAACACTCAAAGATAAGCTTACTCATGCGCCCATTACTTGTTTTACCTAATTTCTCTAACATCTTCAAAATAGAATGTGATGCTTCTGGTATAGGAATTGGAGCTGTACTTGTGCAGGAACAAAGACCCATTGCCTATTTTAGTGAGAATCTTGGAGGTGCTACTTTAAACTACCCAACATATGATATGGAATTATATGCTTTGGTGAGAGCTCTTCAAAGATGGCAACATTATCTATGGCCCAAAGAGTTTGTCATCCACACGGACCACGAGTCTCTGAAGCATCTGAAGGGCCAGCATAAGTTAAACAAGTGTCATGCCAAATCGGTAGAATTCATAGAAACATTTCCTTATGTGATAAAATATAAGCAAGGAAAAGAAAACATTGTTGCTGATGCTTTATCTAGGAGGTACACACTTCTTTCCACCTTAGAAGTTAAATTAATGGATTTAGAACATATTAAAGAATTATATCTTACTGAAACAGACTATGGAGAAATCTATAAGTCCTAAGTGTTCCACAGGTCATTATTACAAACAAGATGGTTTTCTGTTCTATGAAAAACGATTATGTGTGCCTAGATGTTCTTTACGAGAATTGTTCATAAGAGAAGCTCATGTTGGAGGACTTCTGGGGCATTTTGGTATTGTTAAAACTTTATCAATAATGCGAGAACACTTCTATTGGCCACATATGAAAAAGGATGTGGAACGCATCTGCAATCGTTGTGCAATATGTAAGATGGCTAAATCAACATCTCAGCCACACGGTTTATATCACCTTTTACCTATTCCTAAGCATCTCTGGGTAGACTTGTCAATGGACTTCATTTTAGGATTTGCTAGGACTAGATATGGCAAGGATTCAATACTTGTGGTGGTTGAGTGTTTTTGTAAGATGTCTCATTTCTTAGCTTGTAGTAAGACTGATGATGCATCTCATATAGCTAACTTGTTCTTCAAGGAAATTGTGCGTCTGCATGGAATGCCAATATCAATTGTGCAGATAGGGACACAGAATTTTTAAGTCATTTTTGGAGAACTTTGTGGGCAAAATTAGGTACTAAGCTTTGTTTCTCAACTACTTATCACCCAGAAAGTGATGGGCAAACGTAGGTAGTGAATAGGACTTTGGGATCCCTTTTGCATGCCTTTGTTAAGAAAAACATTAGATCATGGGAAGATAGTTTACCACTTGTAGAGTTTGCCTATAATCATGCTGTACATTCTGCATCTAAGTTTTCCCAATTTCAAATTGTATATAGCTTTAATCCTATATCTCCCTTGGATTTATTACATTTAGCTTTGAGTGAAATGATAAGTATAGATGGTGAACAGAAGGCTAAACTGGTCCAGAGGATTCATGTTGAGGCCTACGCCAACATAGAGGCTAAAACCAAACTGTATGAAAAGTCAATAAGAGCCAAAAGAAAGTTATTTTTCAACCAGGAGACCAAGTATGGATACATCTCAGAAAAAAAACGGTTCTTGTTGAAAGATGCTCCAAATTGCTTCCAAGAGTTGATGGACCGTTTACTATCGTCAAGCGTCATAATGACAATGCCTCCACATTAGATCTTCAAGGTAAGTATCCTATTAGTTCCAATTTTAATGTTGTTGATCTTATTCCTTATTGTGCAGATAATCAGGATTTGAGGACAAGTCCTTTTCAAGAGGGAGGGAATGACGTGACCCAGTATGAAACGGACGACCGTGAGAAAGATCGTGAGGACGACCGTTAGAACGACCATGAGAACGATCGTGAGGATGACCGCAAAGACGACTGTGAGAACGAAAGGGACGACTGTGAGGATGATCGTAAGGACGACCACAGCCTTGATCCACTTTTAACCGCAAAGGACGTTCATGATGGTCATACGGACGCCCTCGTGCTCGCAACCCGGTTCTCGACCGCGCCCTTGACCTGGATCTTGACCATGCCAGCGACCTAGCTCGACCACGCCAGCGACCTAGTTCTCGTCCGTACTAGCGACCCGTCCTTGACCATGCCAACAACCAAGGATGATCCATACCATCGACCAAGACTTATGCTCGACCGTGGACTAATCCAGTCAGAGAAGTGGATCTATGGACCATTCTAGTGGGACCATTGACACGTGCAAGGACTAAAGCACTTCAAGAACACGTTGGAGCCTTCATTCGTGCTTCTAATCCAGATCTAGCTCATTTGGGTACGTTAATAAGGATTTATGCTATTTGAATTATGTGATTGGGAAGAGATTACATTTTGTGATCTTTTTCCCTCTCTTGGGTTTTTCCGAGAAGGTTTTTAATGAGGCCCAAATGTAATCTTACATGTCCAATTGTATAAGGCCTGTAGAAAATTAAATCTTTATCAAGCCTACTTATGAGCCCGGTTACTTGGTAGTCATTGGCGGTTATTCTTGTTCAAATTTGAAATTTATTGATTTTGTAGACCGTGTAAGTCAAGTCTTGCATGGAGATAGAATTTGTGACTTCCATGCAGGCGTTTGACTCGTTTGAAAACTCTAGTCTCTTCATCTACATAAATGTGGCTTTGTCCCCCATTGTAGCCTTTCCTTCATCAAATTTCTTAATAACATATCCCTTTGATATTTGAGAAGTTTTGGTCACTTGATCATGTGTCATACCTGATCTTCTTCTAAGCCACCTCTTGGTGTGTAACATTCTTGAGCTGCTTAGGAAATCCATGTTCTTCAACTGGTGCGTCATATCCCTTTGAAGGACAGGCCGGACTGATAAGGTTAACATCACCTTATCTTATTCCTTTGTCATACTCTTCATCCTCTCTTGCCAACGAATTCTCTTTCCATCCGCCGTCTATAAACCTCTATCTTTAAACCTCTACAATCCTATTTCGCCATCTGCTGCCTAAGTCGCCCATACATCTGCTTCCACAACCAGTTGCCGAGACTGGGATTGTGGTCCTTCTCCTAAGGGTCACATCAGGGTACTTGTGCTTGGAAGAAGAAGCTTCTGAGGATCGTACTTGTGTTGCAAAGTACTCAAATTTAGAGTTGAGATCTCCATACATGATGTCCATTTTTTTATGGATCGCTTTCATTTTGTTGTTGATATCAATAGTATTTTTACTATGTCCCTCGAGAACTTGCTTGAGCATTCAAGTTATATCATCATCCCTGTCGGAGGAGGCGCTTGTCATGGAGGTGGGTAATGGGTATAAGGTTGGTTGGTGTTTGGGAAGTAGGGTTTTTTTGGTAGTTGGTGTTGTGATGGTAAACAAGTGGATATGTATTTTGGGTTAGCGCAAATGGTTAATAACCTGTTGTAAAGGTGTTTGGGGGTTTGGGTGGGAAATTGTTTTGCCTGTAATGTTGGTTAGATGGTTTCAGGAGTAGGTAATGTTGGTCTTGCGAATTCTCAACGTTGGTTCTTCGATAGGAGAGGTTGGGACTCTTGTTGTTAGGGTTGTATCCTTTGTTGAATCCTTTACCACCAACATAGTTAATTTCTTCTTATCCATTGTGGTACATATTGGTTGGACAGTCTTGGTTATATTTTGTTTCATCCACATAGCTAACTTGACGTTATCTTTCTTAGAAAACTTTAATTCAGCTTGCCATTCAGTGCATAGATTTGATTTCAGGTGTATGCACCTTGGCAGTAAAGGCTCAATCAGTTTTCGTCCACAAGTTGATGATCTATGGTCAAAATGAACTTGTTATTAAACACCTCAAAGCATGATGGGAACATAAAGAAGATATTTTAAAGAATCATTGTTTTTCTTAAAACATTCTAACATACTGAACCCAAAGATTTAAAAGGTGAAAGAATATGAGATTAAGAGATTTGTATAATTAGAGAATGAGAGAATGAGAGATTAGAGAGATTAGAACAATGGTTGTATTAAGAAAGTGATAATAATAGTTTATAAGTTACAAATAAGGAGAGAGATAGTTATTTATACTAATCTAGTCTAGGCTTGTTTGGATACAAGGATTGCTTTATATATGAATGGCTACAAGGATAATATAATTCTAGAACACAAACAAGCTTTAGACACTCCCCTTAGACTTAGAACACACACGCCTTAAATACAAGATTTAAATGCCTTCTTCCTTCATCATTTCTTCTTCACTCCAACACTCCCCCTCAAGCTTAAGACATGGAGAATGCCTAAGCTTGCAACCATGAAGCATTACCTCATTAAAAACCTAAAGAAGGAAAACCCAATTGGAACAAAACATTTTCTAGGGAAAAATAGTATAACACTCCATGTTGCGATCATTGTTGTGGAATGGTCATAAGGCCAAGCTTTGGATAGATGGAGGCGTCATTCTTCAAAGTTGTTGCCTTGGTGAAGACATCAGCTATTTGATCCTCACTCCTTGTATAGCAAGGCAAGATGATTCCTTTTCCAATGGCTTCTCTTACTTTATGGCAGTCTACTTCTATATGCTTGGTCATTTCATGAAGGGCACATAGTTGGAGGCAATGTGTATAGCAGCCTGATTGTCACAATGTATGGTGATAGGATCATCAAAGCTCATGGATAAGTCTTCAAGGAGTTGCTTCAGCCAAATGCATTCAGTTGTAAGCTTCCACATGGCTCTATATTCTGATTCTACACTAGAGCATGACACCACCTTTTGCTTCTTGGTTTTCCAAGTCACAAGGTTCCCTCCTATGAAATTACAATAGCCTGTGGTACTTCTTCTATCCTCCCTATCTCATGCCCAATCTGCATCACAATAACCAACCACATTTGTGTTTCTATTGCAACTCATCCATATACCTTGTTCATGAGTGTCTTTTAGATATCTCAAAATTCGGTTTGCCATCTCCCAATGTCTCATCTGGTCTAGTGATGGTTAGATAAATAAGCTTATCAACCACTTTCATATAGAGCTTAGGATCATGAAAATCAATTTCCTCCTCTAGCTCCCCCTTAGTTCCTATTATCTTCTTCTAAGGGTGTTTTGGCTGGTTTAGCTTCCATCATACCTGTAGAGGTTAGTAAATCTACAACATATTTCTTTTGAGATAAGAAGAGACCTTCCTTGAACCTACACACTTTAATTCCTAAGAAGTATTTAAGTTCTCCTAAGTCCTTAATATCAAATAAACTCTTCAAATATTCTTTTGTAGATGTAATGCCAACACTATCACTACCAGGTATGATTATATCATCTACATAAATGAGAATTACCACAACACCTTCCTTACTCTTTAGTGTAAAAAAAGTATGTTCAACTTCAGATCTTTTGAAGCCTTTATCCATCAAGGTTACACTTAGCTTGTGGTACCAAGCTCTTGGAGATTGTTTAAGGCCATAGATGGCCTTCCTAAGCATTAGTATGTTTATGGCCCCTACCTCTTCCTCTAGACGTGGTGGAGGTGACATGTATACCTCTTCTTCTAATTTACCTTGTAAGAATGCATTCTTAACATCCATTTGCCATAATTCTCAATCAAGGTTAGTAGCAAGTGAAAGAACAACATTAACAGAGTGAAGCTTAGCTACAGGTGCAAAGGTATCCCTATAATTTTTACCATAAGTCTGAATAAATCCTCTAGCCACCAACCTAGCTTTATATCTATCAATTTCACCATTGCTTTTGTATTTAATGGTAAAAATCCACTTAGAACTTACAACCATTTTTCCTTTAGGTAAAGTGGCTGGAGCATAGGTACCATTCCTTTCCATGAATTATTTCTCAGCTAGGATAACTTCCCTCCATTCTTTCTTAGTCATAGCTTCCTCATATGTCTTTGGAATCTGTTCCTTATCAAGACTTGAAATGAAAGCAACATGGTTAGTAGGTAAGTGAGCAATGTTACAAACTCCCTAATCATGATGAACCACAACATTCCCATTGTAGAATACAGGTGGATTCCTTTGTCTTGTGCTCCTTTTTAACATTGTAGGTGGAGCTTCTTGGATAGGCTCCTCTTCTTCACCTAAAGCTTCAATGAGAATAGGTACATCTCTTGATCTTTTGGAAGCTGAGACTATAATTAATTCATCTCCTGAGTCTTGTTTGACATGAGTAGATACTTCTCCCCCCCCCCATGTTCAAGAGGAGGAAGGCCAGGAGAGCTGGAAGGAAAGACAGCAGATGGCCACGGATTTGATGGACCGGCCGGGGTTGATGGCCGCAGCCCGGTTGGCCGTACTGGAGCAGGGGCTGTGCTTGGGGTGGACGCAGCTGGTACAGGCTGAGGAGCTGTGACCGTGTGCGGAGGATGAGGAGAAACTATGCCAATGCTCTCCAAGAGTCTCCTCAAGTTCTCAGCTTGGTTTGATCTTGTTGTGGAGATATCTTTGAATTTATCTCAAGTTCCTTCTTCATAGAAACCTTTTGATTCTTGGAATTTGACATCTCTAGATACTAAGACTCTTCTAGTCTCTGTATCATAGCATTTGTATCCTTTCTGGATAGAGGAATACCCAATGAACATAGCTTTGGTACTCTTTGGTTCTAGCTTGTTCATTTGCTCTTTTGGAACTAATACAAAACAAACACAACCAAAAACTCTTAAGTGGTCAATGTTAGGTCTAGTTTTGCTTAGTATCTCAAATTGAGATAAGTCATCTATGACTTTTGTAGGAGTCCTATTGATCAAGTAGCATGCAGCTACAAGAGCATCCCCCAAAAATCTTTTGGGAATTTTCATGTGGAACATCATTGTTCTCACAACTTCCATCAAATGCTTATTCTTCCTTTCAGCCACTCCATTTTGTTGTGGAGTGTAAGGACAGCTGGTTTGATGTTCAATGCCATGCTTGGCCAAGTGTTGTTGAAGTCTGGTGCTAGTGTATTCTCCTCCATTATCTGTTCTAAAGCATTTAATACTTGCATTGTATTGGTTAGTAACATATGCTTGAAAATTTAGAAATGCATCAAATACTCTATCTTTAGAACTAAGCAAAGTGACCCAAGTATATTTGGACTTTTCATCAATAAATGTCATAAAATACTTGTGGTTTTCTCTAGATGGGAATGGAGATGTCCAAACATCAGAATGCACCAACTCAAAACAATTATCATAAGTATGCAAAGATTTCACAAAAAAACTGTTTTGCAATGTTTCCATGTATACAAGAATCACACATATTCTTTGGCATTTTTAAACCAGGAACAATTATTTCTAGTGCTCTAGGATGAGGATGTCCTAATCTAGCATGTCAAAGATCAGAATCATCACTAAAAGAACTAGTACTAGCAACCGGTTCTAACCCCCTTGCATTGGTCATATCTTCAAGCACATACAAGTCATTTCTTGTAGTTTCTTGTCCAAATCTCCTACTAGTCTCAATATCCTGAAAGTAGAAATCATTAGGACCAAAGATATCTTGACAATTTAAATCAGTAGTAGCTCTTTTAACTGAAAGCAAATTAGAAGTAAAAGATGGCATGTAAAAGGCTTTAGATTCTTTATCAAACAACTTAAGCTTTCCTATGCCTTTAATTGGTACTTTAATTACATTAGCAATGACAACATTACCTAAAGCAGGTTCTATGTTCTCTAGTAATTCTAGATCACTAATCATATGATGAGAAGCACCAGAATCAACAACCAATGATTTAGAGGCATTATGAGTAAAAGAAGTTTGAAAATAAGCACTAAAAACTTTACCCAACACATTACCATCCTTAATTGCTTTGAGAAAAGCTTCTAGATCTGATTTTGTCACAAATTCAGATGCTTAAGACATGGAACTAGTTGGGGCTGAGTGACAATGGGAGCTGGTACACGCTTTCGAAGAAGCCGGGAGCTGGTACACGCCATGGCTGGCAGCTTGCAGCTGAGTGTGGCCGCCTGTGTGATGTTATCTCTCAAGAGCCCAGCTTGGCTTCAGCTCAGGATGGAGTACCCACACTCCTTCTTTTTATGGCCACTCCTTTTGGAATGATCACAAGTTGGTCTCCTCTTCCTAGGTTCATTTGTTGTTGTTGATTTGAAGAAACTCTTTTGTGCAGCCACCAATTCAGCCTTGTTCCCAAAGAGTCCATGGGATCCTTGCTCCTTTTTTATTTAAGCACAAACATCTTCCAAGCTAGGAAGCTTATCAGACATGAGAATATGCTTAATAATATCTGAGTAAGTTGTGTTAAGAGTTAATAGTAACCCAAACACCTTATCTTGTTCTTTCCTTTCTAGGAGAACAATTGGGTCAATTGTGGTTGGCCTTAGCATCTCTAGCTCAGTCCACAATGCTCTGAATGAGCCATAGTGCTTTGTGAATTCTGCATCCTACTGCTTCAATTCATTCAAACACTTTTTCACCTCAAAAATTCTTAAGAGGTTAGTGGTGTTTCCATACACTTTTTTCAAAGTGTCACAAAGTTCCTTAGCATTTTCACAAAATGAATAAGCCTCTAAGAGATGACTAGCACGAGAGTTTTGAAGTATAGAGAGTACCAATTGGTCTTCTTGGTACCATTTAGCTTAAGCAGCCACAGCCTCTTTAACTTCAGCAACTTCATTTTATTCAAGGCCATTTGTTGAAATATGATTCCAAAGACCTTTACCACCCAATGTGGTTTTCATGTTCCTAGACCATAAGAGATAATTTGCTCAACGTAGAATAACTGGAGCTATGAATGTAGTTTGAATCTCCATGCTTTAGAGGCTGACAGGAGCTGGCTTGAGTAGCTGATCGGGACGCTGGACAGTTGGTCGGGACGCGGGACAGCTGGTCACGTGGGCGCATTTGCGGGATGCGTTCGGACAAGGTTGATGTATTCGTGGTCTTAAGCAGGAACACGGGACACAGGATAACCAGCTGGGCCAGCTGGGACACGGTCACACCAAGGATAAGGGTGTGTGATACCAGGGCCACATGAGACTTCTTTACCAGGCAGGAGCGTGACCAAGTGACCCAAAGCCGTGAGCACCAAGGCCGCTTGATGAACTTGCAGGCGAGTGGTGCGTGATGAACCTTGTAACCGACTTCAACAACTCCTGCAACAGAATTCAACCAACTCCAACCAACAAGATCAATTACTAACAGTCCTTATCTTCACCACCAATAAATATCCATTACAAATTTCTAGATTTACCAATATACCAATCCAAGAAAATCAAGTTTCCCTCCTTTTTAGAATTTCAAAGTTTGATAAAGGAATCAAGAAAATCGATCTTGGAGACTTAAACCCTTCTGATTGAAACCAAACTTCGTGGAGACCCTCAAAAGGTACTTATCTAACTTTCCAGATTCAAATATTTGAAGAAAACTGAGAAAAGATAAGAATTTTATCACCAGATTCTTGTGAGAGGCGATTTCTGATGTCTTTAGGAACAACTTCAAGAAATTCCTTCAAACGTAGGAGAATTGAGTTCTTATTTCTTTAAACAGAAACTAGACTCGAAGGGATTAATTTTATGAGTTTAAAAAACACAATTTGGTGGAGATTTAACGACGGAATGCTCAGAGAAACACGGAGGTTTGTGGCGGAGGCAATCGCGGAGGTCCGATGCAAGAAAAATCGTATCTTTTGATTCCCGTGGTATAATGATGCAAATCCAATTGGAGTGGCTTCAGAACTCGCCGAAGAACAATCCAGAAAAACCAGATCATCAAAAGATGTCGTAGTTTGTCCGGAATTGGCGACCAAAGTTGACGAATGAAATAGGAATGAAAACAGATTGTGATGAAGATGATTTCTTCTTGATTCAAAGATTTAATGATGAATTTACCCAGATTGTTGTAACCTGGCTCTGATACCATGAAATAATATGAGATTAAGAGATTTTTAGAATTAGAGAATGAGAGATTAGAAGAATGATTGTATTAAGAAAGTGAGAATAATAGTTTCTAAGTTACAAATGAGGAGAGAGATAGCTATTTATACTAATTTAGTCTAGGCTTGTTTGGATACAAGGATTGCCTTATATATGAATGGCTACAAAGATAACATAATACTATAACAAAAAACAAGCCTTAGACACTCCCCTTAGACTTAGAACACACATGCCTTAAATACAAGATTTAAAGGCCTTCTTCCTCCACCATTTCTTCTTCACTCCAACAAAAGGAAACTACTCACTAATCTCAATGAATAGAGAAATCATATTGGTTGATGATTCACTAATCATTGGAGTATAACTCTTGAATTTGCAAAAATTATTAGGATTTGAAAACTTGTAAACAACTTGCACAAATAACAAGAACATAATATGAAAATAAACTACTGAATAAACTCTTCAAAAAAGTATTAAAAAAGTAAAAAGCTTACAAAAATAAAACATAAGTATGAATAGTAAAGATGGCTACTACAAATTAAAGACTAGAAAAATAATGGTTTTCCTAAAAAAAAAAATACTATCTCTCTAGGTAAAGAGAAAACACAAAAACCCCTAGACAGCTAGCGCTGGTGCATATATACCAAAAGAGTGTTAAGATGTTTGAACATGGAAAGACAATTATATTATGTACTTTTATGGTCATTGAATCATTCAATTTTGATAATGATAAATTCAGACCACATGAAGAAAATGAAGAAATACTTGGTCTGTTAGTATCATATCTAAGTACAATCGGAGAATTTATGTACCTTGTAAATTGTGCACGACCTGATAAATTATTTGTCATTACTCTTTTGGCAAGATTGAGTTCATTCCCTACGCGAAGATATTGGAATGTGATTCAACATTTCTTCTATTACCTTTAATAGACTACTGATTTAGGTTTGTTTTATCCTACAAATTCAAAATGTCAAATAGTTGGTTTTGTAGATACATGATATTTATCAGATCTACATAAAGCTTGATCACAAACAGGATAAGTTTTCACGATCAGAGGCATTGCTATATCTTGTTGTTCTAAGAAGCAAACTTTTGTGGCTACTTCTTTGGATCATGGTGAGATCATCCCACTCCACGAAGCAAGTAGAAAATGTGTATGGTTGAGGTCATTAAAAACAACACATCCAATCAAATAGTGAGATTAACAAAAATATGGAGTCAACTATTATATATATGAAGACAATGTTTTCATGCATTACTCAAATAAAAGAAAAGTATATCAAAAATGACAGAACTAAACCTATATCTCTGATGTTCTTCTCATACATTCAAGAATTTGAAAAAAATAAAAAGATAAAAGTAAGATACGTCTAATCATATGACAAGTTGATCTCTTCATAAAATCACTATCCACCGCTGTGTTAAAAAAACATGTCGATTATATTGAAATATGTCATCAATAAAATACATAAGATGACATCATGCTCGTTTAACAGAAAGCTTAAAGCTTATGTGGTTGTACTTTTTTTATCTTATTATGATTTTTTCCATTAGATTTTACAAAAAATATTTTTTAACGAAGTAAAAAAAAATACAATACAATATATGATAGTGACAATGGTCTCCAAAACAAATCGTAAATGGTTTGAAATTCAGAAAAATACAAAAAAAATTTAACCTAAAAATTAATTATGAGAGTCATCATCACTATGCATGCACGATAATTTTCATTTTTTACTATTATGTAAACTATTGATTATCGGAATTATGTGTTACAATGATGGCCACCTCTGAAATTCATGACACAGGTATGAGGTTCGAATTCAGCATCTTACAATATTAAATGGGATATTAAAATCATTAGACTAAGTTGACAAAAAAAGATTGATTAGATTGAATGTCATATTCCTTTTTTAATTATATAATATGATAAATTTTCTTTTTATTATTTATGTTTAATATATCTTTTCATGTAGACATAAATTTTTAGTTATATTATATTATATTTATTTATATGATAAATTATATTTATTGCAAATTTTATATGTGTGCAATGATTTGTCTGTTATTTAAAAAAAGTTTGTGTGGGACCATAATCATTTACAGATTAGCTACAGTTAAACTTCGATAAATAAATATTCGATAAATGAATAACTTCGACAAATGAATAAATTTTTACGGTCCGACTTGGGTTAATGGGCTAAATAAATAATTTCGCTAAATATATTAATGAATAATTTTTTAAAAATCTTTAAAGACTCTATATCAAATATAAATGATTAATCATCACATTTTATTAGATATATATATATTAAAAAATTCAATCAACAATATTCGTACAATAATTCATTCTTTTACAAAAATGAGTGATAGAGATTTATTTATCTCCACGAGTTTCACCTGAGAGTACTTAGAGTATCTCAGGAGTTTACCCGATTGTATAACTGCAAGTGCACAGTATGCTCCTTGTAGTATAAACGGGATCGATCCTCAGGGAAGACTTATAACGCAATAGATGTAACGATTTCTATTCTAAGCTACGTGATTCAAAGTTTGGTGGAAGGAACTAAGCAATGTTGTAATTAAATAATAGCAAAGCGAATGATTAAATAGTAAGTAATGAACTAAGAATTTGTTAATTAAAAAGGCAATCCAACCATAGATTAGGTCTAGAATGAACAGAGGCGAGATCAGAGCATGAATCCAAATCCTAGTTGTGCAAGTTTTAAATCCTAAAATAATGAGTTTATGAACAGATCAATACATTCCCATGTAAAAAACCCCTATACTTAGAACCAAGTTTGATCAATTCCCATTGCAAACCCTAGAACTAAACATGCATTTGGCATCTGACTCATTGTCTATCTAATGATCTAGACAACTACTTCCGCAGGCTAGAATCACAAGATTCACTAATTAGATTGTCCTATGAATTCACTTCCTTTTCCAAGGCATAAATTAGACAAACCCTAAATTAATTCTTCCGAAGCTAATTTGGTATTAAACTATCTAATAGTGATAGATTGCACAAAATTAGATTTGAATATCGTCTCATGATCTCAATTCCTCCGATCACCTATCCCTATCCATGATTGAATCTAAAGATCTACTCAGACATATCAGAAATTTCAGAAAAAGCAATGAAATATGAAAAAGGCATAATTGAATTGCAGAAATTGATTAATACAAAAATCCTTAAGAAAATAAAATTGAAATCTTCTTACTAAACACCATAGATCTCTGAATGAAAAACTAGGGTTCTCTGATCACTTTTCTCTCTGGAGGCTCAATAAAACGTGTCTGGTGTTTTTCTGCTCAAAAACTATATATAGGTTTTCAAAAAAAACCTAATTTATTTAAATAAAACGAAAAACCAAAAATAGAAATAACTTCGGATCGATCGATCCAGTGGAAGGATCGATCGATCCAAATTTCGTCTTAGGAAATCTTGCACAGGTAGATCGATCGATCTAGACGGATATCGATCGATCTAACTTCACTCGATCGTTCTTGGTAATTCTTGATCGGTCTTGAAAACTCTCGCAATCCGTAGCCATGTGTAAGATCGACCGATCGCTTTGTGATGAGATCGATCGATCGGGTTGTGAAGAGATCGATCGATCATGTTGCCTTCGGATCGATCGGTCCAGTTATGAGGAGACAGACTTTGATTGATTTTGAACTTGATCTTTTCTTGACGCGTCCTGATGTCTTCAAATCATTGGATTGATTGCTCTTGACTTCAAAAACTCCGAAACGTTTCTTTCTCGCTTGATATTTTCTGAAAATCGGAAACTAGAAAACATCCTAGGAGTCTAATGTAAATGAACTTAAATGCATCCTAAAAATATAAAATATAAAGATTTATTCATGTAAATTATGTGCAAAATGACTGACTAAATATGCTAAAATATGGGTTTATCAACTCCCCCAGACTTGTTTCTTTGCTTGTCCCCAAGCAAATAACTAGGATATGGAAAGTGACAAACCTACTGGAACTCAGAGCCAAGTCATATCAGTCAAATATTATGTTCAATATCAGAGTCAAGAATTATCGAATGCAATGTGTAACAGCTTACTTAAAGATTTTAGCCATGCCCATCACAAACCGCTTCAAATCATACCTAATCTATATAATGCACCAAGATCAACCAACTCTTTTAACATTCATTAAACAGAAAATCGTGAATCATGTTAGAAATTCTCAATGAACTCATTTGGCTAAGGGTAAGGTTAAGAGATGAAAATAATCTCTTCCTCCATGAGGTTATAAATGCCAAAACTTTGGGATCTCTCAAAAATGGAATGAACTTTAGAAGAATGCTAAAGGTAAGCTCCAATAGGTGCATACAAGACTAGATTTTCATCTACCCGAAATATACCTTTTATCGAAATCTTATACCGAACTAGGACTCAATACTTAAAATTACTTTACTCTACCCATGAGAAGTCAATTCCTTAGATATTTATCTGTAAGATCAAACAGAAAGGGCTTCTTATAACTTAGCGTTTTAGGAGAGGGGTTAAATCTAATCTGTCTAGCGGGTTTCTATAGAAGTTTTTTTTTTTTTTTTTTTTTTTTTTTTTTTTTTTTACCCTTTACTAGACTTACAATCACTAATTTTTATTTCATCTCATTTTCTCCTAATCTCTTCATTTTATTAACCCTCTGTCTATGATTCCATCAATAACTTTCCAACACTACTTAAGTATCCACCTAATCCTAATTGGTTTCTGAAGTATAAACCAAAGCTACATGAGAAGCTAATCTTGTCGGTTCCTACCTAACACGTTCTACCAAGTTCATTCCGGAAAAAGGCCTAAAACACTCACTAATAAAGGATGGTTTGAACATACGCTTAGGCTTAAGGTGGTATATCTACTTAGATGACAAAGAGTGGTAAAAAGATGAAAGTCATCAAAGTATGTATATGTGAAATCCATGAGTTCAAATCCAAAAGTCTAACTTGATAATTCTAAGTCAAATATAAATTCCAATAAATAAGAGATGGTTTCAAATGATGCATTCTTTAACTAAGATTGATCTAAAATCTTAAGTTCCAGGCATGGATCAATCTTATGTTTCAGCTAGTATATTATGCACCAGATTATTCCAACTTATCAACTAAACTAACAAAATGAGCAATAGACTATAATAAGGCAATTTCATCATAGTTCCTTATGCAAATATGAATGCAACACTAAATGAATAACGAGATGCATGCAATAAAAACTAAGGTTAGTTCAACACAAATATCCTCCCCCAGACTTATTTTACACTGTCCCGGTGTAAAAATAAAACCAAAGGAAGATACATAAAAACGAAAATAGAGAAAAGTACTAGAAATGAAAAATGAAGATAAAAGTAAAAAGAAAAGGAAGAAAAGTTACAAAGTCAATGATCTTCAGGGCTCACGTTGCGGCTCTGTCCAGGTCTGCGTCTCCTCCTCGGAAGTCGAATCTCCTCATCTGACTCTGTGGCATCAGTGTCTGCTCCTGTCCTGTGTCCAGCAACATCAGGAATGTCTGCAGCTCCAGAGGCTTCCCCTGTCTCCCTAGTGCGTGGGGCTCTAAAGCAAGATGGTGGCGGTGGGCATCTCGTACGAGCTAACGCGTCCCAAATCCTGCGCATCATCGAGTGGGACCTCCTCTGGGACTCCACCATCCAGGCGCGAAACTCTGCCTCAGTAGCGCCGGCAGAGTATGGTGGAAGGTCATATTCCCCTGAGTAGGGTGGTAGTGCATATGACTCCTCCTGTGCCTCCTGGGTCTGACTCTGGTAGTAGTCAGGTACTCGGTCTTCCTCCTGCTGAGCCTGCGAGGCATATGCTCTAGATGAGCTACCTCGTCTGCGTGTCCCTGTGCTGGGCTGGTGTAGACGCTCAGGAGGGATGGTGAACTCCAGATTTGCACTGGAGCTCAAGGCAGTGAAGTCTCGCAGTGGCAGCTTGCAAAGCTGTGTAGCACCCGTGCGATCCTGAAACTGGTAGATGTATCCAGGCTTCAGGATCCCGCTGTTCCTGAAGTACTGCTCGTCGAATAACGCGATCCTTGGCTCGCTGGGTGTGGAGCAAAGATCGATGCCATGGTGCATGAACAGGGGAGTGAGGAGACTCCCAATGCGCTCAACCTTCTTGTTGACAGTGTTGAGGCCACGCGCTTTCTTGGAGACCAGGTTCTCCGCAAAGATAGCACCGAGGTTGGTGCGCAAAGATGTCGGAGGTGGGCTGGTGTAGATGGTATGGGCCGAATCAGGTAGCCCAAAGTGCAGAAGCATAAGCTCGTCCTTCCTCACTGCTCCAGACTCCTCCTTGGCAAATAAGATGTTGCCAAGGATCTTCGCCACTACCCGTACAACCGGGTTCCTGATGTGGGTCAGCTTCGCTGACCTAGACTCGTAGCCCCCTGGACCGATGAGGTTCCACAGCTCAACAGCCTGTGGGAAGTCGGATGGCCAGCTACAGAGCTCCTGGGTTCTATCAAACCCATAGATGTCGCAGAGCTCACGGAGGGATGTCTCGTAGAGGACCCCGCTGGAGAAGAATGATAGGGTCCCCTCACTGGCCGCTGGTATCGCTCCGTCCTGGTAACGCAGCTCTGCAGAGGCAAGGAACTGGCGCACCAACTCCGGGAATAATGGGTAGGTCTGGTACGCGATGGTGTCCAGTCCTAGCCTCTGCAGCATATCTCGTACTTCCTCTCGGATGCCCATCCTCTCCAAAGTCCTCTCGCAGACGAAACGAGTAGGCGCCATCTCAATCCTGAGCAGCCCATTGTAAAAAGTACAATGGTGGTGCGTCCATGCCTCTCCATAGCGGTAGGTCTGGAACCGCAGGTCCCTCTGTATCTCCCGCAACGTCGTGTGCGGGACAACCTCTGTCCGCCAGTGCTGCTCATCGTCCGGATAGAATGGTGTGTTATCTGGACGGGGCCATGGATAAGATGTGGTCGGTGGGACCTCTGCCTCTGCTGGCTGGGCTGATGTAGAAGCTCCTTATTTACCGCGTTTCTTCCTCGTCTGATCTCCTCTTGCCATGTCTGCAAAACCGGAAAACAAAATATTTGTTAGACACTCTGTACCGGATCGATCGATCAAGTGGTTCAATGGTCGATCTCGACGCCGATCGATCGATCTCCAACCGATCGGTCGATCCAAAGATAACACGGCAAAATGTCGATCGATCGGTCGTTTATATATCGATCAATCCCCTAACTATACGAAATTTTGTTTTGATATAAGCCGTAAGAAACCAGGATCGATCGATCCGAATAACGATCGATCGATCTGAAACCCTATCGCGAATCCTAAATCCCAGATTTTCTAAATTCGTTCCAAATCTCCGAAAATTTACATGGGTAATGCCCTAATCGACCTAATCAACAATCAATCACATCCCATTTGCTCTATAACTCACTAAATCTAATGATTCCTTCGAAAATTGTAAAACTTCTACCGAATTAAAAAGTTGCAGATTTGGAGCCATACCTTTGTAGATCGAAAAAGATATGCAGAGATTCGTGTAGAGAACAAAAATCCTAGTGGAAAGGCCTCAAGAAGTGTTCAAATCGGTGAGAAATCAAGTGAGTTATGTGAGTATGAAATTTTAGAGTGTTTTTGTGGGTTTTGGGGAAGAAGATGAAGAATGTAGGGTTTGTAAGGTTTGTGGTCGTGGGGTAGGGCTTTTGAAATCATTTTTTTTTTTTTTTTTTTTTTTTGGTTTATTTTAAGTAACTGATAACCGGTTTACTTACCTGGTTTGCGATCGATCGATCGCCAGGGGGATCGATCGATCGTGAACGTATACGGAGGAGTGGAGATCGATCGTTCTAGAGTTGGATCGATCGATCCAGTTTGTTCACGGCTTTCCCAGATCGATCATTCGATCGGTCGTGTCGTTACTGTCTGGTCGATCGTCAAAGTGCACGGTTATCCGTGTTTCTACCAGATCGATCGATCTTTCATGGCACGATCGATCGGATTCCATACGACAATTCGTTCTTCGTTGGGATCGATCGATTTTGTACATTAGATCGATCCTGGAATGCTCCGCAAAATCGATCAAGATCAGGATCGATCGATCGTGCAACCCGATCGATCGATCGTTTGAATCCATGATTAGTCATCTGAGTGTGCCCTGAAAGAAAGTAAAAACATGATTAGGAAAGTGAAAAACAAAAACTTTGATGAAATTTAGATAGCAATATATACGAAATGAAATTTGGGTTGCCTCCCAAGAGCGCTTGTTTAACGTCACTAAGCTTGACGACCTGATGTCAGAGATTATGCAGTGGGAGGTTCCGAGAGAGAAACTTGTAGATTCTTGCTTTTATCGTCAGCTGCTAGATAGGGCTTGCATCTCTGTCCATTGACTGTGAATTCTCCCCCAGACTTATTCCAGAGAACCACTGCTCCATATGACCTGACTTCCTTGATAATGAAGGGTCCAGACCATCTCGATTTAAGCTTTCCTGGGAAGAGTCTCAATCTAGAGTTGAAGATTAGGACTTGATCACCTTCTTTAAACTCTCGTCGCAGGATTCTTTTGTCATGGAAAGCTTTCGTCTTCTCTTTGTAGATTTTGGAACTCTGGTATGCTGATTGTCTTGTTTCTTCAAGTTCCTCCAAATCCACTAGACGTTTCTCTGAAGCTGTTTTGATAACAAAGTTGAGTAATTTGACAGTCCAAAGTGCCTTGTATTCCAATTCCACTGGCAAGTGACAGCTTTTTCCATATAGCAGATTGAATGGAGTGGTACCAATGGGTGTTTTGTAGGCTGTTCTGTATGCCCACAGAGCATCATCAAGTTTGGTGGACCAGTCTTTTCTTGATCTTCCTACAGTTTTCTCAAGTATTTCCTTGATTTGCCTGTTCGAAACTTCCACCTGCCCTGATGTCTGCGGATGGTAGGGTGTTGCAACTTTATGCTTAACTCCATGTTTCTTTAACAAATTTTCGAAAATCTTGTTAATGAAATGACTGCCCCCATCGCTGATCACTACTCTTGGGACTCCAAATCTTGGGAATATGGTATGTTTGAAGAGTTTGATGACCACTTTTGCATCATTTGTTGGACTTGCAACGGCTTCCACCCACTTTGAGACATAGTCAACTGCCACAAGGATGTATTTGTTGTTGAAAGATGATGGGAAAGGTCCCATGAAGTCAATCCCCCAGACATCAAATATTTCCACTTCAAGAATTGGATTCTGTGGCATTTCATTTCTCCTGCTCATATTACCCTTTCGCTGACATGCATCACATTTGGTAATGTGCTCATGAGCATCTTTGAACATCGTAGGCCACCAGAATCCTGCCTGTAGTATCTTTTGGACTGTCTTGAAGGTAGCAAAATGTCCTCCATATTCAGAACTATGACAATGTGTCAAAATTCCTTCTACTTCTTCCACTGGAATGCATCTTCGAAAAAGATGATCTCTGCATTGCTTGTATAGATATGGTTCATCCCAAAAGTATTGCTGAACATCTCGGAAGAACTTCTTTTTGCTGTAGCCTTGCAGGTCAGGAGGTGGAATTCCGCATGACAGGTAGTTTACCAAATCTGCATACCATGGAAGGCTCAGTTCAACAGCATTAGTCTCAAGAAGACAATTCAGCTCATTGTCTACAATCTGGAGCATTTGAATTGTGTGAATCTGCTCCTCTGGTAATGAGTCATTGATAGGCAGAGCATTTGGGATTTTCATCCTGGAAAGATGATCAGCAACTCCATTTTCGATTCCTTTCTTGTCTCTGATCTCCAAGTCAAATTCTTGCAAAAGCAGTATCCATCTCAGCAGCCTGGGTTTTGCATCCTTCTTAGCCAGTAAATGTCTCAGGGCTGCATGATCTGTGTGCACTATTACTTTAGACCCAACCAGATATGTTCTGAACTTCTCAAACGCATACACAATTGCCAGCAGCTCTTTTTCTGTGGTTGCATACTTGGTCTGTGCATCATCAAGCGTCCTGCTTGCATAGTAGATGACATTCAGCTTCTTGTCTACTTTTTGTCCCAAAACTGCTCCTACAGCATAATCACTCGCATCACACATCACTTCGAAAGGTAGGTCCCAATTCGGTGGTTGTACTATTGGGGCACTTGTTAGAGCTTCCTTGAGTGTCAAGAAGGCTGCCATGCACTCCTCATCAAAAGTGAATTCCGTATCCTTGCACAGAAGTCTTGTGAGTGGCCTCGCAATGCTGGAGAAGTCTTTGATGAACTTCCTATAGAATCCAGCATGTCCTAGGAAGCTCCTGATTTCTTTGACAGATTTCGGAGGCGTGAGTCTAGTCATGACATCAATCTTAGCTTTGTCTACCTCTATTCCAGCTTCTGAAATTTTGTGCCCAAGCACAATTCCTTCCTTCACCATGAAGTGGCATTTCTCCCAATTAAGAACTAAATTTGTCTCCTCGCATCGCTTAAGCACCCTGCATAGATTCGAAAGACAGGCGGAAAACGAAGAACCATATACAGAAAAATCGTCCATAAACACTTCCATTATTTCCTCAATCATCTCAGAGAAAATAGACATTACGCATCTCTGAAAAGTCGCAGGAGCGTTACACAGTCCAAATGGCATTCGTCTGTAAGCGAATGTGCCATAAGGACAGGTGAATGTCGTCTTTTCCTGATCCTGAGGATGAATGGGTATCTGAAAGAATCCAGAGTACCCATCTAGGAAGCAGTAATAAGAATGGTTCGCTAATCTTTCTAACATTTGATCAATGAATGGCAATGGGAAATGGTCTTTCCTAGTCGATGCATTCAACTTCCTATAATCTATGCACATCCTATGTCCTGTTACAGTTCTTGTTGAGATTAATTCATCTTTCTCGTTTTTTATCACTGTGATTCCTCCTTTCTTAGGAACTACATGCACAGGTGAAACCCAATTACTATCAGAAATGGGATAAATGATCCCTGCACCTAACATAGATATTTCATCATCAGTCAGCGAGGCATTAACAATCACCGGGTAGGTTGAGTTTGTTCCAAGGAAAACATACCTTAGCCCTGGTGGTAGTGGTTTCAGTTCTAGTTTTGGTGCACTTTCTTCACTCCAATCGTTTTCGCTGCTAGTCTTACCATTGCTAGCTTCTGGTTCATCCAACTGAGATTTGCTGTCTCCTTTCATCGGTTTGTGTGAGTCCAAGATTTGCTCATACTGTTTGGCTTCTTGGTTGATATTTACTGACTTTGTAGATTCCTTTGTGAGAGCTAATTGAAGAGGGTCTTCAACAGCAAGCTCTTCCAGATACTCCTCAACCATGTCTTCGAGCATCTCTATGTAGAAAACTTTCTTTTCGATTGTGGGCTTTTTCATGACTTCAAGTATGTCAATGATTCCTTTCTTCACATCGATTATTGCTCCTGCTGTAGCTAGGAATGGACGCCCAAGAATGATTGGGTCTGTTGGTTCGTCATCCATTTCCAATACTACAAAATCTGTAGGAATTATGCAGTCTCCTACTTTCAGAGGTAGATCTTCAAGTATACCAGTTGGGTACCTGATAGACCTGTCTGCAAGTACCAAAGAGATCCTGGTCTTCTTGAAGTCTGTCAATCCTAACTTCTTTGACACTGTTAGTGGCATCAGACTGACACTAGCTCCCAAGTCAACAAGGCATTTTTCGAAACTTAGAGGTCCAATAGAACAAGGAAGTGTAAAGCTTCCAGGATCCTTGAGTTTCCTAGGTAGATTGTTCTGAATGATGGCACTGCATTCATGGTTGATCTGAACCATGGCTTCCTCTAAAGCTTTCTTTTTGGTGACTATGTCTTTTAGGAGCTTGTTGTAGATTGGACAGTCTAGAACAAGGTCCATCAATGGCATAGTCACTTGAACTGTTCCCAATAGCTTCTTGAACTTTTCAAACTGCTTGTCAAGTATCTGTTTCTTAAATCGTCCAGGAAATGGAAGTTTGGGTTCATAGGATGGCAAAGCAAACTCGATTTTGTCTTCTGTAGTTGTGTCCTTGTTAGCTTTGACACCCTCAGCAGTGTCTTCCTCACCATTAGAAGCTTTTGTATCTTTTTCACTAACTTCTTCCTCTCCTGCGATTTCAGCGAACATGTTGTTTGGTTCAGGTTTCTTTGTTGTCACTGTATCATTCTTCAATTCTTTTCCACTTCTAAGTGTTATTGCCTTGCAATACTCCTTAGGATTCGGTTCTGGATGTCCTGGAAGGATCCCTTTTCCATTGCTTCCTGAAGATGAAGCTACTTGAGCAATCTGGTTCTCTAAACCTTTCACATGGGTTGAGAGTCCTTCAAATTTCGAGTTCAAATCATTGTAGTAAGCTTTCATCTCAGCAATCTCCTTTTTTGTCCCTCCTTGCCCTTCCAACAATTGCTTCAGCATATTTTTCACTTCATCATCTTGAGGGGGTTGATTTGAGCTGTTTCCCCTCTGCTGGAAATTGTTGAACTGTGGTCTTGGCATATAGTTATTACTGGAGGATGCTTGATTGCCGAAATTTGAATATCCTCTAGGTTGGTTAATCACTTGCCCTTGATAACTCGCTTGATTCCCATAGTTGTTCCTCTGGAAATTCCCTTGACCTTGTTGATTGAAAGGTCTAGGCTGGAAGTTATTCTGACCTTGCTGGGTTGATTGTTTTGCTTGGTACCCTTGATTCTGGTTTTGGTATCCTTGTGCTGGCTGCTTCAGAATCGGTGGGTAGACTTGATCCTGTGGATTTTCCACATTCTGGCTTCTGTAGGAAAGGTTGTTGTTGAATGGTTTGTAGTTTCCTTGATTTCCTACATAGCTCACTTCCTCAGGGTTCTCTTCTGCTGCATCATTCATGGGATCTTGATAGTCCTGTTGGTAAGTGTCTTGTTGATCCAAAAAGTGGACTTGTCTTTGGTTCAAGTTCAACACCTTATCCAACCTATCAATCTTCTCATTGATCTCTTTGAGCTTCTGGTCTTCGAGTTTCACTCCTCTAGATGATCGATCATAATCTTCACTGTAGCACTGGTTGCTTTGTGCTAAGTTCTCAATCAGTTGTTCTCCTTGATCCACATCTAGATTAGCAAAACTTCCATAGCTTGCTGTATCAAGAGCTATTCTGTATTTCTCATGAACTCCTCCATGGAAGATTCCGAGGAGTGCATCTTTCTCAACTCCATGATGAGGGCATGCTCTTGTGTATCCTTTCAGTCTGTCCCAAGCTTCATAGAATGACTCATTGTATCCCTGTCGGAAGGTAGTAATGTCATTCCTGATCTTAGCTGTCTTCTGCTTAGGAAAGAACTTGTTAGTGAATTCTTTCTTGCACAGAGCCCATGTGGAGACCAGTTCTGATGGCACATTATGTTCCCACTGAGCAGCTCTGTCTCCCAAAGAGAATGGAAACAGCATCATCTTGATTGCATCTTGAGGGACACCATTGATCTTGACTGTTCTGCAAAGTCTCTCAAAATCATCCAGATGATGAAGCGGGTTTTCACTGGGTAGCCCATAGAATTTGGACCCCTGCACCATGTTGATTAAACTCGTCTTGAGTTCATAGTTATTGTTGGCAACAGTTGGTGTAGGAATGCCAAGACTTATTGTTCTTTCACCAGGCTCATCGAAAGCTCCAATACGCTTGCGAGGAGCTCTCGCATCAACTTGTGGAATAGGCAATGCACCTATCCCATGCCCTTGGTGTCCTTCCTGATGAAAGTGTTGAGCTTCTCCTCTGTGATCTTCCATGCTCGGGTTAGGAGATTGTTCCAGTCTCTCCCTTAAACTTCTCAGACGATTTTCTCTCTCAAAGTGTCTTATCTCTTGAATCAGTGGTTGCAAGTTTTGTTGACCTTTGCTTCTCAAATTCATGAACCTGCAAAACAAGAAGATTCTCGAGTCTAAATCAGTGACACGAGGAAATATGTAACAAGTGTAATTGACTTAGTCTTAGATAATTTCGTGAATCTATTGGCTAAATTGCTTCCCCGGCAACGGCGCCAAAAACTTGATAGAGATTTATTTATCTCCACGAGTTTCACCTGAGAGTACTTAGAGTATCTCAGGAGTTTACCCGATTGTATAACTGCAAGTGCACAGTATGCTCCTTGTAGTATAAACGGGATCGATCCTCAGGGAAGACTTATAACGCAATAGATGTAACGATTTCTATTCTAAGCTACGTGATTCAAAGTTTGGTGGAAGGAACTAAGCAATGTTGTAATTAAATAATAGCAAAGCGAATGATTAAATAGTAAGTAATGAACTAAGAATTTGTTAATTAAAAAGGCAATCCAACCATAGATTAGGTCTAAAATGAACAGAGGCGAGATCAGAGCATGAATCCAAATCCTAGTTGTGCAAGTTTTAAATCCTAAAATAATGAGTTTATGAACAGATCAATACATTCCCATGTAAAAAACCCCTATACTTAGAACCAAGTTTGATCAATTCCCATTGCAAACCCTAGAACTAAACATGCATTTGGCATCTGACTCATTGTCTATCTAATGATCTAGACAACTACTTCCGCAGGCTAGAATCACAAGATTCACTAATTGGATTGTCCTATGAATTCACTTCCTTTTCCAAGGCATAAATTAGACAAACCCTAAATTAGTTCTTCCGAAGCTAATTTGGTATTAAACTATCTAATAGTGATAGATTGCACAAAATTAGATTTGAATATCGTCTCATGATCTCAATTCCTCCGATCACCTATCCCTATCCATGATTGAATCTAAAGATCTACTCAGACATATCAGAAATTTCAGAAAAAGCAATGAAATATGAAAAAGGCATAATTGAATTGCAGAAATTGATTAATACAAAAATCCTTAAGAAAATAAAATTGAAATCTTCTTACTAAACACCATAGATCTCTGAATGAAAAACTAGGATTCTCTGATCACTTTTCTCTCTGGAGGCTCAATAAAACGTGTCTGGTGTTTTTCTCCTCAAAAACTATATATAGGTTTTCCAAAAAAACCTAATTTATTTAAATAAAACGAAAAACCAAAAATAGAAATAACTTCGGATCGATCGATCCAGTGGAAGGATCGATCGATCCAAATTTCGTCGTAGGAAATCTTGCACAGGTAGATCGATCGATCTAGACGGATATCGATCGATCTAACTTCACTCGATCGTTCTTGGTAATTCTTGATCGGTCTTGAAAACTCTCGCAATCCGTAGCCATGTGTAAGATCGACCGATCGCTTTGTGATGAGATCGATCGGTCGGGTTGTGAAGAGATCGATCGATCATGTTGCTTTCGGATCGATCGGTCCAGTTATGAGGAGACAGACTTTGATTGATTTTGAACTTGATCTTTTCTTGACGCGTCCTGATGTCTTCAAATCATTGGATTGATTGCTCTTGACTTCAAAAACTCCGAAACGTTTCTTTCTCGCTTGATATTTTCTGAAAATCGGAAACTAGAAAACATCCTAGGAGTCTAATGCAAATGAACTTAAATGCATCCTAAAAATATAAAATATAAAGATTTATTCATGTAAATTATGTGCAAAATGACTGACTAAATATGCTAAAATATGGGTTTATCAATGAGTATATAATATTTTGCTTTTTTTACCAAAATTCATCTCATCCTTGAATTTTTCTAGCTTAAAAGTATCTTGTTCGTGTTGTAAAACTTAGTTTCGTAAGGTGACTGGAAGCCATCAAGAAAGATTATAAAAATAAATTTTCTTATTGAATTTTTAGAAACTCCTTCAAAACTAAGCAACTTTATCATGTCTCTCTATCTCTTTTTAGGTGACAGAATTCATCGCAAAACTTTTGTTTATATAAGTTACATTGAATCTTCTTAAATATATTAATGGGTTAATGGGCTAAATAAATAATTTTGCTAAATATATTAATGAATAATTTTTTAAAAATCTTTAAAGACTCTATATAAATATAAATGATTAATCATCACATTTTATTAGATATATATATATTAAAAAAATTCAATCAACAATATTCGTACAATAATTCATTCTTTTACAAAAAGGAGTATATAATATTTTGTTTTTTTTACCAAAATTCATCTCATCCTTGAATTTTTCTAGCTCAAAAGTATCTTGTTCGTGTTGTAAAAATTAGTTTCGTAAGGTGACTGGAAGCCATCAAGAAAGATTATAAAAATAAATTTTCTTATTGGATTTTTAGAAACTCCTTCAAAACTAAGCAACTTTTTCATGTCTCTCTATCTCTTTTTAGGTGACAGAATTCATCGCAAAACTTGTGTTTATATAAGTTACATTGAATCTTCTTAAGAACTAGAAATTTTTTTTCCTAATTCTACATCAATATAGAAAAATTTCTTTTTCTAATTCTAGAAAACTTTATATTTATAGTTTTAAAGACTTCTTTTTTCTAATTTACATTTTTTCAAATTTCTATATTTGTAAAAATACTATTTAAATGAATAAAAATTTATTTATCGATAAACAAATAGTTTTGCTAACGAATATTTTTTCTAGTCCCAAAATTATTTATTTATAGAGGTTTAACTGTAGTTTAGATATTTATCTTCTTTTGATCTCTTGATATAATGTTCTAATTTATTTAATTGTTCAAGTAGGAAGAGTTGGGTCTATAAATCTTGGCCTAGGAACACTATTGGGCTTTAGATGGATTCACTCGCTGTATATAAAAGCGACATAGCTCATCATTATAAGCTTTTTTGTGACCTTGATTCAGAAAACATAAATTTGATTTTTATCATGATAATAAAAGGAAATTGGAAACTTTTACATTCCATTTTTTCTCTTCGTACTATAATTATTCAGTCGTAACTCCATATTTTATCTCTCAAACTGAATCGTACTTTTCTCAATGATCTGATATTAAGTGTAGCTTGATATATAAACAGAAAGTAGTGTGCCTTTTTTTGTTAAAGTGAAAGTAGTGGGATAAATTAAGCAGTATGAATAGATATGCGTGAGAATAAAATTAAGATGTAACAATTAATTCCTTTAAACAAAATAAGTTTTCGTTTGTACAAAATTTTGTTAACTAATTATTATATGTGCCGCCGAAAAAGAGTAATTATTATATATGTTATGCACCAAATTTGAATAGAAAAATCAGAGACATAATCGACGAAAGCTCCGATATGGGAGGAAGAGGGGACCATCTTTAAGGTTGACATGTGTATAATCTTTCTAAGTGATTTCCTACAGACACAACTTTGGTAGCTCTGATTAGCTCCACTAATCTCCATAATTACCTGTGATTATTTTATAAAATAGATTAAGAATCCCAACCACACTTGAGTTCATTGGAATTAACCCCAAACCATTTTAAAAGAAGATTATTATACGCATGACACATGAATATTTGTATCATCTCAATTTTATTGGCTGTTGATTCGAATATCACTAGTTAATTATAATCCTTATGTTTTATGTCTATAGGTTCAAGGTCTTGACGCTTACTAGATCTTGGTATGTCCAATTTATACTTTCTAGAATGATATTAAACTACTCAGCTTGTTATACAAAACATTATCATCATTATATGAAAGTTATTCAGTTAATCAAATATATATATACAAGTTGTAGACAAGTTTATATATTTATATTTTTTTTTGGTATGTATACAAGTTTTAAGCATATTAGAGATGATAAACTATATGTCAATTTTTGGTAATGAAGTATTTTTATCTGATAAAAATGCCAACCAGATAAAAAAATAAACAAGTTATATATTGTGTTTTTGTAGATTAATGAAGCGTCGTCAATAAATTAAACATCATAGAACATATGTTAAATAATGCATATAAATCGTAATTTGGAATAAAAATCTGATAAAGCTTAAGAAAATATAAACTCTAATAACTTAATTAGCTCCCTGCTTTATGCATATTATTAATTCACTAATGAATGATAAAACGAAAAACAAGATATGCAGTCATATTTCATATGTATAAGTGTTCTTGAGAACCTAACTAATATTTAGTGTATAAGCAACCTCTTAGCGTTAGTATGTGAAGCAAACAAATGAAACGAAATAATTTGGAAAGTGCGATAGATTTGGGAAAGATCGTGAAAATGTGAATAAATCTACCTTAGTTTACCATAATAAATATTGTTAGATTATGACCCTTTGATTAATGGAGGTAATTTAATAAGATTCTGGTAACTTGGATACATGTTCCTCGAATGAAAGATTTATGATGAAATTAGTGCGTAGCCCTAGGAATTGACTACTCACATACAATAACAATTAGCGTTTTCTTTAATTGAAATTGCATGATTTTAGATCATAATTAACAAACTTTGATTGGAACTTGCAATCCATTAAAATATACAAATAGACAATGAGCTATAAATGAAACAACGAATATGTCATTTCAATTAAAAACAAAACAAAACTTAAGTGGGTTTCTCACGTGAACTGGAGAGATACAGGAAGACTGAGAGGGAGATAATACTCAAATACTTAAAATGGAAAGTGGTCAACCATATTCAACTAAGGAAAGAATAGAAACCACAGCTGATCTTACATGCTCTAATCTACTTGTAATATATCTACATTGAAATAGGAGCATCCCCAGATAACACTGTTTGAAAGCTTCGTTATTTTCTCACCTTTTTTTGTTTATCATCAGCATCCCAGCTTCATATATATATTTTGAATTAGTATATATCTATATATATATATATATATGGATTCTCCCTTGTATTTCTATGGCTTCACATGAGGATCTTCGTCACCCAACTGACTTCCTAGTTCAATATAAAGTATCAGACTATTAGAGAGCTCTACAGCTTAAAGCAGTGGTGGAGCCAAAAAAAATTTGTACCAGAGTCAGAAAAATATAAAAAATAAAATTTATAAATTATTGAAAAAACTACAAGTGTACTCTATGATTATTCATAACTTAAAAACATTTTTATCGGAGTTTCATTTGTTACATTATCAAATATTTTTCTCGATAAAACAAATACAACAATCACTTAAAAACTGATCACCGATGCGATTCTGTAATACTATCTTAATGATCTTCATTCCAGAAAAACATATCTCAACAGTTGCGATAGCAACGTGCAAAGTCAAAACTAACTTCAAAAGCCAATAAACCAAAGGATGAAAAAGATGTTTTCTGGTTTGTATCATCACCTGTGATAGATCTCCAAGATTTTTTCAAATCAGCAAACATGTCATCTTCTCGTACATTATCAATATAAATGTTGAGTTGCTGCTCAAAAGGTTTGCATTCCACATAAAATCCACATGATAAAATCTATCCAATATTAACAAATTTTCTTTATCAAACTCACAAAATGAATAAACAAGACTTAAAACCGATACGCAAACAAGTAATTCAGAGTTTTTCTCGCTAAATCGATCATTAAACTCTTGAAGCTGCAAATCCAACACTGTAAAAAAATAATTGACTTGGTAATTATGTAAGTTGGTAATGTTGGTCTTTTTGCGTGATTTCAGTGTCTTGTTTCTCAGAAAAGATGAAACTTCCTTAGCAAAAGAATTCCATTCATCATCTCTGAACTTTTGTAGTTGACGTTTAGTGGATTCCACTAATGAGACAACATCTAGGATGTCTTGATTTTTTCTTTGTAGTGCCATTGATAGATTCTCTGTGAGTCCTAAAAGATGCATCATCAAGTGTAGATAGAATACAAAATCAAAAGTGTAGATATATTTGCAGAGGCCATTTGCTTGACATCTTTGAGTATTGTCAATACCTTCATCCTCACAAACTCAAGCACCTTACTCACAGAATAAAACATCTCAACTAACTACAACACCGTTTTATACCCCAACGTGTAGTTCCTGGTTTTGGAAGTGAAGACTCTTGATTCAGTCATTTTCCAGAATTGATTTCACCACATTTTACTCTCTTTTCAATTGTATCCTGCTAAACTTCTACCGTCCTATCTTTTATTTTACAAGAAGCTGCAACCATATTTACTAACACGTAAATCTTATCAAAGAAATCTACAAGTTCTAAACCTTTCTTTGCAATTGCAACAATGATCAACTGAAGCTGATGAGCAAAACAATGTACATAGTATGCAGAACTGTTTTCTCTTGAAATCAATGCTCTCAGCCCATTTTTTTCACCTCTCATATTTCTTGTTGCATAATAGCCCTATCCTTTCACCTTCTTCAAACTCAAACTATATTTAGCAAGCAATGAATCAATTCCATATTTCATAGATAAAGAACATGTATCCTTCAACTGGATAAGACCAACAAATCTCTCTTTCACTATACCCTGTTTAACAACAAAACAAAAAACTATAGCCATCAGCTCTTTGTTAGAACAGTCTGCAGTTTCATCCACCAACAGAGCAAACACATCATGATCAATCTCTTGAACTATGAAGTTAACTACTTTTTCTGAAAAGCAATTAACAATGTCTTTTTGAATTGGATGAGACACCATTTGATTATTTCCAGTAGAATGCTTCAGCACAACTTTGTTCACAACATCATTTTGTTTAGCGGTATACCTCACTAGTTCCAAGAAATTACCTTTTTAACTAGAATCCATTGTCTCATCATGACCACGAAAAGATATTCCTTGTCTCAATAAGTATCTTAAAGCATCGATTGAAGCATTTAATTTGATATGATACTCATATTTTATGACATCAGTTTGCTTGTGCATAGCATGTTTGATTGATTGACCTTACCTCATCAAATCCTCACACTTCTTGGCTATGTTATGAAAGCTATTTATTTTTGCACCTATATGACCATATAATATCTCAGACTTGATTTAGCAATCAACTCCCTTTGTGACAAATCCAATATTGACATTATTTTTCTCGTTGAACAAATAACAACACAAGCAATATGTATTTTCTTTCTTCAGATTGTATTCCAACCAATCACCATACTGATCAAACCAGAAAAGGATTAAACCACCGTTGTGTGTTTGCTATAAGTCGTTGTTTAAAATTATGACCACGAGGTTGACAAGGTTCTCTAGTTAAATATTTGTGTCGTACCTCATCTCTTTGATTATGATGATATTCTAATATTCTTTTTCTTTCACTGGGATCATACGACAAATCATCTAAATCAATATCTTCTGTTGATGGAAATTTTCTTTTCAGATTCAGAAATCGATCAATTAGTTATCTGACTTTGGTGGATGGCTGGATGCAGAGAGAGATGACATAGGGAGAGAGACGCAGGACGGCATGAAGTTTTAGGTTTTAGCTTTTAAAAAAATAGAAATTAACTAATATTTAATTGTAAACTATAAAAGTTGGGTTAAATTTAATATAAACCGAAGTTTTAATTTTTTAAAAACTTAAGCCTATTAATATCATAACTAAATTTTAATTTACCATAAACGTAAACCCATTATGTTTTTTGATTAATTTTTTGTGGGTCAATTTTTTTTTAATTGGAGTCATTCAATTAATTTTCTAAATAAAAATAAATATTTTAAAAAATTGGTGGGGTCAGCTGACCCCTACTCCCTCTTTACCTCCCCCTCTGGCTTATAGCTAATTTATTTGTTATTTTCTCTTCTAAAATCCACTGTCGATGTATACCACCGAGAGTAAACCGTACCATTTGATCTCACTATTTATCCTAAAAATAGTTATTTTTAATATAATAACTTGTCATGGGCATTAGGTACGAACCAAACAAATCAAACCGAGAAACCCGATTATTATTGATTCTGAATCAAATTATTTGAAAGATTAGAACCGATCGGCGCAATTTTTCTCAACAAATTGAATTTGGTTTAATCGGTTTGGTAATTGGATTTTGATCTGGTTATATCACTAAACCGGCATATATAATTTTCTATGAACCCTAATTCATTATTCTTCATCTCGTGTTAACCCTACTCGAATCGCCTCATCGCGATTAAGCATCGCTTTGCCTCTTCTGTTGTCGTTAACCCTAACCTCGCCTCGCCTCTTTCCATCGTCGTGTGTTATCGCCTCCCCTCTATATCTCTCAACAAACTCAAAAATTTGAAATCGTCCTCGAAGCAAAATCCTTCTTGAACAAAACCTGAATCTGTCACTGCAAAAAATAAAATGTCTTATGGTAAGTGTTTATTTTATTTCTCAATTAGTCAATTTCGTGGTTTGTATTGTAGTTTAGTTATGGAATTGTACGTTGATATCGTTTCTGTACTCTCCGATTATCTGATATTTTTTGTTTTTATTGCAGATTAACAAGATGGAGCCTGAGCTGGTGACTGAGATTGAGCCTGACATAACGGAAAAGGTTAACGTTGGGAAGAAATGTAAAGTGCATGCATCACAGTCTGATAAGCCATGGAGGAAATACGCCAAAAGAGCTCCCGTGTGGAAAACTTTCCTGCCAAAGGAAGATGATCCTACTAAATGCAATTGTAAGTATTGTGGCTTAGAGCTTTGTTTTGACTTTAAGTTAGTATGGACTAGTTCTTTGATAGGACATATAATTAGATGTAAGATGTATAAGGACTTTGATGAGAGCGAAAAGTATAAGGTGTTAAGTGGTGCTAAGGGTAATATGAGGGTTATACCGTTTGATCCACAAATGTTTAGAAGATCTGCTAATGAGCTGATAGTTGTGAATGAGTTGCCTCTAATATTTATTATATCTGAGGATTGGAAGCAATTTTGTTTCAATTTTTTACCTTTCTACTCAACGTTTTCTAGAAGGACTTGTACTAGAAATATAATAGAAATGTATGAGGAGGAGAAAGCTGCTTTGAGAAACCTGTTCAGAGTTGATAAACAAAGGGTCTCACTTACTACATACATTTGGACGTCTCCCACCACCTCTATCAAATACATGGTGGTCACATGTCACTGGATTAATGCTAAATGGGAAATGCAAAAAAGAATACTTATCTTTAAGGTTATCACGGACCATAAGGGGAAGACTATTGCAAGGCAGCTTCTGGATTGCTAAGAGGAATGGGGAATTGATAAGGTATTTACAGTAACAGTAGACAACAGAAGGAATAATGATAGGGCTTTGAATGTGTTAAGGAATTAGTTAAGGCTGAGTGGTGTAGAAGCGTTGGTTGGAGATGGTGAATTCTTACATATGCGGTGTTGTGCACACATCCTCAATCTAATTATGGGAGATTGTCTAAAATTTCTGAAATCAAGTATTATTGCAATAATGAATGCAATCAAGTATGTGAGATCATCTTTTAGTAGACATAGAACATTTGTGTTGAAGTGTGAGACATGGAGGGTTTGTAGAGGTAGCTTGCCTTTAGATATTAGCACAAAATAGAACTCGACTATCTGATATTGTCTTCTGCCATTAAGTTGAGAATGGCTTTTGAGAAGATGAGATCAGAGGAGAAGTTGTATAGTGATTACTTTATGAAAGAAGATGAGAAAACGAAGACTTAAAGAGTTGGTCGACCAACTGACTTCGATTGGGATGAAGTTTCAAGGTTAGTAAAATTTCTGAAAATTTTCTACAAAAGAACTTTTGACATTTTCAGCTTCCTAGTCAGTTACATCTACTCTAGCATACAACAAGATTGTAAATGTTGAATGCGCACTCATCACCAAGTGCGCCAGCCCGGTGGAAGAGATTAGAAAGCAAGCTCATGTCATGAGAGACAAGTTTGAGAAATACTAGGATAGACCGGAAAATATGAACCCCCTAGTAATTATGGGTTGTGTCTTCGAACCTCAGAATAAGATGAAGTTTGACAATCTTTTCTTTGACCAGTTATATGGTAAGGGAACGGTAAAGAACAGACGGCTGAGTTCTTTTGTTACTGGTGTGATGAAAAGAACGTATGCAGAGTATAGTGCTAGACTTAGCAAACCATCAGAGTTAGCAGATGGAGTAGATGAGGCTACTGGTTCTGAGGCAGCAGAGCCAATGGAATCAATGTACAGCAAGATGGTTCAGTTAAGAAGCACTGATGATGGAGGCGGTGAACTAAATATATATCTGACATAGAAAACTGAGATCAGAGTGTAAAATAGTTTAGGAATGCCGGTTGATGTTCTCAGTTGGTGGAAGTGTAACGGCCCCAAATTCCCTATCCTATCAGAATTTGCAAGAGATGTTTTTGCCACTCAAGTCTCATTTGTTGCTTCTGAATCAGCTTTAAGTACTAGTGAATGCGTATTGGATCCGTATAAAAGTCTGTTAACCCCTTATATGGTTGAGGTTCTCGTATGCACACAACAGTGGCTGAGGTGCTCTTATAAAGTGCAAGCTCAGGTGGTAAACATACAAGAAATGTTCGCAGTCTTCCTAATTTGACTCTCATGTCTTTTAGTATGGAAGGTATATGCTACATTCTTTAAATTTATGATTTTCTAAAAGTTAGTTTAGTAAACTTATATCGGCTAGTATAAGTTATATTATCTTTCACTTTAAGTATCTACATATTATATCTTATTTTGGTTTTGTGAATCTCCAATCATTATGTGTTTTTCTTATCATGTAAATTGTAAATGAAGGTACATAGGAAGATAATGTTTTAGAATTTTGTTCCCGGTAAACAGTTTTTGATGCTTAAGAAGTCTTTCACTCTTCTGTATAAAATTTTTTGTTTGAGTTGGTAAGAGTTATAACATACTTAAGCTTGTAGTGAAACTCAGATGAAACTAGTTTAGAACTGATGTAATGGTAGCTTAGTAGCTTCCTAATTATCGGTAATTTCAAGTTTGTAACTGATGTAATGCAAACTCATGTAATGGTACATATTTTGTAAAAAACTCGCTTATTCGGATTAAAGAAATCGTTTCGGTTACAATTTGGATGGTTTGCTTTTAAAAGATCACAACCGATAAACCCGACATCAGATCCGTTCCAAACCGAATTGATGCTTGGGTCATTTTGGTTATATTTGATTTAAAAAATAACCCGATTATCAAATAACCTGATCTGAAAAACTTGTTTCCTCTGAATGCCCAAGACGAATAATAACTCTAGTGGTAAAAAAAAATATAGATAAACTGGAAATCCAAAGATGAAACAGTTTTAAAAAGATAATTAATTCTAGTTTTTAAAAGTTGGTGACATGGATGCTTGCAAGCTAAGGTTTAGGCAAGTGTCCAAGCTTTTTGACAAAGACACTATTTTTTACGGCCTAAAATAATCATTTTTAAAAACGTATGTGTTATTTTTATATCGGAAAGCATTTAGGAAACAGTACAATTTGTTTTATCTGATTCATTTGCTATGTTAGTTGAAATCAAATATTATTTAGAAAGCTGCTTTCCTTTAGGTTCCAAACTGTACCTCCAAATGATATTGTGTATATGGTAGGGTACAATTTAATCAAATTTCAGTAGGTCTATTTTAGGTTTCTTTTTTTTCTTTTTGAAACATCTATTTTAGGTTTGTTGAAGCTGAATTAGAGTGAAATGTTTGATTAAATTATTTTGGATCAAAAATATTATTAGTTATCTAGTATAAGCCATTTGAAAGAAAAAATTAATTTGATTATTTTAAATCTGGATTATTTTTTTTCCTACTAAAATATTTGAGTTATATGTAAATTATCCTTTATGATTTCAATTTCTGAAATTTATCCCAAAACCGTATAGACCATTTAATTTCCACAAAACCTTTCGTTGATGATGAAAACCTTAAATCTAAAACAATGGAGAATAGAGAACTTACGATTATCCATTGCTCTTGAGTTGTTGTATGAAATCCTTTAAAGATCACTTGTTGATCTTCTCCTCTACACATTCTTCCTTTCTCAATCCTTTGATGGAGAGGAATTTCTCTTCTGATTTTCTTATTGTTCTCTCTTTTCTTTTGTAAAGACTTTTTGTCTTAATCTTAACCCACCCTCTCTCACTCACTGTTATCTCATTTTATATCTGTCGAATGGACACAAAGAGAAAGATTGTGTCTTTTAACTTTTCTTTATTTATTAAGACATCCTTATACTCTTACTTTATTTCATATATATACACACATAATTAAAACCATATTATATGTGTATACACATATCTTTATGAGAACAATATAATATTTATGGTTAGAGGAGAGGGTTTCAACGTACCCAATCTAATATTTTTTTATCGAGACCGATCCATCACGGTTTCGCTTCTAATGTATTAGATACCGTAAACTTTACAAAGAACTTGAACTTTAATAATCGGACTGTTAATACATCGGCCACTTTACAGAAAATATTCTTATATTCTCCCACTTGGCCATTGTGTTAACTTAGTTGTTCAATACCTTACATGCGCATCTTTACATCAAATTCAATAAATTGTAAGTACCATAAATCCATAGCTAGCCGAGTCATGGCGGTTGCCCATCATTTACTGCGATGGGGTCCCTTCCAAGCACCACACACCAACTCTAGTTTTACTACATCTTTTCTATTGAGATTTCACTTTAATTCTCAAAATCATTTACGTTGAGATAAACTATAATTCTCAACTTTAAATGTTATATTTTAAAAAAAAAATTACATGCATAAACAATTTTACATGAGCTCAATTTATCATAGCAGGGTCTTATCTATGATAACATACTTTAATTTCAGAAAAACACAAACTTTAATGACATCATCTTTGAGTAACAACTTTACATGAGCTCAATCTATCATAGCAAGGTCTTATCTATTATGCCCATTTTCTCTACATGGCCAATAAATATACCGGGCGGTAATCCTTTCGTCAAAGGATCTGCCAACATCATGTCTGTCTTTATATGCTCAAAAGTTACTTTGCGTTTCTGCACTTCTTCCTTTACAGACAAGTATTTAATTTCCATGTGCTTAGCACCTTTCGAATACTTGTCATTCTTTGAGAAGAAGACTGCTGCGGAATTATCACAGTAAATTCTCAGCGGCTTGGCTATACTGTCAACAATTCCAAGCCCTGAGATAAAGTTCCGCAACCACAATGCGTGAACCGTGGCTTCAAAGCATGCCACGAATTCGGCCTCCATGGTGGAAGTAGCAATGATCATCTGCAATGTAAGATATTTTTTCCCTTACAGATCGCCTCAGTGGTTCTTGTGATGTTCTGTTTTTGAATGGCGACAGGTTCATTTTTGGTTTCTTGATTTAGTGGGACCGTTTGTTCATCATTTTCTTGTTCTATTGTGGTATTAGTCTGTGTACCAACAATAGAAACAACTATTTGGGTTGGAACTACGGGTGAAGAATCTTCTACCCAAATCTTTTCACTTCCCTAGATTCTGAACTCCCACTAATTTCACCATTTTCAATGAACCTAGCATTACACGTCTCGACTATCCGCATACTATGGTTATGACAGTAGAAGACAAATCCCTTAGATTTTTCTGGATAACCAATAAAATATCCACTAACCGTTCTTGAGTCTAATTTTATTTCATGTGGGTTATACGGCTTTAATTCTGCTGGACATCCCCAGACACGTAAATACCTTAAACTGGGTTTTCTTCCTTTAAATAGTTCAAATGGGGTCATTGGAACCCCTTTACTAGGAACCCGGTTTAATATATATGTTGCAGTCTTTAATGAGTATATCCACAACGACAGGGGAAGTTTGCAATTATTTAACATACTCCTAACCATTTCCATTAATGTGCGGTTACGCTTTTCAGCTACACCATTCTGCTGAGGTGTTCCCGGCATTGTGTATTGCGCACAAATGCCTTTACTTTCTAAATTTTTTGCAAATGGACCAGGACATTGTCCATTTTCGGTGAATCTACCGTAAAATTTACCACCTTTATCCGATCTCATAACTTTCACTTTCTTTTCTAACTGTCTTTCCACTTCATCAATGAATAATTTTAAAACATTCACCGACTCAGCCTTATCATGCAGTAAATAAGTGTATCCATAACGTGAGTAATCGTCAATAAAAGTGATAAAGTATTTTTCACCACTCCATGACGGAGCATCGAATGGGCCACATATATCCATGTATTAACTCTAAAAGTTGACTACTTCTTGTGGCGGGTTTCTTTGTGATGTGTTTGGTTTGCTTTCTTTTAATGCAATTTATACACTTCACCACCGCGGTTACTGTTCACGGTGACATGGTTCACTGCGCTTACTGTTCACCACCACAGTTACTGTTAACGCTGGTTACTGTTCACCGTCAAGGTTACTGTTCACATCGATTACTGTTCACTGTTACTGTTCACGACGGTTACTGTTCATGGGGCATTGTTCACCACTGCGGTTACTGTTCACCTCGGGGTTACTGTTCACGGTGATACTATTCATCGTCACAGTTACTGTTCACCACCGCGGTTACTGTTCATCGCCACGGTTATTGTTCACCGTTAAAATCCAATTTTTTTGATTCTTTTCTTGAAAAATTCATAACTTTTGATCTACTTAATGAATTTTAACATATAATATACAGTTGGAAAGATAATTTCACCCTCTACATATTGATATAAATTTTAACACATTTCAATTTATCAATGTTTTGATGAGATTAAATTAAAATTCGTTTTTTTAACAAAATTTTATCACCAATCCTTAATGGGAGATTAATGAGTTCTATATGGCTCTGATACCACATGTAAATTATCCTTTATGATTTCAATTTCTGAAATCTATCACAAAACCGTATAGACCATTTAATTTCCACAAAACCTTTCGTTGATGATGAAAACCTCTAAAACAATGGAGAATAGAGAATTTATTATTATCCATTGCACTTGAGTTGTTGTATGGAACCATTTGAAGATCACTTATTGATTTTCTCCTCTACACCTTCTTCTTTTCTCAATTCCTTTGATGGAGAGAAATTTCTTTTCTGGTTTTCTTATTGTTCTCTCTTTTATTTTCTAAAGAGGTTTTGTCTTAATCTTAACCCACCTTCTCTCACTCCCTGTTATGTCCTTTTATATCTGTCAAATGGTCACAAAGAGAGAGGTTGTGTCTTTTAACTTTTCTTTATTTATTAAGATATCCTTATACTCTTATTTTATTTCATATATATACACACATAATTAAAACCATATTATATGTGTATACACATATCTTTATGAGAACAATATAATGTTTATGGTTAGAAGAGAGGGTTTCAACGTATACAATCTAATATTTTTTTATCGAGACCGATCCATCACGGTTTTGCTTCTAATGTATTAGATACCGTTAACTTTACAAAAAAACTTGAACTTTAATAATCGGACTGTTAATACATCGACCACTTTACAGAAAATATTCTTACATTATATACATTTTCAGAATGGATACGTCTAGAAGAATGGTTTCTTTCTATTTGGTAAAATAGAAGATTAGTTGAAATAGTTATACTTCTTTTTATATAATTGATTTTGTTACCAAAGGTTCATCAAACTTACATTTTCTCAAGAGTAAAATCATTACAACATATAAAAAAGGGAACAAGATAGCTACGACATATAACAATTTTCATTGCAGGTGTTTAGTAACTCATTTATTAAAGTGAATAAAATATTGTGAGAAAACTGTGCTATCTTCCTCTGAGTGACATTTGTTTCCATTGTACAAGTCGTCCCAAAAATTCTCCTACCTGCTCAAAACATTAGTTAAAAAAAAAAATTATTCCTCCACCAGAATAGAATAATAAAATAAACTAAAAAAAATCAAATAACTAAATGTTACCTCGGCAGGTTCTTGAAGAGAATATGTAGCACTCGTTTCCTTCGGAACTTTGGACACAAGTATACCAAAGCCTTGTCCTTTCTCCCTCAGTACCTGCACCGCACATATATTCCGGTTAACTACTTCTAAAAAAGCTTAAAAAATATATAGAAACTGTGAACCAAAAAATATAATCTCTTAGTTAGGTCTAAGATTATTTTGAGTAGATTGGAAAATACCTTAAAAGCATCCTCGTCCGTACGATCATCTCCTATGTAGATGGGCAAAACATTATTAGAGTGTGCGAATCCTAAAGACTCGAGCAAGAACTCGAGAGCTTTGCCTTTGTCCCATTTGATGGTTGGTCGAATCTCAATAACTTTTCTTCCTTGTGTTAACCTCAGTTTCGGATACTCACTCAATATCGATGTCACGTGTTCCGCTACTATTCCCCAGTCCTATCATTAAAAATCAATCATTCATTATTATAATTAATTACATTCTTATATATAGCATGAGAAATTTAATAAAAATGTTTTGTAATTTCGAATTAGTTTTCTTACCTTTAGATCAACACAACGGTAATGTACGGATACACAAAACTTATTGTTCTCGACGCTTGCTCCTGCTACTTCTCTCATTTTCTCAACCAGACACTTAGAGACCTGTATAAGAGATTTATATGTTTTCTTAGTTAGAGACTAACATGGTACTTAAATAGATATGGTTAGTATTGATTGGCTTGAATTTCACGCATTATAAGTTGGAGAAGTAGAAAAAGGTAGGACACCTGGTCAATCATGGGCAAGAACTCATTCGCTGCTTGGAAAAGAACACCTTTATTGTTCTGTAACATTGTCCCAAAAAAACAATAATAGGCCCTGGTTTATCAATCTCTTTATTTATCTAGACATAGATTAGTGTATGAAAAGTTTATGATAGTTAATACCTTGTTATGTTTCGTTTTTTTGGAAGGTCCTTTGATATCCATTCCATGGCTGCCGGCATAATAAAGTCCAGGGAGTTTTACAAATCTACGAACCTACAAAATATAAAAACCGAGAAACACGTGAGTTTGTTTGTTTGTTTGTTTTATTTTTATTTTTTGATACGAATGTTAAGAGCGTGAGTTTGGTTTTTACTAATAAGCTCAAGATCTCGGACCAAAACACAGACAAATCTTTTATTTATTTCTTCTAATTGATTGAGAAAAAATGTTAAAACGTACCTTGTCACGGCACCTTCCGGTGACAATCGCGGTCGGGAAATATCTAGCCACACCTTTCACTGCATCTCGCATCTGAGAACCAAGAGTTGTTAGAAAAACAGACAAAATCCGAAAAGCAAAGGAATAAGAAGAAGAGAAGCAAACCTCATCAGTCATGTAAGCATGATCTGGGTTTTCAACAATGGGCGATAATGTACCGTCATAATCAAGAAACATAACGATTTGTTTCCCTTTCGAAGATTCAGCGATCTCTTCAAACTTGCTTAATGCCGAGGGGTGTTGAGCCATCCAAGAAGAGTACTCATCCTCCTCATCAGACTCCGGGAGGGATGAAATGTTCCCTGGTCGGGTCCGACTAGGAGAAGAAGCTCTCATGGCTTCGATCCAAGAGTTGATCCGGGTTTGAGTTGGGTCAGCCTCTATCTTCTGCACAAGTTTCTTCCGGGGAATGCTGATGTATCGGCCGCCAAAGGGAGAAAACAGAGATTGGTTTGAGACCGGAACCCTAACCGCTACGCCGATGCTGCCTTTTGCATCGGACATTAACGCATTATGGTTCGTCATTGAAAAAAATAGAGACTAAGAAACAGAGGAGAGACTGAAAAAGAGAGGAAAGGTGTTTGGTGTGAGAAAGACAAGTTGTGTCAAGTCTTAATACATGACATGATAATAGACTTAAGGGTTGGTCAATTTATAAACTTCCTCACAAAGAGTGAAAGAGCTTCCTCCTTGTACTTCTCCTCTCACATAATTCATATTTGTTTATTATTTTTTATAAATATATTCTTAGTTTTGAAGTTGATGTTGAGACAAATTGATAATATAAGATTCCATCATTTTAATTTTATAATTATGAATTTTCAGAAATCTATATATATATATATATATATATATATATGTTTGTGTAATTCAGTTAATGTTATTGTTGTTATGATTATACATTTGGTTTTTCTTTATAGGTTTCGATGGAAATAGTGGTGATATATAAATATATTGAGTGATTTGCTAAAGTGATGGCTTTTGGTGCAAATTGAGTTCTTTCTCCCTTTCTCTTCCTTTCTTCGTGAAAATATACTTTTTGTTTATTTATAAATGTTATTTTTAAAAAAAATTGTTTTAAATTAGATGATTTTTTAAATTTTTAATACAAAGTTTATTAATGTCAATGTTTTATGATTATTTATATTCTATAATTTATTTTATTATTAAGTATATTGTATTTAAATATATAATTAATAATGGTTTTTTTTTGTCAAGCCAAATGGGAGGAATTCCAAGTCATTCCTAGAATCTTAAAAAACTATGAGGTTGTATTAGGACAATAAATTATTTTTCAAAATCATCGGTATAATTTGATCATAAAATTAATGATAGAGGATATAATGCAAACACTGTAAATCACAACTCTTGGAGAAATGTGCACATATTTAGGGATACCTGAAAGTTTAGACGGATCAAAAACGCAAGTTTTTGGGTTTGTAACGGAAAAACTTCTTAATAGAGTGTATGGATGGACTATGAATTTTCCCTCAGGAGGAGGAAAAGAAGTATTGATCAAATCTATTTTGACAACATTACTGAATTATATAATGTTTTCTTATCGGCTTCCTAAATCAATAACAACAAAAACGGCGAGTGCAATAGCCTAATTTTTGTGGAGTACATATGGAATTAACCGGAGCATACATTAGATGGCCTAGAAAAAATTATGTCAACATAAAAAAGAGGATGAAATTGGTTTTAGGAATACCGAGGATTTTAACACAGATTTCTAACAAAGCAGATGTGGAGAATAATAGATTCACCAAATTCATTTTTTCACAAAAGTATTTAAGAGTCAATATTTTCGGAATACAGACCGTTGGATTCTACACGAGCATACTCTCATTCCTACGGATGGAGAAGTATCATTTCAACTAGATCTCTGGTTATCAAATGACTAATCAAAAGAGTTGGATCAGGTTCAACTACATCCATATGGAATGATCCTTGGATTACAGCCCCACACTCGAGATCATCAACCTGCAAATTTACAATTTATCCTACTGCATTCAAGGTCAAGGATATCATAAACACTCAGAAAATGACTTGGAATATGTTTTTACTGAAAGCAAGTATTATTCATGAAAATGTGAAAATCATCAGTCAATGCCAATAAGCCGGTTTAGAAGGGCGGATACTTGTTGCTGGCATTTTAAAAAGGTGAATATTCGATTAAATCGGGTTACATGATTGAACAATCACATTTAGATAAAAAGACTGAGGATGTGGTATAAGGCCCGTCAATTATTGCACTTCAGACGTCAGTTTAGAAGGTCAAATGTCCCAAAAAATACAACATTTTATGTGGCAAGCGATATCATGATGTATTTTGGCAGCCAAGTATTTACAGGGACGTGGAATTCACTGCGATTTGCAATGTAGTAGAGGTGAGACTGAAGAGGAGACCATAAATCATGTCCTATTTGAATGCTCCCCCGGCCATTCAAACTTGGGCTTTATCACGGATCTCCTCTCATCCATATTTTTCCTATAATATAGGTTTTCTTGAATATTGCGTATTTGTTGACAGGTTTTCACCGGAGTATTCCAATACTATATGACATATGGCGATGTCAAGTCGACAGATCGTGGAAGGAGACAAAAATAATTTCTAGTCTGGGATGGATCTGTACTAAAAATAGGATTGAGAAGATGATGTTTGGGGCAAAGAATATGCGGCGTAGTTAATCCCCGCTACAAGCAGAGTTGGAGGCACTTATATGAAAAATGGAGCTTATGAATATTTTTAACGATTATACATTTCTTTTATGATGGATTGTACTGATGTGATAAAGATAGTGTAATCAACCAGCTATTGCAAATTATATGGAAGAGTTAAACAAGTGTAGAGATCACTTTGATACTTTCACGATATCCTACCTCCCAAGAGCAAAAAACAAGAATTCATAAAATTTAGCAAATAGACATATATTAACTCATATCTTCCGGCGTAGTTAATTAGACTATTGTAGGAGTTTCTTTTTTGAATTTTTGCTATGACAATATTGATGTTTTTTTGTTTTAATAATAAAAAAAAAAATTTAATTTGTGTAATAAAATCTAAAAAACCATTTATAAAAAAAGGAGGAAGGATTTAATTATTATGGTTAGACGTTAAGAGAATAATGTTTTAATAAACTCCAGCTTGGTTTGATAGCATAAACAAATGAAACCAAATATAATACACACGAAAAGTGGGATTTTCTTAGATCTTCATATTTCTCGTTTATTAATATATTTATCCGGTAGATACGAGTCGAACTTCTAACTGATTCCAGGTATGTAGAAAACCAGAAAGAAAAATAGTTAAACAAAACAAAAGTGTCTAAAATAGCTAATGTAGAGTCGCCGTCGAATGACTCGATCTCTTACATCCACCGATAGAACGAGTTATAAAACCATCAAACCATCATAACTGGTTATTATTATTATATTTAAAATAGTTCGATAAAGTATTCTTGTTGAAGGTGATTTTATAACTATTTTTAAAAAAGAATCAAAATACCACACATAGAGAACAAGTTGCATGAATGACTCCGAGAGATATAAATGCCACTTCAATTCGCTTGGAACTCCTGAAAACGGCAGGTAACGTCTTCACTTTGTACAACAATATATAATCAAATAGCTATAGTATACATTCTTAGAACAATAAGATCACAAAAATACATTGAGACATTACAAAATTGGTGAACTGTTAGAATGATGAGGTATTAAACTTAACGAAATTTCTACTCTTTCTAAGAAAAAGAAGAATATAGACATGTCTCAAATTATATGCATAAAACAAAATATGCACGAATTGTCCAATTGTAAAATAAGTGTTCAGTTCCTATTAGTGAAACTAAATCGTTGCAATCATTTACGCATATAATTGATACGATTATGATGTATCTTGGAACTGTAATATAATGTTATCATATCGTTATACAATTTTTTTGACAGTTTTGTTCTGCGGCGTTATATTGATAGGCGCTCAATCAAATTTTCTCTTCTGGTATCAATGAAGGGCACTACAAGTTATTAAAAGCTTATGCTTTAATTGATTTTCTTTAGTTTGTGGACCATCTAGTTATTGGATTTATAACTTTCGCATGGGAAATTAAATACGAAAAGAAGTGTAAATGAGTCAGCATAGTTTTGGCTTATTATAAAATCTCACAAAAATATTCAAGAAAATTAACATCTCCTTCAACGACAAGGACATACGAACGCGACATGATAATTAATTTAGAAAACACGTTTTACAACTATATAGAGTATTGAATTTCGATTTCCCTTTCAGCCAACGGTTACATTGACTATGAGTGTTTGTTTTTACGCGTGCATTACTTTTTTAAAATATTCAATTTTCTTACACCTACATTTTTATTTGCCAATTCTAAAATGTAAGTCAAATATTGCATTACAACATTTTAAAAAAGCTACACACAAGACGTCTATTAATTTCTTATATTTAAGTCGAAGCAGCGATTCTTTTTAGGTGAACATTAGGAAGCTTTGTTTCAACTTTCTACTGTATTAACTAATATCATAGAAAATAATATTGATTGGTAACACTTGCAGAATTGCGGAATTGTGTAAAATTAAAAAAAACTGTAGAATAAATTTAAAAACCTGCAGAATGAGAATTGCAGAATAATTTTTTGTGTGATTGGATAGATTTTGCGGAATGACGGAATCTATTAAATATTATTAGAAATTATAATTGAGCTAATTATTATAAAAAATCTATTAAATATTATTAGAAAACTTAATTTTCTAATTGTAGTTAGTTAACTTATTTTTATTATATTTATAATAAATACATTTATATCTTATGACTTTAAAAAACAAATATCATAGTTTAGAATATAAAGAGTTACATCTTATGACTTTATAACTCTTTATATTCTATTATATAAGATGTTTAAAAGTTTTTTTTGTTCTATTTTATTTGATTTTCTCATATTTTATGCATTTGTATCTATTTAATATAGTGTGACTATTAATATTTTTTAGTATTTTTTTTGTTATTGGTTTGAATGTTTTTAGTTAACAGTTTAAAATAATTTTATTGTAAATAATTATATTTATAATTGAATTTTTTATTAGTATTTATTTAGAAATATAAAATATTATTATTATGTAATTAAATAATTACAAAAATTTGATTGATAAAAAATTTATATTTTTGTATTTTTGTATTTTTTGTATTTTAGTTAACAGCTTAATGAAAAAAATTTTGTATTTTTTCAGCAAAAATGTTTTTCTATTCTGCAAGTTTTTTGATTGATAAAATTGTCGCAGAATCGCGTTTTTAAACGCAATTCCGCCATTCCACATCAGGATTTTTTTTAACATCACTTCACACGAGTTTTAGTTTCTCTTATTGGTCACATTATTTTGGTAAATGGTCATAATATTATTAGGGTCTAAGATTCTTTTTTAGACAAAGGAATCATATTCGTAAATAATCATAGGAAAAGCGCGTCCAAATACACCGAAGGTTGAGAAATATTCCTTGAGAGTATTTTTTTGTTACGTCATCGTCTTGCATGCATGGAGCAACGTTAGCATGACCTAAAAATTTTATGAACAAAAAAAACTATTACTATCAGCATTCAGCATTTGGTCGATTCTAACTAATTCTAGATTACTTGAAAACTACATATTTTTCATTGTAAATATGTTAAATACCAATAATATCCGAGATTTAACAAGTTCTGTAGATTAATTTTGATTTTTGGATTCAAAATAATAACTAATCTCAAAAGTATCTGTTAAAGACAAAATTATGCCAAATGTGTTGGACCAAAATGTTATTAAGCACATTGGGCTTGAAACATGTTGATAATGTGAATATGAAATAGGCTTAAAAATTAGATCCATTAGGGAGTAAGTGGAACTTAAGAAAGTCCCACATTGCTTAGGAGGAACTTTTTCTACTTGCATATATATGAAACAAAGTCACTAAGCTACAAAGTGGTTTATGGGGAGAACTAAGGGATCCACACGCGCACCACCACCGTCTCGCGCTCGTGCTCGTGCTCTGGGCTTTGGGTTTGTCTCGTCGTCGAGGAGTCTTATTTTTTGGCGACTGAAAATGAGATCGACCGATCCTTACAGGACCGATCGATCCATCCTCGCAAACATTTCCAGGATCGATCGGTCCTCTTTTGGATTGATCGATCGCGTGCTACGGATGGTTTCTTGCGTGAGTTTCTGGGATCGACCGATCTAAACCAGATCGATCGATCTAGTTCTACGTGAGATTCTGGGATCGACCGATCCCCTACAGGATCGATCGATCTGATTTTTGGATCGATCGATCGGGTTCAAAATCTCATCGTTATCCGTGAATATTCCAGTCAAAACGGTTATAACCGCTTGCAAAATTTTCGGGATTTCTCTGAAAGTCGAGATTTTATCTAGAAAACTCCCTAATCACTTCTTCCCTATAGATAGATAGCTAAAGCAATCATTCTGTGTATCCCGAATATCCTGAGAAATTCTATATTCTCGAAAACTCTAAAACTCTTTGCTTTTCTCTAAATTCACAGAAAAAGGTTCATCTCTCTCTCATATTTGTTTCTATCTTTGAGAAACGATTTTTGTTCTTGAGTATTTCGTAGATATTGTGTTCGCAGATTCTGAATTCGAGTGTTGTGAATCGGTCTATAAAAGGTTGTATCTTGGGATTCAAAAGGCGTATTAAAACCGTCACACTACGGACGCTTTATTGAGTTAAAGAAAGAGACATCTCGCCTCCTTTCTGGATTTCATAAAAATTGTCTTATAAATCGTGTTTTTCTACAAATTGATTTCTTTTTTTATCACAAATATCAAATCGTATTTTCTTATCCGATTTTATAGTTCCTACAAAATGAGAAGACGGTATATATTTGGCCTTCTTGTCTGGCAATTTGTCGTAATGCAATTTTATACTTTAGAATCCACGTGCATTTAACTTACTATATAATTTTTATGCATTTATATTGTGGTGTGTATGACCATTGAGTCATGGACCATTAGAGCATCATCACTATACTAGTAAGAGTATCCTAAGAATAATTTAATATTATATTTAATAATATTTTATTATTCGAAATTAAGTTAGAAACTTTGAAGATTTAACTCTACAATTGTGAAAGTCATAAATTTTTAAAAAATTAAAAAATTACTTAATTTTTTTTTAATTCATGTATTTGGAATATGATCTTAAATCCATCTTGCACCAAAAGACCAGAATCGTCATACAGAACATCATTATTTTTTTCTCAAACTACTACACATTGAACCAAATGCATGCACATATGACTTCTACCGCTGGCCCTGCTCCTATTTTTCTTCTTCTCTCAGGCTTCTGCTGCAACCACGGGATAGGCGGTTGAGATGCAGCTACAGCCACAATGAAAGGCGATAAAATGATAGTTACCGAAGAAGGTCTTACAACAACATTGTTCCCATTATTAGGAGTAGCTAACCAAGGTGGGATCACATGATTATGAGGAGGAGCTTATTGATCAGAATGTGAGGTACATAAGATTACAAAGAAAGCAGGCTCCGAAGCATAAACCAATTCTCGTTTATTCCACGTGATACACTTGACACTTGATGAAAGTATTTTACAGCAATAACTCAAGACACAAGTGTGCGTTTAAGGAAGTTATCTTAACGATGGATTATTTATTGTTAACCAGCTACAAGTCAGTGTTAGAAAAATTAAATTGAAATCTTAACGATGAATTCTTTATTTACTTAAATAGACCTAGAGTCTTTGGCTCTTAAACACACATCATCTCTGGATAATATGCATATATGAAAATTATATAAAGAGAGATCTCATCACTCAAAGCAATATAACTAGTATACAACATGAAAAATAAAATTATATGTAATTAGAGAAGAAAAGAAATCTTACGAAGTTGAGTTGACAAGATGTACCACTACTTGTTTGTATGTAGTGAGGCTATCAGGAGATGGTGGTACTGAGGCTATCTCCATGGTCTTTACAAAGCATGCATATTCGTCCATTACAATTGGATTTAAATTGGATGTACACTAATCATCACCAGCTGTTGATGTACGTGATCAAGATTGAATTGCGGTTGGTCATGACTGAACTCCGAATCTAATTGTGCATTCGGGTTAAAATTTATTCGTAAAGGCCTCCTGCAATCTTTATTCGTAAAGGCCTCCTGCAATTTGGTGAACTGATCTAGTAAATCATTTCGTTAGATCCAATTGAGCATATATCAACAAAAGGGAATTGTGCAGAAGAAATGTTTTAATAAAATTAGCAGAAGAAATGTTTCCACCTCTGCAAATTTGAGAATTTTGCATAGATTATTACATTTATAACGTTGTTAAAAATTTAGTTTTGGATGACTTCTCCTACATCAATTTCTGTCAAGACACAATCTAGACTCTAAGTTAACATGTTCTGCCTAAATTTTAATGCTTTTCTCGAGATCAGTATACAACAAAACGAATAATCACACATCAAATATCAATTATCTCGGATGGATTTAGCAAGATATTACAATGAAGCATCGGATGGGGAAGGCAATGGAAGGATAATAAGAACTCACAAGCGTGTTATTAAAAGTGTCAATGAGGATGAACTTGCCATTAGGGGAGAATCTGACGAAGGATAGGAGGATTCTTTTTGTCAATCAGAGCTTTCACACAATATCCAGTCCCTGAATCCCATATACGGCACAGTCCATCATATCTACTCCAAACAATGAGAGATTCGTCGTCATTAAAAGCCAAATCGCGGCCGCTAAAAGCCGAATCGCATGTAGAAGAAAAGAAAAGAGAAGAATTTTTTTTTATTTATTATGAGTGAGTGAGAGAAATGAGAATGAGAGAGATTACAAATAAGAAGAAAAGAAACCACGGTTGAGATGTCTCATAGATATCTTCCCGTAGAGACGTCTCATAGTTTCTTAACTTTTTTTTTCTTTTCCATTTATTTTTTTACGTGTAGATACATTTATTGACTTTTATGATGAACTGATGCTATTTGTAGACTATAGTTGGTAAAAAAGGAGAACAAGTCGTTTTGTGAGACGTGCTAGTCTCGGTTTAGGCACCTAAACTCTCTGACTCTCTCCCTGGACTTTTTTCTTCAAACACGTATGGTTCCCACTTCCCATCCACAACTAGTTATTACAATATAGAGAGAGCCATGCAATTACGATAGTTTAAAGTCATTTAAGAACAAAAAAACTAGAGAAAATTGTTCATTTCAATATAACGATTAATTGTCTTGTGAAACCAGGTCTTATCTCTATCGATTATGAGTCCGACTAAACAATAAGAAACAATAAGTTTAGTTTGAGTTAGAGTTACGCAAGAATCAAAATTGCACAAAAAGAAAAACATACAAACGCTGTTATTCGATTCAGGCGCAAAACCACTGCTCTACGTCTGGTTGAGAACTTTTCAAAATTTACTAAACACAAGTAACAATCGTTGTCGTCACTCTTCTCTTTTATCGGAAAACTCCGAGAATCTCTCTCTCACTCACCGGAAAATTTATCTGCTTTTTCTGTCGATACAAATAATCTCTCATCCAAAATTACAACGACTCGCTCGCCTAAAGAAGATAACTCACACATGTATATCACTTTCCAAAAGTAACAAAACTATAACAACTTACTAGTTTTGGAAAGTTTTCTAAAAACCCTAAAAAATCAAATTATTTCTTAAATATATATGATTGTTTCTTAAATGTTGACATTTTGAAAATTTTATATACTTTGGTTGGTGAAAAACATATTATGCAGAATCCACTCCAATATATTTTAAATACACATTCAGGATTATTTTTCTAGATACACAATTATGAAGATAATTTTAAAATTTTAGAAAGATATCATACATATTCTAGAGATGTCATACCATTCAGAAAGGTTTTCTTAAACACATATACAACTCAAATTTTTTTTTAAAAAATATTATTTTTATGTTTTTACTAAATATTTATTTTTCATTAAGACTAATTTAGTATTATTATGTGTTATTTTTATGATTTTCTTCCGTCTGTGCTATTTTAAAAATAAATTATAGTGATATTTGAGGGTATTTCTCAAAATAAAAATCTCTAATTATTAATAAATTTTGAAAATTAAATTATGAAAATTAATTAAATATCTAGTTGAAAAAATATATTTGGTCTTCATCGATTTAAAAAAGAAATCCAAAACTTTTAATTTTTTTCTGATCAAAGAGAAAAAATAATAAATTTTGTATGATATTCGTGAATTAATATTTCACTCGATTTGTTTTAGTTACCAATTTGTATGTTTGGTAAAAGCAAAAATAAATATAATTCCAATTATTTTTTACAGAATTTGATTTTAATCATGGACCAAATTTGGGCCTATCTCTAGTTGCCGAATAATGATCCAACTTAAAAGCCTCTTGACTCTTCAAATTGGAACGATGTCGTTTCCATCTTCAGCAGAGAGACGGCTAACGCGAACGTGTTTACGTAGACCGTAAACGCTTCTACGTCCGACGGTGAAGAAACAAGACCGAGTCAAACCAAAATTCTCAATCCATCACTCTCGACGGGATCTCGTCCACGCATCGTCGGAAGAATTTAGCTTCCGGCGAACGTCTCGCCTGTCTGATTTTTCTCCGGACATCTTCTCCTGATCGTCGTTTAGCGCCGGATCAAGGTTTCGGCGCTGGTTTTGACTCCGGGGGAAATCAAAATCTGCGAATCTCGTGCCCGGAGTTGCCTTAAAATGGCCTTGATCCTGAATAAATTGCGGAATCTGGATGCTTATCCTAAGATCAATGAGGATTTTTACAGCCGTACGTTATCCGGTGGCGTTATCACCCTCGTCTCCTCCGTTGTTATGTTTCTTCTCTTCTTCTCGGAGCTACGTACGTGATCTGACTGCTGTATATTTCTCGAGACCTAGTTTCGATTTTGAAGTTTTGTTTGTTTGTTGTTTTAGGATTATATCTTCATACGGTTACCGAGACGAAGCTCATTGTGGATACATCAAGAGGAGAAACGTTACGCATCAATGTAATGTTGTTTTTTCCTTAAAAGTAATCGTCGGGATGATTAGTGTCTTTTTTCCATTAGATCTCTCAAATGTTTTCTTTGATATTGCAGTTTGATATTACTTTTCCTGCTCTAGCATGTTCGATTCTCAGTGTTGACGCTATGGATATTAGTGGAGAGCTGCATCTTGACGTGGTATGTTGAATTGTTACAGTGACACTTGACTTTTATGCTTTTTGCTTGAAACTTCATATATGCTTTGTCAAATGTTTGGCCAATCTGATATTTATGTCCTCTGTGGATTAACAGAAACATGATATCATAAAGAGAAGACTAGATTCTCATGGGAACACTATAGAAGCAAGACAGGACGGTATAGGCGCTACTAAGGTTTGGTTTCTGAATTTACTTGAATGGAAATATGAAGCATGCTTGTAATTATATATATTTCTGGGATTATATAGTGATCACGTAGGCCGCAAATGGCAATAAAAGCAAGAACTGAAAGCGTTTTTTTGTGGGTACTTGTAAAGCCTCATACTCTTTGTGCTTATGCAGATTGAAAATCCACTGCAGAAACATGGTGGCAGGCTAGAACATAATGAGACTTACTGTGGTTCTTGCTATGGGGCTGAAGCGGTAATTTTGTTATGGTTTCTCTTATTTTTCGGATTACCCTTTATTGTTTAGTGCTAGCGAAGAGGTCATAGTCGATTAAACAAAACAGATGTCATAGTGGATCTTGTTTTCTGTAATATAAACTTATCATTTCAGAATAGTTGATGGTGTATTTTAAATCTTGCGGTCCTATCTTTGATGTGACCTATCTTGTTTTTCCTTGCAGGAAGAGCATGACTGCTGCAATTCATGCGAGGATGTTCGTGAAGCATATAGAAAGAAAGGTTGGGGGGTGACGAATCCAGATTTGATTGACCAGGTGAACTGCTGAGAAATAAGGTTTCTCATATTTTATATTCTTGTCATCTGTGTTTCATTGTTGTAGTAGCAATGATTGTATATGCAATTGCGAGTCTCTAAATGGAAATTTATTTCGCTTGGCTGTTTGTGATTTAGTGTAAACGAGAAGGTTTTCTACAAAGAGTAAAGGATGAAGAAGGTGAAGGGTGTAATATCTATGGGTTCTTGGAGGTGAATAAGGTGGCGGGAAACTTCCACTTTGCTCCCGGGAAAAGCTTTCATCAGGCGGGGGTTCACGTTCATGATCTTCTTGCTTTTCATAAAAAAAGTTTTAACGTAAGAAAGGACTTGTCCTATTGGCTTCATTTCATCCCTTACGCTTCCACTTTTTATAATTCAACTGTTGCGCCTCCCTGCAGATAAGTCATAAGATCAATAGACTGACTTTTGGGGACTACTATCCTGGTGTCGTTAACCCTCTTGACAGGTAATGACAATTCTGGTATAATCAATTCACATTCCCGTTTATTTTTGCCATGCTCTCTAAGGTACTTGACATGTACAGAGTCCAGTGGAGTCAAGACACACCTAATGCTATGTACCAATATTTTATCAAGGTTTGTTCCAAGACAAACATTAATATCATAGTTGAAGTTTGTCTTAACAATTACCTGTGTTTACCTATTCGGCTTTGTCTGCTCTTTGAAGGTTGTACCAACAGTATACACAGATATCAGTGGACACAGAATTCAATCGAATCAGGTAACCGGGAAGCCCTCAACTATTCAACCTTATCAGCTATTCATTCTCATCCTTTTATAATATTAACTTAAAAATAAAATGGCACAGTTCTCAGTGACCGAACATGTTAAGAGCTCAGAAGCAGGTCAGCTGCAATCCTTGCCAGGGGTTTTCTTCTTCTATGATCTCTCTCCAATCAAGGTTAGTGTTTGTGTTTTAACTCCAGTTCTGGAATGAAAAAAAGTAATATCTAGAATCCGAATCTAAATTTGTTTTTTGGGCAGGTAACATTTACAGAGGAACATATATCGTTCTTGCACTTCTTGACGAATGTTTGTGCCATAGTCGGAGGTGATGTCTCGTATATACCTATCCCATAAGAATTCTCTTTGTTGCATGCTTTGTTGTTCTGCATTTAAATCCCTAAAACATTTTGGAAAATGGCAGGTGTTTTCACGGTGTCTGGGATAATAGATGCGTTTATATACCATGGTCAAAAAGTAATCAAGAAGAAGATGGAGATTGGTAAATTTAGCTGATCCTTTTATCAGGTGGTTTTACTTTTTGTTTAAGCTCTTCTCGTGGTTGGTCTCTCTTTTTCGTTTTGGGGATAATATGGGGTCAATGCGTCAAATGTAATATCATATTAATTAAAAATTTAATTCTTTTTCAATCTTTTTTGTTAACAATATAAACTAAAAAAACTAAAAAGTCTGTGCACCTAAGATGGTGGAGATGAATTAATATAAATCATAGCTGATGTTATAGTTTTTACTCTTCTTGTTAACTTGTTTGATCTCGTTTTGTTCGTGGAATATGTGATATCCTTATATTATCATAGAAAGCTGTTGATCGTTTTGTTGATCGTTTGAATTCTTTCAAATAGACTGTAAATATTTGTCACTCTGGTTATGATAGTATCTTTACTACGTTTGAACAATATGTTGCAAAAATTATCTTTAATCTCTGAGCCGCTATTATACAATTTATTGTCCAAAGAAGAGATTTCAACTCCGCGTGTAAAAGGGATTGATCACAAAAAATATTACAAGCTTTCATCAATATATTCTCTAATTAATCTCTCTAATTGTTTGGATTCTTTCCATTTGCTATGGATTTTTATCTTTATCAAAAATCCAACCAAGTATCATATGCTATGGGTTCAATTCTAAGAAATGATACCAAAATATTTTTGTTCTCCTTTTTATCTTGAGATTCATGCCAAATTATTTTTTTTAGTTATTTTGAGAATTTCTTTAGTATTCTTATCTATGTTTTCAAAAACTTTATATTTTCTATTTTTTCATATATACCATAAAATTCATGGAAAATATATTTCTGGGGTATCCTTTGTAAAATTTGAGAATAAGTAATCAAAATTTTAATACACTAATTTTGTTGGAAACAAATCAGGATTTGATGAAATATTTGATAATGTCTATATATGTAATGATGGTGAACGTTCAAACAAGACGTGATTTATTGATTCTTCTTCTGTCCCACCTTCCACAATATGGTTAACAGTCAAGTCCCCATGATTTTAATTTTTTTAGTAACGAAAACTGATATTTAGGCTTCATTGGTAACATTTGCGTAATCGAAAAATGATGAAAAATAGAAAAATTTGCAGAATAATTTAAAACCTGCAGAATGAGAAACATGTGTAATAAATTTTTTCTATGATTGGATAAGTTTGCGGAATAGCAAAATATAAATTATCTTAAATAAAATTTCACTATATTATTTATTATCATAAAAAATCATAATTGAGCTTAAATATTATTAAAAAATTTGATTCTTAATATAATTAGTTAACTTATTTTTAATATATTGTAATCAAATAAATTAGAACAAAAAACTTTTAAACATTTTATATAATAAAATAGAAAATTTAATAAACAAAACTATGATATTTAATTTTTCAATGTCATAATAAAATAAATACATTATTATCTAAAATGTTTATTACTTTTTCTATTATATTATATAATTTTTAAAAAATAATTGTATTTATAATTTAGAAATTTATTAGTATTTATTTAGAATTCTAAAATATTATTATTATTATATAATTAAATAATTATATAAATTTAATTTCTTCTGTTTAATGAAAGTTTCTTTGTATTTTTGTTTAGCAAAAACGTAGACTTGAATTTTTGCGTTTCATATGCGATTCTATACGTTTTGTTATTGACAAAATATTTGTGGAATCGAGTTTTTAAACGTCATTCTGCCGTTCTACAAATTTCACAAAAAATATTATTTTTTTTGAAAGTAGTTAATCCCGACCTGAAGTGTCATAATATTGGGACTGTGACCTTTATTATTTTAACTTAAACAAAATTTCCCTGGCAAACTAACTCATATGACTTATTAGAGTTCGTTCGTATTACTAACACAACTCAGTTAAGATCAACTTATTAAACGAATCTTAAAAACATAGTTTGAACTTATAAAATCCTGTGTTAATGAACTAGTGACTCATTTTGGCTTGGTTTCATGAATATGTGTTGTTGTGTTTTATCTTTACTCGAACTTCCAAGTCCAAGTTTTATTTCTGATGGTAATAAAAAAAATCAAATTTATTTCTCTAAATTATTGTAACATGCACAAAATTCTATACTAAAAAACAAGAGCAAATGCTTGTTTTATTTAATTGGAAAAATGTGAACTCGAAGTTATAATAAAATGAAGGGAAAAAAACTTTAAAACAATATTTCTACTTACTCATCTTCATACTTCTTTATTGCAAATTTTATTAAATGGATAAAGCATTAAAGAAATTGCCTCCGTGGACGGAAACTAAATCCAACGCTGCCATGTTTGTGATAATCCAAGGTCGAATCCAAGGTCTTGCGTTACTGATAATGTCCACCTCTTCCGATATATTCTCTCTCAAGAAGAAGACGAAGACTAAGACGAAGAAAAAGTAGTAGAACCTTCTTTGATCCTCTCACAAAATCTCAACTGATTTATATTTTCATGAACATTGGTTTGTTTTTTATTATTTTGACTTGCACACAAAAACAAAAATCGAAAGTCACTTTTCACACTGTATGATTTATTATATTTTATGGAAGATCTGATGATGATGTGTTGTAAGAATTATTAAACCCAACACTATAGACTCATGTTAAAAATGAGACATTCCATTGAAAACTATAAACTTGCGGGCAACGTTACACTGATAACTCAATTGCTGATAACCATGAATTGTATATAACAGGAAAAGACAATTCAAAACTGAAAAAAAATAACGGAGTTTGAACTTAAAACCTGTTATAAATTCAGGACCTTTAGATTCGATAAGAGCTGCAAAATAGGATACAGCCCGAGTTTTGTTTTTCATAAATTTCTCCTCCGGGAAACTGTTTGTAAGATAAGATATTGTCATAAAGGCAGCGAAATACCTGCAATGTCAGATAAAAAAATGTCAACTTTTAGATGCATTGAGCTAGGCAACAAGTAGATATCAAAATATAGCCTCAACATGATAATAGTGATGCCTGATTAGACCAATTATGATGAATATGCCAAAATATTGAAAGAAACCTAGTAATCAGCTGCCACAACATGTAAACCTTAAGCACAAACAAAGACAACAATTTTAATCACCACAAGTAACAAACCAAGAATGTAAAAGTAGACGAGAGCTATGATTTGGTAAAATAAAGCATCGATGATAGGGGAGCCAGTTCATGAGATTCACAAATTGGTTGAAAAAGCAGATAAGAAGCAAAGCTAATATAATCAATAAGGATCCAGTTACTGCCTAAAGCTATCAGCAGCTAAAATTATACTTCCCTACGGAGAATTGATTTCTAAACATATAACATTATCCAAGATCAAAGATAGAAAAAAACAGAATATGATTCTTCTTGATATCAGGAACAAATGTAACAAGTCCGAATGAATATTCAGCTAGTTTCTAAAATGCAGTAGGAGTTTCAATAGAGAGGGGAGAAAAGGAGACATAGTCTTATATGCCCTTATTGAAAGGAAATTAATCTCTTATACCCTTCATTAATCTGGTATGTCCCTCAATTAATGTACACCAGAAAATACCTCTGTCTTTGGTACAAAGACAAGATATCTCTAATTTCAGTATAACTGATGTTAGTAATATTCTAGTTGTACAAATCGAGTACAACTAGTTGTCTAGTTATATTCCAGTTGTACAACTCAAGTACAACTAGATGTCTATTTATGCCCAGTTGTACCACTCGAGTACAACTAGATACCCTAGTATTGCCTAGTTGTACCACTCTACAACTAGATATCCTAGTTGTACTCGAGTACAACTAGTATAACTGGGTACCTAAATTATTCTAGTTATACTAACATCTGAGGTTCAAACCCAGATTATTTGGGTCGCTAGAAGCGCGTCTTACCATCTGCGATAGCGCGTTTTTGTTGGTATTATTTACATTCACAAATATATAACTTGTTATAAGGATAAAATAATAATTTTACCAATTAAATTTATAACAGGGATATTTGAGAACATGGTTTGAGATCAAAGGGTATATGAGATTTTGTCTCCGAGAAAAGACAGACCTTAAGGAACTAAACCCGAACTAAACCCCAGCTCTTGGATTCAACAGAGAGACTTGATACTAATCTGGATGATGCTAAAGCACTGTGTAGTGGAAACAGCGATACACAGCTACTCAGCTCCACTGGTAATCTGTTAAAATCATCCCATTTCAAAATCGAAAATCCGGTAAGATGAGTTTGCAGCTGATAACCAATATCATTATCAAACCACTGTCACTAATTCGAGAGTTCACTATATGTAAACTTTCATGATCACATCAATACATTTCCAAAAGGTTGACCCATGTGTCGTAACACTAAAGAAAGTATTGGTTGCGTCAAAAACGCAATCACAAAATGAGATAAAATGTACAAAGAAAGAAGATGGACTTTCTCCATTAACAGCGAAACACTGACCTATAAGATGGATTGATACGGGTAGTCGTTGAGGATGGTAATGAAGATTTAAGTGGGGATGGTATGGACGAGGCGTGAACATTTGTCTTGTTAAGCTTCTGGGTTAAAGAATGTATCTTACATGAAAATCTGCAGACTTTAGAAGATGCCATCGGAAGGAGTGAGGTGAAATCAGATTCAGATCGGATATTTTAGGGTTTAAGATGCTTCTTTTTGTTTCTGGGTATAATTAAGCCGCTTCCCTGCACAAAATAGCAACAAACAAACCTCTATGAAATCTTAACCTCCATTGAAATCGACCTCAAATGAGAGAAAAAACCTGAACTAGGAACTCACCAGACGAAGATGAAGCTTTAGATTAGTGATTCCAATCGTGAAACAAGCTTCGTGGTTGATTAATTGATGTTTTGTCACCGAAATCACAATTATGGAAGAGAAAGTTAACGACACAAAGATGAAAAGAAAGAAATGGAGACATCGTATGTAATGCCCTTTTGCTTAACATCGTTCTGTTATACTCTTCTGTCTAATTTAATTTTAAATTAATTTAATTTTAATGAAAAAAAAATATGAAAAGACAAAAAAAATTAAACAGATTTTAAAATATTTACAAAAAGTCGGGTAATATTCATTCACCCAGATTAAATGGATCTATCTAATTAGATAGTTAACAGTTTATAGAGCAGTTTAAAACGGTTAAAACCGCTGCACAAAACGACGCCGTTTTGTGGACCTCGTCGATTTATTAAATTGGATCCGCCGTTCGACCGTTCTCTCCTTCTCGATCTCGTTCCCTCTCAAAGTCAAATCCACTTTCGATCTTCTCCGTGAAACTAGGTAAAACTGAGAATCAAATCCTCAAGAGTTCCTCTCAAATTACTCTCGCATACCCCTAATTTATGTAATGGCGTCGTGTACTCGAAGGATGAAGAGAAACAGTTTCGTCTTAGAAACTGAAAAGCATATTAGAAATCGGATTAGAAAAGAGAGAAATGTGGTCAGAGTTCACGCGGTCAGGCAGACATGTAGGCGGAGGAAGCGCCTCCGGTGGATGTGCGTATAGTCGAGGAAAACAACCAACTAGCGATGGTTGTATTTGAAGCCCCAAAATCAGTCGGTTGTGGAGTTAGAAGCGGAAGAAGGATTAAACGAAGGAGGAGCTTCCCGGTCCTCGGAAAAGAGTGAAGAAATAAAAGAAGGTGAACAGGAAAAAGATGGAGAAGAAGAAGGAGAAGCGAGAGAATGAGAAGCTTCCACGTCGGAAGAGAGAGATGAAAAAGTAGAAGGAGAAGAAGAAAAAGAAGAAGATAAAGGAAAAGAAGAAAAAGAAGAAGATAAAGGAGAAAGAGAATAAGAAAAAGAAGAAGATAAAAAAGGAGAAGGAGAAGAAGAAAAAGAAGAAGAAGATAAAGAAGGAGAAGTGATGAGGACATCGTACCAGTTACTGCACCACGAGTACCACCAGGACCCTTGACGCGTTCCAAGGCTCGAGTATTAGGAGACAAGTTCAACCAGCTGATGGGGAGAGCAGACGTTTGAAAAGTCAAGGAAGCTGGCCCATCAGGCCCATTAGTCGATGCAGAGCCCCATCAAGAACCGTTCGTGTCAGATAAGGAGCATTGGAGGTTCCTACTTGAAGATTCTTCTACCTCCGGTGTCTTTATCATTACCATTCGATAAAGACACCAAAAGACGTGCTAGGAAATTGTACTCTTTTTTCTACCTTCGGTTTTGTCCCACCGGGTTTTCCAAAGAAGTTTTTAACGAGGCATCACTCTTAGTGCGCACGAAGACGGAGATTTGTTCACAAATCAACAATCTTTCACAAGTCTAAGTCAAAGTCGGCCTTTTCATAGTTAAGGCTTATCTGTCTTATTTCTTCTTTTTATTTAGACTAAGTATAAGTTTAAGGCCTTAAGCCCATTTTCTTAGTTTTAAGTCTTTGGTTTTTGCCCATTTAATTTTCCAGAAACTTAAACTTCATGCTGTTTAAATTTAAACTTCTTGTTGTTTGGGTTAAACATCATGTTGTTTACCCTAAGTTGTAACAAAAACCTATATAAGCCTTATTCTTTCTCATTAATAAAAACAACTCGAATTTTAAAGCAAATAAACCCTAGACTCCTAGTCTTTGATGGCAGCCACCTCCTATTTGGAGAGTTTGTCACGTTCTTCTTTGTGAAGAAAAACAAACTTGATGTATCACAAGCCTTCCGCAGCTTGTTTGGTCCTTTCGATCCACTCTCTTTTCATCTCAATCGCTTCTAGAAGTCTCGAGATTCTCGACTGAAGGTTGCTTCACCACTACGCTTACATCATCTGGTATCAGAGCTCAAAGCTCCTAAATTATCAAATTGATTCTATCCTTGTTTTGTTTTGGCGATTTTTTTTTCTTTGTTTTGATTGAAATCCTTTTTGCTTCTGATTTGTTCTCCCTGCAAGGTGAAGGTGAAGAATCAAGTCACAAAATACTAAAAAAAAAAATCTGTAAATCAGGTTCTACCATTCTTTAACTTTTATTTATTTTGTTTAATCAAAAAAAAAATATATACAAAAAAAACCATAGAAAAAATTGCTTTGCTTTATTTGTTTGTTTTGCCTCATTTATAAAAAAAGAGAGGAAATTAGGATTAGAATAGAAACCCACACTGCATTTTACCCTTGCAATTAATCTTCTTGTTGCATCTACATTTACGTACGCTTCATTTAAATGCTAAGATTTGTCACCTAGTGCATTCATGCATGGATTGTTAGTGATTAGCTTGTAACATTTACGTTGCATGTTGCTATCATTCACGAGAGTTTGCGTTTCTTTGTTGATTACGTTTGCTTAATTAATTGTCTGCATCTTCACGTTTGCATGTTAGGCTTGCATCATTGATTAATTAATGCATCATCATCATTTAATGATTACTTAATTAATTAATTAGTGATTCAATTAGGTTTAGTCAACTAGCATTGGTTCCTTCCTTTTCTTAGCTAGAATTCGTGAGTCTTCGTGAGTCATTAGTTAACTAGGTTCATTGGTATTTTTGGATTATGCATTTTTCCTTTTTTAGATTATTCAGTTTCTAGGAATTTCCTTTTTTTTGGAAATTAATTGCTGCATTTATAGTTTTTCATTTGTTTGCATTGGACAGAGATAAAAAAATAAAAATAAAAGAAAAAATTGGTATGTTTGAGATTTCATAAATTAATTTAGAGTATAGAAAAAATTCTAGATTGTCTTTTATTTGCATATTCTTTGTTTTTTGTTTAGGAACTTTTCCTTTTCAGAAATTTTCCATTTGTACAAATATATATATATATATATATATATATAAATCCTATATCTATTTGCAAGTTTTTTTTTGGGAAACTTTCTTTTTCTATAAACTTTCCTTTCTACGAAAGAAAATATGTCAGGTAGCGACAAGTCATCGTCAGTTCAGACAAATCAAGTCATGCTTTAGTTACTCAGAACTTGACTGCATAGATGGCTATTATAGCTGCATGCCTGGAGCATCTAGAGCAGCCTACGCATGCGTCTGCACTGGCATATGCCGCACCTACACCTCAGTACAAAAATGATAGACCAGAGGCAGCCCACCAAAGAATGGGAAGAGAACAGTACTACGATGAACCAATACTGCCAGTCAGACAACATGTCGTTCATCCAGACGTCAAATTGAACCCACCTTCCTTTTCGGGAAAGTTAGACCCAGAGGAATATCTAGATTGGGAAAGGAGGATGGAGTTACTGTTTGAGTATTATAACTATGACGATCCCCGTAGAGTCGCCTTGGCAACGACGCAGTTCACTGACCATGCACTGGCATGGTGGGATCGCGAGATAACTGCTTGGAGGAGAACAAGAATGGGAGCTCTGACTTCCTGGGCCGAGCTAACCCAACAAATGAGGTGACACTACGTTCCTCCTCATTTTCACCGTGAACTTCAGAGACTATTCAGACGCCTTACACAAGGCAGCAAAACGGTGTCATAATACTTTCATGACTTCGAGCATCTTCGAAACAAACTCGAGATGGATGATACGGAGGAAAGTCTTATGGCTTAGTTTATCGACAGTTTGCATGAATCAATCGCATGGAAGATCGAACTTCAGCCTTATCATGATCTTGGCGAGTTGTTTCATCTAGCAGTCCAGATAGAGAAGTGCAATAAAAAAAAGTAATTTGCACTGTCTAGATCGAAGAACACTTGGAGTGCTAGCTCCAAGCCATTTGACAGAACCTCCTCTACTAGTGACCAGCGGTTCAAGGGTAAAGTAGTAGAAAACAACTCGGCACCTAAGGCCCCTTCAACTGCACCAAAACCTAGTACATCTACTTATACTTCGAACCAGCCTCAGAGAAGCAGTGCAATTACATGCTTCAAATGTAAAGGAAGAGGGCATATGTCTCGAGAATCCCTTAATCAGAGGACTATGGTTTTGACTGCTTCAGGAGATTACGAGTTAGAGGACGAACAAGAGGAAGGCGCACCTACGACTAATCAACAGTCTGACGAAGAAGTAGAATACGCTGATTCCGGAGAAATGTTAATGATCAGACGAGTTCTTAGCTCGAGATTAGAGCAAGAAGAGATTGAGCAGCGAGAAAACATCTTCCATTCAAAATGCACAATTTTTGGAAAAGTGTGTTCCCTCATTATAGATGGTGGCTCCTGCACCAATGCTGCTAGCAAGTATATGGTAGAGAAACTTGGATTACCTGTGATTAAACATCTGAAACCCTACAGACTAAGATGGCTTAACAACAAGACAGACTTGTATATCTCCGATCAAGTCTGAGTCTCATTCAGTATAGGGCGATATCAGGATCAAGTTTTGTGTGACGTTGTCCCGATGTCAGCTGGGCATCTTCTGTTAGGACGATCTTGGCAATTTGATAAAGAGACTATGCATAACGGGCAACAAACTTCTATTCTTTCATCCATGATAAGCGTCGGTATAATCTAGCGCCTATGTCACCACAAGAAGTGCGCGGGATGAAATCCAAGATGGCAAAGGATCAGCATGCTCGGAAAGAAAACTTCCTCATTAATATTGCAGATATGAGGAAGGCGGTTAGTGATAAGGGAACCTATATCGTCCTTATGCTTTACAGAGAGGTGTTGAGCGCATCTGGCGCAGGGGACAGTCTACCAGCGGAGGTTCAGTCTTTGTTGGAGAGATATTTTGACGTATTCCCAGATGAGATTCCCCCAGGATTGCCAAACAAAGCTGCCTACAAAGTTACTCCAGAGGAAGCTAAAGAATTAGAACGACAGATTCATGATCTTATAGCGCAAGGTTACGTCAGGGAAAGCCTTAACCCTTGTGCAGTTCCAGTCCTACTAGTGTCAAAAAAGGATGAAAGCTGGAAAATGTGCATCGATTGTCGAGCCATCAACAATATAACTTTTAAGTATCGACACCCTATTCTGCGACTACACGACATGTTAGATGAACTAAGCGGAGCTTCTGTATTCTCCAAAATCGATTTGAAGAGTGGTTATCATCAAGTCAGAATGCGAGAAAGAGATGAGTGGAAGACAGCGTTCAAGACTAAGCAGGGTCTATACGAGTGGTTGGTGATGCTATTCGGTCTATCCAACGCACCAAGTACCTTTATGCGTCTCATGAACCAGGTTCTAAGACCTTTCATTGGTAAGTTTGTAGTGGTCTACTTTGACGGCATCCTTGTCTACAACACGACTTACTCAGATCATTTAGAGCACTTGGAGACAGTAACCGTGACACTTCAGAAGGAGCAGTTGTATGCAAATCTTAAAAAGTGTACGTTCTGCACAGATCAGGTCGTCTTCCTTGGATTTGTCGTGAGTTCGCAGGGACTTCGAGTAGACGACAAAGATTAAAGCTATTCAGGATTGGCCTACACCGACTAATGCCAGCCAGGTTCGGAGCTTTCATGGGTTGGCTAGCTTCTACCGTCGGTTTGTAAGAGACTTCAGTACGATCGCCAGTCCGCTGACATTGATCATTAAAAAGAACCAGGAGTTCAAATGGAGACCAGATCAAGAGAAGTCGTTTCAGCTATTGAAAGAACGTCTAACATGCGCCCCTGTTCTTACATTGCCAGATTTTGACTAGACCTTCGAATTCGAGTGTGACACATCATGAGTAGGCATCAGAGCAGTTCTGACTCAGGGTGGAAAACCAATCGCCTACTTCAGTGAGAAATTAAGTGGAGTCGCTTTAAATTATCCTACCTATGACAAGGAGCTCTACACGTTGGTCAGAGCTTTACAGATTGGCAGCACTATTTGCTATCAAGAGAGTGTGTCATACATACCGACCACTAGACACTTCAGTACATTAAGGGTCAGACGACGCTGAAAAAGAGACATGCACGATGGCTGGAGTTTATTGAAACGTTTCCTTACGTCATCAAGTACAAGAAGGGTAGAGATAATGTTGTAGCTGATACATTGTTCCGCAGATACAACCTTATTTTGCGGTGGACATTAAATCTGTTTTGAAAATATGTTTGAAGAGGATTTTGCTGCAGATTTGGAACGCAGAAAAGAGGTGAAAGAAAGGGAAAATGAATTAACCTGTCGGCGACTACCAACTAATCAAGAGCCACCACAGTTCTCCATAGAAGACAAAATGCTGGAACTGGAGCATAAATTTGATTTGGTGCTTCAGCGTATTGAGGAGCAGGTGGATATGTTGGCAGCCTGGGTTGACCAGCTTGAAGGTAAGCCGAGTGATGCAAAAAAGAATGGGAAAGGAAAAACGCGCCAGGGAGCAGTGAGGCAGCATGGTAGTTGGACTTGGTGTTTGAACTCTTTTATAAAATTTGGTTCATTTAAAAGTAAAACTACAAAACAACAAGTAGAACTAAAGTCTTACTAAGTAACAATAGAACATAACAATAGAACATAACAACAAGTAGCAAATTACTAATATAACCGGTTTTACTAGTTATCCCCTAGTTTTTCATTTAAGGCTTTTATCTCCTTAAAAACTTGCTCAAGCTGGCTTTCCAAGGTCCGAATCTTTGAATTTTAGGAGTCAACCTCCTTCTTCATCTTACCAATCTCTTCTTGGACACCATCAAATCAATTCTTCTTACAATGCATTTCATAATCCTAAAATTAAAAATGTATGAGTTATAACTTATATTAAAATAGATACAAGACAAACAAACAATTATTTTCTACCTCAAACTGATTGCAAATGAAATATTTATTTCCGGTTTCGGTTTCTGTTTCAGTGATGATTTGTCCACCACATGGGCAAACTGTCAGAATCCCTTCGTCATTATCGGCCATAAAGTAAAACATGTCGATATATTTCTTCTTTCTTTTCTCATCCTTGTAGCTATGATCCATTGGATGAACGAGAGAGAGAGAGAGATCAAAAGATGAGAGAGAAAGAGCAAAATAGGAGAGAGAGAGAGAGAGCGAAAGAGGAGAGAGAGAGAGAGAGAGAGAAAGAGAGCAAAAGAGTATGTGAAACACTTGCAATTATGGCTTCTACATGACTGAGATGATATGTTTTGGAATTTGGTTCAACATGAACCCAATAAAATTTTGTTTTGGGGGGAAACTTGAATTTTTTAACATTTGGGCGGGAAACATTTCACAGTTGGGTGCCAGAAATTTGCACTTAGTTCTACTCTAGATTGTAGTTTTACAAAAAATGCATATAGTTTTATTTTAGAGGGTTTTTCATTTAATTAGTTTTACATTACTAAATTTTATATATTACCATTTTTACAGTTGATTAATGAATTACAATTATGAGTTTTCCATGCATTCAAATGTTCTGAAAGTTTATGAATGCAAGTTTTTTACAATAACTTGCATAATTCATAGAGTGATATCAAAAATGTAAGGACTATGTTGTCTATATTATTTCATAATAATGAACCAGTGGAAAATATTTTAATAATTTTTTAAAAATATGTTTATAATAGCAATTTCATGTTCATAATATCAATTTGTCTATATCAATTGTAACAATTATACCAGTTGTACTAGTTTCACTAGTTTTAATGTTTATACTAGTTATACAAGTAAAACTAACGATAGCTGTCCCAAAAAAGTAGAACTAGTAAAACTAAAGTTAGTTGTCAAAAAAATAACTAAAACTAGTAAAACTACGAGTACAAAACTAATATTACGTAATAAAAACACAGTTTTACATAATTTTACACAACACAAAATCTCAAATGGCCCCAAATAACAACCATTGGAGTCCTTGTCTTTGACACCTTTTATTTTTGGTCCTTGGACGTCGTTCCCCAACTGATGGAAACCTCTTAACATTCTTTATACCCTTCTTTTTTATCATATCTGGAGGTATGATTTGTAATTCTTTGATGCAATTTGGGATTTCTCACTCTCTCATATATGGTACTACATAAATTATCTTGTAATATGCCAATGCCCACAGCTCCGACTAATAATATTCGAGTAATGCTTAAGGTCTTGTCAATGCCGAAGTGACCCATGAGACCTCCACCGTGGGCCTCTCTGGGAAACAGCTCTCGAATCGATCCTCTCAGAATGCAAAGTCGTTTGTCTTTAAAGAGGAACCCGTCGTGAAGAAAGAAGCGGCTGTAGTTGCCCTTGAAGTGCTCTAGGTAAGCCTGAGAGAAATATGGATCGTCAGCGTACAACTCTTTGATCATCTCGAAGCCCATAACTTTTGACTCCATGACTAAAATCAGACTGTATCGACGAGATAAGGCATCAGCGACAACGTTGTCCGTTTCTTTCTTATACTTAATGACGTATGGAAAGGTCTCGATGTACTTCAACCAACGGGCAGGTCTCTTCTTCAGCGTAGACTGTCCTCTGAGGTGCTGCAGTGTCTGATGGTCAGTGTGAATGACGCACTCCCGGGCAAGCAGATAATGCTGCCAAGTCTCTAAGGCGAGGACGAGGGCATATAGCTCCTTGTCGTATGTCGGATAGTTAAGTGCAGCTCCACTTAACTTCTCACTGAAGTAGGCGACGAGTCGTCCGCCTTGTGTTAGAACGGCTCCAATGCCGATCCCTGAAGCATCACACTCGACCTCAAATGTCTGAGTGAAATCTGACAGGACTAGGACTGGGGCGTGGGTGAGGAGTTCTTTCAGAAGCTTGAAAGACTTATCTTGCTCGGGTCCCCAACGAAAATCTTGATTCTTCTTTATCGTCGAGGTTAACATACCAACTTTCGTGTTGAAGTCTCGGACGAACCATCTGTAGAAGCTGGCGAGTCCGTGAAAACTAAAGACCTGGCTGGCAGTCGTCGGTGTGGGCCAATCTTGTATGGCCTTAATCTTCTCGTCGTCCATCCGAGTCTCTGGGTGCTCCAGATGGTCTGAGTAGGTCGTGCTGTAGACGAGAATATCGTTGAAGTAGACCAGTACAAACTTGACAATGAATGGACGAAGGAACTCGTTCATAAGGCGCATGAAAGTACTGGGAGCGTTTGACAGGCCGAATGATATCACTAGCCTCTCATAAAGACCTTGCTTTTTCTTGAATGCAGTCTTCCATTCATCCCCTTCACGTATCCTTACTTGATGATATCCGCTTTTCAGATCAATCTTGGAGAAGACTGCGGCTCCGCTGTGCTCGTCTAGCATGTCGTCCAGGCGCGGAATGGGGTGTCGGTACTTGATTGTGATGATGTTGATGGCGTGGCAGTCTACACACATCCTCCAGCTTCTGTCCTTCTTGGGTACTAGAAGAACCGGAACGACATAAGGGCTGAGGCTTTCTCAAACGTAGCCTTGGTGGGCTGTCTTTCTCCAAGAAGCTCAGGTTGCTGGACAGAAATCGATGGGAAGGAAGGAGTGGATCGAAGGGACCACACAAACCGTGAAAGGGCTTGTGATACTCCAAGAACTTCAACCAGGCTTGGTTGAAGCACAAAGCTGCAGCAAAGGGGAGGCTTGCTGGCGGCTGTTTAGGGTTTAGACACTAGTCTTTTTGATTTTGTCAAAATGCTTGTTATTTCATTAAAGTGTAGGCAAAAGGCTTATATAATGTCTTGTTACAACTTAGGCTAAACTACAAGGTGTTTAGCCTTACAAGAATTAAAACAACATGTAGTTCATTTATTGGCAACTAAATAGAAATTGGGCCTTAATTAGTCAACATGACTTAAACCCATTTAAACACTTAGTCTAAAAACAATAGAAATAAGATAGGAAAGCCCAATAATAATTAGGCTAGAATTCGCAGGAAGACTTGTGAATGAGATGGAATTGTGAACAACTCTTCACCGTCTTGCGCACTAAGAGTATTGCCTCATTAAAACCTTCTTCGGAAAATCCAGTGGGATAAACCGAAGATAGGAAAAAGAGTACAATTTCTTAGCATGACTTTTGGTGTCTCTACCGGATGGTAATGGTAAAGACACCGGAGGAGGAAGAGTCTTCTAGAAGGAACCTTCATGGCTCCTTGTCTATCTGGAACGGGCCCTGGCTTGCTTATTCGGACGCTGGCTGGTCGGGTGGTCGTGGCGAGGCGTGAGCTCCGGGACTGGTCGTGACGCGGCTGGCATGGGTCGGTCCGGGGCTGGTCATGGGCGGCTCGAAGTCTGGTCCGGTTCCACTCCCCAGTAGCATGCCAAGCTTGTCTCCTAACGCCTTCCTCTTGGACCGTGTGAGTGGTCCAGGTGGGATGACTTGTGCAATGGCTGACTCGATGTCCTCATCAGATGGTATGCGGTCGAGAACAACAAGTTTGTCTCCAGCTTCCTACATAGTGCTTGCAAGAAATGGCTGAGGAACTTGGTATCTCGGTCCGAGACAATCGTCCTTGGTATGCCGTGCAATCTGATATTTCCCGGAAGAATAAGTCGGCTGTCTTATTGGTGTCGTTGGTTTTGTTGCATAGGATGAAGTGTGCCATCTTGAAAAACCTGTCGACCACGACAAGGACAGAGTCTTTATGGTTGATTTTGGGTAGCCCTAGTACGAAGTCTATCGAAATGTCCGTCCAGGGGGCAGAAAAGATTGGTAGTGGCATGTAGAGGCCTTGCGGATGCATCTTTGACTTGGCCTGTTTACAGACTATACACCGGGCACAGTGGGCCTCCACATATCGGCGTTGATGAGGCCATTAGAAATGTTCTTTAAGCATGGCTAATGTATTGTCAACACCAAAATGTCCCATTAGGCCGTCTCCATTGGCCTCCCGTAGAAGTAGCTCGCAAACGGATCCTCAGGGAATGCAGAGCCATTTCTCCTTGAAGAGGAATCCGTCAAATAGGTAGAACAGTCCGTATGCGCCCTTCCCGTGTTCTTGGATGGCCTCCTTGAAGTCATCGTCGTTCGGATACAGTTCCTTAAGCATCTCAAACCCATTACCTTGGACTACATAACCGAGATAAGGGTATGTCTCCGGGACAACGCATCGGCAACAACATTGTCGTCTCCCTTTTCGTACTTGATTACGTAAGGAAACGTCTCGATGAACTCAAGCCAACGTGTGTGTCTCTTCTTCAATATGGTCTGGCCCTTGAGGTGTTGAAGGGTCTGGTGATCCGTATGAATAATGCACTCCCTAGCTAGCAAATAGTGTTGCCACGTCTCCAAGGCACGAACCAAAACGTAGAGCTCTTTGTCTGAGGTAGGGTAGTTCAGGGCGGCTCCGTTTAATTTCTCACTGAAATAGGCAACCGACCTGCCTCCTTACGTTAAGACGGCGCCTATGCCCACTCCTGAAGCGTAACACTTGACCTCAAAGGTCCTAGTGAAATTCGGCAGTGTGAGGACTGGGGCGTGTGTGAGGCGCTCCTTCAATAGCGTGTATGACTTCTCTTGCTCTGGGCTCCATCTGAACTCCTAGTCCTTCTTTTTGATCGTAGACGTCAAGGGACTGGCGACTGTGCTGAAGTCTCGCACAAAGCGGCGGTAGAAACTAGCCAATATGTGGAAGATCCGGACCTGGCTGGCATTTGCTGATGTGGGCCACTCATGGATGGCTCGTATTTTCTCCTCTTTAACGCTTAGTCCCTGTGAAATCACGACAAAACCTAGGAAAATAACTTGGTCGGTGCAGAAGGTACACTTTTTGAGGTTGGCGTAGAGCTGTTCCTCCTGAAGTGTCAGGATTACGGTCTCCAGATGCTCCAGATGAGCTGCGTATATCTTGCTGTAGACGAGAATGTCATCGAAGTACACCACTACGAATTTGCCGATAAATGGTCTGAAGATGTGGTTCATCAGTCGCATAAAGGTGCTCCGAGCATTAGACAACTCGAAAGGCATCACGAGCCATTCATACAGGCCTTGCTTGGTTTTAAACGCGGTCTTCTATTCATCGCCTTCTCGCATCCAAACTTGATGGTATCTGCTCTTAAGGTCGATCTTAGAAAAGATGACCTCTCCGCTAAGCTCATCTAACATGTCGTCCAGGCGCGGAATGGGATGTCAGTACTTGATGGTGATGTTGTTGATGGCACGACAGTCAACACACATCCTCCAACTTCCATCCTTCTTGGGAACGAGGAGGAGTGGGACGACGCATGGGCTGAGGCTCTCCCTTACATATCCTTGTGCCATTAGGTCTTGAACCTGCTTCTCTAGTTCTTTGGCTTCTTCTGGATTCACGCGGTAAGCAGGTTGATTTGGCAGTTGGGCTCCGGGGATGAAGTCAATGTGGTGCTCGATCCCTCTGATTGGCGGCAGTCCTGGTGGGATCTCGTCTGGAAAGACGTCAGCGTACTTCTCTAATAGCGTCTTGACATCCTCGGGAACACTGCCCTCTGCACTAGCTGCACTTAGTAGCTCTCGGTATAGCAATAGGACGACTTGCGTCTCTTTGGTATGGACGACTTTGCGGACGTCTACGACGTTAATAAGAAAGTTCTCCTTTGGATCATGCTGATCCTTTGCCATTTTAGTCTACATATCTTGGACTTCTTGTGGTGACATTGGGGCTAAGTTAAACCGGCATTTGTCATGGACAAAGAGTAGAAGTTAGTCCGTCCATTGTGTGTTGCCTCCCGGTCGAACTACCAGGACCGTCCCAAAAGAAGATGTCCAGCTGACATCAGGACTACTTCGCATAACACTTGGTCTTGATATCGTCCAATGCTGAAAGACACTTTGACTTGATCGGAGATGAAGAGCTTGGTCTTGTTGTTAAGCCACCTGAGAAGGTAGGGTCGCGGGTGCTTGGTCGTGGCAAGCCCAAGCTTTTCGACCATAAACTTGCTAGTGGTGTTGGTGCAGGATCCGCCGTCTATGATCAGGGAACACACCTTTCCAAGAATGGTGCAATTGGAGTGGAAATGTTTTCCCGTTGCTCGATCTTCTCTGGTTCTAGTCTAGAGCTAAGAACTAGTCTGATCATCAATAAGTCTCTAGAATCGGCGTATTCGACCTCGTCGTCAAAGTGGTCGGGTGTAGGCGTGGGTTCCTTGGTCTCGTCCTCTGATTTGTAATCTCCTGAAGCCGTTAGGACCATGGTTCGTTGGTTTGGGCATTCTCGAGACATGTGGCCTCGTCCCTTGCTCTTAAAACAGGTGATCTCGCTGTTCCATTGAGGCTGATTTGTAGAGGTAGGGGTGGCTGGTCTCAGGTCCACGGGAGTGACCTTAGGAGCCGGGTTGGTAGGGGTCTTTACTCTTATATTATTTTTCAGTAAAAAACATTATAAGAAAACACGCAATAAGCGACTGCAATAGGCGACTACATATTTAGTCGCCAAAATATACGACTACTTAACTACTACGTCGTGACTATTGTATGACTATGAAAATTTATTCGTAATGTAGTCGCTATTTTGCTACTATACATAAAAATCAAAGATTTAGTCGTAAATTAGCGACTACTTAAATATAGTCGTCCATTAGGCAGTATTTTTGTGAATAATATGTGAGTACTTATATAATGTAAACCAAATATTTTTTTTTGGTTTAGCAAACCAAATCTAATATTATGGTTTTCTTTCTTCCCCTTTCGATAACATATATGCTAAACCTAAAATCGATTTCATTTTCTATGTTTGTCGAAAACTTTTTTCCCCTTTTCATCTTCATAATTGATAGGCGATTGTTCTCGTTTCTTCCATCTTGTGAAGGTAATACAGCGATTTCGTGTTCATTCTTCTTCGATTATTCCATGTTCGTCAATTCCGTGTTTTGTTCATCGTTGATTTTGCTGTGTTTTATTTGTTTTGATTTAAAATTGAATGGGTGAATCGGTGGATTTCGTGGTCGATTTCTTCATTCTTTTCAAGGTAAACCATGGCTGTGGCATAATAGATGAAATTATTTGCGTTTTTCTTAGTCGGATCCTCTTTTTGGATTTTTTTGTGAACTTTAGGGATTTGATAATATGCAACGAACACTCATAGCTTTGTTGTTGTGTTCTTTAATTTTTGTTATTTTTGTTACTATATGAAGGTGTAGGAGACAAAAATTGTTGCTGTGTTTGGTTATTGAAATGAATTTGACTTTGATGATAGTATACAAATCTTTATGCAAAAACTGTTTTTTATTTATTCTCTTAGTACTTATCGTTATGCACATATTAAACTTGCTATCTGGGTTGAGTTAAGTTTTTGTAATTTGATCTTCTTAAGTCTGTTCTACATGAATATTAAGTCTGTAGTTTGGTCTTGTTTTAGCGAGTTCAAGATGAGGTGACAACTACATTATGGTTTGATTTTACTTGTTTTATTTCTTCATACTTGGTACTAGATAGAGGTCTCGTCATGACTTGTGGTTAGATTTTTCTGTTTTAGAATAACAACATTGCATATTACATTTGTTAGAGTTATAGTGTAAATTGGTAATGTTACTATTTTGTAATGTTACTATATTGTAAATTGGTTAGAGTTGAAAATCGTGATTGACTTATCTATGTTCTTACAACTTCTTAGGTACCACATCATACATTGTACAATGCTAAAAGTGAAGAGAGCATGCAGAAGGAAACCGTGCGCATCATTTTGCAGACTCCCCCCTCTGAAACTGCACCTTCTTAGCCTACCGTTTCTCAAACTCCAGGAGGATCCAATCTGAGCTCTTCATGGAGAAGACCAAGCTCTCTACCGCATCAGTATGACTTCACGCCACCATACCACCTTCCTCCGGCTCAGTCACAGCAAGATCCAGTTCGTGTTAGTCCCCATCATACTATGTCATCATCACCTCATTTGCGAGACTATCCACCACCAACAACACTATTCCAAGACGGTAAGAGTCTGGATGTTCCAACGTCTTCACAGCAAAACTCCCAAGGTCATAGGCAAGACACTCCAATGTGGACATCTTCTCAAGGTAACAACTTCCAAGAGGATGTTTTGCCTAAACTTCGAAAGGATACGAAAAGGACTCTAAACGCTCTCATGTCGGTGAAAAACGGTGATCAGTTCACCACCGTCATCTCTCCCATACCCAAGCCAAACACTAGTTGGTATGAATGTGTATTTATTTGTTCTTTCACCTTATGCTTCTGCTTCATCTTTCACCTTATTTATTTGTGTTTATCTATGTGAAGGTTTACTCGCGATAGAGGATCACAACTAGTTCGGAAGATCAAAAAAATCTGCCAAAACAAGATTGATGGTCCTTACTACAGCTGAACATGTGTGCCTCAGAAAAGGCAGGAGAGATACTTCCTCGAATTTGCAGTATTTTCTTAGTATATTGGCTAGCATAAATAACATTGTCTTAGTTTATTTTAACTAATAGAACATTATCTTTCTTTCTTTTCACTAACCGACTAACATTGTCCTTGTTTGATGGTCCTTACTAACCGATTAACATTGTATTATTTTTTTTTTGTAAAAAACCGACACATGGGATCCTTTTATCTCAAGGACAGTTTAATCTTATTTTGAGAAAATTTGTTTATGCGGGATGAAATACCTGATTAGTAACGCACGGACTAGCCGAGAAAAACTGATGTGGATCAGTGGATCAATATAGAAAACAATGAGTGAGTATTGGGAGATTGATGAAGCACAGCGAAAGAGTGACACCTACTCAAACGCCTGGTTGTCATACTATAATGGTCTGGGTCCTCACATACACTTATCAGGGCCGAATTCCTATCAAGAAATTCAACACCAAATGGTACATATTTTCTCATATATGTTTAGTATTTCTCATTCTCGTACACCAATTGTATGTTTGTTGGTTTTTGTAACATTGCAGGAAGAGAGATTCGGAAGACCGGTGAGTCTTGGTGAGGTCTTAATCAAGACACATACAAACCCGGATGGTACTTATGTGGATAAGAAGGCGGAGAATATAGCTGAAAACTATGAGAAGAATGTGGAAGAGAAGCTGTCGCAGCTTCGGAGAGAGACTTCAAATATTTCAGACGGTGCTTCATGTGTGCCTCGGGAGCTGACAACAGAGGAATATACAATAATATTTCTTTAGGTTTGTTTATTTTTTCATGGACATTACGTATTTTTTTCACATTTCTTCTAACGGTTTCATATATCTTCTAACAGTCCACAAAAAAGGATTCAAGAGGACATATATATGGAGTTGGTAGCCTGAAGGATGTTTTCACTAATTTAATGGGTAACAGCACACAACAAGAAGAGTTGACATCCTTCGTTGCATTGCAAGAACAGCTGAATAAAGCTAAGCATAAAATTAAAGAACATACAACAGAGCATACCCGAGCTATGGCTGATAAGAGTGCAAACTCTATCAGGTGTCATTGGTTGAAGAGTATCTCAAACAAACTGATCCTGCATTTCTCGGTTTCATGGCAGCCCATGCATTTCTCGGTTTCATGGCAGCCCATGCACTTCTGCAGCACCAACAAATCAGGCTGAAGTATCATCTCCTCCATAATCTTAGGTTATGTATCACTGCTTGGATAATAAACTCATGAACTTATGTTATGGTGTGTTTCACTACTTGTTGTGTTACAATGTATGTGACAATGAATGTGTTGTAATATAAGTTTATGTTGCTGTGTTTTTCTTTTTACGATGTCTTAATAAATTTATAATATTAGGTATAATACAATGTCTTGAAGAAGCAAGTTATGAAATCGCTACCAAAATTGATACTATTTGGTGTTTTATGGAAAATAATAATCGCACTGTAGTCGCATAATAGTCATCCTATAGTCTTCAGATAGTCTTAATGTAGTCGTAAAAGTTTAGCGAAAAATGAGACTTCATCTTATTATGTCGATAAATAGTACATCAATCGTAATGTAGACATATTGTAGTCACCTAAATTTAGCGATTACAATACGGCTACTAGTTTTCAGGAATATTAATTGTAACATAGTCATAGTGTATTCACTAAAAATTGTGACTACTTTACGACTACGATACAACTACGTAGTTTAGTCGCAAAATAGTTGCTAATTAACGACTACATTACGACTACGAATTTTAACGATTAAAAATCTATTACTACAATTATTAGTCGTAACTTAGTTGTAACACATTATTTAGCGACTATTTAGCAACTAATGCTGCAGTCGCTAAATTTTTGTTTTCTTGTAGTCAAAATATGTCAATTCTCATTTAGATAACACTAAAAAGAAAAATATTTCCATCTATAGAATAATCCACAATGGTAATCAATAATTTATATTTAATATAATCCACAATAATTCTGAACATAATGGAAATAAAAATAAAAATATCTATCTATTCAAATCTATCTCAGTCTTGATAATCTCAAATTTTCAAGATGGTTTTATAATTTATTGAAAACATTTACATTAATGAATTTATGATATAACCCGGGATAAATGAAGTAACAACAGTTCTACATGCATTAAATTACATATATTTCGAGTTAATATTAAATTATATAAATATATTCATTTCTTAATTATAACTGAAAAACCAATATAATTTTTTTTTTTTCAATTAAAATATAAGTATAAAATCTTAATAAAGGAATGTTACAATTTTTATTAAGTATATTAAAATATACACCAATAATGAACAATGTATATCATGAAGATGCTCAAAATTAAAATGGTATATACCATTAAATGATCTTTTAATATTTTATTGTCATTACAAAGTTCCTTTTAAAAATGCTTGTTAATAGTGGAAATATTTGATTCTTTACCAGAATTAATGAATCTAATCAATTCCAAAAATATATATATATATATATACTCCCTCCGTTCTTAATTGAGTGTCGTTTTACATCTATTTTTTGTTTTAACTATCTGTCATTCTCATCTTCCAATGCAATTGTGATAAAAAAATTCCAAAGATAATCTCAATCAAATTCACACAATTTATAAAAAAAATAAAATAATCATAATTAATGATATCAACATTAATTATATTGATAGGGTTAAATAGTCAAATAAAAAAATTCCATAATCTACAAAAAACAAATTCAAAAAAGAGGAAGTATCATTTATGAAATTATAATTTATTATATTCTAAACTTGCTTAAGTTTTACAAAGCTTTTTAATGTTAATTGTTCCAAAAAATAAATTATTTTCTTCTTTTGAACAAAATTGGTTTATCTGATGAAAAAACAACATGTAAAGTGCATGTTACAGTACTCTAAAAAGGCATATCGAAGTACTGCAAAAAAATTTCGACTGAGGCATGAAACCCTAGATCTACACTAACATCTTTACCAACATAGCCTCCATTCGATCAAGCTAAGTTTTCTTTCATAATCGAATCATGTTTATTGCGTTTGGTTTAATTAAATTTCTTTACTTATTTATAGTAGATTGTTATAATTTTTATTTTTTAATTTAATATAGTGGTTGTCACAATCATGTAGCACAATAGTGGTCACTTCTAAAATTTATGACACATGTTTGGGATTCGAACTCAACAGCTCGTAATGTTTAGGGGATATTAAAGCTACTAGCTTAAGTTAACAAAAATAAATATAGTGGTTTAATAAAAGGTTTTCTTCCCAATGGTTTCTTAGATATTGTTTTCACCAGCTAAAATAGTTTTGAAATCTATTGACATTGATACAAGGAGATGTTGGTGGACTCATCACCCACCATGCATCTTAATAATTATGAAGAATTCACGTCCTAAATCTTTGATGATTATTACGTATTAATTGAGATAATTATCAAACATTTTTTTAGATTATGTTCACACACATAATATAATAGCATTAATTCATATCAAGCTATCAAGTATTAAATAATTTTTTTTGGTAATTGGTTTTGGGTCAGAAACCAAATATTTTCCATCTAAAAGTTTTAGATGTGCAATATACATTTTAATTGTTCCACCACAAAGCTTTAAGATGGATCATCAAATGAGCTTGGGAATATAGTGTATGTTGGATATGAATCTCCATTCATACTTCAGAATCTAGAACCATTCATGAAGGATTTAAGTAAGGCTCGATTTATATATCATCAAAACAATAAGCAAATCAATGTTGATGATATATTTGCATGCAATATAGTAGTTGATATGATGAAAGAGAAAGAGAATCATGAAACAAAGTGTACTTAAAAGTGTACACAAAAATTGATTGGCTAAACTGGAAACAATCACTACAAGAAAACACGGTTTTGACGACTGCAAAAATAGACGTAATATAGTCGTTAAAGGGCATATTACGACAACCTTACGACTAGATATTGCAGTCGTAAATTCTGAGTCGGTAAACCAAGTAGTCGTAAATATAGTAGTAAAATAGCTACAACTTTACGACTAATGTTAGTAATCGTAAAGTAATCGTAAATTAGTCGTAAACTTACAGCTATTTTACGACTATGTTACGTCGCCCTTACGATTATTTTACGTCTAATCACTATAGAAAAAATTAATAAAATCCTAAATATTTTACGACTATTTGCCGATTAATAACTAGCTATTTTGCGACAAAGTAGCAACTGTTAATATTTTATAAACCATATATTTGATCGGCTTTTGATAGTCGTTTTGTTAATTATTTGAATCATGCTGTTCAAATTTACATGCAACGTAAATAAGAACAACAAGGTAATAATAAGTTCAGAGTTTTGAAACCATAATTGTCTTACAAAGAGTCTTACAAAATTCAAAACACGATTCTAAGTAGAAATAAGTTCAGAGTTTTGAAAAAAGTTAAGGAAAGATAGATAGCCTAAGAAGACGATGTTGGACCTGGTGCAGGAGGTGGAGCTGCATGGGTTGCCATGAAAGCCTGAAAAGCAGGATCAGTTTGGCGCAAATATTCTTCCACCAATGACAATTGGTGGAGCTTCTCCTTTTGCTCTTCAATTCTGCATCAGCATCCTGCAACTGCTCTTGAAAAATAAAAAACGATGAAGAAGACTCTCCTGGTTCCTTGCGGTTGCAATTGAAAGCATTCGGAATGCTGTTCATCAGACTTCCAAGTCCGTGAATCTTCTCAGTAGACTGTGCAAAAAAAAATAAGTCAAATTTTCAACTAAGAATCGATTTCTTAACTTAAACAAATAATGTATTTTACCTCAAGGAAGATGGCAGTACACTCTTCTGGTGTAAGCTTCGGATATCGTGAAGCACCATCTGAAACCGATGAAGTGTCTACTTCCTTCTCAGCCAACTTGTTAATCAATATTTCTTTATAATTTTCAGCAATTCTCGCTGCCTTCCCATCAACATACAAACCATCCTTCTTTGTATGGATCTTTACAAAAACCTCACCTAGACTAACAGGTCTTCCCAATTCCTCTTCCTGCAATGTCAAAAACAAATTAGTTGTTATGTAATAATCTAAGTGTAAGAAAATATTTAGAAAACTCACCATTTGTTCTTGGACTTGTTGAAACGACCTCGGCCCTGCCAAGTGGATATGAGGTCCGAGACCATTACGATCAGACATACGGGCTTTGGCATATATTTGACTCCTTTCTTGCGCTTTGGCAGTGTCCCAGTATTGCACCATGGTTTTCCAGATTGTTTCATTGATCCATGTTGGTCTTTCTCTACTCGTTCTAACGTTACTAACCATGTCCTTCATCCGACGTTGACATATCTTCTCGAAATGAGACTGAACTGTCCCTGTTATCAAGGGATCCCAACTTTGTGTTTTCTACAAAACAAACAGATTATGATGAAGTAAAGTATTTCAATAAGACAAAAGTATAAACATAACTCTAACTAGTAACAACCGAATTCTAAAAACCATGGTAACTCTAACAACTAACTTACAAACATTACCAAATTCTAAAAATGATAAGTATCTATATCATAACTACAATATATTACCGCAAACTCGATGAAGTATCTCTCCTGTCTCTCCTGAGGCACACATGTCCAGCTATAATAAGCACCATCAAATTTATTCGTAAACACTTTGGTGATAGACCGAACCAGCTTTGATCTTTTGTCTCGAGTAAACCTGCACACATGAAAAATACTCAAGTGTAGAACAAGGGAAAATGTGATAAACATAAAAACGCATACCATGTCGAGTTTGGCATCGGTATTGGCGAAAGAACAGTGGTGAACTTATCACGGTCTGGTACCATTAACAAAGCATTAAGAGCCCTCTGTGTGTCCTCCTGAAGTTCTGGTAACACACAATCAGAATCGCCTTGAAAATTGTTACCTTGTTAAGATGGACCACTTTGAGTATGAGAGTTACGAAGTGGAGGCGTCGCCGATTGATCGTTGCGTACTTCATGTGAAGAAACATGCGGAGTTTCTTCACCCTGTGAGTTACTGGAACCTAAACAGCGCCTGCGGAGGTGAAAAGTCGCGGACATGTGAGCCTGTTGAACGTTGGGACGCAGGACGAAGAGGCTCTTTGGGCGATAGAGTTGGAGGAATTTCTGCCGCCGGCGTGAATTGTACTGAATCGGGAGAGGACTCGCTCGACTCGTCGAACCAACTCGGCTACACCTTTCGCGCTTTTGAGTAACATTGGGAACAATTCTCCTCTTTCTTCCTCGGTTAGCTTTTGGCATGCCTTGAAAAACCAAAACATCGAAACAAAAATCAATTTATGAAACACGAAAAAATTACTAATTTTGACAAAATGAAAAAATTACTCCATCTAAGGCCAAAAATTTACCTTTTCTTCTTTGAATCAGATGCGAGATGAGAACAACGATGGCGTACAAGATAGAAGAGAAAGAACTAATAGATTTTCGCTGAAGAATCGTGATAAGAGGCGAAGAATCGCGACAGAAGGGGAAGATTTATCGACAGGAGGCGACTGAGAAATGAAATTAGGGTTGTGAATGGGGGATTTTCTCGGCTTATATATGAAGTTTTTATTTTATGTAGTCGGCAAATAGACACTAGTTAGTCGCTAAACTTAAACCAAAATAATTTTGCTTTGGTTAACACGGTTAGTGTCGGTTTATAAATGGTTTAATTACAAATAATTTACTTGTCGTATATTAGTGGTTTATTAGTCGGTCATTTACGACATCTGACCGACAAAGTATATTAGTAGTTAAGTAGCGATTAATTAACGACCACGTAGATATTGCCGTATATTGATCGTAATAAAATAGTTTAATAGTCGCAACATTTGGCGACTACGTATGCAATCGCCTTTTGTAGTCGAAAAACTCATGTTTTCTTGTAGTGAATCAATAGACGCAAAATTAGAATCTTTTAGAAAGAGAAAAGTACAACCCGTAGTCCGCACATATAAAGGTGTAAAACCAGTATAACATAAATGTGTCTTTGTGAGAGAAAGATAAATATGAGATTGATTATGGAAGACATAATCTCATTTGGTGGATGCACCAATTTTTAAGTTCTTTATTAGTTTGACAATAAAAGAACTTGACTTATACGATCCACTATAATGATACTTGTATGAATTAAGACAAATATGTTTTCATGGACCATAAGTGAATATTATATGGTTAACCAATATACCAATGTGTAAATATCAATATGTATGGGTCAATGGGATCCTTAATCAAAACTCATGAAGAGTTAACACAAATTATAATTTGAAGAAAAGATATTTGGAAAGACAACATTGTCTTTATGTATTCCAAATGGAATATTTAAGAGAAGAAATATTAGCTCAGAAGATCCTTGTAGAATTTTACATAAATAATGCTCACATATGTTTTGTTTTGAAGTATCATACTTAAATGCTATTTGAGCAAGATATTAATCTTTCATGATTGAAAGATGTGATTTTATATGACAAGAAAAAAGTTAAAATAGTAACTTTTACAAGAAAAACATGGATAACTTGTATGTAAGTATGCAGAATACACATGTTTATAACATTGTATGTAAATAGATTTGGCCTTAAGTATAATAAACCAAAAAATTATAATCTATGTCAAAAGGGTGTTATGGACCATAAATCCAATGAAATTATAAATCTTATATGGAAATCAAACGAGTTTATTCACTAAGGCTATGCTCAATTCCCAAAAGATGTTATATATGATCGGAATGCATATCCTACAAATGTTGTTTCCAGGGGGAGAAATATGATTTTATGTGTTGCTGTAGTCTTTTTATGTATCATGATGTTTATCCCACTGGATTTTTCTATGATAAAATTTTAACGAAACATCAAAGAACACGTAAAAGATAGACACCCACAAGAAAACTATTGATTCAAATAATTATATCACTCGTCCAAAGTCTTTGTCATGTATTAATGATATCAAGATAATCAAATAGAATGGTCAAGATGAATCATCATCAAGACTCATGCACTACAGAAAAATAGAGAGGTAAGTGTTCTAAAAATTCATTCGCATCATTTTAAATATTTCAAGTATTCATGAAGGGGAGTTAATGCTCACTGTACTCTTTTTCTTTTAACATAGTTTTTTCACTCGGTTTGCCTGGTAAGATTTTTTAATAAGACAATATCTTATGGCTCTGATTGGTAACCTACGGAATGGCGGAATCGCGTTTTTAAACGAAATTTCTCAATTATTTTGCTAATCAAAAAAACTTGCGGAACAGAAATAAAAAACGCAAAAACGCAAGTTTGCGTTTTCGTTGAAAAAAATACAATGAAATTTTCATTAAGCAGAAATTTTCATTAATCAAAATTTTATAATTATTTAATTATAGAATAATAATATTTTATACTTTTAAATAAATACTAATAAAAATTTTAATTATAAATATATTTGCTCACAATACAGTTAATTAAAATGTTCAAACCAATAAAAAAATACAGATAAATATTAATAGTCACACTATATTAAATAAATACAAATTTTCATAAAATTTGAGAAAATAAAATAAAGTATAACAAAAAGACTTTTAAACATCTTATTAATAGAATAGAAAGAGTAATAAACAAACCTATGATATTTTATTTTTTAACGTCATAAGATATAAATGTATTTATTATAAATATACTAAAAATAATTTAAGTAATTAAAATAAAAAATTGAACTTTTCTAATAATATTTAATAGATTTATTTTTATAATAATTAGTTTAATTATAATTTTAATAATATTTAATATATTTTATCATTCCGAAAAATTTATCCAATCACAAAAAAAAATTATTACGCAATTTTCATTCTGCATGTTTTAAATTATCCCACAGTTTTTTTAAAAAATTTTCGCAATTCTGCAATTACGTTAGTGTTTACAATCAAAGTTGTGTGTTTTTTTTCTGTCAACATAGCCTAGTGGCTTTAATATCCCTCTTAATACTGAGGGGTGCTGGGTTCGAACCCCAAACATATGTCATAAATTTCAGAGGTGATCACCACTGTACCACATGATTCCAACATCAAAATTGTGTGTTTGAAGATATTTTGTATAATAACATCAAAGTAGAGTGTTATTAAATATTATAAACTCATTAGCATATGGTTTATAATGTTCTAGAATACTTGTAACTCAAACTGTATATTTATACAAATGATTCTTTATTTATGTAATAGTACAACACCAATTCTTTAGATCTGTTTTCTTTTTATTCACGAAAGTTTTTGATTTATAGTAAATTAAATTTATATTCTAATTATTTATTTTTCTTTCCAGATGTGATTGGTCAAATATTGAATGTTGGACTAGTGGAGCAAACTAAAACGAAGGGAACGAATAATTCAAAACTTGATATCATTCTACGAGATACCATGTGAGTTAATTTCCTTGTTTGATAACTAAAATTTGAAATAAATAATATTTTTTCTGTTTTTATTTAATTGTCGTTTTAAGAATTTTTTAAGTGTTATTTTCAGTTATCAATATAAATTTATTAGTTTTTAATATTTTATAATTATTTGTATTCTCCAATTTATTTTGGTTATTGCCACAACTGATTTTCTTAATTTGGCCAAAAATAGTGCTATATTACCTAAAATTCGCAAGAAAAAAGTTCAACCATATATGGAATATCCTGATGATGAAGCTAATGATGTGAATCAAGACCCCCGATTCAATTGCTTAACATTCAATGATGTCAAACTTGTTATTTCTAAGTATGAATTTTTTATATTCAATTCAATTCTTAGTGATGAGCTATAATCTTATTAGTTATTAGCCGTTTTCAAATATATATTTTTTTCAATTTGTGTTGTAGTTATTACATGGTTCTACGTGTTTCTGATGAATCAGAAGCAGAAACCAAATTTTTGTCGTTTGACAAAAGAGCACATAAACTCCTTAGATTATCTGTTTGTGTTAGTTGTAGAGGCTGTTCATGTATTGTCTCCGTCTTGCAATACATATTGAAAAAAAAATAGTTCTGTATTTACAGTTTTACCTTGATTTTATTTTTACAAGAAGATCCATCTTTTGTGGCTCCATCTCTAACGAACTTAATTGGGAAGAAGCTGTTGTTCAAGATCATTATAGGATCGGATAATCATAAGGGCATTAATTCAGCATACTTAGTTGATTTAATGACTGATGATGAAAATATGATTAAATATTTTGATGTCCCATATCCCAGGTAATATTTTGATGTCCCATGTCCCAACAACACCTTCATCGAAAAGGAAAAGAGAAAGTTCAAGCCCAATATCGGTGGAAGTTTCCAGTTCATCAACAAACAAAGCTAAAGATAGTGGAAGTGATAGGCCTGGGCATGGGTTGGATACCCGGCTTTTAAGCCATACTTGATATCCGACCCGTTTTTGAACGGGTATTTCATTTTGGACTTGTACTTATTACCCGGCTTTACAAGTACCTGGTTTTTCAGGTACCCGTATAAAAATCGATTACCTGCGGGTTATTTGACCCGTTACTTATACCCATTTTTCAAATACCCGTTTGTACGGATACTTGAAATTGCAAGTACCCGCAAATATACCCGCATGTAGTACCCGCAAATGACATTAACTTGTTTTCAAATGTAAATACAAAGTAAACCTGAAGCAATAAGCATGCATGATTGCATGAAAAGTGAAGATGTTAATCTCTTCATCAATAGAACTTGTTCTCAAATATTACAAACTTACACATCTAAGTTTCTAACAATACACAATTGCATAATTGTTACACACACAAATGTCAATGACTCAATGTCATATTGTCATGTAACAACTAACAAGTAACAAGGGCCACAACCTTTAACGTGAAGACTGAAACCTACAAACATGTGAAACAAACAATCAAGTAATGTCACAGACTCACACTCACAGACACAAACAATCATTCAAATAACTAAAAAAGTTAGAATGATTACCTATCAGGCTAATGGGTATCACTCTTCTTCCTCCATACTTTGCTGACTCCTTTTTCCAAAGCTCCTTACTCATTTGAAGTGGCAAACTCTAGCAAAATAGATGAAACCGTTAGTGTGTAAGGTGTAAACAATCAAAAGATAAATCACAAAGACAAAAACAAACTTACCGTCTTCTAAAATCTCTAACTGGCGGAATTGATCCTCCAAAAACATTTGTTCATAGTCACTTCTAATCCAATCTTGAGTACGGATTAAAGCCTCAACCATTCTTGGGGTAAGCGAGCTACGATATGGATCAATAACCCGTCCACGCGTGGAGAAAGCAGACTCAGAAGCAACAGATGACACGGGTATAGCGAGCAAATCTCTAGCAGTTAGAGAAAGAATCCTATACTTTGATTCCATCCTCTTCCACCATGACAAAACATCAAAGTTAGGGTCTACTCTAGAAACACAACTGTCAGCTAAGTAACTCTCTAACTCTGATTGATACACCGAGTGTTCTTCACTTGTTTCATGTTGTTCAATCAATGAATCCAAGTCATAAATTTTAACATCCCCTTCCTCTCTACAGCCTTGAGCAGTCATTGGAGTAGGCGAGCGTTCGTTTGAACTACCAAACTTGTCGTTATAGTAGTTAAACATCCTATCTAGAGCCGAAGTTACTTTGACAATCAAACTTTCAGCTATGCTATCGGGTCCTGAACCATAACTCTCACGGATTAACCAGCTCACATACTTCAGCTTATAACGAGGATCAATAGCACAAGCAATAAAGATAACTAAGTTCATAGCATCCACATCTCCCCAATATTTATCAAACTTAGCTTTCATCTTAACAACCATCTCCTTCTTATTTGGATCAGTCCTATTCAAACTCATCTTCCTAATCATAAGACCCACTCCAAAAACCTCTTTCAAATATGAATTCCCAGTGACATGTTTTGTTGATGAAACTTTAAGAGTCGCATCATAGAAAAACTTCAAAATGGGTAAATAAGTTTTCGCATACTCCCAATCGGATTCAGTCGGTAAGCCATCTATTCTACCAAGCTCTACCATGTAATTTTCATCCTCTAACTCAAGCATTTGAAAAGCTTTTCTCTGTTTCAAAGCAGATTCTAACATCAAGTAGGTGGAATTCCATCTAGTCTCAACATCTAGACATAAACCGACTGTGTCTCCTAGCTTTAGATGACTAAGACACTCTTTTAGCTTATTTAACCTAGCTGGAGATGACCTAACATACCTACCAGCACTGCGAATGCGGCTAATTGAGTCTTTGTTTTCTGCCAACCCATCTTTTACAACCAAATTCAAGATGTGTGCACCACATCTCATATGGAGAAATTCCCCATTGATTACACTAGTTCCTCATGATTGAAGTCTTCTTCTTAAGAACCAAATTCCAACATCATTTGAACTTGCATTGTCTACTGTTACCGTAAAAACCCTACTACTTCCCCAAGCCACCAAACACCTCTCAATCATTTTTCCAATCACCTCACCCTTATGACTAAGAATCTGACAGAAATTGATAATATTTTTTTGAAGATTCCAATTTTCATCTATGAAATGTGCTGTTAGACACATAGTTAATGTTCTGAACATATGTCCAAGTATCTGTTGTAAGAGAAACACTCCGTTTGTGTTTCTCAAAGAACATTTTAAGCTTTTTCTTTTCCTCTAGAAATAAACTGAAACAATCTCTAGTGATTGTCCTGCGTTAAGGTATTTCAAATCGTGGCTGAACCGTGTACATAAACTCTCTAAACCCTTCCTTCTCAACAATCCTAAACGGCAACTCATCTTTAATTATGAACCTTACTAGAGATTTTCGGCATTCATCTTTATCAAACTTCAAATATGATGCAACATTATAAGATTTTGAATGCTGATTCATTAAAGTAGCTTGCTTAAATCTTTTACCAGCAACAACATCTTCTTCATGTTCAGGATGAAGTTTTTTACACCTACTGATATGTTTAAGCATGGTACTAGTGTTCACTCCAGTTTGTGTCCTAATCGATACTAACTACATTTTGCTATGTTATTATCCTCAATTCTCTTAAAATGTTCCCATACAGAGGATCGTTATCGAGAATTTACCTTAGACTCAACAGATTCTATGGTTGGATCCTGAGATTGAGCTTGACCACCACAATTTGACTGTGATGGTCTCTCGGTGGTTTGTGGTTCATCTTCCATCTACATATGTTACACAAAACAAATAATTTGTTAGTATATGAAGCATAACCGATTAACCGTGAGATAGAAAAAACACAAACAATCATATAGAATAAAAAACCCCAAATTGAAAATCCGAAAATTGAAATTAGGGTTGCAAAAAAAAAAGGCAGAAATCAAATATTCCAAGCAAAACCGAACACAAATCGATCATATATTCATGAAGAATCAAAACCCCCAAATTAAAAATTCGAAATCGAAATTAGTGTTTCAAAAAAATTATGCAGAAATCAAACACTTTAAACAAAATCGAACACCAAATCCTACTTATATTTAATCATAAACAACTTCTACGCCTAAAAAATCAAAACCCCCCCAAAAAAAATTGAAAATAAAGATTAGGGTTTCATAACTTACGATTTCGAAAGATATGAGATACGGCGATAGTCAAGCATCAAAGAAGAGGAAAAGTGAGAGGAATCAGACAGATTTAAGAAGAAGAAGAAGGAGAACGAACGATTGAAGGGAAAACTTCTAATCGGCGATAAAATCGCCCGAGAGAAAAAGAGAGAACGATGGAAAAAAGGAAGAAATGAGGGATTTCGCGATGAACCAAGGCCGAGAGATTAAGTTATTCGCCTATTATTCGGTCTAAATTCAAAAACAAAAAGGTATAACCGATTTATGTATCGGTTTAATGTTGATTAATTTTAAAAAAAACAGGTAACAGGTATTTACGGGCTGGGTAGCATATTTTTTTTGTTATACCTGATACTTGACCCGGACTTGCGGGTCATTCTAAAATCATACCTGCTACTTGTCCCGTCAATACCAAGTACCCGCTTATACGGGCTGGGTACGGGCCGAGTCACGGGTATGGGCCGGGTAACGGGTTCCCGTGCCCAGGCTTAGGAAGTGAAGGTGGAAAAGATGAAAGGATGGTGATATGCTTAGTGTCCACTTTCAAACCTTTGAACTTTGAGTATTCTCTCACTAATTTTTTCGGTTTTACAATAAGTAGCATAAATTATGAGCTGTACCATTTGATTCGTGTTTCAGCTTCGGTATGTTTGCCTAATTTCGTCTGATGGTTTATCAGATTTGGTTTTAATAAGTTATAACTACTATTTGAACTTCAATAATAAATGTTAGTAATAATACAAATATCCAGTAACAGACAATCGTAAATTTGAATATACCCCATGTATTTTAAGTGATTATTTCATTCATCGTATTATTATGCTCCAAGTTTTTTTCATTATTTGCAACCACATAAATAGCTTACATCACCGCTTTGATAATTATTAAAAAACGGCATTCAAAGATATTACTTGGATTATGTAACGATGAAGATAGGAAACACATCTTATGGTCTCTGTAATTAATTTTAATTATTTAATAAATTTGAGTTTGGTGAGAAGTAACGGTTTTAGTAAATTTAATTTAATGGTTTTAATACTTTTTTTTATAGTGTGAAATGTTAGATTCAAACCTAAATAAATGTGATAAATTTTAAATATGACCACTATTATACCAAATAATTGACACGGTCACAAATAATTTATAAATATAATAAATCATGAAAACTAGAGATCCATGTATTCTAAAAATCTGTAGACAAAAATATCGCAGATTGAGTAAACTTAACATTATCTACAGATATCAATTGACATCATCAATTGGATCTTATTTTTAAATAAAAAAAATATCAATTATAGGTACAATATTTTCTCTATGACATTAAAAATAGATTGTATAATTGCATATGTCACAATCTAATTTCACAAATCATCCTAAACAATCAAATGAAAATGATATCAGTAAAAATATTAAATTTTTAGAAAATAACCACGGTCACAAAAAGCCTCTAAAGAATTGCCATCACAAAACACATACATTATTTTAAAAAGTCAATACAATGAAGTATAAAATTTCATCACCAAACAAGCAAAACACGAATCATATATCCCCTTTCAGAAACACAAGTTTTTATTGGAATATTTGCGGATAACGACTAAATTTTGAACTCGATCGATCAATCCAAAAATCAGACCGATTGATCCTATAGGTGATCGGTCGATCCGGTATGTACCGGTCGATCCTGGTATCTCACGGAGTAAGAGATCGATTGATATCATCTAGATCGGTCGATCTTGGAAACGTCCGCTAAAAACCATCTGTAGCACGCAATCGATCGATCCAGTAGAGAACCGGTCGATCCTGGTAATGCTCGCGAGGATGGATGGATCAGTCCAATAAAGGATCGACCGATCTCATTTTTAGTCGCCATAAATAGGGACTCCTCGACGACGAGAAAAAGCCCCAAAGCCCCAAAGCCCCAAAGACCCAAAGCCCCAAAGCCCAAATGTATGAGATAGCGTGGTGGATGTGATCTTTGACAGAGAGCCTCGATGCCTTGGATCACTTAAAGAGATGGAGGTGGATTGAACAGGACCACAAAGGCTGCGGAAGGCCTTTGATACACCAGAGGGTTGTTCTTCTTGGAGGAGCAGAACAGAAGCTCCACAGACTCAGGGATGAGAGGTGGCGGCTGTTTAGGTCTGAGAGACTTAAGGGTTTTTTTCATCAAAAGAGTTCTGTCTTATTCATAGATCAATAGGCTTATAAATATGCCTAAGTGTCAAATACAACTTGAAACAAATGGGCTGTCGAAATTAACAGGCCCCAATCAAAATTACATAGAAAAATAAAACTTAGGCTTTAGACTTAAACATAATAGTTTGGGGCCCAAGCCTTTTAATACTTAGTCTATAAAATATAAGATTTAAGAAAATATAGAGAAGCCTTATAATGTAAAGGCCGAATTTGGATGGGCCTTGTGAAGTGTAGAAGGTTGTGAACAAGTCCCATCTCCATGCGCACTAGGAGTATTGCCTCATTAAAACCTTCTTCGGAAAACCCATTGGGACAAAACGGAAGATAGGAAAAAGAGTACAATTTCCAAGCACGTCTTTTGGTGTCTTCACTGGATGGTAATGGTGAAGACACATGAGGAAGAGGTTTTGTCTAGAAGGAGCCTCCATTGCTCCTTATTTGGCGTGAAGGGTGAAGATGTTGAACCGGGATCAATCAGTCGTGGTTCTTGAGCCGCTTCCTTTTCTTGTATTTCCACCAGCATGGTTATCTTGGTTCCGAGTTCTTTCTTCTTTGAACGTGTCAGAGGTCCTGGTGGTATGATCGGTGCAGCAGCCGGGACGATGTCCTCATCATTCCCTCCCTCTTCAAGAGCTTTGGTCTCCAAAGCTTCTTCTTTAATACCTGCATCAAATAACTCCAAGTCAAAAACATTGAAAGTAGTAGATACATTATACTCACCTGGAAATTCGAGCTGGTAGGCGTTGTCGTTGATCTTCCGGAGAACTTTGAAGGATCCATCTCCTCTTGGCGCCAGCTTGTTTTTCCTCTTCTGGGGAAATCTCTCTGGTCTGAAGTGAAGCCAGACCCAGTCGCCTTCGTTGAAAACCACGTGCTTCCTCTCTTTGTTGGTGTGTTTCTTGGTCTGACTTGTGCTCTTCTCCAGATTATCTCGTGCCTTCTGGTGTAGGCGCTTGACGAACTCTGCCCTTGCTTCTCCCTCTAAGCTTACAGCTTCACCAGGTGGAATCGATAAGAAGGTCATTGGCGTGTTTGGGTTGAAGCCATAGACTATCTCGAACGGCGTCATGCGAGTGGCTGAATGCTTAGCTCGGTTGTATGCGAACTCCACATACGGTAGACAATCCAGCCAGTTCTTCAAATTGCGACCAATCGTTGCTCGCAGCAGGGTGGATAAGGTCCGGTTGACCACCTCAGGTTGTCCATTGGTCTGAGGATGGTACGCGGTTGAGAACAGAAGCTTCGTTCCCATTTTCTTCCATAAGGCTCACAAAAAAATGACTGAGGAACTTGGTGTCTCGGTCAGAGACAATGGTCCTCGGAATCCCATGCAGACGAACAATCTCCTTGAAGAACAAGTCTGCGGTCTGACTGGCGTCGTTGGACTTATTGCACGGTATGAAGTGCACCATTTTAGAGAACCAGTCGACCACCACGGAAATAGAATCTTTGTTTTTGAGTTTGGGAAGTCCCAACACAAAGTCCATGGAGATGTCAATCCAGGGTGCGGTCGGAATCGGCAATGGCATGTACAAACCATGTGGATGATGCTTTGATTTTGCCTTCTTTCAGATCAAACATCTAACACAATGCGCTTCCACATCTCGACGTTGGTGCGGCCAGTAGAAATTTTCCTTGAGCATGCTCAACGTCTTGTCGACACCAAAGTGTCCCATGAGACCACCTCCATGGGCCTCTCTCAGCAGCAACTCTCGAATGGATCCTCGGGAAATGCACAACCTCTTTTCCTTAAAAAGGAATCCGTCAAATACGTAGAACCGATGATACGATCCTTTACCATGCTCCTTAAACGCTTCCTTGAAATCTTCATCTTCATGATACAGATCCTTGACCATTTCAAATCCCATAACCTTGGATTCCATAACCGAAATCAGACAGTGGCGCCTAAACAGTGCATCAGCAACAACATTATCTGCGCCTATCTTGAACTTGATGACGTAAGAGAATGTCTCGATAAACTCCAGCCAAAGAGCATGTCTCTTGTTCAATTTTGTCTGTCCCTTGAGATGTTGCAAAAGTCTGGTGATCTGTGTGAACAACACAATCTCTAGCAAGCATGTAATGCTGCCATGTCTCCATAGCACGGATCAAAGAGTAAAGCTCCTTATCGTAAGTAGGATAATTAAGAGCTACTCCACTCAACTTCTCGCTGAAGTAGGCTACAGATTTTCCTTCTTGTTTAAGGACTGTGCCTATTCCAACTCCTGAAGCATCACACTCTACCTCAAATGTCTTGGAGAAGTATGGTAGCGTCAGAACTGGTGCGCGTGTGAGGCTGTCTTTTAGTAACTGAAAAGATTTCTCTTGTTCTGGACCCCACTTAAACTCCTTATTTTTCTTTATGGTGGCGGTGAGTGGGCTAGCAATGGTGCTGAAATCTTTAACAAACCGACGGTAAAAGCTTGCTAATCCGTGGAAACTGCGAACTTGACTTGCATTTGTCGGAACTGGCCAATCCTGAATGGCCCTAATCTTTTCTTCATCCACCTGAAGTCCCCGCGAAATTAAAAAAACCCTAGGAAAACCACTTGGTCAGTGCAGAAGGTACATTTCTGAAGGTTGGCGAAGCGCTGTTCTTGTTGAAGCGTTTGAATAACCGACTCAAGATGCAGCAGATTATCGGAAAAAGTCAAACTGTAGATCAGAATATCGTCGAAGTAGACCACAACAAATTTGCCGATGAATGGTCTGAGAATGTGATTCAATAGGCGCATGAAAGTACTCGGGGCGTTAGACAACCCAAATGGCATCACAAGCCATTCGTAAAGTCCTTGTTTGGTATTGAATGTGGTTTTCCACTCATCACCTTCTCGCATTCGAACCTGATGATATCCACTCTTAAGGTCTATCTTGGAGAATATGGATGCTCCACTGAGTTCGTCCAACATGTCGTCAAAGCGCAGAATAGGATGCCAGTATTTGATGGTGATATTGTTTATGGCGCGACAATCTATGCATATTCTCCACTTTCCGTCTTTCTTAGGGACCAATAGGACGGGTACATCACATGGACTAAGGCTTTCTCGGACATAGCCTTGGGCCATCAAATCCTGGACCTGCTTCTCCAATTCTTTTGATTCTTCTGGATTAACTCTGTAGGCAGGTCGGTTGGGCAATTGCGCTCCTGGGATGAAGTCAATATTATGTTCAATGCCCCTTAGTGGCGGCAGACCTGCTGGCAATTCCTCCGGGAAAACATCATTATATTTCTCTAACAGGGCCTTAACCTCCATTGGTAGCATTTCCTCTGCGCCAGATGCATTCAAAATTTCCTTGTAGACCATGAGGACAACATGTGAACTCTTTGTACGCAGTGTCTTGCGGATGTCTGCGATATTCACTAAGAAGTTCTCTTTTCTCGCATGCTGATCTTTAGACATCTTAGATTGCATCTCGCGTACTTGCTGTGGTGACATTGGCGCAAGACTGAACCCTCGCTTTTCATGAACGAACGAGTAGAAATTGGTTCGTCCGTTGTGCGTGGTCTCTCGGTTAAATTGCCAACGACGTCCCAAGAGAAGATGTCCAGCTGAAATCGGACTACGTCACAAGTCACACTATCCTGATATCTATCTATACTGAATGATACTTTCACTTGATCGAAGATGTAGAGCTCGGTCTTGTTGTTGAGCCATCTTAGTCTGTAGGGTCGTGGATGCTTGGTTACTGCCAGACCAAGTTTTTCCACAATGTATTTGCTGGCAGCGTTGGTGCATTTAAAGTGGAATATGTTCTCACACTGCTCGATCTCTTCTAATTCGTATCTGGAATTCAAAACCCGCCTGATCATTAACATGTCTCCAGAGTCAGGGTAGGCAATCTCCTCATCGGATTGGACACTCTCGACTGCCGTTGCAGCCTCTTCTCTTTCTTCTTCAGATTTGTACTCTCCAGATGCGTTTATAAACATCACCCGTTGGTTAAGGCAATCCCGTGAAATATGTCCTCGCCCACTACACTTAAAGCATGTAATATCTCGCCTGCGCTGAGGTTGGGCGGTCCTTGGAGCGGTTGGACCGACTTTGGGAGCTGGTACCGGCGCTGACGTGACCTTTCCTTTAAGTTTCTGGTCGGTAGGGGGTGCAGTCCGCTCAAATGGCCTGGAACCAGCATTCCAGTTCGTTCTTTGTCTAGGCGGTGCAGCAGACTTGCGCTTGTTACTCTGCTCGATCGGAATTGTTAAATGATACATCTCACCTAAGTCATGATAAGGATGACACTCTAGCTTTCACGCAATAGGCTCTTGAAGTCCGTCGAAGAACTGTGCCATTAAACTCTCCTCCGAATCAACTATTTCCAGACGGTTTCTTAGATGTTCGAATTCATCGAAGTATTCGGTCACCGATTTACTCACTTTAGTAAGGCGTCTGAATCGCCTCTGTAATTCTTGGTGGAATTGAAGAGGGACATAACGTCTCCTCATTATCTGCGTCAGTTCTTCCCAAGACGTCAGCGACCCGAATCTACCCCGACGTCGAACTGCGACCTCTCAGTCCCACCATGCCAGTGCGTGATCTGAGATAGCATGGTGGATGTGATCTTTGACAGAGAGTCTCGATGCCTTGGATCACTTAAAGAGATGGAGGTGGATTGAACAGGACCACAAAGGCTGCGGAAGGCCTTTGATACACCAGAGGGTTGTTCTTCTTGGAGGAGAAGAACAGAAGCTCCACGGACTCAAGGATGAGAGGTGGCGGCTGTTTAGGTCTAAGAGTCTTAGGGGGTTTTTTTCATCAAAAGAGTTCTGTCTTATTCATAGATCAATAGGCCTATAAATATGCCTAAGTGTCAAATACAAGTTGAAACAAATGGGCTGTCAGAATTAACAGGCCCCAATCAAAATTACATAGAAAATAAAACTCAAGCTTTAGACTTAAACATAATAGTTTGGGGCCCAAGCCTTTTAATACTTAGTCTATAAAATATAAGATTTAAGAAAATATAGAGAAGCCTTATAATGTAAAGGCCGAATTTGGATGGGCCTTGTGAAGTGTAGAAGGTTGTGAAAAAGTCTCATCTCCATGCGCACTATGAGTATTGCCTCATTAAAACCTTCTTCGGAAAATCCATTGGGAAAAAACCGAAGATAGGAAAAAGAGTACAATTTCCAAGCACGTCTTTTGGTGTCTTCACTGGATGATAATGGTGAAGACACCTGAGGAAGATGTGTCATCTAGAAGGAGCCTCCATTGCTCCTTATTTGGCGTGAAGGGTGAAGATGTTGAACCGGGATCAATCAGTCGTGGTTCTTGAGCCGCTTCCTTTGCTTGTCTTTCCACCAGCATGGTTAGCTTGGTTCCGGGTGCTTTCTTCTTTGAACGTGTCAGAGGTCCTGGTGGTATGATCGGTGCAGCAGCTGGGACGATGTCCTCATCACCAAAGCCCAAAGCGCAAAGCCCAAGCCCGAGCCCGAGCACGAGCGAGCGAGCGGCGGTGGTGGTGCGCGCGTGTGGATCCCTTGGTTCTCCCCATAAACCACTTGGAAACTTAGTGATTTTTTTTCACTATATATACAAGTGGAAAAATTTCCTCCTAAGCAGTGTGACACTTTCTTAAGTTCCACTTATTCCCAATGGGTCTAATTTTTAAGCTCATTTCATATTCACTTTAACAACATGTTTCAAGCCCATTTTGTTAAATTACATTTTGGTCCAACAATCCCCCACATGAATATAAATGACTCTAAACTGAGGGTGACTTTGAAAGACTCTTTAGGATCGAGAAAGCTAAAAAAAAACTTTCTTGAGTATAAACGAAAGATAGCCGTATATGATTTGGTTGCATTTTTCAGCATTGAACCAATCATAGTTGATATATGTCGGGTTTACAAGGCCAGGGGGTGAACATGATGTCTTGAACCACCCGAATTTCTAGTGTAAACCAAGATAACAGTTATAATGCGGCTATATATCTCGTAGAAATTTTTGTTACCTTGTTGTCTTCGTTTTGGCCTTGAACAGCCTGGTTTTTCATGAGTGAACTTGGAGAATACAGCCTTTCATTTATTCTCCTATAAACGGCTCCATTTCACACTCACAAGATGATCTTTCATATTTGTGTTATATTCCCGAAGTGATCTGCTTCACTTCATTGGGTAGAATGTATGAATTCATTAAAAGTCAATGCTTAACCTTTGTATATTCAGATAACACTGTGTCATCTTTAGGAACTGGGTAGAAACAAATGTTTCACAGTGTTTATTTTAGACTTAATTTGATTTAGTTGTCCCTTTGAACCTATCAAATGATATAGGTGGGGTTGCCATAAAATCTCATCTTTAGTTCATGGGCTTTAAACCCATTCCTCTTGATGATTTTAAAACTTGATCTCGTGTCAGACTTTTCGTGAAAGGATCTGCTATATTATCAGCTGATTTTATGTAATCGAGCGAGATTACACTATTTGATATCAGTTGTCTAATGGTCTTATGTCTTCTATTGTTGATCTAGCCAGAAGCGTTTGTTTGGAAGATTTCCAGGATACCGCAACATCTCCAAGTGTGAATATATAACCACTTGTTGATTTTAAGTTTTTGGAGTCGAATATCCAGTTGTCATCATTGTATCATTCCAAAACTGCCGGTTCGGAACCATAGTGCAACCCATAATTTTTGGTAAACCTTATGTAATTTAATACTATGGTTATAGCTTTCCAATGGGTGTTTCCCTGATTGCTTGTGTACCTACTTAGTACATTCACTGAGTGTGAGAAATCTGGTCTAGTACAATTCGTCAAGTACTTCAGACTTCCGATCACTCGAGCATTTTCATTCTGTGATATAGGTTCACCTGAATTTTTCATCAGATGAAGAGTAGTATCTACAGGGGTTTGTGCGGTCACACTTGAATAGTATTTAAATCTATCAAACATTTTTTCAGCATAATGTTCTTGGGATAATATGTATCCGCCAGGATGTCTAGTGATTTGAATCTATAGAATTACATCAGCCAAGTCCATATCTTTCATATCAAACTATTCAATCAACATGGTTTTAGTCTAATTGATTTCACTGTTGCTTCCAGTGATAAGCATATCATCTACGTATAAACATAGCATGACATAAGCATTTTTCGTAGTCTTCGAATAAATGCATTTATCACTTTCATTTATGCTGAATCCATTTGTCATCATAACTCTGTCAAATTTTTCATGTCACTGTTGTGAGCTTATTTATGTCCATACAGCGATTTCACCAGTCGACATACCTTATGTTCTTGTCCTGGTACAACATACCCTTCGGATTGTTTCATATATATCTCTTCTTCCAAATCTCTGTTTAGAAATGCAGTTTTTTAAATCCATCTAATGGATTTCCAGATTTCGTAAAGCTGCAATGGTTACGAGATTTCTAATAGAAGTTATTCTCGACACTGGAGAATATGTATCAAAGAAGTCTAGACCTTCTTTTTGACGGAAACCTTGAAATACAAGTCTAGCCTTATATTTATCAATTGTGCCATCGGTTTTTAATTTGGTTATAAAAATCTATTTACAACCGAGAGCTTTGAACCCTTTCCGGTAATCGGTTATGTAAAACGTATGGTTTTGCATAATGGAATCGAACTCACTTTTGATGGTTTCATTCAAATAAGGTGCGTCTAGTGTAGACATTGCTTCAACGAAGGTCTTTGGTTCATTTTCAGTGAGTAAAATCATAAAAAAATTATCACCAAATGTTTTTTCCTTCCGAGCCCGTTTACTACGTTTAGGTTCATTTTCAACAACTTCTCAATTTCCTAGAATTAAGGTAAGAGTGCTTGCTTCGCTTGCGTCTCTTTCTTCCCTATTCCGCTTAGGATTTAATTTATATTTACAAGGAAAAATATTTTCAAAGAAGTACGTATTTCGTGATTTCATTATTGTATTTACATGGATATTCGATATATCTGATTTGTGAACTAGAAACCGATAAGCACTTTTGTTGTGTGCATATCCAATAAATATACAATCAACCGTTTTTGGTCCAACAGTGACCTTTTTAGGAAGTGGTACTGCAACTTTTGCTAAGTTCCCCCACACTTGTATGAGGGAACCGTACCTTTCCACAGTTCATATGGCGTTTTTCCCGTCACTTTGTGAGAAATTTTATTTAGAATATAATTAGAAGTCATTAAAGCTTTCCCCCACATGTTCTGGGTTACGCTTGATTCTTGCATCATAGCATTCATCATTTCCTTTAGAGCTCGGTTTTTACGTTCCGCAACTCCATTGGATTCAGATAAATAAGAAGCAATTGTTTGATGAATGATTCCATTTTCTCTATATAATGCATCAAACTGTCCTTCATATTCTCCACCTCTATCACTCTGAACTATCTTAATAGTTCTTTCGAGTTGATTTTCAACATCTAGGTTATATTCCTTGAATTTATCTAAAGCTTCATTTTTGTTTTGTAACAAGTAAATATAGCAATATTTTGTGCAATCATCGATCAAAGTCACAAAATAATTTTTACCACCTCTTGTAGGTAAATAATTTAAATCACACAAATCATTGTGGATTAATCCTAGAAGTTATGTGTTTCTCTGGACTTGTAGTGATGGTCGTTTTATAAGTTTTGCTTGTACACAAACTTCACATTTGTCTTTACTTGGTTTGCATTTTGGTATTAGGTTTGAATTCATTAACCGGTTTAACGATTTATAATTCACATGTTCTAACCGTTCATGCAAAATATCAAAAGACTCGACCAAATAAGCAATTGGACTATTATTATTAATCGAATTGTTTGTTACAACTTTTGGAATGACTGCAATTACATTCATCTTGATCAGTCTATTCTTAACAAAACCCTTTCCCAAATACAGCACATTTTTCTTAAGTACCAATTTATCAGAATGAAAATTGGCGCAAAATCCAGCTTTGCTGAGGAGAGTGCCAGAGATCAAATTCTTCCTCATGTCTGAAACATGCTTCACGTTGGTGAGAGTAATCTGATGTCCTGAAGTCAGCTTCAGGATTACTTTACTACGTCCTGCAACCTTGAATGTTTGGGTGTTGCCCATCAAAACTTGTCCTTATCAAAGCATATGTGGGTCGTAGCACATGTGTCGTACCACCAATCCAGAGGATTTCCCTCAATGGTGTTGACTTGGTCAGTGAAAACGCAACAGAGATCTTCCTCTGTCAGGTTTGCATGATGATGTCGCTTTTTTTTAGGCTTGCTGCGACAAACATCTGCCTTGTGACCCATCTTTCCACAATGATGACATTTTCCACGATACTTCTTATCACTAGAAGTTTGCTTCTTGAAGCATGTGGAGCTAGAGGACTTGAATTTCTTGTACTTGCTAGTCTTTTCCTCTGCTTTCCCTTTGCCTTTTGCTTTAAATTGTTCAGCAAAGTATGCTTGATACCCTTTTTTATCATTCTTAGAGAGGGGAATCATAGATTCATTGTGAAGCCTAGAGATCAGCGATTCCAGAGACATCTCCTTTCGCTTGTGCTTAAGGTAGTTTTTGAAATCTACCCAACTTGGTGGAAGCTTCTCAATGGTGCAGTCAACCACGAATGCTTCAGGAAGAATCATACCTTCTGAAGCAATCTCGATGTTGATCAACTGCAACTGTTCAACTTGTTCCATGATGGGTTTCAAAACCACCATCTTAAAGTCTAGAAGCTTAGCCACAACATATCTCTGAAAACCAGCATTTTCAGCCTTGTAATTTCGTTCCAAAGCAATCCATAGATGCTTGGATGTGGGATATTTCGTATCGTTGTTCTAAACTGAGTATAAGTTGTCTACCAGACGACTAAGGATCCATCATCTGCACAGAAAGTCTAAATGCTTCCATGCATCAATGTTGGATAGCGTGCGCACATCCATGACTCCATCAGGAGTGATTGGCTTATCCTCTCTGAGGAATTTGTTCAAATTCAGAGATGTCAAATAAAAGACCATCTTCTGTTGTCAATTCTTAAAGCCATTCCCATCAATTTTTTCGGGAAGTAGTCCACTGGTATTCAGCGGCACTTGTGGAGTGACTTGAGTCATTTCCATCTTTACAATCTCACTGTTGTCGAGAGTGTTCGTAACGTTAATTTCCATCTGTTTCACAGAAGAAAAGATAGTCAGAAACTTGATTTAAACTTTTGTTTAAAACAGTCAAACGAATCGCAATCTCGCTGTATAACATTCGCAGAGACAACACGAGATTGATCGATTCCAAAATCACGATCAATCGATCCGATATGAAATCGTTCGATATCGTTTTGCATACTCGCTTTTTTAAGCGTTTGCAGAAATAATTAGAGATCGTTCAATTCATTTTGCAATCTCGCTTTTCAGCGTTCGCAGAAACGATTACAAATTGATTTAAAAAAAATGAAATCGTTTTTCTTAAATCCAATTGTAGTTATTTGCTATAAACGAAATTATTGAGTTAAGACTGTAGGAGCTATAAAACCGGATAAGAAAATACGATTTTATATTTGTGATAAAAAGAAGAAATCAATTTGTAAAACAATGATTTATAAAACGATTTTAAGAAAACCAGAAGGGAGGCAAGATGATCTCTTTCCTTAACTCAATAAAGCGCCCGTAGTGTGACGGTTTTCATACGTCTTTTGAATCCCAGGATACAACCTTTTATAGACCGATTCGCAACACTCGAATTCGGAATCTGCAAACACAGTATCTACGATATACTCAAGAATAAGAATCGTTTCTAAAAGAGAGAAACAAATATGAGAGAAGCTGAACTTTTTTCTGTGAATATAGAGAAGCGATAAATTTTAGAGTTTTGAGATTGCAGGAATGCTCGAGATGCCCAAAATGATCATTTTAGGTCTCTATTTATAGGGAATAGTTGATTAGTGGGTTTTTGGGATAAATCCTGACTTTCAGCGGTCACCCCAAAATTTCCACAAGCGGTTGTAACCACTTTGACTAGAATATTTGCGGATAACAACCAAATTTTGAATCCGATCGATCGATCCAAAAATTAGATTGATCGATCCTGTAGGCAATCGGTCGATCCAGTATGTACCGGTCGATCCTGGTATCTCACGGAGTAAGAGATCGATCGATCTCATCTAGATCTGTCGATCTTGGAAACGTCCGCTAAAAACCATCCGTAGCACGCGATCGATCGATTCAGTAGAGGACCGGTCGATCCTGGTAATGCTTGCGAGGATGGATCGATCGGTCCAATAAAGGATCAACCGATCTCATTTTCAGTCACCAAAAAATAGAGACTCCTCTACGACGAGACAAAGCCCCAAAGCCCCAAAGCACGAGCACGAGCGAGCAGCGTTGGTGGTGTGCGCGTTTGGATCCCTTGGTTTTCCCCATATACCACTTTGAAACTTAGTGACTTCGTTCCACTATATATGCAAGTGGAAAATTTTCTCCTAAGCAATGTGAGACTTTCTTAAGTTCCACTTATTCCTAATGGATTTAATTTCTAAGCCCATTTTATATTTACTTTAACAACATGTTTCAAATCTATTTTATTTAATAACATTTTGGTTTAACACTGACATCAGCTCATGGAAAACAAAAAATGTAGTTACTGAAACCCTTGGAAACGATAGTAATATGGTCGAACAAAGATTTTTTAAAAAAATCAAATGCACCACCTGGTTTTCGAAAGCGTTAGTCTGTTTTGAGATTCTCTTAATACAAACTAATTAATTAACAAATAATATAATTACAGGTGGCAAAACAAAAAAAAGAACAACCTCTTGAAATGATTAAAACTCCACTAAGTTTTCGGGACTAAGCAATGAAAACAGAGATGAACCACATGCGTATCAATTACAGGTGGCTGACCAAGAATAGATAAATCAACTGAAACCAAGGAACATCATCTAATCTAATATAATCCTTATTGATACAAAACATACTATCACTACATAAACCTTACCAATTCAAAGAAAGAAAGCTCACAAATGCAAAAGAAGAGAGAAAATAAATTATTAACGCAAAAAGGAAATGTGTTTACAGCACACCATCATGTTAAGCTTTCTTTTTTTAGTGATCCATATAGTTAGATTTTATAGAATAAATAAAATACATTAATAATTTATATGGCCATATTTTACTAGCCAATTTTCAAGTTCTCATGCAAATGATAGCATATTTCTATATTAAGTGATAATGATACTGAGATTGGACAAACAAACAGTCAACAAGAGGGTAAATTTGTATTTCATTACATTATCTACTATTTTTTTAAAAAAATTGAGTATCTTTAATACACTTTTCATTATGAAGATCTTTTGTTAAACTCTGTAAATACAAAACATTTTATGGTGTTCCTAGATTCTGACTATGAAGAAGAATATGAATTTGATGATAGCTTCAAAATGTTGAAGTTTATGGTATTTAACATCAAACTTTCTGTAAGTTTTAATGAATACTAAAATAAGTATTGTACATATTTAGATCTGGTTGCACATAATAATTCATCTCAATATCTATCTGATGATGCTACTGAGATCAATAAAAAATAAAAGAGCATGAATTATAGCGAAAGCAAAGTTCAAAACATAATCAGATTGCTTTGAAAGGGTTGATTATGATGAGTAATGCAGACAGACCTTTCAAGCCAGGAGAATCAGAAAACGGTACGTATTTCAAACATTTAAATTCATTTTTGCCACATAAAAACTTTTCTAACTACGTTAACTAGTTATATTTGATTTTTCTGTGATTAACAAAGGATGAAAAAATTCTCCCAAAAGCAAAAGAATAACAAAAACAATAGATCCAGAAAACAATAAATTTTTTTTTGGTTTTGTGGTGGTTTTTTCTTTCTATTTTCATGATTTTCTTCTATTTTTATAAGTGCATGAAAAGTAGGAATTGGTGAATATTAAGGAAAGATGAAAATATGAAAGTATTTCTTTTTCTCGGTTAGCTCATCGATCAATCACCTTCACCAATGCTTAGGTCGATTGAGTGGTCGGTTAGAATCTTTGAACAAAATCTTGGAGGATGTGACTGAACTCCTAATCAACTCTGATAGGTCGATTGGTGGGTCGATTAGTTTCTGACTCCTTTGCTTGCTCCATTTTAGCGCTCATGAGTTTAAATCAGTCAGGCCTTATATGTCGAACTCTCATTTGTTACCTCTCTTTTTGAAAGATTATCCTACTGAATATTTGGTTAAATCTCATATCAGATAAGTTTAAATTTTATCTTTCTTCTATATATACAAGTTATATGTGATTCAATAAACTCAAATGTCCTTTTTGTTTAACGAAAGTAACTTCTCTAAAAGCAATACAATAGTTAATTGTTGGTTTGTTTTACTTCTGTCTTTGTTGAATGAGTGCTTTTTATTATTAACTTTAGATATTTTTTTTGTCAACAAAGGAAGTACAATTAAAGATTATAATCTATCCAAGTTGGCGCTGTTGGGCTGATGTGCTCCATTGGTGCTGCGAAACTTCAGACGCCTCTGCTATGGTGTTTTGTGATATTGGGATGGTTATGACTCGTATTTCTTCGAAAAGGTCTTTGCAATGTCTAAACTCCTCTAGATGAATTTCAAATGCTGGTCATTCGTCTGGGGTGTTAATCATCTTCACCACATCGTGGCAATCTGTTATAAATATGATTCTTAGCCTGCGATATTCGATCATACACTTCATCTTCCATATAAATGTCTCCATTTCAGCATGTAGAGGGGACAGACTATGGATGATATTTCGTACTCCAAATAATTTCCCTTTACCTCCATCCTTTTAACAAAACCAACTTTGCCCTGAAAATTTTGATTTTTCTTTCCATGAACAATCTATGTGGCAGTACCACGTCCCATGCGACAATTGATCAGTGGTAGATCGCGTTTCGATATGTCATATGTCTGAGTCTTTTATACCCTTCTCTACGAATTGTGCTTCTTTCCACATTGTTCCTTATGTTACTGCGTGCCTTAGAATGATCCGAGGGTCGCTATCTCTGTTTTTGAAAACCTTTTCATTCCTGCTTTTCCACAGATATCATATTATCTATGGGTAATAATCGTCCGTGTTATCCTTGGGCCGTTTTGATATTAAGTAATGGATATTCGAAAAGATCAAATTTGGTGGAAAAATTCCTGGGTTGGAGGAGACATTTGATAAAGCCCAAGTTTGAAGTGCTGGTGGACATTCAAACAAGACATGGTTTATTGACTCTTCATCTATCCCACATCTGCCACAAAATATGTCACAATTAATTTTCCGAGCTCTCAGGTTCTGTGAGACTGCGACACATCCCGATATCGCTTGCCAGATGAAGTGTTGAATCTTTGGTGGACATCCAATCTGCCATACCTTAGCTTGTAAGGATGCAATTGTTGGTCCATATTTAATTACCGCTGATTCCCTTGCCGAATATAATTGTTGAACCCTATAACCTGATTTTACCGTATATTTTCCATATTTAGTAAAATGTCATCCAATAGAATCTGATCTCTCAAATCTACTGATTAGTAATGATTGTATAACAGTCACATCCTCCGGAACGATAGTTGCATTAAGCAGGGGGATATTCCATGTCTGTGTCCGATGATCAATTAAGTCTGTAACCTTGAGAGAATGGGGTAAATCCTTAATTTGCATGTTGCTGGTCTCGGACATGGGGCTGGGATCCAAGAGTCCTTCCATACTGAAATGGTTGACCCAATACCAATCCTTTTGATTAGTCATTTGCTAACCAGAGATCTAGCAGAAATGATACTCTGCCATCCATAAGAGGGAGAGTATGTTTTTATGGGATCCATTGGATCCGTATTACGAAAATATATACTTTTAAAAACCTTTGTAAAAAGTGAATATGGTGTATCCATCAGTCGCCATAATTGTTTTGCTAGCAAAGTCGTGTTAAAATCCTCTATGTTCCTAAATCCCAAACCCCCATCCTTCTTATGTCAACACATCTTTTTCCATGCTATCCAGTGCATTCCGTGATCATTTCCATTGGGATTCCACCAAAAATTGGCTATCGCTCCCATGATTTTCTTCTTGACTGTTGTAGACAATATATAACAGAACATTACATAAGTAGGTAGTGCCGTTAAAATTGATTTTATTAACACCTTTTTTCCTCCCCTTGAAAGGAATTTCAGTGTCCATCCATTTATTCTGTTGTGTAATCTTTCATTTATGAAACCAAAGATCTGTGCTTTTGAACCTCCAAGATTTTCTGGTATTCCTAAGTAGGATCCCATACCACCAATGGTATTAATACCTAATACTTGTTTTAGCTCATCTCTTTTCTCTGCCGTAACTTTATGACCAAATTGTACCGATGATTTGTCAAAATTGATTTTCTGTCTCGAAGCCACTTCATAATTCTTTAGAATTCCAATAATGACTTGGCACTCTTCTTTTTTAGCACTGCAGAAGAAAAGGCTGTCATCTGCAAACAGTAAATGCGTGATTGGCGGACTATTTCTCGCTATCTTAATACCTGATAAAAGTCTATTACGTTCTGCCTTTTTAATATTTGAAATCAAGGCTTCCGTACACAAAATGAATAAATACGGGGATAAAGGATCCCCTTGTCCTAGACTGCGCTTTGGTGTAATGACTCCCTTTGGTTGGCCATTAATCAATACCCTATATTGGACAGATGTAATACAAGTCATTATCCACAAATTCCAAGTGTGAGAGAAGCCCATTTTTTGTAGCAGTTTCTGAATAAACGTCCATTCTACTCTATCATAGGCTTTGCTCATATCTGTTTTTATGGCCATATACTTACTCTGACAACTTTTATTTGTCCATAAACCATGAAACATCTCTTGGGCAATGAGGATGTTGTCTGCGATTAACCTTCCCGACACGAAAGCTGATTGTGTTTATGATATTATCCCTGGTAAATAATGTTTCAGCCGCTGACATAACACCTTGGATATAATTTTGTATCCCACATTACAAAGACTTATTGGTCGTAATTTCGTCATTCTGGTTGGAAGATTCATCTTAGGGACCAAACAAATATTTGTACAGTTTAATCTCTGTTCAAAAACCCCTGTTGCGAAAAACTCATTTACTAAATCCATAAGATCGTTCTTTATTAACGGTCAGGCTTGTTGATAGAACAAAGCTGTCATACCATCCGGTCCCGGTGTTTTCTCTGGATGCATCATAAATATAACTTTCTTTACCTCTTCTTCTGTAATCATTTCCGTAAGCTTATCATTCATTTGGTCTGTAACTATTCTCGGTGCTTCGTTTATAAAATCCTCACCTTCGTCCGTCAAAACCGAGTTAAACAAATCAGTAAAATAATTGACTGTCACCCTTTCTATCTCTGCATCCTTTGTTACCCATTCATCAAGTGTATTATATAACCCGACAATCTGATTTTGTGCCCTTCGTTGTTTCGTCACCGCATGATAAAATTTTGTTTTCCGGTCTCCCAGATTGTGCCATAGATTCCTATTCTTCTGTCGCCAGTACAAGTCTTCATCTCTGTATGCTTCTTTAAGCTTATTTATCGCGTCTTTAACTTCTGCCTCAGTCTTGGTACTATCATTTTGAATCTCTTCCAAACCTCGCTGCAATTCATTGATTCGATCTTTTCCGTAAGGGAGGTTATTCTTCCTCCAAACTGAAATTGCATTTCTACAATTCCAAATTTTATTAGTAAAGAAACTCCTATTACTCCGTGGTACTGTATCCCATCCCTTATGAATAATCTCCATGAATCCCTCTTTTCCTATCAAGCTCTTGTCAAACCGAAACTGTCGTTTTGCCTTTTTAACTGTAGCTTCTATCGTGGCTACTATAGGTCTATGATCAGAATCCACCATACCGAGATATTCGACAAAAGATTGTGGAAATGAGTTATGCCAAGCACCATTGGCAAGTGCCCTATCGAGTTTACAGTGGATGGTTTGGCCATGTCGAACTCCTCTCCATGAAAAACTATTTGCTAGGGTTGGAAGCTCTAGGAACCCGCAAGTACTAATCATGTTATTAAACAAGATAAATGATGAACATTTCGTAATGGTCCGCCCTTTTTCTCATGTTACCAGTAATCACATTAATATCCCTAATTAAAAACCATGGATTCATTCTACCTAATCCAGTTCTGATTATTCTTGCCCAAACTTGATCTTTAGGTACTTGTATTGGTTCTCCATAAACGAATGATATATAAATTTTTTGATCTTCCACATATGCTTCAATATCTATAATCCGATTACTGGAGTATATAATATTGACTCTCCAATTATGGTTATAAAATAAAGCAAGTCCTCCGCTCGTTCCTTTCGGTTCCACTGTATGAAGATTTTCATAACCAAAATGACCCTGGAACTTATGTACAAACAAATAATATTATTTGGTTTCCAATAGAAATAAAAATTCTGGCTTGTTTTTAAACCAAATTTCTCTTAAGTAGCTAATGGTCCACTTACTTCCTAATCCTTGATAATTCCAACTTAAAATTCTCATATTAAATATCTATTAATTTTATTTTCCGACAATAGAACTTAAAAACAACCAAAACCCATATTTAACTATGCAATTTGTCACCATCTTTTTGGGGACCTCCCTTCCCATATTCATCTTGAGTGACCCGTAGTGAAAGTATATTTTACTGATGAGTAGAGGGTAAATCCCATTCTGTTCCTTGTAGGACCCACAATTTCGGTTTATTTGTAAAAAACTGCTCACCAAAACGCGAGTTATGGAAAAAAAATCCAGGTAATCCTTCGACTCCAAATATTTCCTAACAAACGTATACTTGTCGGGATTATCTTTGTTGTGTAACCTTTCTTTTGTCGGTGTTGGACTTGCCATGACAGCCTTTGTGTATCTCGTTCCCATGATATCATCTTTCCTCTTAGTAAGAATTACATACTCCAAATACTCCACACCTCTAGATTCTACCTTATCCTTGGTATCAAGATTTGAAACCCAACTCTCTATGTGTCTCAATAACCAACGCTGTAACAAAATACCTCTCCCTCTCCTGTTAGCTATATGTACTACATACCATTGAGGTCCACGTGAAAGTCTCAAAAAATTCAAAAAACATAAATAAAAGATCTGTATGACCTGAAACCCTTCATCAAACACACCATAACTCCAAATCCTTGCGACCATCAACCTCATGAAACCGATCGTGTTATGCTTACCTGGACTATTTAGTAGATGTCTACAGTTCAACCTTGGGTGCCCTCTGTATAGTTGTTTCCTACAATACCACCAACGTGGACATTCATGGAAGCTGTACCAGAAAGCATTATCTGTAGACCACCAAACCTGTATAGTCTCATTATCTATTAAAATGTTCATAGTGTAACCATCATAGAGCAACATTGTCGCTGTTATTGAATTAAAATATAGCAAACACACTTGTGCTTTATTCAAACAGAAACATCTCTGATCCCCTGGGATTAATAAGAAGACAAAATCATAAACCAGCCGGGAAACTGAAACTAATATAGAAAAGTATCTTGTCTTAACGGGTCTCCCTTATTCTCCTATCGAAATCCATAGTACTAGCACATATTTTGCTCATATTGGAGCAAGTCCTTTTCCTCTGTCCTCCCTTACTTGGTGTGCAGGCTTCCCTTCTCCCTCCCTCTGGAATTTAACTTCCTTTCCCTTCATCTTACCCTGACCCTCTTTGCGAGGAGAGGCTAACGCCTGGAACAGCCTTTTCTTCGTATTACGACCCACAAAAATGCCCGTATTATTGAGAGACTTCTGCTTCACCCCTTGTTTCTTGCCCTCCTTCTCGTTGTCAATGAAAACCTCTACCTCTCCGTCCTCTTTTACCTCTTCATCCTTCCTTAGAGACTCTTTTATCTCTTCTAAATCAAAAACTTCGTCGATACTATGTTCGTCTACTACCGCCCCCTCTTCCCCAGTCACCTTCTGCTCCACGTTCTGGACAACATCTTCCATTTCTACAGTCATTGATTCTACACATACTTCTTCCTGCACTGGCTTTTGAAGCTCCTCTGTGAATTTTAACTCCCTTTGAACCGACTGTGGAACCTCAATCATCGTCATGTTACTTGTGGGCTCTATCTCCGTAGAGGCAGATAGACTCTCCTTAGCTAACTTATCATCCATCTTGCAATGGAACGCCTCAAACATAAGCTTTGTTGGATCGGGAATGGAATTCTCCTCAAAGGATGACCTCAGCAAATTGACCCCTGAGGTTATTTCAATACTTCCTTCAACCTTGTTTGGAAATTCCTTTGCCCCTCTGTTTGTTCCTGACTTTGAGTCCTCCCCTTGAACCTTCCTTTCTAGCTTTACACCTTGTTCTAATAAAGGTGCTTTGACCCTGTAGAAAGTCTTATTACCAGACAAATGTCTTTTCTTTTTGTTCTCTATATCCCTATGGTATTCGGTGTCCCTATGTCCCCCCTTCTGCTCCTCGTTCTTCCCTGTAATCAAAGCTCCCTTATAGCTCTTCATAGTCGAACTTGCTTTCATGTGAGCCTCTTTACCTATACTCTCTATCGATTGTTGGGACCCCTTATTAAGAGGAAACACCTCTGTTTCATGGCAGAGACTAAAACATCTGCGACAATACCCATATAGCTTTTCGTAACGCAGAAGGACCACCATTTCCTCTCCTGTGTAAAACATCACCTCTGTCTCAAACACCAGAGGTTTCTACCCATCGATTAGGACTCTGCTTCGACCATTGTCGAGGTCCACACCATCATCCTTAACCAGTCCTAGACATTCGCCTATAATTCTGAATGTAGGGTCTGCCCACCACTGAAGAGGGACACCAAGAATCCGAACCCAAAAAAGAATGGCTGATGGATAATTACAGTCCATCACCGGTTCCCATCAAACTAAGAAAAGCATCCAGGAGTCGAAATGGAAGGGCTCCATCTGTAGGACCTCTTTGATATCCTCTTCTTGATCGAAATCAAATTAGAATTTTCCCATACCGAGATCTGCACCAGCCACGCGGTCTTCAACTTACCAAATCCTCGGAAGCATGAATAACAAAGCTCTCATATCTTGCAATCGGGGATTCATACACCTTCCAATCAGAGTTTTGGAGTAGCCTTTGATTAGCTCCGAATTATCAAACCGCGGCACCGTAATCTTCATTCTCTGAGGAGCAACCACCGATTCCATCTTGCCTCCCTTGGTCACTATTGTGCTTTGAGACATAAGGCTCCTTGTCCCATTGTCAGATCGTTTTAAGGTCTCTGATGTAGTTTTGTTTCCCAAACTAATTTGCTGAACTCTTAATGGTGGAGGAAAATGATGACAAACCAACCTTACTATCTTTTCTTTTATATAGTCCTCGAATGGCACATAGCTTATCCCCCTTATATTCAGAATCCCGCTAGTTGCTAAATATAATTCCAGATTTCTTTCCCACCGACTCAGTCTAAGGAATCGACCTGCCTTAAACAGGCTTCATAATCTTGACCAATCTTCTATCCTAGATATCTCTGATTGCGCATAAATCAAATGTTGTGTGATTGCCATATCTCTAGTATTCCATCCTAAGAATCCGCTTTCCAAAACAACACAAATCCACGCCTTCAATTAAAGATCCTTACTTTCCTCTTCTTGATCATCCCCCCCGATCCTTACCAATCCATCTCCATTAAAACCATCCAAGAATATCGTTAATTCTCGGATCCCAGAATTGATCTCTGTTGATTGCCGATATTTATTTTCTATCAAAACCAAAAATCCAATAATTCCATCTCTGGTCTCTTTCCACTTTGTACCATTTAACCTGTAATTCCAAAACCACGCTTGCCTTATACCCTCATCTCCGCTAAACCATAGATGGATAGGGCAAATATCACCCCATCCGCTACTATCCTCGAATCTATGCTCTAAAATCTTTTGTTCTATTCTAGAGACCCTTGAATAACACCCCAGGGAAACCTCTAAAAACCAAGCTTGTGTTACCTCCCATTTGTGGAGCCTCAATTGATTAACGATCTTTCCATAACTCCCAATTAACCATGACCAACCGAGTATACAGATCCAAACAGAAAAGAAAATGCAAGCCTCTGCTCCAACAGATCGATGATGCGTGCTGAACATTCTCCTTGTAGTTTACATCGGCACGATCGCCATCGAAAGCTCCGGCTGAGAGAGAAGCGTTTTTTTATATAAAAATTTCATATTAACTTTAGATATTTATTGGGAACTTTTAGATGAATCCAATAGAAAATGATGGTCCAAATAAAGGAGAAATTCAACTAATGGGTGTTTTAATTATTCTTAATCCACCCAAACCGAATGAAACACTATGATAAATAAAAAATTAAATATTTCAAATTTTAAGTTATCATTACAAAGGTTAATATTTTAATTTTTTCACAGTTTCAAATGTGATTCCATAATCACTAATGAGTTAAGAATAATAATTCAATCTGTTTTTTCTGATATGTATCGTAACACAGTTTTAAATATTTATACACAAATAAATTTGATGAAATTTTCATAAAAGTCTCAACCTAAAATCGGTACAAACAAGTAAAAAGGTAGGATTGGATAGGCTTTGCATTGGTGACTAAGTCACAAACAAGAGCTGTAGAGGATATCATCACACAAAGGTTGCAGAAGGGCATTTGATCACCTGACTTGAAGTATTTAGGATATGAAATACATAAATACTACAAGAAATATTTGTCAGATAATACACAGAAGCGATCAAAAATTAAAAGAGATTTTGATTAAAAAATTGATGCCTTACAAGAAGAAATCACCAAATCTTTATAAAAAAAGAAAAGAGACATGACTTACATGTTAAAAACAACTTCCAAGAACATGCACAAACATATTGAAAACTGAGCAATAAATGCATTAAAAGCTAACTCTCAACTAACAACTAACAACTAACAACTACTCTTATGATGACTGAAAGGAAAATGACCAGACCTTGAATCAACAAATGGGTCGATAAAAATGAGACAATTACCTTATTAAAAACCTAACTTACCCAATTATCGAGCTCCAAGGGCGTGGATGAGGACATTTGTGGTCGTCCTTGGTTCTGGTCCGCCATTTTCCAGACGGTTTTGAGGTAACTTTTATTGCTTTCACAAGTCCTCTGGTTTTGGCCCTGGTCATGGGATTGACTGGTGCTGTCCAAACGTCCATTTTATCCTTAAGGTTATCTGTGTTCTTCCACGTGATCGTCCTAGTTGTGTGTCTGGTCATCATCATCGCTGTCCATGTCGTCGTCTATTGTCCTTTGGGTCATTCGTGCAGTGTGCGTCTGGGACGAACGTGCAGTCATCCGTGTGTCCGTCCTGTCAGTCAACCTGGACCATGATCATATCATTCCCTTCCACTAGAAAATGATTTGTCCTCAAATCTGCATGATCTTCATGAAAAGGAAGAAGATCAGAAACATTAAAACCCGAACTTATATTATACTTACCTTGAAGGTTAAGTTCATATGCATTGTTGTTGATCCGCTTAATGATCTTGAATGGAGCGTCTATTCTAGGCATCAGCTTGGACTTTCTTTCTTTGGGAAACCTCTCTTACCTAAGGTAAACCCATAACTGGCCAACAACTTTAAATATTACATCTTTCATGTTATTGTTGGTGGCTTTGACATACAGCTTTGTTTTCTCTTCTATATTTCGTCTAGCGTCCTTATAGATTTACTATACCGATTCAGCCTTTTGCTCTCCATCAATGCTACTTCTTTCACTTAAGGCAAAAGGATTAAGTTCAAAGGTGATATGGGAATGAACCTGTAAACAATCTGGAAATGCGAGTACTTAGAAGCAGAATGCAACCATGATTGTATGCAAATTCAATGTGAGGCAAACAATCTTTCCAAGTTCGTAAGTTTTTCTTAACAAATGCAGGCAAAAGGTTTCCTAAGGTCCGGTTAACTACTTCAGTCGGACCATCAGTTTCAGGATGACAAGTAGTAGAAACAAGAGCTTAGTACCTAACTTAGACAAAAATGTCTTCCAAAAATAGCTAAGGAATTTGGTGTCTCTATCAGACATGATGGACTTGGGCATTCCATACAAGCACACTATTTCTTTAAAGAACAAATTGGTTATATGCAGTGCATCATCAGTTTTACTGAACATAATGAAATGATATATTTTTGAAAATCTATCAACCACCACAAAGATAAAGTATTTTTCATTTGTAATACTAGGCAAGCCAATCACTAAATTCATAGATATATTAGTCCAAAAATGCATATGTATAGGTAAAGGAGTAAAAAAACTGTGGGGTTTGGACTTAAACTTAGCCATTTTACAAGAGATGCATTGGCAACAGATTCACTCTACATCAAATCTCATGTATGGCCATGAAAAGTGGTCTCTCATTACGACCATAGTCATGGCAACACCAAAGTGGTCCATCAACCCCCCACCGTGTGCTTTCCTAATGAATAAGTCACAAAGTGAACAGTTGGGAATGCACAATCAGTTTTCATAGGAGAGAAATCCATCATATCTAAAATACTGCCCTGCAACTACTTTTTCATAAGACTTATAGATTTCTTGAAAATCAAGGTCAGTAGCATACAGCTCCTTAATATGATCAAATCCCAAAATTTTAACATCAAGAGCGGAGAGTAAAGTGTACCTCTTGGACAATGCATCAGCGACCATATTGTCCTTACTTTGTTTATACTTGATAACATATGGGAATTTTTCAATAGACTCAACCCACTTAACATGTCTCTTGTTAAGCTTTCCTGACCTTTGTAATGCTTGAAAGACTCATGGTCGATATGGATGACCAACTCCTTAGGCCAAAGGTAATGCTGCTATGTTTGAAGGGCCTTTACCAACACATAAAATTCATTGTCGTATGTTGGGTAATTCAGAATGTCTCCTCCAAGTTTCTCATTAAATAACGAAATTAGCTTCTTTTCTTGCATTAGAACAGCTCCAATATCTATACCTGAAGCATCACACTCAATCTCAAAGGTATTAGAAAGTTAGATAAAATCAGAAGAGGTGCATTGGTGAGCTTGTCCTTCAACGTCTGAAAAGCCTCTTCTTGATCTTGTTCCTATTTGAAACCTATGTCTTTCTTGAGTACTTCAGTTAGCGGCACAGCCAAGGTGCTAAAGTCTTTCACAAATCTTCTATAGAATTCGGCCAATTCATGGAAGCTCCGTACTTCACCCACAGTCTTAGGACTTGGTCAGTCATGAATGGCTTTGACCTTTGCTTCATCTACTTTAACACGATCTGCACTTACAACAAAACCTAAAAACAAGGTTATTTGTACAAAAAATATTTTTTTTTAGATTAGCAAACAGCTTCTCTTTTCTAAGTACTATCAAAATATAATTCAGATGCTGGATATTATCTTATAGCTTCATTCTGTACACCATAATATCATTGAAGTACACTACAACAAAATATCCAATGAACTCCCTAAGAACATGATTTATCAAACGCATGAAAGTGCTAGGTGTATTGTTAAACCAAAAGGCATTACAAGTCATTGATAAAGACCATGCTTGATTTTAAATGTGGTTTTCTACTTATCACCCTTCTTCATTCAGATTTGGTGATAGCCACTTGTAAGATAAATTTTGGAACATATGCTAGAACCATGAAACTCATCAAGTATATCGTCTAATCTAGGAATATGATGGTGATACTTTAACGTGATGTTGTTGATTGCTCTACAATCAGCACACATGCACCAAGTACCATATTTCTTAGGTACAAGGGGACAAAAACAGCACATGGGCTCATGCTTTCTCTGATATGGCCCTTTTTCATAAGTTTGTCCACTTTCCTTTTAATTTATTTGGTTTACACATGATTGGTACGATAAGCTGGACGGTTGGACAGAGATGATCCTGAAACACAATTGATTTGATATTTTATTCCCCTTATAGGTGGCAGGCTGTCTGGGTTATCCTCAGGTAAGACATCTTTATACACCTGCAAAAGAAAAGTCATCTCACTCAGAAGCACCAGTTCCAGGTTAGTAAGGTTGAGGCAAGCCTCCTCATAAACAAACAAGAGTATAAATTTAGCAGAATAAATGGTTTTATTGACCTCACCAGCCCTAATAAAAAATTGGTTGCTTGTCGTTCTTGTCTTTACTCTTAACTGTCTGTTCTTTTTGTTGTTTCATGTATGGTTGGTCTTGGTAAAATTCTTGAGGCATCATAGGGATCAATGTGGTTTTCTTGCCTTTAAACACAAAGCCATGACAATTAATAAAACCAACATGATTTACTTTACGATCAGATTTTCATGGGCATGGTAACAAGATGTGGCCAGCGTCCATTGACAGAACGTTACATAAGATTTCATCCTCATACTTTGCAATGGCCAATGGAACATTCACTTGACTTGTCACTTTCATCACTCCAAGATCATTCAGCCATTGAATCGGGTACGGCTTTGGATGCTTCATCATGGTCATACCAAGTTTTTGGACCATGTCCTCACTTGCAGCATTGGTGCAGCTTCCACCGTCTATGAACAAACTAAAAATCTTCTCTTTCACAATGCATCTTGTGTGGAAGAGATTCTCATGTTTTTCTTCTTCATGTGTCTTGGTTTGTAAACTCAAGGACTGTCTAGCCACCATAAGTTGAACAAGGACCAGTCGCTCTTCACCTTCATCATAAGTATCATATTTGGGCTCATCATCTTCCAATTCCAACTTTCCATTTTCTAGGAGGACCATCACTTTTTTGTTGGAGCACTCGTTGGCATAGTGACATAGGCCATGACACTTTAATCACTTGATGTCACAGGTTCTTGTGGAACGGTCAATGGCCTTATCTATGTAAAGTGCGATCGTGAATGGAATGGTTTCAACCTTGGACATGGATGGCTTGAAATTGCGTTGATAAGCTAGTTTGGTGGTCGTGGTTCCAGCTCCACAGGCAGGTCGTGTGGAAGGTCTTCTTTTGAGTTGTTTTTCAATCAGTAAGGCTTTGTGAAGCATATATCCGGACTCCACATAAGTTGTATCTCCAATCTATCTTGAATCACGGTTTAGACATCCAAGGAACAGAGACATAGTGGCTTTCCTATATTTAAGGACATCGGCTTGGATGAGAAGGGTTTCAGGATCTTGATAATATTCTTAACACTTCTGTTCCCTTGGTGCAGCAATCTCAAACGTTGGTGGAGTTCATGATGGTAATGACTGGGAACAAACCGCTTCATCATTATTGTTTTCATTTCTAACCAAGTTTCCACCAGATACTCTCCATTTATTCGTCTAGAGGTGACAAGTTGATCCCACCAACTGAGGACATAATCATAGAATTCAGTTGCGACTACTTTGAATTTGTTGGCGTCGATATAGAATTGAAAATTGAACACCAAATTGTTATTTTTATCCCACTCCAGATATACTCCCGGGTCATTCATCCAATGAAAAGGGGGAGTCTTCAACTTCAGTCCATTGAAATGGTCTTGAGGTGGTAGTCTCACTTCTTCGTCACACCTATATCTTTTATGGTTGTTGTGAGCAGAACCGGCGCTTTGATAGAACTGATAAGACGCCTCATTCCTTATAGATCCTTACCGTTCACAGCTTTCCCTTGCGTGTGACTGGTTCTCTTCTTTGGGCTGCTTGTGCTAAGGTAGGGACAAGCTGTTTTATCTCATATCTCAAGGCATTCATCTTGTCATTCATCATGAACTCCAATCTAGTTGTGATAGCTTCAACCATCACCTGGGTGTTTCGGTCTTGACTGTTTCATCCTCGTATTCAGACATCCTTCCTAATAAGAAAACACAAAACGGCTAATCAAGAGTTCTTTTGCAAGAATTAAACGTAAATTTAAACATGAATTCAGATCTAAACAATTTTAAACAAACCGATTTCAAACAAACAAAAACTTATAATAGTAAACGAAATTGAAAGAAAGAAAAAGGATAAGAAAACTCAGCTTGTTTGTGTAGCTTTAATGTCATTTGATGAGATATTGGTAAAGGTTTAAACCCAAAATCAGCACAAACAAATGAAAGGTCAGATTAGATAAGCCTTGCTCACGAATAAGGGGTGTGGAGGATGTGGTCACACATAGGTTGCGAAAGAGCAATTGAGTCACCGGGCTTGAAATATTTAGGATATAACACACCTAAATACTACAAGAATTATTTGTCATATATTACACCAACAAAGGAAGTGATCAAAAACTAAAAGACATTTTGATTAAAAATTTGATGCATTACAAGAAGAAATCGCTAAGTATTTATAGAAAAAAAATAGACAAGACTTGCATACTAATAACAATTTACAAGAGGATGCAAAAACATGCAGCAAACCGAGTAATAATGCATTAAAAGCTAAATCTCAACTAACAACTACTCTTTTGATGGCTGAAAGAAAAGGGCCGGACCTGGAGTCAACAAATGTACCAATGAAAGTGGACCGATGACCTCATTAAAAATCCAACTTTGGTAAACCCAGGGAGACAAACCCATAGTTAGGAAAAAAGAACACACATTGAACCATTTACCCAATTATCGAGCTCCAAAGGCTTGGATGAAAACGTTTGTGGTCGTCATTGGTTCTAGTCGGGACATGTTCCAAACGGTCTTGAGGTAACCTATTATTTCCATAAGTCGTCTGATTTGGGCGCTGGTCATGGGACTAACTTCAAATGTCCATTCCATTCTTAAGTCGTCCTTTTTGTCCGCATAATCATCCCAGTCGTGCATCTCGTCATGCTGTCCATGTCGTTCGTATAATTGTCTGTGCAGTGTGCATCTAGAATGACTGTACAATTGTCTGTATGTCCGTCTTGTTTGCCAGTCTAGACCATGTTCATATTAACATTACTATTTTTTGTATTGTTATATTACTATTTTGATGAACTCCGTCTTTTTGAGTTTGACCATATTAGCCAATTTTAATATTTTCTCACATATATATTTTATTCGCTACAATTTTTTATGATTATATAATTAATTATGACATTATTTTCTAACTATGATGATATACTTGACATAAACTAATCATCATACCTTATTAGAGTCTTGAAATTTATAGGTCTTTTAAATAATATTTTTTCTTTCTTCATCAACATTGAAATGAATATTTTCATTATATCTGCTATTGCATTCAGGTTTCAATCTTCATATTAAAAATTTGTTATTTTCTGTAATTTAATTTTCTTTAGATCTCCAATTGAAATTTATTCCAATATTTATGTATATGAATCATTACGAATCTTTTATTACTTTTCAAAGAAATATTTATTGGAATCCTTTAGTTGAATCCGCAGTGTGACAGATGTTTCACAAAATGTGATGCGACAAAGCTGATTGACATGATTAGACGAGTTGAAAAGAGGTAAACAATCATATTGGATGTTCAATGATTACTACAATGATCTGGTTGACTACTGGAGAACAAATAAAGCTAAAGAGAAAAGAAAAAAGCTTCTAAAAGTCAAATGTCTGATCAAAATCGAGTTGCCCCTCGTTCGTATGCTAGAGTGGCAGATATATGATAGGCAAATTTCGTTTTCTTTCATCATCATGTTTTTGTGTTTAATCTTTTTAATATAATTTTTAATGTTGTTATTTTCTATAAAAAAAAATAAAGATGCATTATACATTTGCGAATGAAAGGACAAGATTCATCAGTGAGGGATTCAAGAAGATTATAAGTAATCATATATTTTTGAAAATGATATCTCAACAATAGAAAAACTAACTCCAAAATAAATAAAATATATTTAAAGGTAATATCTTATGTGTTTTACTTTTCTTTATTAATTCTCAATAATTCATTAGAAAATAATAATATGTTTACACTTAGTTGACTTAACAAAAAGTCGTGTCGGTTTATAAGCTTTTCTAAGTGAACTTTTAATTAATGGTGGATTGTCAGCCATAATCAAAATCGAAGTGCAATCGATTTCAGAATTTTCCTTACGATATTTAAAACAATCATTTATAATATTGACGAACTTTCTAATATGAGAATAACTAAGAACATATTTTTTTTCATTAGCCATGATGATTGATAAAATCTTGATGATTGTTTCTTATTCTTCTTCCCTTTCTCAATGTGATCTCTTTCCGATGAAACAGAGAGTCTAATCTCTATTTTTTATGTGTTCTTTTCCATTTATTTTTTTTTCTGTTAACAATATTCCACAGCATGTAAAATTTCATCCCCCTTATATTTATAAGAGACCCATGTGAGGAAGGGAAGGATTGTGTTTTATTAAACACACCTCTTCTTTAATTAACAAATAAAACATACTTTATATATATATATTTATTAAATTAAACCATAATATATAAATGTATATGAACATTGATCAAGGACTTTAGTGGGCTAGATAAGAGGTTTTGACATCAAACTTATTCCAGCATCTTTCCTGGTGATTAGGTCCATCACCGTATCTCGTTATATACTATAACAATTAATTGTTCATTAAACTTAAAAGTATAATAGTTGGACCGTTAATACTTTGGTCACACTTACGAGAAATAGTCTTACATTCTCTCACTTGGTTGTTGTATTAAGTTAATAGTTCAATATTCTTTAATGCACGCTTTTTATTAAGTTTAATAATTTTTTAAAGTACCATAAATCAGAATTGATCGAATGAAGCGGTCTCCTATCTTTTTTTGCGATAGGTTCCCTTCAATCACCACAACCTATCACAACTTTACTACTTTTTTAATATTTGAGATGTTATTTTTTATTCTAAAATTTATTTATGTTAAAATTAACTACATTCTCAACTCATATGTTATCCAAACATTAAATGTACATACCATTATGACAACATATTTGGTTTACAAAAAACATATAAAAACTTTATTGAATTCAAATTAACTTGAGTAAGCATCTTTACAATAGCATAATTTTAATACATCAAGGTCTTTTCTATTATACAATCCTCTCTACTTGGCCAACGAATATACTATGAGGGAGTCCTTTGGTTAACGGATCTGCTACCATCATGTCTGTTCTTATATGCTCAAATGCTACTTTGCGTTTCAACACTTCTTATTTTACAGACAAGTATTTTATCTCCATATGATTAGCACATTTCGAATACTTTAATTTTTTGAGAAGAAGACTGCTGCAGAATTTTCACAGTAAATTCTCAGTGACTTGACAATACTGTCAATAATCTCAAGTCATGAAACAAAGTTCCACAGCCACAATGCTTGAAAAGTGACCTCAAAGCAAGCCCCAAATTCTGCTTTTATGGTAGAAGTAGCAATGACGGACTGCTTTCCACTCTTCCATGATACTGCTCCCTTAGCTAATAGGAACAGATAGCCAAACATCGATTTTCTGCTATCGACACACTCGCTAAAGTCTGAATATGAGTATATCATTACTTAACTATTATTGGAACTCTTGTACGTAAGCATAAACTTTTTGGTGCCTTGCAAGTACCTGAGAACTTCTTTGCAGTCTTCCAGTGGTCCATTCCAGGATTATTTTGATATCGACCCGAGAAACCAACATTAAAATTGATGTCTGGTCGAGTACATGTTTGAATATAATTAAACTTCCAACCACCGACATATAAGGGATCATTTCCATCTGTTTCCCCTATAATTCATTCTTTAGACATTGAACTTTATTAAACATGTCTCCTTTGGAGCTTTCCTTAACTTACAATTATCCATCTCATATCTCTGCAAGACTTTATCTATATATCATTTCTGAGATAAACACAATAATCCTTGTTATCTATCCCGAGTTATCTCTTTCCCTATCACATAGGATGCCACACCCATATCCTTCATTTCAAAAGAGATATTTATTTACGTCACTTAATATACCCATGTCATTTGCAGCAGCCAATATATCGTCAACATATAATACAAGAATGATAAACTTGCTCCCACTGACTTTCATATATATACATCGATCAACAATGATTTTATGAAACTGTATGAGAAAATGGTATCACTGAACTTTAAACCCATTGTTGGGAGGCTTGTTTCAATCCATATGTTGACTTCCTCAGCTTACACACAAAATTTTCTTTTTCAGTAACCACAAAGCTTTCAGACTGGTATATATAAACTTTTTCCTCAAGCTCTCCATTATGAAATGTCTTTTTAACATCCATTTGGTGAAGCTATAAATCATAATAAGCTACCATAACAATTATAAAGAAATCCTTCTTTGAAACTGAAGATAAGGTTTTTGTATAGTCAATGCCGTCTTTATGAGTAAACCCTTTAGCAACAAGGCAAACCTTGTACCTTTCAATGTTACATTTAAAGTCTTGTTTGATAGTAAAGATTCATTTACACCCAACGGTTTTAAAACCATCAGGCAACTCTACAAGATCCACACTTTGTTTAGATTCATAGAAGAAATTTCTTCTTGTGAAGCATTATACCACTTTTCAAAATTTTCGCTTTCCATGGCTTCTCTGAATATTTTTGGTTATTCATCAAGACTAATGTCACATTCATTTCAACATCGTAAACAACATAGTCATCTGTAATGGCGGATCTTCTTTCCCTAATTGATCGCCTCCATGGTTCTTGTGGCACGATATTCTATTCTTGAATGACGATAGATTCATTTTTGGTTTTCGAACTTCGTGGGATCGTATATTCCTCATTTTGTTATTCTATTTCGTGTTTGGCTGTACACCAACAATAAGAGCAAGAACTTGGGTTGGAACTACAGGTTCTACTCAAATTTCTTTTATGTTCACTCTCCTATATTTTGAACTGCCACTAGTTTCATTATTTTCAATGAACCTAGCATTACTTATATCGATAATTCTCGTACTATGACTAGAACAATAGAACACAAACCCCTTAGACTTTTCTGGATAACCAATAAAAAATTCAATGACTGTCTTAGTGTCTAATTTCTTTTCATGTAGATTTCGTAGTTTTACTTCTGCTGGACATCCCCATACACTTAAGTGTCTTAAACTTGGTTCCTTCCTTCAAATAGTTCAAATAGCGTTATTTATAACGATTTACTTGGAACCTGGTTTACTATATATGTCGTAGTCTTTAATGTGTATATCCACATTGATATTGGTAGTTTGCAATTACTAAACATGCTCTTAACCATTTTCATTAATATACAGTTACACCTTTCAGTTACACCATTCTGCGAAGGTGTTCCCGACATTGTATATTGTGCACAAATGCCTTTACTTTACATCAATTTTACAAATTTACCTAGACACTGTCCACCTCCGGTGAATCTACCATTAAATTCTCCACCTCTATTCGATCTCACTATTTTTACTTTCTTTTCAAATTGTCTTTCCACTTCATTGATGAACACTTTTAAAACATCCACCAACTGAGTCTTTTCATGCAACAAATAAGTATAACCATACTGTGAGTAATCATCAAAAAAATTGTGATGAAATATTTCTCACCGCTCAAAGATGGAGCATCAAATGAGCCACATATATCTGTGTATTAACTCTAAAAGTTCACTCCTTCTTGTGGGTTGTTTCTTTGTGATGTGTTTAGTTTACTTTCCTTTTATGCATTCAAAACACACATATAGGTCACATAAATCTAATTGAGGTAATAAATCTTTCTTCATTAATCTCACAATTCTTTCTGGGGATATCTGATCTAGCTTTTTATGCAACAAAAGTGCTGAATTTCATTAAATGTACTAGGTTTAATACATTGATACTCAACATTGAATAAGGATGTAGAAAATTTTTTATCAAGATTTAACTTATAAAGCAAATCACATAATGTACAATTAGTATATAAGTATCCATTACGGTACAATGAAAACACACCTTACCAATCTTAAAGTTAAATCCTACATCATCCAACCTGCTTATATAAACAAGATTTGTAGCACATTCATGTACAAAAAGACAATTTTCAAGATCAACAAATTAACCAGTGTAGAAAATCAATATGTACCTCCCAATGCCTATAATTTGTGCCTTCATCATGTTTCCCATGAACAAATACATTTTATTTTCTTTTAAAGGCTGGATCGAACTGAATTAATGTTCAATATTCCCTCTGGTTTTAATTAATTGTCGTTTTACATTTTTTTCAATTATCTGCCGTTCTCACTTTTCAATACAATTATGGTAAAAAATTTCAAAATAACCTCATTTAATATAATACAATTTATAAAAAATAAAGGATCACAATTAATGATACCAACATCAAATCAATCATACCAAGAGTCATTATACCAATAATCATTTTCTCTAGTCAACACAATCATTAACTAATTAAGAATATATATTTCGTTAGTGTTAAAGTTAAAGAGCAAAAATGGCTAAACCACTAAAGATAGAAGAAACTCAAAACTTAAATGATAAGCAAACTCATGATGTTAATGTCAAAGTGGTGCATAATGATCTCAAAAAAGTCTTTTACGAAGAAGAAGAACTTCATATGAGCAAATAGATTATTGATGCCAATCCGAAAATATTGCATGATTTCGATCTCAACAAACGCTACTACAACGAATGAGAACTTCATTCTTATAAAGACATTCAAGATATGATACTGGATATGCTAAAAATTTACTGTCCAAAAGCTTTTTAGATTTGAAATCCATTATAAGGTGATTTAAGATTGCAATGATTAAATGCAGTACAATCTGTGAATTCTCATACACCATCAATACCATAATGGCCCAACGATAATACAAGATAAATTCAAATTAACAAATTTATAGACTTCAGAAGATTAAGAACTTGGAGTTGTTCATCAGATCAATTTTTCCCTTGTCATCTCTTGTCATTTGGAAATTCAAAATACATAACTAAATCTCCTTTAGTATTCTAGCAATTGAAGCACCCTGAAACATTAGCAAGAATGAAATTTATATAAAATTCATGAATGGTTACATTGTAAAGAAAAATTCAATACAAATATGTGTTTTTGGAAATCTGAAACCAGGGATAAAATTAGAAACTATTTGTGTTTCACAAATTGTTAGTGTGTTTTGGATATTGTTTAATGTGAATAAGAAGAAGCAGACGACGGTTTGTTGTTGCCGTCGGGAAATCTTGTTCGTATACAAAAACTTGAAAAGATTGAGAATAAAATTCAAGAGGGTCATTATCCAAACCAAACATTGACACAAACAAGACCACATAGCTATCACCATGACCTGAAGAGCTTTCACTCCTCATTTCTTCTCCATCTTCAAATTAAGCTTATATTCCTAGGCACTTCTACAAAATTCATTTTGGAACAAACATATAAATGAATTCCCTTGTTTTATTTGTCTTAGGCATGGATGTCTTAATGTTGTCCGCAATAGATATCTTAAGTACGTTCAGGCACAACCGATTAGAGACCTCTCAATTCTCATAACGAGACTTTTACAATTCTGAGCTCCCATCTGTAATGGTTGCCAGCTCCTCATCTGCGAGTATAGCTTGGTCTAGGGAAATTACACAAAAAGAGAACCTAATCTGTTCAGACCACTCTTCATAGTTGATCACGTTGAATTTTACAGCCGAGTTTGTTGAAGAAATAAACTTGAAGAAACTGCAGTATTTTTAAAAAAGTGTACTATTAGTTCTTTGATACATAAATAAATTCATCAACAATAAATAATATAAACACTTTCATTGTATGTATTTAAACAACTTATGGATAATACTTTAAACACATACACTCAAATTGATGCTTGTGTAGATTTTTCCTTAATAATGAATCAATCCATAACTATCAGCTGATAGCAATGTTACATGTCGATATACACACCATCTATCGTAGTATCAAGAGCTTTCACTCCTCATTTCTTCTCCATGTTCAAATTAAGCTTATATTCCTAGACACTTCTACAAGATTCATTTTGGAACAAACATATAAATGAATTCTCTTGTTTTATTTTTCTTAGGCATGAATGTCTTAATGTTTTCCGTCATCGACATCTTAAGTAAGTTCATGCAAAACCAATTAAAGCGCTCTCAATTCTCATAACGAGACTTTTACAATTCTGAGCTCTCATATGTAATGGTTACTGGCTCCTCATATAGCTTGGTCTAGAGGAAATTAAACAAAAGAGAACCTACTCTGTTCAGACCACTCTTCATAGTTGATCACATTGAATTTTACAACCGAGTTTGTTGAAGCGAATGAACTTGATGAAACTGCAGTATTTTTTTTAAAAAGTTACTATTAGTGCTTTGAGACTTTAATAAATTCATCAACAATAAATAAATTAAACACTTTCATTGTATGTATTTAAATAACTTATGGACAAGACTTTAAACACATACATTCAAATTGATGCTTGTTTAGATTATTCCTTAATAATTAATCAATCCATAACTATCAGCTGATAGCAATGTTACATGTGGATATACACACCATCAATCATAGTATTGTTTAGATTATTCCTTAATAATTAATCAATCCATAACTATCAGCTGATAGCAATGTTACATGTGGATATACACACCATCAATCATAGTATGGGTGATTCATACTTTGAATGTTATTTAATACATCCAATGATTCACTTGTGGGTGATCTCCTAAGATGTATTAAGTAAGCTATTGATCAATCAAAATGTCATTTAACGTTATTTAATTATAATCAATTATAAATCTTTACTTTATTGTCAAATTAAATATAACTAGATCACATTAATGATTAATATTTTTTATTAATAGTCTTTTAAATTTTTATTATATATGTATTGATATTTCATAATAAATTAGTATAATTACTTTACGTCTTACAACATAAACATTTTTCTTTCTAATTTTGTATAGTTACTGTTCATCATCAATTAGAGACAAAACTGATTACTGTTACACTGTTCATCCACATACTGTTCACCGCAACACTACTCATCACGGTTATTCATCATGAAAAACTATTCATCGCAGTTACTATTCATCACCACACTATTCATCGTGGTTACTACCTATCGCGAAATTTTTTTATTAATGTTCATCGTCAATTGGAGATAAATTTTTCACCGCGATACTTTTCATCCACGTTTCTGTTCAACGTGATACTATTCATCGTAATTACTATTTATTGTGAAAACCTTTTTTATTATTATTCATCGTCAATTAGAGGTGGACTGTTCACTGTGATACTGTTAATCCACGTTACTATTCATTATAATACTATTCATCGCAGTTACTATTTATCATGATATGATTCATTGCGATACTATTCATCATAATTACTAATCATCAATATGCTTTAAATTGTAGCAAATGTTTCTCTGATGGAGTTATACTTTAATGATTACATACATGTAATCGATCTCATAATCTTCCATAGAACATTTGAAATAATCATTCTTAATATTGATGAATTGATGAGCCAGCCATTTCACCGGTCATTCCACCTGGACCTCTTACACGGTCCAAGAGGAAAGCCTTAGGAGACAAGCTCAGCATGCTCCTGGAGAGTAGGACCGGAGAGGACCCCGAGCTGACCATGCCAACCAGCCTGCGTCCAGGTGGTCCGTCCTAGCCGACCAGTACCCACACGTCCGACCTGACCAGCTCGTCCCACGCGTCCACAACCAGTCCAAGCCCTGAACCGTTCCAGCTAGACAAGGAACCATGGAGGTTCCTTCTAGAAGAATCTTCCTCCTCCGGTGTCTTTACCATTACCATTCGGTAGAGACACCAAAAGTCGTGCTAGAAAACTGTACTATTTTTCCTATCTTCGGTTTTATCCCACTGGGTTTTCCAAAGAAGGTTTAATGAGGCAATACTCTTAGTGCGCAAGGCGGTGAAGACTTGTTCACAATTCCATTTCATTCACAAGTCATCCTGCGAATTCTGAGCCTAAGTGTTATTGGGCTTTCTATCTTATTTCTATTCTTTTTAGACTAAGTGTTTATCTGGGTTTAAGTCATGTTGACTATTTAGGGCTCATTCTCTATTTAATTGCCAATAAGTGAACTACATGTTGTTTTAATTCTTGTAAGGTTAAACGCCTTGTATTTTAGACTTAGTTGTAACAAGACATTATATAAGCCTTTTATCTACACTTTAATGAAATAACAAGCATTTTGACAAAACCTAAAGACTAGTCTCTAAACCCTAAAGAGCCGCCAAGCTAGCATCCCCTTGCTGCAGCCGTGTTCTTCAACCCTTTGGTTGAAGTTCTTGGAGTAATACAAGCCCCTTTCACAGCTTGTGTGGTCTCTTCGATCCACCCTTCGCTTCCATCGATTTCTGTCCAGCAATCTGAGCTTCTCGGTGAAAGACAGCCTACCCTTGGTTCTTAAATCATCTGGTAACAGAGCTTAAAGATCCTGATCATCAGGTTGATTCTATCCTTTTGTTTTTGGCAATTTTTTATTGTTTTGTGCAACAGTTTTTGGCTTTTGATTATGTTTCTTTTTCTTTCCCCTGAGGTTCTCGGTAAGAAGGAGAGGAGTCAAGTCACATACCACAAACATCCTACAAAAAAAAAAATCAGGTTCTATCATTCCTTGTTCTTGTTATTCATAATTCAAAAAAAAAATAGAAGAAATTTGTTTGTTATTGTTTGTTTGCTGTTCAAATTTTTTTTTCTTTAAGACAAAAAAAATATTGTTTAGGTTGTTTAAAAGCAATCTAGGATCCTTAGAAACTCACCTAGAACACTTTCATCACCAACTTGATTCCATAAGGAGTTGTGTGTGTGCTTGCTTGTTGCTTAGGTTTCTTTGGGTTCGAGTTCTAGTTAGTTTTTGTGCTAGTGTGGCTAGTTAGTTTTTCCCATCGTCCGCGTGTGTTGTATCCGTAGCATCCTAGGTCACGTCTTGTCCCGCTCCACAGCTACCATCCCGCGTTTAGGTTAGCCGTGTGTCCCTAGCCTGTACCGCGTTTAGGTCTGTCCTTGCCTGAGTCAAGTCTAGGTAAGGCAAGCTCGCGTCTAGTTCCTTACCACGTTTGTTTGCTAGTATTAGCCTTGCGTTAGGCTTAGTTAGCAGCCCACCGTTCGCTAGTCCTAGTACTGTAGCCCAAGACCAGCCCTAGTTCGCGTCCCACCTCATTATACCTAAAAACCGTCCCACGTCCAGCTAGAATAGCCTGCCCCGTACCGCGTCTTGTCGAGCCTTCCCCCTAGCGTCCCGCGTAGCCGCACCCTGCCTGCGTGTAGCTTAGGTTTTCCGCGAGCATAGTCTTCTTCCCTTGGCGGCTAGGTTTGGCTAGGTTAGTTTAGTGTCTAGGTTCTTAGTTCTTAGTTTTTAGGAAGTTTTCCATAGCATTTAGGTAGCAAATTAGATAGTTTCCATAAATTTTCTAGGCTAGAAATTAGTTTAGGAAGCTTTCTAGATTGTCTTAGGTAGTTTTCCAATTTTTATTAGACATTAAATTAATTTTCTTTTTTTATAGGAAATTTCCATTTAGGAATTAGGAAATAATTAGATTTTCTCTTATTTAGTATAGTTTTCATTTTTTTTAGATTAGGCAATTAATTTAGGATCTTTCCATTTAGATAGTTTCTTTTTAGTTTTATGCCATATTTTTTTGGATATTTTCCATTATTAGATTTTCTTTTCTAGATTTAGGATATTTTCCTTTTTTGATTGTTTCCTTTTTGTGTTTAGCTAGTTTTCTCTTTATTTTATAAATAAAAATAAAAATTAAATCTGCGCAAATTTTCTTTTTAAGGAAAATTATCAAATCTTACAAGTTTCCTTTCTGGAAAACTTTCCATTTTGTTTAAAAAAATTTCATTTTCTCAGAAAAGAATGTCAGGGAATGATGAGTCCACGTCTGGACAGCCCAGTCAAGTTATGATGCAGCTGTTGCAAACTTTGACTGCCCAGATATCGACCGTAACAACTCGCCTCGAGAGATTGGAGCAGCCTGCGCCTGCACCTGCCGCACCACCCTATCACCACGATCGATCACCCATGGGTCGACATCAATACTACGACGAGCCTATGCCACCACCTCGTCCACCAGTACATTATCCAGAGGTTAAGATGAACCCACCTCCCTTTTCGGGAAAACTTGATCCTGAAGAGTACTTAGACTGGGAGAGACGAATGGAACTTCTCTTCGAGTACTACAACTACGACGATCCCCGCAAAGTCGCCCTAGCAACGGCGCAATTCACTGACCATGCACTGGCATGGTGGGATCGAGAAGTCACCGCTCGTAGGAGAGCTCGGATGGGTCCTTTGACCTAATGGGTCAAACTCACCCAGATCATGAGAAGACGCTACGTCCCGCCCCACTTCCACCGCGAGCTTCAGCGACGATTCCGACGTCTTACACAAGGAAGCAAGACGGTGTCCAAATACTTCGATGAATTCGAGCTTCTACGCAACCGACTCGATGTAGACAAGTCCGAGGAGAGTCTCATGTCCCAGTTCATCGACGGCTTGCACGAGTCCATTGTGAGAAAGATAGAATTGCAGCCATATCACGACCTAGGCGAGTTGTTCCACCTCGCAGTCCAGATCGAGAAGTACCATAAGCGTAAACTTTTCGCACCTTCTCGACCCAAGAACACGTGGAACGCTGGTTCCAAACCATTCGAGAGGACAGCTCAGCCCATTGACCCACGCCTTAAGGGCAAAGCCGTGGGCAGTAGCTCAGCCCCCAGACCAGCTCCATCCGCCCCATAACCGTCCAGTACCACGATCCCGACCCAGCCTCAGCGGAGCAGCGAGATCGTATGCTTCAAATGTAAAGACAGAGGACACATGTCCCGGGAATGTCTTACTCAACGGAAAATGGTACTCATTGCTTCCGGAGACTACGAATCTGAAGACGAACAAGAGGAGCCAGCATTTCCGACACACCATCAGTCCGACGAGGATATTGAGTATGCCGACTCCGGAGAAATGCTCATGATCCGACGCGTTCTCAGCTTGAGATTTGAGCCAGAAGAAGAAGAGCAGCGAGAGAACATTTTTCACTCTAAATGCACAATACTTGGTAAAGTGTGCTCGTTAATTATCGACGGAGGGTCCTGCACCAACGCCGCCAGTAAATACATGGTGGTGAAACTGGGATTGCCTGTGATCAAGCATCCCAAATCCTACAACCTCCGATGGCTGAACAACAAGATGGATTTGTATATCTCAGACCAAGTTAAGGTCTCTTTCAGCATCGGCATATACTAGGACCAGGTCACGTGCGATGTCGTCTCGATGTCAGCTGGACATCTTCTGCTCGGACGACCTTGGCAATTTGACCGAGAGACTATGCATAACGTACAAAAAATTTTTTATTCTTTCGTCCACGACAAGCGTAGATACAACCTCGCACCAATCTCTGCACACGCTGTTCAAGAGATGCAATCAAAGATGGCGAAAGATCAACACGCCCGAAAGGAGAACTTCTTAATAAATGTGGCAGACATGCGGAAAGCCACTTGCACCCAGGGCACTCAGGTTGTATTAATGCTATACAGAGAGAGCCTGCACACGACTAGCACCGAGTCATCATTGCCTGCCGAGATCCGCGCCCTGCTAGACAAGTATGCCGACGTCTTTATGGAAGAAATCCCAGCCGGCCTCCCACCTATCCGAGGGATCGAGCACCACATCGACTTTGTTCCCGGAGCTCAATTACCCAACTGCCTTGCATACAGAGTAAACCACTAGGAGGATAAAGAGTTAGAACGACAAGTCCAGGACCTCATGACTCAAGGCTACGTTCGAGAAAGCCTTAGTCCCTGTGTCGTCTCGGTTCTTCTAGTACCAAAGAAGGACGGGAGCTGGAGGATGTGCGTCGACTGTCGCGCCATCAACAACATTACGATCAAGTACCGGCACCCTATTCCGCGCCTGGACGACATGCTAGACGAGCTCAGCGGAGCCGCAGTCTTCTCCAAGATTGACCTGAAAAGTGGATATCATCAAGTAAGGATGCGCGAAGGAGACGAATGGAAGACTGCATTCAAGACCAAGCACGGTCTTTATGAGTGGCTAGTGATGCCATTCGGCCTGTCAAACGCTTCCAATACTTTCATGCGCCTTATGAACGAGGTCCTTCGTCCGTTCATTGGCAAGTTCGTAGTGGTCTACTTCGACGATATTCTTTTCTATAGCACGACCTACTCAGACCATCTGGAGCACCTAGAGGCCGTGATTACCACCCTGCAGAGAGAGCAGTTGTACGCAAATCTCAAGAAATGTACATTCTGCACCGACTAAGTCGTTTTTCTTGGTTTCGTCGTAAGTTCCCAGGGACTTCGGATGGACGACGAGAAGATTAAAGCCATACAGGATTGGCCCACACCGACGACTGCCAGCCAGGTCTGCAGTTTCCATGGACTCGCCAGCTTCTACTGACGGTTCGTCCGAGATTTCAGCACGATAGCTGGTTCGTTAACCTAGACGATCAAAGAAAATTGAAATGTAACTATTAAAATATTGCAAAGAAAATATTCAATCTAACAAATTAAGATTAAAAATATATATTATTGCAATTATGTAACAAAATATTAATTACTACGTATTTTACTTCGTTCATTGTCACGAATTATTTGGAACGAGTAAATATTACAAAATAATTACTGTAAATTTATAACAGTATTACTACATATTTTACGTAGCAAAGATTAGTGATAATTTGAAGTTGTAAGCGGACGTCGTAATTATTACCACAAATTTGGAGTAATATTTTTGTTACATTAGTACGACATATATCTTAAGAAATTAATGTGTTGCAAATTTGCAACGGTATATAGTATGATTTTTACATTGCAATGATTTGCAGCTATTTAAAGTTGCAAATATATTTCGTAATTATACTACAACTTTTTATATATAAATGACATTGCATTAATACGACAAATATAATAAAAAAGGAATTCATTGTAAATTTAGTAATGTATATGCAAGATGCAAACAGAAACGATAGAAAATTTGTGGCAATTTTATTGAAAATGATATGTTTGCAACAAAATCTTGGCATATTGCGACAATTTGTTTTGTTGCAATATGACTTTTCTTTGTAGTGTTTGTCCAAAAAGCTTTTCGGTTTTTTTTTTTGTTTTTTAGAAAAATTAGGTTTTTTAATTATTTCTATTTATAAATATTGAAAATTTTAGTTTCTGCTACAAAAATTAGTTTTAAAATAAGAAATTATTTTTTGCTAATTTACATTAAATGTCTTGTATAAATAAATATTTTGCAGTAATTATCTAAAACGTTATTTAAATCATTCATTTTGAGTCTTAAAAGAGGACTGAAGAATAGCATATTCACCTTCTTCATTGTAAGTTACAAATGATTAGTTTAAATTGGTATATTAAATTGTATATATTCACAACATATAAATAAAATATTTTAATTTTAAAAAGGTTTTTCATGAGCTAACTCATGACCCATTAGAGTTTATATATATATATATATTTATATATATCCTAAAATTTGTTATTCGTTTACCAACAAAAAAAAATTATCGTACAAAAAACTGGTTTAAATTGAAAAGTAAAACATAACTACAATCGTAATTGGCTGTTCACCATCAAATATAACTTTGATGGTATTGTGCACAATATAAACCTAGCTTGGTAGCAAAAGGTTTTCCTCAATAAGAAGGGATTGATTTCAACGAAATTATTTCTCTTGTTGTCAAACTCACCAGTGTGAAGCTAATGTTGGATTTAGCTACTTCCAGAAGGATGGAAATTCACTCAGGTGGTTGCCTCCAACGCATTTCTCCACATTTCTTCACATTAAGTATGTCCTCTCCATAAGAGCTTATCTCAAACAAGCTTATCGACCATAGAATTATATTTTCACTAATGTCATTCTTAAAGTAGGATACATTCAATACGAGTCACATGCAAGTCTTTTTGTCAAAGCCACTAAAACTGCTTTCATTGCCGTAATAGAATATGTGGATGATATTGTTGGAAATTTTATTTCAAATTCAAATTTTATGGTCATCATATTCAATGCAATTATATTAGCTATTTAGTGGACTAATTTATTCCATGAAATTGAAAAAAATAATTAATTATTTAGTGGACTAATTTAGTCCATGAAACTGAATATAATTAAATTATATATTGACTAAACAAATGGAATATTAATAGTATTAAATATGGGTTATGGAATTCCTAATATTTGACTATAAATAGAGACACATTGTTAAGGTCCCCAACACACTAAATCAAAGAGTTTTCTACTTACCTATAAAGAGAGAAAACATAAAAGGTCCCTTAGAGTCATAAAGAAGATTTAGTTGAGGAAGATCTCAAACCTCTCGGTTCTAATCTTTTGATTAGTAATCGCCACCATCATTCCGCAAAATTATGGATTCGTGTATTATTCATATACTATTGTGTTAATCTTTAATAATCAAGTAAGATTTGATTTTGGGAAATATATGAAACATTATAAAATTGTTCTTCATGATATTGATTTATTTATTTATTTTTCCAACAAATGAAATTGTTTATTTATTTTTCCAACAAGTGGTATCAGAGCAATAATCTTTTATTTGATTATTAAGATTTTCACATATCATGTTTAAAAATATATTACATGATTTGATATTTTATATATCTTAATTTTATTTGAGATTATCATCGTATTTTGAAAAATTTCTTCATTTGAGCAATATATGATATATGATATATATAATACTAAGGATTTATATAATATATATATCTAAACATTCATGTAATGAATATATGATATAATGAATATATATATAGGAATTATGTGTATATATATATGGTTTTATTTGACATATACATATAATTTGATTTCAAGTGTTAATTATTTATCCAAAATTTACTCTTCCCAAAAGAATGTAAGTTTTGGCCAAATAATTATACACTTTAAATAATAATAATATTAAAATAAAGGTATGATTATCATATATTTAATCTTCTTATATTGTTAAAATTATTTATGTGAACACTTACCATTCCAAAGAATGATAGTGTTTGACCAAATAATTATAAAGAGAGAAATGAAATATATGATGGTAATTAAAAAAAAAATATATATATATATATATATATATATATTTATGAGGATACTATTCATCCCAAAGGATGATAGTATTTTGCAAAATAAAATAAATATATGTTTGTTGATCATTATTTATGCAAAACATTACTCATCCCAAAGGAAGATAATGTTTTGGCAAAATAATATGTCAATTGTATAATTCATATTTATGCATTCATTAGTCATCTCAAAGGAAGATCATGTTTGGCCAAATAATATTAATAAATACATGATAATCTTAATGTTTAATTTTCATGTGAATAATAGTCGGTCCAAAGATGGACTATTGTTTGACTGATATTGATTATATGTATTATATCATTGCTTAGATAACAATTATAATGTCTTTACAATTCAGTTTCAGTTACTGCTGCTTCAAATTTATCTGCTCATGTTAATAACATTCCCATGTTAAACGGGACAAATTTCAAAATCTGGAAAGATACCGTGGAGATTTTCCTCGGTTGTATGGATTTGGATTGCACTTCGTGTGGAACGTCCCATTTATACTCCGGATAATCTCAATGAGATTAAAATTGAAAAATGGGATCGCTCTAATCGGATGTGTTTGATGATAATGAAACGTTCCATTCCGGAAGCGTTTCGGGTCTCAATTTATGAGACAGAAAATGCTAAAAATTTCCTTGAGGAAATTGAACAATACTTTGCCAAAAATGAAAAATCGGAAGCGAGCAACCTTTTGGCTAAGCTCGGTTCCCTAAAGTATAAAGGCAAAGGGAACATAAGGGAGTACATCAAAACTCAAGTCACTAAAGTTAGAGTTGTCTCAGGACTTACTCTTGCACTTGATTTTGATTTCTCTTCCATCACATTTTGGGCAATTCAAAGTGAGTTATAACACTCAAAAAGAAAAATGGTCTCTTAATGAGCTTATTTCTCACTGTGTGCAAGAGGAAGAGAGGCAATTGCGAGATAACACAGAAAGTGCTCACTTAGCTACTTCTCAAAAATGGCACAAGAAAAGAGCTAAGGATGTTAATGACACTTCTTCTTCGCATAAGAAACAAAAGATGCAGGATAAGGTCTTTGTATCTACTTGCTACTTCTGCAAGAAGACGGGACACGTAAAGAAAGAGTGTCCCAAGTATGTCATATGGCGGGAAAAGAAGGGTATGCTTCTGACTTTTGTTTGTTCTGAAGTTAATTAAGCTATTGTTCCTATACACACATGGTGGATAGATTCTGGTGCTACTACTCACATAATTATGTCTATGCAGGGTTGCCTGTGGAGCCGACCACCAAATAAGGATGAAAATTTCATCTATGTGGGCAATGGAAATAAAGTTGTGGTGGAGGCTATCGGAACTTTTAGGTTACAATTAAAGACCGGAAATTTTTTATATTTGGTTGAGACTTTTGTAGTACCGTCTTTTAGACGAAATTTAATTTCTATTTCTGCTTTGGACAAATCAGGATTTTCTTGTTCTTTTGGAAATTATAAATTTAATCTCTACCATAATTCCAAATTATTTGGTTCTGGTTTTTTAATTGATAACTTATATATGCTCGATATAGTTAGTTCGCAAAATGAAATATTGCAAACTAACACCCAAGGTAAAAAACAAAAATTAAGTGAGAACTCAGCCACCTTGTGGCACAAGCGATTAGGACATATCTCTAAACAGAGAATTCAGAGGCTTGTGTCGGATGAAATTCTTGAGCACTTGGATTTGACAAACTTTGAAGTTTGTATCGAGTGTATAAAGGGTAAAAGAACAAACATTAAGAAAGTAGGTGCCAACAGAGCTACAAATGTCTTAGAACTTATACACACTGATATTTGTGGTCCATTCCCTACTGCATCTAGGAATGGACAACAATATTTCATTATGTTCATAGACGATTATTCTCGATATGGCTACCTATATTTGATACATGAGAAGTATCAATCCTTGGACGTGTTCAAATCTTTTAAAGCTGAAGTAGAACTTCAACTTGGAAAGAAAATAAAAGCTGTCAAATCTGACCGTGGTGGTGAATACTACGGTCGGTATGATGGATCAGGAGAACAACGTCCTGGACCTTTTGCCATATTCCTCAAAGAATGTGGAATCGTTCCGCAATACACTATGCCAGGAAAACCTAGTATGAATGGAGTTGCTGAACGACGTAATCGGACTCCTAAAGATATGGTAAGAAGTATGATAAGTCATTCTTCATTACCAAAGTCACTTTGGGGAGAAGCCTTAAAAACGGCTATTTACATCCTTAATAGAGTGCCAAGCAAAGCAGTCACAAAAACCCCTTATGAGCTATGGACAGGACAAAAACCTAGCTTAAGGCATTTGCACATTTGGGGTTGTCCAGCTGAGGCTAAAATTTATAAACCTCATGAATCAAAGCTGGAATCAAGAACAGTAAGCTGTTTTTTTGTTGGTTACTCTGAATGCTCTCGAGGTTACAAGTTTTACAATCCCACATCAAGAACTTTTTTCGAGACGGGAAATGCGAGATTTCTTGAGGATGTTGAATTTTGGGAGGAAGGAAACATAAAGAATATTATTTTCGAACAAGAACCTGATAATGATAATGAACAGATTTCTTTCCCTATCATTGGTAATGAAGAGGTTCCTCAAGATACTTCGGAATTAAACAATAATGATATTCTTCCTTTAAATAATCAAATTCAACAACCCCAAGAACTGTCATTAAGGAGATCCACAAGGAAGAAAAGAAATGCGATTCCGGATGATTATATCGTATTTCTTCAAGAACATAAGGAAAACATTGGCTTGATTGAAGATGATCCAATCAACTTTTCTCAAGTTATGCAAAGTTCAAACTCTCAAAAATGGATTGATGCCTCGATAGAAGAGATAAAGTCAATGAAAGATAATGACGTTTGGTATATCGTCAAATTGCCTGAAGGTGTGAAACCGATTGGTTGTAAATGGATATTTAAAACCAAACGAGATTCAAAGGGCAATATTGAGAGATATAAAGCTCGTCTAGTTGCTAAAGGCTTTACTGAAAAGGAAGGCATAGATTATAAAGAGACTTTTTCTCCAGTATCTTCAAAAGACTCTTTTAGAACCATAATGGCACTCGTGGCTCAATTTGACTTGGAGTTACACCAGATGGATGTCAAGACAGTGTTTCTCAATGGTGATATTGACGAAACGATTTACATGACTCAACCAGAAAACTTTTTGTCAGGAGATCCAAAGTCTATGGTTTGTAAATTAAAGAAATCCATCTATGGTCTAAAACAAGCATCACGTCAATGATATTACAAATTTCACCAAGTCATTTGCTCATTCGGTTTTGTAGCCAATGTCGTTGGTGATTGTGTATACCAAAAGTTTAGTGGAGGTAATTACATCTTCTTGGTATTATATGTCGATGACATTCTACTCGCTAGTAGTAATACAGGACTTCTGCAGGAAACAAAATTCATTTTAACAAAGAAATTTGAAATGAAAGATCTTGGTGATGCCTCTTTTATATTAGGTATTGAGATACTAAGAGATCGCTCTCGAGGTATTCTTCAATTATCACAAAGGAGATACATCGATACAGTTTTGAGTAGATTTGGCATGAAAGATAGTAAACCAGGAGATGCACCTGTGTCTAAAGGAGACAAATTGAGTCTCAGTCAATGCCCAAAGAATGATTTTGAAAGAAAAGAAATACAAAAGATTCCTTATGCGTCGGCAGTGGGAAGTCTAATGTATATTCAAGTATGTACTCGTCCCGATATAGCATTTATAGTGGGAGTGTTGGGCAGATATTTAAGCAATCCGGGCTTACAACACTGGAAGGCCGCTAAACGTGTAATGCGTTATTTAAATGGCACAAAGGATTACATGCTCACTTATCGGAGATCAGATAAATTGGAGGTCATCGGGTACTCTGACTCTGATATTGCTGGATGCCAAGATAGCAAGCGATCTACTTCTGGTTACATTTTTATGTTGGCTGGAGGAGCTATCTCATGGAAGTCCGTAAAACAGACTATTATAGCTCCTTCAACTATGGCTGCAGAATATATCGCTTGTTATGAGGCTACCAATCATGGTATATGGCTTCGAAATTTTGTCATAGGTCTTCGGGTGATAGATGGTGTGGACAGACCATTAAAAAATTATTGTGACAACAATTCAGCCGTTCTTTACTCCAACAACAATAAGGGATCGACTAAATCAAAATTCATCGACATCAAATATTTGGTTGTTAAGGAGAGAGTTCAAGAAAAACAAATTTCTATAGAATATATTGGGACAAAGGATATGCTAGCGGACACATTAACCAAAGGATTAATACCTACTGTCTTTAAGGAACATGTTGCTCATCTGGGTATTATTTCTTATAGAACTTTGGTTTAGTGGGAGTTTTGTATATGTTCTATATATATAATTAAATTATTTAATTCTGCAGAATAAATAAAGGGTATTCTTATTTTTGAACTCAAATAATAGCAATATTCATCTGGCATAAATATATGACCTCATCAAGATTCAAGTAGGACCAATGAAGAGACTTGTATAATGATATTTGACATGTCATTTTGTTCATGTTGATCTATGTTATTGCATATACTTATATGGTGATCATGGTAGTTTGATTATGATATTTAAATGATCAAAAACCGCGTTGGTTCCATTATTTGTAAATGTGATGGACAAGATTGTTTAAAGAATAAATTCATTAGAAATAACATACGGATGCGCGCTTAAAGTATTACGATATAATTGTCTAAAGATGAATATGATGTCCAAGTGGGAGATTGTTGGAAATTTTATTTCAAATTCAAATTTTATGATCATCATATTCAATGCAATTATATTAGCTATTTAGTGGACTAATTTATTCCATGAAACTGAAAAAAATAATTAATTATTTAGTGGACTAATTTAGTCCATGAAATTGAAAATAATTAAATTATATATTGACTAAACAAATGGAATATTAATAGTATTAAATATGGGAGTTATGGGATTCCTAATTTTTGACTATAAATAGAGACACATGGCTAAGGTCCCTAACATACTAAATTAAAGAGTTTTCTACTTACCCATAAAGAGAGAAAACATAAAAGATCCCTTAGAGGCATAAAGAAGATTTAGTTGAGGAAGATCTCAAACCTCTCGGTTCTAATCTTTTGATTAGTAATTGCCACCATCATTCAGCAAAATTATGGATTCAGATATTATTCATATACTATTGTGTTAATCTTTAATAATCAAGTAAAATTTGATTTTGGAAAATACATGAAAACATTATAAAATTGTTCTTCATGATATTGATTTATTTATTTATTTTTCATAAAATTGTTTATTTAATTTTCCAACAGATATTGCTATCGCCGGTAACAATTTTGCTGAATTAGATTTTCTTAATGCTGCCCTCTCTACATCATTCATCATTCTCCTCGTCTCCGAAGTTTCTCGTTCTTCAGCAGGTATATTTCTTTGCTAGCGGAAATATAACTACGATTTATTAGAAGAAGCTGGTTTTATTGCTTGCAAACACAACCGTTTTTCAATAAATCCATACGTTCACTTGAGAAAGGATATTTGTATTCTTTTGCCTTGACATTTATTTTAAATTTTTTTGTGCATCTAATTTTTACTGTATTTAGTGGACTATTAATCTGACTTGTTCAAGTGTTACATCAAAGATAGACCAAACATTAATTATTTTTATTTATTTATTACTTTTTTACCACTCTTGTTGATTCAGGTCATTTTTAGTAGGTATCCCCCATTTACTGTAGCCTTTTCTTTTTCTCAAACATTCTTCCTTTTCATTATGTATAGATGTTCGGGTATCCGTTCGTATTCAGTTTGGGTAATTCATTTTTTGGTTTTTCGGATTTAGAATAGGAACCGTTCGGATATTTTTTATATTCAAATCGGATTCGGTTCGGTTCCACCCGGGTTCGGATCGGTTTGGGTATCCATTATATATTTTTAAAACTAAAAACTAATTAAATTTAAATAAAGTTGGTTAAAATTTGACAATTATAACTTAAAACTTTTAGATATTTCAGTTTTTTTTAGTGATATTAAAAATATTTTAATCTTAAAATAATTAATAACTTTAGATTTATAATTATAATTTTGGGTATTTTAATTATTATAAATCTAAATATAATTAACATATTTAAAAAATATAATTGTATTTTGAATATTTCGGATACCCATTTGGTTTTTGGTTCGGTTCAGATTCAGGTTCAGTTATTTGGATATAAGAATTTAGGATCCGTTCGGGTATTTTATCGAACTAATTTCGATTCGATACTACTTTTCGGTTGGGTTCGGGTTTTCGGATTCGAATATTTTGCCCAACCCTATTTTTCATTGTCAAATATGAAAATATGTCTGAAAACATCGGAAAGAAACAACAACATAGGTTTCTAGTCCCTGGACTTAGAGAAACTTGGTACAAAGGTATCATTAGAGTTTAGAGCTTGGTTTTTCTTTGGGGTCACAAAATAAAATTGTGGGATTCACAAGGAAAAATATCATTTCCCTTTACAGAAAAACGTGAAAATCAAAAAGAAAGAAAAAAATCATTTATAGAAATAATTTTATGGCAAAAAATAGGTATGTTGGATGGTAGAAAAACTCATCGTTCAATCTGTTAGGTCTTTCATGGACAGAGACATGGCGAGAAACCAGTCTCAGTTCCCACAGGAATTTTGCAATGCTGCTATAGTCTTTGGACGTGGTTACGATCCCACTTATCTTCTTCCAAAATTCTTAGAAGATGAAAACTATTATCCACCGCCACCTCAATCAAATCTTGAAGAGAGATACCAACCTTGTTAGACCAAAATTATGAAATTATTATGAGTGCTACAAAAACGCTCGACACCCAAATAGAAAGGCTAAAATCCAATTTTTCTAACAAGGTACTATAAAGGTTCAATAGGAATCTGAATAACTACTACCGACAACTCAATGAAGATCATAGAAGATATGAGAAAGATATAATGTAAAACCAAATCGAAGCAAGAAAATTAGTCATGATAAGGCCAAACACATTTGATTCCCACTATATTTTAGAATAAATCATTTACCCTTAACTGTTTCAAGAACAATTGAAAAAATGTAAAACAGAGGAATCATTGATTGATCATACTGAAACGATTCAAATTCTTTGAAAATAATAATTAAAATAATATTTCTAAAATAATCCAAAATATTTTATAAAACAATAATCCAAAAATAATTTAATTTCAAAATATCCAATTAAAATCCGTCTTAAATAAATAATAAATAAATCCGAAAAATATTATTCAAAGATACAACAGCTTCATTGACTTCAACGCTACTCGAGCAACGGCAGGCTCACCTGAAAAATTGTGGAGGGGATGAGTAATTGGATTACCCAGTGAAAAATGAGTCTAAGGACTCAGGAATCCACCATGACAACTTATAACAATAATCTAAAGCAAATCCAAGGCTAAAACATGTAAACAATCATAGTGTCTAGAACACTCAAACATATGACCACTCAGTGTCACACACACAACCAGGGGACACGTTTTCATCCAGGGCACGCCTTACATGACAAACGGCCAGACGAATCTTCATGCAGGGCACGCCATACATAACAGAAACTCCTTCCCATCACAAACACAAGAAAACATGCACGTCCTTATTCATGGCATGCCATACATGACAAACGGTCATGTGATTTTCATGCAGGGCATGCCATACATAACAGACCATCATCACACCATATCTCAATCCCACATGATTCGAAAGTCTAGGTCTAAATGCCACAGCACCACTCTCGAACCAACCTATCGCGAGCTCCTAACGCTCGTATCTAACACAACACGTCAATACAACTTAGCATGCTCAAACAACAAATCATCACACAAGTTTTTTTAATTCTTTAATCTTATGGATTCTATGTGATACATGTATATATTTGTTTACATAATATATAATTTATACAATCACAAACAATAACGCGTCTATTATTAATTAGACCCGTTACATACATGTTTTAAAAAAAGACTCAAACCAACGGTTATAAGAATGAGCTAATGGAAACACTCGACGAATTCCTCAGCTTAGCAACAGAAGAACAAACTTTCATTTTCTCGAAACTGCCAAAAAGGGAAAACTTCCTTAACTGGAAACCTGCCATAAATGGAAGTTCGAAATAAAGTGAAGACTACTGATATCAAAATGCTTAAAAACTAAAATACCTTCATAACTTTAGACAGCCATAACTTTTAAACCACAACAATTCACGAGAAACTGAAGGCATATTCGGAATCAGAACAGCATGAACTATCACATACCAGAAAACTACGCAGATCGGAGGTGTTTTTATTTTCCAACGAACCTTCAGGTGGCGATTGACGGCGTGTACGGTGACCAAATCTGGAGCGTCCGGTGTGTTTGGATTCGTCTCGGAGAGATCTACAGTGACGACGGTGGGGACTGTAGCGGCGGCGACAAATCCGAAATTTGGCAGAGCTTTGCTGTGAATTGAGTGTGTGAGGCAGAAGGGGTTTTGCCTCTACTTTTATAGACTTTGGAAAGAAGAGATGCCCTAGGGTTAGGCAATTGGGCCTCAATTTTGAACGGGCTTTGGACTGGGATGTTACAATTCTTCCCCACTACAGGAAAATTCATCCCCGAATTTAAACCCAAGTCTTTTCCCTCTTCATCACACCCAACAAACAACTGCGAATAATCCTCCCGCATAAAATGCTCAGGTTCCCAAGTCTCTTCACTAATCCCATCTCTTTCCCAGCGGACTAAAACTTTCCACACATTTTCCCCCTGATCTTCTTTTTCATAACGCTGCAAGATCTCTTGCGGTAAACTCGGGGCTATCAGTTCCCGATTCAAATCCATCGGTGGCTGTGATAAAATCAACTCAGGTTCTCGAACTACTTTTCGGAGAACGGAAACATGGAACACATCGTGGAAATCAGCTAACTATGACGGGAGTTTAAGCTTGTAAGCAACTTCCCCAATCCTTTCTGTGATAACATATGGTCTCATGAATCTCGGCTTAAGCTTCTTCAGCTTCCTGTAGCTGTCAGCTCCTCTAAGTGTTCTCTTCTTCAAATATACTGAGTCTCCCACTGCGAAAACCAAATCCTTCCTTCTTTTATCAGTATAATTCTTCTGACGATCATGAGCTTCTTTAAGTCTACTACGCAACAACTCAACTTGTTTCTCTGTCTCTCGAACCAGATCTGGATCCAATTCTCGTTGTTCTCCAACTTCAGTCCAACAAAGCGGAGATTGACAAGCTCTACCGTACAAGGCCTCATAAGGTGCCATCTTAATACTCGCATGATAACTGTTATTATAGGAAAACCCTGCTAGAGGCAAAAACTTTCCCCAACTATCACCCCAATCAAGAACACAAGCCTGAAGCAAATCCTCAACAGTCCTAGTGGTTCGCTCTGACTGCCCATCTGTCTGAGGATTGTTCGATGTACTGAGATACAGCTTAGTACCCAGAGCTTTCTGAAAAGTCTGCCAGAAAACCAAGGTGAACTTTGGATCACGATCTGATACAATGCTCACTGGAACACCATGTAGTCTAACAATCTCATCCAGATAAATTTGAACCAAAACCTCAGTCTTAATCATCTTCTTAATCGACTTGGTGAGTTTATCCACTACTATCTAAATAGCATCATTATTGCTTGTTTTTCTTGGAAGTTCGGTCACAAAATCCATAGTTACTATATCCCACTTCCATTCTGGTAATGGTAAATCTTGAAATAACCCACTCGGAACTTATCGCTCAGTTTTAACCAACTGACAGTTCTGACATTGAGATACCCAAGTTGCAATCTCCCCATTCATGCCTTCCCAATGGTAATAACGCTTCAAATCAGCATACATCTTGTTGCTGCCTGGATGTATAGAAAAACAAAACTGATGAGCATGACTTAGAATCTCTCTCCGCAATGCCTCAACTGGAGGAACACTGTAATGCCCCGTTCCGTAGGACGACCGTACGGAACAGCCGCGGTCGAGAACGGGCAGTTGTGTTAGGACGTGTGGTCGATCCGAGAGATGTGTGGTCGTTCATCCGCAGAAAATTCAGGTTAGAAATGATGTGGCGATGATGTGGCATGGCATGATGATGGGGATTTCCACTTAGTCCTTTTTAGTCATTTTAATTTTTTTTAAGTAAGTAAAATTTTGGTTTAAGTGGGACAGGTGTAGAGATTTAAGGCTGTTAATTTGTTTAGTGGGACAGCTGTCTGGTTTTAGTGGATTTAAGTTAATTAGTGGGGCAGGTGTCATGATTTAGTGAAATTAAGAGATTAAGTGGGACAGGTGTCAAGTTAAACCCATGCACTTTCACCTTATAAATACCCACCCTTGTTACCATAATTCTGTTTAGAAATCTTAAGTTTAAAAGCTGTATACTAAGAGAGTTAGAGAGGGAGATAGGCGCCTGGTGAGAGGCTGTGCAACCGTGAGGAGAGGAGGCCATCCGCGAGTGTTCTCAGGCCTGTCCGAGTGTTTAGGCTGTTCATCCGTGTTCTGTGAGTTGGTCTTTTATTTTCTTTTAAAGCAAGACAGTTGATCCGAGTTCGGTTAGGACGTTTGGGATTGTTTGCATGATGCTTTGCTGTGCATTAATAATTTCTATTTTAATGTTGTGTTGTGATTTAGTGGATTGCATGCATGTTGAATTACAGTTGAATTTTGCGGTTATGTTTCATGATCAGTTGCATGCATGATAAATTATGATTAAGTTGTTGCGCTAGGTCCAAGGATGCCATTAGTAGAACCTTAGGTTGGTTTAGGTCTTATTTGATTGGCTGTACATGTTCTTGTTTGATTGTTGTGCAGTTGGTCAAATAATAGACCTAGACTGGACCGAGGGCGATACGAAGTGGTGTCTGGTTTAGGAAGTCGTTTGTGGTTATGTTGTGTTGGTCTATTCGAGAAGAGGTGACTCGAATATGACATGTCTTGTTAGTCGTGGTGTTGTTGTCCATGCGAGAAACGGTGACTCGTATGTGACTTGAGTTATGGGTTTAAGTTGTGGGAATTGTGACTTAGCTATTCCGTGTGCATGCGAGGGATGGCTTGCCACCATCCTGTGAGCGACTTGCCAGGCTAAAGCCCATCTTCGTAGGTGCCTTATAGCATGTAGCGACTAAGGACCTGACCGGGGCAGTGAGTACCGTCCATCTTCGTAGGTGCCTTGTAGCATGTGTGGCTAAGGACCTGACCGGGACGGGAAGGAATAGGCTAAGGTCACGGCGCGCATGGGTAGTTTAGAGTCAAGATTGGTTAAGCCGTCTGTTGAGTTATAGTACATTGGTTTTAAACGTGATTGATCTTGTTTGAGTCACTTGCATTATTGCGGGATGGGTTAGATAGCATTTTTCGACCAGCTCACTCAGCATTAGCTGACCGAACTCGTTCTTGCAGATAAAGGCAAGGTTGTGGAAGGAGGGCGGAACAGTCCAGTGTAGATTTGAAGACCCCTTAGTAGAAAGTATGTTTCTTTTGGACTTGTGTAAATTTCATAGGAAGTATGACGCTTTCGCTAAGTATTGTAATCGGGTTTTGTAAGAACCTTTAGAAGTATGTTTAATATATAAAATGGAGGTTTTCCGTATATCTTATTAAAGTCTTAGTTAAATTTTAAGTTCTGAATACCTAAGTCCCGGCCGGGCTAACCTCAACAAGGATATCCGTTCTTGGTCACGGAACCTTGAATGAGATGGAGTTGATTTAATCGGGGTTCGGATCGTGTCTGTTCGGGCTTTCGGACTATATTCGGAAGAACGGTCGGACAGGATTCGGGCCTATCGTAACACCTTCGGTCTAGTAGGATCGGGGGCGTTACAAGGTGATATCAGAGCGTGTTACGATTTATAGGGACTTAACGGTTTTTGTAAAGAAAAGGTTTTTAGGAAGGGGTTTAGGAAACTGGCTGTCCGCCTATCCAGAACGAGTTCGTAACAAGTGTACTGTTTTGCAGATGCCACCGAGTAGGGATCTGAGGGGTAACCGTGGTTCGTATCAAGGGTCTGAAGCTGAAGAGTCAGTGGGGCATATACCTGGTGAAGAAGAGTTTGATGCACAGAATGGGCAAGGGCCGGAAGCAGACTCACTTGAACTGAGAGAGAGCAGCGCAGAGTCTAGAAACCAGGAACGTGGTAATCAACCCCATATGATGGAACAGCTGTGTAACCGTTTGATAGAAGGATTGGAGCGATTACGACAACCTCTATCAAATACCCCAAGTTACTTGGAAATTGTTACTGCCATGCGGAACCTGGGAACGGAAAAGTACAATGGAGGAACAGATCCATTTAAGGCGGATTCGTGGTTGAGGCGTCTAGAAAGTAACTTTAGCGCCACAAGATGCCCAGAAACATTCAAGAAGGATGTGGCCGTTTACTACCTAGACCAAGACGCGGCCAACTGGTGGGAGACCCGAGAACGACGACTTGAATATTTCCAAGCGCCAGATGAAGCATGGGTTCAATTTCGCACCGAGTTTTTGAAGAAATACTTTCCCGCGGAGGCACGGGACCGTCTAGAAACCCAATACGCACAGCTGACTCAGGGCGAGAGAAAAGTTCGTGACTACGAGGCAGAATTCACTAGGCTTCGACGTTTTGCCAGATACGGGACTCACGACGAAGAAGCTACAATGCGGAAATTTCTCCATGGACTGCGTCCCGATCTATTCTGCAGACTTAGGACCGTAACGTGTCCGGATCTATCAACCCTGATCGAGATGGCCGTTAATATGGAGGAAGCTTTGATGGGTGAACGGAGATATTATGAAAGCATCGCTCAGAGGCAGGAAAGACCGAGGAGAGTAGAACAAGGACGAAGAGGGCGCTACGACCGACCTACCACTGGTAATACTAGACCAGTCCCAACTTGCTATCGATGCGGGCGGAGTGGTCATACTTCGAGTACTTGTGGGATTCCGACCATGAGACCACAAAACACTACGTGTTGGAATTGTGGAGAGATAGGACATTACTCTGCACAGTGTCCTAAAAGACAGAACTTCCGGAGACCACCACCACCAGCAATCCAAGCAGGGCCGAAGCGTTTGGCTATCGGACCACCACCGACTCAACAACAACAACAAGCAGGAAGGGTGTACGCGATTGATACGAACCAGGCTGGCCCTTCACGACCCTCTCCCCTGATAGCAGGTACGTTGGGCTAAATTCTGGGTAGTTGATCTCTTGAATGTGTGTTTAGGTTTAGGGTTTGGGTGGTTGAGCTCATGCTAATGGCACTCGGGTCGGGCTCGAGTTTTGAGAGATCGATCGTGCATGTTCTTGTTTGATTGTTGCACGGTTGGTCAATTTTAACTTGGGCTTAGACCAGGATGACATGGCAGAGTTAAAGATTGATCGTGCATGTTCTTGTTTGATTGTTGCACGGTCAATCGAACCACCTTTGCCATAAGCCTAAAAATTGTTTAATTGTTAATGGATTGATGTTGCATTAGTAGATGAATGAATGAGTTATGATTGAATAGGAACCCTGCGAGTAGGTGGTAGCTTGGCCTTTGTTTTGTTCGACTCAGGCGCTACTCATAGTTTTGTCTCGCCTGAGGTAGTGCGGACCTTTGAGGGAACCTTTACCATAGTAGGAATAGATGTCCCTATTAGGACCCCAGGAACCCAAACCTTGAAAGCTGAAAATAAGATCTTAGATGTCCCCGTTAAGATCGACGAAGTGGAATTCCCAGCAGACCTACTGGTGACAGCATTGGATCGACACGAGGTAATTTTGGGGATGGACTGGTTGTCGCGTTACCAGGCTCAGTTAGATTGCGGTAAAGGAAAAATGCATCTCAGAAGGGAAGGAGGTGTGAGAATTCAGTTTCGGGGATTTGAGCCTAGTGCCAAGGCAATGTTCTTGTCGGCCTTGCGAATGGAACAAGAGTTGCAAGAAGGAGAAGCGTATCTCGTAACCTTGATGGTAAGCGACGAGGGAGTAACCCAGGAACCAGAGTTATCGGACATCCCAGTGGTCAGGGAGTTCGAGGATGTTTTCAAATCATTAGAAGGTGTGCCGCCACCACGGCCCAACCCGTTTATGATCACGCTGGAACCCGGAGCGACTCCCATTGCTAAAGCACCGTACCGGATGGCACCAGCAGAGATGGCCGAATTAAAGAAGCAACTGGAAGATTTGATAGAAAAAGGATTTATCAGACCAAGTTCATCGTCATGGGGCGCACCAGTCTTGTTTGTCAAGAAGAAAGACGGGAGTATGAGGTTATGTATTGATTATCGGGGAATCAACAACATAACCATTAAGGACAAGTACCCTCTGCCAAGGATTGATGAATTATTAGACCAACTTCAAGGAGCCAAGGTATTTTCAAAGATCGATCTAGCCTCAGGATACCACCAGATACCTATCTCAGAAGCAGACATTCCGAAAACAGCTTTCCGCACACGGTATGGGCAATATGAATTCGTGGTGATGCCGTTTGGATTGACAAACGCCCCAGCTGCATTCATGCGACTCATGAATGAGGTCTTCCGAGAGTATCTAGATAACTTTGTCATCATTTTCATTGATGACATACTTATCTATTCCAAGAACGCGGAAGAACACGAGCAGCATCTACGATTAGTGTTGGGACGACTACGGGAACAACGATTGTTTGCCAAGTTCAGCAAGTGTAAGTTCTGGAGGAAAGAAATAGGATTCTTAGGTCATCGCGTATCGGAACATGGAGTATCTGTAGACCCGGAGAAGATCGCGGTGATTAAAGAATGGCCACAACCAACTAATGCCTCGGAAATCAGAAGTTTCTTGGGCTTAGCTGGGTATTACAGGAAATTTGTCAAAAATTTCTCCTCCAAAGCCAAACCTCTAACCAGGCTGACTGGCAAGGGAGTTCAGTTCCAGTGGACTACGGAAACCGCCAAGGCGTTCGAGCAGTTAAAGGAAGCCTTGACGACTGCACCCATATTAGTATTACCTGAACCAAACCAACCATACTCCATCTACACCGATGCATCCCGGGTAGGGCTTGGTTGTGTACTAATTCAGAATGGTAAGGTTATAGCATATGCATCAAGGCAGCTTCGGAAGCACGAGGAGAATTATCCGACGCATGATTTGGAGTTGGCGGCAGTGGTGTTTGCTCTTAAGATATGGAGGTCATATTTGTATGGAGGAACGGTGCAAGTCTTTACGGATCACCAAAGTTTGAAGTATCTGTTCACGCAGCCGGATCTAAACCTACGACAAAGACGGTGGATGGAATTCATAGCGGATTATGATCTGAAGATTCAGTACCACCCTGGAAAAGCTAATGTAGTGGCTGATGCTCTGAGTAGGCGACAAGCTGATAAGAATGTTTCGAAAGATGTTGAGGCCTTGTCCAGTGCGTTAAAAATGGTTCGCCTTGCAGTATTAGAAGGGGAAACCAGCCAACCCCTTGGAATTCAAGCCGTTAATCAGGCAAGCCTAATCCACCGCATCAGAGAAGCTCAAGAGGAGGACGTGGATTTGAAAAAGATCTTAGAGGAGATAAAGGCAAGTGATGAGAGGAATGATAAAGGGTACCATTTAGCAGAAGATGGGACTTTGCTGATGAATGAGAGGATTGCAGTACCGAAACAAGAAGAGTTAAAGAAGGAAATATTGAGAACTGCACATCAGTCTCTGCTAAGCATACATCCAGGAAGCACTAAGATGTACCGAGACATCAGACGATACTATCACTGGCCAGGAATGAAAAAGGCAGTAGCAAAATGGGTTGCTCAATGCCAAGTATGTCAGCAAGTCAAGGTTGAGCACCAAGTGCCGGGAGGACTATTACAGAGTTTACCAATCCCAGAGTGGAAATGGGAGGCAGTGGCGATGGACTTCATCACCGGCTTACCTATCGCACCAGGCCGAGGTAATGATACCATCTGGGTCATCATGGATCGTCTAACCAAGTCAGCGCACTTTCTTCCAGTCAGGCTGAATGATCGTTTTGAGACACTAGCTCGGTTATATCTGAAGGAGATTGTGAAGTTACATGGTGTACCCGCAAACATCGTGTCAGATAGAGATCCAAGATTCACGGCACGGTTCTGGAGAGCCTTTCAGGATGCCTTGGGCACAGAATTACACATAAGTACGGCATTCCACCCTGAGACGGATGGACAGACTGAGAGGACCATCCGAACGATCGAGGACATGCTCCGGATGTGCATCCTTGATTGGGCTGGGACATGGGAACAGCATCTTCCGTTGGTTGAGTTCTCATACAACAACAGCTACCATTCAAGCATCGGGATGTCACCATACGAGGCTTTATATGGACGCCCGTGTCGCACGCCTATGTGTTGGGTGGAAGTAGGAGAAAGAAGAATGTTCGGTCAGGAGATTGTAGACGAGACCACGGAAAAGATCCGAACAGTTAAGCAGAACATGAAGAAAGCTCAAGATCGGCAAAAGAAATACGCAGATCAGCATCGAAGGGATTTGACATATTCAGTTGGCGATTGGGTCTACTTGAAGGTAGAAGCACAGAAAGGAAATGATCGGTTTGGGAAAGTTGGAAAGCTAGCTACACGGTTTATAGGACCATACCGAATCGTTGGAAGAATTGGAGAGGTAGCTTATCGGCTAGATCTACCCACAGACATGGCATTACACCCGGTCTTTCACATTTCAATGCTGCGGAAACATGTCAGAGATCCAACTGAGATAGAGCCGCAAAGAATCGAGGAGCTACGGCCAAACCTCACATATACGGAAGGTCCAATCAGAGTAGGAGAGAGACGGATCAAGAAGTTGAAGAACCGTGAGATTTCCCAAGTCCAGGTTTTCTGGGGAAAGCAACACCGTATAATTACCACTTGGGAAGATGAAGACCGCTTTCGGGAAAGATATCCTGAGCTATTCACTTCTGGTACGGAAGGTTGATGTAAGAATTCGGGGACGAATTCCCATAAGGAGGGGAGAATGTAATGCCCCGTTCCGTAGGACGACCGTACGGAACAGCCGCGGTCGAGAACGGGCAGTTGTGTTAGGACGTGTGGTCGATCCGAGAGATGTGTGGTCGTTCATCCGCAGAAAATTCAGGTTAGAAATGATGTGGCGATGATGTGGCATGGCATGATGATGGGGATTTCCACTTAGTCCTTTTTAGTCATTTTAATTTTTTTTAAGTAAGTAAAATTTTGGTTTAAGTGGGACAGGTGTAGAGATTTAAGGCTGTTAATTTGTTTAGTGGGACAGCTGTCTGGTTTTAGTGGATTTAAGTTAATTAGTGGGGCAGGTGTCATGATTTAGTGAAATTAAGAGATTAAATGGGACAGGTGTCAAGTTAAACCCATGCACTTTCACCTTATAAATACCCACCCTTGTTACCATAATTCTGTTTAGAAATCTTAAGTTTAAAAGCTGTATACTAAGAGAGTTAGAGAGGGAGATAGGCGCCTGGTGAGAGGCTGTGCAACCGTGAGGAGAGGAGGCCATCCGCGAGTGTTCTCAGGCCTGTCCGAGTGTTTAGGCTGTTCATCCGTGTTCTGTGAGTTGGTCTTTTATTTTCTTTTAAAGCAAGACAGTTGATCCGAGTTCGGTTAGGACGTTTGGGATTGTTTGCATGATGCTTTGCTGTGCATTAATAATTTCTATTTTAATGTTGTGTTGTGATTTAGTGGATTGCATGCATGTTGAATTACAGTTGAATTTTGCGGTTATGTTTCATGATCAGTTGCATGCATGATAAATTATGATTAAGTTGTTGCGCTAGGTCCAAGGATGCCATTAGTAGAACCTTAGGTTGGTTTAGGTCTTATTTGATTGGCTGTACATGTTCTTGTTTGATTGTTGTGCAGTTGGTCAAATAATAGACCTAGACTGGACCGAGGGCGATACGAAGTGGTGTCTGGTTTAGGAAGTCGTTTGTGGTTATGTTGTGTTGGTCTATTCGAGAAGAGGTGACTCGAATATGACATGTCTTGTTAGTCGTGGTGTTGTTGTCCATGCGAGAAACGGTGACTCGTATGTGACTTGAGTTATGGGTTTAAGTTGTGGGAATTATGACTTAGCTATTCCGTGTGCATGCGAGGGATGGCTTGCCACCATCCTGTGAGCGACTTGCCAGGCTAAAGCCCATCTTCGTAGGTGCCTTATAGCATGTAGCGACTAAGGACCTGACCGGGGCAGTGAGTACCGTCCATCTTCGTAGGTGCCTTGTAGCATGTGTGGCTAAAGACCTGACCGGGACGGGAAGGAATAGGCTAAGGTCACGGCGCGCATGGGTAGTTTAGAGTCAAGATTGGTTAAGCCGTCTGTTGAGTTATAGTACATTGGTTTTAAACGTGATTGATCTTGTTTGAGTCACTTGCATTATTGCGGGATGGGTTAGATAGCATTTTTCGACCAGCTCACTCAGCATTAGCTGACCGAACTCGTTCTTGCAGATAAAGGCAAGGTTGTGGAAGGAGGGCGGAACAGTCCAGTGTAGATTTGAAGACCCCTTAGTAGAAAGTATGTTTCTTTTGGACTTGTGTAAATTTCATAGGAAGTATGACGCTTTCGCTAAGTATTGTAATCGGGTTTTGTAAGAACCTTTAGAAGTATGTTTAATATATAAAATGGAGGTTTTCCGTATATCTTATTAAAGTCTTAGTTAAATTTTAAGTTCTGAATACCTAAGTCCCGGCCGGGCTAACCTCAACAAGGATATCCGTTCTTGGTCACGGAACCTTGAATGAGATGGAGTTGATTTAATCGGGGTTCGGATCGTGTCTGTTCGGGCTTTCGGACTATATTCGGAAGAACGGTCGGACAGGATTCGGGCCTATCGTAACACCTTCGGTCTAGTAGGATCGGGGGCGTTACAAACACAAACCCGATTTTTGTACAAGATAGTACCATCAGATGCAGTGTGATACCCAATCACTACTTTTTCGATCATCCTCTTAAGTCCCAAATCACCTGATTGAGCATCTTGAATACTGTTAAGAAGATTAGCTCGCTCAAACACAACCTTATATTTGCCAAGGTATCAGCCAACTCTTGCACTTCCTTAGTGCCTGAAACATCTGCCCTTCGACGGTTTAGAGCATCTGCCACCTGATTAACCTTTCATGGGTGATAAGCAATGTCCAAGTCATAATCTGCCAGTAACTCAATCCAATGCCTCTGCCTTAAATTCAAGTTGCTCTGCGAGAAGATGTACTTCAAACTTTTATGATCCGTCAAGACCCGGACTTTCTCTCCATAAAGATAAGCTCCATATCTTAAGCGCAAATACCACTGCAGCTAACTCAAGATCATGCATCGGGTAATTAGCTTCATGACTTCGGAGCTGTCTGGAAGCATATGCTATTATAAGGCCCTCTTTCATCAACACACAACCAAGCCCCATCCTAGAAGCATCTGTATAGACATCATATGGAACACCCATTCGCGGTAGAACCAATACAGGAGTCTAAGTAAAACAATCTTTCAACTTCTAAAAACTCTGCTCACACTCTTCCGACTACTCGAACTTTACACCATTTCCTGTTAACGTGGTCATAGGCTTGGCGATACTAACAAAACCTTCGACAAATGTTCTGTAGTAACTCGCCAAACCAAGGAAACTACAGACCTCAGTAGGACTAACCGGTGTGGGCCATTCTGAAATTGCTACTATCTTCTGATTGTCAACTGCTACACCTGCCTCAGAAACAACATGACCCAGAAATCCAATCTTTCTTTGCCAGAAACTGCACCTGCTCAGCTTTGCAAACCAATGATGCTCACGTAACTTATCCAATACTAACTGTAGATGTTAAACATGCTCCTCTTCACTCTTGGAGTATATCAAAATCTTATCGATGAACACTATGACATACTTATCTAAATACTGCATGAAAACATCATTCATCAACTTCATAAACGTTGCAGGCGCATTCGTCAATCGAAATGGCAAGACTATAAACTCGTAATGCCCATAACGAGTATGAAAAGCTGTCTTTCAAATATCCTCCACTAGAACAGGTATCTGATGGTTACCTGAAGTCAAGTCAATCTTGGAAAACCAAGTAGCCCACTGCAACTGATATAACAACTCATCAATTCGAGGAAGAAGATATTTAGTCTTGATAGTCACCTTGTTCAAACCCCGATCATCGATGCACAATCTAAAACTGCCATCCTTTTTCTTGACGAACAAAACTGGTGCTCCCCAAGGCGAGCTACTGGGTCGAATAAACCCCTTATCTGTTAGATCCTCCAACTACTTCTTCAACTCCTCCATTTCCGCGGGAGCTAAACGATATGACGCTCTCGATATAGGAGTGGTATCAGGCTCCAACTCAATTGTGAACATGTCACTTCTAGGCGGTGGCGGTCCTTGCAAAGGCTAGAAAACATTTGCATAATGTGACGCTACTAGAATCGTGCTGAGTTTCAACTCCGATCCCTCCCCCAATATAGAGATAGTCGCCAAATAAGCTTCATTACCCTTAGCAAGTAAGTCCTATCCATGAATCATCGATATAAGCGGAATACTGATGCTAGCTCGAACACCTTGAAAGACCAACCTCCCACCATCTCTTGGAATTAGGACTCTAGTGCAATGACAATCCAATGACACCATATGCTTAGATAACCAATTCATCCCGATAATAACTTCATAATGGTTTAGCTTCATCTCGACCAACTCTCCAAGCAACTCAACTTCATTAATTACCACTGTAACATCGATGTAAAATATGGAGGTCTGCATAACTTATGTACCAGCCATCTGAACTCTTTTCACCTTAGGACAAATTCTAAAAGCAAAACAGAAGAATAATAAGCAAGTCGATGAGCTGTTCCCTTCGTTTTTCGAAAACCACTTAAAAACATTTCCTCAGGACTATCTATCCGGGTCAGCATCGGTTTGACAAACCTGGACTCTGATACCAAGTTAAAACGACCCAAATTCTTTGAAAGATTGTGGAGGGGACGAATAATTGGATTACCCAGTGAAAAATGAGTCTAAGAACTCATGAATCCACCAGAACAACTTAGAACAAAAATCTAAAGCAAGTCAAACGCTAAAACATGTAAACAATCATAATGTCCAGAACACTCAAACATATGACCACTCAGTGTCACACACACAAACCATAGGACACGTTTTCATGCAGGGCACGCCTTACATGACAAACGGCCAAACAAATCTTCATGCAGGGCATGCCATACATGACAAAAACTCATTCCCTTCACAAACACAAGAAAACATGCACGTCCTCATGCAGGACACGCCATACATGGCAAACGGTCATGTGAATCTTCATGCAGGGCATGCCATACATGACAGACCATCATCACACCATATCTCAATCCCACATGATTCGAAAGTCTGGGTCTAAATGCCACAGCACCACTCTCGAACCAACCTATCGCGAGCTCCTAACGCTCGTATCTAACACAACACGTCAATACAACTTAGCATGCTCAAACAACAAATCATCATACAAGTTTTTTTAATCCTTTAATCTTATGGATTCTGTGATACATGTATATATTTGTTTACATAATATATAGTTTATACAATCACAAACAATAACGCGTCTATTATTAATTAGACTCGTTACATACATGTTTTAAAAAAAATACTCAAACAAGAGATTAACAGTTATAAAAATGAGCTAATGGAATCACTCGACGAATTCCTCACCTTAGCAACAGAAGAACAAACTTTCATTTCTTGAAACTGCCAAAGAGGGAAAACTTCCTTAAATGGAAACCTGCCATAAATGGAAGTTCAAAATAAAGTGATGACTACTGATATCAGAATACTCAAAAACGATATCAGTAACCACTCGAGACCAAATTCCAGACTTTCAAACCACTACGATTCACCAGAAACTGAAGGCAGGTTCGGAATCAGAACAGCATGAACTATCACATACCGAAAAATTACGCAGATCATAGGCGTTTCAATTTTCCGGCGAACCTTCAGGCGGCGATGGACGGTGCGTCCTGTGACAAAACCTGGAGCGTCCGGTGTGTTTGGCTTCGTCTCGAAGAGATCTACAGTTTGATATGTAGATCGATAAAATCTGATACCGTATGAAGAAGTTATGATCGAATAACCAAATCTGGAAAAACTAGCCTTACGACTCCCGCGAGTAGCGGTGTTTCTGACGACGGTGGGGACTGTAGCGGCGGCTACGAATCCAAAATTTGGCAGAGCTTCACTGTGAATTGAGTGTGTGAAGCAGAAGGGGTTTGCCTCTTTTTTTATAGACTTTGGGAAGAAGAGATGCCCTAGGGTTAGGCAATTGAGCCTCAATTTTGAACGGGCCTTGGACTGGGATGTTACAATTCTCCCCCACTACAGGAAAATTCGTCCTCGAATTTAAACCCAAGTCGTTTCCCTCTTCAGCACACCCAACAAACAACTGCGAATAATCCTCCCGCATAAACTGCTCAGGTTCTTAAGTCTCTTCACTAATCCCATCTTTTTTCCAGCGGACTAAAAATTTTCACACATTTTTCCTCTGATCTACGTTTTCGTAACGCTGCAAGATCTCTCGCGGTAAACTCGGGGCTGTCAGATCCCGATTAGAATCCATCGGTGGCTGTGATAAAATCAACTCAAGTTCTCGAACTACTTTTCGGAGAACAGAAACATGGAACACATCGTGGAAATCAGCTAACTCTGACGGGAGTTTAAGCTTGTAAGCAACTTCCCCAATCCTTTATGTGATAATGGTGCGACCTGGAATGAGCAGGACTTCTTTGCAACATCAGAGGACCTGAATTCAATGGAAGAGGAGAGTGGAGAAGAGGAAGAAGTTCGGACCAGGCAGCCAAACACGAGACCTGACACGGGACTGCACACGAACCACGACACCAAACCCGGCAACAAACTGAGCTCTCGACCCAGCCTGGACCAAACCGACTACCCCGGCTTCAACCCACGATCATCCGCATTTCACGGCCCAAGGTCCGGACCGGGAAAAAGCTCTCGGCCCGGCACCGACCTAGCTCCTGACCTAGCCCCTGACCACGAAGGAACCGGCGCAGAACCAAAGGAACCGGCGCAGAACCAGGCATGGATCCCGGCGCAAAACACGGCCACAACCCCAAAACTGGTCCTGGCCTTTGACCTGACATGGACCGCTACCTGTCCGTGGATCACAGCTCTCGATCCGGCGAAAGATGCGGCGTGGAACAAGGCCCTGAGCTCGACTCTCGAGCCAACCTCGAACCAAACTCAGCCAAGAACCATACCCGGCCCAAGAACTTACAAGACAAGGAAGAGTTGGAACAAGACGAATTATGGCTTGGTCCAATGACAAGATCTAGAAGTGAAGTCCAAAGAGAAGCCCTACAAGCCTTAGTCAAAATCCCCCACCAAGGAGAAGAGGAGTCTGAGATTGAACCAATCCATTGGTTTAATTTACTGGTTTATAATTAGTCACTTAATTTAAACCAAATGATTAGGATAAATATTTTTTGGCATAAAATTAGAATGTAAATAGAATATATTCTTGTTAGCATGAAATTAGGAATAAATAATTAGGATATTATTCTGTAGGTATAATCTAGCTAGGAATATCTGCCTATAAAAAGGCTTCACCCCCTTCCCTTGTAAATCATCAAATTTTATAAAGAATTAAAAAAGCACTTTTTCTTCTTGCTTTCTCTGTTCAGCCTAAGAACATTGAATCCTCATTCACTTAAGAGTAGAGTAATCTGCTGTGAAATTCCATAGCTCTATACAGGGTGAACCTGTGCTAGTGGAATCAAATCCATCGTCATACACACCTAATTGGAGAGCTAGTAGCCTCCAATCCATCCTCTAACCAATCCGCTGCCAAGAGAAGTGCTAGTAGCCTTCTCCTTAACCAGATCACCTTCCTTCAAGACGATCCTTTGTTTTTAATACAACCAGAGCCGCACCAGATAACATATGGTCTCATGAGTCTCGGCTTAAGCTTCTTCAGCTTTCTGTAGCTGTCAGCTCCTCTAAGTGTTCTCATCTTCAAATATACTGAGTCTCCCACTGCGAAAACCAAATCTCGTTGTTCTCCAACTTAAGTCCAACAAAGCGGAGTTTGACAAGGTCTACTGTACAAAGCCATAAGGTGCCATCTTAATACTCGCATGGTAACTGTTATTATAGGAAAACTCTGCTAGAGGCAAAAACTTTCCCCAACTATCACCCCAATCAAGAACACCAGCCCGAAGCAAATCCTCAAGAGTCCTAATGGTTCGTTCTGACTGCCCATCTGTCTGAGGATGGTTCGTTGTACTGAGATGCAGCTTAGTACCCAGAGCTTTCTGAAAAGCCTGCCAGAAAATCGAAGTGAACTTTGGATCACGATCTGATACAATGCTCACTGGAACACCATGCAGTCTAACAATCTCATCCAGATAAATCTGAACCAAAACCTCGGTCATAATCGTCTTCTTGAAAGCTATAAAGTGTGACGACTTGGTGAGTTTATCCACTACTATCTAAATAACATCATTATTGCTTATTTTCCTTGGAAGTCCGGTCACAAAATCCATAGTTACTATATCTCATTTCCATTCTGGTAATGGTAAATCTTGAAGTAACCCACTCGGAACTTGTCGCTCAGCTTTAACCAACTGAGAGTTCTGACATTGAGATACCCAAGTTGCAATCTCCCCCTTCATGCCTTCCTAAAAACGCTTCAAATCAGCATACATCTTGTTTCTGCCTAGATGTATAGAAAAATGAAACTGATGAGCATGACTTAGAATCTCTCTCCGCAATGCCTCAACTGGAGGAACACAAACCCGGTTCTTGTACAAGATAATACTATCAGATGCAGTGTGATACCCAATCACTACTTTTTCGATCATCTTCTTAAGTCCCAAATCACTTGATTGAGCATCCTGAATCTTGTTAAAAAGATCAGCTCGCTCCCACATCGTCAATCCGGTCTGGTTATCCTCAATTGATGTCACACACAACCTCATACTTGCCAAGGTATCAGCCAACTCTTGCACTTCCTTAGTGTCTGAAATATCAGCCATTCGACGGCTTAGAGCATCTGCCACCTGATTAACCTTTCCTGGGTGATAAGCAATGTCCAAGTCGTAATCTGCCAATAAATCAATCCAACGCCTCTGCCTTAAATTCAAGTCGCTCTGCGAGAAGTTGTACTTCAAACTTTTATGATCTGTCAAGACCCGGACTTTCTCTCCATAGAGATAAGCTCTCCATATCTTAAGCGCAAAGACCACTGCAGCTAACTCAAGATCATGCATCGGGTAATTAGCTTCATGACTTCGGAGCTGTCTGGAAGAATATGCCATTACAAGGCCCACTTGCATCAACACACAACCAAGCCCCATCCTAGAAGCATCTGTATAGACATCATATGGAACACCCATTCGCGGTAGAACCAATACAGGAGTCTTAGTCAAACAATCTTTCAACTTCTGAAAACTCTGCTCACACTCTTCCAACCACTCGAACTTTACACCCTTTCCTGTTAACGTGGTCATAGGCTTGGTGATACCAGGAAAACCTTCGACAATTTTTCTGTAGTAACCCGCCAAACAAAGGAAATTGCGGACCTCAGTAGGACTAACCGGTGTAGGCCATTCTGAAATTGCTACTATCTTCTGATTGTCAACTGCTACGTCTGCCTCAGAAATAACATGACCCAGAAATCCAATCTTTATCTGCCAGAAACTGCACCTGCTCAGCTTTGCAAATAAATGGTGCTCACGCAACTTATCCAATACTAACCGAAGATGTCAAACATGCTCATCTTCACTCTTGGAGTATATCAAAATGTCATCGATGAACACATTTATCTAAATACTGCATGAAAACATCATTCATCAACTTCATAAACGTTGCAGGCGCATTCGTCAATCCAAATGGCATGACTACAAACTCGTAATGCCTGTAACGAGTATGAAAAGCTGTCTTTCGAATATCCTCCACTACAACAGGTATCTGATGGTTACCTGAAGTCAAGTCAATCTTGGAAAACCAAGTAGCCCCCTGCAACTGATATAACAACTCATCAATTCGAGGAAGAGGATATTTATTCTTGATAGTCACCTTGTTCAAACCCCGATAATTGATGCACAACCTAAAACTGCCATCCTTTTCCTTGACAAACAAAACTCGTGTTCCCCATGGCAAGCTACTAGGTCGAATAAACCCCTTATCTGTTAGATCCTCCAACAACTTCCTCAACTCCTCCATTTCTGCAGGAGCTAAACGATAAGGCGCTCTCGATATAGAAGTGGTATCAGGCTCCAGCTCAATGGTGAACGGCTCATTTCTAGGTGGTGGCGGTCCTTGCAAAGGCTGGAAAACATCTGCGTAATCTGACGCTACTAAAATCGTGCTGAGTTTTAACTACGATCCCTCCCCCAATATAGAGATAGTCGCCAGATAAGCTTCATTACCCTTAGCAAGTAAGTCCTATGCATGAATCATCGATATAAGCGGAATACTGATGCTAGCTCGAACACCTTGAAAGACCAACCTCCCACCATCTCTCGGAATTAGCACTCTAGTGCAATGACAATCCAATGACACCGTATGCTTAGATAACCAATCCATCCCGAGAATAACTTCATAATGGTTTAGCTTCATCTCGACCAACTCTCCAAGCAACTCAACTTCATTAATAACCACTGTAACATCGATGTAAAAGATCGAGGTCTGTATAACTTATGTATCAGCCATCTGAACTCTTTTCGCCTTAGGACAAATTCTAAAAGCAAAACGGAAGAATAAATAAGCAAGTTGATTCCCTTCATTTTTCAAAAACCACTTAAAAACATTTCCTCAGGACTATCTATTCGGGTCAGCATCGGTTTGACAAACCTGAGCTCTGATACCAAGTTGAAACGACCCAAATCTGTCTTAAATAAATAATAAATAAATCCGGAAAATATTATTCAAAGGTACAACAGCTTTATTGACTTCAACACTACTCGGGCACGACGACATGCTCACCTGAAAAATTATGGAGGGGATGAATAATTGGATTACCTAGTGAGAAATGAGTCTAAGGACTCATGAATCCACCAGAACAACTTATAACAATAATTTAAAGCAAGTCCAAGGCTAAAACAAGTAAACAATCATAGTGTCTAGAATACTCGAACATATGACCACTCAGTGTCACACACACAAACCAGGGGACACGTCTTCATGCAGGGCACGCCTTACATGACAAACGACCAGAAGAATCTTCATGCAGGGCACGCCATATATGACAGAAACTCCTTCCCTTCACAAACACAAGAAAACATGCATGTCCTCATGCAGGGCACGCCATACATGACTAACGGTCATGTGGATCTTCATGCAGGACACGCCATACATGACAGACCATCATCGCACCATATCTCAATCCCACATGATTTGAAAGTCTGTGTCTAACTGCGACAGCACCACTCTCAAACCAACCTATCGCGAGCTCCTAACGCTCGTATCTAATACAACACATCAATACAACTTAGCATGCTCAAACAACAAATCATCACACAAATTTTTTTAATCTTTTAATCCTATGGATTCTATGTGATACATATATATATATTTGTTTACGTAATATATAGTTTATACAATCACAAACAATAACGCGTTTATTATTAATTAGACCCGTTACATACATGTTTTAAAAAAAGACTCAAACCAGAGATTAACGGTTATAAGAATGAGCTAATGGAAACACTCGACAAATTCTTCACCTTAGCAACAGAAGAACAAACTTTCATTTTTCTGGAAACTGCCAAAAAGAGAAAACTTTCTTAAATGGAAGCCTGCCATAAATGAAAATTCGAAATAAAGTGAGGACTACTGATATCAGAATGCTCAAAAACGATATCATTAACCACTCGAGACCAGATTCCATATCTGAACGCCTCCTAAACAAATTACAAAAATGCCCTCACAACTTCAGACAGCTATAACTTTCAAACCACAACGATTCGCGAGAAACTGAAGGCAGACTCGGAATCAGAACAGCATGAACTATCACATACCAGAAAATTACGCAGATCGAAGGCGTTTCATTTTTCCGGCGAACCTTCCGGGGGCGATTGACGGCTCGTCCGGCCACCAAATCTGGAGCCTTCAGTGTTTTTGGCTTTTTCTCGGAGAGATCTACACTTTGATATGTAGATCACTAAAATATGATACCGTATGAAGAAGTTATGATCGAATAACCAAATTTGGAAAAATTCACATCACGACTCCGGCGAGTAGCGGTGTTTCTGACGACGGCGGGGACTGTAGCGGCGGCGACGAATCCGAAATTTGGCAGAGCTTCGCTGTGAATTGAGTGTGTGAGGCAGAAGGGGTTTTGCTTCTCCTTTTATAGACTTAGGGAAGAAGAGATGCCCTAGGGTTAGGCAATTGGGCCTCAATGTCTAATGGGCCTTGGACTGGGATGTTACACATACCATCGACGATCAATAGCATGATCGACCATACCCTGGATCAATTGATCAATGATCATCCTTTAATTAGTCGATCGCTTCTTTAAGAAAAACTGATGAAAGCTTTGGTGGGTTCCAAGCCCAAAGACTTAGCAGCCAGATGGAATTGTGAAGCACAGAGATGGCAGCAACTCGGATTGATGGCTGAATCCTTGATAAACCTAAGAACCAAGACTATTATAATGGCTATTTTCATAAAGAAATAAGTCATACAAAAAAAACTAGAGAGGTTGAATTCACAACCTATCTAGAATCCACAAACGAATCAAGAATAATACTAAAGTTTTATCATCAAAGAGAGTGTGTATAATATAATAACAGTCTAAACAGCCTTTTATAGCTCTTTTAAACCTGATAAGAAATATAGAGGAAAAAAAATCAAGCAAACATCAAGATATAGTGTGATCAAAACTGTTTATGTGTGATCAATTTGGTGGAGTAAAGCGATCTTAGAATGGCCAGAAGAGGAGGATAAGCAACTTATCTCTGACGATGAGCAATTTATGCAAATGAAGTTTAACAAGGACAAGAAGAATGTGGATCACAAGGAGAATCCAACTCAATAAGAAGGAGAAGGCCACGAGTTGGTCCAAGAGGAAGGGATTGTCGATGAGCCGGCCCATGAGAGAAGTGCAACTAGCCACATGCCAACACAATGGGAGGATGATCTGGCCCAAGAGAAGGAAGACATGGCCTAAGTGGAGAACAAAAGAAATCTCATTTTATAATTAACGTTAGTAAGCTAAACCATTGTGGTTTAGTAATTTATGGTTTTTTGTCAAATTAGTCTAGTGGCTTTAATATTCCCTTAAACATTGTGGGAGTGTTGGGTTCGAACTCCAGACATTTATCATGAATTTCAGAGGTGGCCACCATTATGCCATATGATTCCAACAATAATTTAGGGTTTTCAGCCATTAAAAGGTGATTTCTTCTCTCGTGTATAGAAATGGACGAAATTCAATATAAGAAAAGCTTTCAAGCTATTTGTGTTTTTCTTTTGTGCTTTCTCTGATCAGCCTATGAACATTGACCATTACCTGGTGTAGGTGCTTTACTGTGAATCTCTTCAATCCTAAGCAGGGTAATCATGTGTTTAAGATAATCCAAAAACATATTTCAGGCCTTTTGCAACCGAAAGGAGAAGTCCACCCACAAAATTCAGAGATCTAGTAGCCTCTGAAGCCATCGCCAACCACCTTCAAATGATCCAATATTCAACACCTATCCGGGATCATTCCAAGTAGTATCAGAGCCACTTGAAAGTTAGAGTTTTTATAATCACATCGATTTCACTTCTACCCCCAATTTTTTTTTTTTTTTCTTCTTTAAAAACTTCTTATCTTTCTATCTTGTGTAAGTCAACTGAGTCATTCCTGAATTACAAAAAAAATAAAAATAATAATAATCTATCCAAAAACAGAAGCAGAAGAGAAACCCTGTTAGGAGTTAATTAATCAGTTAACGAAAAAAAATCTTGCAATCTTTCTATATTTAGTCTCAGTTTAGATTTAGCTATAGATCTTAGGTGATTGGGCTTTGTTTTGCACTGAACTTGTGGGAAAAGCAAGGAGAATTGAGCACCGAGAGACAAAAAGAAAGAGATGATTTTCTAATATGTTTGCTAATTTTGTTTCAAGAAATTTATGGCAAGGAGAAATTTGGTGGATCAGATTGTCCATCTTGATCAGTTCCAATGTGAAGATATGATGGTTAAGATCACTAGGAAGCTGCAACATGAGTTCAATATAACAATCATGCTAGTGATTTTCTTGATTTTGTGACCCCTACAAGCAGGAACACAGGAACAACTCAATGGAGCTAAGAGAAGCGTGAGAAAGGAAGCTGAGGAGGAGTACATTGAGTCAACAAGCAGCTGTGGTGTGAGAGCACAGGTTGGAGGAGATAACACCTCTCACCATGGACGCCCCATAGCAGAAGAGTATCTAAGTCAATCCAAGCTTAAACTCTATCATTCCTTAGGAATATTGATCATGATGCTTATCTAGAATTGGAAGAAAAGATGAAATTGGTGTTTAGCTGTCATTACTAAACTGAGGCAAAGAAGGTGAAATTATTTGCAAGTGGATTCATTGGTCATGCCATCCATTGGTGGGATCAGATTGCATCTACAAGGTGGCACAATAGAGAACCTAATATTGCTTCATGGTTTGAGATAAAAATAGTCATGAAAAAGAGGTTTGCTCCAGAATTTGACTAATTTGGTTATGTACAAGTTAGTCCATGCCAAAGGAGATCACAAGAGGGGTCTAATGGGAGTATATCCACCAAAGATGAATCATAAGCTAAAGCCGTCAGGTACAGCCAAGGGAAGGGACCAAGCACACGCCCCTCATACAACAAATGGACACGCCAAAAGCATCTATGATCCAAGGAGAAATAGGCCCTCCAACAGCCAGAAACCAATCATTATAGTCTTAAAAATTTAGAAAGAAAATTAAAATTTAAAAGCTTTCTCTAATGAATCTTTTATGTGCAATTACAAGAAACATGTTCCTAAAAGGATGTTTGTGGAGAGTGTTGTGAGCAACAATGAAAAAAATAAGGAAGTGTCTGAAACTTCATCTTCTCCTAATGAAGCCACAGTTTCTAAGAGGTTGTTTAAGACTGAAAAACTCTCAAATGACTCAAACACATGTAAGTGTTTTTACCCTTTTCTCAAATTGATTCTATGCTTATAAGTGAGCTTAACAAGGTTCCTTTCTCTTTTATATCAGTTGGTGTATTAGATGAGACTTATACATGTTTTAGTAATCTCAAACCGGTGCAACCGAGTATCAAAGATTTTCTTTGCAGGATCATGAAGACAAACTACCAGAGAAGACACCAAAGAGATTGTCATTGGACAGTAACTTGGCATCCATGGCGAGCTTAGGATCCAAACTGTTTACTCACTCCTTCATTGAAGAAAGTCGCTCCAAAATCTGGAGACCATGAAAATATGACAAGAGAATAATGCGTGATGGTTTCACCAACATAAATTATTTTGTCTACAACGGAAAGCACATCATGTTGGCTCCACTCCCACCTCAGGAGGTACACCATGACCAAAGACAACTCAAGCAGAGGAGAGAAGAGTCTAGGAAGGAGCCAAATGCAATTTACATGGAGGAAAACTCAAATGTAAGTCTCGATCGATTGCTCATAAGGATCAATTGATTCCTTGTACTAGAAAAGTTACATGCATTTCCAGGATCGTCCATGTGGCCGAGATCGACCGATCTCACAGAGGATCGATCGATCTGGGTATGGATCAATCGATCCCTTGTACGAGAAAAGTTACGGGCATTTCCAGGATATACCACGTGGCCGAGATCAACCGTTCTCACAAAGGATCGATCAATCTGGTTTAGATCGATCGATCCCCTACCTCAATCTCTTTGCTTCTCCCAGTGATGCAAAAACTGCATTGTTTGAACAGTAAGATATTATATTGATGGTGTGCAAGAAGTTACTGACTAGTTCCTCTAACCATGATCCGTAAATTCCGTAAGATATTGAGTTTCTTTTGCAGGACTACAAGGATATGTTTCCGAAGATCAGCCTGTGGGCTTACCTCCCATAAGAGGTATAGAACATCTGATCGATTTTGTTCCCGGCGCCACTCTTCCCAATCGTCAAGATTACATGACCAATCCAGTTAAGACCAAGAAGTTCCAGAGGCAAGTCCTGAGCTCATGGAGAAAGGACACATCGGGGAAACTCTAACACCTTGTGCATTGTCGGTTGTGCTTGTGCCTAAAAAGGATGGGAGCTGGCACATGTGTGTAGACTGCAGAACCATCAACAACATTACAGTTATGGAGTTTGTTTCAAGAACAAGAAAGATTCAGAGACTCAATAAACAAGTTGATTATGGGCCAAGGAACATTTGACCAAGGAGTGGTACCACGAAGGGGTAAGTGTAGGACGATCACAACAATCTTACCAGTTTGGGGATTGGATATGGAACCATACTTGGCAGCCGCCTTCAACATCCCAATGTGAGAAATTTTTTGATCACATATCAAACGTTTGTAACTTGTTTTCTTGTATTGCATATGAATTGGATCCTAAAACGGCCAGAAGAGGAGGTTAAGCAACCTATATCTGATGAAGAGTGATGACTGCAAATGGAGCTGGACAAGGACAAGAAGAACGTGGATCACAAGGAGAATCCAACCCATAATGAAGGAGAAGATCACGAGTTGGTCCAAGAGGAAGAGATTGTCCATGAGCCGGCCCAGGAGAGAAGTGCAACTAGCCACATGCCAGCACAATGGGAGGATGATCCGACCCAAGAGAAGGAAGACATGACCCAAGTGGAGAACAAAAGAAAGCTCATTCTACAAGTGGTTGGACATGGCTAAGAAAGAAAATGAAGCCTAGAAGAGTAAACCAATTGGGCTAGTTTAATTGCTTTTAATTTGTAATTAGATGACTTAAATTATACCAAGACACTTAAATTAGACCAATTATAATTAGGGTTAGTAAGCTAAACTATTTTGGTTTAGTAATTTAGGATTTTCAGCCTTTAAAAGGTCATTTCTTTTCTCTTGTATAGCTACCAACGAAATTCAATCTAAGAAAATCTTTCAAGCTATTTATGTTCTTTTTTATGGTTTCTCTGTTTAATCTATGAACATTGACGATCATGTTTTACTGTAATCTCTTAAATCCTAAGCAGGGTGATCATGTGTTTAAGAGAATCCATAAAGATCCGTCAGGCCTTCCGCAATCTAAAAGAGAATTTCATCCACGAAATTGAGAGAGCTAGTAATCTATGAAGCCATTGCCACCCTCTTTCGAGTGATATGAGTTTTAACACTTATTCGGGATCGTTCCAAGGAAGCTGAGGGTAAAACGTATAGAATCTTTAGGTATTTGTTAGATGTCTAGCATAATCTGGAGTAAATGGATGAGATTAAAGCATTGATTTGATTTTGGATGGTAAAAAGTATAAATGCTTAAAAAAAGGAAAGTTGCTTTTTGGTGTTTTCTGTGTGTCTGGACATCGAAGAGGATCTCTTACGTCTTTTAATTCAGCAGCAGTATTCTTGATGAGAAAACTTGTAAATGCTTCTTTGTCTTGGCGAATTTGCATATATGGTCTTGAATAGACCCGTTTATGAGATGTTGAGAAATCAGGTGGATCTGGGCTTGTATAGGTCGCATTTCTTTGGTCTTGGATACTCAAATGGGTCTTCAAGTGAGCCTTCTTCTCTCATGGCTGTTTATTGAATAAGCTTGGTCGTGTATGTTATATTCAGGCTTGAAACTGCTATCGTATGAAGATATGAGCGGTATGGTCCATAGTCGAGCTGTTGGTATGCTTCCTTGAATATCTTCTTAATATATGGTTTTACTTCATGTACAGAGGTGAATGGAATGCTTGTCTTGATCTATCTTGATTCCAGCTAGTTCTCTTTAGTTGTAGTGGTCTCTGAGTAGTTTAGGTCAACTCTTGGCATCACTTTTACACCATATGGAGTTACTGGTTCGATCACCGCATAAACCTTCCCCCCTCCAATTTTCACCATATGATTGATTGACTTATGAATACCCTGGTTGATCGATCACTTATCAAGTATATTTCTATATGTTCTAAAAAATCATAAAATTCAAAAAAAAATCACTAATTAAAAAAAAAAAATTCATAGGATCACGAAGGTACCATTTTCATAATCTTTAATATATTATGATTTTCTCCGATTTACTTCATAGTAATACAGTGTATGTTAGGTTTAGGAGAAGAATTCCTCGTTCTTTGATTTTTTTAATGGCTTATTTTGGTTTTAATCGATTCAATGTTTTTACTTAAGAAGTCAAAACGTTTTATTTAGTCAAAATAGTTGGGAACTATAACTTTTTTTTAGAAACATATGCTTTGATTTTGAAACCTAATAACCATTGTAATAGGTTTGTTCATGATGGACAATTCGAAAGACTTCCCCAATAAAATTTGGATGGATTTGACCTTGACTATATTTTATTGGACTATTCATCTGACTTAACAAAGGTTTTAGATCAGCAAAATGGGTCAAACTTTGATGACTCTTATATTGTTTACTAGTATTGTTGATCCAGCTCATTTTTAATCGGTACCCCATATTTAGGTTAACTCTTTTTTTTTTACCTGAAATATTCCTTTTTTATAGTCACATATGGATATATGTACAAAATGTGAGAGAGAAATGAAGGGTTGACTTTAACAAACCCCCAATTATTTAATCTCATACTCAATCCCCCTAAACTTTCAAGTTCATTGCTAAACTCTTCAATTTTAAATTATTCATCGCTAAACCACCTATACTATTTGATTTCTAATTAATTCTACAAAATTATTAAAATATAATTAGTAGTAATTAACTAATTATCATTAAATAAATCACTTTGATCCATAATCCGATCAAAATCCGATCTGATTCAAATCTAATCCGCTATAAACCCAGAAAACTGAAATAAAACATAAAAATATAAATTAAAACGAAATTAAAACCTAAATTCTGAGGGTTTTATTTTAAAAAATTTAGGTTTTAATTTAGGTTTTTTATTTTTTTTTAATTTTGTTATTTTGTTTGTAGCAGGTTGGATTTAGGTCAGATTATTGGTAAAAATGATTTGTTTAATGCTAATGATGAGTTAATTGATACTAAGTATATTTTGATGATTTTGTGAAATTATTTAAGGTTTTAATTTTAGTTTTTGGGTTTTAATTTTGGTTTAAGTAGACTTTAATGATTATGTGAAATTAGCTAGTTAATTGCTATTAAGTTGATTTAAACAATTTTTTGAAATTAGGTAGTTAATATTTACCTATAAACCAATCCAAATCTGATCCGCTAAAGATAAAAAAAACCAAAATCGAAACTTAAAACAATCAAAGTTAAAATCCAAAAACTCTAAAATAAAACCCATAAAATTTAAGTTTGAGTTTCTGTTTTAAGTTTTGTTTTTATTGTTTTAAATTTAGTTTTTTAGGTTTTTATGTTTTAATCAAATAGTATAGGTAGTTTATTGATGAATAATTTAAATTAGATGAATAATTAGATCAAATAGTATAGATAGTTTATTTAAGAATAGCTTAGTTTTTTAGGTTTTTATGTTTCTTGTGTCTTCTTTTTCTAATAGCATGTGACATGGTGATTTTTTAATTTGGAAATTTTTTTTTCTTTTTCAATTAATATTATATTTACAATTAATAGTTAAGAAAAAAAAAAAGATAGATTAGTGAAGAGAAAAAAGACTTTTGAGATTCAATTTTTTTCATCTTGGATATGTTTTATCAAATATATTAGGTATGCCTGTTAAAGTATTTGATTTTCTGAAAAAATTGAATGATGTTATCCAAATACAAGAATAGCTTATTATTGATAATTTCGATTTGAGTTGCTACCGCAAAATGAATTTTTTAAAACTAAAACTTATAAAAAACTATTTACAATTTACCATGTTACAAGAGAAATTGAATGGTTTAGTTTTTCTATCAATCGAGACAAGTATGACTAAAGATCTTGATTATGTGAGTTTGATAACTGATTTTGCGATAAAAAATGCAAGACAAACTATATTCCAGTAATATATTTTTTTTGTAATAAATTGTTTATAAAATTAATTTTTTAAAAAACAATTGCTATTTTATTTATAATATTATAAAAATGTAAAGACATAAACAGAAATTGCCTGGAATATCAAAAATAATTAGAGCGGAGTTGATAATCCCACTAGCGTTCATCTCAACCAAGTATTGAAGAGAGTTACCAAATTATGATAGACCAATACCATGAATCTAAAAGTGCTACAGAAAGGCTCGAGCCCAAATAGAAATGCTAAAAAAATCCAAATTTTCTAATAAGGCACTACGAAGGTTAAATAGGAATCTGAATAACTACTACTGACAACTCAACAAAGATCATAGAAGACATGAAAATGATATAAAGAAAAAACAAATCAAAGTCAAGAAAATTAGTCATGATATGGACAAACACATTTAATTCCCACTATTGTTTGCATGAAAACTCAAGGAAAGGTCCTGACAAACTCCCTGCTCGTTCGATCATCTAAATTCCAGGCAAATCAAATTTCAAAAGTCAAAGATCCACAGGAGAGAATCCATGAAAAACAAAAAATCTCTCGTAACATGATTAATTTGTTTGTAACAAAGAAATTAATTTTGATTGCTATGATACAAATCTTTAAGCTAACTAAAGCCAATGTGTCTAACGACAAAAGATGGAGCTGTTTCATATAAAAGCAAGTCATAGAGGACTATAGATGGAATTTGAGCTCGAGGAACATGTTTTTTAAGATAGAAGTGGACCCATAAAAGTTTTATAACATGATTCTTATTTCACTGCTATAGGAGACCATCTAAAAGAGCTCGTTCTTGATCAGAGAGCTCATGATCTGTCAAGAGACAAGAAGTTTCTCCATAAGGTGAATCACATGAGATCAGTTGTGCACCATTTGTACCAAGAGCACTGGTGTGATCTTAATCGGACCCAATTTCAAAGATTTGAAGATTAACTTTGAATATAATCCAACAATGGGTAATTTTAAGGATTTCAAGGAATTCATAGCTGAACCTAATACATCCAAGATCTCCAGCCCAATAAGAGTGGCATCTAGGGCTTAAGAAGGGGAAGCAACATGCATATGGCTAGATCCAGAGTTAAATTCCAAAAGAATCAAGAAGGTGTCATGGGCAAGCTCAAGAGTGCATGGATGGAGCAAAGCCCATTTTGGCCCAATAAGGTAAAAAATCGACCAGGCCTTTGACAAGTGGGTCTTGATGTGGTCCAAGAAGAAAAAAAAGACTAAATTAAACCAGCATGTTGGTTCAATATTTTATAGTTTGTAATTAAAATACTTAAATTAGACCAAGTAGACCGAGTTAAATTAAATTAAACCAATTATGAACTAAACCATTTTAGTTTAATTAGGGTTATCTAGCTTTAGAGTTTTCAGTTTTTAGGCTATATAAAAGCTACCCACGTTTTTCATAAGCAATCAACCCTGAAAGTTAATAGAATTTCAGCACATATTGTATCTATCTTTGTTTTCTCTGTTCAACATAAGAACATTGACCAACACAAGAGAAGAGTGATCTTCGATGATGCATCCTTAGATCTTTACATGGTGAACCTGTGCTGTAGGAGTAGTGACGCATCCTCAAGGAAATCCATAGCCTCAAGAAGAAGACCATCCACGTTTTCAGAGTGCTATCAGCCTCTTAACCGCCTCTTTCCTTCCTTCAAGTAGTCCAGGGAGAAACAGCCATTCGAGAGCTGCACCAAGCATGTTGAAGATGATTTAACTATTACAGTTTTAGATGGAGATCCTACCTTCAGATCATAAAGTTGACTTTTAAAGTGATGTGTATGGAAACATATATAGGAAATAGTTTCAATAGGTGAGATACCAAAGACCCACAACTAACTAATTATTAACTTCTTTGCAGGAGACAAAAGATCAGAGACATAACATATGATCATGGAACATGTCTTAGACATAGACAAAGATGAAACCAATGAGGTTCTAGATGGAGGTCTTAACTTTAAAACAAAAGGAGTGAATAAAAAGAGGAATACTATTGACCAAAAGTGTCATGATTCAACAATGTGCAAGACCAAATAATTCGAGGAAAGATCATTCTCTTTGGACAACCTTCATTAAGCCTAGATAAATAGAAGCCAAATTGAGTTAAACGACTTTAAAAATTTAATGGGAGGTAACTCATTTATCAGTGTTTAAGATAATATTATTTATTAATATGAATGATTTACCTTTAAATGTCTCTAGAACAATAGAAAAATAGGTCATACAGAGACATGATCGACCGATTATACTATGGATCGATCAATCATCTAATAGATCATACCTTTGATCAATCGATCAACCAGTTGGTGGGTTGATCAACCTATCCTGACAAATCGAGCGGTTGCTCTGTAAAAAGTTGCAGGTTTTCACCAGATCATTGACCAAAGAATATCAAGATAAATTGATCATCAATCAAATAAACTTTGATGTGTCTCTAAGAAAATCATAAAATCCATAAAATAATAAGCCACCATTCAGAATAAAAAAATGAGGATCACAGAGGCACCATCTTTTATTCCATATGTTATCATATTCTTTAATTTTATTATGGGGTGAATTACTGTAATAGCCTAGATATTTGCTGTAATTACCTAGATAACACTTATCTTAAATTAATTACTAAACTGTTTTTTGCTTTTTTAAACCCAATTGTACCCCTATAGGAAAAAATTTATTACGATATAGCCACCGCGTTCATGTCACCGTAGAATTTAATCGCGGGGTTATTTCATGTTACCGCAGATGTTTTCGAAGATTTGTTCTCAAATTGTCGCAAATTTATTTTTTAATGTTATCGCATAATTATTTTCTTTCATATTTATTCTAGTTGTTGGGTACTTATTGTTTCGGTTTTATGTTCTTATTTTTCCTGCTGATTGATTTTAGTTATCACAGAGTTGTTTTGCATAATTCTTTTTGATGTTGTCGTAGGTTTATTATATCCCAGTTTTGTCGTCGTTACCGCATTGTTTTGCATAATTTTTTTGACGTTATCGCAGGTTTATTATCACGCAATTTTGTTTTAGTTGTTGCAAAGTTATTTTTCATAATTGTTTTTATGGTGTCATAGGTTTATTGTCTCGCAGTTTTGTTTTAGATATGAAAAAGTTGTTTTTCAGAATCTACGTTGTCGCAGACTTATTATCTCATAATTTTGTTTCAGTTGTCTTGGAGCTTTTTTTGCATATTTATGTTGACGTTGTTGCAGGTTTATTACAGTTATCGCGGTGCTTCTTTAAGATTTATTTTGACGTTATCACATAATTATTTTCAAGTTGTCGTAGATTTATTTTTAATTTGTCACATGAATTATTTGGAAGCAGTGGCAGAATTATTTTAAATTATCGCAGACTTTTTTGCACACATCTAAGGTTACGATTGTTTTGCACATTTCTAAGGTTAGATCCTAAGAATATCTAATGTTACATATCTAATGTTTACTCCTACCAGGTTAATGCATGGAAGTCCAATTATTAACTTAATGTCTTATCCAAAAAATAGGGTTCTGAACGACGGGGCAATAGATTAGTCATACGTATAATATTTATCCCTTTGTCTCAGGAACTTTATCAAACAACTCTGCTGCCAGTTTTTGCCGAAGATTGACAATGCTTTCATCGTTAAGCCTCTCGAAACTTCATCCTAAAGCAAGACACTCTATGTACATTAGAGCATAGAGGCTGCAATCCCCCCTTATGTAAATCATGAACTGAGACGTTCCTTCTCACTCTACTCACCTTGAAAATCCTATAGGTACATCGTGTTCTGTATCTAGCATGCATATATTTAAAATTGTCGGCATAAGTTTGTGTAGAAATTGCAAGTATGCGAGGATGAGCTTGTTAGGACAGTGATTTGACATGAAGTCGTAGATGAATATTGTTTCGCATGAACAGTTGATATCTACCGCAACCCAATGATCGCCCTTTACGTTGATAGCACCGTACAAGTTATCAATATCATGCCACCATCACTTTCTGATAGCAGAGCCAATGGGTAACACTCCGTCAATGTGGTCCAAATATTGTGCATCAAAAATCACTTTGGATATCTTCGGCTGCATATTTTTGGAATCCGTTTGAATGATACATATGAACTACTGATCAATGAAGCTCACCTTCTCTGAAATGGTGAGTTCGGACGCATGTCTATCCTACGGATCATTTTCATTGCTTCAGTCAAATGATGTAGGTAAGAGAGAAATGAGTAAGTGAGCAATCAAGCCCCTGAATAATAAAGAACAAAAAAATCGGCGACAACAAAAAATAAAAAAATTTGGCAATCACTATAAATAAATCATCGATAACTACAAATAATCTTGCGAAATAAATATCATTCCTTACTTACCATATCAAGCAACCACCCATTTTCCCCCTTTTTAAAGCTCAATTCCTCTCTAGGAAGAAGGATCTCAGTAAGAAATCGGCAAATTGGGTTGATGCAAATAGTTCATCCCTGGACAAAAAAGGATACATTACTCCATATACAAGAAATTTTTGACTTGTAAATAAAAAGGAGAGGATGTGCTGATACATACTCATCTTGCTCCTTCCAGTTTTGGAATTATTTCCATTTTTCTTCATCTACTGGAAGCATAGGATCGTAGTCGTGTATGAAAGTGAACACACCTGAGATGATGTGTTTGACTATAGAGTTAGGAATGTATGCGATTTTTGAGAATCGGCCAATTTTGGAATTCGCTTTCTCTCTGGATTTCTTTCATCCACGCCCATAAGTTTCTCATCCACGCCCATAAGTTTCTCATCCACGATGGCCAACGCTAGGTAAAACCTGACTCTAAAACTTGATGCCATCTGTAAATCTCCTTCATTACGTTATGCAGTTATGTCAACGACAACATTATCCTCCTCCTCAGGTTCCATGACTCTTTTGGAACTCTTCACGACTTTTTTAACTGGAAGCCCATCAGATGCATCTTCACCATCTACTACCCTCCATGACTGTGTATATATATGTAGAACATCCATTAAACATGCAACAACAACATAAATAAAAAACTATCCTCCAACATTACTTACCGGATCTTCAGTACTGTCAACTAGGTTTGGTGTTATAAAAGAGGTCCTTTTACTCCGTCCCACTATAATACCCCCAGCTGGTGTACTACTAGCCCATCCCATTATAATACCCCTTGTTGGTGTATTGCTGGTCGCGTCATTTTATTTCTCTTCTATTTTGTTAGAAGAGCAGAGATTGACTTCTACATTTTTGGCATGCCCTACTTGGTCTACTCGATATCCTAGATTTATTATCTTTCCCTTAACCCTATCGGCAAGGGCATCAAAATCTTCATTTCTTCTGGACATGTTGTAGTCCAGGTATTTAACTTCTGGGCTGAAATTTTGACCAACTTAACCAATCAATGAAGTACAACTCTGTTAGTCTGCACACTTACAAAGTTATCATGTTGGCACAAGAGTTCAATTTAAAAAAATGGATGGCTGCTAGCACTAATAAGCAACAAAAGTACTAACATTTTCTACTCCTTTTCCATATACAATCTTATGCAATGCATCTTTTGTTTTTTCTCCTTATTCTGCTTAGAAGCCTGGCCATCCAGACGTATATGATATTTTTTAGAGAATTTTTTTTCTCCAACCCAACTACCTTGAACAAAATAGTCGGATATGATATCGTGAAGCAAATTGTCAAGTTTTGGATCCAAGGTTTGTTGGTTGTTGCTCCATAAGGATACATATCTTCTGATGTAACGGAAAGCATATGTCTCACCCGAACCTGTAAATAAATTAGTGATACTCTATATATATCTCGACAATAACATGTAAAGTGTTCACAAAAAAACTGCGACAATGTACAAAAATAAGGAATGTTAAAATAAATTAGTGACCGCAAACAATAACTTAAGCTTCATACCTGTTGATGTTTAGCTTTCTCATCAGCTATTAGATCTATGAATCTGAAATGTTGGTGACTTCCGCGCCAGTTAAGGAGTGGTGAAACATCAACCAAATCCCTCTTCATCCTACATAGCTCTACTATCGCAAGAACCAACTCAAAAATCCATTTGAGCAGAACATGAACGCATCTACAAACTATGTAGCTGTTTCCTTTGATACAAACATATTTGATTAAGTCTACTAAACTAGAAAATATAGTTCTTCCCCATGGAAATTTTGTAAAGTCTGCATTAACCACTCGTTTTGCACTTTCTAACGGTATCCGGGATCCATAATGTATGTCATAAATTCTACCATGTAAGATACATAACCTTCCTACCATCATCTTCTTCTCCAAACTCCACTCTTGACACCATTTCAAAACCTTCGCTAACTCCTCTCATGTAAGTCCACCCCCTTGGGAAATTTTCATTTTTATCCACAATGCTTCATAGTTTGAAGTGTCTGATGGACCTTCTGCTGGATATGAATCACAATTAAGACCAGTAATATCCTTATACTCGTGTAGCAAAAATCTCATAGGTTGACGATCAATCAAAGACCAAAACTCATGGTCATTGTTGATTGCCAACTGTTGGGTGATGAAGTAATAAAAAATGTTGGCTGCATAAACATACTTATCGGTCAACTGTATGTCCACGGGTTGCATATACACCCCAATTGATGAGTTTTTCAACTTATCACACACATCTGCACCAAGATTTTTACAAAATTTTAATTTCCAAAGTTTACAGTAGTAGTGAATGCTCTTCATTTCAAAAGGAGCTTCCCCATCACCTAATGTCTACGAGGGTAACGTAAAGCCGCCATACTTCTGCATTCAAAACAACAAAATTCAAATTACAAAACGATTCTGCGCAACTACAAATAATTTTGCGGCAACTAGAAATAATTATGCGATAACTACAAATAATTATGCGACAACTACTAATAAATCAGTGGCAACTGCAAATAATAATGTGGCAACTATGAAATAATGTTGCAGCAAATAACAATAAATAGTCGATAAGATACAAATAAATCGGCGCAAACTAACAATAAATCGGTGATACCAATCAAACTATCAAGTTTGAGTTTTACCTTTAGTTTAGGAAAACTCGACAGAGAATGGGACTGAAAAATGAAGAAGTACAATCGACAGAGAATGCGACAGAGATGACGGATTTTCGACAAGACAAAGACAAAGACCGAGCAGACAAATATAAAAAGACAAAGATAAATAAGATGAAGAAGGAGAAGACGATGAACGAGAGACAATGACCAAGAAGATGATGTTCAAGGAGAAGAAGAATTTCAAGGAGAAGAAGTTCGAAAATTTTCTAGTGTTGAGAAGTTTAAAAGATTATTGTCTCTTTTAGTTTTGTTTTTACGATTCCAACTTTTTTTACCTAAATCTGAGTTTTGTCGACAAATGGTTGCAGTTTCGGAAAAATGGAAAATTTTAAATTGAAATTTTTTGAAAAAATAGCGATTTTTTAATAATATCAATTATGCAGGTTTTTGATATTTTAACCAAAATATTTTTCAATCTGATAAGAACTGAATCTATCTAGTCATAATAACAAATTTCTCATTATTATGACTATCTCTGATTTATTTCACATTAGTACAATGTAATTTAAGTATGAGAGAAGAGTTCTCGTTATTCCATTTTTCTTATTAGTTTGTTTTTATTTTAATCGTTTTAATGTTTTTTACATTTCTTAGGTTAGAAACATTTTATTATGTCAAAACAGTTGGGAATTATAACGTTTTTTATGAACATATGCTTTGGTTTTGAAACCCACTAACAACTGTAACAGTTTGTTTATGGGCCACTTTTGGATGGTTTTGACCTTCTCTTCATCAACTTTTAATTCTTGAGTTCACAATAAAGTCTAGAAACACCAATTGATCAGTGTAAAATATGCATTTATTTAAGTTTGCATATAACCCTTCCAAACGCAATATCTCTAGAACTTTCTCTAAGTGGCTTATGTGGTCAGCTAGACTTGAACTATAGACTAAGATATTATCAAAGTAAAACACTACAAACTTACAGATAATGCCCTTAGGACATGGTTCATGAGTCACATGAAGATGCTAGGAGTATTGGTGAGTCTGAATGGCATGACTAACCATTCATATAAACCTCTCTTGGTTTTGAAAGTAGTCTTCCACTCATCCGTGTTCTTCAGCCTCTTTGGTTGAAGTTCTTGGAGTATCACAAGCCCTTTTTACAGCTTGTGTGGTCTCTTCGATCCACCCCTTCACCTCCATCGTTTTCTGTCCAGCAACCTGAGCTTCTCGGTGAAAGACAGCCCACCCCACGGTTCTTGCATCATCTGGTATCAGAGCTTAAAGCTCCTGCACATCAGGTTGATTCTATCCTTATTTTTGGTGATTTTTCCTTGTTTTTGGTTGCAATAGTTTTTGGCTTTTGATTGTGTTTCTTTATCTTTCCCCTGAGGTTCTCGGTAAGGAGAAGGAATCAAGTCACATACCACAAACACCAGAAAAAAATACAAAAAAAAACCAGGTTCTATCATTCCTTGTCTTTGTTTTTCATAATTAAAAAAAAATAGAATAAATTTGTTTGTTTATTTGCTTGTTTGTTGTTCAAATTTTTTTTAAGACAAAATATATTTTTTAGGTTGTTTAAAAGAAATCTAGGATCTCTAGAAACTCACCTAGAACACCAGTTCCAATTTTTTAAGAAATCGTAAGCCAAGGTTCCTTGGACTACACGTGTGTGAAGATAGGGATTGTGTGTGTTTCTTGCTTAGGGTCGCGTCTTGGCTCCTTAAGCTAGCACTTAGTCTTCGCGTCCTTGTGTGGTCTTGCGTGCGTTGGGTCTAGGTTAGGCGTCCCGCGCTTAGTCTCATCACCTTAGCGTACCGCGTAGTTCCTTAGGCAGCCCCACGTGTATTCCCTGCAATAACCGCGTAACTCCTTAGCCAAGACCCTCAATTCCGTGTGCCCTAGATCCCTAGAGTCTTTCCCTAGTGTGTACCCCGACCATTTCCATCGTCCCGCGTTCCATTTGGCCCCTTCCCGTCCCGCATAGCCCACTCGCAGCCTTCCCCGTACCGCGCAGTCCTCCCTAGCTCCTCTTTAGACACCCGTGAACAAGCCTGCAGTCATAATCCTTAGGCGGCTAGGTTTGCATAGTTTCCTAAGTGTCTAGATTCTTAGTTCTTAGTTTTGAGAAATTTTCCCTAGCATTTAGGCAGTAAATTAGGTAGTTTCTATAATTTTTTAAGCTAGGAAATAGTTTATGAAGTTTTTTATAATCACTTAGGTAGTTTTCCTAATTTTTAGTAGGCCATTAATAGATTTCCTTTTAGTTTTAGATAGTTTTTTCCTTTTTAGGAAATATAATTAATTAGTTTTTCTTTTTTAGTTTAGAATAGTTGCTTTTTAGGAAAATTAGGCATTAATTAACATTTAATTTAGTATTTAGTATAGTTTCATTTTTAATTACTAAGACAATTAATTTTAGGGTTTTTTCCATTAAGTTAGTTTCTTTTCTAGTTTTAGGCAATAATTTTTTTAGGACATCATCCATTTATTAGATTTCCTTAGGTTATTTTCCTTTTTGTTTGTTTCTTTTTTTGGCAATTAGCTAGTTTTTTATTATTTATAAATAATAAAAAGAAAATGAAAATTATATCTGTGGAAAATTTTCATTTAAGGAAAATTTCTATATTTGCAAGTTTTTTTCTGGGAAACTTTCCATTTTTCACAATTTCTTTTTTTCAGGGCAAAACAGTTAAGCGATATTGCAGCTCCTGCAAGCTTTGACGATCCAGATGACGACTCTAGCGACGCGTCTCAAGCATCCGGAACATCATACTCCTCCACCAAGACCCGCGCCTCCCCCATACCTACACACGACCCACCACCAATGGGTCGACATCAGTACTACGACGAGCCTATGCCACCACCACCCCGACAACCCATGCACTACCCCGAGGTGAAGATGAACCCACCTCCCTTTTCGGGAAAATTGACCCCGAGGAGTACTTAGACTGGGAGAGACGAATGAAGCTCATCTTTTAGTACTATTACTACGACGATCCCCATAAAGTCGCCCTTGCAACGGCGCAATTCACTGACCACGCACTGGCGTGGTGGGATCGAGAAGTAACAGCTCACAGCAGAGCTCGGATGGGTGCTTTGACCTCATGGATCGAACTCACCCAGATTATGAGGAGACGCTACGTCCAACCTTACTTCCACCGCGAGCTTCAGCGATGTTTCCGATGCCTCACCCAAGGCAGCAAGACGGTGTCTGAATATTTTGATGAATTCGAGCACCTCCGCAACCGACTCGATGTGGACGAGTCCGAGGATAGCCTAATGGCCCAATTCATCGACGGATTGCACGAGTCCATCGCCAGAAAGAACCACGACCCAGCCTCAGCGGAGCAGAAAGATCGTATGCTTCAAGTGTAAAGGCAGAGGACACATGTCCCGAGAATGTCCCACTCAACGGACAATGGTACTCACTGCTTCAGGAGACTATGAATACGAGGACGAGCAAGAGGAGCCAGCTTTTATGACCCATCAGCAATCTGACGAGGAGATTGAGTACGCTGAGTTCAGAGAGATGCTCATGATCAGACGACTTCTCAGCTCGACATTCGAGCCAGAAGAGGAGGAACAGCGAGAAAACATTTTCCATCAAAATGTACAATACTCGGGAAAGTGTGCTCGTTGGTTATAGACTGAGGGTCCTGCACTAACGCCGCCAGCAAATACATGGTGGAGAAACTAGGATTGTCTGTGACTAAGCATCCTAAGCCCTATAAACTACGATGGCTGAATAACAAGACGGAGTTGTACATTTCAGACCAAGTTAATGTTGGAAAGAAGAAGAAATGATGAAAGAAGAAGGCCTCTAATTCTAGCTTAAGGCCATGTGATCTAAGTCATCTAAGGGGAGTGTCTAAGGCTTGTTTGTATTCTAGTACTATGTTACCCTTGTAGTCATTCATGTATAAGGACATCCTTGTATCCAAACAAGCCTAGACTATATTAGTATAAATAGCTATCTCTCTCCTCTTTTGTAACTTAGAAAACATTATTCTCATTTTCTCAATACAATCATTCTTTCTCTCTAATCTCTCTAGTCTCTGATTCTCTCATTTTCTAAATATATAAATCATTTAATCTAATATTCTTTCATGGTATCAGAACCAGGTTACAACAATCTGGGATAAAATTCATCATTGAATCATTGAATCAAGTCTAGATCATCTTCATCCAGAATCCGTTTTCATTCTGGTTTTGTCCGTCAACTTTTATAGAGAATTCTGGCCAAACCACGACATATTTTGACAATCTGTTTTTCCTATATTGTTGTCCGGCAAGTCCTGAAGCCACTCCAATTGGATTTGTATCATTTGACCACGAGAATCAAAAGATACGATTTTTCTTGCATCGGACCTCTGCGATTGTCTTCGCCGCGAACCTCCGTGTTTCTCTGAGCGTTCCGTCGTCAAATATTCACCAAATCGTGATTTCAAAATCCTAAAATCACTACCAACGAGTCTAGTTTCTTTTAAAAGAAATCTGAACTCAGTTCTCTTAATTTTGAAGAAAGTTCTTGAAGTTTTTCCTCAATACATCTAAAATCGCACTTCACAAGAATCTGGTGATAAAACTCTTATCCTTTCTCATTTTTCTACATATCTTTGATTCTGGAAAGTTAGATAAATATCTTGTGAGGGTCTCCACGAATTTTGGTTGCAATCAGAAGAGTTGAAATCTTCAAGATAGATTTTCTTGATTTCTCATCAAACTTTAAAAATCTGGAAAATGGAGGGAAACTTGATTTTTGGATTGGTACATTGGTAAAATTCAATTTTTGCTGCTGTATCATCATTTTTTGTGAATCTAAGGACTGTTAGAAGTTGTTCTTGTTGGTTGTAGTTGGTTGAATTCTGTTGCAGGAGTTGCCAAAGTTGTTGGCCTTCTGCCACGCACCCACGTCTGAGTAAAGTGCACCCGACCAGCGTGTGCTCCAGCCGTTCCCGACCAGCTGTTTTCTACACTATCCGAACAAGCCGACCATTCCAATAAACAAGCCTTAGACATGGAGATTCAAACTACTATCAGAGCTCCTGTCATTCTACATGAAGCAAATTATCTCTTATGGTCTATGACCATGAAAACCACATTGGGTGGTAAAGGCCTTTGGAATCATATTTTAACCAATGGTCATGATGAAGATGAAGTTGTTGAAGATAATGAGGTTGTGGCTGCTCACGTTAAATGGCACCAAAAAGATCAATTGATACTCTCTATACTTCAAAACTCTCTTGTTAGTGATCTCTTAGAAGCTTATTCATTTTGTCAGAATGCTAAGGAACTTTGGGACACTTTGCAAAAGGTGTATGGAAACACCACTAACCTCTTAAGAATTTTTGAGGTGAAAAAAGTCTTTGAATGAATTGAAGCAGGAGAATGCAGAATTCACAAAGCACTATGGCCCATCCAGAGCATTGTGGGCTGAGCTAGAGATGCTAAGGCCAGCCACATTCGATCCAATTGTTCTCCTAGAAAGGAAAAAACAAGACAAGGTGTTTGAGTTACTATTAAATCTTAACACAACTTACTCAGATCTTATTAAGCATATTCTCAGGTCTGATAAGCTTCCTAACTTGGAAAATGTTTGTGCTCAAATCCAAAGGGAGCAATGATTCCATGGACTCTTTGGAAACAAGGCTGAATTGGTGGCTGCACACAAGAGTTTTATTGAACCAACAACAACAAATAATACAAGGAAGAAAAAACCAATATGTGACCATTGCAAAAGGAGCGGCCATACAAAGAATGAGTGTTGGGTACTCCATCCTGAGCTGAAGCCAAGCTGGTTCCTTGAGAAACAACAGCACACAGCTGGCCACACTCAGCTTCAAGCTGCCGGCCATGGCCAGTACATGCTCCTGGCTGGTATTAAGCTTTCGGCCCTTACCTCTTGTACCAGCTCCCATTTTCACTCGGCCCCAACCAGATCCATGTCCTCAGCATCTGAATTTGTGACAAAATCAGATCTAGGAGCTCTTCTCAAAGAAATTAAGGATGGTAATGTGTTGGGTAAAATTCTTCATGCTTCTTTTCAAACTTATTTTGCTCTTAATGCCTCTAAATCATTGGTTGTTGATTCTAGTGCTTCTCATCATATGATTAGTGATCTAGGATTGCTGGAGAACTTAGAACCTGCCTTATGTAATGTTGTCATTGCTAATGGAATCAAAGTACCAATTAAAGGCATAGAAAAGCTTAACTTGTTTGATAGAGAATCTAAATCTTTTTATACCATCTTTTACATCAAATTTTCTTTCAGTTAAAAGAGCCACTACTGATTTAAATTTTCAAGCTATCTTTGGTCCTAATGATTTCTACTTTCAGGATATTGAGACTAGTAGGAGATTTGGCCAAGGGACTACAAGCAATGAGTTGTATATGCTTGAAGATATGGCCAATGCAAGAGGGGTGGAACCGGTTGCTAGTACTAGCTCTTGTAGTGATGATTCTGATCTTTAGCATGCTAGATTATGACATTCTCATCCTAGAGCACTAGAACTAATTGTTCCTCGTTTAAAAATGCCAAAGGATATGTATGATTCATGTATACTTGGAAAACATTGCAAAACAGTTTTTGAGAAATCTTTGCATACCTATGATAATTGTTTTGATTTGATGCATTCTGATGTTTGGATATCTTAATTGCCATCTAGAGAAAACCACAAGTATTTTGTGATATTTATTGATGAAAAGTCCAAATATACTTGGGTCACTTTGCTTAGTTCTAAGGATAGAGTATTTGATGCATTTCTAAATTTTCAAGCATATATTTTAGAACAGATAATGGAAGAGAATACACTAGCACCAGACTTCAACAACATTTGGCCAAGCATGGCATTGAACAACAAACCAGCTGTCCTTACACTCCACAATAAAATGGAGTGGCTGAAAGGAAGAATAGACATTTGATGGAAGTTGTGAGAACAATGATGTTCCACATCAAAGTTCCCAAAAGATTTTGGGGGGATGCTCTTGTAGCTGCATTCTAATTGATTAATATGACTCCTACAAAAGTCCTAAATGACTTGTCTCGATTTGAGGTACTAAACAAAATTAGACCTAACATTGACTACTTAAAAAATTTTGATTGTGTTTGTTTTGTATTAGTTCCAAGGGAGCAAAGGAACAAGCTGGAACCAAAGAGTACCAAAGCTATGTTCATTGGGTATTCTCCTACCCAGAAAAGATACAAATGCTATGATCCATAGACTAGAAGAGTATTAGTATCCAGAGATATCAAATTCCAAGAATCAAAAGGTTTCTATGAAGAAAGAACTTGGGATCAATTCAAAGACATCTCTACAACAAGATCTGACCAAGCTGAGAACTTGAGGAGACTCTTGGAGAGCATTGGCATAGTCTCTCCTCATCCTCAGCCCACAGCCACCTCACCTCAACCTCAGCCTCCTGCACCAACTGCGTCCAGCCCCAGCACGGCCAAAGCACTGGCACGGCCAGCCGGGCCGAGGCCATTCACTCCAGCTGGTCTGGTTTCTTCTGGTCTTCCCTCCAGCTCTCCTGGCCTTCCTCCTCTTGAAAATGAGAGGGGGGGGAGAAGCATCTACTCATTTCCAGCAAGTCTCAGAAGGAGATGAATCAATTCTAGTCTCAGCTTCCAAGAGATCAAGAGATGTGTCCACTCTCATTGAAGCTTTAGGTGAAGAGGAGAAGCCTATCCAAGAAGCTCCACCTACAATGTGAAGAAGGAGCACAAGACAAAGGAATCCACCAGTCTTCTACAATCAGAATGTTGTGGTTCATCATGATCAGGGAGTTTGTAACATTGCTTACTTACCTACTAACCATGTTGCAATCACTTTGAGTCTTGATAAGGAACAGATTCCAAAGACATATGAGGAAGCTATGACTAAGAAGGAATGGAGAGAAGCTATCCTAGCTGAGAATCAAGCCATGGAAAGGAATGATACCTATGCTCCAGCCACTTTACCTAAAGGAAAAAGGGCTGTAAGTTCTAAGTGGATTTTTACCATTAAATACAAAAGAAATGGTAAAATTGATAGATATAAAGCTAGGTTGGTGGCTAGAGGATTTACTCAGACTTATGGTGAAGATTATAGAGATATCTTTGCACCTATAGCTAAGATTCACTCTGTTAATGTTGTTCTTTCACTTGCTACTAACCTTGATTGGGAATTATGGCAAATGGATGTTAAGAATGCATTCTTACAAGTTGAATTAGAAAAGAAGTATACATGTTACCTCCACCACGTCTAGAGGAAGAGGTAGGGGCCGGCAACATAATCAGGTTGAGGAAGGCCATCTATGGCCTTAAACAATCACCAAGAGCTTGGTACCACAAGCTGAATGTAACTTTGATGGATAGAGGCTTCAAAATATCTGAAGTTGAACACACCATTTTTACACTAAAGATTAAGGAAAGTATTGTGGTAATTCTCATTTATGTAGATGATATAATCATATCTGGTAGTGATAGTGTTGTATTGCATTTACAAAAGAATATTTGAAGAGTGTCTTTGATATTAAAGACTTAGGAGAACTTAAATAATTCTTAGGAATTAAAGTGTGTAGGTTCAAGGAAGGTCTTTTCTTATCTCAAAGGAAATATGTTGTAGATTTACTAACCTCTACAGGTATGATGGAAGCTAAACCAGCCAAACACCCTTAGAAGAAGTCTATAAAATCGAAACTAAAAGGGAGCTAGAGGAGGAAATTGATTTTCATGATCCTAAGCTCTATAGAAAAGTGGTTGGTAAGCTTATTTATCTAACCATCACTATACCAGATTTATGTTTTGCTGTGAATCAGGTATCTCAACACATGCAAGGCCCAAAGATGAGACATTGGGAGATGGCAAATCGAATTTTGAGATATCTAAAAGGCACTCATAAACAATGTATATGGATGGGTTGCAACAAAAACACAAATGTGGTTGGTTATTGTGATGCAGATTGGGCAGGAGATATGGAGGATAGAAGAAGTACCACAGGCTATTGTACTTTCATAGGAGAGAACCTTGTGACTTGGAAAACCAAGAAGCAAAAGGTGGTGTTATGGTCTAGTGCAGAATCAAAATATAGAGCCATGAGGAAGCTTACAACTGAATGCATTTGGCTGAAGCAACTTCTTAAGGACTTGGCCGTGAGCTTTGATGATCCTATCACCATTCATTGTGACAATCAGGCTGCTATACACATTGCCTCCAACTCTGTGTTTCATGAAAGGACCAAGCATATAAAGGTAGATTGCCACAAAGTAAGAGAAGTTATTGGAAAAGGAATCATCTTGCCTTGCTATACAAGGAGTGAAGATCAACTAGCTGATGTGTTTACCAAGGCAACAACTTTGAAGAATGGCTCCTCCATTTATCCAAGGCTTGGCCTTATGACCCTTCCACAACAATTATCCCAACATGTAATGTTATACTCTTTTTCCCTAGAAAAGGTTTTGTCCCAATTGAGTTTTCCTTCTTTAGATTTTTAATGAGGTAATGCTTCATGGTTGCAAGCTTAGACATTCTCCATCTCTTAAGCTTGAGGGGGAGTGTTGGAATGAAGAAGAAATGATGAAGGAAGAAGGTCTCTAATTCTAGGTTAAGGCCGTGTGATCTAAGTCATCTAAGGGGAGTGTCTAAGGCTTCTTTGTGTTCTAATATTATGTTACCCTTGTAGCTATTCATGTATAAGGAAATCTTTGTATCCAAACAAACTTACACTAGATTAGTATAAATAATTATCTCTCTCCTCATTTGTAACTTAGAAAACATTAGTCTCATTTTCTCAATACAATCATTCTTTCTTTCTAATCTCTCTAGTCTCTCATTCTCTCATTCTCTAAATCTACAAATCTCTTAATCTCATATTCTTTCAGTTAAGGTCTCATTCAGCATTGGCAAATACCAAGACCAGGTCACCTGTGATGTCGTCCCGATGTCAGCTGGACATCTTCTTCCCGGACGATCATGGCAATTTGACCAAGAGACTACGCACAACAGACAGACCAATTTCTACTCATTTGTCCACGACAAGCGTAGATACAATCTAGCACCAATGTCTGCACACGCCGTTCAAGAAATGCAATCTAAGATGGTGAAATATCAACATGCCCGCAAGGAGAACTTTTTAATCAACGTGGCAGACATGCAGAAAGTCACCCGTACCAAGGGTACCCCGCTCGTTTTGATGCTCTACAGAGAGAGCCTCCACACATCCACCACAGAGGCACCCTTACCTGCCGAGATCCGAGCCTTATTAGATAAATATGACGACGTGTTTCTGGAAGAAATCCAAGCCGGCCTCCCACCTATCCGAGGGATTGAGAACCACATCGACTTTGTTCTCGGAGCTCAACTGCCCAACCGTCCTGCATACAGAGTCAACCACGAGGAGGCTAAAGAATTAGAATGGCAAGTCCAGGACCTTGTGGCTCAAGGTTACGTCCGAGAGAGCCTCAGTCCCTTTGTCGTCTCGGTCCTACTTGTACCAAAGAAGGACGGGAGCTAGAGGATGTCCGTCAACTGTCGCGCCATCAACAACATTACAATCAAGTACCAGCAACCCATTCTGCGCCTGGACGACATGTTAGACGAGTTAAGCGGAGCTGCGATCTTCTCCAAAATTGACCTTAAAAGTGAATATCATCAAGTGAGAATGCGAGACAGAGACGAGTGGAAGACTGCATTCAAGACCAAGCAGGGTCTTTATGAGTGGCTACTAATGCCATTCGGCCTGTCCAATGCTCCAAGTACATTCATGCGCCTTATGAACCAAGTTCTTTGACCGTTCATTGGAAAGTTTGTAGTAGTCTACTACAACGATATTCTCGTCTACAACATGACCTTCACAGACCATCTGGAGCACATAGAGGGTGTGATTACCACCTTGCAGAGAGAGAATTTATACGCAAATCCCAAGAAATGTACATTTGGCACAGTCCAAGTCGTTTTTCTTGGTTTCGTCATGAGTTCCCAGGGACTCCGGGTGGACGACGAGAAGATCAAGGCCATATAGGAGTGGCCCACACCAACGACCGCCAGCCAGGTCCGTAGCTTCCACGAACTCGCCAGCTTCTTTCGACGGTTCGTCCGAGATTTCAGCACGGTAGCTGGTCCATTGACCTTGACGATTAGGAAGAACCAAGATTTTCGTTGGAGACCCGAACAGGACAAGTCCTTCAAGCTTCTGAAGGAACGCCTCACCCACGCCCTAGTCCTAATCCTGCCAGACTTCACTCAGACCTTCGAGGTCGAATGCGATGCTTCTGGGATCGACATCGGAGCTGTCCTCACCCAAAGCGGAAGACTAGTCGCCTACTTCAGCGAGAAGTTAAGTGGAGCCGCACTTAACTATCTGACTTACGACAAGGAGCTCAATGCCTTAGTCCGTGCCTTAGCGACTTGGCAGCTCTATCTCCTTTCCCGGGAGTGTATGAGTCACACCGACCATCAGACACTTCAGCACCTCAGACGACAATCAACGCTGAAGGAGAGACATGCCCGTTGGTTGGAATATAGCGAGACATTTCCCTATGTCATTAAGTACAAGAAAGGAACGGACAACGCTGTGGCTGACACCTTATCCCGCAGATACAGCTTAATTTTCGTCATGGAATCAAAAGTTATGGGTTTCGAGATGATCAAAGAGTTGTACGCTGACGACGCAGACTTCACTCAGGCCTACCAGGAGCACGGCAAAGGCACCTACAGCCGGTGTTATCTGTTTAACGGGTTCCTATTTAAGGACAAGCGACTCTGCATTCCGAGGGGATCGTTTTGAGAGCTGCTTTTGAGAGAGGCCCACGGAGAAGGTCTCATGGGTCATTTAGGCATTGACAAGACCTTAAGCATGCTTAAGGAGAATTTCTACTGGCCCCACCAGTGACGAGATGTAGAGGCGCACTGCGCTAAGTGCCTTATCTGCTAACAGGCTAAATCCAAGATGCATCCGTAGGGTCCTTACATGCCATTACCAGTCCCATCTGCGCCCTGGACGGACATCTCCATGGACTTCGTACTAGGCCTGCCAAAAATCAACCACAAGGACTCCATCTTCGTAGTAGTCGACCGATTTTCCAAGATGGCGCATTTCATCGCTTGCAACAAGACCAATGACGCAAGCCAGGCTGTCGATCTGTTCTTCAAGGAGATAGTACGACTACAAGGCATCCCCAGGACGATTGTGTCCGACCGCGACACCAATTTCCTCAGTCACTTCTGGCGAGCATTGTGGCGAAAATTGGGAACCAACCTCTTGTTTTCTACCGCATACCATCCGTGGACTGACGAACAGACAGAGCTGGTCAACCGGACATTGTCCCAGACACTGAAAGCGACGATTTGCAGAAACTTGAAGAATTGGTTGGAGTGCCTTTCGTATGTCGAGTTTGCTTACAACAGGGCTACACACTACGGCACAAAGTGTTCTCCATTTGAAGTCGTCTACGGCTTCAACCCGACCACGCCTATCGAGTTCACACCCATACCATTGGGAGACACCATCAGCTTAGAGGGATAAGTAAAGGCGGAATACATCAATCATCTTCATGCATAGACCAAGGCAAATCTGGAACAACAGAACATCCAGAACATCAAGAACACTAACAAGGGCCGCCGACACATGGTCTTCAAGGAGGGAGATTGGATTTGGCTACATCTGCGACCAGAGAGATTTCCCAAACGACGGAAGAGCAAGCTTGCACCCCGGGGAGATGGTCCATTCCCCGTCCTTCGGAAAATCAACGACAACGCCTACCAGCTCGAACTTCCAGGTGAGTATAACATGTCTAGTACGTTTAATGTTTCTGACTTAGAGTTGTTTGATGCAGGTGAGGATTTTGCTGCTGAGACCAAAGCACTTCAAGAGGGAGGGAATGATGAGGACATCGAGCCAGCCACTGCACCAGTCATTCCACCAGGACCTCTCACACGGTCCAAGAGGAAAGCTATAGGAGACAAGCTCAGCATGCTACTGGAGAGTGGAACCGGACCAGGCTACGAGCCGGCCATGACCAGCTCCGAACCGACCATGGCGACCCGTACCAGCCTCATCCCGACCAGTTCCGGACCGAGTGCCTCGTCCCATCCACCCGACCATGGGCTAGGTTGCAGCCGTGTCTAATCCAGCGCTGCTTCCTAGCTAGGTTGCAGCCGTGTTCTTCAGCCTCTTTGGTTGATGTTCTTGGAGTATCACAAGCCCCTTTCATAGCTTGTGTGGTTCCTTCGATCCACCCTTTCACCTCCATCGTTTTTTGTTCAGCAACCTGAGCTTCTCGGTGAAAGACAGCCCACCCCACGGTTCTTGCATCAGAAGGTGACCGGCTTGCATAGCACCACAACACACTTCACTTGGTCAGAGTACTTCCCTATGCTGAATGGTACTATGACTTGCTCCGCAATCCTCAGTTCAGTCTCATAATTGAGCCATTTGAGCTTGTAAGGTTGCAGGTGCTTGGTTCTTTAAAGACCTAGCTTATCAACAAGATAATTACTAGCTACATTAGTGTAAGAACCACCATCTATAATGAAGCTACATATCTTAGATTCAACGCTGCATCTGGTGTGAAAGATGTTTTCCCTTTGCACGGTTTCATGATCAAACAAGGCACTGAGGGCTTTTCTATGTGACAAGATCTCTCCCACTTCAGGATAATTGGTCACTTCCTCATCAGAATTATTCAGCTCTTCCTCAGATTCCTCTTCAGTTTCATACTCTCCTTAGTCGTTGAGTAGCATGACCCTTTGATTTGGACACTCTCTTGCATAATGCCCTGTTTACTGACATTTAAAACAAGTTATGTCACGGTTTTTTAGGGCTGAGTCCTACCTTGCTCGGGTTGGCGGCTCTTAGTATCCTCTGGTGTAGTCTTGTTGAACCGTGAGGCTCCTCCTGCTACTTTTGCTTTGGCTAAACCTTTTGGGGGAGGTGGGATTCAAGCAGTTCTCCCTCGTGTGATACTAGATATCTTCCTTTTGATGTGCTTTTCAGCTTTAATGGCATAGTGTAACAAGTCATCAAAGTGAACATAGTTTTTTGTCTCCACTTTTCTGGTTATGTGGTCTTGGAGTCCATCCAGGAACTGAGCCATCCAAGTCTCTTCAGAGTCTTGGACTTCAAGGCAGTTCTTGTCTTCTCAAATTCTTCAATGTATTCCTCCATCGTCCTAGTTCCCTGAGATAACTTCCTAAAACATTTTTGTAAGTCCATTAGGTATTGCATGGTCACTTGTGGCTCGGTCTCTTCCATGGAGTGTGTGTGTGTGTGTCCGGCAGTCAAAAGCAAACAAAAATAAAGTGTACAATGGGGTCTTAAACAAAAAGGAAAAATTATAGGATTAAAAAGAAGAAATCGATTGCAAGCAAATAAGAAAATGTTCTTCTTAACAATTTTAAGCTTAGGAAGGGTTTCAAGAGAAATAGAAATCTTCTAAAACATGTGATAGCTAGACAAACTAATTTAAGTATACAATTTTTTTGGTCTTTTGGGATTTAGGAAAACAACTTAAACAAAAAAAATTTTTAGCAACTTAACTTTTTTTTTCTTGGATTAATGGAAACAACTAGACGGCTCTAACAACCGAGTCTTTTTGGATTTTAGGACTAGAACTCGACAACAACCAAAAATTTAACTAATAATTGATTCTTTTCGATTTTTTTATGTTTTTTTAATGAAACAAAGATGCAAAAACAATAAAGATGATTACTAGTAATGAAACAATAACTTTTCTGGTTTTTATTTTAGGATCTTAAACTAAGTGAAACTAAAAGGCAAGGAACTAGGATATTAGGTTGATAGAACCTGGCTCTGATACCACCTAACATCTGAGTCTGTATCTCACAAACCAATAACACAGTGAAAAAAAGCTGGTTCTTCAACACTCTTTCCTTGTTTCACCAAATATCACAACACTAGAACAAAGAGGGGAGGACAATATATAAAGGGAATCGCTTGATGCCACAAAACTCATGGAAGGGAGTCTTGATATGTCAATTGCTCAGAGGCTTGCTTCTCACAAGAACTCGAAAGCTAGGGTTTTGTTTGCTAGGGCAAAACCCAGTTTCTTTATTTCATAAGTTGTAAGAATAAAATGGCTGTAATGGGACTTTTATAAGAAATCCTTTAGTTGTGCCCTTATAGGGCTCTTTGAAGTAAATTACAAGAGTTACAAACCTAGTTGCCTAATGAAATGGGTGGCAAGAATAAATGCCTTACTGTAGTAAAAAATAAAATGAGTAAAAAGAAAAAAGACAAGAGAAAATGATTAGTCAAGATAACAAATAAATGGAAATTTTTTGCTTACCTTGGCAGCTCTTTTGTGTGCACATTTTGTCTCTTAGGATTGTTGGAATGAAGAAGAAATGAAGAGAAAAGGATGTGGCCGTGTTGTCTTAGGAATTGTCTTAGGCTTGTTTGTGGTTAATGATATGTTATCCTTGTAGCCAATCATGTATTAAGCTATTTTTGTATTCAAATATACCTAGACTAGATTAGTATAAATAGTTGTCTCTCTTCACATTTGTAAGCAAGAGATTATAATTTTTTTCTAATAAAAATCTAGTTCTCTCTAAATTCTCTCTATCAAATTTGTCATCTCTCTTTATCAATCTATCAATCTTTTCAATCTTTCAATCTCTTAATCTCTCATTCTTTCATGTTATCAGAGCAATATTCTTCATTAATCTTGCAAACTCATCTAGTTTTCCCACGGTTTTGATTGATATCTCTGAAATCAGACCTGCTCAGACCTGTCGCGGTATAGTCGGAGTTCCATCACATTTTCCGGCAAGAACCTGAGATATCTTGCACATTCTTCATCACGGATCATTCTAATATGAGTTCTGAGCATTATCCAGGTGGTTTCATTCAATTTGGTGGTCGGAGTCAAAAGTTACCAAAATTCTTTCTTGGCGGTGTTGCGATCACCACAGCCGCGAGTCTCTCTTGTTGTAAAGACCATATCTCGTTCAATTCTTCATCAAATCAAGTAACTACAAATCCTAATCTCAATTGGAACGAGCCTAGTTGATGTTTCGGGAGGTCCTCACTCATCCTAAACAACTTTTGAAGCTTGCTTGATCCAGTTGCCACAACGTGTCTGTTTTCAACTCCTTTGGGGTTTTGGTAACAAGAATCATATCTCTTCTGGATTTATTTCAAACCTTAGACGTTAAGAAACTATATAAGATACTTGTAGAGGGTTCCAATAAGTTTCAGCTCAAACCAAAACTTTTTAGGCTTCAAAAAAGGTTTTCTTGAAAGTGGTTAAAAATCTAGTTTCTTGAAAAATTGGAGGAAAAGATTGTTTTTGAGCTGGTTAGACAGTTTAAACTACTTTGGATCACTGAATCTTTCTTATCTGAAAAGTAGAGAGCTGTTATAACTGTTGCAGGCGGTTAGAAAAGTGGTTGGAAGCCGTTACTGACCAAGGTGTACGCACCCGTGTAGCACTCGTCCGGTTGGTTTGGCGCGTGCTATATACTCAAGGAAGCCGGTTGATTCTTGTTATCTGAAAGTGGACTAGTAATTTTGGTCTGAAGGGTTGATCTGACAAGTGACTAAGAAGTTCCTAAGGAATTAAATTTGTGTGGAAGGCATGTTCTTAAGTTTTTTTTAAAAGGTCTTCTACAAGTTACATCTTGGAGTTTAACAAAAACATTCAAGCTCCAGTGATATTGAAAGGTGTGAATTATCTCTTGTGGTAAAGTAAAATGAAGACCACCTTATGCAGCAGGGGTCTCTGGAACCATGTCCTGATAAGCAAGGCGTCACTAATGGTTGTGGAAGGGGAAGCTGATAGCGATCAAGACAAAAAGGAGGAGGATATGTTGGAAAAATGGTTTCAAGAAGACAAGTTTGTTCTCTTCATTTTACAAAACTCTCTTGAAGGGTCCCTGTTAGAAGCCTACTCCTATTGTGACAATGCCAAGGACTTGTGGGAGACACTTAAAAATGTCTGTGGGAACACCTCCAATCTTATGAGAATTTTTGAGGTAAAGAAGTCCCTAAATGAACTCAAACAAGAAGAAGTAGAATTCACCAAACATTATGGGACATTCAGAGCTTTGTGGGCAGAGTTAGACATGCTCATACCAGTCACCATTGATCCCATAATTCTCAATGGAAGAAGAGAGCAAGACAAGGTATTTGGACTTCTTATGACCCTGAACTCTACCTACACTGATTTGATAAAGCACCTACTCAGAGAAGACAAACTACCAATTCTGGAAGATGTGTGCTATAAGATTCAAATAGAGCAAGGTTCTCATTGGTTGTTTGGAAACAAGGAGGATCTGGCCATAGCTCACAAGAGTTTCTATAAACTTGAAGAGAAGAAGAAGGTAATCTGTGACCATTTCTAGAAGATGGGTCATTCAAAAACGGAGTGTTGGATCCTTCACCCTGAGCTCAAACCACGCCAATCCAAGAGCAGAACAAGGACATACCAAGGCAGGAGCTCTAATCAGGTGCAAGTAGCTTGCGCTTCATCATTCCAACAAGCCGGGAGCTACAAGCATGTTCCGCATGCAAGCGCCTCTTCCTCCTCACGGCCCAGCTTGGTTCAAGTACCAATCACAGCACAATCCTCCTCTCTTGTGACTAACCAAGCAGACTATGTTGAAAGATCAGACATGGAAGCTCTCATCAAGGCTTTAAATGCTGGTAATGTGATTGGTAAATTCTTACATGCTTCTTTTCAAACTTCTAATGATGCTAAACCATTGGTAGTGGATTCTGGAGCTTCTCATCATATGATTAGTGATCTAGAGTTGATAGAGAACCTAGAACCTGCCTTAGGAAATGTGATAATTGCTAATGGTACTAAGGTTCCTATCAAAGGCATAGGGAAGCTAAAGTTGTTTGATAAAGAATCTAAAGCATTCTACATGCCTTCCTTCACATCTAATCTAATATCTGTTAAAAGAGCTACCACTGATCTAAATTGTCATGCTATATTTGGTCCTAATGACTTCTTTTTCCAGGATATTGACACAAGAAGGATTCTTGGAAAAGGAACTACTAGAAATGACTTGTATGTGCTTGAAGATCTTCACTTGAAAAACACTTCAAATGTGTGTATCTAGTATAGATAATAGTTTACAAGCTGATTTATGGCATGCTAGATTAGGACATCCACATACTAGAGCTTTAGAATTGTTAATGCCTGGTTTGAAATTTGAAAATGATTTGTGTGAGGCTTGCATTTTGGGTAAGCATTGTAAAACAGTTTTCAAAAATCTACACACAGTTATGAGCATTGTTTTGATTTGGTTTACTCTGATGTTTGGACTTCTCTTATCTTATCTAGAGAAAACCACAAGTATGTTTGTTACCTTTATAGATGAAAAATCTAAGTATACTTGGGTCACATTGATTAAATCTAAAGATAGAGTATTAGAAGCCTTTATAAATTTCCAAACTTATGTGACTAACCAATATAATGCCAAGATAAAATATTTTATATCAGATAATTGTGGTGAATACACTAGTCACAAGTTTCAAGGAGATCTAGCAAAGTATGGAATCACACATCAAACAAGCTGCCCTTGTACTCCACAACAAAATGGAGTAGCTAAAAGGAAGAATAGGCATTTGAAGAGTGAGGTCCATGATGTTCTACATAAAAGTGCCCAAGTGTTTTTGGGGAGATGCCCTTATGACAGCATGCTATATAATTAATAGGACTCCTACCAAATTCCTAGAGGACTTGTCTCCATTTGAGGTACTTACTCAAACAAATCCTTGTCTTGAACATCTAAGAGTATTTGGGTGTGTTTGCTTTGTTTTAGTACCAGGTGAACAGAGAAACAAGTTAGATCCTAAGAGTATTAAAGAAATGTTCATTGGATACTCATTAGCACAAAAAGGCTACAAATGCTATAATCCAAAGACTAAAAGAGTCCTGGTTTCTAGAGATATCAAATTCAATGAAACCAATGGTTTCTATGAAGAAGGAACCTAGGATCAAGCTGAGAACCTAAGAAGACTTTTAGAAAGCTTTGGAATCATACAAGAATCGGCTCCCTCAGCTAGCCCTTCTCCTACTACAACACGGCATCCTCACCCTGACCCTAGCACTATGAGTCCCACACCAATAACAATAAGGCCTCCAGTACAAGCTCCAGCTCGAATACTAGGGGCGTGGCACGGACCGGCACCTACTTCAATCTCGTCTCAGTGTGATCCAGCGCAAGTACCAGAGTGGCATGACCTGGCACCTGCTTCAGTCTCGTCCCTGTTTGATCCAGCGCAAGTACCAGAGGTATGGCACGACCTGGTACCTGCTTCAGTCTCGTCTCGGCCCGCTCCAGCCCAGGGTCCAGCTCAGGCGCAAGAAGTACCGGTTCCAGCCCATGCTCCATTCTCGTCCCGGCCCAGAACTCGTGCTCAGGCGCAGGAAGTACCAACCTTGGCGCAGCACACACCAGCCTACACTCCAATCAGGCCTTCTCCTCTTGGTCATGAGGGGGGCCAAGAATCTAGACATGATCAAGAGGATTCAGAAGGAGAAATTCTATTCTCAGCTTCTAAAAGGTCAAAGTACATTCAACCTAATCTTGTAGATGCTCTAGAAGGAGAGGCCAAAGGGGAATCAGCTGTTGTTTTTAGAAGAAGTACAAGACAACAATTTCCACCCAACTTCTACTACAAAAACAATGCAGTAATTCACTATAATCAGGGAGTATGAAATCTAGTTCACATTCCTGATTCTCATATTGCATTTACTCTTAGTCTTCATATAAAGCAGATTCCAAAGAGCTATGAGGAAGCAATGGAGATAAAGAAGTGGAGGGAAGCAATTCAAGAAGAAAGACAAGTTATGGAGAAGAATCAAACCTATGCACCAGCCATCCTACCAAAAGGAAAAAAAGCTGTAAGTTCTAAATGGATTTTCACCATTAAATATAAAAGCAATGGTGAGATAGATAGGTACAAAGCTAGGTTTGTGGCTAGAGGTTTCACACAGACTTATGGTGAAGACTATAGAGATATTTTTGATCCTTAAGCTAAATTACATTCAGTGAATGTTGTTTTAACTCTTGCTACTAACTTGGACTGGGAATTATGGTAGATGGATGTTAAGAATGCATTTTTGCAAGGTGAGTTAGAAGAAGAGGTATATATGACAACACCACCAGACCTAGAAGATCAGGTTGGAACCGGTAACACACTAAGGCTGAGGAAAGCTATATATGGCTTAAAAAAATCTCCTAGAGCTTGGTACCATAAGCTAAATGTGACTCTAAGGGACAAAAGCTTCAAAATGTCAGAAGTAGAACACACTCTTTTTAAACTTAAGAGTAAGGATGGGATTGTTGTTATCCTTATTTATGTTGATGATATAATCATATCTGGAAGTGATAAAGAGAGAATAGCCTCTACTAAAGAATATTTAAAAAGTAAGTTTGATATTAAAGATCTAGGGGAACTAAAATACTTCTTAGGAATTGAAGTATGTAGGTTTAAGGAAGGTCTATTTTTTGTCAAAGGAAATATGTATTGGAGTTACTAACATCTACAAGAATGCTAGAAGCTAAGCCAGCCAAAACCCCATTAGAAGAAGGCTACAAAGTAGAACCTCAGGGGGAGCTTGAAGATGGCGGCTTTAAAGAGGCAAAGTTGTATAGAAAGGTTGTTGGTAAGCTAATATATTTAACTATCACTAGACCTGATTTTTATTTTCAGTTAATCAAGTGTCTCAGCATATGCAAAACCCAAAAACAAGGCATTGGGACATGATTCATAGGATCTTGAGATACTTGAAAGGAACACATGATCAGGGTATATGGATGGGCAGTCATGGGAACACCAATGTAGTTGGTTATTGTGATGCAGATTGGGCAGTTGATAGAAAGGCAGGAGGCCCACACTGGTTATTGCACACTCATAGGTGGAAACCTAGTCACTTGGAAGACTAAGAACAGAAGGTGGTTTCATGTTTAGGTGCTGAGGCTGAGTATAGAGCAATGAGGAAACTTAGCACTGAATGCATCTGGTTGAAACAACTATAACTAGATCATGGAGTGAGCATTGAGGCGCCAACAAAAATCAACCTGACGAGTCACTTCAAGCCGAGGTCCACTATATATACTTCAACATGCCATTTTGGAGTTCAATAGTCAATCAAACTTTTTTAATGATTTTTTATTGTTTTCTGTTGAAATTTTTGTTGATATTGACTCCATCTTTGCCTTTTATAGGCTAAACACTGGCATAAATAAGATAATCTTTTTCTTTTGTCAATTGATTTCTTTGAGAGTGAATCTCATTTGTTCTTTGTGAATAAATTGTTTTTTGGTGTGTAATATCCAAACAACAAACCCCATTCGGACACTAGGTGTGTAATATCCTAGGACTGCTTTGGTTGGGAATATCAAAAGCCTTTCCAAAACTCTTGTGTGACCCTTCATTTCACCTATTTGGCCGTGAGAAGTTAGTAACTTAAGGTCCAAGCCTATCCAAAAATCGCCAATCAAAGAGTGTCAATCCTTGGGATTTTGTATCATTTGGTATCAGAGTACACTCTGAAAGTTGGTATCATTTTCTTAAACCATGTTCTCACCACCTTCATCTTCTGGTTGAATTCAATCTCTGAAATTCACCAATTCTATTTCTAAAATTATCAAATTCTTATTTATCTATCTTGTTTGCTAGTTGAGCCTTCTTTAAAAAAAAAGAATTTGAATCTAGGAGAAATTTGATTTACAACGATCTAGGAGAAATCAGATCTAGGTTGGTCAATCAGCTAGCCCTAAATTTTTTGCAATCTGTCTATTTATTCTCTTAAAAACAAAAGATTTGCTCATTAGGTTTGAAAGGTTTCAGTTTACTTAGAACTTTTGAGAATTCATTGATTGATCACCAAAAGAAGATAAAGACTTGAGAGAAAACACTTGAGAAGACTTGTTTTCATTTGATCTAGCTTCTCTGATTTTAGGAACTATTGCAAGATCAAATGAATAGGAGGAGATCCCTGCTGGAGTCGGATTATCTAGCATTCAGATGAGAGCACAAATAGTGAAGTTAAACGACTTATGAATGCAGGATGAGAGGAAGTGAATGCAAGGTTGGACAAAAAACAAGAAGACCAACAAACTACTGGCGGCACCAACAAGAGGAACCAGAGCCTCCACTAGATACGACTAATCTGAAGAAGAAGAATACGATTATCACTCATCAGCTGATAGTGAAAGGGATTCTAGGAGGACCAATGACAATAAACGCGTGCAAGAGCCAATTGTCCAAGATCTGACGATAATTTAGGGGGGCTTCAAACTCAAAATTATCACCTTTCATGGCAAGAATGATCGTAACTCTTACCTAGAGTGGGAAAACAAGATTGAATTAGTCTTTGATTGCCACAAATTTTGTGAACTCAAAAAAATTAGATTAGCTGCTACTCAATTTTGTTGTTATGTTATTAATTGGTGGGATAAGATTGTAATAGCTAGAAGGAAAACTGGAAAAGGTCTATTGTTACTTGGGAAGAGATGATTGTGTTCATGAGAAAAATATCTTTCCCAATAACTATCACAAGGAGGTTCATCACAAACTAAGAAGGTTAACTCGATGAAGTAAAAGTGTTGAAGACTATTTCCAATAAATGGAATCTCTGATGCTTAAGGCTGACATAGATGAGGATCTTAAGACAACTATGGCACTGTTCTTAGGAGGCTTGAATGGGGATGTTCAAGATTGCTACAAGATGCATGAATTTGATGACTTGGAGGAGATTCTGCACAAAGCCATTATGATTGAGCAGCAGAATAAAAGGAATAGTTAAACCAAGTCAAGTTTTGTAACAAACTCTAAAGCACAATACCAAGACAAAGGTAAGCCTCTAGCCATAAAAAAAAACCTGATTTTAAAACAAGTGTTGCTATCAATGATGGTAAAGGGAAAGCAGTAGCTCCTGCCACAAGAGCTAGAGATATGAGATGTTTCAAATGCCAAGGGTTAGGTCAATATGCCAACGAGTGTGTTAACAAGAAGGTGATGATTGTGCTAGCCAATGGGGAAGTAGAATCTGAGGAAGAGACTCCAGAGGAGACACCAGTCAATAATTCATACGAGGAACTTGTTGATTATGCAGCTCATGGAGAGCTATTGGTGATCATAAAGACTTTTGAGTGTCCAATCTAAGCTACATGAACATGAATAGAGGGAAAACCTATTCCACACTATATTTCTTTTCCAAGTGATGTGAGCATGGACGCGGACACAAGCATCCGTATGGAACATGGCGTGGACGCAGGCCCGGATCAACAGAACGATCGTAAGGACGCTGACCCGGACGAATGTGAACATGCTGGCCCCAACGATCGTAGGGACGATCGCCTGGACGAAGACTTTGAGAACCCAGACGTATGCATGTAGGTTGGCCTCGACTGCAGGCGTGAACGTAGCCTCGTCCGTGGTTACAAGGATGGCCTCGACCAAAAGCCGAGCCTCGACCAACACCCGAGCCTCGTCCGTGTCCGTGACCCGCTCCTGACCAGCCGTGACCATGACTCGACCAAGATTCCGACTGGTGCCTCAACCAGGTCCTCGACCTGTATCTCGACCAGTTCTTTGACCCGCGACTCGACCAACATCAACCCGTCGACCCGTGTCTCGACCAGAGCCTCGACCCATCGACCCGTGTCTTGACCAGGTCCTCAAACTGTGTTCCATCCCGCCTTGTCCAGGAGCCATGGACTGTTCCACCTGGTCCCATGACCCGTTCCCGGACCAAGGCTCTTCAAGACTATATTGGTTTATTTCTGACCCATTTCTCTTCTTAATTTGTCTAAGTCCATTTCATGTTGTCATTGGGCTTATAAGTTTGGGATTAAGGGTCCACTTGGTTCCCTTATCCCATGTGAAGTTTTTCCCATTGGTTTTTATTTACATGGGTTTTTAATGGAGCATGGTGCATTCTTAAGGGGATCAAGCTCATAAGGCATGTCTCCCTTGTTGGCGTGTGTTTTAATTTCCTTTACCCGCCTTGTATTTTGCTTGGTCATTGTTCTTAAATGCTTGGTTGTTTGTTCCAATCATGCAAGACTTGTTGACCAAGCAATTTGAATTGCCTTTGGCATGTATATCATTTTTGGTCGTGGTCATTGTATTGTCTTTATCGAGTTTAATAAGAGAAACTTTCTTTTCTAAGTTGATCTTGATCGGTTCAATCTCTCAATCCCCTTGTTAGTGTGTAATATCTATCTTGCTAGATTGAGAAATCCTTGCTAAGATCGGTGAGTCATATCCGTTCTAAAGCAAGATTGGTGATCCAAGATTCTTCATCGTTTTGGAGTATCACCACTCGTTCCACTTATTCTTTCGCCTTAACCATCCCTTATTCAACCGTTCTGAAACCTCAGTCATCTGTTCTACATCCATCAACCTCCGTTCTCATCCTCTACTTAACCGTTCATGTCTTCCGCGTTTGAGTTCACCCTGTTGCTGATCCTGTCAGTGTGATCTTCCTTGTGAAGATTTGCACTTTTGGAATGGATAACATTGTTTTTCTAGGTTTTGTAGTGAGTGCTGCAGGTGTAACAGTTGATGAGGAAAAGGTTTGTGCCATCCGTGACTGGCTTAGTTCAAAGACCGTGGGGGAAGTCCGCAGCTTCCATGACCTGGCTGGATTTTATAGGCGCTTTGTTAAGGATTTCAGCACCTTGGCCGCACCACTTACTGAGGTCATCAAGAAAGATGTAGGTTTCAAGTGGGAGAAGGAGCAAGAGGAGGCGTTCCAGATGCTCAAGGACAAGTTCACCAATGCGCCACTTTTAGCATTACCTAACTTTTTCTAACACATTTAAAATTGAGTGTGATGCTTCAGGTGTTGGGATAGGAGCTGTCCTCATGCAAGACTGCAAGCCCATAGCATACATTAGTGAAAAACTTGGAGGTGCCACACTGAATTACCCAACATATGACAAGGAGTTGTATGCTCTTGTTTGTTCCTTGCAAACTTGGCAACATTACTTGTGGCCCAAGGAGTTTGTCATACACACGGACCACGAATCACTCAAGCACCTCAAGAGTCAACACAAGCTTAACAAACGCCATGCTAAATGGATGGAGTTCATAGAGACATTTATGTATGTCATAAAGTACAAGCCATGCAAAGAAAACGTGGTTGTCGATGCCTTGTCACGCAGGTTTGCTCTCTTGTCCACTTTAGAAGTTAAGCTTAAGGGATTTGAACATATGAAATAATTCTATGCAACTGACCCAGACTATGGAGAAATCTATAAGTCTTGTCTTAATAAATCCCACAGGTCGCTATTTTATACAAGATGGATACTTGTTTTATGAAAATCGTCTTTGTGTCTCATCCTGTTCCATGAGGGAGTTGTTTTTCCGTGAGGCACACGCTGGTGGACTCATGGGACACTTTGGCGTGTCCGAAACCTTGGTTGTGATGCGTGAACACTTTTACTGGCCACACATGAGAAAAGATGTGGAAAGGATATGCAACCGATGTGCTAAGTGTAAGCAGGCGAAGTCCACGACTCAGCCCAACGGTTTGTATCATCCCTTACCCATTCATGAGCATGCTTGGGTAGATCTGTCTATGGATTTTATATTAGGATTGCCTAGGACACGTAATGGTAATGGGAAGGATAGCATCTTTGTTGTTGTTGACCGCTTTTCTAAGATGTCACACTTCATAGCATGTAGGAAGACTGATGATGCTTTACACATAGTCAAACTCTTCTTTAAGGAAGTAGTTAGATTGCATGGCATGCCTAAAACTATTTTGTCTGATAGGGACACTAAGTTTATAAGTCATTTTTGGCGTACCTTATGGTCTAAGTTAGGAACCAAATTGTGTTTTTCTACTACATGCCACCCTGAGAGTGACGGCTAAACTGAGGTTGTCAACAGGACTTTAGGGTCCTTATTGCGTGCATTTGTAGGAAAAAACCTTAGGACTTGGGAAGATCATTTAGCCCATGTAGAGTTTGCATATAACCATTCGGTTCACTCAGCATCTAAGCATTCGCTATTTCAGATTGTTTATGGTTTCAGTCCTATCTCACCTTTGAATCTAATGCCTTTGCCTTTGAGTGAGTGTGCTAGTTTTTATGGAGAACAGAATGCTCGTTTGGTAAAGCAGATCCATGAGAAGGCCCGAGCCAATATTGAGGCCAAAACCAAAAAGTATGGCCAGGCCGTTGACAAGTACCGGAGGAAGCTTACCTTTCAACCAGGAGATCAGGTCTGGACCTACCTGCGCAAGGACAGATTCCCTGAAGAACGCCGATCCAAGCTGATTCCCTGGGTGGATGGACCGTTCATTGTGGTCAAGCGCATCAATGATAATGCCTACCAGCTGGATTTGCAAGGTAAGTATTCAGTGAGTTCAAGCTACAACATTACTGATTTGATTCTTTTTTGTGCAGATGGTCCGGATTTGAGGTCAAATCCTCTTCAAGAGGGAGGGGATGATTTGAGCATGGACGCGGACTCAAGCATCCGTATGGAACATGGCGTGGACACAGGCCCGGATCAACCGGACGATCTTAAGGATGCTGACCCGGACGAACGTGAACATGCTGGCCCGGACGATCGTAGGGACGATGGCCTGGACGAAGACTTCGAGCACCCGGACGTATGCATGGAGGTTGGTGAAGCGCCCTAACCCGGAAAAACTACCTCAGGTTAAAGGTTTCATACCCGCGGTCGAACCAACCGACCGCACTTAGTAAAAATTCCTTAAGTCAAATTTTTACTTAAATTTTTCTTAGCATTTTCAGATTTGATTCAGCGGAACAGTGCATAAACGCGTAATAGATTACTTATTATAAAAACCGAGGTTCTAGTACAACGATAAGTCCACCAATACATCGTCTAAGCTACTAGACCCAATTATTCTATTAAGCCACCATCCCTTCTTTCCAGCCTTCGTCTCGCGTTCTAGCCACTGTCGTTACCTTCCCGAGTATTACCTAACCCTGCATCCATAAGGAGGCATAAGCAACGAATTGCTTAGTGAGGCGGTCATCCCGTCTCACATAGCTATGGTCAAGAAATCGAAAACAAGTAATCCAATCAATAAGTCAATCATGCAAAATCAGGCCGATATACTTTCCTAAACGTGATTCACCAACCACTGTTGGATCATTCACCAGGACGAGTCACACAAGACTCTCTTATTCACGCTTAACACTTAAAACAGGACAGGACAAGTATATTAGATCAGACAGTCAAGCACTTATTGAATCCACACACGCTCACGACCCTAGACCATAGCCACAGTCACGCACTCACCTTAGGATCTCGATAAACCGATGAAAACTCACGTTCTGACACCTCTTGACGCAGATCGTCCAAGCTGCACCGACGCGCGTCACACAAACCTAGCGATTTACTCGGAACACATCGACCAAACACTAAGTCTCTCGATGTTTATTGCCCAGAAAGGAAAAACTCTAAGTTTATCGATGCTTACCCGGATTTCCTTAACCGAATGATCCGCTCTCGATAAAAACTCAGATAGCTGGTCGCTTCTCGAACCTTTCTAGAGAAATCACTTAGTTTCCTCGAACTTTCTTTCTTTCAGTGTTCTGATTTTTCGTTTACTCACGCAGGGACTTATGAGGCGACTTGCTCCTTATTTATAAGGGAAGTCGGTTAGGATTTTCCTCAATTCCGCAGTCCCATCTTATCCCTTCGAATATCCATCCGTCAGTTGGGATATCAGCGAGATTCTCGGAAAGTGGTTGGGATTTAGCGCGAAAATCTCGGAAGTTGTTGCCAACAACTTCGACCAACCCAATCCCCTTATCCGCTGGGAATAATCCCTTATCCTTTGGGGATAATTCCCTATCCTTTGGGATAATTCCCTATCCTTCGGGAATAATTCCCTATCCGCTGGGAATAATCCATTATCCTTTGGGATAATTCCTTTTTCCTTTGGGAATAATCCATTATCCGGTTGTTAGGATATTGCGAAATTTCCGGGAAGTCTGTTACAAGAATATTTCGAAACTTCCTTCCCAGATATCTTCGCCCATAATCCCCGAATTTTCCTTTTTCCCCGCCCTTGCCAGTTTTGCCCTCGATCGCGGTCATTACAATTCTCCCCCACTTAGGTAGATTCGTCCTCGAATCTAGGACTTAGTCTTTTTAGACTTAGATGTCTCGACAGCTTGTTTGTCGAACCATTTGGGAAACTTGTCCTTCATAATGACTTCAGGTTCCCACGTGATTTCTTCTTCTCCATCACAATCCCAAACGACCTGAATCATTTTGGTTTTCTTCCTGCGATCTGTCTTAACTCTCCTTCCCACAATTCGAACTGGCCTTCCTTCCACAGTCAGATTTTCCTGTAAATCTGCTGGTGGTTCCACTATCACATTATGTCTATCACTTATGCACTTCCTTAGCATAGAAACGTGGAACACATTGTGGAATGCACTTAAGACTGGTGGTAATTCCAATCTATAAGCTACTGGTCCGATCCGTTCCAGGATCTTATACGGACCCATATATCTCGGACTTAATTTTGCGGTCTGATTCGTTCTTTCCTTTCCCTTATAGGTGACCGTCTTAAGATAGACCATTTCCCCAACTTCGAATTCTAATTCCCTTCGATGTTTGTCTGCATAACTCTTTTGTCGATCCTGAGCTTCCTTAATCTTAATCTGTAAAATCCTGATTTTCTCAGTCGTCCTATCGACTAAGTCTGGTCCATAAATGCTTCGCTCCCCCACTTCGGTCCAACATAGCGGGGTTCGGCAAGGCCGTCCATACAATGCCTCATACGGAGACATTCCAATGCTAGTCTGATAGCTATTGTTGTATGCAAACTCGGCCAGTGGTAAGTACTGCTCCCACTTACCGCCCCAGTCTAAGATAGCCGCTCTCAACAAATCCTCAAGTGTCTGGATCGTTCATTCCGATTGTCCGTCCGTCTGCGGGTGATAAGCCGTGCTCAGGTTGACCTTCGTCCCAAGCCGCTTATGCAATGACTTCCAAACCGCCGACGCAAACTTAGAGTCCCGATCTGATATTATACTCGCAGGAACTCCATGTAATCGGACAATTTCTTTTATATACAACTCCGCAAGTTTCTCCGAACCATCTTTCCGATTAACTGCGAGGAAATGAGCAGATTTGGTCAAACGGTCCACAATGACCCAAATCGCATCTTTCTTATCACACATAGGCAGTCCGGTAACAAAGTCCATCGTGATCAAATCCCACTTCCATTCGGGGATAGGTAATCTCTGCATTAACCCAGCCGGAACTTGATGTTCGGCTTTGACCCTTTGGCATGTATGACAACCAGCCACCCACTTGGCTACATCCCGTTTCATTCCAACCCAGTGATAGTATCGCTTTAAGTCTCGATACATTTTAGTCGCTCCTGGGTGAATGGAGAATTTGGACTGATGTGCCTCTTTAAGAATTTCCTCACGCAACTGCTGATCTTTGGGAACACACACCCGACCATTCACCAATATCGTACCATTATTCGATATCTGATACTCAGTGTTCTCGTTCTTTGCTGCCTCTTTAAGTTTCTCGTCGGTATCCTGGGCTAGCCGAACGCGGGTTAACAGATCCGCATGGTCGGCAGCACCTAAGCCCAACGGTTCCACATCATCCGTCAATGCGGTAAGGCGCAAAGTGCTTATCATACTGACCAGACCTTCCATGTCTCTTACAACATCCTTGACCACTTTCTTTCGACTTAGTGCATCTGCAACCGAGTTGGCCTTTCCCGGATGATAGTCAATGGTCAAGTCATAATCGGCCACAAGTTCCATCCATCTCCTTTGCCGAAGGTTTAGTTCAGACTGAGTGAAGATATACTTCAAACTCTTGTGATCCGTAAAGATCTGAACTTTAGCACCGTAAAGATAGGATCTCCAGATCTTTAAAGCAAATACCACAGCCGCCATCTCTAAGTCATGGGTTGGGTAATTCGCTTCGTGTTTCCTTAGTTGTCTCGATGCATAAGCGATGACCTTACCCACTTGCATCAGAACGCACCCAAGTCCCAATCGAGATGCATCTGTGTAGACTACATAAGGTGCATCGGGTTCTGGTAATGCCAAAACTGGAGCACTCGTAAGCATTTCCTTCAGCTTAACGAAACTAGTCTCACAGTCTGCTGACCATACAAACCGAACGTCCTTACCGGTCAGCTTGGTCATTGGCTGAGCCATGCTTGCAAAGCCTTTCACAAACCGTCTATAATAGCTAGCCAATCCCAAAAAGCTCCGCACCTCCGAGGCATTCTCGGGTCTCGGCCATTCCGCAACAACCCTGATCTTTTCTGGGTCAACAGACACTCCTTGGTCCGAGACTATATGACCCAAGAATCCAATTTCACTTTGCCAAAAGCTACACTTGCTGAGCTTAGCAAACAACTTCTGTTCTCGCAACTTATCCAAAACCGTTCTTAAGTGACCTTGATGCTCATCTTGGTTTTTCGAGTAAACCAGAATATCATCTATGAAAATGATCACAAATTCATCCAAGAAATCTCGGAAAACAGTGTTCATCAGCTTCATAAATGCAGCCGGTGCATTGGTCAATCCGAAAGGCATGACTACGAATTCGTAATGTCCATACCTTGTCCGAAAAGCCGTCTTTCGAACGTCTGACTCGGCTATCGGAATTTGATGATATCCCGAAGCCAGATCAATCTTGGAGAAACAAGTCGCTCCTTTGAGTTGGTCCAATAACTCGTCAATCCTTGGGAGCGGATACTTGTTCTTTACCGTAACTCGGTTCAATCCCCGATAGTCGATGCAAAGCCTAAAGCTTCCATCTTTCTTTTTAACGAACAGGACCGGTGCTCCCCAAGGTGAACTGCTCGGACGGATGAACCCTTTCTCCATCAATTCCCCTAATTGTTTCTTTAGTTCAGACATTTCAGCTGGTGCCATTCGATAGGGGGCTTTTGATATCGGAGCGGTTCCAGGTTCCAATTCAATAGTGAATGGATCCGACCTTTCCGGTGGTGGTCCAACCAAGGCCTGGAACACATCACCGAAATCTTTAACTACCGGAATATCGTTAAGCCCCATGTCTGGTCCAACTTCTGATGTTGTGATCGTGGCCAAATACGCCTCACATCCTTTCTGGATCAATTGTTCTGCTTGAATCGCTGAAATGATCAAGCTTCCTGAAGTGGGTCGAATTCCCTGGTATTCCAGCGTTGAGTTCCCTCTCTCAAACCGGATTCTCCCTCGATGACAATCCAAATGGGCCTTATGCTTTCCAAGCCAATCCATGCCCAATATCACCTCATAAGTTTTCACTCCGCATATGACTAGGTCAGCTGGCATGTCCACACCGCATACCATTATCGGAACGTCAAGCACTTTTCCAAAGGTTTTCATAGCTTGACCACCCGCCGCTCGGACAAGTCCGAGTTGATCTCCAAGTTCCTTATGGAACCCGGATTTCCCAATCACTTCAGGGCTAACAAAACAATGTGTCGCCCCGGAATCAAACAGAACATGGGTCGGTATTCCGCCCATAAGGATGGTCCCTACAATATCCCCTAAATTGCTAAGGACACAAGCAGACATCGAATTTACTTAGTAAGTGTTAGGAACTTACCAGTGATCGGACGAGAAGAGCTGCCTTCTATCGCCTCCTCAGAAATCGAGAAGACCCGTGGTGTTCCACCAGTTGTATGGGCCGTTCTCTTAGCTGGTGGTGGTGGCGGCAGTCCCTCATTTGCCCGTTTCCCGGATGACTGCGCCAGCTTCGGACACTGAGACCTGAAGTGTCCCGGCTCACGGCAATGGTAGCATATCTGCTCCCCAAAATTTCGTCCCGACTCTCGCGCCCCAGGGTACCTTTCCGGACAGTCCCCAATCTTATGGCTCAGACTGCCACACCGGAAACACGCACCGGAACTGGTCCTGCATTGACCCGAGTGCGTTTTCCCGCAACTTTGACATGCAGTTTGCACCGTCAATGTCTTGTTGCTCCTAAGACTCTTGTCTGAGTTCCTCCTTTGGCTCGAACCGAGTCTTAGTCTAGCAGAAGGTACCGTGGACGCTTTCCACTCCATGTTTGCCAACTCTGCTTCCTCCTTCAAGCCCATTTCCATAAGAGCTGCTACCTCTACCAGCTCAGACATCGAGTCGTATCTCCGCACTTGGCACCGATTGCGGAGATTGACCCGAAGTCCCCACAAGAACCGACTTATCCTTGTCTGTTCATCCTCGAATTCGCGCCCAGCGAACTTCATGAGAGAGTTATACTCAATCTCATATTCGCGCACATTCATATTTCCTTGACGCAACTCAAGGAACGCACGTTGGCATTGGTCAAATACTTCCCTTGGAAAGTACTTGGCGCGGAATTCCTCACGGAACACAGTCCATGAGCAATTTCGGCGCCTTGCCTCGACCGTGGTCCACCAAGTATGCGCGTCACCTTCCAAGTAGTGAACCGCGATGTCCTTCTTATACTGATCCGGACAGCGTATTGATGCAAAGTTCCGCTCGAGTCTCGATTGCCACTCATCGGCCTCGATCGGTTTTGCACCACCCGCGAAGTACTTTGTACCCAGCTTCCGCATATGATCAGCCATCGTAAGGTACGATGCAATCCTCGGCTCTGGCAATACCTCCTCAACCACTGCCTCAGCGACCCGGTCGTTTACCGCGGGTGGTGGTACCACCGACGCGGGCGCAACAGGCGTGGGTGCAGCAGGAGCAGGTACCGCAGCCGTCAATCTTTCCAGAATCTGCCCCAACATCCCCATCAACTGACCCAATTCGGTCTGGGGTGCAGCGGCTCCATTCGCAGGCACATTTGCCGCGACGCCTTCCAGACCGTTGGTGGGGTTCGCACCATTCCCATCGGTGCGTTCCTCAGCCGCACCACCATTCCCAACCTGCGATCGAGTGTTCCTTACCATCTGCATCAATCATACATTTTATTAAGTTAGCATGAGACTAACTTATTCTCTAAAATATCACTTACCGCGAGACTGGCTGGAAAGGATGGCTTAACCCACTAACCCGTTTATGCTTAACACTGTCCTAGAATCGACCATGCTCTGATACCAAACTGAAGCGCCCTAACCCGGAAAAACTACCTCAGGTTAAAGGTTTCATACCCGCGGTCGAACCAACCGACCGCACTTAGTAAAAATTCCTTAAGTCAAATTTTTACTTAAATTTTTCTTAGCATTTTCAGATTTGATTCAGCGGAACAGTGCATAAACGTGTAATAGATTACTTATTATAAAAACTGAGGTTCTAGTACAACGATAAGTCCACCAATACATCGTCTAAGCTACTAGACCCAATTATTCTATTAAGCCACCATCCCTTCTTTCCAGCATTCGTCTCGCGTTCTAGCCACTGTCGTTACCTTCCCGAGTATTACCTAACCCTGCATCCATAAGGAGGCATAAGCAACGAATTGCTTAGTGAGGCGGTCATCCCGTCTCACATAGCTATGGTCAAGAAATCGAAAACAAGTAATCCAATCAATAAGTCAATCATGCAAAATCAGGCCGATATACTTTCCTAAACGTGATTCACCAACCACTGTTGGATCATTCACCAGGACGAGTCACACAAGACTCTCTTATTCACGCTTAACACTTAAAACAGGACAGGACAAGTATATTAGATCAGACAGTCAAGCACTTATTGAATCCACACACGCTCACGACCCTAGACCATAGCCACAGTCACGCACTCACCTTAGGATCTCGATAAACCGATGAAAACTCACGTTCTGACACCTCTTGACGCAGATCGTCCAAGCTGCACCGACGCGCGTCACACAAACCTAGCGATTTACTCGGAACACATCGACCAAACACTAAGTCTCTCGATGTTTATTGCCCAGAAAGGAAAAACTCTAAGTTTATCGATGCTTACCCGGATTTCCTTAACCGAATGATCCGCTCTCGATAAAAACTCAGATAGCTGGTCGCTTCTCGAACCTTTCTAGAGAAATCACTTAGTTTCCTCGAACTTTCTTTCTTTCAGTGTTCTGATTTTTCGTTTACTCACGCAGGGACTTATGAGGCGACTTGCTCCTTATTTATAAGGGAAGTCGGTTAGGATTTTCCTCAATTCCGCAGTCCCATCTTATCCCTTCGAATATCCATCCGTCAGTTGGGATATCAGCGAGATTCTCGGAAAGTGGTTGGGATTTAGCGCGAAAATCTCGGAAGTTGTTGCCAACAACTTCGACCAACCCAATCCCCTTATCCGCTGGGAATAATCCCTTATCCTTTGGGGATAATTCCCTATCCTTTGGGATAATTCCCTATCCTTCGGGAATAATTCCCTATCCGCTGGGAATAATCCATTATCCTTTGGGATAATTCCTTTTTCCTTTGGGAATAATCCATTATCCGGTTGTTAGGATATTGCGAAATTTCCGGGAAGTCTGTTACAAGAATATTTCGAAACTTCCTTCCCAGATATCTTCGCCCATAATCCCCGAATTTTCCTTTTTCCCCGCCCTTGCCAGTTTTGCCCTCGATCGCGGTCATTACAGTTGGCCTCGGCTGCAGGCCTGAACGTAGCCTCGTCTGTGGTTACAAGGATGGCCTCGACCAAGACCCCAGCCTCGACCAAGTCCATGACCCGCTCCCGACCAGCCATGACCATGACTCGACCAAGATTTCCACTGGTGCCTAGACGAGCTCCTCGACCAGGTCTTCGACCCGCGACTCGACCAACATCGACCCATCGACTCGTGTCTCGACCAGGTCCTCAAACCGTGTTCCGTCCCGCCTTGTCCAGGAGCCATGGACTGTTCCACCTGGTCCCATGACTCATTCACGGACCAAGGCTCTTCAAGACTATATTGGGTTATTTCTGATCCATTTCTCTTCTTAATTTGTCTAAGTCCATTTCATGTTGTCATTGGGCTTATAAGTTTTGGATTAAGGGTCCACTTGGTTCCCTTTTCCCATGTGAAGTTTTTCCCATTGAGTTTTATTCACATGGGTTTTTATTGGGGCATGGTGCATTCTTAAGGGGATCAAGCCCATACGGCCTTTGACATAATTGGATGGCATTTCTTCTTGGCCCGGCACGTCTCCCTTGTTGCGTGTGTTTTAATTTCCTTTGACCGCCTTGTAGTTTGCTTAGTCATTGTTCTTAAATGCTTGGTTGTTTGTGCCAATCATGCAAGACTTGTTGACCATGCAATTTGAATTGCCTTTGGCGTGTATATCATTTTTGGCCGTGGTCATTGTAATGTCTTAATCGATTTGAATTGCCTTTGGCGTATCTCCTTTGTTAGTGTGTAATATCTAGCTTGCTAGATTGATAAATCCTTGCTAAGATCGGTGAGTCATATCCGTTCTAAAGCAAGATTGGTGATCCAAGATTCTTCACCGTTTTGGAGTATCACCACTCGTTCCGCTTATTTCTTTTGCCTAAACTGTCCCTTATTCAACCGTTCTGAAATCTCAGTCATCCGTTTTACATCCATCAACCTTCCGTTCTCATCCTCTACTTAACCGTTCAAGTCTTCCGCATTTGAGTTCACCCTGTTGTCGATCCTGTTAGAGTGATCTTCCTGGTGAAGATCCCATCACCAAGGGAAGTTGTGCAGTCTCATAGTGGATGGTTGGAATTGCACCAATGTGGCAAGTGAAACTCTAGTCTAGAAGCTTGGACTACACGTTGAGAAACATCCCAAGCCATACTCTCTGAAATGGCTTAATGAAGAAGTAGAAATGAAAGTGAATAAGCAGGTGACGGTGCCAATAACTACTGGAAAGTAACAGGATGAGGTTTTGTGTGATATACTACCTATGGAAGCTGAACACATATTGCTTTGAAGGCCTTGGCAGTATGATAAGAAAGTTATGCACAATGGTTTCACAAACTGTTACACCTTTGAGAATCATGGTAAACAAATCGTTCTAACGCCAATGACCTCACTTGAAGTGCATCAGGACCAGTTGATTCTTAAGCAGAGAAGGAACCAAACTCAAACTGATCCACCAACGTCTTGTAACAAAGAAAAATGTCAAAAGCAAGCTAAGTCTTCCAATATCTTTTAAAAGGGAAAAGAAGTCAAGAAAACTTTGTTGTCTCAAAAATCTTTGATCTTGTTTGTTTTAAGGAGGCACTAACCCTTTATGCTAATTATGCACTGGATATTCCAAGTGAAGTCAAATTTCTTTTGCAAGAATATGGTGATGTCTTCTCTGAGGAGAGTCCAGCCGGTTTTCCTCCCCTATTAGAGGAATTGAGCACCAAATCGACCTTGTTCTAAGAGCTTCACTTCCAAACAGGCCATCCTATTGAACAAACCCGGTTGAGATCAAGGATATTCAGAGATAAATCCATAAGCTTATGGACAAAGGATTCACCAGAGAAAGCTTGAGTCCTTGTGTTGTTCTAATTTTCTTAGTACCAAAGAAAGATGGAAGTTGGAGAATGTGTGTTGACTGCAGAGCTATAAACAATATAACCGTTAAGTACATACATCCAATTCTAGGCTTGATGATATGGTAGATTAACTTCATGTCTTAAGAGTCTTTTCTAAGATAGATTTGAAAAGTGATTACCATCAGATTAGTTTGTATGAATGGAAAACTGCTTTCAAAACTAAACTAAGTTTGTATAAATGGCTAGTGATGCCATTTGGTTTGAAAAATGCACCCAGTACCTTTTTCAGACTAATGAATCATATTTTAAGGGTTTATATAGGTTATTTTGTAGTTGCATATTTTGATGATATACTTGTCTAAAGTGAGAGTCTAGAAGATCATGTTAATTACCTAAGGTCATTTCTAGATGTGCTAAGGAAAGAAAGGTTATATGCCAACTTAAATAAATTCAGTTTTGGAACAGATAATCCGGTGTTCTTGAGATTTTTTGTAGGAACTGATGAAATTTGTGTGGATGAAGAAAATGTCAAAGCAATCAGAGAATTGCCAAGTCCTACCAACGTTGGAGAAGTCAGAAGCTTACATAGACTTGCTGGATTCTATAGCAGGTTTATCAAAGACTTCAATACCTTGGCTGCTCCACTCATGGAGGTAATCAAGAAGAATGTTGTATTCATGAGGGAGCAAGCACAGGAGGATGCATTCCATACATTAAAAGAGAAGCTCTCTAACTCCCCTCTCCTTGTTCTTCTTGATTTTCTTAAAACTTTTGAAGTAGAATGTTATGCTTCAAAAGTTGGGATTGGTGTTGTCTTGATGCTGGAAGGAAAGCCTATAACGTATTTTAGTGAAAATATTGGAGGCGCCAAACTTAATTATCCAACCTATGACAAAGGTAAACAAACGACATGCTAGATGGGTAGAGTTTATTGAAAAATTCTCATACGTCATCAAGTACAAAAAGGTAATGAAAATGTTGTAGCTGATGTCTTTTCCAGAAGGTATGTTCTCATAACCACCTTAGATGCTAAGTTGCTTTGTTTTGAACAGATTAAGGAAATGTATGAAACTGATTCTGAATTCAAAGAACCTTACCTTGTTTGTTCTAAATTCGCTTTTAGCAAGTATTTTAACCATGAGGGTTACTTGTTTTATGGAAATAGATTGTGCATTCCTAACTGTTACTTGAGAAAACTACTTGTCAGGGAAGCCCACGGTGGTGGACTCATTGGTCATTTTGGGGTAAGTAAGACACTGAAAGTGGTCGAGGACCATTTCTATTGGGCTCACCTGAAGAAGGACGTGGAAAAGGTATGTGGTCAGATGTGTGACTTACAAATAGTCTAAAGCCAAAATACAATTCACTGGTAATTATACTCTTTGCCCATTCCTACTCACTCCTGGACTGAAATCTCAATGGACTTTGTGTTAGGGCTGCCAAGAACTAAAACCGGTAGAGACTCAATATTTGTGGTTGTAGATAGATTCTCTAAAATGGCATATTTTATTCCTTGTTACAAAACTGATGGTGTTGTGCATATAGCTAATCTTTTCTTTTAGGACATCATTCGATTGCATGGCATACCTAAGAAAATTGTTTCTGATAGGAACACTAAGTTTTTGAGTTACTTCTCAAAGAGTCTTTGGTTTAAACTAGGAAGTAAGTTGTTTTTTTAACCACTTGCCATCCTCAGACTGATGGGAAAACAGAAGTAGTGAATAGAACTTTGTTAACAATACTTAGGGCTGTTATCAAGAAGAACCTTAGAACTTGGGAAGACTGTTTACCACATGTGGAGTTTGCATATGATCACTCAGTTCATTCAGCCACTAAGTATTATCCATTTCAATTTGTCTATGGTTTTAATCCTCTTTCACTTTTGGATCTAATTTCTTTGCCTTTGAATGAAAGAGCAAGTTTATATGGAGAAAAGAAAGCTAAACTAGTTACGCAGATCCATGAGAAGGCACACAAGAACATAGAGGAAAGAACTAAGCAACACACAAGACAAGCAAACAAGGGCAGACGTGAACTTAATTTTGAAGTTGGAGACAAATTATGGATCTACTTGAGGAAGGAATGGTTCTCTACTGAAAGGAAGTCTAAACGCATGCCCCAGATTGTTGGACCATTCCAGATCACTAAAAAGATCAACGACAATGTATACCAAGTTGAGGTAAGTATAATTTCAGTTCTAGTTTGAATATGTCTGATTTGATTCATTTCCTTGCATATGAGCTGGATTTGAGGGAAAATTCTTTTAAAGAGGGAGGGAATGATGTAAACATGGAAAAGCTAGAACCAGAGGAAGAGCATGCACCTAAGGAAGGACTTGAACCTGAGCTTACACCAAAGCATGTAGCCGTGGAGAAGCCTGACCCAGATTATGCATTACGAGTTCCAGCTGGAGAAATGACACGGTCAAGGGCCAAGAAATTCTCTAAGGCCATGACGCCCTTACTTACTTCTGTTGGAGATCACTTGAGCTTAATAGAGAAAGGAGTGAAGCATTCTATCCTAACTTGCTTACAAGCCCATGATGGACCAAAGAACTTGGGAAGACGTGCCTAAGCCCATTTGAAAATCAAGACTCAAACTACGCCTATTCTCTTCAACAAAAACAAGCCAAAATCAACCTGAAGAGTCATTTTAATCCTAAGCCTACTATGTATGCTTCAACATGCCATTTTGGAGTTCAAGAGTTAGTCAGACTTGTTTAATGATATTTGTATTGTTTTCTGTTGAAATTCTTGTTGTTCTTGACTCCATATTTTCCTTTTTAAAAGTAAAACACTGGCATAAATAAGATAACCTTTTTCTTTTGTCAGTTGACCTCTTTGAGAATGAATCTCATATGTTCTTTGTGAACAAACCGTTGCTTGATATGTAATATCCAAATAACAAACCCCATTCGGACATTGGGTGTGTAATATCATAGGACTGCTTGGGTTGGGAATATCAAGAGCCTTTCTGCAACTCTTGTGTGACCCTTCATTCCACCAACTTGGATGTGAGAAGTTAGTAACTTCAGGTCCAAGCCTATCCAACAATTGCCAACCAAAGAGTGCCAATCCTTGGGAGTTTGTATCACTTATTTCACAGTTTTGGCGAGAAAATATGATTATATGGTTTTGGTAGAAAAATGTAATTTTTGATTTGACGGTTTTGGCAGAAATTGGTTTTTGCATAAAATATAATTTTTCAGTTTCGATGAAAAATATAGTTTAGCTGTTTTGGCAGATTAATGCAATTTAGCAAAATTGGCAGAAAAATGGTTTTGCGATTTAACAGGAAAATATAGTTTTACAGTTTTGGTGGAAAAACGTAATTTACGGGTTTTTGCGAGAAAATATAATTATGTAGTTTTTTAAAAAAAATTTGTTTTGTGGTTTAGACGGAAAATATATTTTTATGGTTTTGACGAGAAAAAGTGTTTTTGCGGTTCTTAACAAAAAAATGTATTTTTGCGATTTTGGCGATAAAATGTATTTTTGATATTTTGACCGGAAAATTTATTTATTAAGGAAAACAAGTTTTGGCAGGAAAAAAAATTATGCGGTGTTTTTACGATTCTGACAAAAAAATATATATCTTTGTGATTTTGGCTGGTAAATGTATTTCATGGAAACCGTGTTTTGTGGTTTAGACAGGAAAACTTGTTTTTGCAGTTTAGGTTGGAAAAACGTATATTTTCGGTTTTGGTGGGAAATTATATTTTTTGCAGTTCTAGTGGAAAATGATTTTTTTATTTTGGCAAAAAAATGTATATGTTGGGACAAAATGTTTTTGCGGTTTTTGGCGGAATAAGGTATTTTGCGATATTGACAAAAAATGTATTTTTGTAGTTTTGACAAGAAACATATTTTTGGGAAAACTTATTTTGCAGTTTTTATGGTTTAGGCGTAAAAAAATATTTTGTGATTTTTCTAGAAAAAACATGTTTTGCAGTTATTTTAGAAAGAAAATTTTATTTTATAGTTACACAGAAAATGTTATTATAATGTTTTTGAAAAAAGTGCTATTTTGATAATATAAAGTATTATTTTGTAATGTTAATTATAACTGCTATAAAAAATAATATTTTTTATTAAATTACAGATATAGATTTTTGTATTTTAGATTTTATAATTTTGGACATATTTTAGTGCATTCAAATTATAATGTAAATAGGGTTAGTTTCGTTATTTATAATTTTTGACTGAATCACTTGTATATGAATACTCTAACAAAATTTATCCAGATTTTTCTATAATTTTTGGCTGACTTTTCAAATCTATCTGGATGTTGCGTTATACTGTACTAACGAATATCGATTCTCAATTCATCCAAATGGATCACCGACTGAGCAAACGATCAGGCCCTATGTCTTAGGGTTCTCTTCTACCTATACATATTCCCGATATTCAATTTTATACATACAAGCTTTCCACTACTTTCATATGATCATACAAAAAATATATATTCTTAAATAGCTGATATAGATGAGATCCGTGTCATGCAATAACTTTTAAACCGTTTTATCCAACATGGCCTAATTTGAATGACACTAAATCTAAGATGCCAATGCCGTCAAGATTTTTAGGTATAGCCAGTATTTAGATATTTACTTCCCATCCCATGAATCTTGTTTGTATTTTCAAATTTTTACAAAATATTATAATTGCACTAAACTTTTTATATTTTTTGAGAAATTTGAAGCATGACATTGTGAACCATCATTGTAATGATAAAATATATTTTTAAAAAAATTTTACAAAGAATATTCGTCCAAACTATTTTCTATTACACAAAAGAAGTATTTATATAGGCAATACAGTATATTCAAACATATCATAGATTAAAAGTTGTTTTTGTTACCTATTGTTGCGATGTCATAGAGATAGTGTATTCACCGGATGAACGGTCAGTCTTCACAGTTTATATGGACGAGTTCAGTATATGCAAGAATAAACTTGACATTATGGACATCATATTTAATCCAAAGGCGACGAATACAAAAACGGACAACTTAACAAAAAGTATACGAGATCTCCCGATAGAAATGGTATACGTCAACTCTGTTCTTCTGGTATGATTAGCTAAAACTTTCTAAATTTATTGTCATATTGTTGTAAAAAAAAATTCACTTTTTAGTTCTAATTTTTTTCGTATCAATTTATCAGTTTAACTTGCAATTTATTAATCAAGGCTTGATGTTTACAATTGCTAAAACATTTTGGTGAACATATTAAAGAACATGTAGGAATCATGTGACACAATGGTAGTCATCTCTGAAATTTATGACACATGTATGGGGTTTGAACCCAACACCCCGCAGAATTAAGGGAATATTAAAAATTATTAAACTAAGTTTAAAAAAAAAACAAATTAAAAAACATAAATGGCTGTGTAAACTCTTCCTTTCACCATAATATGACCGTATCTCGTCGTTTTTATTACAATAGTTCTTATTGATTTAAGAGTAAATAATTACTAAATATGAATGCGCAAAAGAACAGTTGGGCTGTGTTGGTACGTTACGCTCTTTTAATGAACTCTCTGACTTAGAGGATAGGTTGAGAGTTGAGTTGACAAAGAGACATGTCTTGCGTAGTGTCAATCCACAGCTATTGACAGCTCACGCGTGCGTTATAATTTTCCCATTTGACTTTTTGTCTTTCCATAATTTGTTATTTCGATGGATTATGAGATGAATCAGAAGTTAATCTTTGACTCTAAATTAGAGTATGGATTCAATTAATGGAACAAAAAATAGCAAAACATGCAATTATATCATATCATCGAATCCACATGAACAATCCCATAGCAATTTCCATAACTATATGCACTTGTAAAACCAAAAATCATTGTTAATACTTTGACGACAATGTTGTTGTTAGAGAATATATTGATTTATGATTTACTAAGTTAGACTCAGTTTACATTGTTTCTTCCTAGGTTCTTGACCCTTAAGTCTCTCTATTTGCAAGATTTTTAATATAGCTTTTATATCCTCTCAGTCCTTCCTTTTTCTTTTGATAGAGTTGGCTCATTTAAAACTAGTATATTTTGAAAACTCATCTACTATTTCGGAAAGTTGTAAACAAAAAAAGATTCAATCTATAGCAGTGTGATATTTATTAGGCTTAACTTTGAATATGGTTCATCATTTGGTACCACCTAAAGTTTCACTAAAGCTTATTGACGTGGTCCTGGTAAGGAGTGGGCGCACGGATCCAAGATCGACAACAAGATGAACCAAAGGCGGAAGACTTGAAAGGGTAAGATGGAGGTTTTGGCGAGATGAAAGACGAAGACAATAGAAATGAAGGATAGTGAATTGGAATCAGGTTGGAACGGTTGATGAAATTGCGAAAGGATGGATCGAATGGTGAGATTCCAAAGGGGTGGAAGACTTTGAATCACCAAGCTTGTTTTGATCAGGATATGACACACCAGATCCAAACAAGGATTCCTCAATCTAGCAAACTAGATATTACGCACTAGTAAGGGGATTGAGAGAATGAGATCAAACAAGAATATTTTCAAAACAAGAAAATTCTTATTAAAATTCGATCTGTCTGAGTACAATGGCCACGGCCAAACATATACACTTCGAAATGAAATTCAAATCTGCATGGTCAAAATGCTTCGCATGATTGGCACAGAAAACCAAGCATTTATGACAAAGACCAAACAGAAAACAAGACAGTCAAACCGTGTATTCACACGCCAAAGGGAGAAATAGGCCGGGCCACAGAAATGCCATTAAAATGTGTCTAAGGCCTTATGGGCTTGTTCCTTTTAAAGATGCACCAGGCCCCATTAAAAACCCATGTGAGAAAAACCCAAAGGAAAAAACCTCACATGGGAAAAGGGAACCAAGTGTATCCTTAATCCCAATCACATAAGCCCAAAGACAAATTAAAATGGGCTTAGAAAAGATGAGAAAAAGAATGGGTCAGAAATAACCCAATGGAGTCTTGGAGAGCCTTGGTCCGGGATCGGTTCATGGGACCAGGTGGAACGGTCCATGGCTCTGGGACAAGGCTAGGCGAAGTCTTGGTTGGGTCGCAGGTCGAGGCCTTGGTCGAGACGCTGGTCGAGGCGCTGGTCGAGGCCTTGGTCGGGGCACTGGTCGAGGCGTGAGTCGATGGCCAGCCGTCCTTCCACTCATGCATTTGTCCGGGACCATCATCCAGGCTTACGTCTGGCTGCTCGAAGTCCTCGTCCGATACACTGTTTGGGCCAGCGTGTTGGTGTCCGTCCGGGTCAGCGTGTTGGCGTCCGTCCGGGTCAGCGTGTTGGCGTCCGTTCGGGTCAGCGTCAGTTCAAGCGACCAGTTGGTGCGGTCAAACATCCTTGCTCACATCATCCCCTCCCACTTGAAGAGGATTTGACCTCAAATCTGGTCCATCTGCACAAAAATGAATCAAGTCAGTAATATTGAAACTTGAGCTTACGGAATACTTACCTTGCAAGTCAAGCTGGTATGCATTGTCATTGATATGTTTGACCACTGTGAACGGTCCATCCACCCTCGGCATCAGCTTGGATCGGTGTTCTTCAGGGAATCGGTCCTTGCGTAAGTATATTCAGACCTGGTCTCCTGGCTTGAAAGTAAGCTTCCTCCGGTGCTTGTCAACCGCTTGGCCATACTTCCTGGTTTTGGCCTCAATATTGGCTCGGGCCTTTTCATGAATCTGTTTAACCAAACGAGCCTTCTGTTCTCCATCAAGGCTAGCACACTCACTCAAGGGTAAAAGCATTAGATCCAAAGGTGATATAGGATTAAATCCATAAACAATCTGAAATGGTGAATGCTTAGATGTTGAATGTACCGAATGATTATATGCAAATTCTACATGAGGCAAATTATCTTCCCAAGTCCTAAGGTTCTTTCCTACAAATGCACGCAATAGGGAACCTAAAGTTCTATTAACAACCGTCACTCTCAGGATGGCATGTGGTTGAGAAACACAACTTGGTGCCTAACTTAGACCATAAAGTGCGCCAAAAATGACTTAAAAACTTGGTGTCCCTATCAGACACAATAGTCTTAGGCATACCATGCAACCTAACTACTTCCTTAAAGAACAGGTTAGCCACATGTAATGCATCATCCGTTTTCCTACATGCTATGAAAAGGGACATCTTGGAAAACCTATCAACAACAACAAAAATACTATCTTTTCCATTTCGTGTCCTAGGCAAACCTAAAATAAAATCTATGGACAAATCAACCCAAGGATGTTCCGGGATGGGTAAGGGATGATACAAACCGTTGGGCTGAGTCGTGGACTTAGCCTGCTTACACTTAACACACCGGCTGCAAATTCTCTCAACATCCTTCCTCATGTGTGGCCAGTAAAAGTGTTCACGCATCACGGCTAAAGTCTTGGACACGCCAAAGTGTCCCATGAGTCCACCAGCATGGGCCTCACGGACAAACAACTCCCTCATGGAACAAGATGGGATGCACAGGCGGTTTTCAAAGAACAAGTACCCATCTTGCACAAAATAGCGACCTGTAGGATTCTTAAGGCAAAACTTATAGATTTCTCCATAGTCTGGCTCAGTTTCATACAGTTCATTCATATGCTCAAATCCCATAAGTTTAACTTCTAAAGTAGATATCAGAGCATACCTGCGTGACAAAGCATCGACTACCACATTCTCCTTGCCTTGTTTATACTTTATAACATATGGGAATGTTTCTATAAACTCCATCCACTTGGCATGACGCTTGTTGAGCTTATGTTGGTTTTTTAAGGTGCTTGAGCGACTCATGGTCCGTGTGTATCACAAACTCCTTGGGCCACAAGTAGTGTTGCCAAGTTTGAAAGGAACGGACAAGAGCATACAACTCTTTATCATACGTTGGGTAGTTTAGTGTAGCTCCTCCAAGTTTTTCACTGAAATAGGCTATGGGCTTACGGTCCTGCACAAGAACAGCTCATATCCCAACACCTGAGGCATCACACTCAATTTCAAAGGTGTTAGAGAAATTAGGTAAAGCCAATAAAGGTGCATTAGTGAGCTTGTCCTTGAGCAGCTGGAACGCTTCCTCCTGTTCCTTTTCCCATTTAAATCCCACATCCTTCTTGATCACCTCAGTTAATGGTGCTGCCAAAGTACTAAAGTCCTTTACAAAACGCGTATAAAAGCCTGCTAGACCATGGAAGCTGCGGACTTCCCCCATGGTCTTTGGACTAGGCCAATCTCGTATAGCTCAGACTTTTTCTTCATCCACTTGCACACCTGCAGCACTTACTACAAAACCTAGAAAAGCAATGTTATCTGTCCCAAAAGTACATTTCTTCATATTAGCATAAAGCCTCTCTTTCCTAAGCACTTCTAAAACAAGTTTAAGATGATGTACATTTTCTTCCAAGGTCTTGCTAAATACTAAGATGTCATCAAAATACACAACTACAAAATGTCCTATGAATTCCCTAAGCACATGGTTCATAAGTCTCATAAACGTACTAGGGGCATTGGTTAAACCAAAGGGCATGATTAACCATTCATATAGACCATGCTTAGTTTTAAAAGCGGTTTTCCACTCATCACCCTCTTTCATCCTAATTTGGTGATAACCACTTCTAAGGTCTATTTTAGAGAACATCCTAGATCCATGAAGTTCATAAAGCATGTCATCTAATCTAGGGATAGGATGGCGATACTTTACCGTGATGTTGTTGATTGCCCTGCAATCAACACACATACGCCAAATCTCATCCTTTTTAGGGACAAGAAGGACAGGCACAACACATGGACTCATGCTTTCACGGATATGTCCCTTGGCCATGAGCTCGTCAACCTGCCTTTGCAATTCCTTGGTTTCCACAGGGTTGGTACGATAGGCTGGCCGGTTTGGTAAGGTTGCTCCAGGGACCAGATCAATTTGATGTTCTATCCCACGAATGGGTGGCAACCCATTGGGACATTCTTCTGGAAACACGTCCTGAAACCCCTGCAAAAGATTACTCAAAATGCTCGGGAGTACCGGCTCCTGGTTAGTAGACTCAAGTACATGCTCCCTATATATAAGCATAAGAACAAGGGCTTTAAGGTTAAGGCTTCGTTTTATATCACTAGCCTTAATGTAAAATTTGGTTTTAGACTTAGGCTCCTTAGACTTGCTAGCTTCCTTCTTTTGTTTTTTAAGATGTAATTGGTCTAAGTATACCTCATGGGGTGACATAGGAATCAAGGTGGTCTTACGGCCTTTGAATGTGAAGTGGTGGCAGTTGGTGTATCCGTCATGGATCACCTTTCGGTCTGATTGCCACGGTCTTTCTAAAAGGATATGACCTACTTCCATAGGCAAAATATCACACAGGACCTCGTCCTTGTATTTGCCTATTTCAATCGGCACCTTGGCTTGATGGGTCACTTTTAATTCGCCTAAGTCATTAAGCCACTGGAGGGGGTAGGGCTTTGGGTGTGGCAGCTCCTCAAATCCTAATTTCCTGACCATGGACTCATTAGCAACATTAGTGCAGCTACCACCATCAATTATCAAACTACATACCTTCCCTTGTCTTAGGCAGCGTGAGTGAAATAAGTTTTCCCTTTGGTCCGGTTCATTTGCTTTAGATTGGACACTAAGAGACCTCCTTGCTACAAGGAGTTGACCAGAGACTGGTGGTTCCTCTTCCCCACCGGTCAAGGGGTCAAGGTCCCCTTCCTCTTCAGACTGGACCTCTCCATTCTCCATGATGATTATGGTCCGCTTGTTGGAGCATTCGTTTGCATAGTGCCCGGGTTCTGGTGGGACGCTCCTCGGACTTGTTCTTATTCGGCCTAGGTGGGAAAGGGTTGGAAGTTGTCCTAGACACGGCCGGCTTGGATTCAAAGGCGCGAGTTGGTTTAAAGTCCTTGTTGAAGGTTAGCTTGGAACCCACGGTACCTGCACCATAAGACCGAGCGTTAGTATTCCTTTTAAGTTGTTGCTCTATAAGCAAAGCCTTGTGTAGCATCTCCTCCAATTCCACATAATGTTGCATCTCCAGCCGGTCTTGAATCTCCTGGTTGAGTCCACTCATGAAGCGGGACATGGTAGGCTCACGGTCTTCAGTGACTCCGGCTCGGATCAGGAGCATCTCCATCTCCTTGAAGTAATCATCCACGCTCTTGTTGCCCTGTTGTAGATGTCTTAGTCTATGATGTAGATCTCTGTGGAAATGGTTGGGAACAAAACGCCAACGCATGAGGAACTTGAGTTCTTCCCATGTTTCAATGGGATACTCTCCTTTACGTCTTCTAGAAGTAACCACCTGATCCCACCAGCTTAGAGCATTGTCATAAAACTCTGTAACAGCCAAATTAATTTTGTTAATTTCAATATAAAATTGGCAATTAAAAACGAGTTCTATTTTAGTTTCCCAATCAAGATAGATAATGGGATCATTGTGGCCGTGGAAGGGTGGTATCTTCAGCTTGAGATTGTTGAATTGATCCGGCTGAGGAGGTAGGTTTGGAACCCTATGGTGACGCCTTGGTCGATCATGTGAACTGTGGTCTGATCCTCCAGAATTATAGAACCTAGTCGCTCCTTCATCACCAACAAAGGTCCTGCAGCCTAAACTTCCCGCTTCAGAAGCATGCTCATGTGGTTCAGGCGTGAGACCACAGACACATCTAGGAGGGACATGGTTCCTTGGTCGTGGCTGTCTTCCATTTGGTAAGACCCTATGAATCTCCTCATGGATGCCATCACGGATGCCAAGCTGGATTGTTTGAAACCGCTCATCTATGGTCCGGTTGAGTCTGGTTGCTAAATCATCAAACAGGCGGTTGAACCGGTTTTCTTCAGACTCCTCTTCGTCATTCCCTGCCATTTAAATACTTAAAACAAGTTAAATGTTCACAGGAATATGATCAAACAATAAGATCTCACACGGTTTATCAGAATATGAATGGTCACTTAAGAAGATCAATGGTTTCCTAATGAACAAACAATAAATAACAAGAAAGGGTGAAGGGCTCAGCCTGATGTCTTCTCTGATACCACTTGACGTGGTCCTGGTAAGGAGTGGACGCACGGATCCAAGACCGGCAACAGGGTGAACCAAAGGCGGAAGACTTGAAAGGGTAAGATGGAGGTTTTGGCGAGATGAAAGACGAAGACAATAGAAATGAAGGATGGTGAATTGGAATCAGGTTGGAACGGTTGATGAAATTGCGAAAGGATTGATCGAATGGTGAGATTCCAAAGGGGTGGAAGACTTTGAATCACCAAGCTTGTTTTGATCAGGATATGACACACCAGATCCAAACAAGGATTTCTCAATCTATCAAACTAGATATTACGCACTAGTAAGGGGATTGAGAGAATGAGATAAAACAAGAATATTTTCAAAACAAGAAAATTCTTATTAAAATTCGATCTGCCTGAGTACAATGGCCACGGCCAAACATATACACTTTGAAATGAAATTCAAATCTGCATGGTCAAAATATTTTGCATGATTGGCACAGAAAACCAAACATTTATGACAAAGATCAAAAAAAAAACAAGATAGTCAAACCGTGTATTCACACGCCAAAGGGGGAAATGGGCCGGGCCACAGAAATGTCATTAAAATGTGTTTAAGGCCTTATGGACTTGTTCCTTTTAAAGATGCACCAGGCCCATTAAAAACCCATGTGAGAAAACCCAAAGGGAAAAACCTCACATGGGAAAAGGGAACCAAGTGTACCCTTAATGCCAATCACATAAGCTCAAAAACAAATTAAAATGGGCTTATAAAATATGAGAAAAATAATGGGTCAGAAATAACCCAATGGAGTCTTGGAGAGCCTTGGTCCGGGATCGGGTCATGGGACTAGGTGGAACGGTCCATGGCTCCGGGACAAGGCTAGGCGAAGTCTTGGTTGGGTCGCAGGTCGAGGCCTTGGTCAAGACGCTGGTCGAGGCGCTGGTCGAGGCCTTGGTCGGGACACTGGTCGAGGCGTGGGTCGATGGCCAGCCGTCGTTCCACTCATGCATTTGTCTGGGACCATCATCCAGGCATACGTCCGGCTGCTCGAAGTCCTCGTCCGATACACCGTCCGGGTCAGTGTGTTGGCATCCGTCCGGGTCAACGTGTTGGCGTCCGTCCGGGTCAACGTCAGTTCCAACGACCAGTTGGTCCGGTCGAACATCCTTACTCACATCACTTCCTTTTCTTCCACTTTGGTCTTTTTTTATTTTTTCTATTTGAACTCTTATTCCCAATATTAAGCTTGCATTTACCAAATTCAAAATTTCAATTTTAACTCTAGTTTACAAAAAAAAAGAGTCTAGTTTACTTTTTAATCATTTTTAACTTTTAAGCTAAACACAAAGGTCACAACCCTTACAGCCAACTCGCCACTACCATTAAGAAGGTGATCTGTGATCATATATATAATATCACTAGCCTCCATTATCAAAATGACAAGTATGGTGTTGTTGGTTACACTTAAGAAGCAATACTTAACCTTCAAACCGTTGATTTGTATTTGCTTTGTTTTTCTTTTTATCAATTTAATTTAATAATTTAATATTTTTTTAAATATTATAGAATACTAGATTAGATTAATTTCAGAAATGATCAGGATTTTACTATATATTTACTTTATTTTGAATTGTTTTTTAATTTTCAAACTTTACCAATTTCATTTCTTTCAATTATGTAATTAATATTATTTTTTTGTCAAAAAAAAAAATTAATATTATTTTTGATGAATAGTAAACTTTTACATTTCTTAATTTTTATTCTCTTCTTAGTAATACGTTTATCATTTTTGAACTATAATATTTATGTGTAGCTAAGTTGAAAGAGACAATTCGAAAAACAAAAATTGATACCAATTACCAACCAAACTCAATTTAGTTTTTTTAAACGAATAGATAACATATTCCAAAACATCCTCATTGCCCAAGAGATTAATCACAGACAACATCCTCATTGCCCAAGAGATGTTTCACGGCTTACGAACTAATAAAAGTTGTCAGAGTAATTATATGGCTATAAAAACGGATATGAGCAAAGCTTACGATAGGGTAGAATGGACGTTTATTCAGAAACTATTACAAAAAATGGGCTTCTCATCCATTTGGATTTTATGGATAATGAGATGTATTACATCAGTCCAATATAGGGTACTGATCAACGGCCAACCGTTTGGAAATATCACACCAAAGCGAGGTTTACGGCAAGGGGACCCTTTATCCCCGTATCTATTTATTCTGTGCACGGAAGCTTTGATTGCGAATATTAAAAAAAGCAGAACGAAATAAGGTCATATCAGGTGTTAAAATAGCGAGAAACAGTCCACCAATCACACACCTATTATTTGCGGACGACAGCCTCTTTTTCTGTAGGGCGACAAAAGAAGAGTGCGAAGTCGTCCTAGGAATCCTCCAGAATTATGAAACAGCTTCGGGACAGCAAATCAATTTTAATAAATCATCGGTACAATTTGGTCATAAAGTTACGGCAGAAAGGAGAGATGATCTCAAACAGGTACTAGGTATTAATACCATGGGTGGTATGGGAACATATCTGGGAATACCAGAAAATCTCGGAGGCTCAAAAACACAGGTGTTTGGCTTTATAAATGAAAGATTGCACAACAGGATAACTGGGTGGACTTTGAAATTTCTTTCAAAGGGGGGAAAAGAGGTGTTAATAAAGTCAGTTTTAACGGCGTTACCTACTTACGTAATGTCTTGTTATAGATTGCCTACAGTAGTTACAAAGAAAATAACAGGTGCAATAGCAAATTTCTGGTGGCATTCCACGGGGAACGATCGGGGAATGCATTGGATAGCATGGAAAAAGATGTGTAGACATAAGACAGACGAAGGTCTTGGATTTAGGATTATAGAGGATTTTAATACCACTCTGCTAGCAAAACAATTATGGCGACTGATGGATGTACCAGATTCACTCTACGCAAAGGTTTTTAAGAGTAGATATTTTTGTAACACGGATCCAATGGATCCCATAAAGTCATATTCTCCATTCTATGGATGGCGGAGTATTATCTCTGCTAGATCTCTGGTTAGCAAAGGACTAATCAAAAGGGTGAGTACTGGGTCAACCATTTCAGTATGGAAGGACCCCTGGATCCCAGCCTCATGCCCGAGACCAGCAACATGCAAATTAAGGGTTTACCCTCATTCTCTCAAGGTTACAGATTTGATCGATCATCGGACAAAGACATGGAATACCCCCCTACTTAACGCAACTATTATCACGGTTAAATCAGGTTATAGGGCTCAACAGTTAGAACCAGACAAGATTCATGTGGTATCTAAATATGGCCCCACAATTATACCCTTACAAGCTAAAGTATGGCAAATTAGATGTCCTCCAAAGATTCAACATTTCATTTGGCAAGCGATATCGGGATGTGTAGCAGTCACACAAAATCTGAGAGCTCGTAAAATAAATTGTGATATATACTGTAGCAGATGTGGTATAGAGAAAGAGTCAATAAACCATGCCTTGTTTGAATGTCCACCAGCACTTCAAACCTGGGCTTTATCAAATATACCCTCCAATCCAGGAATATTTCCATCCAAATCGATCTTCTCGAATATTGATTACTTACTTTCACAACGACCCAAGGATAACCCTGATGATCACTACCCATGGATAATATGGTATTTGTGGAAAAGCAGAAATGAAAAGATTTTCAAGAATAGAGACAATGATCCTCGGGACTTTCTAAGGCGTGCAGTAATTGAAGGGACAATGTGGCAAGAAGCACAACTAGTGGAAAAGGCTACACAAGATTCAGTCAAACAAAACGTGGAGAAGGGTACACAATTTATCACTGTTCAAAGGACGCATGAGACATGGTATTGCCACATAGATGGATCATGGAAAGAAACAACCAAAAATTCAGGTCAAGGATGGTTCTGCAACAAGGACGGAGAAGAAGGAAAGTTATATGGAGCTAGGAATATCATCCCCAGTCTATCCCCTCTACACGCGGAAATGGAAACACTCATATGGGCGATGAAGTGTATGATCGAATATGGTAGATTGAGAATCACCTTTGCTACAGATTGCCACGACGTGGTCAAGATGATAAACTCACCAGACGAATGGCCAGCTTTTGGAGTCCATCTGGAGGAGTTCAGACATTGCAAAGACCTTTTCGAAGAGATACAAGTAACAACCATCAAGAGATCACAAAACATCATCGCGGATAAACTTGCTAGGGGCGCACGGAGTTTCACAGTAGTAATGGAATACATCAGTCCAACGGCACCTTCTTAGATAGACGAGATTCATTAACCTCTCAATTGTTAACAAAAAAAACAAAAAAAACCACAAATTTGTATTTCATAATTTACAATTTATACTTTGTATTTCATACAAAATCCTAAATCACAAATTTGAAATTAGGCACAGCTAAGACCACTACAAATTTAAACACAAATACAAAATGTTGAATTGAAAAAATTAATAAATTAAATCTTAATTTTTCACGATAAAATTGAAGCCCAATCGATCTCGTAAGAGGGACACTTTCCAAGCATAAAATTATCATTCCACGGCATCGGCGTCTCTACACACATCTCCGGCGCCATCATATCCGAAGCCGGCGAACCCGACCCGTCACTCTCGCCCGACCCGGATTGTTGCTGAGGCGCCGACTGCTCAACCGAAGAAGGCGCGGCTTTAGCTCGCTTCCTCGACGTTCTCTCCGTTTTGCCCGGCTGATTCTTAGGCTCAGCTAAAATGGCTTCGAGCTTGGCGTCAACGGCAGCTTGAATAGGTCCGTAGTATTCGCCGGAATCAGACGGAGACGAGCCGGTTTGGTATCGGAGAGCTGGAAAATTCAACCGAGCCGAATCGCCGCGAAGCTTGAATGCTGCACGATCGTAGGCCAACGCGGCTTCCTCGGCCGTGTCGAATGTTCCGAGCCAGAGTCGGGTTCGGTTCCTGGGTAAACGGATCTCAGCGACCCATTTTCCCCAGTGTCTTTGCCTCACTCCACGATAGAGTTTAGCTGGCTTTGGAACCGAACCCGAAATTGGAACTGGACCCGGTTGGTTTACAAAACCTGAGTTGTTTGGGTCGATGAAGTTGAGCATACAAAGGTTATCTTGGTGAGTGTAAGTGAAATCGTTTTGGTAATGAAACTGAGATTGGTAGTTTTGATCGGGTTGTTGAAGATCCGACCCAAATGAAGATGGATAGGTCATGGATCCAGGATAAATATCCGGGTAGGATCCGGAATCGGATTGGGTTGTGGAAAAGAATGAGGCATTTTGAGACAGAGAATTATAGTAAGAGGAGGAAAAGGGGTCGTTTGGCGCAGACGCAAATGCAGCGTTTGAAGATGCAAACGCAGAGTCTAAAGCAGACGTGGAAGCACTTTTGTAAAAAGGTTGAAGTGCTTCCATTAGTTCGCCGCCATGGCCTTTACTGAAGAAATCTGCCATTGGAGTTTCCTGAAACACAAAAAAAAAATATACTACAAGAACAAAAGATTATATATAAAAAATGGTTGGGAAAAAAAACCTGTCTTTTTAGAAAAAAATTCAAAGACTGGGTATTTTCTCGTTTGAAGAAATAAATTTGATCAAAGAGGTTTGAAATAAGCAACCTCCATTAGATCAAAACTACAGACATTTATCCACAAATAAATAAATAAAAAGAGGATCAAACTTGAGGGAACTAAAAAATGCCCATGAGTTGATCAACTCTATAAATTAACAAAAAAATGAAAGAATGTTATATGACAGAAAAGATCATAATATTTTGGAAAACAATGATGGATCTCGTTTTCTGGAAAACACCTTATTTTTTTTTGGGCTAAAGTTTATCTTTTGTATGAATTTTGGAAAAATATAAATCCATAAAACAACACTGCGTAAGAAAATCCTGATTTGTGTTTGTAATGAAAGACAGATCATTAACAAAAAGGAGACCGAAGAAGTTTTGGTTTTTTTCACTAATCTCACTCCAAATCTTTTTTTTATTTCTCTAACTCTCTCTCACACACACACACTCTCTTACACTCTATTTTCTCTCTTTTAGGAGAAGCTCTCGACCTCACCTTGGAGATTCTCATTCAACTCCCACCGTTTATATAGAGGCTCCTCCGTTGAAGAAATGTTAAAATATTAGTATACTAGTGAAATTCTATTAAACAGTTCGAGAACATTATTGTACAATAGCAAAACCTGGATAAAAAAAACACAATAATTGTACCAGAAATTAATACAAAAATGAAATATGTGTATCATGTATACACATATGATGCTTACATATAGTTGGATACATAATTTCTGCATATTATTCTTTCTATTATTTAAATTTTGTGAAATTATAACATTTCAAAAATTTAGGTATGAGTGATTTTTGTTTTTAAACAGAAAAATAATTAGTTTGGTTTAGCAAAAAAACTCGTAAAATAAGAGTATGATCGACCAGACTTTACAAAACAAAAAAATAGCAACATAGCAAACGAGAGACCCCTTAACTCAGTCGCAAATTTACTGGACGGATGTTGTTATCCAAAATGATGGAAAGTAACATATAGAAGAATAAAAAAACCCACATAAAGCACATAATCTCTATTTACAGAGGAGAAGGATCCAATAAAAAAGTAAAGAGAGAAAGGTAAGTAAACGAGGAAGAAAAATGAAGTTTCAGTTGTCGGAAATTTTTCCGAAATCAGCCGGCGAATTTTTTTTGAAAATTAAGGTCGTCGAAAATCTCTCGGAATCATATGCCATCGGAAATCCTTCGGAAAGTCATGATGTTAGAAATCCCTCAGAAAGTCAACCTCTCGGAAATCCCTCAGAAAGTCATTCTCTCGGAAATCCCTCAAAAATGAGGTCTGTGGGAAATCATTTGGAATAAATATCCGTAAGAAATCTCTCAATTTTTTCTAACATCCGGTTTTCGTCAAAAATTCCTCGAAAAAACTTGTGGAACCATATGTGATCGGAAATCCCTCGGTTCAGAAATTCCTCAGAAAGTTAGCTCCTCGAAAATCCCTTTGAAATAAGGTCCGTCGGAAATCCCTTGAAAATGAGTTCCGTCATAAATCTGTCGGAAATTTCTTAGAGTAAGTCTCCGTCGAAAATCTCTCAGTTTTCTCTGACATCCAGTTTCCGTCAGAAATTCTTTGAAAAATCTTGACGGATTTCTGACAAATACTAGATTTCTGATGCCGTAAAACTGACGGACTCAATATGTTGGTTCACCGTCAAAATGGTCCCTTTCTGACAGTAAACCAACGGACATAAGCCATCAGAATCAAAGTTGTTTTATTGTAGTGAGGAAGTTTCAATCTACGGACGAATCTCCTAACAAAACCACCACACTTACTGAACACAATTCTTTGTTAATCGATATCTGATTTTGGTATCAAAAGAATTTTTGGGAAGGAGACTTTTGTCTTTCTGGGAGATTTAAAGATTTTTTTTATCTTACCGATATAAAAAAGACTGGTTATCTCAAAGAGTTTTTTTGTTGATGGATTTTCTAAACAGACTATTCCTCATTTTTTCAGCGGATGCATTTCTACACACCAGCTATCTTATTCAAAAATATTTTTTTTTACCAACATAAAATCATTAGTAAAAAGTGATCCGACAAAATCTAGGAACACATAATTATAGATCTAAAATTTTGTATGCATAAGCTATTCGAATAAGTTATGTGACACAATTATCTGACTTGTACAATATCAAAATTGAGGTCATGACATTAAGATTTTAAAAAAATTATAGTTTTCTTTAATGGAAAAATTTGTATAATTGGTAAGACTATAAAGCTAAAATTTTAACATTTTCATGGAGGTTTTGACTCCTGAAGATAGAAGAATCCGTGCAGAAGGACACGTGAAGGGCTCATAGCTAATGAAACCAAGGCATGTATCTTTAGAGTCACCATTTAGCCGCATGGTTTATCGATTTGGCATTCATTCTCATCTCTATACCAAGACCCTCAAACCCGAGGGTCAAAATTATTCTAATATCACGACCTCCAAGATCATCTTTACTTCTTCGGACTTGACCATCTATCAAATTGGTACGGTGAACGTTGATCGAACACACGATCATCAGATTACTGTTTTACTGCCTCAGCCGTCAAAGAATATACCGTTAACGTCGGAAAGGGAAAAATAAGAAAAAAGAAAAAAAAGAATTTGAGTATTAAATTATTAATGAATGATTTAAATGATAATTAAGTTGGAAGACAGAGGAGTCACGTGGGGTACGGGAGAAGCACTTGATCTCAGGCGCAATTCACTGCAAATGAGAGAAATTGGACTTTACGTTGGCGTCGTCTCGAAATCAAGACTCACGCGTGGCCTCGGCGCGTGTGTATTTTCATTTATCCCTTGTAACCCACTCTTTCATTCTTTTGCGTAGGCACCCTTTTATTTAATAATTTATTTACTTTTGCCCTACAAATTTATAACTAACAATTTTTACGATTCTAGAAGAGTTAAATAATTATTGTCTGCGAATCATTTGCTATCGCTGAGACTCCAGAATTAAGGTTAAACCTATAAGTAACAAATAAGGAGTTTTGCTTATAATATTATATTGGTTTCTAAAATTTCCAATTTATTTTACAAATGTGTTGGATTGCTGAATTATAGTAGGCTTTCTTTCTTAAGATGTTGACAAAAAAAATGTATTGGTTTCAAATAATTTCATAAGGTTATATTTAACAATCATATATATATAGGAATTTATTTATATTTATGATATTAGACAATTTTCAGTAGTTTTTTTATTAGTTTTATACTTTGATTGACTATATATAGAACATAAGATAAGCCATCAAACAAATTTATGAGAAATGGTTTAAGCAAAACTGTACAAGTTTTAATTTTCAATAATTCTACAAAATCCTACAAATGAAACAGATGATGGACGTAATTAATTCACTTTAATGTTAAAAAAATAAAATTGAATCGAAGCCACATAAATATTTTTTCTATTCGTCGGAACTATATGATATAATGGTAGATGAAATTCATGACACAAATTTGGGGTTCGAATCCAACATTCTTCAATGTTATGAAAAATATTAAAACCAATAGACTATATTGATAAAAAAAGTTTTTTCTATTTAAGCATCTTTCAAATTTTGATTTTTTGTTATAAAATGTAATTATGGTGTTTTTGTATTATTATTGATTCGTCTTTTAGTGCAGTTCTCCTGTTTCACGAAATACTTATCCGTCCTAACTGATGATTGTACTAGTAAAAGTATCACCTACGAATATACTTAAATATTTTATTTTCTTTTTAAAAAAGAAATGCTCCTAAATGGTACCTGTCTATGTAAATCTTCTTGTTGTGGAATAAAAAGAAATCATTTGTTTATGAAATGTAAAATCTCTTTGTTGTAACTTGTAATGGGCGGAAAACAAACATTTTAAGATAAAGGAGTGAAAGTATAATTTATGTAATTTGAAATGATTTTTGGACCGTGTTGGACTCGAGAGCCCCCAATACCAATACCAAGGTTTCTATTATTGTATTATTATATGATATAATCAGAGACTTCATTATTCATCAAATGATGGAGATACGTTCATAATTTGCATCTACTCATTGCTAAACCCAATTACTCTCTAATATTATAACTTACTTTTACATTTCGATGGTTTAAGTATTCAAGAGGGAAATTGATTTCGTTCTATTTAAAGTATAGAATGGCTTTTTGAATGACAGTTGTCTGTCATCTACTTGTTTTCTTTTGTTGGTTGGGTTGGTAAATTAGTCAATATCAAAAAACGCGTTAATTTAATTATAAGTCAAATACAACATTTAGCGACCGTTAGTAGTGACCATTTCATGAACTTTAAGATCTTTTGTAATATCTTTCTTCATGACATCTTCGTTCACGAAATTTTAACTGAGTTGAACAAATTTAAAGCTAATGTTTTCACTGTACTTTTTCAAATTTTAAAAATTGATTCAACGCTTTAGGTTTAACTAATTCTACAAGAGTGTGAATCTTTTAGCTGTTATAATTTGTTACGCATGGATCTAATGCATATTTTGAAACTAAATTATTAGCATAGATGAGTTGTGCAACATCAAGTGTGCTTAGCTCAAACATAAAACTTATATTACATGTGTCTTCCCAGTCAGTATCATATTCATATATACTATAATCCTAACAAAATCGAAAGAGTTATACGTCATTTATAATTGACAAGACATTCAAGCTTTTAGATATATTTTCATGTATTCTGATACAAACCAGAGGCTCAGGAAACGTTTCGACTGTATTTCACGAATAGAAATGTTACATATTTATACGATGGAAAAATTCTAACCTAATGAAGTCTTTCCTTGAAGACATATTCATATATATATATACATATGATAAGAATTTTGAACATACAACTTATGAATGCCAAACTTAGACAAGAACTCGGTGAAATCTTTCTTTCGCAAGAATGTGCCCATGTTGAAAAATGTCGAATGACAATTTATTAACTAACATTTCCCAAAGTTCTGTTGAAAAATGTCGAATGACAACTAAGTTTGTGGTGGGTTGGATTCAGCGTGCAAGAAATAAATTTATGTCCCAAAATGCTTCTGTGAGTGCACAACTGTTATGGCAATTTAGGGTGTCCAACGACGAGGAAAAAAGATAACAACACAAGAGTTTTTTGAAATTTGGTGTTTTTTTTCCAATCACTCATTAAAATTAAAAAAGTTACTCCTAGATTGGTTATCCAATCCAAAGCAATTGAGTTTACAAAAACAACATTCAAAATTTAGTTTTAGAAGAGCACTAAACAATCAGCCTTAATCTTGAAATGCGAGGGATAAAAATCATCAATGTACTAAAACAAGTTTTCAAGATAGATATTAGGGATAATGAAAATGTGAAAAAGGTAAAACGTTTGCTTCTTATATTAAAAAGCTCTTTATGATCGAGTTCATAGAATAAGCTAGCAACTGGAATATCGACAGATAGAAAAATCTAAGTTTTGTCTACCACGGCTCCAGTTTCAATTCCTATTACATTATGAGAGCAGTGAGAATGCATTAAATTCACTATGCCATTATTTGAAAGCAATTATATTTATCACTCTAGTTGTATAGAGAAACTCCCTAGACATAGTTCATGATTACTTTGCTTATCAGACCTCCAGTACCTAAGATCTAGGTATAATTGAGGAGGCTATCCATAATATTGAGCATGATGAAACAGAAAAAATAAAACCCATCCACAAAGCATGTATAAATCAATATATCATCAGAAACTAAAAGTGTCAGAATTAGGAGATCAATAATGGTAGAATTTGGCTTACTACCACTACAAAAAACACACTTATTTCTAACAATTTTTTGGATGAAAACAGATAATTTAGAATTTTATGTCGTAATACCGATATATTATCAAAAAAATCTATCGAGAATCTATCAAAAATATAAAAACTGGTCAAAATTTCATTAAAAATTCTTATGGATTTCCAACAGTCACCATCTGTCAAAAGTTTCTGATCGATTTTATAACTGTTTTATGTTTGTTGAAATAACCTTTTTAAATATGTTATATAGCTGTTGAAAATATAAATTTTCGTTGGAAATCTCTTGGAAATCTATCGAAAATAAAAAATTGTTTTGTAATATCTTTAATTAACTAAGAAAGTTTTGTATATATTAACTATCATATAAAAACATTTTTTTTTAAAAAAAATTATACTATTTATAAAACGTTTTCAAATATATTTATATTTATGTTTTTATACTAATTTTTAAAAAATTTCTATATTTTTATATTAGTTATGAAAATGTTTTTTATATATTTCATTATAGAAATATTTTTTATTTTTTATTAATTATTAAAACATTTTCCTCTATATTTAATAGTAAAACGTTTTCCATATTTTTAAAAAAATTGTATTAAATATATATTTTAGGTTTTATAGTGAATTTCAACGTGGAAAAGGGTCGTCTCAATTGATGCAACATCGATGACCAATAAAATCTCCGACTCCAAGCCCGAGGCCTTCTCAAGTTTCCGAGTCATAGTGAGACTCTGCCTCCACTTTTGTCGACATATTGCTTATTGCGTCAAACGGGACGTGAAATGCCTCTGGTACTTTTCATCCTTTACGTCTTCCAAATACGACATGATAATTTTTTTTCTTTTTGTTTGAAATATTTAAATTATTTTTAAAAATAATATAGGTTTGAAATATCAAACAAAGGTATTACAAAAATCTATTTTGAAGATGTTGCATTTAATGTTCGACAAACCGTATGTTTGGTATTCTGATATACCTCGTGAAGAACAATAACTTTGGTTTAGGACTAATATCTATTTATATTTTTAAAAAATTATTTGTACTTTTGATTTAATATTTACTAATTCCAAACTTTTTTAAAATTTGTAGCAAGATTTCAACTAAGAATCTGGGTTAATCGAGTAGGTGAAAATTGCTTTTCATAAAGAAGCCGCTAAGTCGTGGGAGCATGCAAGGGAAAGACAAACCGGATAAAAGCATTGGAGGAAGCCCACATGGCTACGGAAGCTACACTCGGTACAACGCAGCAAACACTTGCCATTACGCAAGAGACGTTGTGAATATTATAAATTTTATTAATTTTTTTAGTTTTAATAATTTGAATAATGTTTTACTTTTAAATAATTTAAATTTTCATTATTTATTAAATATAAAAAATTTAATTCAAAAAAAAATTACAGGTTGGAAATAGTTGTCAGGAATAGTCCCTTGTAAGTCAGTCCATAATAGTCCCTTAAAATGCCCTCAAGAATAATCCCTCAAAGTTTTATCCGAAAATATCGTTAAAAATCATCAAAAAAGTCTTTCGGAAATTTGTCATAAAGTTTTCCGATGAACGAAAGCCATTGAAAAACCCCACATAAATCATATATGTATATCCACCGTATTATCTATCCTAACAAATTACCGACGGATTGTCCAAATGTACACATGTGGTCAGAAATTGGTAGGGAATATGAGCCGTCAGACAATTCATCAAAAAATTTTGACGGATTTTAAATTTTCGATAATATATTCTTGATGGACATTTTCATCAAGAATCCCTTGAAAATGGTCGCTTCCGAGAGATTCCGAACAAATATATATGTCTGAAATCAGCTGTTTTCTTGTAGTGTACTCATACGGATCAATATCACATTCATATAAATTATAAACACAACGGCTAAGGAAAAAAGTTGCAAAGCTAGTTAGGAAGAATAGTTTATGAGTTCTGAGTATATGTCTTTGTTATTCAGTTCTTAAGCTCTATGCTATAGTTTGATGACATCTTGCACTAATGTTAAAGTCTACCTAAAGCACTAATTAATTGAATCCGTTAAGGTCTCTGTTATAGTTTGATGATATCTTGTACTAATATTAAAGTCTCTTGGAGGATTGAAAATTTTAAGATGTTTAGGAATGATTTATCTTTTGAACTAAATTTCTAACAGAATTTTTTTTAATTAAAAGACTACAAGAGACCTAGTGAAATGTTAAAAAAAATTCTTAAAAAAAAACAACAAATTTGTAAATCGGTTACGGACAATTGTTGAAGATAATAGTTTAATAAAGATCTTAGTCTACTATCTTCGGGAATAACAATAGCAAATTTTATTCGGTGGGTTTAAATTTATAAAATTCGAGTCGGGTTCGTAAGTATAAATTTGGTACGTTGAACCTTACACGACTGCATAAACTTCTACGTAAGAAGTGCATGACAGCACGAGACATTATGTCGGGGAATTTTTTTAATATTACAATTCGGTAATTTTATTTGGCGTCACGTTATTATAGAAATAAAATAATGTATTCGAAATATATGATACTTTCGGGAAATTTATATAAATATGTATACACGTCAAAGCTAACTTTCTTTTGAGTAGACTTAAGCAGAAGATGAAACTATGAGGTAAACAATATTTAATCAGTATGATGGTCACATGACAATTTGGTATATATAATTAAACGAGAATCCGTATTAATAAACATCTCACGTTGCCCTTCCTACGTGTGGTCATATCGGCGATTCGTCTTTATTTGTGGAAGGGCAAACGATAGTATTATTTTAGACTTCTAGTGTGCTTTGTTTTGCTAACAATTTTTTTCACTTAGTGTATGTTCGTTTTTACAAAACTCAGAAGTCAAATTCACATGTTGACGTAGATAGTTCTTTTGAGAGATAAGATCCGAGACTAGGTTTGTGGTGAAGATGTTTGCGCGTCTAGTAAGATGAAATTTCAAATTCAAGAATCAAGATTCATGTCAAGATATATACATCACCATCCTGCCATGCACGTTTGTACATATCATGATCATCACATCATATATCATCGCATCTCATCATCATAACATAATCATATAATTTTTGCATATATATATATGGGCTAGATATGGCCATTAAGTTATTCATATATGATTGGTGATAATCGTTGGTAGAGTTATAATTTGGCAGATGTTGTTTTTATTAACTAAAAAAAATCACATCATACAATACATAGTCTCTTTGGAATATGTATTAAAACAGGAGTATTAGTATTTTCTACGATGAGAAGGATTATGGTATGATCATGACGTAAAGTCGTATGTATTGGTTTAAATAATGCTTATTTCGTTTCGAAGGCCATTTTACATAATTTTCTTAAATGGTATTACACTTTCAAAATCTTTATATTATATTTTTTTTTTTCACTTTCATAATATTACGTGCAGGAAAGGCTCTCAAATGCAGCCTCAGCCATTACGTTCACCTGCAGTCCACGTGGGATGAGGTTGACTTTCCTTTTCTCACTTAATTACGTTGATTCTATTGTCTCCCGTATCAAATGCGTTGATTTTAATTGATTTTTTTTTTGGTTTTGATCAACAAAGGTATAAAATGGTGAGATTGCGTTTAAAATTTTACTTGTCTGTTACGTGCAAAAATTCAAAGATAGATAGATAAGGTAGCATGCAATATTCGGATTCTTCTTTTAATAATGATTTATGTTAATTTTGTACCATCAATTTAACTTGCTAAATTGTTTTAAATAGTTTTTAATAATTATTTAATGATTTACAAATGAAAAATGATCTCCTTTATATAATGCAAAGATCTCTAGATCCTTCACATTTTTAGATCTTTCTATTCTCTAGAACATTCATTATCTCTCTATTCTTACTATATGGTTCTATACTCTTCTATAGACTCCTGTCCCAGTCCAAATGTCTTATAGAGCCTCAGATGAAATTGGGCCGTTACATTCTCCCTCGCTTAATTCGGGAACACCCTAATTTCCATGTATGTCTTGAGCCGGTCTTGGAACAGCCACAAGTCATCTTTGGTTTCCCATGTTGCCTTTGATTCGAGAAGTCCCTTTCGTTTGATCAAATAATAATTCTGGCACGGTACACCATGTTTCCGTACCTTCTTAGACGCGAGCACCTCTTCGATCTCCTTCTCGTATCACTTCGTGACAACGGGTGGTGCTCGAGTTGAGATGCCTTAGTTTTGGTCTTCGTTGTCTTGTTGATATGGTTTGAGATACTCACATGGAAGACCGGATGAATCATTAGGGTATCAGGTAACTCTAGCTGATATGATACCTTGTCCACCTTGGCAATTATCTTGAACAGTTCTTCGTATCTTCGGAATAAGCCCTTGTATAAGCTTTGTAGTGCCTTGAGTTTTTTGGGAAGTAGCTTTACAAAGATTAAGTCTCCTATCAAATGTTCGAAGGGACGTCTTTTCTCATCAACCTACTTCTTTATGCGTTTTTGAGATTTCTCCAAACATGCCTGGGCTAAATCCACATGCTCTTCCCATGATTTTGCCATCTTGAATGTCCCTGGACTTTTTCCCTTTGAAATGTCCAATGTCGTCCCGTTACATTCTCGAATGGGCTCTGACCGATCGCCTCGCTCCTTTGTAGGTTGAGTGAAAACTGGGCAACATCCATCAACATAGCCTAGTATTGTTGGTTTGCACTAAAAAAAGCGTCTGAGATAGCATTCCAACAATGAAATCACCTTCTATGTCTGTCCATCTGTTTGGAGGGGGTGAAACTTGTTGAGAAGCTCAAACTTGTCCCCATATAGCTCGGTCCAAAGTCATTCAGTGAACCGAGGATCTCAATCGCTCAGAATGTTCTACAGAAGTCCCCAATACTTCACTATGTTCTTGAAGAACGCCCTTGCTACTTCCTCCACGGTGCAGTCTCATTTGCAGGCCACAAACCTCCCATACTTTGAGAATCTGTCCACTATAACCATGATATAGCCAAACCATTTTGACTCCAATAAGGCGATGATAAAATCCAGCGAGACTGGGTCCCATGGGCCCTTGGCTATTGGTAGTGGCTTCAACAGTTCCGCAGGTTCTTTGTCTTTAGCTTGTCTTATTGGCATACTAAACAAGTCTTCAAGTAAAGCTCAACGGTATCCCGCATTCTTGTCCAAAATTAAGATGATTCTACTAGAGCCATAATCAATGGCTTTAATCACAGTGCTTGAAGTTGTATATAGGTTAGTATTACTTACCTTAGTCCCTTTAGCCATAACACTATGCATCACATTTACCTCTTGAGGGGTGAGAGAGGCAAGGTTATGCTTGCGACTTTCATGGGTGAAGGTATAGAAGTTGGTGCACCCATTATGAATGGTTTCTTTGTCAAATTGCCAGGGTTTCTGATGTGAACCAGCCAACGGACGGACGCATGGTTGACCCGAGTTCGATTATGAGCAATTATAGGGAGGTTCCGAGCAACAGTACGATCGACCAGATGAAGGAACGGTCTAATCAAGTGTTTGTCCACAACCTCGAGGACGATCTGACCACGACCAGCATCCAACCAGCAGCCAATCCAAGTCTGTCTAGTCCTCAACCAACACCTGACCAAGATCAGACCTTCCACCAACCATGGACAGACCCGACCATCTACCATGACCCATGGACCATTCCAACTGGTCCACTGACGCGATCAAGGATAAGGGCTCTTCAGCAGCCCCTTCGTGTTTTTCTCAGCCAAAAACAGCCATCACCTTCTCAAGCCGGTATGCTAAGTCTAATCCAAGCTATTTGAAATAAGTAAAGGGGAAAGGTGTATATCTTAGTACTCTTTTTCCTTAGTGAGTTTTTGTCCCATTGAGTTTTTCTCACTAAGGTTTTGATGAGGCCTGAATATATATATTGGATGAACCTTTACTTAAGGCCCATAGCATTTTTTGTGGACTAAACTTAGTATTTTTCGGCCCGGCCCATTTTATCTTTTTCTTCTTTGTCTTTTGCATTTAATAATGTAGTTGGCAGTTGGGGGTTGAGAGTTATCTCCTTAACTTCCCTGCTTGCATGGCTTTGCATGTTCTTGGAGTGTGTTCCAACATGCAAGCCTTCTAGCTTCTTCTTTTCTCTTCTATAAATAGTGGCTTTGGCCATTTGTACTTTTCATCGAATTTTCAATAAACTTGTTTCTCTAAACACTTGTTGAAATCGGTCACTTCTGAATAGTGTGTAATATCTATTCACATCTTAAGTCTCCTCACGGTGTGTAATATCCGTGAGCCTCTTAAAGATCCTTGTTCTTTGGTTGGTGCGTCATATCCTTCCAAAGATCAAACTGATTATTTTAAGGACTTCCACATCCTTGAAGTGTTCCATTCACTCAACCCTCTTTCCTTTCATCCGTTTTCTTTTCCTTTGTCCATTCCGTCCTTCCATCCATTCTCTTTCTAACCCCTTAAGTCTTCCGCAAACCTCCACCTCTTGTTGTGTCGTTCCTGGATAGGTGATCTCCTTCCGTAGATCACATCAAGTTGTATCAGAGCAAACAACGGGTCGTATTCGTTCCATTCTCGATTTTATTTTTCCTTCTTGCTAAATTGTTTGTTATCGTTAGAAGCCTTTGATTCTGGCCATTTTTCTTTGTTTCCAATGGCAGGTACCGGCGATGATTCGGATGATGAATCACGCTATACATGGCTCATAGACACAATAACAACTCGCATGGAGCAGATGACGAACGCCCGGTTCCAAAACATGCAAGCTGGGTTAAGGACTGGTATACGTGAGAGTGTGCGTGAGGAGATCCAATAACTCTTACCGAAAATAAGGCAACCTCGGCAACGTGTTCTGTTTCCTGAACCAACCCGACATGAATTACCTGATCGTTATCTCGAAAGGCGACCATCCAGACATGAGTGGCCCGATCGTTCTCCCGAAAGGCGACCATCCAGACATGAGTGGCCCGATCGTTCTCTCGAAAGACGTCCCATACCTTCTTCAAGAGGAAGCCGTGAACGTCAAGACTTTTATGAAGATGAAGCAGCAAATCAGTTCTACAGCAGTGGTGACTCCGTCCACGGTAACCGACGACGTCCTAGGCATGAACAAGGCCCCAGACCACCGCCTCCTCATCAAGACAACCTCAACCACTTAAAGCTCAAGATCCCTCCTTTTCACGACAAGAATGATCCAACCGCCTATTTGGAGTTGGAGCAGAAGATTGAACTTGTGTTCAATTGTCAGTACTATTCGAAGCACAACAAAGTCAACGTGGCTGTAACCGAGTTCTATGATTACACCCTCAGTTGGTGGGATCAGATGGTAATTTCCCGAAGGCGTAATGGTGAATATCCAATTGAGACTTGGCAAGAGTTGAAGATGATTATGCGCAAACGCTTTTTTCCAAGCCATTTCCACTGCGACCTATACCAACGGCTTAGGCAGCTGAACCAGGAAAACCGCAGTGTTGAAGATTATTTCCAAGAGATGGAAACTTTGCTGATACGTGCTAGTGTGATCGAGGACCGTGAAGCAACAATGTCCCGATTCTGGGGTGGTCTCAACCGAGACATCCAAGACCGACTTGAAATGCAGCACTATGTGGAACTTGAGGAGATGCTTCATAAGATCATTCTTATTGAACAACAACTTAAATGTAAGCCTTACATCCGTTCCTCTTATGGTGCAGGTCTTGTGAACAACAAGCCAATTTATGCCTGTGATTTCAAGCCCACATATCCGCGGGAATCTAAGCCTTCAATATCTAAGCCAGACAATCCACTCACCAATAAACCGGATCATGGAAAGTCTATAGAACGCCCTACACGAAACAGAGACATTCGGTGTTTCAAGTGTCAAGGTATTGGGCATTATGCAAATGCACCAATAAGAAGGTTATGGTGATCATGGAAAATGGTGAGGTCCAGACTGAAGATGAGGCAGAAGATGAACCAACCTATGAGCACTATCGCAATGATGGAGAGGAACCACCTGTCTAAGGACAACTTATGGTGACCAGGAGATCATTAAGTATCCAATCCAAGATCGATGAGCAAGAACATCGAGAAAATCTTTTCCATTCACGATGCACCGTTAAAGGCAAGGTATGTAGCCTCATTATTGATGGTGGTAGTTGTACGAACGTGGCTAGTGAATCAATTGTCAGGAAGTTAGGTCTTGAAGAAATGAAACATCCAAAGCCATACCAGTTGCAATGGCTCAACGAAACCGGTGAACTACGCATAACCCACCAAGTCAAGGTACCTTTGGAGATTGGACGATATAAAGATTAAGTTTTGTGTGACGTCCTTCCTGTGGAAGCTGTACATATTCTCCTTGGTAGACCATGGCAGTCCGACCGAAGGGTTACTCAAGATGGTTTCACCAACCGACACCATTTCCTTCACAATGGCCGCAAGACTACCTTGATACCGATGACACCACATGAGGTATATCTGGACCAATTTCACCTTAAGCAACAAAAGAAAAAGGAAGGTAAGTCTAAGGTCAAGAAAAGCAAGAACAATTTCTTTATTAAGGCTGGAAATCTTAAGAATTTAGATGAACACCGACATATCCTTTTGATGTACTATAAGGAGGCTTGTCTCCATGCGTCTAACCCGCAGCCGGTTTTGCCGAGCATTATGACTGATCTCTTGCAGGACTTTAAGGACGTTTTTACAAACGAGTGTCCGGACGGATTACCACCAGTACATGGAATCGAGCACCAAATAGACTTCATTCCGGGTGCAACCTTGCCAAACCGTCCTGCATACCGAACAAACCCTGTGGAGACTAAGGAAATACAACAACAAGTGAATGAACTGATGCGCAAAGGCCACATCCGTGAAAGTCTAAGTCCATGTGCTGTGCCTGTTCTTCTGGTCCCTAAGAAAGATGGTAAGTGGCGGATGTGTGTTAATTGCCGGGCAATCAACAACATCACAATCAGGTAAAACCATCCTATCCCTAGGCTTGATGAACTTCATGGTGCATGCATATTCTTTAAGATAGATCTTAGAAGTGGTTATCACCAAATTCACATGAAAGAGGGTGATGAATGGAAAACAACTTTTAAGACCAAGCATGGGTTGTATGAATGGCTTGTGATGCCATTTGACCTTACTAACGCACCTAGCACATTTATGAGATTGATGAAGCATATTCTTAAGGAATTTATAGGTCATTATGTTGTTGTTTACTTTGATGACATATTGATTTATAGTAAGAACTTAAAGGAGCATGTTATACATGTTAGGAATGTGCTAGAAGTCCTTCAGAAAGAGCGTCTATTTGCTAATCTCGAAAAGTGCAACTTTTTTTGGATGGTGTTTCTAGGTTTTTTAGTAAGTGCAGATGGAGTAAGTGTGGATGAGGAGAAGGTAAAAGCAATCCGTGACTGGCCAACACCCAAGACCGTGGGTGAAGTTTGTAGTTTCAATGGTCTTGCTGGATTCTAGAAGCGCTTTGTCAAGGATTTCAGCACCATAGCCGCGCCCCTCACTGAAGTGGTCAAGAAGGAAGTTGTTTAAATGGGAAAAGGCCCAAGAGGATGCATTCCAACTACTTAAGGATATACTTACTCATGCTCCACTCTTGGTTTTGCCTAACTTTGCTGATACTTTTGAAATTGAGTGTGATGCCTCAGAAATTGGAATATGAGCTGTTTTGATGCAAGAAGAAGACCCATTGCCTATTTCAGTGAAAAGCTAGGTGGTGCTACTCTCAACTATCCCACATATGACAAAGAACTGTATGCTTTGGTGCGCGCCCTTCAGACTTGGCAACATTACCTCTGGCCCAAGGAGTTTATAATACACACAGACCATGAGTCTTTGAAGCACTTGAAGGGTCAAAACAAGCTGAACAAGCGCCATGCCATGTGGGTAGAGTTTATTGAGACTTTTCCATATGTGATAAAGTACAAACAAGGCAAGGACAACATTGTGGCCGATGCTTTGTCACGAAGATACACTCTTCTTTCTACCTTAGAAGTCAAATTAATGGGTTTTGATCATATTAAAGACCTTTATGCTACTGACTCTAACTATGGAGAAATCTATAAGTCATGTGATAAGACTTCTTCAGGACATTACTTTCAGCAAGATGGGTTCGTGTTTTATGAAAATCGGTTGTGTGTGCCAAGATGTTATATGCGGGAACTGTTTGTAAGGAAAGCTCATGCTGGTGGCCTTATGGATTATTTTGGCATTCCAAAGACCATGACTATCATGCGTGAACACTTCCAATGGCCGCACATGAAAAGGGATGTGGAACACATTTGCTCCCGATGTGTCCCATGTAAAATGGCTAAGTCCACAACTCAGCCACACGGTTTGTATCATCCTCTACCTATTCCTAAGCATCAATGAGTTGATTTTTCTATGGATTTCATATTAGGTTTGCCTAGGACTAAGGGTGGTAAGGATTCAATTTTTGTGGTTGTAGAACGTTTTTCAAAGATGTCTCATTTTATTGCATATAGCAAAACAGATGATTCCTTGCATATTGCTAATTTGTTCTTTAAAGAAATTGTTAGGTTGCATGGCATGCCTAGATCTATTGTGTCTGATAGAGATACAAAATTTTTAAGTCATTTCTGGAGAACATTGTGGTCTAAATTAGGAACTAAGCTATGTTTTTCCACTACATGTCATCCAGAGAGTGATGGGCAAACCGCGGTAGTGAATAGGACCTTAGGATCACTTTTGCGTGCATTTTTTAAAAAGAACCTTAGGTCATGGGAAGATAGTCTATCACATGTTGAGTTTGCATACAACCATGTCATTCATTCTGCATCTAAGTACTCACCGTTTCAGATTGTGTATGGTTTTAATCCTATTTCACCATTGGATCTAATACCTTTACCTTTGAGTAAGAGATCAAGTATTGATGGAGAAAAAAGCCCAAGATGGTTAAGCAAATCCATGAGAATGCCCATAAGAACATAGATGCCAAGACCAAACTCTATGCCAAAGCCTCAAACAAGAACCGCAAGGAAATTATTTTTAATCCAGGAGACCAAGTTTGGATTTATCTAAGAAAGGACCGGTTTCCTGCTGAGCGGCGATTCAAATTATTGCCCAGGATAGATGGACCGTTCACCGTGATCAAGCGAATCAACAACAATGCCTATGAATTGGATCTCCAAGGTAAATATCCAATTAGTTCTAGTTTTAATGTTGCTGATCTTCTCCCTTATGTGGCAGATATTTCGGATTTGAGGACAAATCTTTTTCACGAGAGAGGGAATGATGTGAACCAGCCAAGGGACGGACGCATGGTCGACCCGAGTTCGATTATGAGCAATCATAGAGAGGTTCCATGCAACAGTACGATCGACCAGATGAAGGAACGGTCTGATCAAGTGTTTGTCCACAACCTTGAGGACGACCTGACCACGACCAGCATCCAACCAGCGGCCAATCTAAGTTTGTGTAGTCCTCAACCAGCACCTGACCAAGATCAGACCTTCCGCCGACCATGGACAGACCCGACCATCGACCATGACCCATGGACCATTCCAACTGGTCCACTGACGCGATCAAGGACAAGGATCAAGCTGGTTATTTCAATGACTTCCACATCCTTGAAATGTTCCATTCACTCCACCCCCTTTTCTTTCATCTGTTTTCTTTTCCTTTGTCCATTCCGTCCTTCCGTCCATTCTATTTCTAACCCCTTAAGTGTTCCGCAAACCTCCACCTCCTGTTGTGTCGTTCCTGGATAGGTGATCTCCTTCCGTAAATCACATCAGTTTCTCTAGTAAAAGATGTTTGGCTTGCATTGGCACCACATCACATTTCACTTGGTCGGAGTACCTCTATATGCTGAATTACTCCATAATTCTTAGTTCAGTCTCATCATTGAGCCATTTGAGTTTGTAAGAATGCAGATGTTTGGTTCTTTTAAGACCTAACTTGTCAACAAGATACTTGTTAGCCACGTTAGTACAAGAACCTCCATCTATGATCAAACTGCATAGTTTAGACTTAATATTGCATCTAGTATGAAAGATGTTCTCTCTTTGCAGAGCCTCTGGATCAAACAATGCGTTTAGGGCATGTCTGGTAAATAGAATTTCCCCCATTTTAGGGTAGTTGGTCACATCTTCATCGGAATCATTCGTTTCTTCATCACCTTCTTCTTCAGTCTCATACTCTCTTTGGTTGTTGAATATCATGACCCGTTAGTTTGGACAATCCCTTGAATTATGTCCTTTTCCCTGACATTTAAAATAAGTTATGTCGCGGTTCCTTTGGGGTTGAGGCTTACCTTGCTCGGGTTTATGGGTCTTAGAAGCCTCTGGTGGTGTCTTCTTAAGACGCATATCTACTGCTGAACCTTTTCCCTTGTCTAAATTTTTTGGGGTGGTGGGTTCCAAGTAGCTCTACCTCGGGTGGTGCTAGTGAGCTTCCTTTGTATATGTTGCTCGCCTTGAATGGCATAGTGCAACAAGTCGTCAAAGTGGGCATAGTTCTGTCTTTCCATCTTTCTGGCTATGCAGTCTTGGAGTCCATCTAGGAATTGAGCCATAAAAGTCTCCTCTGAGTCTTGTACTTTAAAGTGGTTCTTGATGGTCTCTAACTCCTCAAAGTAATCCTCCACTGTCCTAGTTCTCTGAGACAGTTTTTTTAAATGTTTGTGTAAGTCCCTATAATAATACGTGGGAAAAAAACTCTTTCGATCTGAGCTCTATGTCATCCCAAAGATGGATTTGGCCTCTTCTCAGACGTCTTCTCTCAAAGACTTATCTGTCCCACCAGGTAATGGCATGTCCGTGAGCTGAGCAGCTGCCAAGGACACCTTCCTCTCTTCATAGCATTGATAGTACTCAAAGATGTGCTACATTATCTTCTCCCAATCATTTAGGCTTCCGGGTTAACCTTTCCAGCAATTGTTGGAGCTATCAGCTTGACATATTGGCCTACATGTCGTGGGTATTCTTCTTTGGCTTCCTTAACCTTTCCTCTCTCGGCCTTTAGGACTCTTGCGCCTCCTAGGCCTTGGATCAGGGTCAGGGGGAGGTAATTCTCCATCTTCTTCAAGGCTGGGCATGTCACTATCAGTATTTTGTTCTTCGGAGGGGTGCTGTGGTTGTCTTCTAGGTGCACCACCAGGTTGGTTAGGGGTTTCAGGTTTCGTTAGACGTTGCTCCATCTGGTTCATGCGATCACTAAAACCTCTCATGACTTCCAATAGGTGCTGCATGGTAACTTTGGTCATTGTCTCTCATGGTGTGTGTTCTGTGTTAAAAAAAACAAGGGATCAAGTGTATAATGGGTTATTACCAATAAGGCAATGAATCACAAAGAGTGGAATCGATAGCAAAAAGAAAAGGAAATTTTATCTTAAGTTTTTCTAATATTTTTCAATAACTAGGTAAAGTCAATCAAGTAAACAATTTTTATGACTTTTTAGTTTTAGGAAAGCGAATTCAAATAAACAGTGATGATTTTTATGATTTTTTTATGAAAGAAAAATTCTGTAAAACAACAAGTTTGTTGGAATGAAGAAGAATGATGAAGACAAAGAAAAGAAATGAAAGAGTGCCTTAGACTCTAAGGAGAAGGCGCCATGTGTCTAAGCTACCAAATGGAGTGACTTAAGCTTGTTTGTGGTTAATGATATGTTATCATTGTAACCAAACATGTATTAGGCTATCCTAGTATTCAAACAAGCCTAGACTAGATTAGTATAAATAACTATCTCTCTCTTTCTTTGTAAGCAAGAATTTCATTTTTTCTTACTTTCTCAATAATATTCATTCTCACTTTTCTCTTTAATCTCTCTGGCATAAAATTTCGCAAATTCTTCTTCAATCTCTCACGGTTTCATCAGACCATCCCATGACCCGACCTCGTCCATGGCCTGACCCGAGCTACGATCAAGATCCAAGGACCATTCCATTTGGTCCAGTGACTAGAACAAGACCAATGCACTTCCACATGTTCTTGATTACTTCATCAACCCATACCCATCACTTCACTTTCATTCTGGGCTTGGATGGAATCTTGAAGGATCATTTTAATGAAGCCCATTTGCTATTTCTAGGCCCAAATCATTTTCTCTTCTCTCCTTTGCATTAAATAAAGTAGTTGGCAGTTGGGAGTTGGGAGTTATCCTCTTAACTTCCCTTCTTACATGGCTTTGCATGTTCTTGGAATGTGTTCTGAACATGCAAGCCTTCTACCTTTTTCCTTTTCCTTCTCTATATATAGATGGATTGGCCATTTGTACTTCTCATCGAGAATTTTAATAAAAAAGTCTTTTCTTTCTTAAGAATTTCGATCACCGAGTAGTGCGTCATATCTACTCTCTCCTAGGCTCTCTCTTGGTGCGTAATATCCTTGGGCCCGTCTAGGAAACCCTTGTTGAACCTTGGTGCGTCATATCCTTGGTTCATCAAGTCCGTTAAATCAAAGGTATTCCGCAGCCTTTGTGTGACCGCTTCACCCCACATCCCTTGACAACTTGAGATCACGCTCGTTGTGCAAGGCTTATCCTTCCTTACTCCCTTGTTGTGCCGGTTTTGAGTTTGTGATCTTGACCAAGATCATATCAGAAGACCAGATGATACTTTCTATACTCCAAAACTCTCTTGCTGGATCTCTCTTAGAAGCATATTCATATTGTGAGAATGCTAAAGATATTTGGTAGACTTTAAAAACAGTGTATGGAAACACTACTAACCTCATGAATATTTTTGAGGTAAAAAAAGCTTTGAATGATCTTAGACAGGAGGATGTTTAGTTCACAAAGCATTATGGATCCTTTAGAGCATTGTGGGCAGAGCTAGAGATGCTAATGCCTGCCACAATTGATCCTATCACTCTCCATGAAAAGAGGGAATAAGATAAGGTGTTTGGGTTGCTCTTGACTTTAAACACCAACTAAACTGACTTGATTAAGCACATTCTGAGGGAGGACAAGCTACTTAGCTTAGAGGATGTCTGTGCTAAGATTTAGAAGGAGCAAGGATCTCATCAGCTGTTTGGAAACAAGGAAGACATGGTGGTTGCCCAAGAGCTTTTTCAAGCTGCTCCAACTGAATCCAAGAAGAAGAAGGCTGTGTGTGATCAATGCAAGAGAACCGGTCACACCAAGAAGGAATGCTGGGTGCTTCATCCTGAGTTGAAGCCAAGCTGGTTTATTGACAGGTTAAAAACTTCACCAGCAAAAGTCACCAGCTCCTCTAACCTGGTTCATATAACCGCCTCTCATATGGCCTCCAATCCGGCTCAGGGACACACAATAACAATCCCTCTTTTGACTCCTCCGTCTGAGTTTGTTAAGAAATCAGACTTGGAATCCCTCTTCAAATCCTTTAGCTCTGGTAATGTGTTGGATAAATCTCTTCATGCTTCTTTTCAAACTTCTATTGCTTATAAACCTTTGATTGTTGATTCTGGAGATTCTCATCATATGATAAGTGATCTAGGTTTAATAGAAAATTTGGAACCTTCCTTAGGAATTCCTTAGGAAGTGTGGTGATAACTAATGGAATCAATGTGCCAATTAAAGGAATTGAGAAGCTTAAATTGTTTGATAAAGAATCTAAAGTTTTTTACATGTCATCCTTCACATCTAACTTCTATGTGTTAAAACAGCTAAAAATGATCTTAATTGTCAAGCTATCTTTGGTCCTAATGATTTCTACTTTCAGGATACTGTAACTAGTAGGAAATTTGGACAATGAATAACAAAGAATGACTTGTATGTGCTTGAAGACTTGTCCATGCATTCCTCCTGTAAACCGTGTGCTAATAGTGTAAAAGCTGATATTTGGCATGCTAGACTTGGTCATCCCCATCCTAGAGCTTTAGAGTTGATAATCCCTGGAATCAAATTGCAAAGTGAAATGTGTGAGTCTTGCATTCTAGGAAAACATTGTAAAACATTTTTGAGAAATCAACTCATTTTTATGATAATTGCTTTGATTTAGTGCATTTTGATGTTTGGACATCTCCCTTTCCTTCCAGAGAAAACCAAAAGTATTTTGTAACCTTTATTGATGAAAAATCTAAGTATACTTGAGCTACATTGCTTAGTTCCAAGGATAGGATGTTTGATGCATTTCTTAACTTCCAGACATTTGTTACTAACCAATACAATGCCAAGATTAAATGCTTTAGAACAAATAATGGAGGGGAGTACACTAGCACCAAGTCTCAGCAACACTTGGCCAAACAAGACATTGAGCATCAAACAAGTTGTCCCTGCACTCCACAAAAAAAATGGAGTAGTTGAGAGGAAAAACAGACATTTGATGGAAGTTGTGAGAACAATGATGTTCCACAAGAAGGTTCTCAAACGATTTTGGGGAGATGCACTAGTAGCTGCATGCTACTTAATCAATAGAACTCCAACTAAAGTTCTAGATAATTTGTCTCCCTTTGAGGTATTAAACAAGACTAAGCCTAATACTGAACACTTAAGAGTATTTGGGTGTGTTTGTTTTGTTTTAGTACCAGGAGAACTTAGGAACAAGCTGGAACCAAAGAGCACCAAGGCCATGTTCATTGGGTATTCTCATACACAAAGGGATACAAATGCTACAATCCAGAGACTAGAAGAGTCCTGGTATCCAGAGATGTCAAATTCCAAGAGTTCAAAGGATTCTATGAAGAGGGAACTTGAGAAGAATTCAAGGACATCTCAACAACAAGATCTGACCAAGCTGAGAACCTAAGGAAGATCTTAGAAAACATTGGCATAGTTCCTCCTAAGGCGCCATCACCTTTCCTAGCTCCTCCTCAGCAAGCGTCATTGCCTTGTCCAGCTCCAGATCCTTGTCATCAATCGGCGATCCCTAGGAATGAACCGACACTCCTTCGGCACAGTCCAACACTTCCTCGGCATGAACCGACACCAAGTACTTCTTGGCAAGAACCAGCTCCAGCTCCATCTAGTCCACCTGATTTTCATCCTCTTGATCATGAGGGGGGAGAATCGTCTACACATGTTCAAGATGATTCAGAAGGAAAGGACACCATTCTAGTTTCAACTTCCAAAAGACCAAGGGAACAGCTTAATCTTGTGCAAGCTTTAGAAGAAGAAAAGCTCACTGTTCATGAAGAACAACCAGTGGCACTTAGAAGAAACACAAGACAGAAGTTCCCTACTGATAATTGAAAGAACACTAGAATGTACTACAACCACAATGCAATAGCTCATCATGATCAGGGAGTATGTAATCTTGTTAATATTCCAGCTAATCATGTTCAGCACATGTGCTTAATTATATCATGAATAATTGTTTGTTTCATGAACTATGATTTTCTGTGAATTTACCATTGACCTTGCTCTTTGTTTCATTAATTTTACATTGATATTTATCTTCTTGTTTGTGATAGTGACAACCATAAACTCAGTGTACTTACAATAGATAATAAAATCACTAAATCCAGTGTATCAACTTGCAGCTTTGGTTCTCTCTCTTAATTGGATCTGATCTATGCTCCTCTTCGTAGATGGCTCGGGAGCAGTCACTACAGTTTCTCTTCTAATCATGATAGTCCTCGACCATAGGTTCCACATAACACATCGTATCGACTATGACTTGCATTGTTGATAATCTTCTTAAAGAGGGCTGGTTCACGGGCTATTATTGGATTGACATGTGGACTACCGGAGCTTAAGTATGGGTCTCTTGTGGGCTTGACAACAACTTTAGACATAACCATCAAGGTACGATTTGTTTTTTATTACGTTTGTAACTAGAATGAATGTATGTGTAACAAACTATGCTCTTGCCATGTTTAAATTTTATATAATGCACCAAACTCAGAAAACAAAAAAGATTGGTTTTCACAAAAAAGGTAAATCCTATCTAACCGACGTCGTTTATAAAATAAAGGGAAAAAGGCTCCTGCTACTAATAGGGCCCAACTTTATTTTAACCTGAGTTTTTTAAACACATTCCTAAATCAACCGATAAGATGTTCATTGTTTTGGTTTTTCTAACATTTCTATATATCCAAAATGGAGTTTTTTTCAATGTTTCTTTTGCTTAAATTAAATTCTTCTACTCGTTTTCTGAGAACAAAATGAAAAAAATTCTGTCTTTGAGGCATTTGACTCATGGTAGGGTTTTATTGATTATGATAGTTTAGGTGAAATTTTTATTTTTGGGTTTTTGTTTGAACTTCTTAAAATTAGAATCTTGACCCTTGTTTTTGGGGTTTATGATTATTGATAATCTATTTCATAACAAATTTTTAATTTCTTACAGATACACTGTCTATGGATGACAAATTTTTATTTGTTAGTAAATATGAATAATTCATCATGTAATATTATTGAATACTTTTAAGAATTTTTCGATAGATATGTACTATTAATAAAACGAATGTGCTAGTTAATGTGAAAAGTTTTTTTGGGTTTTGGTATGAACTTCTCAAAAGTTGGAATCTAGATTCTTGTTTGAGCAACAAAAAAATACAAAAATTTAGAGATGAGATTAGAGATGGATTAGATTTCCACTTTTGTTGGTCGATAGTTTCTATGTTTTGAGGTGAGCTTTGAGATGGATTTGGTGTGTTTGATCCAATATATGTTAAAGAGAGTCATTACATTTGCTTTTGACACTTCTAATTTTGTCTCGTGATTTTGAATGTGTTTGATGTCTTTGTTTGATATGTAGAATACATTTGGAGTCTCTTAAAATATCAACTTTCAATACTCAAAAGGGTTTATATGGATATTAATGAGGAAGATGATATAAATGCGGAAGATGCTATGAATGAGGGAGGACATAAATGCAATAACCTGATCAAAGTGACACTCAAACAACACAATCACGTCAAACTCAACATAAGAAACGTTTAACTTGATCTGTTTGGCAAGATATTAAATCAGGTGGGTTGAAAGTGATGACAGAGAAAGGGCAGTGTAACCATTATGATGTAAAACTAGTGCTTAATACTAGAACACGTGGAACAAAACACTTGCTTCACCATTTAAAGAAGTGTCCAAACATACCTAAGAAGATAGATATACCTGCATATGATCATAAGGTATATCGAGATATGGCTAGCGAGATCATAATCTACCATGATTTTCGATTTAGATATGACGATTATGAAAAGGTTAAAGCAAGAAACTTGTACCTCAATCTGGATTGTTAGCCCATTCGTAGACGGACTGTTGTAGCTGATGTGTTTAGGAGATATGAGATAGAAAAAGAAAAGCTTAAGAGGTATTTGCAAAGCATCATGACCAGGTCTGCTTAACTTTAAATTTATGGTTAACTTATCCCATTACCATGGGGTATATTTGTATGACTGCCTCATTCATTGATGATAGCTGAAGATTGAACTGAAAGATTTTAGCTTTCTGTATTATGAAGTGTCCACAGATGAGATTGTTAGTAAGATTTTGAGTATTTGAAGGAATGGGGGTTTAGAAAGTTGTTCTCTATTACTTTGGATAATGCTACTAACAATGATAGTATGCCAATAATCCTTAAAGGAAAACTTTAGATGATGAGTGGTAGTGGTTTGTTATTTGATGAAAAGTTTATGCATGTGAGATGTTGTGCTCATATCTTGAATCTAATAGTAAAAAAGACTTATGGTTAGTAAATAATATCTTATATGATATTAGGGAGATTTTCAGATATATAAAAGCATATCAACAAAAAATACAACATTTTCTAGCTTGCGTAAAGAGTTTTGGGATCAAGAGTAGAGCTGATTTATCACTTGATGTTCAGACTAGATGAAATTTTACATATGAGACGAGCATTGAAGTTTAGAAAAGCATGGAGTATTTTGACAAATATTATAAGTCATTGCTTTCAGAGGATGATTCGAATCGTGGAGAAAAGATATGCGAGTTGTTGAAAGCCTTCAGGGTCATTACATTTTTAGGTTCTAAGTATGCTACATCTTATGTGTATTCACACAAGTATGGAGGATGGAGATGTTGTTGAAGAAATATGATAGATGTGATGATGCTGGAATAAAATATATGGCCAGAGAATGCAAGTTTAATTTGTTAAGTATTAGAAAGATTTGGCTATGCTCTAAAAAGTTTTCCAAATTAGAAAATGAGCCAGTTCCTCAGGTGTTTCAGCTATACCAACTCCACATGAGATATATCATCTTCACTTGAAGATGATTTTGATAATGTAAGTAAAACTTTTTAGAATTTCATAATCATAATATTGGTATTGATAATTTGATATGAATCTTTATTTTACAGGATCTCTTTGAGTTAGAAAGAAGCATTGAAACTGGTGTAGACAACACAAAGACACATTTGAAATTTCTTTCGATGAGCTGAGGCGAGTGTAAATTTTTTTTCTAGATTTCGATGTTTTGAGCTACCGGAAGGATAATCATCATCAACTTAGAGATTTAGCTTATATGAAGTGTAATTTATTTCACCATTCTTACTACTACAATTGCTTCAGAATATGATTTTAGCATTGGAAGTCGGGTTTTGACTCCATTCAAAAGCTTTTGCTTCTAAAAAATGTTCAAGCTTTACCCTATACCCGCAGTTAGCTATGCATATTTGCAGAATATGAAGGTAAAATTTTTAAAAATTTACAATTTTTTTTTTATAATGAAATCTTTTTAAAACTAATATATATTTTTAATTATAATTACCATAAAGAATACTAATGATATAGCATTGAAGATGTTAGAAAAACAGCGTGTAGCTCAGGAATAGAAAGGTCAAGATCAATAGATCCAAACATGCCATGAGAACAATAATATACTTTTTCATAAAAAAAAATTCATGGGTTTGAAAGTTGCTTCCTTAATGGGTTTGGTTAATGATATAAGAATCTTTTCATCAGTTTGAAATTTTTGTTGAATTTAACAAATTTCATTTTTATCAATAATGCAGGAATCTCGTGAGACATAATATGTGGCAACGTCTTAATCGAATAAGAGAAGGAAACCAGACGTTTATGTTATAATCCTTTTTTGTTTGAAACATGAAGACAAAAAGGTTATGTTATAAGACGGTTTTTAGCTCCTGGTTAATCTTTGGTGTCTTTCTCAAACTATCCGTAGTTATGAGGCCAGTCTGGAGTCAGGGGAAAGTTCGGAAACTTCAAAGCCTTGGTTCTCTCCTCCTTCGAATGTGGTTAAGATCAATATTATCTTTTTATGGTGTAAGTAAGAATGGCTTGGAAGAGTTTTGTGGGTATTAAGGAACACTGAAGGAATATGTGTCTCACACAATAGAAGAGCGTTCAGCAATGTTCATAGTTTTTTGGAAGCATAGTTTTTACCTTTGTTGTGAAAAATTGAAAGCAATACTAGTTTGAAAGTAAACAAGGTTTCTTATGGCTACTTTTATAGCTCATAATATCATGGCCGAGGAACGTAGTCAATCAAAAGTCTCATCTAGCTTAATTACCTTTTTGGTTGAAAGATTTGTTTGAAGCGGAGAAATCTTTTGTATGTATTCAACATCTCTTAATGTCTATATGTGTATATTTTGTTTTTATCTCTTTTTATAAAACTTTGGTTTTAATACCGGTTATAATCTATCATTCAGACGAAAAAAAGATGTGGAGGTCAAATTTATTTTGTACTTTGTGATGTTCATGGAAAAGCCTCAAATCCAAACGTAACGCTAATGCAAACCATTAGTATGACCCATTGAACAGTTTACAAGTCTCGGGCTTTAAGTAAACTTGATTAGCTGACAATAATGATATTATTTTGGGTGTTTAATTTTATGAAAAGGTCTTTCGGCATCTTCATCTTGTTTTAAAGAATGTAAAATTTTATTTATCCAAAAAAAATTGCTGCAATGATTGTAATATTTTTTATTGCTTTTGGTGTATTTAGAAAACAGCGTACAACATTTAAAGTTCAGAGATAGAGTAGATGCGTAAATTTTAACGTCAAAACATTATTTACAAGCGCAAAGTTACATGACATCTCTAGGATCTACTAAGAAGATGCGTAAATTGTTCACTTCAAATACCTACTATAACAAATTAATATATTTGGCACATAACCAGACGTTAAAGAGTAACATAACATCCACTGATGTCTACACTCGCTGAAGAAAAGATATGATATCTATTTGGTGAGCTAGCTAAAGTATCTGGACGCAGGATGAGGGTTACGGTTACTTTAATAATAATCATGAACATAAACTGAAAACTGTATTTGGAAAAAAAATTGGAACTCATCCAAAAAAATCAGAAATTTCAAAATGAGTTTAAAATGAGAGATCTGATGCCTCAAACTCATCCAAAATTGTAAGTATCTAAAATAAACTCATCTAAATTCAATAATTACAAAATACTACTCCTAGATATATCGACATAAATCAATTCTCTCATATCAAAAACCATATTTCCCAAACTCATTATGGATTTGATCTAGGATATCTTCTCATGTTGTCAATTGATTCTAGACAAAGAAGCTTTGAACTCAACAAAGAGCTGAACGGAATCTGGTCTTGAACAGTCTCACCATCTTCTTCCTCGGCAGCAACTGGTACAATATTATATGGGTTGTGAAATCTGGGTTTGAACCTATGAGTTGCTGATTTTTGACTTTTAAATTGATGATTTTTGAGTTGTGAGTAACTTTGATTTGATTTGATTTGATTGTTTAGAAAGAACTTTTTGCTTACCTTCTTTGTGCTTTTGAATCAGCCAGTATGATTTTTGTTTCAAAACTTGAAAGTTCAGTTATATGTCCGTTTGATCATGTTCGTGGAGATGTTTCTTGTGGCAGTGTTCCTTAGTTTGATTTATTAGGCTAAAGCATCCCTATACACTGCACTTTAGTGAGGTTTTGATTTAACTCGTAGAAATTGATTGGATGAGCAACAAACCAACCCATCTGGTGCTGTCTTACTTGTAATTTTGTGTTTCATTGCTTTCTTCATGTTTAACTTGTGAGATTTTAAGGAGATTAAAAAAATTGAAGTACAGCAGATAATGATTTTATTATTAGGTCACTAAAAGAGTGTATGTGGCTGTAAAGTACAATTAGGGCGTACTCCCTCATTTATACAATTTAAAAAATATTTAAGGAATATTTTGGAGAAATTCTCGTTTATGCAATCAGAATCTATCGATTGCAGTAGCTTGGTTCTTCCTGGTTCAATTGGAATCATTCAATTAGTAGGCAATTAGGTTTCCTTTTATTTGTAATCTGTTTCAAAGACCCCTAGAAGGGTATAGCTAACGGACTCCTTATAAAGTTCCACTGCAGCTTGTTATTTTATACACACATGAAATAAAGAAAACCAAGTTTTTCCCTAGCAAATCAAAGACCCTAGCCTTCGAGTTTGTGAGAAGCAATCTCAGAGCACCCGACTTATCAAGCCTCCGTTCCATAGAGGCTTGTGGCGTCATACGATCCACCTTCCCATCTAGACCGCATTCTGTGTTCCAAAGTCAAGATACTTGGTGTGTCCAGGAAGAGAGCGTTGAAGAACCAGCTTCCCCGCCGCGTGACTTGCCGTGAGACTAGGCGCATCTGAGTCTTACATCAGATCGCATGAAGCCGCTGTCTCTCAAGGTGACACTCAGCTTATGGTACCAAGCTCTTGGAGACTGCTTGAGACCATATATCGCTTTCCTCAGTCTTAACATTATTCCTGAAGATACTGTTGGAATGAAGAAGAAATGATGAAAAAAGAAGGCCTATAACTCTAGCTTAAGGCCGTGTGTTCTAAGTCATATAAGGGGAGTGTCTAAAGCTTGTTTGTGTTCTAGTATTATGTTATCCTTGTAGCCATTCATGTATAAGAAAATTCTTGTATCCAAAAAAGCCTAGACTAGATTAGTATAAATAGTTATATCTCTCCTCATTTGTAACTTAGAAAACATAATTCTCATTTTCTCAATACAATCATTCTTTCTCTCTAATCTCTCTAATCTCTCATTCTCTCATTCTCTAATATAAAAATCTCTTAATATCATATTCTTTCATGGTATCAGAGCCATGTTACAACAATCTGGGATAAAATTCATCATTGAATCATTGAATCAAGAAGAGATCATCTTCATCACAATCCGTGTTTCATTCCTATTTCGTCCGTCAACTTTGATCGCGAATTCTAGCCAAACCACGGCAGCTTTTGACGATCTGTTTTTTCTGGGTTGTTCTCCGACAATTCTTGAAGATACTCCAATTGGATTACTGAAGCCACGCCAATCAAAAGATACGATTTTTCTTGCATCGGACCTCCGCGATAGCTTCAGCCGCGAAACTCCATGTTTCTCTGATCGTTACGTCATCAAAACTTCACCAAATCGTGATTTTCCAAGTCCTAAAATCAAGCACATCGAGTCTAGTTGCTGTTTAAAGAAACCAGAACTCAATTCTCTTAAGTCTGAAGAAAGTTATTGAAGTTTTTACCTCAAGACGTCTAAAATCACCTTTCACAAGAATCTGGTGATAAAACTCTTATCCTTTCTCAGTTTTCTTCAAATATTTGAATCTGGAAATTTATATAAGTATCTTGTGAGGGTCTCCACGAAGTTTGGTTCCAATCAAAAGAGTTTAAGTCTTCAAGATAGATTTTCTTGATTTTTCATCAAACTTTGAAAATCTGGAAAATGGAGGGAAACTTGATTTTTGGATTGGTACATTGGTAAAAATCGATTTTGTTTTGCTGGATCATCATTGGTTGTGAAGCTAAGGACTATTAGAAGTTGTTCTTGTTGGTTGGAGTTGGTTGAATTCTGTTGCAGGAGTTGGTTGGAGTTGGTTGAAGTTGTTATTGGCCTAGTATTCTTCCACGCGCCCACGTCCCTACACTGTCCCGCGTCCGAGAGCATTCCAAGCCGTTCCCTACACTGTCCGAACAAGCCGGCCTTCTTCCTGGTGGATTCCATCTTCTGAAGCATGGAGATTCAATCTACTATCACAGCTCCTGTCATTCTACATGGAGCAAATTATCTTTTATGGTCTAGGACCATGAAAACCACATTGGGTGGTAAAGGTCTTTGGAATCATATTTCAACCAATGGTCATGATGAAAATGAAATTGCTGAAGTTAATGATGCTGTGGCTGCTCAAGCTAAATGGTACCAAGAAGATCAATTGGTACTCTCTATACTTCAAAACTCTCTTGCTAGTGATCTCTTAGAAGCTTATTCATTTTGTGAGAATGCTAAGGAACTTTGGGATACTTTGCAAAAGGTGTATGGAAACACCACTAACCTCTTAAGAAATTTTGAGGTGAAACAGTCTTTGAATGAATTGAAGCAGGATGATGCAGAATTCACAAAGCACTATGGCTCATTCAGAGCATTGTGGGCTGAGCTAGAGATGCTAAGGCCAGCCACAACTGATCCAATTGTTCTCCTATAAAGGAAAGAACAAGACAAGGTGTTTGAGTTACTATTAAATCTTAACACAACTTACTCAGATCTTATTAAGCATATTTTGATGTCTGATAAGCTTCCTAGATTTGGAAAATGTTTGTGCTCAAATCCAAAAGGAGCAAGGATCCCAAAGACTCTTTGGCAACTGCACACAAGAGTTTCTTCAAACCAACAACAACAAATGATACAAGAAAGAAGAGACCAATATGTGACCATTGCAAAAGGAGTGGCCATACAAAGGACTGTTGGGTACTCCATCCTGAGATGAAGCCAAACTGGTTCCTTGAGAAACTACAGCACACAGCCGGCCACACTCAGCTTCAACTGCCGGCCATGGCCAGTCCAAGCTCCCGGCCCATTCTATGGCTTGTACCAGCTCCCATTGTCACTCGGCCCCAACCAGATCCATGTCTTCAGCATCTAAATTTGTGACAAAATCATATCTAGAAGCTCTTCTTAAAGCAATTAGGAATGGTAATGTGTTGGGTAAAACTCTTCATGCTTCTTTTCAAACTTCTTTTGCTCCTAATGCCTCTAAATCATTGGTTGTAGATTATGGTGCTTTTCATCATATGATTCGTGATCTAGGATTGCTAGAGAACTTAGAACCTGTCTTAGGTAATGTTGTCATTGCTAATGGAATCAAAGTACCAATCAAAGGCATAGGAAAGCTTAAGTTGTTTGATAGAGAATCTAAAGCTTTTTACATGCCATCTTTTACATCAAATTTGCTTTCAGTTAAAAGAGCCACTAGTGATTTGAATTTTCAAGCTATCTTTGGTCCTAATAATTTCTACTTTCAGGATATTGAGACTAGTATAAGATTTGGACAAGGGACTACAAGAAATGACTTGTATGTGATTGAAGATATGACCAATGCAATGGAACCAGTTGCTAGTACTAGCTACTTTAGTGATGATTCTGATCTTTGACATGCTATATTAGGACATCCTCATCCTAGAGCACTAGAACTAATTGTTCCTGGTTTAAAAATGCCAAATGATATGTGTGATTCTTGTATACTTTGGAAACATTGCAAAACAGTTTTTGAGAAATTTTTGCATACCTATGATAATTGTTTTGAGTTGGTGCATTCTGATGTTTGGACATCTCCATTCCCATCTAGAGAAAACCACAAGTATTTTGTGACATTTATTGAGGAAAAGTCCAAATATACTTGGGTCATTTTGCTTAGTTCTAAAGATAGGGTATTTGATGCATTTCTAAATTTTCAAGCATATGTTACTAACCAATACAATGCAAGTATCAAATGCTTTAGAACAGATAATGGAGGGGAATACACTAGCACCAGGCTTCAACAACACTTGGCCAAGCATGGCATTGAACATCAAACCAGCTGTCCTTACACTCAATAACAAAATGGAGTGGCTGAAAGGAAAATATGCATTTGATGGAAGTTGTGAGAACAATGATGTTCCAAATGAAAGTTCCCAAAAGATTTTTTGGGGGATGCTCTTGTAGCTGCATGCTACTTGATTAATAGAACTCCTACAAAAGTCCTAGATGACTTGTCTCCATTTGGAGTACTAAACAAAATTAGACCTAACATTGACCACTTAAGAGTTCTTGGTTGAGATTGTTTTGTATTAGTTCCAAGGGAGCTGGTGCGATCCTAGCAAGGCCCAATGAGGATGCTAAGCGATCTGGACATGAAGAGGATCTGGAACACATGGAGCTGGACCAGAACAAGGAAAACATGGGCTTAAGAGGCTTGGAAAGCTTGGAACTGCCCATCAATGTCGTGTGGGCAAGTGAGAAGGAGCTGGAGAAGCAGACCATGGACATGGAGTTGGACCAGGCCCACAGAGGAGCACATCGGGCGGCCAAAGAAACAGAAGATCCAACCCAAGCCTAAGCCCAAGAAGATAAGGATTTGTGGTTTGGCCTAATAATTATGTCCATAGTTAAAACCCAAAGAAAACCCATTATGCAAGTGATTTGGGTCTGTCTAAGAAGAAAAAAGAAGTCCAAAGAGAATAAACCAATTAGACTGGTTTAATTTAATTTATTGGTTTGCAAATAGTCATTTAAATTAAACCAGAATAATAAATTAGGCCAAAAAATCTGTTGGCATAAAATTAAGAATTAATTAGTTAGGATTTTATTGTTAGAATAAAGTAGTTAAGATATTCCTTTTTGTAGGCATAATCTTGTTAGGAATTGCTGCCTATAAAAAGACTTCCACCCATTTGTAAATGGACACATCGAATTTTATAAACCTAAACTTAAAGCATTTTTGCTTCCTTTTTGCTTTCTCTGTTCAGCCTAAGAACATTGATCCTAATTCACTGAGTAGAGTAATCTACTGTGAAATTCCATAGCTCTTTGCAGGGCGAATCTGTGCTAGTGGAATCAAAACCAACCTTATCATTCACACCATCTTAGGAGAGCTAGTAGTCTCCATCCATTCATCAAACCAACCGCTGCCATAAGGAGTGTTAGTAACCTCCTCAATTCGCCATTCCATCTTCCTTCAAATCGATCTTTTGGTTTTAACACAACCAGGGTCGCACCAAGTGGTATCAGAGCCTCTTGAAGGTTAGGGTTTTTGAAATCACTTTGATTTCAAGACCACCATCAATTTCTTTTCATTTTTTTTAAAGTTTCATAAACAAATTCTTATCATTCTATCTTTTGTAAGTCAGCTGAGTCTTTCCTGAATTACAAAATGATCTAAGAAAGGATCTGCATAGAAAAAAAAAAATTATTCGAAAAAGAAATTTATTCGAAAAAAAACGAAAATCAAAAAAAAAAAAAAAGAAGAGAAAAGCAGAAGAGAAACTCTGCTAGGAGAAGGTTAATCAGCTGACGAAAAAAAATCTTGCAATCTTTCTATCTTAAGTTTCAGTAGGTTTAGCTCTAGATCTTAGGTGATTGTGCTTTGAACTATTATGAACTTGTGGAAATATCAAGAGGGCTGAACACTGAGAGAACCAAATAAAAGAGAGAGAGAATTTTCTAATATGTTTGTTTAAGTTTGTTTCAGAGAATCCATGGCAAGAAGAAATTCAGTTGATCAGATTTTTCATCTTGATCAGTTCCAATATGAAGCTATGATGGCTGAGATCACTAGGAAGCTGCAACAAGATTTCAATAGGACTAACCATGCTAATGATTTTCATGATTTTTCAATCTCTGCAGGCAGAAAAGTATGAGAAGTTAATTTTTATCACCATCGTCTCCCTAGAGCAGAAGAGTACCTTCGTCAATCCAAGCTTGGGATTCCATCATTCCATGAGAAGATTGATCCTGAAGTTTATAGGGAATGGGAAGAAGAGATGGAATGGGTATTTAGATATCATCACTACACTGAGGCAAAGAAGGTCAAACTTGCTTCATCTGGATTCAGTGGTTATGCCATCCATTGGTGGGATCAGATTGCAACCACAAGGAGGTACAATGGAGAACCTCAGATTGCTTCTTGGTTTAAGATGAGATTTGTTATGAAAAAAATGTTTGCTCCAGATTATAATAAATTTGGTTATGTGCAGGACAGACACCTAAGGAGGTCACATGAAAGACTAACCACACGCACATCATCAGCCAAGTTGACACGCCATGAGCATATGTGTTCTCAGGAGAAACCGGCCTTCCAACAGCCAAAAATCAATCATTTTAGTCCAGTCTGCAAAGGTAAGAAACAAAATTCAAATTTAAAAGATTTCTCTAATGAATCTTTTATGTGCAACTACAGGAAACAGAGTCCTAGAAGATTGTTTGTGGAGAGTGCTGAGAATAACAATGAGGAAAGGAAGGAAATTTCAGAAACATCACCTTTTCATAATGAAGCCACGGTTTTTAGGCAGTTGTTTGAGACTGAAGAGCTCTTAAATGACTCAATCCCAACTAAGTGTTTTCTACCATCTTCTCTAATTGATTCTATTCTTAAGGAAAAAAAGATTTGTAGAGAACTAACCATCTGTGAACCGGTGAGTCCGAGTAGCCTTGTTTTCTCTTCACAGGACATTGATGAGGAGATACCAGGAGAGGTACACAAGAAAGCACCACCAGCCAGCGGCATGGAGATGCTGGAAGTTGCTAAGGACGCCAAGGAGTTAGAGGAAGAAGGGAGATGTCTGATCCATTGCCAAATTCGCCTAAGAGTTAGACATCACTAGCTGAAGGTGAACTGTTGGTAAAAGAAAATCTCTGTGAGCTTGACAAATATATTTTCTCTGTTCCATCAGCTAGAGTATTAGATGATACTTGTATAAGTGTTACTAATCTTAAACCGGTGCAACCGAGTAGGAATGAGCTTCCCTTGCAGGACCATGAAGAGAAGCTATTGAAGGAATCACCAAGGGGATTGTCTTTGGACAGTAAATTGGTGCCTACAACTAGCTGCAAGTTCAAGTTCTTAACTCTTTCTTTCATTGATGAAAGTCATCTCAAACTCTGTAAGGATATTGGTGTGACAAATTCTTTACCTAGTTTGTTTGTGATTGTTACACGAGAAGAAGAGAAACAATTTGGTTTAGAGAATGTGAAAGAAGTTTGTGTTTCTAGGTTTATTTTTGATAAGATGATTCAATCCTTTGAAGCACCTAGGCATGAAGTGTTTTCTAGATCAGAATGTTCTTTGATTGCTGAAACTGAGAGTTCTGAGTTTTTTTTTAGTTATAAATTGATTAGGAGAACATTAGGACATAAATCGGTGAGGATTGATGCAGATCTTGTGAATGATGAATGTTTTTTCTAATAAAAGGTTGCAGGATTCGAATTTAGTTAGAAAAGACTGTGAAAATTTGTGCTGTGAAGATTTTTGGGTTTTAAAACCTTGTGATATGAACTTAGCCTTGAGAAAAAACATTTTTGAGAGTTTGTCCAAGTTAGATCATGAGTTTGCATTGCTAGAATGGTGGTCTAGGAACATGCATGACCTACTTAGAGCTAAGAGAAGTTCTGAATTTGAATATGTTGAGAGAGTTTCTAAGTTAGCACAATCTAATCTGTTTGCTAGCAATGATATCTATTTGTTTGGTTTGTGTTCAAAAGAAAAGTTTTGTTCCAGTAAGTGTTCTAATGCTAGAATGATCTATGATCTTATCTTAGATGGTGATTTTAGGAACCTGAGTCTTGTTTTTAAGATCTTAAACTCAGGGGATTCGGTTGTCTATTTCTGTTGCACATTTGATGTGGTTTTTCTATTGTTTGAAAGGAAGCAGGATAGACAGGTCATGAAGTTTGTTCCAAGAACAAGGAGGATTCAGGGTCTTGACAAACAAGTTAATTATGGACCAAATGAGCTATTGATCAAGGAGTGGTGCCAAGACAGAGCAAGTACAGGCCGCCCACATCAATCTTTACAGTTTGGAGATTGGATATGGGTTCCTACTTTGCAGTCAGTGTCAACATCCCAAGGTGAGCACATATTTAATCACAACTCCAATGATTTTAACTTGATTTCTATTGTTGCAGAAGAATTTGATTTGAGGTCAAATCCCTTCAAAGGAGGAGGGGATGATGCGATCCTAGCAAGGCCCAATGAGGATGCTAAGCGACCTGGACATGAAGAGGATCTGGATCAGATGGAGCTGGACCAGAACAAAGAAAACATGGGCTTAAGAGGCTTAGAAAGCTTGGAAAGCTTGGAACAGCCCATCAATGTCGTGTGGGCAAGTGAGAAGGAGCTGGAGAAGCAGACCATGGACATGGAGTTGGACCAGGCCCACAGAGGAGCACATCAGGCGGCCTAAGAAACAGAAGATCCAACCCAAGCTCAAGCCCAAGAAGATAAGGATTTGTGGTTTGGCCTAATAATTATGTCCATAGTTAAAACCCAAAGAAAACCTATTATGTAAGTGATTTGGGACTGTCTAAGAAGGAAAAGGAAGCCCAAACAGAATAAACCAATGAGGCTGGTTTAATTTAATTTATTAGTTTGCAAATAGTCATTTAATTTAAACCAGAATAATAAATTAGGCCAAGAAATCTGTTGGCATAAAATTAAGAATTAATTAGTTATGATTTTATTGTTAGAATAAAGTAGGTAAGATATTCCTTTTTGTAGGCATAATCTTGTTAGGAATTGCTGCCTAGAAAAAGACTTCCACCCCTTTGTAAATGGACACATCGAATTTTATAAACCTAAACTTAAAGCATTTTTGCTTCCTTTTTGCTTTCTCTGTTCAGCCTAAGAACATTGATCCTAATTCACTAAGGAGTAGAGTAATCTACTTTGAAATTTCATAACTCTTTGCAGGGTGAACCTGTGCTAGTGGAATCAAAACCAACCTCATCATTCACATCATCTTAGGAGAGCTAGTAGCCTCCATCCATTCATCAAACCAACCGCTGCCATAAGGAGTGTTAGTAACCTCCTCAACTCGCCATTCCATCTTCCTTCAAGTCGATCCTTTGGTTTTAACACAACCAGGGCCGCACCAGGAGCAGAGGAACAAGCTGGAACCGAAGAGAACCAAAGCTATGTTCATTGGGTTATTCTCCTACCCAGAAACGATACAAATGCTATGATCCAGAGACTAGAAGAGTCTTAGTATCCAGAGATGTCAAATTCCAAGAATCAAAAGGTTTCTATGAAGAAGGAACTTGAGATCAATTCAAAGACATTTCCACAACAAGATCTGACCAAGCTGAGAACTTGAGGAGAGTCTTGGAGAGCATTAACATAGTCTCTCCTCATCCTCAGCCCACGGCCATCTCACCTCAGCCTTCTGCACCAGCTGCATCCAGCCCCGGCACGGCCATAACACCGGCACGGCCAGCTGGGCCGCGACAATCCCTTCCTGCCGGTCCGGTTTTTTCTGGTCTTTCCACCAGCTCTCCTGGCCTTCCTCCTCTTGAACATGGGGGGGGGAGAAGCATCTAATCATATTCAAAAAGACTCAGAAGGAGATGAATAAATTCTAGTCTCAACTTCCAAGAGATCAAGAGATGTGCTCACTCTCATTGAAGCTTTAGGTGAAGAGGAGGAGTCTATCCAAGAAGCTCCACCCACAGTGTTAAGAAGGTGAACAAGCAAAGGAATCCACCAGTTTTCTACAATCAGAATGTTGTGGTTCATCATGATTAGGGATTTTGTAACATTACTTACTTACCTACTAACCATGTTGCATTCACTTTGAGTCTTGATAAGGAACAGATTCCAAAGACATATGAGGAAGCTATGACTAAGAAGGAATAGAGGGAAGCTATCCTAGCTGAGAAAAAAGTCATTAAAAGGAATGGTACCTATACTCCAACCACTTTACCTAAAGAAAAATGGGCTGTAAGTTCTAAGTGGATTTTTACCATTAAATACAAAAGCAATGGTGAAATTGATAGATATAAAGCTAGGTTGGTGGCTAGAGGATTTACTCAGACTTATGGTGAAGATTATAGGGATACCTTTGCACTTGTAGCTAAGCTTCATTCTGTTAATATTTTTCTTTCACTTGCTACTAACATTGATTGAGAATTATGGCAAATGGATGTTAAGAATGCATTTTTACAAGGTGAATTAGAAGAAGAGGTACACATGTCACCTCCACCAGGTCTAGAGGAAGTGGTAAGGGCCGACAACATACTCAGGCTGAGGAAGACCATCTATAGTCATAAAAAATCCCCAAGAGCTTGGTACCACAAGCTGAGTGTAACCTTGATAGATAGAGGCTTCAAAAGATCTGAAGTGGAACACACTATTTTTACACTAAAGAGTAATGAAGGTATTGTGGTAATTCTCATTTATGTAGATGATATAATCATATCTGGTAGTGATAGTGTTGGTATTGCATCTACAAGAAAATATTTGAAGAGTGTCTTTGATATTAAAGACCTAGGAGAACTTAAATACTTCTTAGGAATTGAAGTGTGTAGGTTCAAGGAAGGTCTCTTCTTATATCAAAGGAAATATATTGTAGATTTACTAATCTCTACAGGTATGATGGAAGCTAAAACAGCAAAAACACCCTTAGAAGAAGACTATAAAATCGGAACTAATGGAGAGCTAGAGAAAGAAATTGATTTTCATGATCCTAAGCTCTATAGGAAAGTGGTTGGTAAGCTTATTTATCTAACCATCACTAGACCAGATTTATGTTTTGCTGTGAATCAGGTATCTCAACACATGCAAGGCCCAAAGATGAGACATTGGGAGATGGCAAATCGAATTTTGAGATATCTAAAAGGCACTCATGAACAAGGTATATGGATGGGTTGCAATAGAAACACAAATGTGGTTGGTTATTGTGATGCAGATTGATCAGGAGATAGGGATGATAGAAAAAGTACCACTGGCTATTGTACTTTCATAGGAGGGAACCTTGTGACTTAGAAAACCAAGAAGCAAAAGATTGTGTCATGCTCTAGTGCATAATCAGAATATAGAGTCAAGAGGAAGCTTACAACTAAATGCATTTGGCTGAAGCAACTTCTTGAGGACTTGGCCGTGAGCTTTGATGATCCTATCAACATTCATTATGACAATCAGGCTGATATACACATTGCCTCCAACTCTGTGTTTCATGAAAGGACCAAGCATATAAAGGTAGATTGCCACAAAGTAAGAGAAGCTATTGGAAAAGGAATCATCTTGCCTTGCTATACAAGGAGTGAGGATCAACTAGCTAATGTGTTCACTAAAGCAACAACTTTGAAGAATGGCGCCTCTATCTATCCAAGGCTTGGCCTTATGACCTTTCCGCAAACAATGATCCCAGCATGGAGTGTTATACTCTTTTTCCCTAGAAAAGGTTTTGTCCCAATTGGGTTTTCCTTCTTTAGGTTTTTAATGAGGTAATGCTTCATGGTTGCAAGTTTGGGCATTCTCCATGTCTTAAGTTTGAGGGGGAGTGTTGGAATGAAGAAGAAATGATGAAGGAAGAAGGCCTATAATTATAGCTTAAGGCCGTGTGATCTAAGTCATCTAAGGGGAGTGTCTAAGGCTTGTTTGTGTTATAGTATTATGTTATCTTTGTAGCCATTCAAGTATAATGTAATTCTTCTATCCAAACAAGCCTAGACTAGATTAATATAAATAGCTATCTCTCTACTCATTTGTAACTTACAAAACATAATTCTCATTTTCTCAATACAATCATTCTCTCTCTCTAATCTCTCATTCTATCATTCTCTAAATCTACAAATCTCTTAATATCATATTCTTTCAGATACCACCGACGACGATGAACCTAGCGTTGAATAGGACGGCGAGCTGCCCCCTCCTGAACCCGACCCGAGATATAGAATATGTGAGAGGCAAAGAGGTTGATACAGAGGGAGAGAAGAAGACTACCCACACCCTCTGGGCCTAGACCTCAAACTACAGGCTCCAACCTTTTCTGGAAGGGTTAACCCAGACGCTTACATCAACCGGGAGAAACGGATAAAGTACATCATTGATTACTATCAATACACTGAGGAGCGAGAGGTATCCCTAACTGCTGCTCCACTCACGGATAATGCCCTTGCATGGTGGGATCGGGAGGTAGCCGAGAGGAGAATGCTGAGACGCGGCCAGCTCCATCTTTGGGACGACATGAGAACCCCACTCCGGAAGAGGTTCGTCCCTACATACTCTTATAGGGACTTAAAAAAGCGCTTCAAAAAGTTATCTCAGGGAACCCGAACGGTTGAGGACTACTTTGAGGAATTTGAGAAGATCAAGAATCGTCTTGAAGTCCAAGACTCAAAGGAGACCTTGATGACCCAGTTCTTGGATGGGCTCCAGGACCACATATCTAGAAAAGTGGAGAGGCAGAACTATGTCCACTTTGACGACTTGCTGCACTACGCCGTCCAAGCAGAACAACACATCTAGAGGAAGTTATCCAGCACTGTCCGAGGGAAGACTACCTGGAACCCACCCCCTCCAAAGTACCTAGACAAAGGCAAAGGTCCCCAAGGAACCTCGCGGTTCCCCAAGTTCACAGCCAAGACCGCCAAGAACCATAAGCTCGAGCCAGGTAAGCCTCAACCTCATAGGAACCGTGACATCACTTGCTTTAAATGTCAGGGGAAAGGGCACTACGCACGGGAATGCCCCAATAAAAGGGTCATGCTGATCAACGACAAAGGACAATACAAGACCGAGGAGGAAGCTGAGGAGGATCCGTTTGGTCCTGAATAAGAAGTGACCAATTATCCAGAGGTGGGAGAGATCTTGGTCACCAGGCGAGCCCTCAGCACAATATCTGACCCAGAGACTGTACAAAGAGAAAATATCTTTCACACCCAGTGCAGCATCAAATCCAAGGTGCACAGCTTGGTCATTGACGGTGGTTTGCACTAACGGAAAATATCTTATTTATAAGCTAGGCCTCAAAAAGACCAAGCATCCGCACTCTTACAAGCTTAAATGGTTCAATGATGAGACTGAGCTCAAGATCACGGAACAAGTCATGGTGCCTTTCAGCATAGGCAATTAATCGGATCTAGTGAAGTGTGACATAGTACCAATGCAAGCAGGGTACCTCCTCTTAAGAAGGTCGCGACGATTCAACAAGGAGACCCTCCACCACGGTCGCACCAACGCGCCATGTCCAAGGGCGCCAAGGTAAGTAAGACCAATTTATACGCTACCACAATCCATGTAATTAAGGCTATTAGTTCCAAAACATAGGTGCTACTAATGGTCTTTAGAGAAAGCTTGCTCTCAGGTCTGGAAGAAACCGTGTTTTCCAAGGAAGTACAGCAGCTGCTAGAAAGGTTCAAAGACGTCTTTCCAGAGGAGATTCTAGTTGGTCTTCCCCCCATTAGAAGCATTGAACACCTGATTGATCTCATCCCAGGAGCACTCTTACCCAACCTACCTGCCTATAGGTTCAATCCAAGGGAGTCCAAGGGAGTCCAAGGAACTCAAAGTTCAAGTACAAGACCTGATGTCCAAGGAGTACATCCGAGAGAGTCTGAGTCCGTGTGTTGTCCCAGTCTTACTGGTGCCCAAGAAAGATTGGACATGGCGGATGTGTGTGGATTTTAGAGCTATCTTTAATATCACTACCAAGAAAGATGGGACATGACACCCTTTTCCATGGCTAGACGATATGTTAGATGAGCTAAGTGGGGCCACTATTTTCTCCAAGATAGATCTGAATAGTAGGTACCACCAAGTTAGGATGAAGGAAGGTGATAAGTGGAAGACTGCCTTTAAAACCAAGAGAGACCTTTATAAGTGGCTGGTGATGCCTTTTGGACTCACCAACGTCCCTAGAACATTCATGTGCCTCATGAACCATGTCTTAAAGGCTTCCTCTGTAAGTTTATAGTAGTTTACTTCGATGATATCTGGTCTATAGCACATGTCTTAATGACCACATGGTTCATCTAGAAAAGTTCCTAGAATTATTGCGTTTAGAAGGCTTGTATGCAAACCTAAAGAAATGTGTGTTTTGCACTAACCAATTGGTGTTTTTAGGATTTGTTGTAAGTTCTCAAGGATTAAAGGTTGACGAAGAGAAGATCAAAGTCATCCAGGAGTGGCCCACGCCTACTACCATTGGGCAAGTGAGGAGTTTTCATGGCCTTTCTAGTTTTTACTAACGCTTCGTCAAGGATTTCAGCACAGTAGCCGCCCCTCTCACCTCAGTCATAAAGAATGATGTTGCCTTCAAGTGGGGAGAAGCGCAAGAACATGCCTTCAAGGAAATCAAGGACCGCCTCACCCATGTCCATGTACTTGTTTTACCTAACTTTGATAAAACGTTTGAGGTTGAATGTGATGCCTCAGGAACAGGAGTCAACACTGTAGTAAGCCAAGGAGGGCTTCCTGTAGCATTCTTCAGTGAGAAGCTTCAAGGAGCCTCACTAAACTACCATACCTATGATAATTAGTTGTATGCCCTGGTAAGGTCCCTAGAGACTTGGCAACACTACCTTATATCTAAAGATATTTTCATTCATACAGATCATGAGACCCTGAAATACCTAAAAGGACAAACCACGTTAAAGAAGCGCCATGCTAGATGGTTATAATTCGTGGAGACTTTCCCCTATGTCATCAAATACAAGAAGGAAAATGACAATATAGTAACAGATGCTCTCTCGAGAAGACACGACTTAATCACTGCAATAGAGGCCAAAATCATGGGATCTGAGCACCGTAAGAGACAGTACCAAGAGATTTCCGACTTTGGAGACATTTACAGCCAATGTGCCAAAGGCGCGGCAGGGTCCTTCTTCAAGCATGAATACTTTCTTTCCAGGGATAAAAGGCTTTGCATTCCCCAAGGCTCAATGTGAGAGCTAATCCTTAGAGAAGAACATGGAGGAGGGCTCATGGGACACTTTGGAATAGACAAAACCCTCAGCATCGTAGCAGAGAATTTCTTCTAGCCTCACCTCAAAATAGATGTGGAACGGTTCTGTGCCAAGTGCATCACTTGCCTTAAGGCAAAATCCAGGTCGCATCCACATGAACTATACATTCCTTTATCTATTTCTAACATGTCATGGGTATATGTTTCCATGGATTTCGTTTTAGGGCTGCCAAAGATAAGAAACAAGGATTCCATCTTTGTTGTTGTGAACCGGTTCTGTAAGATGACCCATTTTATCCCATGCAACAAGACTAATGACGCTACCCAAACCGTGAATCTCTTCTTTAGGGAGGTGGTAAATCACCATGACTTACCAAGGACCATTGTGTTGGACAGGGACACCATATTCCTTAGCCACTTTTGGAGGACCTTGTGGAGGAAGCTAGGAACCAAGCTCTTTTTCTCCACAACTTGTCATCCACAAACAAATGGACAGACCAAAATTGTCAATCGCACTCTCTTCACCTTGTTAAGGGTAACCATGGGTAACAACCTTAAGAATTGGGTTGACTGCCTTCCATTAATTGAATTTGCTTATAATTATGTACCACACTCTACTACTAAACTCTCTCTTTTTGAAGTTTTCTATACGGGGGTTTAGACCCCTCACCCCCGTAGTTTTACAGCCAATACCTCACAAGGAACAGATGGTGAGTCAAGATGGCGAGACCAAAGCTGAGCAGGTTAAGAAAATCCACCAAACGGTTAAGGAGAATATAGAGAAGAAGAACGAGCAGACCAAGAAGTATGTGGACTAGGGACGCAAGGAGCTCACCTTTGAGCCCGACGATTGGGTTTGGCTACACATGAGAACTGAGTGATTTCCAAATGAAAGGAAGTTCAAACTCTCACCAAGAGGAGACGGTCCATTCAAATTCGTCAAGAAAATTAATGATAATGACTACCAAATAGGTTTACGAGGTGAGTTCAACATCTCTTATACATTCAATGTCACTGACTTGTCTCCATTTGATGTAGGTGATACAATTCTGAGGTCAGAATCTTCTCAAGGGGGAGGGGATGATGAGGACATGAAACTTGACTTAGAACCCACAGTCACGGTTCCAGTCCTTAGGAGATCCCCCAGAACACGGTCTGGCTCTAGAGATTTGAGGGAAAGCTTCAACCAAGCTGTGGAGGCCGTGCTCTCCCAGATAGCGCTGGAGACGAGCCAAGACTTCTTACCTGAACGCAGGAAGGGATGGCTAACCAAGGACCCAAGCGCGAGCCAGGCACGACCGGATCATGACCCAAGTCCTTCCCGAGCAGGACCCGGTAATTCCAAGCACGACCGGCCCCCGACCCAAGTCCTTGATGGGGTCATCCAAGCTACACCAACCCGGTACTTAAAGGATGAGGTTCAGGCAACCCCTTATGTCTCTCACCGCATCATGACAAGGAGCAGAGCTTCCCAAGGAGTGCAAGACAAGAGCCGGGACCAGGACCAAACTCATGAAGATCAAGCCGGAGTCAACCTAGTCCAAGCACACGGCCGAGGAGAAGAAGGGGAGACTGAAGACACCAGCCAGACTTTTGTCATTGATCAGCTGGGTGTTCCTGACCAGAACATCCATGCACACAACCTTAGGGATAAGGTCTTGTGTGTTCTTACTATCCTTGAGTGAGGACACCCTTTAAGACCTTAGATGATTAAGGTACTCTTTTCCTTTCTAAGTTTACCATAATGGGTTCTTGGAAAGGTTTTTAATGAGACCTGAAAGTCTAAGGCATCAAACATAGTGTCCCATTGGTTTTAATGTGGATATGTCCATTTAAAATCAATTAGGCTTGATTTTATCTTAGGCACTTGTTTAGCCTCTTATGTTTAGTCTTATAATTTGCTTTAAGACTTAGTCTAATTTGGGTTTAGGCATTTGTTGACCGCGAGTCTTGTGGTCAACTAGGTCAGATGTAGCCTATAAAAGGCAAAACCCTTCCTCATTTTATGCAGACAATTTAGAATCAAAAACCCTTACAACGGCCGCTGAGGTCTTATCAATTCTTCCTTGTGTGAGTTTGTCTCCAATAGAGGAAGAGAGTTCCTTTGAAGATTGAGTGTCTCTCTTCAAGGAAGGCTGTATCCAAGCCTTCCATAGCTTGGTGAGTTGCCCTCATTTCACCCTTCAAATCGCTTCCAAATCCCTTCCGTACCACCCACGTTTCCATCGCTCTCGTCCGCTCATTCGACCGAGCCATCTTCTGTATTTTGTATACACGACCGAGATATCAACCCGCCGTTTGTACCTTCGTTCGCGAGGTCGTCCCCCGTTCGTAGTCACGTCTGTGACCCTGTCCTGCCACTCAAGCCTTCGACCGCAACCCATACAGTTCTCATCTACGTCCCGCAATCCCGTTCGTTCGCTCGCGTTCCAGTTCCGAGTCCGCGTTCCGTTCGACCCTATAGCCGCGACCGTCCGTACCACCACTCATTAGTCTGTGCCGTTACTCCACCAACCACCCCTTGACTAGATGGCTTGGCTCATATCATTTTGGTATCAGAGCTCAAGTTCCTGCCAAGAAAAGGATGCATCTTTCCATCTCCTAGCCTTAGGGTTTTGAAAATTATTGTGTGCTTGTTAGGGTTTGTTAGCTTGCGATTGAATCCAATGTTTAGGTTTGTTAATTTCCGTGAGTTAGGATGTTTAGATTAGTTATTAAAGCTTGATAGGACTGTGTAGCATTCGCCATTATTGAGCTTGTTGGGGAAGAAGGAGTTAGGCGTGGTCAAGGCCACCTTTTTTTTGACCAGGACCGTACCGTCCTTGGTCGGGTGACTCACTAGTGGTCCACACGGGGTGATGTCATCTTGTTCCCTGCATGTTTTAAATTTGATTCAAATTCCTTTTGTCTTTGGCAGTTCCTAGGTAGTTTATTTTGTCATGTCTAAAGTTTAATTAAGTTTAGTTCTGCCTAGTTTAAATTAAACAAAGTTTTGATTAAGGTCATTAGTGTTAATCCTAGGGTAATTAGTCTAAACATCGTTGACTAGTTAACTTTTTTTTGTTGCAAGGTACCTGAGTCAAGATGGCTGATCCAGCCTTGGCGGATATCTTGACTAACATCCAGACCCAGCTCCAGCAGCTAGGAGACCGACTAGGCAGAGTGGAGCAACCCCAACCCCAACTAGCCCAAGCGCCTACACCACTACAGCCGAGAGCATCACCACCACCTTGGCCAGAACATGAGATGGAGGGCCTGTCCGAGGAAGAAGCCTTTCACCCACACTTCCGAAGGCCAAGGCTCAGAGAAAGAAGGTTACCTGAGGAGAGAGGCCATCACCACCCACCGAGAGCTCACTCCCCACACCTTAAGATCACACCTCCCACCTTCGCCGGCAAGGTAGATCCTGAAGCATACTTAGACTGGGAGAGAAGAAGGTGAGGAGAAGAACCGGTTAGATCATGGGAGATCATGAAGTTCATGATGAAAGGGAGGTACATTCCACCCATGTACTACAGGGAGCTCCAGAAGAAGTTTAGAAAGCTTAGCCAAGGCCAAAGGAGTGTAGAAGAATACTTTGGAGAGTTTGAACATCGGAGGAACCGGCTTGGATTAGAAGATGCCGAGAAGACTCTCATGGCCCAATTCTTGGATGGTATTCAAGAGAAGATTGCTAGCAAGGTGGAGATGTATTCTTACAATGATCTTAATGAACTACTACACTTAGCCACACAAGTGGAAAGTCAGCTCAAGAGGAAGACCAGGACCAGGGCCGTGATCAATAACCCATGAAGACCTTCTGTCTCAGGTTCCAATCCGTATGCATCTAGCTCAAACCCGGCTTTTCCTAAGCAATCCGACCATGGCAAGGCAATAGCACAAGAAGCAAGACCACCATACAAGCCTAGAGAAACCACCCCTGCCCCAAGACCTGAAGCTAGAACCACGCCCACTGGATCCAAGACCAGAGACATCATGTGTTTCAAATACCGGGGCCAATGGCATTATGCAAGGGATTGCCCTAACCCAAGGGCCATGATCATCACTCCAGCCGATGATTATGAGTCTCAGGATGAGATGGAACCTTCTGAGGAAGCTGATGGAGAGGAGGATGAAGTAGCCTACTCTGAAGTGGGTGATCTCTTGGTCTCAAGGAGAGTTCTAAGCACCATCCAAGAACCAGATGAGACAGCCCAAAAGGAGAACATCTTTCACACCCGTTTCATGGTAAGTGGCAAGGTATGTTCCTTAATCATTGATGGTGGTTCATGTGCTAATGTGGCCAGTGCCTACATGGTTTAGAAGTTGAACTTGACAGCCACCAAACATTATAGACCATATAGACTAAGGTGGTTGAATGATAGGACTGAATTGAAGATTAGTGAGCAAGTCAAGGTTTCTTTTAGCATAGGCAAGTATATTGATGAGGTTCTCTGTGATGTAGTTCATATGCAAGCCACTCATATCTTGTGAGGCAGACCTTGGCAATTTGATAGGGAGGTTGTGCATGATGGTATAACTAATAAGTACACACCAATGATGAATAAAAAGCGGATTAGTCTACCCCATTACTGCCTTCCCAAGTCCATGAGATGCAAATTAAGTTAGCTAAGGAGAAATGCATGACTAAGACTAACTTCTTGATTGCACCTAGTGATGTTAGGCGCTCACTCTTTGATCCCACTTGTCAAATAATTTTAATTGTTTATAAGGACTTGTTGAATATTGGACACACTAATGCGGTCTTGCCAAGGGAGATCCAAGTTCTTCTTGACAGGTACAAGGATGTCTTTCCAGAGGAGATACCAGCCGGTTTACCCTCTTTGAGAGGTATTGAGCACTAGATTGATTTCATCACTGGAGCATAACTTCCAAACCGGCCAGCTTACCGAGTCAACCCTGCAGAAGCTAAGGAGCTTGAGGCTCAAGTCAGGGACCTTATGGCCATGGGATATGTGAGGGAGAGTCTCAGCCCATGTGTCGTGCCTGTGCTCCTTGTGCCCAAAAAGGATGGCTCCTATAGGATGTGTGTGGATTGCCGTGCCATAAACAACATCACCATCAAATACCGTCATCCAATCCAAAGACTAGATGATATGTTGGATGAACTCAGTGGAGCAACCATCTTTTCCAAGGTGGATTTGAAGAGTGGATATCACCAAGTGAGGATGAGAGAAGGTGATGAATGGAAGACAGCCTTCAAGACCAAGCATGGGTTGTATGAATGGCTGGTCATGCCGTTTGGGCTCTCCAATGCTCCAAGCACATTCATGCGTCTCATGCACCATATCCTTAGACCTTTCATGGGCAAGTTTCTAGTTGTCTACTTTGATGATATACTGATTTATAGCTCTTGCCTATCTGATCATGTGCTGCATTATAACAAGTATTAGACACCCTTAGGAAAGAACATATGTTTGCTAATCTAGCTAAGTGTATCTTTTACACAGAAGAAGTTGTTTTCCTTGGTTTTGTTGTTAGCTTATTTCAGTGAGAAGCTGACTGGTGCTACATTGAACTACACAACCTATGACAAGGAATTATATGCCTTGGTCAGGGCGATGCAGACTTGACAGCACTACCTGTTGGCCCAGGAATGTGTGATCCACACAAATCATGAGACCTTGCAGCATCTTAGGGGTCAAACCGTTTTGAAGAAGAGGCATGCTAGATGATTGGAATACATAGAGACCTTTCTTTATGTGATTAAGTACAAGAAGGGGAAGGACAATGTAGTAGCAGATGCATTGTCCAGGAGGCATGCCTTGATAGCAACCATGGATGCCAAGGTTCTTGGGTTTGAATACTTGAAGACTTTGTATCCAGAAGATCATGAGCTTAAGACCGCCTATGAGGAGCATGGGACAGGAGCATACACCAAGTTTTTCCTCCACGATGGGTTCATTTTTAAAGACAAGAGATTGTGCATTCCCCAATGCTCAATGAGAGAGTTGCTTGTGGAAGAAGCTCACGGTGGTGGTCTTATGGGGCACTTTGGAATTGAGAAGACTCTGAGTGTCCTTAAGGAACACTTCTATTGGTCTAAGATGAAGAAGATGGTAACTACTCATTGTGATAGGTGCATCACTTGCAAGAAGGCCAAATCTAGGCTCCAACCTCATGGTTTATACTTGCTATTGTCGGTTCCCACGCTACTTTGGGTGGACATTTCTATGGACTTTGTCCTAGGATTGCCAAAGATTCAGCACAAGGACTCAGTGTTTGTGGTGGTAGACCGGTTCTCCAAGATGGCTCACTTCATTTCCTGCTCCAAGACTAATGATGCATCCCAAACCGCAGCCTTGTTATTTAGGGAGGTGGTGCGGCTCCATGGCATTCCAAGGTCTATTGTGTCAGACCGTGACACAAAGTTCTTGTCCCACTTCTGGAGAACCTTGTGGAAGAAGCTTGGCACCAAGCTCTTGTTTTCTACTACTTGCCACCCTCAAACGGATGGACAGACCGAGGTGGTGAACTGCACCTTAGGGGCTCTCTTGAGATCAACCATTGGACGTCATTTGACAACTTGGGTGGAGAGCCTTCCTTTGGTAGAATTTTCTTACAATTCAGCCAAGCACTCCACAACCGGCATGTACACTTTGAAGTTGTCTATGGCCGCAACCCAGACACACCCTTGAGCTTGGCACCCTTGCCTCCAGCCGAGACCATGGACCTTGAAGGGGAAGCTAAATTTGCGGCTATGAAGAGGATCTTTGAGCAAGTCCATGGAAGGATTGAGAAGAGGAATGATCAGATCAAGACCAGGATCAACAAGAAGAGGAAGCAGCTAGTGTTCCAGCCAGGAGATTGGGTGTGGTTACACCTAAGACCATAACGTTTTCCCAACAAAAGGAAGCATAAGCTGGATTTCCGAGGAGATGGGCCCTTCCAAGTGGTGGAACGCATCAATGACAATGCCGACAGGCTCAAGCTACTAGGTGAGTATAATGTGTCTTCCTCATTCAATGTGTCTGATTTATCCCCTTTTGATGTGCAAGATGTTGGTTCTTTGAAGACCAAAGCACTTGAAGAGGGTGGAGATGATGGGGTCATCCAAGCTACACCAACCCGGTACTTAGAGGGTGAGGTTCAGACAACCCCTTATGTCTCTCACCGCATCATGACAAGGATCAGAGCTTCCCAAGGAGTGCAAGACAAGAGCCGGGACCAGGACCAAACTCATGAAAATCAAGCCGGAGTCAACCTAGTCCAAGCATACGGCCAAGGAGAAGAAGGGGAGACTGAAGACACCAGCCAGCCTTTTGTCATTGATCAGCTGGGTGTTCCTGACCAGAACATCCATGCACACAACCTTAGGGATAAGGTCTTGTGTGTTCTTACTATCCTTGAGTGAGGACACCCTTTAAGACCTTAGATGATTAAGGTACTCTTTTCCTTTCTAAGTTTACCATAATGGGTTCTTGGAAAGGTTTTTAATGAGACCTGAAAGTCTAAGGCATCAAGCCTAGTGTTCCATTGGTTTTAATGTGAATATGTCCATTTAAAATCAATTAGGCTTGATTCTATCTTAGGCACTTGTTTAGCCTCTTATGTTTAGTCTTATAACTTGTTTTAAGACTCAGTCTAATTTGGGTTTAGGCATTTGTTGACCGCGAGTCTTGTGGTCAACTAGGTCAGATGTAGCCTATAAAAGGCAAAACCCTTCCTCATTTTATGAAGACAATTTAGAATCAAAAACCCTTACAACGGCCGCTGAGGTCTTATCCATTCTTCCTTGTGTGAGTTTGTCTCCAAGAGAGGAAGAGAGTTCCTTTGAAGATTGAGTGTGTCTCTCTTCAAGGAAGGCTGTATCCAAGCCTGCCGAGTTGCCCTCATTCCACCCTTCAAATCGCTTCCAAATCCCTTCCGTACCACCCACGTTTCCATCGCTCTCGTCCGCTAATTCGACCGAGCCATCGTCTGTAGTTCGTATACATGACCGAGATATCAACCCGCCGTTCGTACCTTCGTTCGCGAGGTCGTCCCCCGTTCGTAGTCACGTCTGTGACCCTGTCCTGCCACTCAAGACTTCGACCGCAACCCATACCGTTCACATCTACGTCCCGCAATCCCGTTCGTTCGCTCGCGTTCCAGTTCCGAGTCCGCGTTCCGTTCGACCCTGTAGCCGCGACCGTCCGTACCACCACTCATTAGTCTGTGCCGTTACTCTACCGACCACCCCTTGACTTGATGGCTTGGCTCATATCAGTCCTCCTCGAGGACAACCCGACACGACCCAGGCGCGATCAGGCCTAGCCCAAGAACACTTTGGCACGACCCAGACTCGACCAGGCCCAGCCCGAGAAGTCTATCTAGAGGAGTTCCCACTCCTTTCAAGCAACATGCAGCTTATCATATTCTTCATTTCTCCTAATAATGAAATGGTGCACTCTGATCCTTAAGGGTAGCCGCCAAGGTAAGCATTAAGTTCCTTTTCTTTATTTGATTATTGGACTAATCTTTTGTTTCCTTTCCTATGTCTGTCTTGTTTGCTTTTAGTCTTTTCATTAAAGTAGAATAAGGCATTTGTCTCGCCACCCCATTTAATAAACAATTAGGTTTTCTTTTATTTGTAATCTGTTTCAAAGACCCCTAGAAGGTCATAACTGACGAACTCCTTATAAAGCCCCACTGCAGCTTTGTTATTTTATACACACATGAAATAAAGAAAACCGAGTTTTGCCCTAGCAAATCAAAGACCCTAGCCTCCGAGTTTGTGAGAAGCAATCTCAGAGCACCCTACTTATCAAGCGTCCGTTCCATAGAGGCTTGTGGCGTCATACGATCCACCTTCCCATCTAGACCGCATTCCATGTTCCAAAGTCAAGATATTTGGTTTGTCCAAAAAGAGAGCGTTGAACAACCAGCTTCCCCGCTGCGTGACTTGCCGTGAGACTAGGCGCACCCGAGTCTTACATCAGATCGCATGAAGCCTCTGTCTCTCAAGGTGACACTCAACTTATGGTACCAAGCTCTTGGAAACTGCTTGAGAACATATATCGCTTTCCTCAGTCTTAACATTATTCCTGAACTCACCAAATCTTCTAAACTAGGTGGAGGCGTCATGTAGACTTTGTCTTCCAATTCCCCTTGAATAAAGGCATTCTTGACATCTATTTGCCACAACTCCCACTCCAAGTTCGTTGCTAAGGAGAGAACGACCCTGATAGTATGTATTTTAGCCACAGGAGCAAATGTATCTTTGTAGTCTTCTCTATATATTTGTGTGGATCCCCTTGCCACAAGTCGAGCTTTGTATATTTCTATTTCACCATTACTTTTATACTTTATAGTGAAGATCAATTCGAGCTCACTGTTTTCTTTCCCTTTGGTAGATAAGCTTCATCCCAAGTGTGATTCTTTTCCATAGCTTGGCGCTCATCTTGCACTATATCTCTCTAAACTTTCAGTTCTTTAGCCTCTTCATAACTTTTTGGAACTAGTTCCTGATTTAAGATTCCCACGTAATCTTGATGTTCTTGAGGAATATGAAACAGATTGCATACAACTTGAGTTGGATGGGCAATAACATTGTTGTTGTAGTAGACTTCTGTGTTTGTCCATTTTGATGGGAACTTCTGTCTAGTACTTATGCGTATAGCTATTGGAGCTGCCTCTTGGTTCTGATTGCCAATGTCCTGGGAGGAGCTAGAACTTGGAGTTGATGAGTCACCAGTAAAAGTATCTGAAGTGGCTCCTGAATCCTCTTGGTCGGCTCCTGCATCACCAGGAGAAGTATTTGGATTGTCTCTTGAATCCTCTTGATCATGATCACTAGATGAGTCATCTCCTGACTCTGATTCTCCCCCTTCATGATTAAGATAATTGTGATGGTTTGATAAAGAATCTGAACTGGAATCATGTTCTACAAGGGATGATATTCCAAAACTTCCCAAGAGTCTCCTTAGATTATTTAGCACAATCAGATGGATTTGAGGCAATATCCTTGATCGCATCCCAATTTACTCCTTCATAGTAGCTTTTAGACTCAAAAATTTTTACATCTCGGGATACTAACACTCTCCTTGTTTCAGAATCATAACACTTATAAACCTTCTGAGTAGGAGACTAGTTGATGAACATAGCTCTGGTGCTCTTGGCATCTAGCTTATTTCTTTGTTCTCATGGTACTAGTATAAAACAAACACATCCAAACACTCTCAAATGATTAAGATTAGGTTTAGTTTTATTGAGTACCTCAAATGGAGAGATATTTTGCAGAAATTTGGTGGGGATTCTATTTATCAAGTAGCAGGCAGCTACTAAAGCATATCTCCAAAATCGCTAAGGAACATGCATGTGAAATATCATGGACCTAGCAACCTCCATCAAATATATGTTCTTCTTTTCAGCCACACCATTTTGTTGTGGGGTATAAAGACAGCTGGTTTGATGCACAATCTCATGTTTGGTGAGATGTTGCTTGAATGCTTGACTAGTATACTCTCCTCCATTATCTGATCTAAGATACTTTATCTTAACATTATAGTGATTAGTAACATAGGTTTGAAAATTAATGAATACTTCTAGAACTCTATCCTTACAAGTCAGTAAAGTGATTCAATTGTATTTAGATTTTTCATCAATAAAAGTGACAAAGTACTTATGATTCTCTCTAGTGACACATGGTGAAGTCTATACATCAGAATGAACCTATTCAAACAATGATCATAAACTGTCATAGACTTAGAGAATACAGTTTTGCAGTGTTTTCAAAGGATACAAGCTTCACAAATATCATTATTAAAACTTATCCTAGAAACATTAACTTCAATGCTCTAAAATGAGGATGTCCTAGCCTAGCATGCCATATATCACCTTTAATATCAGAATTATTAAGCTAGTAAAACAAAAAAAACTAAAGAGTTTGGAGTAAAGTCTTCGAGAACATATAGGTCATCCTTTGTCACACCCTTTTCAAGAATCTTATGTGTCTCAATATCATGAAAGACAAAATCATTAGGCCCAAAGATAGCATGGCAATTCAAATCAGTGGTGGCTTTCTTAACAGACAACAAGTTAGATGTGAATGAAGGAATATAGAAGGCTTTAGATTCCTTATCACACAACTTCATGTTTCCTATACCTTTGATTGAAACTTTAGTTTTATTTGCAATCAAAACATTTCCTAAAACCGATTCTACATTTCTTATCAAGTTTAAATCCTTAATCATGTGATGAGAGGCCCATGAGTCTACAATCAATGGTTTAGAGATAGTTATACCATAGCTCTGGCCTCCCCTTCACGAGCTTGGAAACCCCCATTTGAACCATCTCCTTGATCATAGCTTCTTGTGATAGATGAACTATTGGTTGGTCCTTCTACTTGCTTGGCTTGAGATGTAGATGAAGTATCAAGCATTTATCTTTGGTGTATCCATTTTTCTTGCAGTGATAATAAATTCATGCCTTTTATCCTCTTGTTTGTACACCCCTTTGTTTGCCATGATGAGTTCTCTCTTGCCACCAACCAAACCATGTGAGCCCTGTTCTTTTTGGATATTGGCACACACATGATGAGGACATCAAGTCAAAACCAACCAAGGAGCATTGAGATTCCACCAAAAGGTTGACTAAGACACATAAAACACATGTTAGAGAATTGTCCCAATGGGTTTTTCGAAAGAGGTTTTAACGAGGCAACAACTCTAATGTTCATGAAGAATAAGGATTTTTCCCAAACTCTCCTCATTCACAAGCCCACAAGGCCACAAGAGAACCAACCCGGGCGTATCAAAGACATAGGTGTCTTTTTTGGAGCATATCAACCCAACCAGGAGGAGTTAAGCTACGAATCAAACTGTTCCAGAAATTCAACTCATAAAGGAAACACGGAGAAGAATAATTGGTTCAAAATCTTTCCGCATGAAGAAGATATTCAACATTCAATACATAGGTTTTCCAATGAACCGGAAGGAGATCAGCGACTACTAATTGAAGGGTTTCAACTGAACCAAGAAGAACCAAATTATAAACCAACTTGTTATGGAAACCTAACCCATTAGAGACGCAAGGAGATTTGGAATTATGTCAAATCAATTATGGTTTAAAAGTTATTTAACTTATAAATCATGAGATACCCGACTTGCCTTATTTGGAAGCTCACGAATTTAATAATCTTCAAACTCATATTTGGCGACCAGGAGAGATATCTAAGCCTTCAAGTGACACATCAAACAATCCAGAAGGCCCATTTATCATCTTACCATGCACCAGCATACACAAGATAAGGCAGATCTCTTTGTGATCACACTTTACTTATATGGACATGTTCACACTTGGTGCTGCCATAACTTTTATTATTTACTTCTGCTTTTTGGGCAACTTCTATAACGACCAGAATATTCCAGAGAAGCTCACATATTCCCTTAAGCCGTTCAGATACAAGAGAAGCTTCAGTTTTCATATTAATGACCGATTTGCTCAATATTGTCCAAAACAGCTATTGTATTCAATTATTTGATTTCTTTTTTGTTTTCCACCTTCTAGGACGTTAGTGTATCCATGTAATAGCTCTATATAAAGCTCATTTTTTTCATTGTACAAAGCACCTTTCAATCAACTAATTTTATAAACTAAAAATAATTCTTTTCTTCTTCAAAATGTGTCTTTGAATTTATGTGTCTTTAGTTTCATTTAAGAGATTCATTTGATTCTTTAAATAATAGAGTTAGGTTTGTTTGTGTGATTCAAGTAATTCTAGTTCTCTAAGGATTGAGAGAGTCAATCAGTCCACCAATTGAGATAGTCAATCGCCCCTTTCACCCTTATCTCCAACACTCATCTTCCGCTCCAGCCTTAGTCCCTGAATCCGTGTGTTTAAGACAAGGTGGATTCTGAGTCTTACATCATCTGGTATCAGATTTTCAAGCTCCTATCTCCCAGGTTGTGTTCATCCAACATTTATCTTTTAATTTTTGTCATGTTTATGTTTCTATAAAATTGAAAACCCATAAAAATCGAGTTTATTCATTGTTCTTGTTTTTTTCTTGATTATAAACAAAAAAATCCATAAATATTTGCTTGAATTCATTGTCTTTTTAATTGTTTTCTTAACACTTAAATCCATAAAAATAAATTGTTCCCTTAAATAAAAAAAGTGTTAAGTTTTTATAATTATTTACTTTGATTTAAAAAAAAACTATAAAAAGTGTCAAATTATTAGTTGCATTGTTTGAAATTATGTCTTTCTAAATTTGTTTAAAAGTTTATAGTAAAAAAATAGTTGTTATTGCAATTGTTATCTTTTCATTGATTTGCTTCCCTATTTAAATATATATATATATATATATAATTCAGTTTCCTTTGCATTCATAAACCAAACTAATAGTACTCATTGTCACTTGCATTCATTTAGTTGTTGTCTAAATCATTGTTTGCTTTCAATTATTTTAATTTTGCATCGTTTTAATTTTGCCATTATTGCATTTTGAGTTATTGGCTAAAACTGTGTATTTAAGAAAGTTTTGTATATTTAATTATTCTGAAAAAGGAAAGAAATTTCAGTCAGCTTTTAAAAGGCATATGTGAACTTAAAAATCAAGAATTTTGCCTTTTCTATTTGATTTTTTTTTTGCTAAACTTCATTTTGTGATAGACCTCGATTTAATACATCTTCTACTTTACTTGTGCAAGCCATGAGAGTTGCAGATTAACAAATGGAGTATTGTGAAGAAGAATATCAATATAAAGATGATCAGTGGACAGAAGATGACTATGAGGAGGATTCAAATGATGGATATCCTGAGCCAGAACTACCAGACCGGTATCAAGATGATACAAGATCCGTGGACTGGACTAGAGAAGAAGCTGAGTATGACCGAGAAGACTCAAACCTTGAAGAAGATCATGAAGAGGAGGAAGACAAAGCGACATAAGCTGGAGAAATCTATGGCGATGAATCTCAACTTGAAGACTTTGATGGAGAAGAATCACAGCTGGGAGATGAGTCATACAAAGAAGAGTCTTATGTTGAAGAAAGACTATGGTGTGAAATACCATACTCGGAGCATGAAGATTATCAACCTCCCAAAAGAGCACAGAAGTCCAACAGCTATGGAGTTGTTCCATACAAAGTACAAGCTTACTCAAAGCCAATCAGTCTAATGAAACAAGTCAAGAAAAGAAGTAGGTCCCTAGTCTTTTTAAGAACTAGTAAAGACCCTGAAGTGTACTAGAAATGGGAATAAAATATGGAGGATTGGTTACAAGTCAAAAAAATCCCAAAGGAGAAGAAGCTAGCACAAGCTGTCTCAGCACTCACAGAAAATGCTTATGAATGGTGGCTAAAGGAAAGTGCTTCAACCATCTACAATAAGTCAGTGCCAGGTTGGAGAGACCTCAAGGCATGGATGCATAAAGAATTTTTAGAAAAGCACCAAGCCACACCCACGAGGAGGAAACAACAAGGCAAAAGCCAAGTCCTAAAGTTAAACCTATGAGAAAAAAGAGAGTCTAATGTTGCATTCCAAGCAGTCGCAACTATTTATCATGTCTTACCAAAGTCACAAGGCATACCCACCCAAGGTAAGTCTTCTAACTTTGTAAATTCTAAAGATCAGACATGTTATAGATGTCATAAGAGAGGAAACTTGCTGTAAATTGTCCACTTAAAGAAATTGTTGAAAGAGACTTTAACAGAAGAAAAAAACAGAGAAATTTAGAGAAAGTGATAGTACATTTTATTCAGAGCTTTTAATTTTCAATTCTAGTATAATGCACTTGTCTGCGTCAAAAGGATTTGATACATGCCTAGAAGAGATGGACAAAGAAGAAAAGTTACAAGCTATTGCCATCCCAAGTGATCAAAGACCAGAGCCAGACATTATGAAGATCAATAAGGAAATAGACCAAAGAGAAGACAAGGAAGAGAAGGTAAAGCCCTTGCCATATATGAGCAAACAAAGGATCCAGAGATTGGAGTAGCCCCACCATCAGCTATTACACTCAAACACGAGGCTGATCAAAGTACTAGAGAAAACGAAAGCCTCAAAGAAGAACCACTAGACCATGCTAACGACGATGAAAGTGTTAGACAGGTAAGTCTCTCTTTGACCCCATTTGTTTAAAACCACAAGTAGAATTAAACCTTGATATAACTAGTACTAAAGAATTAGATTTGACAAGTTTATGCTTTTCTAAAGAACCCATGATGCACTTGTTTCTTGTCCAAAGTGTTGAGATCATTTTAGGTATTAAGGAGATAAAACAAAAAGAAGTTACACCACAGCAAAGAAGAGGCGTGATCCTATCTTATCTACTCAAAGGAGAGCCACCTGATGTACCACATGCTACCAAGCCACAACAATACCAAGGTAAGACTCTAAACACTCAAAGGAGAACGAAAACTAACTTGATTCTCTTGGTGCAGATTATATAGTTTCGAGGTCGAAACCTTTTCAAGAGAGAGAATATGATGAGGACATCAAGTCAAGACCAACCAAGGACCATGGAGATTCCACAAAAAGGTTGACTAAGACAAATAAAACACATGTTGGAGAATTGTACTCTTTTTCCTATTTTTGGTTTTGTCCCAATGGGTTTTCCGAAATAGATTTTAACGAGGCAGCACCTCTAATGTGAGGAGAATAAGGCTTTTTCTCAATCTCTCCTCATTTACAAGTCCACAAGGCCACAAGAGAACCAATCCGAGCGTATCAAAGACATATGTGTTTTTCTTGGAGCATATCAACCCAGCCAGGAGGATTTAAGCTACAAATCAAACTGTTCCAGAAACTCAACTCATAAAGGAAAAACGGAGAATAATAATTGGTTCAAAAGCTTACCGCATCAAGAAGATATTCAGCATTCAATATAGAGGTTTTCCAATGAACCAGATGGAGACCAGCGGCTACTAATTGAAGGATTCCAATTGAATCCGGAGGAACCACAACTTCTTATGAAAACCTAACCTATGAGAGACGCAAGGAGAGTTAAAATTATGTTGAAATCAATTATGGTTTAGTAGTTATTCAACTTATAATCCATGAGATATTTGACTTACCTTATTTGGAAGCCCACAAATTTAAGAAGCTTCAAACTCATACTTGGCGACCAGGAGAGATATCTAAGCCTTCAAGAGACACATCAAACAATCCAGAAGAGCTAATTATCATATTACCATTCACCAGCATACACAAGATTAAGCGGATCTCTTTGTGATTACACTTTCCTTATATGGTCACGTTCACACTTGATACTGCCATAAATTTCCAACGGTTAGATATTATTTACTTCTGCTTTTTGGGAAACTTCTATGATGACCAGAATATTCCAAAAAAGCTCACCTATCCCTTTAAGCCGTCCAGATACAAGAGAAGCTTCAGTTTTCATATTAATGACCGATTTGCTCAATATTATCCAAAACAGCTATTGTATTCAATTCTTTGATTTGTTTCTTGTTTTACACCTTCTAAGACGTTAGTGTATCCATGTAAGAGCTCTATATAATGCTCATTTTGTCCATTGTACAAAGAACCTTTCAATCAACTAAGTTTGTAAACAAAAGAGAATTTTTTTCTTCTTCAAAGTGTGTCTTTGAATTTATTTGTCTTTAGTTTCATTTGAGAGATTCATTTGATTATTTAGATTATAGAGTTAGGCTTGTTTGTGTGATTCAAGCAAGTCTATTTATCCAAGGATTGAGAGAGTCAATCAGCCCACCTATTGAGAGACTTAATCACCCCTTTCACCCTTTTCTCTACCAACACGCATCTTCCGCTCCAGCCATAGTCCCTGAATTCGTTTGTTTAAGACAAGGTGGATTCTGAGTCTTACATCAGCACATATTCAAGGCTAGGGAGCTTTTCATCGCTGAGAAGGTGAATAATGAGGTCAGTGTAGCTTGGATTCAGTGTCATAAGAAGTCCAAACACCTTATCTTGCTCTAGTCTTTCATTGAGAACCTTGGGATCATTGGAGCTTGGTCTCAGCATCTCAAGTTCAGCCCATAGGGCTCTGAACTTGCCAAAATGTTTGGTGAACTCCATGTCTTCTTGATTGAAATCATTGAGAGCCTTTTTCACCTTAAATATTCTTAATAGGTTTGATGAGTTCCCATAAACATTTTTCAAGGTTTCCCATAGCTCTTTAGCTGTCTCACAGTATGAATAAGCCTCCAGGAGAGAATTTTCAAGAGAGTTATGAATAATGAACATTACCATCTGATCTTCTTGAAACCATTTGTCTTCCACTCCAGGCGTGACCATTCCTTGGTCACCTTGGGCTTTTTCCTCAGCCGTCTCCTGTGGAGCTTCATTCAAAAGAATGTGAGCACAGAGCCCACAGCTACAGAGGGTTGTCCTCAGTGTCCTTGACCATAGGAGGTAGTTTAAACCTTTCAAAGTAACTAGAAAAACAATATGTCTTGAGTTTTCCATGATGTCAGAGATGATTTGCATACTAGATTCGAAGATTTATGTGATTTGAACCTTGGAGAACAGGGTTTTTGTGGATTTGTAGAGTTTTAGAGAGATTTAGGAATGAAATTAAGAGATTATATGGAATTTTTGAGAAGAAACGAATATTAGGAGCTTATAGCTCTGATACCATGTGAGATTTTAAGGAGATTAAGAAGATTGAAGTACAAAAGAGAATGATTTCATTATTAGGTCATCAAAAAAATGTTTGTGGCTGCAAAGTACAATTAGGGCATACTCCCTTATTTATACAATTCAGAAAATATTTAAGGAATATTTTTGATAAATTCTCGTTTTTGCAATCAGGATCGATCGATCCTAATATGAATCGATCGATCTAAAAATTGTGCTTGTTTCAGCGATCGATTACAGTAGCTTGGAACGATCGATCATTTGTCGATCGATCGTCCTCTCATCCCAACATAACTTGCCTTAAAACATTTTATGTCTTGGATCTGATATAGGATTAACCATAGTAGACAATTGAATCTTAACCTGATACAGTCACATAAGCTCTATGTGACCAAAATAGATGGCATGTTGTGGCTGGTCTTTCATTTATTCATTCTAAAAATGGTTTTTGTGATAGGATTAAAGAATACATTGGAATAAACAAATGTGAAATTATTTACAAAGCTGTTTTGTTCTTTTACTGTTTTTGGATGCACTTGATGTATGCATCATATATCTGAAAAGACATGAATATGTAATTGATTTAGTCTTTTTTTATTGTAGATTGTTTTCATTTCAATCTAAAATTATCTTTTCCTTGTATTTGCATACCGGGCTTGAGTCTCTGAATTCAAAAAAGCATTACATTTTATGTATATGGTAGAATAAAGAATCGGTCTGATTATTGGAATGGCTTCATGTCTCATTATTTTCCTCTGTTATGAAATTATCTTTTGCAAATATTCTTCTGTGATGGGGATTAGTTTTTATAGTGGACGAATGTGACGCTATTTGATTTTTTTTGCAATAGCTTTTATAATGTTGATGAAGATAAGTTATTTTAGACTGATTTATTGCTGACGTTAATTATTATAAATATTGTTTAGACCATTGTGTTACATTTTTTCTATATGGATGGTTCGCTTTGGTTATATTTTTCTAATAGTTTTTTTTGTTTTTTTCTTTTAAAAGTGGTGTGTCCCTGGATAGATGATGAATCTCTAGATTACTTGAAGGAAAGTGGCGATGGAATTGGAGGCTACTAGCTCTCCAAAAACATGGGGGACTTCTCTTTAGGGTTATGGTTGACCAAAATAATGATTTGAATATCCAAAACACAGGATCAGCCTGTCTACAGTTAAGGGATTCGAATTGTAGCACCTACACCAGGTGATGGTCAATGTTCATATGCTGAACACAGAAATCACAAAGGAATAACACAAAAGCTTGAAAGCTATTTTTTAACTCAAAATTCGTAGGTGGTTGTACGGGGGAAGAAACTGCCTTTTAAAAGCTGAAAACCCTAAATTACTAAACCAGAATGGTTTAGCTTACTAACCCTAATCATAATTGGTCTAATTTAAGTGTTTTGATTCAATTTAAGTCATCTAATTACAAATTAAAACAATTAAACCAGCCCAATTGGTTTAATCTGTTTAGACTTCCTTTTCCTTCTTAGTCATGTTTAAATCACTTGTAGAATGAGCTTTCTATGGGCTTTAGCCCTAGAATGAGTTAGTGGGCTATTAAACACGTCTTGGGCCTCCTCTTCTGGAATCTCCACGTCCATGAGCTTCTCCTGGTCCAGCTCCACATCAGCATTGCATAAATCCATATTATTCTTTTCCTTGTCCATCTCCAGTTGCAGACATTGCTCCTCGTCAGAGATAAGTTTCTTAATCTCCTCTTCTTGTCTTTCTAGGATCTCACCATTCTTTCCTCCTTTGAAAGGATTTGACCTCAAATCCAATTCATCTTCAAAACAAGAAAACAAGTTAAAATCTTTGGAAGTATGATTAAGGGTGTACTTTCCTTGGAATGTTGGAAGCGGCTGTCTTGTGTGATCCCATATCCAATCTCCAAACTAGTAAGATTGTTGTGGACATCCTGTGCTTGCTCTGTTTTGGCACCACTCCTTGATCAAGTGTCCCTTTGGTCCACAATCAACTTGTTTGTCTAGACCCTGAATCCTCTTTGTTCTTGGAACAAACTCCATAACCTGTCTATCTTGCTTCTTTTCAAACACTAGAAAAACCTCATCAAATGTGCAACAGAAATAGACAACCGAATTCCCTGGGTTTATGTTCTTAAAAACAAGACTCAAGTTCATGTAATCACCAGCTAAGATAAGATCATATATCATTCTAGCATTAGAACACTCACTGGAACAAAACTTTTATTTTGAAAACAAACCAAACAAATAGATATCATTGCTAGCAAACAGATTGGATTGTGCTAACTTAGAAACTCTCTCAAGATATTCAAATTCAGAACTTCTCTTAGCTCTAAGTAGGTCATGCATGTTCCTAGACCACCATTCTAGCAATGCAAACTCGTGATCTAACTTCGACAAACTCCCAAAAACGTTTTCTCTCAAGGCTGAGTTCATATCACAAAGTTTTAAAACCCAAAAATTTTCACAGCACAAAGTTTCACAGCCTTTTCTAACTGATTTCAAGTTATGCAGCACTTTATTTGAGAAACATTCATTTGTATCAATCCCCCCCGATTTCTGTCCTAATGTTCTCCTAATCCACTTATGATTCAAAGCAAACTCAGAACTCCCAGTTTCAGAAATCAAAGAACATTCTGATATAGAAAACATTTCATGCCTAGCTGCTTCAAATGATTGAATCATCTTATCAAAAATAAAACCAGAAACACAAAGTTCTTTCACATTTTCTAAACCAAATTGTTTATCTTCTTCAGGTGTAACAATCATAAACAGACTAGGTAAAGAATTTGTCACACCAATATCCTTACACAGTTTGAGATGACTTTCTTCAATGAAAGAAGGAGTGAAGGACTTGAACTCCCAGCTAGCTGTAGGCGCCAAGTTGATGTCCAATGACAATCGCTTTGGTTTCTTCTCTAGTAGCTTATTTTCATGATCCTGCAAAGAAAACTCTCTGATACTCGGTTGCACCGGTTTAAGATTGGTAAAACCTATACAAGTCTCATCTAATACACCAACTGATGGAACAGAGAAAGTATCCTTGTTAAACTCACCCTCAGCTATAGATTCCTTACCTTCAAACGAATTTGGCAATGGACCAGACATCTCTCTTATTCCTCTAACTCCATTGGCGTCCTTAGCAACTTCCAGCATCTCCATGTCTCTGGCTGGTGGTACTTTCTTGGATAACTCTCCTGGTATCTCCTCCTCAAAGTCCTGCGAAGAGAAGACAAAGCTACTCGGACTCACCGGTTCATATGTGGTTAGTTCTCTACAAAACTCTTTTCTCTTAAGCATAAAATCAATTTGAAAAGATGGTAGAAAACACTTACCTGTGTTTGAGTTATTTAAGAACTTTTCGGTCCTAAACAACCTCCTGGAAACCATGGCTTCATTAGGAGAATATGAAGTTTCAAAAACTTTTTTCTTACTTTTGCAGATTGGACTGTAATGATTGGTTTCTGGCTGTTGGAGAACCGGTTTCTCCTACAGATGTTCTTGGCGTGTCCACTGGATGGGTGATGGGCGTGAGCTTGGTCTCCTCCATTGGCTGCACCTCACAGTCTTAGACCTCTCTGATCTACTCCCAGTAGTCCTCCCTTATGAACTCCTTTGGTGTTTGTCCTGCAAATAACCAAATTTATTATAATGTGGAGCAAACCTCTTTTTCATAACAAAATTTATCTCAAACCAAGAAGCAATCTGAGGTTCTCCATTGTGCCTCCTTGTGGATGCAATCTGATCCCACCAATGGAAGGCATAACCATTGAATCCAGATGAAGCAAGTTTGACCTTCTTTGCCTCAGTGTAGTAATGATATCTGAACACCCATTCTATCTCTTCTTCCCATTCCATATAAGCTCCATGATCAATCTTCCCATGGAATGATGGAATCCCAATCTTGGATTGACTAAGGTACTCTTCTGCTCTAGGGCGACGATGGTGATAAGAATTAACTCCTCCTACTTTTCTGCCTGCAGAGATTGAAAAGTCATGAAACTCATTAGCATGGTTAGTCCTATTGAAATCTTGTTGCAGCTTCCTAGTGATCTCAGCCATCATAGCTTCATATTGGAACTGATCAAGATGGAAAATCTGATCAACTGAATTTCTTCTTGCCATGGATTCTCTGAAAAAACTTAAACAAACAGATTAAAAAATCCTCTCTCTCTTTTTGGTTCTCTCAGTGTTGAATTCTCTTGCTATTCCCACAAGTTCAGAATAGATCAAAGTCCAATCATCTAAGATCTAGAGCTAAACCTACTGAAACTTAAGATAGAAAGATTGCAAGTTTTTTTTTGTCAGCTGATTAACCAACTCCTAGCAGGATTTCTCCTCTGCTTCTTTCTCTCTTTTTTTTTTGTTTTTTTTTTTGATAGATCGATTTTTTTTAATGATACTTTTCTTTGTTTTCATTGTAATTCAGGAGTGGCTCAGCTGACTTACATAAGATAGAAAGAGAAGAAAGTGTTTAAGATGAAAGACAAAACAAAACCCTAAAATTGTGAATGATAAAAGTGAAATTGAGATGATCTCCACAAACCCTAACCTTCAAGTGGTTTTGATACCACTTGGTGTGTCCCTGGATAGGTGATGAATCTCTGGATCACTTGAAGGAGGGTGGCGATGGGATTGGAGGCTACTAGCTCTCCAAAAACGTGGGTGAACTTCTCTTTAGGGTTATGGTTGACCAAAAGGATGATTTGAATCTCCAAAACTCATGTCTACAGTTAAGGGATTCGGATTGTAGCACCTACACCAGGTGATGGTCAATGTTCATAGGCTGAACAGAGAAATCACAAAGGAAGAGCAAAAAAGCTTGAAAGCTATTTTTTAACTCAAAATCCGTAGGTTGCTGTACGGGGGAAGAAACTGCCTTTTAAAGGCTGAAAACCCTAAATTACTAAACCAGAATGGTTTAGCTTACTAACCCTAATCATAATTGGTCTAATTTAAGTGTTTTGGTTCAATTTAAGTCATCTAATTACAAATTAAAACAATTAAACCAGCCCAATTGGTTTAATCTCTTTGGACTTCCTTTTCCTTCTTAGTCAGGCCCAAATCACTTGTAGAATGGGTTTTCTATGGGCTTTAGCCCTAGAATGAGTTAGTGGGCTATTAAACACGTCTTGGGCCTCCTTTTCTTGAATCTCCACGTCCATGAGCTTCTCCTGGTCCAGCTCCACGTCAGACTCATTGCATAAATCCATATTATTATTTTTCTTGTCCATCTCCAGTTGCAGACATTGCTCCTCGTCAGAGATAGGTTTCTTAATCTCTTCTTCTTGTATTTCTAGGATCGCACTAAAAAGCTACAAGATAACACAATGACATCCGTGTCTGATAGTGATGTAAGTATCTTTCACTTTTTATTATAATATAATGAAAGCTTTTAATTCAAGTAATTTGTCAATATTTAAGTTATGAAGATGATGAACTTTACTTACGAGTTAAGACTGGTGAAAGCAGAGATACTTAAGTGTAAGAACTTGAATCTTCTTGAAAGATTCATTATGTTGTCTTTAAATCTTATCTTGAACTTTGATTTTTCTTTATGTTGCCTTGGAATCTTTATGTAAGATGTTTTTTATCTATGAATTTCTTTGAATCTTCTTTATGCCAAAATTTTTATATGTTTTTTATTGGTTGTGCAGGATACATTAAGATTACTAACTAAGAATGATGACAAAGAATGATGACAAATATTTGACAAAGATTCATGCTCTACAAGAAATTTATGGAGTTAAGTATATTAGAGAGATGCAACAGACAAAATGAGGTTGAGGCTGGCGCCTTGTCCAAATGTTTATGTTTGAGTCTGAAAAACAATGTTTTGATATCATGCATAAGAATCAAGGTACATTAATGATTTTATGTCTGAAGCTATCACAACAGTATAAATTTGAAGAATCATGTCATGTTTATCTTGAAGAGAGTGTGGTGATGTTTATAAAGATGGTTGCACAAGATCCAACGGTCTGGGTCTCAGCTGAATGGTATCACACTCTTTGGATACAGTAAAAAGAAAGCTAGATGATGTATTAAGTGTTATGTTGAAGCTTGTAGCAGACATCGTGAAGTCTTCAAGATGTGAGTTTACAAGTCCTAATCCTATTCTAGTAAATAATGATTGGTATTGGCATTTTGTGAAGATTGCATTAGTGCTTTAGATGGCACTCATATACATGTTCGCCTTCCATCTAAGAATGTGGAACCGTTCAGAGGCAAAAAAACTGAAGCAATAATGAATGTTCTTGCGATATGTAATTTTAGTATGAAATTCATATATATATTTGTTGGAATTCCTAGAATAATACATGACACAAAGGTGTTAACACATTGTGCTACAAAAGAAATTTTTTTCCCTCATCCACCAAATGGTAAGTATTATCTAGTTGAGTCAAGTTATCCAACTAAAACCGATTATCTAGGCCTTCATTATAGAACTAGGTATCATCTTGATCAGTTTGTGAACGGAGGACCACCAACTAGTACTAGAGAATTGTTTAACCTCAGATATTCTAGTTTATGTTTATTGATAGAAAGAACGTTTGGTATATGGAAAGCGAAATGGAAGATTTTAGATAGAAAACATCATAAATATGAGCTGAGAAATTGGGTGAAGATTGTGACAGCAACTATGACACTTCAGAATTTTATTCAAGATTCACATTGTGAAGACCATGATTTTACTTATTTGGAAGTGGTAGATGAGTATGAACATCATGACGATCAAGTGGTAGATGAAGAATATAACACTGAGTATACTCCATATGTTTCAGCTGGTGATGGAGCAATGAGAAATCTATGTGATAATATCACTGAAATTACAGGAAGAGGAAGTCAATTTCCCTATTAGCATCACATAGACAATTTTCTTAGTAGGTTGATATTTCTATTTTAAACATTTATATCGGTTTGTGTTTTAAGTTGTATTTGTTTATTTTTCTCAGATATTATAAGAAGATTAATGCTTATTCAAGAGCATTATTTGATCACGTTGTCAGAACAGGGGACACGTCTCACAAATTATAATACTTTTTAAAAGAAATAATATAACTATTTATCCATTAGTTCAATTGGTTACAGATGACAACAATTTTTGATAGAAAACAATTTGAATATTTTTTTTACTATTTTTGTGTTTTTCATATTTTTATGTTCTTTTTTTTCTTATTTTGTGCATTATAAATTTTGTTTTAATTTATGTTATATGTTTATTGGACATGTTAGACATATTGTTTTTCTCTTTCTTTCTTGATAATATGTTATTTTCTAATAGTTAATAATTTATTTTTAGAAAATCAAGTTAATTATATGATTTGGCTTTTGTTTATCAAATATTTTAGAATCTAATTTTGTATATAAAGATATTATATTATTATCTATATCATTTTTAGAAAATCTCATAATTTATATTTTCTTAAATATGCAAACAAGATATAAAAATTAATCTAAATATTTTTGCTTAATAGTTCTTTTTTGAAGATTCAAAATTAGAAATATGTTACAAGTTTCATTTTCTTTCTTTTTGAACAAAAGTTTTATAATTGTAATTTTTGTAATGATAATTTTACTGTTGTTATTTTATATTTTATATGTGTCTCATACATCTATTTTGTCTATATCTGCTCTTGGATTTTTTTTGTCAACTTAGTCTAGTAGCTTTTAATATCCCCTTAACTATGCGGAGTGCTGGGTTCGAATATCAGACTTGTGTCATGAATTTCAGAGGTGGCCACCATTGTGCCACATGATTCCGACTGCTCTTGGATTTAATGACCAAAAAGTAATATTTATTTAAATATTTTTATATTAATAATTAAGGATTTTTGTAACTCACTTAAAAGTTGATTGTATTTTATTCAAATATATAATTATATTTGTTTAAATATAATATTTTAATGATTAAATATTTTATACATTTAAATTATAAAATAATTTTATTTTCAATTTTAATTTAATTATTTTTGTGAAAATTTATTAATATTTAATTAAAAATTAATTTGATAAATATTTAATTAAAATTATAGATTAAACTAAGAAAAAATAACATTTATTAAAATATGGAAGGTTTTATTATTTTATATTAAATACATCCATATACAAATACAAAAATATCAAGTTAACATAAGTGCATCTAGATATAAATTCTAGGCACATGAACTAAAATTGTAAAAAAGAAAAAATTTATCTCCAGACACGTTTTTCTAAACAGCCGTCTCAACTTTCTTCTTCCAGATTCGTTACTTCTCCGGTGTCTGGCCCTCCTCGTCGACGCCGGAGATGGTTTCTTTATTCTTGCAGCTTTTCTCTCTGTGTTTTTTTCTTTTTGTAGAGATGGAGTATTTTTAGTAATGTTTATAGCACTTTTTTCTTAGGTAACCTGTGGTGGTTTTCGAGATAAAGATGGTTGCATTCGGAGCCACACTCAGTTTTCTGGTGTGTCGTATTCAGATCTCCTGTGGCAAAGAGGGTGGACGAGGAGTGGGTTTGCTCGAACTGCTCGGATAGAGTTGTCAATGGGCTCCAACGGATCCCAACGGGTATATCTCTGCTCGAGGACGACGAAGGAGCTCGGAGTAGTTTCCGTCATGTGGCTTTCAGATCTCTTGCAGCAAAGAGCTGGTTAAGTCTTCCTAGGTGGTAGTGGTGGTGTGGTGGAGGTCTCCCGGAGTTCTCGGAGTTCTCTGGCAACAACAAGGGTTGATGGTTAGGGAGAAGTGGGTAAGCTTAGACTGCTTGGAGTGGTCGTCAACGGGGCTTCACTAGGCCTTTCTCTGTTTGAGGACGGCGGAGAAGCTCGGAGTAATTCCAGTCGAGAGGGCCCTTCTGGCATTGCCCTTGCCCATGGTGGATTGGCAGCGAGTCATTTTCATCAGTTAGTGGTGGAAACTTGGCCATTAGGGTTTCATGTCTGCCGGATTTGTATTTTTTGTATCGCCGTGATCCGGTCTCTGTCGTGACTGAGTCGTTATGTCTTAGTGATGAGGACATGAGACTTGACTTAGAACCCACGATCATGGTTCCCGTCTTTAGGAGGTCTCCCAGGACACGGTCTTGCTCTAGAGACTTGAGAGAAGGCTTCAACCAAGCTGTAGAGGCCCTGCTCACCCAGATAGCGCTGGAGACTAGCCAAGACTCCTTAACCAAACACAGGAATGGACGGCTACACGAGGAGCCAATCGTGAGCCAGGCACGACTGGACCCCGACCAAAGTCCTTCCCAAGCACGACCCGGCACGACCGGGCCCCGACCCAAGTCCTCTCCAGCACGACCCAGGCTTGACCAGGCCCAGCCCAAGAACAACTCGGCACGACCCAGACTTGGTGCGGCCCTGGTTATGTTAAAACCAAAGGATCGACTTGAAAGAAGGTGGAATGGCGAATTGAGGAGGTTACTAACACTCCTTTGTGGTCACGGCTGTAAGGAGGTATGGAAGGAGGCTACTAGCTCTCCTTAGGCAGCGGATTGATGAATGTTTGGAAGGAAGCTACTAGCTTCCCTTGTAGAAAAGTGTTGATGGCGGATGGATGGGTGAGGGTTTGGAGGTTACTAACTCTCCAAGTGATGTGATTGATGAGGGGTTTGATTCCACTAGCACAGGATCACCCTGCAAAGAGCTATGGAATTTCACAGTAGATTACTCTACTCCTTAGTGAATTAGGATCAGTGTTCTTAGGCTGAACAGAGAAAGCAAAAGGAAGCAAAAATGTTTTAAGTTTATGTTTATAAAATTCGATGTTGCCTTTACAAAAGGGGGTGGAAGTCTTTTTATAGGCATAAATCCCTAACAAGATTATGCCTACAAAAAGGAATATCCTAACTACTTTATTCTAACAATAAAATTCTAACTAATTAATTCCTAATTTTATGCTAACAATAATATCCTAACTAATTGATCCTAATTTTATGCTAACAAATTCTTTGGTCTATCCTATCCTATCTAATCTTCTGGTTTAAATTAAATTATTAATTACAAACCAAAAATATATTAAACCAACAGACTGGTTTATTTTTAATCTTATTTTCTAATTGGGCCACGTCCACATCTATTTATAATAGCCCATGGGGGTCGATCCTTAAACTTCATGGGCCAATATGGGCCCTGCTCAATCTTCATCTTGTTGGGCTCATCCTTGAGTAGGCCCAACTTTTCATTGGTGTCTTTCTGGGCCTTTTGGGCCTTATCCCTTGTATGTGGATGAGCTAAGATGTGTCTTGAATCACCAAAAACAAGTATAGCCTCTTGAACTTGCATGGGTGGTCGAACTAGCTCACTACGGTCCAACAGAAGGAAAATTCGACCATCTCTTGATTCAACATGAACCAATTGAGTTTTGGCAAGACCATAATCTCCATCATATCTAGATAGTTGAGAAAAATGGTATTGGTTGCTTGATTCATGGTTGATCTTAAAATCCTTAAAATTAAGGCTTATCGAGATCGCACCAAGACTCGACCAGGCCCAGCCAGAGAGGTCTATCTAAAGGAGCTCCCACTCCTTTCAGCCTCTCCCCTATTAATTAAGCGGTGCAGTCTGATCCATAAAGGGAGCCGCCAAGGTAAGCATTAAGTTCCCTTTTAATTGATTATTGGACTAATCTTTGGTTTCCTTTTTATGTGTATGTTTTGTCTTCTTTTAATCTTTTTATTAAAGTAGAATAAGGCATTTGTATTGCCATCCCATTTAATAGGAAATTAGGTTTCATTTTATTGTAATCTGTTTTAAAGACCACTAGAAGGGCATAGCTGACGGACTCCTTATAAAGTCCAACTGCAGACTTGTTATTTTATTCAGTGCTTGGTGCGCCCCTGGTGCGCCCCTTGTATAAGAGCCTCTTGAAGGTTAGGGTTTGTGAAATCACTTTGATTTCAAAACCACCATCAATTTCTTTTCAATTTTTAAGTTTCATAAACAAATTCTTATCTTTTTATCTTTTGTAAGTCAGCTGAGCATTTTCTGAATTACAAAATGATCTAAAAAAAGAACTGCAAAAAAAAAAAAAACAAAAAAAAAAAAAACGAAAATCAAAAAAAAAAAAAAAAAAAAAATCTTGCAATATTTCTATCTTAAGTTTCAGTAGGTTTAGCTCTAGATCTTAGGTGATTGGGCTTTGATCTATTTTGAACTTGTTGGAATAATCTATCATAGATTCATAATCTATTCATCATATATCCAGCAAATCTACCATGTATTCTTTTGGGAACAAAAGAAAATATGGAGAGAAGGCAAAACAACAAGCAACAAAGGAGAGAGTTTCACCTACCCAAACTGTGATCCTGAGTGAGAAGCAATTAGAGGATCTAACAGATCTGATCTACAATCAAATGAGAGAAAAAAAATTCCACAAGCCAAGGTGGGAAGCGCCTGATCTAAAACCAGTAAGTCCAAAGAAGCAAGTCAACAACAGAGGTCGATCCCTACTATTTTCAGGAAATAGAAAAGATCCTGAAGTATACTTGCAATGGGAAAGCGATATGGAAAAGTGGCTACAATTCAACAAAATTCCCAAGGAACTGGAGTTATCACAAGTGGTCTCAGCATTCACAGGAAAAGCTCATGAATGGTGGTTAAAGGAAAACCCTCCAACTATCTACAAGAATTCAGTGCTAGATTGGAGAGGTCTTAAGGCACGGATGCATGAAGAATTTGTAGAGCAATACCAATCCACCCCAACCAGAGTGACGTCTATATCACCATCAGCTAAGGAGCTCAAAATAAATAAACATGAAGAAGATACAGAAGATTCCATCTTGCAGACTATCAACAAACCCAAACAAGACATACAACCAATCAACGGATCATACAAACCAGACCCAGAGGAATTAAGCAACAAATCGACTTGTTACAGAAGCTCAACTCATCAAGAAATCACTGAAAAAGAGAATTGGATCAAAATCTATTCAGATGAAGGAGATATTCAACTTCCAAGTCGGCAAACGACCACTGAATCCGAAGGACATAATCGTTTACTTATTGAAGGACCCCAAGAGAACCAGGATGAACCAAGTTATGAACCAACTTTTTTTGGAAACCTAACCCTTCATAGGAGCCTGTCGAATTGGATTCATGTCCAAATTCCTTATGGTTTAAAAGTTATTCAACTTCTAAACCAGGAGATGCTTGGTTTGCCCTGTTTGCAAGCTCACAGATTCAACCACTTACAAACCAAAATTTGGCGACCAGGAGAGGAATATAATCATTCTGGAGACATATCTGATCATCCAGGAGCATTATCCATCATCTTAGAGGGCTCGGATTTGAGGACAAATCCTTTTAAAGGAGGAGGGGATGGTGCGATCTCGATCAACCTTAATTTTAAGTTTTTGAAGATCAACCATGAATCAAGCAACCAAGACTATTTTTCTCAACTAGCTAGATATTATGGAGATTCTGGTAGTGCCAAAACTCAATTGGTTCATATTGAATCAAGAGATGGTCGAATTTTCCTTCTGTTGGACCATAGAGAGCTAGTTCGACCACCCGAGCAAGTTCAAGAGGTTATACTTGTTTTTGATGATCCAAGGAACGTCTTAGCTCATCCACATACAAGAGATAAGGCTCAAAAGGCCCAGGAAGACACCAAGGACGAGCTGGGCCTACTCAAGGATAAGCCCAACAAGATGAGAGTTGAGCAGGGCCCATATTGGCCCATAAAGCTGAAGGATCGACCACCATGGGCTCTTATGGATGGGTATGGACGTGGTCCAAGTAGAAAAATAAGATTAAAAATAAACCAGCCTGTTGGTTTAATGTGTTTTGGTTTATAATTAGTCATTAAAATTAAACCAGAGAGTTAGTTAGAGTAGATTAGATAAGATATATTATTCTGGTATAATCTTGTTAGGATTAGATAAGTTAGTTAGGATATGATAGATTAGATATATTATTCTGATATATTCTTTTAGGATTAGATTAGTTAGTTAGGATATTATTTAGATAGGAATAAAGTAGTTAGGATATTATTTTGTAGATTAATTTAGATAGGATTATTTGCCTATAAAAAGGCTTCACTTCCCCATTGTAAACACACACATCGAATTTTATAATTAATATCAAAGCTCTTTTGCTTCTTGCTTTCTCTGTTCAGCCTAAGAACATTGAATTTCATTCACTTAAGGGTAGAGTAATCTACTGTGAAGTTCCATAGCTCTTTGCAGGGTGATCCTGTGCTAGTGGAATCAAAACCCCTTCATCATTCATATCAATTGAAGAGCTAGTAGCCTTCAAATTCATCCACCATCCATCCGCCATCAATACAAGAGAAGCTAGTAGCTTCTTTCCATCCAATCAACCATCCGCTGCCTAAGGAGAGCTAGTAGCCTCCTTGCTTCAAACTTACATCTGCGGCCACATTCATCACCAAGAAGAGTTAGTAACCTTCTTCATCATCATTCAACCTACCTTCAAGCTGATCCTCTGGTTTAACCATAACCAGGGCCGCACCATTTGGTATGCGGCCCTGGTTGTTCTAAACCTGAGGATCGACTTGAAGGCAGGTAGGATGATGATTAAGAGGTATGGAAGGAGGCTACTAGCTCTCCTTAGGCAGCGGATTGATGATTTGAATGGAAGGGAGCTACTAGCTTCCCTTGTAGGTAAGTGATTGATGGCGGTGATTAGGGTTTAATTGGAGGTTACTAACTCTCCAATTGATGTGAATGATGAAGGGGTTTGATTCCACTAGCACAGGATCACCCTGCAAAGAGCTATGGAATATCACAGTAGATTACTCTACTCTTTAGTGATCAAGGGTCAATGTTCTTAGGCTGAACAGAGAAAGCAAGAAGCAAAATAGCTTTAAGATTGTTTATAAAATTCGATGTGAAGCAACTGCACACTTGGTGCGCCCCTGGTTGTTTTACAACCTAAGGATCAACTTGAAGGATGAAGGGGAGGAGGTTACTAACTCTCCTTTGAAGGTGGCTTGATAGGATTAGATTGAGAAGGCTACTAGCACTTCTCTTGGCAGCGGATTGATGGAAGAGTGAATGGAGGCTACTAGCTCTCCAAGTTGGCGTGGATGAAAAGGATGGATTTTATTCCACTAGCACAGGATCACCCTGCAAAGAGCTATGGAATTTCACAGTAGATTACTCTACCCTTAAGTGAATGAATAACAATGTTCTTAGGCTGAACAGAGAAAGCAAGAAGCAAAAGAGCTTTTGTATTAAGTATAAAATTCGATGATTTTTACAAGAGGGGTGAAGCCTTTTTATAGGCTGAAAATCCTATCTAAATCATATCCTAACTACCTTCCTAATTTCTATACAACAAGAATATCCTTTATTTAATTAATTAATATCAAAAGATATTATACTCTTATCCTAATTTTAAGCTAACAAGAATATCTTTTAATTTAATGGATTTAATTTCAAAAGATATCTTACTTTATCCTAATTCCTTTGGTTTAATTTAAGTGATTACAAACCAGTAAATTAAACCATTGGATTGGTTTGATCCTTCTTATTTCCTCTTGGTGGTCGAATTTGGTTAAGGTCTGTAGGGCCTCCCTTTGGGCTTCACTTCTTGATCTTGTCATTGGACCAAACCATAATTCTCCTTGGGTCTGATCTTGGGCCATGTCTTCCTCTTCTTCGGTTGAATCCAAGTCCTCTAGAGTTGCAATTAAATCAGGTGCATTCCGGATCGTACCATCCCCTCCTCCTTTAAAAGGATTTGACCTCAAATCCACTTCATCTGCAATAAAAGGAATTAAGTCAGAAACATTAAAAGTGGAACTTATAGAATACTTACCTTGGAGGTCTATTTGGTATGCATTATTGTTGATTCTGCGTATTACTGAAAAAGGTCCATCCACTCTTGGCATTAATTTCGATTTTCTCTCATTTGGAAACCTTTCTTTCCTTAGATGGATCCACACAAGATCTCCAGGTTCTAGAACTAGTTCTTTTCGACCCTTGTTTTTCTTTTTAGTATACATTTTAGTCCTTTCACCAATATTCTTCTTAACCTGTTCATGCAAAGATTTAACAAACTCGGCTTTCTTTTGGCCATCAAGGTTAGTCTGTTCCTTTAAAGGTAAAGCAAGCAAATCTAAAGGAGACAATGGATTAAACCCATATACAACTTGAAAAGGTGTCATTTTTGTTGCTGAGTGGACTGATCTATTATATGCAAATTCAACATGAGGTAAGCAATCCTCCCAAGTTTTAATGTTCTTTTTAATAATAGCTCTTAAAATAGTAGAAAGGGTTCTATTGACTGATTCTGTTTGACCATCAGTTTGTGGATGACAAGTTGTGGAAAATAATAGTTTAGTGCCTAACTTTCCCCAAAGGGTCCTCCAGAAATGACTAAGGAATTTAGAATCCCTATCTGACACAATTGTTCTAGGCATTCCATGTAACCTAACAACTTCCCTAAAGAATAAATCAGCCACTAAAACTGCATCATCTGTTTTATGACATGGAATAAAATGAGCCATTTTTGAAAATCTATCAACTACTACAGAGATGCTGTCAGTTCCTTTCCTAGTTCTAGGCAGTCCTAAAACAAAGTCCATAGAAATATCTACCCAAGGATGATCAGGAATAGGTAATGGAGTATACAAACCTGTGGGCTGTACCTTAGATTTGGCTTGTTTACACTCAACACATTTTGAGCAGATTCTTTCCACATCTCGTTTCATGTTGGGCCAGTACAAGTGTTCTTGTATCGTGGCTAAGGTCTTAGCAACACCAAAATGCCCCATTAGACCTCCTCCATGGGCTTCCCTAACATAAAGTTCTCTGATGGTTCCACATGGTACACACAACTGACTGTCACGAAATAGGAATCCTTTGAACTGATAAAATCGTCCTTGAGCATGAGAACTAGTTTCCTTATACAACTCTCCAAAATCAGGGTCATTAGTGTAACAAGTTTTAAGATGTTCAAAACCTAGTAATTTGGTTTCCATAGATGATAAAAGAGCATACCTTCTTGAGAGAGCATCTGCCACAATGTTCTCCTTACCTTGTTTATAGTGAATGACATAAGGAAAAGTTTCAATGAATTCCATCCACCTTGCATGTCTTTTATTTAACTTTTGTTGTCCCTTGAGGTGTTTAAGAGATTCATGATCTGTGTGAATCACAAACTCCTTAGGCCATAAGTAATGTTGCCATATTTGTAGGGCTCTAACTAGAGCATAAAGCTCTTTGTCATAAGTAGGATAATTAAGATTAGCTCCTCCTAACTTCTCACTGAAGTAAGCTATAGGTCTCCTTTCCTGCATCAATACAGCACCAATTCCAATTCCTGAGGCATCACATTCTATTTCAAAAGTTTTCGAAAAATCTGGTAACACAAGTAAAGGTGCATTAGTTAACTTCCCTTTTAGCAATTCGAATGCCTCAGACTGGGCTGGTCCCCAAGTAAATCCCACGGTTTTCTTGATGACTTCTGTGAGTGGAGCTGCAATGGTGCTAAAGTCTTTCACAAATCTTCTATAGAATCCAGCAAGTCCATGGAAGCTCCTCACTTGTCCTACAGTTTTAGGCGTGGGCCATTCCCTGATTGCCTTCACCTTTTCTTCATCTACCTGAATACCCTGAGAAGTAACAACAAAACCTAAAAAGACCAAGTTATCTGTTCCAAAAGAGCATTTCTTTCGATTTGCATATAAGTTTTCCTTCCTTAAAACATCTAAGACATGTCTAAGGTGATCAAGATGTTCTGCCATGTTTTTACTGTAAATTAGGATATCATCAAAATAGACTACTACAAATCGTCCTATGAATGCCCTTAATACATGGTTCATTAATCTCATAAAGGTACTAGGTGCATTAGTAAGTCCAAAAGGCATAACTAACCATTCATACAATCCTAACTTTGTTTTAAAAGCAGTTTTCCATTCATCTCCCTCTTTCATTCTAATTTGGTGATAACCACTTTTCAAATCTATCTTAGAAAAAATGCAAGATCCATATAACTCATCAAGCATATCATCTAAGCGAGGAATAGGATGTCTATACTTAACTGTTATGTTATTAATGGCTCTGCAATCTACACACATGCGCCAGCTACCATCTTTCTTAGGTACAAGTAAAACAGGTACTGCACAAGGGCTTAAGCTCTCGCGGATATGTCCTTTCTCCAAGAGCTCATTGACCTGTCTTTGTAGCTCCTTTGTCTCTACAGGATTGGTCCTGTAAGCTGGTCTGTTCGGAAGAGTGGCGCCTGGTACAAAGTCAATCTGATGTTCTATACCTCTGAAAGGAGGTAATCCCACTGGTTGATCTTCTGGAAACACATCCTTGTACTCTTGCAAAAGAAACTCAATCTCTCTCGGTATTTCCGGAGTCAGGTTAGTACTACTAGCTAGCAATTCCTTGCAAACTAGTAACATCATGAATTGTTGTTCATTTAGGGCATGTTTAACTTCACTAGGAGTAGCAAAGAGACTATGATGACTTACCTTAGGGTGTTCATAGCCGTGAGTTGTTGGTGTTAAAGCTTTGGCTTCTTCTCTTCTTTGTTTTAGCTGCATCTGATCTTGGTGAACCTCCTGGGGCGTGAGTGGCACTAATGTGATCTGTTTTCCTTTGTGTTTGAATGAATGCCGGTTGGTGTACCCATCATGTATGGCTCGTTTGTCATATTGCCAGGGTCTTCCCAAAAGAATGTGACTTGCTTCCATGGGCAACACATCACATATGATCTGATCCTGGTACTTCCCAATGCTTAAAGGTACTTCCACTTGTTCTGTAACTTTCATTTCGCCTTCTTCATTGAGCCATTGTAGTTGGTATGGTCTAGGATGTTTGTGAGTGACCAGGTTGAGCCGGTCCACAAGTGTTTGGCTGGCCACATTGGTGCAGCTTCCTCCATCTATGATCAAGCTACACACCTTTTCCTGAATGAAGCATCGAGTATGGAACAAGTTCTCCCTTTGTTCTTGTATCTTAGGTTGTGCACTTAAGGTTCTCCTAGTTACCAATAGTTGCCCTTGGACAGGATAAGCTTCACTTTCGGTTTCTGACTGGTCATCCTCTGATGTTAACTCTCCATTCTCTAGGATAAGCATCACCCTTTTGTTTGAACATTCATTGGCATAATGTCCATAGCCTTGGCATCTGAAACACTTGATGTTTCTGGTCCTTGTTGGAGGCGTTGGAGTTGATGGTCCTTTACCCTTGTCTTCATGTGAAGGTGGCATAGGTAATCCCTCCTTAGTCTTAGCAGGCGTCTTGAAAGATGACTCTCCTTGCCTATCATTGCGGTTGTAAGGCGGTTTAGAGTTGGTCATATAGGGGTTCCTTGTATTACTCCTCCTTTTGTTTTGTTGTTCAATAAGAATGGCTTTATGGAGTAATTCATCCATGTCTTCATACTCCTGTAACTCTAATCGATCCTGAATATCTCTATTAAGTCCTCCTTGAAACCGTGCCATGGTAGCTTCCATAGTTTCTTCTATTTCAGCTTTGATCATAAGACTCTCCATTTCTTGATGATAATCTTCTACACTCCTTGTACCTTGATTTAATCTCCTCAGTTTCTGGTGTAAATCTCTCCCATAATGGACTGGTACAAATCTTTTTCTCATCATAGTTTTCATCTCATACCAAGATGTGACCTGGGGCTCTCCATTGCGACGTCTTGTGGTGGCAATCTGCTCCCACCAGTTGATAGCATATCCATCGAATTCTGTGGCTGCTATCTTGACCTTCTTTTCCTCAGAATAGTTTTGGCAGCTGAAGACTATTTCAATCTTCTTTTCCCATTCCAAATAGGCATCTGGATCATTCTTTCCTGAGAAAGGGGGAATTCGAAGCTTGAGTCCTCCTAAGTTGTTATCTGGTCTCGGTTCTTGAGTTTGGTATTGGTCTCCACTCTCATCCGAGTATCTCTGAGCTTCCTCTTCATTACGCCTAACTCCTGATCTAACTCTCACCCTTGCGCCTCTTCCTAAGCGCCCTCCTCCTCGGTTTGACCTGTCTCCACGAGCTGATCTACCTGCAAGAGGATCAACTCCATAAAGAAACTCATTAGCTTGGTTAGTTCTGTTTTCAAAAATAGTCTGAAGTCTCCTAGTTATTTCATCCATCATTGCTTCCATCTGTAATGGGTCAAGCCTATGAGGTCGTGTGTTTCCTTCTCCTCTAGGGGTTTCTTCATTTGGATTCTCCATTTTTCCTGAAACAACTTAGCAAACTGGTTAATTAAACTCTCTCTCTCTCTCACTTTTCTTGGTAATCACTCACTAGCTCCTTCTCTTGCTATTCCCAAAAGTTCAGATTGGATCAAAGCTCAATCACCTAAGACCTAGAGCTAAACCTACTGAATTTTTAGATAGAAAGATTGCAAGATTTTTTTCGTCAGCTGATTAACCAATTCCTAGCAGGGTTTCTCTTCTGCTCTTTACTTTTCTTTTTTTTTTTTTTTTTTTTTTTTTTAATAAAAGTTTTCGATTTTTTTTTTTTTTTTTTTTTTTAAATATAGATCTTTTCTTAGATCTTTTGTAATTCAGGAAAGGCTCAGCTGACTTACAACAGATAGAAAGAAAAGAATTTGAAACTAAAATTTTAAAAATTTGATGGTACTTTTGAAATCAAGATGATTTCACAAACCCTAACCTTCAAGAGGCTCTGATACCACTTGGTGCGCCCCTGGTTGTTTTACAACCTAAGGATCAACTTGAAGGATGAAGGGGAGGAGGTTACTAACTCTCCTTTGAAGGTGGCTTGATAGGATTAGATTGAGAAGGCTACTAGCACTTCTCTTGGCAGCGGATTGATGGAAGAGTGAATGGAGGCTACTAGCTCTCCAAGTTGGCGTGGATGAAAAGGATGGATTTTATTCCACTAGCACAGGATCACCCTGCAAAGAGCTATGGAATTTCACAGTAGATTACTCTACCCTTAAGTGAATGAATAACAATGTTCTTAGGCTGAACAGAGAAAGCAAGAAGCAAAAGAGCTTTTGTATTAAGTATAAAATTCGATGATTTTTACAAGAGGGGTGAAGCCTTTTTATAGGCTGAAAATCCTATCTAAATCATATCCTAACTACCTTCCTAATTTCTATACAACAAGAATATCCTTTATTTAATTAATTAATATCAAAAGATATTATACTCTTATCCTAATTTTAAGCTAACAAGAATATCTTTTAATTTAATGGATTTAATTTCAAAAGATATCTTACTTTATCCTAATTCCTTTGGTTTAATTTAAGTGATTACAAACCAGTAAATTAAACCATTGGATTGGTTTGATCCTTCTTATTTCCTCTTGGTGGTCGAATTTGGTTAAGGTCTGTAGGGCCTCCCTTTGGGCTTCACTTCTTGATCTTGTCATTGGACCAAACCATAATTCTCCTTGGGTCTGATCTTGGGCCATGTCTTCCTCTTCTTCGGTTGAATCCAAGTCCTCTAGAGTTGCAATTAAATCAGGTGCATTCCGGATCGTACCATCATGGTACGATCCGGAATGCACCTGATTTAATTGCAACTCTAGAGGACTTGGATTCAACCGAAGAAGAGGAAGACATGGCCCAAGATCAGACCCAAGGAGAATTATGGTTTGGTCCAATGACAAGATCAAGAAGTGAAGCCCAAAGGGAGGCCCTACAGACCTTAACCAAATTCGACCACCAAGAGGAAATAAGAAGGATCAAACCAATCCAATGGTTTAATTTACTGGTTTGTAATCACTTAAATTAAACCAAAGGAATTAGGATAAAGTAAGATATCTTTTGAAATTAAATCCATTAAATTAAAAGATATTCTTGTTAGCTTAAAATTAGGATAAGAGTATAATATCTTTTGATATTAATTAATTAAATAAAGGATATTCTTGTTGTATAGAAATTAGGAAGGTAGTTAGGATATGATTTAGATAGGATTTTCAGCCTATAAAAAGGCTTCACCCCTCTTGTAAAAATCATCGAATTTTATACTTAATACAAAAGCTCTTTTGCTTCTTGCTTTCTCTGTTCAGCCTAAGAACATTGTTATTCATTCACTTAAGGGTAGAGTAATCTACTGTGAAATTCCATAGCTCTTTGCAGGGTGATCCTGTGCTAGTGGAATAAAATCCATCCTTTTCATCCACGCCAACTTGGAGAGCTAGTAGCCTCCATTCACTCTTCCATCAATCCGCTGCCAAGAGAAGTGCTAGTAGCCTTCTCAATCTAATCCTATCAAGCCACCTTCAAAGGAGAGTTAGTAACCTCCTCCCCTTCATCCTTCAAGTTGATCCTTAGGTTGTAAAACAACCAGGGGCGCACCAAGTGGTATCAGAGCCTCTTGAAGGTTAGGGTTTGTGAAATCATCTTGATTTCAAAAGTACCATCAAATTTTTAAAATTTTAGTTTCAAATTCTTTTCTTTCTATCTGTTGTAAGTCAGCTGAGCCTTTCCTGAATTACAAAAGATCTAAGAAAAGATCTATATTTAAAAAAAAAAAAAAAAAAAAAAAAATCGAAAACTTTTATTAAAAAAAAAAAAAAAAAAAAAAAAAGAAAAGTAAAGAGCAGAAGAGAAACCCTGCTAGGAATTGGTTAATCAGCTGACGAAAAAAATCTTGCAATCTTTCTATCTAAAAATTCAGTAGGTTTAGCTCTAGGTCTTAGGTGATTGAGCTTTGATCCAATCTGAACTTTTGGGAATAGCAAGAGAAGGAGCTAGTGAGTGATTACCAAGAAAAGTGAGAGAGAGAGAGAGTTTAATTAACCAGTTTGCTAAGTTGTTTCAGGAAAAATGGAGAATCCAAATGAAGAAACCCCTAGAGGAGAAGGAAACACACGACCTCATAGGCTTGACCCATTACAGATGGAAGCAATGATGGATGAAATAACTAGGAGACTTCAGACTATTTTTGAAAACAGAACTAACCAAGCTAATGAGTTTCTTTATGGAGTTGATCCTCTTGCAGGTAGATCAGCTCGTGGAGACAGGTCAAACCGAGGAGGAGGGCGCTTAGGAAGAGGCGCAAGGGTGAGAGTTAGATCAGGAGTTAGGCGTAATGAAGAGGAAGCTCAGAGATACTCGGATGAGAGTGGAGACCAATACCAAACTCAAGAACCGAGACCAGATAACAACTTAGGAGGACTCAAGCTTCGAATTCCCCCTTTCTCAGGAAAGAATGATCCAGATGCCTATTTGGAATGGGAAAAGAAGATTGAAATAGTCTTCAGCTGCCAAAACTATTCTGAGGAAAAGAAGGTCAAGATAGCAGCCACAGAATTCGATGGATATGCTATCAACTGGTGGGAGCAGATTGCCACCACAAGACGTCGCAATGGAGAGCCCCAGGTCACATCTTGGTATGAGATGAAAACTATGATGAGAAAAAGATTTGTACCAGTCCATTATGGGAGAGATTTACACCAGAAACTGAGGAGATTAAATCAAGGTACAAGGAGTGTAGAAGATTATCATCAAGAAATGGAGAGTCTTATGATCAAAGCTGAAATAGAAGAAACTATGGAAGCTACCATGGCACGGTTTCAAGGAGGACTTAATAGAGATATTCAGGATCGATTAGAGTTACAGGAGTATGAAGACATGGATGAATTACTCCATAAAGCCATTCTTATTGAACAACAAAACAAAAGGAGGAGTAATACAAGGAACCCCTATATGACCAACTCTAAACCGCCTTACAACCGCAATGATAGGCAAGGAGAGTCATCTTTCAAGACGCCTGCTAAGACTAAGGAGGGATTACCTATGCCACCTTCACATGAAGACAAGGGTAAAGGACCATCAACTCCAACGCCTCCAACAAGGACCAGAAACATCAAGTGTTTCAGATGCCAAGGCTATGGACATTATGCCAATGAATGTTCAAACAAAAGGGTGATGCTTATCCTAGAGAATGGAGAGTTAACATCAGAGGATGACCAGTCAGAAACCGAAAGTGAAGCTTATCCTGTCCAAGGGCAACTATTGGTAACTAGGAGAACCTTAAGTGCACAACCTAAGATACAAGAACAAAGGGAGAACTTGTTCCATACTCGATGCTTCATTCAGGAAAAGGTGTGTAGCTTGATCATAGATGGAGGAAGCTGCACCAATGTGGCCAGCCAAACACTTGTGGACCGGCTCAACCTGGTCACTCACAAACATCCTAGACCATACCAACTACAATGGCTCAATGAAGAAGGCGAAATGAAAGTTACAGAACAAGTGGAAGTACCTTTAAGCATTGGGAAGTACCAGGATCAGATCATATGTGATGTGTTGCCCATGGAAGCAAGTCACATTCTTTTGGGAAGACCCTGGCAATATGACAAACGAGCCATACATGATGGGTACACCAACCGGCATTCATTCAAACACAAAGGAAAACAGATCACATTAGTGCCACTCACGCCCCAGGAGGTTCACCAAGATCAGATGCAGCTAAAACAAAGAAGAGAAGAAGCCAAAGCTTTAACACCAACAACTCACGGCTATGAACACCCTAAGGTAAGTCATCATAGTCTCTTTGCTACTCCTAGTGAAGTTAAACATGCCCTAAATGAACAACAATTCATGATGTTACTAGTTTGCAAGGAATTGCTAGCTAGTAGTACTAACCTGACTCCGGAAATACCGAGAGAGATTGAGTTTCTTTTGCAAGAGTACAAGGATGTGTTTCCAGAAGATCAACCAGTGGGATTACCTCCTTTCAGAGGTATAGAACATCAGATTGACTTTGTACCAGGCGCCACTCTTCCGAACAGACCAGCTTACAGGACCAATCCTGTAGAGACAAAGGAGCTACAAAGACAGGTCAATGAGCTCTTGGAGAAAGGACATATCCGCGAGAGCTTAAGCCCTTGTGCAGTACCTGTTTTACTTGTACCTAAGAAAGATGGTAGCTGGCGCATGTGTGTAGATTGCAGAGCCATTAATAACATAACAGTTAAGTATAGACATCCTATTCCTCGCTTAGATGATATGCTTGATGAGTTATATGGATCTTGCATTTTTTCTAAGATAGATTTGAAAAGTGGTTATCACCAAATTAGAATGAAAGAGGGAGATGAATGGAAAACTGCTTTTAAAACAAAGTTAGGATTGTATGAATGGTTAGTTATGCCTTTTGGACTTACTAATGCACCTAGTACCTTTATGAGATTAATGAACCATGTATTAAGGGCATTCATAGGACGATTTGTAGTAGTCTATTTTGATGATATCCTAATTTACAGTAAAAACATGGCAGAACATCTTGATCACCTTAGACATGTCTTAGATGTTTTAAGGAAGGAAAACTTATATGCAAATCGAAAGAAATGCTCTTTTGGAACAGATAACTTGGTCTTTTTAGGTTTTGTTGTTACTTCTCAGGGTATTCAGGTAGATGAAGAAAAGGTGAAGGCAATCAGGGAATGGCCCACGCCTAAAACTGTAGGACAAGTGAGGAGCTTCCATGGACTTGCTGGATTCTATAGAAGATTTGTGAAAGACTTTAGCACCATTGCAGCTCCACTCACAGAAGTCATCAAGAAAACCGTGGGATTTACTTGGGGACCAGCCCAGTCTGAGGCATTCGAATTGCTAAAAGGGAAGTTAACTAATGCACCTTTACTTGTGTTACCAGATTTTTCGAAAACTTTTGAAATAGAATGTGATGCCTCAGGAATTGGAATTGGTGCTGTATTGATGCAGGAAAGGAGACCTATAGCTTACTTCAGTGAGAAGTTAGGAGGAGCTAATCTTAATTATCCTACTTATGACAAAGAGCTTTATGCTCTAGTTAGAGCCCTACAAATATGGCAACATTACTTATGGCCTAAGGAGTTTGTGATTCACACAGATCATGAATCTCTTAAACACCTCAAGGGACAACAAAAGTTAAATAAAAGACATGCAAGGTGGATGGAATTCATTGAAACTTTTCCTTATGTCATTCACTATAAACAAGGTAAGGAGAACATTGTGGCAGATGCTCTCTCAAGAAGGTATGCTCTTTTATCATCTATGGAAACCAAATTACTAGGTTTTGAACATCTTAAAACTTGTTACACTAATGACCCTGATTTTGGAGAGTTGTATAAGGAAACTAGTTCTCATGCTCAAGGACGATTTTATCAGTTCAAAGGATTCCTATTTCGTGACAGTCAGTTGTGTGTACCATGTGGAACCATCAGAGAACTTTATGTTAGGGAAGCCCATGGAGGAGGTCTAATGGGGCATTTTGGTGTTGCTAAGACCTTAGCCACGATACAAGAACACTTGTACTGGCCCAACATGAAACGAGATGTGGAAAGAATCTGCTCAAAATGTGTTGAGTGTAAACAAGCCAAATCTAAGGTACAGCCCACAGGTTTGTATACTCCATTACCTATTCCTGATCATCCTTGGGTAGATATTTCTATGGACTTTGTTTTAGGACTGCCTAGAACTAGGAAAGGAACTGACAGCATCTTTGTAGTAGTTGATAGATTTTCAAAAATGGCTCATTTTATTCCATGTCATAAAACAGATGATGCAGTTTTAGTGGCTGATTTATTCTTTAGGGAAGTTGTTAGGTTACATGGAATGCCTAGAACAATTGTGTCAGATAGGGATTCTAAATTCCTTAGTCATTTCTGGAGGACCCTTTGGGGAAAGTTAGGCACTAAACTATTATTTTCCACAACTTGTCATCCACAAACTGATGGTCAAACAGAATCAGTCAATAGAACCCTTTCTACTATTTTAAGAGCTATTATTAAAAAGAACATTAAAACTTGGGAGGATTGCTTACCTCATGTTGAATTTGCATATAATAGATCAGTCCACTCAGCAACAAAAATGACACCTTTTCAAGTTGTATATGGGTTTAATCCATTGTCTCCTTTAGATTTGCTTGCTTTACCTTTAAAGGAACAGACTAACCTTGATGGCCAAAAGAAAGCCGAGTTTGTTAAATCTTTGCATGAACAGGTTAAGAAGAATATTGGTGAAAGGACTAAAATGTATACTAAAAAGAAAAACAAGGGTCGAAAAGAACTAGTTCTAGAACCTGGAGATCTTGTGTGGATCCATCTAAGGAAAGAAAGGTTTCCAAATGAGAGAAAATCGAAATTAATGCCAAGAGTGGATGGACCTTTTTCAGTAATACGCAGAATCAACAATAATGCATACCAAATAGACCTCCAAGGTAAGTATTCTATAAGTTCCACTTTTAATGTTTCTGACTTAATTCCTTTTATTGCAGATGAAGTGGATTTGAGGTCAAATCCTTTTAAAGGAGGAGGGGATGGTACGATCCGGAATGCACCTGATTTAATTGCAACTCTAGAGGACTTGGATTCAACCGAAGAAGAGGAAGACATGGCCCAAGATCAGACCCAAGGAGAATTATGGTTTGGTCCAATGACAAGATCAAGAAGTGAAGCCCAAAGGGAGGCCCTACAGACCTTAACCAAATTCGACCACCAAGAGGAAATAAGAAGGATCAAACCAATCCAATGGTTTAATTTACTGGTTTGTAATCACTTAAATTAAACCAAAGGAATTAGGATAAAGTAAGATATCTTTTGAAATTAAATCCATTAAATTAAAAGATATTCTTGTTAGCTTAAAATTAGGATAAGAGTATAATATCTTTTGATATTAATTAATTAAATAAAGGATATTCTTGTTGTATAGAAATTAGGAAGGTAGTTAGGATATGATTTAGATAGGATTTTCAGCCTATAAAAAGGCTTCACCCCTCTTGTAAAAATCATCGAATTTTATACTTAATACAAAAGCTCTTTTGCTTCTTGCTTTCTCTGTTCAGCCTAAGAACATTGTTATTCATTCACTTAAGGGTAGAGTAATCTACTGTGAAATTCCATAGCTCTTTGCAGGGTGATCCTGTGCTAGTGGAATAAAATCCATCCTTTTCATCCACGCCAACTTGGAGAGCTAGTAGCCTCCATTCACTCTTCCATCAATCCGCTGCCAAGAGAAGTGCTAGTAGCCTTCTCAATCTAATCCTATCAAGCCACCTTCAAAGGAGAGTTAGTAACCTCCTCCCCTTCATCCTTCAAGTTGATCCTTAGGTTGTAAAACAACCAGGGGCGCACCACCTTATAAAGTCCAACTGCAGACTTGTTATTTTATTCACACATGAAATAAATAAACCGAGTTTTTCCCTAGCAAACCAAAGACCCTAGCCTCCGAGTTTTGTGTGAAGCAATCTTCGAGCATCCGACTTATCAAGCCTCCTTTCATAGAGGCTTGTGGCGTCATAAAGTCCACCGCCCCCATGTAGGCCGTGTTCCATGTTCTATTGCCAAGGTGCTTGGTGTGTCCAGGAACAGAGTGTTGAACAACCAGCTTCTCCTGCCACGTGACTTGCCGTGAGACTAGGAGTACCCGAGTCTTACATCATCTTGATATCACAGCTAAAAGCTTCTAATCTAGGTTATATCCATTCAATCTTTAGTTCTTACTTAGTTTAGTTCCTTTAGCATAAAATCTTGCATCAAAACCCATAAAAGTTATTCTGCATTGCTAGTTATTAGTCTGTTTTCCCTTACTGTTAGTCTTCAATCAAAAAACAAAAAAAACAAAATAAGAATCCCATTGTCACCTACTAACTTGCTTGCATTAAATTCTAGACCTAAATTCAAAAAAAAAACAAAGTTAAGCTTTCTTTTTCTTGTTTAGGTAGTTTTCCTAAAAGCATATAAGGATTATTGTCAGAATTAATTAACTAAGTCTACCATCTTAAATGTTTTCCAATTACCACCCCTTGACAAATCGTATGCTAAGAACCCAAAAGGAAAATTTCCATTTATTACTTACCGATTGCCTTTTTCATTATTTTTCTTTTTCGTTTTGTGTAAGGATCCATACAACACTTGGTCTTCAGGGGTTGACACAGGATATGCTTACCATGGGCGACGCCGAACCCCAAGTGAACATGCAGACACTCTTGGACGCCTTGACCTGACTCAGGGACCGCATAGACCAGATTGAGCAGCGCCTACCAGGAGCTGGTCCCCCCAACCAACTGGGAGGATTACCAAGGAGGGAGTTGCCTCGGTTACGCTAGGACCAACCCCTTCAACCTCCAGAAAAAGATACCACTGATGATGGCAAGTCTAACGTTAAAGAGGATGGTGAGCTGCCCCCTCCTACCCCCGACCCGAGACATAGATGACGTGAGAGACAAGGGGGTCGAGACAGAGGGAGGGAAGAAGACTACCAACATCCTCCGGGCCGAGACCTCAAACTACAGGCCCCAATCTTTGCTGGGAAGGTAGACCAGGACGCCTACATCGACTAGGAAAAAAGGATGGAGTACATCTTTGAGTACTATCGATACACTGAGGAGCGTAAGGTATCCTTAGCTGCTGTCTAACTCACGGACAATGCTCTTGCATGGTGGGACCGAGAAGTAGCCGAGAGGAGAAGGCTGAGACGCGGTCAGCTCCACCTTTGGGACGATATGAGAGCCCAACTTCGAAAGAGGTTCATTCCTACATACTACTATAGAGACTTAAAAAAGTGTTTCATAAAGTTATCCCAGGGAACCCGGACGGTTGAGGACTTTGAGGAGTTTGAGAAGATCAAGATTTAGAGGAGACTTTGATGGCTCAGTTCCTGGATGGGCTCCAGGACCGCAAAACTAAGAAAATGGAGAGGCAGAACTATGTCCACTTTGACGATTTGCTGCATTATGTCGTCCAGACGGAACAACACATCAAGAGGAAGTTAACCAGCACCGTCTGAGGGAGGACTTCCAGGAACCCGTCCCCTCCTAAGGATCTAGACAAAGGCAAAGGACCCGAAGGGACCTCGCGGTTCCCTAAGTTCACAGCCAAGATCGGTAAGAACCATAAGCCGAACCCGGTAAGCCTCAACCTCAGAGGAACCGTGACATCACTTGCTATAAATTTCAGGGAAAATGGCATTACGCATGGGAATGCCCCAATCAAAGGGTCATGCTAATCAACGACCAAGAGGAATATGAGACCGAGGAGAAGCTGAGAAGGAAACGGCTGGTTCCGAAGAAGAAGTGACCAATTATCCAGAGGTGGGAGGGATTCTGGTCACCAGGCGAGCCCTCAGCGTAATGTTTGATCTAGAAACCGTGCAAAGAGAAAACATCTTTCACACCCGGTGCAGCATCGAATCCAAGGTATGCAGCTTGATCATTGACGGTGGTTTTTGCACTAACGTGGCTAGCAAGTATCTTGTTGATAAGCTAGGCCTCAAAAATACCAAGCACCCACACCCTTACAAGCTTAAATGGTTCAACGATGAGACTGAGCTCAAGATTGCGGAGCAAGTCATGGTGCCTTTCAGAATTGGCAAGTACTCGGACCTAGTGAAGTATGACGTAGTACCAATGCAAGCAGGACATCTCTTCTTAAGGCCATGGCAATTTGACAAGGAGACCCTCCACCACTGTCGCACCAACGTCTACACATTTAAGCATGGGAACCGTAAGCACCACCTGGCCCCTCTCACTGCAGCCTTGTTATTTTATTCACACATGAAATAAAGAAACCGAGTTTTGCCTTAGCAAACCAAAGACCCTAGTCTCGGAGTTTTGTGAGAAGCAATCTCCGAGCATCTGACTTATCAAGCATCCTTTCATAGAGGCTTGTGGCGTCATACGATCCACCCCCATCTAGGCCGTGTTCCGTGTTCTATTGCCAAAGTGAGTGTTGAACAATGATCTTCCCCGCCACGTGACTTGTCGTGAGATTAGGAATACCCAAAACTTACATCACTTAGGCTATAGTGTAATATGAAGTGGTCTTACACCGGCACATGCTCCGGCTAGTTTTATTTCCTTGACGGAGACGCTGAAAAGCCTTAATCATCAATTGAAATATTATTTTTGTAGTAGCCGTATACTAAGTTATTTAGGTCAATTATAAATGCATTATAGCAGAATTCTCTATCGCATCTATAAAATTGGTTAGATAGCATCAATAAATATTCTGAAAAAAAAAACTGCTTAAACCCTCGTAGATTTATTAAATTTAAATAACATCATTTATCATTAATAAATAAATATATTTTATGTTGTAAAAAAAAACTAAAATTGTAAACAAGCATCATGTATTTGTGTTAAAAAAAAAAAACAAGCATCATGTATCATGTGGATACTACATCTAGATCATGTCGATACTACATCTAAATACCCAAACTAACACCACCATATTCCCACACACAGAAAGACCCATGCTAAAATAACAACAATATACATATAAACTTGAAATTGGGCAAAAATCCATATCAAATCGTTATCACATTTTAGATGCCATATTTATTACATCTGAGCCTTTACCAGAAAAAAGAGCCCAACTGATTATCATTTTTCCTCTTATACTCCATCAAGCTTCCGTAAGTGCGGTCCGCGACTCCGACATACAGTGCCTCTGTGTCGGGGCTGAACGAGATCCCAGCTATTTCCCCAAACAGATCAATCACTTGGCACTGTAGATATCCAGACTGCGTGTCAAAGATGTGAACGAAGTCAGCAGGCTCAGCCATGGCAAGGAACCGCCCGTTTGGTGTGAACTTCAGTCCTCTTATGGCTCCCATGTTTCCCTTTAGGACAGCGAATGACTCTGATGGGTTTCGAATGTCCCAGAGACGGCATGTCGTGTCCTGGTTTCCTGTCGCTAAGACTAGACCATTCGGGTGCCAAGCCGATGCAAAAGAGTAGTCTTTGTGGCCTTCAAGGCTTGAAATAATCTGAAAAACATGTCCCCAGGTCCATTTACAACAATTGAATGTGGATGAGAAAAAGATAAGCTTCATAACGTTGTATGATACTTACTTTCCCAGACTGTGAATCAGAGATCAAGCACTCTTGGCTGTCCCCGAGTACGGCGAGCAGCTTCCCATCTGGACTAGCCGAGGTATTCTGACAACATTAGAGTGTATCTGATTAGAGAAATTTGGCAGCTAGGGAAGAGTGATCTTGGAGAGAACAGTCTAGAAACTCACATTGACAGACCAACCAAAAGCAAATTCACTGACACGTGCAAAGCTATGAACATCGAATACCCGAATCTTACGGTCATTATTTGCGGTTATAAGCCTGAGGGAGCCACTGCAATAAGAAGAAACTTCAGACCGAGTATAGGGTGCTACATAAAACCTTAAGAGATTGCAAAGAATCCTCTGTCCCTTTCATACCTTGGGCTTCGGTATAAATCAACTGTGTTTGTGATGGCATTATCTTCTGTTGTTAGTCTTGTGCAGAAAGCAACACCTGGTTGATTTACACACTGCGTCAAGAGAAGAGCAATACAAGGTTAAGGATATGTATATTAGGTTAAATTACGTACTCTGGGAAAGGAAAATGACTATTCAAAGAAATATGTGAACCTTGCAGAGAAGCTCCCCATCGAATCCTCCTAACAGGATCAGATTTTCTTTGACTGCCATGCTGCTAACTTGCACCCTGGAGAGTGGCTCGGATAACGATCCAGGTAGTTTCTGGGAAAGAAATCAAAGCAGGCCCTAAGATCAATCTGAAAAACAAAACATTGCCGTAGTTTTTATGGATTTCGTTTCAAAGCTCTTACCAGAGTTGGGGTAACTGATCTGGCGACATTAACTACTTCTTTCGCTCTCTGGAGTAGAGACGACCAGTGCATGACCGAATAATTTTGCATTAGATATACATCATGCTTTGATGTCGCCCATACCAAGTTCCGAAGCTGCAAAGAACAGATATGAAGGATCATTAACGCGCCTTAAAGAAAAAGACATGAAAACAAGGTTTTCTTGTATATGAGTATGAGGTAACTACCAGCCTTGATGCCAAATTGACTTTATGCTTCTCTTTCTAATGGACTCAAGCTAGAAACTAAAGCCATTACGTATGCAACAATGTTGTTTCACACAATTAATTAAGTTGCTTATAAAATCAGATTTGAGTGAAACATCATCCCATGCATGGAGCAACAACATGCCAATGCCACAATCAGCATCCCATGGATAAAACAAAATATATGCATGTATATTGCCGTATGATGTGATACAAACGAAACTCTATCTGGACACATGGATAAACGGATCTCTGGAAACATTCTCCTATCATACCCAGTAGATATCGTTATGGCGCCAGCTGCTCAGACATTACTCCCAACTGCATTAGAGGCTGAAAGAAGATAAATCCCTAAATGCCACAATCTATTGAGCAATATATTACAAGCAAACAGACACATTAGAATAACCACAGCAGATCTGCAACGTAGGATATGAATGTTCTAGCTCTCACTTTATTCCTACTTGATATTTCTAAGATTTAAACATGAAAGAAAAACTGAACATGCACTAAAACTTTTAAGTCCAACACATAAACCTGACTCTGCTTTCATAATTAAGCCAATGTGCTTTTTTTGTTCAATTGGCTGATAAGTCACCCCAACACAGCTCTGATATATTACACAACATTAAAATTTACTTTTCAAGACCTTTAGTCAAGCAAAATATAAATACAAGCATCCGTCGAGAGCTCTGCAAAAAAAGGATATAAGTGAATACAAAACAGAAAATCGAAAAAGGTAAAGAGGATAGTATCACCATGGTTGTTGGTGGTCATGAACTGTCTTCAGAGACAGAGACCAATATAGTCAACCTGAAGCACTTTTTTAGATAAAAGCTACCTGCCCATAGATTGTTATACCTCAGAGAAACAATGCTAAAATTATTGCAATTCATAGATTCTCAGATGAGATGCACATTTAATCCAATAATGATGCAAATGATCTGCATATGAGAACTGACGAGCAAAAGAACTAAGAACAAAAATGTGTCATTTCGAAGAACTCATAAAGTATGTTTGTCTTTATACCTAAAATGATGGTAATTTACGGAGTGAATTATTAGCTATAAAAATCTCTACCTGAAAATGAACAATTGTGGATGTGACAAGCCTTGTGTTGAATTGAAAGGCGTAAAAGTTACTTCCTTTCTCAACTTGCAGATGTTCCTGTCAATTTGTAACAACTTTCAGATACAAAAACAACTTCAAATTATCTTCAAGAATATACCCATTAGAAGTGAAAATCACACCTCACCTTATCAAGCATTCCTCGAGAATGAGGCGTCAAGATATTAAAGAAGTTCTCATACTGATTCAACCTGTTCTCACGGAACTCGTCTCTAGTGTATTTAAACCCTTCCCAAGTAATCCCTTGAATGTCTTTGCCATTTCTTGCCTCTTGAGCTGATGTATCACTCTCTATCTTCCTCTACAACATAAGATATATAGCTTAAGAGATCATTCTCTACCACCGGTCCAACAGTCTTCCGAAATCACAAAAAAAAATCTCTAAGAACTATCATACCGTTTCAAAATCATCCTCAAAATCGGAATTAGAAAACTCAGAATCATTCGATTTTGTTGTTGTGTCAAAGGGATTGAGATCAAGATCATCACTGTTAAATGCTTCCATTAAAACCTACAAGTACATAATCACTACTTCTCGATCATTTATGGGAAAAACTTAAATCAACATGCCCAAATCGCCAAGTAACAAGCAGAGAAATCGATGAATCCTTACCTCTGCGCAGAAGATCGATGGATTCGAAAATAGAACCTAAAATCTCCGACAAGGTGAAGAAAATATACTCGAGAAAGAAGACGACTGTGGAAGAAACTGAGTTTTTTTCTTTTTTCTTGCGATAAAGAAGAGTCGAGAAGAAAGAGAAGGAGAGGTCTTTGCCACATGGCATAAGCAGAGAGGACCTGGAAAGATCATACAAAAATAACTAAAGATTACTATAACTAATAGATAAACTCAAATCAAATAACAAATACTAACTTACATAACTATATAAAAAATGTACGACAAATAATTATTTTCGAAATAGAGAATTCTTACTCTTTTATTTTTCAGAGAATTATACCAAAAATCTAAAACAAAATCAATATTAAGGAAATAGGCCAAATCTTTTGAAATTAAAATATTACACTTTAATTGACGTAATTGACCTTTAAATTAGTTTAAGTAATATTTGTTACATTAATTTTTTTAAAAAAAAGAAAGTTGACAAATCTGGAATTTTCAAAAGATATGGATCTAAGTTTATGGTTATGATCTATTTGTTATTAAAACTTGTAGATTAAAAAAGGAAACAATATTAATACCTATCATTAAAATAGGAAAGTTGTTTAAATCTCGAATGGTTACGTACGATCCGCAGATCATTCCTGAAAAAAAAAGTTCACCCGCGAACAATTATCAAATCTGCTTGGTTATTTATTACGATCTGCAGATCATTCCCACAGACCATTCTCGAAAGCAATATCACAATCAATTAAATCTTGTTGAATTCTCCCCTATAATCCCCGGGAAAAATTAAATTTCTGATTCCACGATCCGCAAAGCATTCCCGCAGGCATATTCTCCCCTATAATCGGGAACAATTAAATTACACAATCCGCAAAGCATTCTTGCGGAGCATTCCCGAAGAGCATATAGCGACCAAATTCAATTTCTCGGCAAAAGGAATTACGACGAACATAACATAACTTTCATCTGAGAAGAAACACAAAATATGGAGATCTTCATCAAAACATTGACCGGAAAAACCATAACCCTTAAGGTTGAAAGCAGCGACACCATCAAAATTGTCAAAGCTAAAATCAAGGTCTCTAATTCGAACTTGATTTATTTTTTTGGAGGAATTTATGGATTAGCGGTTGGATTTATGGATTTTGGACTGGAGAATATAAGATTTAGATTTGTTTTCTTTGTGAATTTGGTATCTTTCTTCATTACTTAATTTGAAGTGATTCTTCTAAGCAGGAAATAGATGGAATTCCATCAGATCAACAGAGGCTGATATTCAATGGGAAGCAACTACAAGTTCGTCAAACGCTTGCTAACTCTAACATTCATAAAGAGTCGACTCTTCACTTAGTTTTGAGGCTTATGGGTGGGACTCTGATTCAAGAGAAAGAAGGTAGCCAACCTCGTCAACAAAGGTAAATACTAACATTTATTATTTACAAGATACAAATGAGTTGCAACGTTTTCTATATATCTCTAATTGTAACAGCTTACATCCATTACAGAAATATGTGTCATACATATACAGTTTTCGGTGATTGGGTGTTGAAGAGTAAATGGCACTTTTCTGTTGATCAAGCCAAAGGTAGCAAATTACTTATTTTAATGGATGATTTATCGTATTCGGGATTACTACTGATGGTCAAAGAAGAATACGAGTTATTGCAGATTGAGAATTCTGATATTCAACTGAGTTATCTATTACCTGAGATAATGTTGGAGAATATGGAAAATGAAACACCTCCTGTGTTTTTGACAAGTGATAGGCAAGTGGAAAATTTTATACGAATTTGCAAATCAAATTCCGTCCGCCTTTGCATCTCGATAAAAAATGAAGACAAGAATAAAGGTAAAGATTCAATGGTTGATCAGTTATTTTCTACAAGTGGTGATAGCAGAGATCACATAGCTCACGACAATTTTAATAAAGATGATGATGGTAATGAGAACAACATTATATCTTATATGGATGCACAAGAAATTAAAGTGGGTGAATTCTTTGAGAATAAAGAGGCATTGCAATGGAACTTATGGATGCTTTCTGTGAAATATAAGTTTGGATGGAAAGTCTCGAAATCTGATACAAAAAAGCTTGTTGTTGTGTGTAAAAACGATGGGTGTTCGTGGAAGGTGCGGGCAACAACAATGAATGAAATATCTGAGTATTTCTGGATTAGAAAATACGTTAATGTGCATACATGTTCTGCTGAGGAAAGAAGTTTTGCACAATGTCATATCACTTCAAAAGTTATAGGACAACTCATCTTGAATCTTTTTGGTGGTATTAGTCAAGGATTGCGACCTAGAGATGTAGAGAAACCATTACTTAAAAATTTTGGGTTAACGCTAACATATCACCAACTGTGGGAAGCTTTAGAACATGCTCGTCAATTGCTCAGAGGATCTCCTGAAAGTGGTTATGAGCAACTTCCCAAATACATGTACAAGATAAAGAAAGCAAATCCGGGTACAGTTTGTGACTTAGAACTTGATACGAAACATAGGTTTAAATACCTATTTTTTTCTCTCGGTGCATGTATTAAAGGACTTGAATATATAAGAAAAGTAATTGCGGTGGATGGAGCATTCCTCAAAGCAAAATTTAAGGGTACTTTCTTACTTGCAACTGCTCAAGATGGTAATAAAAGCATATATCCTATTGCATTTGGAATTGTTGATTCAGAAAATGATGCTGCTTGGGAATGGTTTTTCAATCGACTGAAATCAGTTATCCCTGATCGTCCTGACTTAGTTTTTATCTCTGACCGACTTACTTCTATAGCAAAAGCGATTGCAAAGGTTTATCCATCTGCTAATCGTGGGATATGCATTTTCCACCTTGAGAAAAACATCACCACGAAATTTGGAGCAAATAAATGTTACCATTTGATTCAAAAAGCGGCAAAAACATATAGAGTGGACGAGTTTGCAAGAGTCATGGATGAGATAGGTCGTATCAATCCAGCGCTTAGGAACTATTTGGAGGAAGCATATATTCGCTTATGGTCTACTGCACATTTTCAAGGAAACAGGTACAACATCCTCACAACTAATATTGCTGAGTCAATCAACGGTCTTTTCAAAGAAGCACGTGAGTACCCTATTGTAGCTTTTCTTGATCATATACGTGATACTCTTATGCGTTGGTTTTGTGAGCGTCGAGAAAAAGCTGTTAAAATTAGCTCAGAACTCGGAACATATGCAGAGAGTATGGTTGAAAAAATACGTGAAGAGGCAGATACTCTTGTAGTGCATCCAATAAATAGGACTCAGTTTCACGTGACTGGTGGCCCACATGATGCTGTAGTTGACATTGAGAAATTGAGTTGTTCATGTCGTAAGTTTGATGTTGAGAAGATCCCATGCATTCATGCTATTGCAGTTGCGAGGAAGAAAAATATTCCAGCACACACTCTATCTGATCCTTTCTACACAAAACAATATTTGTTTGCTGCATATTCGGAGTCCATATACCCAGTTGAGGGAATTCTCAATGATATCAGTAATCCGCATGAAATTGAGAACCGTAAATGTTTACCTCCAAAAGGTCGACGTAGTAAAGGACGGCCAAAGAAAGAAAGATACCAATCTTCATTGGAGATTGCATTGAGTAATAAACGACCGCGGAGAGAACACAAATGTTCAAGATGCAAGATTTCAGGACACAATAAAGCCACGTGCAAAGAGGCGTTGCCATGATGAATGTTGACAAGAGTGTTTCTTATTTGTTTTAGTAGTCATCGTTGTATTTGCTAACGTTTTTTGATTTATACTTTAAACCATAATACGTATGTTTATGTTTACTGAATTTAATAAGTATTTTTGTTTAGTAAACGTTAACCAGAATAAACACTTGGAGGATAGCAAAAAAAGAACCAAAAACAGAGATTTGCGAGAGGAAAAGGAGGATATGATGAGAGTAATAAGCGTTATAATAGATACTACAATCTGATTCAAATGAAAACCAATACAAAAAATGAATTACAAATCTGATTATCATACATTACGAACCTCATCGAATATCTCTGATGCTAGCTTCCTTCGTATATGACTAATTTTTTTCATGTGAAAGACCAGTCTTCATATCAGCACCCAAAGCCAAACACTCAATATACTTAACCGCATAAACACCACAATCACCGCCATTGTTCTGCTGTGGTATCCTTTGAACCCTACGTATGTCGTACGAGGATTCTGCAAGCCTATTATTACCGGATACCTTTTTAATCAGATGTGGAATCATGTATGCATATGGTTTTACCTTTGCTTTAATGACTTCATCACGTGTATGTGATATTAGGCTATCATATACATCAACTCTTCTTTTTGCAAGCAATATATCCAAAGCAACCCAATGACCATTATCAAGGTTTATGACTGTGTAGAGCTCATCCTGGTCGACCAAAAACTTTCTGTTTGTCTGAACATTTCCAGGATACTCACCATTGTAATAGTCGATTAATTGATGTCCCCAAATATAGTCTTTTGTATTCTTCAAAAAATCATTATACCCTGAAGAAATTAAGTGGTTAAAATATGTGTCTAAAAAGCCCACTCTACGGAGACGCCTTAATATAATCTAGCTCCTCCTTAAACCACCTATCCCACTTCTCGCCAAACAGATTGAGCATAGAGTAGTAGTTGATATGGTCACTGAGTAGAGGCTCCTATCCCGGTTCGTACAACTTTTGTGGTAAATCGAACCCATCTTCACTAGAAGTAGACATCTCCACTTAAAACGGAATGACACAGTTCAGAGAATACGGTGGTGAAGAATGGGAAACGCTTGTCGGCGAAATCAAACAAAGAAACGGCGAAATCAAACAAAGAAACGTTTGTCGATTTGGAGGAAAAAATCAAAGAGGGGAAAAAACGGGAGGAAACTGATTTAGGGTGAGTGTTTGATGAAGAAATGGCGACGAAATAGCTGGATAGAACCGCACCACGAAATCAGACCAAGAAATTGATGCTCGATGTGGAGAAAAAATGAAAGAGGGGAAAATTATGAGAGAAACTCGATTTAGGGTTTTGTGATGCCTCGCCTTCTCCGCCACCTACAAAAAAATGAAGAATCGATATGTTTAGTTTAAAAACATAAGGGTGAAGTCGACATTTCAATGTTCAAAACTCCTACTCTTTTAATTACAAAACATATGGTCTACATGTTTAATTTTGCTATAAAATTAGGCCTACTTTAATAATTCTCCCTTTATTTTTTTTAAAAAAGTTCTTACTCATATAAACGTAGAGAAGTCTTCTACATTGTTAACTCCTAGAAACAAAATAAACAATAAGAAAAAAAAATGAAGCAATCATTTGTTTTGTGTATTGTTTTCTTACTTCTATTTTCATATGATGCAGCTGAGTTTGGATCGCCGTCAGAACCACCTATGTTATCTCCATCACCTGAACTAACGCTGCCAGAGCCACCTGTGTTATCTCCATCATCGGAACCATCAAACAATGATTGTTCTACTGTAATTTACGGCATGTTGGATTGTCTCTCTTTCTTAACTGTCGGAGCAACGGATCTTAGTCCAACCAAATCTTGTTGTGATGGGGTCGAAATTGTTCTTAAATATCACACTAATTGTCTTTGCATTGCATTGGAGAGCAGCCGTAGCATGGGATTTGATTTAATTAACACAAGAGCTCTTGTTATGCCTTCTATTTGCAATATTCCCATAGATCCTCATTGTGGTATCATTTTCCTTTTTTTTTCATTTGATTTTCTTAGTTATTTGTTCGTTTTAAATATGAATGATTTAACCTTAGCAGATGTAGTAGCATCAAGTCCGGCTCCATCAACTTTAACACCATGATATAGGCACGGTCGCTGATGAACCAACAGAGGTTCTCGGGCGCGGATCTGGGATGAGCTACGAGAGAAACTCGATCAAAAACTGGTGGAAGGGCGCGAGTACAAGAGAGGCTTGATCGAAGCTGGTGCGGAACGGGGAGGACGCGTGGATCATACTGGACCATACGGGTATGGCAAGGCCCGTGATACACCAAAAGACTTCGAACCGTCTAAGGTTGAAGTCGCGGCCAACAAGGCTTGAAGAAACAAGGCGGCACCGTTAGAGAGAACTAGGTAAAAGGTTTTACTTTTCTTGTAAAGTCTGTCTTATTATTAAATGAGGGATTTGGCTTATGCCAAGTCTAGAGTTTTCTGTTCTTAAAGAAAACAACATGTAGTTTTTAAATATAACAATAAGAAGTTAAAAATAAAACAACAAGAAGTTCAAATGACTAACTTGGGCCTCGGGCCTTAATGGGCTTGGCGCGGGCCCAGGTTTTGTACTTAGAAAAACAAATAAAAACAAAGATGGATTAAGGCTGTGGGCTTCGTGAGATGATTAAGGCTGTGGGCTTCCTGAGATGATTAAGCCCAAGTCCGAGTGGACACTAAAGATGTTGTCTTGTTAAAACCTTCTTCAGACAACACAATGGGACAAAACCGAAGATAGGAAAAAAAATATAATTCCTTAGTGAGTCTTTGGCGTCCTTATCCCGGGGTGATGGTAAGGACACAAGAGTCAGAGATCCGACGGCTGAGCAGTTCCCATAGTTGGGTTGCGAGGCTGAGGTCTGGTACTTGGTCCGGTCCTAGGGCTGGCTCGGGGTTCCTTGGGAGAACCTCAAGTTTTCGTTTGACGTACCAGTTGATCTTGGTTCCTAATGCCTTGGTGTAGGCTCGGGTCACTGGTCCGGTTGGTACGATAGGAACGGCTTCGTCCGGGTCTGGTCTGCTTGGGTCTATAGTACGGTCCGGGGCCTCGTCATCCCTCCCCTCTTCAAGTAGTTTGGTCTCCAAAACAGAATCCTCATCTGCATCAAATAATTCTAAGTCATAAACATTGATTGTTGGAGAAATTTTAAACTCACCTGGCAGTTCGAGTTGGTAGGCGTTTTCGTTGATCTTATTCTGGACTCTGAATGGACCTCTTGGTGTTAATTTGTCCTTGCGTTTTTGCGGGAACCTTTCGGATCGCATATGCAACCAAACCCAGCCGCCTTCCTTCAAGGTCACCGGCTTACGTCCTTTGTTGGCTTGTTTAGCGTATGTCTCCGTATTCTTCTCGAGATTCTCCTTGACCTTCTGGTGTAGCTCCTTGATGTATTCTGCTTTGTTCTCCCCTTCAAGGCTCACGATATCTGCTGGTGCCAAGGGGGTAAACTCCATTGGTGACAAAGGATTGAAACCATAGACGATCTCAAAAGAGGATTTCTTGGTTACGAAATGGGTGGCTCAGTTGTAGGCAAACTCGACCAGGGGTAGGCAATCGAGCCATAAATTCAAGTTTCGTCCTATGGCCGCCCGTAGAAGTGTAGACAGGGTCCGGTTCACCACTTCGGTTTGCCCATCAGACTGCGGATGACAAGTCGTTGAAAACACAATCTTGGTTCCTAGCTTCTTCCATAGGGTCCGCCAGAAATGGCTTAGGAACTTGGTGTCTCGGTCGGAAATGATGGTCATGGGGATCCCATGTAGCCGTACGATCTCCCGGAGAATAGACTTGCAGCCTGTGTAGCGTCATTAGTCTTGGTGCATGGAATAAAATAGGCCATCTTCGAGAACTTTTTTAGTACAACAAAAATGGAGTCTTTGTGGTTGATCTTAGGCAATCCTAGCATAAAATCCATAGAGATATCAGTCCCGGGAGTAATAGGAATGGGTAAAGGAAGATATAACCTGTGTGGATGAACTCTGGACTTGGCCCGTTTGCAGACGAGGCAGCGGCTGCAATGGGCCTCAACGTCTCGCCGAAGATGCGGCCAGTAGAAATGTTCTTTGAGTAAACTGAGGGTCTTGGGCACACTGAAAATGATGAGTGAGCTGGTTTTGAGGACTCGTCGGAACATCTGGAGCTCTCCGGAGTCGGGGTACTCGATGTCGTCCTCCGCTTGATCGGTGTCCTCTAAATGTTCTTTTTTTGCCCACATCTGCGGACTCGTACTCGCCTGATGGGGTTACGATCATGACACGTTGGTTTGGACATTCACGTGCCATGTTTCAGCGTCTGTTTCATTTGAAACATTTGATATCTCGACTCCTGGGGGTGGTACTGGTGGCTTTACTCAGCTGACTTGGTACAGTCGTGGTTTGGGACGTTTCGTTGGACCAGGTATGGGCGCGTGGGTTGGATCTGGGGCCAGGGGGCCGGTTATATGGCTTAGTCCAGTTGGGCTTGGGTCGTTGGTAGCTACCTGCCTTTCTCATGTTTGCTTGTTCCACTTGGTTAGCTAGATGGTATAATTCTCCTAGAATGTCGTACAGTTGTCTTTCGACCTTCCGTGCGATATTTTCTAGGAGCCCATCAAGAAACTGGGCCGTAAGACTCTCCGGGGAGTCTGTGATCTCTAGACGGTTCCTCAGATGCTCGAACTCAACGAATTACTCGCTGATCGTCTTGGTACCTTGGGCGAATCGTCTAAAATGTCTCTGCAGTTCTCGGTGAAAGTGGGGCGGAACATAACGTTTCCGCATGAGGTGCGTGAGTTCGTCCCATGAGGTCAAAGGTCCAAACCGGCTCCTCCTTTGTTCAGCAACTTCACGGTCACACCAACTCAGGGTGTGGTCCGTGTATTGAGCCGTGGCTAGTACTACTTGTCTTGGGTCTCCATATCGATAATTGTCGAATATGAGCTCCATATGCCTCTCCAAATCCAGGTATGCCTCGGGATCGACCTTTCCTGCGAATGAGGGTGGGTTGAGCTTGACGTCCGGAGCCTGGTAGGGTTGTGGTCGGTCATGCGCTCCATCGTCTCGTGGGTCGTGGTTGTAGGGCGCTCGGTACACTGGGGCTTCGTGGGCCGGGTGGTCGGGTGGTTCGTCATCCCAGGGGTCTCGTGGGTTAGGAGCGAGCCTAATTTGATTAGGTCTCTAGCGGCTACGCGGAGATTGCCTAAGATCCTAGGCGCTGGGTAGCGCGGTTTGGGGTACGGTTCTAGGGGGTTCTAGCGCAGGGGTCCTAGTTCTAGAAATGGTGGCACTTGCGCTATGGGTTATACACAGAATCAAGGGATACAACTTTAGAGTCACACAAACATGTATAAAACATGGGTTAGGCGTGTGTTGCTAGTAAAGCCGTAGGTCATTTTCAACAAGTTCTTTCTCTTCTTTTTTTTTTGAAAAAAACAACAACAATGAAGCAAATACAAGCGATTTGTCTATATATATATATATATATATATATATATATATATATATTTTTAACTTAAGTGAATGGAACTAAAAGAGTACAGAAACGATGGAACCTGTTTGAGTTTTTTATTTTGTGGTAGGATTTTTATAGTGGCTATTTATTTATTTACCAGTTTTGTGCCTCCTTAACCTTGCAGATAACAAGAGAAGACAACTCAAAGGTAGTAGGAGATTCAAGAACAATTTAAAGAAATGATAAGAGGATAGATTCAACCTACCACTTCAGGAGCTTTTCAGCTCTGATACCAGATGATGTAGACATGGTCGCGGATGGAACCAATGGAGGTTCTCGGACGCGGACCTGGGACGGGCTACGAGAAAGACTCGATCGAAGACCGGTGGAAGGGCGCGACTCCGAGAGAGGCTCGATCGAAGCTGGCGCGGAACGAGGAGAATACGTGGATCGTACTGGACCACACAGGCTATGGCAAAGCCCGTGGTACACCAAAAGACTCCGAACCGTCTAAGGTTGAAGTCACGGGCAACCAGGCTAGAAGAAACAAGGCTGCACCGTTAGAGAGGCAAAGGGTTTTATTTTTTTGTAAAGTCTGTCTTATTGTTGAATGAGGGACTTGGCTTATATAATGCCAAGTCTAGGGTTTTATTCCCTTAAAGATTACAACATATAATTTTTAAATAAAACAACAAGAAGTTAAATATAAAACAACAAGAAGTTCAAATGACTAACTTGGGCCACGGGCCCAGGTTCTAAACTTAGAAAATAAATAAAAACAAAGATGTCTTAAGGTCGTGGGCTTTCTGAGATGATTAAGCCCAAGTCCGAGTGCACACTAAGGGTGATACACACAAAGATGTCTCCTTAAACCTTCTTCAGAAAACCCAATGGGACAAAACCAAAGATAGGAAAAAGAATATAATTCTTTAGTGCGTAATTGGCGTCCTTATCTCGGGGAGATGGTAAGGATGCAAGAGTCGGAGATCCGACGGCTGAGCAGTTCCTATTGCTGGGTCGCGAGGCTGAGGTCCGGTACTTGGTCCGGTCCTAGGGCTGGCTCGGGGTTCCTTGGGAGAACCTCAAGTCTTTGTTCGACATACCGGTTGATCTTGATTCCTAATGCCTAGGCGTGGACTCGGGTCACTGGTCCGGTTGGTACGGCAAAAACGACTTCATCCGAGTCTGGTCTGCTTGAATCGATAGCACGGTCCAAAACCTCGTCACACCATCTACGCCTAAGAGTGAGTTCATATCTCATCATATGAATATATATTTTTTTTCTCAATAACTTGCACTTGATCATATATATGTTATTAACTTTACATATCCTCCATCAAAGCCACCTATAACTTCATCACCACCAGCAGTTAGTAAGCTATCACCGTCAGTTACCCTTTCACCACCGCCAGTTACTCATACATCACCGGTTAGGACTCCTTCACCACCTCACTCATCACCTTCGATGACTGCTCCACTATGGTTGCTCCTTCACCGTCTACATCTGGAGTCACGAACTTGTCCGCATCCAAACTATTCCTAACGATCGTGATAACTACTTCTTTTGCTTACGTTTTAGCTTAGTTTTTTCTTTCCTTGATCAATTTAATTTAGTTGAAATCTTTTTCTGTTGTTATTCTATGGATTGTGGATAATAATTAGTAATGGTTGTTATGGTTTTGAAATCCTATTCCGATTTAGTTGGTTGTTTTCATTTGCTCTATTTTGATTTCTTGATCCGCAAGGAATTATATTGTATTTATCTTATAAGCGTCGTTCATTTTGGGCCTACCTAATCTATTTTGATTTTAGATCCGTTAAAATCATCTCCACTTGTAAGCCCACTGCTGAAACCTTATCAATCAGATTTTGGAAACTGAATGAATCAAACTCCATTGATGATTTTAACACGGCCCTTCTAGCAAAGCAGCTATGGAGATTAATGGAGGTACCAGAATCATTATTTTCAAGAGTTTTTAAAAGTCAGTATTTTAGGAACACGGATCCACTTGATCCAATACGATCGTACTCTCCATCCTACGGATGGAGAAGTATTATCACAGCTAGATCTTTGGTTAAAAAAGGACTAATCAAAAGGGTTGGAACAAGTTCAGATATCTCCGTATGGAATGATGTTTGGATACCAGCCCCTCGCCCGAGATCAGCAACATGTAAACTTGCAGTCTACCCAAACTCATTTAAGATAAAAGATTTGATAGATAGTCAAACAATGATGTGGAATATGCCGCTTCTGGAAGCAACAATAATTCCGGAAGATGTAGACATTATTCAGTCGTTGGCAGTTAGTTGTTTTGGACGACTAGATACAAATGGTTGGCATTTTACCAAGAACGGAAAATATTCAGTTAAATCAGGATACATGGTTGAACAACTTTTCTCGGATAAGGATATTGAGGAAGCACAATATGGACCGACGATCACATCAATACAGGCATCTGTTTGGAAAATAAAATGCCCACCAAAGGCGCAACATTTTATTTGGCAAGCAATTTCTGGATGTGTTTCTGTAGCGGCTACATTGAGGTATAGGGGAATTAATTGTGAATCACAATGTAGTTTATGCGGCGCGGAAGAAGAGACTATAAATCATGTCCTCTTCGAATGTCCGCCAGCAATTTAAACGTGGGCTTTATCGAAGATCCCCTCACATCCGGATATCTTTCCTGCGACATCAATATTCACCAATTTAGATTATCTAATGCATAGGCAACCTAAGGAAAATCCAGAGGAATACTTTCCCTGGATAATTTGGTATTTGTGGAAAAGCAGAAATGACAAAGTTCATCAAAATATAGTTCGTAACCCGAAGGACATCCTCATGTTGGCAGAAACAGAAGGAAAAGCATGGAAAGTAGCCCAATAGTTGGAAGAAATTAAGACAAACGCTTTTGTCCAGGGAAAGGAACCTCTAAGACAAGATATATGGTGGTGTCAAGTGGATGGAGCTTGGAAAGAAATGGATAAATTTTCAGGACAAGGATGGGTAAGTACAAGGAATGGGAATGAAAATCAGCTACTTGGAGCAAGAAACATTAGACGGAGTCAATCCCCCCTACACGCGGAACTAGAAGCGCTTATTTGGGCAATGGAGTGCATGTTTCATTTCCAGCGATTAGAAGTAATCTTTGCAACAGATTGCTATGACGTAGTGAAGATGGTGTCTTCACCGAAAGAGTGGCCAGCGTTTGCAGTACACTTGGACGAAGTCAACAGATGCAAGAACAACTTACAAGATTTCAAGATTACATACCGACCTCGAGAGACGAATACGAGAGCAGACAATTTGACAAGAAGCGCACGAAACCTTACATCAGAAGTGGTGTATGTTGGTCCATCTCCCCCAGATTGATTAGCTACAGTTTTTAGTAAGTGAAAGTATCTTTGTTGTGAAAAAAAAAGAATGATTCAAACTCATACATTTTATAATTAATGAGGAGTTGAACACATAGTATAATAACACTTACAGTTTTCTTTTAATTCTTTATAGTCTCTTTATAAGCATTAAAACAGAAAATGAGTCATATACTTTGTTGCTAACTACTAAGATTCATATTCCACAAAAAATCATATTACTCATTTCGTAGTGATTTTATATCTGAAAATATTTAATTTTCAGCATATTCGATCTAAAAATCTGCTAAAAATATTCTCATTTATATCATTATTCTTAAAATATAATTTTTAGTTATTATTAATCATAACTATAAAATCCTGATTCCGTTATTTGAATATAATTACTTTTTTAACTAATTGAATCATTAAATAGTAGAAACAGACCTAAACAGAAAAATTACTACATATATCCTTTTTGAAACTCAATTACATTTTTCTATGTCAAAAACCAAACAAATAATACTTTTTATAATTTTTCATAAGTTTTTATTTCTAAAGAAGGCTTATTGGAGTGATGATTTGATAGGATCTGAGAATTTTAATTTTTTTGGAATTTAAACTAATTTTGAGGAGGATTTTAGAGTTTTAATTTTTTGGAATTTAAATTAATTTTGGAGATTTTGGTAGAGATTTAGATGTATGATTTTTCTATGATTTTGAAGATATTTAAGATTTTTATGGAGTTTTAATTTGATGATTTTGGTAAAATTTAAAAATAATAATAAAATTTTATTGTCGAGTTGGTAAGATTTTTTTAAATAGAAAATTTCTACAAGCTTTTTTAATAATTTGGTTTTTCAGTAAATATGTTTTTCATATATTTTTTGTTTCAAAAATATACTTTTTCTTAAAATCAATTTTTCAAATATGAAAACTAAAAAAATTATATTTAAAAAACCCTTCAAATACCATCACAAAAATTGTATTCTTTAACAAAAAAAAATTCTTTTAAATCCTATCAAATCTTATTTGGTAGATTTTTATAATGAAATATTTATTTTTCAATAAAGAGAGATTTGAATAATCAATCCAATAAGTCAAGATTTAAAAGCATTTATATAAATCTTAGATCCAATAAACTTGGATTTAAATTTTTTTACTAATACTAGATACAGGATTTAGAAAAAAAATATTATCAAATTATCAATCCAATAAGTCCCAAAGTTTTTTTTATATATTTTTATTTTATTTGCCTAAATTTTATTTTCTTGTGAATGTCAGACTTTTAATTTTATGTTTTTCTTTTCATAATGAATATTATATATTCGATTCGATTAGCAAACTTCGTAAAATGGTTGGAAATTTCAGATGATAGTTAATAACTGTGGAGTCTTTGTTATTGTCGTAGGTAAACAAAACTCTAAAATTACAAAGTAATAAGTCGGCGTAACAGTTGTTACTAATATTAGAATAATGAATAATAAATATTATATAAGATTTCTTTATAAGATGAAGTAATAAATTATGTTTTTGAAAATTTATATAAGTCAACTATGATTTATTAATTTTTTATTGCAAAAATGAGAAAGGCGATATGATATAATGCAATCCATACCTAACTCCCAACTATATCTCAACCCCATTCATTCATAAGCCATTACTATTTTTTCTTTGTCAACGAGTCAACTGATCATCTTTTTACAAATATAAATAAACAAACAAAATGAAGAGCCAGATTTTTTTTTCTGGCGATTGTATCATAGCTCATGAACTTTGTTTCTATTACAAAAACAGAACGTGAACTATGATTGTAAAAACATACTCCCTCTATTTCTATTTAATTGTCGTTTTAGAACTTTTTTCTTGTTTCTAATTATCTGTCGTTTTTTTTTTGAATACAATTTTAGTAAAAAAAAACCAAAAATAACTTCATTTAATATAACACTATTTATAGTAAATAAATATCAAAAACTAATTATATCCAAAAGTTATTATACTAATAATCATTTATGATAAAGTTAAAACAGTCAACTAACAAGATTTTTTAATCTACGAGAATTTTTCTAAAATGACATTTAAAAAAAAAACCAGAGGGAGTAACAATTATGTCAACACTGCATTAAGAACAATTATGTCAACATGGATAAAGAGTATACAAAAAGAAAATCAACAAACTCATACAATAGTAAAATATCTACAAATTAATAATATCAAAATCATGATGTTTTATTAATTTAACGATACATTAATATATCAAAAATTAATTGGTTTATAAATATAATTAATAAAAAGCTTATTAATTTGAGGAAGTATTAATTTTTTTGCGTATCAATCAATTTATAGAGATTATACTGTATATGCTTTTATAAGTGAGTTTAAAACTAGTTGTGATATTTTATAAGAGAATTTTTAAAAAAATTATTTCAACTACATATTACAAGACGAAATATGGTACTTTTTCAACAGACGAAATTTGCTACATAACTTAAGTGCAATGCAAAAAATTAATATCTAGATGTAATGTGATATATTTTTACATCTTCGTAAGATATGGTCATGCAATATTATGTGATACTCTTAGCATGAGGTAGGTAGATGAAAGATTGGTAACTAAAAAGCTATGAATTTGATTTGATGTGACCCAAAAAAAGATTTGCTTAATTTTTAGTTATCTCATATTTCATATGATATGATATGATTGATGCAAAATTAATATGTTTAGTTTTTAGTTATCGCATATTTCACATGATATGATGGATGCATAATATTGGTCCAAAATACTAGCCAACAAATGAAAAAACCTTACATAAAGAGAAAAAAAAAAATTGCAACAAATACTTTCTTGTTCTTGCATATTTGATACGATGGATGCAACTTGAAAGGTTGGTTGCCTAAATCACCAAAGCGGCAAACCAATTGTCAACGACCCAACACTAAATACAATTTGTCTTGGCTTTAACTAATTTTTTTCCTTATGCATCATTCTTGTCACTTTTATTTATTTTTTTCGGGGCTTTAATATCCTCTTTAATATTACGGAATGTTGGGTTCGAACTCCAAACAGGTGTCATGAATTTCAAAGGTGGTCACCACTGTGCCACATGATTCCAACCACATTTATTTATCAATTCATAGTACAACTAATTTCTTAAAACAGAAATAAACCGACTAAATAAACGGAATATAATAGATCTCATGCAAAGCGACCATTTTGTCATGACTCATGGCCTCATGTGACGTATAAGCTAGCCTTTAATTTAAGTTCATTTATCACGGACGGTAGGAATTTACTGTCTTCTTCATAGCTTACCTAATGATATTTTTAAATTAAATTCTTTCATTATCTAACAAAATTAATTAAAATTCTACCATTTTTTCTTTCAATAGGAACAAATCTATGTTTTTCCTACTTTTCTCAAATATATTAAAACGCACCATTAAGCCAAGTTACTAGCATGTATGATTTAGTTGAGTGTTATATAAGACCATCGCAACTCATTTGTCATATTTCAAATATCTGGTACTAGAACTCAAGTATGATAATTTCTTATAAATATGCTTTAGTAGAATTTAATCATATTAGAATAATTTTCAAGTTATTTTATAGAAAAAACAATTATAAACATTCTCACTTATTTTAGACACAAACACTACAAGAAAACATGGTTTTGGCGACTGCAAAAATAAACGTAATATAGTTGTTAAAGGGCATGTTACGACAACCTTACGACTAGATATTGCAGTCGTAAATTCTGAGTCAGTAAACCAAGTAGTGGTAAATATAGTAGCAAAATAGCTACAACTTTACAACTAATGTTAGTAATCGTAAAGTAATCGTAAATTAGTCGTAAACTTAGAACTATTTTACGACTATGTTACGACCATGTTACGTTGCCCTTACGATTATTTTACGTCTAATCACTATAGAAGAAATTAATAAAATCCTAAATACTTTACGACTATTTACCGATTAATAAGCAGCTATTTTGCGACTAAGTAGCAACTGTTAATATTTTATAAACCGTATATTTGATCGGCTTTTGATAGTCGTTTTGTTAATTATTTGAATCATGCTGTTCAAATTTTCATGCAACATAAATAAGAAAAACAAGGTAATAATAGCATAAGTTTCATACATCTGAAACCATAATTGTCTTACAAAACTCAAAACACGATTATAAGTAGAAATAAGTTCAGAGTTTTGAAAAAAGTTAAGGAAGGATAAATATCCTAAGAAGACGATGTTGGACCTGGTGCAGGAGGTGGAGCTGCATGGGTTGCCATGAAAGCCTGAAAAGCAGGATCAGTTTGGCGCAAATATTCTTCCACCAATGACAATTGGTGGAGCTTCTCCTTTTGCTCTTCAATTCTACGTTCAGCATCCTGCAGCTGCTCTTGCAAAGTAAAAAACGATGAAGAAGACTCTCCTGGTTCCTTGCGGTTGCAATTAAAATCATTCAGAATTGATGAGGCCCCGGACGTATCCAACCGTACTTGCGACCCACGAGGACCGGACCTGGACGATGCAGTACCTAGCGTACCAACATGACCAGTGACCCGAGCGCGCGCCAAAGGGTTGCCGCATCGTCCGGTTCCGGTCCTCGTGGGTCGCAAGTACGGTTGATCTTGGACTTGTTGATCGTGGAGCGCGCGCCTCAAGTCTTTGCTCAACTAACCGGTTGATCTTGGACTTGTTGAAACGACTTCGGCCCTGCCAAGTGGATATGAGATCCGAGACCATTACGATCAGACCATTCTTCGGTAGTGTCCCAGTATTGCACCATGGTTTTCCAGATTGTTTCGTTGATCCATGTTGGTCTCTCTCTACTCGTTCTAACGTTACTAACCATGTCCTTCATCTGACGTTGACATATCTTCGAAATGAGATTGAACTGTCCCAGTTATCAAGGGACCCCAAGTGTGTGTTTTCTACAAAACAAACAGATTATGATGAAGTAAAGTATTTCAATAAGACAAAAGTATAAACATAACTCTAACTACTAACAACCGAATTCTAAAAACCATGGTAACTCTAACTACTAACTTACAAACATTACCAGATTCTAAAAATGATAAGTATCTATATCATAACTACAATATATTACCGCAAACTCGATGAAGTATCTCTCTTGTCTCTCCCGAGGCACACATGTCCAGCTATAATAAGCACCATCAAATTTATTCGTAAACACTTTGGTGATAGACCGAACCAGCTCTGATCTTTTGTCTCGAGTAAACCTGCACACATGTGATAAACATAAAAACGCATACCATGTCGAGTTTGGCGTCGGTATTTGCGAAAGAACAGTGATAAACTTATCACGGTCTGGTACCATTAGCAAAGCATTAAGAGCCCTCCGTGTGTCCTCCTAAAGTTCTGGTAACACACAATCAGAATCGCCTTGGAAATTGTTAACTTGTGAAGATGGACCACTTCGAGTATGAGAGTTACGAAGTGGAGGCGACGCCGATTGATCGTTGCGTACTTATGTGAAGAAACAGGCGGAGTTTCTTCACCCCGTGAGTTACCGGAGCCCTGAGACAGCGCCTGCGGAGGTGAAAAGTCGCGGACATGTGAGTCTGTTGAACGTTGGGACGCAGGACGAAGAGGCTCTTTTGGGCGATTGAGTTGGAGGAATTTCCGCCGCCGGCGTGAAATTGTACTGACTCGGGAGAGGACTCGCTCGACTCGCCGAACCAACTCGGCTACAACCTCCGCACTTTTGAGTAACATTGGGAACAAGTCTCCTCTTTCTTCCTCAGTTAGCTTTAGGCATCCCTTGAAAAACCAAAACATCGAAACAAAAATCATTTTATGAAAATCCGAAAAAATTACTAATTTTGACAAAATGAAAAATTACTCCATTGCCGAAAATTTACCTTTTCTTCTTTGAATCAGATGCGAGATGAGAACAAAAATGGCTTACAAGATGAAAGAGAAAGAACTAATAGATTTTCGCTGAAGAATTGCGATGAGAGGCGAAGAATCGCGATAGGAGGGGAAGATTAGTCGACAGGAGGCAACTGAGAAATGAAATTAGGGTTGCAAATGAGGGATTTTCTTGGCTTATATATGAAGTTATTTTATGTAGTCGGCAAATAGACGCTAGTTAGTCACTAAACTTAAACCAAAATAATTTTGCTTTGGTTAACACAGTTAAGTGTCGGTTCATAAATGGTTTAATTGCAAATAATTTACTTGTCGTATATTAGTGGTGTATTAGTCGGTCATTTACGACATCTAACCGACAAAGTATATTAGTAGTTAAGTAGCGATTAATTAACGACGACGTAGATGTTATTATATGTTGATAGTAATAAAATAGTTTAATAGTCGCAATATTTGGTGACTACGTGTGCAGTCGCCATTTTAGTCGGAAAACTCATGTTTTCTTGTAGTGAAACACATTCATATGATGCCTAATGTGCATGTCATCTTTTCCGCTTTTTTTTCTTTGAAAAATTTCGACTTGAACATTAGAAGATCTTCGAAAAACATCCCAATGCTCTTTTAACCTTAATTGTTTTTTCTTTAGAACATGTTCATTTACTTCACAACAATCAATTTTATTGGTTTTGAACATTTCAAGCAAAATATAATTACCAAAAATTATAAGCAAAAAAATTGGTATATTCAATTTTTTAAAAAATGTAAACATACACGGTTTGTTGATATTCTATGATATTTTTCTTTTTGACTTGCTATAAATAGAGGCTTGGGAATATTTATATAAAGGTTTTAAACAATTTAATGTGTATCGACAATCATAAAGCACATTCTAGAATGGTATTCTATAATATCAGTAAATTTTGGAATTTTTTTTGTAAACAATTTAAAATTGACTTCAGTTGAGCCCCAAAACAAGAGAATTTGACTCTATTTTATGGTTTGGTAAATCAAAAATGTTAAGTTGGGAAATCTCACAAATGACTTTATTTTTTTATTTTTTTATTTTTTTTATTTTTTTTTATTTTTTTGACAGAATCAAGAACCAATAAAAATAGTGCGGAAAAAACAAGAGTGGAAGATGAGAGAGAGGTAGCTGAGGAATTGCTACGGCGCCTCCTAACAAAAAGGGATCTTAATATTTACGAAAAAAAACAATGGAGAAGGTGTGGAGTGTGGCGGAGGCAGACACCACGTGCGCTCTCTTCGCTCCTCCTTCTTCTCCTTCTCTTCTTCATCTGCCATTATTAAGTCTTCGGACCCCACCATCTTCCTTCTCCTCTAACTCCAACCTAACCCTTCTCTTACCTCTCCCGTTCTTTAAACCCCCCTCTCTCTCTCTCTCTGCATTATTCTTGTGCAGCTTTGAGATGATTTTTTGACTGCTATCAAACGAAATTGGGTATTTCAGCTTTTCCGAACAAGGTTCGGAGTTTTTCTTTTTGCTTATTTGATTTCGTTATTTCGGTGTTTTTCTTTAATGGGTTTTGATTTCTAGCTCTTGATTAAGCTGTTTCGTCTTAATTTCTAATTTAGCAATCGGAATTTACTCTTGTTTTGGCTAATTTTGCGTGTTTGAGTGTTTCCGATAAGAATTATGTGTCATCAATTTGGGATGAGTTGTTGTTTCTGATTTCAATTTCTTGGTGGAGCTATAAGCTCGTTAAGTTTCGTGCTTTTCGACTTCATTTTTTGTTGAAGGGTTTGTTTCTTTTCCCAATTTCGGGATGTGTGGGGTGTTTAATCATTAGTTCTTTTCTAGATCTCTTAGATTTTTTTCTATTTTCTAGAAAGAAACTCATTATTGGAAAAAGAGAATAAGTTCTATTATTTAAAAAAATATCTGAGATTATTGTGATGCTTTCTAATTTGCAAGAGATCTTTGCTAATGATTTTGTGTTACTTTTCCTGGGAAGTACAATTCTTGAGACAAAGTTGCTACCCATTTCTTTGTTAAGTAATTCAGTATGTCTGCTTATGGCTGCTTCACAGATATATCTGAAGATCAGAGGGCAGTAACAATGGCTGGCTCCATTAATGGGTATCAAAGTGCTATGGTACCTGGTAGAAATCATGTGTCGGTGTCTGAAGTCGATGAGTTTTGCAAAGCCCTTGGAGGGAAAAGGCCAATCCATAGTATTTTGATCGCTAACAATGGAATGGCAGCTGTTAAGTTTATACGTAGTGTCAGAACATGGGCTTACGAAACATTTGGCTCGGAAAAAGCCATATTGTTGGTGGGGATGGCAACCCCTGAAGACATGAGGATCAATGCGGAACATATCAGAATTGCTGATCAGTTTGTGGAGGTTCCTGGAGGAACAAACAATAACAATTATGCCAACGTTCAACTTATTGTAGAGGTGAGTGCAATTTTTTTTGGGGATTATTAACACATGAATTATCAGTATCTTACGAGAAGCTCAACTTCAGCGAAAAATTTGTGGTCTTTGGAGCTATTCTGAATTCATCTCTGTCTACTATATGCAGATGGCCGAAGTAACACGTGTGGATGCAGTTTGGCCTGGTTGGGGTCATGCCTCTGAGAACCCTGAATTACCTGATGCCCTAAAGGCAAAAGGAATCATATTTCTTGGTCCTCCAGCAGCTTCAATGGCAGCATTAGGTGATAAGATTGGTTCGTCGTTGATTGCACAAGCTGCTGAAGTACCTACTTTGCCATGGAGTGGTTCCCATGTAAGTAAATTATGTCCTGTGAAGCTGAAACTGTTTACAAGAGAATTGTCGATCTGTTCAGAATGATGAAGGCTTATATTTCCAGGTCAAAATACCTCCGGATAGCAGCTTGGTAACAATTCCCGAGGAGATCTACAGGCAAGCTTGTGTATACACAACTGAAGAAGCGATTGCTAGTTGTCAAGTTGTCGGTTACCCAGCAATGATCAAAGCATCCTGGGGTGGTGGCGGCAAAGGCATTAGGAAGGTGAGCTTTTGTACATATGTCTTTGGACTGTCACTCTCCTCTTTTCATTGTAGACTAAGCCAATTCCTATATGAGTGTGCGTATTCTGGTTTCATTTTTTAGGTTCATAATGCTGATGAGGTTAGGGCTCTCTTCAAGCAAGTTCAGGGTGAGGTCCCTGGCTCACCGATATTCATAATGAAGGTTGCTTCACAGGTGTGGCTACTGAACTACTTCTCTTGATATTCATAAAAGTTCGTGTATGGGTACTTTTCTAAAGAAATTAACTTAGTAACCCATGGCATTTCTTAAATCTTTTTGTAGAGTCGGCATTTAGAGGTCCAGCTGCTCTGTGATCAGTATGGAAACGTTTCAGCTCTGCATAGCCGTGATTGTAGTGTCCAGAGAAGACACCAAAAGGTTCTTTAATGGTTTATTCTGGATTTTGATTATCTTGTTATAGAGAAATACATCTGTCTAATGTATTATTATAGACTTCAATTCAATTCTCCGACTGAGATATACTCCTTATTGGCGGAGGCAAATTATTGCATGATTTCTTACTCTATGGTTTGTATCACAGATCATAGAGGAGGGTCCAATCACCGTGGCTCCGCTAGAAACCGTCAAGAAACTTGAGCAGGCAGCTAGAAGGTTGGCTAAGAGTGTTAACTATGTTGGAGCTGCTACTGTTGAATATCTCTATAGCATGGACACTGGCGAGTACTACTTCTTAGAGCTTAACCCTCGGTTACAGGTTGGTTTCATGCTATTCAAATATAACAATTTGTTTTGAATTCTATCTTAAAAGTTAAAAGACTTGTTTGACTTGATGTCGAGGATAGGTTGAGCACCCTGTAACTGAGTGGATTGCCGAGATAAATCTTCCTGCTGCTCAAGTTGCTGTCGGGATGGGAATTCCTCTTTGGCAAATCCCTGGTATGGCCTGTGCATCCTTATTTTCGAGAGCCAGCTGTTCCTCCTCTAGTCCATGCACACATGTAATGTACTGTGTTTCACTTTGTTTTGTTAGAGATAAGACGGTTTTATGGTATAGAACATGGTGGAGGTTATGACTCCTGGAGGAAAACATCTGTGGTAGCCTCCCCTTTTGATTTTGATAAAGCTGAATCTGTACGGCCAAAAGGTCATTGTGTGGCTGTCCGCGTTACAAGTGAGGATCCTGATGACGGGTTCAAACCCACCAGCGGTAAAGTACAGGTAATATGATAGCTGTGGAATGCAAACAGAAGTCTTTCACTGAGAATTGTGTGGGGTTAACACTCATATAAACTTGCAACAGGAGTTGAGTTTTAAGAGCAAGCCAAATGTGTGGGCGTACTTCTCTGTCAAGGTAGACATATCTATATATGTTCTGCTATATTATGTGTTTGGCTATATGTGTATGTCTTCAATTTTATCACTAACTTTTTTACAGTCTGGTGGAGGCATCCACGAGTTCTCAGATTCCCAGTTTGGTAAGTTTAAATGAACTATTTGGGCTGCTAGGTGAGTTCTTTTCTTGAGTTTACAAATTGAAACTTTCTTTAATCTTCTGTTTAGGACATGTTTTTGCCTTTGGGGAATCCAGAGCCCTGGCAATAGCAAATATGGTTCTTGGGCTTAAAGAAATTCAAATTCGTGGAGAAATTAGGACTAACGTTGACTACACGATTGACCTTCTACATGTAAGCTTCCTTCTTCCAACACACACAAGTTACACCCTGTGTTTGCAACGTTCAGTGTTTAAAAAAGTTACACTCTCATGTCTATTGTTGATCAGGCTTCTGATTACCGGGAAAACAAAATTCACACTGGTTGGTTGGACAGTAGAATTGCTATGCGGGTCAGAGCAGAGAGGCCTCCATGGTACCTTTCTGTTGTCGGCGGGGCTCTCTATGTAAGTGTCTCTTATTCAGAGATCAATTTTCTTGTAAAGTTTCTATCGGGTGACGAGATGTTCTATTTGTACAGAAAGCATCAGCGACCAGTGCTGCTGTGGTCTCGGATTATGTTGGTTATCTTGAGAAGGGTCAAATTCCCCCAAAGGTAGTCCAATATCAGCTCCCTTATCTGTCTTCCTTTTTAACTTACTTTTTCTCTCTGAAATTGCAGCATATATCTCTTGTGCATTCTCAAGTGTCTCTAAACATTGAAGGAAGTAAATATACGGTATGCGCTAGTTCAATTCTACTTCTCTGCATATCTTCTTTTCTTCTGCGAATATGTAGTTACCGAGACTAACTAAAGTGAACATAACTGTTTTTAGATTGATGTTGTCCGGGGTGGATCAGGAAGCTACAGGCTAAGAATGAACAACTCAGAAGTTGTAGCAGAAATACACACTCTACGTGATGGAGGTCTGTTGATGCAGGCAAGTTTTCTGCCTTTGTTTCATACTACAAAACAGAAACTTACATGTGCCACATATAGTAACTTGACTGCCTGCGATAATTTTACCTCCTTGGTTGATTTTCATTGTCATTGCAGTTGGATGGTAAAAGCCATGTGATATATGCAGAAGAAGAAGCTGCAGGAACTCGTCTTCTCATTGATGGAAGAACTTGTTTACTTCAGGTTTCAACTGATTTCTTTTTCGTTTTACCATATTACTTCACATTTTTCTGAAGTCGTTTTAGTATTAAGTTGTCTGTCATGGGTTATTCAGAATGATCACGATCCTTCAAAGTTGATGGCTGAAACTCCGTGCAAGCTACTGAGGTATCTGGTTTCAGATAATAGCAGTATTGATGCTGACACCCCTTACGCGGAAGTTGAGGTCATGAAGATGTGCATGCCTCTTCTTTCACCTGCGTCAGGAGTTATACATTTCAAAATGTCTGAAGGACAAGCCATGCAGGTAAAATACCACTCCATTGCTAACCAAAACTTGGCTTCCTACAGATTTGTAGATATTAATTAACCCATCCATTATTTTTTTTAAAGGCTGGTGAACTTATAGCCAAGCTTGATCTTGATGATCCTTCTGCTGTAAGAAAGGCCGAACCCTTCCATGGAAGTTTCCCAAGATTAGGGCTTCCAACGGCAATTTCTGGTAAAGTTCATCAGAGATGTGCTGCAACTTTAAATGCTGCTCGCATGATTCTTGCCGGCTATGAGCATCAAGTAGATGAGGTTAACACAATATGATTTTCCTGTTTGATCCAAATTTTTTTAAAGATTATTTATGACTACAAGATTGCTCATATATTGCAGGTTGTTCAAGACTTGCTCACTTGCCTTGATAGCCCTGAACTCCCATTCCTTCAGTGGCAAGAGTGTTTTGCAGTTCTGGCGACACGATTACCTAAAGATCTCAGAATCATGGTAAACACTTATGTACTTATCCATAATATGTATCCCATTCCTGCATTATTTGTTTTGAGTTTTAAGACTTTTAATGCTTTTCTTATAAATTTCTATATTAGCTAGAATCAAAGTATAGGGAATTTGAGAGTATTTCCAGGAACTCCCTGACCGCAGATTTCCCTGCCAAACTTTTGAAAGGCATTCTTGAGGTGATTGCCTATTATTTATTCCATTCGAGATCTACAATCCTGTTTTTTACTCTCTGAACTTTTCCGTCCACTTCTTGCGACAGGCTCATTTATCATCTTGTGATGAAAAAGAGAGAGGTGCCCTTGAAAGGCTCATTGAACCATTGATGAGCCTTGCAAAGTCTTATGAAGGTGGTAGAGAAAGTCATGCCCGTGTTATTGTTCATTCTCTCTTTGAAGAATACCTATTTGTAGAAGAATTATTCAATGATAACATGCTGGTAAAATATATATTTTTTCAATAGTTAATGAACGGCTTTGTGGTAACTAGCTATGTCTGAGGAGTCTTAATAACCATTTTTTATTTCTTGAATAGGCTGATGTTATTGAACGCTTGCGTCAGCAATACAAGAAAGATCTGTTGAAGATTGTGGATATAGTGCTCTCACACCAGGTCTGTAGTCATCCTTCTCAGACTATGTTTCTCTTATCTTCATTACCATGTCATTGGAACTGGTATGCTCATCTGTTATTCTTTTCAGGGCATAAAAAACAAAAACAAACTCGTTCTTCGGCTCATGGAGCAGCTTGTTTACCCTAATCCTGCTGCATACAGAGATAAACTTATCCGATTCTCGATACTTAACCATACTAATTACTCTGAGGTGCGTTTGGTTCCTTTATTTTTTTATAACTGATGACATTCGTTAACTGATGATCAGCTTGTGTGTGTAGTTGGCACTCAAGGCGAGTCAATTACTCGAACAGACCAAACTAAGTGAACTTCGTTCAAACATTGCTAGAAGCCTGTCAGAGTTAGAAATGTTTACAGAGGATGGGGAAAATATGGATACTCCCAAGAGGAAGAGTGCCATTAATGAAAGGATGGAAGATCTTGTGAGTGCATCTTTAGCTGTTGAAGATGCTCTCGTGGGACTATTTGACCACAGCGATCACACACTTCAAAGACGGGTTGTTGAGACATATATTCGTAGATTATACCAGGTTTGAGTTCATTATTAAAACCTTCTTTTTAGACTGCCATCTATTAGACACTGAATTGACTTCATTTTAACTTGAGTCTTGTCATTAGCCCTACGTCGTTAAAGAAAGCGTCAGAATGCAGTGGCACCGGTCTGGTCTTATTGCTTCCTGGGAGTTCTTAGAGGAGCATATGGAAAGAAAAAACATTGGCTCAGATGATCAAGAGACATCTGAAAAAGAATTGGTTGAAAAGCGTAGTAAGAGAAAATGGGGGGCTATGGTTATAATAAAATCGCTGCAGTTTCTGCCGAGTATAATAAATGCAGCATTGACAGAAACAAACCACAACGACTATGTATCTGCTGGAGCTCCTTTATCTGGCAATATGATGCACATTGCTATTGTGGGCATCAACAATCAAATGAGCCTGCTCCAGGACAGGTACTTGACCATTTTAAACTAGCTTGGATGCTATATTGTGTTCTTAACGTGTTGAAATTGCTGGTTTGTTCGCTTCAGTGGGGACGAGGACCAAGCTCAGGAAAGAGTAAACAAGCTGGCCAAAATTCTTAAAGAGAAAGAAGTGAGTTCGAGCCTCTGTTCTGCAGGTGTTGGTGTGATAAGCTGTATAATTCAGCGAGATGAAGGACGAACACCCATGAGACATTCTTTCCATTGGTCGATGGAGAAACAGTATTATGCAGAAGAGCCGTTGATGCGTCATCTTGAGCCTCCTCTGTCCATATACCTTGAGTTGGTATGAGCATGACGATGAAATGTTACTTCTTGTTTACAGCATTTCGCATTCCTTTTAATGATTGTTTACTGTTTGTCTAATACAGGATAAGCTGAAAGGATACTCTAATATACAGTATACCCCTTCACGAGATCGTCAATGGCATCTGTATACTGTTACAGACAAGTCAGTGCCAGTCAAAAGGATGTTCCTGAGATCTCTTGTTCGACAGACTACAATGAATGATGGCTTTATGTTGCAGCAAGGGCAGGATAGGCAACATAGCCAAACACTGTTCTCCATGCCGTTTACGTCGAAATGCGTTCTTAGATCTTTGATGGATGCCATGGAGGAACTGGAACTGAATGCCCATAGTGCTGCCATGAAACCAGACCACGCACATATGTTCCTTTGCTTACTGCGTGAGCAGCAGATAGATGATCTTGTGCCTTACCCTAGGTTGCTATGGCTGTGTCCTTGTTTTGTTATTGGTTGTAATATGTCAGACCTTATGGTAATAATATCCAGCTGTTTCTCGCAGGAGAGTTGAAGTGAATGCGGAGGATGAAGAAACTACAGTCGAGATGATCTTAGATGAAGCAGCCCGAGAGATACACAGATCTGTCGGAGTGAGAATGCATAGGTTGGGTGTGTGCGAGTGGGAAGTGCGGCTGTGGTTGGAGTCCTCTGGACTGGCAAGTGGCGCTTGGAGGATTGTGGTTGCAAACGTGACAGGCCGGACATGCGCTGTCCATGTAAGTTCACTTTACAGATATTTGGTTGTACAAACCATACAGAGAGTAAGGGTGCACATCTCGATGACATGACCTGCTGTGATTCGATGTTTCAGTTATACCGAGAAGTTGACACTACTGGGAGAAACAGTTTGATTTACCACTCAATAACCATGAAGGGACCTTTGCATGGCACCCAAATCAGTGATCAATATAAGCCATTGGGATATCTCGACAGGCAGCGTTTAGCGGCAAGGAAGAGTAACACTACTTATTGCTATGACTTCCCGTTGGTTAGTTACTGAATTCAGAAGATTCAGACACATTAATGTACTCCTTTGGCTACTTATGTTAGTTCTTTCCTTTTCAGGCATTTGAGACAGCTTTGGAACAGTTGTGGGCATCACAACACCCGGGAGTTAAGAAATCATGTAAGAATACTCTTATCAATGTTAAAGAGCTTGTATTCTCCAATCCAGAAGGTACATCTCTTACTGCGGTTGAGAGATCACCGGGTCTTAATGACTTTGGAATGGTGGCCTGGAGCCTAGAGATGTCGACTCCTGAGTTTCCTATGGGACGAAAACTTCTCATAGTCGCCAATGATGTCACCTTCAAAGCTGGTTCTTTTGGTCCTAGAGAGGACGCGTTTTTCCTTGCCGTGACTGAACTGGCTTGTGCCAAGAAACTTCCCTTGATTTACTTGGCAGCAAATTCTGGTGCCCGACTCGGGGTAGCTGAAGAAGTCAAAGCTTGCTTTAAAGTTGGATGGTCGGATGACGTGTCCCCCGAGAATGGTTTTCAGTATATATACCTAAGCCCTGATGACCATGCAAGGATCGGATCATCTGTCATTGCGCACGAGATAAAGCTCCTTTGTGGGGAAAGAAGGTGGGTGATTGATACTATCGTTGGTAAAGAAGATGGTATTGGCGTAGAGAACCTAACAGGAAGTGGGGCAATAGCGGGTGCTTACTCAAGGGCGTACAACGAAACATTTACTTTAACCTTTGTTAGTGGAAGAACGGTTGGCATTGGTGCTTACCTTGCCCGCCTGGGTATGCGGTGCATACAGAGATTAGATCAGCCGATCATCTTGACTGGTTTTTCGACACTCAACAAGTTACTTGGGCGTGAGGTCTATAGCTCTCACATGCAACTTGGTGGCCCCAAAATCATGGGCACAAATGGTGTTGTTCATCTTACAGTCTCAGATGATCTTGAAGGCGTATCAGCGATTCTCAACTGGCTGAGCTACATTCCTGCTTACGTGGGTGGTCCTCTTCCTCTTATGGCCCCTTTAGATCCACCGGAGAGAACGGTGGAGTACGTCCCAGAGAACTCTTGCGACCCGCGAGCTGCTATAGCTGGGGTTAACGACAATAACGGTAAATGGCTTGGTGGTATATTTGATAAAAATAGCTTTATTGAGACTCTTGAAGGCTGGGCAAGGACAGTAGTGACTGGCAGAGCTAAACTCGGGGGAATACCTGTTGGAGTTGTTGCAGTTGAGACGCAGACTGTAATGCAGATCATCCCAGCTGATCCAGGACAGCTCGACTCTCATGAAAGAGTTGTTCCACAAGCAGGGCAAGTCTGGTTTCCTGATTCAGCAGCCAAGACAGCTCAAGCGCTAATGGATTTCAATCGGGAAGAGCTTCCATTGTTTATCCTTGCGAACTGGAGAGGGTTTTCTGGTGGGCAGAGAGATCTTTTCGAAGGAATACTTCAGGCTGGTTCAACTATTGTAGAAAATCTGAGAACATATCGGCAGCCAGTGTTTGTGTACATCCCGAAGATGGGAGAGTTGCGTGGTGGAGCGTGGGTTGTTGTTGATAGCCAGATAAATTCGGATTATGTTGAAATGTATGCTGATGAAACGGCTCGTGGAAATGTGCTTGAGCCAGAAGGGACAATTGAGATAAAATTTAGAACGAAAGAGATGTTAGAGTGCATGGGAAGGTTAGACCAGAAGCTAATCAGTCTCAAAGCACAACTGCAAGATGCCAAGCAAAGTGAGGCTTATGCAAACATCGAGCTTCTCCAGCAACAGATTAAAACCCGAGAGAAGCAGCTTTTACCAGTTTATATCCAAATCGCCACCAAATTTGCCGAACTTCATGACACTTCCACGAGAATGGCTGCAAAAGGAGTCATTAAAAGTGTTGTGGAATGGAGCGGCTCGCGGTCATTCTTCTATAAAAAGCTCAACCGGAGAATTGCCGAGAGCTCTCTTGTGAAAAACGTAAGAGAAGCTTCTGGAGACAACTTATCATATAAATCTGCAATGGGTTTGATTCAGGATTGGTTCTGCAAATCTGACATTGCAAAGGGGAAAGAAGAAGCTTGGACAGACGACCAAGTGTTCTTTACATGGAAGGACACTGTTAGTAACTACGAGTTGAAGCTGAGCGAGTTGAGAGCGCAGAAACTGTTGAATCAACTTGCCGAGATTGGGAATTCGTCGGATCTGCAGGCGTTGCCACAAGGACTTGCTAATCTTCTAAACAAGGTATGAAATGAAACCCTATAGAAAACTGAGGTTTTTATTACTTTAGTATTTTCTTTTTCTGTTAGGCTCGTATTTTGGAGACCTAAGTGAACATGTATGTCGCAGGTGGAGCCTTCAAGAAGAGAAGAGTTGGTGGATGCGCTTCGAAAGGTGTTGGATTGATATTAAAGAGGCTGCTTGTGCTCCAAGATAAGTGGTCTTATAGGGTTGCTTATGTCCCTACGGTGACGAAGTAATATTAGATTTGGACCATCTTTCTTAGATTTGTTGTGGCCCGAGCTGTAAATGTTGTTGTAGCTTTGTCATTGCCATATAAGCGATTTGCGTAATAAATTATTCGACATCACTATCGCCTCATATATTTATATTGTCGAATCAAAAATCCGTCATTCAACAAAGCCGTGTGATGTTGTTATCTCAATATAAATCACTATTCTCTCTCTTTTTTTTTTCTTTTTTTTTTCCTTTTTGAGTTTTGTTAGTTCATTACTTAAGCTTTCTAATCAAAAGTCGAATAATTGGCAAAAATCCCTTTACAGCATGTGTTATGTGTTGCAGTTTTCTGGATACAGATCCATTATATGATGGTATGTCGTGTATCTACACTATTTCCTTGTATCTTCCTGCAAGGTTCTGTGATGTTTGACATTATTGAGATGTGAAAATAGGTGTTAAGAACGGATCGAAAGATCCAAAGCAAGATAACAATAGACCAGCTGCGCACATATGCAGCAGAGAAGCTGGCCGACCTGAACTGGACGAACATCGAATCTGCTATGAGAACCATTGCAGGAACTGTACTAACAACCATTATGGGGATAGACATCGACCATCCAATTCTTGAACCCAAAAAGAAAGCAGTTTTTTTTATAAAACCCTACATGATAGTTAATATTTGATGATGTCTTATCCATCGGAATACATGACGTGAGTAGGTGAGGGTGATGTATTTGAATGAAATGTTAGAGAAGTTAATATTTTGTTTGCTTGAGTGAAGCCTTTTCTTGATAGCGTTTGACATTTACAAAATCTTGAGAGTATCGGGAACAACAAAGGATGATTCTCATTATGACTAGCTATTAGGACCTCAAAAGGGTAGTATCTAGGTTTGTAAAGGATATGGGATATGTAGAGAGTCTTATCTTGTTAAGACTGGAAGAAAAGAAAAATGAAATGAACAATAGTGCTTGTTGAGAAAAAGATCCCTAGGAAAAAAGAAAAAAGACAGTAGAGCTCTAAGTTTTTTTAAAATGAAATGAATTCCCCTGAATGTTTGCAAGAAGAAAAATCTAAGACAAAGGGTGGAAATGATAAAGAAAAGAACCAAAATGAAAATATAAACAAGCTTTCCCTAGTTGACTAGAATTCATTTGTTGTGAAGCAAGAGAACATGGGATTGACATCAAACAAAAGGGTAGAATTTCAACTTCATTTTTGGATTGGATAAAATAATGAGGATAAAACTTTGTATGCATAAATTGTTCCCTTTCTTAGATAAGTTTTATGTATGTCAAATGCTCCTTTGTTTGAAAGAAAGCCACTAAAACTTTTAAGCCACCACAAAAGCCCTATAAACCAAGCCAAATGAAAACTTTTGCACTTGATCTCTAAATGAATGTAAAGAGTTTTTCTGAACTGATTGTGGGAGTTCTATTTGGTTTTGGTAAGATAAGAGTTTGAGTTGTGACTATAATGAGGAAGTATACTGAATGTTTGGTTGATGCAACTTGTAACTACATTCAAGGATTTTGTGTTCAATCTCAAATGTGAATTTTGTGGTTCTGAGTCCCTGCTTTCAACCCTCTCCTTTTTACTTTCTTTTTACTTTATTTGCGGACAAGCAAATAATAGATTTGAGGGAGTTGATATGTTGTGTTTTTGAGTATTTTAGATGCATGGTTTTAGTTTATTCTAGCAATTTTGGTTGCAATTAGACTCTATTTAGGCGGTGTACATTTGGATTAGTCTTCATCATGTGGTGGAATATTTGTGTTGGACAATTTAACCAGTTTGGAGTTTGAAATCATGAAAAAGAGATTTTAGGAGCATAGCGGTTTGGCATAGCGGTCTGTACCAACCGCCACAGACCATCCAAAATCAACCAAGAGAAATGGTGGTCGTATATAGCGGTTTGTACCAACCACTGGGACGAAGAGAAGTTGATGAGAAAATGTAGCAGCTGAGCATAACAGTCTGTACCAACCGCCATAGACCACCCAAAATCAACTGGGAGAAATGGCAGTTGCATGTAGCGGTTTGTACCAACTGCTGGGAGGAAGAGAAACTGATGGATGACCGTGGCAGTTGGACATAGCGGCCATGTGCAACCGCTAGCACACAAAAAATCTGTTGACCAGCGTTAACTCTTTTCTTTTTCCCAGTTATTTTGAATCAATCCAATCTGTTTTTTTTTCCCCAATAAATATTTTTAGATTTGGTTTTAAGGATCTATCTTCTATATTGTAAAAAACTTGCCACTTTAATGAGGGCACAAACACCAAACCAAAACCCACCATCACAGTCCCATTTTTAAGGAGGTCACCAATAACAAGATCAGAGGCTAGAGACTTAAGGGAGAGCTTCAACCAAGACGTGAAGACATTGTTCACCAAGATAGCCCTTGAGACGAGCCAAGAACCCGGTGTTTTCCCTGAACGCATGGAGGATGTATTGTTAAAGGTACCCGACACGGACCAGGCACAACCCGACATGGACCAGGCACGACCCGACACGGACCAGGCACGACCAGGCACGACCAGGCATGACCCAAGACGGCAAGGACGGACGCCAACAAGTTTGCCTAAGGGAATTGCCTATTCTTTCAAGCAACAAGCAACTTACCATATTTGGACTTCTCCCATTAAGTGAAACGGTGCACCTTGCTGGCTTAGGACCAGCACCAAAACGTTACACTTCAAGAAGCCCTAGAGGCTACTCATGTACACCACGGAGCCGCCAAGGTAAGCACATATCTCCAATTATTTTATACCTTCACTAATCATTTTCTTTCTTTTGTTTGGTTCAAGTCCTTTTATTTTTAGTAGAATTAAGGCACATGTTTCACCACCCCCTTTTATTAGGCAACTAGGTTTAAAAGTTCTTGTAATTTGATTCAAAGACTCCTAGAAGGGTCAGCTGAAGGACTCCTTATAAAGTCTCTTTACAGCCATGTATCTTTTACAACTTATGAAATAAAGAACCAGAGTTTTCCCTTAGCAATCCCCTTGAAGCCTCCGAGTGTTTGTGAGAAACAAAGCTTTGAGCAACCGACTTATCAAGGCTCCTCCCCATAGAGCTTTGTGGTGTCCATTAATCCCCCTCGGTTACCTCATCTTTTAAGTGTGTTTGTGTTGAGTGATACTTGTTGTGCAAGGAGAGAGTGTTGAAAAACCAGCTCCTGCTCACCGTGTGTTGCTTTGTGAGAAAGGTGGAATCCGATTTTACATCATCTTGGTATCAGAGCTAAAAGCTCCCAATCCAGGTTCCATCAATCTACTCTCCTAGTTCTAATTTGGTTAGTTCATATAGTATAAGATCTTACAATAAAAAGTTATTAAACATTGATAATTATAAATCTTGTTGTTCTTACCATTAGTTTCCACCTAAAAACACAAAAGAAATCCCATTGATACTTGTTAGTTTGTTTACCATACTATTCCTATACCATAAAAGCTACAAATGTTCGAGCCTAGGTTGTCTTAGTCGGGTCTTTCCTTCTCATTGCATGTTTATTCCATTAAACCAGAAAAACAAAAAGAGTTAAGATTTCCATTCTTGTTAGTAGTACTTTCCATTTTGTTAATCGACTAGTAACTGCCTTCCTTTGCTTTACAAAACACAAAAAGAAATATTTCCTAAAGCTATAAAGGAGTTTTCCAATTCTTGGACTCCTTGACTAAACTTGTTAAAAGAGCAATTTTCCATTTGTTTTACCTGCAAGCAATTGTTTCCTTTTATTTGTCTCTTTGCCTTTTCTGTGTGAGAACCTATTAAGCACTTGTTCTTCTGAGACTTAATGCAGGAATCACGCCATGGAGGAGACCGAACCACAAGTAACCATGCAACACCTCATGGATGCCTTGAGGAGCCTCAACGACCGCATGAACCAAATGGAAAGGCGCCTACCAGTCGCCAGAAACCCAAACCCATCCCGGAGACAACCACCTCAACCGCCTCAAAACTAACACCCCCAACGCTTGGATGATGACATGTCTAGCTAGGAAGATGATGGAGACTTACCCCCTCTTGACCCCGACCCAAGACATAGGAGAAGGGAGAGACCAAGAAGCCAAGATAGAGGAAGGGGAAGAGAGGGAGATTATCCACCTCATCCTGGTCGAGATGTCAAGCTACAAGCTCCAACCTTGGCTGAAAAGGTTGATCCGGAATCTTACATTGATTGGGAGAAGTGGATAGAGAACATCTTTGAGTAATACCAGTACTATGAGGAGAGGAAGGTAGTCTTGGCAGCTGACCAACTCACAGGTACCACTCTCACTTGGTGGGATAGAGAGGTTTCCGAGAGAAGGAGGCTGAGGCGTGGACAAATCCACCTTTGGGATGACATGAAAGCCCAACTCCGCAAGAGGTTTGTTCCTACATATTACTATAGGGACTTACAAAAGTTCTTTAGAAAGTTGTCCCAGGAAACTAGAACGGTAGATGAGTATTTTGAGGAGTTTGAATCCATCAAAAACCGCCTTGAAGTGCAAGACTCAGAAGAGACATTGATGGCACAATTCTTGGATGGACTTAAAGACCACATAGCAAGAAAGGTGGAGAGACAACCCTATGCTCACTTTGATGATCTATTGCACTATGCCATTTAAGCTGAACAACACATCAAGAGGAAGTTAGCCAGCACCACGCAAGGGAGGACTACTTGGAAACCACCCCCTCCAAGGGGACAAGACAAAGGCAAATGAGCGGAGACGTCATCACGGTTCAACAAGCCCCAACCAGACGCTTCCAAAAACTGAAGCCCAAGCAAGGCAAGGTCACATCCCAGAGAAACCGTGACATAAATTGTTATAAGTGTCAGGGAAAAGGGCATTATGCAAGGGAATGCCCAAACCAAAGGATCATGTTACTCAACGATCAAGGAGAGCACAATACCGAGGAAGAAGCTGAGGAAGAGCCGATTGGTTCTATTGAGGAAGTAACCAAATATCCTGAAGTAGGAGAGATCCTAGTTCCTAGTAGAGCCCTCAGTGCTTTGCTTGATCCCGTAACCGTGCAAAGGGAGAACATCTTTCACGCAAGATGTAGCATTGATTCCAAGGTATGTAGCCTAATTATTGACAGTGGTTCTTGCACTAATGTGGCTAGCAAGTATATTATTGATAAGCTAGGTCTTGAAAGAACCAAACATCACACCCCTACAAGCTTAAGTGGCTCAACGATGAGACTGAGCTAAAGATTGCAAAACAAGTCTTAGTACCCTTCAGCATAAGCAAATACTCAGACCAAGTGAAATGTGATGTGGTGCCAATGCAAGCTGGGCACCTCCTCATAAGGAGACTATGGTAATTTTGAAAGATTATGAGATTGAGAGATTTGTAGAATGAGAGAATGAGAGATTAGAGAGAATTAGAGAATTAGAGAGAAGAATGATTTATTAGAAAATGAGAATTATGAATTCTTACTTACAAAATGTGAAGGGAGTAAGGTATTTATACTATACTAGTCTAGGCTTGTTTGGATACAAGGATAGCCTTATACTTAAGTGGCTTACAAGGGTAACATAAATCTATAATACAAACAAGCCTTAGACTCTCCCTTTTACACACATATAAATCGCCTTTTAACTAGACATAAAGGCCTTCATAAATTCATCACTTCTTCTTCATTCCAACACTCCCCCTCAAGCTTAAGACATAAAATTCTTAAGCTTGCAACCATGAAGTATTACCTCATTAAAAACCTAGAGAAGGAAAACCCAATTGGGACAAAACCTTTTCTTAGGGAAAAAGAGTATAACACTCCATGTTGGGATCATGGGTATGGAATGGACATGAGGCCAAGTCTTGGATAGATTGATGTGCCAATTTTCAGAGATGCAGCCTTGGTGAATATGTCAGCTAGCTGATCCTCACTCCTTGTATAGCAAGGTAAGATGATACCTTTCCCAATAGCTTCTCTTACTTTATGACAGTCCACTTCTATATGCTTGGTCCTTTCATGAAACACAGAATTGGAGGCTATGTGTATGGCAGCCTGATTGTCACAGTGAATGGTGATTGGAGTCTCACACTCCACGGCTAAGTCTTCCAGAATTTGCTTCAGCCAGATACACTCAGTTGTGAGCTTCCTCATTGCTCTATATTCTGATTCTGCACTAGAGCATGAAACCACCTTTTGCTTCTTGGTTTTCCAAGTCACAAGGTTTCCTCCTATGAAAGTACAATAACCTGTGGTACTTCTCCTATCTTCCCTATCTCCTGCCCAATCTGCATCACAATAACCAACCACATTTGTATTTTTATTATTACCCATCCAAATACCTTGTTCATGTGTGCCTTTGAGATATCTTAGAATCCGCATGGCCATGTCCCAATGCCTCATCTTTGGCCCTTGCATGTGTTGAGATACCTGATTCACAGCAAAACATAAATCTGGTCTTGTGATGGTTAAATAAATAAGCTTACCAACCACTCTCCTATAGAGCTTAGGATCATGAAAATCAATTTCCTCCTCTAACTCCCCCTTAGTTGCGATTTTATAACCTTCTTCTAAGGGTGTTTTGGCTGGCTTAGCTTCCATCATATCTGTGGATGTTAGTAGATCTACAACATATTTCCTTTGAGAAAGAAAAAGACCTTCCTTAAACCTACATACTTCAATTCCTAAGAAGTATTTAAGTTCTCCTAGATCCTTTATGTCAAAAACACTCTTTAAGTAATTTTTAGTAGATGCAATACCAATACTATCACTACCAGATATGATTATATCATCTACATAGATAAGAATTACTATGATACCTTCCTTACTCTTAAATGTAAAAAGAGTATGTTCCACTTCAGATCTTTTGAAGCCTTTATCCATTAAAGTAACACTTAATTTGTGGTACCATGCTCTTGGAGATTGCTTAAGGCCATAAATAGCCTTCCTTAGCCTTAGGATATTGCCGCTTCCTAACTCATCTTCTAGGCCAGGTGGAGGTGACATGTAAACCTCTTCTTCTAGTTCACCTTGCAAGAAAGCATTCTTGACATCCATTTGCCACAATTCCCACTCAAGATTAGTAGCAACAGTAAGCACAACATTGACAGAATGTAGCTTAGCAACAGGAGCAAATGTATCCCTATAATCCTCACCATAAGTCTGAGTAAAACCCCTAGCTACCAACCTAGCTTTATATCTATCAATTTCACCATTGCTTTTGTATTTAATGGTAAAAATCCACTTAGAACTTACAGCCTTCTTCCCTTTTGGTAAAATGGCTGAAGCATATGTACCATTCCTCTCCATGGCTTGTTTCTCAGCTAAAATAGCTTCCCTCCATTCCTTTATAGACATAGCTTCTTCATATGTCTTTGGGATCTGCTCATTGTCAAGACTAGAAATAAAAGCAACATGAGTAGAAGGTAAGTGTGCAATATTACAAACTCCCTGGTCATGATGAACTACAGCATTTCCATTGTAGAAAACTGGAGGATTTCTTTGTCTTGTGCTCCTCCTTAAAACTGTTGGTGGAGCCTCCTGTTCTTCACTCAAAACCTCAATGAGAGTAGGTCGTGATCTTTTGGAAGCTGAAGCTAGAATGGAATCATCTCCTGCTGAGTCTTGTTGAACATGAGTAGATGCTTCTCCCCCCCCATGTTCAAGAGGAGGAAGCCCAGGAGAATCAAGAGTTGTTGGCCGAGATAAAGGCTGAGAGGACGCGGCTGGTCCGGATGTATCCGCCGAGCTGGACGGGCCGGGACCGGTACAAGCAGGTTGGTCAGCCGGAACTGAGTTGCCGCGGGTGTTTGCGACTGGGACAGGTGACATAGGTAATGAGGTTGTTTGCTGGCCACCTCCTATTCCTATACTCTCCAAGAGTTTCCTCAAGTATTCTGCTTGATCACCTCTTGTTGATGAGATGTCTTTAAATTGCTCCCAAGTTCCTTCTTCATAAAAGCCTTTTTCTTCTTGGAACTTTACATCTCTAGACACCAAGACTCTTCTAGTCTCTGGGTCATAACATTTGTACCCTTTTTGAGTAGATGAATATCCAATGAACATAGCTTTGGTACTCTTTGGTTCCAGCTTGTTCCTTTGCTCCCTTGGAACTAATACAAAACAAACACAACCAAAAACTCTTAAGTGATCAATAGTAGGTCTAGTTTTGTTTAGTACCTCAAATGGAGACAGGTCATCTAGGACTTTTGTAGGAGTCCTATTAATCAAGTAGCATGCAGCTACAAGGGCATCACCCCAAAAACGTTTGGGTACTTTCATGTGGAACATCATTGTTCTCACAACTTCCATTAAATGTCTATTCTTTCTTTCAGCAACTCCATTTTGCTGGGGAGTATAAGGGCAGCTTGTCTGATGCTCAATTCCATGCTTTGCTAGATGTTCCTTAAGTCTGGTACTTGTGTACTCCCCACCATTATCTGTTCTAAAGCACTTAATTCTTGCATTGTATTGATTAGTCACATATGCTTGAAAATTTAAGAATGCATCATACACCCTATCTTTAGAACTAAGGAGAGTAACCCATGTATATTTGGACTTTTCATCAATAAATGTCACAAAATATTTATGGTTTTCTCTAGATGGAAATGGGGATGTCCACACATCAGAATGCACCAATTCAAAACAATTTTCATATTCATGTATTGATTTTTCAAAAACTGTTTTACAATGCTTTCCAAGAATACATGAATCACACAATTCTTTTGACATTTTTAAACCAGGCACAATTAATTCAAGAGCTCTTGGATGAGGATGTCCTAGTCTAGCATGCCATAAATCTGAATTAGTACTAAAACCATGCGCCTGAAACACTGATTCTAATGCATTACAACTAGTCATATCATCAAGTACATACAAATCATCTTTTGTAGTTCCTTGTCCAAAGCACCTTCTAGTTTCAATATCCTGAAAATAGAAATCATTAGGACCAAATATTGCATGACAATTCAGATCAGTAGTAGCTCTTTTAACTGAAAGCAAATTAGAGGTAAAAGAGGGCATATAAAATGCTTTAGATTCTTTATCAAACAACTTCAATTTTCCTATGCCTTTGATTGGTACTTTAACTCCATTAGCAATCAGCACATTACCTAAGGCAGGTTCTACATTCTCTAGCAATTCTAAATCACTAATCATGTGATGAGAAGCACCAGAATCAACCACCAAAGATTTAGGAGCATTAGAAGTAAAACAAGTTTGAAAAGAAGCATGAAAAGTTTTACCCATCACATTGCTCTCTTTTATTGCCTTAATGAGAGCTTCCAAGTCTGATTTTGTCACAAAATCTGATGCTTGTGACATGGTGTTGTAGGCGCCTGGTTGAGAAGGAGGATGGCTACATACGGTCGCCTTTGAGGACACCAAACCGTGAGCTTGCCTAGCTGAGGAGATGGCCGGCTGTTGTGGTGGGCGTAAAGCCCAAGAAGGTTTAAGATGAGGGTGAAGTTCCCAGCAGTCCTTCTTTGCATGTCCCTCCTTCTTGCAATGATCACAAAATGGCCTCCTCTTCTTAGATGCATTTGTTGGTCTGAAGAAACTTTTGTGAGCAGCTACTAGTTCAGCTTTGTTGCCAAACAATCCATGTGATCCTTGCTCCTTTTGAATTTGAGCACACACTTCCTCCAAGCTAGGCAACTTATCAGACCTGAGAATATGCTTAATAAGATCTGAGTAAGTAGAATTAAGAGTTAAAAGTAACCCAAACACCTTATCTTGTTCCTTTCTTTCAAGGAGTACAAGTGGTTCAATAGTGGCTGGCCTTAGCATGTCTAGCTCAGCCCACAAAGCTCTGAATGAGCCATAGTGCTTTGTGAATTCAGCTTCCTCCTGCCTTAATTCATTCAAAGCTTTCTTCACTTCAAAAATTCTCAAAAGGTTAGTAGTGTTACCATACACCTTAAGCAAAGTATCCCATAGATCTTTTGCATTTTCACAAAAAGAATAAGCTTCTAAAAGATCACTAGCTAGAGAATTTTGTAAAATAGAAAGTACCAACTGATCTTCTTGGTACCATTTGGCTTGAGCTGCATCACTCACTTCAGCCACTTCATTGTCCTCAATGCCATTTGTGGCAATGTGGTTCCAAAGACCTTTACCACCTAAAGTGGTTTTCATGGTCCTAGACCATAAGAGGTAATTTGCTCCATGTAGAATGACTGGAGCTCTAAGGGATGCCTGAATTTCCATACTTAATAGGTAAAGTAGGTCAGTAATTCAGAAAATCAAAATAATCGTGATACCACTTGGTCGGATTGGTGTCTTGATCAAGGTTATTGGTCACGGTAATGCACCAGGTCGCTTGGTCACAATCAGGCTATGTCACGAACTTGATCAGCTATGAAGCCGTGGTCACGGAGACACTTGATGCTGATTGTCGGAACAGAAACGTGACGGTCGGAATGAACGAACGGCTGGTCGGGACGAACAGGCTGCTGGTTGGGACGAACAGAAGGCACGCGATTACACTTGAACCTGTATTGATCACTTCCTAAGCACACGATCTTGCATGTACCTACAGGTTTGAGTGAACTATACAAATAGAGGAATAATACCAAGCAAAAATAATCGAGTGTGATGCAAGAAAACTATCAACCTATAACTACTTGCACTTCAAGTAACTACCAACAACCTATAACTGATTTTAACCAACACTTTCAACAAGATAAGAACAGATTAAACAACCTATCAACCAATCTTATCCAGATTTAATGATCCAAATTCGAATTTATTGATTTGAATCAATTTAAATTTCAAGAAATCAAATTAATACTTTTCAAAGATTAACAAAACTGGACAAGGAATTCAAGAAATTCAATCTTAAAACCTTAAACCTATTGTATTGACCTGAAAATTCGAAGAAACCTTCTCAAGACACTAATTAAACTTTCCAGAATCAAAAAATGAAAGAAAACTGAGAAAGAATTAGAGTTATATCACCAGGAACTGAGACAGGTGTTTTTGAACGTATTTGAAGAAAACTTCAAGAAAGCCCTTATAACTCAATGGAATCGAGTTCTGTTTTCTTTAAACAGAAACTAGACTCACGGGGCTTGAGTTTAGGCTTTTGAAAATCGCGATTTGACGGAATATTGACGTCGAGATGACCTGGGGAAAGTAGAGGTTCGAAAACAACACGATCGCGAACACCTCTGGGGAGAAAATTCGTATCTTTTGATTCCCTTGGCCAAATGATGCGATTCAGATGGCTGTGGATTCGGAATTCGCCGATGCACACTCCAGTGAAAGCCGATCGTCAATTGGATTCGTGGATTGATCGCAATTTGATTTACAAGATGACGTTCGAAATTGATCCAGAAATTGATGAAGAACAAGATGGATTCTTGTTGAATCAATGAAAGATTGAAGAAATTTTCCCAGATTTGATGCAATCTGGCTCTGATACCATGAAAGATTATGAGATTGAGAGATTTGTAGAATGAGAGAATGAGAGATTAGAGAGAATTAGAGAATTAGAGAGAAGAATGATTTATTAGAAAATGAGAATTATGAATTCTTACTTACAAAATGTGAAGGGAGTAAGGTATTTATACTATACTAGTCTAGGCTTGTTTGGATACAAGGATAGCCTTATACTTAAGTGGCTTACAAGGGTAACATAAATCTATAATACAAACAAGCCTTAGACTCTCCCTTTTACACACATATAAATCGCCTTTTAACTAGACATAAAGGCCTTCATAAATTCATCACTTCTTCTTCATTCCAACAAATTTGACAAAGAAACTTTGCACAATGGGCAAACCAATTACTGCACCTTCACCCATGAGAACCGCAAGCATAGCCTAGCTCTCCTCACACCCCAAGAGGTGAATGAAATGGAAACATCCATGGCTAAAGGGACAAAGGTAAGTAAGAACAGTCTTTACACAACTTCAAGTAATGTGATCAAAGTTATTGAATCCAAAACACAGGTGATACTAGTGGTCTTTAGAGAAAGCTTGTTCTCAGGTCTGGAAAAAACCGTGTTACCCAAGGAAGTGCAGTAGCTGTTATACCGGTTTAAGGATGTCTTTCCTGAGGAGATTCCAGCTGGTTTGCCACCCATTAAAGGCATTGAGAACCAGATTGACCTCATTCCTGGAGTGCCCATACCCAACCGACCTGCTTATAGGGTCAATCTGAGGGAAGCCGAGGAACTTGAAGCTCAAGTGCAAGACCTGATGTCTAAGGGCTACATCCGAGAGAGTTTGAGTCCTTTTTCTATTCCAGTATTGTTGGTGCCTAAGAAAGATGGGACTTGGAGGATGTGTGTGGATTGTAGAGCTATAAAAAATATCACCATCAAATATAGACACCCCATTCCAAGACTAGATGACATGCTGGATGAGCTAAGTGGAGCCACTATCTTCTCCAAGATAAATTTGAAGAGTGGATACCACCAAGTTACGATGAAGGAAGGTGATGAGTGGAAGACTGCCTTCAATACCAAGAGAGGCCTATATGAATGGCTGGTGATGCCCTTTGGACTCACCAATTCCCCCAACACATTCATGCGCCTTATCAACCATGTCTTAAGGGCATTCATATGTAAGTTTGTAGTAGTTTACTTTGATGATATCCTGGTCTATAGTACATACCTTAATGATCACATGATTCATTTAGAGAAGGTCCTAGAACTATTGCCCTTGGAAGGCTTGTATGCAAACCTAAAGAAATGCATATTTTGCACTGATCAGTTGGTGTTTCTAGGCTTTGTTGTAAGTTTACAAGGATTAAAGGTTGACGAGGAGAAGATCAAAACCATCCAGGAATGGCCCACGCCTACTACAATTGGACAAGTAAGGAGTTTTCATGGTCTAGCTATAGCGGAGAGATTCATTAAAGGATGGAGAGTGTTTGTCACTTAAGATAAGCTATCCTTGTAACCAAACATGTATTAGTCAAATCTTGTATCCAAACAAGCCTAGACTAAATTTGTATAAATAGGTCTCTCTCTCCTCACTTGTAATCTAAGAGAACATATTCTCATTCTCTAATAGAAATTATTTTTTTCTATCCATCTCTCAATATTCTCTCTAAACTTTCATTCTTTTAATCTCTAAATCTCATAATCTCACATTCTTTCATGGTATCAGAGCATAATTCATCCTTATAATCCGCATAATCATCAATCTTTAATCAAATTCTTTCATCATTCAATAATCGTCAACCTTACCATCAATCGTCATTCTCTAGCCATTAAACTGCAAGAACACGAAGCCATAAGCATTCCTGGATCAAAAGGAGTCTCTAGAGGAAGATTCAGATTTTCATTGCATAGGTTTTTTGTTTCCTTGTTGCCGAAGTCATCTCCTCTTTATTAACATCCGCGATCAACATCATCCGCCGTGTCCGCCATTGAAACAACCACCAAAACTTGAGTTCTTCATCAAATCGACCCATTCCACCGCCTAATATGTAGAGGAAAGAGTCCTGGTGAAGAATCGGGAGGTCTGATCTTGCCCTAAGACGTTTTTGTAGCTTTCTTGATCAGTTTCTTCAAGAGTATCCATTTGATCATTCTCTTGGTGGTTTTCGAGAAAACTCTTGTCTCCACTGGTTTGAAATCAGGTCTTGGAATCTAAGGATCTATATTAGAAGGGTATTACCAAGTTTCAACTCAATCAGATCAATTTTAATCTTCAAGATTCAGTTTCGTGGTAACTAGGTAAAGGTTATTTTTTTAAAAAAAAAGAAACCGGGTGTAGTCTTGTTAAACTGGTTTCTATTTTGTTACAATCAATCAAAACTAATCCAAAACGTCTTTATTTAGTAGTTAAGAGATTGTTTGACAGTTTAAAAGTAGGTGGTAGCAAGGGACAGGTGGTTAAAACAGTATGCTTTTAGCGGTTGAGTCAGTTGTTGGTTATTTCTGTTAGCGGGGTGTTATAAGCAGTTAGAGGTAACTGTGAGCAGTGGTTACAAACAGTTAGAGGTAGCTGTTAGTATTTGGTTAGTAATCTGGTAAAAAGGGGGTTGTTAAGAGGCGGTTGGCACAATTTTTTGTTAAGACAATCTTGCATTCATGGAGTTTAACAAGCAGATTCAAGCTCTAATCGTTTTGAAAGGAGTGAATTACCTTTTGTGGTCAAGAACCATTAAGACCACATTATGCAGCAGGGGACTATGGTCTCATGTTTTGATCAGCAAGGGGTCACTGGTGGTCTTTGAAGGAGCAGCTCAGGAGGACCAAGACAAGGAGGATGCTGACCAGTTGGGTAAATAGTTTCAAGAAGACCATGTTGTTATTTCCATCTTGCAGAACTCACTTGAAGGTTCTCTCTTAGAGGCTTACTCCTACTGTGAAAATGCTAAGGATCTGTGGGAAATACTCAAGAATGTCTATGAGAATACTTCCAACCTGATGAGGATTTTTGAAATTAAGAAATCCTTAAATAAACTTAAGCAAGAAGAAGTGGACTTCACTAAACACTATGGGACATTTAGATCTCTGTGGGCTGAGTTAGACATGGTTAGACCAGCTATCCAATCACTCTAAATGAAAAAAGAAAGCAAGACAAGGTATTTGGGTTACTTATGACCCTTAACTCTAGCTACACTGACTTGATAAAACACTTTCTCAGAGAAGACAAGCTACCAAATCTGGAGGATGTGTGTGTTAAGATACAAAGAGAACAAGGTTCTCATGGGCTATTTAGACACAAAGAAGAAATGGCTATTGCACATAAGAGCTTCTACAAACCAGGAGAGAAGAAGAAGGTAATCTGTGACCATTGCAAGAAGATGGGCCATTTAAAGGAGTGTTGGATTCTTCACCCTGAGCTCAATCCACGCTAGTTCAGGAACAAACTGATGACACATCAAGGCGGCATATATAATCAGGTGCATGTAGCCGGCGGCTCTTCCTCCTACCATGCCGGGGGGCTCCAACCATTTCTCCTCAGCAAGCGCTTCTTCTTCATCACTTCCTGGTCCATTCCAAGCTCAAAAACGGACTCCATATTCCTCCACCATGAATAATCAATCAGAATTTATCAAGAAGTCAGATCTAGAAGCAATTATTAAGGCGCTCAATTCTGGTAATGTGATTGGTAAATCTTTTCATGCCTCTTTTCAAACTTCCAATGATACTAAACCTTTGATAATAGATTCTGGAGCTTCTCACCACATGATTAATGATCTGGATTTGATTGAGAACCTAGAACCTGTCTTAGGGAATGTACTAATTGCTAATGGAACTAAGGTTCATATCAAAGGAATAGGGAAGTTAAAATTGTTTGATAAAGAGTCTAAAACATTCTATATGCCATCTTTCACATATAACCTATTATCTGTTAAGAGCTACTACTCATTTGCATTGTCATTGGTACTAATGATTTCTTCTTTCAGGATATTGAAACTAGAAAAGTTCTTGAAAAAGGAACTACTAGAAATGACTTGTATGTGCTTGAAGATCTTCACTTAGGAGATGCAACAAGATTGTGTGTAGCTAGTATATATAGTAGTGTGCCATCTGATCTATGGCATGCTAGATTAGGGCACCCATATGCTAGAGCTTTAGAGTTTTTAATACCTAGTATGAAATTTTCAAATGAGTTGTGTAAAGCTTGCATATTAGGTAAGCATTGTAAAACGTTTTTTCAAAAATCTGATCACACTGTTTTGATCTAATTCACTCTGGTTTTTGGACTTCACCTGTCTTATCTAGGAAAAACCACAAGTATTTTGTCACTTTTATAGATGAAAAGTCTAAATATACTTGGATCACCTTAATTTAATCTAAAGATAAGGTGTTAAAAGCTTTTATTAACTTTCAAAGTTATGTCACCAATCAATACAATACCAAGATAAAGTGATTCAGATCAGACAATGGTGGTCACTAGCCACAAGTTTCAAGGACATCTTGCAAAATATGGAATCACACACCAAACAAGCTGTCCTTACACTCCTCAACAAAATGGAGTAGCTGAAAGGAAGAACATACATTTGATGGAAGTGGTGAGATCCATGATGTTCTATATGAAAGTGCCCAATCAATTTTGGGGAGATGCACTCATGACAACATGTTATCTTATCAATAAGACACCCACTAAAGTCCTAGATGACTTGTCTCCATTTGATGTACTCAATCAAACTAAGCCTAGTATTGAACATCTAAGAGTATTTGTGTGTGTTTGCTTTGTTTTAGTACCAGGTGAACAAAGGAACAAGTTGGATGCTAAAGGTAACAAGGCAATGTTTATTGGATACTCATTAACACAAAAAGACTACAAATGTTATAATCCAGAGACTAGGAGAGTTCTGGTTTCTAAAGATGTCAAATTCCATGAAACTAAAGGTATCTATGAATAAGGAACATGGGATAAGTTCAAGGTATCTCTTCAAACACTTCTGACCAAGCTGAGAACCTAAGAAGACTTCTACATAGCTTTGGAATCACCTCATCAATTCAACAACCTAGTCCACATGAACATTCACCATGATCAGAGTATGTAATTTAGACCATATACCTTCTTCTCATGTTGCATTAACACTAAGTATTGATAAAGAGCAGATTCCAAGAAGTTATGAGGAAGCAATGGCTATAAAGGAGTGGAGAGAAACTGTTCAAGTTGAATGCCAAGCTATGGAGAAGAACCAAACATATGCGCCAGCCACATTACCAAAAGGAAAGAAGGCTGTAAGTTCTAAATGGATATTTACCATTAAGTATAAAAACAATGGTGAGATAGATAGATACAAAGCTAGGTTGGTGGCTAGAGGGTTCATATAGACTTATGGTGAAGACTATAGGGATACTTTTATTCCTGTAGCTAAATTACACTCTGTTAATGTTGTTTTATAACTTGCTACTAACCTGGATTGGGAATTATGGCAAATGGATGTTAAGAATGCATTTTTGCAAGGTGAACTAAAAGAAGAAGTGTATATGACACCACCAGGGAACCGGCAACACATTGAGGTTAAGGAAAGCTATATATGGCTTAAAGCAATCCCCTATAGCTTGGTACCATAAGGCTTCAAAAGGCCAGAAGTAGAAAACACTATATTTACACTTTATAGTAAGGATGGGATCATTGTAATTCTCATCTATGTTAATGACATAATCATATCTGGAAGTGATAAAATAGGAATAACATCTACTAAAGAATATTTAAAAGGTGTGTTTGATATCAAAGATTCAGGAAAACTAAAATACTTCTTAGGAATTGAAGTATGTAGGTTTAAGGAAGGTCTATTTCTCTCACAAAGAAAATATGTATTGGATTTACTAACATCTACAAGAATGCTAGAAGCTAAACCAGCCAAAACTCCACTAGAAGATGGCTATAAAGTAGAATCTTAGGGGAAGCTAGAAGATGGTGAGTTTAAGGAAGCAAAGCTGTATAGAAAGGTTGTTGGTAAGTTAATATATTTAACTATCACTAGACCTGATTTGTGTTTTGCAGTTAATCAGGTATCTCAACATATGCAAGACCCAAAGACAAGACATTGGGAGACGATTCATAAGATTTTGAGATACTTAAGAGGCACACATGATCAAGGTATATGGATAGTAAATAATGGAAACACAATTGTAGTTGGCTATTGTGATGCAGATTGCGCAGGTGATAGAAAGGACAGGAGGTCCACAATCGGCTATTGCACTCTTATAGGTGGGAACTTAGTCACTTGGAAGACTAAGAAGCATAAGGTTGTTTCATGCTCAAATGCTGAAGCTGAGTATAGAGTAATGATGAAGCTTACCACTGAATGCATCTGATTGAAGCAACTATTACTAGAACTTGGAGTAAGCATTGAGGCGCCAATCACAGTGCATTGTGACAATCAAGTAGCAATACACATAACTTCAAACTCTGTGTTTCATGAGAGAACCAAACAGATTGAGGTGGATTGCCAAAAAGTGAGGGAAGCTATTGAGAAAGAACTCAGATCAACTAGCTTATGTGTTTACTAAAGCTACTACTTCTAGGTTGGCGAATCCATATACCCAAGACTTGGCCTTACTTCTCTTCCACCAACACTGATCCTGATCATGAAGTGTTATACTCTTTTTCTAGAAAAGGTTTTGTCCCACTGGGTTTTCCTTCTTTAGGTTTTTAATGAGGTAATGCTTCATGATCCAAGCTTAGCCATTCTTAATGACTTAAGCTTGAGGGGGAGTGTTGTAACTAAACATGTATTAGTCAAATCTTGTATCCAAACAGACCTAGACTAAATTTGTATAAATAGGTCTCTCTCTCGTCACTTGTAATGTAAGATAACATATTCTCATTCTCTAATAAAAATATTCTTTTCTATCAATCTCTCAATATTCTCTCTAAACTTTCATTCTTTTAATCTCTAAATCTCTTAATCTCACATTCTTTAAAAATCTAGGTTGCATCCACATGTTCTATAGATTTCATTGCCTATTCCTAACATGCCTTGGGTAGATATTTCCATGGATTTTGTTTTAGGACTGCCAAAGATAAGAAAAAAGGATTCAATCTTTGTTGTGGTAGATTAATTCTCAAAAATGACACATTTCATTCCATGCAATAAGAACAATGATGCCACCCACACAGCCGACCTTTTCTTTTAGGACGTAGTGAAGTACCATGGCCTGCCAATGACTATTGTGTCAGATAGGGACACTAAGTTCCTCAGACACTTTTGGAGGACATTGTGAAGGAATTTAGGAACCAAACTCCTCTTTTCAATGACTTGCCACCCTCAAACGATGGGCAGACCGAGGTTGTCAACCGCACCCTCTCTACCTTGTTAAGTGTAACCGTGGGTAACAACCTTAAGAATCGGGTTGATTGTCTTCCATTCATTGAATATGCTTATAACCGTGTCCACACTCTACTACTAAACATTCTCCTTTTGAAGTTTTATATGGGTTTAATATTTGGTAGATTGAGGTGAATATGTGTTGATTTTGGATGCTTATTTATAAATCTGGAAGGATCCTTACATTTTTAATGTGTTTGATGTTAGATTTTACATTTCTAATCATATACTAGATCTAAGCATTTTATTGCATTTAAGTGTTAGATGAAGTGCTTGACTGAATCATTTTTGTGCTTTACATGGTTAGCCAATGGAAATTAACGTGTAGGATGTTTAGTGGTTATTATGACTTGGGATTAATGGACACTTATCTTGTGATAACCAATGGGAATTACTTGATTAGTGTAGGGTTGGTACTATGAAAGTGGACTAGTCTAAATTAGTGTTCTTAGACTTAAGGATTAACACTTGTTGATTGAATTAGTCAATAACCTATACCCAAGAACTTCCTATAATCAAGCAAAGATTAATGTAATGATTGTTCTAGATCCACTATATTCAATCAAGGGAATAAGAAGTTTCCTTGAAAATGTGAGTTTCTACTAAGTTTCACTTAATTTTTTTTTATATTTTTCTGACAACAACACTTCTAATAAGAAAATGAACTATTAAAATGATTTAATTAACCATCTTAGTGGGATTGAATCTACATGAACCATGACTATTGAGACTCTGCACACTATGTGGTAGATTGTCCGCCCTTATAATAATTTTCCTTTGAATGAGTGAAGTTCTGGAGGTATTGAAACACTCTTTATATCTCTAAAGCTCCTCCAACTGTGTTATAAATGATGGTCATTCTTTTGGTGAAACACTATCTTCACCATGTCAGAAAAGTCTGTTGTACAAACTACATATCGTCTTCAAAACACATTTATGCACTCCATTACCCAAATAAAGACTTCTATCTCTACATATAGTGGGGGAAATACTACACCGAATGTTCCTAGCTCCGAAGAACAATTCTTCCACACCACTTTTATTTGAAACCCATCCTTGGTCAGAAAATTTATATGCCTTTTTCCCAGCTCCATCAACGTGACACCACCATACATCAAACGAGACTGATAAACCTTGCCAGGGCATAGCAGTTGGTGTTTGTCTCACCTATAATGCTTGAGCTTCCTCCCATATTTTTCTTTTAGTTTCTGTCATTGTAAATATTTCATAGGGATTTTTCTCCTTATTTTTTAAAAAATTATCATTTCGATTTTTACATAAATACCAAAAGATCCATGGAAAGTAACCATTCAGGTTATCCCTAGGCAGTGTCCAGATTAGGTAATCTAAATTTGAAAATACCAATGCCATAGAGAAGATGTTCGGGTTTGTTAAATCCCAAGTTTGTATAGCTGGTGGGCATTCTACCACATCGTGGATCACAACTAAAACCTCGTGACCGTATATTTTTCACGACCAAGACAAATCCTAAAATCACTTGCAAAATAAAATATTTTATTTTTGGAAAACATTCAATCTTCCATGAAAAAGCTTTACGTGAGGTAACCTCCGATCGTAATACTCGTCCTTTACAGCGTGATCTGTGTGAAATTGTTTAATCTTATATCCTGATTTTACCGAATATCTTCTATTTTTTGTGAAATGGCAACCTTTTGTATCCGAGTTTTCGGGGCGACTAACCACCAATGATTGAATCAGGGTCAATCATGGTTTCTTCCAAAAATGACATATTCCAAATCTGGGTGTGCGATAATTAAATCCTTGAAAATAAAAGATGGATGATAGTTGTTGAATTTACATGTTACCAATATTGGGTGAGGAGCTGGAATTCAAGGATCACTTCATACATAGATGCATGAGCCTGTTCCAACCTTTTTGATTAGTTATTTTTAACCAAATATCAAGTTAAAATAATATTACTTCATCCATAAGAGAGAGACTAAAATCATATTGGATCCATAAGATCCGAGTTATGAAAATACCAACTTTTTACAAACGTTTGAAAATAAAGAGTCTGATGAGTCCATTAAACGTCACAACTGTTTTGCCAACATAGCCGCGTTGAAATCTTTAATAGCCCTATTATTCTTATGCCAGCACAACTTCGGCCATGATAACTAATGCAAATCTCTAGTATTACTGTTTGTACTCCACCAAAACTGAGCCCTTGCGCCTGTGAGTTTCTTAGTCACCGTTTTGGGCAATCTAAAACACAATATGACATGCGTTGGTAACACTATTAAAACTTACTTAATCAAAACCTCTTTGATTAGTCATTTTTAACCAAATATCGAGTTGAAATAATACTTTTTCATCCATAGGAGAGAGAGTAAGATCGTATTGGATCCATAAGATCCGAGTTACGAAAATACCAACTTTTACAAACCCTTGAAAATAAAGAGTCTGATGAGTCCATTAAACGCCACAACTGTTTTGCCAACATATATGTGTTGAAATCTTTAATAGACCTATAACCAAGGCCACCATCATTCTTCTGCCGGCACAACTTGGGCCATGATAACCAGTGCAAAACTGAGCTCTTGCGCCTGTGAGTTTCTTAGTCATCGTTTTAGGCAATCTAAAACACGATATGACATGTGTTAGTAACACTGTTAAAACTTACTTAATCAAAACCTTTTTTCTCCTCTTTGATATAGATCTTAGAGTCCATCCATTCACCCTATTATGAGTCATTTATTTATAAAACCGAATAATTACGTTTTTGCTCCACCTAGACCTTTTGGAATTCATAAGTATGTTCCCATTCCTCTGATAGTAAATATAACTAATATTTGTTGCATATCATCCCGTACCACGTCTTCCATTTTATGACCAAATTGCAATGAAGATTTAGAGAAATTAATTTTCTGTTCAGAAACCACCTCATAATTCTTAAAAATATGGAGTATATTTTGACATTTTTCTTTTTTTGGCTTGATATAAAACCGAATAATTGCGTTTTTGCTCCAACCAGACCGTTTGGAATTCATAAGTATGTTCACATTCCTCCAATAGTAAATATAACTAATATTTGTTGCATCTCATCCCGTCTCGTACCACGTCTTCCACTTTATGACCAAATTGCAATAAAGATTTGGAAAAATTCATTTGCTGCTCAGAAACCACCTCATAAGTTTTGAGAATAAGGAGTATAGTTTGACATTTTTTTTTTGGCTTGATAGAAAAAATATTGTCTTGTGCAAAGAGAAGATGCGAAATAGAGAAGCTTGACCTTGTTATTTTTTAACCCGTTAATTGCTTGTCTTGTTCCGCTTTTCGAATGTTTGCTATCAATGCACCGTGCATAAAATGAAAATTTATAGGGATAAAGGGTCACCCTGCCAAGGTCTCCTCTTTGGGACAATACACCCACATGGGTTGCCTGTTAATTAGTACTTTGTACTTGACTATGTAATACATCTTATTATCCATGTAATTCATACTGGAGAAAAACCCATTTTATGGAGGAGATTTAGAAGGAAAGACCACTCCACTATATCATAAGCCTTACTCAGCCATTTTTATAGCCATTTACTTGATTTGGCATAAATGATTTGTTTGTAAACCGTGAAACATCTCTTGAGTAATTAAAATATTATCTGAAATCAGCTGTCACGAGACAAATGATGATTACATTTCTGATAATAAATCTGGAAAAAATCTTTTGAGTCTTGACATAATACCTTGGAGATAATCTTGTATCTCACATTATAGAGACTAATAGGTCTCAGTTCCGTCATCCGACTTGAATGTGTCGTTTTAGGTATCATGCATACATTTTTCTAATTTAACCATATATCGAAATATCCTTTCCTCATAAAATTATTTACTACTTCCAGAACATCTTTCTTTATGATCTGCCATGACTGCTGGTTAAAAAGTCCAGTCATTCAATCTTTCCCTAGAACTCTTTCGGGATGCATCATAAATAATTCTTTCCTCACTTTCTCATCTGTGGCTATCGCCATAAATATCTCATTCATTTAATCAGTGATTACAACCTAGATCTCACTTAAAAATTTCTCAAACTCTGTTGGAGAGGTGGACCTCATCCACATCCGTATCCTTGTGACCCATTCACCTTGTGCATTGTGCTCTCCTCTGCTTATTTAAAGAAATATATAATTTCGTATTATGATTTCCCATTTTATACCACATATTTCTGTTTTTTTTTGTTGCCAGAAAAATTTCTTATCTTTTATGTTTTTTTTTAAAAAATATTTGTGCTACATCCATAACCTCCTCTTCGGTTCTACTATTATCAGTCTGTCATTCTTTAAGTTCTTTTTGTAAATCGTTAATTTTTTCCTTCTTATGAGGCAAATTATGTTTTCTCCATACCCAGATTTCATGATGACAATTATGAATGTGTCCATCAGATTTCTGTTGTAGCGACCTGGTAAAGATTTCCATCCTCTTAAAATATAATCTATTAAGAATTTATTTCCTATCCATCATTTATTAAAACGAAATTGGCTTCTTTTTTTGAAATTGATCCTCTATGGTAATCACCATTGGTCTATGATTGGACCCCACCATCTCTAGATATTTCACAAAGGAATCTGGAAGTATTCTAATCCTCATTTGCAAGTGCACTATTAAACCGACATCTGTAGAACCTTATAGGATTTTAGAAATATCAATTTGCAATACAATTTATTTCTTCAAATTGAAATACTAGTAAACTCATATATATATATATATATATGTATTAATATAGACATATATATATATAAATATATATATATATATGTACAATCATTAATATTATCATTTATGTGGGCATACCTTATTTCAGTAATTAATTATAGCATTTACATAATTTAACAATATTCGATTATATAATTAAGTATAACATTTTGACCATGAATAATAAATTCAAGAATGACCAACATAATTATTAGCAAGAACATAAAATCTAACAATATTTAATTTTATTCTTTGACCAAAAATTATAGTTTCATATTTCACATATTAATCTTTATGATCATGATTATTATATTCAATAATAACAATGCATGATTCCTTGACAAACATTTTAATATTGACAATTTAATAATAAATAAGATTAACATGACATTACAAATATAAAATATAAAACCTTAAACAAAATTTTGTTTTTAGAATCATAAGAACAAAAAACAAAAACATTTGGAGGCGGGATGATCCCTTTCCTTAACTCAATTAAATGCTCGCAATGAGACAGTTTTCATGCATTATTTGAATCCCAGGATACAACCAAATATTAAGACAAACATGCTTCATTCATGTTTGAATCCACGAGCTAATTATCTACAATATACTCAAGAACAAAAATCTACTTCTGAAAGAGAGAAGTAGAAGAGGGAGAATTAAGGAACTTGTTAATTCTTGTGAATTTCTTAGCTACTAGCACCTAACACCAACAACCAAGAAGATATTTCAAGAGATCTTCAACACTTGGAAACTTCTCAAATAATATCTAAAATGTTTCTAATGGTGTTTCTTGCTTTATAATGAAGGGATGATTTTTTTCTTCTAGGTAGCTTGATATATATAGGAGAGGAATAGCTTGGTGGTCAATAGATTTAATGGACAAATTTATTTGGTTTTTAATACCAAAATTTGTAAGTTACAAAAAATCTTTGACCTCCATCTAAGAAAATTCTCATTCACATTTTAATTATATACTATAAGTCACATGCTTATTAATATATTGTTTCAACAATCCCCCACATTAATAGAATTGACTCTAAAATCACTGAAGATGTTTTGAAAAACCTTTTTAGGATAGATTTAAGCTGAAAGAAGACTTTCTTGAGTATATGCGAAAAATAACTATATATGAAAATGTTGCATTTTTCAGCGTTGAACCAATCAATGTTATAATCTATCGAGTTTACAAGCCCAGTTGGTGAACACGATGTCTTGACCATCCAGATTTCTAGTGTAAACTAAGACAATAGATATAATACAATTATATTTTCTAGTAAAACTTTCGCTCTCTCATTGTGTTCATTTTGGCCTTAAACATGCCTGATATTTCTTGAGTGAATTTGGAGAATACAGCCTTCCATTATTCTCCTAGAATTGGCCCCATTTCACACCCAACAAGTGATTTTCGTATTCTATTTCGAAGTAATCTGTTGTACTTCCATGAAATAGTTATGATGAAATCATTAAAAGCTTATGCTTACCCTCTATTATGCAGACAACACTGTTTATCATTATTAGGAACTGGATAGAAACATAAGTTTCACAGTGTTTTCTTTGACTTAATTTGACTTATTTGTCCATTTGAACCAAGATAGTTTAGGTGGGGTTACCGCCAAATTTCATCGTTAAATCATAGGCTTTAAACCCATTCCTATTGATGATTTCAATACTTGATCTCGGGTCAGACCTTTTGTAAAAGGATCTGCTAAGTTATCAGCTGATTTGATGTAATCTAGTGAAATTACACCACTTGAGATCAATTGTCTAATGGTGTTATATCGTCTACATATGTGACGTGACTTGCCATTGTACAAGCTATTGTTAGCACGAGCTATAGCCAATTGGTTGTTCCAGAAAATTTCGAAGATTCTATGCTTCTTCTGCTGCTTTGTCCAAGGCAATGAACTCAGATTCCATTGTTGACCTAGCCAGCACTGTTTGTTTTGAAGATTTACAGGATACTGCAGCACCCTAAGTGTAAACACATATCCACTTGTGGACTTTGAGTTTTTGGAATCTGATATCTAATTAGCATCAGTATACCAACACGGCAGGTTCTGAACCGTAATGCAGTCCATAATTTTTGGTAAAGCATAAGTAATTTAATACTCTCGTTATTGCTTTCCAATGGGTGTGTCCTAGATTGTTTGTGTACCTACTTAGTACATTAAATGAATGAGCTTAATCTGGTCTAGTACAATTAGTCAAGTACATTAGACTTCCGATTACTCGAGCTATGTGATACCGTTGCACCTGAATTTTTTGTCAGGTGAAGTGTGGTATCCACAGGTGTTGTGGAGGTTCCAGTTGAATAGTTTTTGAATCTATCAAATACTTTTTCAGCGTAATGCTGTTGGAATAATATATATCCTACAGGATATCTAGTGATTTTAATTCCGAGAATTACATCAGCTAGTCCCATATCCTTCATTTTAAACAGTACATGTAACATGGTTTTAGTCTAATTTATAATGTCATTGTCACTTCCAATGATAAGCATATTATCTACGTATAAGCATAACATAACGTATGCATATTTCATAGTTTTGAAGTACAAACATTTATCACATTCATTTATGCGGAACCCATTTGACATCATAACTTTTTCAAATTTCTCATGCCACTGTTTTGGAGCTTGTTTAAGTCCGTACAACAATTTTTCAAGTCTACAGACCTTGTCTTCTTGTCCAGGAATAACAAACCCTTCAGGTTATTTCATGTATATTTATTCTTCAAGATCTCCATTAAGAAAAACAGTTTTTACATCCATCTGGTGAATTTCCAGATTTCGTAATGCTGCGATGCATATGATAGTTGTTATAGAAGTTATTCTCGTCACGGGAAAATACGTTTCAAAAAAGTCTAGACTTTCTTTCTGACGAAATTCTTGTACCACAAGTCTGGCTTTATACTTGTCAATAGTCCCATCGGTGTTTAGTTTGGTCTTAAAGATCAATTTACAACGGAGAGCTTTGAACCCATCTGGTAATTCCGTTATGTAAAACGTATGGTTTTGCATAATTGAATCAAATTTCGTATTGACTGGTTCCTTCCAATAAGGAGCATCAGGTGTAGACATCGATTCTGGAAAGGTATGTGAGTAAAATCATCAGAAAATCATCACAAAATTTTTTCTCCTTTGGAGCTCTTTTGATACGTTTGAGTTCAATTTTAGGGTTTTCTTCATTGTCTAGACCAATGACAGAAGTGCTTGCTTCACCTACATCTCTTTTTTCCCTAGTCCGCTTAGGGTGTATTTTATCCTTACACGGAAAAATATCTTCAAAGAAATATGCATTTCTCGATTCTTTAATTGTATTTACATGGATATCTGGAATATCTGATTTGTGAACCAGAAATCGATAAGCACTACTGTGGTGCGCATATCCGATTAAAATACAATCAACTATTTTTGGTCCAATTGTGACCTTTTTCGGAACATGTACTGCCACTTTTGCTAGGCACCCCCACACTTTCTTGTATTTGTATGAAGAGACTATACCTTTCCACATTTCATATGGCATTTTTCCCGTTACTTTGTGTGAGATTATATTTAGAATATAATTTTGGGTTACGCCATATTCTTGCATCATTACATTCATCTTTTCTTTCAGAGTTCGGTTTTTATGCGTTCGGCAATGCCATTTCTCTACAAAATGCATCAAACTGTCCTTCATATTCTCCGCCTCTATCACTCCGAACTATTTTTATAGTTTTGTCCAATTGATTTTCAACTTCCAGCTTATATTCCTTGAATTTATTCAAAGTCTCATTTTTGCTTTGTAACAAGTAAATATAGCAATATTTTGTACTATCATCAATGAAAGTCACAAAATACTTTTTACCTCCTCTAGTGGGTAAGTATTTGAAATCGCACAAATCAATGTGGATTAAACACAGGGGTTCGGTTGTTCTCTCAATTTTTGGAGATTGTTGTTTTGTGAGTTTCGCTTGTACGCATACTTCACATTTATCTTTACTTAATTTGCATTTTGGAATTAGGTTTAAATCCATTAACTGAGTTAATGATTTATAGTTCACATGTCCTAATCTTTCATGACAAATAGCAGAAGACTAGACCAAATAAACAACTAGATTATTCTTCTTAACAAACCCCTTGCCCAGATACACCTCATTTTTCTTAAGTACCAACTTATCAACGTGAAAGTTGATGCTAAATCCAGTCTTGCTCAGGGGAGTACCAGAAATTAGGTTTTTCCTTATGTCGGGCACATGTCTCACATTTGTGAGGGTGATCTCATGTCCTAAAGTCAGCTTCAATATCACATTTGCATGTCCAGCGACCTTGGATGAATGTATGTCGCCCATTATGATTTTCTCATTTGTGTGGCTTTGTTGATAGGTGTTGAACATTGCCTTATCTTTGCAGATGTGGGCCGATGCACCGGTATCATACCACCAGTCCAATGGGTTTCTCTCCATTGAATTGACTTCATCAGTCACAACATAGCAGAGATCTGCTTCAGTGAGGTTGGCATTATGTGGTCGCTTTTGTATTGTTTTGGTGTGACACATGTCTGCCTTATGACCCATTTTGCCACACTTGTGACACTTTTCACTGAACTTCTTTGCACCAAAAGTATGCTTCTTGAAGCTCGTGGAACTAGTGGCTCTGAAGTTCTTGAATGTGTAGTTCTTTTTTCCCATTTTTTCCCTTGCCTTTTTCCTTAAGCTGTTCAGCAAGGTAAGCATGATACCCTCTCTCTTCATTATTGGAGAGACGAATCGTTGCTTCATTGTGAAGTCTTGAGATCAGCGATTCAAGCGACATTTGCTTTCGCTTGTGTTTCAAGTAATTCTTGAAATCCACCCAGTTTGGCGGTAACTTCTCAATGGTGCAGTCAACGATGAAAGCTTCAGGAAGGATCATTCATTCAGCTGTAATTTCGTTGTTAATCAACTGCAATTGCTCAACTTGATCCATTATAGACCTTGAGTCCACAATTTTGAAGTCGAGAAGCTTTGCCACAACATATCTCTAAAAACCAGCATTTTCAGACTTGTACTTCCTTTCCAAAGCTATCCAAAGATGCTTGGAAGTGGAGTACTCTTTATCATTGTTGTAGACAGAGTACAGATTTTTCACCAGTCAGCTTAACATCATATCCCTGCACAGAAAGTCTGAGTGCTTCCAAGCGTCCAGTGTGGCTAATGTTCGCACATATGTCTCTCCTTCTTCGGGCGTTTCAGGCTTGTCCTTCTTGAAGAACTTGGTCAGGTTCAGAGATGTCAAGTAGAAGTACATCTTCTGTTGCCAGTTCTTGAAACCATTCCCATCAAACTTCTCAGAAAGTAGCCCATTTGTGTTGACCGGCACAAAGGTGGTTTGAGCTGCCACCATTGGTGTAATCTCAGCAGTGTTACTTGTGTTTGTCATCTGTTAACTCTGCTAATTCTTGTGAATTAAAATCTCATTTTTAACATATTTTAGATGCATTTTTAACACATGTAGACACATTGCAATATCAGAAAACAAGTTTTTCATGCATTTACACTCCCGAGTGATCTTAAAGGGAATTGATCGAAGTTTGTATGCTGCGATCGATCGACCTCACGTGGATCGATCGATCTTAATTATTGTGTTGTTTTGCGACCCGGTTCGATCAGACATTTGATCGATCGGTCGCCTACCCGGTTAACAGCATCGATCTTGCGAGATCGATTGATCGGCTTGCAATCGATCGGTCGCATGACCCGCGGTACCGGTTTCGGTTACAATTTAGCTGATTTCTCTCGAACGACCGACAATGATCGATCGATCTGAGACCCGAATCGATCGATCCGGTCACGAAATCTTGAACCGATTTATTTATTTTCAACATTCAAACTTATTACACTTATTTTGCAAATTCGATTTTTCACACAACAAATCCTTTTAAAAAACAAATTTTATTGAGTTAAGATTGTAGAACCTTATAAAACCGTATTTTAGAAATATCAATTTGTAATACAATTTATTTCTTCAAATTCAGAAAAATTATTAAACTCATATATATATATATATATATATTAGTATAGACATATATATATATGTACAAATATTAATATTATTTATGTGGGCATAACTTATTTCAGCAAGTAATTATAGCATTTACATAATTCAACAATATTAAATTATATAATTAAGTATAAGATTTTGACCTTGAATAATAAACTAAAGAATGACCAACATAATTATTAGGTAAGAACATAAAAACTAACAATATTATTGAGTTAAAGAATAATTAATAGTAAATTCAAGAATGTACAACATAATATATATATATATATATATGTAAATTCAGATAAATTATTAAACTCATATATATATATATTAATATAGACATATATATATGTACAAACATTAATATTATTTATGTGGGCATAACTTATTTCAACAAGTAATTATAGAATTTACATAATTCAACAATATTAAATTATATAATTAAATATAATATTTTGACTATGAATAACAAATTCAAGAATGACTAACATAATTATTAGGTAAGAACATAAAAACTAACAATATTTAGTTTTATTCTTTGACCAAGAATTATAGTTTCATATTTCACATATTAATCTTTATGATCATGGTTATTATATTCAATATTAACAATGCATGATTCCTTGACAAATATTTTAATATTGACAATTCAATAATAAATAAGATTAACATGACTTAATAACAAATATAAACTATAAAACCTTAAACAAAATTTTGTTTTTAGAATCATAAGAACAAAATACAAAAACATTTAGAGGCGGGATGATCCCTTTTCTTAATTCAATAAAATGCACGCAATGAGACGGTTTTCATGCATTATTTGAATCCCACGATATAACCAAATATTGAGACAAACATGCTTTATTCATGTTTAAATCTACAAGCTAATTATCTACTATATACTCAAAAATAAAAATCTACTACTGAAAGAGAGAAGTAGAAGAGGGAGAATGAAGGAACCCTTTAATTCTTGTGAATTCCTTAGCTATTATCACCTGACACCAACAACCAAGAAGATATTTCAAGAGAGCTTCAACACTTGGAAACTTTTCAAATAGTATCTAAAATGTGTCTAAAATCTAAAATTCTCATTCACATTTTAACTATATATTATATGTCCACATGTTTATTAATATATTGTTTCAACAACATCTTATCAACTGGTGATATCTTCGACCTCTCCAAGATAAAGTATCCCCTAGAGAGTGAAAGTCTATAATGACCTATCATATTATTAAACGAGATAAAAAGATGCGTGTCCCAGTGGATTTATTTGTTTTTCATAATTGTCGGTTATCTCGTCTAAATCACCTATAATGAAACATGAGTGTCATGGTCAATCCAATTTTAGTCAATATTTCTTACACCTAATCTCTTAGCTTTTGTACCGAATCCCCACAGACAAATGATATAAAACTTTTTTTCCTATTGAACTCCACTTCAATATTTATTATTCTATTATTTGATAAAAAATATGAATCTTGTATGCATTATTATAATAGAATACTAGATTTCTATTTGTTTTTTAGTGCTACAGTGTATTAACTATTGTATCCAAAATACTGTTGAAATTTCTGAACAAAAAAATAAATCTTGTTTTGTCTTGAATAAAAACAAAATTTTTGGTTTATTTTTATACCAAATTTCTTTAAGATAGTTTATTGTCCACGTACTCTCTAAACCCTAAACATTTCAGTTTTATATCAACATCTTAAAATTATAGAAAAAAATTGATATGTTTGTAGCAAATTCTGAATCTGATGAGACGTATACTTTTTGGATATGGAGCATAAATCCAAATCATTAATCCCTGTTCATTTTGACCAACTCTCTTGAAAATCCAGATATAGTGCCTTTAATCATGTTTCATTCTCAGGGAGTGAAAAGACTTTACGTCACTGACTACAGGTATAAAGAGACCCTTTTGAAAATTTCAATTATTCAAATATAAAACAAATATTTGTCCGAAATTTAATTGAAAAATCATAGATTACACTTTTAAATTTTTGTAAAAAAATTAATCTTTCAAAATTTTAATAAGAACAAATCATAACTTACTATTTTTCGTCTTGATTATTTATTATAAATTTATAGTTATTGTTTCAATAAGTAGATAATCAATAATTAAAAGTTTAAAATATTTAATTTTTTATTTAACAATAAAATATTTAAACATTTTGGATCAGTTCAAAACTGTTTTTACGGCTTTTAACGAGAAAATGGATAAAATCAACCCAAACTTTTTATCATTGAGATTTTTAAATCCAAATTTCAACAAAATGTATTTTTGAACTTTAACTCTTTTTAAATTCAAAATGTGGATCTAAACTAAAAAAAATATGTAGGAATCATGTGGATAATGGTAGTCACCTCTGCATTCATTACACCAGGTCTGGGATTCGAACATAGCACCCGCATGTTATTGGGGATAAAAGCCACTAAACTATGTTGACAAAAAAAAAACTAAAAAAAATATTTGTAAAATTCAACATTGACTGAGGACGGTGTAAGTCAATTTGCAAATTCTGGCATGAGTTCAGGAGGTGTAATTAACCACTATTAAATTAAATTAAACAAAATAATTGAAACCAAGCATTGAACCCGCAATATTGAAGCTTAAGGAGGTGTATTTAACCACTATTCCAAACTGATTTCTTGTATTTTATTAAAAAATATATATATATACATATACATAATTAAGCCATGTATTAAAAATGACGTAAGAACGATGGTGCACTGTCTTTCATCGAGAAATTCAGGCGGTTGGACAGAAGAATGGGAAAATGAGAGGGTGGATCGAAGGGACCACACAAGTTGTGGAATAGCTTGTGATACTCCAACAACTTTAACCAAAAAGGCTGAAGAACACAACAATTCTCACCAAGAAATAGGTGGATGCGGCGGCACCAATGAGACTAGACAAAGTCTGAAGGTTTTTTGTTTTATTTCTTAATTGCTTTTTATTTTATTGAATGATTTAAAGGCTTATATAATGCCTTGTTACAACTATTAGAGATTTATTTATCTCCACGAGTTTCACTTGAGAGTACTAAAAAGTAACCTCTAGAGTTTACCCGAGTTAGTGACTGCAAGTGCACAGTTATGCCTCTTGTAGTATAAACCGGATCGATCCTCAGGGAAAACTTGTAACACAATAGATTATAAAATTTTTTATCTAAGCTAAGAGATTTAATGTTCGATTGTGATTGAATTGGTAGAGATTTTAACTAATTCAAAACCAAGTAAATAAGATAATGAATGAATTAAACTAAGAATAAATTCATAAAGAAAACAATTCAACCATGGATTAGGCATTAGAATGAATAGAGATTAGATTGAGATATCAATTCGAATCGTGAATGTATAATTTGTATTTCTAGACAATGAGATTATGAACATGTTAATACATTTCCATGTAAAAACCCCTATGCTTAGAACTAGATTTGATCAATTCCCATTGCAAACCCTAAAACTAAACAAGCATTAAGATTCATCTCAATTTTCATCAAATTCTCTAGACAACTACTCCCGCAGGCTAGAATCATAAGATTCACTAATAAAATTATCCTATGGATTCACTTTCCCTTTCCCAAGGTGTGAATTCGATAAACCCTAAATTGACTCTTCCAAGTTCAATCTAGCGTTAAACTCATCTGATAGTGATGAATTACACAATCCCTAGACCTAAATATCATCTCATGATTTCAATTCCCCTAATCATCTATCCTGTCCATGGCTGAATATATGAATCTACTCAGATATAACAGAAATTGCAAAAAAAACAATCAAAGGTGAAGAAAACATAATTGAATTGCAGAGATTGAATAATACAAGAGTTCTTAAAAAAATAAAACAATAATTGTCTTACTAAACACCATAGATTGTTGAAGGAATCACTAGAGCTCTTATTCACTTTTTTTCTCTTGGAGGCTGAATAATAATGTCCCCTCAGTTTTCCTTAAAAAAACCAATTTATAGGTTCCCAAAAACCTGATTTATTAGACTAAAACAACATAAAAAATAATGAGTTATTTACGGGATCGATCGATCGGACGAAGGGATTGATTAATCCTTAAATCCGTCGTAGACATTTTGGGCTGGTAGGTCGATCGATCTTAACGGATATCGATCGATCTAAACTTGCTCGATCGTTCTTCTCTCCTTCTGGTTGGTCTTGGAAATTCACGCAATCACGATCACATAATCGATCGATCGTTTAAGGCTGAGATCGATCGATCTCTTCACATAAGGAGGTGTATAGGTTCGATCATCATTTGAGTCCATTCATCTTATTGACACGTTCTGATCATTCTCGCATCGTTGTATCAGCCACCTGTGACTTCATAGACTCCGAAAACGTTCCTAACTTGCTTTGTATCCTCTGAAAACAAAAAGTGGAAAACATCATAGAATTCTAATGCATATGAACCTAAATGTATCCTAAATGTGAAATCTAATGGTTGATTCATGAAAGTTATGTACAAAATGATCTATTAAAACTACTAAAATGTGAGTTTATACACTCCCCAGACTTGTCTTTTTGCTTCTCCACAAACAAATGACTAGAATAAGAAAGATAACAAACCTACTGGAACTCAGAGCCAAGTCACATTGGTCAAATATCCTGTTCAACACCAAAGCTAATAATTCTCGAATGCAAAGTGTGCAAGTTTGCTTAAAAATTTTAGCCATGCCCATTACAAATCATCTCAAATTAAACTCAATCTACACAATGCATTCAGATCAACCAACTCTTTTAATATTCATTAAATTTGAAACTCGTGAATCATGCTAGATACTTTCAATGAACTCATTTGGCTATTGGTAGGGTCAAGAGATAAAAATGATCTCTTCTTCCATTGGTTTTGAAAGCTAAATGTAGGGATCTCTCAAAGAATGAAATGAACTTTAGAAAAATGCTAAAGGTAAGCTCTAACAGATGCATACAAGACTAGATTCTCATATACCCGAAGTATACTCATGAAAATCTATACCAAAGCAAATATTATTCCCCATAATAATCTTAATTCTACCCTTAGAAAGGTATTACTAAATTTTATACTGCCTTTAAAATCAGTCATAAAATCATCATTTAACTTTTCTTTCTAGGAGAGGGGTTAATTCTAATCTGTCTAGCGGGTTTGGATTCTCTTTTAGCTGGTTCTTTTTTTTTTTTTTTTACTTATATTGCAAGAACCTTTTTATACTCCAGAAATTTTATCACTATTTTCACTACCCTTTACTAGACTTTTGTCTCTTCATTTTTCTTGCATCCCTTTCTCTCCTGAAGTTTTTATTCCCATAGCATTTCATTTTCAAAACCCATTGGTTACCCATTCCTTTCTTCCTTTTAAGTATCTACCTAATCCTAGTTGGTCCAAAAAGTGTTAACCAAAACTACAAGAGAAGTTAATCCTGTCGGTTCCTAACTAACACGTTCTACCAAGTTCATTCCGAAAAAGGCCTAAAGCACTCACTAAAAGATAATGTGGTTTGAATATATGTTAGGCTCAAGGTAGGATAGTCTACTCGGATCTCAAAGAGTGGTAAAAAAAAGGTAAAAGAAATCCAAGTATGTATAGGTAAAATCCATGAGTTCAAATCCGGTTATCTAACCTAATAATTCTAAATCCATATTATATTCCAATAGATAAGAGATGGTATTAACTCAAACATGCTTCATTTAAGAGTAACTTAAGAACAAAAATTCCAGGCATGTATCAATCTTATGTTTCAACAAGCAATTTATGCATCAGATTACCAATAACTCGCCAATTGAAACTAATAAAATGAGCAATTGACTATCTTAAGGCAATTTCATCATGATTCCTTATGCGGATGCAATGCAAAACTAAATGGATGATGAAAAATAAGTCATGAAAATAAAAGTGAATGCAAACATGAATATCCTCCCCCAGACTTATTTTACACTGTCCCAATGTAAAAATAAAACTAAAGGAAAAAACAAAATAAAGTAAAAATAATGAAAATTACAAAGGAAAACAAAAGAAAAGAAAATTATTAAATCAATGGTCTTCGGGGTTCACGCTGCGACTCTGTCCTAGTCTGCGTCTGCGCATGGGTAATAGAGCCTCGGAATCTGACTCTGTGCCATCTGTATCAGCTCCTGTCCTGTGTCCAGCAACATCAGGAATGTCTGCAGCTCCGGAAGGCTCGCCTATCTCCCTGGTCCGTGATCCTCTAAAGCAGGAAGGTGGCTGTCGGCATCTGGTCCGAGCTATCGCCTCCCACATCTGTCGCATCATCGAGTGGGACCTCTTGTGGGACTCCACCACCCAATCTCTAAATTCAGCCTCTGTAGCATCGGAGGAGTATGGTGGAAGTTCATACTCTCCAGAATAAGGAGGGAGTGCATATGCCTCCTCACGAGGTTCCTGGGTTTGGGGCGGATAGTAATCGGGGACTCTGTCGTCCTCCTGGTGAGGCTGGGATGCATATGCTCTGGATGAGCTTCCCCACCGTCGTGAGCTAGTGCCAGGCTGATTCAGTCTCTCAGGTGGAAAAGTGAACTCCAAATTCGCCCTACAGCTCAGGGCTGAGAAGTCACAGAGGGGGAGCTTGAAGAACTGGGTGGCTCCTGCGCAATCCTGGAACTGATAGATGTACCCCGACTTAAGTATGCCACTGTTCCGGAAGTACTGCTCGTCGAAGAGGGCGATCTTCTGCTCGCTGGGTGTGGAGCCGAGATCAATCCCGTGATGCATAAATAGGGGAGTCAGGAGGCTCCCAATCCGCTCAACCTTCTTGGTCACCGTGTTGAGGCCGTGAGCTTTGTTGGAGAAGAGGTTCACCGCAAAGATAGCACCCAGGTTGTTGCGCAGCGTGGTCGGGGGAGGGCTGGTGTAAATGGCATGGGCAGATGATGGGAGACCGAAGTGAAGTAACATAAGCTCGTCCTTCCTCACCGCTCTGGACTCCTCCTTGGCAAACAAGATGTTGCCAAGGATCTTCGCAACCACCCGTACCATTGGGTTCCGGATGTGAGTCTGCTTAGCTGACCTGGACTCATAACCTCCTGGGCCAATCAGATTTCACAGCTCAACGGCCTGCGGGAAATCTGAGGGCCAGCTGCACAGCTCTTGGGTCTGGTCGAACCCGTAGAGGTCACAGAGTTCCCGAAGGGAAATCTCGTATAGAACCCCGCTGGAGAAATATAAAAGAGTCCCCTCGCTGGCAGTAGGGATGACTCCATCCTGATAGCAGAGCTCAGCGGACGCCAGGAAATGGCGCACCAACTTCGGAAAGAGCGGGTAGGTCTGGTACGCAATAGTGTCAAGTCCGAGCCTAAGCAGCATGGCTCGGACCTCCTCTCTGATACCCATCCGTTCAAGAGTCGTCTCACAGACGAAGCGGGTGGGCGCCATCTCTATGCGGAGTAGCCCGTTGTAGAACGTGCAGTGATGATGCGTCCATGCCTCCCCGTAGCGGTAGTTTTGGTACCGCAAGTTTCTCTGCATCTCCCGCATAGTAGTGTGCGGGATCAGCTCCATCCTCCAGTCCTGTTTGTCGCCCGGACAGAAGGGTGTGTTATCCGGGCGAGGCCACGAATAAAATGTGGATGCCGGAGTGTCTGAATCGTGTCGTTGGGCTGAGCTGGATGCGGTAGCCCTTCCCCGTCTTTTCCGTGTCTGGTCAACTCTAGCCATATCTGCACAATTATAAGGTAAATCACGTAAATAAACAATGGAATTGATTGAAAACGAATGGGTGATCTATCGGGGTTGAGAAAGATCGAGCGATCCAACTATCGATCGATCGATCTCAAAAAGAATCGATCGATCCGAAGATGTTACGGTAAAACTCAAAGTAAACTGATCGATCGATCCTAATTGTAATCGGTCGATCCTAATCTGTTACAGGTATTAACATATGTACCATTTGACCAACGATCGATCCATTTGACCTACGATCGATCGATCCATGCTTTGGATCGATTGATCGCGAACCCGATTATGAACCCAAATCCCAGATTTTTCTAAATCTTGCTAAATTTCCTAAATCATGCACGAGTTATATTCCAAACAACCTAACGAACCTCTATTCAACTTCCATTTCCCTTAAAACACTCTAAATGTCCTGATTTTGGAGAATTTTTCCCATTTGAACCGAATTGAAAAAGTGGAGATTTGGAGTTGTACCTTTGCAGATCGAGTGAGATGGTTATAAAATCAGTTATAGCTCAAAAATATGATCGGATTAGGCCAAAAAACTGCTTAAATCGGTGGGGAATCGAATAATTTATGTTGAAAATAAGAATTTTAGGGTTTGAGGGTAATTTTCGCGAGAGAGATGAGATTTTTGGGTTTTCGATCCGTTGTGATCGAATGTTGGGTATAAAAAGATGTTTTTCGGTTTAATTTAAGTATAATCAAAACCCGGTTTACTAACCTGGAACGGGGATGGATCGATCCTTGGTTAGATCGATCGATTGCAATTGTTTACGGTCCTATATCGATCGATTGTCCGATCGATCTATCTATGTCGAATTGATCGATCCAGGATTTTCACGGCAATTTACGATCGATGGTTTGATCGATCGATCTTATGTGGGTTGATCGATCTTGTTGAATGACAGCCTTTTCATCTTTGAATCGATCGATCGATCTGTAGGGAGACCGGTCGATCATTGCGAAGGTCGCAAAAATACGGATTTTTGGGCGATCGATCGATCGCATGTACAATCGATCGATCGATGTGACTGGTAACTGTACATCACGTGAAACAAAAAACTAGATTAATACAACTAAATACGGAACTACGAAAAAGCATAAATATTTACATAAAAACATATGGGTTGCCTCCCAAGAACGCTTGTTTAATGTCGCTAAGTTTGACGACCTGATTGTTGAGTTTATGCGGTGAGAGGTTCCGAGAGAGAAACTTGTAGGTTCTCGCCCTTGTCTTCGTTTGTTAGGTAAGGTTTGTATCTCTTCCCATTGACTGTGAACTCTCCCCCAGACTTATTCCAAAGGACTACTGCTCCATAAGATCTGACTTCTTTGATCGTGAATGATCCAGACCATCTTGATTTTAGCTTTCCGGGAAAAAGTTTTAGTCTAGAGTTGAAAAGCAAAACTTGGTCTCCTTCTTTGAATTCTCGTCTCAGGATTATTTTGTCATGGAAATCTTTGGTCTTCTCTTTGTAGATTTTTGAGCTCTGATATGCTGCTTGCCTTGTTTCCTCAAGTTCTTCCAAGTCAATCAGGCATTTCCGAAGCTGTCTTGATGTCAAAGTTAAGCAGCTTGGTAGCCCATAATGCCTTATACTCCAATTCTATCGGGAGGTGACAACTCTTTCCATACAGAAGGTAAAAGGAGTTGTGCTTATAAGGGTCTCGTAGGCAGTCCTAAATGCCCATATAGCGTCATCAAGCTTAATTGCCCAATCCTTCCTGGATTTTCTGACGGTCTTCTCTAGGATTTCTTTGATCTGCCTGTTCGAAACCTCCACCTGTCCAGATGTTTGAGGGTGATAAAGTGTAGCCACTTTATGCTTGACTCCATGTTTCTTCAGCCAATTTTCAAAAATTTTGTTGATGAAGTGGCTCCCTCCATCACTGATCACAACTCTTGGGACTCCAAATCGAGGAAAAATTATGCTTTTGAATAACTTGATGACCACCTTCGCATCATTAGTAGGAGTTGCAACAGCTTCTACCAACTTTGAGATATAATCAACTGCCACTAAGATGTATTTGTTGTTGTAGGAGGATGGGAATGCCCCCATGAAGTCAATCCCCCACACATCAAATATCTCAACCTCAAGAATGAGATTCTGTGGCATCTCATTTCTTCTGCTCATGTTGCCTTTTCGCTGACATCCATCACACTTAGTGATATGCTCATGAGCATCTTTGAACATCGTAGGCCACCAGAACCCTACATGTCGTAGCTTTTGGACAGTCTTGAAAGTGGCAAAATGTCCACCCTACTCAGAACCATGACAGTGTGTCAGTATTCCTGCTACCTTTTCTCGGGGATACATCTTCGAAACAGATGGTCTTTGCACTGCTTGTAGAGATATGACTCGTCCCAGTAGAATTGTTGGACATCTCGGAAGAATTTCTTCTTGTTGTAGTCTTGGAGTTCTGGAGGTGGGATTCCGCATGACAAGTAGTTTACAAAGTCTGCATACCATGGAAGACTCAGTTCAACCGCATTTGTCTCTAGGAGATTATTTAGCTTGCTGTCTACAATCTGAAGCATCTGAATTGTATGAATCTGTTCTTCAGGTAGCGAGTGATAGGCATAATTTCCAGAATTCTCATCCTAGACAAATGATCAGCAACTCCATTTTCTATCCCTTTCTTGCATAAGTAGTATCCATCTCAATAATCTTGGTTTCGCGTCCTTTTTAGCTAGTAGATTTCTCAATGCTGCATGATATGTGTGTACTATTACTTTAGAGTCAACCAGATACGTTTAAAACTTCTCAAACGCGTACACAATCGCTAGTAGATCCTTCTCGGTTGTAGCATACTTTGTCTGCGCGTCGTCAAGTGTTCTGCTGGCGTAATATATCACATTCAACTTTTTGTCTTTCTTATGTCCTAAGAATGCCCCTACAGCATAATCCCTTGCATCACACATCACTTCAAAAGGGAGATCCCAGTGTGGTGGCTGCATTATCAAGGCACTTGTCAAAGCCTCTTTCAGCTTTAAGAAAGCTGTCATACACTCTTCATCAAACATAAACTCTGTATCCTTGCACAGAAGTCTCGTGAGTGGTCTGGCAATGCTAGAGAAGTCTTTAATGATCCGTCTGTAGAAGCCAGCATGCCCGAGAAAACTCTTAATTTCCTTTACAGATTTCAGAGGTGTGAGTCTAGTAATGACGCCAATTTTGGCTTTATCTACTTCTATTCCTGCTTCTGAAATCTTGTGTCCCATTACAATTCCCTCTTTTACCATGAAATGACACTTCTCCCAGTTCAGAACTAGGTTCGTCTCCTCGCATCTTTTAAGCACCCTGCATAAATTCGAAAGACACACAGTAAAAGAAGAATCATACACAGATAAATCATCCATGAATACTTCCATTATATCCTCAATCATTTTAGAGAAGATATACATTACGCATCTTCGAAAAGTCGCAGGAGCGTTACATAGTCCAAATGTGGTGCGGCCTTAGAATGACTGTCTCTCCTAGGATCACTTGAAGGAAGGAAATGGTGAAAATAGATGATGAAGATGGCGATGAATTTCTCTTCAGAGCTATGGGCTGCTCCCAAGATGTTTAGCAAATCCTATGGCACAGGTTCACCCTGCAATAGAGCCACGGGCGATCACAATAGGTCACTCTACCCTTGTGAAAAAGGATCAATGTTCATCTGCTGAACCGAGAAGGCAAAGAAAGGTACAATCTGTGCAAAAATCGATTTCTATTGAATCTTCCATGTTGTCTGCAAGTACAGAACGTGGCTGCCTCTTTAAATAGCCTAAACATGAAAACCCTAAAGCTAGAAAATCCTAATCCTAAACCAGAATGGTTTAGTTAATCCTAATTTTAATTACAATCGGTTTAATTTAAGTTATTTGGTTTAAAAGTCTAATCTATTCCTAATGGGTTTATAAAGCCCAAATACTAATCATACTTGGTTTATAATTCATCAAGCCTAATTACAATATAGTTACATAAATAAAAACCCAAATAAACAAATATAGCCCATGGAGGTCTATCCTTCAGCTTTCTGGGCCAGTAAGGACTCTGTTCAGCCCATACCTCATTGGCCTTGTTTATAATCAATCTTAGCTCGTCCCTTATATCTTCTTGGGCCTCTTGGGCTTTGGTTCTTTTCTGTGAATGAGCTGAGACGTGTATTGGATGTATAGAAACAAGTGTATCTTCTTGAAGTTCCTTGGGTGGCGAACTAGATGGCTACGGTCCGACAGAAGGGAAATTAGACCATCTCTTGATTCAGCATAAACCAAGTGAGTTTTGGTATGACCAGAATGTCCATAATACCTAGTTGATTGAGATAAATGGTCGTGGTTGCTTGATTCATTGTTGAACTTCAAATCCTTGAAATTGAGGCTTATCGAGATCGCACCAAAATGGCATTCTTCTATAAGCGAAGGTACCATAAGGACAAGTAAATATCGTCTTTTCCTGATTCTGAGGTTGAATGGGTATTTGAAAGAATCCAAAATACCCATCTAGAAAACAGTAGTATGAATGGTTGGTTAATCTTTCTAACATTTGGTCAATCAATGGCAATGGAAAATGATCTTTCATAGTCGATGCGTTCAGTTTTTTATAGTCGATGCACATCCTATGACCAGTGATAGTTCTTGTGGATATCAGTTCATCTTTCTCATTCCTAATCACAGTGATACCTCCCTTTTTTGGAACTACATGCACAGGTGAGACCCAATTACTGTCTGAAATGGGATAAATGATCCCTGCACTTAGTAATTTCAAAATCTCCTTTTTTACTACCTCTTGCAAGTTTGGGTTTAGTCTCCTCTGATGTTTTATTGATGACTTAGAATCATCTTCTAAATATATTCTATGCATGCAAAATGATGGGAAGATTCCTTTGATGTCCCCTAAAGAGTAACCTAAGGTTTTCCTATACTTTTTCAGCTCATGCAATAGCATAGATGTTTCATCATCAGACAGAGAGTCACTAACAATCACCGGGTAAGTAGAGTTTGTTCCAAGAAAAGCGTACCTTAGCCCTGGTGGTAGTGGTTTGAGTTCCAGCTTTGGTGCATTCTCCTCACTCCAATCGTCTTTGCTGCTAGTCTTACCATTGCTAGCTTATGGAATTTCCAATTCTGAATTACTCTCTCCTTTCAGTGGCTTGCGAGAGTCTAGGATTCGCTCATATAGCTCAGCTTCCTCGTTGAAGTTTATCGATTTCGCAGTCTCCTTTGTAAGAGCTAATTGAAGAGAGTCTCCACCAGCTAACTCTTCTAGATACTCTTCAACCATCTCCTCCAGCATCTCAATGTAAAATACTTTCTTCTCTATAGTAGGTTTCTTCATGACATCAAGTATGTCAAACTTTAATACTGAGGATTCCAAGTTCAGATCGATAATCCATTTCTTCACATCGATTATAGCTCCAGCTGTGGCTAAGAATGGATGACCAAGGATGATTGGGTCTGTGGGTTCGTCATCCATTTCTAGTACCACAAAATAGGTGGGAATTATGCAGTCTCCTACCTTTAGAGGCAAGTCTTCTAGAATACCAATTGGATACCGGATGGACCTGTCTGCAAGCACCAATGAGAATCTGGTCTTCTTGAAGTCTGTCAAAACTAGTTTCTTCGACACAGTCAGTGGCATCTGACTGACACTTGCTCCCAAGTCAACCAAACATTTCTCGAAGCTCAGAGGTCCAATAGAGCAAGGCAGTGTAAAGTTTCCAGGGTCCTTGAGCTTCCTATGCAGATTATTCTGAATTATTGCACTGCACTCATGATTGATTTGTACCATAGTTTCTTCCAGTGCCTTCTTCTTAGTTACTATGTCTTTAAGGAGCTTGTTGTAGATTGGACAGTCTAGAACAAGGTCCATGAGTGGCATTGTGACTTGAACTGTTCCCAGCAGCTTCTTGAACTTCTCGAACTGCTTATCTAGTATATGCTTCTTGAATCTTCCAGGAAATGGAAGTTTTGGCTCATACGATGGAAGTAATAAGTCAACTGTGTCTCCTGTAGCTTTTCCTTTGTCAGCTTTAGCATTCACAGTGATGCCTTTTTCCGCAGGAGATTCTTCTCTAGCTCCTCCACTGACTATCTCTTCTTATGCTGTCTTAGTATATGCTTTATCTAATCCAGATTTCTTTTTTTGTTGCTCCTCCACTTGGCAATTCCTTTCCACTTGTCATTGTTATGGCCTTGCAGTACTCCTTAGGATTGGGTTCAGGGTGTCCAGGTAGAACCCCTTTCCCATTGCTTCTCGAGGATGAAGCTACCTGAGCAATTTGAGTCTCCAATCCTTTCACATGCGTCGCGAGTCCTTCAAACTTGGAGTTTAGATCATTGTAACAAGTTTCATCTCAGCTATCTCTTTCTTTGTTCCTCCTTGTCCTTCTAGCAGCTGCTTCAGCATGTTCTTCACTTCATCATAATGAGGGGGCTGATTCGAATTGCTTCCCCTTTGCTGGAATTTGCCGATTTGTGGTCTTGGCGCATAGCTGCTGTTTGAAGGGACTTGATTGCCAAAGTTTGAGTATCCTCTGGATTGGTTGTTCGGTTGCCCTTGATAGCTCCCTTGGTTTTTGTAGTTGTTCCTCTGTAAATTTTCTTGACCTTGTGGGTTAAAAGGTCTAGGCTTGAAGCTATTTTGTCCTTACTGGTTTGGTTGTTTAGACTGATAGCTCTGACCTTGACTCTGATACCCCTGTCCTTGCTGCTTCAGGATCGGTGGGTAGACCTGATCTTGTGGGTTCTCTACATTCTTGCTCATGTAAAACATGTTGTTGTTGTAAGGCTTATACTGATAGCTTTCCTGATTTCTCACATAGCTAACTTCTTCAGGTTTCCCTTCCAATGATTCGATTGTGGAGTCTTGATAATCTGGTTGGTAGGCATCTTGTTGATCCACAAAGTGGACTTGTCTCTGGTTCAAGTTCAACACCTTATCCAGTCTATCAAGCTTTTCATTGATCTCTTTAAGGTTTTGGTCTTCCAGCTTTACTCCTCTTGATGACCTATCATAGTCCTCACTGTAGCATTGGTTGCTTTGGGCCAGGTTTTCAATCAGTTTCTCTCCTTGATCAACATCCAAATTAGCGAAACTTCCATAGCACGCTGTGTCAAGAGCTATTCTGAACTTCTCATGAACTCCTCCATGAAAGATTCCCAGCAATGCATCTTTCTCTACCCCATGATGAGAGCATGCTCTGGTGTATCCTTTCAGTCTGTCGCAAGCTTTGTAAAATGACTCATTTGGTCCATGTCGGAAGGTAGTGATATCATTCCTGATTTTGGCTATCTTCTGCTTGGGAAAGAACTTGTTAGTGAATTCTTTCTTGCACAAATCCCATGTGGAGACCAGTTCTGAAGGTACATTGGTTCACACTGAGCAGCTCTATCTCCCAAAGAGAATGGGAATAACATCATCTTGATTGCGTCCTGAGGGACACCATTGATCTTGACTGTCCTGCAGAGCCTTTCAAAATCATCTAGATGATGAAGTGGGTTCTCACTGGGTAGACCATAGAACTTGGAGCCTTGCACCATGTTGATTAATTTCGTCTTGAGTTCAAAATTGTTGTTAACAACAGTTGGTGTAGGAATGCCAAGGCTGATGGTCCTTTCACCAGGTTCATCGAATGCTCCAATGCGCTTGCGAGGAGCCCTCACGTCAACTTGTGGGATAGGTAATGCGCCTAACCCATGCCTTTGGTGTTTTTTTGGTTGGAAATGTTGAGCTTCTCCTCTGTGATCTTCCATGTTCGGATTGGGAGATTGTTTCAGTCTTTCTCTTAGAGTTCTCAAACGGTTTCCTCTCTCAAAGTGTCCTATCTCGTGAATCAGTATTTGCAAGTTTTGTTGTCCTTTACTTCTCAAATTCATGAACCTGCAAAACAGAAAGATTCTCGAGTCTAAGTGAGCGAAAAGAGGAATGTAGCAAATGTAACAAACTTAGTCTTAGAGAACTTCTTAAATTTATTGGTTAAATTGCTTCTCCGACAACGGCGCCAAAAACTTGGTAGAGATTTATTTATCTCTACGAGTTTCACTTGAGAGTACTAAAAAGTAACCTCAAGAGTTTACTTGAGTTAGTGACTGTAAGTGCACAGTTATGCCTCTTGTAGTATAAACGGGATCGATCCTCAGGGAAAAGTTGTAACACAATAGATTATAGAAATTCTTATCTAAGCTAAGAGATTTAAGGTTCGATTGTGATTGAATTGGTAGAGATTTTAACTAATTTAAAACAAAGTAAATAAAATAATGAATGAATTAAACTAAGAATATATTAATAAAGAAAACAATCCAACCATGTATTAGACATTAGAATGAGGTTAGATTGAGATATCAATTCGAATCGTGAATGTGTAATTTGTATTTCCAGAAAATGAGATTATGAACAGGTTAATACATTTTCATGTAAAAACCCCTATGTTTAGAACTAGATTTGATCAATTCCCATTGCAAACCCTAAAACTAAACAAGCATTAAGATTCATATCAATTTTCATCAAATTTCTCTAGACAACTACTCCCGCAGGCTAGAATCATAAGATTCACTAATCAAATTATCCTATGGATTCACTTTCCCTTTCCCAAGTTGTGAATTCGATAAACCCTAAATTGACTCTTCCAAGTTCAATCTAGCATTAAACTCATCTGATAGTGATGGATTACAAAATCCTTAGACCTAAATATCATCTCATGATCTCAATTCCCCTAATCATCTATCCTGTCCATGGCTGAATATATGAATCTACTCAGACATAACAGAAATTGCAGAGAAAACAATCAAATGTGAAGAAACATAATTGAATTGCAGAGATTGAATAACACAATAGTTCTTAAGAAAATAAAACAATTATTGTCTTAATAAACACCATAGATTGTTGAAGGAATCACTAGAGCTCTTATTCACTTTTTCTCTCTTGAAGGCTGAATAATAATATCCCCTCAGTTTTCCTTAAAACAACCTATTAATAGGTTACCAAAAACCTGATTTATTAGACTAAACGACATAAAAAATAATGAGTTATTTACGGGATCGATCGATCGAACGAAGAGATTGTTCGATCCTTAAATCCGTCGTAGACATTTTGGGCTGGTAGATCGATCGATCTTGATGGATATCGATCAACCTAAACTTGCTCGATCGTTCTTCTCTCCTTCTGGTCAGTCTTGAAAATTCACGCAATCACGATCACATAATCGATCGATCGATCGTTTAAGGCTGAGATCGATCGATCTCTTCACATAAGGAGGTGTATAGGTTCGATCATCATTTGAGTCCATTCATCTTATTGACACATTCTGATCATTCTCGCATCGTTGTATCAGCCACCTATGACTTCATAGACTCCGAAAATGTTCCTAACTTGCTTTGTATTCTCCGAAAAACAAAAAGTGGAAAACAACCTAGAATTCTAATGCATATGAACCTAAATGTATCCTAAAATGTGAAATCTAATGGTTGATTCATGAAAGTTATGTACAAAATGATCTATTAAAACTACTAAAATGTGAGTTTATCAACTCCCCCAGACTTTTCTTTTTGCTTGTCCTCAAGCAAATGACTAGAATAGGAAAGATAACAAACCTACTGGAACTCAGAGCCAAGTCACATTGGTCAAATATCATGTTCAACACCAAAGCTAATAATTCTCGAATGCAAAGTGTGCAAGTTTACTAAAAAATTTTAGCCATGCCCATCACAAATCATCTCAAATTAAACTCAATCTACACAATACATTCAGATCAACCAACTCTTTTAACATTCATTAAATTTGAAACTTGTGAATCATACTAGACACTTTCAATGAACTCATTTGGCTAATGGTGTGGTCAAGAGATAAAAATGATCTCTTCTTCCATTGGTTTTGAAAGCTAAATATAGGGATCTCTCAAATAATAGAATGAACTTTAGAAAAATGCTAAAGGTAAGCTCCAATAGATGCATACAAGACTAGATTCTCATCTACCCGAAGTATACTCACTGAAAATCTATACCAAAGCAATTATTATTCCCCAGAATGATCATAATTATACCCTTAGAAAGGTATTGCTAACTTTTATACTGCCTTTAAGATCAGTCATAAAATCTTCATTTAACTTTTCTTTTTAGGAGAGGGGTTAATTCTAATATGTCTAGCGGGTTTGGATTCTCTTTTAGCTGGTTCTTTTTCTTTTTTTTTACTTATATTGCAAGAACCTTTTTATACTCCAGAAATTTTATCACTATTTCCACTACCCTTTACTAGACTTTTGTCTCTTCATTTTTCTTGCATCCCTTTCTCTCCTGAAGTTTTTATTCCCATAGCATTTCTATTTCAAAACCCATTGGTTACCCATTCCTTTCTTCCTTTTAAGTATCTACCTAATCCTAGTTGTCCAAAAAGTGTTAACCAAAACTACAAGAGAAGCTAATCCTGTCGGTTCCTACCTAACACGTTCTACCAAGTTCATTCCGAAAAAGGCCTAAAGCACTCACTAAAAGATAATGTGGTTGGAACATACATGAGGCTCAAGGTAGGATAGTCTACTCGGATCTCAAAGAGTGGTAAAAAAAAAGGTAAAAGAAATCCAAGTATGTATAGATAAAATCCATGAGTTCAAATTCGGTTATCTAACCTGATAATTATAAATCCATATTATATTCCAATAGATAAGAGATGGTATCAACTCAAGCATGCTTCATTTAAGAGGAACTTAAGAACAAAAATTCCAGGCATGGATCAATCTTATGTTTCAACAAGCAAGTTATGCATCAGATTACCAATAACTCGTCAATTGAAACTAATAAAATGAGCAATTGACTATATTAAGGCAATTTCATCATGGTTCCTTATGCGAATGCAATGCAAAACTAAATGGATGATGAAAATTAAGTCATGAAATAAAAGTGAATGCAAACATGAATATCCTCCCCTAAACTTATTTTACACTGTCCCCGTGTAAAAATAAAACTAAAGAAAAAAATAAAATAAAGTAAAAATAATGAAAAGTCCAAAGGAAAACAAAAGAAAGGAAAATTACTAAATCAATGGTCTTCAGGGCTCACGCTGCGACTCTGTCCTGGTCTGCGTCTGCGCCTGGATAATCGAGCCACATAATCTGACTCTGTGTCATCTGTATCAGCTCCTGTCCTGTGTCCAGCAACATCAGGAATGTCTGCAGCTCCGGAAGGCTCGCCTGTCTCCCTGGTCCGTGATCCTCTAAAGCAGGAAGGTGGTTGTGGGCATCTGGTCCAAGTTATTGCCTCCCACATCCGTCGCATCATCGAGTGGGACCTCCTGTGGGACTACACCACCCAATCTCTAAATTCAGCTCTGTAGCACCGGAGGAGTATGGTGGAAGGTCATACTCTCCAGAATAAGGAGGGAGTGCATATGCCTCCTCAGGAGGTTCCTGGGTTTGGGGCGGATAGTATTTGGGGACTCTGTCGTCCTCCTGGTGAGGCTGGGATGCATATGCTCTGGATGAGCTGCCCCATCATTGTGAGTCAGTGCCAGGCTGATGCAGTCTCTCAGGTGGAATAGTGAACTCCAAAGTCGCCCTAGAGCTCAGGGCTGTGAAGTCGCGGAGGGGGAGCTTGCAGAACTGGGTGGCTCCTGCGCGATCCTTGAACTGATAGATGTACCCCGACTTAAGTATGCCACTGTTCTGGAAGTACTGCTCGTCGAAGAGGGCGATCTTCTGCTCGCTGAGTGTGGAGCCGAGATCAATCCTGTGATACATAAATAGGGGAGTCAGGAGGCTCCCAATCCGCTCAACCTTCTTGTACACCGTGTTGAGGCCGCAGGCTTTCTTGGAGACGAGGTTCTCCGCTAAGATAGTACCTATGTTGGTGCGCAGCGTGGTCAGGGGAGGGCTGGTGTAAATGGTGTGGGCAGATGATGGGAGTCCGAAGTGAAGTAACATAAGCTCGTCCTTCCTCACCGCTCCGGACTCCTCCTTGGCAAACAGGATGTTGCCAAGGATCTTGGAAACTACCCGAACCACGAGGTTCCGGATGTGAGTCAGCTTAGCTGACCTGGACTCATAACCTCCTGGGCCAATCATGTTGGAATGAAGAAGAAATGATGAAATATGGAAGCCTTTAATTCATATTAAATGACGATTTATTTCGATGTCAAAGGGAGTGTCTAAGGCTTGTTTGTATTATAGGATTATGTTATCCTTATAGCCATTTATGTATAAGGCTATCCTTGTATCCAAACAAGCTTAGACTAGATTAGTATAAATATCTTACTTCCTTCACATTTTGTAAGTAAGAAATTATAATTTTCATTTTCTAATAAAATCATTCTTTTCTGTAATTCTCTCTAATCACTCATTCTTTTATTCTACAAATCTCTTAATTTCATATTCTTTCATGGTATCAGAGCCAGGTTGCATCAAATCTGGGTAAATTTCATCATTCTTTTATTTATTCAACAAGAATCCATCTTGTTCTTCATCTTCTTCTGGATCAATTTCGAACGTCAACTTGTAATTCAAATTCCGGCGAAACTACGACTCCTTTTGTCGATCTGCTTTCCCTGGATTGTGCATCGGCGAGTTCTGAAGCCACGGCCGTTTGAATGGCATCATTGGCCTAGAGAATCAAAAGTTATGAATTTTCTTGCAAAGATGTTTCGCAATCCCCTCCGCCACAAACTCATGCATTTCCCAGGTCACCCCGATGTTAATTCTTCATCAAATCGTGATTTACTTAATCCTAAACTCAAGCCCTTCGAGTCTAGTTTCTGTTTAAAAAAAGAAGAACTCAATTCCATTTTTTTTTGAGGATTTTATTGAAGGTTTTCTCAGAGACGTCCAAATTCACCTATATCAAGATCCTGGTGATATAATTCTAAATTTTTCTTAGTTTTCTTTAAAGCTTTGATTCTGGAAAGTTTAGGAAGTATCTTGTTAAGGTCTCTACGAAAGTTTATTTCAATCTAATTGGTTTAAGACTTCAAGATTGATTTTCTTGTTAATCTTTTAAAAGTTTAAAATTGAAATCTTGATTTTTTAGAATTGAGTTTAATTCATAGAATTCGAATTTTTTTTTTTATGTTTTCGAATTGGTTGTTTGATAAGGTTTGTTATTAGGTGGTTTTACTTGTTAAAATCTTGTTACAAAAGTTGGTTAGAATCTGTTAAAGGTTGTTGAAGGTTGTTAGATGTTGTTGAAGTTTACTTGACTAACAAGAAATAAATCTTGTTCTTCACGCAAGTTTACTTGTACACATAATTCTCTTGGCCAGCACACAATTGTTTGTAGATTGCAGGTGTGACAAGCATTCGTGTAACAAGAATCGTGGCGAGTTGCTGTTGTTTGGTGTACAAGTTGCTCGAGAGTTCGGGTGTTTTCATTGTCCCGACCAGTTTTTGTTTTAGGTCCAACCGGACAGCACTCGCACGATCTAATTCCGGCCGAACGTGTGCACTCATTCGTTCGTGATTCTGTCTTGGCGTGTACCAGTGGCTGTGATCTAATTGTCCCGTCTTGTTCCGTTCAGCCCACGTACCTGATCCGTGGAATTCACGCAACAAACTTCACGACTCGACCAAGTTACTGTCCCGTGTCCCGATTGATACGACCAACAAGATACCTATCTCGACCAACAAGCATAGAGATTCAAACATCTCTCAGAGCTCTATTTATTCTACATGTAGCAAATTATCTCTTGTGGTCTAGGACCATGAAAACCACATTAGATGGTAAAGGTCTTTGGAACCACATTGCCACAAATGGCATTGGAGACAATGAAGTGGCTGAAGTGAGTGATGCAGCTCAAGCCAAATGGTACCAAGAAGATTAGTTGGTACTTTCTATACTACAAAATTCTCTTGCTAGTAATCTTTTAGAAGTTTATTCTTTTTGTGAAAATGCAAAAGATCTTTGGGACACTTTGCTTAAGGTGTATGGAAACACCACTAACCTTTTGAGAATTTTTGAAGTGAAGAAGGCTTTGAATGAATTAAGGCAGGAGGATGCTGAATTCACAAAGCACTATGACTCATTTAGAGCTTTGTGGGCTGAGCTAGAAATGCTAAGGCCAGCCACTATTGAACCACTTGTTCTCCTTGAAAGGAAATAACAAGATAAGGTGTTTGGGTTACTTTTAACTCTTAATTCTACTTAATCAGATCTTATTAAGCATATTCTCAGGTCTGATAAGTTGTCTAGCTTAGAGGAAGTTTGTGCTCAAATTCAAAAGGAGCAAGGATCACATGGATTGTTTGGCAACAAAGCTGAACTGGTAGCTGCTCACAAAAGTTTCTTCAAATCAGCAAATGATGCTAGGAAGAGGAGACAATTTTGTGATAATTGCAAGAGGAATGGCCATTCAAAGAAGGATTGCTGGGTACTTCACCCTCACTAGAAGCCCTCTTGGGCCTCACGGCCTCAACAATACTCGGCCATGCCCACAGCCAGCCAAGCTCACGACATGATACCATCCAAGGCGGTTGTAAGCAATGGTCCACTCTCTTATTCAGCCTCCACCAGTATCATGTCACAAGCATCAGATTTTGTGACAAAATCAGACTTGGAAGCTCTTATCAAGGCAATAAAGGATAGCAATGTGATGGATAAAACTTTTCATACTTCTTATACTTCCAATGCTCCTAAATCTTTGGTGGTTGACTCTGGTGCTTCTCATCACATGATTAGTGATTTAGAATTGCTAGAGAATGTAGAACCTTTCCTAGGAAATGTTCTTATTGCTAATGGAATTAAAGTACCAATCAAAGGCATAGAAAAATTGAAGTTGTTTGATAAAGAATCTAAAGCATTTTATATGCCCTCTTTTACCTCTAACTTGCTCTCAGTTAAAAGAGCTACTACTGACTTGAATTGTCATGCTATATTTGGTCCTAATGATTTCTATTTTTAGGATATTGAAACTAGAAGATGTTTTGGACAAGGAACCACAAGAGATGACTTGTATGTACTTGAAAATATGGCTAGTGTTAGTGAATTGGAATCGGCTTTTCAGGCTAATACATTTAGTACTGATTCTGATTTGTGGCATGCTAGACTAGGACATCCTCATCCAAGAGCTCTTGAATTAATTGTGCCTGATTTGAAAATGCCTAAAGAGTTGTGTGATGCTTGTATTCTTGGGAAACATTGTAAAACAGTTTTTGAAAAATCTATGCATAAATATGAAAATTGTTTTGAATTGGTCCATTCTGATGTTTGGACATCTCCATTTCCATCTAGAGAAAACCATAAATATTTTGTGACATTTATTGATGAAAAGTCTAAATATACATGGGTTACTTTACTTAGTTCTAAAGATAGGGTTTATGATGCATTTCTAAACTTTCAAGTATATGTTACTAACCAATACAATGCAAGAATTAAATGCTTTAGAACAGATAATGGAGGAGAATACACTAGTACCAGACTACAGGAACATCTAGCTAAGCATGGCATTGAGCACCATACAAGCTGTCCTTACACTCCACAGCAAAATGGAGTAGCTGAAAGGAAGAACAGGCACTTAATGGAAGTTGTGAGAACTATGATGTTCCACATGAAGGTACCCAAACGGTTTTGGGGGGATGCACTTGTAGCAGCATGCTACTTGATTAACAGGACTCCTACAAAAGTCCTTGATGACCTGTCTCCATTTGAGGTACTAAACAAAACTAGACCCACTATTGATCACTTGAAAGTTTTTGGTTGTGTTTGTTTTGTATTAGTACCAAAGGAGCAAAGGAACAAGCTAGATCCAAAGAGTATCAAAGCTATGTTCATTGGGTATTCTTCTACTCAGAAAGGATACAAATGTTATGACCCAGAGACTAGAAGATTCTTGGTGTCTAGAGATGTAAATTTCCAAGAAGAAAAATGTTTCTATGAAGAAGGAACTTGGGACCAATTTAAGGACATCTCATTAACAAGATCAGACCAAGCTGAATACTTGAGGAAACTCTTGGAAAGTATTGGAATAGTAGGTGGTTCTTCTCCTCAGCTCACGGCTTCCTCCCCTATGTCAACCAACCCACCAGCAGGCGGCCCTAGAACCGCGGACACAACAACCGGCCCTTCATGCACAGCAGGACCTTCCGGCTCAGGCGACCCTTCACGGCCTTTCACGGCCTTTCACAGCCGGCTCTCCTGGTCTTCCTCCTCTTGAACATGGGGGGGGGGAGAAGCTTCTACTCATGTCCAACAAAACTATGCAGGAGATGATTTAATTTTAGTCTCAGCTTCCAAAAGATCAAGAGATATACCTACTCTTGTTGAAGTTTTGAGTGAAAAAGAGGAATCTAATAAGGAAGCTCCACCTACAGCCTTAAGAAGGAGCACAAGATAAGAGAATCCACCTGTTTTCTACAATGGAAATGTTGTGGTTCATCATGATCAGGGAGTTTGTAATATTGCTCACTTACCTCCTAATCATGTTGCTTTTATTTCTAGTCTTGATAATGAGCAGATTCCAAAGACATATGAAGAAGCTATGTCCAAAAAGGAATGGAGGAAAGCTATCTTAGCTAAGAAACAAGCCATGGAGAGGAATGGTACTTATGCTTCAGCCACTCTACCAAAAGGAAAAAGGGCTGTAAGTTCTAAATGGATTTTTACCATTAAATACAAAAGCAACAGTGAAATTGATAGATATAAAGTTAGGTTGGTGGCTATGGGTTTTACTCAGGCATATGGTGAGGATTATAGGGATACATTTGCACCTGTAGCTAAGCTTCATTCTGTCAATGTTGTTCTTACTGTTGCTACTAACCTTGAGTGGGAGTTGTGGCAAATGGATGTCAAGAATGCTTTCTTGCAAGGTGAACTAGAGGAAGAGGTTTACATGTCACCACCACCTGGCCTAGAAGATGAGGTTGGAAGCGGTAATATTCTAAGGCTAAGAAAGGCTATTTATGGCCTTAAACAATCTCAAGAGCTTGGTACCACAAACTAAGTGTAACCTTAATGGATAAAGGCTTCAAAAAATCTGAAGTGGAACATACTCTTTTTATATTAAAGAGTAAGGAAGGTATTGTGGTAATTCTTATCTATGTAGATGATATAATCATATCTGGTAGTGATAGTGTTGATATGCATCTACTAAAGATTACTTAAAGAGTGTCTTTGATATTAAGGATTTAGGAGAACTTAAATACTTCTTGGGAATTGAAGTATGTAGGTTTAAGGAAGGTCTATTTCTCTCCCAAATAAAATATGTTGTAGATTTACTAACATCCACAGGTATGATGGAAGCTAAGCTAGCTAAAACACCCTTAGAAGAAGACTATAAAATCACAACTAAGGGGGAGCTAGAGGTGGAAATTGATTTTCATGATCCTAAGCTCTATAGGAAAGTGGTTCGTAAGCTTATTTATTTAACCATCACAAGACCAGATTTACGTTTTGCTGTGAATCAGGTATCACAACACATGCAAGGACCAAAAATGAGACATTGGGAGATGGCCATGCGAATTCTAAGATACCTAAAGGGCACACATGAACAAGGTATATGAATGAGTAACAATAAAAACAGAAATGTGGTTGGTTATTGTGATGCAGATTGGGCAGGAGATAGAAAAGATAGGAGAAGTACCACAGGCTATTGTACTTTCATAGGAGGAAACCTTGTGAATTGGAAAACCAATAAGCAAAATGTGGTTTCATGTTCTAGTGCATAATCAGAATATAGAGCAATGAGGAAGCTCACAACTGAATACATCTGGCTGAAGCAACTCTTTGAAGACTTAGCCGTGAAGTGTGAGGATCCAATCACCATTCACTGTGATAATCAGGCTGCCATACACATAGCCTCCAGCTCAGTGTTTCATAAAAGGACCAAGCATATAAAAGTGGACTGTCACAAAGTAAGAGAGGCTATTGGAAAATGTATCATCTTACCTTGCTATACAAGGAGTGAGGACCAACTAGCTGATGTATTCACCAAGGCAACATCTTTGAAAATTGGCGCCTCTATCTATCCAAGACTTGGCCTCATGACCATTTCACACCAATGATCCCAACATGGAGTGTTATACTCTTTTTCCCTAGAAAAGGTTTTGTCCCAATTGGATTTTCCTTCTCTAGGTTTTTTAATGAGGTAATACTTCATGGTTGCAAGCTTAAGCATTTTTCATTTCTTAAGCTTGAGGGGGAGTGTTGGAATGAAGAAGAAATGATGAAATATGGAAGCCTTTAATTCATATTAAATGGCGATTTATTTCTATGTCAAAGGGAGTGTCTAAGGCTTGTTTGTATTATAGGATTATGTTATCCTTGTACAATTTATGTATAAGGCTATCCTTGTATCCAAACAAGCCTAGACTAGATTAGTATAAATATCTTACTTCCTTCACATTTTGTAAGTAAGAAATTATAATTCTCATTTTCTAATAAAATCATTCTTTTCTCTAATTCTCTCTAATCTCTCATTCTCTCATTCTACAAATCTCTTAATTTTATATTCTTTCAAATCAGATTCCACATTTCAATGGCCTGCAGGAAATCTGAGGGCCAGCTGCACAGCTCTTGGGTCCGGTCGAACCCGTAGAGGTCACAAAGTTCCTGAAGGGAAATCTCGTATAGAACCCCACTGGAGAAATATGAAAGAGTCCCCTCGCTGGCAGCAGGGATGGCTCCATCCTGATAGCGGAGCTCAGCAGACGCCATGAACTGGCGCACCAACTCCGGAAAGAGCGGGTAGGTCTGGTACGCTATTGTGTCAAGTCCGAGCCTATGCAGCATGGCTCGGACCTCCTCTCTGATACCCATCCGCTCAAGAGTACTCTCACAGACGAAGCAGGTGGGCGCCATCTCTATGCGGAGTAACCCGTTTTAGAACGTGCAGTGATGATGCGTCCATGCCTCCCCGTAGTGGTAGTTTTGGTACCACAAGTCTCTCTGCATCTCCCGCATAGTGGTGTGCGGGATCAGCTCCGTCCTCCAGTCCTGTTTGTCGCCCGGATAGATCGCAAACCTGATTATGAACCCAAATCCCGAATTTTGCTAAATCTTGCTAAATCTCCTAAATCATGCACGGGTCATATTCCAAACAACCTAATAAACCTCTATTCAACTTCTATTTCCATTAAAACACTCTAAATGTCCTGATTTTGGCGAATTTTTCCCATTTGAACCGAATTGAAAAAGTGGAGATTTAGAGTTGTACCTTTGCAGATCGAGTGAGATGGTTATAGAATCAGATAGAGCTCAAAAATCTGATCGGATTAGGCCAAAAAACTGCTTAAATTGGTGGGGAATCAAAGAATTTAGGTTGAAAATAAGAATTTTAGGGTTTGAGGGTGATTTTCGCGAGATAGATGAGATTTTCGGGTTTTTGATCCGTTGTGATCAAATGTTGGGTATAAAAAGATGTTTTTCGGTTTAATTTAAGTATAATCGAAACCCGGTTTACGGTCCTATATTGATCGATTGTCCAATCGATCGATCTTTGTTGAATTGATCGATCCAGGATTTTCACGACAATTTACGACCGATGGTTTGATAGATCGATCTTATGTGGGTTGATCGATCTTGTTCAATGACGGCCTTTTCATCTTTGAATCGATCGATCGATCTGTAGGGAGACCGGTCGATCGTTGCGAAGGTCACAAATATACAGATTTTTGGGCGATTGATCGATCGCATGTACAATCGTTTGATCGATGTGACTGGTAACTGTACATCACGTGAAACAAAAACTAGATTAGTACAACTAAATGCGAAACTACAAAAAAACATGAATATTTACATAAAACACATGGGTTGCCTCACAAGAGCGCTTGTTTAACGTCGCTAAGCTTGACGACCTGATTGTTGAGTTTATGCGGTGAGAGGTTCCGAGAGAGAAACTTGTAGGTTCTCGCCCTTGTCTTCGGTTGCAAGGTAAAGTTTGCATCTCTGCCCATTGACTGTGAACTCTCCCTCAGACTTATTCCAAAGGACTACTGTTCCATAAGATTTGACTTCTTTGATCGTGAATGGTCCAGACAATCTTGATTTTAACTTTCCGGGAAAACTTTTTAGTCTAGAGTTGAAAAGCAAAACTTGGTCTCCTTCTTTGAATTCTCGTCTCAGGATTCATTTGTCATGGAAAGCTTTGGTCTTCTCTTTGTTGATCTTTGAGCTCTGATATGCTGCTTGCCTTGTTTCCTCAAGTTCTTCCAAGTCAACCAGGCGTTTTTCCGAAGCTGTCTTGATATCAAAGTTAAGCAGCTTGGTAGCCCATAATGCCTTATACTCCAATTCTACCGGGAGGTGACAACTCTTTCCATACATCATGTTAAAAGGAGTGGTGCCACTAGGGGTCTTGTAAGCAGTCCTATATGCGCATAGAGCGTCATCAAGCTTAATTGTCCAATCCTTCCTAGATTTTACAATAGTCTTCTCTAGGATTTCTTTGATCTGCTTGTTCGAAACCTCCACCTGTTCAGATGTTTGAGGGTTATAAGGTGTAGCCACTTTATGCTTGACTTCATGTTTCTTCAGAAAATTTTCAAAAATTTTGTTGTTGAAGTGTCTCCCTCCATCACTGATCACAACTCTTGGGACTCCGAACCGAGGAAAAATTATGCTCTTGAATAACTTGATGACCACCTTCACATCATTAATAGGACTTGCAAAAGCTTCTACCCATTTTGAGACATAATCAACTGCCACTAAGATGTATTTGTTGTTGTAGGAGGATGGGAATGACCCCATGAAGTCAATCCCCCACACATCAAATATCTCAACCTCAAGAATGGAATTCTGTGGCATCTCATTTCTTCTGATCATGGTACCTTTTCGCTGACATGCATCACACTTAGTGATATGCTCATGAGCATCTTTGAACATCGTAGGTCACCAGAACCCTGCATGTAGTATCTTTTGGACAGTATTGAAAGTAGCAAAGTGTCAACCGCACTCAGAACCATGACAGTGTGTCAGTATTCCTGCTACTTATTCCTCGGGGATACATCTTCGAAACAGATGGTCTTTGCACTGCTTGTAGAGATATGGCTCGTCCCAGTAATATTGTTGGACATCTCAGAAGAATTTCTTCTTGTTGTAGCCTTGGATTTTCTGGAGGTGGGATTCCGCAGAAACCAGTAGTTTACAAAGTCTGCATACCATTGAAGACTCAGTTCAACCGCATTGGTCTCTAGGAGATTATTTAGCTCGCTGTCTACAATCTGAAGCATCTGAATTGTATGAATCTGTTCTTCAGGTAGCGAGTCATTGATAGGCAGAATTTCTGGAATCCTCATCCTAGACAAATGATCAGCAACTCCATTTTCTATCCCTTTCTTGTCCTTAATTTCCAAGTCAAATTCTTGCAGAAGTAGTGTTCATCTCAATAATCTCGGTTTCGCGTCCTTTTTAGCTATTACATGTCTCAATGTTGCATGATCTGTGTGTAATATTACTTTAGAGCCAACCAGATACGTTCGAAACTTCTCAAACGCATACACAATCACTAGTAGCTCCTTCTCGGTTGTAGCATACTTTGTCTGCGCGTCGTCAAGTGTTCTGCTGGCATAATAGATCACATTCAACTTTTTGTCTTTCTTCTGTCCTAAGACTGCCTCTACAGCATAATCGCTTGCATCACACATCACTTCAAAGGGGAGATCCCAGTCTGGTGGCTGCACTATTGAGGCATTTGTCAAAGCCTCTTTCAGCTTTAAGAAAGCTGTCATGCACTCTTCATCAAACATAAACTTTGTATCCTTGCACAGAAGTCTCGTGAGTGGTCTGACAATGCTAGAGAAGTCTTTAATGAACCGTCTGTAGAAGCCAGCATGCCCGAGAAAACTCCTAATTCCTTTACAGATTTCAGAGGTGTGAATCTAGTCATGACGTCAATTTTGGCTTTATCTACTTCTATCCCTGCTTCTGAAATCTTGTGTCCCAGTACAATTCCCTCTTTTACCATAAAATGACACTTCTCCCAGTTCAGAACTAGGTTTTTAAGCACCCTGCATAAATTCGAAAGACACACAGCAAAAGAAGAACCATACACAGAGAAATCATCCATGAATACTTCCATTATCTCGTCAATCATTTCAGAGAAGATAGATAGTATGCATGTTTGAAAAGTCGCAGGAGCGTTACATAGTCCAAATGACATTCTTCTAGAAGCGAAGGTACCATAAGGACAAGTAAAATGTCGTCTTTTCCTGATCCTGAGGATGAATGGGTATTTGAAAGAATCCAGAATACCCATCTAGAAAACAGTAGTATGAATGATTGGCTAATCTTTTTAACATTTGGTCAATGAATGGCAATGGAAAATGATCTTTCCTAGTCGATGCGTTCAGTTTTCTATAGTCTATGCACATCCTATGACCAGTGATAGTTCTTATGGATATTAGTTCATCTTTCTCATTCTTAATCACAGTGATACCTCCTTTTTTGGAACTACATGCACAGGTGAAACCCAATTACTGTCTAAAATGGGATAAATGATCCCTGCACCTAGTAATTTCAAAATCTCCTTTTTTATTACCTCTGGCAAGTTTGGGTTTAGTCTCCTCTGATGTTCTATTGATGACTTAGAATCATCTTCTAAATATATTCTATGCATGCATAATGATGGGGAGATTCCTTTGATGTCCCCTAAAGAGAAACCTAAGGCTTTCATATACTTTTTCAGCTCATGCAATAGCATAGATGTTTCATCATCAGACAGAGAGGCACTAACAATCACCGGGTAAGTAGAGTTTTTTCAAGAAAAAGCGTACCTTAGCCCTGATTGTAGTAGTTTGAGTTCCATCTTTGGTGCATTCTTCTCACTCCAATCTTTTTTGCTGTTAGTCTTACCATTGCTAGCTTCTGGAATTTCCAATTCTGATTTACTCTCTCCTTTCAGTGGCTTGTGAGAGTCTAGGATTCGCTCATATTGCTCAGCTTCCTCGTTGATGTTTATTGATTTCGCAGACTCCTTGGTAATAGCTAATTGAAGAGAGTCTTCAACAGCTAACTCTTCTAGATACTCTTCAACCATATCCTCCAGCATCTCAATGTAAAATAATTTCTTCTCTATAGTAGGTTTCTTCATGACCTCAAGTATATCAAACTTTAATACTGAGGATCCCAAGTTCAGGTTGATAATCCATTTCTTCACATCGATTATAGCTCCAGCTGTGGCTAGGAATGGACGCCCAAGGATGATTGGGTTTGTGGGTTTGTCATCCATTTATAGTACCACAAAATCGGTGGGAATTATGCAGTCTCCTACCTTTAGAGGCAAGTTTTCTAGAATATCAATTGGATACCAGATGGACATGTCTGCAAGCACCAATGAGAATATGGTCTTCTTGAAGTCTGTGAAACCTAGTTTCTTTGACACAGTCAGTGGCATCAGACTGACACTTGCTCCCAAGTCAACCAAACATTTCTCGAAGCTCAGAGGTCCAATAGAGCAAGGCAGTGTAAAGCTTCCAGGGTCCTTGAGCTTCCTAAGCAGATTGTTTTAAATTATTGCACTGCACTCATGATTGATTTATACCATAGTTTCTTCCAGTGCCTTTTTCTTAGTCACTATGTCTTTAAGGAGTTTGTTGTAGATTAGACAGTATAAAACAAGGTCCATGAGTGGTATTGTGACTTGAACTGTTCCCAACAGCTTCTTGAACTTCTCGAACTGCTTATCTAGTATCTGCTTATTGAATCTTCTAGGAAATAGAAGTTTCGGCTCATAAGATGGAAGTACTAAGTCAACTGTGTCTTTTATAGCTTTGCCTTTGTTAGCTTTACCATTCACAGTGATGCCTTTTTCCGCAGGAGATTCTTCTCTAGCTCCTTTACTGATTATCTCTTCTTCTGCTGTCTCAGTATGTGCATCATCTAATCAAGATTTCTTTTTTTTTGCTCCTCCACTTGGCAATTCCTTTCCACTTCTCAGTGTTATGGCCTTGCAGTACTCCTTAGGATTGGGTTCAGGAATTCCAGGTAGAACCCTTTCCCATTGCTTCTCGAGGATGACGCTACCTGAGCAATTTGATTCTCCAATCCTTTCACATGTGTCGCGAGTCTTTCAAACTTGGAGTTTAGATCATTATAACAAGCTTTCATCTCAGCTATCTCTTTCTTCGTTCCTCCTTGTCCTTCTAGCATCTGTTTCACCATGTTCTTCAGTTCATCATCATGAGGGGGTTGATTCGAATTGCTTCCCCTTTGCTGGAAATTGCCGGTTGTGGTCTTTGCACATAGCTGCTGTTTGAAGGGACTTGATTGCCAAAGTTTGAATATCATCTGGATTGGTTGCTCGCTTGCCCTTGATAGCTCTCTTGGTTGATGTACTTGTTCTTCTGGAAACTCCCTTGACCTTGTTGGTTAAAAGGTCTAGGCTGGAAGCTATTTTGTCCTTGCTGGGTCAGTTGTTTATACTGATAGTTCTGACCTTGACTCTGATACCCCTGTCTTTGCTGCTTCAGGATCGGTGGGTAGACCTGATCTTGTGGGTTATCTACATTCTGGCTCATGTAGGACATGTTGTTGTTGTAAGGCTTATACTGATAGCTTCCCTGATTTCCCACATAGCTAACTTCTTCAGGATTCCCTTCCAATGCTTCGATTGTGGAGTCTTGATAATCTGGTTGGTAGACATCTTGTTGTGGACTTGTCTCTGGTTCAAGTTCAACACCTTATCCAGTCTATCAAGCTTTTCATTGATCTCTTTAAGCTTTTGGTCTTCCAGCTTTACTCCTCTTGATGACCTATCATAGTCCTCACTGTAGCATTGATTGCTTTGGGCCAGGTTTTCAATCAGTTTCTCTCCTTGATCAACATCCAAATTAGCGAAACTTCCATAGCTCGCTGTGTCAAGAGCTATTCTGAACTTCTCATGAACTCCTACATGGAAGATTCCCAGCAATGCATCCTTCTCTACCCCATGATGAGGGCATGCTCTGGTGTATCCTTTCAGTCTGTCACAGTTTTCGTAGAATGACTCATTTGGTCCCTGTCGGAAGGTAGTGATATCATTTCTGAAGGTACATTGTGTTCCAACTGAGCAGCTCTATCTCCCAAAGAAAATGGGAATAACATCATCTTGATTGCATCCTGAGGGACACTATTGATCTTGACTGTCCTGCAGAGCCTCTCAAAATCATCTAGATGGTGAAGTGGGTTCTCACTGGGTAGACCATAGAACTTGGAGCCTTGCACCATGTTGATTAAACTCGTCTTGAGTTCATAATTGTTGTTAACAACAGTTGGTGTAGGAATGCCAAGGCTGATGGTCCTTTCACCAGGTTCATCGAATGCTCCAATGCGCTTGTGAGGAGCCCTCGCGTCAACTTGTGGGATAGGTAATGCGCCTAACCCATGCCTTTGGTGTTTTTCCGGTTGAAAATGTTGAGCTTCTCCTCTGTGATATTCCATGTTCGGATTGGGATACTGTTCCAGTCTTTCTCTTAGTGTTCTCAAACGGTTTCCTCTCTCAAAGTGTCCTATCTCGTGAATCAGTGGTTGCAAGTTTTGTTGTCCTTTACTTCTCAAATTCATGAACCTGCAAAACATAAAGATTCTCGAACTTCTTAAATCTATTGGCTAAATTGCTTCTCAAGCAACGACGCCAAAAACTTGGAAGAGATTTATTTATCTCCACGAGTTTCACTTGAGAGTACTAAAAAGTAACCTCAAGAGTTTACCCGAGTTAGTGACTGCAAGTGCACAGTTATGCCTCTAGTAGTATAAACGGGATCGATCCTCAGGGAAAACTTGTAACACAATAGATTATAGAAATTCTTATCTAAACTAAGAGATTTAAGGTTCGATTGTGATTGCATTGGTAGAGATTTTAACTAATTCAAAACAAAGTAAATAAGATAATGAATGAATTAAACTAAGAATATATTAATAAAGAAAACAATCTAACCATGGATTAGGCATTAGAATGAATAGATGTTAGATTGAGATATCAATTCAAATCGTGAATGTGTAATTTATATTTCCAGACAATGAGATTATGAACAGGTTAATACATTTCCATGTAAAAACTCCTATGCTTAGAACTAGATTTGATCAATTCTCATTGCAAACCCTTAAACTAAACGAGCTTTAAAATTCATCTCAATTTTCATCAAATTCTCTAGACAACTACTCCCACAGGCTAGAATCATAATATTCACTAATCAAATTATCCTATGGATTCACTTTCCCTTTCCCAAGGTGTGAATTCGATAAACCCTAAATTGACTCTTCCAAGTTCAATCTAGCATTAAACTCATCTGATAGTGATAAATTACACAATCTCTAGACCTAAATATCATCTCATGATCTCAATTCTCCTAATCATCTATCCTGTCCATGGCTGAATATATGAATCTACTCAGACATAACAGAAATTGCAGAGAAAACAATCAAAGGTGAAGAAAACATAATTGAATTGCATAGATTGAATAATACAAGAGTTCTTAAGAAAATAAAACAATAATTGTCTTTCTAAACACCATAGATTGTTTAAGGAATCACTAGAGCTCTTATTTACTTTTTCTCTCTTGGAGGCTGAATAATAATGTCCCCTCAGTTTTCCTTAAAACAACCTATTTATAGGTTCCCAAAAACCTGATTTATTAGACTAAAACGACATAAAAAATAATGAGTTATTTACGGGATCGATCGGACGAAGGGATGGATCGATCCTTAAATCCGTTGTAGACATTTTGGACTGGTAGATCGATCGATCTTGACGGATATTGATTGATCTAAACTTGCTCGATCGTTCTTTTCTCCTTCTTGTCGGTCTTGGAAATTCACGCAATCACGATCACATAATTGATCGATCGATCATTTAAGGCTGAGATCGATCGATCTCTTCACATAAGGAGGTGTATAGGTTCGATCATCATTTGAGTCCATTCATCTTATTGACACGTTCTGATCATTCTCGCATCATTGTATCAGCCACCTGTGACTTCATAGATTACGAAAACATTCCTAACTTGCTTTTTATCCTCTGAAAAACAAAAAGTGGAAAACATCCTAGAATTCTAATGCATATGAACCTAAATGTATCCTAAAATGTAAAATCTAATGGTTGATTCATGAAAGTTATGTACAAAATGATCTATTAAAACTACTAAAATGTAAGTTTATCAACAACTTAGGCTAAAAACATGATGTTAAGCCCCTTAAAAAATAAAAACAACAAGATGTCTACTAATTGGTGGCGATTTTTAAAAGGACTTTTAACTTAAGTAAGTAACACAACTTATAAGCCCAAATAATATACTTAGTCTATGAAAACATAAATAGAAGGATAGAAAGCCCAAATAAACACTTAGGTGAATTTGGTAGAGACTTGTGAAGGGTATAAAATTATTGTCAACAAGTCTTCACCGTCTTGCGCACTAAGAGTATTGCCTCATTAAAACTTTCTTCGGAAAACCAATGGGATAAAACCGAAGATAGAAAAAGAGTACAATTTCCTAGTACGAATTTGGTGTCCTTACCGGATGGTAATGTTAAAGACACTAGAAGAAGAAAAGTCTTCGAGAAGGAAGCTCCATTGTTCCTTGTCCGGCTTGAAGGGGTCGGGATCGACCAGGCATGGCGCGGTCGGTCTGAGTTATTGATAGGCTTAACTCTCCAGTAGCATGCTGAGCTTGTCTCCTAAAGCCTTTCTCTTGGATCGTGTTAGAGGTCCTGGTGGGATGATCGGTGCAGTAGCTGGGATGATGTCCTCATCATTCACTCCCTCTTGAAGTGCTTTGGTCTCCAAAGCGAACTCCTCACCTTCAAACAACTCTAATTCAGAAACATTAAATTTACTAGACACATTATACTCACCTGGAAGCTCAAGCTGGTAGGCGTTGTCATTGATCCTCCTTAGGACTCTGAATGGGCCGTCTCCTCGGCGTGCAAGCTTGCTCTTTCGGCGCTAGGGGAACCACTCTGGTTGCAGATGTAGCCAAACCCAGTCTCCCTCTTTGAACACTACATGTCATCGGACCTTGTGAAATATTAAGAGTTTGAGAGATTTAGAGGTTTGGAGATTGAGAGAGAGAGAGATTAGAGAGAAAACTGAGAATGAATATTATTGAGAAAATGAGAAAAATAAATAGCTGCTTGATTGGCACAATGGACAGTGATAGGAGACTCCAAGCTCACACCAAGAATGTCAAGGAGGAGTTGCTTCAGACAGATGCATTCAGTGGTAAGCTTCCTCATAGCTCTGTATTCAGCTTCTGCACTAGAGCAAGATACAACCTTCTGCTTCTTTGTCTTCCAAGTCACAAGATTACCTCCTATGAAGATGCAGTTGCCGGTTGTGCTTCTCCTATCTTCTCTGTCTCCTGTCCAATCTGCATCACAATAGCCTACAACTTTTGTGCTTCCATTACAACCTATCCATATACATTGTTCTTTAGTGCCTTTCAAGTATCTCAAGATGCACATAATCATGTCTCAATGCTTTATCTTTGGGTCTTGCATATGTTGAGACACCTGATTCACAGCAAAACATAAGTCAGGTCTAGTGATGGTTAAGTATATGAGCTTATCAACCACTTTTCTATATAGCTTTGCATCATGGAACTCGTCATTTGAAAGATTATGATATTAAAAGATCAGTAGAATGAGAGAATGAGAGATTAGACAGATTTAGAGAAGAATGATTTTATTAAGAGAATGAGAATAATAGTTTCTAAGTTACAAATGAGAAGGGAGATAGATATTTATACTAATATAGTCTAGGCTTGTTTGGATACAAGGATTGCCTTATACATGAATGTCTAAGGGTTTTATGAAGAACAAATGAAAACAAAGCAAGAAAAGAGAGAACTTGTTGCTTAGAAAGAAAGAGAGAGAGATAGAAACTTTTTCTTATTATAATTGCTTAAAAAGATTACAAATGGGGAAGACTACTTTATATAGAGCATGCCAACAAATTTACAAAGGAAAATGTGTCTAGATACAATGAATGAGAGCCTCTATAGGATTTTGAAAAGATGTTAGATGCTAAAGAGAATACGATTTTTCATTTTGCTTTGTTGACCACTTTTTGCTTTATGCTTTATGCTTTTGCTTTCAGGAAGCTTTATCTTCCCAACAGCTCTTTTTTGGAACTCCCAGACATTTCACTTTATGATTTCCAGAACTCCCGGACACTGCACGGTACTTCCGAAAGTCCCTATTTTTGCATGGACCTTCCGAAAGTCCCCAACTTTGCACAGACATCTTTCTTATTTGTAACTTCAATCAAACATTATTGATTTTCGGAAGTCCCCGACTTTTCATGGACCTTCCAGAAGTCCTTAACTTTGCATGAGACTCTTTATTTTCACAAATGGCCCACTTGAGAATGGGCAGACACCAATACTACGATGAGCAGATGCCGCCACCTAGACAGCACATGGGTCACCCAGACGTAAAGATGAACCCTCCTTCCTTTTTAGGAAATGTTGACCCCGAGGAATATCTCGATTGCGAAAGGAGGATGGAATCACTCTTTGAGTACTACGACTATGATGGTCCCGTAGAGTCGCTTTAGCAACGGCTCAGTTCACGGATCACACACTGGCGTGGTGGGATCGTGAAGTAACTGGTCGTAGGAGAGCCATGATGGGTACTCTGACGTCATGGGTCGAACTCACCCAGATCATGAGGATACGCTATGTTCCCCTTCATTTCCACCGTGAACTAAAGAGACAATTCAGACGTCTTATCCAAGTAAGCAAAACGGTGTCAGAATATTTTGATGAATTCGAGCACCTACGCAACAGACTTGACGTGGACGAATCGGAAGAGAGTCTAATGGCTCAATTCATCGACGGATTACATGAATCAATCGCCCAGAAGATCGAGCTGCAGCCTTACCATGATCTTGGCGAATTGTTTCACTTAGCAGTCCAGATAGAAAAGTGCAATAAAAGAAACTTAACCGCACCTTCTAGACCTAAGAGTACATGGAGCACTGACTCCAAGCCCTTTGACCGGACAGCTTCCACCAGTGACCCACACCTCATAGAAAAGGCCGTGGTTGGAAACTTAGCCAATAGAGCCGCCCCAGCTGCCCTATAGCTGGTCAACATCACGCCCACTCTGACTCAGCCACAGCGAAGCAGCGAGATTGTGTGTTTCAAATATAAAGGAAGGGGACACATGTCACGAGAATGCCCTACCTCGAGGACGATGGTATTGACCACCTCAAGATACTATGAGTCAGAGGATGAGCAAGAGGAGGTCGCCCCTGCGACTAACCAGAAATCTGACGAAGATATAAAATATGCTGATTCCGGAGAAATGCTCATGATCAGACAAGTCCTCAGTTCCATATTTGAGCCAGAAGAGTAGAGCAGCGAGTGAACATTTTCCGTTCAAAATGTACCATCCTTGGGAAAGTGAGCTCGTTGATTATAGATAGACGGTCCTGCACCAACGTCACGAGCAAATACAAGGTTGAAAAGCTCGAACTGTCTGTGACCAATCATCCTAAACCTTACAAACCGTAATGGCTGAACAACAAGATGGAGCTGTATATCTCTGATCAAGTTAAGGTCACATTCAGCATTGGTTGATACCAGGATCTGGTAACTTGCGATGTAGTCCCGATGTCAGTTGGACATCTCCTCTTAGGACGACCTTGGCAATTCGACCGAGAGATTACACATAATGCACAGACGAACATCTACTCATTTGTCCACGAGAAGCGTAGATACAACCTTGCACCAATGTCTCCACACGCTGTGCAAGAGAGGCAATCCAAAATGGTAAAAAATCAACATGCCTGCAAGGAGAACTTCTTCATAAACGTTGCTGATATGAGGAAAGCAGCTTGCACAGAGGGCACTCTGAAAGAATATGAGATTAAAAGATTTGTAGAATGATAGAATGAGAGATTAGAGAGAATTAGAGAATTAGAGAAAAGAATGATTTATTAGAAAATGAGAATTATTAATTATTCTTTACAAAATGTGAAGGGAGTAAGGTATTTATACTAATCTACTCTAAGCTTGTTTGGATACAAGGATAGTCTTATACATAAATGGCTACAAGGATAACATAATCATATAATACAAACAAGCCTTAGACACTCCCTTTGACATAGAAATAAATCGCCATTTAATATGAATTAAAGGCTTTCATATTTCATCATTTCTTCTTCATTCCAACACTCCCCCTCAAGCTTAAGACATGAAAAAATGCTTAAGCTTGCAACCATGAAGTATTACCTCATTAAAAACCTAGAGAAGGAAAACCCAATTGGGACAAAACCTTTTCTAGGGAAAAAGAGTATAACACTCCATGTTGGGATCATTGGTGTGGAATGGTCATGAGGCCAAGTCTTGGATAAATTGAGGCGCCAATTTTCAGAGATGTTGCCTTGGTGAATAAATCAGCTAGTTGGTCTTCACTCCTTGTATAGCAAGGTAAGATGATACCTTTCCCAATAGCCTTTCTTACTTTGTGGCAGTCCACTTCTATATGCTTGGTCCTTTCATGAAACAGTGAATTTGAAGCTATGTGTATGGCAGCCTGATTGTCACAGTGGATGGTGATAGGATCCTCACACTTCACGGCTAAGTCTTCCAAAATTTGTTTCAGCCAGATGCATTCAGTAGTAAGCTTCCTCATTGCTCTATATTCTGATTCTGCACTAGAACATGAAACCACTTTTTGCTTCTTGGTTTTCCAAGTGACAAGGTTTCCTCCTATGAAAGTACAATAGCCTGTGATACTTCTCCTATCTTCCCTATCTCCTGCCCAATCTGCATCACAATAACCGACCACATTTGTGTTTTTATTATTACCCATCCAAATACCTTGTTCATGTGTGCCCTTTAGGTATCTTAGAATTCGCATGGCCATGTCCCAATGCCTCATCTTGGGCCTTTGCATGTGTTGAGATACCTAATTCACAGCAAAACATAAATCTGGTCTTGTGATGGTTAAATAAATAAGCTTACCAACCACTTTCCTATAGAGCTTAGGATCATGAAAATCAATTTCCTCCTCTAGCTCTCCCTTAGTTGCAATTTTATAGTCTTCTTCTAAGGGTGTTTTGGCAGGCTTAGCTTCGATCATACCTGTGGAGGTTAGTAAATCTACAACATACTTCCTTTGGGAGAGAAAGAGACCTTCCTTAAACCTACATACTTCAATTCCCAAGAAGTATTTAAGTTCTCCTAAATCCTTAATATCAAAGACACTCTTTAAGTAATCTTTAGTAGATGCAATACCAACACTATCACTACCAGATATGATTATATCATCTACATAGATAAGAATTACCACAATACCTTCCTTACTCTTTAATGTAAAAAGAGTATGTTCCACTTCAGATCTTTTGAAGTCTTTATCCATTAAGGTTACACTTAGTTTGTGGTACCAAGCTCTTGGAGATTTTTTAAGGCCATAAATAGCCTTCCTTAGCCTTAGTATATTACCGCTTCAAACCTCATCTTCTAGGCCAGGTAGTGGTGACATGTATACCTCTTCTTCTAGTTCACATTACAAGAATGCATTCTTAATATCCATTTGCCATAACTCCCACTCAATGGTAGTAGCAAGTGAAAGAACAACATTAACAGAATAAAGCTTAGCTACAGGTGCAAAGGTATCACTATAATTTTCACCATATGTCTGAGTAAAACCTCTAGCCAGGAGAACTGGTGGATGGAATGGAATGGTCGGATGGTGTGGATGGCCGCGGCTCGGCTGGATGTGCCGCGGCTGGCTGGCTGGAATTGGAGACGACCGGTACAGGCTGAGGAGCCGTGGGCTGCTGAACATGAGGTGAGACTATACCAATACTCTCCAAGAGCCTCCTCAAGTTCTCAGCTTGGTCTGATCTTGTTGTGGAAATGTCCTTGAATTGATCCCAAGTTCTTTCTTCGTAGAAACCTTTGGATTCTTGGTATTTGACATCTCTGGATACCAAGATTCTTCTAGTCTCTGGATCATAACATTTGTATCCTTTCTGGGTAGAGGAATACCCATGAACATAGCTTTGGTACTCTTTGGTTCCAGCTTGTTCCATTGCTCCCTTGGAACTAATACAAAACAAACACAACCAAAAATTCTTAAGTGGTCAATAGTAGGTCTAGTTTTTTTAGTACCTCAAACGGAGACAAGTCATCTAGGACTTTTGTAGGATTCATATTGATCAAGTAGCATGCAAATACAAGAGCATCCCCCCCAAAATCTTTTGGGAACTTTCATGTGGAACATCATTGTTCTCACAACTTCCATCAAATGCCTATTATTCCTTTCAGCCACTCCATTTTGTTGTGGTGTGTAAGGACAGCTGGTTTGATGTTCAATGTCATGCTTGGTCAAGTGTTGTTGGAGTTTGGTGTTAGTGTATTCTCCTCCATTATCTGTTCTAAAGAATTTAATACTTGCATTGTATTGATTAGTAACATATGCTTGAAAATTTAAAAATGCATCAAAAACTCTATCTTTAGAACTAAGCAAAGTAACCCAAGTATATTTGGAATTTTCATCAATAAATGTCACAAAATACTTATGTTTTTCTCTAGATGGGATTGGGGATGTCCAAACATCAGAATGCACCAACTCAAAACAATTATCATAAGTATGCAAAGATTTTTCAAAAAATGTTTTGCAATGCTTTCCAAGTATACAAGAATCACACATATCCTTTGGCATTTTTAAACCAAAAAACAATTAGTTCAAGTGCTCTAGGATGATGATGTCCTAATCTAGCATGCCAAAGATCAGAATCATTACTAAAAGAGCCAGCATTAAAAACTGCTTCTAACCCACTAGCTTTAGTCATGTCTTCAAGCACATACAAGTCATCATTTGCGGTTTCTTGTCCAAATCTTCTACTAGTCTCAATATCCTGCAAGTAGAAATCATTAGGACCAAAGATAGCTTGACAATTCAAATCAGTAGTAGCTCTTTTAACTGAAAGCAAATTAGAGGTAAAAGAATGCATGTAAAAGGTTTTAGATTCTTTATCAAACAAATTAAGTTTTCTTATGCCTTTAATTGGTACTTTAATTCCATTAGCAATGACAACATTACCTAAGGCAGGTTCTACATTCTCTAGCAATCCTAGATCACTAATCATATGGTGAGAAGCACCATAATCAACCACCAATGATTTAGAGATATTAGGAATAAAAGAAGTTGAAAAGAAGCATGAAAAGTTTTACCCAACACATTACCATCCTTTATTGCTTTGATAAAGGCTTCTAGATCTGATTTTGTCACAAATTCAGATGTTGGAGACATGACACTAGTGGAGGCTGAATGAAGAAATGAGAATGAGCTGCTACACGCCTTGGAAGGAACTGGCGGTTGGTTGCCATGGCCGTGAGCTTGCGTGTGGCTGCCCGTGAGTTGTTGTGGCTGAGCAGCCCAGATTGGCTTCATCTCAGGATGGAGTACCTAACACTCCTTTGTATGGCCACTCTTTTTGCAATGATCAAAAGTTTTTCTCCTCTTCATAGATTCATTTGATGTTGCTGATTTGAAGAAGCTCTTGTGTGCAGCCACCAATTCAACCTTGTTGCCAAATAATCCATGAGATCCTTGCTCCTTTTGGATTTGAGCACAAACATCTTCCAAGCTAGGAAGCTTATCAGACCTGAGAATATGCTTAATAAGATATGAGTAAGTAGTATTAAGAGTTAGTAGTAACTCAAACACCTTATCTTGTTCTTTCCTTTCAAGGAGAACAATTGGGTCAATGGTGGCTGGCCTTAGCATCTCTAGCTCAGCCCACAATGCTCTGAATGAGCCATAGTGTTTTGTGAATTCTGCATCCTCCTGCCTTAATTCATTCAAAGCCTTTTTTAATTCAAAAATTCTTAAAATATTAGTGGTGTTTCCATACACTTTTTGCAAAGTGTCCCAAAGATCCTTAGCATTTTCACAAAAGGAATAAGCCTCTAAAAAATCACTAGCAAGAGAATTTTGAAGTATAGAGAGTACCAACTGGTCTTCTTGGTAATATTTGGCTTGAGCAGTCACGGCCTCATTAACTTCAGCCACCTCATTTTCTTCAAGGCCATTTGTAGAAATGTGATTCCAAAGGTCTTTACCACCCAATGTGGTTTTCATGGTTCTAGACCACAAGAGGTAATTTGCTCCATGGAGAATGACTGGATCCCTGAATGTAGATTGAATATCCATGTTTTAGAGGCTGAGAAGACTTGTCGGAATGGGCTGGTCGTGACAAGATTTGGTCGGGACACCGGCTGGTCATACACGGGTTGTAAAACAGCTGGTCGGGACACGATTCGGATGGAACGTGATACGTGGTACGTTGAAAGTGGCACAGTCACGGGACATGTATGGCCGGACAAAAGTTTCTTGGTCGGGCGCGAGTGTCTGAACGGTAGGTCAGGGCACGGAACAGCCGGTCGGGACGAAGGACACGGTGATCTTGTGTTCGATGCTGAGTTCGCGTATTATGGACAGGTGACCTATGGCCACTGATGACTTGAACATGGACACAGGATGCTGGACAGGACACACGGACACGAACACAGGAGGCGTGGAACAGCTGTACAGTCCAAGATCAGGCGCGTGATCAAGAGTTTCCAAGAAGCTTGCAGTCCAAGCAAATTCCAACAAAAATTTGTAACCAACCTCAACAACTGATGTAAGAACTTGGGTGGGCTGTCTTTTCACCGAGAAACTCAGGATAATGGGACAGAAATCGATGGGAATTGAAGGGTGGATCGAACGGACCACACAAGCTGTGAAAGGGGCTTGTGATACTCCAAGAACTTCGACCAAACTTGGCTGAAGGCTTATATAATGCCTTGTTTTGTGTCTAAGAGACTTAGGGTTTTTGTCAAAAAAATACTTGTTATTCTATTATGTGTAAACAAGAAGGCTTATATAATGCCTTGTTACAATTTTAGGGTAAACTACAAGGCGTTTAACCTTTAGGAGATTAAAACAACATGTAGTTTACTTATTGTCACTTAGAATAAATAATGGGACATAATTAGTCAACATGACTTAAACCCAACTAAATACTTAGACTAATAATTCGAAATTAAAGAGGAAAAGCCCAACAACACTTAGGCTGAGAATTCGCCTGAAGACTTGTGAATGAAATGGAATTGTGAACAAGTCTTCAACGCCTTGCCTACTAGGAGTATTGCCTCATTAAAACCTTATTCGGAAAACCCAATGGGACAAAACCGAAGATAGGAAAAAGAGTACAATTTCCTAGAACGATTTTTGGTGTCTCTACCGAATGGTAATGGTAAAGACACCGGAGGAGGAAGAGTCTTCGAGAAGGAACCTCCAGGGTTCCTTGTCTAGCTGGAAGGGTGGTCTGGTCGTGGGTGCATGAACCGGGTCGATCTGGCCGGCTGCTGGATCCAGACGGCTGACCTAGACGGCTGGTCATGGACTGGTCGTCTGGACGGTCAGCTCAGGGTCTTCTCTGGTTCCACTTTCCAATAGCATCCTGAGCTTGTCTCCTAAGGCTTTCCGCTTGGACCGCGTGAGTGGTCCAGGTGGAATGACAGGTGCAGTAGCTGACTCGATGTCCTCATCATTCCCTCCCTCTTGAAGTGCTTTGGTCTCCAAAGCAAAATCCTCACCTGCATCAAACAACTCTAAGTCAGCAACATTGAAAGTACTAGAGATGTTATACTCACCTAGAAGTTCGAGCTGGTAGGCATTGTCGTTGATTCTCCGAAGGACGCGGAATGGACCATCTCCCCGGGGTGCAAGCTTGCTCTTCCGTCGCTGGGGAAATCTTTTCGGGCGCCGGTGTAGCCAAACCCAATCTCCCTCCTTGAAGACCATGTGCCGGCGGCCCTTGTTGGCATTCTTGACGTTCTGGATGTTCCGTTGTTCAAGGTTTGCCTTGGTCTCCTCGTGAAGTTTCTTAATGTAGTCTGCTTTGGCTTCTCCCTCCAAGCTGATGGCGTCGTCTAACGGAATGGGTGTGAACTCGATCGGAGTGGTCGGGTTGAAGCCGTAGACAACTTCAAAAGGTGATCGCTTCGTGCCTGAATGTGTAGCTCGGTTGTAGGCAAACTCAACGTACGGGAGACATTCCAGCCAATTCTTCAAATTTCGACCGATTGTTGCCCTCAAGGTCTGTGACAAGGTCCGGTTGACAACCTCAGTCTGTCCGTTTGTCTGGGGATGATATGCTGAAGAGAACAGGAGGTTGGTGCCCAATTTTCGCCAAAGTGCTCGCCAGAAGTGGCTCAGGAACTTGGTGTCACGGTCAGAAACGATCGTCCGGGGAATGCCGTGAAGTCTGACGATTTCTTTGAAGAACAGGTCGGCGATCTGGCTTGCGTCGTTAGTCTTGTTGCAAGCGATGAAATATGCCATCTTAGAGAACCTGTCGACCACGACGAAGATGGAATCCTTGTTGTGCAATTTCGGTAGACCTAGGACGAAATCCATGGATATGTCTGTCCAAGGCGCGGATGGAACTGACAAGGATATGTAGGGGCCTTGCGGATGCAGCTTTGACTTAGCCCGCTTGCAGATAAGGCACCGGGCGCAGTGCGTCTCGACGTCTCGGCGCTGATGAGGCCAATAGAAGTGCTCCTTAAGCATGCTTAAGGTCTTGTCAATGCCGAAGTGGCCCATAAGGCCTCCACCGTGTGCCTCTCTAAGAAGCAGCTCTCGGATCGATCCTCGCGGAATGCAGAGTCGCTTATCTTTGAAGAGGAATCCGTCGTGCAGGAAGAAGCGGCTGAAGTTGCCTTTGCCGTGCTCTAGGTGAGCCTGGGCGAAGTCGACATCGTCGGCGTAGAGCTCCTTGATCATCTCGAAGCCGAGAACCTTGGACTCCATGACGGATATAAGGCTGTATCGACGAGATAAGGCATCAGCGACAATGTTTTCTGTTCATTTCTTGTACTTGATGACGTACGGAAAGGTCTCGATGAATTCCAACCAACGGGCATGACGTTTCTTCAACATGGACTGTCCACGGAGGTGCTGGAGCATCTGATGATCGGTGTGAATGACGCACTCTCGGGCAAGCAGATAATGCTGCCAAGTCTCTAAGGCACGGACAAGGGCATAGAGTTCCTTGTCGTAGGTCGGATAGTTAAGTGCAGCTCCACTTAACTTCTCGCTAAAGTAGGCTACTGGTCGTCCGCCTTGGGTAAGGACGGCTCCAATGCCTATGCCTGAGGCATCGCACTCAACCTCGAATGTCTGCGTGAAGTCTGGTAATACGAGGACTAGTGCGTGTGTAAGGCGTTCCTTGAGCAGCTGGAAAGCCTTGTCTTGCTCGGGACCCCAACGAAAGTCCTGGCTGGCGGTCATCGGTGTGGGCCAATCCTGAATGGCCTTTATCTTCTCGTCGTCTACCCAAAGTCCCTGGGAACTTACGACGAAACCAAGGAATACTACTTGGTCGGTGCAGAATGTACACTTCTTGAGGTTGACGTACAACTGCTCTCTCTGTAAGGTGGTGATCACGGCTTCCAAGTGCTCCAGGTGGTCTCGGTAGGTCGTGCTGTAGACGAGAATATCGTCGAAGTAGACCACGACGAACTTGTCGATGAACGGGTGAAGAACCTCGTTCATAAGTCGCATGAAGGTACTGGGCGCATTTGATAGACCGAACGGCATAACTAGCCACTCATAAAGGCCTTGCTTAGTCTTGAAGGCGGTCTTCCATTCATCTCCTTCGTGCATCCTCACTTGATGGTAGCCACTCTTCAGGTCTATCTTAGAAAAGATGGCGGCTCCGCTGAATTCGTCAAGCATGTCATCTAGGCGTGGAATGGGGTGCCGGTACTTGATGGTTATGTTGTTGATGGCGTGGCATTCGACGCACATCCTCCAACTTCCGTCCTTCTTGGGTACCAGAAGAACCGGAACAGCACAGGGGCTGAGATTTTCACGAACGTATCCTTGAGCCATGAGGTCTTGGACTTGTCGTTCTAATTCTTTAGCCTCCTCGGGGTTGACTCTGTAAGCTGGACGGTTAGGCAACTGAGCTCCGGGAACGAAGTCAATGTGGTGCTCGATCCCTCGGATAGGTGGGAGGCTGGCTGGGATTTCGTCTGGGAAGACGTCCGCATACTTGTCGAGGAGTGCGCGGATCTCGGCAGGTAGGGGGTGCTCGGTGCTAGCCGTGTGTAGGCTCTCTCTGTAGAGCATCAATACGACTAGGGTGCCTGCGGTGCACGTTGTAATGCCCCGTTCCGTAGGACGACCGTACGGTACAGCCGCGGTCGAGAACGGGCAGTTGTGTTGGGACGTGTGGTCGATCCGAGGGATGTGTGGTCGTTCATCCGCAGAAAAATTCAGGTTAGAAATGATGTGGCGATGACATGGTGATGATGTGGCATGGCGTGATGATGGGGATTTCCACTTAGTCATTTTAATTTTTTTCAAGTAAGTAAAATTTTGGTTTAAGTGGGACAGGTGTAGAGATTTAAGGGTATTAAGAGAATTAGTGGGACAGGTGTAAGGAATTAAGGCTGTTAATTTGTTTAGTGGGACAGCTGTCTGGTTTTAGTGGATTTAAGTTAATTAGTGGGGCAGGTGTCATGATTTAGTGAAATTAAGAGATTAAGTGGGACAGGTGTCAAGTTAAACCCATGCACTTTCACCTTATAAATACCCACCCTTATTACCATAATTCTGTTTAGAAATCTGAAGTTTAAAAGCTGTATGCTAAGAGAGTTAGAGAGAGAGATAGGCGCCTGGTGAGAGGCTGTGCAACCGTGAGGAGAGGAGGCCATCCGCGAGTGTTCTCAGGCCTGTCCGAGTGTTTAGGCTGTTCATCCGTGTTCAGTGAGTTGGTCTTTTATTTTCTTTTAAAGCAAGACAGTTGATCCGAGTTCGGTTAGGACGTTGGGATTGTTTGCATGATGCTTTGCGGTGCATTAATAAATTCTATTTTAATGTTGTGTTGTGATTTAGTGGATTGCATGCATGTTGAATTACAGTTGAATTTTGCGGTTATGTTTCATGATCAGTCGCATGCATGATAAATTATGATTAAGTTGTTGCGTTAGGTCCAAGGATGCCATTAGTAGAACCTTAGGTTGGTTTAGGTCTTATTTGATTGGCTGTACATGTTCTTGTTTGATTGTTGTGCAGTTGGTCAAATAATAGGCCTAGACTGGATCGAGGGCGATACGAAGTGGTGTCTGGTTTAGGAAGTCGTTTGTGGTTATGTTGTGTTGGTCTATTCGAGAAGAGGTGACTCGAATATGACATGTCTTGTTAGTCGTGGTGTTGTTGTCCATGCGAGAGACGGTGACTCGTATGTGACTTGAGTTATGGGTTTGAGTTGTGGGATTTGTGACTTAGCTATTCCGTGTGCATGCGAGGGATGGCTTGCCACCATCCTGTGAGCGACTTGCCAGGCTAAAGTCCATCTTCGTAGGTGCCTTATAGCATGTAGCGACTAAGGACCTGACCGGGGCAGTGAGTACCGTCCATCTTCGTAGGTGCTTTGTAGCATGTGTGGCTAAGGACCTGACCGGGACGGGAAGGAATAGGCTAAGGTCACGGCGCGCATGGGTAGTTTAGAGTCAATATTGGTTAAGTCGTCTGTTGAGTTATAAGTACATTGGTCTTAAACATGATTGATCTTGTTTGAGTTCACTTGCATTATTGCGGGATGGGTTAGATAGTATTTTTCGACCAGCTCACTCAGCATTAGCTGACCCAACTCGTTCTTGCAGATAAAGGCAAGGTTGTGGAAGGAGGGCGGAACAGTCCAGTGTAGATTTGAAGACCCCTTAGTAGAAAGTATGTTTCTTTTGGACTTGTGTAAATTTCATAGGAAGTATGACGCTTTCGCTAAGTATTGTAATCGGGTTTTGTAAGAACCTTTAGAAGTATGTTTAATATATACAATGGAGGTTTTCCGTATATCTTATTAAAGCCTTAGTTAAATTTTAAGTTCTGAATACCTAAGTCCCGGCCGGGCTAACCTCAACAAGGATGTCCGTTCTTGGTCACGGAACCTTGAATGAGTTTGAGTTGATTTAATCGGGGTTCGGATCGTGTCTGTTCGGGCTTTCGGACTATATTCGGAAGAACGGTCGGACAGGATTCGGGCCTATCGTAACACCTTCGGTCTAGTAGGATCGGGGGCGTTACAAGGTGGTATCAGAGCGTGTTACGATTTATAGGGACTTAACGGTTTTTCTAAAGAAAAGGTTTTAGGAAGGGGTTTAGGAAACTGGCTGTTCGCCCATCCAGAACGAGTTCGTAACAAGTGTACTGTTTTGCAGATGCCACCGAGTAGGGATCTGAGGGGTAACCGTGGTTCGTATCAAGGGTCTGAAGCTGAAGAGTCAGTGGGGCATATACCTGGTGAAGAAGAGTTTGATGCACAGAATGGGCAAGGGCCGGAGGCAGACTCACTTGAACTGAGAGAGAGCGGCGCAGAGTCTAGAAACCAGGAGCGTGGTAATCAACCCCATATGATGGAACAGCTGTGTAATCGATTGATAGAAGGATTGGAGCGATTACGGCAACCTCCATCAAGCACCCCAAGTTACTTGGAAATTGTTACTGCCATGCGGAACCTGGGAACGGAAAAATATAATGGAGGTACAGATCCATTCAAAGCAGACTCGTGGTTGAGACGCCTAGAAAGTAACTTTAGCGCCACTAGATGCCCAGAGACATTCAAGAAGGATGTGGCCGTTTACTACCTAGTCCAAGACGCGGCCAACTGGTGGGAGACCCGAGAACGATGACTTGAGTATTTTCAAGCGCCAGATGAAGCATGGGTTCAATTTCGCACCGAGTTTTTGAAGAAATACTTTCCCGCGGAGGCACGGGACCGTCTAGAAACCCAATACGCGCAGCTGACTCAGGGCGAGAGAAAAGTTCGTGACTACGAGGCAGAGTTCACTAGGCTTCGACGTTTTGCCAGATACGGGACTCATGACGAAGAAGCTACAATGCGGAAATTTCTCCATGGACTGCGTCCCGATCTATTCTGCAGACTTAGGACCGTAACGTGTCCGGATCTATCAACCCTGATCGAGATGGCCGTTAATATGGAGGAAGCTTTGATGGGTGAACGGAGATATTATGAAAGCATCGCTCAGAGGCAGGAAAGACCGAGGAGAGTAGAACAAGGACGAAGAGGGCGCTACGACCGACCTACCACTGGTAATACTAGACCAGTCCCAACTTGCTATCGATGCGGGCGGAGTGGTCATACTTCGAGTACTTGTGGGATTCCGACCATGAGACCACAAAACACTACGTGTTGGAGTTGTGGGGAGATAGGACATTACTCTGCACAGTGTCCTAAAAGACAGAACTTCCGGAGACCACCACCACCAGCAATCCAAGCAGGGCCAAAGCGTTTGGCTATCGGACCACCACCGGCTCAACAACAACAACAAGCAGGAAGGGTGTACGCGATTGATACGAACCAGGCTGGCCCTTCACGACCCTCTCCCCTGATAGCAGGTACGTTGGGCTAAATTCTGGGTAGTTGATCTCTTGAATGTGTGTTTAGGTTTAGGGTTTGGGTGGTTGAGCTCATGCTAATGGCATTCGGGTCGGGCTCGAATTTTAAGAGATCGATCGTGCATGTTCTTGTTTGATTGTTGCACGGTTGGTCAATTTTAACTTGGGCTTAGACCAGGATGACATGGCAGAGTTAAAGATTGGTCGTGCATGTTCTTGTTTGATTGTTGCACGGTCAATCGAACCACCTTTGCCATAAAAAAAAAAAAAAAAAAAATTGCTTAAATTGTTAATGGATTGATGTTGCATTAGTAGATGAATGAATGAGTTATGATTGAATAGGAACCCTGCGAGTAGGTGGTAGCTTGGCCTTTGTTCTGTTTGACTTAGGCGCTACTCATAGTTTTGTCTCGCCTGAGGTAGTGCGGACCTTTGAGGGAACCTTTACCATAGTAGGAATAGATGTCCCTATTAGGACCCTAGGAAACCAAACCTTGAAAGCTGAGAATAAGATCTTAGATGTCCCCGTTAAGATCGAAGAAGTGGAATTCCCAGCAGACCTACTGGTGACAGCATTGGATCGACACGAGGTAATTTTGGGGATGGACTGGTTGTCGCATTACAAGGCTCAGTTAGATTGCGGTAAAGGAAAAATGCATCTCAGAAGGGAAGGAGGTGTGAGAATTCAGTTTCGGGGATTTGAGCCTAGTGCCAAGGCAATGTTCTTGTCGGCCTTGCGAATGGAACAAGAGTTGCAAGAAGGAGAAGCGTATCTCGTAACATTGATGGTAAGCGACGAGGGATCAACCCAGGAACCAGAGTTATCGGACATCCCAGTGGTTAGGGAGTTCGAGGATGTTTTCAAATCGTTAGAAGGTGTGCCGCCACCACGGCCCAACCCGTTTATGATCACGCTGGAACCCGGAGCGACTCCCATTGCTAAAGCACCGTACCGGATGGCACCAGCAGAGATGGCCGAATTAAAGAGCAACTGGAAGATTTGATAGAAAAAGGATTTATCAGACCAAGTTCATCGTCATGGGGTGCACCAGTCTTGTTTGTCAAGAAGAAGGACGGGAGTATGAGGTTATGTATTGATTATCGGGGAATCAACAACATAACCATTAAAGACAAGTACCCTCTGCCAAGGATTGATGAATTATTAGACCAACTTCAAGGAGCCAAGGTATTTTCAAAGATCGATCTAGCCTCAGGATACCACCAGATACCTATCTCAGAAGCAGACATTCCGAAAACAGCTTTCCGCACACGGTATGGGCAATATGAATTCGTGGTGATGCCGTTTGGATTGACAAACGCCCCAGCTGCATTCATGCGACTCATGAATGAGGTCTTCCGAGAGTATCTAGATAACTTTGTCATCATTTTCATTGATGACATACTTATCTATTCCAAGAACGCGGAAGAACACGAGCAGCATCTACGACTAGTGTTGGAACGACTACGGGAACAACGATTGTTTTCCAAGTTCAGCAAGTGTAAGTTCTGGAGGAAAGAAATAGGATTCTTAGGTCATCGCGTATCGGAACATGGAGTATCTGTAGACCCGGAGAAGATCGCGGTGATTAAAGAATGGCCGCAACCAACTAATGCCTCGGAAGTCAGAAGTTTCTTGGGCTTAGCTGGGTATTACAGGAAATTTGTCAAAAATTTCTCCTCCAAAGCCAAACCTCTAACCAGGCTGACTGGCAAGGGGGTTCAGTTCCAGTGGACTACAGAAACCGCCAAGGCGTTCGAGCAGTTAAAGGAAGCCTTGACGACTACACCAATATTAGTATTACCTGAACCAAACCAACCATACTCCATTTACACCGATGCATCCCGGGTAGGGCTTGGTTGTGTATTAATGCAGAATGGTAAGGTTATAGCATATGCATCAAGGCAGCTTCGGAAGCACGAGGAGAATTATCCGACGCATGATTTGGAGTTGGCGGCAGTGGTGTTTGCTCTTAAGATATGGAGGTCATATTTGTATGGAGGAACGGTGCAAGTCTTTACGGATCACCAAAGTTTGAAGTATCTGTTCACGCAGCCGGATCTAAACCTACGACAAAGACGATGGATGGAATTCATAGCGGATTACGATCTGAAGATTCAGTACCATCCTGGAAAGGCTAATGTAGTGGCCGATGCTCTGAGTAGGCGACAAGCTGATAAGAATGTTTCGAAAGATGTTGAGGCCTTGTCCAGTGCGTTAAAAATGGTTCGCCTTGCAGTATTAGAAGGGGAAACCAGCCAACCCCTTGGAATTCAAGCCGTTAATCAGGCAAGCCTAATCCACCGCATCAGAGAAGCTCAAGAGGAGGATGTGGATTTGAAAAAGATCTTAGAGGAGCTAAAGGCAAGTGATGAGAGGAATGATAAAGGGTACCATTTAGCAGAAGATGGGACTTTACTGATGAATGGGAGGATTGCAGTACCGAAACAAGAAGAGTTAAAGAAGGAAATATTGAGAACTGCACATCAGTCTCTGCTAAGCATACATCCAGGAAGCACTAAGATGTACCGAGACATCAGACGATACTATCACTGGCCAGGAATGAAAAAGGCAGTAGCAAAATGGGTTGCTCAATGCCAAGTATGTCAGCAAGTCAAGGTTGAGCACCAAGTGCCGGGAGGACTATTACAGAGTTTACCAATCCCAGAGTGGAAATGGGAGGCAGTAGCGATGGACTTCATCACCGGCTTACCTATCGCACCAGGCCGAGGTAATGATACCATCTGGGTCATCATGGATCGTCTAACCAAGTCAGCGCACTTTCTCCCAGTCAGGCTGAATGATCATTTCGAAACGCTAGCTCGGTTATATCTGAAGGAGATTGTGAAGTTACATGGTGTACCCGCAAACATCGTGTCAGATAGAGATCCAAGATTTACGGCACGGTTCTGGAGAGCCTTTCAGGATGCCTTGGGCACAGAATTACACATAAGTACGGCATTCCACCCTGAAACGGATGGACAGACTGAGAGGACCATCCGAACGATCGAGGACATGCTCCGGATGTGCATCCTTGATTGGGCTGGGACATGGGAACAGCATCTTCCGTTGGTTGAGTTCTCATACAACAACAGCTACCATTCAAGCATCGGGATGTCACCATACGAGGCTTTATATGGACGCCCGTGTCGCACACCTATGTGTTGGGTGGAAGTAGGAGAAAGAAGAATGTTCGGTCAGGAGATTGTAGACGAGACCACGGAGAAGATCCGAACAGTTAAGCAGAACATGAAGAAAGCTCAAGATCGGCAAAAGAAATACGCAGATCAGCATCGAAGGGATTTGACATATTCAGTTGGCGATTGGGTCTACTTGAAGGTAGAAGCACAGAAAGGAAAAGATCGGTTTGGGAAAGTTGGAAAGCTAGCTACACGGTTTATAGGACCATATCGAATCGTTGGAAGAATTGGAGAGGTAGCTTATCGGCTAGATCTACCCACAGACATGGCATTACACCCGGTCTTTCACATTTCAATGCTGCGGAAACATTTCAGAGATCCAACTGAGATAGAGCCGCAAAGAATCGAGGAGCTACGGCCAAACCTCACATATACGGAAGGTCCAATCAGAGTAGGAGAGAGACGGATCAAGAAGTTGAAGAACCGTGAGATTTTCCAAGTCCAGGTTTTCTGGGGAAAGCAACACCGTATAATTACCACTTGGGACGATGAAGACCGTTTTCGGGAAAGATATCCTGAGCTATTCACTTCTGGTACGGAAGGTTGATGTAAGAATTCGGGGACGAATTCCCATAAAGAGGGGAGAATGTAATGCCCCGTTCCGTAGGACGACCGTACGGTACAGCCGCGGTCGAGAACGGGCAGTTGTGTTGGGACGTGTGGTCGATCCGAGGGATGTGTGGTCGTTCATCCGCAGAAAAATTCAGGTTAGAAATGATGTGGCGATGACATGGTGATGATGTGGCATGGCGTGATGATGGGGATTTCCACTTAGTCATTTTAATTTTTTTTAAGTAAGTAAAATTTTGGTTTAAGTGGGACAGGTGTAGAGATTTAAGGGTATTAAGAGAATTAGAGGGATAGGTGTAAGGATTAAGGCTGTTAATTTGTTTAGTGGGACAGCTGTCTGGTTTTAGTGGATTTAAGTTAATTAGTGGGGCAGGTGTCATGATTTAGTGAAATTAAGAGATTAATTGGGACAGGTGTCAAGTTAAACCCATGCACTTTCACCTTATAAATACCCACCCTTATTACCATAATTCTGTTTAGAAATCTGAAGTTTAAAAGCTGTATGCTAAGAGAGTTAGAGAGAGAGATAGGCGCCTGGTGAGAGGCTGTGCAACCGTGAGGAGAGGAGGCCATCCGCGAGTGTTCTCAGGCCTGTCCGAGTGTTTAGGCTGTTCATCCGTGTTCAGTGAGTTGGTCTTTTAATTTCTTTTAAAGCAAGACAGTTGATCCGAGTTCGGTTAGGACGTTGGGATTGTTTGCATGATGCTTTGCGGTGCATTAATAAATTCTATTTTAATGTTGTGTTGTGATTTAGTGGATTGCATGCATGTTGAATTACAGTTGAATTTTGCGGTTATGTTTCATGATCAGTCGCATGCATGATAAATTATGATTAAGTTGTTGCGTTAGGTCCAAGGATGCCATTAGTAGAACCTTAGGTTGGTTTAGGTCTTATTTGATTGGCTGTACATGTTCTTGTTTGATTGTTGTGCAGTTGGTCAAATAATAGGCCTAGACTGGACCGAGGGCGATACGAAGTGGTGTCTGGTTTAGGAAGTCGTTTGTGGTTATGTTGTGTTGGTCTATTCGAGAAGAGGTGACTCGAATATGACATGTCTTGTTAGTCGTGGTGTTGTTGTCCATGCGAGAGATGGTGACTCGTATGTGACTTGAGTTATGGGTTTGAGTTGTGGGATTTGTGACTTAGCTATTCCGTGTGCATGCGAGGGATGGCTTGCCACCATCCTGTGAGCGACTTGCCAGGCTAAAGCCCATCTTCGTAGGTGCCTTATAGCATGTAGCGACTAAGGACCTGACCGGGGCAGTGAGTACCGTCCATCTTCGTAGGTGCCTTGTAGCATGTGTGGCTAAGGACCTGACCGGGACGGGAAGGAATAGGCTAAGGTCACGGCGCGCATGGGTAGTTTAGAGTCAATATTGGTTAAGTCGTCTGTTGAGTTATAAGTACATTGGTCTTAAACATGATTGATCTTGTTTGAGTTCACTTGCATTATTGCGGGATGGGTTAGATAGTATTTTTCGACCAGCTCACTCAGCATTGGATGACCCAACTCGTTCTTGCAGATAAAGGCAAGGTTGTGGAAGGAGGGCGGAACAGTCCAGTGTAGATTTGAAGACCCCTTAGTAGAAAGTATGTTTCTTTTGGACTTGTGTAAATTTCATAGGAAGTATGACGCTTTCGCTAAGTATTGTAATCGGGTTTTGTAAGAACCTTTAGAAGTATGTTTAATATATACAATGGAGGTTTTCCGTATATCTTATTAAACCCTTAGTTAAATTTTAAGTTCTGAATACCTAAGTCCCGGCTGGGCTAACCTCAACAAGGATGTCCGTTCTTGGTCACGGAACCTTGAATGAGATGGACTTGATTTAATCGGGGTTCGGATCGTGTCTGTTCGGGCTTTTGGACTATATTCGGAAGAACGGTCGGACAGGATTCGGGCCTATCGTAACACCTTCGGTCTAGTAGGATCGGGGGCGTTACACACGTGGCTTTCCGCATGTCTGCCACATCAATCAGAAAATTCTCCTTTCAGCCATGTTGATCCTTTGCCATCTTTGACTGCATTTCTTGGACGGCGTGTGCAGACATTGGGGCTAGATTGTATCGACGCTTGTCGTGGACGAAGGAGTAGAAGTTGGTTCGTCCGTTGTGCGTAGTCTCGCGGTCGAATTGCCAGGGTCGTCCGAGCAGAAGATGTCCAGCGGACATTGGGACGACGTCGCAGGTGACCTGATCTTGATATCTGCCGATGCTGAATGAGACCTTCACTTGGTCTGAGATGTACAACTCCGTCTTGTTGTTCAGCCATCGGAGCTTGTAGGGCTTGGGGTGCTTGGTCACGGGCAAGCCTAGTTTTTCCACCATATACTTACTGGCGGCATTCATGCAGGATCCTCCGTCAATGATCAACGAGCACACTTTCCTAAGTATCATGCATTTGGAGTGGAAAATGTTCTCTCGTTTCTTCTGGCTCGAATCGTGAGCTAAGAACGCGTCGGATCATAAGCATTTCTCCGGAATCGGCATACTCAATGTCCTCGTCGGACAGATGTGTCGGAAATGCTTGCTCCTCTTGTTCATCTTCGGACTCGTAGTCTCCAGAGGCAGTGAGCACCATTGTCCTTTGAGTGGGACAATCCCGGGACATGTGTCCTCTGCCTTTACATTTGAAGCAGACGATCTCGCTGCTCCGCTGAGGCTGGGATGGGGTCGTGGCACTCGGTGGTCTAGAGGCTGGAGGTGCCGGTCTGGGAGCTGAGCTGGAGGCGACGGCTTTGCCTTTTAGCCGTGGGTCAATAGGCTGAGTTGTCCGCTCAAAAGGCTTGGAACCAATGTTCCAAGTGTTTCTGGGCCGAGAAGGTGCGGCAAGCTTCCGCTTATGGCACATCTCGATCTGGACTGCTAGGTGGAACAGCTCACCTAGGTCGTGGTAGGGCTGCAGTTCAATCTTCCTGGCGATGGATTCTTGCAAGCCGTCGATGAATTGGGCCATAAGGCTCTCTTCGGATTCATCTACATCGAGTCGGTTACGGAGATGCTCGAACTCGTCAAAGTATTCAGTCACCGTCTTGCTTCCTTGAGTAAGGCGTCGGAAACGTCGCTGAAGCTCGCGGTGGAAGTGGGGCGGTACGTAACGTCGCCTCATGATCTGGGTCAGCTCGACCCATGAAGTCACGGAACCCATTCGAGCTTGTCTACGGGTGGTGACTTCTCGATCCCACCATGCTAGAGCATGGTCCGTGAAATTCGCTGTCGCAAAGATGACCTTCCGGGGATCGTGGTAGTTATAGTAGTCGAAGATGAGCTCCATGCGTCTCTCCCAGTCGAGGTAATCTTCGGGGTCTAATTTGCCCGAGAAGGTAGGTGGGTTCATCTTGACCTCCGAATAATGAGGTGCTGGTCGAGGCGGTGGTGGTGGTGGCTCGTCGTCGTATTAGTGGTATCGACCCATAGGTGGTGGTGATATGGAGGCGCGGCAGGTGCTGCAGGGGGAGGCGGCGCAGGTTGCCTTAACTGCTCGAGCTGGGTGGAGAATGTCGACATTTGAGCCGTCAGGGCTTGCAGAAGCTGTACCATGGTCTGGTTAGCTTGCCCTGACGTAGATTCGTCCTGCCCTGACATATTTCTTTTTCCGGGGAAAAGGAAATTCTAAAAATGGAAAGTTTCCTTTTCGGGAAACTTGCAGATTTGGAAACTTTCCTTATTTGGAAAATTTCCAGAGATAATATTTTTTTTTTTATATTAAAGAAAATAAAAGGAAAGAAAAATAATATTCTAAATCTACAAAAAGGAAATCTAGAAAAATTGAAAATATCCTAAGGATATATTTCCTAAATCTAAAAGGAAATTAAATATCTAGGAGAAAAATAAAAATCTACTTATTTCCTATTCCTAGATGGAAGCAAAATAATCTGCCTAATAAAACTAGGAATTTTCCTAAAAACTGTCTAAACAAATTTCCTAAACTAATTTAATGCCTAGAAAACTTAAGGAAACTTACTATAATACTACCTAAAGACTATGGAAAACTTCCTAAAAGCTAGAACTAAGAATCTAGACACTATCTAAACCTAGCCGCCTAAGAACACTAACTTGCGGATGACCTAGCTACCTCGAGGCCGTGGTGAAGGCTCGCACGGCTATGGGCACTAAACCTAGCGGAACAGTGCTAGGGACGCGACTAAACCTAGCGGACTAGATGTGGGACGGCTTGAATGCTCACGGGGTGGGACGCGTCACGCTAAGCCTAACAAGGGGAGGGTGTATCGGCACGAGACCTAACGGGATGTGGTACACTGGCTGGCCTAAGGACGCGTGACACTAGTAGACCTAGCTAGCTACTCGGGAAGGACACAGAACACACACACACGCTATGTCCTAAACGCTAAGGAGCTAGACTGGACGCGCGACCTATACTAGCTACACTCGTGGACGGGGGAAAGGAAACTAAGACACACGCTAACTCGGACCAACTAACCTAGGACGCGGACTCAAGCAAAACCCTAGGACACACGCTTGCTACCTAGGAAACCTAGACCTAAAACTCAACACTAAAGAAGACCTAACAAGTAACACACAACTCCTTATGGATTGCAATTAGGTGAAAGGTGTTCTAGGTGAGTTTCTATGAGTCCTAGTTTGATTTTAACAACCTAAACAAAAATTTTGTTTTCTTTTCTTAAAAAAAAAATTTCTAGCAACAAACAAGCAATAAGACAAACAAAATTCTTCTCCTTTTTTTTTGAATTATGAAAACAAGAAAAAAGATTGATAGAACCTGATTTTCTTTTTGTATTTTTTTGTGTTTGTGGTATGTGACTTGATTCCTCTCCTTCTTACCGAGAACCTCAGGGGAAAGAGAAAGAAACACAATCAAAGATAAAAACTATTGCAACAAAAACAAAGAAAATTCGCCAAAAACAAAAGGATAAAATCAACCTGATGAGCAGGAGCTTTAAGCTCTGATACCAGATGATGTAAGAACTTGGGTGGGCTGTCTTTTCACCGAGAAACTCAGGATAATGGGACAGAAATCGATGGGAATTGAAGGGTGGATCGAAGGGACCACACAAGCTGTGAAAGGGGCTTGTGATACTCCAAGAACTTCAACCAAACTTGGCTGAAGGTCACGGCTGCAAGCTAGGGAGCTGGCGGCAGTTTTGTGTCTAAGAGACTTAGGGTTTTTGTCAAAAAAATACTTGTTATTCTATTATGTGTAAACAAGAAGGCTTATATAATGCCTTGTTACAATTTTAGGGTAAACTACAAGGCGTTTAACCTTTAGGAGATTAAAACAACATGTAGTTTACTTATTGTCACTTAGAATAAATAATGGGCCATAATTAGTCAACATGACTTAAACCCAACTAAATACTTAGACTAATAATTCGAAATTAAAGAGGAAAAGCCCAACAACACTTAGGCTGAGAATTCGCCTGAAGACTTGTGAATGAAATGGAATTGTAAACAAGTCTTCAACGCCTTGCGCACTAGGAGTATTGCCTCATTAAAACCTTCTTTGGAAAACCCAATGGGACAAAACCAAAGATAGGAAAAAGAGTACAATTTCCTAGAACGACTTTTGGTGTCTCTACCGAATGATAATGGTAAAGACACCGGAGGAGGAAGAGTCTTCGAGAAGGAACCTCCAGGGTTCCTTGTCTAGCTGGAAGGGTGGTCTGGTCGTGGGTGCATGAACCGGGTCGGTCTGGTTGGCTGCTGGATCCGAACGGCTTGCCTGGACGGCTGGTCGTGGACTGGTCGTCTGGACGGTCAGCTCAGGGTCTTCTCTGGTTCCACTTTCCAATAGCATGCTGAGCTTGTCTCCTAAGGCTTTCCGCTTGGACCGAGTGAGTGGTCCAGGTGGAATGACAGGTGCAGTAGCTGGCTCGATGTCCTCATCAATAACCTACAACAAAACTTAACTAACTCCTGCAACAAGATTTAACTAACTACAACCACCTAATAACAGTTCTTATCCTTACCAACAATTAAAAAAAATCCAATTTTGAATTTTATTATTAAACCAATCCTAAAAATTCAAGATTCCCTCCTTTTTCAACTTTCAATGATTAACAAGGAAATCAAGAAAAACAATCTTGAAGACTTAAACCTACCAGAATGAAACCAAATTTCGTGGAGACCCTAAAAAAAAATACTTATTTAACTTTTAAGATTCAAAGATTTAAATAAAACAAAGAAAGAATTAGAGTTTTACACCAGATTCTTGTGAGAGGAGAATTTTGACGGTTTTGAGAAAAACTTCAAGAACTTCTGTTAAACATAAGAGAATTGAGTTCTGCTTTCTTTAAAAAGAAACTAGACTCGAAGGAATTGAGTTTAGGATTTGGAAAATTGCGATTTGGTAACGATTTTACGACGGAATGACCTGGGAAACACGGAGATTTGCGGCGGAGGCGCTCGCGGAGGTCCGTTGCAAGAAAATTCGTACCTTTCGATTCCCTTGGTAAAATGATGCAATTTCAATTGGCGTGGCTTCAGAACTCTCCGAAGAACTATCCAGAAAAAGCAGATTGTCAAAAGGTGCCGTGGTTTGGCCGGAATTTTTGATTCAAAATGACGGTTGAAATAGAACTGAAAGGAGATAGTGAAGAAGATGATTTCTTCTTGAATCTAAGATTGAATGATGAATTTTACCCAGATTTGATGTAACCTGGCTCTGATACCATGAAAGATAATGAGATTAAGAGTTTAGTAGAATGAGAAAATGAAAGATTAGAGAGATTTAGAGAAGAATGATTTTATTAAGAGAATGAGAATAATAGTTTCTAAGTTACAAATGAGAAGGGAGATAGATATTTATACTAATCTAGTCTAGGCTTGTTTGGATACAAAGATTGCCTTATACATGAATGGCTACAAGGATAACATAACACTAGAACACAAACAAGCCTTAAACACTCCCCTTTGACCTAAGTAACTCACACCTTCATACACTTCTTTAAAAGCTTTCTTATTTTATCATTTCTTCTTCATTCCAACATCATTTCCTAGCTCCCCTAAAGGTTCTATCTAGTAAGTTCACATAGATCCTTAATATCAAAGACACTCTTTAAATAAGCTTTAGTAGATTCAATGCCTATTTTGTCACTTCCTGATATGATTATGTCATCCAGATAAATGAGTATAACCACAATACCTTCTTTACTCTGAAGTGTAAAGAGAGTGTATTCAACTTCTGACCTTTTTAAGCCTCTCTGTCCCTTAAGGACACATTCAGCTTATGATACTTAGCTCTTAGACATTGTTTTAAGCCATAGATAAGCTTTCTTAACCTCAGTGTATTACCGCCACTTACTTGATTTTCTAGACTTGGTGGTGGTGTCATATACACGTCCTCTTCTAGCTCACCTTGTAAGAATGCATTCTTAACATCTATTTGACATAATTCCCAATCAAGGTTAGCAGCAAGAGATAACACAACATTAATTGATTGTAATTTTTCTACAGGGGCAAAAATATCCCTATATTCTTCACCATAAGTCTGTGTGAATCCTCTAGCCACCAACCTAGCTTTATACCTATCTATCTCACCATTACTTTTATAATTAATGGTGAAAATCCATTTAGAACTTACAACCTTTTCCCTTTTGGTAGAGTGGCTGGCGCATAGGTTTGATTCTTCTCCATAGCTTGTCTTTCAGCTTGAATAGCTTCTCTCCACTCTTTTATCTCCATTGCTTCCTCATAGCTTCTTGGAATATGCTCTTTATCAAGACTAAGGATAAATTGCAAAATGATTTGTGTAAATCATGCATTCTTGGAAAACATTATAAGACAGCTTTTGAGAAATCAACTCATTCATATAATAATTGTATTGATTTGATACATTCTGATGTTTGGACAAAGAATTGAAGGAGATATGATCTTTGCAAAACGGGAGACTCGCGACGGAGACAATCACGACATCACCAAAGGAGAACAATTGTAACTTTCGACTCAGGCCACCAAATTGGATGAAACCACCGGAGAAATGCACAAAATTCACAAGTTCTTGCCAGAAAATTTGAAGAAACCACAACACACCCGCGACGGGTCTGGTTTCGAGGTGGAGAGAAAATCGCAAGGCAAGAACAGAGAGTTTCTTGAATTCTTATGCCAGATTGATGTAACCTGGCTCTGATACCATGAAATATTAAGAGTTTGAGAGATTTAGAGATTTGAAGATTGAGAGAGAGAGATTAGAGAGAAAAGAGAAAATGAATCTTATTGATAAAATGAGAAAAATGAATTTCTAACTTACAAAGGAAGAGAGAGATAGCTATTTATATTAATCTAATCTAGGCTTGTTTGGATACTAGAATAGCCTAATAGATGTTTGGCCACAAGGATAACAAATCATCAATAACAAACAAGCCTAAGACACTCCCTTTGATTCCTAAGTCTACACGCCTTTAACCTTGAAGTCTAAGGCCATACTTTCTTCTTTTCTTCATCATTCTTCTTCATTATAACACTTTTTTGGTGTTCTTAGTGTTCTGGATGCTTTGGTGCTCCAAATTTGCTTTGGTATCTTCATGTAGACGCTTGATGTACTCGGCCTTTGCTTCTACCTCTAGGCTGATGGTGTCTCCCAAAGGAATAAGCGTGAATTCAATAGATGTGGAATGGTTGAAGCCGTAGACCACTTCAAATGGGGACCGTTTCGTGCCAGAGTGTGTAGCTCTGTTGTAGGCAAACTCGACATACGAAAGACATCTGTGATAAGGTCCTGTTTCTTGCAGATTCTTCAGATTTTGTCCAATTGTTGCTTGCAGCATCTGCGATAAGGTCCTATTGACCACCTCTATCTCTCTATCGGTCTGTGGATGATACGCAGTTGAAAACAAAAAGTTGGTCCCTAACTTGCGCCACAATGCTCGCCAAAAGTGACTGAGGAACTTGGTGTATCTGTCTGATACAATCGTCCTGGGAATGCCGTGCAGTCGTACTATCTCCTTGAAGAACATATCGGCAGTCTGGCTGGCGTCATTCGTCTTATTACATGCAATGAAGTGCACCATATTGGAAAAATGATTAACCACGACGAATATGGAATCTTTGTGATTAATTTTGGGCAGGCCTATAGAGAATTAATCTTGGAATTAGCTCATCTGCAGATAAGGCATTTAGCACAAATGGGCCTCCACATATCAACTTTGGTGAGGCCAGTAGAAATTCTCCTTAAGTATGCTTATCGTCTTGTCGACTCCGAACTGTCCCATTAAACCTCCTCTGTGGGCCTCTACCGAATGGTAATGGTAAAGACACCGGAGGAGGAAGAGTCTTCGAGAAGGAACCTCCAGGGTTCCTTGTCTAGCTGGAAGGGTGGTCTGGTCGTGGGTGCATGAACCGGGTCGGTCTGGTCGCCTGCTGGATCCGGACGGCTTGCCTGGACGGCTGGTCGTGGACTGGTCGTCTGGACGGTCAGTTCAGGGTCTTCTCTGGTTCCACTTTCCAATAGCATGCTGAGCTTGTCTCCTAAGGCTTTCCGCTTGGACCGCGTGAGTGGTCCAGGTGGAATGACAGGTGCAGTAGCTGGCTCGATGTCCTCATCAACAACCTACAACAAAACTTAACTAACTCCTGCAACAAGATTTAACTAACTACAACCACCTAATAACAGTTCTTATCCTTACCAACAATTAAAAAAAATCTAATTTTGAATTTTATTATTAAACCAATCCTAAAAATTCAAGATTCCCTCCTTTTTCAACTTTCAATGATTAACAAGGAAATCAAGAAAAACAATCTTGAAGACTTAAACCTACCAGAATGAAACCAAATTTCGTGGAGACCCTAAAAAAATACTTATTTAACTTTTCAGATTCAAAGATTTAAATAAAACAAAGAACGAATTAGAGTTTTACACCAGATTCTTGTGAGAGGAGAATTTTGACGGTTTTGAGAAAAACTTCAAGAACTTCTGTTAAACATAAGAGAATTGAGTTCTGCTTTCTTTAAAAAGAAACTAGACTCGAAGGAATTGAGTTTAGGATTTGGAAAATTGCGATTTGGTAATGATTTTACGACGAAATGACCTGGGAAACACGGAGATTTGCGGCGGAGGCGCTCGCGGAGGTCCGATGCAAGAAAATTCGTACCTTTCGATTCCCTTGGTAAAATGATGCAATTTCAATTGGCGTGGCTTCAGAACTCTCCGAAGAACAATCCAGAAAAAGCAGATTGTCAAAAGGTGCCGTGGTTTGGCCGGAATTTTTGATTCAAAATGACGGTTGAAATAGAACTGAAAGGAGATAGTGAAGAAGATGATTTCTTCTTGAATGATGAATTTTACCCAGATTTGATGTAACCTGGCTCTGATACCATGAAAGATAATGAGATTAAGAGTTTAGTAGAATGAGAAAATGAGAGATTAGAGAGATTTAGAGAAGAATGATTTTATTAAGAGAATGAGAATAATAGTTTCTAAGTTACAAATGAGAAGGGAGATAGATATTTATACTAATCTAGTCTACGCTTATTTGGATACAAAGATTGCTTTATACATGAATGGCTACAAGGATAACATAACACTAAAACACAAACAAGCCTTAAACACTCCCCTTTGACCTAAGTAACTCATGCCTTCATACACTTCTTTAAAAGCTTTCTTATTTCATCATTTCTTCTTCATTCCAACATCATTTCCTAGCTCCCCTAAAGGTTCTATCTTGTAAGATTATTCTAGGGGTGACTTAGCTGGTTTAGCTTCCATCATGCCTGTAGAGGTTAGTAAGTCCACAATAATTTTTCTATGAGACAAGAAGAGACCTTCCTTGAACTTACACAATTTAATTCCTAAGAAGTATTTAAGTTCACATAGATCCTTAATATCAAAGACACTCTTTAAATAAGTTTTAGTAGATTCAATGCCTATTTTGTCACTTCCTGATATGATTATGTCATCCAGATAAATGAGTATAACCACAATACCTTCTTTACTCAGAAGTGTAAAGAGAGTGTGTTCAACTTCTGACCTTTTTAAGCCTCTGTCCCTTAAGGACACATTCAGCTTATGATACTTAGCTCTTAGAGATTGTTTTAAGCCATAGATAACCTTTCTTAACCTCATTGTATTACCGCCACTTACTTGATTTTCTAGACTTGGTGGTGGTGTCATATACACTTCCTGTTCTAGCTCACCTTGTAAGAATGCATTCTTAACATCTATTTGACATAATTCCCAATCAAGGTTAGCAGCAAGAGATAACACAATATTAATTGAGTGTAATTTATCTACAGGGGCAAAAATATCCCTATATTTTTCACCGTAAGTCTGTGTGAATCCTCTAGCCACCAACCTAGCTTTATACTTATCTATCTCACCATTACTTTTATAATTAATGGTGAAAATCCATTTAGAACTTACAACCTTTTCCCTTTTGGTAGAGTGGCTGGCGCATAGGTTTGATTCTTCTCCATAGCTTGTCTTTCAGCTTGAATAGCTTCTCTCCACTCTTTTATCTCCATTGCTTCCTCATAGCTTCTTGGAATATGCTCTTTATCAAGACTAAGGATAAATTGCAAAATGATTTGTGTAAATCATGCATTTTTGGGAAACATTATAAGACAGCTTTTGAGAAATCAACTCATTCATATAATAATTGTATTGATTTGATACATTCTGATGTTTGGACAAAGAATTGAAGGAGATATGATCTTTGCAAAACGGGAGACTCGCGACTGAGACAATCACGACATCACCAAAGGAGAACAATTGTAACTTTCGACTCAGGCCACCAAATTGGATGAAACCACCAGAGAAATGCACAAAATTCACCGGAGAACCACCCTTGATGAAGAATATGGCAAGGGATCACAAGTTCTTGCCATAAAATTTGAAGAAACCACAACACACCCGCGACGGGTCTGGTTTCGAGGTGGGGAGAAAATCGCAAGGCAAGAACAGAGAGTTTATGGAATTCTTATGCCAGATTGATGTAACCTGGCTCTGATACCATGAAATATTAAGAGTTTGAGAGATTTAAAGATTTGAAGATTGAGAGAGAGAGATTAGAGAGAAAAGTGAAAATGAATGTTATTGATAAAATGAGAAAAATGAAATTCTAACTTACAAAGGAAGAGAGAGATAACTATTTATATTAATCTAATCTAGGCTTGTTTGGATACTAGAATAGCCTAATAGATGTTTGGCTACAAGGATAACAAATCATCAATAACAAACAAGCCTAAGACACTCCCTTTGATTCCTAAGTCTACACGCCTTTAACCTTGAAGTCTAAGGCCATACTTTCTTCTTTTCTTCATCATTCTTCTTCATTATAACACTTTTTTGGTGTTCTTAGTGTTCTGGATGCTTTGGTGCTCCAAATTTGCTTTGGTATCTTCATGTAGACGCTTGATGTACTCGGCCTTTGCTTCTCCCTCTAGGCTGATGGTGTCTCCCAAAGGAATAAGCGTGAATTCAATAGATGTGGAATGGTTGAAGCCGTAGACCACTTCAAATGGGGACCGTTTCGTGCCAGATTGTGTAGCTCTGTTGTAGGCAAACTCGACATACGAAAAACATCTGTGATAAGGTCCTGTTTCTTGCAGATTCTTCAGATTTTGTCCAATTGTTGCTTGCAGCATCTGCGATAAGGTCCTGTTGACCACCTCTATCTGTCTATCGGTCTGTGGATGATACGCAGTTGAAAACAAAAAGTTGGTCCCTAACTTGCGCCACAATGCTCGCCAAAAGTGACTGAGGAACTTGGTGTATCTGTCTGATACAATCGTCCTGGGAATGCCGTGCAGTCGTACTATCTCCTTGAAGAAAAGATCGGCAGTCTGGCTGGCGTCATTCGTCTTATTACATGCAATGAAGTGCACCATATTGGAAAAATGATTAACCACGACGAATATGGAATCTTTGTGATTAATTTTGGGCAGGCCTATAGAGAATTAATCTTGGAATTAGCTCATCTGCAGATAAGGCATTTAGCACAAATGGGCCTCCACATATCGACTTTGGTGAGGCCAGTAGAAATTCTCCTTAAGTATGCTTATCGTCTTGTCGACTCCGAACTGTCCCATTAAACCTCCTCTGTGGGCCTCTCTTAGAAATAACTCTCAAATTGACACTCTCGGAATGCAGATACGCTTGTCCTTGAAAAGGAATTCGTCAAACAAATAGAAGTTACTGTAAGCCCCCTTGTCGTGCTCCTGGAAAGCCTCATTGAAGTCGGCGTCCTCCGCATACAATCTTTATATCATCTCGAATTCCATAATTTTTTATTCCACAACAGATATGAGGCTGTATCTTCTGGATAAGGCATCAGCCACGATGTTGTCAGTTCCATTTTTGTACTTAATGACGTAGGGAAAGGTCTCGATATACTCAAGCCAACAGGCATGTATCCTCTTAAGTGTGGATTGCCCTCTAAGATGCTGAAGAGTTTGATGGTCGGTGTGAATCACGCATTCCTTGGCAAGTAGGTAGTGCTGGCAAGTCTCTTGGGGTCGGACCAATGCGTAGAGCTCCTTATCCTAGATAGAATAATTAAGAGCGGCTCCACTTAACTTCTCGCTAAAATAGGCGACAGGTCTTCCTCCTTGGGTCAAAACTGCTCTTATGCCCATCCCTGAAGCGTCACATTCCACCTCAAAATTCTGGTTGAAGTCGAGTAGAATTAGGACGGGCGTGTGGGTGAGGCGTTCCTTTAGCAGCTTAAATCACTTGTCCTGGTCTGGTCCCCACCAAATTTCTCGGTTCTTTTTAATGGTAGATATCAACGGACCGACTATTGTATTGAAATGTCGGACGAATCGACGGTAAAAGCTAGCGAGTCCATGGAAGCTCCGGACCTAGCTTGCATTGGTCGGTGTTGGTCAATCCTGAATGGCTTTGATCTTATCGTCGTCCATTCTGAGTCCCTGTGAACTCACGACGAATCCAAGGAAAACGACTTGGTCCGTGCAGAACGTACACTCTTCAAATTTGCATATAGCTGCTCTTTCTGGAGTATGATGATGACTGTCTCTAGGTGCTCCAAATAATCCAAGCAAGTCGTACTGTAGACGAGAATGTCGTCAAAGTAGACTACAAAAAATTTGCCAATGAACGGTCGAAGGACTTGGTTCATAAGGTGCATGAAAGTTCTGGGGAGGTTGGACAAACCGAATGGCATCACTAGTCACTCATAAAGGCCCTGTTTGGTCTTGAAGGCAGTCTTCCATTCATCTCCCTCTCTGATCCTGACTTGATGATATCCACTTTTTAAATCAATCTTGGAGAAGACCGCGGCTCCGCTTAACTCATCTAGCATGTCATCCGGACGCAAAATAGGGTGGCGGTATTTGATTGTAATGTTGTTGATGGTGCGACAATCGACACACATTCTACAACTCCCGTCCTTCTTCGGCACAAGTAAGACCGGAACGGCACAGGGACTAAGACTTTCTCTGACGTAACCTTGAGCCATAAGATCCTGGACTTGCCTGTCTAATTCTTTAGCCTCCTCGGGGTTGACTCGGTATGCAGGCCTTAGGCAATTGAGCTCCTGGAATGAAGTCGATGTGGTGCTCAATACCCCGGATAGGTGAGAGTCCGGCTGGGATCTCGTCTTTTAACACGTCAGCGTAATTCTCTAGTAAGGCATGAACCTCAGCTAGCAGGCTGGTCTCGGCGCCTGATGTGCTCAAAAGTTTCCTGTAGAGAATCAGAAAGAGTTAAGTGTGTTGGAATGAAGAAGAAATGATGAAATATGAAAGCCTTTAATTCATATTAAATGGCGATTTATTTCTATGTTAAAGGGAGTGTCTAAGGCTTGTTTGTATTATAGGATTATGTTATCCTTGTAGCCATTTATGTATAAGGCTATCCTTGTATCCAAACAAGCCTAGACTAGATTAGTATAAATACCTTACTCCCTTCACATTTTGTAAAGAAGAATTAATAATTCTAATTTTCTAATAAATCATTTTTTCTCTAATTCTCTAATTCTCTCTAATCTCTCATTCTCTCATTCTACAAATCTCTTAATTTTATATTCTTTAATGGTATCAGAGCCAGGTTGCATCAAATCTGGGTAAATTTCTTCATTCTTTCATTGATTCAACAAGAATTCATCTTGTTCTTCATAAATTTCTGGATCAATTTCAAATGTCATCTTGTAATTCAAATTCCGGCTAAACCACGACTCCGTTTGTCGATCTGATTTCTATGTATTGTGCATCGGCGAGTTCCGAATCCATGGCCGTTTGAATCACATCATTTGGCCTAGGGAATCGAAAGTTACGAATTTTCTTTCAAAGGTGATTCGCAACCACGTCCGCCGCGAACTCCTGCGTTTCCCAGGTCACCCCGACGTTAATTCTTCTTCCAATTGTGATTTTCAAAAGCCTAAACTCAAGCGCTTCGAGTCTAGTTTCTGTTTAAAGAAAGCAGAACTCAATTTCATTGAGTTTGAAGGATTTTCTTGAAGTTTTCCTCAGAGACGTCCGAAATCACATGTGTCAAGATCCTGGTGATATAATTCTAATATTTTCTCATTTTTCTTTAATTCTTTGAATCTAAAAAGTTTAATAAGTGTTTTCTGATGGTCTACACGAAATTTCATTTAAATCCAATAGGTTTAAGACTCCAAGATTGATTTTCTTGAATTTTTTTTTGTTAATCTTTGAAAAGTCTTAAATTGATTTCTTGAAAATTAGGATTGATTTTACATCATAGAATTCGAATTGGTTGTTAATATTAGATAAGGTCGGTTATTAGTTTGTTTTAATCTGTTCATATCTTGTTGCAAGTGTTGGTTAAAGGTTATTACAAGTAGTTATAGGTTGTTGGTAGTTACTTGAACTGCAAGATATTTTTTTTCTTTCTTGCACCACACGCGTTCTACTTGTCTGGCACACAAGGCCTTTGGTCTCTTCTGTATGGCACACACAAACTTGCAGGTATTGGTGCACACAAGGAAGTGAGGTTGATCGATCTTGGGTTGTTAAAGGCATGTCTTCAGTTCGTCCCGACCAGCATTCTCCTGATCGTGTGCTAGTGTACCGAAGCTGAACAAAGATCGTGATTCACCTGTGACCAAGTGGCCGGCCGTGAAAAAGTATACGAACTGCTTGTGTCCTTGTACCTTTTCTAGACGAAGCGATTACTCGACTCGTCCTGCGACCGGCTAGCAAAGGTCTTGTGTTCCGACCAGCCAGTCCATCGTCCCGACCAGCGTGTGATTAGTCTTGTCTGTGGTACTACCAGCGTCCCAACCATCTAGTGACCAATACAATCTACCATGAAAACCTCATTAGGTGGTAAAGGTCCTTGGAACCACATTGCCATAAATGGCATTGAAGACAATGAAGTGGCTGAAGTGACTGAAGTGATTGATGCAGCTCAAGCCAAATGGTACCAAGAAGACCAGTTGGTACTTTCTATATTACAAAATTCTCTTCCTAGTGATCTTTTAGAAGCTTATTCTTTTTGTGAAAATGCAAAAGATGTTTGGGACATTTTGCTTAAGGTGTATGGAAACACCACTAACCTATTGAGAATTTTTTAAGTAAAGAAGGCTTTGAATGAATTAAAGCAGGAGGATGCTGAATTCACAAAGCACTATGGCTCATTCAGAGCTTTGTGGGCTGAGCTAAAAATGCTAAGGCCAGCCACTATTGAACCACTTGTTCTCCTTGAAAGGAAAGAACAAGATAAGGTGTTTGGGTTAGTTTTATCTCTTAATTCTACTTACTCAGATCTTATTAAGCATATTCTCAGGTCTGATAAGTTGCCAAGCTTGGAGGAAGTTTGTGCTCAAATTCAAAAGGAGCAACCATCACATGGATTGTTTGGCAACAAAGCAGAACTTGTAGCTGCTCACAAAAGTTTCTTCAAACAAGCAAATGATTCTAGGAAGAGGAGACAATTTTGTGATCATTGCAAGAGGAATGGCCATGCAAAAAAGGATTGCTGGGTACTTCACCCTCATCAGAAGCCCTCTTGGGCCTCACGGCCTCAACAACAATCGACCATGCCCACGGCCAGCCAAGCTCACGGCATGATGCCATCCAAGGCGGTTGTAAGTAGCGGTCCACTCTGCCATTCAGCCTCTACTAGTACCATGTCACAAGCATCTGAATTTGTGACAAAATCAGACTTAGAAGCTCTTATCAAGGCTATAAAGGAAATCAATGTGATGGGTAAAACTTTTCATGTTTCTTTTCAAACTTTTTTTACTCCTAATGCTCCTAAATCTTTGGTGGTTGATTCTGGTGCTTCTCATCACATGATTAGTGATCTAGGATTGCTAGAAAATGTAGAACCTGCCATAGGTAATGTTCTCATTGCCAATGGAATTAAAGTGCCAATCAAAGGCATAACAAAATTGAAGTTGTTTGATAAAGAATCTAAGGCATTTTACATGCCTTCCTTTACTTCTAACTTGCTTTCAGTTAAAAGAGCTACTACTGATTTAAATTGTCATGCTATATTTGGTCCTAATGATTTCTATTTTCAGGATATTAAAACTAGTAGAAGATTTGGACAAGGAACCACAAGAGATGACTTGTATGTACTTGAAAACACGACTAGTACTAGTGAGTTAGAGACGGCTTTTCAGGCCAATGCATTTAGTACTGATTCTGATCTTTGGCATGCTAGATTAGGACATCCTCATCCTAGAGCACTTGAATTGATTGTTCCTGGATTGAAAATGCCAAATAAGTTGTGTGATTCTTGTATTCTTGGGAAACATTGTAAAACAGTTTTTGAAAAATTTATGCATACATATGAAAATTGTTTTGAATTGGTGCATTCTGATGTTTGGACATCTACATTTCTATCTAGAGAAAACCATAAGTATTTTGTGACATTTATTGATGAAAAATCCAAATATACTTGGGTTACTTTACTTAGCTCTAAAGATAGATTATTTGATGCATTTTTGAATATTTTAGCATATGTTACTAATAAATACAATGCAAGTATTAAATGCTTTAGAACAGATAATGGTGGAGAATACACTAGCATCAGACTTCAAAAACATTTAGCCAAGCATGGCATTGAGCATCAAACCAGCTGTCCTTACACTCCACAATAAAATGGAGTAGCTGAAAGGAAGAATAGGCATATGATGGAAGTTGTGAGAACAATGATGTTCCACATGAAAGTACCCAAACGATTTTGGGGGGATGCACTTGTAGCTGCATGCTACACTAGCATCAGACTTCAAGAACATTTAGCCAAGCATGGCATTGAGCATCAAACCAGCTGTCCTTACACTCCACAACAAAATGGAGTAGCTGAAAGGAAGAATAGGCATATGATGGAAGTTGTGAGAACAATGATGTTCCACATGAAAGTACCCAAACAATTTTGGGGGGATGCACTTGTAGCTGCATGCTACTTGGTTAATAGGACTCCTACAAAAGTCCTAGATGACTTGTCTCCAATTGAAGTACTAAACAAAACTAGACCAAATATTGATCATTTGAGAGTTTTTGGTTGTGTTTGTTTTGCATTAGTTCCAAGGGAGCAAAGAAACAAGCTGGACCCAAAGAATACCAAAGCTATGTTCATTTGGTATTTTTCTACTCAGAAAGGATACAAATGTTATGACCCAGAGACTAGAAGAGTCTTGGTATCTAGAGATGTTAAGTTCCAAGAAGAAAAAGGTTTCTATGAAGAAGAAACTTGAGACCAATTCAAGGAGATCTCATCAACAAGATCAGACAAAGCTGAATACTTGAGGAAGCTCTTGGAAAGCATTGACATAGTAAGCGGCCCTCCTCCTTCTCACCACACGGCCAGTTCACCTCAACCACCAGCACAAGAACTTGGCGGCCCTAGCTCAGCTGCACCACCAGTGGAACCGCGGCCTTTCACCCCAGCCAGTCCATCCTGCTCACGGCGATCTCCTTTCAGCTCTCCTGGATTTCCTCGTCTTGAACATGGGGGGGGGAAGCATCTACTCATGTCCAACAAGATGAAGCAGGAGATGAATCAATCTTTGTCAAGAGATGTGCCCACTCTTGTTGAAATCTTAGGAGAGGAAGAGGAACCTAATCGAGAAGCTCCACCTACAGTATTAAGAAGGAGCACAAGGCAAAGGAATCCACCAGTTTTCTACAATGGAAATGTTGTGGTTCATCATGATCAGGGAGTTTGTAATATTTCTCACTTACCTTCTAATCATGTTGCTTTTATTTCTAGTCTTGATAATGAGTAGATTCCAAAGACATATGAAGAATCTATGTCCAAAAAGGAATGGAGGGAAGCTATCTTAGCTGAGAAACAAGCCATGGAGAGGAATGGTACTTATGCTTCAGCCACTCTACCAAAAGGAAAAAAGGTTGTAAGTTCTAAATGGATTTTTACCATTAAATACAAAAGCAATAGTGAAATTGATAGATATAAAGCTAGGTTGGTGGCTAGGGGTTTTACTCAGACATATGGTGAGGATTATAGGGATACATTTGCACCTGTAGCTAAGCTTCATTCTGTCAATGTTGTTCTTACTGTTGCTACTAACCTTGAGTGGGAGTTGTTGCAAATGGATGTCAAAAATGCTTTCTTACAAGGTGAACTAGAAGAAGAGGTTTACATGTCACCACCACCTGGCCTAGAAGGTGAGGTTGGAAGCGGCAATATACTAAGGCTAAGGAAGGCTATTTATGGCCTTAAACAATCTCCAAGAGCTTGGTACCACAAACTAAGTGTAACCTTAATGGATAAAGGCTTCAAAAGATCTGAAGTGGAACATACTCTTTTTACATTAAAGTGTAACGAAGGTATTGTGGTAATTCTTATCTATGTAGATGATATAATCATATCTGGTAGTGATAGTGTTGGTATTGCATCTACTAAAGATTACTTAAAGAGTGTTTTTGATATTAAGGATTTAGGAGAACTTAAATACTTCTTGGGAATTGAAGTATGTAGGTTTAAGGAAGGTCTCTTTCTCTCCCAAAAGAAGTATGTTGTAGATTTACTAACCTCCACAGGTATGATGGAAGCTAAGCCTGCCAAAACACCCTTAGAAGAAGACTATAAAATCGCAACTAAGGGGGAGCTACAGGAGGAAATTGATTTTCATGATCCTAAGCTCTATAGGAAAGTGGTTGGTAAGCTTATTTATTTAACCATCACAAGACCAGATTTATGTTTTGCTGTGAATCAGGTATCTCAACACATGCAAAGGCCCAAGATGAGGCATTGGGACATGGCCATGCGAATTCTAAGATACCTAAAGGGCACACATGAACAAGGTATTTGGATGGGTAACAATAAAAACACAAATGTGGTTGGTTATTGTGATGCAGATTGGGCAGGAGATAGGGAAGATAGGAGAAGTACCACAGGCTATTGTACTTTCATAGGAGGAAACCTTGTGACTTGGAAAACCAAAAAACAAAAGGTGGTTTCAAGTTCTAGTGCAGAATCAGAATATAGAGCAATGAGGAAGCTTACTACTGAATGCATCTGGCTGAAACAAATTTTGGAAGACTTAGCCGTGAAGTGTGAGGATCTTATCACCATACACTGTGACAATCAGGCTGCCATACACATAGCCTCAAATTCAGTGTTTCATGAAAGGATCAAGCATATAGAAGTGGACTGCCACAAAGTAAGAGAAGCTATTGGGAAAGGTATCATCTTACCTTGCTATACAAGGAGTGAGGACCAACTAGCTGATGTATTCACCAAGGCAACATCTCTGAAAATTGGCGTCTCAATTTATCCAAGACTTGGCCTCATGACCATTCCACACCAATGATCCCAACATGGAGTGTTATACTCTTTTTCCCTAGAAAAGGTTTTGTCCCAATTGGGTTTTCCTTCTCTAGGTTTTTAATGAGGTAATACTTCATGGTTGCAAGCTTAAGCATTTTTTCATGTCTTAAGCTTGAGGGGGAGTGTTGGAATGAAGAAGAAATGATGAAATATAAAAGCCTTTAATTCATATTAAATGGCGATTTAGTTCTATGTCAAAGGGAGTGTCTAAGGTTTGTTTGTATTATAGGATTATGTTATCCTTGTAGCCATTTATGTATAAGGCTATTCTTGTATCCAAACAAGCCTAGACTAGATTAGTATAAATACCTTACTCCCTTCACATTTTGTAAAGAAGAATTAATAATTCTTATTTTCTAATAAATCATTCTTTTCTCTAATTCTCTAATTCTCTCTAATCTCTCATTCTCTCATTCTACAAATCTTTTAATCTCATATTCTTTCAGAGTGCCCTCTGTGCAAGCTGCTTTCCTCATATCAGCAACGTTGATGAAGAAGTTCTCCTTGCAGGCATGATGATCTTTTACCATTTTGGATTGCCTCTCTTGCACAGCGTGTGGAGACATTGGTGCAAGGTTGTATCTACGCTTCTCGTGGACAAATGAGTAGATGTTCGTCTGTGCATTATGTGTAATCTCTCGGTCGAATTGCCAAGGTCGTCCTAAGAGGAGATGTCCAACTGACATCGGGACTACATCGCAAGTTACCAGATCCTGGTATCAACCAATGCTGAATGTGACCTTAACTTGATCAGAGATATACAGCTCCATCTTGTTGTTCAGCCATCGCGGTTTGTAAGGTTTAGGATGATTGGTCACAGACAGTCCGAGCTTTTCAACCATGTATTTGCTCGCGACGTTGGTGCAGGACCCTCTATCTATAATCATCGAGCACACTTTCCCAAGAATGGTACATTTTGAACGGAACCTGCTCTACTCTTCCGGCTCAAATATCGAACTGAGGACTCGTCTGATCATGAGCATTTCTCCGGAATCAGCATATTTTATGTCTTCGTCAGATTGCTGGTTAGTCGCAGGGGCGACCTCCTCGTTCTCATCCTCTGACTCATAGTCTCTTGAGGTGGTCAATACCATCGTCCTCGGGGTAAAGCATTCTCGTGACATGTGTCCCCTTCCTTTATATTTGAAACACACAATTTCGCTGCTTCGCTGTGGCTGAGTCAGAGTGGGCGTGATGTTGACCGGCTATAGGGCAGCTGGGGCGGCTCTATTGGCTAAGTTTCCAACCACGGCCTTTTCTTTGAGGTGTGGGTCACTGGTGGAAGCTGTCCGGTCAAAGGGCTTGGGCCATCTGTGAAAATAAAGAGTCCCGTGCAAAGTTAAGGACTTCTGGAAGGTCCATGCAAAGTCGGGGACTTCCGAAAATCAATAATGTTTGATTGAAGTTACAAAGAAGAAAGATGTCCGTGCAAAGTTGGGGACTTCCAGAAGGTCCATGCAAAAATAGGGACTTTCGGAAGTACCGTGCAGAGTCCGAGAGTTCTGGAAATCATAAAGTGCAATGTTTGGGAGTTCCAAAAAGAGCTGTTGGGAAGATAAAGCTTCCTGAAAGCAAAAGCATAAAGGATAAAGCAAAAAGTGGTCAACAAAGCAAAATGAGAAATCGTATTCTCTTTAGCATCTAACATCTTTTTAAAATCCTATAAAGGCTCTCATTCATTGTATCTAGACACATTTTCCTTTGTAAATTTGTTGGCATGCTCTATATAAAGCAGTCTTCCCCATTTGTAATCTTTTTAAGCAATTATAATAAGAAAAAGTTTATATCTCTCTCTCTTTCTTTCTAAGCAACAAGTTCTCTCTTTTCTTGTTTTGTTTTCATTTGTTCGTCATAAAATAACTTAATCTCTTTCAAATCTAACATGGTATTAGAGCAATATGCTCCTAAAACCTTTGTTTTCTCTTGTATTTCTGCATAAATCTTCTTCTTCCTTCTTAGAAAACATTTTTTCTTTAATCAAGAACACCAATGGAGTAAGGATCGAGGTTTAAAACCTATGAAATCCGTTATAAATCGTGTGTTTGGCCTAGAAGTTCATGCTTTTATTTGCCAAACCAAGCGATCTGAAGGTTCTATCTCTGAAGGTGTGTTCTTGAGCTTGTTTTCTGTTGTAAACTCCATTAATGTATAAATGCTTTCTGGGTTTAAGCTCTGTGTCTGTACACAATCTTTAAAATCTTGTGTTTTGCTTTAAAATTTCTTCTTTCTTAGTTAAACAAGCAGCTCAATTTTTTACACACTAAAGGTGTATTCTTAATCTCAAAAATGCTTTTATTAAAACCTGATTAAAATGTTTTTTTGCTTTTAAAACTGCTTGTTCTTGTGTCTGTCTTTTGATTCTAAGAGATTATCAGCTTGGACTGATAGGTTATAGTACCTTTCCTTTGTGAATATAAGACATTATAATCACAAACTGCTTAAAACTCCTTGGATATCAGACTGCAAGTGTTTTGAAACCTTGGTCATGTCCTCGTTATAAAGTGAGTGACAATTAATGCCACTGCATCTTGTTGTTTTAAGCATTGCAATTTGGTCAGACTCATGATTAATTCCTACAATAGTGAAACATAGCTAAAAGAGTTAAGCTAATAAGAACAGTATGCTCTGTGGTTGTCACTAATGGATCTTCCACATCAGAAACCTTATTAAGCTAGAAATCGCTCAACAGCCTTGCTAAATCCTATTGTAGTGTTGCAAAGAAGTAATGAAATAAGTGTGAACCCATAAGTCTTTAATGTCCATCCTTATGGATACAAGACACTTACCAGAAAGGCATGATGGACCTGAACCATAAAATTACCAGAAAGTGTCCTCTCTACCATGGACATCATCAACTCTACAAGAAGTCCAGGCCTAATGGGAAAGAATATTATAATGGTGTGGGTGTGACTTGAAGAAGATGCCTATGCCTTCAAGACCAGTCTGGAAGATGTTCCAAAGGGGTTAATGATGGAGGAATGGTTCCAAAAGCTACTAAACTGGTTGATTACTCAACCACTTCATGGAAGTCTAAAATGATGGAAAGCCAGTACCTTTTGTGCTGAGAAGAATGTTCAAAGAAAAAGAAGGGTTCAGCACAAGCTTGAGACTAGAACCAAGGGCCATTAAGCTGGAAGAACTCACAAGTTGAGAGTCAAGCAGATGGAATGTGATGAATCAGCTCAAGAGCTTGAATGTTTACGCCAAGAAGATGATCAAACTACCCAAGGAGTTGCCGTGAGTAATCAAGTCCAAATGATGGATTGGAGCTAAGGAAGGTTGCATACAAGTGTGTTATCAATAAATCAATCCAAAGACTCCAAACAAGACGCAACAAAGGGCGGTTGTATAAGAAGGAATAAAATGAAGGAGTTTAGAAGTAGCAGACAAGAGTGATCAATACTTGGGTGACACTCTTCATCAACATTCCAAACAGATACAAGGGAAGTGATGAGGACATCGAGCCAGTCATCGCACCAGTCATTCCACCTGGACCTCTTACAAGGTCCAAAAGGAAAGCTTTAGGAGATAAGCTCAGCATGCTCCTGGAGAGGACCCTGAGCTGACCGTGCCAACCAGCCCGTTACATTCGACCACGAGCGTGACGACCAGGCCGTCCCACGAGTCCACGACCAGCCCGTCCCATGCGTCCACGACCAGCCCGTCCCATGCTTCCACGACCGAGCACCCACCAGACCACGCCTCGACCGGTCCAAGCACTGACCCGTTCTAGCTAGACAAAGAACCATGGAGGTTCCTTCTAGAAGAATCTTCCTCCTCCGGTGTCTTTACCATTACCATCCGGTAGAGACACCAAAATTCGTGCTAGGAAATTGTACTTTTTTTCCTATCTTCGGTTTTATCCCATTGGTTTTTCTGAAGAAGGTTTTAATAAGACAATACTCTTAGTGCGCAAGGCGGTGAAGACTTGTTCACAATTCCATCACATTCACAAGTCTTCCTGCGAATTCTATGCCTAAGTATTATTGGGCCTTTCCTATCTTATTCATATTCTCTTTAGACTAAGTATTTATTTGGGTTTAAGTTATGTTAACTATTTGGGGCCCATTTTCTATTTAATTGCCAATACGTGAACTACATGTTGTTTAATTCTTGTAAGGCTAAACCTCTAGTAGTTTAACCTAAGTTGTAACAAGGCATTATATAAGCCTTTTTTCTACACTTTAATGAAATAACAAGCATTTGACAAACCTAAGACTAGTGTCTAAAAACCTAAATGGCGCCACCAAGTCCCCCTTGTAGCTGCCGACCTTCAGCCTAATTTTGGCTGAAGTTCTTGGAGTATCACAAGCCTCTTTCACAGCTTGTGTGGTCCCTTCGATCCACCCTTCATCCCATCCAATTCTATCCAGCAACCTGAGCTTCTCGGTGAAAGACAGCCCACCACTTGGTTCTTGCATCATCTGGTATCAGAGCTTAAAGCTCCTGCTCATCGGTTGATTCTATCCTTGTTTTTGGCGATTTTTTTTTGTTGCAATAGTTTTTGTCTTTGATTATGTTTATTTCTCTTTCCCCTGAGGTTCTGGGTAAGAAGGAGGAGGAACCAAGTCACATACCACAAACACCAAACAAAAAAAGGTTCTATCAATCCTTTTCTTTGTTTTTTCATAATTACAAAAAAATAGTAGAAGAAATTTGTTGTTTATTTGCTTGCTTGCTGTTTAAATTTTTTTTTTTTAAAAAAATATTGTTTAGGTTGTTTAAAAGCAATCTAGGATCTATAGAAATTCACATAGAACACCAGTCCAAGCTTGAAGAAATCGTGAGCCCAAGGAACCTTGGACTACACGTGTGTGGCAGCTAGGTTTGTGTGTTTTGTTTGCTAGGTTTAGGTCCTTCTTGTGTTCGCAGCCTGTGTCCAGGCCGTGACTAGCCACCATCGTTTTAGGTCTTAGCTCCCAAGCCTTCGGTTAGTCCAAGCGTTAGGTCTAGGTTCCCCCCAGTGTCCTTTGTGTCGTTAGTTGGTTTAGGTCTAGGTTAGATAGCGTCTAGTGTAGCCGCGAGTTGTGTAACAGTGTCCAGAGCCTGCCTCGACCGTTCCCTAGGCTGTCCCGCGTGTGTACCGTGCCCTGTCTAGCGTTCCATTCCCTGTACAACGTCCCACCGCTAGGTTAGTTCTTGCACCGTTCGCTAGCCGTCCCGCGTCTTGCCCCGAGTAGCCTAGGACTCTCCGCCACCACTCGCTAGTTCCTAGTCCCCCCCACACGAGAACCCGTGACCGCACCAACCTGTTCCACCCTAGCTTTCCCTCGCACCACACCTTAGCACCCTGTAGCGTGAGCATAGTCCCTTGGCGGCTAGGTTTTTCTAGTTTTCCTATAGTGTCTAGATTCTTAGTTCTTAGTTTAAAGTAATTTTCCTAGTATTGAGACAGTAGATTAATTAGTTTCCTTAGATTTTTCTAGGCTAGAAGATAGTTTAGGAAGTTTTCTAGTTTTCTTTAGTTAGTTTTCCTAAAATTTTATTAGGCAATAAATAGATTTTCCTTTTAGTTTAGGATAGTTCACTTTTAGGAAATGTGAATTAATTAGTTTTCCTTTTAGTTTTAGGAAATTTTCATTTAAGAATTAGGCAATAGATTTTCTCCTAGTTTAGTATAGTTTCCATTTTATTAAATTAGGCCATTAATTTAGAATATTTCCATTTAACTAGTTTCCGTTTTAGTTTTAGGCCATATTTTTTTTAGGATATCTTCCATTTTGTTAGATTCCCTTTCTAGATTTAGGATATTTTCCTTTTCTTTGATTGTTTCCTTTTTTGTGTTTAGTTAGTTTCCTTGTATTTTATATAAAAAAATAATAATAACAATAGAAATATTATCTGTGGAAATTTTCCATTTAAGGAAAGTTTCCATATTTGCAGTCATATCTCGACCTAGGCGAGTTGTTCCACCTAGCAGTCCAGATCGAGAAGTGCCATAAGCGTAAACTTGCTGCACCTTCTCGACCCAAGAACACCTGTAACACTGGTTCCAAGCCATTCGAGCGGACGACTCAGCCCATTGACCCACGACTTAAGGGCAAAGTCGTCGCCAGCAGCTCAGCTCCCAGACCAGCTCCATCCGCCCCAAAACCGTCCAGTACCACGACCACGACCCAGCCTCAGCGGAGCAGCGAGATCGTATGCTTTAAATGTAAAGGCAGAGGACACATGTCCCAGGAATGTCCCACTCAATGGACAATGGTACTCACTGCTTCCGGAGACTACGAATCCGAGGATGAACTAGAGGAGTTTCCGACACATCACCGACGAACCATAAAAGAACCATAAATTGTCCTCTCTACCATGGACATCATCAACTCTACAAGAAGTCGAGGCCAAATGGGAAAGAATATTAAGATGGCGTGGGTGTGACTTGAAGAAGATGCCTATGCCTTCAAGACCAGTCTGGAAGATGTTCCAAAAGGGGTTAATGATGGAGATATGGTTCCAAGAGCTACTAAACTGGTTGATTACTCAACTTCTTCATGGAAGTCTAAAATGATTGAAAGCCAGTACCTTTTGTGCTGTGAAGAATGTTCAAAGAAAAAGAAGGGTTCAGCACAAGCTTGAGACTAGAACCAAGGGCCATTAAGCTGGAAGAACTCACAAGCAGATGGAATGTGATGAATCAGCTCAAGAGCTTGAACCATCATATATATATTTGAATAGGTTTATCCCTTGAGAATTGATTTATGCGTTTGTGTGTGCTGAAACAGGTACAGCTTGGAGCTTATGTGCTAAAACCGGATTGATTAACCTTCTAAAGGACAAGAGTTCAGAAGAAAATGGGAGATAAATACCGGTCTATGAAGAAGCTTCAAGCTACTCAAATTTATGAAGCAAGGAAGAAGTTATCACTTGCAGATTAAAAAGAGGCCATGATCCAGAGTCTATGAAGTCCACCAAGATAACCCTAAGGCTAATAGACTCACTGGCCAATTCCTAGGCTGAGAAGACTCTACTCTTTTTCCCTTAAAAAGGTTTTGCCCCATTGGGTTTTCCTTGTTAAGCTTTTTAATGAGGAATTTCTTCAAGGTTCCAAGCTTAACCTCTGGATCTCTTATGGTCAAGCTTGAGGGGGAGTGTGAAAATAAAGAGTTCAGTGCAAAGTTAGGGACTTCCGGAAGGTTCGTGCAAATTCGGGGACTTCCGAAAATCAATTATTTTGGATTGACGTTACAAAGAAGAAAGATGTCCGTGCAAAGTTGGGGACTTCTAGAAGGTCCGTGCAAAAATAGGTACTTCCGGAAGTACCGTGCAGAGTCCGAAAATTCTGGAAATCATAAAGTGCAAAGTCTGGGAGTTCCAGAAAGCAAAATCATAAAGCATAAAGCAAAAGGAGGAAGCATATTCTCTTAAGCATCTAACATCTTTTAAAAATCCTTTAAAGGCTCCCATTCATTGTATCTAGACACATTTTCTTTTGTAAATTCGTGGGCATGCTCTATATAAAGCAGCCTTCCCCATTTGTAATCTTTTTAAGCAATTATAATAAAAAAGCTTATATCTCTTTTTCTTTCTTTCTAGGGCACGAGTTCTCTCTTTTCTTGCTTTGTTTTTCATTTGTTCTTCATAAAATAGCTTAATGTCTTTCAAATCTAACACCGCCAAGAGTCTCTCGGCTCGTACAGGGGTGCAACTGGAGGTGGCACTGACGCGTTTGCAGGTGCTGGCTGCTCCAACCGCTCGAAGCGCATTGGTATGGTGGTCATCTGGGCGGTCAGGGTCTGCAGAAGCTGCATCATTACATGGTTGTTTTGACCGGAGGATGACTTGTCGCTACCTGACATATTTCCTTTTATAGAAAAAAGGAAATGTCGAGAAGTGGAAAGTTTCCCAAAAGGGAAACTTGCAAAAATCGAAAATTTTTTTTTTATGGAAATTTTCCATAAATAAATATTTTCTATATATATAAAAGTAGAAAATGAAAAATTAAAAAAATTAGAAATCTTTCATAAGCTATTTATTGCCTAAATGCAGAAAAAGTAAACTATTCTATATGCTAACTCTTACTTATTGGTCCTAGACTCTAAAAAGGACGTAAAAATACTAAAATGAAAAACTATCTAAAAGGTTTTGAAATACTTCCTAGAAGGTTTTTAGAAAACTTCCTAATATGTAATCCTATTATAAGTAAAAAGGCAGTTAATTAATCATATGCCTAGAATAATTGGGAAAACTTCCTAAAACTATATGCTATGAACCTAGGCACTAGGAAGGGCCGCTAACCTAGACACCTAACCCTAAGGAACACGAGGGCGGCTCAGGACGATGAGGGGTGTGGCGCGGCTTGGTGCAGAACTAACGCAGGACAAGAACCTAACAACTAGCGGGGTGAGGCGCTAGGCACGGAATGAAGGCACAGATGTTGTCGTGCTAGGCGCGTAAGGCGCGGAACCTATGGGCGCGGTGCGGGAAGGTCTTGGTGCGGGACAAGACTTAGACCAAGCAGGCGATTCACTAGTCGCGAAGGAAAGGATCTAGAGCTAGACACAGTGTGAAGGCTGGAACTAAGCTCAGCATGCTTTGACTAGTGGACTCGGTGGAACCTAGAACTAGCGGCCACAAGGGATGCGAGAAGACATGGTTGGGACTAGACTGGCACGCGGGAAACTAAACCTGCGGCTTGACTAGACTTGACACAGGGCCAAGGCAAGCAAGCAAACACACGCAAACAAACAATCAAGCAAGAATTCTAACCTTCACATACGTGTAGACCAAGTAAACTTGTGGCACACGATTTTCAATAATGAAACTAATGCTCAAAATGAGTATTCTAAACCCCTAGTTTGTTTTAATCAACCTAAACACTTTATTTCTTTTTTTTTGGTCTTAAAAAATGAAACAGGCAACAAGCAACAAACAACAAGTTTTAGTTAAGATATCTCTCTTTTTGTCTATGGAAGTAAAAAAGATAGATATAACCTGTTTTTTTTTGTAGTGGGAGACTTGATTCCTTCACCTTTAACTGAGAACCTCAGGGAAAAGAGAGAAAGATAAAAAAGCTGAAGCAAAAAGATTTTGTTTTCAATCAAACAAAGAAATATTTGCCAAACAAACAAGGATAAAATCAACCTGATACCAGATGATGTAAGAACGATGGTGGACTGTCTTTCACCGAGAAACTCAGGCGGCTTGACAGAAGAATGGGGAAACGAGGGGGTGGATCAAAGGGACCACACAAGCTGTGGAATGGCTTGTGATACTCCAAGAACTTCAACCAAATAGGCTGAAGAACATGGCAATGATCACCAAGAAATAGGTGGAGACGGCGCCAATGAGTATAGAAAAAGTCTTAGGGTTTTCTGTTTTAATTCTTAATTGCTTGTTATTTTATTAAGAGAGATCGTCTGAAATGCCACTCAATCTTATTTAATGTTCTCATATGTCCCTGAGTTTTTAAAACATTTATTTTAAATTATAAACCGGTTGAAAAGACAAAAAAAACCTAAATGAAATCAAGATAACTACGAAAATACCTGGATAGTATCCACAAACCCATGTGTCGAAACGGTTCAAACGTTTTGGTGTCCTATTCTCCCTCCTTAAATAACTCCCTCCTTAAATAACTCCTTCTCTCCTCTCTCTCTCGATTCTCTCTCGATTCGATTCTCTGTCAAACTCTAAGTAAAACTAGTCTCAAACTAATCTCTATATTCTGCAATTTGTACTCTCGAAATCTAACCCTGCTCCTTCAGATTGTTGTTTCGATGGCCCCGAATACAAGAAAAACGAAGAGGCGCAAGTTGGTTACTCTGACGGACCGTCTTAGGAAAACAAAACAGCGGGGTGAGTCTTCTTCGTCGTCCTTGATGCATGTGGAAGCTCAGCCGCCAGTGGATTCGCGGTTCCCATCTCCAACGGTCATCGAAGAAGAAAATCTAAATCTTGCCATGGTGGTTTTTGAAAACCCTAATGAAGTGAGGCAGTCAATTGCGGAAGAAGGAGCAATTCCAGAGTCGCGGGAAGAAGAAAGACTTGAAGAAAACGAAGGAGACGGAGTCAGCGGAGATTCCAGGGCAGAAGAGAGAGAATAAGGAGGCGGAGTAGGAGCTGATCTGGCAGGAGCCGGGGCGGAAGAAAACAAAGAAGAAGTAGGAAGAGATATCCCCGCTGAGGTTGAAGTCCTGGGGGAAGAAGAAAACGAAGAAGCAGGAGAAGGAGGAAATGTTGAAGGAGGAGGCCCCGCTGAGGTTGAAGTCCCGGGGGAAGAAGAAAACGAAGAAGCAAGCGGTGGAAGACATATCCCCACTGAGGTTGAAGTCTCGGGGGTGGATGAAAACGAAGAAGCAGGCGGAGGAAGCCATATCCCTGCTGAGGAAGTCTCGGGGGCGGAAGAAAACGAAGAAGCAGGCGGAGTCCCCGCTGAAGTTGAAGTCTCGGGGGTGGAAGAAAACGAAGCAGAAGAAAGAGTTACCGTCGACGAAGGAGGAAGCTCCGGCGCGAGAGCAACGACGGAGGTAAAACTGTGTAAATGTTTTATTCTTAAGTAGTAAAACTTTGGGGAAACTAGTACAATTGCGACCATTGTAGTAAACCTAGTGTAACTTTGATTTTTTAGGTAAAACTAGTAAATTTCTAAACAACTTAGTTAAACTAGTAGAACTCTAATTGTTTTAGTAAAACTATGATGGTTTTAGTAAAAATAACGTAAATGTAATTATTTGAGTAAAACTAGTAAAACTATAAATAAGTAACACTAGTAAAACTATGATAGGTATAACTATGTTTAACTAATGTAAAATTGTATTTTTTTGTATAATTGGTATATTATTTGTTGATTGTTGCAGGATTCCGGAGATTGTGAGGCGATACCACCGTTGGCATGCATTTCCATCATGCCTTTTCATAGCAATGAAAGCGGCTAATGCGTGAACACATGGATACTTTTCAATATCAAACATCCTGCAACTGCAAGACTTCGAGATTAAGTTCACCAAATATGATTTCCCATCGCTACCAATGACATTTTACTCCAACTCGTAACTGTTTAGCTCCGTCATAATTAATTTCTCAGCAGTAGACCATGTCTCGTGCATATAGTTCACCACTAACGGGACCAGTTTCCGTTGTATTGATCCAGAAGCGGCATCTTTCCTATGAGCATTGAACCACTCGGAATTTTTTTTAATGATCGTGTTAACCATAGGGAGTAAGGAGTACTTCCACGCTGTTCTAAAAACACTATTCAAAGACTCAACACAATTGTTTGTGTCTATGTTGTATTTATCTCCTGCAAGACAACACCTTGCCCATGTTTCTATCACTGTGGTATCTTCCAGATATTTGGCCGCAGAGGGAAATCTCGTCTCAGAAAATAAACAACAAGATAAAGCCTACTGCACTCCATGAATCTCCATGCGACTACATCTTTATTGACGTTTGTAGCATGACCTTTCACATTTTATGACAAATGCCATATACAATATGCATGATGAGCGCTTAGATACACAGTAGCTATGGCATTGATAATGCTTGTAATTCTGTCATATATAAATACTATTTCAGACGAGTCCGGTACAATTGTTCTTAACATCTCAAAAAACCAGTTCCAACTTGCATTATTTTTACCATCTAAAACGCCGAACGCTATTGGATAAAGATGACGATTTAGATCTTAAGCTGTGGCTAATACAAGTACACCACCATATCCTTTTTTCAAAAAAGTTGCGTCCACACTTAAAACTTTTCTCATTACCTGAAACCTTTCAATGCTAGCTCCTAAAGCGATGAATAAGTACTTGAATTTGCTGTCCTCATCCACTTTCACACTTGTAATTGTACCAGGATTGACCTTCTCCAACATGTACAAATAACTATACAACATCTTATAACTTTCTTATGGACTACCACGCAAATCACTGGCAGCTTTATTTTTCCCTCTCAAAGTAGTGGAGTATGATATCTTCACACTCAATTTTGTTTTAACAAGATCCATAATACTTTTAGGAGCTGGAGTTTCTATTTGTCCTGTATAATCATCACTCAAAAGACTTGCAACTAATCTTGGTGTGCCTTTTCTCTTCTGATTGCTGTCACTCTGACTGGCTCAAGAGCATGTATGCATCTTCGTATAACTTCTAATCGAGAAAATATATGTCTTTCTTATTTTTACAGCTCGTAAACCCCATTTACAGCTTTTTTGACGACATTTTACCACTAATCTGGTTTATCTGATTTCTTTATGACATACCCAAAACAATTGACAAATGCAGCTCTGTCTACCAATTCTTGAATTGCCTTCTTATTTGGAAATTCTTGATGAATATCCACACCCAAACCATATTCCCATTCCTCTATAAACTGACTTGATTCTAGAGTAGGTGCAAGCTGAAGATATCCATGATGTATATCCACATTTTCATTGGCCTCATCCTCCACGGCCTCATCCTCCACAGTCTCATCATCGTCCACGGCCTCATCGTCCGCGGCCTCATCCTCCACAGCCTTATCTTGTTGTTTATCTTCTTCATCGCCTACATAGAGAGTTATGGCATTATCCTCATAGTTCATATTAAGAGAACTTCCTCTACCCACTTTCAAAAGTTGCTCTATTACATTTGATATAGTGATAACTTCCACATAGAACATACATCTACGGTTCTCTTTATCAACACATGTTAGATAAATACAGAGATCCTCATCATCAGATATAAGAAACGTTTCCTAACATCCCACCACCAATGGAATGTAACTCAACTTCAATTTCACTATACTTTCATCTAATCCAACATTCTTGTATATCCTATCTTCAACCATCGCTAAAGTTATATCCTCCACTGATGATTTAATCATGACGCTATACATTAGACCCCCACATCTAAAATATAAGATGACCTTGTTGCTCATTGTCACCTGCCAAAACCACACAATATTGCAATCGATATTATTGGTTATCCGAAAGTTATACTAGTTATACTATTTTAGTAGTTTTACCAGTTTAGTAGTTATACTAGTTTTACCAGTTTTATTAGTTTTACTAGTTGTACCAGTTTTTGCAAGTTTACTAGTTATACTAGTTTTACTAGTTATACTATTTATACTAGTTTTACTAGTTATGCTATTTTTACTAGTTATACTATTTTATTAGTTTTACTAGTTGCACTAGTTATACTAGTTTTATATAATTTTTACTACTTGTCATAGTTATGCTAGTTATTCTACATATACAAGTTATACTAGTTTAACTTTAACTATATTCACTAGTTTTACTAGTTTTACCGGCTTCAAGGGTATAAGAGATTTTTTTTTCAAAGAAAGAGGTATATAAGACGATGTCTCTTTTATTAATGAATGGTTCAAGGCTTATATGATTCCTTGTTACAACTTAGGCTAAACAACATGATGTTTAGCTCTTTAAGAAATAAAAACAACAAGAACTCTACTAACTGGTGGCGATTTTTAAAGGGACTTTGGGCTTAAGTAACTAACACAACTCATAAGCCCAAATAATATACTTAGTCTATAAAACATAGATAGAAGGATAGAAAGCCCAAATACACACTTAGGCGAATTTGGTAGAGGCTTGTGAAGGGTAAAAAATTGTTAACAAGTCTACACCGTCTTGCTTACTAAGAGTATTGCCTCATCAAAATCTTCTTCGGAAAACCCAATGGGATAAAACCGAAGATAGGAAAAATAGTACAATTTCCTAGCACTATTTTTGGTGTCCTTACCGGATGGTAATGGTAAAGACACTGGAGGAACTTCCATTGTTCCTTGTCTGGCTAATAGGGGTCGGGATCGACCATGAATGGATCGGGGTCGGTCGGTTGGGGTTCTGGCGCGGTCGGTCTGAGTTCCTGACGGGCTCCACTCTCCAGTAGCATGCTGAGCTTGTCTCCAAAAACATTTCTCTTGGATCTTATTAGAGGTCCTGGTGCGATGACCGGTGCAGTAGCTGAGATGATTTCCTCATAAAAAAAGTAAAAACTAATTCTCCTGTTCTCAACTCTCCTTCGTGTTAAAAAAGAAAGTAGATGTGGGAAAAGAAAACAAAGAAAACACAGAATTTGAAATAAAATTATAAGAACATAAGCTAACTGTTAAGTGTTAAGATTAAATAATAAAAATGCAACAAAGAGACATCAAATCCGCATCATCTCAATTCTAAAATATCAAACAAAATTTGCAGATAGTCCTAAACCGCATCCTCCATGCTTCGAAAAACTAAAGATTACTCCACAACAGATTACAAACCTGATATTGATTTAGTCTTGTGTTGATTAAACATAAACTAGTCGGAGGTCTTTTGCTTGCTTCTTTCATAACTCAATATACACCATAGCTTTTCTCCTCATTGTCTCTAACATCTCAATCACTGACATATATTGCGTTGTTGCGTTGTTGCGTTGTTGAATGACTCAGAGCTGTTGTTGTGGATATCTATACAAGAAGCTGTTGGTTTGCAAAAGGTGAGGCTGCAATTATGTGGATTCTTCTGCGTCATAGCTTCAAACAAACGCATATCATAAGCTTTAACAGCTTCAAGATTAGCTTCATACTCAGGGGCGATGTAATTATCGGCAACTCTCCAATAAAAGTGTTACATATCACTTTGATTATGAAAAATATTTTTCAACTCTCACTTCTTCTTCACAAGGCTCAGCTAAAAAAAAAAAACAAGTTTATCTTTTGTGTATCAGATATTACTGTATAACCATCATCAAGATTGTAATCGGCCTTCAACTTATGAGTAAATCAGAGTCAATTATCTTCATTATCTACATCCACAACTGCCCAAGCAAAAGGGTACATTCCACTATTCACATCTCTCCCCAATGCTTCTAGTCACTACCCTTTCAGAGTGCACTTGAGAAAACATCCATCAAGGCCAAAAAAGGCAGACACCACATAGACCATGTTTTCGGATATTTGCAAAAGCAGATATAAAATCTTTGAAATATTTACGCGCCAGGATTATCCAAAATATGTCCAAGACTACAGTTGATTCACGGTTTGAACTATCAAAGGAATGAAAAAACTTTAGTTAAAATGATTGAATGATGATTAACAAAAATAATGATTCAGTATAAAGAAATGCTACTTAATAATAAGTTCTTGATCTACTTAAACTTCAAGAATTTGAATATCAATATTGAACCAGCTGGAACAAGGCATAAGGAAATCATGAAGGCAAATTGGGGTCTAGTTAATCACTATGGAGATCAGAACCTCATTTGTCTTGTTCTTGACCCTGGTGACTCGACTAAGCCCCTTATGGAGCCAATAATGAAACAAGGTGATCCCGTATTTTTCGCAAGCAACCACAACCATTTTTCTCCACCAACTAGCTATGATGGACCTTCTGGTCGTGCCAATACTCACTTGGTTCATGCTGAAGCAATAGATGCTCGAGATTCCCTTCTACCTGACCATAGCGAGCTAGTTCGACCACACGAGCCATTTCATTAGGTTATATTTGTTTCTAATGATTCAACTCATGCCTCATCTCAGCCACATACAAGATAAAAAGCCCCAAAGACCCAACAAGACACCAATGACTAGCTGGGGTTACTCATAGATGAGACCAAGAATGTGTTGGGTGAACATGGCCTTTACTGGCCCATGAAGCTTAAAGATAGACTATCATTGCTATTTTTGTGTATTTGGGCTTTGATATGTAATTCAATTAGAAATTATGATTAATAATTTATAAACAAATTAGAATTAGTAACTTAAATAACTTAAATAAACTAATTTTAAATATAATTAGAATTAACTAAACAATTTTGGTTTATGATTAGGGTTTTCAAGTTTTAACGTTTTTAGTTTTAGACTACAAAAACAGGCAGCCACGTTTTTGTAAGGGACTAATCTTAAAATTTTGATCAAATTGATTTTTTGCATAAATTATGCTCTCTTTGTCTTTTCTACTCAGAAAATGAACATTGAATTATCACACTAGATAGAGTGATCTACCATGATCCATCCTAGATGTTAGCATGGTGATTATGTGTCTTAAGAGTAGCGCCACATCTTTGGAGCATTTCAAAACTCTGAAGAGAAGTCCATCACCATCTTCATTACCTATTTTCCCACTTTCCTTCCTTCAAGCGATCCTAGGACATACAACCGTTCCAGGGCCGCACCAAGTGACATCAGAGCCACTTGAAGGTTAGAGTTTGAAGTTTTAATCAGGTTTCACATCAGTTCAACATTTATCAAGAAAATATGTCATGTATTCGTTTGGGAACAAAAGAAACCATGGAGAGAAGGTTAAACAACAAGCAACAGTGGATAGAGTTTCATCCAACCAGACCTTAGTAAAAATGGCATAGGGTTGGATATTTATAGTTTAAAAATAATCCAACCCGACTAAATAAACTAAACTGGTTTAATTACAAAATTTTCGGCTAGATCATCACAACCGGATCGATCGATCCAAAGATGGAACGATCGATCGTACAATGAATCGGTCGATCTTGGAGGGTCTTGGTCGATCTTGGATATTCCCACAGAATTGGGCAGATGCGATCAATCGGTCTGAGAATGGACCGATCGATCTTGGTAAACTTCGCTGCTCCTTAGCTCCTTAGCACTTGCTTCATGCCTCATTTTCACTTCTACTCGAGTATATTGCATGATCTTCATTAGGGAGACTCCAAAACTTCCTGATAAAGACTCAAAACACTCCAAATATGTAGATGCATGATCCTAAACTCTAAAATGCACAAATGAGATAAACTACCCTAGAATGATGATATGTGAATGGAAAAATGATGTTAAAACATATGAAATATGAGGTTAAACTAGCCTAATATGCACTTATTTCAACTCCCCTAGACTTGCCTTTTGCTTGCCTTCAAGCAAACAATTAGCATAGCGAGAAAGATGATTTATTCTGGAATTCAAAACCAAGTCATATTTGTCAAATTTTAAGATCAGTATCCAAGTTAGAAGTACTACAACACAAGATAAGCAAGTTTACTCAAAAATTTTAGCCATATCCATCACAACTTAACTCAGATCAACCCTCAATTTACACAAGTATTCATATCAACCATCTCTTTTAACATTCATTAATTTCTAGATCATGAATCATATTACGTGTATTCAGCAAACTCATTTGGCTACAGGAAAGGTCAAGAGATGAAAATAATCTCTTCTTCCATGGGTTTTGATGTTCAGTGTTAGGATCTCTCAGAAATTCGAATGAACTTTAGAAGAATGCTAAAGGTAAGTTCCAATAGGTGCAGACAAGACTAGATTCTCATCTACCCAAAATATACTAACCTCTTAAAACTATGCCCAAGCTCAAAGTTTCCCTGAATGATCTTAGTACTTCCTTTTACAAGGCATTGCTATCTATTGTACCATTAAGATCAATCTGAAGCTCTCACAATCTATTCTTTTAGCACATTTACTTGTAGGAGAGGGGTTAAAGTTTTAATCAATCTAGCGGGTCTGAATTCTCTTATAGCTGGTTTTTGTCTAACTCTTTTTTTTATTAGTCTCTTTTTTTATTTACAAGAACCTTTCACCTCTTTTTTTTTTACACTTCCAATTCCCTTTACTAGAACTCGAGTCCTCTCCCCTTTCTCTTCCTTTTTAGTTAACTTCTAAACTCACTAATACCCATTTTCTATTCCCATCAAGCTTTCACATAGTCCTAATTGGCTCAAAAAGAGTAAACCAAAACTACATGAGAAGCTAATCCTGTCGGCTCCTACCTAACACGTTCTACCAAGTTCATTCCGAAAATAAAGCCTAAAACTCTCACAAACTGATGACATGGTCTGAATAAAAAGGTAGGCTAAGAGTAGGGAAAAAGCTATTTGGATCACAAAGGGTGGTAAAAATGATATAAGAGATCCAAATATGTATATGTAGTATCCATGAGTTCACATCCTATGGAAAGTATAATAATTCAAAGTTTAAATTAAGTTCAAATAGATAAGAGATGATATCAAATCAAAACATGCTTCAATCAAAGTTAATCTAATATCAAGGATTCCAGATATGGACCAATCTTATAGTTCGACTAGAATTTTATGTATCATATAGCTTGTAACAAGAGTAATGAATCTAATGATAAGAACAATAGACTTAATAAAGACATTTTCATCATAGTTCCATATGCAAATGCAATGCAATCCTAGATGCCTAACTAAGATACAATAAGTCCAGAAATACAAGATGCAAACAAGTATCAAAGTATATACAATAAAAGAAAAGGAAAAAAAAAATAAAAGAAAAGAAAGAAAATACGCTATCAGTGGTCCTCATGGCTGATATTGCAACTCTGTCTGTGGCGATGTCTGCGTCGGAGCAATCTGACATCGGGGTCTGACTCGGTATCATCGGCGTCATCGTGTGTCCTGTGTCCAGCAACATCAAGAACATCGTCGGGTGCCTCAATAGACTCGCCCGTCTCTCTAGTCTGGGAGCACCGGAAGCAAGAAGGTGGTGACGGACATCTGATCCTAGCCAGTGCTCCCCATACCCTCTGCAGCATGGTGTTGTTCTTCGAGTGAGCTGCCACCACCTAAGCCCGGTAATCATCAGCTGTAGCATCTATAGCCAGCGGGTCAAGATCGAACAAGCCGGTATAATCGTCTGTCAGTCTCCTACGTCTGCTGGGACTACTGGGGCTCGTGACCAAGGACCCTATCGTCCTCCCTGTGATGCTGAGAAGTGGAGGCTCTGTACGAGCTGCCCCGTCGTCTAGACCCAGTTTTGGGGTCATGTAATTGCCCCGACGGGACAGTGAACTCCAGGTTGGCCCTAGAGGTGAGGGCCGTCAAGTCGCGAAGTAGGAGCTTGCAGAGCTGAGTAACTCCCTCGCGGTCTTGGAACTGGTAAATGAACTCAGGCTTGAGGATGCCACTGTTCCATGACAACATACTCTTCCGGCCCACCAATAAAGACCTTTATAATCCATAGATGCAAGAACATCTACAACCGATGAGATCTTTGAGAAGAAAACATGTCAATGAGGGCACATCAGGTGCTAGCGAGGATTTAGAGCAACCACAAAGTCTGTTATATGGCAGTGCTCTTTACTATTTCCAGCCTTATGGTGAGGCTGTTTCGAGAGGACCAGTGTCGGTTGCTCCTGGCCACATCAAAGTTTTGCAGCGTTGGAACAAATTCCAAGACCAGACCATTGAAAAATTAACAAAAATTGTCCAAAGTCTCAAAAAGCAGATTAAAAAGCTCAGCTAGGCATTTAAGAAGTCTATCACACCCAAAAGCTTCTTACAAGATCAGATAATGGATGATGCAGATGCCACAGAGGTGCATATGCACATACATTCATATCATGGGGTAACTAAATCAGCCCTAATCCTGTTTGAATATGCTCAGACTTCATATTATGATGCTCACGTTTTAGCCTAAAAGAACCAACATCACCGACAGAGAAGGCACAACCCGTCACCTCCTACTCTGACCTCAGACAATGGCACTCTAGATTCATTTTCATTTTTTGTTTTCAATGTTATCCAGCCATTTGGACCCCATCTGATGTAAGCGTAGTGGTGGTGCAACTATTGGTCAAGAAACTCGAGACCTCCAGAAGCGAGTTGGATGAAAGGGGGTGGATTGAAAGGACCACAAAAGCTGTGGAAGACTTGTGATACACCAAGTTGTTCTTCTTGTCATTCTCGACCAATAGTTGCACCACCACTATGCTTACATCATCTGGTATCATAGCTTAAAGCTCCTAAATCATCAGGTTGATTCTATCCTTGTTTTGTTTGGCGATTTTTTTTCTTTGTTTTGGTTAAACATATTTTTACTTCTGATTTGTTCTTTTTCTCTCTTTTCTTCCTGATGTTCTCGGGAAAAGGTGAAAGAATCAAGTCTCCCCTACAAAAAAAAACAGGTTCTATCAATCCTTTTCTTTGTTTTTCATATTTTACAAAAAAAAGTAGAAGAAATTGCTTGTTTACTTGCTTGTTGGTTGCTATAAATTTTTTTTTCAAGACAAAAGAAAACAAAATATTGATTAGGTTGTTTTAAAAATAATTTAGTACTTTTTAGAAACTCACCTAGAACACATTTCACATACTTGCAATCCATAAGGAGTTGTGTGTTGTTTGTTCTTTGCTAGATTTCCTTAGTTGTCAAGTTCTAGGTCTAGGGTCTTGTTTGCTAGTTGTGTCGCGTCCGCGTCTAGTCTTAGCTTCTAGGTTGTGCGTGTGTGTCCCGCGTCTAGCTTGCTTAGTTCGCTTGCTTTCGAGTCACGCTTGCTTAGTTGTTTGTATCCACGTCCTAGGTTTGTGTTGTCCGAGTTAGCGCTAGCGTGTCCCGTGTTGCGAGTGTAGCTTAGGTCGCGTCTAGGTTTAGTTCTTGGTCGCGTTTAGTCCTAGCGTGTGCAGTCCCTTAGTGAGTCCCGCGTGTGCGTCGTAGTCCCCATCCCGCGTCGTTGTCCCCTAGCTATCATCCCGCTTTTCATTAGGTGTCTTCCTCCCCGTACGGTTAGAGAAGTCGCGTGTTAGGTCTAGCGTGTTGTCCCATACCGTGTGTCCGTCCCACTAGGTTTCGCGTTATTGTGTCTAGGTCGCTAGTCCGGTCTTAGTGTTTCCGTGAGTCTAGTCTTAGGCGGCTAGGGTTCCTAGGTTTAGTTAGTGTCTAGGTTCTTAGTTGTTAGTTTTAGGAAGTTTTCCCTAGCATATTAATTAGTTTCTCATATGTTTTCTAGGCAAGAAATTAGTTTATGAAATTTTCTAGATAGTATTAGGATATTTTCCTAATATTCTTAGGTTTTCCTTTTCTAAAATTAGGAAAATTTCCTTTTATTGATAGTTTCCATTTTGTGTTTTAGCTAGATTATTTTCTTATTTGTATAAATATTATAAAAATAAAATAATACTTGTGGAAAATTCCCATTTAAGGAAAGTTTCCACATTATGCAAGTTTCCCTTCCGAGAAACTTTCCATTTCTGAAATATCTTTTTCTGGGAAAAGGAAATATGTCAGGTCAGGATGAGTCCACGTCTGGGCAGCCCAATCAAACAATGATGCAGCTGTTGCAAACATTGCGTCACGACTCGTCTTGAGCGTTTGGAGCAGCCGACACCAGCACCTGCCGCACATACACACCAGCATCGATATGACCGACTCGAAGCATCCCACCGTGGTCTAGGACGAGACCACTACTATGATGAGCCACTGCCGCCGCCCAGGCAGCCATCTGTTTACCCGGACGTCAAGCTGAACCCACCCTCCTTCTCGGGAAAACTAGACCCTGAAGAATACTTAGATTGGGAAAGGCGAATGGAGCTAATTTTTGAATATTATAACTACAATGATCTCCGGAGAGTTGCATTAGCAACAGCTCAGTTCACCGACCATGCACTGGCATGGTGGGATCGCGAGATCGCCACTCGCAGAAGAGCAAGAATGGGAGCTCTAACTTCATGGTACGAGCTGACTCAGCTGATGAAGCGACGCTACGTACCACCTCACTTCCACCGAGAACTCCAAAGATGTTTCAGAGGCCTTACCCAAGGCAGCAAAAAGGTGTCTGAATACTTTGACGAATTCGAGCACCTACGGAACAGGCTCGAGATGGATCACTCGGAAGAAAATCTCATGGCTCAGTTTATCGACGGGTTGCATGAGTCGATAGCACGAACGATCGAGCTACAGCCGTACCACGACCTTGGTGAGCTTTTCCATCTGGCGGTTTAGATCGAGAAGAGAAACCGACGGAAGTCTTCAGCGCCAATAAGACCAAAGAGCACTTGGGGTATTGGCCCCAAGACATTTAACCGCACTGCCCTCACAGGTGACCCACGGCAAAGGGGCAAGGCCGTGGACAGCAGTGTGCCTCCCAAGGCACCAACGACGACCCCCAGGCCTAGCCCACCGACTTCTAACACAAGTCAACCACAGAAGAGTAGCGCCATCACATGCTTCAATTGTAAAGTTAGAGGGCACATGTCTCGTGAATGCCCTAACCAAAGGACTATGGTTTGACTGCTTACGGAGATTACGACTCAGCAGACGAGCAAGAGGAGGATCCTTCTACGGCTGATCCAATGTCTGAAGGAGAAGTAGAATACGCTGACTCGGGAGAGATGTTAATGATCATGAGAGTTCTCAACTCGAGGCTAGAGCAAGAGGAGATTGAGCAGCGTGAAAACATTTTTCACTCAAAATGCACCATCCTACGAAAAGTGTGTTCCCTCATCATCAACGTTGGCTCCTGCACCAATGCTGCAAGCAAGTACATGGTAGGAAAACTTGGGCTACCAGTGACTAAACATCTGAAACCGTCCAGACTTAGGTGGCTGAACAACAAGACAGCTATATATATCCGACCAGGTCCGAGTTTCTTTCAGCATAGGACGGTATCAGGATCAAGTTTTGTGTGATGTCGTTCCCATGTCAGCCGGACATCTCCTATTGGGACGATCCTGGCAATTCGATAAAGAGACTACGCATAATGGACGCACAAACTTCTACTCTTTCATCCATGATAAGCGTAGGTACAACCTAGCACATATGTCGCCACAAGAAGTGCACGGGATGCAATCCAAAATGGCCAAAGCCCAGCATGCCCGTAAAAAAAATTCCTCGTCAACATAGCAGATATGAGGAAGGCGGTTAACACCACAGGCACCCAGCTCGTACTCATGTTATACCATGAGGTATTGAGCGCATCCGAGACCGCCAGCAGCACTCTACTCGCGGATGTCCACTCCTTATTGGATAAATACTAGGACGTCTTCCCAGACGAGATCCCTCCAGGGTTGCCACCCCTCAGAGACATTGAGCATCATATCGACCTCATTCCCGTAGCCCAATTGCCGAACAAACCCGCCAACAAGGTTACTCCAGAGGAAGCCAAAGAACTCGAACGACAGGTTCAAGATCTCATGGCTCAAGGCTACGTCAGAGAAAGTCTTAGTCTTTGTGCAGTTCCTGTCCTCCTAGTGCCGAAGAAGGATGGAAATTGGCGGATGTGCGTCGACTGTCGCGCTATCAACAACATAACTGTCAAGTATCGGCATCCTATTCCCCGACTCGACGACATGTTGGACGAATTAAGTAGAGCCTTTGTTTTCTCCAAAATCGATTTAAAAAGTGGATATCATCAAGTTCGAATGCGAGAGGGAGATGAGTGGAAGACAGCCTTCAAGACTAAGCAGGGCCTCTACGAGTGGTTGGTAATGCCCTTTGGCCTGTCCAACGCACCAAGCACCTTCATGCGTCTCATGAATCAAGTCCTCCGGCCATTCATTGGAAAATTTGTTGTGGTCTACTTTGATGACATACTCGTCTATAGTGCATCCTACTCAGATCACTTGGAGCATTTGGAGACTGTAATTGTGACACTCCAGAAGGAGCAGTTGTACGCGAACCTTACAAAGTGTACCTTCTGCACGGATCAGGTTGTTTTCCTCGGATTCGTCGTGAGCTCGCAGGGACTTCGAGTCAACGAAGAAAAGATTCGTGCAATTCAGGAGTGGCCCACGCCGACTAATGCCGGCCAAGTTCAGAGTTTTCATGGCCTAGCGAGCTTCTACCGACGGTTTGTCCGAGATTTCAGTACGATTGCCAGCCCATTGACATCGACCATCAAGAAAAACCAAGATTTCAAGTGGGGCCCGGAAGAAGAAAAGTCCTTCCAGTTGTTGAAGGAGCGTCTCACACGCGCACCTTTCCTTACACTGCCAGATTTTGACAAGACCTTTGAAGTCGAGTGTGACGCTTCAGGTGTAGGCATTGGAACAGTCCTGACATAGGGTGGAAAACCAATTGCCTACTTTAGTGAAAAATTAAGCGTAGCAGCTTTAAACTATCCTACGTACGACAAGGAGCTTTACGCGTTGGTCCGAGCCTTGCAGACCTGACAACATTATCTGCTCTCGAGAGAATGCGTCATACACACGGACCACCAGACACTTCAACATCTTAAGGGTCAGACGACGCTCAAAAAAAGACATGCTCGATGGCTGGAGTTTATCGAAACATTTCCTTACGTCATTAAATACAAGAAAAGCGTAGACAATGTTGTAGCTGATGCAATATGCCTCAGACACAGCCTGATTTTGGTCATGGAGTCAAATGCTCAAGGACCTCTGTGCTGAGGATCACGACTTCCATGAGGCTTTCAAGGAACATGGTCAGGGCAAATACAACCGATTCTATTTGTTTGATGGATTTCTCTTCAAGGACAAGTGTCTTTGCATTCCCGGAGGATCAGTTCGAGAACTTCTACTGAGAGAGGCCCATGGTGGCGGATTGATGAGGCATTTTGGTATCGACAAAACCTTGAGTATGCTCAAGGAACACTTCTATTGGCCACGTCAACGCCGAGATATGGAAGCCCATTGCGAGAAATGCCTTGTCTGCAAACGGTCTAAGTCTAAGATGCACCCTCAAGGTCCATACATGCCACTACCGGTTCCATCGTCGCCATGGACAGATATTTCAATGGATTTCGTGCTCGGCTTACCACAAGTTCATCACTAGGATTTCATCCTCGTTGTGGTAGATCGTTTTTCTAAGATGGCACATTTCATACCATGCAACAAGACGAACGATGCAATTCAGATGGCAAATTTATTCTTCCGAGAGATAGTCCGCCTGCACGGCATCCCGAGGACCATTGTGTCCGACCAGGATACTAAGTTTCTCAGCCATTGCTGGCGAGTACTGTGGAAGAAGCTTGGCACCAACTTGCTTTTCTCCACGGCATATCACCCACAAACGGATGGTCAGACCGAGGTCGTCAACATGACACTCTCTCAGATGCTGCGAGCGACAATTGGTCGTAACTTGAAGAATTGGCTAGAATGCCTTCCCTATGTCGAGTTTGCCTACAATATAGCGATCCATTCCGGAACTAAGAAGACACCATTCGAGATCGTCTACGGCTTCATCCCAACTACACCGATCGAATTTGCACCTATACCACTCGGGGAGGTTATCAGCTGACCGTTTTCCCCAGAATAATCATGAGTTTGCTCAACTAACTCCACAAATGAGGTTTCTCTAACCTATTATACATGAATTTATCCATAGCCAACCACAAGTATAACTTTCATAAATTGAGTTTCCACCATGAAAGAGAAAAGAGTTGAAGAGATTACCTTGTCGTGAATGGAGGGGAATCGGTGGGCGGTGCAAGAATTATCCAAAAGAAAACAACAATTCAGAGATGTGGCAACAAAAATTACAAAATTTACATGTAAATTTAGAGAGAATTTTTTTTTGCTAGAAATAAATGTTAAGATGAAGAACTGGGAATGAAGAGAAACCTTGTGGATTAAAGGGAAAAAGCCAAAATTTTCACCTACAATCGGGTTTATTAACAGTCAATGTTGGGAACAATTGATTTACCTGGTTTAGGAGCGTAGCGGTTGGGACTAACCGCTGGATGTCCTGGTCGATTCTTTGCATGCTCGTAGTGGTCATGACTAACTGCCACATGTAGCATCTATTTCCCCTGATCGTTTATTGCATGCTTATAGCGGTCACGACTAGCCGCCGCAGATAGCCGATATTTGCCCTAGTCGATTTTTGCATGCTCATAGCTGATGACTAACCGTCACAGATAGTTGATTTCCCATGGTCGATTTTGGAACTTCTGTAGTGGTCGGGACTAACCACCACAATTAGTTGCCATATCCTATGCTTCAACACAAGACTTCTCCAAACTTGCATTTTGAACCCCTAACTCATGTCCTATCACCAAGAACACAACAATAAACAAAAACAAGATGTAAGAAACAACATGTACAAAAGATAGCATGGGACTTCCTCCCATATGAGATGGTTTAAAGTAAATAGTTTTACTTCCTCATGCACTCAAGCGAAATTAGGATCCGAGAGAGGAACCAAAGCACCTTCCTCAATATACTCAACTGCCAAATAGGGTTTGAAATGATGTTCATTCACTATAAACTATACTCGAATCTTGTTCCACAACACGATTGCTCCATAAGATATTACATCCTTGATTTTGAATGGTTCAGACAATCTTGATTTAAGCTTCCCAGAAAACATCTTAATTTAGGAGTCAAACAGAAGCCCATGATCATCAACATTGAAATCTCTAGGTATAATCATCTTGTCATGGAAGGCTTTAGTCTTTTCTTTGTAAAACCTTGAGTTCTCAAAAGCTTCAAGTCTGATTTCATCCAACTCATTCAGCTGAATCAATCTTCTCTCCTTTGCAGTCTTAATGTCATAGTTGAGAAGCTTGATTGTTTACAAAACTATGTACTCAAGCTCTATTGGTAGATGACATGATTTTCCATCGAGCAAGTTGAAAAGAGTTGTCCTTAATAAGGTTTTAAAGGCTGTTTTGTAAGCTCATAATGCATCATCTAGCTTCATATACCATTTTTCTTTGTAATTGTTAGTCTTCTCCAAGATAGCATCTTTCTGTTAGAGATGTCCACTTGTCCACTATTGGAGATGGTAAAGTGTGACAATTTTGTGCTTAACCACATGTCTGTTCAAAAGACTCAAATATCTTATTGATGGAATGATTACTCAAATATCTTATTGATGAAATGAATCATTCCATCACTGATCACTAATCTTAGGATTCCAAACCTAAGAAGATTATGCTCTTGAACATCTTCAAAACCACCTTGACATCATTGGTTGAGCTAGCAATAGACTCAAATCATGTTGACACATAATTTACAACCACCAAGATATAGTTGTTGCCATATGAAAAGGGAAAGGATTCCATGAAATCCATTCCCAGCACATCAAAGATTTCAACTTCTAAAATTTGGATTTTGGGACATCTCATCCTTATTGGTGATGTTTCCTTTCCTTTGGCATAGATAACACATTGATACAATTTGTTTCTTTAAATATAGTGGACCACTAAAATCGAGCATGTAAGGTTAACCTTAGTGACTGTCTTAAATGTGGCAAAATAACCCTATAAGATGAATAATGACAATGATAGCAATTCCTTCTATGTCTTCCTCAACAATGCATCTTTTGTAGAGTTTATCTTTGCATAGTATATAAAGATATTGTTAGAAAAAATATACAGATGCAGATCAATCTTTCGGATTTCCTTTCAGAATATTGTGATAAACAACTTTAGAATGATGAGGCTTGCTTGAGCAATCTTCTAAGACAGAAATTCGCCCCTACTATGGTGTAAGTAATTTCACGGACATCTATCTTGCAGAATACAACTATCGATCTTCGTATTATACACCCTACGAAGATCCTGGCAAACTATACTCTGAGTTTTTTTGAAAAAATGGTTTGTGGGGAAAGAGAAGATTAGATCACTTTTTTGTCTCTAACAAAGTCATTTATATCTATTTATATAATAAATCAAGAGATTTGTTGAATGGACTCATACAAATGGCCACAAACGAATGGGCACAAATGAATGGACACATCTGTTGGAGGTGATCGATTGATCATAATTTAAATCTCCAACAATACCCCACATTTTCTATTCAAATTATTAATATCCCACATTTGAATAGAAAATAAGTAAAACTTATTTCAAAAAAGTAGAATCAATATGCATCAGAAACGGTGTCTTTTGGACTTGAACCTTTCCTAGTAAAACTTATCGGACTTACTTTGTGAGTAATGAACTATAGTCTTGAATTAACCACTTTTGATAGTAAATCGAGACAATAAGTGAAACACATATATTATAAACTCATTTCTAGTTTATACGGTTGAGTTCATTTTGGTCATTAACAAATCCCGACTTCGTGAGAACTCTAGAAAATTTAGCCATATCAATTTTCATAGGTGCGACCGGACACCACTCTCATATAGGTAATGTTAATTAAAGATACTCCATTTTATCTTTCTTCTAGAAAATATATTAACATTATTAAGAATAAAATATTCAGCCTTTGTACATCAATGGAAACACATTATTATTTCATAAGAATGAGAAATGTGTGAACTTCAGTCTTGAGTCTTCCTTAACCAGTTTGCCTATTGAACCTAGACCATGGGATCTCCAATGTTGCTAGGTTAGGTTTCCACCAAGTGATGACTCATTGGATTGGCTTGAGACCCATTCCCCTCGAAGTGAATACGACTTGCTCTTTAGGAAGGCCTTTAGTCAAAGGATCAGCCAAGTTTTCTCTTGATTTAATGTAATTCAATGCGATCACTCCATTAAAAAATAGTTGTTGTATTGAGGCATGTTTTCGTCTAATATGCCTTGATTTCCCATTATAAATTTTATTTTTTCCTCTAATTAAGGCAGCAATACTGTCACAATGAATGCATATTGCAGTTACAGGCTTTGGCCATAATGGAACATCTTCAATAAAATTTTAAGCCATTCAACTTTTTCCGCAGCTTTATCTAGTGCGATAAACTCAGACTCCATTGTAGAAGAGTGTATTTCTAAAACACTCTTATTATTGGATTTCATTTCTCAAATACTCTTTTAATTTCTCAAACACTCTTATGGTGGGATCCACCTAAAAATTAAATTTTACTCCCAAAATTACCCTTCCACTCACCTTTTCCAGCTTTTATTAAAAAAATTTCTTTTATTTATAATTTTCTTTTCCCACATGTGTTTTATGTGAGGAAGCTGATTGTTAGCACACAAAACAAATTTAGTGGGGCCCACAAAATTTAATATTCTTCTTCCTCATCATTTTCAATCTCAACCACCTTCAATCTATTTTTAATTCTTCTTCACCATATTCTTGACCATACTCATGACAATTTGGTTAGGATTTTGGATTTTAGGTTTAGAGTTTAAGATTTGAGGTTTAGGGTTTATATATATAGATTATAATAATGCATATATGTTATTAAAAAAAGATTTTGTTATAATCTTATAATATATTAAACATGTATGTGTATTTTTAATTACTATAGTTATTAAGTTGCTAATTTAAAAAAAAAATTGTAATTTTGAAAAGAAATTATTATGAAAGTTTACTAATCTTAATTTATTGACTTATTGTACTCGATATAACTAGAAAAAATGATAAAAATACTGACATAACTGAAAAAACCTGAAAATAGCAATTATACAATTATGTGTAATTTGATAATTGGATATTATTCGTATAACTATGTATTGGAAAATACAACTGTGTATTACTAGTACAACTACGTTGTAGGGTTTAGGGTTTAGGGTTTATGGTTTAGGGATTAGGGTTTGAGTTAAGGGTCTGGGTTTTATGAGTTATAATCATGTATTTGTGATATTAAAACCAGCGTTTACCTTATTAAATATGATATAAAATGATTTATCTAGAAAAATTGAAATATAACATGTTTTAATCTTACAAACCCTAAACATGTATGTGTGTTGTTAACTTGTTTGATCATTAGTATGCAAATTAAAATTTGTAATTTCGAAAATCTATTATTATGAAAGTTTTTTAATCATAATTTAGTAACCTAATGTAGTCGTTACAACTCAGACAATTGACTACAAATATTGATATAACTGAAAAAACCATAAAGTGACATTTATATAACTATATGTTATTTTACTACTATATACAACTATAGTGTGAACGCTTCTAGTGTGAACAAGTGTAAACGCATAATATTTAATATTTTTTTATTGAACAATAGTGTGAACGCGCGGGAGGGCGCGTGTGATTTAGCATCAGTCGTACTCAGTTGTATTCAGTTTTATTCTCAAAACTCAGTTGTATTCGTTATTTACATATTTGTATTCAATAGTATTCTTAAAACTCAGTTGTATTCATGACAAACTTTCTTTTTTTAGCCTCTTAGATGGACTTGGATTGTCTTCATCACTCTCACCACCACCACCACCACCACCATCTCCACCACCACCACCACCACCATCACCACCACCACCATCACCACCATCCTCACCACCACTCTCATCATCACTGTCAATATTCGACCAACTTTATCTAAATCGAAGATGTCTTTCCAAAAAATCTTCTTTTTCCCATCGACCAACCACTGGGAACGTGCAAGTGTAAACGCCAACATCCACATAAAGCCAAAAATACATAAATACATAATCAACATTCTGCAAACATCCATATAAAGCCACATAAAACCAAAATTACCTAAAGACATAAAGACACAAAATAGTTCATCATAAATACATTAAAAGCTTGTTCGTCCTTAAGTGTGACAATTTTAGTCAATGTGATGAAATTTTTACAATTTGATGTTAGCTTGCAGATTTTAACATACTTAATAGTTTTGAAGAATAAAGGTTCCGGTGCAAGTGGCTCAGTATCCTGCAATCTATGTAATCTAAACACATCTCTTGTTAGTAGTTATATCAATTGATATTCAGTTGTACAATAACATGTAGTATTATATATTGATACTTAGTTGTACAATAACGTGTAGTAGTATATATTGATTTTAACACTTATTTGTTAGAATCAGTTCACAACTACTACTCCCGTTTCTCAAACACTCTCTAGAGGTCTCACATTATTTTTTTCCAACCATTTACCCTTCTTCCTTCCTTCCATTATCAACTACCAATCATTTTTTTTTTCAAATTTCCTTCAAATCAATTGTGTATAACTCTCGCGGATGAGGAGTCTATACCACCATTTGCAACTTGGGCGCTAGTTCTTTCATCTTCTTCCTCTTCCCCCCTTTTCAAAGGTGGCAGTGTTTTACGTTTTTTGGAGGAAACATTCTTAGTGTTGGAGATTTTTGGGTTTAGGGAAATTGGAGTGATTCGTGAATGAGAAGTGAATAATTCACTGAATTATACTTTGATTTGTGATTTTCGTGGTTCAATTTTTGTAACTCTCTTAGAATTTTACTTTTGTTTGTGAAAAAAATTGGGAAAAATGGAGAAATGGAGAAAATGGAAGAAAGGAGGGGAAATGAATGCTCGTGGAAGAAGAGAAATAAAGGAGTGGTGGGCCCCGCCACTTACTATAAAAAATTAAAAAAATTTTGAGCTGGGTCTAACCCGATTTGGATCCGGATTACCCGCTGGATCTTTGGTACAGATCGTAAATAAATTGAAATTAGTTAGTTTGTTGGTAAATTTGTAATTTTTAACTCAAAAAATAAATGAAAAATAAATAGAAAAATGAGGAAGAGTGTTTCAGAAACACTTTTAATATTTTGGAGTATTTAAGAAATTGATCCATTGTAGAACGTGCAATACACGTTTGTTTAGATGATTTCCAAGATACAACACCACCACCAAGTGTAAACACATAATCACTTGTAGACTTGCTATTTATGCTTCCTGAGATTCAATTTGCATCACTATATCCTTCTAAAACAGAAGGAAATTTTGTGAAATGCAGACTATAATTAATTGTATGTTTTAAGTATCTTAATACTCTAACTAAAGCATTCCAATGTTCTTTATTTGGATTATTCGAATATCGACTTAAACGACTCAATGAGTAAGCCAAATCTGGTCTTGTACAATTGATAATGTACATGAGGCTTCCCACAATTTGAATGTACTCTAACTGGGATACACCTTCTTTTTCATTCTTTGAAAGCTTGCATGTTGGATCACACGGAGTAAGTGAATAACCATTTGGCTCTCGTTTAACTTTAATTCCAAGAATCAAATCAGTCAATCCCATATCTTTCATTTCAAAGTTGTCACTCAACATTCTTTTTGTGGTATTGATAATATCTTTACTTGTTCCCATTAACAACATATCATCCACATATAGACATACAATTATTGTATCATTCTTAGTTTTCTTAATGTAGACACACTTGTCACATTCATTTATAGTAAAACCATATGATTTCATTGTATTATCAAACTTCTCATACCACTGTTTTGGCGCTTGCTTAAGTCCATACAAAGACTTTTTAAGCTTACAAACTTTGTTTTCTTTCTCTTTAACTATAAATCCGTCGGGTTGTTCCATATATATTTCTTCATCTAATTTACCATTTAGGAATGCAGTTTTAACATCCATTTGATGAATTTCTAAATTATATATGGCCGAGATTGTTATTAACAATCTTATAGAAGTAATTCTTGTGACAGGAGAATATGTATCATAGAAGTCAAGACCTTCCTTTTGGCGAAATCCCTTTGCCACTAATCTTGCTTTATATTTCTCAATAACTCCATCTGGTCTAAGCTTCTTTGTAAATATCTATTTATGTCCAATTAGTGTATTTCCAGGAGGTAAATCAACCAATTCACATGTATGGTTACTCAAAATGGATTCTACTTCACTTTAAATCGCTTCTTTCCAATAAGGTGCTTCTAAAGATTTCATTGCAGCCTTATAAGTTTGTGGTTCATACTCACTCAGGTATGTCATAAAATCAACACCAAAATCTTTGGAAGTTCTTGCCCTTTTACTTCATCTTGGTTCATTTTCTTCTTTTTGAACCTTTGAGGGACTTTTATTATCATCTCGAGCTCGTTTACTACTCGTGAGTGTTGGCTCTTTGTAAGGAAAAATTTCTTCAAAGAACTCAGCCTCATTTGACTCAATAATTGTATTCACTTTTACCTCAGCATTCTCAGATTTATAAACCAAAAATTTGTATGCTGCACTGTTTTCTGCAGGACCAATGTAAACACAATCCACCATTTTTGGTCCTATCGCAGTTCTCTTAGGTAAAGGAATTTGAACATTTGCAAGACAACCCCACACATTCACATTTTTATATGAAGGAGTCTTATTCTTCCATATTTCATATGGGGTTTTGTCACTCTTTTTATGAGGGATTTTATTTAATATTGAATTTGCTGTAAGAATAGCTTCAGCCCATAAGCTAAGCGGTGCACCAGAGTTGTTTAACATGGAATTCATCATCTCTTTAATCGTTCTATTTTTCCTTTCAGCAACTCCGTTTTGCATTGGAGTATAGGGTGATGTGGTTTGATGAATAATTTCATGTTCAGAACAAAACTCTGAGAATTCTTTTGATTTGTATTCTCCACCACAATCTGATATTAGAATCTGTATTTTCTTACCTAATTGATTTTCAACTTCTGCTTTGAATTTCTTAAACATATTCAAAAACTCATCTTTAGTGTCAATCAAATAGATTTGACAAAACTTATTGTAGTCATCAATAAAAGAAATGTAATAATTCTTTTTCCCACGACTTGGAATTGATTGAAAATCACATAAGTCACTGTGTATTAAACCAAGTAATACGTTTGTCTTTTCTACAGATTTGTAAGAGTGTCGTGAATATTTTGATTCTACACAGATCTCACATTTGCTTCTTTTAATAGTACTTAGATTGTTTTTCGGTAACAATCCTAAACTCATCATTCGGTAAAGAGACCGATAACTGACATGTCCCAACTTTGCATGTCACAAGACACTTGAGTCAATCAAGTAAAAAGAAGCAGAGCTATTGCCTGCATTTTTATTAATGACATATACAACATTAAGTTTAAAAAGACCATCACAGAGATAGCCTTTTCCTACATACATCCCACCTTTAGTGAGTACAACCTTATCAGAATCAAACACAATTTTAAATCCTTTGTTGCTAAGAAGAGATCCGGAAATCAGATTTTTCCTAATCTCAAAAACATGAAGCACATTTGTAAGAACAAGTTCCTTTCCAGAAGTGAGTTTTAGAATCACTTTGCCTTTTTCTTCAATGGTAGCGGTGCTAGCATTTCCCATATAAAGTTTCTCTCCACCAATCATTGGAGTTTGTCATTACATTTGCCTCAGAAACAACAGCAACAAACTGACTTTCTGCAAGGTTTGCGTTATTGATATCTCCAACGCTTGGTCAATCCTTCTTATGGCGGCAGTCTTTGGCTCTATGTCCAGGCTTTCCACACACCCAACAAGCACCTTGTGGCTTCTTCTTAAAGTTACAACCCTTTTGGAAAGTGAGTGGCTTTTTCACCTTCTTGTTATTCTTAAAGCTTCACCCTCAGTTACAGTGGTCTTTGCTTCCATAGAAGAGAATTCAGACTTCTCATTCTTTCGGTTTTCTTCTTCTACACGAAGTTTTAGAATGAGTTGTTCGAGACTCATATCTTCATGTATGTGTTTCAGATAGATCTTGAACTCTTTCCACGTTTGAGGTAATTTCTCAATAATTGAAGCAACCATAAAAGTTTCATTCAGCCCCAAACTTTCATAACTCAAATCATGAGCAATAATCTGGATTTCTTCCACTTGTTTCACCACATAAACTGTGTCACTCATCTTGAAATTCAAAAACTTTCCCACAATGAACTTCTTAGCACTTACAACTTCAGACTTGTATATCTTCTCTAGTGATTCCCACAACTGCTTTGGAGTTTGGAATATATGATAAACATCGTAGAGAGAATCATCCAAGTCATTGAGAATGTAGTTTTTGCATATAAACTCATTTTGAGTCCATGCCTCTGAGGCTTTCATGATATCATCAGGAATATCACCCCCTACAGGTAACTCAGGTCCTTCAGAAGTCACACATTGTGCCAGGTTCAAAGTTGTGAGATAAAACATCATCTTTTGTTGCCATCTTTTGAAATCCACTCATTTGAATACAAAAGATTTCTCAATGTGACTTTTCACAATTGCAGCAGGTTGATCCATTTATCAAATTCGAATAGAAGAAGAAGAGAGATGAAATTTATGTCTTAGATTGTTAGCGAAAATATATAGATGCAGATCAATCTTTCGGATTTCCTTTCAAAATGTTGTGATAAACAACTTTAGAATGATAGAGGCTTGCTTGAGCAATCTCCTAAGACAGAAATTCGCCTCTACTATGGTGTAAGTAGTTTCAGGGACGTCTATCTTGCAGAATACAACTATCGATCTTTGTATTATATACCCTACGAAGATCCTGGCAAACTATACTCTGAGTTTTCTTCAAAAAATAGTCTGTGGGAAAGGAGAAGATTATATCATTTTTTCTATCTTCAACAAAGTCATTTATGTCTCTTTATATAGTAAATCAAGAGATATGTTGAATGGACTCATACAAATGGCCCAAACGAATGGGCACAAATGAATGGACACATCTGTTGGAGGTGATCGATTGATCATGAGTTAAATCTCCATCAGATATTACTCATTCCAAAAATACAGTGTGACCCTTGAAACACTTCTTTCTTTAGCATCTTTCAAGTTTTGGAGGCTCTATTCACAAGCTAGGTAGTTCACTGCTTACCATAGTTCCTCTAGCTTCTTCCCAATTTCACAAACCTCTTCGAGAACCTTGATTGCCATCATCCATAGGGATCTCATCCTCTATCACCTTGACAAATGTTGAATTGGTGAACCAATGGATCGACCCAACAACCCTGATTAACTGTCTCATTACTCATTTAGATTCTCACAAGACGCAGTTAAACACTTTCCAAATCCTTAAAACACCAATTGTAGTGATTGCGTTTTGGCCATTCGCTATACTACTTTGGTATTTTCAAGCCGAATACTACTGAATATAACCATAAATCAGAAAAGATTTAAAAAAAAAATCTCCGGAATCTCTCTCATGTGCTTGCATGAACATGCTTGTCAAGAAATGCCTTAGCCAGGTTACTAAAGCTTACACTGACCGTTTCAGCTGCTGCGTACCTCTCGATGAGATCCACCACTTCTGCTCTCACAATCATCTCTCTTGTTGCTCTGTTACAGTCACAAATGTAATACAAAGCCCCCAACGCGTAATTCACCTATTAGGAAACAAAAAATTTTTTTTAGATTCCATTTTAAAACACTTAATGAGGCGAGAAACCTGTGTACTCACAGTGTTCCGGACAGGGCTTGATAAACATTTGATTATAAGAGGAATTCCATCAGCCTCAACAATGGTAACAGCATTCTTTGGCTCTGTACACGAACAGGAAAGAACATGCGTTTGAAACATCAGGAATGACAAGAACAAAAGCAACAGAGTATATTCACATACAAAAGGCTTTTTTACCAGCACAAGCGTTGCATATTCCTCCTATCCCGAATTCTACAAGCTTTTCATTTGGCTCTGTTATACAGTCTATGAATAGTTCCAAGACATTTAGCTGCTCCAGTACACCATCAAGATTTTTCATCATAACAAGAACGAAGTGGGGTAGTTATCTATGGCAAACAAACAAAACATGAGCAAACTCGACGTTACCTGACGTAAAATGGTGTAGTTGTAAGGGTCATAGGAAAAATTCGCCAAGTTTGCTACAATTCTCTCTTTAGTTTCTGCAGGTGCAAGACAGTAATCGTGTCAATATATCAATACTTGATTTGACCGTGTAAGAGACAAAACCGTAAGAGCTTGGGCTTTTCTAAACAATAGCCTAACAGAAGAATCCGAAAGTGATGACAGTAAGTTAAAGCCATCTCATACTAAGTACCCCAACATTCCATATGAAGTCACACAGTCCTTAAAATCATACCGCAAAGCAGCAATGTGTGTAATTTTAACTCAAGATGTCAATAGATGTAATGATTACAAGAAAGCACCAAAGCCAGTCTTATGCGTCAATACTTTTTAAATGTTCTAATAGAAGCATGACCAGATACTTAAGACCAAAGTATTCATACCCTCATCAGTTGCATTCTGAAACTGGCTCACAAGCTCCTGAAATTAAACGAGGACAAACTCAGCTCCAAAAACAACTCTTCCTGAATCCCCATAAAAAAGATCTCACAGACATTATCCAACCGGACCTAAGTTTTTCAGATACACTATTGGGTTCTACACAAAAACTCAGCTTTTCCCTTTTGTATTGTCGGGTCATCTCCATGATGAAACATTGATGAATAATGGTTCAAACCGATTTTGAAGAAGAAGACGTTAACGATTCATGCAAAAAAGGTGAAAATATATAAAGACTCCCAAAAAAGATTCCTGAAAAAAGAAAACCTGTAGATATTGAAGCCTTGGTGTTCCGTTTTTGCCAGTACGTTCTTCTTGTCTTTGATTATTAGTAAACATTCTCTCACAACTCTACCAAGACTTTTAGCTTAAGACCAAAACTCTCCTTCTGCAATTTCAAGACCAAAGCCCAAAATACAAGGGATGCAAATATCGTTGGTTAAATTTGCGATTAGATACTAGGGAATCGAAAACCATAAGATATTGCCTAGAGAAAAAAATCACAACTATGATAAACAAAAACGAAACCACAATCAGAAACAGAATAATCTAATTCTGAAATGGGATTCTAATCAAGAGAAATGCAGACAAAGCCATGCCTTAGACACAAAGATGGAACCGTTTAGCTCCTAAACATGAATCAGACAACATAATCAACTTAAGCCACTCTAAGAAACCTCTCCTTTCGATTGGAACCACTCTAACACAAAATCCTCATAAGTATTCAATGGTGGAAGAACATAATCCATTAAAGAAACAACTATCTCAGTTCAATTCAAGCAATATATTTACAAACTGTTAGAAAAGAACGGAAAATAGAGGAGAACGCTTACAGGATGAAACTTGGATCGAACGTGGAAGATGATGCAAGAGAGTCGAACTCCGGCGAGACTCCGATGACGTTGGAAGGTTCGTCTTTGACAGCGAGAGAGAAACCAAAGACAGACTGTCAAAATTTTCACTTAGAATCTCTCGTCGGAATCCTAACCAAAATTTATTATATTTCCAAAAGTGTAGATTTTTGAGCGATAGGAACTAATTCTTTTTTTTTTATCAATTTAGTTGAGTAAATTTAATATCATTATTTAATATTGTAGGATATTAGATTCGAATTCGGTGACATGAATTTCAAAAACTACCACAATTGTGTAACATGATTCCGACAAAAAAAATATTTTTTTATAATATGTTTTTCTAGTTTTAATAATATTTTATATCATAAAATTTAATATATATTTTTTAATTTAATCTACAATATTTAAAATCCTCTTTTAACATATGGATGTTAGATTAAAACCCTAAATATATGTGATCAATTTCAGAAATTATCACCATTATACCAAATAATTCCTATAATTTTTTTAAAAAAAGTTTATTGTGAAAATAATTGAAAAATTAGTGTGGAATAACCCATATTTTAACAATTATTGCTAGACTAGCTCATTCATTTTATGGTTTTCCTCTTTTCTGATAAAAATACATAAAAACCCGCATGGTTCTGATAATTTATAAATTTGCCATACAAAAAAAGTTGAAAACTTTTGAAAATTTTAAATTATCTATAAATACAGTAACAAATAGATTTATTAGGTCAACAAATCACAGTACTGAAAACTTTCCAACTTTTGTTGCAAAACTTTTCAACTTCTTTTGTTGCCATCTCCATTTTTCTAGTCTACTTTAGTCTATTGCTTCTCAATTGATTCTCCTTCTTCTTGTATCCGTCGCATTTTTCACAATCAGAATTTTCGTCACAGTCGTTCTTCTTCTCCGTTAGAACTTTCATAAAGTAAAGGTAAAATTTCTTTATACTGATATAATTTAGCTGTTGCCAATTAATTTTTAGTTATTGCGGATTTATTATTTCATTCTTCGCGGATTTATTTTCTCATTATTTGTCTCTGTCGCAGGCCGTCGATTGTCTTTATTATTGTCTTCGTCGCATTCTTCATCACAGTCAGAACTTTCATCACAATCGTTCTTCTTCTCCGTCAGAACTTTCCTAAAGTATTAGCTGTCGCCGATTAATTTTTAGTGTTTGCGGATTTATTTATAGCTGTCGCGGAGTTACTTATTGTTTTACTTCACCTTACCCTGTTATACGTTATGCATATGAAAAATCTCATATTCAAGTTCAAAGCATGACCCACTCCTGTACAATTGGAAAATTGAAGACCATAAAGCATTGTATTGATGCAGATGTGTGTAATGAGTTAAAAAACTCAACTGTTGGTGTTTTTCTGCAACTCATGGACATAGAGTTGTCGCATAAGTACGTTTGAGCATCCAGAATTGTTCATTACTTCATAACCCAACAGTTGGCAGTCAATAACCGAGCATGAGTTTTGGTCTTTGATTGATGGTGAATCTCTTATATTTTCTCTACACGAGTATAGGGATATTACAGGTCTTAATTATGACACATATCCAGCAGAAGATACAAAAAACAGTTTAGACTATGAAGCCTTGTGGACAGAAATTAAAATTCCTCAAGAGGATGGACCAATATGGGAGGAGTTAGCCAAAATTTTATAACGGTGTGAGGAGTGGACTTTGTAGAAGAGGATAATGGTGAGAAGGTCATGTATCTTGCATGTTGCGATTTATGACATACATCATGGATCTCGGATACTGTTGAATGTCGCAAAAAATGGTTAATCCAGAGAGCTTTAAAAAACTCCCTTGGGGTAGAAAGGGATTTAGTTGTTTAATAGATTGAATCAATTATGTTATGAAAGAAGGAAACAAATACATTGTATTTGGATGTGTTCATGTTCTGCTGATATGGGTTTTTGAGTATGTTCCTGCTATATCAGAGTTATATGGGTTCAACATGGGTTTTGGTGATGTTCCACTACTGCTTAATTGGCATGGAAGTGGCCAACGATTCAGATTTGTAGATCTCAACTTAAGGGGTAGTTATTGTTTGCGATCGCAGATTTATTTAAATATTATTGTCAATCTCTATATTTATATTGGGTAGCGTATTTATTTATATGTTCGTGTGAATAATATGGTTGTAGTTGAACCAGAAGATAGGTATCCTCAATGGAGTGACTCCGGAAAAAAACAAGGATCCAAAACTTGACAAGTTGCTTCAGGATATCAAATCATATCAATTGATTCTAAATTGTTGGGCTGTCACAAAAAAAGTGTCAAAGAAATTTCATATACTTTTGGATGCCCTGATTTCTAAGCAGAAGAAGCAAAAATCCTCAAATCTTAGTACTCATGTTGCTTATTAGTGTTAGTAGCCACATATTTAAAATGAACTATTATGACAAGTTGACATCTGGGTAAATGTGCAGGATAACAAAGATGATGAAAATGTGGTTAATGCTTTGTATATTTTGATGGAAGGAATAGCTGAGATGATAAACAACTTGAAAGTAAAATGAACAGAAAAGATGCAGAGTTTGTTGCGTTTGCCCATACGGTTAAAGTGGATATAAAATATATTCGACAGCGCATAAGACAGGACAAACACGTAGAATATAATCTCAGCTCTTTTTTTAAAAAAAAAAAAAGAGAGAAAGAAGATGATAGAACCAGTAGTCAAACACCGGTCACTGTTAAAAACCGATACTTGCCACTGGTACTACACCGGAAACAGAGTTCAGACCCTTTATATAATACCAAAACTAGACTGGTTGGTAAGAGTGTGAGGATTAGCCTGAGGATCAGGTTGAGGATAGTGATGTTGTGATTGACATAACATATCAACATGATAAAGAAAACTTTAAAATGGCATCAAGTTCTAGAGCCATAACATTGTCAGATCCACTGATAAAACAAATTCCAAAATTGGATAATACTCAAAAATCACCATACATTCCTACTTCTACGGTTGAATGCATCATTCCAGTTTTAAAAAATTTAGGTCACGTCTATGATCCTATGCTTCCAGTAGCTGAAGAAAAATGGCAACGACTCCAACTGTGGAAGCAACGATATGAGTATGCATCAGAAAAGCTGTGTCTTTCCTATTTATTTACTAATCATCAATGTGTTGGATTTAGATAATGTTTGTTTTTTTGTGTAGTGATCAACCATTCGGATCAAACCGAGTTGCGGATTTCTTTATAGAGATTTTTCTCTATAAGGAGGAATGGGATAGATAAGACAACAAATATGGATGGTGCATGATTCAGTAAGTAATTATGTAATCATGGAATTTTTTTGAAGTAGCCGCAGATATTTTAGAGTAGCCGCAGATTTTAGAGTAGCCGCAAATTTTTTTAAGTAACCACAAATTTTTATGAAGTATCCATGTATTTTTTAAGTAGCTGCGAAATATTTTTGAAGCAGCCGTGGATTTTTTTAAGTAGCTGCATAATTTATTTAAGTAACCGTGAATTTTTTGAAGTAGTCGCGAATTTTTGATGTAGTCGCGAATTTTTAGGGATGGTTGCTCAGTCACTCAATTCTCTCTTGTCTACATCATTTATTTGTAGCACTGGCAATATTCTGATTAAGAGACAAGCGTCCTAACTCACCATTCCGGTCAAGGGTTAGCTTCATTGATCAAGACTTTATGAGTATGATGCAATTCAGTGGCAACAACTTATCATCGCAGTCACCCAAATCCTCTGACCAACACTATGTGGGCTACTTTAAGGGTACCCTACAGTTAGATTCAGCGACAGGAAAGAGACGGTGGCATGATATTGATAACTTTTACAGTGTTGTTAATGCAAAATGGGATCATTGGGTTGCAGTAGACATCAACTTTACACTGGAAAATTATTCGTCTACGACTTCATTCCAAGCCACACCGAGGACTAGGTGCTCGTCCAAGACTTGCAGTTCCTACACAAAATGATGTCGGCATTTCTGAATATCATGGTTCCAGTTAAAGACCGGCGACCTAGAAAAGCGATATTCCAGATGTAAAGAGTGTAGAAGAACAACCCACTAAATATGAGACCCAGGAATTACGGCGTCTATGCTCTGAAGTACATTGAGTGTCTTGCTCTCAGATGGAATTTCTAGGGTCGTAACGATGGGAACATTATGTCCATTTTTGCGTACACTTGATGCAGAGCTGTTCGATGAAGTAGACGAAACAAGGGGAGAACCAAAAGTATGTAGGAGCAACCCATTACCCCGTGTTTGACAATTTAACTGTTTAATTAGAAGTTTCAATTGGTTGGTTAAATACATATCGAGTTTGTTACTTACTCTAGGTCATTATTTAAGTGTAACGATCACCCGAAGAGATCAAGAGATCGAGGAAAGGAAGATCAGAGAAGAGATCGAATACCTTGTTTGATGAGCTGTGGTCCGCGAACAGCATTTGTTGGTCATAATGGGCCGCGGTCAAACTTGGATATAGCCCATTAGGACAAAATCAAGGTCTAATGGGTTATTAAGTTTTTTATATTTATCTCTCAAATTGGTTGTTAACTGGACCACGTCCATGAACAGCCCTCCTAATTAAGACCTAAACAAATCAGCAAATCTAGAAAAGTAAAATTGTGAGAGACATAAAATAATTCAGCGACACTAGATATTTAATACTGCGACAAATCTGAATAAATCAGTGACACCTAGAACTGAGCATACAGAACAATAAAACTTTTTATCTCTCCTAGGACTGAACAAATGGGATATTTAATTGGACATGTTTCTTATCTCCTGCGAGAGACCTAAAATAAATAAGCGACACTAGAAAATTAAAATTACGAGAAACCTAAATAAATCAACGACACCTACAATAAAACTATGACACCTAGAATTGAACAGATGGGACATATAATTCGACAGACCGGACAATACAGTTTTTATCTCTCCAAGAATGTTTTATCTCCCCTAGGACTGAACAGACGGGATATTTATTGGACATGGTTCTTATCTCTTGCGAGAGACCTAAATAAATCAGTGACACTAAACCCTAATTCCTAAACTTTGTAGTGTGATGTAATGTAAATAAATTATACTGTAAATTATAATGTAATGTAAATAAAACGGTTATTTGAGTTATCTACGATATCTGAAATAATCAGCGACAACTTAAATATCAGCAAAAAATAAAGTAAAACAGCAACACGTAAATCCTAAAATAAATCAGCGACAACTAAAAAAATCAGCGACAACTAAAAAAATCAGCGACTACTTATAATAAAAACCCGAAAACCTAAAATATATCAGCCATACCTAACATTGATCAGCGAAACATAAAAAATTGATTTAAGTGGATAATTAATTGGACAAACGTAACTTTTTTATCTTTCGTTAAAACTGAATAGGTGAGAATATCAATAATTAAAAACATGACATTGAACATATGTGACTTTTGCTCTTGACATCAACACAACACTCTCTCAAAAAATCTTATTCCACTACGAATCTTATCAAAATCTCTGAGAAATGGCTTCACCTATTTTTGTAGTGGATAAACTATGTTTGTATGAATAAACTATGTTTTTTTCTCCAACCCAGATTCTAAAAAAATATTGCAACAACTACATAACAAACGGATAGAGTAACAATCTAAAATAAATCAGCGACCACTGAAATAAATCAGCGAAAACTAAATTAAAAAAGCGGCAACTAAAATCAATCATTGACAGATATACTAAAACAGCGAATACCTAAAAGATGGAACTTAAGTGACATGACATTTATCTCCTCAAGATTTGAACAGACGGGACATAAATTGAAGGCGTGACATTGAACATACATGACTTTTTCTCCCTCCATCACCACCATTTTAAATATGTCATATTCAAAGCAACTTATTCCACAACAAATATCACCAAAATCTTAGAGAAATGGCTTCATCTTCTTTCTCGAGAAAGAGAAAGGCCCCAAAAACCTTAGACGACACTCGAAAGGCATTGGACAACGCCTCAACGCCTTGGGTGACACTGAACATGCGAAACAACGCCTCAACACAATTCTGCATATGGTCAAAGACCAAAATGTAGAAGAAAAGGAAGCTCACTCTTTCCACGTACGGTTGGAGAAAAAATGTGCCAAACTCTCCGTCATTCAAAAAATAGTCGAGGCAGAGTTGAAGAACATGGAGGCGGCGGGCCAGAAATACACCAACGAAAGCGAATGCTTTTAGAGAGTGCTTTCCAACGTGAAAATTTCAACCATTGCATGACTTAAGTTAGAGATAAACGTTATGTAATTTTATGGTTATTTCTTTCATCTTTTTGTTGTTGTAAGTTTCCCAAGCTTTTTTATGAATAAACTATATTTTTCGTTTCTTAGCCATAAATTCTTCTTTAAAAAATACTGCAACAAATACATAACAAACGGATGGAGTAAAAACATAACAATAAAATAAATCCGCGACACCACTATCTTTTGGACAACAGTGTAAAAACATTGTTTATGCAAGTTTATAGGAGAACAATGTAAACAATATGTATTCAAGTTTACAACAGTAGGAGAACAGTGTAAAAACTTTGTTTATGAAAGTTTACAATTTTACGATTACGTTCAGCTTCATTACAACTACCAAATGCGTGTATTTTTCTAAGACGTTTCTTCACCATCGTAACTTCTAACACTGATTTGATTCTTGCTTTTTTGGTCGACCTACTAGTTGTTTAGGAATAAGTTGTAAACATACAATTGTCCCAACATGTTCCGGTACTGCTACATCAAAATCCCTTGGAATGATGGCGATAAAATCCACATTGTACAAGTAGGTAGCATGATTGATGTAAGAACCAAGGGTGGGCTGTCTTTCACCGAGAAGCTCAGGTTGCTGGACAGAATTCGATAGAAGCGAAGGCTGGATCGAAGGGACCACACAAGCTGTGAAAGGGGCTTGTGATACTCCAAGAACTTCAACCAAATGGTTGAAGAACACGGCTGCAGCAAGGGGATGCTTGCTTGGCGGCTCTTTAGGGTTTAGACACTAGTATTTAGGTTCTGTCAAAATGCTTGTTATTATTGTTGCTCCTAAATTAGGCTTATATAATTCCTTAAGTCTAGGGCTTATAATTATTCAGATTACAACTGGGCCAATAACCCAAAGAGAACAAAACATAATTAAAATTGGTCTTAAGGCCACAAGTAACTAAAACATAAAATAACATATAAAAGATGGGTTTAAGGCTTAAGTAAATAAGACTTAGAATAAGCATAGGTAGGGCCACGACCAGAATGAAATTTCTGGCTGAGTTAGAGGACTTGTGAAGCATAGTAGTTGGTGAACAAGTCCTCGTCTTCATGCACACTAGAGGTGTTGCCTCGTTAAAACCTTCTTCGGAAAACCCAGTGGGACAAAATCGAAGATAAGAAAAAAGAGTACAATTCTCTAGCATATCTTTAAGAATATGTGATTCCTTATATCTGAAAATCTTGGGCATGAATAAGTGTTGCCTTGAAACCTTCTTGAATGTTGAGAATGCCTCCAAATCGTACACAAGTAGAAATGGTAAGAATGCAGATGACTCCAAATATGGTAAGTGAAAACAAGACAGAATTCACCTGATTCTCTGGATTCTTGTGCATGTTAATATGATAGATGTCTCTCCTGAATCCTTAGATTCCTCTCCTGGTCGCCAAGTGTAGCTCTGAAGGCTACTAAACCGATCTGGTCTAGCATTTCTCTTTAATGGAACCAATTAGACATGTTGTTGAATTTTAGTGATAAATTGGGCCTCCTTTGGATTCGTCTTGGTTTCTTTGGCTTGACGTAACCATGAGGGATCCATTAACATTCTACAAGTGGTAGGAGGTCTAGATTGTGAGTGAATTGAACTGTGCAGCTCGATCTTTGGCCCAATCGCGGATGGTACTCCGAAACCGGTTTGCCGACTTGTATCCTCTATAACTTCCAATTCAGAATCCGGTTTGAACTGATTCAAATTGTCCGTGACTCCTTGATTAGTTAAGATTCTGGGACAGGTCGTTTCGTTGCTTAAATCGTCCTGGTTGAGCCGATATGATCCAAGGAAGACACCTATGTCTTTGGTGTGCTCAGATTGGTTCTCTCCAAGGGTTTTGGTCAGCTCCTTGGTGACTTCTCTATGCTTCTGGGTTGTTAGTGACTTGATTTCCTCATTAATGATAGTACATATGACATAGTGAAATATGGGAGATATTGCTTCTCTCAGCCACTGCAATTGCGTGAGTGCATGGCAACATCTCCAAGTCAAACATGTAGCATGTACATTTTTTTATCTCTCAAATTTACAACATTAACAAAATCATCTACACATGTCACTTGTAATCGGTGAGCGTCAATATTTTGAACTCTTAGCAGCCTATAATTTTTCATACGAATCTGGTATAAGGAAAAAATCAGAGACACATACAAATAAATCAGAGACAACTACAAAAAAGTTCAGCGACAAATTTTTTATACTCACCACTAATAACTTTTCAATTTCAAGAGTTAGAGCTGTCAGCAATTTCATCGCTTTAGTTCTTAGATTTTCAAACCACCTTCTCATTGTCAATCTAACCACATCCAGTAGTTGTACAATAGACAATTTCCTAGCTTCTTTCAGAACTTTATTTACCGTCTCAGCAATGTTACTTGTAATAATATTGTACCTATTTGCAGGAAAATGAACATGTGTCCAAAGTTGTACATCAGCTCGTTCAAGATTCGCATGAAGTGCAAGATTTACTACTTGTATCTGATCAAATGTTGTCTGGATATCAACATATCTAAAACATTGGCCACTTTCTTCACTAAACTAAATCCCTCCCGAACTTTAAACCGTACTAATATATTCTTGTACAAATGGTATATACATATTTCACGACTATATTTTAGGTATACTGTTGCAATAGCTTTCCCAATAAACTTGTGCCTATCCGAAATAATGGCTAGGTCTTCATCATCAGCGATCACTGCACTGAGTTGCTGGAAGAACCATTTCTATAATTCATCATTTTTACATTCAACTACACCAAAAGCAATATGGAATGTCTGAAAATTACCGTCAAGAAGTGTTCCTTTGTATATTCCTTGAAAAAAATTACCTTCAACAACCACCTATTTCAGCATAATTGAAAATTTCATTTATGCTAGCTCCAAATGCTAAAAACAAGTATTTGTATATATTATTTCCATCAACTACCAGACGTGTGTGTTACCTGAGATTTTCTCTTTTAGTCATGTATAAGTACGTTAGTAGTGACTCATATCACTCTCTTATGTTCTCGTAACTAAACCCTGAGCATGTTTTAATGTCAGATATGCTATCCAATAAGAAATATAGTGAAAGAAACCAAAGTAACATAACTTATGTTTCCATCAATCTTTCTATCGTACAATAGTGAAAAAAACAGAGTCACCTACCTTAGTTTGAAAGCATTTATTTAGTGCTTTGCCGACATGCATTGGCAATACGCTTTGTATAGTAATGCAAGTATCTCATATGTTGCTTGTCGGGATCTTGCTGAACACTCGGTTACTGAACATGTATGTTCAAGGACATGCTGTCAACCATGAAATCTAGGATAATCTTCTATTAGCGTAGCTCGGACCTTCCAAGAACATCCATTCACCCAACATTTGGAAGTCAATAGGAATGATGTCGATTTATGCACATCGAAATCAAATTTTTACACCACACTTGGATTTTTCATTCTTATCACCAAATGTTCTTTTGTGTCATAGTATTTTCCGACAGCCAAATCCAAATTGTTTAAATCAAAATTCACTGATTGGACAACACTTGCATTACCTTCACTTACAAACAGTAGGCCACATCTCTTTTTAGGAGGTAATTTTAGGTTCTCTTCTTCTTTCACTTCTTCATCTTGTTTTTCTTTGTATTTTTTCATGCACCATTCCAAATTTTTCAAAATTATTATTGTCTGAGTCTGTTCCGACGGAGTCATCATAATAATCAAATCTGGATTCATCATCTTCATCACAAACTTTTTCCAACTTCTGTTCAACCTTTAGAACTTCAGTTTCTTCCTTCATATCTATTTATCATAGTCAAAACTCAACTTCTTATGGCTGCTTCAAATTGTCTTTCAATTCCACACAAAGTCGGCAAATTTCTTTTGATTACCCAACGAAAACTTCGAATTGCCTAACATTTGAGATATACACCGGAGGTGTATCTTGAGGCAATGTCTGCAAAATCTTTTTAGACAATATCTAACTCATTTTGACGTCATGTTCTCTCTTATCCAACCCATAATCCTCAAACACCATCCAATTAGATTTTCATACCTTCTCATCCAATCTTCAACTATTATCATTTGGGATCTTCGCTTAACATCGACAACAAAATATCATCGCTTTCTTTCAAACTTCCATTCTCCATATACTAAAATAATTTTCTCCATATCAACTGCACGAAATTTCTGCATGCAAGGAGATTTAATCTAGAATATAGAAACAAACAAACGAACGATGCCCAAAACTGATTGCAACTGACTTATAAACAAAAAAAACGCTATATATGACGACATCGATGGTGCCTAATAGAAACTTTATATCGGACAGTCCATATTAAAGTCAAAAAGTCAGCGATAACGTAAAAATAAACCTGCAACAATAAATCCGGGATAACTATAATAAATCAGTGGGATAACAAGTCAGCGATAACGTAAAAATAAGACTGCGATAATAAATCCGCAATAACAACAATAAATCAGAGGTGATAACAATCAGTGATAACGTAAACATAAGTATGCGACAATAAATCCACGATAACTACAATAAATCAGCAGGGATCACAAGTCAGCGATAAGTTAAAAACAAGTTTGCAACAATAAATCCGCGATAACAACAATAAAACAGCGGGGACAACAAGACATCAATAACGTAAAATTAAGTACGCGACATTAAATCCGCGAAAACTACAATAAATCAGCGGGGATAACAAGTCATTGATAACATAAAAATATGTACTCGACAATAAATCTATGATATTTACAATAAATCAGCGGAGATAAAAAATCAGTGATAATGTAAAAAAATAGTCATCGGCAATGAATCCGCGATAACTACAATAAATCAGCGGGGATAACAAGTTAATGATAATATAAAAAATAAGTACACGACAATAAATCTGCGATAGATACATTTAATTAGCGGGGATAACATGTCAATGATAACATAAAAATAAGTATGCGATAATAAAAATGCGATATCTATAATAAATCAGTGAGGATAATAAGCTAGCGATAACGTAAAAAATAATTTTGTTGATAACTACAATAAATATACAGTAAAATGAACGCGGTGACACTATCATAATTAAGTTTTTCCTACAACGTTAAGTAGAATTATGACTGACATTTTTTTTCAACTTAAGCTAATGGCTTTAATATCCCCTTTAACATTACAAATATTGGGTACGAACTCCAAACATGTGTCATGAATTTCAGAGGTGGCCATCATTGTGCCATATGATTTCGACAATTATGACTGACATTTAAAAAACGAAAAATAGATTAATAATTAATAAAATATATGAATTATATTGACAATTAACACTAATATGTAGGTCAAAAAAAATTTAAATGATATTTGTTGTTGTACGAAATTTGACCAAATAGCATCTGACATTAAAGCCCAAACCCAATAAAAACGGGGACAACAGTTCACTATTACTGATCCATTTCACTTGGCTTGGTTGCAAAGTTTTCATGAGAGCTTTGGTTTCGAGTTCTGCTGGGAATGAGCTTCTGATCCGATTAGCCTCTCTAATGTTTCACAGTGACGCTGGAAGGCAAAACTATGATCAAAACTAGAAAAATGTTTTCTCTGGCAATAAACAGTTTCATCCTCTGGCTTACTTAGGAAAGAACAACTCAGCAGCCCTGGTCCGACCTCTTTCTGGGATAATAGTTGCTTTTTATCTTTTCCTTATGACTGTGTTTTTTGCATTTTTACAATCTTATTCATAGGGATGAATTAAACAAAGCATTGATGTAATCTCTCTGAAGAACATGAATCATGGATGTAAAAACTGCATTTTTAAACAGAGATTTAGAAGAAAAAATATACACGAAACAACCTGAGGGGTATGTTGTCCCATAACAAGAGCACAAAGTCTGTCGACCTGTGAAATCTCTGTATGGACTTAAGAAAGATCCAAAACAATGGCATGAAATATTTGACAGCGTCATAATGTCAAATGGATTCAGCATAAATGAAAGTGATAAGTGCATTTATTCGAAGACTATGAAAAATGCTTATGTCATGCTATGTTTATACGTAGATGATATGCTTATCATTGGAAGCAACAATGATATCATCAGTCAGACTAAACCATGTTACGAGGAAAATTTGAATTGAAAGATATGAAATTGGCTGATGTAATTCTAAGGACTAAAATTACTAGACATCATGGATGATACATATTATCCCAAGAACATTATGCTGAAAATGTGTTTGATAGATTTAAAAACTATTCAAGTGGGATCACACAAACCCATGTAGATACTACTCTTCATATGACAAAAAAATTCAGGGGCACCGGTATCACAAGACAAATATGCTTGAGTGATCGGAAGTCTGATGTACCTGACAAATTGTATTAGACCAGATTTAGCACACTCAATGAACGTACTAAGTAGGTACACGAGCAATCCAGGACACACTCATTGGAACGCTATAACCAGAATATTATATTACATAAGGTTTTCTAAGAAATATGGGTTGCACTACGGTTTAGAACCAACAGTTTTGGAAGGATATTGTGATGCCAACTGGATTTTCGACTCTAAAAACTCAAAGTCAACAAGTGGATATATATTTACACTTGGTGGTGCAACAATATCCTGGAAATTTTCCAAACAAACACTTCTGGCTAGATCAACAATAGAATCATAATTCATTGCATTAGACAAAGCCGCAGCTGAGCAGCTTCGTAACTTTATGGAAGATATTCCAATGTGTGAAAAAACAGTGTCATCAATACGCACACACTGTGATAACCAATCGGCTATAGCTCGTGCAAATAATAAGTTGTACAATGACAAATCACGTCATATAGGTAGACTACATAAGACCATTAGACAATTGATCTCAAGTGGTGTAATCTCACTTGATTACATCAAATCAGCTGATAATATAGCAGATCTCTTTAAGAAATATCTGACATGAGATCAAGTTTTAAAATCATCTAAAAGAAAGTGTTTGAAGCCTATGAACTAAATATGAGATTTGATGGTAATTCCACCTACATGAATTGATAGGTTCAAAGGGACAACTAAATAAAATTAAATCTGTTTATATTTATGAATATCGCAAGTGAATCATAGATTTAAATCACAAAGCATTAGAATGGAGAAAGAAAACGACTTGAGACAATGTTGTTGCTGCCAATTTCTTTGTAAAGTGACTCACTATGTCTGATTATATATGACTTGTTTAACAGATATATCAAACCTCAAGCAACAGTATCAGTGGCTAACTCCATTAATGGGATAGTGCTGTAATTGTGTCTCAAGTCGATGATTTAAAGGCGTCACCAAAAGCGGATGTAGAACCGTGAGTTACCTGATTCATTAAAGGCCAACGGAATCATATTTATTGGTCATACAGCAGCTTCAATGGTAGCATTAGGTGATAAGATAGGTTCGTCATTGATTGCACAAGCTGATGATGTGCCTACTCTGCCATGGAGTGGTTCCCATGTCAGTAAATTAACTCTTGTGAAGCTGAACTTACTAACCAGAGACTGGTTATATAAAAATGCTGAATTCTTATCTTTCAGTTTAAAATACCTCCTGGTATCAGCTTGGTAATGATCCCCAAGGAGATCTACAGGCAAGCTTGTGTCTACACAACTGACAAGCGGTTGCTAATTGTGAAGATTTTGGTTACCCGACAATGATCAAAGCATCGTGGGGTGGTGGCAGTAAAGGGATTAGGATGGTAACCTTGTGTAGAAAATGCTTTTGGACTGTCACTAAGCCAGCTCCTATGTAAATGTACTTACTCTGCTTTCATTTCTTAAGTTCATAATGCTGATGGGTTAGGGCTCTACTCATGCAAGTTCATGGTGAGGTTCCAGGCTCGCCGATATTCATAATGAAGTTTGCTTCATAGGTATGGCTGCTTAAACTATATCACTTGATCTAAGCACATCTGATTTCTTACATGAGTACTTTAACTAAGATTTCTTTTTCTTTTTATTTATGTGTAGAGTCGACATTTACGTGAGTATTAAAATTTCTAAAAATAAAAGTTTTTAATAAAATAATCGATAACAACATATTAAAAATTCAAAAAATAATTTTTTTAATAAGATAATCTATAACAATATATTAAAAGTATGAAATAAAAATTTTTAATAAGGTAATTGACGTCCTCGACCCATTAGACTCGTGATGTTATCATCAATACCGTCATCATCATCTTCGTCTTATTTATTATCACCATGATCATCATCAACACATTATTTTATAAAATTAGAAAAAAATTTGATGTCATAATATTACATAAATTGTTTTTATCGAGAACCAGAAGTTTAGATAACAAAACAAAAAACAGAACTAAACGAAAAACATAACTAAACATCATCTAGAATTGTTCATGTTCTATGCTCTAAGTAACTAATCTTGTCGTCATTGCTAGAAAACACCATGAACCCTTGACGTTTCACAACATCAGCTATTAGATGATCAACTGATGTCCTGTGAAATGTTGACCACTTCCTTACTCCAAGTAAACCATTGAGAATATCTAATATTCGTTCTACACCAGAACTCTCACTATGTTCCATCATCTTTTCCACTAAGTCATTCTTTACAGCAAGAATTGCATTCCGAGAAAAACAAGTATATGTCCTCGCATCTATTTCTATGAGCTTTCTTTTTGAACCTAAACTTCCAGATTTCTTTTTTGTTCCCACAGCTAGTGGTGCCATCTCTGTATTAATGGAATCAGCTTCCTCAATGTGTGATATGAGCTTGGGTGGTAGGCAACTTCAAACCAATATAATCGAGACTCTCGGAAGCAAAGATATGGAAGGATAGATTGAACAGGACCACACGAGTTCAGGAAGACTTGTGATACACCAGAAGTGTCCTTCCTTGAGGGAAGAATTAACCAATTTCAAGAGAGAAGGTGGCAGCCGTTTTTAGTAGTCAAAGACTTAGGGTTGTTTGTATAAAAGTTGTATTTTCCCATTAATGAAAAGGTTAGGCTTATATAGAACTTACTTAGGTTAAACAACAAGCTGGTTAACTCAAACTACAAAGCGTTTAAAATAAAATCACAGGAAGTTTTGGCCATTTGAAACAAAATGGGCTAAGGCCAATAACTTAAACTAAAAAAAGCAGATGGGCTTAAGGCCTTTTAATACTTAGTCTAAAAAGAATATAAAAGATAAAAATGGCCTCTCATATTGAGGAGTGGTTGAGTTTTTGTGGAAGTCTTGTGAAGGATGATGGTGAGTGAACAAGTTATTATCTTCATGCACACTAAGGGTGTTGGGACATTACAACCCTATTCGACAAACCCAGTGGAACAAAACCGAAGATAGAAAAAAAAATACAATTTCTTAACACGTCTTTTGGTGTCTTAAAGAGTAAAGACATCAGAGGAGGAAGTGTCATCAGACAAGAATATCCATGGCATCTGATCGGACTGGAATGGGCCTTGGAGCTTGTCTGGTTGGCTTTCGGGAGGAAGCTGAGGAATCATCCATTATGTGTGCCCTACGTATTGGATAAACTTGAGATCAATGGTTTTGGCCTTGCTCCGCGTAATTGGTCATTGCACGAACGACACTGGAACCTCCGGTTCGTCTGGTGGGTCGGTGTCCTCATCATTCACTCCATCTTGAAGATCTTTGGTCTCCAAAGCGTCGTCATTACCTGCATTAAACAATTCCATGTCAGCAACCTTAAAAGTAGTAGATACATTAAACTCACCTGGAAGCTCCAGTTGGTAGGCGTTATCGTTGACGTTCTTCAGAACGCGAAAAGATTCATCTCCTGTTGGGGCGAACTTGTTCTTCCTCCTTCGCGGAAATTGTTGATGACGCAGGTGCACCCAAACCCAATCTCCTTCCTAAAAAACCATATGTTTTATGCCTTTGTTGGCGTGCTTAGCATACTGCTCTGTCTTCTTCTCTTGGTTCGCCTTGACTTTCTGATGAAGACGCTTGATGACTTCGGCTTTGGCTTTTCTTTATAAGCTGATAACATCTCGTAGTGGCAGCGGCGTGAATTCCATAGGTGTATCGAGGTTTAAACCGTACACAATCTTGAAGGCTGAAAGCTTCATGGCAGAGTGGATAGCTATGTTGTAGGCGAACTCTACGTAAGGAATGCACTCCAACCATTTCTTAAAATTGCGGTCAATGGTGGCCTGAAGTAAGGTAGAAAGCATGCGGTTGACCACCTTTGTCTGTCCATCAGTCTGTGGGTGGCATGTCGTCAAAAAGAGAAGCTTGGTCCCCAATTTGCGCCATAATGATCTCCAAAAATGGTTGAGGAACTTAGTGCCACGATCAGAAACAATCATCCTTGGAATACCGTGAAGTCTGACAATGTTCGTGAAGAACATATCAGCTGTCTGGGATGCATCGTTCATCTTTTTTTTCACGGTAAGAAATGAGCTATCTTCGAGAATTGGTCCACCACTACGTAGATAGAGTTCTGGTAGTTGATCTTAGGTAGACGAAGCACAAAATCCATGGATATGTCCGTCCCCGGTGTAGTCGGAATCGACAAGGGCATGTACAATCCATGTGGGTGCATCTTCAACTTATCTTCTTACAAACCAAACATTTGGCACAATGTGTCTCAATGTCTCTGCGCTGATGTGGCTAATAGAAGTGCTACTTTAACATCCCAAGCTTTTTATCGACACCAAAGTGTCCCATTAAACCACCTCCATGTGCTTCTCGCAACAACAGCCCGCAAATAGATCTTTGTGGAATGCAAAGTCTCTTTACATTGAATAAGAATCCATCGAATAGGTAGAATTTATTATATGCTTCTTTTCTGTGTTCCTTAAAGCTTTCCTTGAAGTATTTGTTGTCTGCATATAGCTCCTTAATCATCTTGAACCCCATCACTTTAGACTCAATGACAGTGAAAGGTTGTATCTCCGGGACAGGGCATCAGCTACGATATTGTCAGCTCATTTCTTGTACTTGATCACGTAAGGGAACGTCTAGATCAAATAAAGCCATCTCGCATGTCTCTTGTTCAGCTTAGTCTGGCTTTTCAGGTGTTGTAGCATCTGATGATCCATATGAATGACATATTCCCTTGCAAGTAGATATTGTTGCCATGTTTCCATTATGCAGACTAAGGCGTAGAGATCCATATCATAGGTAGGATAGTTTAAGGCTGCTTCACTCAGCTTCTCGCTAAAATAGGCCACAAGCTTGGCTTCTTGAGTAAGAACAACATATATGCCTACCCCAGATGCATCACACTCTACCTCAAACGTCCCGTTGAATTTGGTAAGGACAGGACTGGGGCATGTGTGAGGCGCTTCTTTAAGAGCTGGAAGCACTTCTCTTGCTCGGGTCCCCACTTGAACTCCTGGTTCTTCTTGATCGTAGATGTCAAAGGAACCGTGATACTGCTGAAATCTTTGACAAACTGACGATAGAAACTGGCTAAATCGTGGAAACTCCTGACTTGACTTGCATTGGTCAGTGTGGGCCATTCTTGGATGGCGTTGATCTTAACTTCAGCCACTCAAAACCCATGAAGACAACATGATCGGTGTAGAAAGTACACTTCTTAAAAATGGCGTATAATTGCTCCTTATGAAATGTTTGTATGATGATAAAGATTTATTTGTCTCCACGAGTTTCACCTGAGAATACTAAAAAGTATCCTCAAGAATTTACCCGATTTAGTGACTGCAAGTGCACAATTAATGCCTCTTGTAGTATAAACGGGATCGATCCTCAGGGAAGACTTATAATTCAATAGATTATGAGGATTTTATCTAAGCTAAGATATTTCGAGTTGGTATGTTGGAACTAGTAGAAAACTAAACTAACTAATGACAAAGTAAATACTATAGCAATTGAACTCGACTAAGAATGAATTATAAACGAAACAATCCAACCATGGACTAGGCATTAGAATGATATGAGTTATGACCAATGTACGACATTAAATTATGAATGTGCAATTATATTCCCAGACAATGAGATCAAAGATAAACTACTACGTTCCCATGTAAAAACTAACTAATAGACTACTATGCTTAGAATTCGATTTGATCAATTTCCACTGCAAACCCCAAAACTAATCATGCTGTAAAATCTATCTCAATATTCATCAAATGCCCTAGACAACTACTTCCGTAGGCTAGAACTCACAAGACTCACTAATTAGACTAACCTAAGAATTCTCTTACCCTCTTCCAAGGAGTAAATTCTGTAAAACCTAAATTGAATCTTCCAAGATCAACATATCATTAAACAATTCAAATAGTGAAGGATTACACAATTTAATACCTAAATATCATCACTGATCATCATTCTCCTAATCATCTACCCTATCCATGGCTGAATCTAATAGATCTACTCAGACAAAGTGGAGATTACAGAGAAAACAATAATAAATAAGGAAAACATTATTAAATTGCAGAGATGAAGGCAATACAAGAATCCTTAATGAAAATAATTATAGACTTATCTTACTAAACACCATAGGTTGTTGAAAGAAGACCTAGGACTCTTGTTCTCTTTTTCTCTCTGGGTGGCTGGTAAAAACGTGATCCCTAGGTTTTCCTTAAACAACATATTTATAGGTTTACAAAACATGATTTATTGACAAAAAACAAAATAAAAAATAGAATATTTATACGGATCGATCGATCGGACGAAGGGATCGATCGATCCTGTGATCTGTCGTAGAAATTTTGGGTTGGTAGATCGATCGATCTAGATGGACATCGATCGATCTAAACTTGTTCGATCGTTCGCTTGCTCCTTTAGTCGGTCTTGGAAGTTGACGCAGAATCGGACGGATGGACGATCGATCGATTTCTGTATGCATGGATCGATCGATCTCTTTACTTCAAGGGATCATACGGATTTGATCATCGTTTAAGCTCATTCCTACAAGTGGCATGTCCTGATCATTCCCAAATTGTTGCACTAGCCACCGGTGTCTTCATGAACTCCAGAAAACGTTCCTATCTTGTTTTGTATCCTCTGAAAACAAAAAGTGAAAAACATCCTAGGACTTTAATGCATATGAACCTAAATGTGTCCTAAAATATGAAATCTAATGGCTAATTTATGTGAGTTATGCACAAAATGATCAATTAAACTACTAAAATGCGGGTTTTATCAACTCCCCCAAACTTGCCTTTTTGCTTGTCCTCAAGGAAACAACAAGCAATAGGAAAGATAATAAACTCTCCTGGAACTCAGAGCCAAGCCACATTGGTCAAATATTCTGCTCAACATCAAAGCTAATAGTTGTAGAATGCAAGGCGTGCAAGTTTAGCCATGCCCATCACAAGTCACCTCAGATCATATTTAGTCTACACAATGCATTCATATCAACCAACTCTTTTAACATTCACTAAACTTGAAACTCGTGAATCATGCTAGACACTTTCAATGAACTCATTTGGCTAAGGTTAAGGTCAAGAGATAAAAATGATATATTCTTCCATAGGTTTTGAAAGCTAAATATAGGGATCTCTCGGAAAATGGAATGAACTTTAGAATAATGCTAAAGGTAAGCTCCAATAGATGCATACAAGACTAGATTCTCATCTACCCAAAGTATACTATTCACTGAAAATCTGTACCCAAGCAAAAAAAAAAAATGCTCCCCAGAATGATCCTAATTCTACCCTTAGCAAGGCATTGCTACTCTTTAATGACTTTAAGATCAGTCATAAAACTTTCATTCAAAATTTCTTACTAAGAGAGGGGTCAATTCTAATCAGTCTCGCGGGTTTGGATTCTCTTATGGCTGGTTCTTATCTTTTCTCTCTTTTTTTTAGTTGTTTACAAGAACCTTTATATAATCAAAATTTTTTATCACTCTTTCAAATACCCTTTGCTAGACTCTTGTTTCTTTCTTTTTCTTGTATCCCTTTTTCTCCTAAAGTGTCTACCCTTATTAGCTTCCTTTTTATTATTTCAAAACTCATTGGTTACCCATTCCTTCCTTCCTTTCAAGCAGCTGCCTAGTCCTAGTTGGCTCAAAAAGAGTGAACCAATACTACATGAGAAGCTAATCCTGCCGGTTTCTATCTAACACATTCTACCAAGTTCATTCCGAAAAAGGCCTAAAATACTCACTAACAGATAATGTGGTTTGAACAAACGTTATGCAAAAGGTAAAGATAGCCTACTTGGATCACAAAGAGTGGTAAAAAGATAAAAGAAATCCAAGTATGTATAGGTGAAATCCATGAGTTCAAATCCTGTTATCTAGCATGATAATTTTAAATCCATATTATGTTCCTATAAATAAGAGATGACATCAAATCAAAGCATGTTTCAACTAAGGATAATCTACATACAAAAATTCCAGACATGGATCAATCTTATGTTTCAACAAGCAATTTATGCATCAAATAACCAATAACTCATCAGTTGAAACTAATAAAGTGAGCAATAGACTATATTAAAGCACTTTCATCATGGTTCTTTATGCAAATGCAATGCAGAACTATATGAATGAATAAAAATAAGTCATAAAAATAGATAAGTGAATGCAAACATAAATATCTTCCCCCAGACTTATTTTACACTGTTTCGGTGTAAAAATAAAATTAAAGGAAGATTCAACACAAAAGAAAATAGTAGCAAATACAAAGGAAAAAAAAAGATACAAAAGTTACTAAATCAATGGTCCTTAGGGCTAATGTTGCGACTCTGTCCTAGGTGACGTCTGCGCCTTGGCAATCGGGCATCTGAATCCAACTATGTGTCCTCTGTATTAGCCCTTGTCATGTGTCCAGCAACATCAGGAATATCATCTGCAGCTCCAGAAGGCTCACTCGTCTCTCTAGTCCGTGATCCCCGGAAGCAAGAACGTGGTTGTGGGCATCTGGTCCTAGCTATGGCTTCCCACATCCGTCGCATCATCGAGTGGAACCTCATGTGAGACTCTACTACCCAGTATCAGAACTCAGCATCGGTGGCACCTGAGGAGTATGGTGGAAGGTCATACTCTCCCGTGTACGGAGGAAGAGCATATGCGTCCCCATAAGTCTCCTGGGTCGGTGGTGGATAATAATCTGGGACTTTGTCGTCCTCCTGGTGGGGCTGAGATGTAGATGTCCTGGATGAGCTGCCCCGTCGTCGAGACCCAGTGCTAGACTGATGCAGGCGCTCTGGTGGAATGGTGAACTTCAAATTTGCCCTAGAGCTCAGGGCAGTACAGTCGCAGAGAGGGAGCTTGCAAAACTGGATGACTCTTGCACGGTCCTAGAACTGATAGATGTAGCCGGGCTTGAGGATGCCACTGTTTCGAAACTACTGCTCATCAAAAAGAGCGATCTTGTGTTCGCTGGGTGTGGAGCCAAAATCAATGCCATGATGCAGAAACAGTGGAGTCAGTAAACTCTCGATCCGCTCAATCTTCTTTTTCACCGTGTTGAGACCGCAGACTTTCTTGGAGACGAGGTTCTCCGAAAATAACGCACCAAGGTTGGTGCGCAGCATAGTCGGTGGCGGACTAGTGTAGATGTTGTGTGTGAAAGAAGGCAGTTCGAAATAAAGCAGCATCAACTCATCCTTCCTCACAGCTCCGGACTCCTCCTTGGCAAACATGATGGTGCCTATAATCTTCGCCACAACCCAAACCACAGGGTTCCGAATATGCGTCAGCTTGGCAGATCTAGACTCGTAGGCTCCCGAGCCTATCAAATTCCACAGCTCAACTGCCTGTGGAAAATCCGAAGGCCAACTGCAGACTTCCTCAGTCCTGTCGAACCCGGGTACGTCACAAAGTTCTCGGAGGGAAATCTCATACAGGACACCGCTGGAGAAGTAGGATAGTGTCCCCTCGTTGGCAGCTGGAATGGCACCGTCCTGGAACCTGAGCTCGGCGGATGCAAGAAACTGACGTACCAACTCCGGATACAACGGGTACGTCTGATAGGCTATCGTGTCAAGTCGAGCCTTTGCAGCATAGTCCGGACCTCTTCTCGAATACCCATCCTCTCCAGCGTCCTCTCGCAAACAAAACGGGTAGATGTCATCTCGATCCTCAGTAACCCGTTGTAGAATATGCAGTGGTGTGTCCACGCTTCTCCATGGCGGTAGTACTGATACCGCAGATTGCGCTGCATCTCTCGCATAATAGTATGCGGGATCAGCTCTGCTCGTCGCCCGGATAGAATGGTGTATTATTCGGGCGAGGCCAAGAGTACGATGTGGTCTCTGGAACATCGGAGTCTGGTCTATGAGATGAAGTGGAAGCAATAAACTTGCTTCGTCTCCTGAGTGTTTGGTCACCTCTAACCATATCTTTACAGATCGAGTGTAATAACGATATATATTCATATATGTGTGTATGCATATGTTTCTGTTCTGTTATGCTTTTGACTTCATCAAGCGTGATCGTCGGGATTATTATGTGTATATCACGTGAGACCGTGCCCTTTTTAGAAGTAATATATATGAATTTCACATCGGATGATCAGAATTGAGCTAATAGTCTAATACTTATGGTAATATTTAAAGGAGCCCATAAAAAGTATCGTACTAGTCTGAAGTCTGAACACAAACTGGGACAACGCAAACAGAAAGTTATCCAACTTAGTGCAAATCGATCGACCTGATCTAAAATTTACATGATTTAAAATTGGTCCACCCAATCGGACTCGAATAACAAATGAGATATATGGTATAAGATATAAAACATATTAATTAATCTACAAAGATTTTCCTTTTTATTGAAAGTCATGAACTTAACATATACGGCTGATGTAACAAAATCTATTATCACATATTCGAGTGAAAGCGATATATATGTGGCAAAACACATTTTTCGGACTACGAACAACTATGGTTATTTTAAAAAAACCGTGGGAGATTTTCCGAATGTATTAACTAGAGATATTCTTAAGTTTATTAAAAAGGGACAAAATAAAACTTTTAATAGTTTTTTTTCATGTGTGAAATATATCAGAATGATATTATTTGGAAGATGGAACAAAATATGTAGCAGTTATGATGGTTATAACCGATAATACATAATACGTATCTAGCCAAATACAAACAGTCTCGTAATTATGGATTTGACAAACACATTGTTCTTCATTATAGGGCGTAAGCGCCCGTCATAAGATCCATCAAAAGCATATCAACGAAGTGTAATAATACTAAATTTAAAATTTACAATAAGATTTCATTAAAGTTTATGTATTAATTTATAGAATAAAGTTTATGTTTTACTAAAATTCAGCTATAATTTTAGCATATAAACATAAAGACATAAATACAGGCTAAAATATCTGCATGCAATGTCCATTTTCTTTTATATACAATTTTGTTTGAAGGTCAACCCCATACGCGCACAGCAAAATAAATAGATAAGTTGTCAGATTCACAAGTCACACAGTTAATAACGCTTTATAGTTATTATTATAAGTTAATTAATCTTTAAAATACGAAAGTCAATCACACACGAGGACAACCCAACAAACAAGAAGAAACACCATATCGTAAGTTAATCATCCTTTCAACTTTAAAGCTGTACAACCCTTCAAATAGAAGTAATCTTGACAAAAGTATATTTTGGTAAGACAAAAATTTACCAAAATAATTGTCCAATACAGCATTGAGTGGACGTTTTATTAATTATCTTTAAAAAAAATTTCGGCGGTTGCAGTAAACAAACTTTTCTAACTTTTACAACATAAATAAAAAATTGATTGGTCTATTCGCTAGCATTTACAAATACAATTTACAAATACAATATTTTTAATGATAATAGTTGTTATATTTATAAATAATAATAAAAAGTATTTTTTTCTATTTTATGTCGTTTCAAACTTTAAAAAAAAAATTCTTTCAACAAAATTTGTAATTAAGAATATAACCGGTAGATAATTATTTTTTTAAAAAACAGAGCAAGTTAAAAATTTAAATTTAAAATTTATAAATTCATTTAAATTTTTTAATTAATATTCATTAACTATTATCTTATTTATAAAATATTTCAACCAAAATTATTTGAAATTTTTTTTCCTTAATCACTAATATATGTATATATACACATATGTAAATCTAACATTAATATTTATAAAATAAATTATTTCTCCATTAAAATCATAACATTCATCTAAACTAAAAATTTTTAAAATAAACATAAATATAATATACATGATTTTTTTATTATTGATTATATTGAACTAATGATATTTAAATATTTTATTATTATAATATTTTTTTGATATTTTTATAACTATATAATATATTTATATTTTAAATTTATTGTCTAACTGCTATTGTATCTGCTAATTAACTAGTCATACATATCTTATAAATGCATTCGTTTCAAACAGTTACATCAGTTATATAAATCACTTAATAACTTTTAAAACTATAACAGTTCGCTTCCAAAAAAATATTTTGCACCTACATCTGTTTAAAGTAGTCATGCCCTATCATCTCGAGTGTAATAACGATATATATTCATATATGTAGGTGCAAAATATCAAAATATATCGTTATTACAATCGATCTGCGCAGTGTAATATCGATATAATCGAGAAGAACTCTATATATATATATGTATATATATGAATATATATATATATATATGAATATATATTGTTATTATATTCGATCCAGATTGAGTGTAATAACGATATAATCGAAGAGAGCTCTAAAAATCGATCGAGAATCACCCAAAAATTACTCGAATCCGTTAAGAATTAAGGAAGTTATTGTGTGAAGAAGTTTTGGGTGAAAAGGGTTGATTTTTTTTGCGAAATATGGGGAAAAAAGATAATGAAAATAATATTTTGATCTTTTCGGGGCGTAATTTGAGTTTTAAAACTTGTTTTCCAGTTTAATTTAAGTAGAAACTTAACCGGATGACTTACCTGGGGAGGCGATCGATCGATCCTAATTTGGATCGTTCGATCTGATATGTCACGGGTTATACTTGATCGACTGATCGATCGATCGATCTCGATTGTTCAGGTCGATCCTGTCTATTCATGGCATTCCCATTGATCCTTTTCCCCGGACCAATTTTCTTCATTTTGGATTGATCGATCCGGGTTTCGTTGATCGATCTGGGAAATTGTCGCTAAATTGTTGTATAAACGATCGATCGATCGTTGGTTTTGGATCGATCGATCTCCCTCAATTTCTAGGAACCTACAAAAAAAAAATCAAAACTAAATTAGTACAACTAAGTCCTAAGTTACCAAAAGAAAAATATGAATATTAAAATACGTGGATTGCCTCCAAAAGCGTTTGTTTAACGTCACTAAGCTTGATGACCTCAAATTTGGGTTTATGCAGTGAGGGCTTCCGAGAGAGAAACTTGGATGTTTTCGCTCTTATCTTCGGTTGCCAAGTATGATTTGCATCTTTGCCCATTGACAGTGAACTCTCCCCCAGACTTGTTCCAAAGGACCAATGCTCTGTAAGGTCTGACCTCTTTGATGGTAAATGGCCCAGACCACCTTGATTTTAGCTTTCCCGGAAAGAGTTTCAGTCTGGAATTGAAAAGCAAGACTTGGTCTCCTTCCTTGAAATCTCGTCTCAGGATCCTTCTGTCATGAAAGGCCTTTCTCTTCTCCTAATAGATCTTTGAGCTCTGGTATATTGTTTGTCTTGTCTCTTCAAGTTCTTCCTGATCAATTAGTCGTTTTTTTGAAGCTGTCTTGATGTCAAAGTTTAGCAACTTCGTAGCCCACAACGCTTTGTATTCTAGCTCTACCGGGAGATGACATCTCTTTCCATACATCAAATTGAATGGAGTAGTACCAATGGGGGTCTTGTAGGCTGTCTGATATGCCCATAGAGCATCATCAAGCTTAGCTGCCAAATCCTTCCTAGATTTACCGACTATCTTCTCAAGAATCTCTTTAATCTGCCTATTCGAAACTTCCACTTGTCCCGATGTCTGAGGATGATAAGGCGTAGCCACTTTATGTTTGACTCCATGCTTCTTTAGCAAATTTTCAAAAACTTTGTTGATGAATTGGCTTCCCCCATCACTGATCACAACCCTTGGGACTCCGAATCTAGGAAAGATGGTGCTTTTAAACAGCTTTATGACCACCTTCGCATCATTAGTTGGACTGACAACAGCTTCCACCCACTTAGAGACATAGTCAACTGCCACTAGGATGTATTTGTTGTTGTAGGAAGATGGGAATGGTCTCATGAAGTCAATACCCCAAACATCAAATATCTCAACCTCAAGAATTGGATTCTGTGGCATCTCATTTCTCCTGCTCATGCTGCCTTTTCGCTGACATGCATCACATCTGGTAATATAGTCATGAGCATCTTTAAACATCGTAGGCCACCAGAAATCAGCTTGCAGTATCTTCTGGACAGTCTTGAAGGTAGCAAAATGTCCATCATATTCAGAACAATGACAGTGTGTCAAGATTACTGTTATTTCTTTTTCTAGAATACATCTTTGAAAGAGGTGGTCCTTGCACTGCCTGTAGAGGTATGACTTATCCCAGTAGTACTGCTGAACATCTCTAAAAAACTTCTTCTTATTGTAACCTTGATGTTCTGGAGGTGGGATTCCACAGGACAAATAGTTTACAAAGTCTGCATACCACGAAAGACTCAGCTCGACTGTGTTAGTCTCCAAAAGGCTGTCCAACTCGCTGACTACAATTTGAAGCATTTGAATTGTATGAATTTGCTCTTCAGGCAACGAGTCATTGATAGGCAGAGCTTTCGGAATCCTCATCCTAGATAAGTGGTCAGCAAATCCATTTTCAATTCCTTTCTTGTCTTTGATTTCCAGGTCGAATTCTTGAAAAAGCAGTATCCATCTCAACAGTCTCGGTTTTGTATCCTTCTTAGCCAAAGGTGCCTCAATGCAGAATGATCTGTGTGTACTATCATTTTAGAGCCAACCAGTTATGTTTGAAACTTCTCAAATACATATAAAATCGCTAGCAGATCCTTCTCAGTTGTAGCATACTTCGTCTGTGCATCGTCTAGCGTTCTGCTGGTGTAATAGATCGCATTTAGCTTCTTGTCTTTCCTCTGTCTCAAGACTGCTCCTACAGCATAGTCACTTGCATCACATATCACCTCAAAAGGGAGATCCCAGTCTGGTGGCTGCACTATCGGAGCACTTGTTAAGGCTTTTTTCCGCTTCAAGAAAGCTGTCATGCACTTTTCATCAAAAGAAACTTTGTATCTTTGCACAGAAGCCTTGTGAGTGGTCTGGCAATGCTATAGTAATCCTTGAGAAACCTTCTATAGAAACCAGCATGCCCGAGAAAACTCCTTATTTCCTTGACGGATTTCGGTGGTGTAAGTCTGGTCATGACATCGATCTTAGCTTTGTCCACTTCTATCCCAGCTTCTAAAATAACATTTCTCCCATTTCAGAACTAGATTTGTCTCCTCGCATCTTTTTAGTACCCTGCACAAATTCAAAAGACAAACAGCAAAAGAAGAACCATACACAGAGAAATCATCCATGAATATTTTCATTATCTCCTCAGTCATGTCAGAAAAAATAGACATCACACATCTTTGAAAAATCGCAGGTGTATTACATAGTCCAAATGGCAAATCTCCTGTAAGCGAAGGTACCATAAGGACAAGTAAATGTCGTCTTTTCTTGATCATGAGGGTGGATGGGTATTTGAAATAATCCAAAGTACCCATCCAGAAAGCAGTAGTATGAATGATTAGCTAATCTCTCTAACATCTGATCAATGAATGGCAATGGGAAATGATCTTTCCTAGTTAATGCAATTAGTTTTCTATAATTTATGCACATCCTATGACCAGTAATGGTTCTTGTAGAGATCAATTCATTATGCTCATTTCTAATCGCAATAATACCTCTTTTTTTTGGAACTACATGAACATGTGAGACCCAATTGCTATCTGAAATATGATAGATGATTCCTGACACTAGAAATTTCAAGATTTTTTTTTTTTACTGTTTCCTGAAAGTTTGGATTCAATCTCCGTTGATGCTCAATTGATGACTTAGAATCATATTCTAAATAAATTCTATGCATGCATAATGATGGGGAAATTTCTTTGATATCTTCTAAAGAGTAACCTAAGACTTTCCTATACTTTTTAAGTTCATGCAATAGCATAGATGTTTCATCATCAAACAGAGAAACACTAACTATAACCGGGTAAGTAGAGTTTGTTCCAAGAAAAGCGTACCTTAGCCCAGGTGGTAGTGGTTTGAGTTCAAGCTTGGGTGCATTCTGCTCATTCCAATCGTCATTTTTGCTAGTCTTATCATTGCTAGCTTCTGGAACTTCCAACTCGGATTTAGCCTCTCCTTTCAGTGGCTTGGGAGAATCCAGAATCCGTTCATACTGCTCTGCTTCATCGTTAATCCTGATGGATTTCACAGACTCTTTGGTAAGAGCTAATTGTAGGGAGTCTTCAACAGCTAACTCCTCCAGATACTCATCAACCATATACTCCAGCATCTCAATGTAGAAGACCTTCTTCTCTATCGTGGACTTCTTCATGACTTCCAGTATGTCAAACTTGAGTACTGAGGATCCCAAGTTCAGGTCAATAACCCCATTCTTCACATCGACGATTGCTCTAATTGTGGCTAGAAATGAACGTCCAAGGATGATTGGGTCTGTAGGTTCATCATCCATTTCTAAAACCACAAAATCAGTGGGGATTATGCAGTCTCCTATCTTCAAAGGCAAGTCTTCTAAAATACCAGTGGGATACCGGATAGACCTGTCTGCGAGCACTAGTGATATCCTGGTCTTCTTAAAATCTGTCAGCCTAATTTCTTTGATACAGTCAAATTGCTCCCAGATCAACCAGACACTTCCCAAAGCTTAGAAGTCCAATAGAGCAAGGCAATGTAAAGTTTCCAAAATCCATGAGCTTCCTAGGCAGGTTTTTCTGAGTTATTGTGCTGCGATCATGATTAATTTGTACCATAGCTTCCTCTGGTGCTTTCTTCTTGGTTACTATGTCTTTAAGAAGCTTGTTGTAGATTGGACAATCTAGAACAAGATCCATGAGTGGCATTGTGACTTGAACTGTCCCCAGCAGCTTTTTGAACTTCTCAAACTGCTTGTCTAGGATTTGCTTCTTAAATCTTCCAAGGAATGGATGTTTTGGCTCGTAAGGTGGGAGAACAAAGTCAGCTGTCTCCCCTGTAGCATTGTCTTTGTAAGCTTTGACATTCACAACGATTTCTTTTTCTGCAGGAGGTTCATCTTTAGCTTCCTTTGCATCTGACAACTCCTCAGATATTATCTCTATTGGTGTGTTTTCCAATTCCGACTTCTTTCCAGTTACTCCTCCAGATAACAATTCTTTCCCACTTCTCAGTGTAATGGCTTTGCAGTATTCTTTAGGGTTAGGCTCAGGATGTCCAGGTAGTATCCCCTTTTCCATTTCTTCTGGAGGATAAAGATACTTGGGCGATTTGATTTTCCATTCCTTTCACATGTGTTGCTGGCCCTTCAAACTTAGAGTTCAGATCATTGTAGCAGGCTTTCATCTCAGCTATTTCTTTCTTTGTGCCTCCTTGTCCCTCTAGCAGCTGTTTCAGCATGTTTTTCACTTCATCATCCTGAGGAGGTTGGTTTGAATTACCTCCTCTCTACTAGAAGTTGTTGAGCTGAGGTCTTGGCACATAACTGTTGTTTGAAGGAGCTTGGTTGCCAAAGTTTGAGTAACCTTTGGGTTGGTTATTCATTTGCCCCTGATAACTTCCTTGGTTGTTAAAGTTGATCCTTTGGAAATTCCTTTGACGTTGTTGGGTGAAAGGTCTAGGTTGGAAGCTGCTTTGTCCTTGCTGATTCAGTTGCTTGGACTGATAGGTTTGACCTTGATTCTGATACCCTTGTGCTTGCTGCTTTAGGATCGGTGGGTAGACTTGGTCTTGTGGGTTCTCCACATTATGACTTCTGTAGGACAAGTTGTTGTTGTAAGGTTTATACTGATAGCTCCTTTGAATTCTCACATAGCTGATTTCTTCAGGGTTTCCTTCTAAGTTCTCCATTGTAGCGTCCTGGTAGTCTGGTTGGTAGGCATCATGTTGATCCACAAAGTGGACTTGTCTTTTGTTTAGGTGCAGTACCTTGTCCAGCCTATGAAGCTTTTCATTGATCTCCTTAAGCTTATGATCTTCCAACTTCATACCCCTTGATGACCTATCATTGTCTTCACTGTATTACTGGTTGCTTTGAGCTAAGTTATCAATTAGCTGCTCCCCTTGGTCAACATCCAAATTAGCAAAACTCCCATAGCTTGTTGTGTCTAGAGCTATTCTGAACTTCTCATGAACTACTCCATTAAAAATTCCCAACAGTGCATCTTTCTCCACTCCATGATGAGGACATGCTCTAGTGTATCCTTTCATACGATCCCAAGCTTAAATCTATTGGCTAAATTGCTTTTCCGGCAACGGCGCCAAAAACTTGATAGAGATTTATTTGTCTTCACGAGTTTCACCTGAGAATACTAAAAAGTATCCTCAAGAGTTTACCTGATTTAGTGACTACACGTGCATAGTTAATGCCTCTTGTAGTATAAACGTGATCGATCCTCAGGGAAGACTTATAACTCAATAGATTATGAGGATTTTATCTAAGCTAAGAGATTTCGAGTTGGTATGTTGGAACTAGTATAAAACTAAACTAACTAATGACAAAGTAAATACTATAGCAATCAAACTCGACTAAGAATGAATTATTAACGAAACAATCCAACCACGAACTAGGCATTAGAATGATTAGGAGTTATGACCAATGTATGACTTTAAATTATGAATGTGCAATTATATTTCCAGACAATGAGATCAAAGATAGACTACTATTCCCATGTAAAAATCCTTATGCTTGAATTTGATTTGATCAATTTCCACTGCAAAAACCCTAAAACTAATCATGCTTTAACATCCATCTCAATATTCATCAAATCCCCTAGACAACTACTTCCGTAAGCTAGAATCACAAGACTCACTTATTAGACCAACCTAAGAATTCTCTTATCCTCTTTCAAGGAGTGAATTTTGTAAAACCTAAATTGACTCTTCCGAGATTAACATAGCATTAAACAATTCTAATAGTGATGGATTACAAAATTCAATACCTAAATATCATCACTGATCATCATTACCCTAATCATTTATTCTATCTATGGCTGAACCTAATAGATCTACTCAGACATAGTGGAGATTACAGAGAACGATAATAAATAAGGAAAACATTATTACATTGCAGAGTTGAAGGGAATACAAGAATCCTTAATAAAAATAATTATAGATTTGTCTTACTAAACACCATAGGTTGTTGAAGGAAGACCTATGACTCTTGTTATCTTTTTCTCTCTGGGTGTCTGGTAAAAACGTGATCCCTAGGTTTTTCTTAAACAACCTATTTATAAGTTTACAAAACCTGATTTATTTGACAAAAAACGAAATAAAAAATAGAATATTTACACGGATCGATCGATCGGACGAATGGATCAATCGATCCTGTGATCCAACGTAGAAATTTTGGGTTGGTATATCGATCGACCTAGACGAACATCGATCGATCTAAACTTGTACGATCGTTCGCTTGCTCCTTTAGTCGGTCTTGGAAGTTAACGCAGAATCGGACGGATGGACGATCGATCGATCTCTTCACTTCAAGGGATCATACGGATTTGATCATCGTTTAAGCTCATTCCTTCAAGTGACATGTCCTGATCATTCTCGAATCGCTGCACTAGCCACCGGTGTCTTCATGAACTCCAGAAAACGTTCTTATCTTGTTTCGTATCCTCTGAAAACAAAAAGTGAAAAACATCGTAGAACTCTAATGCATATGAACCTAAATGTGTCCTAAAATATGAAATATAATTGCTAATTTATGTGAGTTATGCAAAAAATGATCAATTAAAACTACTAAAATGCGGATTTATCATATTACCATCTCAAGATGCATATATGCTCAGTGTAAGTCGTATTGTAGATGAGAACGTTGTCGAAGTACACAGCAACAAACTTACTAATATATAGCCTTAGAACCTTGTTCATGAGACGCATGAAGGTGTTCAGGTCGTTAGACAGAGCGAACGACATTACTGACCACTCGTACAACCCCTGTTTAGTCTAGAATGTGGTTTTCCATTCGTTATCTTCCCGCATTTTCACTTGATGATAACCAGTCTTAAGATCGACTTTGGAAAATATCGTCACGTCACTGAGTTCGTCAAAATATCGTCTAGGCCCGATATTGGATGTCGGTACTTGATTGTGATGTTGTTTATAGCGCGGCAGTCTACACACATCCTCCAATTTCCGTCTTTCTTTAGTACAAGTAGGACTGGGACGACACATGGACTCAGGCTTTCCCTCACATAACCTTGAGACATTAAATATTGAACTTGCTTTTCCAACTCCTTAGCTTTGTTTGGGTTGACGCTGTAGGCTGGTCTGTTAGGTAGTTGGGCACCGGGTACAAAGTCAATGTGATGCTCAATGTCTCTGATAGGCGGTAAACCGGCGGGTAACTCTTCTAGAAATACATCAACGTATTTCTTCAGCAGGTTCTTAACTCCTTTTGGTAACTACTCCTCGGCTCCTAATGCACTTAATAACTCCTTATACAACATGAGGACGCATTGGCTATCATAGGTTCAAACTGCTTTATGGATGTCTGCGGCATTTACCAGGAAGTTCTCTTCTCGTACTTGCTGAGGGATCATGGGTACCAGATTATAATTTTTCTTGTCGTGGACTAAGGAGTAAAGGTTGGTGCGTTCATTATGCATGGTTTCTCTGTTGAATTGCCATGGACGACCAAGTAAGAGATGCCCAGCTTGCATTGGTATCACATTACATATAATCTGACCCTTATATTTGCCTATGCTGAAATCGACCTTGACCTGATAACATATGTAGAGATCGGTCTTGTTGTTGAGCCATCTCAACCTGTAAGGGCGTGGATGTCTGAACTTTTGATGACCAAGTTTTTCGACCAAGTTTCTCGACTATGTACTGACTGGCGGCATTTGTATATGATCCACCATCGATGATTAATGAACATATTTTCCCTTGGATGGTGCACTTAAAGTGGAAGATGTTCTCTCTTTGCTCGACTTCTTCGAGCTCAAACCTAGTGTTCAAAACTCTGCGAATCATTAGCAGCTCTCTTACATAATATATGCCATTTCTTCCATTTCATCCTCTGATTCGTACTCTCCAACAGGCGTAATGATCATCATTCGTTGATTGAGACAATCTCGGGACATGTGCCCTTGTCCTTGACACTTAAAACATGTTGTTGCTGTTGCAGCTGTTTGGTCACAGGGGCTGCGGGTCGTGGGGTGGTCGGTCTTGCTTTGAGAGGAGCCCGATCGTCGATTGATATGATCTTGGGTTCGGGTGGAGCGCTTAATGGTCTTGCCTTTGTCTTGGGTTGTTGCGAAAGGACGGGTTTCAACCTTGGTCGTGGATATCTTGGTTTCGTGGGCTTGAAGTCGTGGTTATAAGTTGATTTGGCGTTGGTGGTGCCAGCTCCGTAAGTGGGTCGGGTAGAAGATCTCCTCTTGAGTTGTTGCTCGATTAGCAAAGCTTTGTGAAACATTTCTTCCAACTCCACATAATGCTCATCTCCAACCTATCTTGAATTTTACGGTTTAGACCCCCAAGAAACCGAGACATAGTAGTTTTTCTATCTTCAAGGACATCGGCCCGATGAGAAGGGTCTCTATTTTTTGATAGTATTCTTCAACACTGCGGTTCCTTTGGTGCAGCAATCTTAGACGCTGGTGTAGGTCGCGATGATAATGGCTTGGGACGAACGCTTCCTCATGACCCTCTTCATTTCTTGCTAAGACTCAACGGGATATTCTCTATTCTTTCTTCGCGATGTAACTAATTGATCCCACCAACTCAATGCATAGTCGTACAACTCGGTGGTTGCGATTTTGACTTTATTGATCTCGAAATAAAATTGGCAATCTAATACCAACTCGATCTTTTTCTCTCACTTCAGATACCCGGTAGGGTCATTCTTTCCATGAAATGGAGGAATTTTGAGCTTGTGCCCACTGAATGATCGTGATGTGGTGGTGGTAGTCTTGCGTCACGGTTTCGTTGATGTCTTCTATTGTTACTATGAACGGATCTACCACTTTGATAAAATTGCTTAACATCTTCATCTCCATAGAACTATGGGCGTCCTCTGCTTCCTCGGGTGGATGGAACGGGTCTTTGTTCTTGCGGTTGGTCAGGCCATTCTCCCCTACATGGTGACTCTTGTCTTTGGACGGGAATGATCTGTCTGATTTCTTCATGCAAACTATCACGCAACCGAGCATGCATGGCTTCGAATCCGACTTGCACAATATTGAACTTGAGATTCATCATCTCATCCATTTTGGTAGTAAGTTCTCCAATCAGGCGGCTGTGAGAAGACTCTTCTTCTTCGGATTCAGCCATTGTACCTGCAAGGAAGAAATAAACAAATGGCCAGTCAAATGTTCTTTTGGAAATGGGTTGACTTATAAATGAAAACGAAATTGAAAAGAAAGAAAAGAAAAACGAATACTCATCTTGTTGTGTTTCTCTGATACCACTTGATATGATCGTTGTCAATATCACAACCCGAAATCAGCAAAACAAGGAGTAAGGGGGGATAATCCTTGCACAACGAGCGTGAGCTCAAATTGCCAAGGGATGTGGAGCGATTGATCGTACAAAGGCTGCGGAAAGACCTTTGATATACCGGCTTATGTCCTTATGGATATGACACACCAAAAGAACACAAGGATCTCTTAAACTTACCTTGGATATTACACACTAAGGAGGCTTAAGATAAGTTGGATATTACACACCAACAATGATTAAAAATTTAGAAGTAGAAAACTCTTTTATTAAAAATTCGATGAGAAATAAAAATGACCAAAACCACTATTTATATAAGGGAAAAGAAGAAGTTAGAAGACTTGCATGTTCGGAACAAACTCAAAGAACATGCAAAGCCATGCAAGAAGAGAAATTAAGAAGATAACTCTCAACTCCTAACTGTCAACTACTTTATTAAATGCAAAGAAAGAAAAGAAATAGAAGGGACCGGGCCTGGAAATAGCAAATGAGCTTTATGAAAGTGATCCAATGGCCTCATCAAAAACCTACTTTGGTAAACCCAATGGAAAAAACCCAAAATAGGGAAAAAGAGCACACATTGGAACACTTACCCAATTACTGATTTCCAAAGGTCCGGGTTGGTGCAGTCTCGGCTATCCTTGGTCCTTGTTGCATCTTGGTCCGGATGATCTTCAGATAACCTCCTGGGACGTCCTCAAGTTTTCTGGTGCGGGACTTGGTCATGGGACCAACGTCCGCGTCATGTTCGTCCGTGTCTTCCTTATTCAGCTTCAGTTCAGCCTTGGAGTTGTCCGTCCGGACGTGCGTCTGGTTGATGGTAAGCCGTCCTGATTCTTTATTCGAACGTCCATATTGGGTCGTTTGTGATGTATATGTCTAGGACGTTTGGGTTATATTTTTCTGGGACGTCCGTAGTTGTGTTATGAACGTTCGTATGTCCGTCCTTGGTCAGGATCATATCATCGATGGCTTTTCCTTTGAAGTGTTGATCTCCTGCATTTGAACTCTTTCAAATGGTTTGGGCCATCACTCCAATTGGTCTTAGGTCTCGACTGATAGGTGTTTTGTCGCTTGTTAGACTGCTTTGTCTGGACTGCCAAGTTGAACAACTCTTCTAGATCATGATACGATTTACGTTCTATTTTTCGGGCAATCTGATCTTGCAAACCATCCAAAAACTGCACTATTAAGCTTTCTGTTGAGTCTTCGATCTCATATATGTTCCTTAGATGCTCAAATTCATCGAAGTACTCTTCGACGCTTCTTGCGCCTTGGGTTAGGCGTCTGAATATGCGTTGTAATTCCCAATGAAAGTGTGGAGTCCGTGCAAGACGTTATTGAATCGTAGGATACTCTCTTTCTCACTGCCATTTCACGATCCCACCAAGTCAGGGTTTGGCTGTAAAGTGCGTGGTGGCTAATGCTACTTTCTTCGGATTTTTATAATGATAGTAGTCGAAAAGTAGCTCTATCTGCCTTTCCCAATCAATATACTCTTAGGGGTTCAGTCTCCCTGCGAAGGTCGAAGGGTTTATCTTGACATCATGGTGCGCTGGTGGTTCCTATATGGTAGGCTGCTGCGGTTCATCGTAGTGCGGTTTAAGTCCAATTCCTCGGTTGGATGCCTCGGGTATGTCACATCTCCAGTGTGGCTCGGGTTGTTCATAATGGTCTATTCTAGCGGTGAGCGTTGCGATCTGTGTAGTGAGTTTTTGTAGCATCTGCATCATGACATTGTTCTGACTGGAGGACTCTTCGCTACATGACATGATTTTCCTTCTAGGAAAGGAAATTTTACCAAAGGGAATACTTCCAGAAATGAAAAGTTACGCGAAATAAAAAATGGAAAATTCCACAAAGTGGAAATTTCCTAATCAGGCATGATGACAGAAATATTGACAGATATTCCTTTTTTTAAATGTATTAATTAATGATGCAGCAAAAGTATGAGAAATTAAATATGCAGTCTAAAATTTTTCTTAAAATGCAACAAATGATATATTTAAATATAAAATTTCTTTAAACTAAGAATGAAAAATATTATAGATTTTAAATGCAGCAATTATATGCCTAAGAACCTTGACACAGACTAGAACTAACTACACTATGAGCTAAACAAGAATACAACACGACAAAACCCAAGCAACCTAGCAAGGGCAATACACGAAAAGACCTAAATGCGAACTTAAACAAACTTATGCCTATTGATGTCACAGAGAAGAACGTATGCAAACAAAACAACAAACGCATGCAATGAGACAAAAACCCTAAACTAATGCAACTAGGACTTATTCTAGACGATGTAATAAAACAAACAAAAAACCTAGGCCTAAGACACGCAAGCAAGAAGGAGGAACCTAACGTGAAAATGTAGTAATTAATTAAGTGATGCGTGTATGCCTAAGCGCATGCATGCAAAATGAAGCAAACAAGAAACTCACGTGAAGTACAGCAAGCGAAGGATGCAATTAATTAATTGAGGACTTGCGTGAATGCAACTTAACAGCCTGATCGTGCGTGAAATATTAGAACTCTAGACGCCTAAGATGTAAAGATACAAAACCAACGATCTCACGCATGAAAAATAATCAACAAGCAATATAATCAATCAAGTGAGTTACTATTTAAGCCCTAGATTCGTTTTCAACAACCCTTATATATATATATATATATATTTTTTTTTTTTATGAAAGCAAAAGCTAACAAAGCAATGAAACAATAATTTAAAGAAAGACAGAACATGACTTTTTTTGGTTGACGATTTTTTTTTTGGCTTCTTCTCCCTCACCTTACAAAAGGAGGAATGAAGAAAAATCAGAAGTTAATAGTGAAAACAAAATAAAAACTATAAAAAATAACAAAAATAGATATAACTTGATATATGAGCTTTTCTGATACCAGATGATATGAATTTGGGTGGTGGGCAACTTCAAACCGATATAATTGAGGCTCTCGAAAGCAATAAGATGGAAGGATGGATTGACCAGGATCACACGAGTTGCACAAGACTTGTGATACACCAGAAGTGTCTTTCCTTGTAGAAAAAGACGCCAATCTCAAGAGAGAAGATGACAACCGTTTTGAATAGTCAAAGACTTGAGATTGTTTGCATAAAAGTTGTATTTTTTCATTAATGAAAATGTTAGGCTTAGATAAGCCTTACTTATGTTAAACAACAAATTGTTTAACCCAAACTACTTAGCGATTAAAATAAAACCACATGAAGTTTTGGTCGCAAAAAATAAAATGGGGCAAGACCAATAACTAAAACAAAATAAAAGCAAATGGGCTTAAGGCATTATAATAATTAATCTAAAAAGAATAGAAAAGATAAAAATGGCCTCTCAGACTGAGAAATGGCCAAGTTTTAGAGGAAGTCTTGTGAAAGATGATAGTGAGTGAACAAGTCTTCATTTTCGTGCACACTAATGGTGTTGTCTCATTATAACCCTCTTCGGAAAATCCAGTGGGACAAAACCGAAGATAAAAAAAAAGAGTACAATTCCTTAACATGTCTTTTGGTGTCTTTACCGAATGGTAATGGTAAAGACACCGGAGGAAGTGTCATCAGACAAGAGTCTCGATGGTATCTGATCGGGCTGAAATGGGCCTTGGGGCTTGTTTGGTGGGCCTTCGGGTGAAAGCTGAGGAATCATCTGTTGTGTGTGTCCCACGTATTGGATGAACTTGAGACCAATGGTTTTGGCCTTGTTCTGCGTTACTGGTACTTTTACAAAAGGCACTGGAATCTCCGGTTCGTCTGGTGGGTCGATGTCCTCATCAATGTGATCTGCAACAATTCTAGAATCTAAGCTATTTTCCCATGCTGAACACTCCACCCTTCTGCTACAGAGACCAGAACAACACCAAATTCTTCCTCAAAAAGATCCAAATTAGCAATCAGTTCATTTTTCAAGATTCTAGCTCCAGGTCATTCCTGTTTGACAATCAAATGAGAAAAAGATCAACATTAACAATCTTAAATGTAAATCATTAGCAAACAGAGAGGAGATAAAGAATTAACCTTATATCGTTCTTTCCACCAATCATTATTCTATCCATTATGCCAAGAAAATCAAACCCAAGTCATGTTTTGTTGTGAACTGACTTCACCCATTTTTTTTTATGTTCTTCTACATACATCATACTTGTTTCTGAACTGGCTGCCCCATGTATATTTCTTGCCAAATCTCTCATCAAAAACTTTTGACAGGCAGTGTTATTCAATCCTTGTTTCGTTGTGTTTTTTTTTTTTTCAGCGATTATAAGTTTTAAAAAAATAACAACATTCTTCATCTGGCCAATTTTAATTCTGTCAAAAACCAAAAACATTCAGTCTCACAAACATTATAAATTATACAAAAAAATCACTTACATCATCATTTCCATATGATTGTTATTGTGCTTGCTGTAACCTCTAAAACTCACTTAAACCTATAAACAGACAAAAAAAAAGAATAAGATAGATCCATTAACAAAACATCATGCAAAGCTTTTACCAACTTGTTGAGAACACAAAAGAATAAGATAGACCCAAGAATTTCTAATTTGCATCAATAATTACAGATGCAGGCTTAGAGAATTATTTCAAAAGGCATACGTTTAAGAAATCACAAAACATATTACCAATAAAACCATGATAACAAAATGAATTCTTTCAGCGCTCTGTTTTTGTTTTCATTTTCTTGTTTTCTCTTTTAGTAAAAAAAGTGGGTAGAAACAAAACGATGACGACAAAAGCGCTTTACAGGAGACTTACAATGGTTTACTCAGTTTCAGCAAGCCTCAACATGTTGTAAAGACCAAATTCCAGAATGTGATGTTAGCAATATGTTTCTAAATGGACTCTTCATATCATCACGCATCATAGAAACAATCGATAAAAGAATCATAACTTTAATATTAAGATGTAATAATACGAATATGGGCGGAGACATCGTCTCCTTTTGTTCAAACTATGTGCTAAAATACCCCTGTTATAAATTAAATGGGTAAAGTTACTATTTTACCCTTATAACAGATTATATATTTATGATTGTAATGATACCAACGAAAACACGCTAGCACATATGGTAAGACGCGTTTCGAGCAACCCAAATAATCCGGGTTCAAGGCTCAGATGTGTAGTATAACTGGGAATAATTCGGATACCCAGTTATACCAGTTGTACTTGAGTACAACTAGATATCTAGTTGTACTAATTGTACTTAAGTGGTATAACTAGGATATCTAGTTGTACTCGAGTGGTACAACTGGGTATAACTAGAGTATCTAGTTGTACTCTTACTCAATAGTACAACTAGAGTATAACTAGAGTATCTAGTTGTACTCAAGTGGTACAACTGTGTATAACTAGAGTATTTAGTTGTACTCAATAGTACAACTGTGTATAACTAGAATATCTAGTTGTACTCAATGGTACAACTGAGTATAACTAAGGTATCTAGTTGTACTCGAATAGTACAACTGAGTATAACTAGGGTGTATAGTTGTACTTGAATGGTACAACTGAAGTATAACTAGGGTATCTAGTTGTACTCGAATAGTACAACTGGATATAACTAGGGTGTATAGTTGTACTTGAATGGTACAACTAGAGTATTACTAACATCAGTTATACTGAAGTCTGTGATATTTCCGTCTTTGTACCAAAGCCAGGGGTATATTTTCGTCTTTGTACCAAGGCCAGAAGTATTTTTGAGTTTACATTAATTGGAGGACATTCCAGATTAATTAAGGGTATAAGAGATCATAGATTGAGCAAAAGAAGTATATGGGGCGATGTCTCATGTGGGCGAGAGCGCGAGACATACAAATAAGATTGTCTCTATATTTTAATAATGAAAATATAGCACTAATAGACTTAGTACCAAACATGAAAAGAGGAACAAATGACTTCAAAACATCAGCAAAGAAACAACGTTTCTTTAAAATAATTATCCAAAGCTACGAATTAAGAGAAAAAAGGTCTTGTCAGATATTATTTAGGATAAAAGATTTTGACAATGTGTATCAAAATAGAAAACATAGAGCTAAAAATTCGTAACTCTTATGTTTTCTAACATCGTCCTAACACTAATTAAATTTGATATGCTTTAAGAACCAAACTATAAGACAAGAGAATGATCGTACAACAAACTTGGTACAGCGAACATGGTACAGAGACAGGGTTTTGAATTTATCACCTGCCTATTGACGTTTAACAGAATTATTGGCTAAAAGGCATACAATTCACTGATTGCTGCAAGACAAAAGGGGAACCCATGAACATGTTCAACACAGAAAACATGAAACTTTTAAATGTTCTGTTTTATCCACTGTGAACGAATATAAAAACAGAATGCTAAAGTCACAACTAGAATCTGAAGTAGAAAATCATGAAATCCACCAAAAAAAAACAAACACGAAAACACAGAAAATCACTAGCGTATAGCAATTCACTTGAACGTCAAGCACATCAAAACTGAAATCCAAATAAAATCCAGCACAAAACAATTATGAAAACGTAACCAAACAAAAACACAAAAACTTAAGAAACATTCTCTGTAAACAAAAAAACTGAAAATCCAGGGATCCATATACAGAATATCAAAGCCACTACAGATCTACTATAGACTCTGATTCAAAGATACCAACATGTTCACATAAAAATAAAGAAGAGACGGACCTAAGAGACCCACTATAGATCCACTGCAGATCTAAAAGACTTACTACAGATCTATATCTAAGAGAACGAGCGAAACAGAAGAGAAAGGCAGAGGACGAGCGAAACAGAGGAGAAGAGGAGAAGAAAAGAGACTTACAGGGAAGTTACGCTGAAAAGGAGAGAAAAATGGCCAGTCGTGGAAGCTGAGTAGAGGGGAGAAGAATTGTCGAAGGAGAGAAGAAGATGGTCGCATAAAAAAGTTGCGATTGGTCGTAGAAATAAACAAGCTACCACTCTCTGGTAACTGCGAACCTGACCAATCGTAGAACCTGCGATCATCAAATAAATATCGTTTGGTCGCAGTAGTAGTCGCCATAACCACTAAACGAATAGGACCTATATAACACATTTTTTGTTGATAAATAAATCTCACATTCCAAAGAACAAATTTAATAATGAAATTTATCATTAATATATTATAAATTAGTTATTACAACACAAACTATCTTTATTAAAAAAGAAAATTGATCTAATATTTTACATATTATATTATATAAAATCAAATCTAGAAAACACGTGGAACTATTCCTAGTGACTAATATTTTTAAGTATATAATTGTATTTCGTTTATTCGGAAACTCAGATTCGGTTCAGGTAAGAAAAGAATAATTCAATCATGGTACCTTCTAATTCGGTTCAAACTTTTTGATTCCGTATAATTTTTTCAAGTCTAATAGTAACGGTGCAATGACGACAACCGGTAAGTATGATAAATGGTATCTAGATTCTAGACGATCTATGATTTCTCTTAGTGACCAATGGTTATCTAGATTCTAGACAATCCAAAAATAAGATAATTGTCTTTATTTGAGCTGACAATTGGGTTTTTTGAAGTAGAGAGAATTAGGAAATTCTGTCACAATGTTATTATTATGTATATTATGCAATGCAAGAACACAATGGAAGCGAAATATTTTTGAAGAAGTGTTTTGCTTGTGATAAAAAAGAGTGTTTAAATCATGGGTTTTTTGAAGAAGTGTCTCTCACAACATATATATGGATAGCTTATACGGCCTCCTATTGTTAGATGGTGTTATTAGTTCACTACAAGAAAACATGAAATTAGCGACTACCATTAGCGACTATAGAAGTAGTTGTGAATATTTACGACTAACTAACTACTACATGGTGACTAATTTACGATTTCTTATATAAAATTGTCAATAAATCGTTATAATATGACTATATAATAAAGTCAGTAGTTTAGTCGTATAATAGCGACTAATCTAATGGTGTTGATGATTAATCGCTAAATAGCCGATTAATATGTGACTGAAATACGACTATATGTAAGATAAGGACCAATAGTCGTAACATAGTCGGTCTTTTTTGTGACTAATTTGTGACTAACTAAAATAATCGTAAATCAATCGCTACTTAAGAAACCGAACCCAATTTCTTGGTTTAGGAAATCGATTCTAATAACCCGGTTTTTATTATTCCCCTTTATGCACCCCCGTTTTGTCGCGATAACCCTAATTTCATTTTTCAGTTTCGAAATACATCTTGTTCCTCGACTTCTCCGTCTTCTCCGCCTTCCGCCTCAGCCGATTCTTCCATCTTCTCAAGGTAATACATCCATTTTCCGGTGTCTAATACGTTTAGCATCAAGTTCATCATTGATTTTGCTTTGTTTTGTTGATTTTGTTTTGTTTTGTTGATTTTGGTGTGTAGGGTAAGAGGATAAGAGTGACCCATCAGTCATTTTGGTCATTTTACGATTGAATCGGGCAATTTCTTCCATCTTCGCAAGGTAACCCATTGTTGTCGCCTCTTCTCCCTTATGTATGTCTTTCGATTTCTCAAGTGTAACATATGATTCCGAGAAGCGGGTATTAGATTTGCGTAATGAATGAAAGATCCTGCCTAATATATAAGAAAATTTACACTTGTGCTTACTTTGTTTGGATTGAAAAATGGGTTTATGAGTTTCACACTCTTTCACCATTTGTAAACAAGTTTTTTTTGTTAATGGGTTTACGATTGACTGTGATTCGAAAAGTAATAATAGGATAGTTTCATTATCCAGTAATTTTGGGACTATATGCATATCCTGCAACTACCTAACTTTGTATGTTTAATTTATCTTCAGTCGCATGTGTAAGAAGAGTCGCTTTCTAATAGTTTAGTATACTATTAGTTTCTGATTAGTCGTTTTCTAATTATATAAACATACAAATTTTTGACATAATCATTTGAGAAATTTATTGAATCCGGGTAAAACTAATTCAGTACCTTCTTGCATTCTATAGACCCATATAATTGAAGTTTTTAACTATAGTATATAAGAACTAAAACTTACGTAAGACAATAACAAGAACACTGGTTTGAAAGAAACTTGTTTCATTCTCTGAGAAAATGCATTTGTTCTTGATTTCTTCATACACCTTTGCTGCAAAAGTTAAACACCTATCTCTTTTAGGATACACTTTGATTTCTTTTAGCCGTAAAGTTATGATACACTTTCACTTCTTTGATTTCTTGATACACATTTATCTTTTCTATTGTCATAAGATCTCATTTTGCATTCTATCAATACTAGTTTCATGCATACATTGATAGGAGTTGCACTTATAGGTTCAGGAATATGAATAGATTATCATTAGTTATTTATGATTGATAGGAATTGATATCAGTTAGTCGGTCAATTCGAAATGGAGAAGCATCCTTCTGTGTGTCTTATTTTATCATTATGTGTGTCTGTTATCTTCATGTCTCATATATGTATGTGTGTGTTTGCATCTATTACCAGTTACATCATTTACTAATTTCAAATGTTTTAACAACACAGAGAACATCATGCCTAAGTTTAGGAGAGGACGAAAGAGGACAACTGGACGCAACATTCCTCAGACTCCCGTTCCTCAGACATCTTCGGGGAAGAGACCAAGTAGTTTGCCGAGTCAGTATAACTTTACACCGCCAAACCACAGTCCTCCGCCTCAGTCGCAGCAAGCTGAAGGTCCCAATATGCATCAACAGTCTACGTCATCAACACCATATGTCCGAGACTATCCACCTCCAACGAGAATCTTTCTAGACGAACAGATTCCAGAGGTTCCAATGTCTCCACTTCTGAACTCTCAACCTCAGAGTCAGGATGGTCCAAGGTCTCAACTTCGAAATTCTCAAGCTCAGAGTCATCCATCTTCACAAGGTAACAACTTCCAAGAAGATGTGTTGCCAGAACTTCAAGGGGACACGCTAAGAGCTCTAAATGCTCTGCTTATGGTGCCTGACCGTGAGCAGTTTACAACCATCCTCTCTCCCACACCAAAGCCTAACACGACTTGGTATGAAATACAACTTCACCTTTTTTATTGTTTCTGCTCCGGTTAGGCTTTGGTAATAATAATGATATGCTTGTGTGTGTATGTATGTTTGCAGGTTTACTCGCGATAAAGGATCCCAACTAGCTCGTAAGATTACTAAAGTTTTTACAAACAAGTTCGATGGTCCATATTATAGTTGGACATGTGTGCCTCGGGAACGACAAGAAAGATACTTCCTGGAGTTCGCGGTACAAGTTTTTGAGATTACTTTTCATATTCTCTTTGTTTATTATCACTGACTTATTAATGTTGTTATTTTTTTGTAGAAAACACACACTTGGAATCCGTTGATAACTGGGACAGTTCAACATTATTTTGAGAAGATTTGTCAACGCCGTATGAAAGACATGGTTAGCAATGTGAGGACTAGCCGAGAGTGTCCATCTTGGATCGCAGAAACTATTTGGAAAACAATGACAGAGTATTGGGACACTGAAGAAGAACAACAGAAGAGTGTTACCTACTCCAACGCTCGTATGTCTGACCGTAATGGTCTAGGTCCCCATATTCACTAAGCCGGGCCAACTTCATATCAACAAGTACAGGAAGACATGGTTAGTATTTCCATATATATATATATATATTAATTTTGTAACATTCAAATACAAGTTTCATACATTCTATATGTTGTAACACTGCAGGAAGAGAAATTGGGAAGACCGGTTTCACTTGGTGAAGTCTTCATTAAAACACATACCAAGCCTGATGGAACTTACGTGGATCGAAAGGCAGAGAAGATCGCTCAAAACTATCAGAAGAACTTGCAGGAGAAGTTGTCTCAGCTTGAGGGAGAGACTTCATCAATTTCAGATGGTGCTTCACGAATCCGACATCTAACAACCGATGAATTTACTGCCATATTTCTTGAGGTATATTAAATTCTTCCACGATTCACATCCATTTTTAATGTGATTTATTTATATTTTCACTTTTTTGTTCCATAGTCCACAGAAAAGGATGCTAGAGGTGTTTTGTACGGAGTAGGAAGCCTGAAACATACTATAAATGATCTCACGGTGAAGCATAAGCAACAAGAAGAGTCTTCCACCTATTTGAACTTGCAAGAACAACTAAAGGAAGCTCAACGCAAAATTGAAGACCAGGCTGCTGAGCATTCCCGAGTTGTAGCAGAGCAAAAAGACAAGCTCCAGCACTTATCCTTGGTGGAAGAGTATCTACGCCAAACAGATCCAGCGTTTTTGGACTTTATGGCAGCCCGTTCATCAAATGCAACAGCTTCTTCTCCACCAGCTTCATATCCACCAGCTCCCTAGGTTACTTATCACTCTTTCTTTATGGAACTTGAACTCTTAACTTGATGTCTTATGTATGTGTATGATGTTTGTGGTTGAACTTATTGTTGGATGTTGAAATAGACAAGAGATTTTGTATTTTATGTATGTAGTTAGTGACTATATAATCGTAAAACAATCACATATTAGTAGCAACAATCAAACGACCAAATTTAATTCTTGTAAAATTAATAGTCCACAAGTAGTCGCTAACTTGTTACTAAAGAGTCATAAAAAGAACGCAATGTAATCACAAAATACATGTTGTCATATAGACGCCGGTATATGCAGTCGGTTAATAGTCCCCTTCTAACATAGTCGCAAAAAGGTCACTATGTAAAAAGTCGCAAACTAGTCGCCTTGCTCCAAAGCCGCAAACTAGTCACTGTAGTTAACAACTACAATAACGATTACTTCTGTTCATACAAATTACATTGTCGTAGCTTGGTCGTAACGTAGTCGTAACACGTTACGATTATGTTACGACTACATTTACGACTTAATAGTTTAGTCGTAAAATAGTAGCTTTTTGGTGACTGTGTTACGACAAAATATTTTGGCGACTAAGGATTTACGACTGCTATAATTAGTCGTAACATAGTCGTAATTCACCATTTAGCGACTAATATGCAACTAAATATGCAGTCGCTAATTTCATGTTGTTTGTGTAGTGGTTCAGTTGATAATGTAAATTGGGATTTGCAAAAAAGAATCATTAGCTTTGAACACGTTAATAATAAGAATGGAGACTTGAAATTTTTTTACAGTGACAGTTGACAATGCTAAAGATAATGACAAAAGCTGGGAAAACGACCAAAATCGACCCAGACTATTTCGACGACACTTTTTCATACCTAAAGTTTAATACCATACACATTTCGACCTGAACCACTATAATTTTCAAATTTCAAACCTAGACTCTAAGATATTTATGTGTTTCATACATGGTCGTTAACGACGTTCTTAATCCATTAAATGTCGCTGACTCAGCATCTGACGTGGCTAAGCCGATGTCATTTTGGGATATAAATTAAAGACCAGAGCGATTTACTGTTTAACCAAAATCAACCGATCTGGTTTTCAATTGGGGGAAAATTTTAATTTAGGGTTTAGGGTTAGAAAAGTAAGGCGGTGGTATAGGTAAAGACAGAGGAAGAGCCCGAGATGGCGGCGAGGACATCGGAGTCGTGGTGGGCCTGAGCCCAGCAGAGGTCCTGGATGCCAAGCTTGGGGTCGGAGGAGCGATCAAGCCAGATGACGACGGAGCGAAGATGGAAGTCAACGAGGGCGAGATGGCCATGGCGGTCGGAGACGACGAGGAGAAGGTTAGAGACGGTGGGATCGGTGGAGAGCAGATCGCGGGGGAGAGGAAGAGGGATCCAACAGACAGAAGTGACGAATGGGGAGAGGGCACCAGGACGAGGAGGGAGAGTGATGTGATGTCGGTAAGGAGATCACCAGTCAAGACCGTCACAACAGGGAAGAACTCAGAAAGAGGCGGTTGAAGGAGTTGTGGATTGTTAGCGAGAATGGAATGGAGCGTTAGAGCTTGTGGATCGATTGAAACGCACAAGGGTTGCGGATATGACCCTTGATATACCGGCTTGATCTTCTCGAGGATATGACACACCCAAAGAAGAAACAAGGATTTTTTAGAATGGATTAAAGGATATTACACACCTAAAAGGGTTCTACAAAAGACAAATATTACACAGTGCCCGATGAAAAAGAAAGAGTACAAGTGAGGCCTAAGGCCGAGTTTTATAGGCAAAGAAAACACACAAAAATTAAAAGAGTCAAAGCCATGCATGTCTGGCACAAATTCCAAGGCCATGCATGGCCGGCACAAATTCCAAGGCCATGCATGATCATGCAAGAACCTTTGACCACAATACTTAATTAAGTCAAATCGAAAATTTATGCCTAAAAATGAAGATTGGGCCGGGCCTTGAAAGGAAGATTGCCCAAATTCGATCCAAAATTGCTAAACGCCTTAAGTGTTGCACATGTGGATAATCTTTCAAAGCCTCATTAAAATTCTTGCTGGAAAAACCCAATTGGACAAAAACTGAAACGACCCAAATTCTCCGAAAATAATAATAAAAATAATATTCCCAAAATAATCCAAAATGTTTTATAAAACAATAACCCAAAAATAAATTGATGTCAAAATAAGCAATTGAAATCTGTTTTAAATAAATAATAAATAATCCGAAAAATATTATTCAAAGGTACAACAGCTTCATCGACTTCGATGCTACTCGGGCGCGACGATAGGCTCACCTGAAAGATTTGGGAGGGGATGAGTAATTGGATTACTCAGTGAGAAATGAGTCTAAAGACTCATGAATCCACCAGAAAAACTTAAAACAATAATATAAAGCAAGTCTAAGGCTAAAACATGTAAACAATCATAGTGTCTAGAACACTCAAACATATGAGCAATCAGTGTTACACACACAAACCATGGGACACGATATCATGCAGGGCACACCTTACATGACAAACGGTCACCATACTATCTAAGATATTAAACCGGAAATAAAAACAAAAAATAAACAAAACTAAAAATCCAGATAGTAATTAAGAAAAGATATTCATGAAAATGTCTTTCAAGTGCGCTTGTTTAAATGTCTCAAGCTCGACGTGCTCTTCTCCTTATAGCGGTTGGGTGTCATGGAGAGATACATCTGTCTCCTCCCCAATGATGTCCCTGGCCATGTATGGGTTGACTCTTTGGTTGTTGACTATGAACTCGCTTCCTTCCTTGCTCAAGAGGACTATCACATCGTACAACTTTACTTTCTAAATCGTAAAAGGTCCCGACCATCGGGGTTTAAGCTTTCCTAGAAAAACCTTGAGACGTGAGTTGAAGAATAAGACCTGATCGTCTGGTTTGAACTCTCTTGGAAGAATTATTTTGTCTTGAAACGCTTTGGTTCTTTCTTGTATATATTCAATCTCTCATACCGCTCCAGTCGGATTTTGTCTAGGTCTGCTAGCTGGATCAGCCTCTTCTCTTGAGCTGTTTTGAAGTCATAGTTAAGTAGTTTGGTTGTCCACATCGCTTTATACTTGATTTTTGCTGACAAGTAACATGTTTTCCCATATACGAGGTTGAAAGGTGTCGTCCCTATTGGGATTTTGAAAGCTGTTCTGTATGTCCATAGAGCATCATCAAGCTTGGTTGTCCAATCCTTCTTCGTGGAACCAATAGTTTTTATAGGGTCGTCTGTTTGAAAGTTCCACCTGACCGCTTGTTTAAGAATGGTAGGACGTTGCTACTTTGTGCTTTAACTCCGTGTTTTCCATGAGATTTCCAAAGATTGTTGATGAAGTGACTTCTTCCATCACTTATGGCAGCTCGGGCACACCAAATATTGGCAAAATGATTATCTTGAATAACGTCATCACCACTCTTGAATTGTTTGTCGGACTCGCAATAGCTCCCACACATTTTGAAACGTAGTCTCCAGTCACGAGGATGTATTGGTTCATGTAAGAATAAGGGAATGGTTCCATAAAATCAATGCTCCAAACGTCAAAAATCTATACTTTGAAGATCGGTTTTTGTGACATCTCATTCTTTTTGCTTATATTCCATTTCTTTTGACAAGCATCACACTTGGTGATGAACGCATGAGCATCCTTGAACATAGTGGGCAACCACAGATCAGCTTGCAAAAATTTTATTGACTGTTTTGAAGGTCGCAAAGTGTCCCCCATAAGTTCCTTCGTGACAATGGATTAGCAACCCATTGACTTTTTTCTCTGATATGCATCTTCTGTAGATTCTATCCTTGCACAGTTTGTAGAAGAACGGTTCATCCGAGTAGTATTTATTCACATCGTTGAAGAAATTCTTCCATTGATAGGGGTCTATGTTTGGTGGTTCTTTTCACATGCTAAATAATTTACTATATCCGCATACCATGGAAAAGTTTTTCCTATGGCTTCTACTTCTTCAATTTCTCTGCTGATGTGGTGGCAGTTCTCGAAGGTTCTCAACATCATTAACTGCTCTTCTGGTAAAGAGTCATCTATCGGTTCCCTGTCTTCAATCCTCAGCCTTGATATCTGGTCTGCTATGCCATTTAACCAAAAAAAGTCTTGGTCATTTGGGTGAATAGGATATGAAAAATCTTGTATACCCATCTAAGAAACAGTAATAGAAATGGTTTGCTAATCTCTCTAACATTTGGTTAATGAAAGGTAATGGAGAAGTGATTTCCTAGTTGAGGCATTCAACAAACTATAATCTATGCAAACACCCTGTTCGATTATTATTTGGGTTGGTATTAGTTCGTTCTTATCATTTTTCACTACGATCACTCGTCCTTTCTTTGGTACTACCTGAACAGGGAAGACCGACTTACTGTCTGATATATGATAGATAATTCTCGCATAAAGATGCTTGAGGATCTATTTCCTCACCACATATCGGAGGTTTGGGTTAAGCCTCTGTTGGAGTTCAATGGAAGTCATGTATTCCTGCTACAAATGGGTTCTGTGGATACATAGGGATGGATAAATTCATATTATACAATCTAGTGAATATCCTATCTATCACCTATAACTTTTCAACTCAACTAGGAGGGTTGTAGTTTCCTGTTCATTTAATGCATCGTTCACAATAATAGGATATGTAGAGTTCGAGCCTAAAAATTCATACATAAGCCCTTGGAGAATGGATTTCAGCTCAACCTCTGGGGCTCTTAGCTCGCTCCAATCATCGCTTGTCTCCGCCCCTTTGTTCTTTTCCTCTGTTTCGGCTACATGAACTTTTATTTTCAGCTCATTGTTTTGAATCCAGCAGATTTTTGTAGTCCACGCTTATTGGATCCAGCAATCCAAATTTGCCTTATTTGACCGTCAGAACCTTTTGTAAGTGATCTCCAACAACTAAGTCTTCTAGCAGCTCATCGGCAAGCTCGTCAAGCTTTTCCAAATATAATGCTTGTATGTTTGGAGTTGAGTTCCTCATCATTTTGTGGATGTCAAATTTTAGAACCTTGTCTCCCAAATGTAGTTTTATCTTCCCTTTTTTTACATCAATAGAGGCTATTGCGATCGCTTAAAACAGACATCCGAAAATCAAGGGTCCCTAGGTTTTTCATCCATCTCCAATACCACAAAATAAGTGGTTATTTCAAAGTTACCTACCGTAACAAGTAAGTCTTCATGCTGTCCTACTGGATATCTCAATGACCGATCAGCAAGGACAAGTGAGATTTGGCATTCCTTAAATCTTTGGAAGCCCAACTTCTTTGCAACATACATGGGCATAAAGTTCCCGCTAGCTCCCAAGTCACATATGTTGGAATAAAGAAGAATGATGAAGACAAAGAGAAGAAATGAAGAAAGTATAGCCTTAGACTTCAAGGTTAAAGGCGTGTAGACTTAAGAATCAAAGGGAGTGTCATAGGCTTGGTTGTGATTAAAGATATGTTATCCTTGTAGCCAAAGATGTATTAGGCTTCTCATTTTCTCAATAATAATCATTGTCACTTTTCTCTCTAATCTCTCTCTCTCTCTCTCTCTCTCCAAATCTCTGAATATCTTAATTTCATAATATTTCATGGTATCAGAGCCAGATTACATCAATCTGGCATAAAATTTTCGCAAAATCTCTTCCTTTTGTTCACGATTTCTTGCGGCTCCAAAACTAGAGCAGCCGCAGGATCATCGGTTGTTCCTTGAGTTTTACGGTAATAACTCGAGATTTCTTGCCATATTCTTCATCAAGGGTTATTCTCCGGCGAATTATGAGCATTTACCCGGTGTTTTCATCCAATTTGGTGGCCTGAGTCAAAAGTTACAAATGTTCTCCTTCGGTGGTGTCACAATCACCTCTGCCGTGAGTCTCACGATTTGCAAAGGCCATACTTCGTCCAATAAACATCAAATCACGTGATTCCAAAGCCTTAACTCAAGTAGAACGAGTCTAGTTGATTATTTATGTGGTCTTCTCTTCCCGTTTTCAAGTTTTAAAGCTTTCTTGAACAATCTTCCTCGACGTGTCCAGATTCAACCTCTTTGGGTTATTGGTGTTCAAGATTCAAATTTTTCTCATTATTTTTCAAATCTTGGACGATAAGAAGTTATTTTAGGATATTTTAGAGGATCTCAAGAAGTTTCGTATCAATCTAAAGAGTTTTAGACTTCAAGAAAGGTTTTCTTGAAAGTTAGAAAAATTCTATTTTTTTTTTTGAAAAAGGCGGGAAAGTTGGATTTAGAGCTATTTGAGGTTGGTTTGGTTGTTGTAACCAATTTAAACTGCTGAATCATCTGTTCTTGAGTATTTTAGGACGGTTAAAGCAAGTTATTGTTGGTTGGAAAACGGTTGCACAAGGTTGTTACACGTGCTCCTTGTATAAGTGTGTATTGCATGTGTTGTTGGCTTGGAGTATTTGTTCTTGCAAGTTACAGGACAGGACTCATGGAGTTCCAAGCGCATCTTAAGGGCCCTGTTATGCTTCAGGGGGGAAATTATCTTCTCTGGTCAAGGACCATGAGGAATATCTTATGCAGCAAAGGCTTGTGGAGCCATGTACTCAAAACGGCCATACCAGCAATTGAAGGGACTACTTCAGATGGAGCTGCTTCAGACGATCATGATCAAAGCCAATGGTTTCAGGAAGACCAGATGTTACTCTCTATAATCCAAAATTTTCTTACTGGTTCTCTCTTAGAAGCATATTCATATTGTGAGAATGCTAAAGATCTTTGGGAGATTTTAAAAACAGTTTACGGAAACACTACTAACCTCATGAGAATTTTTGAGGTAAAGAAAGATTTGAATGATCTTAGACAGGAGGATGTTGAGTTTACAAAGCACTATGGATCCTTCAGAGCATTGTGGGCAGAGCTAGAGATGCTTAGGCCTGCTATAGTTGATCCCATCACTCTCCATGAAAGGAGAGAATAAGATAAGGTGTTTTGGTTGCTCTTGACTTTAAACTCCGATTATACTGACCTGATTAAACTTATTCTTAGGAAAGACAAGCATCGTAGCTTAGAGGATTTCTGCGTTAAGATTCAGAAGAAGCAAAGTTCTCATGAGTTGTTTGGCCACAAAGAAGACTTGGTGGTAGCCCACAAAAGCTTCTTCAAACCAGCTGAATCCAAGAAGAAGCGGTCTGTGTGTGATCACTGCAAGAAAACTGTTCACACCAAGAAGGAATGTTGGGTCCTTCATCCTGAGTTGAAGCCAAGCTGGTTCATTGACAGGTCCAAGCCTTCACCAGAAAATGGCCCTGGCCCTTCACCAGCCGTTCATGCAGCCGTCTCTCCTATGCCTTATAATTCGGCTCAAGGACATATGACCACAACTCTTCTTATCACTCCTCCATCTGAGTTTTTCAAGAAATCAGATTTGGAAGCTCTCTTCAAAGCCTTTTGGTAATGTGTTGGGTAAATCTCATCATGCTTCTTTTCAAACATCTATTGCTTCTAAACCTTTGATTGTTGATTTTGGAGCTTCTCATCACATCATAAGTGATTTAGTTTTACTAGAAAACTTAGAACATGTCTTAGGTAGTGTAGTAATAGCTAATGGAATCAATGTGCCAATTAAAGGAATTGAAAAGCTTAAATTGTTTGATAAAGAATCTAAAGCCTTTTATATGCCATCTTTCACATCAACTTGTTGTCTATTAAAAGAGCTACAACTGATCTTAATTGTCAAACTAACTTTGGTCTTCATGATTTCTACTTTCAGGATATTGAAACAAGTAGGAAATTTGGACAAGGAACAACAAAAAATGACTTGTATGTGCTTGAAGACTTGTCCATGCATTCCTTACCTGAACCGTGTGCTAATAGTGTAGATATCAATGTTAAAGCTGAACGTTGGCATGCTAGATTAGGTCATCCTCATGTTAGAGCTTTAGAGTTGATAATCCCTGGAATTAAATTGCAAAATGATTTGTGTGAATCATGCATTCTTGGGAAACATTGTAAGACAATTTTTGAGAAATCAACTTATTCATATAATAATTGTTTTGATTTGGTGCATTCTAATGTTTGGACATCTCTCTTTTCTACAAGAGAAAATCAGAAGTATTTTGTCACCCTTATTAATAAAAAATCTAAGTATACTTGGGTTACCTTGCTTAATTCCAATGATAGGGTGTTTGATGCATTTCTTAACTTCCACACATTTGTTACTAACCAATACAATGCCAAGATTAAATACTTTAGAACAGATAATGAAGGGGAGTACACTAGCATTAAGTTTCACCAACACTTGGCCATGCATGGCATTGAACATCAAAAAAGTTGTCCCTGCACTCCACAACAAAATGGAATAGCTGAGAGGAAGAACAGACATTTGATGGAAGTGGTGAGAATAATGATGTTTCACAAGAAGGTTCCCAAACGATTTTGGGGAGATGCACTAATAACTGCATGCTACTTAATCAATAGAACTCCAACTAAAGTTCTAGATGATTTGTCTCCTTTTGAGGTATTAAACAAAACTAAGCATAATATTGAACATTTAAGAGTTTTGGGTGTGTTTGTTTTGTTTTAGTACCAGGAGAACTTAGGAACAAGCTGGAACCAAAGAGCTTCAAGGCCATGTTCATTGGATATTCTCGTACACAAAAGGGATACAAATGCTACAATCCAGAGACTAGAAGAGTCATGGTATCCAGAGATGTCAAATTCCAAGAATCCAAAGGATTTTATGAATTAGGAACTTGGAAAAAATTCAAAGACATCTCAACAACAAGATCTGACCAAGCTGAGAACCTAAGGAGTATCTTAGAAAATATTGGCATAGTTCCTCCTAAAGTGACAGCACCTGGCCCAGCTCCTCCTCATAAACCGCCAGCTCCTTCAGCTCCTGTTTTGGCTTGGCACGAACCAGGACCAGCTCAGCTTGAACCGCGTTCAACCAGGCACGAACCGGCTCCATCCAGGCACGACCCGGCTCCATCCTCTTCTCGGCAAGGACCGTCTTCAGTTTCTAGTCCACCTGAACTTCATTCTCTTGTTCATGAAGGGGGGGGGGGGAGAATCATCTACACATGCTCAGGATGATTCAGAAGGAGAGGACACCATTCTAGTTTCAGCCTTTAAAAGACCGAGGGAACAATCCAATCTTGTGCAAGTTTTAGAAGAAGAAGAACCTACTGTCCAAGAAGAACAACCAGTGGCACTTAGAAGAAGTACAAGACAGAGATTTACACCTAACTTCTACTGCAACAACAATGCAATAGTTCATCATGATCAGGGAGTATGTAATTTAGTTGTTATACATGAGTCTCATGTTGCATTTACCCTTAGTCTTGATAAAGAGCAGATTCTAAAAAGCTATGAGGAAACAATGGAGATAAAGGAGTGGAGAGAAGCTATTCAAGCTGAAAGACAAGCAATGGAAAAGAATCAAACCTATGTGCCAACCACTCTACCAAAAGAGAAAAAGGCTGTAAGTTCTAAATGGATTTTCACCATTAAGTATAAAAGTAATGATGAGATAGATAGGTATAAAGCTAGGTTGGTGGCTAGAGGATTTACACAGACTTATGGTGAAGATTATAGGGATACTATTGCTCCTGTAGCTAAATTACACTCAGTTAATGTTGTTTTATCTCTTGCTGCTAACTTTGATTGGGAATTATGACAAATGAATGTTAAGAATGCATTCTTACAAGGTGAGTTAGAAAATGAAGTGTACATGACACCACCACCAGGTCTAGAAAATCAAGTAGGTAGCAGCAATACACTAAGGTTAAGAAAGGCTATCAAAGGCTTAAAACAATCCCCAAGAGCTTGGTACCATAAGCTGAATGTGACCTTAAGGGACAGAGGCTTCAAAAGGTCAGAAGTTGAACACACTCTCTTTACACTTCAGAGTAAGAAAGGTATTGTAGTTATACCCATTTATGTGGATGACATAATCATATCAGGGAGTGATAAAGTATGCATTAAATACTTCTAGGTGAACTTAAGCTTACTTAAAGAGTGTCTTTGATATTAAGGGGTGAACTTAAATACTTCTTAGGAATTGAAGTGTGTAGGCTCAAGGAAGGTCTCTTCTTATCTCAGAGAAAATATATTGTGGATTTACTAACCTCTACAGGCATGATGGAAGCTAAACCAGCTAAGACACCCCTAGAAGAAGGCTACAAGATAGAACCTGAGGGGCAGCTAGAAAATGACGAGTTCCATGATGCAAAGCTAAATAGAAAAGTGGTTGGTAAGCTCATATACTTAACCATCACTAGACCTGACTTATGTTTTGTTGTGAATCATGTGTCTCAACATATGCAAGACCCAAAGATAAGACATTAGGACATGATTATGCGCATCTTGAGATACTTGAAAGGCACTAAAGAACAAGGTATATGGATGGGTTGTAATGGAAGCACATAAGTTGTAGGTTATTGTGATGCAGATTGGGCAGGAGACAGAGAAGATATGAGAAGTACAACCGGCTACTGCACCTTCATAAGAGGTAATCTTGTGACTTGGAAGGCCAAGAAGCAGAAGGTTGTATCTTGCTCTAGTGCAGAAGCTGAATACAGAGATATGAGGAAGCTTACCACTGAATGCATCTGGCTGAAGCAACTCCTCCTTGACATTCTTAGCGTGAGCTTGAAGTCTCCTATCACTGTCCATTGTGAGAATCAAGCAGTTATACACATTGCTTCTAACTCTGTGTTTCATGAAAGAACCAAGCATATTGAGGTAGATTGCCATAAGGTTAGAGAAGCTATTGGAAATGGAACCATCTTACCTTGCTACAAAATGAGTGAAAATCAACTAGCTGATGTGTTCACCAAGACTACAACACTGAAGACTAGCGGCTCTATCTACCCTACGCTTGGCCTCAAGTCCATTGCACAACACTGATCCTGATCATGGAGTGTTATACTCTTTTTCCATAGGAAAGGTTTTGTCCCAATTGAGTTTACCTTCTTTAGGTTTTTTAATGAGGTAATGCTTCATTTTTGCAAGTTTAGGCATTCTCAATGACTTAAGCTTTATGGGGAGTGTTGGAATGAAGAAGAATGATGAAGACAAAGAGAAGAAATGAAGAAAGTATAACTTTAGACTTCAAGGTTAAAGACGTGTAGACTTAGGAATCAAAGGGAGTGTCTTATGCTTGTTTATGATTAATGATATGTTATCCTCGTAGCCAAACATGTATTATGCTATTCTAGTATTCAAACAAGCCTAGACTAGATTAGTATAAATAGCTATCTCTCTCTTCCTTTGTATGCAAAAATTCATTTTTCTCATTTTCTCAATAATAATCATTCTTACTTTTCTCTTTAATCTCTCTCTCTCTCTCTCTCGATCAATATTCAAATTTCTGAATCTCTTAATTTCATAATCTTTCAACATAGGCATCTCGAGAAGGTCAGCGATCCTAAAGTGCATGGGAATGTGAAGCTCCCCAGATCTACAACCTTTTCCTTGATGATTTTCTTATGAATTAACGCACTGCATTCTTGGGTCAGCATTACCGTCCATTCTAGCTCCTTACTCTTTTCTATAACGGCATCCTTCAAGTATTTGGCTCATATAAAGGTGGAATGATGATCTTCGCGGTTGGTGCTGTTGGTTTCTCAGTTCAACTGTCTTCTTGGTGACTTCTTCTTTCTCTTTGTTTTAATCAGCATTTATCGCTTCCCCCCACTTGGACCCGAAATCTCCTCATTAGGGTTTTAGATTTTAGTTTTTTTCCACTCATTTGTTTCTGGTTTTGCAGGCAGAATACTTATTTGGCTTTTTGAAGAAGAGGCTTCCATGGATCTGACTTGTGGTGAAAGTTTCTCAAAATTAGAGTTCCAAGTAACCATAGATGCAGTCTACTTTATAATTGATTTTCTTTATTCTTGTGTTTAGCTCCATAGTACTTTTGCCTTGTCCTTCGAGAAGATGCATCAGCATGGAGGTGGTGTCAGAGTCTGTTAGTGAGAGTGTGCTTGTGGTTGGGATGGATAGTAGTTTTTGTTGGTATTTGGGAAGTATTAGCGAGGTGATGCAAAATCTGAACCAAGAATCTCACAAGGGCGGCGAAAGGACAAGCATGAAGGTGTGAGCGTAGGGTGATACACATGATGGGTTGGAAACCTATTGCGGATGGGCGATGTGATAGGTGATAACGAGCCAAATGGATTGGTAACCCGAAGTGAATTCTAGTCTGCTGGTTGTTCAACATTCTCATAACTGGAACGAATGAAGATTAAATAACATGGTTGATCAAAGCCTTCTGCTTGTTCAACACTCTTAGGACTTGAATAAGAAATAGAAGTGATGATGTATTGAATGATAAACCAAACTCTATGAAGATGAGTTTGATAAGTCGATAGGTGCTCTAAATGTTGCTTCTCACAACACTTAAAAGAATTTAAAATGGGTGTTTTGCAATGGAAAAAAATTGGTTCTTTTATTTTATCAAAGTTGTTAAAAGTACAAAGCTGTGAAGAACTGTATATTGGAGTCCAAACAGCTAGATCCTTCTAGGAGACTTGAAGCAAATTATATGAAAAAGGAAATACATAAATGTCTAATTAAACGGCGAAACAGTGTCGTTGCTAACTTATTTATCCGACTACCAAACTAAAAAAGGGAAACAAATAACTTGGACAAGGAACACAAAGATTGGTTAGGAGATATCAAATAAATGAAGTAATAACTTACATACATTTTTGCTCCAACGACTAAGTCTTGGCAATGTGTTGCTTTTTGGTGAGGCTCCTTTTAATCCTTGGAGTACACCGTGTCACTTAAAGTGGATGTGCTGAGTATGTTAAGTCGCTTATGTCTTGCAAAGAACAAAATCTCATCTTGTGGATTTCCTCGTGGGCGTGTGTTGCATGTCGAAACTTGTACGTGATCTTCGTGGTGTTGTCGTTTCGTGCAATCTTCTAGCTATATTATGTTGAGTATTGACTCCACACTTTGGTTGAAGCTCTCTCTTATGTCTCTTGATTCTGATCTTGTCCTTCGTGCTTGTCTCATGGTTGGGATGGTCGTGGATATATCAGTCATAGTTCCCATGATTACATCATCGTATCCCATTTGCAAAGATTATGTCCTTAGAAATATTTCACATGAATCAAAAGGAGATAGATCAGTGACATTAAACGTTGGTAATATGGTAAACTCACCTGGTAGGTTGATTTAGTAGGCATTATCATTGATCTTTTTGATGATTTTGAAAATGCTATCTCCTCTCGGTGCATGCTTGGACTTTCTCTGTTATGGAAACTGTTCTGCCTTCATGTGAAGCCAAACTCAATCCCCTGGTTCAAAGGCTATATCTTTTCTTCCTTTGTTGGTGTGTTTCTCGTTCTGCACGATCTTCTTCTCTAGGTTCTCCTTGACTGTTTAGTGTAACTACTGGATTAGCTCTGCTTTGGTCTCTCCATCTTCGCTAATCATCTGCTTTTTGCGAGAAATAGCTTGCAAATCTAACAGTGTTAGTGATTTAAAACCATCGACAACTTTAAAAGGAGAATGTTTAGTAAAACAGTGGGATACACAATTATAAGCAAATCAAGGAAGACTATCAACCCAATTCCAAAGTTTTTTACCAACTATAGCTCTCAGAAAAGTTGAAAGAGTTTGGTTGAAAACTTTGGTTTGTCCATCCGTCTGAGTGTGATAGGTTTTCAAGTAGAGAAGCTTGGTTCCTAGCTTTCTCTATAAGGTTTGCCAAAAGTGGCTAAGGAACTTAGTATCTAGGTCGAATACAATGGTCTTTGGTATGCCATGATGCTTTACTGCCTCCTTGAATAATAGATCAGCTGTTAATGTAGCATCATTGGTCTTGTTGCATGGATGAAATGCGCCATTTTTGAAAATTGGTCCATCACAACAAAGATTGAATCTTTGTTCCTGATATTTGGTAAACCTAAGACAAATTCCATAGAAATATTCACCCAATGCATGTTAGGAATAGGAAAAGGAATATTTAAACTTTGTGGATGTAATCTGGATTTTCCTCTAAGGCAGACGATGTATTTGGCAAAAAAGCGCTCGACGTCTCTCTCCAAATTTGGCCAGAAGAAGTTTTGTCAACTCTGAAATGTCCCATGAGTCCTTCTCTGTGTGCCTTTTGTATGATCTGTTGGAATGAAGAAGAAGTGATGAATTTATGAAAGCCTTTAAATCTAGTTAAATGGCGATTTGTATGTATGTAAAAGGGAGAGTTTAAGGCTTGTTTGTATTATAGAATTATGTTATCCTTGTAAGCCATTTATGTATAAGGCTATCCTTGTATCCAAACAAGCCTAGACTAGGTTAGTATAAATACCTTACTCCCTTCACATTTTGTATGCAAGAATTCATAATTCTCATTTGGTATCAGAGCCAGGTTGCATCAAATCTGGGAAAATTTCATCAATCTTTCATTGATTCAACAAGAATCCATCTTGTTCTTCATCTGTTTCTGGAATAATTTCGAGCGTCATCTTGTAAATCAAATTTCAATCAATCCACGACTCCAATTGACAATCGGCTTTCTCTGGAGTGTGCATCGCCGAATTCCGAATCTACAGCCACCTAAATCGCATCATTTGGCCCAGGGAATCAAAAGATACGAATTTTCTTCTAAGAGGTGTTCATGATCGTGTTTGTTTCGAACCTCTACATTCCCCAGGTCATCTAGACGTCAATATTTCTTCAAATCGCGTTTTTTAAAAAGTCTAAACTCAAGCCCCTTGAGTCTAGTTTCTGTTTAAAGAAAGCAGAACTTGATTCCATTGAGTTTAAAGGGTTTTCTTGAAGTTTTTCCTCAAAGTCGTCCAAAATCACCTGTATCAAGATCCTGGTGATATAATTCTAATTCTTTCTCAGTTTTCTTTAATTCTTTGAATCTGGAAAGTTTAATTAGTTTCTTGTGAGGGTTACTACGAAATTTCAAGTCAATCCAATAGGTTTAGGGTTTCAAGATTGATTTTCTTGAATTCCTTGTTCAGTTTTTGTTGATTTGAAAAAGTTTTGATTTGATTTCTTGAAAACTAAAATTGATTCAAGATTAATAAATTCGAATTTGTTGATTAAATCTGGTTAAAATTGGTTGTTAGGCTGTTTTAATCTGTTCATATCTTGTTGCAAGTGTTGGTTAAAAGTTAGTTACAAGTAGTTATAGATTGTTATTAGTTACTTGAACTGCAAGTTGTTGGTTTCTTGCTTCACACTTAATTTCTTTTGATATTCACTCACCTTTGGATATACATCATTCTTTCACTTGCCTTCTTTCTTGAATAGTAAGCTGTATCTTGCAGGTATAGGCTCGTGTGATCCGAGTGTTTTATCCGAGTGTTGTCCCGACCTAGCTATTGTCCCGACCACGTCTTTCGCATTCTAGCTGATCTCTCGACCGCAGCGTGACCAAGCGTGACCAAGTGTGACCAAGCGACCTGGTGAACAGAAGCCTTGTGCGTGACCAGCATATCCTGTGACCAGCATAACCCATTTTCACGCCCAACCCGACCAAGCCGTGACCAGCAGTTGTTCTGACCAAGCCGTGACTAGCCGGCTCCTGTCTGGTATCACGATTTTTTTTTTCTGATTTACTGACCTATTTTGCCTATTAAGTATGGAAATTCAGGCATCCCTTAGAGCTCCAGTCATTCTACATGGAGCAAATCATCTCTTATGGTCTATGACCATGAAAACCACATTAGGTGGTAAAGGTCTTTGGAACCACATTGCCATAAGTGGCATTGAAGACAATGAAGTGGCTGAAGTGAGTGATGCAGCTCAAGCCAAATGGTACCAAGAAGATCAGTTGGTACTTTATATTTTACAAAATTCTCTTGCTAGTGATCTTTTAGAAGCTTATTCTTTTTGTGAAAATGCAAAAGATCTATGGGACACTTTGCTTAAGGTGTATGGAAACACCACTAACCTTTTGAGAATTTTTGAAGTAAAGAAGGCTTTGAATGAATTAAGGCAGGAGGATGCTGAATTCACAAAGCACTATGGCTCATTCAGAGCTTTGTGGACTGAGCTAGAAATGCTAAGGCCAGCCACTATTGAACCACTTGTACTCCTTGAAAGAAAGGAACAAGATAAGGTGTTTGGGTTACTTTTAACTCTTAATTCTACTTACTCAGATCTTATTAAGCATATTCTCAGGTCTGATAAGTTGCCCAGCTTGGAGGAAGTGTGTGTTCAAATTCAAAAGGAGCAAGGATCACATGGATTGTTTGGAAACAAAGCTGAACTAGTTGCTGCTCACAAAAGTTTCTTCAAGCCAACAAATGCTTCTAGGAAGAGGAGGCAATTTTGTGATCATTGCACGAAGGATGGCCATGCAAAGAAGGATTGCTGGGAACTCCACCCTCATCTGAAGCCATCATGGGCTTCACGCCCTCCACAGCAGCCGGCCATGCCCTCGGCCAGGCAAGCTCACGGTAGTGGGTCATCAAGGGCAGTTGGAAGCAGCGGTTCACTTCCTGTCTCAGCCTCCACTAATACCATGTCACAAGCATCAAACTTTGTGACAAGGTCAGACTTAGAAGCCCTTATCAAGGCACTAGAGGATAGCAATGTGATGGGTAAAACTTTTCATGCTTCTTTTCAAACTCTTTTTACTTCTAATGCTCATAAATCTTTGGTTGTTGATTCTGGTGCTTCTCATCACATGATTAGTGATTTAGAATTGCTAGAGAATGTAGAACCTGCCTTAGAGAATGTTCTTATTGCTAATGAATCAAAGTACCAATCAAAGGCATAGGAAAATTGAAGTTGTTTGATAAAGAATCTAAAGCATTTTATATGCCATCTTTTACATCTAACTTTCTATCAGTTAAAAGAGCTACTACTGATCTGAATGGTCATGCAATATTTGGTCCTAATGATTTCTATTTTCAGGATATTGAAACTAGGAGATGTTTTGGACAAGGAACCACAAAAGATGATTTGTATGTGCTTGAAAACATGACTAGTATTGGTGCATTGGAATCGGCTCTTCAGGCTAGTTCATTTAGTTCTGATTCTGATTTGTGGCATGCTAGATTAGGACATCCTCATCCAAGAGCACTTTACTTACTTGTTCCTGGTTTAAAAATGCCAAAAGAGTTGTGTGATTCTTGTATTCTTGGGAAACATTGTAAAACAGTTTTTGAAAAATCTATGCATACATATGAAAATTGTTTTGAATTGGTGCATTCTGATGTTTGGACATCTCCATTTCCATCTAGAGAAAACCATAAATATTTTGTGATATTTATTGATGAAAAGTCCAAATATACATGGGTTACATTAATTAGTTGTAAAGATAGAGTATATGATGCATTTTTAAACTTTCAAGCATATGTTACTAATCAATACAATGCTAGAATTAAATGCTTTAGAACAGATAATAGAGGAGAATACACTAGTACCAGACTTCAAGAACATCTCACAAAACATGGCATTGAGCATTAAACAAGCTGTCCTTACACTCCACAACAAAATGGGGTAGCTGAAAGGAAGAATAGACATTTAATGGAAGTAGTGAGAACAATGATGTTCCACATGAAAGTACCCAAACGTTTTTGGGGGGATGCTCTTGTAGCTGCATGCTACTTGATTAATAGGACTCCTACAAAAGTCCTAGATGACCTGTCTCCATTTGAGGTACTAAACAAAACTAGACCTAATATTGATCACTTAAGAGTTTTTGGTTGTCTTTATTTTGTCTTAGTTCCAAGGGAGCAAAGGAACAAGCTGGAACCAAAGAGTAAAAGCTATGTTCATTGGATATTCATCTACTCAGAAAGGATACAAATGTTATGACCCAGAGACTAGAAGAGCCTTGGTGTCTAGAGATGTCAAGTTCCCAGAAGAGAAAGGTTTTTATGAAGAGGGAACTTGAGAACAATTTAAAGACATCTCATCAACAAGAACAGACCAAGCTGAATACTTGAGAAAACTCTTGGAAAGTATTGGAATAGGAGGTGGTCATCACACAGTCTCATCACCTGCTCCAGTTGCAAGTAGCCGTGGACCCGCGGTTCAGTCTGACACACAAGACTGTTCCAGCCCCGGCCCTTCCGGTCCATCTCGTCCATCCGCATCCGACCCTTCCGGTCTATCTCAGCCATCATCCTTTCCTGGTTCTCCTGGGCTTCCTCCTCTTGAACATGGGGGGGGGGGAGAAACCTCTACTCATGTCCAACAAGACTCAGCAGGAGATGATTCCATTCTAGCTTCAGCTTCCAAAAGATCAAGACCTACTCTCATTGAAGTTTTGAGTGAAGAAGAGGAGGCTCCACCTACAGTTTTAAGGAGGAGCACAAGACAAAGAAATCCACCAGTCTTCTACAATGGAAATGTTGTAGTTCATCATGACCAGGGAGTTTGTAATATTGCACACTTACCTTCTACTCATGTTGCTTTTATTTCTAGTCTTGACAATGAGCAGATCCCAAAGACATATGAAGAAGCTATGTCTATAAAGGAATGGAGGGAAGCTATCTCAGCTGAGAAACAAGCTATGGAGAGGAATGGTACATATGCCTCAGCCACTTTACCAAAAGGAAAGAAGGCTGTAAGTTCTAAATGGATTTTTACCAAGCAATGGTGAAATTGATAGATATAAAGCTAGGTTGGTAGCTAGGGGTTTTACTCAGACATATGGTGAGGATTATAGGGATACATTTGCTCCTGTAGCTAAGCTTCATTCTGTCAATGTTGTGCTTACTGTTGCTACTAATCTTGAGTGGGAATTGTGGCAAATGGATGTCAAGAATGCTTTCTTGCAAGGTGAACTAGAAGAAGAGGTTTACATGTCACCTCCACCTGGCCTAGAGGATGAGGTAGGAAGCGGTAATACACTAAGGCTAAGGAAGGCTATTTATGGCCTTAAGCAATCTCCAAGAGCATGGTACCACAAATTAAGTGTTACTTTAATGGATAAAGGCTTTAAAAGATCTGAAGTGGAACATACTCTTTTTACATTAAAGAGTAAGGAAGGTATCATAGTAATTCTTATCTATGTAGATGATATAATCATATCTGGTAGTGATAGTGTTGGTATTGCATCTACTAAAAATTACTTAAAGAGTGTCTTTGACATAAAGGATTTAGGAGAACTTAAATACTTATTAGGAATTGAAGTATGTAGGTTTAAGGAAGGTCTCTTTCTTTCTCAAAGAAAGTATGTTGTAGATCTACTAACATCCACAGGTATGATAGAAGCTAAGCCAGCCAAAACACCCTTAGAAGAAGATTATAAAATCGCAACTAATGGGGAGTTAGAGGAGGAAATTGATTTTCATGATCCTAAGCTCTATAGGAAAGTGGTTGGTAAGCTTATTTATTTAACCATCACAAGACCAGATTTATGTTTTGCTGTGAATCAGGTATCTCAACACATGCAAGGGCCAAAGATGAGGCATTAGGACATGGCCATGCGGATTCTAAGATATCTCAAAGGCACACATGAACAAGGTATTTGGATGGGTAATAATAAAAACACAAATGTGGTTGGTTATTGTGATGCAGATTGGGCAGGAGATAGGGAAGATAGGAGAAGTACTACTGGCTATTGTACTTTCATTGGTGGAAACCTTGTGACTTGAAAAACCAAGAAGCAAAAGGTGGTTTCATGCTCTAGTGCAGAATCAGAGTATAGAGCAATGAGGAAGCTCACTACTGAATGCATCTGGCTGAAACAAATTTTGGGAGACTTAGCCGTGAAGTGTGAAGAGCCTATCACCATTCATTGTGACAATCAATGCACCATTCACATAGCCTCCAATTCAGTGTTTCATGAAAGGACCAAACACATAGAAGTGGACTGCCACAAAGTAAGAGAAGCTATTGGGAAAGGTATCATTTTACCTTGCTATACAAGGAGTGAGGATCAAATAGCTGATATATTCACCAAGGCAGCATCTCTGAAAGTTGGTACATCAATCTACCCAAGACTTGGTCTCATGTCCATTCCATACCCATGATCCCAACATGGAGTATTATACTCTTTTTCCCTAGAAAAGGTTTTGTCCAAATTGGGTTTTCCTTCTCTAGGTTTTTAATGAGGTAATACTTCATGGTTGCAAGCTTAAACATCTTATGTCTTAAGCTTGAGGGGGAGTGTTGGAATGAAGAAGAAGTGATGAATTTATGAAAGCCTTTAAATCTAGTTAAATGGCGATTTGTATGTATGTAAAAGGGAGAGTTTAAGGCTTGTTTGTATTATAGAATTATGTTATCCTTGTAAGCCATTTATGTATAAGGCTATCCTTGTATCCAAACAAGCCTAGACTAGGTTAGTATAAATACCTTACTCCCTTCACATTTTGTATGCAAGAATTCATAATTCTCATTTTATAATAAATCATTCTTTTCTCTAATTCTCTAATTCTCTCTAATCTCTCATTCTCTTATTCTAGAAATCTCTTAATCTCATATTCTTTCATGATCAACTCACGCATGGATCATTGGGGAATGCAAAGTCTCTTTTCTCTGAAAAGGAAATCATATTTCTTGTAGAAGGATCCTATGGCGCCTCTCCAGCACTGCAGGTAGACTTCTCCAAAGTAAAGGTCATCTCCATATAAGCCTTTGATGTGTTCAAAGCCAATAATGTTGGCCTCCATAGTGGCAATTAGAGTATGTCTCTTTGATAAGGCATCAGTTACATTGTTGTCTTTTCCCTTCTTGTATTTGATCACATAGGAAAAGTCTCTACGAACTTTAGCCATCTATCGTGTGTTTTCTTGAGTGTAGTTTTACTCTCACATATTTGAGTGTCTCATGATCTGTATGAATATTAAACTCTTTAGATCAAGGGTAATGTTGCCAATTTTGAGTGATCTCACCAGGGCAAACAATTCCTTGTCATATGTGGGATAATTTAGTGATGCATCACATTCAATCTCGAAAGTTTTATTAAAGTTAGGAAACACAAGAACCAGCGCATGAGTGAAGCTGTCCTTAAACTTCTTGAAAGCGTCTTCTTGCTCTTCTCCCCAACTTTTTGAAATCAACATCTTTCTTGATGACAGAAGTTAGGGGTGCAGCAAGGGTGCTAAAATCCTTGACAAACCTTCGGTAAAAACTAGTTAAACCATGGAAACTCCTCATGTGTCTGATGGTTGTCGGTCTCAGCCAATCTTGAATAGCATTGATCTTTTCATCATCTATCTTTAGATCCAGTGAACTCACAATAAATCCTAAAAACACCAATTGATCAGTGCATAAAGTACATTTCATGAAATTGGCTATAATCCTTCTAAGCATAATATCTTTAATATTTTTTCTAAGTTTATGAGATGATTAGCAAGTGTATAACTATAAACAAAAATTTCATCAAAATAAACAACTACAAACTTAGAGATGTATTCCCTTAAGACACGATTCATGAGTCTCATTAATGTACTTTGGGCATTGGTGAGTCCAAATGGCATGAATAACCACTCATACAAACCTTGCTTGGCTTTGAATGCGGTTTTCCACTCATCTCCTTCCTTTATCCGGACTTGGTGGTATCCACTCTTCAAATCACACTTGGAAAAAAATGTGGCTCCACTCAACTCGTCTAGCATGTCATCTAGTATTGGTATGGGATGCATGTAGTTGATGACTATGTCGTTTATAGCTCAATAATCAACATACATTCTCCATGTGCTATCCTTCTGGTACCAATAGTATGGGTATGGTGCATGCACTTAGGCTCTCTCGGATGTAGCCTTTAGACATCAGGTCTTAGACTTGCTTCTCTAGTTCTTTGACTTCTTTCGGATTTATCCTATAAGCGAGTCGGTTAGGTAGTGATGCTCCAAGAAGTAAATCAATCTAGTGCTCAATGCCTCTAATGGGTGGTAAACCTGCAGGTATTTCATCAGGATGGAATCGTCCTATAAGTTTAAGCACATCCACAAGCAGTGACGACTCTTCTTGTCCTGAAAACAAGCTTTATCTAAAGACCATTAGTAGCACATGTACTTGTGACATAAGAGCTTCGTATATTGAATTTGAAATCCATACAAGCTAGACTTACTTATTTTAGCTCCATTAGCTATAATTCTCTGCATCTCGTTCACTTCTTTTGGAGTGAGTGGAGCTAAGCTGTGCTTACGTTTGTCATGAGTAAAGCTGTAGAAGTTGGTACGAACATTGTGGATGGTCTCCTTATCAGACTGTCAGGTCTTCGTAAGAAAAGATTTTCTGCTTGCATCGGTACCACATCGCACTTCACTTGATCCGAGTACCTTCCAATGTTGAATGGTACTATGACTTGTTCCATAATTCTCAACTCATTCTCATTGTTGAGACACTTGTGTTTATATGGTTGTAGATGTTTGCTGGTCTTGAGTCCTTGCTTATCAACAAGATACTTGCTAGCCACGTTAGTGCAAGAACCTCCATCAATGACTATACTATATGTTTTAGACTCAATGCTGCAGCAAGTGTGAAAGATGTTCTCTCTCTGCAAAATCTCGAGGTCGAATAGCGCACTAAGTGCTCGCCTGGTGACCAAGGTCTCTCATAACTCGGGGTAGTTAGTTACTTCATCATTGAATGCATTGGGGTCGTCTTCGGCTTTATCTTCAGTTTTGTATTCGCCTTTATCTTTGAGAAGTATCTCCTTTTGGTTCAGGCAATCCCTTGCGTAGTGTCTCTTTCTTTGACACTTAAAACATGTTATATCATGGTTCCTTGGAAATGGGGACTTACCTCTCTCAGGCGGGTTGCCTTTAATAACCTCCGGTGTGACCTTCGTGTTTCTCAGGTCAATATTAATAGCGTTACTTTGACTACACTTTTCAGCGGGGGTGGATTCCAAACATTCTTGTTGTGGATGGTGTTAGCAATCTTTCTCTTGATATGTTAATCTGCTCGAATGACGTAGTGCAATAAAAGTTGAAGTGCTCATATTTCTTCCTTTCCATCTATCGAGCGATTCGGTCTTGGAGCTCATCTAGGAATTGAGCCTTCAAATTTTCCTCGGAGTCTTGCATCTCAAGACGGTTCTTGATGGTTTTGAATTCCTAAAAGTATTTCTCTATGGTTTTGGTTCTGTGAGACAATGTACGAAAACACTTTTGTAAATCCCGATCATAGTATGTAGGAACAAACCTATTGCATAAATGCGATTTCATTTCATCCCAGTAATGAACTTGTCCGCGTCTCAGTCTCCTCCTTTCAGCTACTTCTCTTTCTTACCATGGGAGAGCGTTTTAAGTTAATTGAGCCACTGCTAACGATACTTTTCTATCCTAGAAATACTGATAGTATTCGAAAATATGTTGTTTTATCCTTCTCTTCTAATCAATGTAAGCATTAAGGTTGACTCTTCCGGCGAAGGTTGTGGCTACAAGTTTAACATCTCTTCTTCCAGGTTGTGGATGGTGTTCTTTTGCTTCTTTGTCCCATCCTCTATGACTGTTCCTAGGTCGGTCTCACCTTCTAGGTCTCAGGTCAGGGTCTTGATGGGGAACGTCGATCGTCTTCAAGAATAGGTACATCTTCATCGGTGTCATCATCCACAAAAAGGTGTGGCTGATGTTTCTGGGGAAATTGTTGATATGGTCTCCTTGTACATCATCATTTGGTTGAGTAATCCCAGGTATGGGTAGTCGCTGATCCATTTGGTTCATGCGATCATAGATGTCCTGCATAGTATCGAGAAGCTGTTGCAAGGTAGCGGTTGGTGTGTTGCTGTCCATGTCCTGCACACAAGAAACAAACGATAAAGCACAAAAGGGAATTTGCAAGTTTAAAGGAAAAAGAAAAAGTAATAATCGGTGAAACTGGAAAAGAAAGATTACAATTTCCTTTTTAGTATTATATTCAAAATTCAAACAAGGAAACTAATAACCTTTTATGATTTTTGGGTTTTTATTGAAGGATAACAAATGGATAACAAATTGCAAAACAAGAAATTTTATTTAGATTTCTATTTGATAGATGAAACAAAATATTCCAAAACTTAAACAAAAGTATGGATAGAAATTACCTAGATAGGAAATTTTTGGCTCTGATTCCAAGATGATGCAAGATCTACAGATGGAATCTCACGAGGGTGCCAGCTATTGTGATACGCACAACGACTTGGGAACCTGTTGCGGATGAGTGATGCCAAAGGTGATAACAAGCTTAACATGAAGTGAATTCTAGCCTGCTCGTTGTTCAAATCTCTCAAGATTCGAACAAACAAAGATTAAATAACAGGGTGAATCTAAGCCTACTAGTTGTCCAACACTCTTAGGTTTTCAATAAAAAATAAAAGTGATGATGGATTGAATGATGCCACAAACTCTAAAAAGAGAAGTTTGATAAGTCGATAGGTGCTCTAAAGCATGCTTCTCACAACACTTAAAAGACTTTAAGAGGGGTGTTTTGCAATGGTAAAAAATCAGTTTTTTTTTATTCAAAGTTATTAAAAAATACAAAGCTGTGAGGGGATTTTATATAGGAGTCCAAACAGATAGGCCCTTCTAGGGAACTTGAAACAAATTACATGAAAAATAAAATACATAAATGCCTAATTAAATGGCCAAACAGTGTCGTTGCTAACTAATTGATTCGAGTAACAAACTAAAAAGGAAAAAAAAAATTTGGACAAGGAACACAAAGATTGGTTAGGAGATATCAAATAAATAAAATAATAACTTATATATCTTTGCTTCTTGGTGAGGCTCCTTTTAATTCTTAGAGTGTACCATGTCACTTAAAGTAGATGTGTTAAGAATGGTAAGTCAGTTTATTTCTTGCAAGGAACAAATCTCATCTTATGGGTCTCCTTGTGGGCGTATGTCGTATGTCGAGACTTTTCAGTGATATTTGTGGTGTTGTTAATCTGTGTTGTCTTCTAGCTCTATTATGTTGAGTAGTGCCTCTACGCTTTGGTTTAAGTTATACCTTATGTCTCTTGATCCTGATCTTGTCCTCTGTGTTTGTCTCACGGTTGGGATGGTCGTGGATGTGCCAGTTGTAGTTCCCTTGATTACATCATTTGTTTCTGTAACCCATTGTGTACGGAGTCTGAGGTTTGAGCTGGAAGTTTTTTTGTTGTTGGGGTGAGGATGGGTACAGTTGGTCATGGGGATTTCCCACGTTTGTACTTCTGTAGGAAAGGTTAGGATGTTTATTGTTTCGGGTAATAGGATTTGTTGTAGCTTTATGCTCCGAGGAAATAGGTTTCCTCTTGGTTATATGTGTATTGTTCAATTTCCATCTCCTTGTTGTAGTTTTTCTCTTCAACGTAGTTGAGTTGTCTTTGGTTTGCTTTAAGGAATTTATCGAGTTTGTCCTTTAGAGCTATCAGTTCTCCATGGTGTTCTGCATCTCGGTCACCAACTTCATGTGTCGTACGGTCGTAGTCGTCGCCATAGTTTCTACTGCTTGTGGAAAGGTATTCTACTTGTGGCAAGGTATTCTACTTGTTGTTTTTTTCGTTCTGCATCTTTTCCAAGGAAGTTTTCATTGGAAGTTGTGTTGAGTAACATTCGTATCTGGGGAAGGACCCCACAGTATAATGTTATGAGTGAGATTTCTGTGAAAACACGTGGTGGGGGGCATTGAGAAGTGTAGGTTTAAGAGCAAAGGGAAAATTTATTCCATTCCCGATGCATGGTCAAAGGCAAGGTCTGCAGTCTAATAATAGACGACGGTAGCTGTACTAATGTTGCCAGTGACTTAATGGTTAGGAAACTTGGCCTTAAGGAGATAGAGCATCCAAAACCGTATTCGCTTCAATGGCTCAATGATTCCAAAGAACTAAGGGTCACTCATCAAGTTATGGTACCGCTGAAGATTGACAAGTATGAAGATGAGGTGCTTTGCGACGTGTTGCCTATGGAAGCCGGTCATATTCTTCTTGGAAGACCGTGGCAATCTGATCAAAAAGTGAGTCATGACGGATTCACTAATCGCCATCACTTCATGTACAAGGGCCGCAAGACCACACTCATCCCCATGACTCCTGATGAGATATACCTTGACCAGATTCAATTGAAACAGCAAAAGAAAGAATAAGGTAAGGCCAAGATACCTAAGAGTAAATCCAACTTCTTTATTAAACCTGCTGAGGTAAATCGTAGCTTGGCGACTAACATACCTATCCTCATGTTAGTTTATAAAGAAACTTGGCTAACGGCCACTAACCCTGAGCCGGTCCTCCCGAGCAAGATAAATGATCTTTTGCAGGATTTTAAAGACATTTTTCCAGAGGAATGTCCTGATGGCCTACCGCCAATACGCGGAATTGAGCATCACATTGACTTCGTCCCTGGAGCGACTTTACCAAATAAGCCCTCATACCGAACTAACCCGTTGGAGACTAAGGAACTCCAAAAGCAAGTGGACGAGCTTATGCGTAAAGGGCACATCCGTGAGATCATGAGTCCATGTGTCGTGCCAATATTGCTCATTCCAAAGAAGGATGGCTCATGGCGCATATGCGTCGATTGCCGGGCAATTAATAATATTACGGTAAAATATTGCCATCCAATACCAAGGTTATATGATATGTTGGATGAATTGCATGGGTCTTGTGTTTTCTCTAAGATAGATCTTAAAAGTGATTATCACCAAATCCAGATGAAGGAAGGTGACGAGTGGAAAACCGTTTTTAAGACAAAACATGGTCTTTATGAGTGGTTAGTGATGCCATTTAGCTTAACCAATGCGCCTAGTACATTTATGAGACTCATGAACCATGTGCTTAGAGATTTCATAGGTTATTTTGTTGTGGTCTATTTCGATAATATTTTAGTCTATAGTAAGACTTTAGACGATCACATTCATCATCTGAAACTGGTCTTAGAAGTTATTAGGAAAGAACGGTTATTTGCCAACTTAAAGAAATGCACTTTCTGCACAGATAATCTTGTGTTTCTAGGTTTTGTTGTAAGTGCAGATGGCGTTAGGGTCGACAAAGAGAAGGTGAAAGCCATTCGAGAATGGCCAAGTCCCAAAACTGTGGCAAAAGTGAGAAGTTTACACGGCTTGGCCGGATTTTACATGCGTTTCGTCAAGGACTTCAGTACTCTGGCTGCTCCTTTGAGGGAAGTGATTAAAAAGGACGTTAGGTTCAAGTGGGATCATACTCAATAAGAGGTGTTCCAAACGCTAAAGGATAAATGATGGGGTCATCCAAGCCACACCGACTCGGTATTTGGAGGATGATGTTCAGACCACTCCATATGTGTCTCACCGCGTCATGACCAGGAGTAAGACTGCCCAAGGAGCTCAAGATAGGAGCAAGGATGATCGACCCCATGAAGAACAAGCTGAAGCCAATATAGCCCATGCACCCGGTCATGGAGAGGAAGAGGAGACTGAAGACTTTCGACAGCCTCTAGACGTTGATCAGCTGGGTGTTCCTGACCAGAGCACCCATGCACACAGCCTTAGGGATAAGGTCTTGTGTGTCCTTACTATCCCCGAGTAAGGACATCCCCTAAAAGACCTTAGGCGATTAAGGTACTCTTTTTCTTTCTAAGTTTACCATAATGGGTTCTTGGAAATGTTTTTAATGAGACCTAAAAGTCTAAGGCATCAAGCCTAGTGTCCCATTGATTTTAAGTTGGATATGTCCATTTAAAATCAATTAGGCTTGATCCTATCTTAGGCATTGTTTAGCCTTTGCATTATGGTTTGTATTCTTTTTAAAAGACTTAGTTTTTTTTTTGGGTTTTAGAAATGTTTACCACGAGTCGTGTGGTCAACTAGGTCACTAATGTAGCCTATAAAAGGCAAACTCTTATTCATTTCTATGCAGACATTTTAGAACCTAAAAACCTAGTTCACGGCCGCTTAGGTCTATTCCTTCTTCCTTGAGTGTGAGTGTGTCTCCAAGTGAGGAAGAGAGTTCCTTTGAAGATTGAGTGTGTCTCTCTTCAAAGAAGGCTGTATCCAAGCCAGACATAGCTTGGTGAGTTGCCCTCAATCCATCGTCCAAATCGTGCCAAAAGAACCCTCTTCGTTCCACCTTGTTCTATTGCACCAACCAGCCGTTCGCTTCCACGACCGACCGTACAACCAGCCGTTCGCATTTTCACGACCGAATCATCGTCCAACAGTTCAGGCCTATGTCCGCAAGGTCACTCCTCGGTCGTGTTCACAACCAGTTCCTAAGCCCCCGGCTACCGTCCCAAACCCCCAACTGGCCGGCCTTGTTCGTGTTCTTCCTTGACCGAGACCGTACGCTAGTGTTTAGAACTCGTCCGTACCGGCTGTTCTTTTCGGTTGTCCCGTCCACCACTCCGACCACCTCCTTGACCAGATGGCTTGGCCTGTAACATTTTGGTATCAGAGCTCAAGTTCCTGCCAAGAAAGGTTGCATCTTTCCACTTTTTCACTTTAGGGTTTTGAAATCGTTTTAAGCAGTTGTTAGGGTTTGCTTGCTTCCTTGTGAATCCTTGTTTAGGTTTGTTAGATTTCGTGAAATAGGGTGTTTAGTTTGGTTATTAGGGCTTGTTGTATCTGTGTTAGAAACCGGCATTGTTGAAGCTTGAAAGGGGAATAAGAAGTTAGGCCTGGTCAAGACAACTTTTGACCAGGACCGTACCGTCCTTTGGTCGGTGACTCACTAGTGGTCCACCCCGGATGATGTCATCCTGTCCCCTGCATGTTTTTAAATTTTGAATTCGAATTCTGTCTTGTCTTGGCGGTTCCTAGGTAGTATCATATCATGTCTAAGGTTTAATTGAGTTTAGTCTCGCTTAGCATAAATTAAATTAAGTTTTAGTTTAGGTCATTAGCTTAATCCTAGGGTAATTAATTTAAGAAAACGTTGACTAGTTGATTTTTTTGTTTTGCAAGGTACTGGTGCTAAATGGCCGACCCAGCCCTAGCAGACATCTTGGCCAACCTACAAGCTCAACTCTAACAACTAGGAGACCGGTTGGGCAGAGTGGAACAGCCCCAACCCCAACCCGCTCAAGCTCCTCCTCAACCACGACCGAGAACGCCTCCACCCTTTTGGCCCGATCAAGAGATGGAAGGCTTGTCCGAAGAAGATGCTTTTCACCCTCGTGCTAGGAGACCCAGGCCCCGGGAAAGGAGACCACCTGAGGAGAGGGATCGCCATCACCAACCCAGGGCTCACTCTCCCCACCTCAAGATCGCCCCACCAACCTTTGTCGGTAAGGTGGATCCGGAAGCTTACCTCGATTGGGAGAGAAGGATGGACCATATCTTTGATATATATGGCTTTGAAGAACCCAAGAAGGTAGCTTATGCATCAGCCCAACTCACCGACCATGCTTTTTCTTGGTGGGATCAAGACTCAGCCAAAAGGAGAAGGCGAGGAGAAGAGCCGGTCCGGTCATGGGAAATCATGAAATTCATGAGGAAAGGAATGTACATCCCACCCATGTACCACAGTGAGCTTCAGAAGAAGTTTAGAAAGCTTACCCAAGGCCAGAGGAGCGTTGAAGAGTACTTTGGAGAGTTTGAACACCTAAGAAACCGGCTTGGACTAGAAAATTCCAAGGAGACCCTCATGGCCCAATTCTTGGATGGGCTCCAAGAGAAGATTGCTAGCAAGGTGGAGATGTACTCCCACAACGATCTCAATGAGCTCCTACACCTCTCCACTCAGGTAGAGAGTCAGCTCAAGAGAAAGACAAGGACCAGAGCTGTGGTCAACAACCCATGGAGATCCTCTACTCCAAACTCAAATCCGCAAGCTTCTGGTTTTAACCCTGTCTTCACTAAGCAATCTGACTGAGGCAAAGCTATAGCCCAAGACACGAGACCCCCATACAAGCCCAGGGAGACCACTCCGGCCCCAAGACCTGAAGCCAGACCTACTGGTTCCAAAACCCGGGACATCATGTGCTTCAAATGCCGTGGCCGAGGGCATTATGCAAGGGATTGCCCAAATCCTCGGGCCATGATCATCACCCCATCTGGTGACTATGAATCCCAAGATGAGATGGAGCCTTCTGAGGAAGATGATGAAGAGGAGGATGATGTAGCTTACCCTGAAGTGGGAGACCTCTTGGTTTCAAGAAGAGTCCTTAGCTCCATCCAAGAACCGGATGAGACAGTCCAAAGGGAAAACATCTTCCACACCCGTTGTATGGTAAGTGGTAAGGTATGTTCTCTGATAATTGATGGTGGATCTTGTGCTAATGTGGCTAGCACTTACATGGTTGAGAAATTGAATTTGGTAGCTACTAAGCATCCTAGGCCTTATAGACTAAGGTGGCTAAACGATAAGACCGAATTGAAAATTAGTGAACAAGTTAAGTTCTCTTTTAGCATAGGCAAATATGTTGATGAGGTTCTTTGTGATGTAGTCCCTATGCAAGCCACTCACATTTTGTTAGGCCGACCTTGGAAATTTGATAGGAAAGTTGTACATGATGGTAGGACTAACAAGTATACCCTTATGATGAACAAGAAACAGATTAGTTTAGCCCCATTGTTGCCTTCCCAAGTTCATGAGACGCAAGTCAAGTTAGCTAAATATAAATGCAAGTCTAAAACCAATTTCTTGATTGCACCTAGTGATGTTAGACGTTCCCTCTTTGATCCAACTTGTCAGGTTGTTTTGATAGTTTACAAGGATCTGTTGAATGTTGAACGTACTAACGTGGTCTTGCCAAGGGAAATCCGAACTTTACTTGACAGGTACAATGACGTCTTCCCTGAGGAGATACCAGCTGGATTTCCCCCTTTGAGAGGCATAGAACACCATATTATCTTCATCCTTGGAGCACAACTCCCAAACCGGCCCGTATACCGAGTCAATCCCGCGGAGGCTAAGGAACTTGAGGCTTAGGTCCGAGACCTCATGGCCAAGGGATATGTGAGGGAGAGCTTAAGCCCATGTGCCGTGCCTGTGCTCCTTGTGCCCAAGAAGGATGGCTCCTATAGGATGTGTGTTGATTGCCGAGCCATCAACAACATCACTATCAAATACCGCCATCCAATCCCAAGGCTAGACGACATGTTGGATGAGCTGAGTGGAGCAACCATCTTTTCCAAGGTGGACCTGAAGAGTGGATATCATCAAGTGAGGATGAGAGAAGGGGATGAGTGAAAGACCGCCTTCAAGACCAAGCATGGTTTGTATGAGTGGCTAGTCATGTCATTCGGCCTCCAATGTCCCAAACACCTTCATGGGCCTCATGCACCATATCCTTAGACCCTTCATGGGCAAGTCCTTAGTTGTCTATTTTGATGATATTTTGATTTATAGCTCCTGCTTATCTGATCATGTGCTGCACTTGGAACAAGTCTTAGAAACTCTTAGGAAGGAACGCATGTTTGCAAATTTGTCTAAATGCATCTTTTGCACAGGTGAGGTTGTTTTCCTTGGCTTTGTGGTTAGCTCACAGGGACTCAGAGTGGATGTGGAGAAGATAGAAGCCATACTTGGCTGGCCTAGACCGACCTCAATCAGTCATGTCCGAAGCTTCCATGGATTGGCCAGCTTCTACCGACGCTTTGTGAAAGATTTCAGCACTTTGGCTGCTCCATTAACATCCCTGATCAAGAAGAACACTGGTTTTGAATGGGGAGAAGCGCAAGAACGAGCCTTCTTGGAGCTCAAGTACCAACTGACCCATGCACCTATCCTCGCCTTACCCAACTTTGAGAAGACCTTTGAAGTGGAGTGTGATGCCTCAGGGGTAGGCATAGGAGCGGTTCTGACTCAAGGGGGAAGACCAGTGGCCTATTTTAGTGAGAAGTTGACCGGTGCTACCCTGAACTACCCAGCCTATGACAAGGAATTGTATGCACTGGTCCGGGCGATGCAAACGTGGCAACACTACCTCTTGGCTAGGGAGTGTGTGATCCACACAGACCATGAGACCTTCCAACATCTCAGGGGCCAAACCGCATTGAAGAAGAGGCATGCTAGGTGGCTAGAGTATATAGAGACCTTTCCCTATGTGATAAAATACAAGAAAGGAAAGGATAATGTAGTGGCGGATGCTCTGTCAAGGAGACAAGCTTTGATATATACAATGGATGCTAAGGTCTTGGGATTTGGACATCTGAAGACCATGTACCCTGAAGACCCTGACCTTAAGACAGCCTATGAGGAGCATGGGACAGGAGCTTACACGCGGTTCTTTCTCCATGATGGGTTCCTTTTCAAAGACAAACGATTGTGCATACCCCAATGTTCAATGAGGGAGTTACTTGTGGAGAAAGCTCATGGTGGTGGCCTTATAGGTCATTTTGGAGTTGAGAAGACCCTCACTGTTACTAAGGAACATTTCTACTGGCCAAAGATGAAGAAGATGGTGGCTACTCATTGTGACCGGTGCATCACCTGCAAGAGAGCCAAGTCCAGACTCCACCCACACGGCTTGTACATGCCCCTACCAATCTCCACTATACCATGGGTAGATATCTCAATGGATTTCGTCTTGGGGTTACCAAAAATCCAACACAAGGATTCGGTGTTTGTGGTGGTGGACCGTTTCTCCAAAATGGCTCACTTCATACCCTGCTCCAAGACCAATGACGCCTCTCAGACCGCGACCCTATTCTTCAGAGAGGTGGTGAGACTTCACGGAATCCCAAGGACCATTGTGTCGGACCGGGACACAAAGTTCTTGTCCCACTTCTGGAGGACCTTATGGAAGAAGCTTGGTACCAAGCTCTTGTTCTCTACCACGTGTCATCCTCAAACAGATGGACAGACGGAGGTGGTTAACCGCACCTTAGGAGCACTCTTGAGGTCAACCATTGTATGCCATCTAACGATTTGGGTGGAGAGCCTCCCTTGGTGGAGTTCGCCTACAATTCGGACAAGTATTCTACCACAGGCATGTCCCCTTTTGAAGCTGTGTATGGTCGCAACCCAGAAACTCCATTGAGCTTAGCACCTTTGCCACCAACCAAGACCATGGACCTTGAAGGAGAAGCTAAAGCCGCAGCCATGAAGGGGATATTTGAACAAGTGCATGGCAAGATTGAGAAGAGGAATGATCAAGTCCGATCCAGGATCAACAAGAAGAGGAAGCAGCTGGTGTTCCAACCAAGAGATTGGGTGTGGTTACACCTAAGGCCAGAGCGTTTTCCTAATAAGCGAAAGCACAAGCTGGATTTCAGAGGAGATGGGCCATTCCAAGTGGTGGAACGCATCAATGACAACACCTATAGGCTCAAGCTACCAGGTGAGTATAATGTGTCTTCGTCCTTTAATGTTTCTGATTTATCTCCCTTTGATGCACAAGATGTTGGCTCTTTGGAGACCAAAGCACTTGAAGAGGGAGGGGATGATGGGGTCATCCAAGCCACACCGACTCGGTATTTGGAGGATGATGTTCAGACCACTCCATATGTGTCTCACCGCGTCATGACCAGGAGTAGGACTGCCCGAGGAGCTCAAGATAGGAGCAAGGATGATCGACCCCATGAAGACCAAGCTGAAGCCAATATAACCCATGCACCCGGTCATGGAGAGGAAGAGGAGACTGAAGACTTTGGACAGCCTCTAGACGTTGATCAGCTGGGTGTTCTGATGGGGTCATCCAAGCTACACCAACCAGATACTTGGAGGATGAAGACCAGACCACTCCCTATGTGTCCCATCGCATCATGACCAGGAGCAGAGCTGCCCAAGGAGCCCAAGACAGGAGCATAGGAGATCATGCCCAAGGAGACCAAGCTGAAGCCGCCTTAGCCCAACCAGCCGGTCTTGGAGAGGAAGAGGAGATTGGGGAGAAAGAGCAGCCTCCTGATCACATTCAGCTGAGTGTTTCTGACCAAGGCACTCATGCACACAGCCTTAGGGATAAGATCTTGTGTGTCCTTACTATCCATGGGTAAGGGCACTTCTAAAGACCTTAGGTGATTAGGGTACTCTTTTCCTTTCTAAGTTTACCACAATGGGTTCTTGGAAAGGTTTTTAATGAGACCTGAAAATCTAAGGCATCAAGCCTAGTGTCCCATTGGTTTAATGAGGATATGTCCTTTTAAATCAATTAGGCTTGATCTCTATCTTAGGCAAATGTTTAGCCTTGTTTATTTCTTTTAAAAGACTTAGTCATTTGGGGTTTATTTGATTTTGTTGACCACGGTCAACTAGGGCTTTAGGTCACAAAGCTTGTAGCCTATAAAAGGCAGAACTTACTTATTTTCTAATCAGACAAGCATGAACCCTAATCTTTATTCGGCCGCCTTGGTCAAGCTCCTTTCCTTTTGTTGAGTGTGTCTCCAAGAGAGAGTGAGAGTTCCTTGAAGATTGAGTGTGTCTCTCTTCTTGGGAAAGGCTGTATCTAAGTCTTCCATAGCTTAGTGAGTTGCCATCTATCCCCTGCTCAAACCGCTTTCATATCCCCTTGTTTCATCTTTCAAATCGCATCCTAGTTCTAGTTGACCCACCGTCCCAGCCGCTTGGTCGCTTCTCGTTCCTAGCCGTTCTTGGACCGTACCGGTCACCCCGGAGTCACACCTTGAGTCATTCCATGGCGGCTTCTCCCTGAGTCTTTAGAGAGTCTTCCGTGCTCAAGTTTCAAGTCGTGACCAGATCTCTCTGCCCCGGATCGACCATTCGTACTCGCCCCGACCTAGAACCGCAACCGTTCTTAACGATGAAGCCGGCCGTACCATACTCGTCCAAAAACCGTCCCAAGTCCAGTCTCGTCCACGCACCAGGGCCAGAACATCCAGGCTCATAACATTTTGGTATCAGAGCCCAAGTTTCCTGAAAAAGGTTGTGTCTTTCCATCTTAAACATTTAGGGTTTTCAAGTTTGCCTAGAACGGTAGTTAGGGTTTGGTTAAAGCGTGAGTAGTACGGTTCATTAGGGTTGTTATTAAATGGATTTAGTGACTTGTGTTAGGTTGATTGGTTGATTAGCCTGAGTTTAGTCTGAGTTTGAAATCGCCATTGTTGAGAACCAAGGAGGAAGAAGGAGTTAGGTGAGACACGGCTGCTTTTTGGCAGGTCTGGTCGGTGACTCACCGTGTGGTCCTCACCGGCTGATGTCACCATTGTCTCCCCCTTTGACCAATTCGAATTTGAATGCTGTTGCTTTGTGGATTTGGCGGTTATTGTAGCTAGTTAGTGGGAATTTGAAATATTGCATGCATAAATTAATTAGTGATTAGTTTTAAGTTTTAAATTAGATTAATTAGATCATTAATCCTTAATCTAGATTAATTAGCTTAATCACTTTGACTTTTGTTGACTTTTCGTGGACAGGTACCCTTGAGCTAGATGGCTGACCCAGCTCTAGCAGAGATCCTCACCAGTCTCCAAGCTCAACTCCAACAGCTAGGAGACCGCTTAGGTCGAGTTGAGCAACCTCAGCCCCAACCAGCACCGGCGCCACCACCTCCACAACCAAGAGCGCCACCCTTATGGCCTGAACAAGACATGGAGGGACTGTCTGAAGAAGATGCATTCCCGCCTCATTTCAGGAGACCAAGGCACAGAGAGAGGAGGTTCCCTGAGGAGAGAGGGCATCACCAACCACCTAGAGCCCACTCCCCACACTTGAAGTTGACGCCTCCTACCTTTGCCGGCAAGGTTGATCCAGAAGCTTACTTGGATTGGGAGAGAAGAATGGACCATATCTTTGAGGTCTATGGGTTTGAAGAACCCAAGAAGGTGGCCTATGCAGCAGCCCAACTTACTGACAATGCTCTGTCCTGGTGGGATCAAGATTCAGCCAAGAGGAGGAGAAGAGGAGAGGAACCGGTCAGATCATGGGAAATCATGAAGTTCATGATGAAAGGAAGATACATTCCACCAATGTATCACAGAGAGTTACAGAAGAAGTTCAGGAAGCTCAGCCAGGGCCAGAGGAGTGTAGAGGAGTATTTTGGAGAGTTTGAACACTTGAGGAACCGGCTTGGCCTGGAGGACACTGAAGAGACTCTCATGGCACAGTTCCTAGATGGTCTTCAAGAGAAGATTGCCAGCAAGGTGGAGATGTACTCCTACAATGATCTCAATGAATTGCTGCATCTGTCTACACAAGTTGAGAGTCAGCTCAAGAGGAAGACTAGAACCAGAGCAGTAGTCCACAACCCTTGGAGAGCCTCTGCCCCAAGCACCAATCCGCAGGCTTCAAGCTCCCAGCCTGCCTTCCTTAGGCAAACCGACCGTGGCAAGGCTATAGCTCAGGATACAAGGGCACCCTACAAGCCCAGAGAGGGCACCCCTGCCCCACGGCCAGACAACCGCCCTGCCCCCACTGGTCCCAAGACCAGGGACATCATGTGCTTCAAGTGCTGCGGCCGTGGACACTATGCTCGGGATTGCCCAAATCCTAGGGCCATGATCATCACTGCCACAGGAGACTATGAGTCTCAAGATGAGATGGAGGCCCCTGAGGAAGCTGATGAAGAGGAGGAGGACGTGGCCTATCCTGAAGTGGGAGACCTCTTGGTCTCAAGGAGGGTCCTTAGCACCATCCAAGAGCCGGATGAGACAGCCCAAAGGGAGAACATCTTCCACACACGCTGCATGGTCAATGGTAAAGTATGCTCACTCATAATTGATGGTGGATCATGTGCTAATGTTGCTAGTACTTATATGGTTGAGAAGTTGAATTTGGTAGTTACTAAACATCCTAGGCCTTATAGATTGAGATGGCTGAATGATAAGACTGAATTGAGGATTAGTGAACAAGTTAAGGTATCATTTAGCATAGGCAAGTATGTTGATGAGGTTCTTTGTGATGTAGTACCTATGCAAGCCACTCATATATTACTAGGCAGACCTTGGCAATTTGATAGGGAAGTTGTGCATGATGGTAGAACCGACAAGTATACACTTATGCTTAATAAGAAACGAATTAGCTTAGCACCCTTGTTGCCTGCCCAAGTTCATGAAATGCAAGTTAAGCTAGCCAAGGAGAAATGCATGTCTAAAACCAATTTCTTGATCACATCTAGTGATGTTATGCGTTCTCTCTTTGATCCCACTTGTCAAATTGTTTTGGTTGTTTATAAAGACTTGTTGAATTCTAGACCTACTAATGTGGTCTTGCCAAGGGAAATCCGAGTTTTGCTTGACAGGTACAAGGATGTGTTCCCTGAGGAGATACCAGCAGGCCTGCCGCCCTTGAGAGGCATAGAGCATCAGATAGACTTCATCCCTGGTGCCCAACTCCCAAACCGGCCTGCATACCGCGTCAATCCCACGGAGGCAAAGGAGCTGGAAGCTCAGGTCCGAGACCTCATGGCCAAGGGATATGTGAGGGAGAGCCTTAGTCCATGTGCTGTACCTGTGCTCCTAGTGCCCAAGAAAGACGGTTCCTACAGGATGTGTGTTGATTGTAGAGCCATCAACAACATCACCATCAAATACCGCCATCCAATCCCAAGGCTAGATGATATGTTGGATGAGCTGAGTGGAGCAACCATCTTCTCTAAGGTGGATTTAAAGAGTGGGTATCATCAAGTGAGGATGAGGGAAGGGGATGAGTGGAAGACCGCTTTCAAGACCAAGCATGGACTGTATGAGTGGCTGGTCATGCCATTTGGCCTCTCCAATGCCCCAAGCACCTTTATGCGCCTCATGCACCATATCCTTAGACCCTTTATGGGCAAGTTCTTGGTAGTATATTTTGATGATATACTGATTTATAGCTCTTGCTTGACTGATCATGTGCTGCATTTAGAACAGGTCCTAGAAACTCTTAGGAAGGAACATATGTATGCCAATTTGTCTAAATGCATCTTTTGCACAGATGAGGTTGTTTTCCTTGGCTTTGTGGTTAGCTCACAGGGATTGAGAGTAGATGTGGAGAAGATAGAGACCATCCTCAGCTGGCCTAGACCGACTTCAATCAGCCAAGTCAGAAGCTTCCATGGGCTGGCCAGCTTCTATAGGCGCTTTGTGAAGGACTTCAGCACCTTGGCTGCACCACTGACCTCCTTGATCAAGAAGAATGCTGGGTTTGATTGGGGAGAGCTGCAAGAACAGTCTTTCTTGGCGCTTAAGTATCAGCTGACCCATGCACCAATCCTTGCTTTGCCCAACTTTGAGAAAACCTTTGAAGTGGAGTATGATGCCTCAGGAGTGGGCATAGGGGCAGTGCTAACTCAAGGAGGAAGGCCAGTGGCATACTTTAGTGAGAAGCTGACTGGAGCCACACTGAACTACCCAGCCTATGACAAGGAGTTGTATGCATTGGTCAGGGCAATGCAAACATGGCAGCACTACCTCTTGGCTAGGGAGTGCGTGATACACACAGACCATGAGACCTTACAACACTTGAGGGGTCAGACCGTGTTGAAGAAGAGGCATGCCAGATGGTTGGAGTTCATTGAGAAATTCCCCTATGTGATCAAATACAAGAAGGGCAAGGAGAATGTAGTGGCGGATGCCTTGTCAAGGAGACATGCTTTGATCTCTACCATGGATGCTAAGGTTTTGGGATTTGGACACTTGAAGACCTTGTACCCAGAAGACCCAGACCTCAAGGCCGCTTATGAGGGACATGGAACAGGAGCTTACACACGGTTTTTCATGCATGATGGGTATCTATTCAAAGACAGGCGCCTGTGCATTCCCCAAGGATCAATGAGAGAGTTGCTAGTGGAGGAAGCTCATGGAGGAGGTCTCATGGGACATTTTGGAGTGGAGAAGACTCTTAGTGTTCTTAAGGAACACTTCTACTGGCCAAAGATGAAGAAGATGGTAGCCACTCACTGTGATAGGTGCATCACTTGCAGGAGAGCCAAGTCAAGACTACAGCCTCACGGCCTGTTCATGCCTCTGCCTGTTCCTACGCTTCCATGGGTGGACATCTCCATGGATTTTGTTCTGGGATTGCCCAAGATTCAGCACAAGGATTCATTGTTTGTAGTGGTGGACCGCTTCTCCAAGATGGCTCACTTCATCCCCTGCTCCAAGACCAATGATGCATCTCAGACCGCGACCTTGTTCTTTAGGGAGGTTGTGAGGCTTCATGGAATCCCCAGGACCATTGTATCAGACCGTGATACCAAGTTCCTGTCACACTTCTGGAGGACCCTATGGAAGAAGCTAGGCACCAAGCTCTTGTTCTCTACCACATGCCATCCTCAAACTGATGGACAAACTGAAGTGGTCAACCGCACCTTAGGAGCATTGCTGAGATCGACCGTGGGCAGACACTTAACTACATGGGTGGAGAGCTTACCTCTGGTGGAATTTGCCTACAACTCAGCCAAGCACTCTACCACAGGCATGTCACCCTTTGAAGCTGTGTATGGCCGCAATCCAGACACTCCCCTGACCTTGACACCATTGCCGCCACATGAGACCATGGACCTTGAGGGAGAAGCCAAAGCCGCGGCCATGAAGAAGGTTTTTGAACAAGTGCATGGCAACATTGAGAAGAGGAATGATCAGGTCCGATCTAGGATCAACAAGAAGAGGAAGCAGCTGGTGTTTCAACCAGGAGATTGGGTGTGGCTACACCTAAGGCCAGAGTGTTTCCCCAACAAGCGCAAGCACAAGCTAGACTTTAGAGGAGACGGCCCATTCCAAGTGGTGGAGCGGATCAATGACAATGCCTACAGACTCAAGCTGCCAGGTGAGTATAATGTGTCTTCCTCATTTAATGTTTCTGATCTATCTCCTTTTGATGCACAGGATGTTGGTTCTTTGGAGACCAAAGCACTTGAAGAGGGTGGGGATGATGGGGTCATCCAAGCTACACCAACCAGATACTTGGAGGATGAAGACCAGACCACTCCCTATGTGTCCCATCGCATCATGACCAGGAGCAGAGCTGCCCAAGGAGCCCACGACAGGAGCATAGGAGATCATGCCCAAGGAGACCAAGCTGAAGCCGCCTTAGCCCAACCAGCCGGTCTTGGAGAGGAAGAGGAGATTGGGGAGAAAGAACAGCCTCCTGATCACATTCAGCTGAGTGTTTCTGACCAAGGCACTCATGCACACAGCCTTAGGGATAAGGTCTTGTGTGTCCTTACTATCCATGGGTAAGGGCACTTCTAAAGACCTTAGGTGATTAGGGTACTCTTTTCCTTTCTAAGTTTACCACAATGGGTTCTTGGAAAGGTTTTTAATGAGACCTGAAAATCTAAGGCATCAAGCCTAGTGTCCCATTGGTTTAATGAGGATATGTCCTTTTAAATCAATTAGGCTTGATCTCTATCTTAGGCAAATGTTTAGCCTTGTTTATTTCTTTTAAAAGACTTAGTCATTTGGGGTTTATTTGATTTTGTTGACCACGGTCAACTAGGGCTTTAGGTCACAAAGCTTGTAGCCTATAAAAGGCAGAACTTACTTATTTTCTAATCAGACAAGCATGAACCCTAATCTTTATTCGGCCGCCTTGGTCAAGCTCCTTTCCTTTTGTTGAGTGTGTCTCCAAGAGAGAGTGAGAGTTCCTTGAAGATTGAGTGTGTCTCTCTTCTTGGGAAAGGCTGTATCTAAGTCTTCCATAGCTTAGTGAGTTGCCATCTATCCCCTGCTCAAACCGCTTTCATATCCCCTTGTTTCATCTTTCAAATCGCATCCTAGTTCTAGTTGACCCACCGTCCCAGCCGCTTGGTCGCTTCTCGTTCCTAGCCGTTCTTGGACCGTACCGGTCACCCCGGAGTCACACCTTGAGTCATTCCATGGCGGCTTCTCCCTGAGTCTTTAGAGAGTCTTCCGTGCTCAAGTTTCAAGTCGTGACCAGATCTCTCTGCCCCGGATCGACCATTCGTACTCGCCCCGACCTAGAACCACAACCGTTCTTAACGATGAAGCCGGCCGTACCATACTCGTCCAAAAACCGTCCCAAGTCCAGTCTCGTCCACGCACCAGGGCCAGAACATCCAGGCTCATAACATGTTCCTGACCAGAGCACCCATGCACACAGCCTTAGGGATAAGGTCTTGTGTGTCCTTACTATCCACGAGTAAGGACATCTCCTAAAAGACCTTAGACGATTAAGGTACTCTTCTCCTATCTAAGTTTACCATAATGGGTTCTTGGAAAGGTTTTTAATGAGACCTGAAAGTCTAAGGCATCAAGCCTAGTGTCCCATTGATTTTTAAGTTGGATATGTCCATTTAAAATCAATTAGGCTTGATCCTATCTTAGGCATTGTTTAGCCTTTGCATTATGGTTTGTATTCCTTTTAAAAGACTTAGTTTTTATTTTGGGTTTTAGAAATGTTGACCACGAGTCTTGTGGTCAACTAGGTCACTAATGTAGCCTATAAAAGGCAAACTCTTATTCATTTCTATGCAGACATTTTAGAACCTAAAAACATAGTTCACGGCCGCTTAGGTCTATTCCTTCTTCCTTGAGTGTGAGTGTGTCTCCAAGTGAGGAAGTGAGTTTCTTTGAAGATTGAGTGTGTCTCTCTTCAAGGAAGGTTGTATCCAAGCCAGACATAGCTTGGTGAGTTGCCCTCAATCCATCGTCCAAATCGTGCCAAAAGAACCCTCTTCGTTCCACCTTGTTCCATTGCACCAACCAGTTGTTCGCTTCCACGACCGACCGTACAACCAGCCGTTCGCATTTTCACGACCGAATCATCGTCCGACAGTTCAGGCCTACGTCCGCGAGGTCACTCCTCGGTCGTGTTCACAACCAGTTCCTAAGCCCCCGGCTACTGTCCCAAACCCCCAACTGGCCGGCCTTGTTCGTGCTCTTCCTTGACCGAGACCGTACGCTAGTGTTTAGAACCCGTCCGTACCGGCTGTTCTTTTCGGTTGTCCCGTCCACCACTCCGACCACCTCCTTGACTAGATGGCTTGGCCTGTAACAATAAACTGACTAATGCCCCGCTTTTGGCTCTTCCAAATTTTTCTAACACCTTTGAAATTGAGTGTGATGCCTCAGGTATTGGCATTGGAGCCATCCTCATGTAAGACCGCAGGCCGATTGCCTATTTTAGCGAAAAACTTGGAGGCGCCACTTTGAACTACCCAACGTATGATAAAGAGCTCTATGCTCTGGTCCGCGCTCTTCAAACGTTGCAACACTACCTTTGGCCCAAGGAGTTCATTATCCACACTGACCATGAATCGTTAAAACATCTTAAGGGCCAACAGAAGTTTAACAAGCGACATGCTAAGTGGATTGAGTTTATGAAAACTTTCCCATATGTCATCAAATATAAGCAAGGTAAGGACAATGTGGTCTCTGATGCATTGTCCCGAAGGTACACTCTTCTTTCCACCCTTGAAGTTAAACTTATGGGTTTTGAGCAGATTAAAGAATTATATGTCACTGACCCGGACTATGGAAAAATCTATAAATCATGTGATAAGAACCCTGTAGGTCACTACTTCAAGCAGGACGTATTCTTTTTCTATGAAAATCGGTTGTGTGTTCCAAACTGTTCTCTTAGAGAGCTATTTGTGAGAGAAGCTCACGCTGGTGGTCTCATGGGCCATTTTAGCATCACTAAGACCATGGGAATCATGAGGGAACACTTTGTTTGGCCACGTATGAAGAGAGATGTGGAGTGTATCTGTGGTCGCTGTACCACTTGTATAATGGCCAAGTCTATAGCTTTGCCGCACAGTTTGTATCACCCTTTACCTATTCCTCAGCATCCTTGGATTGACTTGTCAATAGATTTCATTTTAAGATTGCCTAGGAATAGGACAGGAAAGGATTCAATTTTTGTGGTGGTAGATCGGTTTTCGAAAATGTCCCACTTCATTTCCTGTCATAAAACCGATGATGCATCCCACATTGCTAGATTGTTCTTTAGGGAGATAGTGCGTCTTCATGGCATGCCTAGGTCCATCGTGTCTGATAGAGATATGAAATTCCTTAGTTACGTTTGGAAGACTTTGTGGTCGGACTAGGTTGTGTTTCTCGACCACTTGTCATCCCGAAAGTGATGGACAGACCAAAGTCGTCAATAGGACTTTAGGAACTTTATTGCGGTCATTTGTTAAGAAGAATCTTAGGACATGGGAAGAAGTATTACCGCATGTAGAATTTGCTTACAATCATTCGGTTCATTCTTCGTCCAAATTTTCCTCTTTTCAAATTGTTTATGGATTTAGTCCTCTTTCACCTTTGGATCTAATGCCATTACCTGTGAGTGAAAGAATTAGTTTGGACGGTGAACAAAAGGCCGAGCTTGTTAAAACGATGCACCAGGATGCCCATGATAACATTGAGGCCAAGACCAAGTTATATGCTAAGAAGGCCAACCGAAATCGCAAAGAAATCATCATTGAGCCGGGAGACCAGGTCTGGATCCATTTGAGGAAAGATCGGTTTCCGACCGAAAGAAGATCCAAGCTACTGCCTAGGATGGACGGACCATTCACCGTTGTCAAACGCATCAACAACAATGCCTACAAACTTGATCTCCGAGGTAAGTATTCTGTTAGTTCTTGTTTTAATGTTGCTGATTTGCTCCCTTATTGTGCAGATGAACAGGATTTGAGGGCAAATCCTTTTCAAGTGGGAGGGGATGATGCGATCCAGGTCGTGACGGACGACCTTGGTTCGACTGTGGACGACCAGACGAACGATCAGCATGAAGAAGCCCTCGACCGGATGGAGGTTACGAAAAATCGTACAGGCGAACTGACGGATGGCCCAGCTCTCGACCCGCAAACGTTTCGTGACCATGGCCCGCGTACGTCCCGCGACCATTTTGAGTACCATCCAAAATGTGCGGAACAAAAATAAGGTGTTCTTGGCTTTAGACAGTTGCTTTTCAAACAGAGTGTTGTACTTAGCCTGCATTTCATTCTTGAATCTCCCAAGGAATGGTAACTTTGGCTCGTAAGGTGATGGAGTGAGTGGTTTTTGGGATGCATTCATGGTTGGCGACCTTAGGTTTATTTCACCATTAACAACTTTTGAGCGTTTGTACTCCGTCTTGTTGTCTTTTTGAGATTTATCACCACCCCCTGACCTGTTCCTGAAATGTCCCATTTTAGGGTTTGAGTTAGCAATATCTTTCCACTTCATAAAGAGATAGCATGTGCATACTCCTTAGGATTGGTTTCGGATTTTCCTGGAAGTGTGCCCATTGACATGGTAGATGTGGATACATTAGTAGACTGGATTTTTTCAGAAAGATGGTCGATCTTTAATTTCAGATCTTCATACATGTTGTTGAATTCCATTTGGATGTCATTTATCTTGATGTTGATCTCGATGGTACTCTTGGTTTGTTCGTCTAGCACTTGTTTTAGCATCTTTGTGATTTCGTCTTAACAAGTGGTGTTGAGAGGTTGTTTGATGCGATCCAGGTCATGACGGACGACCTTGGTTCGACTGTGGACGACCAGACGAACGATCAGCACGAAGAAGCCCTCGACCGGATGGAGGTTACGGAAAATCGTACAGGCGAACTGACAGATGGCCCAGCTCCCGACCCGCAAATGTTCCACGACAATGGCCCTTGTACGTCCCGCGACCACAGCCCTAGTACATCCCGCGACCGCCACCCGCGTATAGTTCCCGACCAAGACCGACGTTCTAATCCTTCAGCCGACCAGATCACCGACCGCGACCCATGGACCATCCCGAACGGTCCAATGACGCGTACCAGAACCAAGGCCCTTCAACAAGCAACTGGCGCTTTACTTGTTCAAGAATCAACTCAACCTCTTAAATCTCAAGGTTTGGCAATTTGATTCAAGCTAATCGAATTACGTGTTTGTGAAGGATTTCCTTTCTAGTGCTCTTTTCCTTGGTTGGGTTTTGTCCCACTGGGTTTTTCCAGCAAGGTTTTCAATGAGGCTTTGAAAGATTATCCATATGTGCAACAGTTAAGGCCCTTAGTAATTTTGGATCGAATTTGGGCAATTTTCTTTCAAAGGCCCTGCCCAAAACTTCTTTCCTTAGGCATAAATTCGTTTTTGACTTCTTAAAGTTATGAGTCTAAGTGTCTTGCATGAACATGCATGGCTTTGGAATTTGTGCCGACCATGCATGGCTTTGACTCATTTAATCTCTATGTGTTTTCTTTGCCTATAAAACTCGGCTTCAGGTCTCATTTGTGCTCTTTCTTTCATCAAATTTTTGAGTAAAATCTCTTTGTCTACCAAACAAAATTCGGTCTTTTGGCAGTGTGTAATATTTGTCGCTTGTAGAACCCTTTTAGGTGTTTAGTATCCTTTAAGCCATTCTACAAAATCCTTGTTCCTTTTTTGGGTGCGTCATATCCAGGAGAAGAACAAGTTGGTATATCAAGGTCATATCCGCAGCCCTTGTGTGTTCCATTCTATCCTCAATCTCCTTTACTCCATTTCTCTCCCGCTCAACCATCCGCAACCCTTTCATCCGCATCTTTTTGAGTTCTTCCCTGTTGTGACGGTCTTGGCTGGTGATCTCCTTTCCGAGATCGCATCATTGTTGGTGAAGGCTAGTTTGAAATGACGAGAAGTTGTTGCTTGGGTAGTAGGGTTTGGTGTAGTAGTTGTTGGGTGATTGATATCTGGGTGGAATGGTGTTTTGGGTTGGTGCACCGGGTTGATAACCCGTTGTCTTTGTATTTTTATGATTGAAGGAGTGGGTGTTAGATTGTTGGGTGGGCTATTTTTTGGTGGATAGTATTGGTCCTGAGGATTCTCGATGTTGGTGCTCTGGTAAGAGAGGTTGTTGTTTATGTAGATTGTGTTGTAGCCGGAGTTGTAGCCTTTGTTGAATCCTTGTCCATTGATATAGTTGAGCTCTGCTGTATCGTTAAATTGGAATTCAGTGTTTTCATCCGTGATGTACTCTGGTTCACTGACAAAGTTAATTTGACGTCTTGTGGTCCGGAGGACTCTCATTGAGCACTTTGATTTAGGTTTTTGTTGCTGAGTCCCGCTCAGAGTTGTCGTGTGGAGTGTGATCATAGAATTATCCATAGTTCCCATCACTTGTAACTACGTTTTCAATAGTTGCAGTATGTCTACGTCTTGGCCTAAGAAGCTCCTATTTAAAGCAGTATCAAGGATCATTCAAATTTTAGGTAGTTTTCCTATGTAGATTGTGCGGAGTAGTGATTCACACGAGAAACCATGATGCGGACATTGAGTTGTGTACCCTTTAATGTGTTTCCATGCTTCAATAAAAGTTTCAGTTGAGTGATGGGTGAATACAAAGATTTCATTGTGCAGTCTTACAATGTGTGTAGTTGAGAAAATTTTGATTAAGAACATCTTCTTGCAGTTGCTCCATGTTGTAATGGTGTTCGGAGGAAGATTTTTCAGCCAGATATGTGCATTATCTCCTAAGGAAAAGGGGAAAATGCGCAATTTGAATGCATCTTCTGAAATTTTGTTGATATTCACGGTGGAACATAACATGTCGAACTTGTCTAGATGGTCAAGAGGATCTTCCATGGATAAACTGTGAAACTTGTTGATTTAGACCATGGTAATGAGACTCTCTTTTATTTTGAAGTTGTTGTTGTCGATTGGCGGTGGTCTTATCCTAGTTCTGGTTCCATGAGTGATTGGTGTTGTAGCTCTGATCACACCTGTTAGTCGTTAGAGGAATGGTGTCATGTATTTGGCGTACTTCTGTAGTTGATCTTCCTAGTCGGTGAGCGTTATCAACTTGTGGATGAAGTTTGTGGAACCTCTGCTTTGTGTGTGCATACACCTGAAAACAGAGAGTTTTTAGGAACATACCTAACCTCAATCAAAAACTAAAACTAAATGTTGAAAAAAATATTAGATTTGGCAACGGCGCCAATTTGGAAGTTGGGTCTTTTCGGTCGCAGGATACCAAATCCTCTTGTTGTTGTAGTACTTGGGGTGTCAATCCAAATTGGGTGTCTTTCAAGCACCTAGGATGCAAGTTTCTAACTAATTTAGGCTAATAAGTGATTGTGGGTTGGTAACCTGGTGTCACTAAACTAAAAGCAGTAAAGGAAAGTAAATATAGCAAAAAGAAACAAAAGCGGTTTGGTTTGTTTGTTTTCAAGTTTATAAGCACCATTCGGAATTGGGTAATTGGTCGGATGTTTCTAGGGAAGATTTGTTGAACTCATGTATACAAGCTTATTATTCTCAAACATACTCCCTACCCAACCTGAAGGGTTGAGAAAGTCTACTCGCTAATCATTACGAACAACATAATCATATGGTTTGATGATTTGTTGAACTTAAGAATGAAGTAGAGAAGCGTGAACTAAAACTAAAGTGAAAGTAAATAAAAGTGCAAGTAAATTAAAGTGTAAATAAACTAAATTTCAAATAAAGTAAAGTGCAAGTAATTTAAAAGACAAAAAGTAAAGAAGTGCAAGTATTTAAATTAAACAAAAATAGTAAAAACTAGTAAAGCGAAAATAAAAACTAAAATTCACACTAAATGGAATTTTGTTTTGTATCAAAGTCTTTGCATTCGAGGTCTCTCCCTCTCTTCCAAGATACAATGGTGATATTTATACATATAGGCAAGGTATAAGGGGATAGCCCTAGTTTAGCGTCGCTTAATCGGTTATTGTAAGTCATTGTCACTCCGAAACGGGTTGGTACACTGTTGGGCCAAACTTCTTTCCTTCTTCTTTTTTTTTCTCTCCTGATTTCCTGTTTGCTTTCTTTGGCTTCTTCCTTTTCTCTCTCGCTAATTTTTCTTTTCTTCTCATGCACTTCCTTTTCTGTGATGATCTTTTTCCTCTTTTTTCTGCGCTACCTTTTCTCTGAAGATTTTTCCCTTGATGCGCAAATCTCCTCCGGTTCATGATTTTGCACACAACTTTACCTTTTTCTCTTGTTTAGCTCCATTTCTAGTTCTTCACACACGAACAGCTGTTTATGCAATATGCACACCAAATGCAGTCCTAAACATCCTAAAATGCATCATAAACTAACTAAATCAGATCCAAAAAACCAGTAAATCCTAAGATATCAGAGCGGACGTCTAAGAAAGAAAGATTGATGTTCACATACTCACCCTAATGGTTAAGAAAATCAAATGTCGATTAGTGCACTATTATGATAAAAACCACTTGAATAATCACTGGATCCCTACAAAGTTCTTTGGGTATCCGAGTAACTAACGAGCATTAAGTTCGATTTCTTAATACTTGCGCAAGGCAACCTAGACTAACTTTTATTAGGTAAATATAGTCGAGCCCATGTTCTAGCAATTCTAGCCTTTAAACAAGCACCAGTTAAAGTCGTTTGAGCCAAAGAAATTGGATCCAGGCGTCCAAAATGAAATGGTCATTAAGATTACTAGATATGACATGGGCGTAAAGAGAAAGGAACTTTGAGCATAATTTATTTTATCTTAGGACATCCTTCCAACCAATCACCATTGGATCCGTAAAGAATCACTAAAGTCCATGAGAAGAGATAACATATAGGTTAATGGTAAAATCTTCATGATGGTTTGATGACCTGAGAAATAAATATAATATTAAAGCGTTAACGAAATAACTAAAACATAAACTGGAAATCAAAATATTGCATATGAATCCAAAGAAAACGTCTTACAAAAACATACTTAAAAGCTAAGAAAACAGAGACTAAAAACTGCATGTCTCTCTATTTTTTAAGACTAGAAAAAATAATAGGCAAAGATAAAAAGATCCGCCATAATTAAGTCTAGGCAATGTTCTTATAGTGGTAAAATAGGAAACAAATTAGGTTAACTTGATTCAGATCAAGATTCGGCTCGATTTACTTTCTTGCATGTATTTTCCATTTCTGCTACGTCTCGCAGCGGGTTGGTAAGTCGTTTCGTTCACTCAATGCATTCTTCTTGACTTCTTCTCTTTCTCTTTTTTGCCTCTCGTCAAGTTTCTTTCCACCTTTTTTGCTCTTTCCTCCAGTTTGTCACAGTAGCACCTGAATATGCAATGCTCTTGCAAATGCGACCTAAACGTTTCTAAATGCTCATAATATGCAAAAATAAAGATGCAAAAACAATTCCTAAAACTAGTAATAAGATGAGATATCACTGGGATAAGTGCAATGATTAGTAAAATTTCTTAAAATTTTTTTTTTTAATTTCACCTTGGTGTTTTATGCATCTAAAACAGTCAGATCTTCAATCAGTTATAGTGACATTAAGATCATAGAAAGAAATATGATCTCATTAAGTAATAAAAATGACAAAGAAGTAAGGAAAGAAACAACAACTATAAGGGATAAGTTTGAGGAGTAAGGAAACAAACAACAACTATAAGGGATAAGTTTGAGGAATAATTATATGGTTTTCTCAAATGAATCCACTTGTGATAACTGCAAGCGTATTTGATTCAAGAAAAAATGCAGTTTATATCACTTTGCTTTGACAGAATCTATGATAACGATACTATGGAAATTAATCATCTTAATCAACTATCAAAAATGTGATACGTCAACTATATGAAGATTATGCATTGATTGTGACCAAACTGTTTCAAGATGATAGTACTTGAAACAAAAGTGATCATGGGATTTTGAGGAAGCAAATGCTTTGTTTGATTTATTAGATGATGATGGATATGAGAGGATGAATTCTATTTACATGGAGATGGTTAATGAATCTGCAAATACAAATAGTGAGATGGACATATATTTGATGGAAAAAGATGTACCATGAAATAAAAACACTTTAAGATTTGATAATGATATTTTATCATGGTGGAAATAATAGTTTTAAATACCTTATTTATCCTAGCTAGAGATTTTCTTCAATCCAAGTATATTTTGTTGCTTTAGTGTTGGTTTTTAGTATTATTGGTCGAATATTGAATTCTTCTCAAAGTTGTTTGACATCTTAAATGATCTAAACTTTGATTTTCACACAAGTAATACAGATCTTTCTATTACAAAAATCGAAATGACCAAAGTTTTTAATATCTACAATAATTGATATTATCGAAATTACCTGTAGTTAATTTTTGTATCCAAATCTAACCGAATATTCACAAAATTTTAAATATTTCATATAAATATACACAACTTCAGTTCAATTTGGTAAAAAAACTTTTACCCGAGTATTTGATATCCGATTCGAAACGGACTATCCTTTATTTTGGTTATTTTTGGAAAAATTTATGAATTTCTCATTACTCAGAAACCATAACATCTGACCTGGACCGAGCAAAAGTATCCAAAGTTGCAGAAGTTATTAGCTATGTCCTGACATTCCATATAAGGGTCAGATAATATACAGGTAATGGTGGGGTAAGGGTATCTACAATTACTATCCACATTGACAAAAAAAATACTATCCAAACAGATAATTCATAAATAAGAATTGGGTAATAACGGGTAATGATCGGATAAGACTCGAGTTAAATAATTAAAACATTACTCAAATGGATAATTTATATAACTGAAATTATTATTCGTATAGAGAATTACACACAATTTTGTAAATGAATAAGATTTTTGAATATTTTAGATAATTATGAAGAAGTGTTAGAAATACAATTTTAGGAGTACCAATGTGCAAAATACAACCACTAAAATTTTTGTTTTTTAAAAAAAAAACACAACTTTTAAAAAACTTTTTCAACTGGAAGAATGACTTTTATTGTTAATGTAAATTTAGTGAGAGATTGAACTAAAATTAATGGATAGGCATAAAAGATTTTGCCGAAAGATTCAATCGCTAGTTTTACAAAGGACGAGAGGGACATTATTTCCGGACTTTACTATATTCCAATTTCAATTTAATTGTCAAAGGTTTAAATATTGAGAAAATTGGCTAATAATGCTACATTTCAATCTAGTTTGTCCTTTTATATTTATTATTTATTAAATTGTGAAACAATAATTTATATTAATGTAAAACCACTTGTACCCTTTAGTTTAGTTTTTAATTTATCAAATTATTAATAAAAATTAAAATATGTATCAAAAATCTGAAAACCTAATCTATTCTACCCCTTCCCGTCGAATTCACTTCCTCTTCTTCAATTTTTTTGCATATCATCCCTTCTCTCCTCACCTCGTCCACTATTTATTCATCCTCTTCGGCGACACTCATATTCTCAGCGACACTCTTCCTCTTGGGCATACACTACGATTTAGCCTCACTGGAGACAATCCTTATATACGGCAATTATTGTGACTCCTCCTCTCCGGTGACCAGTACGTGTCATCTCTCCTAAAACGCCGCTCTTTAAGGTAGAAATTTTTTATTTTTGTTCATAAGCGACTCATGCATATGATAGAAAATTGTCGATTTTATTCAGAAATAGGCAAGTCATAATGTGAGTTGAATTTGGACATTTCTGTTAGAATTTGCATATATGTTTGTTGCTTGCTTAGATTGTGATTGTTAATTAATTCACATTAGAAACGTGTAAACTACTTAGTTTTAACACATGATTTTGGAACTTTGACAAACGTTTTACTTGTGGTGGACTTGCGGCTTGTTCTTTGCAGATTGAGAACATCCTTCGAGTTTCTCTGAGTTTGTGTTAATGCTTCTTCGCTTTTCTGTTACCAAAAACAAGTACAATGATAGCTAAACTCATTTTCATTTGCAAGATAGCTAAACTCATTTTCATTTTCAAGATAGCTAAATTCTATCGAAAATGTGTGCACCACCATTAATTATCCAATGTGTGTCGTACCTCCCTTTCCAGATTGTCTAACATGTATAGTTTCTAGGATTTGATTGGGATTTTGGTTGAGTTTTTCAATAACAAGTGCCTCTAGTATTAAAAATTTATAAAATGTCTTGTTTTTTTGTTGTTTTCACAAGAACCGTTTTGTTGCCATGGACACATGTTGTCATTAATATCTTGTGTTAGCATGTTTTGTTTTGACATTTGTCATGCATGAGACATTCACATTCCAAGGGTATAATCAATTGTGTTTCAAATGCTTATGGACGTTTTGTGTAGATGTGCATAAAATTGTATTTAGTATATGATGATACATTGGAATAAGTTAAGAATTGTATTGTGTTTGCTATGCATGCTTTTCTGGGCCATTTAGTCAAGATAAATTTTATTGAGTTTGCTACGATTAGTCATAACATTACACAACGTTTTATTCACTTTTTGTGTAGATATGCTAAAAGTTGTATTGAGTTTGCTATTAAATCAGTCATTTACTTTAGTTTCAAATGCTTTTGTACTTTTTGTGTAGATATGCTAGGATTCACAGAACTTTGTTTGTAACGTAACCAAATACATGAAATAATTGACCTTATGTTATTGATCAATGTATTGTGATGTATATTGGATTTGATTAAAGTAAAAAAGTCTTATTTAGTCTTGCGATGATAGACACATCATATAACATTATGTGTAATTCTTCACGCATTAGTTCAAAAGTACAATTTTATTTGTGAAGAATGTAGTAAACACATCGTATGAAGATGCATCATCAATTGTCTTATTGTTGTTTACGAACCTTGTCTTTTTTATTCATCAATATCGATTGATTAAACTTTTGTAATTGGTTATCTTAGGGATGGATTCAGAGCTTCCAAAATGTATGTTAAGACCAGGGTTTGAATCGCTAGTTTCACAAATCAACAACAGCTGCAAGATGCCGATTCTTTCAAAATTGGAAGAACTGATGTCGAGAGAATATAAGGAAGTGTGTAAAGATTCTGTGTTTTCAAAAATCATTTCCATTCATGACAACGGTCTAAACTATTCCGCGAGGATGATACATAGCTTCCTATGTCGGCAGCTGGTTATGGACAAGCTGCCGAGAGTTCTATGATGTCACTGGGCTGAGGCATGGTGCTGATGATGAGTATGGCTTTAACAAGTGGGAAGATGATGGGGGTTTTTGGAGTAAGCATCTAAGCAAGATGAGAAGATTAGCCTGAACATGATTTGGAAAGTGCATATGTTACATGCTAATTAATGGAGGCGTGTGGATAGACAGAGGCTTGTGTATGTGTGTATAATAGCGGGTGTTATTTTGGCGATGAGAAAACTATTATCCCAAACGAGTACATCAAAGTGATGATGTCCATATATGAGATTTGTGCATATCCATAGGGTGTTAGAGCGTTTGAAGTTCTTCTTGACTCAGTCTTCAATATCCTGAAAGTAGAAATCATTAGGACCAAAGATAGCTTGACAACTTAAATCAGTAGTAGCTCTTTTAACTGAAATCAATTTAGAAGTAAAAGAAGGCATGTAAAAGGCTTTAGATTCTTTATCAAATAACTTAAGTTTTCCTATTCATTTAATTGGTACTTTAATTTCATTAGCAATGACAACATTACCTAAGGCAGGTTCTATATTCTCTAGCAATCCTCGATCACTAATCATATGTTGAGAAGCACCAGAATCAACAACCAATGATTTAGAGGCATTAGGAGGGAAAGAAGTATGAAAAGAAACATGAAAAGTTTTATCAATCACATTACCATCCTTAATTGCTTTGATAAGAGCTTCTAAATCTGATTTTGTCACAAATTCAGATGCTGAAGACATGGAACTAGTTGGGGCTGAGTGAAGAAAAGATCTGGTAAAGGCCTTTGAAGGAACCATCGGCTGGTACACTCCATGGCCGTGAGCTTGCAGTTGCGTGATACCGACTGTGGGTTGTTGTGGCCGAGAGGCCCAGCTTGGCTTCAGCTCCGGATGGAGTATCCAACACTCCTTCTTTGTATGGCCACTCTTTTTGCAATGGTCACAAGTTTGTCTACTCTTCCTAGATTTATTTTTTGTTGCTGATTTGAAGAGGCTCTTGTGTGCAGCCACCAATTCAGCCTTGTTGCCAAATAATCCATGAGATCCTTGCTCCTTTTTGATTTGAGCAAAAACATCTTCCAAGCTAGGAAGTTTATCAGACCTGAGAATATGCTTAATAAGATCTGAGTAAGTAGTGTTAAGAGTTAAAAGTAACTCAAACACCTTATCTTGTTATTTCCTTTCAAGAAGAATAATTTGGTCAATGGTGGCTGGCCTTAGCATCTCTAGCTCAGCCCACAATGCTCTAAATGAGCCATAGTGCTTTGTGAATTCTGCATCCTCCTGCTTCGATTCATTCAAAGTTTTTTTCACCTCAAAAATTCTTAAGAGGTTAGTGGTGTTTCCATACACCTTTTGCAAAGTGTCCCAAAGTTCCTTAGCACTTTCACAAAAGGAATAAGCCTCTAAAAGATCACTAGCAAGAGAATTTTGAAGTAAAAAGAGTACCAACTGGTCTTCTTGGTACCATTTGGCTTGAGCAGCCACAACCTCACTAACTTCAGCCACTTCATTTTCTTCAAGGTCATTTGTAGAATTGTGATTCCAAAGACCTTTACCATCCAATGTGGTTTTCATGGTCTTAGACCACAAGAGGTAATTTGCTACATGTAGAATAACTGGAGCTCTGAATGTAGCTTGAATTAACATGCTTAAAATTTGTCAAAAGATTGTACTTTCTTGGTCGGACGTGATAGCCGGTCGGGACGGGTGTGTTGGTCGGGACGGGAGTATTGGTCGGGACGTGAGCTGTTGGTCGGGATGGGCGTGTATGTGAGCTCTACTACCAGGATCACAGAAAGCTAATCACGTGCACTCGTGATCTTGGGACACGGTCCAGGAAACGAACACAGAACATGAAGACGGGACAGTTGGTCAGGACAGGATGAACTGGTCGGGCGCGTCTAGCGTACACGGGATGAGCAGGTCAGGCGTGTTTCTTCGGGCGCGTTTCGCGTACCACGGTCACCGGCTGGGCCAGCTGATACCACGGTCACGACAAGAACAACTTGGAACGCCTGATCAGACAGGACTATAACAGGATCAAGAAGCAGACGTGGGCACGTGGTTGCTTGGAACAATGGCTAACCACCTTGCCGCGAGTAGATTAACCAAGTAGTTGCTTTACCACCAAGTCAACAACCTAACTTCCTTCAACTAACTTCAACCAACTCCTGCAACAAATTTTAAGAAAATACCACCAAAAAGATCTACTTCTAACAATCCTTGTCCAATTCAACAAGATCAACAAGCAGAAATTTCGAATTTGTTAATAAACCAATCTAAAAAAATCTAGTTTCTCTCCTTTTTAAGAGAATTTTAAAGTTTGATAAGGAAATCCAGAAAATCAATCTTGAAGACTTAAACCTGTAAGATTGAAACCAAATTTCGTGGAGAACCTCAAAAGACACTTATCTAACTTTTCAAATTCGAAGATTTAAAGAAAACTGAGAAAGGATTAGAATTTTATCACTAGATTTTTGTGAGAGGTGATTTCTAACGTCTTTGAGAAAGACTTCAAGAACTTTATTCAAACATAAGAGAATTGAGTTCTGCTTTCTTTAAACAGAAAGTATACTCGAAGTGCTTGGGTTTAGGATTTGGAAAATAACGATTTGATGAAGATTGCCGATGGAATGATTAGGAGGGTACGGAGGTTCACGGCGGAGGTACTCGCGGAAGTCCGATGCAAGAAAATTCGTATCGTTTGATTTCCATGGCCAAATGATGCAAATCCAATTGTCGTGGCTTCAGAACTCGCCGGAAAGCAGAACGTCAAAAGCTATCGTGGTATGGCCGGAATTCGCGATCAAATTTGACGAACAAAATAGAACTGAAAGCAGATTATGATGAATATGATTTCTTCTTGATTCAAAGATTGAATGATGAATTTTACCCAGATTTTATGTAACCTGGCTCTGATACCATGAAAGAATATGAGACTAAGAGATTTGAAGAATGAGAGAATGAAAGATTAGAGAGATTTAGAGAGAAGAATGATTTCATTAAGAGAATTAGAATAATAGTTTTTAAGTTACAAATAAGAAGGGAGATAGATATTTATACTAATCTAGTCTAGGCTTGTTTGGATACAAGGATTGTCTTATACATGAATGGCTACAAGGATAACATAACACTAGAACACAAACAAGCCTTAGACACTCTCCTTTGACCTAGATAACTCACGCCTTTATACAAGGTTTAAAGGCTTTCTTATTTCACTATTTCTTCTTCATTCCAACAATATTCTCAACATACCAATGAAGCGTAAATTAAATAAGAGTTTGTGTGACTGTGGAGTTTATGAACTGAAATTCATAGTGTCACTTGCGTGGGATAGAACTGTCGTTGGTTGATGTTGAGATGATATGGATGTGTTGAGCGAATATTGCATTTGATTAATGGAAGGCTGAAATGATCCAATACTGGTTGAATGTATGTCTAGGTACATGCCACCGGTCTTTGAGCCTGCTGATGTTGTAGACATTGATGATGAAGAGTAGTTTTTATTTATAGCGCAAGTTGATAGTGTTAACTTTTCTCTTAAATGAGAGAATTTGTTAATTTATAGTTTCATGTTTGTTTTGTCATTTTATATTTTATTAGATATTTGCTTTCATAAAATAGAGCTTTCGTAAGTATTTTACATGTTATGACTCAGATGCTTAAGTATGAAACATGCAACCTTTAAAAAACAAAGTTGTTATATTTTTTAAAAAAAATCGAGCAATTGTAACCTAAAAAAACATAGTTTTTGGATATTTAAAAACAGAGAATGTGACATATTCAAACAACGTAATACACAAAAAGGTTACATTAATTTAAGAAAAATAACAATTGGCAATGTCAAATAACATAGAACTGCCCAAAGACAATCTTAAGGAGCAAAAAACTAAATATGATATGTCACATCACTTGTCCTATTGTGATTTCCATTATCACACCGACTGCATCTGTGTTTTTTAGACTTTTGCGAGCCTTGTGATGATCTGATAATGTCCACAACGGTATTATATCCTCATTTTCTTCGTTTAACTTTACTTCTTCTTGTTTTGGGTGGGCGAACCATCTCGTCTTCAACACCCAATAAAACATGCCATTCATCCTCTGGAACAGTTATTGAATTAATGCGTTCCTCATACGCCTTAATCCATAACATAGTGGTATACATTTCATCAGTGAATCGGTATACTTCCATGCTTATAGAAAAGATTGCAGGAATAGTGTGTTTACAAGAAAATTTTGATAAATCATACTTTCCAGATGTACATGTTCCTCTTTCCAAATCAACGAAGCATTCAATCTTATAACCTTTAACCAAAAACTTGTA